>JANUYF010000002.1:127800475-132690475 GCA_026167975.1 Phrynosoma blainvillii
GGAAATCTACCAGGTGGCCTTGGGCAAGTCACACTCTCTCAGCCTCAGAGGAAGACAAAGGCAACCCCTCTTTGGAACCAGTTCTGCCAACCTATGATAGGTTTGCCCAGGGGTCCTCAAACTATTCAGAAGACACTGTTCAGAAGAGATTTGCCTTTGCCATCTTCTGAGGCTGAGAGGGTGTGACTTGCTGAAGGTCTGGCAGTGGGTTTCCCTGGTTGAGCAAGGATTCATTGACCATCTCATTAGCCAGAAGCAGGCCCATAGTTCCCACTGAAATACTGGTAAGTTTGTTGATTTAGCTTTACTTGTTCTTTATTTTAAATATTGTATTTGTTCCTGTTTTGTTTTTTTACTTCAAAATACAATATGTGCAGTGGACATAGGAATTTCCCTTTTAAAAAAAAAAAACAACAACAACTCCGGCCCTACAATGATCTGAGGGACGGCGAACCGGCCCCCGGCTCAAAAAGTTTGAGGACCCCTGTTATAATACATTCTTGTTATTATTATTAAAGTATTTTAAAGAAACATCAAAATAATTATTTGCTGCAAAAGGGATAAGGAATAGGGGGGAAAAACCCCACTTTGTAGAGATGTCTAATATGGAGGATGATATCATTAATAGACACAAGCACTGAACAGCTTACCAGCCTGCCACAGTGCAGCATTAGCTCTGGACAGGAACGCAAGCAGATGACCTTCTGGTCCAGGAAAGAAAGTTCAATACAAACAACAGATGATGTGGAATAAAAACATTGAAGAGAAGAGATTCTCAGGGTTCTGCCAGATGGCAGCTTTTTATACCCACAGCTCAGTGTTGGAGCCTATTCTGGGAATGGAGGGACATCCTGAGATCAAGGGAAATATATTTTCCCTACAAAGGCAGCAGGAGACAGGCCACTCAGAACAAGTTCGGTGATACCAAGGTGTGAAAGGACTCCACCATGTGCTGACTATGACCTGGGTCTCTCATGCCAGTTTATTAGAACAACCTCCTGGCTTGACTTCAGACCACCAGCCTTGATGCAGACGTACATGGCTTTTACCAATGGCATGAAAAGCCCACAGTGGATATTAGCAGAGGGTAGCTTTCTTTGATTTATTACTGTTCTCTGTTCTTGGGTGAAGATTATGCTTGACTAACCAAGGCACTGACTGAAATAAAATCCAGATATACAAATATCTACATCAAGAATCTAGCTTTAGGCACTTATTCATACATATGTTAGAAACTAGGATTCTCTCCCTCCCTCTCTCTCTGGCAATAGTTTCCAGTGCTCAGCTTAGATTTCTGGAGCACATATAGCAAAGCTACAGAAGGAAATGCAACAAGACAGATCTGCTGCCATGCAACTTTTACATCCTGCTGTTACTAGTGTTAACAGCCTCACAGGTTGATATATACTCTTGTCTCTTTGCCTTCTGTTTTATGCATGTGTCTGCTATCAGAACAATTTTCTTTAGTGAAAGAAACTGTGCCAACTTCACTACCTGGATATGTGCCATGTTCAGCACTTAAACCAGCAGATATTTCTCCTCTACCTCCAAATAGGTAAGGATCAGAATATCAGCAGAGCTCTATCTAGACAGCTGTGATTATTTATACATACTCTAGCAAAACTAGGACAGGCAGAAGTCATTCCTAAACTTCTGAAGTCAGTGCTCTGTAGAAGATAGTAGAACTTTTTAGAAGGTAGTGTTACTTTTTTAAAAGTAACTAGTTGTCAATATAGTTCTGACTGAGGCACTATTTTTAAAAGTAACTCTTTACCTTCCTATTTCTCAAAATTTCTAACAATTATTTTTATTTACATCATTTGAAAAAACAGATTTTTTTTTCATACAATAACGAGGTGTTTTACAAGTCAGTGTGAAGAAAGAGAGATGTGATAACAAATGTTTTCAAAGTGGTATGCTCCTGTTTCCTTTCATGATGCAATTGCCATGAGACACAAGGCTGGTGTGATAATGTACCTGTTACAATCATAATAACATGCTGTGGTTATCAAGAAAAAGAATTCTACGTAGCTGCTTATTTGCAACTAGTTACTTCCACGTTCTGCTCTTCGAATCAAGGATACAGAATTAAGGATACTTATATGAGAAAATAGCCCCAGAAGTGACTCTTAAGTAAGGTGGCCAATCTTCGTCATGAATGGCACAACTAGAGGAAAAAGGAAAAGGAAATTTAAGAGAGGTGGGCTGAAGGTTTCCAAGGACTGCTAAACCTGGCTTATTGTTTGTGACAAACCAAGCTTAACAATGTTAACATGTTGTAACATATAATGGATCCTGAGTGATTACTGTCATTAGATTACTGTCCTGTAAGAGCAGTAACAACAATGGCAACATTTTACCCAGTGGAATGCAACTATGAGGACCATAATGGCTGGAATCCTATTGGTGGCATATGCTGCCACAACTGTGGCTAGTCAGTGTATATGTATGTACTCTATGTATGTATGTACTCTATGGAGAGGAAGAAAGTAGGAATTCATCAGAGAAGGTGATTGCTACGTGGTCTGCACATAGAGATTTGGGAAAGTGATGTCTTCTTTTGTTGCCCAGCTGCAAAATTGCAGCAGTCATTGCTCCAGTGACCCCTCTTCCTCAAACACTGCACAACCATAAGATGCATACGTTCCTGCTAGAGATTCTGCCTTCTGCAGGACCAGTAGGAAACCTGGTGGAACTGTGTTTGGAGGACATTAGATTCCTCCAGATACATGTAGGATCCAAACCAGTGATTTTCTCTCCCAGAGTAATGTTCCAAGCTATGCTGTGTTCTAGTGTGGTACCATCTGAAGCATTGGACCTGAAGCATACTTATTTCAATATCCTATGAATTAACTGGACGTCAGGCTTAAATGCAGAAATCCATGGCTTTTTCATTTTTTTCTGTCATTTCTCTTATCTGCCAAGGTAGGCTAAGGAGGTTCTGTCTCTGCTCTTCTTCCACCAGCAAGCAAATTCAGGCTGGCATTTGGTAAGTAAGCTGATCTGCTGTTCAAAGGTCTGAGCAGTTAAGGGCCTCTGACTATGAGAAAGATCCTATATTTCTTCAGTGTAGTGGTTTGAGTGGCAGTGGTGTACCCCAACTTGGTGTCACCTGTTGCGAGGGGTGGGGCTTCGCGTGCGGTGTTGCAGCAGCCCAGAAAACCTTGCAGCAGCCAGGGAGACGGCTCTTGCATATCCACGGTGGCCAAGAAAGCCCCATGGCAGCCAGGAGGGTGGGCCCTGCATGTCCCTGGCAGCCCAGAAAGCCCCGCAGCGGCTGGGAGCGCAGGCCCAAGGCTCCAGGAAGGCCCCGCAGGGGTGGGGAACTGACCGGGTGTCGCCCCCTTCTGGCGTGTCATCCAGTGCAGCCTGCACCCCCGCACCCCCACCCCCACCCCGTGACGCTACTGTTGAATGGTGAACTAGGACTCCTGGAGAGCAGGATATGAATCCCCACTCAGTTACGGAAACCCACTGGGTGATCTTGGGCAAGTTGCACACCCTTAGCCTCAGAGGAAGGCAATGGCAAACCCCTTCTGAACAAATCTTGCCAATGGAACCCCATGACAGCGTCACCTTAGTATAACCATAAGTCAGAAACTAAAAGGTGCACAACAACATTTCTACTTGAAGGCACACAACAAAGTCTTACGCTCATCCCATGTGCAGTGCAGATTAGCTCCTTATCCACCCAATCAAAAATGGGGCTGAGTGTTTGCTTGCATAATGATTGTCTGCACTGGAGACCACACTTACGCAACCTCTAGTACACTGACTTGCACATGTACTATAGCATGGGTAGGCAACCTTTCCCCTTAAAGGGCTGAGGGACTTCAGCTCCCAGAATCCCAGGAGCTATTGGCCAACATGGGACTATTGGCCAACATGGCTGAGGCTTCTGGGAGATGAAGTCCCTCGGCCCTTAAAGGGGAAAGGTTGCCTACCCCTGTAATATAGTGTACTACACCAACAAATTTCCAGCCAGTCTTTTACTGTTGTGTTTTGAATTGTGGTGTTAGTTGACATTGTGCTGTGTTACATTTTAATCATTTTGTTTTGCATCAGTATTTTTTTATTCTTAGCAGAGCCCCATTTTTGGCCAAAAAAAAACCCCCAGGACATAAACAAATATTAATAAATATGGGAGATCATTTGGAAGAGTCTCTCCTGTCAGGGTCTTGTTCTGGGCAGCAACTGGCAAATATCAAAAGGAATGTATACTATTCATTTGGTTATGTTCTGCAGAAGTTTAAGATCTCCTTTCTGTACATAAGGCAGCTAATTACATAAATTATAACAAAAGCATACTGTACTGTGGAGCAAAGCAGAGCATCACAATGATGCTGTAGAACACACACTATTGAAGTCTCAACAATGTCTGAGAAGGGCAGAAATCAGAAAGTTTAAAAAACAATTAAACAAGTTTAAAAGTTTTAAAAATCACATATTAAATATATTGAAATATATTAAAAACTATATACAAATCTTGACATCTGGCATCCTGGACTCTATAGGATGGGAGTTCCACAGCCTGGAAGCAGCCATGGAGAAGGCCCTCTCTCTTGTTCCCACCAAATGAGTCTTAGAGGGTGATGGGACAGTGAGCAGAGATCTCCAGAAGGGATCGCTAAGATCTTCAGATTATCATAGAGCTCTAATGGGCTCATAAAGGGAGTTGTTGTTGTTGTTGTTGTTGTTGTTGTTGTTGTTGTGTGCCTTCAAGTAATTTCTGACTTATGGCAACCCTAAGGTGCAACCCTATGGCAACCCTAAGGGTCCTATTGTGGGGTTTTCTTGGCAAGATTTGTTCAAAGGAGATTTGCCATTGTCTTTCCCTGAGAGCATGTGACTTAGCCAAGGGTTTCATGGCCAAGAAGGGACTCGAACCCTGACCTCCAGAGTCATAGTCCAACACTCAAGGTACTACACCATACTGGCTCATAGAGAGATACAATCCTTCAAATAACTTGGACCCAAGCCATAGGGTTTTATAGATCAAAACCATCACTTTGAATTGTGCCCAGAAATGGACCAGCAGTCAATGGAGCTATTGCAACAAGGGAGTTGTGTGCTCACTGTAGCCAGTTTGGACGTTATCACACGGGGTCTAAAGCAGCCCTACCCCTTCGCCATCACTGCATCATTCTGGATCCTTTGCCCCGTGATCAGACGACGTCGCGGCAAACCCCGCCCATCCCTGCATCATCCTTGCGACATCGCTGCATCATTCCAGCTCTTTTGAATTCCTCTTTCAAAGAGGAATTACGGCCTGCACAACCAGAATCATTCCGGTATGGCTCTGGATTGATTCCTTGCCGCTTTTCTTGCCGCTAGTGTGATAACGTCCTTCCAGTTAACAACCTGGCCATAATTCTTTCAGCAAACTAAAATTTCTGAGCATATCAAAGGTAGTCCCACATAGAGCACATCAGCTTTAACTGTGCAAAAGCAGTACTGGTCACTGCTGAAACCTAGATATGGAAAAATTAACTTTTTGGACCACAACTCCCAGAATCCCCCAGTCACATAGCCATTGACCACACTTGATAGGGGATTATTTGATTCATCATCCAAAAATAAGGACTGCTTCTAAAATCTGTTCAAGTTGGTCTCAGATGACTTGGCACAGGGAAATCATTGCTTTCCCACATAGCCAGGTCTGGGAAGACAATAGGTATGAGAAGAATATTCAAAATAATAGAAAAATGGTTGAAAAGATATTTCTGGAGCATGGAGAAACCCTGATGAAAGGAATCCTGGACTGATTAGAATCTTTGCAGTTTGTGACTTATTCTATACAATAACAGCCCTTTCTGTTCAAGAATCATCATTCTCTGCACAGGAAAATTATGTTTCCTGCCCATAAAGTGCTGTTTTGTGCACAAAAATACTGCAAGCAGTTTTGTTCAGAGTAAGTATTGAACTGGGAACAGTCTTCAAAAACTGCAGTTTTCAAAGGCTTTCTTACAGTGCTAAATTTACTTGTTGCTTCCTTTGAGAAGAAAATTAGTGAAGAATTACATCTCAGTATTACAGAGATGTCCAACTCTGGTAAAAATTATGAAGCTTTTTTTCTGCAAAGTTAAGACTCCCACCCACCCACCCACCCAAAAAAAGCCCATTATGTATGGCCAGATCACATTCTATTCAACTGGAGTGAGGAGTAGTTTAATAATGTAACTAGCCCTGGGTTGCACTACAGTTTCCCCACTACCCACCTGGCTAGGGAAGGTGAGGTCCCATCCATCTCAATAGCATGAGGTTGGTGCAGGCTGCCCTGAAAGCATGCTAAAATGGCTGTGAATTATAGGGAAACAGTGCCATGATGGCAACATACCATGCAACCATACAAAAGCTGTTTCATTGATGACTTCAGCACTACCATCACCACTGATGTTGATCTGAATCTACCCACTGTCTCCATCAAACAATGAATGCAGATATATCCATTTATTCCCATATTCTGGTCATGGATAGATTTAAAAAAATTACATTGTCAGTTTCACAAATGAATTCCTTTCTGTGAGCATTTATCCTCAGAAATTAAAGATAAAAGATCATAATTAAGATAACCTTGACTCTCTTATGTCAAATCCAAGCCTTAGGCCTCTAGTCCTTTTCCTGGGTTGTTTTTAAAAATGCTCTTGGAATAACCGATGTTAAGGTTGTTCTGTTTTTTATTCTAGTCCTTCCTTTTTTGTTATTAATGTGTGATCTTCAAAACAGAAAAATAGAAATCTACTACTGTTGTTTATGTGATCATATCCTGAGAGAGGATTAGGCTTGCGCTGTAACACCGCTTTAAGAAACTACACCACTGAGATCTGTACTGTGCTGTTTATATATCCAAGACACATTGTTCCGTATACAAAAGACTGTCAAAATACTGACTGATTTACAAAATACCAGAATAAGGGGAGTGGTGGGCATTTTTTTTTCTCCCTAAGCAGAATTAATTGCGATAGCTGTACTTCTGGGAGAGAAACACAAATTAGCAAGGTTAGTTTGAAGGAGAGAGATGAGGTAATTCTGATAAGAAAGAGCCATTATTGGCTTTAGAGGTTGTATGTGCTGTAGAAAGGGGGGGGGGGAGGAATTAAAGCTAGCCTGTTAATCTGAAGACTTTCTCATCTGACATTATGACTGCGTGTATGCATTTCTCTCTGTGTAAGGAGACTTTCATATTGCATGAAAACTGGCAATATATTATACCTCCTTGCAGGATTCTTGTGAGACAAGTAAAGGTGAAAGGCACCCCCCCCCCCCGCCCACAAAAATGTGTTCTCACATGCAATACATTTTTTAACCATAGGATGGAATGGATTGCCTGTCTGTCTGTCTATCTGTCTGGTAAAAATAAATGGCTACAAGTAAGGACATCCCTACTAGAGGGATGGAGGCTCAATCTGCTCTCTGCCCTGGATCATAATCAAAAGGAGATAATCCCAGGCCACATCTACATAGCCTCCATGGGGGTCTGTTTCTTGGTTATTCAGACATGTGGCAAAATGTTAGAATACTATGTTGGTTGTAAAAGTTTTTGACTGACAAAACACCAGGCAAGAAAAGATAGCTTGACATCACAATTCTTGCTACTTTGTTAGACTTCAGATTTTTAGTTAACTTCATGGAATTTTTATTTAGATGGTTACACTATGAAACAGAGTTGATGGAATATCCAAATGCCTTGAATTTGATCAAACCAATGAATCAGCTGCTCCTTTATAGTACAACGGAAGCAGGCTTCCTGACAGAGTGAGGCCTGGTGAGATTTAAAGCATCCTAACTCAGGGCCTTTGCAGACTGCCAGAAATAGTGCACATTAAATTGAGGCACTGCCCTGGCTCAGTGCTAGGGAATCATGGGAACTGTAATTTATTGTGGCACCAGAGCTCTCTGACAGAGAAGGCTCAATGTCCCAGAGAAAAATACAATTCCCATGATTCCCTAGCACTGAGCCAGGGCAGTGCCTCAATTTAATGTGCACTATTTCTGGCAGTCTGCAAAGGCCCTCAGTAGTCCACCTGATAGAGCATCTTGTAAACCAGCTGATGCCTGAAGAAATTCAACAGGGAGTGCATGATGGCATATTTCTCCTACTAATCCACAACAGAGTTATACTTTGACAGTGAAGATTGAGCATAGCCGTGTAGCAGAAATAATAAATCTATTTCCTGTATTTGCATATTTCAGTAAATGTTCATATTCCCCCATTTGCATATATCTTATTTAAACAATTGCTAGCCTGCCCAGACCAAATCGTGTGATCACTGGGTCACTCAAGACCATTATAAATTGTATCTACATTGTAAGAGAAAGAATCAACAAGAGTACAGTTGCCCATCCATTCTTGCAGACTTGAGATCTGCGGTTTTGAATATTCACAGAGGGGCAACCTCTGTTAAGATCAGTGGGGTCATTCTTTTCATCTGTGGCTAGATCCATAACTGCAAGACCTATAGTGTAACGTGCAAATTAAAGTTTTTGTTTTTTACAGGAAATGCATTCAATTGATAGCATTCATGAGGTTTCTGAGGTAGCTGAAGAAATCCCTGGAAGCAACACATTACATTACCACTTACACATTACTTTGGGGGGGGGCAGTAATATGAGCATACCAGTGTAATCTTTGTGAAGTCATGTAACGACTGGCAGTGTCATTACATTGAGCCTTTGATATCCACTGGGATTTGTTTCCAGGACACAGACACACACAAACACACACACATACACACACCAAAATACACCAAAATACTAAAATAGCAAAATCACAATTTGCTTTGGGGGATTTATTTATGTTTTGAATATTTCCAAGCCATGGCTGGTTGAATCCATGGATATGGAAGGCTGACTATACTTTTTAAGCATGACACTTCATATTGGCTTGTAATTTCTATAATGTTGAGGGGAAGGATCACATTAAGCCTTATTGGGCCATTTTCCTATTTTTATGTATACATCTTAGGGCCTTTACAGACTGCCAGAAATAATGCAGATTGAGGTCATTTTAACTGTCCTGGCTCAGTGTTACAGAATCATGGGAATTGTATTTTTTTCTGGGACATTGAGCCTTCTCTGTCAGAGAGCTCTGGTGCCACAATAAACTACAGCTTCCATGATTCCTTAGCACTGAGCCAGGGCAATTAAAGTGGCCTCAATCTGCATTATTTCTGGCAGTCTGTAAAGGCCCTTAATGAATAATATGTTTCTGTCTTTAAAAAGTGATACCTAATGCCAGCATGCTACTTTTTACAACAATGATTAAGTTTTACCCAGAAGCCCTTATTATTTATTCCCTAGCTCTTACTGGCTGTTCCATGCAATAGCAATAGCAGCTTCATTTATATACTGCTTCATACCAGCTAAGCAATCTCTAAGCAGTGTACAATTGTAAGCTAATTGCCCCCAACAAGCTGGGTACTCATTTTAGCAACCTCGGAAGGATGCAAGCCTGAATCGAGTTTGAGCCCTGGCTGGTACTGAATTCACAACCTTGTGGTTTGTGACTGAGCGGTTGCAGTACAGGCATTTAACTGCTGTACCACCAGGGCTCCTGGCAATACAGGGGGGAACTTTAATACTATGTGGTACAGGCGATAACTGCAATATCTTCTTATACAAAAATTACCCAGGTTGCACATAGGAAGGTTTTGTGTTCCTTTTAAGGGTATGGTGTGTAGTGATGCTGGCATTTTATAAGAAATATGAGTAATAAATTTAGTCCAAAGTACTGCCATTTCCCTCTATGAATGTTTTTAAAAGCTGAAGGAAATGCATAAATGTGAATGGACCTGAATGCCCCATGTTCCAGCTCTTCAAATCCCTACAAAAGATATTTAGGTTCTGCTAGCAAAAACCATGTAGTTGCATTACTGTTGCTAATGGATACAACACACAGGGATCTCCACCATTATCCCTTGGGTTCTTCTCAGTATTTTCATTAATCTAAGAAACATAACAGAACTGAAGAAAGTTACCATTCTTATTTAATTCTTTAAGAAAGACTCCACTGTCATTCGAAAAAGGAAATATGAAAAATCTACCATCAATTAATGTCAACTATTTTGATGTTAATTAACCTTCTATTGACATAAAAGACGTCTGACCAGCTGTAAGGCTGTCAGTGTGATAAGAAGGAGATCACTGCACGAAGATGGAGGAGCAAAGCTACACACCTAAAAACTCTCATGCTCCTTCACTTGCTCCACAGAATTGGTACACAAGTTTGAAGGAAAGATACAGTCCATGTGTAGATACTTTTACCTCCTATCACAATTGGTTTGCCTTTGAAGGGTAGAGACAAGAACAAAAAGAGACACTGGGTAGACTTCCATGAAAAGTCATTCTTTTGGCCTCCCTTCATCAAGAGTTTCTCTCCAATGAAGTACACTAGGTACAATAAGAGAAAAGGGCCATGATCCTTGGTTTTGATAGAAATAATTCATCTGCCTTTGCAGATACCCAACACTACCACAACAGTACCGCTACCACACTGCCACACATACCTAACACTACCACAGTGTTGGGTACTACAGTGTTGATTCTAGTCAGAAAATGAGTATATGATGGCAACTGGGGGGGAAATTGGCCTAGCTCAGGCATACAGTTGAAAAGTAGCTGAAAAGTGTGACAATAGAGAAATAATTGAGACTTTCCCTGCCATAGCAAGACAGTTGGAGAGCACATCATTATTTAAGTTGTACTTTGTCAAAAGCTTAACTGCAGAGCTTGGGAAAGTTAGGGCCTTTGCAAACTGCCAGAAATAGTGCAAATTGAGTCCACTTTAAGGGTTAGGGTTAGTGCTAGGGAATCATGGGAATTGTTGTTTTTTTCTGAGACATTGAGCCTTCTCTGTCAGAGAGCTCTGGTGCCACAATAAAATACAGTTCCCAGGATTCCCTAACCTTTAACCCTAACCCTTAAAGTGGACTCAATTTGCACTATTTCTAGCAGTCTGCAAACTTTCTTTTCTTTTCTTTTCTTTTCTTCTTTTTTTGACTAGTTGGGGTGCTCTGGGGATTGTAATCCCAAAGGTGAACTTCTTCCAAGCTCTGGTTAAATCTGTCCATTTGCATGGCTACTACAAATGCCTTTTTGAGTTTGTTCCCCATCTGTGAAAAAGTCCTCTCAAAAAGCCACAGAGAGGGGAGGGTACACTTGCTCCCGCCCTTATACTTTTTATGTCTTCCCGTCTCTTGTGAGTTATTAGCTGACAAGATTTTAAGTATTCTACATTGAGCAGTTTAAATAAAGAATTTTATTTACATGGGAATATAAAAAGTATATTACCAATTATATAGTCCTCTGAATGCTTAATCATGCAGCCAAGTGGAACTTTTTTTTCCATGAGATATGTCCACAACCATTTAGCCATAATGAAGGGCTCCTTGGGAAATAAGCATTTAATCTCTACAACCTCATTTCGTGCACCTAATCTCACTCTGCAGTGCACTCTGCTACTTCCTGTCATCTAAACAAAATTCAGGTAAAGCGGCCCAAAGAGCTTAAACTACATCCTTTAAATATTTACTCACTGGCCTGCACTTGGCAAGTGCATGTTGTAGTGCTAAACTCAATTTCATCCTCCAGTGCCCGGCAGACAATTTGGACAGGCTTATTGAGAGCTGCAGGATCTTTCCACTTCTTTCAGAAGAAACCATTCTCTTATCTTAAGCGCATTAAGCCGATGAGTCTTTCCTTCTCATTTGGGCATATCAGCAAATCACACAGTGCTGATATATTGACAGCTTACTTAATACACCATGGATTTCTAGCAAACAGAGGCAACAGTTAGACGAGGAGGAAGAAGTTGTAATATTCCAACTGTCAACCCTACTGCTTCATTATAAGGACAGGTGGTGTCCTCCTTTAAGCATGAGTAGAAACAGATTATTGATGAAGGAGCGTGGACACAAATAGGCAGATGGCCATAAACAAGGAACCTTTTGGTTCTTGCCTTGGGGTCCCAGATGTGCTCATGCTCTCTCCCATCATATCCAAGCACACCAGATAGCATGGTCAGGAAAGAGAGAAGTTGCAGGCCAACAACATCTGGAGATCCACAGGGAAAGGCTGACAGTGCAAACAGACACATCTGCCCAGTCGTAAGCCCCATTAATTTGTGTCAGTCACTCTGACACTGTGTTTAAGGGTTCCTCTAAACTGGCCAAAAGCCTCAGGATTTGGCAGGAGTTGTACCTGTATATATCAGGATTTTTTTTTTAAATAGCCATGTGGCATACCTTCTGTCTCAGTCTATTCCTCATGAATTCCTGGGACTAGCTATGATCTGCTTTATGCCTAGAGCAGGAAGGGGGTTGATGCCCTGGGAGTTTCCAATATAAGCAGGGGTAAATTCCCACGTGTGCATCTATTGTCTCAATTTCTCCCATATTTATGGGTGGTCCAGTTGATCACATTTTGAATGAGGATGTCACTTTTGCCATAGAGGTTTCCCACTGACTTTAACTTCCTTCATTAATTTCTTCTCCCCAACTTTTACAGTTAGAATGCTAAAGTGGTATAGCACTATAAAATGTTGACTCTAACAAATACTAAAAATTAAATGCACAAGCCAGAAAATGTGGAGGAGCATGAGAGGGGAAGTGGTTGAGTTCATGGAGGGGATGATGGAGAGGGAAGGAAACCTCACCCACACCACAGGTTCTCAATATCCAGCAACATGTTTTGTTTTTAAGCTATGTGAGAGAGCAGTTAGCTCTTCTTCCTCAAATGTGGTATAAATAGTCCAATCCAGGAAAAGTTTGAGTACCCATATTTTCCGGTGTATAAGACGACTGGGCGTATAAGACGACACCCAACTTTTCCAGTCAAAATATAGAGTTTGGGATACACTCGCCATATAAGACGACCCCTCTTCCAATGGGAGAAAATGAGAAAGTGTTGGGGGGAAAGGACTGCCAATATACTAGGTGATGCATTCTGGGGTATGTACAATTTGTGGCCAAGTAAGTGACCCTGGGCAGGTCACACACTCTCAGCCTCAGAGGATGGTAATGGCAACCCCCATTTGAAAAAACATGCCAAGAAAATCCCATGATAAGATTGCCTTAGGGTTGCCATAAGTTGGAAACAACTTGAAGACACACAAGAACAACAAAGAAGTCTGCAATTGTTTCATAGGTAGTACATGGGAATAGGAGCCAGCATGGTGTAGTGGTTTGAGTGTTGGACTACCACTCTGAAGACCTGGGTTTGATTCCCCACTCTGCCATGAAACCCAATGGATGAACTTGGACAAGTCACACACTCTCTGCCTCAGAAGAAGGCAATGGCAAACCCCCTCTGAACCAGTCTTGCCAAGAAAACCCCAGGATAGGGGTTCACTTCTTATCCGCTGCTGCTTCCTCCTCCTGCCTCACGCCACACTACGCCACCCCTTCCTCCCCCCTCCTCCTCCTCCTTTGACCTGAACTTCCTCTTTTCCTCCTCCTCCCGCCTCCCTCCGTGCCACACCTTCTTCCTCCTCCTCTGCCACCCAGCGTATAAGATGACCCCCGACTTTGGAGAAGATTTTCCTGGGTTAAATAGTAGTCTTATACGCCAGAAAATACTGTATCTGTTTCACTATTTGTATAAACAAAATGTTATCCTTGGCTTTCCCCTTCTTTAGTTGGTCTAATTTTTTGGATTTTTCAAAAATGCATGGATTTAGTAACAATTTTAACCTGCATTTTATTTTTGAGTTTTGAGATCTGATTTTGTTATTTTGATTTTTTTACAGCTTAATTTTTTCCCTACTTACATACAGATTTATTTTTAAAGTGTGGCCACTGAAGTCCTCTTCTGTACTTTTCATAGCCTCCCAGCAGTTCCCCCAAATCCCCAGATCTCCCCTCCATTATTGGTTCCTTTAGTGTAAGATAAATAAATATACATATCTTTTAAAGTAAAGTTTCCAATGCTCTCTAACTAGTGATGCCAATAGTATCTTCTAATTTATATGTTACTTTTCCATTCATTTCCTTCTCTATTGGTGGCTACACTGAAGGCATATAACCTGTTCTAATTAGCAAGCAAAAAAAGCTTTAAGAGGATACACCATTAAATCAATTCTTTCCAGTTAAAGTGTTCTTCATTCAATAAGACACCTGAAAAAATAGACTAATGATTTAGAAGAATCATTTTCTCATCCTGAGTTATCTGCAACAATCATTAATAGGCTCGCTAATCAGAGCATAGACAATGGATACAAAAAAGAAGCCGATCCTACTCAAAAGCTGTTTCTTGACATCAAAATTTGGAAGTAACATGATGCCAGTAACAACTACAGACTAAATTCAACCAATACATGGTAAAATATTTGTCCCTAGTATTACCATATGTATAAGGAATGGAACTAAAGTCAGAAAATAGATATATTCCACAGTTCTAACATTACATCTTTCTTTATGATCCTGTCTACCAGGTGCTGTAGGCTATATTTCAGAGGGAAGAAATGGTAAAACCACCTCTGAATATTTCTTGCCTAAGGAAACTGATGGGTTTGCCATAAGTCAACTGATGAGCTGGAGGCACATACACACAATTCAATGTGTATTCAAGCATGTAGGCAATGTTTTCTTTGAGAGTAACCTGAAAAATGGTAAGCTGGCCTGTTTATGAGGAAAAGTATACTTTCTACAAAAGACTGAAACAACATGCAGGCATCTGACTAACATCTCCAATTGTTGTTCTTCTGTTTGGTTTGCAACATCTTGCCTGATAAAGAAGCCCATGGAACTTCGAAAGCTTGCGATAAGTATATTGTGCATTTTGGTTGGCCAATAAAGGTATCGCTGATGGATTTTTGTTTAAATTTGCTAAATGGTCAACACAGCTACCCCTGCATATTTTCCTCAGCCAGTATAAAATTACAGAGATGCACAGAGTGGGTGCAGGGGGAAGTAAAACTACTATAAGGTCTCAAAGCATGTCAGATTTAACATTGACCTATGCAAGTATTCAGATTTTTCATTGTAGCAAAAACAGTTCTTTTTCCAGTGTAGCAATACCAGTCCTAATACAGTGGGCTCTTCGTATCCACTGTGAATTGGTTCCAGGACCCTCCGTGGATACCAAAATCTATGGGTGCTCAAGTCCCATTAAATACAACGGTATAGTAAAAAGGTGTCTCTTATATAAAATAGCAAAATTATGGGGGGAAGCAGACAGCGCTTTCCACATGACGGGCGCTCTGATGACGTACTTCCGCCGCAGCGTCCGCACATGCTGAGGCAGAAAAGACGCCGAAGGTGCACCCAACACCTCTTGCGGCACACCTTCGGTGCCATGTGAAAGGAGCGCTATTTTAGCACTTCTTCCAGGGCCCAAAAAGAAGTGGATCGGGGCCGAGGAGTGCAGATACCTCAGCCCCAATCCGCAGCTTCTCGGGGTGGCCTACGGCTGCCCATCTGCTTAGGCCCTAAGGTTTGCTTTTTGGAGTGTGTGTGTGTGTTTGAATATTTTCAAATCATGGATGGTTGAATCCATGGATAAGGAGGGTTGACTGTATACTTACAGAAAGCTGTATGTTCCAAGAGTGGTGATGGTAACAAATAACTACCATATCTGTGATGGAGTAGTCATACATTTTGGATGTCAAAAAATACCCCGAGCTAGAAAAGAAAGGAAGCATAACTATAACAGATCATGTTATATCAGATCAGGTCATGCTCAGGAACAGTGTGAAGCCAATTTCAAAATAATCTTTGCTGGGCCAGCTGTAACATTTACCAGCTTGACACCGGTCAAAAATACTGGTTACCTACCTGCCAACAGTATTTCTGGTCAGTTCTGTAAATGGATAGTCGGTAACCTGTCCCTAACATCTGGAGTGTATGGGGAGGAAATCAAATTATTTTTCTCCTCATCTTAAGATACCAGCACACATCCACTATAGATGCTTCAGGTAAAAGATTCTAGAGGAAAAAATAGATCTGTCTCCATACATATAAACAGACATACATGAGGTACCATTTGGATACTACAGATACAATAATTTGAGACGGTCTCAAGTTTTAGGATACCAGTAGATGGATAGCATACTAGAAAGCTGTTGATTCCATACTGTTTGTGAGCATTATGGTACATCTCTGCTCACTATTGGAAAGAGGATACTGAAGTAGACAGGCTGTTATTTTGCTGTGGGCTATCTGTTGTTATGGGGAAAGTATTTAGAGCTGAGACGAGTTTCAATGGGCAGCTAAGAGCCATCAGCTTTACAAAAGACTTGCTCTTGATATGTATGCATGTACACATGTACAGTATTGAATTTATACCTGCCTTTTTCTTAGGATGGCAGAATTGCTAAAATTGCTAGAATTTGTTCATTGGCATTGATCAAGACAATTGTGTGCATTTTTTGTACTCCATGAGGATAAGGCTGGGGAAGTACTATGATGTGTACCTGTATGTTAGAATTTTTCATTATACCATACCACAGTTGAAAAGTGCACTTCCAAGACCAAATCCTAGTTTGTAGAGCAAGCACAAGGCATAGTGTATACACTTGAATGAAATGGCAAACTCTGGTCTACTGTAAATAAATATTTTAGTGCTCCTTTCCCAGGCTCCAAAAAGGTGGATTGGGGCCAAGGTGTGGGGCAGCCTCAGCCCCAATCCTCCGCTTCCCAGGGCGACCCATGGCCGCCCATCTGCAAAGCCCCATAGAAACCTTCAAAATGAAAATGAAAATAACAACCAAGAAACATACTGGGGGGAAACATACATCTACACTAGGAATAAAATCTGATCTAACACAAATCAGACTAGAACAACAGAAACACAATGTGAGCAGCTGATCATACAAGATCCCTAGGCTTTCTCTTCATCTAAAAAAAAAAACCCTCTCCAGAGAAGACCATTAATGCCACCAATAAGAAAAAAACAGAATTTGATATTAAACCGCCAAAAGCTAGTAATGAATAACTACCCTAAACCCAAGGGTTTATTAACCCAGTATGAATGAAAGCAACATCTATTAACACTAACACAATGAACCCATAAGCTCACCATAATGGACATAATGAACATTGAATACATTTTCTACAACTGCATCCATGTATGTGCAGTGGTTTGCTGAACAAGACACAGTCAATATGATTTTGGCTTGCAGGAACACTTTAGCAGAGTGTGGAATCTCAGTCTCAAGATTTTTTGAGAACATTGCCCCTCCACAGGTACTAGTTACTGAAAGCAAATTAATCTGAAAAAGTAAACTATCAAATGAAAATATCCAGCCTCAAAACCTAATTGAGTTTGAAACACCTAAACTTATCCACCTTGATGAAGTAAAGGACTCTAAACCAAGAAAACTATTTCAAACTGAGAAAAGTCATTTTAATAAGGGGGGGGAAATGCTAACAAGTTTTTTCTGTGCTCTGCCTACTGAAGCACAAGATGAAATAATGAAAAGACTAGATCTTTTAAAATCACATTTGGCAAGCCTTCGCACTGGGGGGGGGGGGGAAGAGTCCCATTCTAAAGGAACATAACATCATCAATATTTTTACCTCATCTGAACATGTGGAAACCCCAAAATGGGAAGAACATCAATGTGGTACAAATGTGGTAGCTACTGTAGAATTCAATTCTACATCAAATGGTATCCTGATTAGGAGCACTGAAACTAATTTACCACCAACAGATAACTCAAGAGAAAAAGAGCCCCTTACGTGGCTTAGCATGAGATTTCTAGAGGAGAACGAACTGGTATCTCCAGTGAGATAACCTTCTCTTCCTGACTGCCAAGCAAATCAAACTAAAAGGGTAATCTCAAATGTCAGCAGACCAAACTCTGATTATGAAGCCATTAACTACATGGAAGAACCAGAAGAAACCTCTGAAAAGCCCCCTCTAATATATCTAATATATATCAATGATCAGAATGCCTTGGATCAGAAAAATAATACAGAAGGGCAGCCTTCCCAAACAGCAGATCACAAAATTCAAAACAAAGTCCTCCAAACTAAGGTGGGTGATACAATACCCTCAGAGGTCTCTTCTGAGCCTGCAAGTCTCGTATCTTCAAACATGACCCCCCCCCCAAAAAACAAGAGAATCATCAAAAATCATATTTAAAAAACCCAATCCTTGATGCTTTTATCATAGAATGTAGCTGACTGGCGCCACAAAGTGGAGGACCCTAATTTTCTGGACTTTAAACCAAATATGATATTATACTGCTGCCTGGAAGAGACCTGGTCAAGAGAAAGTCTGGTTTTGAATGGGCTCTCTGCATATTCTTTAGATGCAGAACCCAGCTTTCATGGAAGTCAATGGGGGGAAGCAGATGGCTAATTGAGCCATTTGGGGGGCAGGGAAGGGGAGGGGCAGCCACACGATCGGCACCCCAACCCCTTCCCCAGGTCGTCCTCGGAGCAGCCAGCCCTCCGGACGGACGGCACTCCGAGGAGGACCTCCTGCCGCAGCGTTCGCACACGCTGTGGCGGAAGAGTCGCTGAAGGTGCGCCGCAGCCTTTTGCGATGCACCTTCGGCGACTTGTGAAAGGAGCGCCAATTTAGCGCTCCTTTCAGGGGCGGCAAAGCTGCGCCGCGGGGCCGAGGTGTGGGGATACCTCGGCCCCGCAGCGCAGCTTCCCGGGGCGGCCCACGGCCACCCGTCTGCTTCCCCCCAATGTAAAGGAGACCTAGCTATGCTAATTTCAACCAGCATTAGGGCAAATATAGTTAGACCAAAATATTTACTTTGCTTAGTGACATCGTTGGTTATTAACTTCATATCAATCATCTTACTGATTCATTTACGGCAAAGGTCTACAAACACATTGCGTTTTCTACCATGTTGGCTCCAGTTCTTGATGATTCTGAGAACTGAACCATAGCACTGTATATGATTTCCCTTCTGGGTGTATTTCTCAGAAATTGTTTTCAATGAACAGATAATTTAGCACATCTTCCTTATAAAAGAAATCCAAGTATATTTCACAAAAGAAAACAAGCAATCTGAATAAGGATAAATACCATTAAAATGTTGTATTTAAAATATTGCTTCTACTTGTTCTGGCAGAGATATGGCTAGCACTCTCAATCACTGAGTTTCAGCTTTAAAAAAAAAAGTAACATTTCCATATGCAAAAAAAACCCCCACCTTATAGCCATTTCAGAGGTATTTGTAAAATTTAATTACTTTCAAATCAGTAGTAAAGCGAGTCCAGGCTTTTGCTTGCAGACTGTAAAAATGCTGATCTATGCATATATATATATAAATGCAAAAGAAAATTACAACAATACAGATCAGTTGTGGATCTTAGTCCAAATTTACTGTGCCTGTTCTTAAATTTCTTACTATTTTCTCTGAGAATTTTACTGCTGGGACTTCTTCCATGTATCAAGATAAGTAGAATTTCCTCAAGCATGGGCCACCACTTGTTGTTACAAGGCATATTATCACAATGCATATGGTGCCATGCTTGCGCCTGCATAGAACAATACTCTTTGCTTTTGTGTTGAGAAGGGAGATGGCGATTAACTTGATTTACATCCCGCCTTTTCCCCAAAACTGGGATTCAAGCCATTTAAAAGATTACAATTAGATACATATCAAAAGTCAACATCCAAACTGATTTAAACTATAACAATATTTTTAAAAATATAAAAGATGTTTAAAGTTAAACAATACAGTTTAAAACAATACAGGTTGAGTCGCCCTTATCCAATGTTCTGAAATCCAAAATATTCCAAAAATCAATATATATTATATATATCAGGGGTAGGCAACCTTTCCCCTTTAAGGGCCGAGGGACTTCAGCTCCCAGAATCCCAGGAGCTATTGGCCAACATGGGACTATTGGCCAACATGGCTGAGGCTTCTGGGAGCGGAAGTCCCTCGGCCCTTAAAGGGGAAAGGTTGCCTACCCCTGGACTAGGGACAGCCACTGAGAAGGCCCTCTCATGTATTTCCGCCAACTGTACCTATGAAGGTGATGGGATTGAGAGAAGGGCATCTCCTGTAGATCTTGGGGTCCAGGCAAGCTCATACAGAGATATGTTTTTTCAGATAGTCTGGATGTATAGGACTTTATAGGTCATGACTAAGGGCCTCGGCAGACGGCTAATAGAGCCGTCTCCGAGGCCAGGAAGAGGAGGGGCAGCCGCACGAGCGGCGCCCCTTCCTCTTCCTGAGGTCGCCCCTGGAAGCGCCAGCCATCCGCACGGCCGGCGCTTCCGGGTTGACCTCACGCCGCAGCGATCACACGCGCCGCGGCGTTTGAGTCAGAGAAAGTGCGCCCGCCGCTTTTGGGGCGCACTTTCTCTGAAATCTAAAAGGAGCGCCAATTTGGCGCTCCTTTTAGATTCGCCGGGGAGGCGCCGCGGTGAGGCTGCCTTGGCCCCGCAGCGCTGCAGACCAGGGCGTCTTGGACACCCTCGTCTGCATCCCCCCTAACACTTTGAATTGTGCCTAAAAGCAGATTAGCAGCTATGAAGCCAATATACAAAAATATCACTGTATACAAAAATACCACTGAATAAATTATAGAACGTTACGGCAACCATCTGAGAAGCTATCTTTGACAAGTTTGCCCTTGCCACAGTATTTAACTAATTTAACTAATTATTTTCTGTATTCCTTATTGTTGTTTTTGTATTGCTAGGAGACAAAGTCATTATTATTTTTAAGGTTTTTACTGGTTGCGAGTGCTTATTCTCCTCTTGCACATACAGTCTGCTGGTTATGACACAACAATTAGTTTTTGTGGAAATTATGCTGGTGCCACACCAGCTTTAGAGATTCAGGTGGGAGATAGAGAAACAGTTAAGAAACAAAGGACATGGTTTCCATGGAAATGATCCTAGAACAATGCATGAACAGAAGTGTGAAAATGAATGGGCACCTGAAGGCAGAAAAGATGCTATCTAATTGAGCAAAATTTCAGACATCCTCCACTGGATGTTACTTCTTGTAAATTATTTTCTTGCCACCTCTGAGTGGAATCACTGGGATGCTACAAGGTAGAAATCATTCACTTTCTGGAGTAGAGCAGAAAGCCCATTTCTGATTTGTGTTCTGTAAGTTGTTTTATATCAGGGCCTATATATTAGGGGACGAATTGGCAGGTGATAACTTAGAGCACATTTTGGAGTCTGGGGTTTGACCTAAAGAAGCGACTGTGACACACATGCATTCCTTTCAGGGGGAATAGAGACATTATGATAGTCCCTTTGCAAAATAACACAATAACTGACAATATCATTATTTCCCCTGTTTAACAACTATCATTTTCCTATTACTTTCTCTCTCCTCTTTCTTGTTTTGGAAAAAACTGTTTGGGATGTGTTTCATTGAGGGTTTTTTAAGGTTATTTCACACCTTTTTAGACAGTTGGGTGTACTGGGGCTTTTTAGAAATGAAAAAGCAGCATGTTTGTTTTAAAAACTGTGACCAGAATCCTCTATGGCAGTTACAAATGTGTAACCTGGAGTAACACTCATAACTGGTAATATATTTATGATCCCTACATAGTTGCTAATGACACCCAGATATACTTCTCTATGTCTCAGTCCTCAGCTTTGACTTCAGATGGCGTCTCTCCTCTCAATGACTGTCTTAAGACAGTAATGGACTGGATGAAAAAAACAGACTGAAGCTGAATCCAGACAAAACAGAGGTACTTACAGTTGCAGTCCTGAAACCAGATCTGGAAATATAACTTCCAGTCCTGGATGGGGTCACACTCCACCAAGGACTGTGTTCGCAGTCTGGGGGTGCTCCTAGACCCATCGCTCCAGATATCAAATCAGGTAAATGCGACTGTTAGGAGTACCTGCTATCAGCTTTGGCTGATACACCAGCTGCGCCCTTTTCTGGAAATTAGGGATCTTGAAACTGTGGTGCATGCACTGGTAACCTCACGTCTTGACTTCTGTAATGCACTCTACATGGGGCTACCCTTGTGCCTAACCCGGAAACTTCAATTGGTGCAAATATGGCAGCCAGGGTGGTCTTGGGAACATCCAGGAGAGACCACATTACACCTGTGTTGAAATCACTTCACTGGCTGCCAATTAGTTTCTGGGCACAGTACAAGGTGTTGGTTATGACCTTTAAAGCCCTAAATGGCTTGGGTCCAACCTATCTCCGGGACTGCCTCCTTCCGTACAATCCTCCCCACTCACTCAGGTCCTCTGGGAGGAATCTGCTACAGCCCATTAAAACAAGGCTGTCTGCAACCTCCCAGAGGGCCTTCTCTGCTATCAATCCTGTACTGTGGAATGGCCTGCCGGATGAGATCCGTCTTATTACCACCTTGAACAGCTTTAAAAAGGCTGTTAAGATGGATCTTTTCCAGCAGGCCTTTCCTGAATAGTTCTCCCGGCCCCTCGGCCTAGATTAATCCATCTCCCTTTTTGTGCTGCTGTTATTATGATTGTTATGTTATTTGTGATTTATGTTATTGTTTTAAATCGTTCTTTGTTTAATATTTTTTTTAAGGGATGAGAGGGTTTTGGGGTTTTGTATGTATTTTATCTTGTTTTAATATTGTTAGCCACCCTGATTGCGTCACAGAGGGGTGGGATAAAAATAAATTTTATTATTATTATTATTATTATTAGTAGTAGTAGTAGGGAATATATAGGGACCATGAAAGTCCATCAATCCCTACTTACCAGGCAGCAGCCACTACAATTGATGGGTTCTGTTCCACTGTTGATCTGGATAACCTAGTTGATGTTCTCACCCTCCCTGACGCAAGTGATCTCCAGCAAAAACTGTAACTTCTTCTGCCTGTGAGAGAGGAAGGCTCACAGGGGCAGGTGGGGAGACAGTCAATTGCTTCCTAAGTGACAGAGAAACTGGCTCCTATCAATTGCAGCAGCTGATTCCCTGTAAATGGGATGGGAGGGTCAAGCAAGGATAGGGTTGCCATTTCCCAGTTTTTGCCGGGATATTCATGGATTGGAGGGTCCAGAAAATGTCCCGTCCCGGCTGGGCATTTTTGACCCTCCAGTCACAGATTCCTGCCTTGTTCCAAGCCACATTTTGTCAATCGCTAGCCGACTGGAGAACATGTGGCCGGAACAGGGCAGAAAGTGTCCTCCTCCTCCTCCAAGATGGACTCTCAGTCCTCATGTCTCTGGTTGCCTCCTCCTGGGGCTGGAGGAGGCATGCCACACTCAGGGCCTTGGCCGAGGCCCTAAAAGATAAGATAGAAGATAAGGTAAGGGGGCTCGGGGTGGGCTCTGGGCCTTCCGCCAACGTGTCCACATCCCTTACACCATTTTCTGTGCAGCGTGCAGGCGGCAGGGAGGCCTAGAGCTTGGTAGACCTTCCTGGGGGCTCGCGGTGGGAGCTTAATGGTGTGTTTTGTTTTTTTTAATTTATTAATGTTTTTGGCTTTTAGTTGGGTATGTCCTCCATTTTTCTTGAATGTCCTACATTCCCCCCTACATTTTCCCCCTACATTTTTCCCCAGTTTTGTTGTAGAAAATTATGGCAATCCTAGGCAAGGATTCACTGCATACTACCATAACTATGGTGTTTATGCACACATATCTCCCATATAGGATTCCAGCCTGTTACCATGAAAGTAACAAGTTAATATTACATAATAAATTAATTTTTAAAAAGTGATTTTCCAAACTTTCCATGAAGGTTACCCAATAATCAGAGACTAAGAGTCTTTTCACACTGCACAGTTATAGCACTGTGATTCCACTGCATCCTGAATCCTTGGGTTTGTAATTTGGTGAAGCACCAGAGAATTCTGGCTGAGAATTCTAAATTCCCTAAACTGAAAATCCTAAGATTTCATAGGATGTTGCCATGGTGATTAAAGCAGAATTATATTATTATAATTGTGCAGTGTGAAAGGGTCCCCTAAAGGTACATTTTACTGGACTCAGAGTTTCCTGCCCCCCCCCCCCCCCCGCTGCAACCATTACGTGAACAACTGGGCTAAACTGTATAACATGATTGCGGTTACCCTTGAGCTGTTTACTTCCTGTATGAAAATTAAAATAATAAAAGAGTTTCCATATCTTGGATCAAACATAGATCAGAACGGGGACTGCAGTCAAGAAATAAGAAAACAACTAGGAATGTGGAAGGCTGCTTTGAAAGAATTAGAGAAGATCCTAAAGAGTAAAGATATACAACTAAGCATGAAACTTGTTTAGGACACTGTATTCCCCATTCTCATGTATGGATGCAAGAGCTGGAGAGTGAAGAAAGTGAATGAGAAGAAAATCAATTCATTTGAGATATGATGCTGGAGAAGAGTGCCGAGGATACCATGGCCAGCCAAAAAGACAAACAAATGGGTCCTAGAACAGATGAAGCCAGAGATATCCCTGGAAGCCAAGATGATTAAGATGAGGCTGTCATACATTGGCTGCATCATGAGAAGATATAGCTTATTGGAAAAGACAATAATGCTAGGAATTGTGGAGGGATACAGAAAGAGGGGAAAACCACCTGCCAGATGGATAGACTCAGGGCCTCTGCAGACCAGCCCAAAGAGCCGGCCTGGAGGCACAGATGGGGCGAGGCAGCAGCACGCCAGCCGCCCCAACCCCGTGCCAATGCCGTCCTGAAACCATGCGCCATTATGCATGGCACATGGTGTCAGGACGCACTGCCCGCTCAGCGTTCTGACGCACTGTGCCAGAAAGGGTGAAGAAGAGCCACGCGCCAGCTCTTAGGGTGCCCTTTTGCCACTCCTGAAGGGAGCGGCATTTTGCCGCTCTTTTCAGGGCGGCAAAAGGGTGGATCGGGGCAACGGTGTGGGGTAGCCACAGCCCCAATCCACTGCTTCCCAGGGCAGCCCATAGCTGCCCATCTGCACCCCACCTTAGTCAGGGAAGTCACAGGTATGAATTTGCAGGACCTAAGCTGAGCAGTGAAGGATAGAGAGTCTCATCTGTTGGGTCGCCATGAGTTGGGATCAACTCAAAGGCGGTTAAACAACAAAATAATTTTTGTATCTATATTATCCAGTACTTGTGTTACTTGCTGGGGACCAGCATAAGCAATAGTAAAGCAGAACAAGTAATATCCTGAATAATGGAGTGTCATACTCTCCAACACTTCACAAATGAAAACAAGGAGACATGTGACTGAGCAACATTGGAGTGCGATCATTATGACAAAAGGTATTGGTGAGGAAGGGCAGACAAAATAGGAGAGGCTGCAGCAAATTTACTTCTCCCTGAGAAGAGCAAGATTCTGCACCCTACCTTACCCCTGCTGAGTTAATCAAGTGCAAACTATATTTGCATTCTGAACTCAATCTTCAGCAATTTAAATAAGACTGGATAGAAGGGGAAAGGGGAAGGAAAAGAGCCAAAAAATGGTAGGGCAGAGGATTTGGGATTGTCCCTGCCATTATGGGACAGTTGGAGTGTGGTGGAATCTCGCTCTTTGGAGTTTTTAAACAGAGGCTGGACGGCCATCTGTTGGGGGTGCTTTGATGGTGTATTCCTGCATGGCAGGGGGTTGAACTAGATGGCCCTTGTGGTCTCTTCCAGTTTTATAATTCTAGATATTCCAAAATCCAAAAAAATCTGAAGTCCAAACCACTTCTGGTCTCAAGCATTTCAGACAAGGGGGACTCAGCCTGTATCTGGCTAGGGAGCAGAGGAGAAGTAGGTCATTCTGAAATTTAGTCTGAAAGGGTGACCGTGGCTTGAACTGCTGTAAGACTGGTGGGTTCCCTTAGAAATCTGAGGCTATCTGTTGGGAGTGCTTTGATTGTGTATTCCTGCATGGCAGGGGGTTGGACTGGATGCCCTTATGGTCTCTTCCAACTCTATGGCTCTGTGATTTTATGCAAGTGATTTAGCCCTTCTCTACAAGAAAATGTTAGAATTTAGATGGGTTATACAGTCAAAGGTGAAATGTAGAGATGGGTTATACAGTTAAAGGTGAAATGTAGAGATGTGTGTCTGTAATTTTCCTCATGGGAACAACATCTAGGCAAACAAAAACAACCCAGTCCAGGTGGCCAGAGAGTCATAACATCAGAAGTTTCTAGCTGGGAAAGGCAGCCGAATTCAGCTAACAGTATTCAAAACATTGTTAGCCTGGGAAAGAAAACCACGTGGTGGATGATGGACAGCAAGGGGCTGGGTTAACAAACATCATACACATAACATCCAATCAGCATAAGGTTAACACCCAGAAGGTGGAGAAAGGAGAGGGCTGAGAAATCCTTTATTTAGAATTGTTTATATTTCTTGCTTCTTCTTGATTGTGTGTGTGTTCACAATGGACCTAACTATGGAGTTAATTCTTGGACTATAATATGCTTATATTGCTTTTACAATGTAGCTTCAGGATCTGGAAACATGGATCTGTAACTCTTTTGTTCAACAACATCAGCATGATGTGATCCTATGGTGGACTGCATTTTTCTTTGCTTATTTTTACCTTTTGAAACAATAAAGCTCTACTTTTAAAAGTTTGGAATTTTGTTCCCTGGCTCTGCTGGATTTTCAAGCACACCACACCACTGAAATTCAACAGAAAAAGTATGAGTTTGTGCAGTTAAACTAGGCCATCTAGCTTGAGAAAAAGAAATTTTCCTTCCCTATATGTGACATGTTATCTAAAGTATATCAGTCACAGACCTCTTTGAGCAAAGGCAAGAGACAGCTTATGAGAGGGACACAACATCACAATAATCAGCATCATTGAGCCCAGAGACAGTGAGAACCAATGCTCTGGTATAACGTTCATTTTCAGAGAAATATGTATAGCTACATGGCTTTTTTACGTTTTATATTTTGCATACATCCAGTTTCTGAAACAGTAGCTGAAAAAATGTTTCAGAAAGCTTGCACTCATTTTAAAAGTGCCAGGACAAAAACAGTTAAACATCAACTTATTTTGGGTGCTGAATGTGGACTTCCTAAAAAAAGAGAGACTCTCTGCATATAAATTCGTGATTGTGCAACAAAAAGGAAAGGAAATAAAGCTTTAAAGTGAACTGGTATATTTAGAAAATGTTTGTAGCCATGTTCATCCATTACTATAAAAGAATCAATAGGATAATATTTATTAATAGCAACCAAAAAGTTACTATATAGAAAGCTTTCTAATAAATTTCTTCAGGCTGGATGTTGTTTTTATGGTAAATTTAATTTATAAAAGAAAAAAGAAAAAATCCTTATGTTGATCATTAGGAATTTCAAAACTGTACAAAATGTAATTTCATGTGTGTGTGTTTTTTCTTTTGGCACTTTTCTTTCAGTGTAAATACCAGATGAGACAGTAGTATGTGAGTAATGCTTTGGCTTTTCCAAAAATTTAAAAATATATATATCCTGTTGTTTCTACAAAAAAGATAAAATGGCTCTCTGCTCCATTTTGCTGCCCTCTCTACCAGCATTTATGATGGCAAGTATTTGGAATCAAAGGAAGAAAAAAGGCAGGCAGGCAAGCAAGGACAGATTTACAGAAGGACAGGTTAGTGGCTTCTATTCAGCAACTTAGACCAACCTTCAGGGGTAACACAGATCTTGAAGCTACATAACAGGCTTTGGCATAAAATTAACTTATTGGGATCAACAGACACCCAGAACCAGAAGGATTCTATGTGCAGTTGCAAATACTGATGATCCCTGAATGTCTGGCAGCTAAATGTATTAAAATCATAGAGTTGGAAGAGACCCCAAGGGCCATCCAGTCCTACTCCTTGCCATGCAGGAATACACAATCAAAGCACTCCTGACAGATGGCCATCCAGTCTCGGTTTAAAAACTTCCAAAGAAGGAGACTCCACCAAACTCCAAGGCAGTGTATTCCACTGTCAAATAGCTCTTACTGTCAGGAAGTTCTCCTTAATGCTTATGTGGGATCTCTTTTCCTGTTGAATGTTCAGAAGCCGGCAAACCTGGAGGTGTGAACACTTCAGATCACAGCATTTTAACTCCTTACTTCTTCCCACTACAGGATAGGGAAATTAAAAATGCTTTCATTTTCTCTTTGCTGCTAACCTTATTGTTGGTTGATTGCTCTAATTGTTTCATTGTTTGAAGTAAGTGTGTGGAGATTATCACACGAGGCTTAAAAAGTAGACTAGAAGCAGGATAATAGTTATGGCAGAACCTTATCAGACGTCATCATCACTGACTTGTAGTTAAGGGATGTTCCCTATTTAAAGAATGGAAAGCTTTCATATAAACTGAACAAGATGCCCAAATATCCTGTATTTTAGAGTGCAGGTCCTTCATAAAGACAGAAATGTGTGCATTATGTAATTGATGAATATGGACAGGATGTCAAATTTACAGGCAAATACATGGATAAGGTAACTAAAATAATTACTTTTATTTGGTATTTAGGTGTCGCACAAACTTGTTATAGCTACTTCCTGATTGTCAACCCTGCATGCCATGAATTTCTACTGTCCTTTATTTCTGCTTTGAAAACCTGGCAACACTACTTTTAGCTGCCAGCCCAGCTAACTCTCTTCCAAAAATGCTTCTATTTTTCTTTTTACAGATCTATCTGACATCATGCAGGAACTGGGGTAGATACTTTCTAGTTTGCATTTTAGTGAAAATTTACTTAATGTTACACCTTTGAACTGATATACAAGTAGAAATACACTCATCCTTTGAATTTATACTTCTGCAAATTGTGCAATAGAGTCATCCAATCAAGGAATGCATACAAAAATCTGTATATTAGTGAAGATTATGTGTCAGGAAAAGCAGAGGAGAAAATGTGGATTAAGGGAAAGCATATTAGGGAAATATGTTTCTCTTGAACACACAATGAGGCAAACTTTAGAACAGTTGCTGAGGTTTTGAAGCCTCCAAATCCTCTAGAGCAGGGGTAGGCAACCTTTCCCCTTTAAGGGCCGAGGGACTTCAGCTCCCAGAATCCCAGGAGCTATTGGCCAACATGGGACTATTGGCCAACATGGCTGAGGCTTCTGGGAGCTGAAGTCCCTCGGCCCTTAAAGGGGAAAGGTTGCCTACCCCTGCTCTAGACAATATGACCACTTGCCATATTGGCTGGAAGATTCTGGAACATATAGTCCAAAAAATATTTTTTACAGTCATTAAAACCATGTGCATATTAGTGAAAATTGACACTGAAAAATACATTATATTCAGGAAACTGCTTTCAAAATTATGTATATTGGGCAAAGATTTCTATAAAATTGCACCAGAATTGCACCATGTCTATGAATTTTCAAGTAAAAATGCTCAAAGCTCAGGAAGAGTGTTGAGCTTATAACTGGAAATATGTGAAATTGAGAGAAACAGAAATTGAAATTCTTTCATCCATAATTCCCTGTATCATATAATTTATCTGGTGAGAAAGTACTGATCACCCCCTATTGAACCAATTTACTAGCAATCTCCTTAAAAAAAGGAAAGCATAACCAGAAATGGCTGGCCAAAATCACAAGTTAGCCCAGAATATACTCAGCCCTGGTTATCTACTTTGTTACAGATACCGTCATTATTTTCTATTGGAGACAAGTCTTGATCCTAGAATGCAATCCATGAAAGGCCAGTCAGGCAGAAATAGGAATTTGCACACAGGCTACTGCTGTAATGGTGATGTTGAGATGATGGTCATGTTCCTCATTAAAAAGCAAATGAGTTTATCATGTCACATTTCACTCCATGCCTTTGTTGGTGCACCTAGGGGGGTTGCAGACTGCCAGAAATAGTGTGAATTCAGTCCACTTTTAGGGTTAGGGTTAGAGTTAGGGAACCATGGGAACTGTATTTTATTGTGGCATCAGAGTTGTCTGACAGAGAAGGCTCAATGTCTCAGAAAAATAACAGTTCCCATGATTCCCTAGCACTAACCCTAACCCTAAAAGTGGACTGAATTCACACTATTTCTGGCAGTCTGCAACCCCCCCTAGTCAGGGCAAAGGCAAGGCAAAGATGAAGAGAAGGCTAGGGACAAAGATGGAGAGACAAAGAGAATAGAAAAGCAACTGCCCTCTCAGGCAGTTTACTTTTCAAAGGCAACACAAGGGCAAAATGCTTTGTGTAAAGAGAAAATTACTTTGCCAAGAGTATGCTTTTACAAAGAGTCAAGTTAATTATTCAAAGCAGAGGCCCATGAATTCCCACAATTTAGTCATTCTAATCTGACATATTCGGGCCCACTGAGCTGCTTCTTATCACCAAGACTTTGATAATTGGCTTAGACATATCAAATAAACTTTCTGGAGAATTCAGCAGTAAGCAGGTATGACATCCTAATAGGGATTTTATTAGGCATTTCTCTGTGCAGTAATGTATTAGCAATCACTGTGACATTTTCTGCTCTGAAGGTTTTGGCCTTGCTCTTTCTTTCTTTCCTTGTTCTTTTTTCACACTCCTGGAAAAAATAAATTTATTCACAGCCAAGATCTAATCCAACACCCCACCCTGTTTACTCTGATTTCCAAAGGAGCAGGCCTCTCAGAATTAATGAAAAGTGACACATACATCATAGAAGAAAATGCAGCGTCTTCAGTCAGGCATAACTGATAGCAATGATCCCTTCTGATTCTGTAGATACAGGGGAAATGTAGACCTTGTAATCACACCATTCCTCACAATGGGATTCCCTTAAAGAGACCAGAGTTAGTCACATGCTCCTGACCCAACCTGTGCCACCCAACTTGAATGAAACCAAAGCTTGGTTATGAATAACCAGCTACTACTAATTAGTTTCCTACAATGACATCATAACTACACTTGTTTCTAAATTAGCCAGAGATAAGTTCACTCTCTTTGCTGTGTCAAGAGTAATTTTAGTTATTTTTATAGTTACTGCATATCCTCCAGCAGTCCTGATTTGGCAGAGACAGTCTTAATTAATTTCTCTGAAGATGCCAGCCACAGATGCTGGCAAAACGGCAGAAAGAAACTCTTCTAGAACATGGCCACACAGCCCAAAAAACCCACAAAAAACTATGGATGCCGGCCATGAAAGCCTATGACTTCACAGTCTTGATTAATGCTTTGTCATTCCACTTTTTAAAATGCCCTCATTCATCTCTCCACATCCCACTTTCCTCCTTTGTCCTCACCTTACTTCAGTTGCTGAAAATTAGTTCGGAGTCCAGAAGTAGTTTGCATTAAATTAACTCAGCAGGGGCAAAGGAGAGGAGGGGATGGATTCCCAGTAGGCTCAGGCAAAAAATAAACTGCTACCGTCTCTGTGCTCTTCCACATTTCTAACTTTGGCCATCTTGATCACACTGATTGCTTGGCACACATGTCCTGGTTTTCATCTGCAAAATGTTGAAGGGCATGTTATAGGGCAGGGACCTCATCACATGCTTAAAGTGCTGCTTGTGCTGCTCTATTTTGTTCTGTTATGGTGAGAAATATGGTCAATGGATCTGCCATCTTAGGGATGGAGAATTCACTCTTGATTTTGTCACCATGACCTCCTTATTAGAGTCCATCCATCTAGCATACAGTCTTCCTCTCTTTTCATCCCCCTCCTCCTTCCTCAGCAGTATTGTCTTTTCTAATGAGTCTTGTCTTCTCATGATGTGGCTTCCAGGAAAATTTCCATCTTGATCTGTTCTGGGACCATTTGTTTGTCTTTTTGGCTGCCCACAGTATCCTCAGCACTCTTCTCCAGCACTACATCTCAAACGAATCGATTTTCTTCTTATCTGCTTTTTTTAACTGCCCAGCTGTCACTTCCATGCATGGTAATAGGGAATACAATGGCTTGTATGATTCTAACTTTTGTGCTTAGTTGTATATCTTTGCTCTATAGCAGGGGTAGGCAACCTTTCCCCTTTAAGGGCCGAGGGACTTCAGCTCCCAGAAGCCTCAGCCATGTTGGCCAATAGCTCCTGGGATTCTGGGAGCTGAAGTCCCTTGGCCCTTAAAGGGGAAAGGTTGCCTACCCCTGCAATATAGGATCTTTTCAAGTTAGTTCATAGCTGCCCTCCCTATTCTTAGTCTTCTTTTGATTTCTTGGCTGAAGTCCCCATTCTGATCAATATATCAGAATATTTAATGTATCGTTAATGGCTAACAGATCATAGGAAGAGATATCATTAAGTCTTGCAACCCAACATATAGGTGGTGGAGAGTGATTAAAGCTTACAAAAATGATGAAAGGTGGCTATAGGAATCTAGCTGGATGCTTCTGTGCCGCCCACACTCCACCTGGTAGTAAATGGGTGTGTTGGAGGATGCAGCCATTAAAAAGAGGATTGGGAGTTCTGTTCTGCCTGGTGGAACTTCACACTATTTCTGCTCCAGGATTAAAGCTACAGGAGTTCTGCCCCATATTCAACTTGGCAGCCCTAGCATAGAACCAAATTTCAGTATGATTCATCCCAGAGCAGTTGCAAGATAAGTAGCAGTAAAATCACGACCGGGCATGTCAACCCTGCAGCACGGTATTTATCGGCTGCCCCCGGTGAGCAACAACAAGGTGGGCTGAAAGAATGTGTGCTTCAAACCACAGGCTGGTGGTTGCAGCATCCCAACTGGTTTTAAAAATAATTGAAACGCAAGCCATTTTAGTTACTTTTTTAAAATGGGGAAGTAAATTTATTTTTAAAGCTACGTCTTCTAATAATTGTAACTATTATGCTAATTATTTTAGGTCTCAAAACTATAAATGTAATTAGCTATATTTTAAACTAACTTTCCAAGTTCTGCATGAAAGGTAGATATCAGCAACTGTCTCTCTCAGAGGATGGAAGAGTAGGGAGTAATCCAAATGTTAGCCTGCAACTCCCATTGGGCTCAGTCAGAACAGGAAATGATGATGGATAGATAATCAGAGTTGGAGTCCAACAACATGAGGTGGCAACACAGATTCACCACATCTGCCTTATGGGATACTATCTGTTCTTTTGCCATCGCTAATGTCTGTGGCCAAGAGAACAGATAATACTGTTTGGAGTGAGGAAGTGAAGTGGGACCGTGGTTTTCCAACCCCCTTAAAGTGTTGTTCTCTAGCTTTACATTACATGCTGACCAAGAAATTAGAATATAATTTACATTGTCTGTGATCCTATTATCAGAAACTCAAAAATGTATTTCCTTCCAACCAAGCTGCATATTGATAATAAGCTTCCCACCAAGAGTGTTCTTTTTTATTCAAATTTTATGTTGTTTCCTCTAAAAGACACCCCCTGAAGCATAAAAACTCAACTGAACTGCCACTTAAAAAATACACACTATCCACTGAAACAAACCTTAAGCATGATGCATACCACAAAAATAACCAAATTCAAAAATACAATTCCTCAAAACATATGTAGCGTCAAGCTAGCCAATTGATGTCTACAAAACTCCAGAAACCTTAAACCAGGGGTAGGCAACCTTTCCCCTTTAAGGGCCGAGGGACTTCAGCTCCCAGAATCCCAGGAGCTATTGGCCAACATGGAACTATTGGCCAACATGGCTGAGGCTTCTGGGAGCTGAAGTCCCTCGGCCCTTAAAGGGGAAAGGTTGCCTACCCCTGCCTTAAACCCTAAAACCAACAATCTACATTTTTCTTCCCTTGATCGTTACAGGTATATGCTGAAGTTAAAAACATCCAAGCAATTCTGGAATAAAATTATACAAATAATGGAAAAAATTTAAAAATGGAGTTGAAAAAGGATCCTCAGACGTTTTTATTGGGTATGATTTTGGATCAAGAATTAGAAAGAAAATATGGTAAATTGATTTTCAATTTAACAACAGCGGCTAGAATAATATATGCCAGGAAATGGAGATCGAAGGAGATACCATCGACACAAGAATGGATGATGAAGATTCTAGAAATTATGGAAATGGATAAATTAACTAAATTAATCAGAGGGGAGAGTGAGGAGGCATTTATGAAGGATTGGAAGGCACTGGTAGAATATTGGAAACGAACTGGGGAGTTGGTAAATATGACGGATATAGAATAAATTGTAGTTGGGTAGTGATAAATAAAGTATCAGAAGCACTGTTTATTATGATGGTAAGATAACGAGAGTAGGTTAAATAGAGGGGGAAATGATCTACATAGAGCTACACGAGTATATAACGTATGACATATCAAATAAGAAGTACGGTTTCTTATCGGAAGTAATATCAAATCAGGCTAATTTGCAAGTGAAGTCAAGTCTAGGAAGTTTTGTGTGATTTTTGTGTGTTTGTGATTGTGTTTGTTTCGAGTAGTTTTTATGTTAGTTAGTGGATGTTATGAATGTAGTATATTGTTTGTGTTTTTAATTCAATAAAGTTTTTTTATAAAAATTTAAAAAACAAACAAACATCCAAGCAATGATTTCAGGTCATCCCATTTCTAAGCTCTCCTTTATAGAAACCCCACAGGTATTTATGTCAACATAGGACGTTACCACACGGGGAGTCGCGGGGAGAAAGTGGAAATAAACGGGCACGAGCGGAAGTCTTTAATTTACGGGATTTGTCCCGTTCCGCCTCGTCTGATAACTAAATTCGAATTTAAAAGGGGGTTAATTTGAACAAAAACCTGATCTTTTCATTTTCGGGATTTTTGAGGATTTGAAAAGATCAGGTTTTTGTTCGAATTAACCCCCTTTTAAATTCGAATTTAGTTATCAGACGAGGCGGAACGGGACAAATCCCGTAAATTAAAGTCTTCCGCTCGTCCCGTTTATTTCCACTTTCTCCCCGCAACTCCCCGTGTGATAACATCCATAATTGGATTGCCAAGCATGTGATTGGCTGATATCTACTTCATCCTCTTTGGTTATCAGAAAAATAAAGGTGCTGGTTTTAACTTATGTTTTAATATTAATAATGTTTTATATATATTTTTAACTTTTGTAAATTAACATGTTTACTTCTGTCTTTTTAAATTATTGTAACCTTCCTTGAATCCCATTCTGGAAGAAAGCAGGATATAAATTCTTGAAATAAATAAATACATAAAAATATAACGTAGTCCTTAACATCCATAATATGCTAATCCTGAAAGCAAGGCACTGGTTACCTATTAATTCTTAGACTCAATTCAAAGTTCTGTTTTTAACATTTGAAGCTCTAGGCCAGATGTAAGATAGCTAAGGTACAACTGAAATGTACAGAATGTAGAGATGCTTTATGACTCGGACCACCTGGATTCTAAGGGTGGGGAATATGTTGTTTTCCAGATGTAGTTGGACTGCAGTTCCCACCAGACCTACCCAGTGTCATCAGTGTCAACGGTTGATAGAAATGCAGCCAACAATTCAAGTATGACATTCTCGAACTAGATTGCCTGAGCTTTGAGGTCTCCTGTTCTAGTCTATTTCCCTTGTCTGGCCCTGTGCCTCACCATCTGAAGAGATTCCTCAGCATCTTACTAGACCATAAGACTAGGTCCTTCTGATAATTGTCCATAATTTTGAAAACTCCAATCCAGGGAGGTCTATTTAATGCAACCTCTACACTTTAGAGGGGCAATAACATTATTTTGATGTATGGATGCTTTTAACTTGCCAAATTTGAGCTGACCATTAATTGCTGGCTGATGGTTTTTTGTGCTATGACTGAGAGGACTGATAGGAAATTTGTTGTAATTTTTTTGTAAGCAGCCAGAAGAGCTTCTTGATAAGTCAGTGGGGTGTGAAATGCTGGACAAAAGTGCAAGCATCCATTTTCTAGTTGCAATTCTAGCACAAAAATATACTACCAGAGTTAAGCCCTCTCAAATAATTCATTATTTATTCACTACATATATATGCAAATCAAACAGCATTTATTTCTGCCCATGGACCATAAAAAGAATATAGTTTAGGTACAACCAGAGTAAAACTTTTGTTGTTGTTTTGTGAAATTCATGCAAAAATCCTAGATAGACCTATCAGAAGGTAACTCCCACTGCTTTCCCATTGGGTTTATTTTTAAGTATACATGGAAACAATTGTGCTGTCAATGCCATGACATATTCCTTGAGTCAATGCATAACCATTTATGTTAATGCTGGTAGTTTACAATGTCTTGTCATCTTTCTTATGCCCTTGGCTAATCCTGCAAATGTGATATCCTTTATCTCTCCTCCTTCCCTTTCTGTTAATGCTCTGATCCTGCCTGTGTCTCACTTGGGGTGTCTCATTATAGGTTTACTAGGTGATGGGGTTACACAAGGAGGGCCACCTACACTTCCCTGTAGACAGTGCCAACCAGTGGTAGTTATGGTGTCACTACAATTCACTCCTGTCAGTGACACCCAGCACTACTGCTGCTGCCCAGTAGCTGTTTGTTTGTCTATATTATTCCTGTCATTGTAAAGGAGTATCACATTTGCAAGATTAGCCAAGGGCATAAGAAAGATGACAAGACAAATAGCAGACACCCTTAATAAGGCAAATAGCATCCAAAGCAGCATTACACATAAGATTAGGGATGTGGAATGTGAGGAACATGAGCCAAGGAAAGCTAGGCATAGTAAAAATGGAAATGCAACACATGAACATAGCAGCACTGGGGGTGAGTGAGTTTAAAAGAACAGGAATAGACCACTATGAATTAGACAACCACACAGTGTTCTACTCAGTCAATGAAAAGAAAAGAAAAACGGGGTAGCTAAGAAAAGATGTGGCAAAAAGCAGTCAGAGGATACAATGCAAAATCAGACCAAATCATTTCAGTAAGGCTCCATGGTAAACCTATGAATATCACCATAATCCAAGCATATGCACCAACCACTGAGGCAGAACAGGAAGAAATTGATAGATTCTATGAAGGAGTACAGGAAGAAATTGACAGCACACCAACACAAGATGTCAAACTAATCATTGGATATTGGGATGCAAAAGTTGGAAGCAAAGAAAAATCAAAAACAGTAGGCAGATTTGGATTAGGCAAAAGAAACGAAGCAGGTGAGTGTCTGATAGAGTTTTGTGAAGCCAACAACCTATTCATTGCAAACACATTTTTCATATTTCATACAACCAGAAAGAAGGCTATATGCATGGACATCACTAGATGGTCAACACAAAAATAAAATAGTTTATATAATCGGAAGTAAAAGATGGCTGAACTCTATGCTGGTGGCCAAGACTAGACCAGGCACTAACTTTGGCACAGATCATGAATTACTCATAACAAAAATAAGAGTAAGACTCAAGAAGAAAACAAAACCAATGATTATACCAAAATATGATCTAAATAATAACTCAACAGAATTTACTGATAACATAAAAAACAGATTTGCACTACTAAGCGTAATAGACTATGAACCAGAAGAACTATGGTCTGAAGCCAAGGACATAATAAAAGAAGAATGCAAACAGACACTTTGAAGAGCCAAAAAGAAAGAGAAGGAATCATGGATGACAGAAAAAACACTGTTAGCAATAAAGAAAAGAAGAAAAACAAAAGGGAGGCAGAAACAACTAAGAATTATGAATGCAACAGTACATTGTGCGGAAATATTAAAAAAAATTACTACAATGACCAATGCAGAGAAATAGAAGACAACAACAAAAAGGGAAGAACAAGAGTCTATTTCACAAGATCCAGGAAGTTAAAGGAAAATTCAAACCAAGGACTGGGACAATCTATGACAATAAAAACAACATAATTCAAGACCAGGAAGGAATAATAAGTTATTGGATGCAATACACAGAAGAATTATACAAAAGAGATAACAAAATGAAGGACACAAGGAATGAAGAGCCATATGAAGGTGAACCCCAAATTCTAAAAAGTGAGATGGAAAAAGCAATAAGAGAAATAGCAAAAAAGAAATCACTAGGAACAGATGATATTCCCATTGAACTGCTGCAATTCATATTGACAGCATCTCCATGTTTTCTTTAAGATTATGTTATAGTCCCTTATGCAGAGCCTGTAAACATTATTATTTGTCCTAGATCTCCCAAAATCACCCTAAATTGCAGCAATTCTGGGAGCTGTATCCAAAACCCCAGCTGTCCCAAGCTCAGCCTAAACCAGAGACATCTTGGGTTGTTCATTAATCCCAAGTAGAGCTCCTTGGGATCAATGGGATGTGGTAAATCAATACATATATAAGCTCCATTAATTCATTGGGTCTACTCTACTTGGAATTAACAAAGAATTTAAATGAGGATGGAAACTGTGCAGCCCTCCATATACCCCTAAATATTCTTGGACTGCAACTTCCAGCAGCTGCAGCCAGAACAATCAATGACAAGGAATGCTGGGAGTTGGAGTTCAACAACACCTGGAGAGTCGCACAATTTGCATCCCAGAACTAGGCCATTGTGTGCTGATAGTATGCATGTATACCTTCAGGATTGGAGAGACATTAGGAGAGTCATATGTGTCCAATCTATTGAACATATATCAATGAGGCCCAAGATTTGGCACATGATCCCACTTCTCTTCAAATGACATATTTTGAATGAAAAAGTGATAAGGCTCTGTGAAGTTGAAGGTAGTTAGCAAAGAGGAAGACTGTATTACAGGGAGGTTGATGCAATCAGTCAAGGCTCTGAGTTTGAAGACCAGCACAACAAAATTCCTGCTATTAAAGGTGCCGTTAACAGTTGTTATTGTTATCTGCCCTAGAGCCATCCCCAACTTATGGTGACCCTGTGAATGATACATCTCCATGGCCCCCTTTGGCTGTACAGAAATCCAGAAACCCTCAAAGGGGAAATAGAAAGCACAGGAAGATGCTGCTTTCATTGCCACTTTCTCTCTCCACTTCCATTTGACTCTTAATTGCAGGAATCACTCGGACACATTTGCCCTTGTTTCACATTTCACAGGCATAGCATTTTGAATCCACGTCAATTGCTATGGCTCCATCCTGATGAATTCTGGGATTTGTAGTTTCATGCAGTAGGTTGAATTCTCTGCCAGAAAATCCTAGTGCTTTCTCAAATGACAAAATAGAACGCAGCCATGGCAATTATAGTGGAATCAAAGTGCTTTAATTGTGTAATGTGAAAGGGAAAGACTACTACATGCCTATCATGACTACTGGAATTGGTCAGATTTATTATTGGGTAAACAGGATGAGGACATATAAACTCCTGGTTGCTCTCTGTTGTCCCACCCCTCCCAGCCAACAACAGTGCTTGCCAGTTCCAGATCTAGGGACAACCATGAACAGAGTCATTGTGTGTTCTGCATGTTAATTTGCTTTGATGTCAAAGGAGTTGATTACCATCGTGTTTGTGTTTTAGAGCCGAAGTTATAAGAAGACAGATATTGAACCTCAGTGGCTGCACTTCCAGCTGTTTTACCCATACAGATAAAAGATAATCTATGGCTAAATAATGCGGCTCTTCAGATAAAAATCAACTTTCAAGTGTGCTGCAGGGAATAAGAACAGTCAGCCCTGTCCTTAAAAGTTAAGTTTCTGGGGTTTTAAAGGCTTGTTTTATTTTTAACAGCAGTAACAATAACAACAAAAACTTACTTGGCATCACTGCAATTGCCAAGGTGCACTTTCCATCCTACAAAAGCTTGAAGAACATCTGTACATTCAAGGCTTAATTTGATTTCATCCTGCTTAAAGTCCATTTTAACCAGGTATCACTGTGTCTACAATGGAAACATATGTAGGTTTCGACTTAAGTAAATCTTTCAGAGAGACCTGGAGCCTATTGTGAGTTTCTGATGAGCACACCTATATGTATGGTACATATAAACTTAACCTTAGTCTTGTAGCCTCATGAACTACTACACAAAAGACTCTGCTTCATATAGACTAACCAGTAGTGGGATCTTGTAGCTCCAATATCTGCTCCAGATTTTTATGTAAACTTTAAATGAGCTATCTAATCTGCCATGCCTGTTTTAGAGAACAAAGTCCAGAACCTTTAAAGTTCAGACTACTAAGAAGCAGGGTTGTTTAATCTTCTTTGATTTGCAGGTTTTTATTTGCGTTACCCAATTTGAAAGAAATTATTGGGGAGCGACAATTATAGTAAGGGTATTATTTATAATTATGTTCTAGTTTAAAAATACGTTAAATTTAACTAGAGGGACGTATTGGTTGATGACAAGTATGAAAGCGCTCTGCTTTAAGATCCTTATAAGGAAAGTTTTATAGATCTAACTTAAGATCTAAGTCTGGGTTCAGGAAGTTATTTTTTTTTCTGTTCTATGTTTTTGTTTGTGTATGTTTGTATTGTATATAGTGTATGCAAGGAAAGTATTCGAAATGTGGTGTGGGAACGTGGTGTGGTAGTTCTTTTTTGTTTTGTTTGTTTCTATATGTTTTTTGTGCTTGTATGTATTTATATAATGTTTTGTTTTAGAATATTTTAATCAATAAAAATAAAATAAATAAAATTAAAAAATGAAGTTCAGACTACAACCCAAAGCCATACTACTAGCACACACCATACTACTGCTACTACTACTACTACTACTACTACTACTACAATTACTACTAGTATGACACTATACTACCAGAAGAAAGCATCACAGACTGGGAACAATTAAAGCTTCGGCTGATACGCCAGCTGTGCCCTTTCCTGGAAATTAGGGATCTTGAAACTGTGATACATGCTTTGGTAACCTCTCATCTCGATTTCTGTAACACGCTCTACATGGGGCTACCCTTGTGCTTAACCCGGAAACTTCAATTAGTTCAGAACATGGCAGCCAGATTGGTTACCGGTATCTCTGGGAGAGAGCACATAACACCTGTGCTTAAATCTCTCCACTGGCTGCCCATTAGTTTCCAGGCACAGTACAAGGTGTTGGTTATGACCTTTAAAGCCCTACATGGCTTGGGTCCAACTTATCTCCGGAACCGTCTCCTTCCATATGATCCTCCCCGCACACTTCGGTCCTCTGGGAGGAATCTACTACAGCCGATGAAAACTAGGCTGTCGGCAACCTCCCAGAGGGCCTTCTCTGCCATTGCTCCCAGATTATGGAATGGCCTGCCAGACGAGATCCGTCTCATTACCACTCTAGACAGCTTCAAAAAAGTTGTCAAGACAGATCTCTTCTGGCAGGCCTTCCCTGGCTAGCTTTCCCGGCCCCAGGATTTGGCCACCAGCCCTCGGAGCTGCCATTGCTGCGTTATTCCTTTTGTATGACTTGGTTTTATTCTATCTTCTGTTTTAAAATTGACTAGTTTAATACTTTTTTTAAGGGGTGGGTGGATTAGGGAATTGTTGTATTATGGATGTTTTTTAATTTGTAAGCTGCCCTGATTGTGCTGCAGAGGGGCGGGATAAAAATAATTTTTATTATTATTATTATTATTATCATTATTGAAGATCAAAGAAGAAATTGCAAAGGTGGGCTTACTGCTGCACATAAATAAAACAAAAAATAATGACCATAGTGGACCTGCATGCATTCAACTTAGACAATGAGGAAATCAAAATAGTAAAAGAGTTCCCATACCATGGATAAACATGGTTCAGAATGGTACTGCAGTCCAGAAATCAGAACAAGGCTAGGAATGGAGAGGGCAGTTAAGAAAGAACTAGATAAGATCCTAAACAGTAAAGATATTCAACTGAGCACTAAAGTTAGGATCATCCAAGCCATTGTTTTCCCTATTACCGTGTATCGATGCAAGAACTGGACAGTGAAGAAAGTGGATTAGGTAAGTTCATTTGAGACGTGGTGCTGGAGAACAGTACTGAGGATACTGTGGACAGACAAAAAGACAAACAAATGGCTCCTTGAACAGATCAAGCCTGAACTTTTCCCAGAAATCAAAATGATCAAACTGAGGCTGTCATATTTTGGACACATCATGAGAAGCCGTGACTCATTAGAAAAGACAATAATGCTAGGAAAGATGGAGGGAAGTAGAAAGAGAGGAAGCCTGCACACTAGATGGATATACTCAATTAGGGAAGTCACAGGTATGAATTTACAAGACCAAAAAAGAGCAGTATGAGCCAGCATGACATAGTGGTTTGAGTGTTGGACTACAACTCTGAAGACCAGGGTTCAATTCTCAGCTCAGCCATGAAACCCTCTGAGTGATCTTGGGCAAATCATAGGATCTCGGCCTCAAGAAAGACAATGGCAAAGCTCTTCTGAACTAATCTTGCCAAGAAAGCCCTGTAATAGGTTCACCTTAGGGTCACTATACGTCAGAAATGACTTGAAGGCGTAGAACAACAACAACAGTGGAAGACAGGGAGTCTGGGGATGTCTCATCCGCAGGGTCATTGCAAGTCGGGATTGACTCAAAAACAGTAACAAACAACAGCAACCCAAACCAGGTTCACTGCCCCATTTCTATTAGATTCTATTGCCAACCATAGCTAATATGTTCAGCACCCTGGATAGCTCCTCTAGAATCCAGAGCAGATTCATCACTCAAGGACCACCAGCAGAGCAGATTCATCACTCAAGAGCCACCAGCTACCACTGAGGGATGTCTGCACCAACCACAACCTGGGTATCACAAAGCCATCCATACACAGATGAGCAACTTCTGCACATACATTAGGCAGGGTTTCCCCATTTTCTATCTCTGAGCCTAGCTCTGTGCACTGTACAAATGCAGAGCAACATGGTTCCAGTGCAACAGTTTTAGGAGAGGAGTTTTGTTTGGCAAGAAGAGCTATGATCAGAAGAGGAGCTAGCTAGGAGAATCTTGGAGTCTGAAAAGTAGTTTCTAAGTTTTACAGGAGTCAAGACATGTGTGGAGAGCTTGTAAACTAATATATGCAATCCTTTCCACAGTTGCTCCTCGACAGCTGCATCTAGAATGCAGCCCCAAAGTCTGCCAAAGGAAATGAAGAGAGAATGAAAGCATGGAAAGTGATAGACTTAATGATCCAAATTTTGAGTGAAGGCAGTTGAATGTGCTTTTCATAAAGCTTAAGGCCTCCTCTGCAGATGAAACATAGTGAAGTGGAAATAAGGTGATAAAGAATCAAAAGGTAGAGTTATATAGCTTCACACTGCAAGTGCAGGATTATATCTTTAGCTGTTCCTTATATCAGGATGTGGGGATTCCCTGGAAGCACAAAGCTAGCATAGAAGGGAAAGAATTTTTCTCCCTTGTGTGCTAGTTTTTGTTGTTCAATTACATGGAATGGAACCTTCTCCCATGTGCTGTCTCCCATGTGCAGTCTAAAGTGGAACAGTCAAAAAAAGTAGGACTACAATCCTCCATGTTATTCTCCCACAAATGAAGACCAGCATGTATAGATAACTGTTGGAAAGTGTCAACTAAATGGAAATAGAGGTTCCATCCTCTTTAAGTGCAACATTTATGCTATGAACCAATATCAGTCTGAAGTTCCCCAGTCTCAGTTCGGATGAGAAGGTGAAACCAAAGTGATGTATTTTATTCAGGCCCTTAATAAGCTACCAGAAGGAACTCTGTTACTACAAACTATACTGAACAACATAAATCACTGCACACAGCCATCAGATTATAATGACTTTGGGTCGCTACTGACAAGGGATTGATTCAGATCAATGGCTTAGAAGTGAGAGGTTGTTCATCCCATTACCAGCCCCCTGAGCCATCCAGAATCCACAAAAGTATTTAGGAAAAGTAAATTGTCTGTGGATATTGCCATACCTTTCTCATCTGTCCCTACAAAATTACATAGTAAAATATATCTACTGTAACTTAATATGATAACACTGATCTTGTGTGTGTGTGTGTGTGTGTGTGTGTGTGTGTGTTCAGAGACAAAAAGCATTTTCTCATAAGTATTTCTTCCTCTATTGTGTGTGCATTCAAACACACATATGCATATTACCTAGTTACTGGAAGGGGCTTGGAGCACAAGGTATGAGCACATGCATTGTATTCACTTGGTGCCAGATTCAATACCTAGCAACCCTAACAGAATCATCTCAAACAAAGAAACTGAGGAAAACAGATTTCCTGAGATCTTGCATATTTCCATTTGAATAGCTCTGAGAGCAGCTCCACCAAAGATGCTGTGCTATTATTCCACCTTACCTTGCTGAATGGATTTTGTATTTTTAAGAAAGAATATGGAAGAAGTCATTGGAAAACACCAGAAGTTAAGAAATTACAGACATGGGCTGAGATTCTACATCAAGCCAGTGGTGCGTAATTCATGCTTTTCTGTCCCCCTCCTCATGTATATCTTTTCTTCTGGATAGAGTGCAAGGGGCTATCCTCTAGCCCTTTGCTCTCTATTCCAAACTCCACCACTCCTACAGCTCAGGAGAGGCTACTGCTACTAAGGATGGAAAAAATAATTAAAGATATTTGAAAAATTGTTAAAAAACCATATTTTTCAGGCATTGAGAAACCCTGCTCAGAAGAATCCAGGACTGAAAAGAATCTTCACAGTCCAAGACTTACTCTGCACAAAATTTTCATGTGGTTGTGTTCCACAGAAAACAGCATTTTCTGCACAGGAATTAATATTTCCATATTGAAATATTATTCTGTATGCAGAAAATGCAAACTGCATGGTTTTCAAAGACTTTCTTCTTGTAGCAGGAATAAAATGGCTGAAATTATTTATTGCTAACTTTGAGAAGAAACTAGGGCTCTGCAGACGGCGCAAAGTGCCGTCTTAGAACCAGGAAAGGGGAGGAGCAGCCGGACGCCGGATGCCCCAACCCCTTCCTGAGGATGTCATCAGAGCACACGCTGTTACACACGGCGAGCGCTCTGATGCCGTCTTCCCAGCGCAGCATTTTTATACGCTGCGCTGGAAGAACCACACGGCAGCTCTTCCGGCGCCCTTTCCGCAGCTTGGGAAAGGAGCGCTATTTTGGTGGTGGATTGGGAGTGGATTGGGGTCAAGGCATGGGGCAGCCTCGGCCCCAATCCTCCGCTTCTCAGGCCGGCCTACGGCCACCCGTCTGCATCCGCCCTTAGTGAAGAATCACATCGCTAGCTGCTACCACTTATCTATGGGATGAACCATCTCATCTTGGCTGAGAAGGGAAAGGAAATGGCAGCGCACTCACAGATAGAGTGCACCTTCCTATCCCTTCCCCTCAGAGTTACCTGATCTGAATGGCCTGACCCCAAAAGATGACATTGCTTTGGTACTGCAAACTCATTTTCTGACAAATACCTAACTGCACTGCAGGTCCCCCACCAAAGAAAGTTATACGGCTGCATTACAGATAGCGATTCAGCAAGTGTGTTCCACCTGATCCTATAATGGTGCTGACTCTGACCTTGTTCAGATAACCTGTGGGCTTTCCTGGGTTATCCACTTCTGCTGGCCTCCAGTTCAAACCACATATCCAGATAGATGTTTATCTCAATAAAACTACCTTTCTGGGATAACCAATTCTGTGTTGTGCTATACAAATATTTCCTGAAAGTCATTCTTTAGAATGGGGCAAGAAGGACAGGTTGCACACCTGTAACAGTATTTCTTCGAGTGGTCATCTGTGAATTCACACAAATGGGTTTTATCTGCGCATGCGCAGCCAGTTCGGAACCTTCTGGAATCACTAGGCAGAAGTTGGATTGCAACTTTTTGGTGGTAGCTCCGCCCACCTCCATATAAGCCCCGCGCTCCCGCTCGCTCCTCAGTTCCAAGTACGCCGCTAAAAAGCGACAGCAAGGTTATCAAATAGAGCAGGACACGACTGAGGGGAGGTTGGGCAGAATTTGTGTGAATTCGCAGATGACCACTCGAAGAAATACTGTTACAGGTGTGCAACCTGTCCTTCTTCTTCGTGGTCTCTGCGAATGACACAAATGGGTTATACAGACTAGCAAGCTAATATCCCTGGAGGAGGGAGTGTCCTGACACAATGTTTGAAGAAAGTTTATTGACATAACATAGTCAAGGCAATAGGCACCTGAACCTTAATAGGTATTGAATTCAAGTATGTCAGGAACTGATCATAACCCACCAGTCAGTGGGTTGCAAGTACAATGGAATAATAGTAAACAATTGCATAAACTCTAAGGTAAATTCAAGAAGAACCCATATTGGTAATTCAGGAACAATAACAAAGCTGAAGTAGTACATCACAGTGTATACACCTGTAGTAGAACTCAGTATCGAATAGATACTCAATGAAAGAAGAGCATAATGAAAGTAATGCAAATATGTACAAAAACATTAATGAAGTCCAGATAACAGCACTGTTTTCTCAAAAGCAGCCTCTTGCCTGGCCTGTGTGTCCAACCTATAATGCTTAATAAAAGTCATTGGTTGGGACCAGACAGCTGCTTTGCACACTTCCTCCAAGGGGATGCCGAACAGGAAAGCAGACAATGAAGCTACCGCCCTTGTGGAGTGTGCACACACCCGGCCCGGCGGGTTTTTGCCTGCTAGTTTGTAGCATAAATGGATAGTGGAAGTCACCCATTTGGACAGTCTTTGTGGAGTGACAGGGAGTCCTTTCTTGTGTTCAGAGTAGCACACAAAAAGTCTCTCCGAACGCCTCGAAACCGAGGTGCGGTCAAGGTAGAAAGACAAAGCCCTACGAACTTCTAGTGTATGTAGTCTTTGTTCGACCTCAGTGGTCGGGTTCAGGGCCAGGGTGGGTAGCACGATGTCCTGGTTAACGTGGAAGGCAGACACTACTTTCGGTAGGAAGGTGATGTCGGTACGGAGGACCACCTTGTCTTTATGAAACCGAAGATATGGCTGGTCCATCCTCAGAGCACATAGTTCGCCAGCCCAACGAGCCGAAGTCAAGGCTACAAGGAATGCTGTTTTCCATGTTAAGAGCCTAATGTCAGTAGTAGCCACGGGCTCGAAGGATTTCGTGGAGAGGTAAGACAGTACCACGTCCAGACTCCAAGCTCGCTGGCGTCGGTACCGAGAATGGCGGGTGCAGGTTGTTCAGTCCTTTAAGAAATCTCTTGACTAGGGGGTCAGAGAAAAAAGATGGCCTGCCCTCCAGCTGGTAGTGAGAGCAGATAGCATTTAATCGAAGCAAGGCAAAGTCCGGACTCAGAGAGGGAGAGAAGAAACTCGAGTACCATTGGTACCAAGACACGGGATGGAGATAGCCCTTTGGATGAGAGGAAGTCTTTGAACTTGTTCCATTTGTAGGAATAGGACCTTCCGGTTGAAGGCTTTTGAGCTGCTTTAATCACCGTCTGGAGACGAGGGGAGAGTGAGTCTACGGCTGGAGTCTCCATGCTACCAGAGGAAGAGAGTCCAAATCTGGATGATGGACTTTTCCTCCGTACATCGTGAGGAGATCTGGACGGTAGTGTAGTCAGTGATAGGTGTGTCAGGATAGATGGAGAAGTGGAGCAAACCAAGGTTGTCCCGGCCACCATGCAGTGATCAAGATGGCATCTGACTTGTCGGTCCGCATCTTGGCGAGCACTCTGGTTATGAGTGGAAATGGTTATGAGTGGAAAAAGTGGAAATGGAGGAAATGCATAGAACTTCTTTCCGTACCACATGAACTGGAAGGCATCGCCTAGAGAAGATCGAGTCACCGTTCTTGAACAAAACTCTCTGCAGTGAGTGTTGCTCTCCGTCGCGAAGATATCAATGTCTCTGGTTCCCCAGAGAGAGAAGAGATGAGAGACCGTCTCGGGGTGGAGACGCCACTCATGACACGGGTTGGATGATCGGCTGAGGCTGTCGGCAAGTTCGTTCTCCTGTCCAGGGAGGTGAATGGACTGGAGGAGGATGTTGTGATCGATATATGCGAAGTGTGATGCTGAGCAAGGTCCTGGATTTGGTCCCACCTTGCTTGTTCAGGTAGTACATGACGGTGGTGTTGTCCGTCATGAGTACCACAAATTTGTTGGACAAGTGTAGTTGGAAAGCCTTGAGCACCTTCTCCACAGCTAGCATTTCCAAGGCATTGATGTGTAGGTGTCGTTCGAGTGTGGACCACGAGCCTTTTACTGTTAGTCCTCTGGCGTGTGCTCCCCAACCTTCCTGTGATGCGTCCGTGGTGATAATGTTACTAGTTTAGGTCTATTTCACTGTTGATCCTTTTTATATTTTTAGTGACATTGCACATATTTTCCTTTGTGAGCTGGTTTGGCTCCCACTTTTGGAGAAAGATGGGGTATAAATGTGAGACTGTTAATATTGAAAAGAGAAAAATTGCTCTATGACAACTGAGAAAAAATTTGCCAAACCAGCCCAGAACATAACCACACTATACAATCATAAAATAAATATGCTCCCATCTGATCAAAGATCAACCAGATTGTTTGCCAGTAACTTTATGTTACATTTAGAGATGTGGACAAAATCTGTTTAGTTCACTTGTTGATATCTACCTAGTCCCCCTTTTCCTAACCAATATATAACTCAAAACACAGTTTTCCTTTGAAATTAGTGATAAATGTCTTCAACCAATTGTATATCTCTTGTAAAAAAAGTTTATATTAGAAGAAAAAGTGTAAAATAAGAGTTAAGTATATGAAAATGTGTATGCCTTTTAGTTTTATAAAATGGGGGTCCTTGATTGCAGAAATTTCATTTAAAAAAATCACAAACTGCTGCAATAACAGAGTGGAAAAAATAAGATTGCAAAAATAAGAAATTGAGAATCTGAAATTTGAAATGGATTCAACCATCCCTAGATATATTACATAGTTCTAGGCATGGCTGAGATAGTTTTATACTGAAAACAATGCAGGATCTTATTGCATCCTACTTCATACAGTAAAAGGAAAAATAAAATATCACCAAATCTTAAAAACAGTACAAGAGTGGAAAATGTCGTATCACAGAAGCCTAGTTAAAATATAAACACTACTTTTGAAATGCTTTTCTACTCCCACTCCCACCTATCTGCAAAACCCAATTAATTTTCACCAGGGCTTTTGTCAGATTTTTTTTTTTTTTTAACATCACAAGCCTACATGAAATAGATGAAAGGAAAGATGAGCTTTTCTTCTCTACTCAGATCATTGGTTCTAAACCAGCTATGGACAACTAGGCCTTGTTCCCACTATGATTTAAAACGAATTGCTAATTGGATTAAATGTCTGTCGTTCCCACTTGAAACCAGTTCTGAACTTACTGCACCCAGTTTCAATCACGATGAAGCAAGGCAAATGCAAAAGAACTGCTCCTTCCTAACACTAGGGGTTTTTTGTGGGGGTTTTATTTTTTTAAAAGATGTGTTCAGCAAGTGGTAATGAAGGACATCAAACTGAAGGGGAGGAATTATTGTGACAGAGGGTTGGCATATCCTTCACCAGCTTTTGGGGAAATCTGCCATTTCCCCTCTCCCTTTTCCCAGGGCCCATCCTACATTTCAACCTTCTGTCCAGGAGGAATTCCAGCACCTCACCCATGGGGAAGAGTCCTCCATATGACACCCATGGCTGATGCATCCCAGGGGAGAGTCCTCCATATGACACCCATGGCTGAAGCATCCCAGGGGAGAGTCCTCCATATGACACCCATGGCTGATGCATCCCAGGGGAGAGTCCTCCATATGACACCCATGGCTGAAGCATCCCAGGGGAGAGTCCTCCATATGACACCCATGGCTGATGCATCCCAGGGGAGAGTCCTCCATATGACACCCATGGCTGAAGCATCCCAGGGGAGAGTCCTCCATATGACACCCATGGCTGATGCATCCCATGGAGAGTCCTCCATATGACACCCATGGCTGATGCATCCCAGGGGAGAGTCCTCCATATGACACCCATGGCTGAAGCATCCCAGGGGAGAGTCCTCCATATGATACCCATGGCTGATGCATCCCAGGGGAGAGTCCTCCATATGACACCCATGGCTGATGCATCCCAGGAGAGAGTCCTCCATATGACACCCATGGCTGATGCATCCCATGGAGAGTCCTCCATATGACACTCATGGCTGATGCATCCCAGGGGAGAGTCCTCCATATGATACCCATGGCTGAAGCATCCCAGGGGAGAGTCTTCCATATGACACCCATGGCTGATGCATCCCAGGGAGAGTCCTCCATATGACACCCATGGCTGATACATCCCAGAGGAGAGTCCTCCATATGACACCCATGGCTGATACATCCCAGAGGAGAGTCCTCCATATGACACCCATGGCTGATGCATCCCAGGGGAGAGTCCTCCATATGACACCCATGTCTGATACATCCCAGAGGAGAGTCCTCCATATGATGCATCCCAGGGGAGAGTCCTCCATATGACACCCATGTCTGATACATCCCAGAGGAGAGTCCTCCATATGACACCCATGGCTGATGCATCCCAGGGGAGAGTCCTCCATATGACACCCATGGCTGATGCATCCCAGGGAGAGTCCTCCATATGAAACCCATGGCTGATACATCCCAGAGGAGAGTCCTCCATATGACACCCATGTCTGATACATCCCAGAGGAGAGTCCTTCATATGATACCCATGGCTGATGCATCCCAGGGGAGAGTCCTCCATATGACACCCATGTCTGATACATCCCAGAGGAGAGTCCTCCATATGATGCATCCCAGGGGAGAGTCCTCCATATGACACCCATGTCTGATACATCCCAGAGGAGAGTCCTCCATATGATGCATCCAAGGGGAGAGTCCTCCATATGACACCCATGTCTGATACATCCCAGAGGAGAGTCCTTCATATGATACCCATGGCTGATGCATCCCAGGGGAGAGTCCTCCATATGACACCCATGTCTGATACATCCCAGAGGAGAGTCCTCCATATGATGCATCCCAGGGGAGAGTCCTCCATATGACACCCATGTCTGATACATCCCAGAGGAGAGTCCTCCATATGATGCATCCAAGGGGAGAGTCCTCCATATGACACCCATGTCTGATACATCCCAGAGGAGAGTCCTCCATATGATGCATCCAAGGGGAGAGTCCTCCATATGACACCCATGTCTGATACATCCCAGAGGAGAGTCCTTCATATGATACCCATGGCTGATGCATCCCAGGGGAGAGTCCTCCATATGACACCCATGTCTGATACATCCCAGAGGAGAGTCCTCCATATGATGCATCCCAGGGGAGAGTCCTCCATATGACACCCATGTCTGATACATCCCAGAGGAGAGTCCTCCATATGATGCATCCAAGGGGAGAGTCCTCCATATGACACCCATGTCTGATACATCCCAGAGGAGAGTCCTTCATATGATACCCATGGCTGATGCATCCCAGGGGAGAGTCCTCCATATGACACCCATGTCTGATACATCCCAGAGGAGAGTCCTCCATATGATGCATCCCAGGGGAGAGTCCTCCATATGACACCCATGTCTGATACATCCCAGAGGAGAGTCCTCCATATGATGCATCCAAGGGGAGAGTCCTCCATATGACACCCATGTCTGATACATCCCAGAGGAGAGTCCTCCATATGATGCATCCCAGGGAGAGTCCTCCATATGACACCCATGGCTGATGCGTCCCAGGGGACTTGGAGGACATGGAAGAGTTCAAGTGGTGCCCTCCCAGCCTCGCAAGACTTGGAAGACATGCTTCCTAGTCAAGCTCAGAATAGAGGACATTTTGGAATTCCTCCTGGACAGAAGGTTGGAATGTAGGATGGGTCCTGGGAAAGGAGGGGGAGGGAAATGGTGGATTTCTCCAAAAACTAATGAGGGATGGGATACTAGTGAAGGATAGGTTTCTGGACACGGCACCCATGATTCCCTCCTGTTTTTTTTTAATGTGTTGCCAGTTGTGTCACCGATGATGCGTAGATGATTGACAGACATTTTGAAGGGGCACAAACTAGTGGGAATGACAATCGTGCCAAAAAAAAAAAATGAATAAAGAAAAGACCCGCTTCCATAATGGGAATGACACATGGACTGGAATCACTTCACCAACCCAGAGCAAAAGCGAATCGCAAACCAGGTTAAATGTAAGTGGGAATGAGCCCCTACATTTTGTCCTAATAGCACTGCCAGCAGGTGTCAGTGGGGCAATGGATCCAGTCTTGATTTTGCCCAAATTTTAAATATATTTATTTGTTTGTTTGTTTGATTGATTGATTATTATCCCACCTTTCTCCCCAAATGGTAAGCAGCTTGCAGTATGTTAAAACAAAACAGTTAAAACAATATGTGGCACAAAAGTTTAAAAGCATGAAGTAATCAGTTCAATTAAAACATTTCTTTAAATCATTGATTTAAACCCATTAAAATACATAAAGCACTTATTATATATTAGAAACGCCACATCCATTTTACATCCTTCTGTCCCAACTAGTTAAAGGCTGAAGGCCTGTTTAAATAGGAAGTCCATTGCCTGCTAGCCAAAATATTGCAGAGAGCGGGGCAACAGGTATCCAAAGTGCAAATCATATTTGTGATATGTAGTCAAGCATCTTGGATAGCCTTTAAAATATGGAGTGTCCTTGGCTATATTGTGTCCTTGGCTATATTGGCAGTAAAGAGCAAGGGGGTAATCATCCATTCTTTTCTTACTTTAACTACAGCATTGTAAATAAAAAAAAGTCAATAATTAAATCATCACCTTGAACAGACAGCTTCATATGTTCATGTGCTAAGTTGTGAGGGATATTAACCAAATGTTGGAAGTTGGAATTGCCAGCACCTGGCTTTCCAAAATTCCTAATAATGGGGAGATAGGAACAGTAACTTTTTCTGGTGATTCAGAGGCTTTTAGGGGATGCTGGAGAAGAAAGATTATTGCTGGTAAAAGGCAGGGAGAGAGCTATTTAAAGGCAACAAGTAACTCCAGGTGGATTTTTGCTGCTTTGTCAATGCAGAGCAGCAATTAATACAGCTTCCGAGTGATGAAAAGGACAAAATAAGGAAAATGGTAAAGTATTTCACTGAAATATATACAAAGTTTAATCCAAAGTAACTATTCTTCCATCTACTATCATATTTATAACTAACCACACTGCAACAGCAACAAAAACAACTCTTTATCTACTTTGAATGTAAACAAGTGACTGAAATTTAATAAAAGAGTAATCACATTCCCATTAAGTGATGGATGAAGACTGAACAGAAGCAAAAAGAATTCAAATAGTGTTTAGTTTTAGTCAAAATTCACATGCACATCCATATACTCACTCTCTCTTCTGTAATCCTACAGAGAGAGAGAGAGAGAAATAATATGTTATTTCTTCATCACATGAAAGGACAAATAATTAAAATAGTTTTCTCCCTGGTGCAGGAGACAATGTATATCCCTCTACAATATTCTCCCCATGTTTGCAAAGTGTTGCACAAAAATTATTCTACAGAGGAAAATGTGTGGTTTTTTGGGGGGAAAACCCACTTATTTCTGGGCAAAAAGCACATTTCCTGTGCAGGAAACAATATTTTCTGAACAGAAAACAGGGGAAGTTGCACACACTTTTCACAGTAAAGTAATTCCTGTGAAACACTTCAGAATTATGTATACCAGAAGAAAATTGCACAAAATTCTCAGTTGTCTGGTTTTCTTGCTACAAAGAATTTCTTGACTGCCAGGAAATCTTTTTTTTTTAAACACACACACACACACACACACACACCTGGAAATGAGTAATAATGAATATTCACAGATGGCCTGCACCAGCTTTGAGTGGGTTCCAAACATGGTGCCCCCTCCAATACCTCCCCAGTGGCCCTTGAAAAACTTATAAGGGGCTGGAACCCTGGATACTGGCATGAATGCAGACACTGGTCATATACACTAGTGTCCTGCACTAGGTAGAATTAAAAACAAGAACCCTGACACTAACAGTAGAATCTCATGGCAATGCATCCTCAATGGCTGCCATCTTTTTGTTGTTCTTGGTGTTGTTGTTTTTAAAAAAAAAAACATGCACTTAAATGGTTCCATTACATATTTTCTGAATGCTGAATTTATTGAATTGTTCACACCACTTTATATCAAAACTTTTACCCGCCTCCAAGGATCAGGACATTTTACTTTCCTAGAGTCATGTTTTCTTGTACTCTTCACATAGCACTAGGCATACAAGATGGACATTTTATGACACCTCATATCAATAGGTTTAAAAAGTGCCCTTGAGTTTCACCCACCTAGTTGCCAGGTGTTTTTTTTTAAAGCAGACAAAAATTATCTGGGACAAGAATTGTTCCAGCAAATCAGTTGCACTTTGGCACTAGAGTGCAATTTTGTTCAATGGACTGGGTCAAATAATGGGAAATTATGCTAATTTGTGATAAAAACATGAAGCAAAAACATTGGTAAGCATGCTTAGATGGGAAACAACCCTGCCCAATTGCAGAAGGAAATCTGAATACAACTGAGATATGAAACCAGGAGGTTACATTATGTTAGGAAGGATCTAATTAGGGGAAATTACAATTAGCTCAAAATTATGAAAAAGTAGAGTCCTAACAACACCTGTGAGACCGGAGTACCGTCGTGTATACTGGAGGACTAAGAGATCCCACAATGGACTACGCCGAGGCAAGCTTCTTCAATTAAGGTTTAAATATTTATTAAAAGGGGAAAACTGCACACATACAAATATGGTACACACATAAACACTCTGCACACTAGAAGCAAAGGAGTGAAAGCAGGAATAGATTGAGATGGGCCAGACTACGGGAGATACTCACTTCCGAAGGCTTCTCCATGATCTGCTGTGGATGTGGATGATGATGATGATGATGATGATGCAAGGCTGCCGAAATGGGGGAAGGGATGGCTGAGGGAGCTATGATCAGAGTGCAAACTGACGTGGAGCCAAGATGCACTCTAAGGAAAGTACATGGAGTCAACAAATATAGGGGTTTATATAGGAAATATCTAGCCTTTGGCTAGAGATGTGATGGCTTGGCTGAAGCCTGGACAAAGGCACTGATTGCTGGGGCTTTGTCGAGCTGAGGTGTGAGGATGGCCTAAACAATGTACTCGGGTCTTGGCACAATCAAGGAGGAAGGCTAGAGGAAAAAGGGTGCAGTTAATTCTAATCACTGCCCCATTAGGTATAAGACTCAGGACAAACAAGCACTATTGTGTTATCCTTTAGGGGTGATGGTCTTTCCCCTTTAGCAACTCCCAAACCTGTCTGGTAGGGAATTTTCCAGTTGTTTAGCAGGCCTCTTCCTGGTGCCTACCTGACTTACCATCTAGAACAGGGGTAGGCAACCTTTCCCCTTTAAGGGCCAAGGGACTTCAGGTCCCAGAAGCCTCAGCCATGTTGGCCAATAGTCCCATGTTGGCCAATAGCTCCTGGGATTCTGGGAGCTGAAGTCCCTCGGCCCTTAAAGGGGAAAGGTTGCCTACCCCTGATCTAGAGGCTTATGGCTGACATCCCACAGAGGTCAGTTCAGGATCATTGAGGGAACTCTATGTGTCCCAAAATTTTATTAAAGTCATATATGCTAACAATTACCAAGAGGTTAAATTAGCAACCTATTGAATACTATTCATGAAGATGAAAAAGTTCAATCAATATCTTTGCAGCTAGGCATATAGGGTTCTAAGGAAAATCAGAATTAATTAAAGAGTAAATCTATGGCTGCTACATCAACAGGAAACTATAAGTCTGTAAATTATTTTGGCTGTGATGTGAATGGAATATGTAGGGATGATAAGTATTAACCTTTTTTTTTCTTTTTTGGAACAGCAATAGAGAAAATTTTACAGGTCCCTAGTACAAAAATCACTGGAGTTACCTGACTGAAATATGGCTTGGTTAATTTCCTTTTTATGGTCTATTGAGTCTCCAAATTTGATTGGGATGGGGAATCTTGATTTGGATTTAAGGTGTGGGAAGGAATAGATGGGTTCTACAATAATTAAAGATTGAACTAGTCCCAAACCTGGATAACTAATCAGGATCCAAATCAAATGAAGGGATCTATGAACTATCTGAATAAATTTAACCTCACCTTATTAATGCTTCATAGTGGAATAAGTTGCTGGTAGAAGCTAGTTTTCTCTGGTAGAAATACAAACATGTGAATGTCTTGCCACAGTTGTTTCAGACCTGGCATGGAAATGCAGAAAGCTTTTAGTTACTGGAGAGTTTTACAGTGAAGACTAGAATCTGGCAACAACTAAGGAAAAGAAACTGACATGATCAGCATTTATACCTAAGCAAGTGATAACCATGGAGCTGCTTGGTTGACTGAAACCTTGTTTGAACCTGGGAGGATCATCATCATATCAGTCATCTCTTCCAAGCCTTGAGTGACTCACTGTAGGAGGAAGCAGGACACTAGTCCAAAGATCCCCGGTTCTAGACCTGTTCACTACTAACACTAGTATAGGCCTGTATGTAATATCAGCCCCTCAACATGCATTAGTTCTAGATAGTTAAAGCCACAGAGGTAGTGCTTTAAGAGAAGAGGGAATTGTTTAACTGAAGCTAAAGAATGTAGTTGAGGGTAAGAGCAAGTTAGATAGGAAGAGGGTAGAGGAAATTTGTGAGGTTAGTAGGGAGAGAAGGAAGGGGAGGGAAGAGATTGAAGGAGGAAAGAGAGTTGATGTAAAAAAGGTAAGGAAGGGGAGGACTTAAAGAAGGGAGAGAAAAGTTGTATAGCAGAAGAAAGATTAAAGAATTAGATAAAATTGATGGGTGTCAAGTTTGTAGGATGACAGTTCAATGAGTCCATATAGAGTAGGAAAGGAATACACAATAATGTTGTAGTAGGTAAGCTTGGGGTTTTTTGTTTGTCTTATTGTTTTATGTATATGCGATTAAATGTTTAATAAAAATATTTCCCAAAAAAGCCACAGGGGTAGTACACACTTGTGACATTTTGGTGCCTAAGGTGGCCATGATGGTGCACACTGAGAAGCTGACTGGACTATTAGTTGAATACTGGCAATAGCATTCCCCACCACATTTGAGAGCAGCAGCCAGTTTAGATGAGTAGGACATGTGAGGTGGCATCCATAGTTCTGTCCTCCAGCTACAGGGAAATAGACAAGGAGCTGGGGGGGGGGGGAATCTCTCTCTCTCTCTCTCACACACACACACACACACAGAAAGTTTGTTGTCTGATGTGGCTGCCTCACTCTGCCTTATGGAAAGGTGAACCATGCTGCACAGATTTTCATTGGTTCTGAGAAGCTGTCTTTCTTAGAAAGCAGCCATCTTAAGTGATCAAAAACTTTCTTCACTTTCTTTCTCCGTAGGATGCTCATGTTCATCTCTCTCTCTCTCTCTCATTTCCAGACTCACAGAGAGTCAGTGTTTTGTTCTCAGAGAATGTAACTTCAGCAGGAGGTTGTGTTAGCATGTGGCGCGATGATTCAGCAATGAACAGGGGCAGAGGTGCTTTGAAGATGAGGGTCCTAGATTTTATTAGTGTCATGGTACAAATGGCATGCATGGACATTGATTTCCCATTAGCATGTTGCCTTTTGCATAGAAGAGCAAAAGAGTTTGCATCAAAGTTACTTTTGAAAACAAAATGCAAAATAAGAAAGGCGGGAGGGGTGGGGTGGGGAGGAGCCAGCTCCCAGGAATGACAATTAGTGGTTAACTATACAAAATGGAGAAAATAATTGAGACAGATGACCAGATTTAGTAAAAATAAACCTCACCATTAAAAGCTAATTAAATATTTGCATTTCAGCATTTAGGTTTCTGCACCAAAGTTTGGATGAACAGCAGGGTGACACTGAGGATTATTGACTAATTTGCTGAAGTTTTAAAATGAGATTAGTTACATGCAATGTACAGGATGCTTTCCTCACGCTTCCATACAGCTGCTTTATTATTCTTTTGAAAGTGAATCATTTGTAACTGTTCTCAAAGATCTTTTATCAGCCACTTATCTCTTTCAGTTGTGATATGGGGGGGGGGGGGGGGGAATAAAATGAATCGCCAGCTAATATTGGGAGAATTAATCAGACCAGAACAGCAGGGGAGTAATGACTTAACTGAACAGTGAAGTATTTGCATTTGTCAGGGAAAAGAAGAAGAGGAAGGCTGAAAAGGGAATTTCAATACAAAATACATAGGACGTTTTACCTTTAACCCTAAACTTAATACTAAAAATGTTGTCCATGCTGAGATATTTGAAGCATATTGTATTTCAGGTTGTTGTTAGGAGCTAAACTCCATGCAGCAGAAATAGCCCTGTCACATTTGTGGCTCTGTCATATTTCTATATAGTATAAAGTAGTGTTGGGATGTGATTTAAAGGCATGAAATATACAATATTTTGCTTAGGCGTGTTGGAGTGGCACCAAAAATTGGGCAGGTTCTGGTTTGTTGGATTCTGGTTTGTTGTTGTGTTTGAAGCCATCCCCACAAGCAAACCATGGTTTGTAGCCACACAAATTACATCAATTATCTATGGTTTATTACTGGCATATGAATTCTAGCTAATATAAACCATGAACCCAGAAGTGTGACAACTTTATCTCTCCAGTTGCTCACTCTGAAACATTAGAAGCCAAAAGAGACATGAGAAAAACAGGTCAGGCACAGACTGACAGACTATGGTATCTTTGCTTGTTTTGGGGACAATTCATTCATTCATTCTGGTTAGGCCAGTTGATCTTAAGAATAAACAACAGCAAAACACTTGCTGTTATAACATGTTTGGTATGCTGCATAATCCTGGTCCTGGGTTTAATATTATGCTTGATGGATGTTCTGAAGGAATACTGTCTCCACATTCCAAACAACATAGTATGTTCATCTTCAGATATGCAGCAAGTACTGAACAACCCATGAATTAAAGAAACCACACACAAGAAGTTGAATTGAAATATGGGCTACTTTGTTTAAATGATCATCTCTTTCGGTCTATGACCTGACATGTGCAAAAGTGGGATGAGCAACCTAGCACTGATGCACCATAGCAGAAGTAGTAGCAGGCTGTGGTGCAGTAACACTAAAGGAATTAAGGCACAGGCTACTCAGAGCAGATAGATTTTTGTCTGCCTTCCCTTTTCACTACAGCATAATCCTTGAAAAAGTGCAACCACTGTCATTGTGCACCAAAAGGATTTTGGGTGCTGTGTTGATATATTTTGCAATCTGTAGTGGTTTGAGTGTTGGACTATGACTCTAGAGACCAGAGTTCAATTCCCATCTTGGCCATGAAACCCACCTTGGGCAAGTCACACTCTCGCAACCTAAGGGAGAGGCAACGGCAAACCTCCTCTGAACAAATATTGCCCATTATGATAGTTGGAAATGAAAGTACACAACAACATAAGTTGGAAATGAAAGCACGCAACAACAAGTGTATGAAATAAATGTGCTATAGTTCAGGGGACATTCTAGAACCTTTTCAGTGACATAAAGCTTCATGCATTTTCCCCTGTCATTTTCTAACACTAATGCACTAGCACACATGCCACATCCCTGAGAAGGCCAACGTATCTACTCCTAGGATATCACATTCAAATATGTGTCTATGGATGCAGAAACAGACAAACTATATTGACATGATCTCTACTTATTGTCACATAGACACACACACACACACATTCATAGCATTCCCGCTGTTAGAGCCAGACTGCACAGAGCTTCATACATCCAGCTTCAATAGTGTCGTAGTTCTAGGAACTCCCAAGGACATTGACTGGGCCCACAGACCACCTCTTTTGAAGATCTAAAATAGAATCATAGAGTTGGAAGAAACTTCAAGGGCCATCCAGTCCAACCCTCTGCCACGCAGGAATACAGAATCAAAGCACCCCCAACAGATGGCCACTTAGCTTCTGTTTAAATCTTAAACTGTACCCTTTATTTTCTGTACTCAGGGACATGGTTACTTAGGTCCTGTCTGCATTGGTCAGGCTCAGCCCATAGTATCCTGGTCCTAGAGATGCCACAACTCTTCCCCATTACAAAGACCAGATGCCAGGTGGCTGATTGCATGCAATTCCTGCTGATCCACTTGGCATGTCCACCATCATGGGTCACTTCAGGTCAGAATGAGGTGCCCAGCCTCAGTCACATGTCTGTCTCTCTTGTTCTGAGCTCAGACTGAGCAAATGGTGGCAGTGGCAGATACATCAGGTAGCTCAGTGGGACATCTTTTAAACAGCTGCATCATAATGGTGGGGTAGTGGTGGTAAGTAGTAAGTTTTTAAAGAGGGATATGCCTCAGTTGTGGTCCAGTCTGCTCACACCAGAATTGGGGCTTGAGCCTTGTGTCATCTGGTCTCACTACTGAGAGGCTAGGGGGAGGCTGGTTTATTTGGCTCATGCAGACAGGGCCTGTGTCCCAATTAGAAAAGACCCATGGAATGAATAGCATTTACCTACATGTTGACTGACAACATGAATCAATAATTGATTCAATGTCCTAGACTAGTTGGGACTGCACAATAGGAGTCAGGCTGTTCTCTTGGATCCATTGGGGTATGGCTTCAAGGAGAGAGGAGGGCAAGTAATGACTGTACAATCTAGATTGTATAATCCCTAGCAGAGTGAATCAAACCCATGGGCTATGAGTTCTCCTTCTGTTTTCTAGTAAAAGACACAGGGTGTTGATACAGAAACATCTCTCTCAGATAGTTGAATCTGGATGTTTTCCATTGGAGCTACTTTAAACAAATCATTTTCTCAATGAAAATGAAAACCATGCAATCTTTCTCCACAAACAATATCAGTTTGCAGGTATGGCAGTGAGTTCAGCAGTGAGCATTTGCTGTGGACCAGCAACTATAGAGAGGCACACCATCTGTTCTCATGGAGATCTTCCTGGCTAAGTACTCTGTGAACGTATATGTACAGAGAGAAAAAGAGACAGAGAAGAAGAAGTGATCCAGAGATGTTGTAAACACCTAGAAGTACCTCCCATTAATCTCGGATTAATGTTTAAAAACAGACTATGAGTTTTCAGTAATAAGATTTTAAAATTCCAAGTGCAATGTCTTATGAGAGAGAGAGAAAGAGAGAGAGAGAGAGACTTTTCATCAAGGACCCAAATGGAGACAAATATTATTGGGGATGGAGCATGGCCTTCTCCATTATGGCAGGCTATGCTGATCACAATCAGCTCTTCTTCACTGAACTTAATTTTGTACAATCACAATCCCCAGATGGAATTTTGTCCAAACAGTGCACTAGCAGGCACTGGTATACTAGAAAAGGGAATGAATTGTGGCCATTACTTTAAGCCCAAAGTTGGGTGCATCCAGTACTTTATGATCCTTGGAGATCCTGTGGAGCATTAATTTCCATCCTCTGCCCTTATTTGGACAGTGATGCCATCCCAAGAATGAGTAGAAATAAAAATGTACTGAGTTTCTTCAGTACAGCTTGCAATCAAACATCGTTACCCAAAACGTATAGCCTTTCTATGAACACTGAGTAGATGCATACATGGTTTGCCTTCCAATTCCAAACCATATATTTATTCACCAAGAGGCAGTGTCATGTAGTGGTCAGAGCACTGGACTGAGATTTGGTTTCAAGTTTCAACTCAGCTATGAAATTTATTAGGTGATCTTGAGCCAGTCACTGTCTCTCAACTTCATCTACCTTACAGAGGTTTAAAAAAAATGTGGGAAAAATGAGACTCTCATATGTGCTCTGGGAGGAAAAGTGGGAATATACTAAACTGCTGCGGGAGTTCAGCAAGAAAATATAAGAGTGACTTGAGCTTTTCATTTTACTTCTTAAAAAAAATATCATGGACCCCAAGGTATCAAATGTTTGCCTTTCTGTAGCTTGACCTCATTAACTTAACATCATTGAAGGCTATTCTATTTTCCTCCCTTAGTCAGCTCCTTTTGGAACTAGGTGCAAGGTGAAATTTGAACTGGGGTCCTATCACTAGCCAACACAGTGTTCATTTACAGTATCTCATCAGAGGGACTGGGGCAGCACCTAATGGAGTCTGTTGACTCATGAACTGCAGTCCACTGACTGCTATGTCAGAGGATTTTAGATTGAAAATTATTCAGAGTCGAGGCTCTTTCCCCCTTTATGTTGTGCATAATGCTGATCATAGCAGCAGCATTTAATAATACATCCCTCTGCAGACCGATATGGAGGTTAATGCCAAGCAATTCTACATCATTTATACAAATCTCATTACCAGTGAGACCTAACTGAGTTGGGATCTCAATTCCATCAGTTTGCAATATCAGCTTGAGAAGACAACAAAAATTACAATACTGACATTAGATCTGAAATGAAATTAAGGGACTTTGGAAAACAGATGCCACAGATGCCACAGAGTCATTGGGCCAAATCTATTTTATAATATACGGAAAGGTTTTCTGCCAATGTCAACATCTCTGATCTTTGAGTCCATCTATAAAGGAAGAGGCCACCCCACCACCCCAGGAAGAGCTAGACCACCTGCCTGCCTGCCTGATTTTGCTGCTGTCCACCCTGCTGCACAACAGTCTCCCTTCCTGAGCTGATGGAATTGGTCTCTACAGTAGCATTGGAGTCCCCTCGGCTTGTTGTGCTGGGAGACTTTAACATCCATGTAGATACTACACTGTCAGGAGCAGCTTGGGACTTCATGTCTGCAATGACAACCATGGGGCTGTCCCAAGTAATATCTGGGGCCAACCATGTAGCAGGACACACTCTGGACCTGGTTTTCTATTTGGGGCAGGATGACAGTGATTTGGAAGTGGAGGAACTCTCTGTAGCTCCATTGTCATAGAATGATCACTACCTGGTAGCGTTTAGATTCACTAGGACTCAGAGCCTCTGCAAGGTGGGGGGGGGGGGATAATTAAAATGGCCCAGCCCAGGAAGCTTATGGATCCAGATGGATTCCTGACGGCTCTTGGGGAGTTTCCTGCTGTCTTCGCAGATGATCATGTTGAAGCCCTGGCTGATCTTTGAAATAGGGAAATGGCCACGGTGGTAGATACGACTGCCCCTAAGCATCCTTACCCATGAAGTGGAGCCAGATGTCCCCCCTGGTTTACCAGGGAGCTGATGGTGATTAAACATGTGGGACAGAGACTAGACCGATGATGGCAGAAGACTCAGAGTGAATCCGACCGAACACGGGCTAGAGTTCACTGGAAAGCCTGTGCTATGGCAGTGGTGGCAGCAAAGAAACTATACTTCTCTGTCACCATTGCGTCTGTACAGTGTCATCCAGTGGAACTGTTTTGAGTTGTCAGGGGCCATTTATATTCTGGCCTTCAAGAAAGAAACCAAGACCACTCAACAGCTCACTGAGAGGAATTTGCCAGACACTTTGCAGACTAAATCGTTTGGATTCACTCTGACTTGGATGCTGTAGTTGAGACAGATCCAGTGGATGTAATCTTGGCACCTGCTTGTCCATATTATTGGATAAGTTTCAATTTGTGCAACCTGAAGATGTGGATAGGACCCTTGGAGAAGTGAGGGACAACACATGCATACTGGATCCTTGCCCTTCCTGGCTTCTGAAATCAGCTAGAGGGGGACTGGCCAAGTGGGTAAAGGGAGTGGTGAAAGCTTCACTGCAGCAAGGCAAATTTCCATCCTGCCTAAAGGAGGCTGTGGTGAGGCCATTACTGAAAAAGACCTCCCTGGATCCCACAAATCTGGATAACTATCAGCCAGCCTCTAACATTATATTCTTGGGCAAGGTTCTGGAGCAATTGGTGGCCTCCCAGTTCCAGGGATTTCTGAATGAAATGGATTATCTAGATCCAATTCGATCTGGCTTCAGACCTGGCTATGGCACAGAGACAGCTTTGATCACCTTGGTGGATGACCTACGCAGGGAACTGGACAGGGGGAGGGTGTCCCTGTTGGTCCTGCTAGATCTCTCAGCGGCTTTTGATACCATCGACCATGGTATCTTTCTGAGTCGCCTTTCTGGAATGGGACTTGGGGACACTGCTATGCAGTGGTTCCGGTCTTGCTTGGAGGGGTGGACCCAGAAGGTGGTGTTGGAGGATTCCTGTTCGACTCCTTGGCTGCTAGTCTGTGAGGTCCCACAAGGTTCTGTGTTGTTCCCTGTGTTTTTTAAACATCTACATGAAACCACTGGGACAGGTCATCCAGAGTTTTGGGGTGTGGTGTCATCAGTATGCAGATGACACCCAACTCTATCTCTCCTTTCCATCTGACCCCAAGGAAGCTGTCTCTGTGCTGAACGATTGTTTGTGGTCAGTAATGGACTAGAAGAGGACAAACAAATTGAAATGTAATCCAGACAAGACAGAGGTGCTCCTGGTGAGTCATAAGGCATATCATGAAATAGGGACATTGTTTTTTGTGGGTTTTTCAGGCTATGTGGCCATGTTCTAGAAGAGTTTCTTTCTGACGTTTCACCAGCATCTGTGGCTGGCATCTTCAGAGAATACTGGAATTAAAGAGAGGTATATATACACTGTGAAACCATGGGTAGGGAGGAGTGGTTTCCATGTAAACTGTGTATTGTTCTGTTGTTGATGGCAGGGCCTCATAGTGGGAGGATATGCAAACAAGGATTAGTGTCTGCTAATTGGTGATCATTGTCTGCTGGGAAAGTCCCTGACCCTGGGTGGTTTCTCATTTGCATTTGCTGAGTGCTGATTTTTTCTATTTTGCAGGAATGATAGCCAAACTTTGTTTACTTTAAGGGTTTATTCTTTCCTGTTGAAGTTGTCCAAGTATTTGTGGATTTCGATGGCTTCCCTGTGCATTCTGACCTCATAGTTGTTGGCATGGTCCAGAATTTCAGTGTTTTCAAACAGCATTTTATGCCCAGGATGGTTTATAATGTTTCTGCTACTGCTGATTTTTCTGGCTGACTCAGTCTGCAGTGTCTCTCATATTCCTTGATTCGGGTTTGGATACTGCGTTTGGTGGTCCCTATGTAGACTTGTCTGCAGCTGCATGGTACACGGTAAATAGGGACATTGCCTGTGCTGGATGGCGTCACACTCCCCCTGAAATCTCAGGCTCACAGTTTTGGTGTGCTCCTGGACTTCACTCTGAGCCTGGATGCCCAGGTTTCAGCAGTGGCCAGAAGTGCATTTGCACAGTTAAAGCTAGTGTGTCAGCTGTGCCCATTCCTTGAGACATCAGATCTGGCTATGGTGATACATGACTTGGTTACATCTCGTTTGGACTACTGTAATGCACTCTATGTGGGGCTGCCTTTGGAAACTGTTTGGAAACTTCAGTGGGTCCAAAATGCCGCATCTAGAGTGCTGACCGGAGCCAGTGATAGGGCCCATATAACTCCTGTATTGAAACAGCTTCACTGGCTACTGGTTCATTTTCGAGCACAATTCAAAGTGCTGGTCATGACCTATAAAGCCCTACATGGCTTACATCCAGACTATTTGAGAGACTGTATCTCCCCCTACGAACTATCTAGAGCTGTAAGATCCTCAGGAGAAGGCTTTCTCTTGATCCCGCCACCATCCCAGGGTCATTTTGTGAGGACACGAGACAGAGCCTTCTTAGTGGCTATGCCCACCCTGTGGGCGGCTAGGCTGGCCCCCTCCCTGCTGCCCTTTCACTGGTAAGCAGAAACATTTTTATTCCAGCAAGCTTTTTAAAATCATGCAGGCCTCGTTTTATTGAGAGGAGAGGTGGTTTAGATTATTTTTAACCTTTGTATGTTTTAAATTTTGTATGTTTAAAATTTTAACTTTTACTGTTTTAATTAGGCTATTTTAGTTGGTTTTTTTAATGTTGTTTTAATGTGTTTTTATATTGTGAGCCGCCTCGGGTCCCTTTTGGGGAGAAAGGTGGGATATAAATAAATAAATAAATAAATAAATAAATAAAATGCATGTTGTTCTTTTTGTGGGCAGAAACATTGGCTTTACAAATAGCTTTTAAAAAGTACACACCAAGCAATCCTTACTGTTCTTTCAGCAATAATTATTAACAATTATGTAGGGCTACCAACCTATTAAATAATTTTAGGTCGCCATGTACCTTTTTACTCAATCAGTTAATTAGTCTGTTAAGTTTAAATACACTTATATAATACAAAAATCTAATTATGGGTGCCCCTTCAATATAATAAAGGATCATTAAAAAGATTTACTTGCAATTTAGTCAGTAAACAAAGCTACTATTCATTGTTAGAAAGGCCATGTATAATGCTGGCTTTTAAATTCTTTACTACAGGAAAACACCTAACCAGGGGGAGGAGGAGGAGGAGGAAGAGGAGGAAAAGAAGACCAGGACAAGAAGAAATGCAAATCAGGGCCAGCCTACCATTAGAAAGAGTGAGGTGGACACTCTAGGCAGCAGATTTGGGGTGTCGCGGAAGAGCGGTAAAGTGGTTAGTTATTTACTTTGTTACTACTGTATTTTAATGCCAGGGAGAGGAGACGTGCCCATGTGATTGTCTGCCTCATGTGCCAAAAATTACTGACTCTACCCTCCAGCTGCCCCAATTTGACAGACAGTCCAAATTAATTCTCTGCCATCCCATTTTTGCAAATGATTTAAAAAGCACCAGTTTCTCTCTTCTCTTCCCATTTTATCTCTTTGCCCTCACCTTACTTCAGTTTCTGCAAACTGCATTCAAAGTGCAATTGCACTTAAATAACACAGCAGAAGGGAGAGGAGGGGAGAGGTCTAAATCTTGCCCTTCCCTGTGAGCTCATCCAAAAGCAAAGTGCTGCAGCCTCTTCTAGTCCATTGCTTCTTCCTCATTAGTAACTTTTGCTATCTTGACCATACTCTGATGTTGTTCAGCCATATATGTCATGGTTTTCCTCTGTGAAATATTGGAATGCATCCTTTAGGTATTATAGACCTTGACTGGGAGCTGGGGGGAACCAATTATTGCTCCACCCAGACACTGGACGTTATCACACTGGGGTCTCAAAGCGGCAAGAAAGCGGCAAGAAAGTGGAATGGAATCAATCCAGAAGCATACCGGAATGGACCTGGCAAGACGGAAATGGTTATCAGACGCAACTGGAATCATTGCGGAATTGACGATGCCGCGATGGTTCCGCTCCGGGGACCGTATTTCCTGTTCACACACAAGTGGAAAGATCCCTTCCACAACCCTCGCTCTTCGCTCCGAAGCAACCACTTCGGAGGCCAAGCCCAGGCTGGAGTTAAAGGGACAGTGCGTCCCTTTAACCCTGGCCTCACTGCTTTATGGGCTTGGGCTCCGAAGCGACCACTTCGGAGCCCAAGCCCATAGGAGAGCGAGGCCGGAGTTAAAGGGACAGCTCGTCCCTTTAACCCCAGGCCTCTTTTCTCTTCTATGGGCCTGGTCGCCGCTTTGGTGACCAGGCCCATAGAACAGCGAGGCCGGGGTTAAAGGGACGAGCTGTCCCTTTAACCCAGGCCTCTTTTCTCTTCTATGGGCTTGGTCGCCACTGTCCCTTTAACCCAGGCCTCTTTTCTCTTCTATGGGCTTGGTCGCCGCTTTGGCGACCAGGCCCATAGAAGAGCCATGCATGGGTTAAAGGGACGAGCTGTCCCTTTAACCCAGGCCTCTTTTCTCTTCTATGGGCTTGGTCGCTGCTTTGGCGACCAGGCCCATAGAAGAGCCATGCATGGGTTAAAGGGACGAGCTGTCCCTTTAACCCAGGCCTCTTTTCTCTTCTATGGGCTTGGTCGCCGCTTTGGCGACCAGGCCCATAGAAGAGCCATGCATGGGTTAAAGGGACGAGCTGTCCCTTTAACCCAGGCCTCTTTTCTCTTCTATGGGCTTGGTCGCCGCTTTGGCGACTAGGCCCATAGAAGAGCCATGCCTGGGTTAAAGGGACGAGCTGTCCCTTTAACCCAGGCCTCTTTTCTCTTCTATGGGCCTGGTCGCCGCTTTAACCCATGCATCCTCAAGATCCCCGGAATTCAAAAGAACTGAAATGATGCCATAAGGATGCAGGGATGATGCAGGGAAGGGCGGGGCTATGTGCGACGTCGTGTGAACACACGGAAAAAAGAACCGGAATGGTGCAGGAATAATGCAGGATTCTTTCTGCTTCAGGGCCAGTGTGATAACGTCCACTGAATGTCATGTACCAGTTCTTATGCAGCCTTACCAATTCAAATATCCCATCAATTGAAGCGATTATGGTTGTCTAGCATCATCAATACATGTAAATGTTTCACAAAATAATGGAAGCAAAAGAGAGGTCCCTGACTGCAATACGTTGTTTCCTCATTCCTAAGTGTGACAACAGAAAGACCAAATGGAAGGTACAACTGACATTAACAAGCAACATGGAGAAAAGTGCTGGAAGAAACAACATGAACAATAGAATTTAGTTTTATTATTATTATTAAAGTTTATTTCTAAAGCACTGTCAATGTACACTGCTGGCCATAAAAATTTCTCCCAAGGTTCCTTGAATGTGCACAATTGGTGTTTTAACAATAAAATAACAGCAACAATTATGACATTTGTACACAATGAATCACAATGAATGGAAACATTTCACAAGCTACATATTTTTCTCCTAGCCAGATAGAGATGGGGGAAGGGGACACATCTGAATTGAAGTAGTTTTTCTTTCCCTTTAAATTCTGTTATAATTTTTTAAAAGTCATTATATAGTGAATTGTTTTTCAGCATATAGCAGTTCATCATCAGGCAGATACTGTCATAATTTGGTGTTTGTGGCATTATACTTCTGAGATTTAATTTTTAAGGATGCAAAAATTATGCATGGTACACAGCTCCTTTGCTTTATACCCAGAGACTGAGATCTCATCATTGCCTAATTATAATGTAAAAATAATGTAAATCAGGAATAGCAATAGCAGTAGCAGCTTCATATACTGCTTCATACCATGCTATGCAGAGTCTAAGCGGTTTACAACTGTGAGCTGATTGCCCCCCAACAATCTGGGTACTCATTTTAGCGACCTCGGAAGGATGCAAGCCTGAGTCGAGCCTGAGCCCCTGGCTGGGATTGAACTCGCAACCTTGTGGTTTGTGAGTGAGTGGCTGCAGTACAGGCAGTTAACCATTGCACCATCAGGGCTCCTTGTGTTTTCTCAGCTAATCTCCAGACATTGGCTTGCCACAGGGCGGTATACAAATAAATTATATTATTATTATTATTATTATTATTATTAGTCATAGGGTCAAAACAAACTTGCAGCCCAGGATCAGGCGCTGTTCAGGTGTCATGCCATCCCAATCAAGGCAGCCCGTAAAGTGCTTTAGGTTCTGAACTTTGAGGCCATCACAGCTTTGTAGTTCTTCTTATTATCTATCATCATGTCACCTTCAATATATGGTAATCCTATGAATAAGCTCTAATGATCAACAGCCCTGCTCAAGTTTTACCAAAGGGCCTGGCTTCCTTGTCAAAGTCAACCCAATTGTAATGTGGTCTACCTCTTTTCCTACTGCCTCAACCTTACTGAGTGTTATAATCTTTTCCAATTAGTTATACCCAGTGGCATAACTGGAGGGGTGCAGAGGGTATAGATTATACCGGGTAACATCCCGGGGGGGGGTGACACCCAGAGGGGTGGTACCCCCAGGGAAGGGGCCACCTTATGTATCAGGCGTGGCAGGAACTCGGAAGGCCTTTGGAGGTTGCAGCTGTCTTCCTAGTCCAATGGGTCTCTGAAAGGCAGGGGGTGGCAGAGCCTTCAGAGTCCTGCATGGCAGCAGTCTGGGGGGGGGGGGGGCAAGGCAGTTTTTCCCTCCACTCCCACGCCAGGTGACACCAATCGTAGTGATGCCATTGATTATAGCATCTCATCATGCACCCAAAGTATGACAGCATCAGTTTAGTCATTTTGACTTCTAGTAAGCATTCAAACTTGATTTGCTGCAATGTTCATTGATTAGAACAGCTTGATTAAGTGTTGCTAGGTCCAACTTATCTTGATAGGTCCAACCTACCTTCGGGACTGCCTCCTTCCATATAATCCGCCCCGCACACTCCAGTCCTCTGGGAGGAATTTGCTCCAGCCTATTAAAACTAGGCTGTCTGCAACCTCTCAGAGGACCTTCTCAGCAACTGCTCCCAGGCTATGGAATGGTCTGCCAGACGAGATCCGTCAGATTACCAATCTAAACAGCTTTAAAAAGGCTGTGAAGACTGATCTTTTCTGGCAGGCCTTTCCCGATTAGTCTTCCCGACCTAAGGAGTGAGCTTTGTCCTTCCCTTATTCCCCTGCCATACCACCACTAGCTGTCTGCTTTACTTTTATAATTTTGTTATCTGTTAATTTTGTCTGTGGTTTGTTGGTTGTTTTAATTTTATGATGTTTTGGGATCATGATGTTTTGAGAGTCTTGGGATTGTATATTGTGATGTTTTATTACTGTAAGCTGCCCCGATTGCATCTGCAGAGGGGCGGGATACAAATACAATTTATTATTATTATTATTATTATTATTATTATTATTATTATTATTATTATTATTATTGCTTAAAAAGAGATGGTGAGATTCCCTCTCCAAAGTCCTGATATATCTTGGGACAGTTAAGGTCTTCAAAGGGTAAGCCTTTAAAGCATCCTATTTTAATTTCTCTTGAATCACCACGAAGTTGCAGCAGCGCAAAAGGAAGGTAATGCAGAGCAGTGGGGGGAAACCACTCTGTTTTCTGCCCATGGCCAATAGAAGAATCAACAGGGGGCAAGATTCCTTCTCAGCTCCATTTCAGGCAACCAATGAAGGCAAGTACATGGTCAAGTTAAAACAGTGTGTTGGGGTATTTTCTTTCAATCTGTGTCTGGGCTGGAGAACCAAAACACAGAGCAAGGAACAGATAACTACTGCTAAGATTCAGCAGGCCTGGAGATACTGCAGTAGTAAATAAGTTTATTTGTATAGAGTACACCATTACAAAAGTAATCCATATAAAATATAAACATCAAATACATTGTAAAAATAATACATTACATTACATAGTTAAAATCATCTAAAAAAACAACAACCCAAAAACCTTGCAGGCTCAGATGAATCTAAAAAGGTGCAAGGACCAGATCCACTGAAACTATATAACATTGTTTTGCAAGGCTGAAGTTGTTCAAAAATAGTTGGGGCTCAAATCTATCCTGTAACCCAACCATCATCTTTACAAAGCTTCCTCCTTAAAAGAGATGTTTTAAAAGCAAAACAGGTTACCTTTTCAGAAGTGCATGGTTCGGTGTCCCCTAGTAAAAGATTGATCAAATATGAGTCAGAGTTGTTTGGTACTAAACCTAAATCTTTGAATAAGGCATTTCCTATATCCTATATCTTTATAACTTGGGCATTCCAATAAACAATGAGCTAGATCTTCAGTTGAGTTGGAGCCACATGGGCAGACTTTCTTCCCAGGTTGTCCTTTGATAACACCCCTGCACTACAGCCATGGTCATTGACTGACAACAAAGTGCTGTAAAGGCATATGGAGATACTGCAGAAGCTAACAGGATTAGTTATTGGTATGACAGAGTCCTCACTATGATGTGCTGATTTCTCTTGCTCATATGAGATACTAAGCCCCATGACAACACCCCTCTGCAGAACTGAGACTGTGGAGTCTATGCTGGGATGGAAGGATCCTAGTGACTCAACTTCCTGCTCTGAGGAAGGACGTTATCACACTGGGGTCTCAAAGCGGCAAGAAAGCGGCAAGAAAGTGGAATGGAATCAATCCAGAACCATACCGGAACGGACCCAGCAAGATGGAAATCGTTATCAGACGCAACTGGAATCATTGCAAAATTGACGATGCCGCGATGGTTCCGCTCCGGGGACCCGTATCTCCTGTTCACACACAAGTGGAAAGATCCCTTCCACAACCCTCGGTCTTCTATGGGCTTGGGTTCCGAAGCGACCGCTTCGGAGGCCAAGCCCAGGCCAGAGTTAAAGGGACAGCGCGTCCCTTTAACCCTGGCCTCGCTCTTCTATGGGCTTGGGCTCTGAAGCGACCGCTTCGGAGGCCAAGCCCAGGCTGGAGTTAAAGGGACGCTGTGTCCCTTTAGTCCAGGCCTCACTCTTCTATGGGCTTGGGCTCCGAAGCAACCGCTTCGGAGGCCAAGCCCAGGCTGGAGATAAAGGGACAGCGCGTCCCTTTAGTCCAGGCCTCACTGCTTTGTGGGCTTGGGCTCCGAAACGACCGCTTTGGAGGCCAAGCCCATAGGAGAGCGAGGCCGGAGTTAAAGGGACGCGTGCCGTCCCTTTAACCCCGGCCTCGCTCTTCTATGGGCCTGGTCGCCAAAGCGGCAACCGAGCCCATAGAGCAAAGAGGCCAGGGCTAAAGGGACGCGCTGTCCCTTTAACCCCGGCCTCGCTCTTCTATGGGCCTGGTAGCCGCTTCGGCGACCAGGCCCATAGAAGAGCAAAGAGGCCAGGGCTAAAGGAACGCACTGTCCCTTTAACCCAGGCATGGCTCTTCTATGGGTCTGGTCACCGTTCGTTCGGCGACCAGGCCCATAGAAGAGCAAAGAGGCCGGGGCTAAAGGGACGCGCTGTCCCTTTAACCCAGGCATGGCTCTTCTATGGGCCTGGTCGCCGCTTCGGTGACCAGGCCCATAGAAGAGCAAAGAGGCCGGGGCTGTCCCTTTAACCCAGGCATGGCTCTTCTATGGGCCTGGTCGCTGCTTCGGTGACCAGGCCCATAGAAGAGCAAAGAGGCCGGGGCTAAAGGGACACGCTGTCCCTTTAACCCAGGCATGGCTCTTTTATGGGCCTGGTCACCGAAGCGACCGCTTTGGCGACCAGGCCCATAGAGCAGCGAGGCCGGCCCCAGCCTCGCTCCACGATACGGATTGCGTGTTCAGACATACCGCGAAAGCAGCATCATTCTGGCATCATTCTGGTCGCAAGAGTGTAATTCCTCAAGATACTCGGAATTCAAAAGAACTGGAATGATGCAGGGATGATGCAGGGATGGGCGGGGTTATGTGCGACGTTGTGTGAACACACGGAAAGAAGAACCGGAATGGTGCAGGAATGATGCAGGATTCTTTCTGCTTTAGGGGCAGTGTGATAACGTCCGAAGATTCCTTTTGAGTCAGGCTCTGTTGATCTGTGTTGTTATCTCCTGATAAATACTGCTAGCCAGTGTGGCTGAGGTGTTGAGAGTGCACTGGAAACAAACACTGTTATATATAACAAAAAAAAGACTACACAAGCAAGCCTTGATACAAGTTATGTCTTTCATGGTGTTTTAAAATAAACTTTCATTATTGTTTAAACATCACTTGACCTATGTTTTTAGAACAAACCACGCTACTAATATTTTAAAGTTTGGTGTGGGACATCACAAAAAGAATAGTGTGAGTCCATTACACACAATTTAGTGGCAGGTGTGGGCCAACGAGTTACCACAGGACTGCCATTCAGAAAATCAGTGCTTAATGATAAAGGTGGCAGGAGTGTGCGCCTCAGCCAGCATGAAAAAGATGGGGATTTTGCATTGGAAAAGGGACAGCATTCAGGACTGCAGATCCTATAAAGAAAAGTGTGTAATTTGTGCAAGACCCTATGAACTAACTAACAATCTTCCTAAAGAGATCTGTAGCAATCTTTCCAACTATTTTCCAAAATGAAATGAGCATCTCACTGTTTGCAGGAAATAGCTTCTTTTTCAGGTGCTGTAAGAAATAGACATTTTTGATTTCAAGCTGTACTCAATAATGCTATGTGACCTACTTATTCCAAAATGGCTTGCTAGTGAATAACTCAACTTGTCTTCTGTTTTACTCATGCACAAGGGTCTACGTGCACATGACAGACTTTTACATACATTGAAAAAACCGACTTTGACCAAGATACCTCAGGCCTTCTGTGATTCACCAACAAAACTTCAACTGCAACCTCTCTCTTTCCACTTTTCCTCCAAAAACTTCTCAAAGCCACCTTTCTCCTGATGTTTTCCAGCTTAACTTTAATCGTCATGTCTTTGGTAGCTGCCATCTTGTTTTTCCAATGCCAGATCATTCCAGACAGGGACGGTGGCCACCACTGAGAGCTGACACTTTCTGCTATGGCTTCCATTTTCTTTCCTGCAGTGACCTAATGTCTGAGGCATTCTGGAAACAAAAGAGCAACCACTGAGAAGGGCTGCTAACATTAGTTAAACTGCTATCATAGAATCCAGCGAAAGATAACTGGAAACAAATGTGAGTACTGAGGGGGGTTGCAGACTGCCAGAAATAGTGTGAATTCAGTCCACTTTTAGGGTTAGGGTTAGAGTTAGGGAACATTGGGAACTGTATTTTATTGTGGCATCAGAGTTGTCTGACAGAGAAGGCTCAATGTCTCAGAAAAATAACAGCTCCCATGATTCCCTAGCACTAACCCTAACCCTAAAAGTGGACTGAATTCACACTATTTCTGGCAGTCTGCAACCCCCCTGAGACTAATGAAAGAGAGATTAAGAGATTTTAACAATGAAAATCACAGATAAAAGAACCTTTCAGTAGTAAAGAGGAATGAAATCTTTGAACAAAAGGAGGGAAATCTTATTCCACATACCTAACAGATGCACTACTTCAACAGACTGGAATGTTCATCACATTGTTGTCTTTGCTTTTAAACATTTAGTTTCTTAGGGTAGGGAGAGATCTTTATTATACGTACATAATCTGGTGGCACTTTGGGTACCTAGTTAAAATAAATCAGGCTGACTTTCTCACACATGCCAACACCTCAGCAGAAAGTGGATGCGTAGGACACCAAACTATACTTTTAGATTTTCTCCTGATTCCCCCCGCCACACACACACACACACACACACGAAATTTTCCCACAGTCTCCAAGTTTCTAGCATCGCAGAGAGCAAGTGGCAGAAATTGTTCACACCTAGAGCTCATATATTTGCTTTGTTTGCATTCCCTTGGTAACTCTGTTTGTCCCTCTTCTTTGAATGCCTGAACTGTATTTCTAAATGCTCAACCAAAGTTTTTAAGTTACTGCAATGCTAGAGTTTTGGAGACTGAAGGCAAAATTCATTGGCGGAGGTAGAATTTTTACATGGGTGGGCAATGTCCTCATTTCCCTTTAATTGCTCCCAGAGTTAAATCTCTAGTGGAGACATGGGTTCATTCCCAATTTCTAGACAGACTGAAATAACTTCTTTCCTCCATCATAATTCTACTGTTACCAATGAAAATGGAAGGATTCAAGAAAGTAAGACATCAAAGAAGTCACACTTTATTTTAATCATTCTTTGTCACATGATTTGAACAGCACAATAGATATTTGCTTTTTAGCTAGCCACTTTCCCAACGTCCCAATTCAGTCTCAATAATAAAAGATCTACTTTATGAAGGTTGTTGATATACAGCATTCAATATTCCACAGATGGTAATTCATGGGTCAGTGTACCTTTGAAGGCCCCTGACAGGCAAATAAATGTTACAGCCCTATTCTGAAAACATCCAGGCTATCATCAATTTTGGTCCCTTTGCCACTAACATTTCTGGATTAAGCAACTACAGCAATATTAGGTCACTGACCCTCCATCTCTCCATGCCTTTATTGGGTTTCCTCATTATCCTTGACATAAATAGAAGGAAAGTCCTCTTTTCTCCTCTAGTACCCTCACAAAATTGATTTTACAAGATAGAGGAAAGCCATTTCTCTTTGGAAGCCATGTCACTGATCCAGTACCCTCATCATTTCTTTCCAATGTTTATTTGGAACGAGGGATGTAATTTTTTATTAAGTTTCTTCTCAAATGTAGCAATGAATAATTTAAGCAATTTTCTTCCCACTCAGAGGAACCATGCCATTTTTAAAGCATAAATTCAAAATTTATTGCATGTAAAATTTGCATGTGTTTTGTTTTGTTTGATTTGGGGCATTTTCATAGGAAACAGCATTTTCTGCATGGAAACTAATATTTCAAGGCAGAAATATTAATTCCTGCACAGAAAAATGCTGTTTTCTGCACAGAAAATGCTTTTTTCTATGTAAATCAGCCATGTGCTAATTTTGCACAGAACAAATTCCCAATTGCAGCTTATTTCTGTATAGAAAGCAATACTTTCTGTACAAGAATTAATATTTCTGTTTCCACACCAAAAATACTGTTTTCTGCACAGAAAACGTTTTCTATACAAATCAACCATGTGGTTTTGTGCAGAACAAACCTCCCAATTACAGCTTTTTTCTGCATATAAAACAACATTTTCTGTGCAGGACCTAATATTTTTACACTGAAATATTACTTTCCATGTTTGTTGTGGCACCCGAGCTCTCTGACAGAGAAGGTGAAACGTCTCAAAAAACTACAGTTCCCAGAATTCTATAGCATTGAGCCATGGCAGTTAAAATAGTGTCAAACTGGATTATTTCTGCAGTGCAGATGCAGCCTATGTCTACAAGCACAACAGAGAAATAGTGAAGAGAAAGGTATTCCTGGACAGTTTCTTCTGGAGTTCAGCATTCCCTGACCTGGTGCCCTCTGGACGTTTTGGATTGCAACTCCCATCATTCACAGAAAGCATGGCCCAAAACATCCAGAGTGCACCAGACAGACCTTGGAAGTAACTCATGACAAATAAGTAGTTGCTTGTAATTAATTCATTGGTGCAAATACATTATATTACTGTTGTGGCTTTATTAGGGTTATTGGTACTTCTCTTGCTGTGTAACTGTAGCTTGTACATACTTATATTGTTAGCAGGTGGTTCATTAAACAGTAGTGGAAGAATATCTGCCTCATGCTCTGCTGTGGAGAGAGAGATTATAAGGCAGATGGGAGAACAATACAGTTTGTACCATAGGCAGTAGCTGGTAGCATTCAAGTATATGTGTATGTGCTTTCATGTTCCGTCAACTATGGTGACCTCATGAATTTCATGGGTTTTCTTAGGGAAGGAATACTCAGATGTGGTTTTGCCAGTTCCTTCCTCTGAAATATATCCTACAGCATCTGGTATTCATTGACATTCTACCATCCAAGTTCTAACCAGGACTGACCCTGCTTAGCTTCCAACATCAGGCATGATTTGGGGCCTTTATGTATTTAGGCCCTAACTTTCAGGTACTGAAGTTTGTTTGTTTTTAAGTATCTACAAGCAACTGCTTACTTATGTTCATTATTTCTGAGAAACAGGAGAGCAAGAAGATTGTTATTTTAAAATGGGTAGGCAACCTTTTTGAGCCAGGGGCCAGGTTGCAGTTCCTCAGACAACTGGGGGGGCCAAAGCACCATAAATAAATAAATAAATAAATAAATATTAAAAATTAAAAAAAATTAAACATTAAAAAAATATGCATGCACACTCTCTCAGCCCCAGAAAAGCCATGGCAAAACCCCTGTGGAGATTTTGCCAAGAAAACCCAAAGAACAAGTAATAACAACAATAATCAATATCATCATGGCGGGCAGCAGCAGCAGGGGGCGGTGGCGGTGCTGGCAGGACCGGCCTGGGGCCGGTACAAAGGCCTCGGGGGGCCACATCCGGCCCCCGGGCCTTAGGTTGACTACCCTTATTTTAAAACATAGGAATGAGTTTTTCTGCCCCCCCCCCTTTTAAAAAACTTTGGAACTTTAAGTGTAACTATACCTAAATATAATTTTTCATTCTCTGACTACAGGCTGAGGACTGGCTTAAATCTGTAAACATGACCCTATGTGTTAGTCTCCTGCTCAGAAAGCTGAACCAAAATTCTTCATATTTCTACTTTTGGAAGACCGTCATCCAATGTGAAAGTAGGGGAAGAATTTCTGCAACTCTTTGGTGGGCCCCCATAAAAGTGTACCAGTGTTTGGAGACACTTGTCCATATATTAACATGTTTATGAGGTGTCATGTCTTTTCTCTTCTGCCCTCAATTTTTTAAAAAATGAAGCTATCAATCGCTGAAAACGACATCCACAAAACACCTTATATCTCCTAGTTCAGACATTCCACAGAGCTGAACTTCCTAGAATTGAAGGATCTAGAGATGGGAATGCACATGATAGTGATCTCAAGGCTGGACTCCTGCAATGTGCTGTACATTGGGCTACCTCTGTACCAAGTTCAGAAAGTTCAAAATAAGGCCATCAGATGGGTCACTAGTACATCTAGAAGTGATCATAATACACCAATATTAAAATCGCTCAACTGACTGCCAGTTAGTTTCCAGTCAAGGTACAAAGTGTTGGTTGATATCTTTAAAGGCTTACATGAATTGGGTCCAGATTATCTACAGGATCACCTTCTCCCATGTAATCCACTCCATGCACTCAGGTCCTCTAGGGCAGTGGTCCCCAACCCCCGATCCGCGGCCCAGTACCAGTCCGCAGAACAAATGGTACCGGGCCGTCCTGCGTCTGCCGACGTGCCCCGGCCCAGCTGATCAGCGGCCCACTGGGAGGGGGTTGCGGCGCACAGAAGCCCCGCCCCCACGCTGATCAGCTGGGCCGGGGCACGTCAGCAGACGCAGGACGGCCCGGTACCATTCCAGCTGATCAGCGTGGGGGCAGGGCTTCTGTGCGCCGCAACCCCCCCCCCCAGTGGGCCGCGGAAATTAAAAGGTTGGGGACCACTGCTCTAGGGGACATCAGTCATCCAAACCTAGGCTCCATGTTACCCAAAAGACATTTTCTTTAGTTGTGGAATGACCTGATGGAGGTACATTGTTAGCTGGGTATGATGTCTGCATTTAAAACAGCAATAAAGACCAATCTCTTCCAGCAGAACTATCCAGATTATTTTAAAATTATGAATTTTTAAAGTACAGTCGACCCTCGGTATCCACGGACTTGCCATCTGTGGATCCGAGCATCCACAGATGGCAAGTCTGTGTTGTGCCCAATGGTGGTGCATGCACACAGCTGCACCACCATTAAGTTCCACTGTCCTCAATGGCAGCGCAGCCCCATGCACGTACCACCACAGGGCAATAGAGGCTGTCCCTAATGGCAGCATGGCCATGTGCATGCACTGCCATTGGGGACAACTCGGGTTTGAGCATCTGCAGATTTTGATATGTGTAGGGGGAGGGCCAGAAGAAATTCCCTGTGGATACCAAGGGCTGTATTGATTGATTGATTTTAATAGGTATTGGACTTACATGCTCTTTGAACTGTGTTTAATCTGTTGTTGTTCCCTGCCTCAATCCATAGGAAGAGGCAGGTAAATATGTTGTTGTTGTTGTTGTTAATTCAGTGCCGCTCAACACTTTCATTCAACCTCCCCACTGCTCCACAGTGCTGCTGCCTCTGTGTGCAGAGGGAAACTGCTTGAATCTGCCCCCAAAGCAATCTGCAAAGCAGCCCTCGGATTCACATTTGCAGCTTTGACACACTTTTTGTCACCCACTGCAGAGCTGAAGGGGAGGTAGGGTAGGGAATTCAGTGTTTTATGATAATGACTTTGGGTGATAAGCAGGCTGCTTTTCTGATTATTTCCAAAGGCAATGAACAGGTTCAAAGTCTTACATTATTGAACTTTAATTAGAAGCCTCGTTTGCATACATTTTAAATGTTAATCACTGTTCAGCCAGCCAGGGAATTTTGATGGGTCACAACCTGGGCTGCTATAGGAATCGTCTGTAGTTTTCAACTGGTACTTGTGCCCACAGCCAAACAGAACCGTATGTGTGTGGAGAGCAGCGGGTCCTCTCTAGCAATGATGCTTCACTAAAGACTGAGGGGAGGAAAAAAGTAAGGAAAGAAGAAGGGAGGATTTTAACTAGGGGCCAAAGTAGACATTGCATGCAAATGTGTGATTTGGAAACCCCTGTGGCTATGTTGTTTATGGCAATGGAGCTTCAGAAGAGGAAGATTAAGCGCAATGAAGCACAGGGGTTTAAAAACCTTTCCCCAGCTGTATTTTTTCTGTTGCAAATAAGCCCCTAAACACTTTTACTGTCAAAGATTTTGAGATATGTACAAATGCGCTGGAATTTTAACACCATTTCTCATGCGTGCCTCTCCGCAGTGCCAGCCCTGCCATTAGGCAGAATGAGCCAGTTGCCGAAGGTGACAGCTACAGAATGGATAGAGCTTTATGGTTCACAAAACCTATTCTGAACTCTTTAAAGAACCCTCAGGTAGAATGTAAGACCTTACCCTGTCTTCAGTATTAACTACTGTTCAACTGGAGTCTGTTTAGCTTTTATACATGGAACCAGGGAGTGGTGATGCACCATCCTGTCATTTGCTGCAGTCAGCACAGAATTTAAGGCCAGTCTTGCATCTCTCTGCAGTGAGAGATTGGAAGGTTCTGCATTAGTTCAGCCACAGGCTTAGAAGACTTCATTCCACCCCTCACCTTTTCAACCTGTCCCCAAAATAGAGGTAAAAAATTGAGTATCAAAATGACTAACAGTGACCTCCAAAGCCTCAGGAGGTGGTAATGGCACATACATACACACACCAAACATTTCACATTTGCAAACCAGGACACATGTGACCCAGCAACATCAAGAGTGTGGTCAAGATGTCAAAGGTTATACATGAAGAAGAATGCACATGCTAGGAGAGGCTGCAGCAGTTGCCTGAGCCTACTAGGAAAAGCAAGATTTTACCCCTTCTTTCCTCTTCCCCCTGTTGAGTGCAAACTATTGTTGCATTTAGAACTCAGTTTCAGCAACTGAAGTAATATAAGTAATGCATAGAAACACCCTTAGCCCTCCCTCCAAACTCTATATCACAAATAATGCTGTTTTCCCTCTGCAGTCCCTCTCAAAATGGAAACAGGAAGTGACACAACTCCCTGTCACTATTTTAGGAAGGACTGCAGAGGAAATCAGATGTATTTGGGGTTGCTGTGAGACCTGCAAACTGTGGGGTGAGAGGTCTGAAGGGAAAATTGCCCCTGACCCTCACACAGTTGTCTACCTCTGAGTTTGGAAGTCATAGTTTATCCTGAAACAGAGATGCCTGAGAAATTAGATCTTTCCTGATTCCAATATTTCATTAAAATACATATTTAAATGCATATTCCAGATTTTTATGTAGATTAAAAAAAAATATAGCAAACCAATGCAAAAAATATTTGTTTTTGTGTGTCTTCAAGTTGTTTCCAGCTTGAGGTGACCCAAAGGCAAACCTACCATGGGGTTTTCTTGGCAAGGTTTGTTCAGAGGGGGTTGTCTTTGCCTTCCTCTGAGGCTGAGAGAGTGTGACTTGCCCAAGGTCACCCAGTGGGTTTCCATGGCTGAGCAAGGACTTGAATCCTGATCTGCAGAGTCATAGACTTAAAGGGGAATATGTGCTAAAGGAACATGGAACAGAAATAAACTGATCTTTCTGTCTGTTATTAAGTGATTCTATGGAAATCACATCTGCTCCAATAGTCAACAGCAGAATAGAGCTTCCAGTCCATCTCGCATTGATTGCTTTGGCCTCCAGGCTCCTCGCTTTTTGAAAATCTAAAGCAATTCTTCAAAGCAACATGTTTCCCCATTGCTCCCCCTGCCTCCACCCCGACAATTTTATGAGGAAGGACAAACACTCAAAGACACACAGTTACACAGAGTGCTTGAAGACAGAAATCATTTCCTTAAAGTGGTTAATCACACTTTTGAAAACTACTTTCTCTGGTGACCTAATCACATAAATCATAGCAAAAGGTTAAAGACAAAGTTCAATTGCACCAAATTACATGTGGTGCTTTTCCAAAATGGATTACTTCCTATTAAAAAGGGAACATATTTCACTAAATATCCATATTTTTTCAGGAAACTTTAGAGCTGCTACAGCCACGCAGGGTCAAACCAGACATGATGGCAGCACACCTACCTGTGTTCTTGCTGAATCCATATGAAGTGGAGATGAAACGAAGGCAATTAAAAGCCTTCTCAGTTTTGGACCTGGGGCAAAACATAGAAAAGTGAGTTGGAGCTTTCCTTACCTGCAAGTTTGCTGTGAAACTGCTTCATCTCAGTTGACTTGTCATCATCTGCATTATGGTTATTACTACTGCCACGCTACATAAAACACTATAAATATAAAGCCATGTCAGCTACATGCGTGATATTTAAAACAACAACAACTTAATGGTTAAGGCACTAAAACATAAACTGAAAACAACTCGGAGCATAACAAGTCTCCAAGCCTGGCTGACTAAATAGAGGCTATATCTCGACTAGGGAAAGCAGTCCATAAACATGGACCACCACTAAAAAGGCCCTGTCTCTAACATATATTGAAAGCAGGCCCACAACAGGGCTGCAGATGCCCAGTCTTGAGGATCAAGCTACATTCATATTTCAAATTGCCCTGGGCTAAAAATCTGGAGAAAAGCCATTTAAAAGCTAAAGGTTCAATTCCCCGCTGCAATGCTCTAGTTAAATATTACTTCTCTCCCTCCCCCTAGACTTTATATGGATTAGCCATCCTAGTCCATCTTTCCTTGGGGTTCTTCAGATGATGAAAATAATCCAGGTTGAATCTCCATTGTTTGCATGCAACCAAATGCACCCAATTAAGTTTTTTGGGGAGCCTGCCAAAAACCTACTTAACCTGGGATAATCAATATTGGAGTTTTCCCCGAGTTTTTAAAAAAAGATTTGCATCATCAGCAATATCAACAATCAATGCAAGACTTAGTTCTGGATCCATTTCCTTATCATTGTTGTAACTTAAATAAGGCAATTTTATAGATGTTCTTATTTTCTATAACTCCTAATTTGAAATAATATAAAGTCCTCTTTATTACTTTTAAACAACTGTTCTTACTTCTTGTTTAGTTGCTTCATGAATATCCCTTCATTCCAAGTCCTTCTGATCTGTAATGTTGTTTCTTTCTTATATCCCTTTCTCTCCTTTTTCTCTCTGATTTCCATTCTCCTTTGCCCAGGACTGGTGATCTTATATTTTAAGTGAAAATACTTTCCTTTTCATTCTGCTTTCTTTGATGTTAAAAAGGTTGCTGGCAAACTGATGCTCCCAAAGCTACCGCCCACGGCAGGGGTAGGCAACCTTTCCCCTTTAAGGGCCGAGGGACTTCAGCTCCCAGAAGCCTCAGCCATGTTGGCCAATAATCCCATGTTGGCCAATAGCTCCTGGGATTCTGGGAGCTGAAGTCCCTTGGCCCTTAAAGGGGAAAGGTTGCCTACCCCTGGCCCACGGCATTGGCTGCTCTGTGTCTCTCTCTCTCTCTCCACTCCTCCATCTTTCTCTCAAGATTCCCAGGGGTTTGGAAAGAGCAATGAAGCCCCCTGTAAGCCCCAACAATGTACCCCACCTTGTCCAGTGTGGTAGCCCCAGTTTCCTTGGTTTAGAACAGGGGTTTGCCACTGGTGGAAAAGTTTTGTAGGATGAGCTCCTGACCCTCACTGCCATTCATTTGCCTCCACAACCCGGAAATCACAAAATGAGGATTTATATAACTATTTGGTACCGATCCTGGCACATTGGAAACTGACAAATTGTTCAGAATTAATTCAGAGATGGCCAAGGAAAAGAACTTACCGAGAGACATAATATATTTTGTGAAAACAAAGACAAAATAATTAGTTTTGGAAAAAAAGCTATGAAAAAACACTAATTGTGGACAAAGAGGAGCTGATGATATTTAAAGATATACCTACCCAGATTTTGAAAAGACAATGGAATTAATGAATGATTTGGGGGGTCACTATGTGGGAGTTGAATTTGGGATAATAAAGTGCTGGTTTTTAGGGTATATGGTCCATTGGAAGAAAAGGAAATGTTCTATCAGAAATTAATGAGTGAAATATTGGAGCTACATTATGAACATATTATCTTAATGGGAGATTGGAATGGGGTATTAAACCCAGCATTAGACAGGAAATCAGAGAAAATTGTTTAAAAACAACAACAAGGGAAACTCCCAGGTATCTTGGAAAATAAGATAGAAAATTTAGTAACAATAGACATATGGAGATACAAATATGGAAAGGAAAAGGATTTCACTTATTATTCTGAAATACACAGATCCTTTTCTAGATTGGATATGGTTTTCATATCTAAAATGTGGACAAAAATATTCTGAAAATGGAAACTCTACCAAAAATTGTTTCAGATTACAACCCAATCCAACTAACACTAAAATTTTTAGGATGAAACTTCTCATGGTGGCTTAATGATAATTTACTGAAAAAAACTGAAATAGACAAAGCAAAAAAGGTGTTAAATAACTATTTTTTGGAAAATTTAGACAAAGAAACAGATTGTGTTATGGTATGGGAAGCAAGTAAGGCCATCATGAGAAGTTTCTTCATTCAACAGAGCGTACAATGAAAAAAAGAAAAATAATTAGGTGACAAACCAGGGAAAACAAATTTTAAAAAATGAAATTAAGATTTTACAAAAACAAATTTCGATGTGTCTAACTGTAGAAATAGAAAAAATATGAACTACACAAAACAGTATTATTTTGAAAATGCTAATAAAGCAGGTAAATGGTTGGCAATCAGACTGAAAAAAGAGAAAGAAAAAAAGTAAGCCGGGAGGCCTCATAACAAAAAGGAGGAATTAGTAAGAAGGTATGCGTAAGTGAAATTAAGGTTCAGTACACAGAGGGATAGAAAGAGAGAGGAAAACAAGAAAGAGGAAGAGAGAAAGGGAGAATAGAAAGGAAGAAGAGATGTAATGTTAGAGGTAAGCAAAAGAAGAAGTATAAGAAGGAAATTAGAAAGAGGGAAGTTGAGGGATAGGATTCAAAGCTATTATGATCCAAGATAATGGTAGGGATAAATTGCTTAGAGATAGATTTTAGATAAGTGTATAGTGTATTAAGATTAACGGTTAGAGAGTATTATTAGATTGGTAGTAGGTAGTATGTATGTTATATTATGTAATTTAAAAAAAAAGAATCACCATAAGCTGGATATGATTTGAAGGCACACAACAACAACATCAGATAAAAGTAAAACCACTGTATTTTTTTTAAACCACATTTTAATTATGGCTTTGTTTCAACAAAGTTTTACAAAGTTTTGAGGGGAAGAATGCTGGACTGATGAGAATCTTTGCATTTTAGGATGCAATTTTCACAAAATTCACACATGGTTGTTTTGTGCAGAGTGCAGCATTTTTTGCACAGAAAATACTGTTTTGTGTGCAAACAAATGCTGTATTTTGGTACTTATTTTGTATGAAATTCATACATGCTTGTTTTGCAGCTATCTTATGCACAGGATACACCATTTTCTAACAGGAAGGAGGAAAATCAGAGGAATCGGGCAGAGATAGCATCAGTAGCAGCCCTGAGAGGTAAGCTTCACTTTAGCTATTCTGTTCGATGTATCCCTCTCGTCTGTCACCCCATAACCCCATTCAAACACACGCTTGAATTTAAATTCCTCAAGAAAAGAAAAGATGTGATGACCCCAAGAAAGGACTTTCACAGAAGCTACACCCTGTCTATGGATGATTTCCTTCCCTGCAAGAAGGATTTTGTGGATCTAACTGCAATGTCTTTCCTTTTAGAACCCCTGGGATTTTTTTAAGTTTATGTTTTTATTGCTAGTATGGCTGAAGTTGTTTTTAAATATCACTTTATGCTGTTCTGATGCTGAAATGTATTGCTCTATTGTTGTCTTTTAACAATCAATAGCTGCTCCGAAAGACTGTCGGCTAAGAGGGGTACACTATTGTAGTAACTAAGATAAAGAAATGAAACAAGAAGATGAAAAAGGGTCACATCTGCTTTCTCAAAGGGAAATTAAGATATGCATAAACCAGGATTACCAATGGATTCTTGCTTGAGGGTGGATTCATTCCCATCCCCAAATATCGATCAGGACCTAATGATCTCTATAAAATGAAATGTCTTTGTAAGTGAATAAGCAATATTGTGGGTGTATACCCAATTAATGTTCTTTCCATTCTGGAATAAATGCTTGCCATCTAACTGTGAATGATAACTATTTTATAACAAATATATTCAGGAGGTTGTCTTGTACCAAAATTTATATTAATACATAAATTTAGATATAAAAAGCTGAAATAGGAATTTTGCCCCCTGCAAAAAAAGTCAGGCCATCTTATTATCTCTAGTGTTTTGCTGCCATTTTTGGTAAATGTTGCTTCCAGATGTTAATCATTTGTGGATATGATTCATTTTGGGGGGTGCATTTACACTGTAAAAATAATGCAGTTTGACACCACTTTAACAGCTATGGCTCCATTCTACAGAATCCTGGGATTTGTAGTTTTGTGAGGCACCAACACTTTCTGGCAGAGAAGGCTAAATAGCTTTTAAAACTACAGATCCCAGGATTCCACAGCATGGAGTTACAGCACTTAAGTGGTGTTAAACTGCATTATTTCTACAGTGTTGATGCACCCTTGATTTCTCTGTTCTTGAGTCTGTGTAGCTGATGACTGTCAACTGAATATGTGAAGTGCCACCACCGTAAAGCAGTGTGTTGGGTATCATAAGTTCATTATGAGAATTCTCATAATACTAGAACTAGAGGTCATCTAATCAAAGTGATTACCAGGAGATACATGATAGACAAAATGAAGCACTTCTTAATAAAACATATCATTAATTTATGAAACATTCTGCTTCCCCATGTGGTGGTGGTGGCGGTCTCCAGGGTATTTATGCAGGATGTGTCCATTAATGATTCCTCAACATGGCAGCTATAAAGGACCTCCAGCTTTAGAGGCAGGATGCTACCGAGAGTGCATCTACACTGTAGAAATAATGCAGTTTGACACCACTTTCACTGCCATGGCTCCATCCTACAGAATCCTGGGATCTGTAGCTTTGTGAGGAACCAGCCTCCTTTGGCAGAGAAGGCTAAATAACTTGTGAAATTATAAATCCCAGGATTCCATTGGATGGAGCTACAGCACTTAAAGTGATGTCAGATTGCATTATTTCTACAGTGTAGATGCACCCTGAGAGTAATTTGTAAGCTAAAGTATTCACAGCCTACTTATATGTTTCCAGAGACAGCTAGTTGGATGCTATGAGAAATAGGACTAGAAAGACAGTTAGCTTGATCCAACAGGGCTTTTCATTTGTTCTCATGAAGTGAAATGCCAAAGTCTTCCCTGTGATGTTCTATCCAAAATGACCCAGTATGTAGAGAGCTCTTGTAGCACCTTTGAGACTAACTGAAAGAAAGAAGTTGGCAGCATGAGCTTTTGTAGACTTCAGTCTGCTCTATGAAAGCTCATGCTGCCAACTTCTTTATTTCAGTTAGGGCCTTTGCAGACTACCAGAAATAGTGCAAATTGAGTCCACTTTAAATTGAGGCACTGCCCTGGCTCAGTGCTAGGGAATCATGGGAACTGTAGTTTATTGCGGCACCAGAGCTCTCTCACAGAGAAGGCTCAATGTCTTAGAAAAAAATACAATTCCCATGATTCCCTAGCACTGAGCCAGGACAGTGCCTCAATTTAAAGTGGACTCAATTTGCACTATTTCTGACAGTCTGCAAAGGCCCTTAGTCTCAAAGGTGCTACAAGATCTCTCTACATACTGATTCTACAGACTAACATGGCTATATCTTTGAATTCCACTAAAATGACCTATTCATACATGCAACTAATTTAGAGGTCAGCCAGCGTGGCATAGTGGTTGGAGTGTTGGAGTACGACTCTGAAGACCAGGGTTCGATTTCCAGCTCAGCCATAAAAACTCCTTGGTGACCTTGGGCAAGTCACACTCAGCCTCAGAGGATGGCAATGGAAAAAACCCTCTGAAGAAACTTGCCAAGAAAACTAGGGTCGCCTTAGAGTTGCCATAAGTCAGCAACGACCTCAAGGCACACAACAACAACAGTAGCAGCAACAGCATGTAATAAATGTATGTGTGAATGAAGCTTTAACCATGTGAGCTGATTCCACAAAAAACATGGTTATGATGCAAATAATATTCTAACTGTGGCGCAGCATCCGTGATGAGCTGCTTACAGACAGAGACCATCACCCAATCCTCCCAGTCATCAAGTGATTAGGGCTGCATCCTCACTACAGAAATAATCTAGGTTGATACCACTTTAACTGCCATGGCCCAATGCTATGGAATTCTGGGAATTGTAGTTTGTTGTGACATCAGAGCTCTCTGATAGAGAAGGCGAAATGTCTCACAAAGCTACAATTCCAAGAATTCCATAACACTGAGCCATGGCAGTTGAATTGGTGTCAACATGGATTAATAACCAAATAATATAAATAATATAATTATAGTAATAACCAAAATATGCTGCATGGCTTACCAGCCATGGGTGGGGGGGGGGGGGAATTCAATACATGATTTCCAAAAATATTTCCCTCTCATTAACTTTCCAGAGAAGAGACATTTCACTGGGACAAGCTAGTCTCTTTCTCTTCCTCTTTTCCCAGTCTCCCAACAGGCCTACCTGAATGTAACATATAGTTTCATTCATGACTTCTTCCTGTCATTGTGCCATTATTGTAGTATCAGATTAGATTTTGTTTAAAAATACATTTCTTCTGTCCTGCTACAGGAACCCTCAGAACACCTGCAATCCTCTATGACATCCAATTGTCAAATTGATTAAACAGACAGACCTACCATTCGACAGTATTGTTTCACTAGGGGCTGGGGGGAGCTATAGGCATTCTAAATATATATTCATTACACCTTTCAATTTTGCATCTCATGGCCTGGGAATTGCCTGCATTTAATAGTTTAATGCATCTTGCAGCCATTGATGTAGAAAAATTAATGTAAATGAAAATAAATTGGGTATTATGCCCAGTAGGGAAAGCCTCCTAAATGATATCCCTCATCTAATTCACTCCTCCAGCCAAAGAGCACCATTCTAATGCAATGCAATTTGTTCAGACTACACAGCAAAATATTTTTTCTATTAACCAATTTGCTAGAGAAGCAGAGAGAGAGGAAGGAAAGAACAACTAATTGCAGCAGCTCCATGTCATCTTTATACATCTCAAAATCTTTCAACTGATTTTAAGGGATATGTCATGTATACCTGAAAATATAGTGCACCCTCTGCAAGGAATGGTCCTGGAGCCACAAACACATGAAGGAAACAACTTCTGGCCAGGGACAACATGTGGCTTCCCTGCAATGGTTTGCAGGAACACTGGGGTGATTTTTATTTTTATTTTTAATTTATTTTTTGTCTTTCATGGACAGGCAAATTACCTAGTAGAAGCTGAATGATCATGTCAACTTGTATGTTACTCCATGTAGTTGTGGCATGGGTCCACTCAAGATTGCTGGGAGAGGTTTAGGGCCATGGTGAAAATGCTTTCAGGGTGTTCCCTCCAAGTGCTCAACAGCAGCAGGTCTGCATGATGGACAGAGGCCACCTTAGAGTGACTGAGGGTCAGCCAGCCTGCTTGGTAACATGCACAAAAGCGGGAGAGCTGAGGAAGGAGATTTTTTCCTGATCCCCTTCATCCATCCATCCAACCATCCATCTCCCTCCTTCTGTCCTTGACTTTCTGCAGGCTGGGAAAGAGACTCAGGAAGCTTCTTGCTCAAAATCTCCTAGTGGGTACACCTTCAGTATTCCTGTCAGCAAGGAAGGAAAGGGAGAGCAACATGGCCATTTTGTGAGGAGGATGTTCTTCTTTTGCTCCCAAAGTCAAGCCACTTCAATTGGCAGCTACAATAGACATAGACATAAACGCACACACACACACATGGAAGCCGGCTTCCTTTCTTGGCCCTTCCAGCAGCAGTTTTGAGCCCATGGTACATTGGCTTAAAATCTTTACACAGGATTTTGTACAGTACAACAGAGCCAGTGTGGTGTAGTGGTTTGGGTGTTGGACTAGGGCAGGGGTCGGCAAGATTTTCAGACCTAGGGCCGATCACTGGTCCTCAGGTCTTCCGACAGGCTGGGGGTGGGGTGGCGACGCTCGCGCTCGCGCGCATGCACAATACTCCGGAAGTACTGTGCATGCGCACATGTGTGAGCAAGTCGAGCCGCCATTTTGGCAAACAAAATGGCGGCTGCGACTCGTTTGTGCATGCGCAGTACTTGGCGCATGCGCAACGAGTCACAGCCGCCATTTTGTTTGGCAAAATGGCGACTGCGGCTCATTTGTGTATGCGCAGGAGTACTTGGCACATGCGCAAATGAGTCGCGGTGGCGGAGGTCGGCAGGGGGGGCGGTCCAGAGGCCTCGGGGGGCCGCACCCAGTCCCTGGGCCTTAGGTTGCCAACCCCTGGACTAGGGTGTTTCAGATATGGAAACCCACTAGCTTGCCCTTGGCGGGCAAACGCAAACTCCTCTTTGAATCAACTCTACCAAGAAACCCCCATTAGGGTCACCATAAGTCAGTAAAGACTTGAAGGCACACGACAACAACAACAACACCATAAGTACAGGTTTTAACTTAACAAAATGCTAGCCTCTCTTCTCCTGCAAGATTTGTACACCCATAAGAAAACAGACTTATGTTTTGCTATAAGCAAAATCACAAAAAAAACCAAAAGAACAGAAACCAAGGGTATTCAGTCAAAGAGAGAAACTAGAACTCCTGTGTCTCAAAATGGAAAACTACAAAGCTTGCAGGAATGTTTCCTTTTAAGGGGAAACAAAGTCTTTCTTTAATCCAGGCGATACCATCAAGCTTTTCAAAGAGCCTTTTAAACAATACATTCTGAAGCCTTCATTTAAACCCACCTTTATAAAAAGCACCCCAAACTTGCCTTCTTTTTATCTCTATTCTTATCATCCTCTTTTCTAACCTTACTCCACATCTTTGACTACTATTTTCATATACTCTGTAGAAACAGGGAGAAGTACAGTTTAACCAAGTATAGCCTCCCAGCATTTAACAACACGTTAGGCTTTTTGCTTGTAAAGTTTGTACATAGAAGGGGGATCACACCAATGTTGTCTAATCATCACAAAACAACCAACCATAGGACAAAACTCTAAACCACTGTTCTCACAAGGAGAGACTCTAAAATTCTTTCCCTTTTGTAAGTCATGGGGCAAAAAAGTCCAAAAAAACAAGCTCTTTTGAAAATAGCTGGAAGCAGGATCTGGGAGCACTTAACATTCAGTTTTACCTTCCAAATTAAAGTGGATTGGAATCAATGGGAAAACGAAGGTCAAAAGCGGCCAAAAAAGCGGTCAAAAGTTGTCCTGGCCACAACAGGCTCAAGATTTCTCCCATCCAAGTGTACATGTCTGTGGACAAAAGGCCTCGAAACAGCACTGCTGCTTCCAGGACATCTCTGTCTGTGGGAGACATGCACAGCCTGGCTAAGTGTGTCAGATGTGAGCCTGTAGCAGATCTGAGCTAGTAGGGAATGCAAAAGGGGGACTTTACATCTCTCTCTGAACTTCTCCTGGGACGTTATCACACGGGGAGTCGCGGGGAGAAAGTGGAAATAAACGGGACGAGCGGAAGTCTTTAATTTACGGGATTTGTCCCGTTCCGCCTCTTCTGATAACTAAATTCGAATTTAAAAGGGGGTTAATTCAAACGAAAACCTGATCTTTTCATTTTCGGGATTTTGGGGGATTTGAAAAGATCAGGTTTTTGTTCGAATTAACCCCCTTTTAAATTCGAATTTAGTTATCAGACGAAGCGGAACGGGACAAATCCCATAAATTAAAGTCTTACGCTTGTCCGGTTTATTTTCAGTTTTCGGCAGCAGATCCCCGTGTGATAACGTCTCTAGTCTCCACTCATGCTGCCTCCCCCGAACAGTGCCATTCCATGATCAGCTGAGTAAGATTTTCATCATGAAGAGGAGCACTCACACCATGGTAATTACATTCATAAGTGAAGCCTTTCCTATTAGCTCTTGTGTGTGAGAGTGTGAGAGTGTGTGTGCTTGCATTGCTGTGTGTTTTACCTTAATAAAATACAATTGAAGGACTTTGCCTCGGCTAATTTGCTATCCTAGCTCCCTCCATATAAATAGGGATGTATCCCGGGTAATTAATTGAGATAATTAAAATTCCCCTAGGTCAAGGTCACATAATATTTAGTGCAGAGAATGCAGACATCCCCTGAAGTTTGAACATTTTGATGTGCACGCAGACTGTTCAAATCTTGGATGTAGAGACCAAGGTATAGAGGATTTGCAGATGCAGAGCTCAAATTTGCAAGAAAGTTGTGTTGCTCTTTGTGTGAGTTTTGTGTGGATTGGGAAAAGTTATTGGGAAGCCCTGGCCAGGCACCCTGAGGACTTCCCCATTCCAACCTCGAAAACTGTAATGGAAGTTAACACAAGGAACCATGCAGTGCAGTGCACAAAGAATCCCAAGATTGAACCTCCAAGGATGAGGCATTCCTCACTTGAAAGAACCTGTTTTAGATTGTTTGAGAATGGAGAGAATGAGCATTTTGTGTGCAAGAGAGTGAAGCTGGGACTATTGAGGTTGGCTTCTGGTTTGTTTTTTTACAGCTGGGGAAGATGCCCCATAAAAGAGAGAGATTTTCTCTGTTGTGGTTGAGGTCTAGCTAAGGGTTAAAGTCCAAACACTGACTAGTGGCCACCATGAGGGAACTCCGGTGAGGCTAGGGGGTGGAAAAAACTGGGCTCCTTAGTGAAAAAGTTGACCAGAAAGCTCCGACCCAACCAAAACACACACACACACACACACAGTTCCACATCCCATTGTACGGAAGGCAGGTGATAGCATAGTCTTGGTCGAAGGACAGTAAAGCTGTTTTGGGAGAGACATCTCCTCTCACAGTAGTTTGACCCTACGCAAGCCTCCCAATCCCAAAAGAATTCCCTTGGTCAGAGGGCAGTAAAGCTGGATATCATCCCAGCAGTCAGACCCTTTGCGAGGTTGAGATACCCCTTTGGTCACTGAAGGCAATAAAGCCGGTTCCTGCCCCGGTGATAAGACCTTTGCAAGGAGGAGAAATCCTTGGCTGTTGGAGGCAATAAAGCCATAGGAAGAGGATAGGGCCTTATCCCTCCCGATAATAAGACCTCCGCAAGGAATTGAGAAACCCTGGTTGCTTCTCGAAATCAAAGCCATACCGTTGAGATTACTCTGGTAACACTTTGACCGGGAAGGCAGAAGGCCCAGATTTCAGGCTCCAGGACACTTGTTTGGTCTAGCTAGGGACCAAAATTTCTGCGCTGTTCAGCCAGCTACCTAGAGCCGCACTAGAACTCCCTAGTGAAAAGGACCAATGGATCCGACTGCTTGGTCAGATCTAGCTGAGGGACCATCTGTAGGTTCTCAACTGAAGTGTAGCAGGACCCCTCATGCAAACGGGTGGCAGTGCTTCACCCCTGATCTGAGTTGGAGAGTGATAGAGTTGTTTGGCAGTTTTTCCAAATTTGATCAGGCAAATAGGAGTTTCTATTTTTACCAAGGAGGGGTGCCCCCATTGTGCCTCCATATTTTGTCTGCACAACTGTTCCAGACCTGAGATGCCGGAGCCTGGATGTTCCCTAGAGGTGACACGACAAGTGTCCTTCAGAGATGTCCTCCATGCCAAATCCAGAGAGCCTCCATATTCCAGTACCATGTCAGATGTCCTCCAAAGATGTCCTCCATGGTCCTACTTTCAACAGATGGCATCAATATGCCTTCCTTGCTCCTGCTTTCTCAGATGACAAGCGTTCCTGTATCCCAGATGGCTTCTAAGTCCAAGACATGCCCGCATCTGTTGGCCTTTCCATAATGATCTGGTCCACAGCTGTTTCCAGAAACTCACTGGCTATACTCATGCCTACATTCATCATGCAACAGAACATCATGCAAAATGTTGCCAAGTTGTTCCACATATGGAACTACCTGCTATTAGACTATATTTTTCTTGCAGTACTGTTCTGCTCCATACCATCATCTCATGGACACTACTTATACTTCCCAAATGTTGCAGCGTATAAACACAATTCAGTCACAAGTCAGTGATATACAACATGGACATTCTCTGCTATCCCCATGAATTCTGTGAAAAGTAATAATAACATCATGCCTACATTCATTCATGGACATTGCTGTTGCCAGTATTGAAGTGCCATAGGTTTTTAAACTTCTGTTGCATGATGTTTGAGTTCTATTAATGCTCGCATCCCACATGTTTATTTGCTATATTGTTTTGAATGTTAGTTGTCCTGTGTCATACATTTTTATTCTGCTACATTGCCATATCCATTGTGTTATGGCATACATTGACAGGTCTTTTGTATACCTAATGTCTGCTGATTACCTATAACCATATAATAATATTTCTAAGGTTTTCATTGAGAGAAAATAAGACTGAGTGATGACTACAACCCCACTGATGGTGTACCAAGTCACCAATTTCACCAATTTAACTTTGTCTGTTCTGGAATTTAATTCACATTTTTACTAAACTTTCACCATTTGTCCTCAAAGTTACAGAACAGCTTCCTATGGACTTTGCCAACCAGTATGCAAGCTCCATGGACATTTGGACATTGTTCACTACCTCATGTTAGACTTATAGACTGGGTTCATCAAACTTCGTACTGGTCTGTTGCGGCCAGACCCACCTCAACTCTATAGACATTTAAGACTCATTTTGACTACCTCACAATTGTTTTCTTGATGTATACATTCACACGTGCTCATTGGTGTGTTCACAATTTTATTGTTTTATGGTGTGAATGTGTGTATGACAGCCCCATGATAGGTTTTTCCTCCTGTTTGATGTCATTCCAAGTCCAACTAATGGGTTTCACTCATGAGGATATTATATTCTTTGAAATCCACATATTTTACCATGAATGCCAAATACAATCAATAAATAATTATATTTTTCTCCCCACAAGCAAAATACTGCTCCATTTCATTCCTGCATAAAAACTAAGAAAGTTTTTATGAGAATGTATGGGCATTTATTATGACACCCCCAAGGTCACCCAATGGTTTCCATTGCCAAGAGGGAAATTGAATCCCAATCTCCACTCATATTCTCAAACCACTATACCACGCCTGCTCTCCTGATGACAGGGGGCAACTTCTCTTATTGTGGTGTGCACTGTAGAGGCATAGGACGTTATCACACGCGGGTCTCTAGCAACTAGCATCATTCCGGAATGAACGAAAGCAGCATCATTCTGGTATGCTTCTGGTCGCGCAAATGTAATTCCCAATGAAACCGGCATGCAAAAGAACGGGGATGATGCCCCAATGGGAGGGGGATGGGAGGGGGTTCTCTGTGACGTCGTGTGATCACAGGGGCAAAGGATCCGCAATGGGACGGGGATGCGACGGGGTTCTGTCTGCTTTAGACCCCGTGTGATAACGTCCACAGTCCTGCCTTAGGGTTGCCGTTATGTCAGAATGACTTGAAGGCACACACAACAACAAACACAAAATATGTCTTAAGTCTCAAGAAATATGTCTTAAATTGGAAAAGATTGTAGTTTTCTGGGCCAGGGATCTGCCTTTTTGATATCCAGCTAAAAACATGTGCATTGATGATGCTATATGTATGTATAAATAAACAGAAATATGCTAAAGATTTTGTGCAAGCAACTGTGACAAAGGTAGCTCTCTAGAGAACATTTCAAACAAAGCTCTCCTCACATTGTGGAGAACAAAGTACTTTTATTTAATTCACAACTTTACACACACACACATCCCCATGTACAGTTCTGAAAAGCACATATTAAAGTTTCCTCGATTCCCCCATGTTGTTAGATTCCTTCATTAAAATTCAAGTCCCATAGAGTTTAGTGACCTTCTCCACAGGCATCTTATTCAATATTGAAATTGATTTTCTTCACTTTCTCATACAAAGACCCAGGGGCATATACTATCCTCAGCTGTACCTGTGTAAAACTGAAGTAATGCCACTGAAATCTGTGAGAAGCATCCCTGTTTACACTGGTAATTAGAACTGAGTCTGGCCTTTGGAGCAGCCCAGGATGTTAAAGGTAAGCCCCAATGGGATTTTTCCACAAAGTGATACAATAAATAATATGAGCATGAACTACAAACTGGAAAGTTTCTTCTTCTTTTCCCTCTTCCTCTTCAGGTTTTCTGTGCCTCACTTATTTCCAAAAGCCACATAAAAGAAATAAAATTAAACACTTCAAAAGAGTTTTATGCTGATAGTCAAAAAACAAAGCTATAATGGGCAAACAGGACTGCCAAAGCAGTTTCCCTGCTACAGTACAGACAATATTTTCTCTTAATCCATTGTTTTAAAACACTAGACATTTTTGCAAGAGCACAAATCATTTCTTAAAAGTTCTAACCTACTTCAAAGACAAATTGGTTTGAAAACAGGGATAAAACAAGGGATGGATACCTTGGCAAAGACCTGAAGAGGAAGAGGGAAAAGAAGAAGAAACTTTCCAGTTTGTAGTTCATGCTCATATTATTTATTGTATCACTTTGTGGAAAAATCCCATTGGGGCTTACCTTTAGCAGGTTTGTTTATTATGATACCCTGTTCCCTGTATTTGAAAATGATTTACTCCATAGTCAAGTTGAATTTTTAAATTGCTGTCCACAGAGGCAAAATACAATGCCATCTTATTTGGGTGAGTCTTCACAAGACATCCCCAGTTAATATCTTTCTGAAGAAAATATTTTGGGGTGATGTCCCAGGAATCCATTCATACCAGAGAACTATAGCACTATTAATTCATTTCAACTGCCATGGTTTTATTCTATGGAATCCTGGCATTGAGATTTAGAATTTCTACCCAGAGCTAGACTAATAATAATAATAATAATAAATTTTATTTAGACTAGACTAGCAGTCTCAGGATTCCATAGGATGGAACCATGGCAATTAAAGTGGAATAATAGCATTATAATCATGTAGTGTGAATGCGCCCCAGGTAATTTTCCCTTGCCAACATAATGGGTTCCATCCACAGGAGGAGGTATTTTTCCTTCTGAAGCCTCCTCCCAACACTCCCTCAAAATCTGCACCAAAGAGGTGCAGAAACCTCCAGAACTGATGGAGGGATATGAGCTAAAAAGAGAGAAAAGGGAAAGCACTACTATCATGGTGAAATTTGAGACTTACTCCTCTGATGTCAGAATTCCAGAATTTTTGCCACTATACCAAAAGCATTATGACATTTCCATTGTGGCTGCAGGTTGTATTAACAATTAACATTCTTCTGACACTTCAAATGTTTGGCTATGACATATTGTCATGTACTGTGGGCCCTTGGTATCCACTGGGGTTTGGTTCCAAGATTCCCTTGGGATACCAAAATCCATGGATGCTCAAGCCGCATTAAATGTAGTGTGGTAGTAAAATGGTCTGCCTTATATCAAATCGCAAAATCAAGGTTTGCTTTTTGGAATTTATATATTTTTAAATATTTTCAAGCCGTGGATGGTTGAATCTGTGGATAAAGAATCCATGGATACAGAGGGCCGATCTCTCAAACTGCCTTTATCAATATTGACGATATGTTGGATCCAGGCTTCTAGGTCAGCTGAAGTTGTGCTAAATCCAAACCCCACTCATCCTAGCTTAACTTTGTGCAAGCTCTGTCCTTGTATTGGAGAAAGTTTGGATCTGTGTTAACTTGGCTTCTTTGCTGTCCCACACCCCTTCTCTGCCCCATTTTTGGCTTCCCTGTTGGCAGATCTTGGTCAGCAAAAAAAGTTCAGCCAGCAGAATGTTGTCCTGGCAGGTGTCTGAAATGATCCAGAAGAAGAGGTGTCTGCCTGCAGAATACATTCTGGCTCTGTTTTAACTCTGTGTATCCAGTGGATATTTCAGCATTGCCTGTCACACTTAAAGAAAACCCACTGAAATCATTGGGACTTATATGAATCAATGACTATCCCTGAACCTAAGTCAATGCGCTTGGCGCTATGAAGTCCTTTGGATGTGCTTACTTTTTAAAAATACAAGTGAAAGGCAAATTGCTCACTCCCGCAATAATCCTACTAAATTCTTGTAACACGTCTGTTTTCTACATTTTGAGTTTCATTTTTCCCCCTGCTCATTGAACACTCATCTGTTGTTTTTAATTATCATCTTGATGGAAGTGTTCAGCAAGAAGATAACTAAAAGTAATGTGAATAGAGCTAAAATTAATATGAATAGAACAAGAAGTGCAAACTAAAATTCAGCCATTCAGGAATCTATCTGAATCTATGTTACACATTTTAATCAATATGTAGAATTGATTCATAAAATGTTCATCTCAGCAGAGACCACAAAAGGTGAAGAGTCATCAGAAAAGAGAAAGACAAAGGACAACATTACATTGTACATGCATTCTCAGTCAGAGAGCCTAAGAGGCACTTCTACTGTCATGCAACCCACAAAGAAATACCGTATTTTTCGGCATATAAGACGCTCCGGCATATAAGACGCACCCAATTTTAAAGGAGGAAAATCTAGAAAAAAAAGATTCTTAACCAAATACTGTAGTAAAATATTTTATATCAACTTTATAAAGTTAACAGCAGTTTAAGAACAATTTTAAGTTGTAAATGTAAGTTTAAGCCAGCAGCAGGGCCAGGTATTGCACAAATTCCCTGCCCAACTTTCTTGCAAGTCTCCTGTCGCCTTATGGTGACTCCATGAATTTCTTAGGGATTTCTTAGGCAAGGAAGACTCGAGAAGTGGTTTTGCCAGTTCCTTCCTCTGAAATACAGCCTGCAGCACCTGGGATTCTTTGGCGGTCTCTCATCCAAGGACTATCCAGGGCTGACCCTGCTTAGCTTCCAAGATCAGATGGACTGGTACCTTTGGAGTTTTTAGGCCATTGTCTTATGGAGTAATTTATGGCTTATTTTGACCCTACCATGAGGGTTTTCTTGGCAGATTTCTTCAAGGGTTTTTTTTTTTTTGCCATTTCCATCCTCTGAGGCTGAGAGAGTGTGATTTGGCCAGAGTAATCCAGTGCCTTGGAGTAATTTCTGGCTCATTTTGACACTACCATGAGGGTTTTCTTGGCAGATTTCTTCAGAGGAGGGAGTTTGCCATTTCCACCCTCTGAGGCTGAGACAGTGCAACTTGGCCAGGGTACTAATCCAGTGCCTTGGAGTAATTTCTGGATCATTTTGATCCTACCATGAGGGTTTTCCTGGAAGATTTCTTCAGAGGAGGGAGTTTGCAATTTCCACCCTCTGAGGCTGAGACAGTGTAACTTGGCCAGGGTACTAATCCAGTGCCTTGGAGTAATTTCTGGATCATTTGGATCCTACCATGAGGTTTTCCTGGCAGATTTCTTCAGAGGAGGGAGTTTGCCATTTCCACCCTCTGAGGCTGAGACAGTGTAACTTGGCCAGGGTACTAATCCAGTGCCTTGGAGTAATTTCTGGATCATTTGGATCCTACCATGAGGTTTTCCTGGCAGATTTCTTCAGAGGAGGGAGTTTGCAATTTCCACCCTCTGAGGCTGAGACAGTGTAACTTGGCCAGGGTACTAATCCAGTGCCTTGGAGTAATTTCTGGATCATTTGGATCCTACCATGAGGTTTTCCTGGCAGATTTCTTCAGAGGAGGGAGTTTGCAATTTCCACCCTCTGAGGCTGAGACAGTGTAACTTGGCCAGGGTACTAATCCAGTGCCTTGGAGTAATTTCTGGATCATTTGGATCCTACCATGAGGTTTTCCTGGCAGATTTCTTCAGAGGAGGGAGTTTGCAATTTCCACCCTCTGAGGCTGAGACAGTGTAACTTGGCCAGGGTAATAATCCAGTGCCTTGGAGTAATTTCTGGATCATTTGGATCCTACCATGAGGTTTTCCTGGCAGATTTCTTCAGAGGAGGGAGTTTGCCATTTCCACCCTCTGAGGCTGAGACAGTGTAACTTGGCCAGGGTACTAATCCAGTGCCTTGGAGTAATTTCTGGATCATTTGGATCCTACCATGAGGTTTTCCTGGCAGATTTCTTCAGAGGAGGGAGTTTGCCATTTCCACCCTCTGAGGCTGAGACAGTGTAACTTGGCCAGGGTACTAATCCAGTGCCTTGGAGTAATTTCTGGATCATTTGGATCCTACCATGAGGTTTTCCTGGAAGATTTCTTCAGAGGAGGGAGTTTGCAATTTCCACCCTCTGAGGCTGAGACAGTGTAACTTGGCCAGGGTACTAATCCAGTGCCTTGGAGTAATTTCTGGATCATTTGGATCCTACCATGAGCGTCTTCCTGGCAGATTTCTTCAGAGGAGGGAGTTTGCCATTTCCACCCTCTGAGGCTGAGACAGTGTAACTTGGCCAGGGTACTAATCCAGTGCCTTGGAGTAATTTCTGGCTCATTTTGATCCTACCATGAGCGTTTTCCTGGCAGATTTCCTCAGAGGAGGGAGTTTGCAATTTCCACCCTCTGAGGCTGAGACAGTGTAACTTGGCCAGGGTAATAATCCAGTGCCTTGGAGTAATTTCTGGATCATTTGGATCCTACCATGAGGTTTTCCTGGCAGATTTCTTCAGAGGAGGGAGTTTGCCATTTCCACCCTCTGAGGCTGAGACAGTGTAACTTGGCCAGGGTACTAATCCAGTGACTTGGAGTAATTTCTGGATCATTTGGATCCTACCATGAGGGTTTTCCTGGAAGATTTCTTCAGAGGAGGGAGTTTGCCATTTCCACCCTCTGAGGCTGAGACAGTGTAACTTGGCCAGGATACTAATCCAGTGCCTTGGAGTAATTTCTGGATCATTTGGATCATACCATGAGGTTTTCCTGGCAGATTTCTTCAGAGGAGGGAGTTTGCCATTTCCACCCTCTGAGGCTGAGACAGTGTAACTTGGCCAGGGTACTAATCCAGTGCCTTGGAGTAATTTCTGGATCATTTGGATCCTACCATGAGCATTTTCCTGGCAGATTTCCTCAGAGGAGGGAGTTTGCCATTTCCACCCTCTGAGGCTGAGACAGTGTAACTTGGCCAGGATACTAATCCAGTGCCTTGGAGTAATTTCTGGATCATTTGGATCATACCATGAGGTTTTCCTGGCAGATTTCCTCAGAGGAGGGAGTTTGCCATTTCCACCCTCTGAGGCTGAGACAGTGTAACTTGGCCAGGGTACTAATCCAGTGCCTTGGAGTAATTTCTGGATCATTTGGATCCTACCATGAGCATTTTCCTGGCAGATTTCCTCAGAGGAGGGAGTTTGCCATTTCCACCCTCTGAGGCTGAGACAGTGTAACTTGGCCAGGGTACTAATCCAGTGCCTTGGAGTAATTTCTGGATCATTTGGATCCTACCATGAGGTTTTCCTGGAAGATTTCTTCAAGGGGGGGACTCTTTCCACCCCCGTCCTGGGTGCTCCAATGGACTCTTCCTGGGATGGGAGGATGTCCTCTGACCCCAGGAAGAGTCCATTGAAGCACCCAGGATGGGGGTGGAAAGAGGAGGAGCACATTCAACTAGCCAGGAAAAGAGGACTCTTTCCACCCCCGTCCTGGCTGCTCCAATGGGCTCTTCCTGGGATGGGAGGAGCCCACTGCAGCACCAAGGCTGAGGTTGAAATGAGGCCTACTTTTAGCCTAGGCCTCGGCAGTTTGCCCTCAGCTTTTATATTCGGTTCATTAGGCGCAGCAACTTCCTCACCCTCGTTTTGGGGAAGAAAAAGTGCGTCTTATATGCCGAAAAATACGGTAGTTACAAGAACCTTGACTAGAGGCACAGAGGAGAACAAGGACCTGTTTCATTTATGCCAGCCAATATGGAAGGTGTGGGGTGGGTGCCAGTCTCCCCATTCCTCCTCCTCAGTTTTTTGGACTAGAATTTCAGGAATTCCTCAGTAGGATACACACATAGGACGTTATCACACGGGGCGTTGCGGGGAGAAAGTGGAAATAAACGGGCACGAGCGGAAGACTTTAATTTACGGGATTTGTCCCGTTCCGCCTCGTCTGATAACTAAATTCAAATTGAAAAGGGGGTTAATTCAAACGAAAACCTGATCTTTTCATTTTCGGGATTTTTGAGGATTTGAAAAGATCAGGTTTTTGTTCGAATTAACCCCTTTTAAATTCGAATTTAGTTATCAGACGAGGCGGAACGGGACAAATCCCGTAAATTAAAGTCTTCCACTCGTCCCGTTTATTTCCACTTTCTCCCCGCAACTCCCCGTGGGATAACGTCCATAATACTGCCAGAGAATCACACTTATCCCAGCTCAGGAACTTGTTCACATAAAGATTTAGGAATGTAATTCTTTTTCTATTTGAAGGGAGTAACACATAAGTTTAGTAATTTTGTTACAATGCAAGAAAATCTTTGAAAATGGCAGTTTCTGGAGGCTATTTGCATTTTAGGACTTACTCTGCAAAATTCAGAATTGGTTGCTCTATGCAGAAAACTGCATTTCTGTGCAGAAGATGTTATTTCCTGCAGAGAAAATATCGTAGTTCTGGATTTGTTTTGAACAAAGTTTGAATGTAGTAGGTTCCCCCCCCCGCCCCCCGCAAACAGCAATCTTTCTTTCCTCCTTCCTCCTATCTCCAACAAAAATCTCTCAAGACTGGGGGGCTACATCCAGGGGTAAATGGAGGCAGGGCTTACAGGATCAAATCCAGTGGACCGGGGTCCTCAAACTTTTTGAGTCGGGGGCCAGTTCACTGTCCATCCCTCAGATCATTGGAGGGCCGAAGTTTAAAAAAAAAAACCAACAAATTCCTATGTCCACTGCACATATCATATTTTGAAGTAAAAAAACAAAACAGGAACAAATACAATATTTAAAATGAAGAGCAAGTAAAGTTAAATCAACAAACTTAGCGGTATTTCAGTGGGAACTATGAGCCTGCTTCTGGCTAATGAGATAGTCAATGAATCCCTGCTCAACCAGGGAAACCCACTGCCTGACCTTGAGCAAGTCACACCCTCTCAGCCTCAGAAGGTGTATTAACTGAAATACAAATAATAATAAAAAAATGTATTAACTGAAATACAAAAATACAAAGACTGACATCTCATTCATCCAAAAAGACATATACCACACAGGCATTGAGTTCCCTCCACCCAAGTCCTGCTGTAACTAAGATCTTTCCAGCATTTCCCCAAATAGTTATAAGTTACAAAACATTTGCCATACCTTTTGTACATACTCTTATTTTCTCTGTTCTTTTATCCAGATATCTCTTATCCAGATATTTTAGGATTGCATCTCCCATCATCCTCCCTTATAACAGTTTTCTATGTCTTTAAAACAAGTTTTCATCCACTTGGTGTGTAAAGAGATCAACACAACTGACTAAAAGTGCATCTACACTGCAAAAACAATACAGTTTGACACCACTTTAACTGCCGTGGCTCCATCCTCCCAAATCCTGGGATTTGCAGTTTGGTGTAGCACCAACATTTTTAGACAGAGAAGGCTAAGGACCTTACTAAACTACAAATTCCATCATCCCAGAGACAGAGCTTTAAAATGAGCTGCATAGTTTCTACAATCAGATTAGACCTAATTGTGCATCTACACTGCACAAATAATGCACTTTGACACTGCTTTAACTGCCACGGCTCTATCCTATATCCTGGGATTTTGACAGAGAAGGCTAAGGACTTTGCAAAACTACAAATTCCAGGATCCTATAAAACAGAGCTATGACACTTAAATGTGGGGTCAAACTACATTGTTTTTACAGTTTGGCACCACTTTCATGGCTCCATCTTGCAAAATCCTGAGATTTGCAGTTTGGTAAGGCACCAGCCCTCTTGGGCCAGAGAAAGCTTGCAAAACTACAGATCCCTGGATCTCATATGACAAAACTTACAGCACTTAAAAGTGGGGTCAAAATGCATTATTTCTCCAGTGCAATTTAGATCTATGAGTGCATCTGCACTGTACTAATAATACAGTTTGACCCCACTTTAACTGCCCTGGCTGCATCCTACAGAACCCTGGGATTTGCAGTTTGGTGTGGCACCAGCCCTCTTGGGACAAGGAGGTTTGCAAAACTGAGAGCAAAAAGGAAAAGCTTGCTTTTTAAATGAATGCTGGTTTTATAGGTATTTAGCATCCTAAATGCAAAAGAGAGAGAGAGAGAGAGAGAGACCTGAGCTTTGCACCAGTTTGGCCATGCAACAACATGCAAAAGCCACAAAACAAGGATAACTTGCTTGCACAAAATGCACAAAGTATGGTACATAATGCAAGCTTTGCAAGTTGCACTGGGCTTGCAAAGCTTTCATTTTGGTTGCAACAATAAAAGTGTGGCTATTTTGATATGGTCTCCTTTCTCCTTCCCTCCACAAAACCCACTGGGGGAGGGGGGAAGCTTGGGCAAGTCACGCTCTCTCAGCCTCAGGGGAAGGCAAGGGCAACCCCCCCCCCCTCCTCTGAGCAAATATTGCCACGAAAGCCCCAGAACAGTCACCTTAAGTCTGAAGCTATTTGAAGGCACACAACACACACATAGGCCCAAAACACACTGCAGAAAGAATAGTCCAGTTTGAGACCGCTTTAACTGCCCTGGCTCAGTGCTAGGGAATCCTGGGAATTGTAGTATATTGTGCCACCAGAGTTATCTCTCTGACAGAGGAGGTTAAATGAAATTGAAAAAAATCTGTTTTATTTCAATTTCATTTAACTGTCTGTTTATTGTATAATAACAATATTATATCAAAATATATATTATAAAAGGGGGGGGGGAACCTCTCGACAGCCAACATGGGAGTAGTGGTTTGAGTGTTGCACTAGAAACCCTGTGAGACCTGAATTCAAATCCTCCTCAGCCATGGAAACCTTAGCTATGGACTGCAGAAATAATCCAGTCGGACCCCACTTTTAACTGCCATGGCTCACTGCTAGGGAATTCTGGGGTTTGTAGTTCTGTGAGACATTAAGCCTTCTCTGTCAAGAGAGAGCTCTGGTGCCCCAACAAAACTACACTTCCCAGAATCCCACAACAAGCATGGACCACACCCACCCACTCCCACCCATATTCCCATCTGGGAGATATAGTTCTCCCATGCTGTACCACACAGGGCAGTTGCAGAGGTATCAAAAGTGGATTATTCCTGCAAACCACATGAGGGCCCGCCTGCCTCAAAATCAAAGGCACTTACTGAGGTAGTCTTTCTTTCTTCCTTCTCTGAGGCTCCAGGACCAAGCCAGGCGGCAAAAAAGAGAGCTGAGACTGTGCACAGGGAGCCTGGCTGGGTGCCCCCCCGAAGGCAGGCAAGGCAGAGGGGGGCTCAAAGCACACGAGGGAGGGCCCACCTGCCCTCCTCAAGCTGAGGCAGTCTTTCTTCCTTCCTTCCCTGAAGCTCTGGGAACAAGCCAGCCGGCAAAACAAAAACAAACAATAACAAAAACAAAAAACGGCAGGCGGGCCACAGGCCAGATAAAAGGCCTCCGTGGGCCGGACCCGGCCCACGGGCCGTAGTTTGAGGACCCCTGCTGTGGACCTTCTGATTAGAAAGGGACAATGCCATCATCTGTAAACCCCACCATCCTGGCTACCCTCTTCCTTCAGAGTTTAACTGCAAATTCCATGATAGCTGGATAGAAATGGGATATTCTGATCAGTACTATATTGTTTTGAGGTGTCTCCATGGTAATTCAAAGTGGTAGTGGGTGGCTTGATCTTGAATATGAAATGAAGACCAGTTAGCTTTATAAAATACCAACCTCTGTCAAAGAGGGCAACAATCCAGATGCTTCTATTTTGGCTTTTTTGTGGTGTCTTTAGAAGGACTGTCATGATGGTCACTTACATTTCAGAATTTATCTCTACACTGCTGCATTAGTAAGATGGGAGATTGCTTAATAGTGAGGACTGCAGTGCCAAGGGAAGCAATTGCCAAAAATCAGAATAGGTGGAAATCCCCCTGACGCAAGATTGCTTTGCATCATTTTATGCAGTGTACAGTTAATGCTGCCTATTAATGCTTCACACCCTGTACAAGACAGCAAGAATCAGTATCTGTTACCAACCCACTCAAAACTAGTCCTCCAGCCTTGCTGCAGACACTGCCATCAACAATTCAGCCCCTCACATAATTAATGAATTAGTTACTTACACCACCTTGCTACCCACTCCAACACATATTTTACTTCTGAAAAACTGAAACAAACTTTTCCAGTCACATAACTCTACATGGAATTACCAATCTCCATATGGAACAGAGAACAGGAGGGGGGAGCATTAACCAGATGGCAGTCAAGAACTAATTCACCTTTTGCTTCACCTTCAACTGCAAACACAAAAGAGGTCGCGTCTGCCATGCAGAATGGGCCTATTTTGATTCAAGTAAGGAGTATAATTTATTTCAGCATCTACAGCAGCCTTGATCCCCATTCTTCTTCAGGTTTTTAAAAAAAGACAGATAAATGACTCTCTTATTTTCTTTTCTTCAATTAAGAGACTACATCTCTGATCCAAAACATTTAGAAAACAAGTATCTTAATTTTTCTTTCTCTTTTCCCCTCTTAAGCTCAATAGGATTTCCTTTAATCAAAATGATGATGTATCCGCCATATTATTTGCAACTAATATGGGGCCATTGTTCTTTGTTAATTCTTTCTGTCTCACAGTATAAACATAAACAACTTCTTTCCTATTTCTATATACACCATTATGCTGCACAATATAGTGATCTTGACAAAGGTGCAAACAGCTCTGGATGAACCCAATGAAATCTACCACAAATGTGGTGGATGGAGTGTTGAATCACATTCCAAATTCCTGCTCTGCAATGAAGCTCACTAAGCAGCAAGTCAAAATGTTCATATTCTTCTACTAGTTCTCACAAAGTCATCCTCCTAAAATAGGTTCATTCCACATGTTACTACTCAAGGTATAGGGGAGAAACTGTTTCAGTTCATTTTTATAATAATTGTTTTTTTTAATCTGTTTTATAAGAATTTATTTAAAAAAAATCTTTGTTGTATAAGAATTTATTAAAATCCATAAATTTCTTCACTTGTAGGGCAAATTAAATTGACAGATGCATCCATCATGGTATAGGACTTTGAGTAGTTACCTCTTCGAAGTCTGGCTTTGAATCCCTGCATATGCAGACACAAACACAAAATTAAAGCTCCCACCTCTATTTTCTTAGGGCCAGTTACCGTATTTTTCGCCATATAAGGCGCTCCGGCATATTGGGCGCACCCAATTTTAAAGGAGGAAAATCCAAGAAAAAAGGATTCCTCCCTTTAGCCGGAGGCTGGTTGTTCAATGGGCTGGTTGTTCAATGGACTTCTCCGATCCCAGCACCAGCCCATTGAACTGAGGTCGCGGGGGGAAGGAGGGCTCCTTCCCCCCGCGACCTCAGTCTTTGAATGGGCTGGTGCTGGGATCGAAGCGATCCCGGCGCCAGCCCATTGAAAGACTGAGGTTGCGGGGAGAAGGAGCCCTCCTTCCCCCCCCCCCCCGGCCTCAGTCTTGGAATGGGCTGGTGCCGGGATCGAAGCGATCCCGGCATCAGCCCATTGAAAGACTGAGGCCGGGGGGGAGAAGGAGCCCTCCTTCCACCACCACCCGGCCTCAGTCTTGGAATGGGCTGGTGCCGGGATCGAAGCAATCCCGGCACCAGCCCATTGAAAGACTGAGGCCGGGGGGAGAAGGAGCCCTCCTTCCCCCCCCCCCCCCCGGCCTCAGTCTTGGAATGGGCTGGTGCTGGGATCGAAGCAATCCCGGCACCAGCCCATTGAAAGACTGAGGCCGGGGGGAGAAGGAGGGCTCCTTCTCCCCCCGGCCTCAGTCTTGGAATGGGCTGGTGCCGGGATCGCTTCGATCCCGGCACCAGCCCATTCCAAGACTGAGGCCGGGGGGGGGGGGGGAAGGAGGGCTCCTTTTCCCCCCGGCCTCAGTCTTTCAATCGGCTGGTGCCGGCCGATTCCAAGACTGAGGCCGGGGGGGGAAGGAGGGCTCCTTCTCCCCCCGGCCTCAGTCTTTCAATCGGCTGGTGCCGGGATCGAAGTGATCCCGGCACCAGCCGATTGAAAGACTGAGGCCGGGGGGAGAAGGAGCCCTCCTTCCCCCCCCGGCCTCAGTCTTTCAATCGGCTGGTGCCGGGATCGAAGCGATCCCAGCACCAGCCGATTCCAAGACTGAGGCCGGGGGGGGGGGGGAGGAGGGCTCCTTCTCCCCCCGGCCTCAGTCTTTCAATCGGCTGGTGCCGGGATCGCTTCGATCCCGGCACCAGCCCATTCCAAGACTGAGGCCGCGGGGAGAAGGAGCCCTCCTTCTCCCTGTGGCCTCAGTCTTTCAATGGGCTGGCGCCGGGATCGCTTCGATCCCAGCACCAGTCCATTCAAAGACTGAGGTCGCGGGGGGAAGGAGGGCTCCTTCTCCCCGCGGCCTCGGCCCTTCGCCCTATAGGGCGCACTCACTTCCCCACGCACATTTAGGGGAAGAAAAAGTGCGTGTTATAGGGCGAAAAATACGGTAGATCAGTTTTCCCACCCTCACTGCAACCTGTCTACACAATGCAGCGCCAAATCCCGAATTCGAGTGCAAACTGTCTTCATGACATGAGGCCAGTTCTTCACTAAATATTCCTGAAACTGGTGTAAAAATGCGTCCCTGTCTACACACGCGTCCCACCACCACTAGCATGAATTGCTCTCTCTAAGATCACTGCAAGGCACCCAACCATATTATCAATGCTGGGCATCTCATTTCTGACCTCAAAGAGAGTGACTCATGCCAATGGTAAAGTCACCAGGTGGCACAGCAGGACGTATGTGTAGACAGCTGCCCTGTGTTGCTTTGGAGTGTGGAGGTAACAGGGGGCATCTGAGGTATTTCCAGGGCCAGAATACTCCAGGAGCATCCCAGAGTATTCTGGCCAGAGTGACAAACCATTACAGAAGCCTCATCTTTAACACGTATATGGCAAGCAGATCCAACATGATCCCCTGGTGGGAATATTGATTTGGCCACTGCAAATGGATGAAAAACTCATTTCAGTTCATTTTGGATAAAGTCACCAAAATTCACAAATCATACATTTGGAATTGAAAGCACTCACAATTTGTTAAAAAATCCAAATGTAGGAAAAAGTGGAAATTTTCCCCATTGTTAAGTTGTTCAAAATTCTTTGGAGATAAACATGAGTTAGAGACTTCTTTATATATAAAAACCAAAACATAGGTTTTCCCTAGGCAGGCACCCACTGCTCTGTAAGGACTAGTTTCCCGGAATAATCCCCCGGCTCTAGCGGAGGTTACCTTACGCCCCTTAACCCCCCATAGTACATGGACATGCCCAAATTGTTTACTTTGTTTTTATTTGTTTTTGTTTTGTTTTTGTTTTTATTATGTTTTTAAGAATCGTTTTAACTTTGCTATTATAGTTTAATTTAGTTTTAAGGGGTGGGAGGATTAGGGTGTGGGATATAGGAATTTTACATTGTCTCTTGTTTTTAAATTATGCTGTACGCCGCCCCGATTGCTGAGCAGAGGGGCGGCTTGGAAATAAAACTTATTATTAGTTCCCATATAACACATTAAAGGGACTACTACACAACCAAAAATGTATTAAAGATGGAGTTCTCCAGATGAGGAGCAGGCTTAGTCTTTAGTAGCTGGAGTCAAAGAGTCAACTGGTGAAAGTTGTTCATTTAGCCTTCATCTCAATCAGGGCCAGCCCCCAACTATGCAAGTCAGGACACATAGTATGTGAAACCAGTCATGTTATTTTGCTCTACGAGATGGGAAAACCCCACAAGCCCCTCCCTGACTGAAAACACAAAAAACAAATTGAATCGCTAAGAATATTTTATTTTTATTTTTTCAATTCCCCAGAAACGCTACCTAAGGCAACCACCACACTCAGCCCAATGACAGGGCCGATCCTATGCACAATAGTGTCTTCATTTTCTCTTGGAAAACTGTGGCCTGGCTTCATTCCTATGGTAAAAAATGTTGCAGGGGAGCAGTGTTGGGATTAGGAAGAAATCTGTCTTCTATCCATTGGAGAACTGTGTGCCACCTGACAAAGATCCTGAAAATGTGTCAAAGCACACAGAGATGCATTCTACTCTTCTTTTACACAGTCAGACACGCACACAATCCTGGACTATGGAGACACCCTTGTTCCACACCAAACTGTACTCCTATCAAGGCATAAAACCAAGTTCTAGTGACCTGACTAGGACGCACAGCCCCTTGAAAGGTAGAGAGAGGGTGACTCAGAGCAAACACAAGACATATAATTGCTGTTAGGAACTGATGGCTGGTTTAAATTATCCTTTTGTGCATGCTTGGTTGGGCCCATCAGCCTATTAAGACATTAACAGGGTCTTAGTATTTGGCATTACTAATTTTTTACAGGACCAAAGATATGCCCAGCCATAAAATTGAGACATTTGTAGAATGTTAATTCAACCCCAGTGAGCTATTCTCAAAAAGTATTTTCCTGTGCGTGAGACATTTCAACATTTCACCAATCAAAGCAAAATGCCTCTAAAATGCCAGGGTGGTTTTTGCTAATTGAACAAATAGGATTCTTCTGGATCTTTCCTCTCATCACTGCCACCTTTATCCCAGAACGATTTATCAGGAGCTGGAGGTCAGAACATTTATTACAAAAAGAACTCATTCCCCCCACTGGGATAGCTCCCACCTTATATTTTTGGAAACATTAAGAAATTTGCTAGCAGTGGTGGTGGTAGTGAGGAGGAGGATATACTAAACCAGATGCACAAGTTGTGTAGTCCCCCAGATGTTGTTGGACTACAGTTTCCAGTATTCTTCACCACTGACTGTGCTGGCTAAGGCAGATGTGACTTGTACTCTAGCAACATCTGGAGGGCCCCACAATTCAAATCCCTATAGACTCCAGTGAAGCCATTCCACATCCTCCTCTTCACAGACTGAGTCAGCAGGACTCCATCCATTTTAGCTGTTTCCAGCCTGTGCTTTCATTGGCTGCCAAGGGTAAGGAAGAATAAGTCCTACTTTTCTTTCATGTGGAAATATTGCTCTAGTGACATTCAGATGCCAAATTTTTCCATTCTGATATTTCATTCTGAAGCTGAAATATCTTTCAAGCTGTGCAAGATCTTATCTAGTCAAACTGAAAAAAGAAAGAAAAGTTCCCTTTCAAATGAAGAAGAAAGATGGCAGTCTTTCAAGCAATAAATCAGCAAATGTTTCCCTTCTGCTGAATTGCAAACCAAAAAAGGGGGTCTGATGGAGGTGTGGGAGAGAACTGCGTTGATTTTCACCTTTTAAAACAAATGCTTAAAGATGAGCAATAATTATTTTATTCTCTTTATACTTTTACCTTCTTTTCCTGATCTAATTTTTCTCTCTTTCTCCTTATCACAAAGCCAGGCAGAACTAGGGTTGCAAGCTCTCAGGCTCTGACCCCTCTTCTCCATTCTTCAAGGTGAGGGGGACAAATCTCAGGGCAAGAGTACTGCTTTGAAAACTGTGTATAGATTTTTCTCATTTGCTGGACTTGATGTCTTTTATGTGAATAGTTATACTGAGCAACTGTGGTTCATGCCTTATGTGTTATGCTTAATGACATCACTCTTTTATCATCTTTAGAGTCCACCTCCTGTGACATCATGTGGGATTGTCTATATGTCACAGGATATGACCCTAAAATCTCAGGGCCTTGGATAGTCTTGACTTGGCAATCCTAGCCCCACCTGCCCTTACCGTATGCCATCTCAGTGTTTCTACCTCTTCTCACAACCCAAAAAGTACAATGTGATTGACCAACCTGGAGAGAAATTTAATTTATCAAGTTCAATCAAAAATGCTTTCATCATTTCCACACTCCTTTGTGAGTGGTATCCCAAGGTTTTCCAAAAGGTTAGAACTTCAGCTCTCAGAAGATCCAATCAGCAAGGGCCACTTCTCAGGGATTCTAGGTTTAAATCCAAAACATCTGAAGGACAAAAGGTTGAGAACCACTACTGTGCTGCTAACCATTCTATGTAGGATACAGGCTGTTGGCAGTGCAAGAGCCGAAACAGAGTTGCAATCTGACCTAAGAGAGATTATATCAACAAGTACTACCCCTGTGGGCATTCATAGCAAATAATTGAGAAGTGAGTCCCATAATTCATATTTTAGTTAAAAGTGGCTCCTGGCTTGAAGAGCTGGAAGGCTTGTGGTACAAGACTGTGGTGGGCAGACTTCAAGTATTCAGTATCTATTGCTGGATTTTGTTCATTTTCAAGCTACAAGGGCCATCCATATGTTTAGATTCTAAAGTTTTGTGAATTGGCATGGGCTTGGGGATTAAAAAATGGCTTTGGGAACCATATGTGCCCTGCAGGCATCACCTTTCCCTCCCCCAATTTAAAACTAAGGGGGAGGATGTGATCCCTAGACTAGGATTTAGTGTACTGGTCCTTAAGGTCTCTTGCACTGGGGACTACTAGTTTGCTTTGCTTGTTCTCAGTGGACTGATACAGATTCATAGGTCTGTGTGTTTAAAATAATTTTTTCAAGACTTTTAGCCTTTCCAGAACAAAGCCTCCCAAGAGGTTTACAGCTACTGTGAATATATAAAAGTATATTGAATCAGGCCACTGATCCATGTTAACTCTGACAGGCAGGGCTGACCTGAGACATTTTGCTTCTTGAGCCAGAAGAGAAAATAACACACACACACACACACACACACCAAGTTAGGAGGCATAGTACATAAAGTTAGTTTGGTAGATAAGACATAGCTCTTCACATACTACTACTTATTATTGATTTTGGGGGTGGGGGGTGGGGACCATAATAACAACAAAATATGTTTGCTGCCATTTTCTGATATGTTTGTCTTCCTAATGGCAGGGCCATCCTGGGTTTCAGAAAGAGGATGGGTTGGAACTATGACATTATTATGGATCTATTCCTTTTGGTACCTTTTGTTGTTGTTAATTGCCCTTGAGTTGCTCTCGACTCATGGCGACCCTATGGATGAGACATGTCCAAGACCCTCTGTCCTCGACTGCTCTGCTTAATTCCTGCAGCCCCTTAATACCCATGACCTCCTTAATAGAGTCCATCCATCTAGCATGTGGCCTTCCTCTCTTCCTACTTCCCTCCACCTTCCCCAGCATTATTGTTTTTTCCAAAGACTCCTCTCTTCTCATGATGTGTCCAAAGTATGACAGTCTCAGTTTGGTCATCTTGGCTTCCAGTTTGATCTGCTCTAGGACCCATTTGTTTGTCCTTTAGGCTGTCCATGGGATCCTCAGCACTCTTCTCCAGCACTACATCTCAAATGAATTATATTCCTATCATCTTTCTTAACTGTCCAGCTCTCACATCCATACATGGTAACAGGGAATACAATGGCTTGTATGATTCTAACTTTTGTTCTGAGTTGTATATCTTTGCATTTTAGAATCTTTTCTAGTTCTTTCATAGCCACCCTTAGTCTTCTTCTGATTTCCATTTCTATCAATGTTTGATCCCAGGTATGGGGATTCTTTTATTATTTCTATTTCTTCATTCTCTAGGTTGAACTTCATTCTCTAGGCGGTAATGGGCTGGATGAGGAAAAACAGATTGAGAGTGAATCCAGACAAAACGGAGGTGCTCACAGTAGCGGCCCCAAAATCAGGAATTGGGTTGCAGCCTCCAGTCCTGGATGGGGTCACACTCTCCGTGAAGGACTGTGTTCGCAGTCTGGGGGTGCTCCTTGATTCGTCACTCCTGATGACTAATCAGGTAAATGCAACGGTCAGGAGCGCCTGTTATCAGCTACAGCTGATATGCCAGCTGCACCCTTTCCTGGAAGTAAAGGACCTTGAGACTGTGGTGCACGCACTGGTAACCTCCTGTCTGGATTTCTGTAACACGCTCTACATGGAGCTACCCTCATGCTTGGTCTGGAAACTTCAGTTAGTACAAAATATGGCAGCCAGAGTGGTCTCTGGAACATCTAGGAGAGACCACATAACTCCACTGGCTGCCTATTAATTTCTGGGCCCAGTATAAGGTGTTGGTTATTACCTTTAAAGCCCTAAATGGCTTGGGCCCAACTTATCTTTGGGACCACCTCCTCCCATACAATCCTCATCGTGCACTCCAGTCCTCTGGGAAGAATTTGCTACAGCCATTAAAATCTAGGCTATCTGCTACCTCCCAGAGGGCATTCTCAGTAATCGCCCCCAGACTATGGAACGACCTGCTGGACGAGATCCATCAGATTATGGGCTTAAGCAGTTTTAAAAAGACTGTGAAGATGGATTTCTGTTGGCAGGCCTTTCCTGATTAAATCCCCAGCCTCAGGAGTTGTGCCTATCTTTTTTAGTTTTTGGCTCGCCCACTTCTCTTGTCTGCTGGTATACTTGTTTTTATTAACTTATTTTATTTTGATATTCTATGTCATGTTTTTTTTAATGGATATGTAGTTTAATTCCTTTTTAACGGGGGAGGGTGGGGTCTTGGGGCTTTTAGTTTGTATTGCTTTAATTTTAATTGCTGTATTGTTGTAAGCCACCCCGATTGTTTGACAGAGGGCCAGAGTATAAATAAATGTTATTATTATCATTATTATTAACTTGTGAAGGTCCTCAGTGGTCATTATTTTTGTTTTCTTTATGTTCAGCATTACGCCTGCCTTTGGACTTTCTTCTTTGATCTTCCTTAGTAGGTGTTCCAGGTTTGTGAGGTTTTCTGCTACTATTATGGTGTCATCTGCATATCTCAGGTTGTTGATATTCCTTCCTCCTATTTTCACTGCTTCTTCTGTGTCCAAGCTTGCTTTTCTTATAATATGTTCTGCATACAAGTTGAACAGATAGGGTGAAAGGATACAGCCTTGTCTGACCCCTTTTCCAATTGGGAACCATTCTGTTTCTCCATGTTCTGCTCTGACAGTAGCCTCTTGTCCTGAGTACAGATTCCTCATCAGGACTATCAGATGTGCTAGCACTCCCATGTCTTTAAGGGTGTTCCATAGCCTTTCATGGTCTATGCCAGGGGTCGGCAAACTACGGCCCGGTGGCTGAACCCAGCCCCTCGAGGCTTTTCAACCGGCCCATGGCTGGTCCTGCCACTGCACACGCATGACGCGGGGTGCCATTTTGTGTTCCCAAAAAGCGCATGCATGCGCACTACTCCCGGCATTGTGCACGTGCATGCGCAATGCAGGCGCCATTTTGGAACACAAAATGGCGCCCCGTGCTCACGCACACATGCGCACGATGCCGTGAGTAGTGCACATGCGAGTGCGGGTGCCATTTTGGAACACAGAATGGCCCCTTACGCTCGCGCATGTGCGCGCGCACATGCACCTCCGGCGCTATTTTTTTCCTTCTACCCGCCGATGATCTGGGGGACAGAAGAACCGCCCCCCCAAAAAAAACAAAAGGTATGCCAACCCCTGTATGCAGTCAAAGACTTTGCTATAAAGCATATGCTGATTTTCTTTTGAAATTCTCTGGTGCGCTTCATTAGCCATCATATGTTTGCAATGTGATCCCTAGTGCTTCTTCCTTTCCTGATCCCTGCTTGAACCTTTGGAATCTCTCTTTGCATGTATGTTTGGAGTCTATGTTGCAGAATTTTGGTACCTCCTTAGGTTTATTTGAAGGGGGATTGGACACATTCATGAAGAACTGATAGGCATATCCTCCACAGATTTGTCCTATCTCCTTTTAAACTAATCTATGGTACCAAAAGGTGCAGTTCCATTATACAGTCATAGTTGCAACCTGTGATGTAAAGATTCCTTTTGCCTCAAGTCCATTGTCACACTCTCCTGCAAATGGACAGAAAGCAACAATTTAAGAACCAAGGAATCACAAGGAAAGGAACAAGGACAGTAGGGCTTAAGCCCCAAGCAATAAGGTGACAGGGAAAAAAGACGACAAAAGAGAAAGGCAGATATATCTCTCAACTTGGAGCTCCACACTTTGTCAAAACAAAGAATGACTCATGACAAATCATTCTTCATCTATTTCCATGGGCACAATGCATGCCTAATAAATTTGCTCACCAATCTCCTTCACTTACCAAGGAAGGGAAAAATATACAGTCCTGTGGAGAAAAATACAACAGCAGAAATGCTTTGTGACTTTTTTATGATGGTAAGAAATCTGTTTTATATAAAAACAAAACAAAAGAATGCACTTTTTCTTTTTTCTTTTTCTTTTTCTTTTCCCTTTGTTGTTGTCAACAAATAAATACACAAATCATTGTGGCAGGAGAGATTACAAGGGCGCATTAAGAGTCAGGGTTCTTGATTGACTTTGGTTTTTAGTTCTGCACCTAACTCCCATAAATTGCACTCCCATTTCACGGAAGTGGGATTGCATGCTCCTATGAGGCAAGAAGTGCTGATAGCAGCAGTGCTGCTGGGTAGGGTGTCCCATGCCAGGTAGGCTTTTGCTGAGGAACCAGACTAAATGTTCCAAAAAGCTACTGAGCAGCAGCAGTAGTGGCAGACGACATTGGCAGAGGATCTCTCAGAGACAGCAACAGTGATACTATAGCTAATTCTCATTAGTACTGTCAGGGGGAGGCACAGAAAAGCCCTTTTGAATGTCTTTTATCATGAAAGTGTTATGATGAGACAATCCAAAATGAAACAAGAGATAGTACCAGAAGATGAAACTCTCAGGTCAGGAGGCACTCAATGAGCTACTGAGATAGAGCAGAGGATAAATATGAGTAGTACCACAGCTAATGGTGCAACTGGACTCAAGCTGAAAGGATGTTCAGCTGCTGGCATACTCAGAGGTGAAAGCAAAGTCCAAAACTGCACAACACATATTATAGAAACGTGGAACGTTAGAAGCACAAATTAGGGGAAACTGTAGTTGTGTTGTACCTTCATGTTGTTTCCAACTTATGGTAAACTTGAGGCAAACCTATTATGGAGAGTTTTTCTGGAGCATAGAGTGTAGAATTCCCCCAAGGTCACCCAGTGGGTTTCCATGGCTGAGCTGGGAATCAAACCCTGATCTCCAGAGTCATAATCCAATGCTCAAATCACTATACCACATTGGCTTTAGGGGGTGCTAGGCATAGTAAAACAAGAAATGAAATGTATATATAGTGTACTGCTTGGGATGAGTGAGCTGAAGTGAACAGGAATGGGACATTTTGAGTCAGATAATTAGACAGAGTTTTACTCAGGAAATGAAAATTAAAGAAGAAATGGGGTATCCTTAACAGTGAAGGGAGATGTAGCAAAACCTGTCAAAAGATATAACACAAAGTCTGACTGAATCATGTCAAAACAGCTTCAGGGAAAATCCATCAGGATAACCATAATTCCAGGTTTATGCACCAAAAACAGAAGAAGTAATTTAAAGATTCTATGTTAGAATCCATGAGAAAACTGATCACACACCAAAACAAGAGTTAATCATAGGCTAAAGTATGAAACAGCAGAATTAAAGATTGTAGGAAAATTTGGCCTAGGATCAAGAAATGAAGCAAGGGCAACTGAGTTTGTGAGGCCAACATTTTGATCACTGCAAACATATTCTTCAAACAACTCAAGAGGTGACTATATATATGGACATCCCCTAAGGGCCAATACAGAAATCAAACAGCCTACATAATCAGAAGCAGAAGATGGAGAAACTCCATTCTCTATTCAGAAACAAGACCAGGTGCAGACTGTGGCAAGAACCATGAGCTTCTAATATTAAAGCTAATAGTTAAGCTAAAGAATAAACACTAAACCAACCATCATACTGAAATACATCTGAAGAACATCCCTGTAAAATTTAAAGGTAATGTAATAATAGATTTACACTATTATGCCTAATTGAGCAAGAGTCAGAAGAACTCTGGACTAAAACCAGGCATGTTGTCAAGAAGGAATTCAAAAGAAAAAGAGAAACCTCAATGGATGACATACAAAATTCTTCTAGCAGATAAGGATAAATGAGAAGCAAAAGTAGAAGGTTACAGAAATAGAGGGGTGAAGTAGACTGCCCCAAAAGAGCAGCTCCACACAACCCCTGGGAGCGCCAGATCGGGATCATGGTAACCACATGCCACAGCTGCAATCCCATGCTTTGCCATCCCAAAAAGGGCTAGTAAAATGGCACTTCTTTTTAAAGCAGTGAAAAGGTGCCTTTGCCACCACAGCAGTGGCTTTTTGGAGATTCTTTGGTGCAGCATGTCTAAACGCTGTGCTAAAGACATGCCCTATCACCATCCGTCATGCAGTCAGGCAGGTGGCATGACGCCAGCATTGGGGCACCGTTAGGGCATGCGGACGCCATGCCCCCACTCTACCTGAGGCTGGTGTTAAACGCCGGTCTGTTTAGCCCCAGAGTCAGAACCCTGAATGCACCTGTTAGCAACTTGTGCACAGGAGCAAGGAGATCTACTATAATGGTCAATGTAGATAAAATAGAAGATAACAACAAAAAAGGAACAAGAGACCTTTTCCATAAGATCCAAGTAATCAAAGGGAACTTTAAACCAAGGGTCAATCAATCAACCATTTATTAATACTTAGACCAGAGGCCATTTGCATACAAAGTGTTAAAATACAATGCAACATATAGGAACAGCATAATAAAAGTGCAACATAAAATAAATTGCATAATAATCTTCAATTTGGTTAAAATATAGACAATAAAACTATAATAAAATGAGAGCATCCCCAGAACCATCAACAGCAAATATCAACAATATATCTAGCCTGCATCTTCATTGCTGCCAGGGCAAAAAAGAGAAACCTTACGAGTTACCATAGAGTCAATATCAGACAGAAAATAAAAAAATCTTTTCTGAAACAGTATTAGAATCCAAAAGAGGCAGAATAGATCCCAGAAATTTGGCTCTTGGTTCAGAATATAATGAGCAAGAAAACAAATAGGCAAATACTCAATTTCTAGGGCCAAACAAATGCATAAGCAAAAGGCCAAAGGGGTATATGAATATCTGCCATCAATCACAGCTGTAGGCATGCTCTGCAAACAAAGGGCTGTAAAAGCTTGCCTAAGTTTTGGGAAGGTGAGTTTCTTCAAAAACAAAAACAAAAAAGCAGTCCTTTGATGGTCAAGTTTATAGAATCTATACCATTTGGAAAAGTTAGAATTATTAATAGTCTGTCTGTCCAGTTGAGCACCATGGTGAAATATGTATTCCCAAAGCTTCTCTTTAGAAATCAAGATAGGAAAATTGTCAGGTGGAGTAGGATACAATTCAAGCAACTTGTGATATTTTGAATTCCAAACTTTACAATTAGATAGCTGTTTAAAGCATAACTTGGGGAAAACTCTGAGGAATCTTTTATTATTCTCCAGTAATTAAATAAAATGAAATGAATGTGAGATCTGATAGATGGAAACCCAACCTCTCCCTGGACCAAAGCTGCTGGAGTACCCAGAGGAAATCTTAACAGTTTCTTAAGAAAGGGGGGATTCCAATTTAGACATATGAGATTCATCCCATCCCCATACAGCAGCACCATAGAGAAACTGGGCAAAGACTTTACTCTGAAATATTTTCAGAGCTGGAACACCCAGGTGACCCCCTGCAGTGTTATAAAATAGATTCTAATAGATCTCAGGGCTACTGCTTTAGTAACTTCTATATGAGGCTTCCAGGAGAAGTTTGTGAAATGTATGCCAAGGTATTTAAATTCTCAGCATCGTTCAATCTGGTGACTATTAATAGACCATTGGAAATGAAAATGTCTTTTCCCAAACACCATCACCTTTGTTTAGGTGTAATTAATGTTCAGCTTTTCTTTAGAACAAAAAAACACAAAACTTAGAAAGCTGCTTTCTTGCGCCTACACAAGTAAGCAATATTAGAACCAAATCATCAGCATATAACAAGACAGAAATCTTTGAACCAACTGAAGGTGGAAAAAATTCTGGTCATGACAATGCTGGAATTATGTCATTAAGAAATAAGTTGAAGGATACTTCTTCCTGATAAGCAGCCAAATCATTGCTAGAATTTTCAAAAGGCACCGAAAAAAGTCTAGCTTTCATTTTCCAAAACTGAGAAACTATTAGTAATGGGAATTGTAAACACTGAGCTTAAGACTGAGATACTCACAGTTCTCTCACAGTCAAGCAATTCATCAATCTTAAGTTGTTTGGAGGCCTTGTTGTGCTTAACTATCCCTGGGCTTGTTCTGGAATGTTTTTTCCCCCTTCCCACTAAAAAAAAAGGTCGTAACTTGTCACAGGAAAAAAAAAATGAATTCAAAACCATGAAATGTTAAATTCCCATGGGATAATAGTTCTTGGTTTCCATTTCAGTCTAGGAGAGATTCTGGTAGAGCAGAGTACGTAATAGTAAATCTAGGGGAAGAAATAATGATAATGCAAATGAGCAGCATAGAGTTTCCCAAAACAGAGTAAATGAGAAGTAAACAATGCTGCACAGCAATGAGGTGCAACAGTCAACTAAAATGCTCGCCCTCATATAGAGGGTGAGAAATGCCAAATGTCCAAGCTGGGTTGAGGAAAGGAAGAGGCACTAGGGATCATATGCTGGATATTGGAGTGCACCAAAAAATTCCAGAAGAAAATCAGCCTGTGCTTTATAGATCATAGCAAAGCCTTTGATTATAGAGAGATAATGAAAATGATAATGAAAAACATCGAACAGCTCTAAATGAAATAGTTGTACCAGAACATTTGATTGTCTTGATGCATATCCTGAAGTCTGGACATGAGGCTACCATCAGGACAGAATACACAGAAAGAGAATGGTTTCCAATTGGCAAGGGAATCAGGTAAGGCAGCATTTTTTCAGCCTATCTATTTAACTTGTACACTGGAGCCTGGTGGTGCAGTGGTTAAATGCCAGTACTGCAGCCACTCACAGCCACTAGGTTGTGAGTTCAATCCCAGGCAGGGTTCCAGGATCCACTCAGCCTTGCATCCTTCCATAGATTGATAAAATGAGTACCCAGTTTGTTGGGGGCAATTAGCTTACACATTGTAAACTGCTTCAGGAGTGCTTAAGTGCACTGATAAAAAAGCAAAAAGCAGCTTCATTTATATACCGCTTCATACCACACTATGGGGTATCTAAGCGGTTTACAACTGTGTGCTGATTGCCCCCCAACAAGCTTGGGTACTGGATAAGTAGTATAGAAATGTACTTGCTATTACTATACTAATATATCATATGTAAAGCAGGATTAGACTTGGAGGAAGGAGATGTGAAACTTGGAGAAACAAATATCAATAGTTTAAGATATGCAGATGACCCTATGCTACTAGCAGACTGGAACAATTACTGGAGAAGGTCAAGGAAGAAAGTGCAAAGGCAGGTTTATAGCTGCTGAACATTAAGAAAACAAAAATATTGACCACAGATGATTTACATAATTTACATAATTTTAAAGTAGGTGATGAAGACCTTGAAATAGTTTTTCCATATCTTGGTTCAGTAAAGAATTAGAAGAGAGACTGCAGTCAAGAAATCAGAAGACTAGGACTTGGAAGGGTAACTATGAAAGGACTAGACATGATCCTGAAGTACAAAGATATATTACTGAATACAAAAGTTAGGATTGTCCATGCCATCTTATTTCCAGTTTCTATGTATGGTTGTGAAAGCTGGACAGTGAAGAAAGCTGATCGAAAGAAAATCTACTCATCTGAAATATGATGCTGGAGAAGAGTTCTACAGATACCATGGACTGCTAAAAAGACAAATAAATGGGCCCTAGAACAAATCAAGCCTGGACTCTCCCTAGAAGCCAAGAAGACTAAACTGAGCCTTTTGTACTTTGGACATATCATGAGAAGAGGGGACTCATTACAAAAGGCAATAATGTTTGTTAAGGGAGAAGGCACTAAGAAAAGAGGAAGACTGCATTGCAGATGGATAGACTCAATCAAAGAAGCTGCAGTCCTGAGTTTGTGAAACCTTAGCTGGGGTGTTGATGATGGGCTGACTTGGAAGTCTCTCATTCATAGGGTCACTATAAGTCGAAGTTGACTTGACCTTAGTTAACAACAACTTAATTTACTAAAAGACAGTTGGTAACCCTTGTATTTTCCCAGTTATATATTAATACCATTTAAGCTGTGCTTCAGCTTCTGATGAATGAGCAAAGCTGGTCCTATCATTGTAGAGAGGGAGATCATCACCTCAAATGGCAGATGCTAGGCAAACCCCCCAAGGCTAGGCAAACCTCTGAAGAAAAGCAGCAAAAAGATGAGGATGTGGTTCACCTTTTCTAAACTAAATTCATATTTAGTGGGAAACAAAATTTCTAATAACCTGCAAATGCAAATTCTAAAGCAAGCACAGTTAATTGCGTTCATATTGCTAGGCATAAGGGGCTGCAGTAGGCTGCTGCTACAATGCAGAATTAATGTAGGTTGACACCGCTTTAACTGCCATGGCTCTATCCTATGGAATTTTAGGATTTGTAGTTTGTTGTGGCACCAGGGCTCTCAGACAGAGAAGGCTAAATATCTCATGAAACTACAAATCCCAGAATTTCACAACATTGAGTCATGAGTAAAAGCGGTGTCAAACTACATTAATTCTGCAGTGTAGATGCAGCCAGAGGGTCACTAATGAGAGCCTTTTGGTATAGTTCACACTGTAAACTGTAGGTCAGGCTTTGAGTGGTTAATAGTACACTGCAGTGTTTAGATCTCCATTCTGTGTTTGGAAATGAGCTGCAAAAGAGAACGTAGTTTACAAACCCCTCTATTGCCATATGTTGCTTTTATTCCTTTGGAACCTATTTATTTCAATGAGTTAAAGGGGTAGTATACAACAACCTTGCAAAGTAGTTGAGAAAGGGCACATCTGGGAGTGGGGGAAGTATCTGGAAGTCACAAGAGTTTCCAGTTCTTTCTGTTTAAATTGCACCTGGCTTATTCATGAGTTGCATTAAATGTCCTTGAAATATGCCATGTTTCCCTTTCTCCCTCTCCCTTGCATCTTCCCCCTTCCTCATCCCCTGAGCACACATCACATCCAGTCTCATGCAACATTTCAGAACTTGATTTTCACCAATTTCCACTGAGCCTTTTTTAAATCATTATTTGGGAGCTACTGTCAAACTGCTAAAGTGCTGTAGCAGTATTATTCTAGTTAAGCTCATTTTGTTTTAGTGCTAACATTCCTCTTTCCCTTGCTTGATCTCTGGTGACTCTGTGTCCTGGAAACAATATTTGTTTTTACTGGTGCCAGCCAACTTTGCTTCTTCAAATATTTCATTTTGGCAAATACTGAGTTAATTTAAACTGATGTGGGGAGTGGGAATGAAAAGTCCTTGGTAAGGCCAAGAGCTTCCCACAAATACTTCAGAAAGAAGTAAACATCATGCAGATCTCCAAAATAAAACTGGAGAGCACAGGTACAAACCCATGACTTCCAGGGTATAATGTATTCATCTAGGGATGGCCAGTGGGAGGAGGAGAGGATTACAGGAGTCCTGCAATGTTGTACATTATTCTTTATTCATATTCCAGGCTATACTTAAATTGCCACCTCAAGAGTTCCTCCCAGGCCAATCCAAGGAGTCAGCTGCAAGCAGAAGTGTCATGTTCTGTTAACTGGTTGCACCCTTAACTGCTCAAAATCAGAAAAGAAAAACACATGAACATAGGAATGGGGAAACCTATCAGTTTTACTTTCTCCTCCACTCAATTTTTTTTTCAATCTAAACTTTGTTGCATCTTAGATTCATGAGTTATGAATTTAGAAAACTTTCTCAAAATCAGTGTGAATCAAATCATGTTAGAGCACTGTTTTCCTTTTGGGAGAAGATTGCAGCAAATAAAGTATTGAATAGGCCAGCTATCTCTCTGTTCTCTCTTAGCATTTCACCATCTCTTTTATGCAGTGACCCTAAAATTTCCTTGTTCTTCCTCTTGCTCTGAACATAGCCACAGAGTTCTCTGTGCTGGGATATACTGCCTGTTGCTTTACACCCATTCACCTAAGAGCCACACAGGCACTAGGCTCTGCTAGCAACACAATAATGGGTTATTAAAAACACTGTTCGAGCAATTTTGATGTCCTTCCTTTTGCACCCATGTTGGGACTACAACATTTGCTTGTGGTAGAAACTTACCACATTTGGGACTGTCCACCCAATAAGACATTATCCTTACCTCTTTTCCTCATTTGGCACACAGGCATACACACAAACAGATCTGCAACACTGTAGAAATAGAAATATAAATGAAAACAGTCTTACCTTTTAAAAGGTCATTTTTTCTCTCTCTGAAGGAGAGAACAGACTTCTCCAGACTTAACCAGTCTGGCCAAATCTGGTATCTGATATCTGCACATTAATTGAACAGGTATCTGATCTGGCCAGATCTGCACATAAATTGAACAGGGCAAGACGTTGGGCAGATGCTTCATCTCTTTATTGTCTACAGGTTGAGTCTTCCTCATCTGGCACGCCGAACTCCAAAATGCTCCAAAATCTGAAACATTTTTCATGGTTCAATATATAGAAACTTTGTTTCATGCACAAAATTAATAAAAAAATGCCTTCAGGCTATGTGTATGAGGTGTATATGTAACATAAACTAAAATGGAGCAGATGATACATTGGGGAAGTGCAGAACAGAATAGGTAAAGAGGTAATACATTAATATTTGGCTACTCTAAACAAATGCAAGCCTCCAGGGTCAAATGAACTTCATCCAAGGGTATTAAGAACTGACAGAAATATCTCAGAACCACTGGTTCTTTGAAAGATCCTAACAGGAGAAGTCCCAGCAGACTGGAGGAGGGCAAATGTTGTCCCAGTCTTCAAAAAGGGAATAAAAGAGGACCCAAAAATTACTGCCTGTTCAGCCTGGCATCAATAGCAGGAAAGATTCTAGAGCAGTTCATGAAACAATCTGTAAGAACTTAGAAAGGAATGCCGTGATCACTAAAAGTCAGCATGCATTTCTGAAAAACAAGCCATGTCAGACTAATCTTATCTCCTTTTTGTTTTGTTAGAGTTACAAGCCTGATAGATGAAGGGAATCTTGATTTCAGTAAGGCTTTTGAAAATTTCCCTTGTGATAATTGTGACAAATTCCCTTGAAAATAAGCTGACAAATTCCCTTGAAAATAAGCAAATTCCCTTGAAAAATGTGGGGTAGACAGTACCCCCTACACCCCCTCCCCAGTAATGGTACTGCCCAGAGGACAGGATCAGAATTCAAAATGACCTTAACAGATTAGAGAATTAGACCAAATTTTTTTTAAAAATTCAACAGGGAAAAATGTAAGGTACTACACTTAGGCAGAAAAAAATAAAGGCTCAGATATAAGATAGAGGACACCTGGCTTGACAACAGTGCATGCAAAAGGGATCTAGGAGTCTTAGAAGACCACAGGCTGAACATGAGTCTGCAATGTGATGCAGCAGCTAAAAAGCCAATATGATCCTAGGCATAGAAGTGTAAAGTCTGGGTTGAAAGTAGTAATAGTACCATTCTATTCTGCTTTGGTCAAACCTCACCTGGAATACTGTGTCCAGTTCTAGACACCTCAATTCAAGAAGGATATTGACAAGCTGAAAGGTATCCAGAGGAAGGTGACCAAAATGGTGAAAGATCTGGAAGTCATGCCCTATGAGGAGCAGCTTAGGGAGCTGTGTATGTTTAGCCTGGGAAAGAAAAGGTTAAGGGGTGACATGATAGCTTTTTTTTAAAAAAAATCAAAGACATATACTGAATATGGAGCACGCTTGTTTTCAGCTGCTCCAGAGACTAGGGACCTTATCACATGGGGTCTAGAGCAGAGCTAATCCAAAGGGTACCTGCAGCTAATACATATTATTTCCCCGTGTTTACACACGACGCTGCCCTAGAACACGGAGCTAATCTGTATTGTTTCCCCGCGTGTACACACGACGCTGCCCCGAAACTCCACAGAACCCGAAGCTAATCCGTAGCGAGTAGGGAGATTTTGACATTCGGTTTGTTGGGGAAGTACAAGCGGAGCCTTCGTATTCATTGCGCAATGGTGGGCGGGGCGGGGAAGCAGGGAGAGCTCTCCCAAGCAGAAAATCCCGGCGAGGGGAAGGGATTGGCGAAAGGCAAACCGGATTGAGAAAGAGGAGGAGAAGGAGAGGAGGAGGGAAGAGGGAGGCGATCTCTCTCTCTCCATCTCTCTCGCATTTTTCCCCACCAACACCCCTTCCCTCCTCCAGTCCTCCAGCCCTCCTCCTCCTCCTCGGTCCCCTTGGCTGCCTTTCCTCCCGACTCCTTCATCCCATCCTTGCCATCCACAGAAGCGCCTTCTGCGACGCTGGCTTTTTGGGTGGCGGGAAGGGAGAGAGAGAGAGAGAGAGAGAGAGAGAGAGAAGAAAATGTGTGTGTGTGTGTGTTTTCCTTCTTCCCGCGTGAACCGCATCCCGCGGCGCCTGATCGCTAAATCCCCTTTGGAGCCTTCGTATTCATTGCGCTATGGCCGCCAGGGCGAAATTCAGTTCGTTTCGGTATAGAACTGAATTTATTCTCACTTCGGTTACTTTTCTGTTACTTTTCGCTTCGTGGCCAGCGTTTGATAAGGTCCTAGGACACAGAGCAATGGAGTCAAACTGCTAGAAAAGAGATTCCACTTCAACATTAGGAAGAAGTTCCTAACAGTAAGAGCGGTTCAAGAATGGAATACACTGCCTTGGAGAGTGTTGGAGTCTCCTTCTTTGGAGGTTTTTAAACAGAGGATGGAGTACTTTGATTGTGTATTGCTGTGTAGCAGGGGGGTTGGACTGGATGGCCCTTGTGGTCTTTTTCACTTCTGTCATTCTATGATTCTAGGTATTCCAAAATCTAATAATAATAATAATAATCCAAAATCCAAAACACTCTGGTGCCAAGCATTTTGGATAATGGAGCCTCAACCTGTATCTGGCTAGGGAGCAGAAGGGAGGAGGCACAGCCAGATCTCTATAAAGCAAATAAACATAAGAGTAGGTCATTCTAGAAGTAGGTCTGAGAGGGAGCCTGTGGCTTGAATTGCTGTGACACTGGTGGGTTCCCTTAGTAATCTGAAGTGTTTAAACACCACATACATGTAACCCTCTGATTTCACTTTGTCATGACAGCCTCCTATGGAATCCTGCAGGTTTTGGTTTAGTGAACAATAGAAGTCTTTGGGTGAGAATTCTGTAAAAACCTTCTCTAAAACACAAATACGAGGATTCAATTAGACGTAGTCCCTGGCAACTGAAGTGTAATCATACCACTCAATGGGGCAAAACAGACTGCCCCAAAGGAGTGGTGTCACATTGCCCCTTTATTCGCCATGTTGGAGCTGCAGCAACTGCATGTCACACCCACAACCTGGCTTTTTGCCGATGCAAAGAGAAGTGGCAAAAAGACACTCCTTTTTGAGCCAGCCAAAAGCTGGCTTTTCTGCTACTGCAGCAGCTTTTTTGGCACTCCTGTGGTGTGCGGCGTATAAACACTGTGCTGCTGGAGCGCCACAAAGCTGCCCGCCATATGGTTGGGTAGGCAGTGTGATGCTGGCTTGGGGTTGGGGTTGGGGCGTGCGTCATCTGAAGACCACACGCCCATGCCACCCTGAAGCCGGCGCAAAGGGGCGGTCTGTTTCGCCCCTAGGTCTGTAGTATGAAAGCACCCCTGGTGGAATTGGAAAAAATCTGTGTCCAATCAGCATTCAGAAAGATGACGATGATGATTATGATTATTAAAACTACAGCATCCTCTGCTGATAACTGTGGGATTTATAGCTGTAGCACTTGATTTTTTAAAAAAGAATAACCTGATGATGTTTCTGTTCAGTGGCAATTGCTGACACCAGCTGCAACATTTTATTCCTTCCCTGAAGGTGTGCCTCCCTGCAATTTTGAAATATATTACAACAACAACAAAATCCATGTGGCTTGCAGTTCACACCAGGTTCCCTAGCCACTAACCACTTCTCGCTGCTGCTTGGAGGGGGAAAGGGGCTCAATTAATAGCTGGGATGTTCCTTTGCAATTTACATAAAGGATTTTAGATATTGTTCCTTTTAAGAGGAAGGCACGGCAACATCTGCTCTAACAACATTGGCCCAAAACATAGTGCAGAAATCATCCAATTTGAGACCGCTTTAACTGCCCTGGCTCAATGCTAGGGAAATTTGAGAACTGTAGTTTTGTGAGACTTTTAGTCTGTTCCATCAAAGAGCTCTGGTGCCACAATAAACTACAATTCCTAGCACTCAGCCAGGATTCCCTAGCACTCAGCCAGGGTTATTAAACAATCTCAAACAAGATTATTTTCTGCAGTGTGTTTTGGACCATTGACATCCAATAGTGAGTAAAAGCACTGAACAGATCTGAATGATGACTGTCCATGTTGTCTACAATGTAATATAACTTCTTTCATCCTCTCCCCTCCCTGCCTCCTTTCACAGAGACTAATAATGCTGGAGAGACTGCAAGGGGATGCAGAGGCTGAAGCAAGAGGCACCAACCATCAAAAAGCAAGGAGCTCTGTCACCTCTTTGCACTAGTCTGGAAAAGCCTGACAATTCCCACAATACCCTGGCCAGCATGGACAGATTCTGGGTGTTGTAGTCCCCCATAAGTAACTTTTCAGAGCCTCTGTGCCCTACCTGTATAGTGGTAAATAGGTCCACATATTTTAGATAGCCAGTGTGGCATAGTGGCTTGAGTTGCACTGCAACTCGGGATTCCCCGCTCAGTCATGAATCCCACTGAGTGACCTTGGGCATGTCACATGCTCTCAGCCTCAAGGGTAGGTAAAAGCAAACCTTCTCTGAACACGTGCCATAAAACCCCATGATGCGTTTGCCTTACGGCAGTTATTGTAAACCTTTTAGAGCAACCCAAAACCCACTTATTTATCACAAAGTGCCATGTCCCTCTGGCTTTCTAGTAACAAACTCTGGCAAACTCTGTGCTGGGTGATGGCATGGGCCCCTTCTGGCACCCATGCCATAGGTTCGCCACCACTGCCTTAGGTCTCCGTAAGTCAGAAACAATTTGAAGGCACACAACAATACATTATAAAAGACCATTAACCCTCCAGTGAGCTTTACTTGTGGTGTGGGTTTAAATCTACTGGGATTGTGTTATTAGTCATGGCTTCCTGCATAACCCTGCCATGGATATATTGCCATGTCACTGCCATGGATTAATCTTCCCAGTTATGGGGCTCATTCAGAGCCAGGCACATTTCCAATACATTTGTAAGGAGGTAAAGCTAAAAAATACCTATCCTATTACATTTTGACCTCCATTCTGGGAAGTGAGTCTTATGTGGAAAGAAACATGCAATGGATCACACAAGCAGCTGGTTTGGTTCAGTTGTGTGAAACCATTGAAGGGAGCCACAGTTCACTTGTGGATACCTCTGTGTGTGTGTGCTGTTGCTTTTCAGGAAAGACAGTTGAGTTGGGGGGAGGACTTGTGTTTTTCCACCAAAGAGACACCCAGCGCTAGAAGTGTTAAACTAAGAAGCCCTGAATGTTTAATCTGCCAGAAACATATGAGAAGAGCAATCATATCTGGGATAAGTAGCTCCGAATGAGGTATGCCTGATTGCTTTGGGCCATGCTGTTTGTCAGTCTTTTAAAATTCAAGTCATTACCAGATGCTGATCTGCTATAATATTGTGATATTTTATCTGATTACACTTATCTGATTGTGCCATATCTGCTATTTGCCTTCCCATTTTTCCATGTATATTAAATGCAGGTGGTTTTATTATTCCGAGAGCTAGAAAGTGTTGACTGCTCTGAATATAAATGGGGATATTATATCATTAACTTGCTCTGAAAGCCAGGCCGTTCAGTGTGTAAATCACATGCAAGGTACCTTGCAGAGACACAATAAACCATAATGTCTTGAGAGAGAAAGCAATGAGGAAAGGATAAGGAGATAAAAATTTAAGGCATTGTTAAAGAAGGATAATCTTCATAATCCTATTTAGTTCTTTCCAGCGACTATTTGTTGATAATAGAACCTTTTCTATTCAGAACTTCTTTCCACCCCCACAAAAGTTCATTAAGCATCTCTGGGTGGAGATGTTGCTACACAGAATGTTATCAACAATATGATTGAAGAAAAACGCCGGTCTTGGTGGACCATCAAGTGGCTTTTCCAGCTTAGTAAGAAGATTGGGAAGAAGATGAAATGGTGAGATTTGCTTGTACAATGCCCTGACAATGAGCACTTGGAACCCTCTTGGCCATACAATATTATAGCTAAATGCTCTTTTTAGTGTAATCAGGAGAAAAAGTGGCTTGCCCTAACTTACCAGACATAGTTTGTCCCTGCCAGTTGAGGTTATGGGAGAAACTGCACTGGAAGGAAAATGTTCCTTTTCAAAAGTATTTTGATTAACACAACAACAACAAACAACAACAAATTTCTATTGATATGATAAAACAACATAAAAGGTTAACAAGCCTAACTAAACAACTAATCTAATCAACTACACTAACTACTAAAAACCAGTCATATTACCGAAAAGAAAAGAAAAAACAAAGATTAGGGAACTTGGCTTCCCATTTGCCTGTCAATAGTTATATTATTTAACTATATCTGCTCTCCCTTGCTATTCAGAAATTAATCATATATCTTAAAAATGAGTGAACTCTTATCCAAACTTCTACAAAATAAAACATTACTTATTACTCAAAAACCTAAAATCATTTCAGAACCCCACTTATTTTTTCATATAGCCTAATAATAATTTCCAATGTTTTTTTTTTTAAAAAAAATCACAGATTTATCATGCCTTAAAATCATAAGCTTATCTATTTCTGCAAATTCATGCAGTTTCAACAACCAGTTTTCTTGGAATGGAACCATCTCACATTTCCCACACAAATTAGAAGAACCTTTATACAACTTAGTAACAATACAGAGACTTTTCTCTAAGATCATAACTTAAAGTAAATTCAGTCCTTTCTTCCATATCCCCATTTGTATTTTGTAACCTATATTTTGTGTACATTTAACCATACATTCTATAACTTGTTCATCTTCCATTTAAGTTTTTAGTAATTTATACATCTTAGGTATCAATATATCATCATTTGAGCACTTACCATAGGGGGGGATGCAGACGGTCAAAAATGCCGTCTTCAATCCCAGGAAGGGGCAGCCAGATGCTGGGCGCCCCATCCCCTTCCTGAGGACGTCATCGGAGTGATGTCCCATCCGCACAACAGGCACTCCGATGACATCCTTCTGGCTCAGCATCTGGACATGCTGAGCTGGAAGAGACACCGAAGAGGCACGCCACGCCTCTTGCGGCACCCCTTTCGCGGTTTGCGGAAGGAGCACTATTTTAGCGCTTCTTTCGCAGGCGGTGAAAGGGAGGATCGAGGCCGAGGTGTCCGGCAGCCTCAGCCTCGATCCTCCGCTTTCGTAGGCGGCCCAGGGCTGGCCATTTGCTTCCCCCTATAGTCTTTTGTTTCTTTAAAGTATCTAACCCTTTCCAAAGGGTTTTGTAAAAAAATTACTGTACCATCTGCAAATTTTCTAATCTTAAATTGGTGTTCTTTTATGTTTATCCCCTGTATATTATCTTCTTCTCTAATGGCTTTTACCAACACTTCCAAAGACAATATAAAAAGTTGAGAAGGTGGATACCCCTGACAAATGTCTCTTTGTATATCACAAGTTTTTGTCAGTTCACGATTTATCAATATGTGAGCTGCTAGTTTTTTCTAGATTGTTCTTGGCCATGTAACATAATTCCTGCCAAAGTCCATTTTTTCCATTACTGCAATCATTAACATCCAGTTCACATTATCAAATGCATTCTCAGCATTAAAAAAACCAAAAAAAACAACCAAAGCCACTTGTTTTTAATTATGTTTATCTAGATGTTCTATAAAATCTAGTAGACATCTTGTGTTATTTCATAGTTGTCTTTTAGGCAAAAAGCCACACTGATCCTCATTTATCCAATCTTTCAACATCTATCCATTAAAATCATTGTGATAATTTTATAATCATTATTCAATAAAGTTGGAAATAATTTCTTGGTTCAGCCAGATCTCTACTTTCTAACAGAATCAAAGAAATATTTGCACATCACCAAGAATCACGACTTTCACAAGATCTCAAAACTGAATTCATTGTCTTCAGCATAGGCAAGAGATTTGATCTTCCAAGATGTTATAGTACATTGCAGATGAACCTGGGTCTTTCCTTAATTTCTTCTTTTTAATGGCTTCCATCAACTCTGCTATTATTATAGGTGCCTTTTTTCTTCTCCTGGATTTCTGTAATTTTAGCTAAGTTATATACATTTAAATATTTCTCAGTTTTTCTCAATTGAGAATTGATCTTTTTTTAAAATAAGAAATAATTATGAAAACTTACCTTGATAATATTTCTCTTGGTAATTATCTTTCCCCCATTTCAAATCTTGTCAATCAATCTCTTTTCTTTTTTCTCTCTTAAACTATCTGATAAACATCTTCCTGGTTTGTTAGCACATTCACAGTATTTTTGTTTTGCATAACAGTTTCTCTCAACTTCAAAATCAGTGTTCATTGAAAGCTGTTTCTCTAAGAGTTTAATACCTTTTACTAGATTTTTTAAAAATATTTCTTCTGTTAATTTCATCTAAAATCTTAGTAGTTCTTTCAAATCTCTTCTTTTTCAGCTAAGCAATTAGGGAAGTAAGACCCACATGGGATACTCCTCTCAGTTTCTTGGTCCTGGGAAGCAATTTTCACCTGGTTTGAATCCCAAACCAGTGATTGCCATGGCCAATGCCACCATCCCCTTAGAGAGCTCTAAAAACCTGGAGGGAAAATATTCTAAGATACTAGGCTCACAGTAATGAATCACTTAAACATGCACACACATGGCATGGGTGAGAGGACAGAGAAAAATGATAAGGAGAAAAAGCTAAATTTGAAAACATAACTATACTCTGGGGGAGTGAAGATGAAAGATTTCATCCTGGGTGTGCCAAAAGTCACCAGTTCAAATGTTGCCCTATGCTTTCAGAGTTGAAAAAGATCACAATCTGATGGCAAAAGTAAATGAGAGAATGCTAGGATTCGTTTAAAAGCTAGGATCCTATCATGGTATTACTTTTGCTATACCAAAAGGGTAAGGGGAGAGGATTCAGCAGCTTGTGTTTGCCTGAGGGCCTTTGCAGACTGCCAGAAATAGTGCAGATTAAATTGAGGCACTGCCCTGGCTCAGTGCTAGGGAGTCATGGGAATTGTATTTTTTTCTGGGACATTGAGCCTTCTCTGTCAGAGAGCTCTGGTACCACAATAAACTACAGTTCCCATGATTCCCTAGCACTGAGCCAGGGCAGTGCCTCAATTTAATCTGCACTATTTCTGGCAGTCTGCAAAGGCCCTGAGTCTACCGGAAAGGGCATGGCAGAATGAGGATTCAAACCCTCATCTCCAGAGTCATATTCCAGAGGATTAATTGGTACGGTCTCTGTCAAATCAGGATGGTTGGAGGGTATGACATAGACTATCTTTGCACATTCTATCTTCCTCGTGAGGTCCAAAAAACCAAAGCCCAAATATCTTTTGAAACCAAACCAAAACATTTATCTTCACAAAAGCAAGTAGTACCAGTAGCTTCCTCCCCCACTCCCAATATTACACTGTACAAAAGACAACCAAACATTTCAAAATGTATTTTATACCTTACAAGAGATTTCCAAAACACAGTGGTTTATGAATCAAAATAAATGCATCTATGGGGTGCAGAGAAGACTGCTGCTTTACAATGGGGACAGACTTTTATATAACTGTTTTAAGCATTTATATGTGATTTTAAAATTTCATTATTCTGGCCTATTGTGAAAAAGAAAGTCTTTGGAGTGAATGTCACTCTGCCACAAAACGCTGCAAAGAAATGAGTTCCCAAACACTGAGGGCTTATAACCTAGTCTGAATACATATTAGAAATAAAGCCTAACTTTCACCTGTACTTCTTACAATAGCCCTTTGAGCAAATCATTCATGAGTATCTGGCTTTACTTCATTGGAGGAAATTGCATTAGCTGAAAAAATATCTTCACACTTTTTATTCCATTATCTGTCTTTATTTATATGCTAATGTCCTTCATAATATTTATGCTGTAAATAAATCGTATTTTTTTGTTTTCATTGTCAGGAGTGAAATGGGATCCTTCTGAACACAGCTAACATGAAGTCAGATGACATGGCCATGCAAACAGTCATTTAAACAATAACATTTATATTGCTGTGGTTGTGCAACTTATGCTGCAGACATAATCAATCAATCAATGATACCACTAGAATGTGTCCAGTGTGATTGCAATGGCATGCAATGGATGACATTTCTGCACCACTGCTATAAGGGAGAGCTTTTGCACTACAAGTTAGGACCCTCTTGTCTTAGCAGCCAAGTTCACAACGTGATATTGCAGAAGGTGATGAAGGATGAATGAATTTGAGGAAGTTTGGTTGACTTGCTCAGAATCAGTTCAAAGGAATTCTGTTGTGGCTACATTAACTCCCCCAATTTCCTCAACCAGCTATACCAGGGGTCCCCACACTTTTTGATCCAGGGGCCGGTTCGCTGGCCCCCAGATCTTTGGGGGCCGGAGGCGCGCATGCGCACTACTCGGGCACCATTTTGTGTTCCAAAATGGCACCTGGAGTCGTGCGCATGCACCCGGCATCACGCATGCATGCACACGACACAGGGTGCCATTTTGGAACACAAAATGGTGCCTCAGTAGTGTGCATGCGCACGTGACGCGGGGCACCATTTTGTGTTCCAAAATGGCGCCTGGCATCGTGCACGTATGCACATGACTCTGGGCACCATTTTGGAACACAAAATGGCGCACGAGTAGTGTGCATGCGTGCACGACTCCGGGCGCCATTTTGGAACCCAAAATGGTACCCCACATCTCGCGTGTGCAGCGGCGGTGGGACTGGCCACGGGCCGGTTCAAAGGCCTCAATGGGCCGGTATTGGCCCACGGGCCATAGTTTGGGGACCGCTGAGCTATACCAACTATGCACCAAACACAGGCAAAAGAAAAAGAAACTGAAAATTCTATACTGGAGTTCAAGAAGAAATTGATAACACACCAAAACATGACTTATTAATCACTGGCAATTGGAATGCAAAAATAGGAGCAATAGGTGTTTTAAATGCAATAAATAATTACATTTTTTGCATATTCTGCAGGACAAAGATTGTTAGGTACAAGTCAAAGCTTGACTTTCAGCCTCATCAGTCAGATTACACTGAGGCCATAAACCACCAGTTACCATAATAATGTTTATTTATAATACTCTTTCCACTAAAGAGCAGAACATCAAACAGACACAATCAAGGACAGAGACAATAAAACATAACACTATAAATATACATAAAATCCCCAACATCCCACTAGCCACTACGCGTCTCAGCAACCACAGATGCAACTCAGCAGCTTAATCTGGTGAATCGAAAAGGAAGGTGAGAACCTCCTCCAGCCAGAGGTCCAAAGGAAGATTGTTCTACAGATACGGAGCCAGATCTTGACAGGCTTTCAGCCTTGACAGTGCTGAACTGCCAGCTACTGGGAGAGATTAGAGTACAGAGCCTTAAATTTGCTGTTGTTGTGTGCCTCCAAATCATTTTTGACTTATGGCAACCCTAAGGCGAACCTATCACAGGGTTTTCTTGGCATGTTTCTTTAAGAGTTTGCCATTGGCATCCTCTGAGGTTGAAAGTGTATAACTTGCCTAAGGTCACCGAGTGGGTTTTTATGCTTGAGTGGGTCTCCAGAGTCATAGTCCAGTGCTCAAACCACTACACCACACTGGCCCTCAGAACTTTTTAGAGCCTTAAATACAAGAACAAAGTTTAAAACAGGCTCTGGCATTTTTAATGGTAGCCAGAGAAGGGATCTACAGGGCAGTGGGGGGGAGAGATTTAAGGAGATTTAGGACAATCTGGATGACACTGTACTGAATTAAAACCAGAGGAAGAAGAGAACAAGAAGATAAACCCACCAGTAGGCTATTGCAATAATCCAGGCATGATATAACCAGTGCCTTGACCAGCACGTGCCCACCAAGCAGTCCTGAATAATTTAGCTGCTGTGCTTCTCTGAAAGGCAGGCAGCATTTTCAAATGCTGCCTTGATTTGCTATGGTGATTCCCCCATTTACATTGTTAGGCTGATGCACATTTTTGTTTAAAGGCAACTATCTGACGGATTTGTTTTGATATCAGCTTTGATCATGAGCATGTACAAAACAGCAGATCTACATAGGCTGGAGATTGTTTCTGTATGCAAGCACTCGGCTGTATACGTTGCTGAATTAAAACATTATTTTTATGAGTCTTTTTGCCACCTACTGCAAATTGTTTCTGGTAGACCAGTTGTTTCTGGTAGACCTTCTGATATTACCCCTACAAATTCAAGTTACTGCAGATATCTGACATAACATTCTTCATCTGAAATCTATGTTTATTCCATTTTCTAGCCAATCATCTCAAGATTTGGAAAACATTGGAAAACAGAATACATGGTCATTTACTAGTTTGGCCTACTTCCATTCTGTCTTCTTCCACAATAGAATGGTTTTTATTATTGGGATAAAGCCACTCTATACTCAAAATATAACTACGAAATGGTGGGCATCTGTGTGATTTCAAGAAATGAGATATAAAGATCTAAGCCATAGCAGTTTTTATTCCAGTCTGTTCCAGTTTTACTTCTAAATAGTGTGATCTAAATGGCTTCATAGAGAGGAATGTGCCATTTCTAGCAAAACACCAATGAGGGAAGGAATCCACAATGGCTAACAGAAAGGAAACCAATCAAAAGGATTCTGGTTGTGATGATGATGATGTAAAACAAAATACAGCACAGTGAAAAACTATTTTAACAATCAATATTAAAATAGAATTAAACAACATCACTGAGAGGCAGTGTGGTATAGTAGTTTGAGTGTTTACTATGGAGACTAGGGTTCAATTCTCTGATCAGCCATGAAACCCTCTGGGCAACATTTAGGACGTTATCACACGGGGAGTCGTGGGGAGAAAGTGGAAATAAACGGGACGAGCGGAAGTCTTTAATTTACGGGATTTGTCCCGTTCCGCCTCGTCTGATAACTAAATTCGAATTTAAAAGGGGGTTAATTTGAACGAAAACCTGATCTTTTCATTTTCGGGATTTTTGGGGATTTGAAAAGATCAGGTTTTTGTTCGAATTAACCCCCTTTTAAATTCGAATTTAGTTATCAGACGAGGCAGAACGGGACAAATCCCGTAAATTAAAGTCTTCCGCTTGTCCGGTTTATTTTCAGTTTTTGGCGGCGGATCCCCGTGTGATAATGTCCATAGTCACATGCTCTCAGCCTCAGGAGAAGGCAATGGCAAAGCTCCTCTGAACAAATCTTGCCAAGAAGACTCCATAATAGATTTGCCTTAGGGTTGCACTAATTTGGAAACAACTTGAAGGGACCTAACAGCAATAAATTAACAATACCAAAACAATTTAAAATGTACAGCTAAGAGGTCTTAATTATTTTGTAAAAAACAGGACAATTAATACAATAGAACATACTCATAAAAGCCCTTCCTTTTAAAACCTTCAGTTCTCAAACACCTGTCAAAATAAGTCTTCATGATGGAATCATCAAAATAAGCCTCGTGATGGAAGGACAGCAAAGAGGCAGCAATTCAGGCCTTCTGAGGAAGGAAGCTGGAACATAGGGGCAGCCACCAAAAAAGTCCTATCATGTGAGAGCCAGCATGGTGTAGTATTTTCAGTGTAGACAAGAATTTGAACCTCCACTGGGTCATGGAAACCCACTGGGTAGTCATCCTGTCTCACACACTCTCACACTCAGAGGGAGGCAAAAACAAACCATCTCTCAACAAATTTTGCCAAGAAAATGCTATGATTTTCTACAAGAGTTCTGCCCAAATTAATATAGTGCCTAGAGAAATGGAAGAATAGGTAGATAAGAATACTGGATCCTGACCTATATTCTGAAGTTAAAGGGGAATGTTGATTTATTTAGCCATCTGTGATAAAGAAATAATTTTGCTTTCTGATGGATGTGCAGTAGTTGCCAGGAATTGTCGTAAGCATGTGGGTCAGTTACTGGGAAATGTGTCTTCCCTGGTACCAGTAGGAACATTTTTCCTAAACTTTATACACCCGGCCCTCCATATCCATGGATTCAACTATCCATGGCTTAAAATATTCTAAAAATATATAAATTCCAAATAGTAAATCCTGATTTTGCCAGTTAATTTAAGAAACACCATTTTACTATGCCATTGTATATAAAGGACTTGAGCGTCCACAGATTTTGGTATCCACAGGGGGTGCTGGAACCAAACCCCAGGGGATACCAAGGGCCCAGTGTAGTGGCTTGGCAGGGAGAGTGATTGCTAGTAATAGTGACCTAAATTCTAGATCCATTGAATCAATGGGATCTACATTCATGTTGCCTCACTAATAAAGAATTGATTTAACAGGTCTACTATACTGATAGGATTCAGGCTGCTACAAGTTAGGAAGGAAGCATTAAATCCTCCCCCTTCAATCATATTTCTACAAGAAAAAAGAAGCACAACTGAATTTAAGATGTTGTTTAGTTGAAAAGGGAAAAAAATACAGTGTAGGATAGGGAGAAACAGTGTATTTGAGGGGATTATGATCTTACAATTGCTACCAGCCATCCATTCTCTCCACATTCCTTCCCACTGGTGCCCCCAATACACCTCATTCAAACATATATGAAAGGGTGAGCCAGTCAGGACCCACACTTTCAAAGTGCTGTACTTTTTTTAATAGTCACTGTACAAATAAACTGAAATACTAATAAAAGTGTTTTACTCTACTCAGACAGGGAAGACCAAACAGGAAGGGTTAGAGCTGAGCCTGTCAAAGGTGCCATGACGATATGAAGTTTACAAAATTTAGCTTTCCCCTTCTTGTTGTGACTTATGCTTTCAGATTATACCATTGGTTGTGTTTCATAGTCACACTAGAGCGTGACTCTGAGAGACTGAACCCAGCAAATATCACAACCACACACTTGACATAAGATTGTTCACTAAGGCTTTCCTTCCAGATAGTCTTTGATCAATTGTAAAGTCTTTGCACATCAAATTCCCAATCCAAATCAAGTCATGACTCTGGTTTAAATCAGAGAAACTTGGACTGGGGCCAAAGAGTTGAAGTGGATTCAGAATAAATTCTGAACTTGACATGAATAGTTGTATGTAGGTTTGTAATATACAGTCCAATTAAGTATGGCCATTGTCTGCCTTCTTACAGCTACTACTTTTAATGATTTTCAGGTACAATTTAAAAACCAATTTGTTTCATCCCTTTAAAACAGTGTCCATGGTAAGTTTAAGATAATGTCCTAGACTGATATTTGGATAATTCGGGAAGGAACTGGGGTCATTTGATTTCCAACTGAATTAAGTGGTTAGTACTAACAAAGCACTTCAGCAAGATACACTGAAATCTAAGCTACCTCCATCTTCTTTTACTTTTGAGTTTTCTAATGTGTCTTAACTGCTCAGAGCTAGAACATGCTGGCCCAGATAGTTTGATTCAGGAGGAGTAGCCATTTTGTAATAAACAAGTAAGATGGCATGCAGTTTGCCCATGTGATAAGTGATAGCTGTCCCATTACTGATGTCATGGATCCGCTGTCATTGCCCAATTCTTATCACAGACATACCACCCTTACACAATCCTCTGTTGCCTGCATTTTGCTACATGCAAAATGGCAGGAATGCCCTAGTTCAAAAGCAGTGATGTAGCATCTAGTCTGAACACTAAGGATGTTTTCTTGTCCCTTTAAAATGTCTGCAGAGCACACTCTCTGTGTGACAAAGTATTCACATTTTCCGCTCCATGTGACTAAAGGAAATTGGATAAGAACTGAGTCACCACACTTTTTTTCCAGATTTTCCCAATCTTCACTCATGAGCACATGAATAATTGTTTTGTAGAGAAGAATGGACCATTTCAAAATAAATAAATAAATTGGGAATAACAGAGGGAAAAATATGTGATGACCATGGTAGATGCAGAAGAGATAAAAACCAATATAGACACATGAAGTGTAAATAGCCACACCTCCATAAATTTTCCATAGAGGAAGGGAGAAATAGATAGTGGTTTCTCTCCCATGGTTGCTTCACCCTAGCCCTTTGTTCCACTAGAGAAGTGGCATTTATACGACTATTATTCTACTGGCATTCTAACATTACCTTTCATACTCGGGACATTATGGCACAATCCCCATTCTCGTAGTGATTGCTTAAGTTTTAAAAATTGGAAAGATACTGGTTTCAGAGCAACTATTATCACACACCTTCACAACCATGAGACTTGGGCTGCTCCTGTCATCAGGTTTTCCTTCTGACTCTCCCTTAATTCTGCCTCCCTTCCCTATGCCCTACCCAGCATACCTTTCAGTTTTTAAAAATTGTAGGTCTATTTTTATTTTAACTTTTTCATGTAATTCCAGAGCTCTGCTACTGTGAGTTATGGTTTGTTTTGAATTTTAAAAAAAAGAAAAGAAATGGGGGGGAATATAAAGGGAATTAGACTGCTTGGGAATAGTGAGGGTGGAGAGGAGGAGGCTTGTTTTCATTTTGTTTATTATGGCAAATAGCCAGCATAAGAGGAGGAAACTGTAATACAATGTTAAGTGCTAATATTGCAACTACCCCAGCAGTGATATTTTGCACATGAAGACTAATAAGACTGCCACTCAATTGATAGTTTACTGATGGGTTCTCCTATCAATAAAAAGGGACAACCTAACCACACTTAGGGCCTTTGCAGACTGCCAGAAATAGTGCAAATTGAGTCCACTTTAAGGGTTAGGGTTAGTGCTAGGGAATCATGGGGATTTTTTTTTCTGAGACATTGAGCCTTCTCTGTCAGAGAGCTCTGGTGCCACAATAAAATACAGTTCCCATGATTCCCTAACCCTTAAAATGGACTCAATTTGCACTATTTCTAGCAGTCTGCAAAGGCCCTTAGAGAACATGCCAGCTACAGGTTGGAGGCAGCAGCATATAAGTATCACCTACTTTCTTTCCATTCTAATTGCAGTTTAAAAGTTGTGTGTAGTAACCTCGGTTTCAGTTCCATGATTACTGTAATCATTCAGACCTTAGCTTTTCTGCCATTTAGGATACCCATTGTAAGAAGAGCTTAAACCAGGGGAATTGCTAAGAGTTCAAATCTCCTAATGGGATCTTTTTTCCTGTGTTTCTAGAGGTAGCTAGGTAGATAGACTGATAGAGACAAAGCTTCTCAAAGAGTCTGTGATTTATTTGGGGATTCAAACATACAAAGACACTCTAACATTCACTCAAACACACAACAACTCAGGAATACAGTGGTTAGCTTGGATAGGAAACAGAAGGCTTTCTAATGGTGATAATTACCTGATGGAGGTTGCTCCAATGATGAATGAAGACAGACTCAACTGTGTATGCGAGGAAAAGGACAAAGGGGAAGAGTCAGGACCCAAGTCAGAGTTCACAGTGGCGCAGTGTCACCATGAAATCTAACCATACCCATTGTGCCTGAGATTTTGGGGGTCTTTTATACCCTAGAACCTAGCCTGAGGTGAAGATTTGCCATTGTATATCAAAGGATTCCGGATTGATACTCTTTGAAGTAGACAATTTACAAAGAGGGGAGATGGGGTGTTGATGTTATCTCATCCTCAGTCCGACACATCTTGGCTGGTACTTGTAAATTTCCTATGTGCAAATGTCCTGGCCTTTTGATCTGCTAATTTGTTGTAGAGGCAGATGTGATCTTTCAGGTGCCTATGTGAAGTCCTCACCTTGGATCCATAGCGGTTTGTCTTTTCCAGTTTAGGGCATGACAGGAGATCCACAAAGGTAGGTAGGGGTGTGTGTGTGTGTGTGTGTGTGTGTGTGTGTGTATGCTTATAACACCACACAGTACTTTCCCAGTAACTCCTCCACATATTTGCTTTCCCCACATCCCTATTTGGCTGTAGGCTGGAAGTTGCCATCACTTTCAATACCCCACATTTTCCATATTATTTTAATGTCAATGTGATAATTGTACAATCACACTCCCATCTGGGGGGGAAAACAATTAAAATCCTTTTAAGAACCCAGTTGTGTTGCCCCATCAGTGGGGGGTGGGGAGAAATCAAAAGATCAGGGGGAGGGAGGAGAAAGACAGCTCTATATAGGCAAGAGAGAAGGAGGAAAAAAGATAAGTCAAATCTGAGAAGAGGAGGGAAAGAGGTCAGAGGGGGCAGGTGGAATGCAGCTCCTCAAATAGTGTCTGGGGGCTTGGACACTCCCTTGAGAACCGCACCCATGAAATGATCAGCAAACTCCTAGCTGCACCACTAGCTCCAAACTAGGGATATAAGCTGAAGGGATCTTTCACACCAGGGAAAAGAGACAAAACAGTACCATAATCAGCCTTGACAAATGGTTTGGGGGAGTGGTTGGAGGGCAAAAAACAAACACTTGAATTACAGGCAAAGGAGTAGCAATGTGATGTGAACAAGTCCCCTCCTGCTTTTTTATGATATTCAGCTTCTTTTCCATGACAAAAGACTAGTGTGGAAAAAGCCCCAGAAAAAGAGCTGTTCTCTAAGGTGCCTGAAGCCAGCATGGTAGAGTGGTTTGAGCATTCCCCACTTGGCCCTGGAAACCCACTGGGTGATCTTGGGCAAGTCACACTCACCCTCAGAAGAAGGCAAAGGCAAACCCATTCAGAACATAGCTTGCCAAGACAATCCCATGATAGGTTTGTCTTAAGGCCACCGTGTTGGAAATGACTTGTAGGCACACAACAACAATGTTCACAAATCTTGAGTTCCTAGCCAAGTATTATTCATGATTGCCACTAACTAGCCCCGCTCCTTAGGTGGCTCTCTCATATGTAGGATTTTGGAAGAACTAGTAGTGCCTTGCTGGTGGTGGCATCTGACTGCAAAGCTTGATTGTAGGAGAAAAACCACTCCTTCTTCCACATCATGGAAACCTCAGGAGAGGAAAAACAGAGTTGTTTCTTGTCCTTCAGTCTGGCTTTTCTGATTCCTCTGCCTATTATGAAAAGCCCAGCAGGCAGAAAATCTTCATAATGGATGACTGGGATGAATCCTTACCAGGGAAGGTTCTTTGGCAAGGATGCAAGTGGCTTTATCAAAACTGATCCATTAATCCATATTATATGACATCTTTTACTAGCCATCACCACATTTTGTGCTAATTTGGACACCACAGGACAAGCCTATAGTGTATGGAGTGGTTTTCATTTGTTTGTTTGTTAATTACAGCCTTTTAATTTATTTCTAGCAATTCTGGATGCTTTATAGATCTGTCTCAGCTCCGCTGAGGAGGAGACATTGTTATATTATTAAATATTTCTCCTACTAGGTGACAAAAAGAAGCTCTCTCTTAACCTGATAGCAATGAAAGACAGAGGATGAATCATTGCTCAGGGAAACCAATTTATTTAGTCACTCCATTCTGCTGTTATTTATTACTTGTCAGCACATGTTGTTAGTTCAATTAAATATAAAACTCTGATGTTTTCTGCTGGCCCTTCCTTTCTACCTTCCCCCAACTTCACTCCTTTTTTTTTTTTGTCTTAAAGCCTCCCCCCCCCAACAAACAAGAAAAATGACACAAATATGCAACACTAAAGCAAAACCCTTTGGGTTTATTGTGCTTCCCTTGTTTTAATTAAGCATTGTTTATTAAACCTTTTGCAGTGAAGGTAAGGGGATTATTAATCTTTTTCACTAGCTGAAGATAAAAGTTTGCAGGGAAAGAGGACATTATAAAAATATAGTTTAGAGTTCCCCACCGAGATAAACATACAGGCGGGGGGGGGGGGATTAAAATGAGGTAGCAGGATGAAGTGTTGATTATAACACTTTATCAATACCAACACGAGAAGCCACAAAGAGCAAAGTGCCATAGTAAAATATTTCTATTGCTTTGGGTATACAGCTGGCTTGGGATTGTTTTAAAAAAAGAGGAGAGGATGCCATTTTACTTTATGCAGAGTGTCTGCATGTGGGATGTATATGTCCCACTTAATTATTTAGATTTCCTTTGCCCTCTCAAAGGATGGGGAGGAGTTCCTATTTATATGGTTTTCACCATAAAAATCAGCATGACAGCTGAGATAAAAGCGGGGAAAGAGGTGTCCCAATCCAGCTATGGGAAAAACCATAAGGAAATTGTTTTGTTAATACAGATGAGCTGTGGATACCAAAGACAGAGTTCTTAAGACTTATCACATGAGGCTGCCAAGGTGGAATTTCAGCAGGATAACAATGTCTGTGATCACACCTTATCACAGGGCAATTGTACAGTGGGTTGCAGTCTCCCTAGAAAAAAAAAATCCAAGTTGTGGGAAGGGAATTTTAAACAATAAAAAAGCATCTTTGAAGAGCGAATAACAGAACAACATCGCTGGGGGTCAACAGTAACAAGCCATTCCCTACCAATCCCACAGCCTGTTTTTTCAACCCAACATGTTAAAACATCAGATTAGCTAATGATAACTGAATAAATGTTTTCAATTATTAGTGTTAGGGGGCAACAATTAATCCCCTAGTTTCTAAGAGTTAACATTATCTAACTAATTTTCAGACCTCTGATTCCAAACACTGGTGATATATTCAGAATTACACAGTTAGGATATGTCACACAGTGTTCTTCATGGTAGGGTGTGGATTCAACCAAATCTTCCTGTAAGAAAATGAACTTCTGCTGGCGAAACGTCAGAAAGAAACTCTTCTAGAACATGGCCACACAGCCCGAAAAACCCACAAAAAACTAAAAATGAACTTCTATTCATTATTGCCTGTATGGCACCATCATATGGGGTGAAGAGCCAGCAGCAGCCACAGGCTTAGCCCCTCCATTGGCCAGAAAATATCAAAGGCCCCTCACTTCATCAGCTCTCTGGCTCAGAATGGCTTTGACCACACAATACCTGTCTCAGATGGGAAAGATGTAGCAAAAGACCAAGTCCCAACTGAAGACAAAGCTTGAGGAATGTTCCTTGAACTGCACAGCTCAATCACAAGCTGATTTCACCTATGTCATGCCTTTTCCAATTGGGGAGGCATGGTCAAAGCCTGGACATAGCTTATTTGAGAGCAGCATTTGCTTCCCTCATACATTTCTCCCTGTCATTGAGAGGAGACAACAGTGAGATTCCTCTATCCACTTAACTTCAAGACAGAGCTCAGGGGAAGTTGTGACATGGAATTCATAGGCTAGAGTAGGCCCATAGGGGTGAAGATTACTTTCCTCTGTGATGCAGTTTTTAAGATAGGCTTGAATAGAATAGAATAAATATTTATTACATTCCTAGACTAGCAGAAGGGAGTGGGGTACATTCAATTAAAAACTAAAAATAAAATATACACAAGTTTAAAACAATGGATATGGGGAAAATTAAAAAAATAGTATGGAAAGTACCCCATCCATCTGTTTACAGAGCAATATTCATCAGGTCTGGTCAGTGACACCAGCCATCAGCCAATGAATTTTAAGCACTGCTGCACAGAGTAGACCACAGAAAGCTGGAGCATCTCAGACTGGGAGGTCTGAGGGCAGCCTGGGACAACTGTATGCATACTATAGTCATGCAGAGATTAGGTTCTTGGAACTAATATTTATATCTAAAATCTAGCCCCAAGCAGTCTATTCCTCAGATAACAAAGGAATCGACAATAGGATTCTGGACTGGTTGATGGCTTTAATATTAGTGTGACAAAAACAGTGATTGGATCAGGATATCCCCAGGATGTATGGGCAGGGAAGTTTGGCTGGCAACACAACAGGGGGTAGGTAGAGAAGATGGCTTACTGCTTTGAGTGCAAGGAGATCTTGTATCAAGATGCAAGAGCAAATGCAGATGACCTGCGGGAAGGAAGGAGCATGTAATACACCCATCTGGATTTGATTGTCCCATTACCTGGATGTACACTTGCCTTGGGACAAGTTCCTTTTCTCCTGGGAACATGACCTAGTGTTCCTGAAAACATACCATCTCCAGATATGAAATATGCAAATATGGGGACCCCAAAATATAGTGTGGGGTCTGCAGAGTGTGCTAACAGGGTGGTCTATTATTTCAGCTAAAGTTAAGCACTTTCAAATCCTAGACATTTTACTTATCAAAAATTAGATTATACTTCCATTGTACCTAATTATAGAATTTACACAGGGTCCATGCTTCACCTTGTAGTCCGTAGAATTCAAAGAGACAAAGAGATAGCTATGTTAGTCTGTAGAATCAGTATGTAGAGAGACCTTGTAGCACCTTTGAGGCTAACTGAAATAAAGAAGTTGGCAGATGAGCTTTCGTATACTTCAGTCTACTTCCTCAGATGCATTTAGTGGAGTGGAAACCAGGGTCAGACATATAAATGCCATTGGTATGTGAGAATGTCAATTCAAATGCAAAATCCTTTGTGTATGGAAATGAAATAGCAAGTCCAGCTTTAATGATGGTTGTTGGTGAACAAAGACATTGGGAAAGCCCCTATTATGTCTTCCTGTTCTTACATGTCTTCCTAGTATTACGTGTCTTTTGTCTTTAACAAGTAAAGTCAGAATGGCAGCACAATGCTTTTTGACAGGCAGTACTAGGAGCTCCCCATCTAGAAAAGGGGTGGGAATCTCACAGACTTCCAGAGATATTGTTGGACTTCAACTCTCACCCGCCTGACCACTGGGCCTGCTGGCTAGGGCTGTTGGGAATTGCAATCCAACAATATCTGAAGGGCCACATGATTCCCAACCCAATCTTGAAGCACACTTTAGTGAAATTAAGTTAAGTTTCCCAAATATGCAATGGGCTTTTTGTGCTTACTTGCAAGTTTATTCCTGGCCTAGCCATTATAGCCAATGGTGAAGAATGCTATGGGACCCACCATATGAAGCAGTTCATATGCTAGACCAGGGGTAGGCAACCTTTTTGAGCCTGGGGGCGGGTTGCTGTCCCTCAGACAATTGAGGGGCCAAAGCAAAATTAATTAATTAATTAATTAATTAATATAAAAAAAAAATTTTTTTAAAAATATGCATGCACACTCTCTCAGGCCGAGAAAAGCCATGGCAAAACCCCTGTGGAGATTTTGACAAGAAAACCCCAAGAACAAGTAATAACAACAGTAATCAATATCATCATGGCAGGGGGCAGCGGGGGGCAGCGGTGGCGGCAGGACCAGCCTGGGGCCGGTCCAAAGGCCTCGGGGGCCGCATCCGGCCCCCGGGCCTTAGGTTGCCTACCCCTGTGCTAGACAATGAAATGTACTGGATGATATAAATAAGATTATCTCCAAATGGCCAAAAAGATATCCATATTATGTGGTCCCCATTAACAGTCTGAATGAAGAAAATCTGCATGTCTTTACCTTTTTTTCAGTTAAAATGTTTTTGAAGAGAGAGCATAGACAGTTAGGTACTGAAGAATAGCAGAAAATGAATTTGCACTTTGATCTACAAGATAGCCCTTCAAATATTTGACAACGGCTGTCACATTGCCTCTTAATTATCCTTTCTTAGGCTAAACTTACCCAACTCCTTCAAACTTTCCTTCTAAGACTCTTGGTCCAATTGTGCACTCGTCCCTCCACATTTGCAGCTTTGACTTTTACAGATTTAATTATTCATGGATTTTATTAATATGTTCTCTCTAGGAATCTCTAGGTCCTCCAGCACAACTCTATGGTCAACTTTAACCAAAAGTCACACTGAAGGACGTAGAGATTCCTAGAGAGAACATTCCACTAGGCATTTGTAGCTCTTCCAGCACAATTCTATGGTCAATGTCTGGCAGATGTTGACCACAGAGTTGCAGTGGAGGATCTAGAAATTCCTAGAGAGGTGTTCTCTCAGGTAAAAACAGTGCTTTTGTTATTTGCATTTTTTTCCACATTCATGGGGTTCTGTAACTGGAGTAGACCAATTGCACCAATGGGATTTACTGAAGCGTTGAGTTAATATTCTGCATTTTTAATGAGTCTACTTTAGTTGAGACTAGTAACTGAATATAAACCGGAGGTGGGAAGCATGTAGCCTTCCAGATTATGTTGGATTGCAAGTCCTAGCAGCTCTTTCCAATGGTAAAGAATGCTGGGAGTTGCAATCCAACATGGGGGGGGAGGGAAGGACACATGCTTTCCACCTGACTGACTTAGGCCTAGTAGTCCAGGGCCTTTTCCTTTTTTGAGAAAAACATGTATAAGTTTTATTTATTTATTTATTTATTTAAATAAAAATATTGCAACTATATGCATGTTGCAAAGTCTTTTCTTTTAATCATATGCATGGCAAAAAAAAAAAGGTTGAACCAAAGATGGACCAAAGAAAATAAAACAGAAATAAAGAAGAGGCTGTTTGCTCCGCTTTATAACAGAAAACAACAACTATTGTTTCCCAAAACTATCCCAAGCAAGAAAGCTGGAGGTAGGCATTCCCTTTGACAGTTTAAGAATCTGGGTGGTTGTGACAGGGCCATAGATTTCACAAAATCCACAAAATCTCACTTGTCATTTTAAATCTCCATGGCTGAAGAAAGAAAATGAGTTGGCATCTCCAAAGAAATGAAAATTGAAGAGTGAGAAGGTGAAGTCGAGTGGCCAGAAAAGTGGGTTCTTAGATTCTATATCTGCTCCTATGGAAAACTATGGTTTGGAGAGCAGAGAAATGTTGAAGAAAAGTGTGTGCTTTGGTTACTCCCTTCAGCTGCCCTCAAACCCATAACCAAACCCATCTACCATTAATTTATTTATTATTAGTAGTACTACTTTGTTGTTGTTAACTGTCCTCAAGTCAATCTTGACCCATGGTGACCCTGTGGATAAGACCCCCCGTCTTCCACTGCTCTGCTTAGGTCCTGAAAAGTCATACTTGTGACCCCCCTGATAGAGTCCATCCATCTAGAATGCAGCCTTCCTCTCTTTCTACTTCCCTCCATCTTTCCTAGCACTATTGTTTTTTTCTAATGAATTGTGCCAGCTCATGATGTGTCCGAAGTACAACCACCTCAAGTTTTGTCATCTTGGCTTCCAGGGAGATTTCTGGCTTGATCTGATCTAGGACCCATTTGTTTGCCTTTTTGGCTGTCCAGGGTATCCTCAGCACTCTCCTCCAGCACCACACCTCAAATGCATTGATTTTCCTCCTATCTTCTTTTTTAACTGTCCATCTCTCACATCCATACATGGTAAAAGGGAAAGCAATGACTTGTACAATTCTGACTTTTGTGTTCAGTTGTATATCTTTGTATTTTATAATCTTCTCTAGTTCTTTCATAGCTGCTCTCCCCATTCTTAATCTTCTGATTAAGTGGTCCCCATTTCTATCATTGTTTGATCTCTTTTACTACTTCTATTTCTTCATTATCTATGTTGAATTTCTCTAGATTCTACTACTACCCCCCCCCCCCCACACACACACACACTTTTCCCAGTCTCAGGATCAAGGCAGCATTGTTATATCTGTGTGTCTTCAAGCTGTCTCCTATTGTGTGGTTTTCTTGGCAAGATTCAGAAGGGGTTTACCTTTGCCTTCCTCTGAGGCTGATAAGAGTTAAACAGATGGGGAGGGAAGGTACATTGCACACAAGTTAAAACTGTAATTATCAATACAATTAAAAGCAGTTTGAAAGAAACCATTAAAAAAGAACAAATATAAACACCACAATACATGAAAAGCCCATCTATTGGTCTTTCTCTGAATCTAATCATGTTTTTTCCTATACAACATAAGAACAACCTTACAAATTAAGAGCAACATCTATCTTACTCAATGTATTGCTTAAAAAAAAAACCCACAACCCTAAAGAACTGGTTATCAGGTCAGTGGCTCTCCCTGGCTGTTTTGTCTCCAGCCATCTAGTATTCCGAGACATAATAGAGCTTGGAAACATTGCTCTTTTCTTTCTTTTTTTGGTCTACAGCTCCCAGAATCCCTTAGCCTGGCTGGAGGATTCTGGAAACTATACACTATCTGTGCAGAGAAGTTGCATCTACCCATATCAAGCTTTCAGTGATGTCAACCCTCCCTCACTTCTCCTAACATATGTATCTGAAATGGAGGTGGGCAAAGAGCACACCCCAGATACGGTTGTACTGCAACTCCCATCCACCTTCACTGTAGGCTACCCAAGTAGGCCATGGGTTGCCCACCCCTAGTGTAGAAGAAAAGGGGCAAGTCTAAGGACCTTATCACACGGGGTCTAAAGCAGACCTAATCCAAAGGGTATCCATAGCTAATACATATTATTTCCCCGTGTTTACACACGACGTTGCACCGAAACTCGGCAGAACCCAGAGCTAATCCGTAACGAATTGAGATCTTTTGACATTCGGTTTTTCGGGGAAGTACAACCGAGCTTTCGGAATCATTGCGCAACGGCCACGCAGGCGAAATACATATGATCGCGCAATACGTATTGTGAAGCATTTCCCCACCCTGACCCATGGTTCCCCACGCTACTTCCCATGGATCTGTGAGGAAGCATCTTATGACGTGTCCTTCCTGTTTGGATTGGGCAACAAATGGGACGGGTAAACATGGTCCTCTCTTTGTAATTTATGGGATTTTCTAACTTGTGTGTGCACGGAGAATACGTTTCCAGGATGCGTGTCCCGGGAAGTGCGATAAATGCGCTATGGCGGTAATTGCGTGTGGTAGGCATTTACATATTGCGGGAGCTCTTTCAGTTCATTTCGGTATAGAACTGAATTTATTCTTATTTTTCGCTTCGTGGCCAGCGTGTGATAAGGTTGTAAGAAATAAACATTAAAATGCAACTACTACCAAGTGGGCAACAGGAGGGATTCACAGCTATCGAATTTGCAGTTTTCTTTCCAGGAATTTAGAAGGGATTTGAATTCTTCTCTTGTGCTGACGTGGTATTATGTCAAAGAGAAAACAATGGATTTGAGTTTAAAACATTAATCTCAGGCTTAAATTTTAGATTGTAAGGGGTCTGCTGCATCCTGCGACAAAGAAGCATGCCATGATTTTTCTTGCATATGAAAACTTGCTTAGACAAAAGAAAAAAGAAAAAGAGTCCATACAATTTATAGCTCCCATGTAGGAATTCACTGTTCACTTGGAACCATTTATTCATGTTAAACATAAAAGCTCAGGCAAAAAGTCTGCATTTGGAAAATTTGTCTGCATTTGCACAGTTCATTGAGGGCAGGGGGGAAATATATGTCTCCCCCATATCATCTTCCTTTCCCCCAACATAAAATCTCTTGCCTTTTAAATTAAATTTCTCACCAGCTATACACACCCAGTGTGCTGAACTCTGCCCACTGATTCTTGGGGCTGATTAGAGCATTCAATGATAAGCATATATTATATCCCCAAACAGCTTTATGAGGCCTGCAGTTCTTCATCGACCATAGATCTGACTCTGCCCGCTTCATTCTCTTTGGCCTATTGATATTTAATGAACAGTAGTGACAACATTATCTGCCTTTCCAGCAAAATGGGAAAGGAAGCACCTCTAGTGGCCACAGAGGTTGCTAATCTCTCTTTCTCTTTAAGCAGAGGAAGCTGGATCACTGTCAAGATTTGAGACTCTACTTGTCTATAGATTGTCCTCCAGGAAAGTGCTCTTTCAAGTTATTTGGGTAGCATAGCTGGTAATTGTACAGGAAAAGATTCAGTGAGTAAATTATACCCTTTCATCTGATGCCTTCTATGAGACAGTTAATTGGAACAAACTCCTGTTGAAACTTAACTCCAGTGTCTCAAAGGGTTAGGTTGTTCCAGGAGCATCCTTTTAGCGGTATGGTCTTCTTGCAGTAAGATAGGAATAGATGCTTCCATATGTTATTTATTTTCAAAGGCCAATATTAAGCAGAGGGAAGCAGAAGGCAGGGTTCCAAATAAAGGGTTAAATCCAATTCCCATCTCATTATTCATATATTTCCACCTTTCACCCAGCATGAGATCAAAAGCAGCTTACAAGAGATAAAATGTGATTAGCTAAAAACCTGACAAAAATTAAAACCTGATGAAAGAAACCACATGTAGATACTTGAGTAAAGTATCAACATGTACTAGAACACTTGTAGTTGTAAACACTACAGTAAACCAATTGAAATGAATGGGATTTCTTTGTCATCATTTATGTAAACCTTTTTGAGCTCAATGGCTCTACTCTAGTGGGGACTAGCTTTGGATGTAGCCCAGACAATACTAAGGATGTATTTATTTATTTGTTTAAAAAGTGGAACTGATTTCACAAAAGCAAATACTTTTTCCTTGTGCTACTTGTCTAGTCCAACTGAAAAAGTCCTTCTGGTCAGTCTGTTTCCAAAATTCAGACTTAAGTATCCTGCATTGACTATATTCCATAAACCAAATTATTTCTCTGCAGCCCTCACCTATGGGATACAGAAAGTGGGGTAGGGTAACAACTAGTAGTCATCAGAGAGTATGTTCACCTTACAAATTTTTACAAAATTCTAGGAGAAGGAACATTGTTTGTATCCAAATAGTATATTTTATTATTTAAGATAGTTTGATTTATTTCTGTATCAAACGCACTAATAACTTTTCTGCTGCACCATGCCAAGGAGTTATGTACAACTTTCAATACCAAACCAGCTAAAATAATTATTAAAAAACTATAAAAGAAGCAGAAATAAAAGCAGGAAAAATAAGACCTTTGCTTTTTACCTGCCATTGTAGCAAGACTGACCACCACTTATCTTGATTGTGACAAGATTTTAAATATGCAACGCATACTCACAGGGGTGGAGATGCCACTGCAAATATAGTGAGCTACTTTAGGGTTTTGAAGGACACTGACCCTTCTATTCTTCAAAGCACCTCAGAGGCCCCATGAGGACTAAAACCTCAAGTATCACCATGTGGTTTCAATTACCTCTAAAATAAATGACTGCTTTTTCTGCAACAAAGCCCAGCTGTGGATCCTTAAGCAAGGACAAGAGGAGTGGTTGGTTGGTAATAGTTATTCAAATATGTTCCAAGTCTGGGATGAAGTGGTTAATTCAGAGGAGGAAAGAGCACTTAAAAGTCAGAATCCAACAACACTCATTGCTACTTGCAGACTACTTTCAAAGACAGAATAAGTGGCCTTGTTGTGTTAGAGGTCATTAAACAGAAGTTAGATGGCCATCTTCCCTGGGTGTTCTAGCAATGGATTGCTGTGATGGTAACGGGACTTTCCTATAACTTAAAAAAGAATGTTAAAAAACATAAAATTTCATGGCATTTCTCAGATGCCATTTCCCCCTGTTGTTCTCCCACTCTAACTAGAGAGATCAAATGGAAAAAAAGAGCAGGACTCCAGCATCCTTAATGCAGCAGGTGTATCATTATAGGGGTGCATCATTCAAGCTACCTTTGCTGAAATTTCCTATTCTGAACAACTATTAAAAATGCAGCACCTTGTCCTCTTTTCTGTTTGGCCACACTACTTTTTAACACAAGTAGGATATATCATCACACAATATATCAGTACTGTATATTTATACTCAGAAGTAATCCCCAATGAGTTGATACTTACTTCTGGGCAGGTTTGCATATGACTTGGGCCTCAGACAATTTGTTAAAATGCAACCAAGCATCCTTTGGATTGATTTTGTTTTTGGCACCATCTGGTCATGGGAGATAGGCTACACCTACACTGTAGAAATAATGCAGTTTGACACCACTTTAATAGATATGGCTCCATCCTGAGATTGTAGTTCTATAAGACACTAGCACCCTTTGGCAGAGAAGGCTAAAAACCTTGTAAAACTACAAATCCCAGGATTCCATAGGATGTAGCTACAATACTTAAAGTGGTGTCAAACTGCATTATTTCTATTGTAGATGCACCCATAGGCTCACTAGAGCATCATTTCTGTAGTCACCATGCTGGCTGGGAATTTTGGGAACTGTAAGCCAGAAAAGAATATTTCCAAGCTCTAATATATTTCCAAGCTTTTCTGGCTTAATATATATATATTAGAGCTTGGGAATATATATATATATATACAGTTCCCAAAATTCCCATATATATGTGGGGGTGCTGTCTTCCTTCAGTCATAAAGTCTTATCTTGCTCCTGTAAGATAATGTTACTGCCCCTATATAACATGGAATGGTGAAGGGGAGGGGGGCTTGCTAACTTATTTAGAGAGAAGGTTGAGCTGGAGAAGGTTGAGCTGACAGGAAAATCCAGCTGCCCTTTGGGTTACCCCAGTCTATAGTGACCACAGGGTTGTCTACACATACACAGGCAAATTTGGGAGGATGCACGTATTTCTGAACTCCTCCTTCTGGTCTCACAGCAACACTGTGATGGAGTGCATTAAACATACATGTGCAAATATAGAGATTTTCCAGGATAAAGCACCACTTTGTAAATCTGAATTAAAGCCCTGAAAAAATGAAAAGACCCATATTCAGCCCCAATCATCCTGTACATAGTTTGGACAACTTAATTTTTTAAAATTTTGGAGTATTTTCATATAAATAATGAGATATCTTAGCGATGGGACCCAAATCTAAACATTAGATTCATTCATGATTCATGTATGCCTTATACACATAGCCTGAAAGTAATTTTATACATAATATTTTAAATACTTTTGTGCATGAAACAAAGTTTGTGTACACTGAACCATCAGCAAGCAAAGGGGTCACTATTGCATTCATCCATGTGGACAATTTTGGAGTATTTCAGATTTTGGAATTCTGGTTATGGGATACTCAACCTGTAATAAAATAGATCCTGAAGTCTGCTCACCACTGTCTAAGGCCACCTAATGAGTGGTGGTATTTGAACCTAGGAGGTCTCTATTTTTGTTTCTTAGCCACTATGGTAGGGATGGGAATTAAGAACACATACACTCTGATGTCCTAGCTACCATAGCCAATGATGAGAAGTAGCAACCCAACAACATTTGGAAGGTTGCATGATTTTCTACCCTTGCCTAAATACAACTGAGTGTGTCAACTAGAATAGACCCATTGAATCAAAGGGATCATAGAATTTACATAAGCATTATTATACAGCTACTGATTTAATAGGTCTACTCTAGTTGGTACTAGTAATTGGATTGAGGACTGATACTACAATAATTCCAATCCTGATGAGGTAATGAGTGTAACTATAACATTTATTTAATGTATTTTAAATCTTACCTTTCTAATAAAAACCCTCAAGATTGCTTACAGGAGCAATAAAAACAAATAACATAGCAGTAATTAAAAAGAAGCAATAAAACACAAAATAAGAAGCAGTGAGAGGTATTTCAAATGCTACTAAAAGCACAGGCAAACACAGTGGACTTAACCTGGCATTTAAATGATAGCAATGCCTTCTCTAGGAAAACATAAGCATGAAAGGAGTTCTAGAACTCAGAGGCCATCACAGAAAAGGCTTCTCATTTACCCCAAAGCCAGGACAACAGATTATCATTTTAGTTGGTATGCTATTTGAAGGAGAACAAGCATGGTATAGTGGTTTGAATGTTGGACTACAACTCTGGAGACCAGGAAGGGCCATGGAAGCCCACTGGGGATCCTGGTAAGTCACACTCTCTCAGCCTCAGGGGAAGGCAAAGGCAAATGCCTCTGAATAAATCTTGCCAAGAAAACCCCATGATATGTTCACCTTGGGGTCACCATAAATCAGAAATGATCTGAAGGCACACAACAACAACAACAACAACAACTAGTTGAAGGAAGTCAGTCCTTAAATTTCCCTAGATTCAGATCATCCAGTTGCTAAGAGTATTTGATAACAAGTGCAAATACAACAGCAGGTAGTTCTTTAATATAGTGACATGCTCAGAATAGGGCTCTTCTCAATATGGGATATCCTGACATAAAATCTATGTTGAAGAGATTATTATCAAAGTCTTCTCTTCCTTCAATTGCTGCCAAATTCCATCACACAAAAAGGCCTCCTTGTGTGATCTTAGTCCCAGTATATATTTAGGAAAGAGAAAACTCACATTTCTGTTAATAAGCCAAAGAGACAATTATAATCTAGTCAGCCTTCTGTTACCCTAAAAGGGGGAGAGGGATGTGGAGGTCCCTACCAGCAGTGTCAACATTTCCTTGAAAATTTGGGGAAATTGTAGCTCAAAAGATGGCCTGCAAGAGAAGGGTAACTGGGGATCTTTTCACTTGTGTATACCAGTACTGACTGCAGAGAGACTCCATTTTCAGTAAATAGAAGGGTTTTACTTAGAAATGAACAAAGGTGCATGCAAACATACCAAACTAATACAACCGGTAATTGCTCACAGCCCAGGCCCGGCACACAGAAGCAGCTCAGCAAGGCCCTTGGGTGATGGATAATGCACTCCCTACCTCAGCTGTGAGATATCTCACCCTTCTAGCTCAAAGGGAGCACTCTCACAGCCTATCCAGCTGTCAAGCATATGTGGATTTGGATTTGAAGTTGGCAGGCTATTATATATTGTTATTAACTTATCATATACTACATCATCATGTATCTCACTGAGGCTGTGCCAATATATAAGATGCTTTCAGACACAGGATTTTTGCCTCACAGAAAGCATGTATCCCTGCGTGGACACTGTGTGCATGTGTGAGTGCTTTGTTGTGTGTCTGGCCTTGCAGGAAAGCTTGCAACCTTGCTTGGATGATGAGTGTGTGTGTGTGATATGGGGGGGGGGTCTCTGCCTATAGAGACAGGCAGAGACTCTGTGTGCCTGGTTTTCCTCATTATGACAGTTTAAGCTAGAGTGAGTGAGAGTGTGTTTTGCTTTGTTTTCTTTTTTCTTTGTCTTTATACTTACTTGTGGGAATCTGAAGGGTGGAACTGTGATTTTATTGCCTTTTCTTCATTTCTTTTCTAAAGAAACAACCCTTCCAAGACCAGGACTGATTGATTATTCCATCAGCTTCAAATCCAAACCCACATATGCTTGACAGCTGGATAGACTGTGAGAGTGCTCCCTTCAAGCTAGAGGGAAATTCTCACAACTGAGGTAGGGAGTTGCTGGGCTGCCTGTTTGCCAGGCCTGGGCTGTGAGTAGTTATGCAACCTTTAAAACTCTACAGAAAGAAAGGCTTGTAAGGTTGGATAGTGAGAAATTGGGAATTAGAGGGGGCAATAATTACCAGTCCTGAAAGTAGGTCCACAGAAAATGGAGAGTGGCTCAGACAGCATCAGAGGGTTAATAGAGAGAGTAGGACCCTGGTTGGTTGAACAGAGACTGATCTGTGGAGAAAATGGCTACGGCTGGGGCAAACATTTATATTCTATTTTGTATCCTCAAGGGGTGCTTGATGTCATCACAGTGTAACAAAAGCTTTGATGGTTTTGTTATGGAATTGACAAAAGGTATCCAGAATGGCTGATGGCTTTAACTCTGGAGTGACAAAACATTGATTGGATTTCAACAATCCCTGGATAGTTGAAAGGTGAATAGAGACACAGCCTGGGGTGAGGTGGGAGATATGGTCTTTGACTGCTTTTGCTGTCTCCATTGTGAGAGGAAATACAAAGAGCCAGGAGGGAGGGGGAATGGAGTGGAACCATTTAGCATTTTGTGGGAGAGGTGGGGAAAACTCTATCCAATCCCTTCCTACCAAGGAGCCCTGGTAGCACAGTGGTTAAATGTATGTACTGCAGCCCTCACTCATAGACCACAAGGTTGCGAGTTCAATAGTAGCCAGGGCTCAGGCTAGACTCAGGCCTGCATCCTTCCGAGGTCGCTAAAATGAATACCCAGCTGTTGGGGGGCAATGAGCTTACAGTTGTAAACCGCTTAGATACCCTATAGTGCAATATGAAGCGGTATATAAATGAAGCTGCTTTGCTTTGCATCTGAAGCTGCAAGGAGAGGTGGGAAAGACTCTATCCAATCCCCTCCCAGCCACGTGAATGCATCTCAGCCCTCCCCCACTTTCCAGAGGGAGGAGTGGAGAAACAGCTGGGAAGAAGAGGAAGGGAAAGCCAGCCACCTGAGTCCATCTCAGCCCAAGCACAGACAATCTCAGCCCTGGAGAAAACAGAGAGGACAGGCAAGGAAAATCAAACAACAGGCAGAAGACAGATGAGAGACTAAAATAAATAAGGACATGGGGGGGGGAGGGAAAAGGAGGGAGGAAGAGGGGGAAGGGTAGGGAAACAATAAATTCAACCATAATGGGGAGCGGCAGAATGACATAGGGAAACAACTACTGGGCAGAAACAGTAGTGGTGGGTGTCACTAAAGTGAAGAACAGCAGTGACATCATAGCTAACATTTGTTAGTACTGCACACAGGGAGGTGTAGGTGGTCCTCCTTTTGTAACCCACGATCTAGAAAAACCACGATGGGGAGACACTGAAAATGTCACACAGGCAGGACAAGAGCACTAACACAGAGAGAGAAAAACTAAAGGAAAACACACTTTCAAGAGCAGCTAATGGCAGCCAAAATGATGAAGCAAGCAGTAAACACTCTCAGAAAGACAAACTCCTTCAGAAGCAGCACCACACATAAAATAGGGCATGGAATGTGAGAAGCATGAACCAAGGGAAGCTAGACATAGTGAAAATGGAAATACAATGCATGAATATAGCAATACTGGGGGTTAGTGAGTTGAAATGGACAGGAACAGCCACTTTCAATCAGACAACCACATAGTGTTCTACTCAAGGAATGAAAAGGCAAGAAGAAATAGGGTGGCTTACATACTAAGAAAAGATGTTGCAAAAGCAGTCAGAGGATATAATGCAAAATCAGACCGAATCATTTGAATAAGACTCCATGGGAAACCTATGAATATCACTATAATTCAAATATATGCACCAACCACTGAGGCAGAAAAAGAAGAAATTGACAATATACCAACACAGGATGTCAAGCTGATCATTGGAGATTGGAATGCAAAGGTTGGAAGTAAAGAAGAATCAGAAACACTATGCAGATTTGGACTATACAAAAGGAATGAAGCAGGTGAGAGTCTGATAGATTTTTATGAAGCCAACAACCTATTCATTGCAAACACATTTTTCATACAACTAAAGAAAAGATTATACACATGGACACCACCAGATGGCCAACACAAAAACCAAATAGATTACATAATTGGAAGTAAAATATGGTGAAGCTCCATACTGATGGCCAAGACTAGACTAGGTGCTGATTGTGGCACAGATCACGAACTACTCATTTCAAAAATAAAAGTAAAACTGAAGAAGAGAACAAAACCAGTCATCAAAACCATCTCACATTCCATATGATTTAAACAACATTTTCACAGAATTTGTTGACAATATAAGGAACAGATTTGCAGTACTAAGTATAATAGATTGTGAACTGGAAGAGCTTTGGTCTGAAGCCAGGGACATAATAAAAGAAGAATGCATAATGACACTTCCAACAGACAATAGAAAAGTGAAGAAACCATGGATGATAGATAAAACACTACAAGCAATAAAGGAAAGAAGAGAAACAAAACAAAAAGGAGATAGGAATAAACTAAGAAACATGAATGCAACAGTACAACAGCTATAAATGTTGAGAAATAAACGTAGAGAATTAGAAGACAAAAACAAAAAGAGAAGAATGAGAGACCTATTCCACAATATTTGAGAAATCAAGGGAAAGTTCAAACCAAGGACCGAGATGCTCTACAACAATAAAAACAACATAATTCAAGACCAGGAAGGAATAAAAGACTTTGGATGCAATACACAGAACTATACAAAAGAGATGACAAAAAGAAGGACACATGGAGCAAAGAGCCAAATGAAAATGAACCCCAGATTCTAAAAACTGAGGTGGAAGCTGCAATAAACGAAATGGGGGAAAAAAAGACTCCAGGAACAGATGATATACCAATAGAACTGTTGCAATCCACCATTGACAGAATCAACTCTAGTGCTAACCAACATATGTCAACAGATATGGAAAACAAAACGATGAGGAAAAGTGATCAGTGTACATCCTCATCCATAAAAAAGGAGCACAAGAGACTGCATCAATTATAGAACCATAGCACTAATCTCCCATGTAAGCAAATGCTCAGAATTCTGCAACATAGACTCCAATCACACATGGAGAGAGAAATCCCAGAGGTTCAAGCAGATTTCAGGAAAGGAAGAGGCACCAGGGATCACATTGCAAATATGCAATGGCTAATGGAGCATAGCAGGGAGTTCTAAAAGAAAATCAGCATGTGCTTTATAGACTATAGCAAAGCCTTTGGCTGCATAGATCATGAAAGGCTATGAAATGCCCTTAAAGATATGGGAGTGCCAACACATCTAATATTCCTAATGAGGAATCTGTACTCAGGACAAGAGGCTACTGTCAGAACAGAACACAGAGAAACAGAATGGTTCCCAATTGGCAAAAGAGTCAGACAAGGCTGCATCCTATCACACTTATATGCAGAACATATTGTAAGGAAAGCAGGGTTGGACATGGAAGAGGGAGGAGTGAAAATAGGAGGAAGAAGTGTCAACAATCTGAGATATGCTGACTTCACCATAATGCTAGCAGAGAACCTCACAGACCTGGAACAACTACTAAGGAAGATCAAAGAAGAAAGTGCTAAGGAAGGCTTACTGTTGAACATAAAGAAAACAAAATAATGACCACACAGAATTTACACGCATTCTGACTAGACAATGAGGAAATAGAAATAGTAAAAGAGTTCTTATATCTGGGATCAAACATTGATCAGAATGGGGGCTGCAGCCAGGAAATCAGAAGATTAAGAATGGGTAGGGTGGCTATGAAAAACTAGAAAAGATCCTAAAGTGCAAAGACAACCAAAAGGACAAACAAATGGGTCCTAGAGCAGATCAAGCCAGAGATATCCCTAGAAGCCAAGATGACAAGACGTAGACTGTCGTACTTTGGACACAATAAATTAAGGCATGAATTTTTGGAAAAGACAATCATATTAGGAAAGGTGGAGGGAAGAAGAAAGAGAGGAAGGTCACATGCTAGATGGATGGACTTTATTAAAGAGACCGCAAACATGAGTTTGCAGGAACTGGGCAGAGCAGTAGAGGACGGGAGGGGCTGGAGATGTCTCTTCCATAGGGTCGCCATGGGTCAAGATCGACGCGAAACCAGTAAACAACAACAAGAACAGTGTGACATGTGTACAGAATCTTCCTAGTCTCCAAATATCATTGTGACCTCTCAAAATATGCCCAATGCTAGATATTATAAAATTTCATACCCAGGAAGAGGGGTATAGGGTATGCTAACATTTCTGTAATTTTTGGCCCTCAGAATTGTTGGGACTTGAAATCCCAGCCTGTATCTCTACTGGCCATACTGGGATGGCATTAGAGACATATGACATCAGGGCACCCACAGTTGGAAAAGCCTGTTGTGAAGGCTGCTGTTTGGGCATCTGGATGTTTCAGTTATTATGAACAAGATGGTCCCATTAGTTTTCCATAGCCTAACACCTTCTGATAAATGAAACAACTGAGTAGTATGCTAGTACTGAGCATTATGGAAAAGTTTATTGTAAGAAGACTACTACATATAGTATTTTCATCTGTTTATTAATGTAAAGTTTGGTTATTCTATATATGATTTAAAGTTTAGTTATCTTTTCAGTCTGAAAGTAGTTGCACTAAAAGAAGAAATTAAACGTAAAACCACTGTTTACAATGGAACATAGTTTTTATATATTTAAAATTAGAACAGGGAAAGTCTGGAGTGGGGGAGGGCTGCTCACCTCAAAAAAACTGGGGGGAATAAATCCCCCCATTTCCTTTTCCCCCAAGTATTCACATACTACTGATATGAATGAGAAGTATTTAAGCACCGCCTTAGCTGTTCCTTCCCAATCTTAAAGGTGCTTAATTTAGGCTGCACTGCGATCTAAAGAAAATTTATCTATGCTAGCCACAAATGTTGATTTACTGAAGGGTGATGCCAGGTTAGTAGAGCCCAGCCTTTAATCTTGATTTCAGAGTCTTCACATTTAAGTGCAAATGAGTGAAATTAGAGAAAGGAAGTAGAAATAGACGTGGCAATTGCTTTATAAAGCATTTATCAAATAGCAAGTAGCATGAAAAGATACTAAAGAATTTCCATTTATATAGGGATTAACCACCAAATATCAATGGTTAAAGACTGAGTTTGGCCATGCATTCCAGAGAGGGCTGTTGGACCATGCAAAGATGCATTTGGGGGTGAAAAACCCACAGAAATTATAACTTGTCTCCTATAGTTTAATAACCATGCAATATTTACTGTTACGCTCCTTGGTTCTTTCCCCCTCAGACTAGAGAGAGTCACTTTGATTAACTAGTATGCAGCAAAAACCTTTTTACAGGCTTCAGACTTTTCTTCACCTTTTATGTATCCTGTTTACATATTTTAATATTAATGGAAAGCAACAACCATAAAACATGAGTCTTGACAAAAAAATTGCAGTATTTTAACATTTAAATTTAGCCATAAATAAGGGAAACATAATAAACATGGTCCTCCACCTCCCGTTTGCACATATTGCAGATTGACTTAGCAATAAACATGAAGCTTTATATTATTCTGTCTAAACTGCAGGGCTTAATAATCAGGCTTTAATTTGGGATCTGGTCTCCTACAGTTTTGCATTTTCCTTTCATTTTTAGGAACGGCCATCACTTAATACCACCTCACTGTCATTTTCACTGCATAACTTCACCACTTTGAGAACATCATCAGATAAGATCACTACACCACCGGAAAGCTAAAAAACAGTGGTGGAGAAACCACAGCATTTCAGATGCTGGCAGACTACAACTCCCATCATTCCTAACCATTGACTATGGGGTTGAGGATGATTAAAATAGGAGTCCAACATCATTGGGAGAGGCCACAGGTTCCTTACTCCTGCTATAAAAGCCCTGGCCTATGATATAAAATGAAATGTGTGTAATAAAGAAATATAGGTCAATGCCTCAAGGGACGTAAACTCTACCTGCACAATATCTTCCTTTTATTTTATGTTTAGTAAATTGGACAAATGTTTTTTTTAAAACTTTTTGTGCTCCTGATAGACTGCTCCTACCCCTTTCCCATTGTTCTACCTTGTGAGAACAAACTGGTACCCTCAGGTAATTTTGAACTACAATTCCCACAGCCCCATATTATTAATCATGCTGCCTGAGGCTTTTGAGAGCTGTAGGTTGCATCCACACTGCAGAAATAATCCAGTTTGACACCACTTTAGCTACCATGGCTCAATGTTATGGAATACTGGGAATTGCAGTTTTGTGAGACATTTAGCCTTCTCTTTCAGAGACCTCTGGTGCCAAAACAAACTACAATTGCAAGGATTCCATAGCATTGAGCTATGGCCATTAAGGTGGTGTCAAACTGGATTATTTCTGCAGTGTGGATGGCCTCTCAATCCAAAACACCTGGACAGCCAAAACGTTTCCCACCCCTGTTCTGTTAGTCAACTGGAAATGAAGGTGAACTTTATCAGCCAATCACCTAATCAATATAAGGACCAACATACACAGTCTGAGAAATCAAATAGGACTGTATTTAGCCAAAAGATATGTAATGGCATATTTGAATCCCACATGGCCCCATAAACATCATTTGGATCTAATCTAATAATCTACTTTGACATCATTTTAAAAGCCCTGGCTCAATGCTACAGAATCCTGGGATTTGAAGTTTGTTGTGGCACCAGAACTCAAAGAGAAGACTAAATATCTCACCAAACTACCAGTCCCAGAATTCCATAGCATTGAGCCATGACAGTAAAAGTGGTGTCAAACCGCATTATTTCTGCAGTGCAGATTAGATCAAAATCTCCTTGCATGTGATGCAATACAAAAGGAGGGACCATGCTACCCTCCAGATGTTATTGGATTGCAGCTCTCTGCATCCCTTACCTTAGCTATGCTAAGTAGAGTGGTTGGAACTTGCACTCTTGTGGAAATCCACATGGTTCTTAGTCCTGGTGTAATAGTGTACAGGGAAAGGGATGTAATTTCTTGTTAATTTTGTTCTCAAAGGAAATAAGTAATTTTAGCAATCTTTTCTTGCTCTGTTTTCAAAGGAGTTCAGGGGTTATTCTGCACCAAATTTGGGTATTTTCTGCATGGGAAAGAGTATCTTGTGCACAGGAAATAGAGTTGCTTTTTCTGAGGAGGGGAATGTTGTTTTCTGCAAAAAATGTTTGAATTTTGCACCAAATAAGTCCCAAATAGCAGAGTCTCATCAGTCCAGCATTCTCCCCAGAAGGGTTTCCAGTCGCTGAAGAAACACACTTTTTGACCATTTTCCAAATATTTTTCAATATTCCCTCCATATCTAGTCAGAAAGAAGTATCCCAGCCTTTTACTGGGGTCATTCCTACGCAAAGTGCTTTTGCATTGGATTTGAAAGTTAAAATTATTTTTTAACTTTTATATTAATGTTTTAGTTCTATCTTTTTTTTAAATTATTGTAAGCCACCTTGAGTCCAACTTTGGGAGAAAGGCGTGATACAAATCCCATAAATAAATAAGAATGATTGTACTCCTCATTTCAAACGGGGTGCAGCTATCTATAGTAGCTGAATAGCGAAGGACAATGCTTTCATTGGCAGTATTTTTATGAAGTTGCCTTTAGGAATTCACCTTTTTTATTTTTAATGCCATCTAATAACCTACCAACTTTGTGATCAATGCATTCATTCTTTGCAGCTAATTATTTCAATCTTCTCCCCCCCAAAAAAGAGATGGCAAAAATCCTAAAGATATTTGGAAGCAAATTAACCAGGCCTCTGGTTAATCTAACCCAGGGGTAGGCAACCTAAGGCCCGGGGGCCGAATGTGCCCCCCCTGAGACCTTTGGACTGGCCCCAGGCCAGTCCTGCTGCTGCCGCCGCCGCCGCCACCCCCCGCCATGATGATATTGATTATTGTTGTTATTACTTGTTATTGGGGTTTTCTTGGCAAAATCTCCACAGGGGTTTTGCCATGGCTTTTCTGGGGCTGAGAGAGTGTGCATGCATATATTTTTTAAAAAATTAATTTTTTTTAAATTGTTTGTTTGTTTGTTTTTGGTGCTTCGGCCCCCCAATTGTCTGAGGGACAGCAACCCGGCCCCCGGCTCAAAAAGGTTGCCTACCCCTGATCTAAGCAGTTGAAGCAAAACATTTCCACGCAAACACGAATCACTATAAAAGAGAGTGCTGCAAAGAAACCTGAATTGTTTGGAGCAATGTCTATAATTTGTCTTTTGAAAGTGACATTCTGAAGTCTAATTATTGTTCTCCATCAAATCACCATAAAATCACCATAAAAACAGCATTAAAGCTGCTTGCCAAGAATAATTGGTACTTTTGATTCTCAGGGGAGTTCCACCTTTTTAAAATTTATTTATTTAGCTCATCTGACTGCAGTCTTGGCAACTGGGAAGCAGCACGAAATTGTGGACTGAAGTGGCTTTTCCTCTACTGCTCAGAAGGCTTAGCCAGAAGTTCACTTCCTCCCTTCACTTGACCAGTAGCAAAACTTTTTTCCCTGTGAGAAAGTGGGCTTTTCGCTTTTTCATTGTTTAAGTTCTGAAAAAAATAAAATAAAGGGCAGGACTTCTCCAGCTTGAACAGCTGTGTAGAAGAGGGTACGTCAGCAGGTGTTGCTTGGCATTCAACCAGGTAACAAGTAACAGCTGCTAAAATTTCCTCTGCTACACAACCGTTGAAGATACAGGAGGCCCTCCCTAGCGTTCACTCTGGCAACTCTACTTTGGGTGGGAAGTTGGCAAGAGACAGGGCAGCATGTTTAGTGGTGGTAGAGGGTCGCGGGTACCCTCAGAGCCTGGCACCGCCAATTATAAGGAGTGAGCACATGTGAAATTTACAGGACCTAAGCAGAGCAGTGGAAGATAGGGAGTCTTGGAGACATCTCATCCACAGAGTCAAGATCGACTCGATCAACATAAAAAGAGGAACGTCACCATGGGTTATCCTGCAAAAATAATTCTGTCCAACACCATTTGAACTGCTGCAGTTCCATCCAACAAAATCCTGGGATTTGTAGCTTTGTGAGGCATGAGCACTCTTTGGCAGAGAAGGTTCAAGACCTTGAGAAACGACAAATCCCAGGATGCCATAGGATGGAGCGACATCACTTAAAGTGGCGGCAACCAGAATTATCTCCACAGTGTAGATTCACCCCATGTAAACACGCCCAGATTCACATGAGGTGGTCACTACTGGGTAGAGCAATTTAAAGCACAAATAATTGACTAATACCTTATTTTGTAATTCATACAGTTCTTGAACAAGCTGTACTACCTGCTGGTAGGTAAAGCAATTACATACATTTGTTTGTAGCTAAATAAGACCATTATGCTATTGGTTTAGCACATTCAATCTACATGTGTTTTCATTATTTTAAAGGAATGAATTCAAAATTAAGAATTCCTGTTTCATGCTCTGTTTATATACTATGTAATGCCACTTACTTGAAGACTAAGGTGTCCAGAACTTTCCAGAGGCAAAGTCTGGGCAGCAGAACAGTTTTTCTCCACAAAACGGAAATTAAATGACCACACCATCTGACTGACAGAGACTAATTTACACAATAATAAATATAATAAATGGTTATTGTCATGTTTATGCATGATTTCAAAAGTCTGATATCTTTCTGTGCAGTCCATTCTTTCCCAGAAAAAGTAGGTCTCAATTCTTTAGTGTTTGATATATGAGATGGATTCAGTTTTAAGTTACGATGGGAATGATTTTGAAATGTCTGTCTATATTAAATTCAGATTTCATTTCAGATCACATTATTTTAACGGGTATTCACTGTCAATAATGTCTTTATTTTTAAAGTAGGCTAAATCCATTGCTAGTCCTGCCTTGGGTAGTCCCACTGAAATTGTCAGGGCTTTTTTGTTGCAATTAAAGTCTCATCAATTTAAATGGGTCTATCCTAAGTAGGATTTATGCTGGACTAACCCCCCCCCCCGGGAATTTTTTTTCTCATTCTACTGCCCAAAAGAGTATGATAAAAAGAGTACAGGTTGAGTCTCTCTCACTATCCCCAACATCTGCCATGCTGCACAATTAATGCAGTTTGACACCACTTTAACTGATGTGGCTCTATTCTATGAAATCCTGGGATTTGTAGTTTGTTGTGGCACCAGAAATCTCTGAGAGAGGCTAAATAGCTCACAAAACTAGAGTTCCCATAATTTCCTAGCATCAAGCCATGGCAGTTAAAGCAGTGTCAAACTGCATTATTTCTGCAGTGTGGATGAAGCATGAGAGAGGAGCATTTAGAATTCTCAACCAGACAGCTCTAATGACTCAACAAACTACAAACCACAAGATTATATGGGATGGGACCATCGCTGTCATAATGGAAACACAGTGCTGTAATTTGTAGCATGAATGGTCCCCAAATGACCCTATCTAGCAGGGAAGAGAGTCCCTTTTTCATGGCATTTGACAAATTAGAATGGGGGGGGGGGGGGAGAGCAGTGGAACAGTATGGTTTTTCCCAATATTTTGTTAGGGTATGTTGCTAACATGGCCATTTTTCAAGTTTTGATCTCCTCGGTAAGGTTTCTAGAGAGCCAGCACTCAAGTAATGGCTTGAGTGCTGGACTAAGGAGGCCTGAGTCCCAGTCCAGGTCAGCCATAGGCACTTACTAGGTGATCTTAGGCAAGTTACACTCCCTCAGCCTTAGAGGAAGGCAATGACAAACCTCCTCTGAATGAATCTTGCCAAGAAAACCTTATGACACCACTGCCATAAGTCAGAGTCCACTTGAATGCATAGAACATCAACAGGAAATAGGGTATCTACATTTTTCGAATCAAGCCAATCCATCTCAGGATTGATATTGGTATGTACACAGAGCAGGTGCCACCTTGGGTGGAGGATCCTTTGGGTGGCAAAATGTCTTGGGTTAGATCTATAGATAGGAGATGCATTTTTCGCTAGCACACCTCCATGGAAATGCATGGGACCACGAAGCACTGTTCATGATTTCACATGGTGGCAAGGCTCATTTTGAACTCTTTGAATAACAGATTGTAGGAAAACTGCATTTTGCTAGCCTCCTTGTAACGTGAAGGACATTCACACTCTTGGCTGCAAAACTGAATGGGAGAAACAACTGTACTGCAGAATAAATGAACACAACAGATGGACCAGGGTCTTGACCCATATGAATGGTTCTGGGGCCAGAGAGGGAGTAGCAAATGGAGTGTTGATCCTTGATAGGGGACCGAGTGTTTTACAAGCCTAGCTTTTTTCATTTGTGAAATCGGAGACCATGTGCCTCTCGATTCCACTTATTGGAGAGCAAGAGCAGGACGGCAGTATTATTCTTAATGTCCTGCTTGTGAGAGTCCCAAAGTTGATCCTCTGTTCCATTCCAGCAGGGCTCTTCTTATATTCTCTTAGGGATTATTTAGATGATGAAAACAATCCATGTAGAAGCTGAGTTGAATCTTTGTTGTTTTCATGCATTTTGAATGCACCCAAGTAAGTTTGGAGGGGGCTGCCAAAACCCCCACTTAAGCTGGGATAATTGATCTTGAGTTTCTTTCCAAGTTTTTCTAAAATATTAGCATTCTCAGCTGTGCGAATAATGGCTGTGAATAGACTCAGGATAAACTGGGATAAAACTCTGCATGCCTTGAAAATGTTCGAGTACATCCGCATCATTGACTCCATCTTTATTTGAGTGCTGGTTATGGTTCCCTAGTGTGAACAACAAACCTGGAATGCATGTGTGATGTTATTCACACGCTAAAAAACCCCAACATTTGAATGATCCCTGGGTGTATGTTTTGTGTGTTCCAACCATGTGCTATGACATTGGAGCCTTTATTCTGAATTCACTTAGCAATTTGAGCACTCACATTGAAAAATACCTCCCCGCCTCCTCTTCTATTTGAAGCATGACCTATAATAGTCAGGGGGGAAGCAGACGGGCAGCACGGGGCCGCCTTGGGAAGCTGCGGATCGGGGCCAAGGTATCCGCACTCCTCGGCCCTGAAGCGCAGTGTCCCAGGCCCAGGAAGGAGTGCTAAAATAGCGCTCCTTCCGCAAGACGCCGAAGGTGCAGCACAAAAGGCCTCCAGCACACCTTCGGTGCCTCTTCTGCTGCAGCGTGGGCGGACGCTGCAGTGGAAATGCATTGTCGGAGCGCCAGCCGTGCGGAGGTCCGGCCGCTCCGATGACGTTTTCAGGAAGGGGTTGGGGCGCCCAGCGTGAGGCTGCCCCTCCCCTTCCTGGCCTCGAAAACGGCACTTTGCACCATCTGCTTAGGCCCTCACTCCCAGCCTTGAGCTGGTGTTGGTCTACATTTCCACAACCCCTGCCTGCTGCTGACTGGGGATGATGGAAGTTGTAATCAACACTGTCTGTGAGCCTGAGATTGCAGTAAACTGTTTAAAGAAGCATTTGAAACTGAATTGAAAAGCAATCTGTAAATTTACTTTTTTTATAAGTTTGATTATACAGGAAGCAAGCTAGCAGGAATTGATGCAGTAAGATAATAGGGTTGATGGTGCTCAAACACAATTGCTCTGTAGTTCTGAAAATGAATTAGTGCGTGAACAAGTGGTTGCTTGCACTCTCCCAGGCATAATGCTCAACAATTAAGAAATAATTTATTCCTTTGTAAATATCTTCCATTTTCCTGAAGCTAATGCTTTTATTTGCACAATCGACTTATCAGTCTCTTCCATGTACAAGACGTTTCACTGGAACATTTTTTTAAAAAGGCCTCAGCATGCCTCTGCTGATTTTAGATACTACAAAGTAAACATCACTGGATCTAAGGTTGGGCTTAATTGTTCTAGAAACCCCCATACCAGCATTTTGGGTTTCCAAGGATTACCTCTAAGCTCATAGCCAAATGTTACACACACAGAGGGACCATTTTAAAGAGGAGCAATCTCTTAAAATGGGCAGAAAAGTTACACATTTTTGAACTACAATTCCCCAGCTCTCCCATGGAGATTCTAGGAGTTGTAATAAAAATATACATTTTCTAAATTCTGAAAATGTATGGATGTTGTTGGGGCATGTCATGGGCCATCATATCATGCCTTTTGCAAGCTGTCCTAAATGCCCACTATTGCAAAAACCACATGCCCAGTCCTATTAGTATGATTGGTTTTTAATCTGCAAAAAGCTATAGCTGAATGCTCAGATAAAAGCATGAACAGAAATGGGGAAAACCAGATTGCATCATGCTGCTATGAAATTGAAAGCAATTCAGAGGCAAAATATCAGCCACTGTCTAGCCTATGGCAAAGGGATTGACACTATCCCAATGAAATCAATGGGACCTAAAAAACAAATCTGAACTGGCTTGACTTGTGCCCACAACTTATTCCATGTGAGCATGGTAATTGTGGGTAGCAGAGTAGGAACCAGATTCAACAGCAAACAAAGAACAACACCTTTTGAGAGCCAGGTCATCATAAATACTGGAAAGGACCAAAACATTCCTCCAATTCAGCCCAATGCTATATTATTTTATAAAGCCAGGCATTGTTGAGGACTGATCTTCGGGCAGACCTCCTTGGAGCTTATCACATTACAAATAAATCTATTTACCCCTGCCAGTTTCAAGACAATTACGGGATGCAGCCGGGTACTATCACACGCAAAATGCTGCCAATGCCGCCATCCAGTGGCATCCCGCCTAAAACCTGGCTAAAATCTGTGCTCAACTGGCTGATTTGCAAAGTACATCGGCCATATGAGCACAGCTTGTAGGCGGGTTTTAGGCAGGATGCAGCCAGGTGGCGGCAGCGGCATTGGTGACATTTTGTGTGTAATACCCGGCTGCATCCCATAATTGTCTTGAAACTGGCAGGGGGTAAGTACGTTTATTTTGTAATGTGATAAACTCTCTTGTTTTGAAGCAAACAGATTTCTTAATCCCATGTTACCCTAGTTATTTGAATATATAACTGAAGAGAGTTGTTCAAAGGAAAGTTGTTTTATATACAATTTATAGGGATTTGTAGCAGGAGATCAGGGTGTGTGTGTGTGTAGGTTTTAATGCATGATGCACCTGCATCACCAGGTGTAACCCTTATCACCAGCTTCTTCCTTATTATTCATTTAATGTTTTACCACACTTCAGTCTTGCAGAAATCCCCAACTCTACAAGCTACCAAAAACAAGAATTACTGGACTGGAGACAAACTTCAGCCAGGCAGAATTCTCAGCAGCATCTAATTGGTTCATTCCATGTTTTTCCATGTGAACCTAGGCAAGCATCTCCTAACTTGCTGTGATAAATGGAGAAAATCTGAGCTTAGGGAAGCACCTTGCTGATCACAAAAAACACTGCTGATTTATTTATTTATTTGTAATACAAATTTTGTCAGTGTTCTTTCACTAAAAACAACCTTACAGCAAACAATTTCTTAAAAAATCATGACGACAGCTTTCTAACTAAAATTAGAGTCCAGCAGTATATGGAGTTTTTCTGAGATGTTTTAGATATTGTACTTTCTCAGACCATCATTTCAAGAAAACGCAAGTGTCAGTCAACCTTTGCACATTTGTGTATAGGGGAAGAACTGCAATGATAACTTAATGGTGAAAAAATTGACATGGTTAACTGTAGAAGAAAGATTATTACAGGCAACGTCAGTAACGATATTGTGTGTTTTTAAAAGAAAGAATCCTTATACACTCTTTTAAAAAAATTTGATATGAAATACCAACAACAAAAGTAGATGAATACAGAGAAGTTAATATAGCATTTCCATGACTGCTACATAAGCATAAGGCTACTATTGTGATGTAAACTTGCATTTCAACCCACTTTGAAATAAGTCCTATTGAACAAAGTTGGATTTGCTTTCAGTTAATACACCCTTCTAATGGACACTGGGTTTTTGTCATATTTTGATATGCAGTGTTTCAACTTTTTCCATTCACTTTGAGACCAAACTGACCCTAATATTCTTTCAGTGTAGTTAAAAATAGACACACAGATCTGGGGAAATGCTACGACTGAAAAAGCAGCCCCCCCCCCTTATAGTCATAAGCTTAGGGCAAGAGGTTACAAATCTTTTGTATTTCTTTGTCTCGCTGATGGTTTCAAATACATAGTTGATAAATTTCTGATGGTTATTGATTAATGACAATTTATTTGCACTAAAAATGCTGCAACATGGACTGTTTTTTATTTTGTCTTCTATGGTGGACAGACTTAAACCTCAGGATAGAAATAAGGTGATATATAATATATGTATATATATGTACAAGGGAGTGATGAAAAGCCATTAAATTTACATCACATTCCACATATTCATCCTGACGTTCGCCCCACTTGTCACATCATTTTTCAAGTTTCTTTAATCATTGCAATGATAATAATAATTGGATGTCTGGTCACTGAAATACTGCTCTGCTGCTGCTATCACCTGTGAATCATTCAAAAATTTCCTTCCTTTCATTTCCTGCTGACCTCTAAGTCCTGAATTTCTTTGGCCGTGGAGACCCAAGTGCCACTACAGGGATTGTTGTTTGGTTTCTAGATCATAGTGATGTAACCATGTTTTATAAACAGTGACAAGTCATTCCAAAAACTTTCACTGGATTGTTTAAAATGCTGCAAAATCAGCTTGGAGATAGCCACTCAGTTTCATTTCTGGTCAACATTCAAACATCTCAGCACCTACTTGGCTGAAAGCTTCTGCATAGCCAATTGCTCATGAATGAAAACCCAATGTGTTCCTGGGGTATCTCTAGTGTTTCGCCATTTGTTTTAGCTCAGATTTGCTGATCTACCAAATCAGGTCATGAACACACACAACACTTTTAGGAGTTGACGCTGCTGAAGGCCTCTCAGACCTTGCTGTATCTTCAGTCTCGAAATGGCCACACTGAAGCAACATCTTCACAGTTGACTATGACAAGTACTTGTCACTCAATGTTTGCATTATACAATCATGGATTTCCTTTGGAGTTTTCTTCTGAGGAACAAGAACTTCATGACATCATGGAGTTCAATATTTGAAAATTTCACACTTTCCACTGATATAGTTCTATCAATGATCTGAAAAATGTCATAAATTAGAGCTGCAAACCTGCAAATTGGCAGTTTACAATAAAAAAGAGCACTCTTTCAAGTCACAGTGACAAAATTACTGTCGGATTTTGGGAAGTAGGTCAGGCTGAGAACTTTTCAAGATCTCCTCATATGGTGATACATATATGTACCACCACACATACACATGCACACCCAATGAATCAGGTGATAAAGTAGAAAGATAGTGCTGTGACTGAAAAAAAGTCCTTACAGTTCCAAGATCACAGTAAACTGCACATTCTTGAAAAAAGAAAAAGGACAGGTTACTTACCTGTAACGGTATTTCTTCGAGTGGTCATCTGCGAATTCACACAAATGGGTTTTAACTGCGCATGTGCAACTGGTTCGGAACCTTCTAGAATCACTAGGCAGAAGTTGGATTGCAACTTTTTGGCGGTAGCTCCGCCCACCTCTATATAAGCCCCGCGTTCCCGCTCACTCCTCAGTTCCAAGTACGCCGCTAAAAAGCGACAGCAAGGTTATCAAATAGAGCAGGACATGACTGAGGGGAGGTTGGGTGGGATTTGCGTGAATTCACAGATGACCACTCGAAGAAATACCATTACAGGTAAGTAACCTGTCCTTCTTTGTGGTCTCTGCGAATCACACAAATGGGTTATTCAGACTAGCAAGCTAAAGTCAATGGAGGAGGGAGTGTCCTGACAGAAAGCTTGCAGGTACAAACAAGAATGTTTATTGGCACAAACATCAGCCAAAGTAAATTAGGCACCTTCACATATATATGCATTGCATTCAAGTGCATCAAGAAGTGAATGTAATTCAACAGTCAACAAATTTTAGTTTGCAAATGGAATAAACAGTACGAGTTGCATAGAGTCAAGTCTGAATTCAGGTAGAACCCGTATTTATGTCAAATAAATAATAAATAAACCTTCAAGTCAGGTATCAATGTACATACATTTGTACCGCAGCAAATAATCAACATACTCAACTTGAACAAGTGTATAATGAAGTTAGTGCAAACATTGTGCAAATACATTCAATGAAGTCCAGATAATAATACTGCTCTCCCAAAGGCAGCCTCCTGTCTGGCTCGTGTGTCCAACCTGTAAAGTTTGATAAAAGTCATTGGTTGGGACCAGACAGCTGCCTTACATACATCTTCCAAGGGAACGCCAAACAGGAAAGCAGAAGATGATGCTACCGCCCTTGTAGAGTGCACACACACCCGGCCTGGTGGATTCTTGCCTGCCAGTTCATAACACAAGTGAATGGTCGAGGTCACCCACTTAGTCTCTGAGGAGTCACAGGCAGTCCTTTCTTGTGTTCAGAGTAGCACACAGAAAGCCTCTCCGAGCATCTCGAGCCCGAAGTACGCTCCAAATAGAAAGACAAAGCTCTACGAACGTCCAGTGTGTGCAGTCTTTGCTCGGCCTCAGTGGTCGGGTTCAGGGCCAGGATGGGTAGCACAATGTCTTGGTTAATATGGAATGCAGACACCACCTTTGGTAAAAAGGTGGTATCAGTACGGAGGACCACCTTGTTTTTGTGGAACCGAAGATAGGGTTGGTCCATCCTTAAGGCACATAGCTCCCCAGCCCGGCAAGCTGAGGTCAATGCTATGAGGAACACCGTCTTCCATGTCAACAGTCTCATGTCGGTAGTAGCCATTGGTTCAAAGGGTTTTGTAGATAGGTAAGACAACACCAAGTCCAGGCTCCAAGCCAGTGTTGGTACCGAGAATGGTGGGTGTAGGTTATTGAGCCCTTTAAGAAATCTTTTGACTAATGAGTCAGAGAAAAAAGAGGGTCGGCCATCCAGCTGGTAGTGGGAGCAGATGGCAGAGAGGTAGCATTTGATAGAAGCAAGGCAAAGTCCTGTTTCGGAGAGGGAAAGAAGAAACTCAAGTACTGTCAGTACCGAGATACGGGATGGAGGAATCCTTCTGGCTGACAGAAAGTCCATAAACTTCCTCCATTTGTAGGAGTAAGACCGCCTGGTAGAAGGCTTCTGGGCTGCTATAATTATTGTCTGTAGATGAGCTGGAAGTGAGCTTAAGGTTGAATTCTCCATGCTACTAGAGGTAGCGAGTCCAGGTCTGGGTGGCGTACTCTGCCCCTGTGCATTGTGAGAAGGCCTGGGCGATACACCAGGCGACAGTAGGTTTCTTGAGAAAGATGCAGAAGTGGAGCAAACCAAGGTTGTCTCAGCCACTATGGAGTGATCAAGATGGCATCTGATCTGTCTGTTCACATTTTGGTGAGCACTCTGGTTATGAGTGGAAATGGAGGAAACACATAAAATTTCCTCCCGCACCACACGAACTGGAAGGCATCGCCTCAAGAAGCTCAGGTTGGAATCCTCGAACAAAACTCTGTGCAATGAGTGTTGTCCTCTGTGGCAAACAGGTCGATGTCTCTGGTCCCCCAGAGGGAGAAAAGCCAGGAAACTGTCTTGGGATGGAGACGCCATTCGTGACCTGGATTGGAGGACCTGCTGAGGCTGTCGGCCAGTTCGTTCTCTTGTCCGAGAAGGTGAATGGATTGGAGGAGAATGTTGTGGTCGATGCACCAATCCCAGATGCGAAACGTGATGTTGAGTAAGGTCGAGGATTTGGTTCCGCCTTGCTTGTTCAGGTAATACATGATGGTGGTATTGTCCGTCGTGAGCAGCACCACTTTGCTCGACAAGTCCATTTGGAAAGCTCTGAGTGCTTTCTCCACAGCAAGCATTTCCAGGGCGTTGATATGAAGAGTCTTCTCGTTTGAGGACCACACCCCTTTTACAGTTAGTCCTCGGGAGTGAGCTCCCCAACTTTCCATTGATGCATCCGTGGTCAGTGTGACTTCTGGCTGAGGAGGTAGAAATGGCATCCCTGAGCAAACGTTGTCGGGATGGAGCCACCAACGAAGAGACGTCGCAACGTGAGGCGGGATGGTGAGCCACTTTGAGGGGGAGTCGGAGGTGGCATCGAACGAGGACAGGAACCAGGATTGAATGGGTCTGAGGCGCAGCCTCGCCCATGGTGTCACAAAGGTTGTTGAGGCCAGATGTCCCATCGCTGTCTGCACAAAGTGAGCCGGGATCCTGTTGTGCTTGAGGCAAGTCCTGATGGAAGCGGTAAGGGATGCGAATCTGTCCTCTGGAAGGAAGGCTTTTTCTCGTTCTGAGTCCAAGGTTGCTCCGATGAACCTGACTTTCTTGGCAGGCGTGAGGCTGAACCTCTTCGTTGACTCTGAGTCCCAACGAGTGGAGCAGACTGAGGGCAAACTGGATGTCGTTCAACAGTTTTTCTCCGGATGGTGCTGTGAAGAGCCAGTCGTCGAGGTATGGGAAGAGTTATCCCTTTGCGGTGTAGGAAGGCGGCGACTGGGGCCACGCATTTGGTAAAGACCCTCGGTGCCAAGGACAGTCCGAACGGGAGGACTTTTTATTGATAATAGTTGGTGCCGACTGCAAAGGCCAAGAATCTGCAATGATCCTCTTGGATGCTGATATGAAAATAAGCGTCCTTGAGATCGAAGGTGGCAAACCAGTGGTCTTTCCGTAAAAGAGGCAAAATGGAAGCAAGAGTCGTCATGCGGAAGTGTTTGTACTCAATGAAGGAGTTCAGTGTTCTCAAGTCTAAGATGGGCCTAAGGCCCGAGTCCTTTTTAGGTATAATAAAGTAGTGGGAAAAGAAGCAGCGTCGGGCCCGAGAAGCGGGAACGGGTTCGATCGCTCCTTTATCTTTCAAGGCGCGCACTTCGTCGAGTAAGGTGTCAGAGGGGGTTGTGATGACAATAGCTCCAGTTGATGGGAGCTCTTCGAATTCTAGGGCATAGCCCCTTCTGACGATGTCAAGTACCCAAGAATCGGAAGTGATGGTGGCCCCGATGTTAAGAAAGGGCTTTAGTCTGTCATCAAAGGTGTTGACGGAGTGCGCGGCAACACATCATTGTTTTCTCCTGGTCTCGAAGGGTTTCCTTCGGAATGCCTGTGTTTGGTGTTGCTGGCGGCGACCAGAAGATGAAGAGGAGCATGGAGTTTGTCTCCTACGTGACTGGTTTTGAGGTTGAGAAGCGTCTTGTTGGAAAGGACGCTGGGCGGAAGGGTACCAGGGTCTTGGTTGGTAATATCCGAATCTCCTCCTGGAGGACTGAGATGGTTGGATGCCATACTTGCACGCAGCAGTTTTCATCTTATATTTGAGGTTAAGTTTCTCATCAGTATCCTTATGGAAGAGACCGGATTGGTCAAACTGCAAGTCCTCAATGGTTGCTTTGGCCTGGGTTGTTAAATCGACCGCTCGCAACCATGCATGCCAACAGAGTGAAATCGCATTAAGCAGTGTCTTTGAGGAGCAATCTGTAAGATTCCGGGCAGTCACAATCTGCTGAGCACCAACTGCATGTGCCTCTTGCTGAAGGGCAAGGGCATAAGGCTTATGTTCCTCCGGAAGATGTTCAAGGATTGGTCCAAGCTTTTCCATAAGATGTTGGGTGTAGGCACCCAAACAACCCACGTAATTGGCCACTTTGAGGCCTAGAACAGAGGTGGAATAGGATTTTTTAGCCAAGAAATCTATCTTTTTTCCCTCCTTGTCTGCCAGGGAGGTGGAGGATTTTGATGTGGAGACATAATGTGCACCTTCAACTATGTCTGAATGTTGATGAGGATGGTCTGTCATCCATGCGGGCTTAGGGTCGGCGATTCGATACAAATTGTCCATGCGCCTCGAAGTGTGTGAGGTAGATGTTGGTACCTCCCAAGATCTTTTCAAGATTTTAGCCAGAGACGGCATGTAGGGAATAGCCGGCCTGTCAATTACTCTCGAACCTTTGGACCCATTTTTCCAGTTGGTCAGAGGCCTCCTCTTCTTCAGGTTCAGCGACCTTCAGGTCAAGAGCACGAGCCATGCGAAGGATTTGGTCTGTGAAGGCACGAGCATCATCCGAAGGAGAAGACGACTGGGTATTCAGGGGTGGTCTGGTTTGGGTGGGAGACCAGTCCAAGTCCTCATCAGATTCAACCACCGGATCCGGTGAGATGGAACGGTACGACGGGGTGGAGTCGGAAAAGGAGGGGCGACATGGATTTTTACGCTCACCTCTTAGACGTTGGCTTCTAGTTGGAGGCGACGGACTGGGAGATGGGGATCGATGTTTGGATATGGAAGAACGACGATGGGATACAGAAGATCGATGTATTCGAGGAGTTGAAGGCGATGAGGGTATAACCCTCTGCTGATGGGAATCACTGGAAATGATAACGGCGTCGGGATGGACCAGGTGATGGAGACGGAGAAGGCAAGACGAAACGGCGCATCGGGACTGGAGAGGAGGGGGGCTGCTGTGCCGCAGGAAGACGGTGAGAGGACGGTACCGGAGAAGGAAGGGGCTGCTGTGTAGCAGGAAGAGGATTAAGTCTCTGAGCCAACGCGGGAAGAGACTGCTGCATAGCAGGAAGGTATTGGAATTGACGCCTCTGTTCTTCCATGAGACGCAACTGCTCGGGCTGGACAGGGAGCAGGTAGCTGTTGGAAGCTTCATTATAGACCAGTTGCGGGAACCTGGAAATCCACGGGTCTGAAGCTGGTTCGAGTGCAGGCTGTTGCTGGATCTGCCCCGAAACAGATGTAGGAGACGGATCACCCTCGGATCCGATATTGTGGGTTAGAGACGGGGAGACGGTGGAAGGCATGGCCATACGCAGTGTTTTGGTCGGAGGCTGTTGTATTTCCGCCTCGGACTCTGTGTCGACACACACCATCGGAGTGGTCGGTTTCGACATAAACGGGCCTGTGCAGGTCGGTACAGAGATAGTTGTTGGTGGAGGTGCGGAGCATGATAACAACGGGGTTTTAAGATTTTCCCTGGATCTAGACTTGCTCCTAGAAAGCATTGGCTGTTCTCCGTCGGTGGAGTGGTGGGGGGATGCAGAACGGGCTTTCTTGCTGGACAAAGGAGCCTCCTCAATGGTCTCCAAGTGTTTGCACTTGGAAGACCTCTTTCCACCCCTTTCCACGTCCTTAGGACTCACGCTCTCCATGTGTTTGGATGACCTCTTAGATCTCTCCCTGGATCTTCCCCTTTGTCGAGGGGGGTCCAAGGAAGGCTTGGAAATGGCTACTGAAGCCAAGGCCGTAGCTGGTTCCTCAGCTTGCAAGGCCTTTTCCCACAAAGCCGCCCTCAGCCTGACCATTCTATTCTTCAAGACTTGAGGGGTCATTTTCCTGCACAGCTTACAGGTTTTTGGATTGTGGGTGTCTCCAAGGCAAAAGACACATTCCTCATGTTGGTCCGAAGTCGGGAATTTAGAATTGCAAGAGATGCAATGTTTGAAAGACGCCATGGTCATCGAATCCAAAACGTGAAGCAAAGTCGAAGTTGTTAACAGTCCAAGTCAAGTCGATTGTAGCGGTGAATAGTCCAATGAACAGAATAAAGTCTCAATCCAGAAGAATAGTCAAGTCCAATAAATGTGGTCAAAACCGTTAGACGAGTAAACTGCCTAGTAGCGAGGTTCCTTGCTAGCTGCAAAAGCGAAAGGAACTGAGGAGCGAGCGGGAACGCGGGGCTTATATAGAGGTGGGTGGAGCTACCACCAAAAAGTTGCAATCCAACTTCTGCCTAGTAATTCTAGAAGGTTCCGAACTAGCTGCGCATGCGCAGATAAAACCCATTTGTGTGATTTGCAGAGACCACAAAGAAGAAGAAAGATTTGTGATTTTGGTATAATATTTGCACTCTCAATGAGAAATATGTGAAAAGATTTTTCTAGAAGAAAATGAAACAATGATTTAAAAAAAACACATAGGTACGTAACTTGCACCTCCAAGAATTAAAAGGGCTACTGATCTCACCTTACTCTACTAAACTACTCCTACCATACTTTTGCTGCAGTCCATCTTTAACCCAAGACTCCTACTCTCTGTTCCATCTCCAGCTTATGATCCTTTGATAACTAAATGAAATCTCCAGATTAGAAACAGTATATATCTGAATTCCAGATGCTGGAACAAATAATGTGAGAAGTTCATGTCCTATTGTCCTGATTGTAAACCCCCTGCTGTGAGGTATCTGGCCAGCTAGTTTTGGAAACAAAGTGCTGGAGTAGATAGAAGCAAGTGACCTGTCCAGAACCAGCGTAAAAGGCAGAGGGGAGTTTGAATCCATCAACATAAAACTATTTCTTGGTCCTTCTTTTTCTGCTGTAACTAATTTTAAAGATGGTAAATAGTCAGGTTGAGAGACATCATTTACATGTGTTGTAGAATTTGAACTGTGGGCTTTGGCCCCACAGCCCCTGGGTCCTTTAGCAGAGCAAAATTAGAGAAGGAAGACCACTGATGAAATACAAACAGGATAAATTTATTAATGTGCACAGTGTCCCAAGAGAAACTCGTGTTTCCAAACCTGGGCAAAGGACAAAGAAAATGGCCGATGTTTTTATACCCAAACAGACAAAGAACTCATCTCTTACATCTTATTGGATGCTCTAAACTTTAAACACATAGAATTCTAAGCAATGAGAGTAAAGATCTATGCATACATTATAATCTGCTTAGGGTACCATTTGTGCCTGACCCACTACATTCCAGGAAAACATCTTATCAGCAGAGACTGTTATTGCCAGAACCTTTCAGGGTCTCTCTGCATTGATTTATTGTTATGGCTTTATGGGGCATCCTGGCACCTCTTTGTTATAGCTTCAGGGTCCCTCTAAGGCCACTGTGTAAATAAACATTTTGACATTCTGGCCATGTGTTTCTGTGTTAAAGGTATCAGTTCTTGCAGGCCTCTAATTTCTACACACAATAGTACACATTTCTAACTTAGGCATATAAAACATTGATTATCATTGATTATCAAATTATTACTACTTCACATGACACCATAAACTGAGTACAAGGCAAAGGATGAAAACATCTGAATTCCCTTCCAGATCCCTCATAATCATTCTCCTCACCTCAAATTTTCTTTCAGTTAAGTATTCATCTACTCCCACACCCAAAGACAGATTTTTTTCTCTCTCATTCAAAGCAGCTCTTGTCTCCTTCAGTCATAGAATCAGAGTTGGAAGAGACCACAAGGGTCATCTAGTCCAACCCCTGCCATGCAGGAACACTCCTGACAGATGGCCATCCACTGTTTAAAACCTCCAAAGGAGGAGACTCTACCACACTCTGAGGCAGCATATTCCACTGTCAAACAGCTCTTTCCATCAGGAAGTTCCTCCTAATGTTTAGGCAAAACATCTTTTCCTGAAATTTGAATTCATTGCTCCATGTTCTAGTCTCTGGAGCAACAGAAAACAAACTTACACCATCCTCAATATGACATCCCTTCAAATATTTTTAAAAGCTATCACGTCACCTCTTAACTTTCTCTTCGCCAGACTAAACATACCCAAATCCCTAAATTGCTCTTCATAGAGCATGGCATCCAGAACTTTTACCACTTTGGTTGTCCTCCTCTGGGCATGTTCCAGCTTGTCAACATCTTTCTTGAATTGTGGTGCCTAGAACTAGACATAGCACAGTTTGCCCTCTGTATCCCATTTCCTTATCCAAGGATTGCACCATCAATAGCTTATATTTTAAAAAATATAAATTCCAAAAAGCAAGCCTTGATTTAGCCATTTTATATAAGCTACACCATTTTACTATGCCATTGTATTTAATGGGACTTGAGTATCCATGGATTTTGGAATTCACAGGGAGTTCTGGAATGAAACCCCAGCAGATACCAAGGGCCTACTGTATTCCGGGTGAAGTCTCTGTCACATAGTTGATGGTCCCCCTTTTATATCCAATTCAATGCTAAGCCTGGAGCACTCCTTCCTTCATTCTTTTTCAACCCAAATACTGAAACCTAAGAAGGTGGGAGAACCAAAGGATGCAATTAAAATGAGTTATTATTGTTTAATCAGCTGCTTGCTACAGACCTACTTCCACCATTTTAAATTTTTTAAATAAAAAATCAGCCTGAGATGATAATTATTTAAAGTCAATTATATTTATTTAGGTCATTTGTACACAGTGGATTGTAGTTTTTTGCTCTTCTTCAAAAATTGTGGATATTGATCTACTGAATGTTGTAAATAAGGGGCAATCAGTAATTTGTCCAACAGATTCAAGAATATATATGTCCAAATGAAATCTCAGCATATTGACAATTCACATTCTGGAGTGCTCTGTTTTATCTTACAGAATGGACAAGTGAATGACAAATAAATACAAATACTCTAGCTGCATGGAAATGTTGCCATCAAATAGAAATTAGAAAACCTTACTGGTAATGAAGGAAGAAAAAAATACCACATCTTTTGAAAAATGAAACAGTTGTGGAACAGCCAGTCTTAGCAGTCAGGCACTTCTGTACTTTCTTAATAGAGGGATTAGAAACTATCATTAATCATATTAACTCTACAATGTAAGCATGCATTTTAATGTTCTGAGGTTTAACAATTCTCTTTCAATGATGTCTCTCATTCTGGGAAATTGTGCACCACATAACTTTCAAGTACTAAAAGTCTTTTACAGAGTGTAATTTAACACACACACACAATTACTGAAGTCACTACAATTAAGGAAGATAAGTACTATTTTTTCTTTCTTTTGAAATTATACGGATTATGAATATTTAAGGCTTGTTGGCTGACCAAATTTGCAAATTGCTAAGCCAGACACATTGTTTCCCAATTCCTGCCAAAAGTCAGTGTCACCATCTTGACTTTCAAGAGGGGGCCATAGAGGTCAAAGGCAATGCATACCAACACTAAACATGCCCATAACTTGTATCAATCTTAGAAAGTCCTCCAAGATTCATATGACTGTGTCAGAGATCCTTGAGTGCTTTCTCTACTGACAAGCCATATAGCTCTTTCCCTCTAATGGGCAGTGCCCCTTTCTCCTCTTCTACAATTAAACTTTCTAAGTCAAGCATGATGGAAATATGTGGCTCTCCAGAAGGTATTGGACTGTAAAACCCATCCTTCCTCACTATTGGCTACATTGGCTCAGCCTGATAGGGACTGCAGTTCAACACCATTAGGAGATCCACATGTTCTTCCTAAGTAAAATTTGTCAAGAGATCTCCAGCACTTCTATCACTCTGTAAAGCTAGAGATCCATGTCATCTATGACTATTTGTTTTCTGATTCCTTTTGAGATATAATCTAACAGGGGGGAAAAGTGACGAAGGGGGCCAAGCAATATCCATCCAATCAATGTGCATTAAGTCACAGAAGCAGCATCCTGATGACAGTGACAAACTGCTGCCGATTAGTCCAGCCATGAATTAGGATACACAAAGGGTTTGGAATGAGGAATGTCAAAGCCAGTCCAAACATCATTTTAGCACTGAAGGGAGCTGACATCACACCCATCAGAACAAATACAGACATCTTGCAAATGAAACAACCCTGGGGCTATTTTTTTGCATCTCCAGCTTTCATGAGGGCCTTAATAGCCCTTGCTCGCATCTCAAGCTCCAGGAGCTCCAGCTGCTGTGCTGATGGCTGAACATCATCTGCTGGAGGAACTGCTAATGCTGCTGTCTTAGTCTCCTTTGGGGAGGATTCAGCAAGCCCCAGGATCTCGTTTACGCTTTTCTCAATGTCCTTCTGAAGGTCATCTATCTGACCATCTCCACTCTTGACAGTCTTTTCCGGCACATCTGGACTCTCTTCTTCGTTGCATGGACCTTCAATCTCGCTATCATATGCGTCGGCATTTATGCTGAGAACATCACTATCCTCTCCTTTGCCTGCAGAGCAAAATTAACATGAAGAAAGGAATTCAGAAGCCTAACCAAAAGGATTGATTTTCACCTTGCAAAATACCACCTCAACACACAAATATTCCCTTGCACAGATTTAAACTATAGGAAAGGTCATCTATAAATTAAAAACAACAGTTTCTCTCTCTTCCACCCTCCCCCAGTCTTAAGACTGATTTAATTTAGACAGGTTTTAATGCATTTTATTCCAATTTAGAGGAACATGCAGTAGACCAAAGCAACAGCGGTTGGAAAATTTATTCCATCGTATGGAATTGCATGATCTATTTTCCTAATTAAAATGTCATAAGGTTTTATATCACAAGGAAGTGCCTGCATTACAAAATGAAAGTTGATGTCGGGAGCCTTTGGGATCGACTACTGTTTATTATTTTTGAAGTAAATTTAATTCCTAAAGTGCAGCTTAAAAATACTCCAAGAATTACTTTATATGTGGTAACAAAAATAATACAAGGGTACAGTTAACAGTGTATTAATACTGTTTTATTAATAGAGATGCTTGTGCAAAGAATTATAAATGGAATGTTCAGTTTAAGTTACCTGAAGAACAATTAAGATATTCTTACCTTATTTCTTGGATTTTGATTAAAAACAAAGGTTAGGGAACAAAGAGTCTGCTCCAAAGCTTGGGCATGTTTAAAATATTCCCTTTAAATGACAGAGCTTGATTCTGTTCCTGATGCCACTTTTAAAACCTCTATTTATTCCAAAAATATAATACTAGTAAGACATGCTGTTCTAGGAACTCAAGTCTCGAACTTCCAAGGATGCCCTGAACTTTGAAATAAGGCAATGGCTTTTAGGAAAGTTTAACAAAATACAGTGCAAACTAGTTACATCTCTCACTTTTAAAAAAAGGTAATCCTCAAATATTTATTTTTTGACATCTTTTCCTCAGGTACTAAAGATATGCAATCAATTATCTTTTGAAGTTCTCCATAAACAATGTTTATTGGTTTAATGTACAACAAGGTAAATTATTCCAAAAAATAATATAATGACTAATTTTATGGGTTAAAGGGTAAAATCTGCCTTGCTAAATCAGAGCGGGGACTGAAGTAGTTCAACATACCATCACTAAATGCAGCAAGCCAAGCAACAAGGAAAACATGAGAGCATAAGCCAATGACACAGTGACAAAAGCTAGCAGAGAAAGTAGGATGGCAAAGAACCTTCTCCTGTAGTATGCCCACATTGTGGAGATTCCAGTCATAGTTATTATGGTTAACTGAAGCTGATATTTTTTGTCAGTCAACTTGTCTTTTAAAGAAAATGGCTAGTTTTGAGGACCTGCGCCTTTATCCCACTATTTCCCCACTGGATGCAAGTTTCTGCCTAAGGCTGCATCCACACTGTAGAAATAATCCAGGCTGACACAATTTTAACTGCCATGGCTCCATCCTATGAAATTCTGAGAACTGTAGTTTGTTGTGGCACAAGAACTGACAGAGAAGGCTAAATATCTCACAAAACTACCAATCCAAGAATTCCATAGAACTGAGCCATGTCAGTTAAAGTGGTGTCAACCTGGATTGTTTCTGCACTGCAAAGGCAACCTACATCACCACTGCTACCATATCTGATGGTTTCTGCAAATCTTGCTATCACCAAGACCGAGAGCTTTCAACCTCTGCCACCAGTGTAAGAACATGTTGCTAATGGGAGTAAGGAGAGTATGGCACAATGATCAGTTAAATATTGTCAATGAAACAGCTGTTATTTGACCATGATGAAATACTGTGATATATCTCATGACACCCAAATACCTCTATGTAAGAGGTGAAACCTTTTTAATGTTTTCAGTGTGCTTTCATTTGTGATGGTTGCTCCCTAAGGCACTTAGGGGCCACCCAGACATATAGCAAGGCCTACCCCATGAGCCACTTGCTGTAACTACAGGCATTTCCAAACATCAGAACAAGAGCCTTGTGTCCAAAGCTTGTGAGAAAGGCAATAAATAAATAAATCCAGCAGCAAAGATCATTGCTTGGGATCACTTGCTATACTGAACTTGCTACAAGATCAAAAAGCATTCCTTTTCATGTGATCTCGCTGTCTAGACTACAACATTGCTATCACTGAGTTGAGCCGGTTTGAGAAACATGCTTCACAATAACATTTCCATAAGTTTTGGCAATTAGCATATATAACAAAACTGCTGATTAAAAAATCTTTTGTGTTATTCTAATAAAGTTAATTTTCAAAAAATATATTTTATCAAATATATTTGAATCACCACTGACCAAACTTTTTTTTTTAATTAACTGATGAGGCTGATGAATTTGAGCATGGAATCATATACGTGTACAATATTCATCCAATATAAAAATATTTCTCGGAGGATATGAGACTCAGAGATGATGTAAAATTGAATTTATTTGGAAGTGAGTTATGTTAAATCTGTGAAACTGGGCTGCCGAGAATTGGTTTCCACATGCATGTCCCTTCCTTAATGGCTGCAGCATGAAAGTACAGCTTGCATCTGTGAAGAAGTTCCCATAGATCAAACATCATGGATGGATGTTTATTATCACCTCTCACACACAGTACTTTCCAACAGAATCAGTTCACACATTCAGCTGGGGGTTTTCAAGTGATGAGACATATCTACAGGCATGTAAAAACCAGCCCTTTGTTAATATATTTACTAGGCATATTACTAAGGCACATCACACTCATTATGAAGCATCTCTACTTACAATTACAGACTAAAATTTCAGAACTCTTTATCTATAATAAAAAAGTAAATACAAAGCCACCTTACCCACTGGTACATCTTAAAGGATGTATGGTCTATTATGCTGAAGATCAATATGTTGCTCTTAGGGAGCTAGTTTATGTGCAGTGTTTTTAAAGAGACAATGAGAAAACCTTGTCAAGAATTTATGCACAGTCTTGCAACAGCAAAGAGACAAAATGCTCCATGACTCCATTTAATGCAGCAAGACACAGTATTATATTCTTTTACAGCATTATATTCTTTTACTGAATACAGGAAGGTACACATGCTTTCATAGGGTCTTGACTTACAGATTCAGAGAATGTTAGCCAACATGCCTTACATTTGCTCATTTTAGCCATTTTGACTGTAGAATGTCACTAAATAGGTGTCATGATTATTACAGAAATCTACATAGTCTTAAACTGGTGTGTAGATTAAAATACAGATAACTTTCAGTTTACACTGTGAAAAACCTGAAGTAACTCGGCATTTGTTTACAAGCTCCTACATTCCGTAAAAGGGCAGCACCAGACCAGAAGACCAAGAAATAATTACATGCTTTATCAATACTTCTTTCTTAGGGATTTTGTTTTTAATTAGCCTTTTCCCATTTGGACCAAAATATTTTCTTTTACTGGACTGCTTTTACAGAATTAGCAGTTTCTTTTTCTCTAGCTTCGGCTTTCAAATCTCTATGGCTGGGAGCATTATTGATTTACTCCTATTGCTCATCACCATCACAGTCACTGATATACTGGAAACCAATACAAAACTGCCTCTGAATTGCACTTCTTGAGTACCAAATAATTTCAGTCTTAGTAAAGCTTTGGTTCTAAAGGGGATGCTGGATAATGCCAGCTCAGATAGCAGTAAATATTGAGGGCCAAATTCTATTGCTAATCCCACTTAGAGTAGATCTATTGAATTAATGGGATTTACACAGGCAGTGACTTACCATTCAGCAATTCAGTGGGCCTATATGGGGCTAGCTATTGTGTTCAGGACTAAGTTTTAGTGTCCTTAAATTTAAGGACAGCCAAGTAGTAGCAGGTGGGTTGTTCCAGGTCTTCAAACAACACCATCTGGCTTCCAATAATTTTTACTAAGTTTTAAATCAAGGTGTGTTAAAAAAAAATCAACAACAGCAGCAAGTTATAAGGCAACACTGAGTCTCCATTTACTTTATATATCTTTTCCTTCACTGTTATCTCATGTGTATTTTGGAACAGAAAAATACCACTGTTCAACTGCCTTCTGAAGGGATGCTTTCAAAAGCATTTTGATTTACCATTATTTGCCACTGAAGAACTGCTGTTTCTATGACATCCTTATAATATAAACTCTTACTTAGTACAAGCAGGGGATTCTTCTGATTCTCAGGTCACTTTGTAGAAAACTGAGTGGCACCTAAGAATTTAGAAGTGTGCTATGCTATTCTTAAATGATAGCTAATGCACATGCATGGAATGCATAAGCTTCATGTGTAGGAGGGATCCATGGCAATTTGGGAAAGAAGTGTGAGATCTCAAGGACTGGGTTGTATCAGGAGCACTCTCAAGTGGTACAATGCCTCCAATTCAATTCTAGTTAGAAGATGCATTTTTGGCAGATTAACCCTGACTGTGATTGTTCCCTGTCCACCAAAAAAGATGGGACATGGGGCTGCATCTTACTATAGCATGAAGCTACTTGATACAAAAAGGCAGGCACATTAATGACAAAACTCTGGTTTTCCTACTGGGGTGTGTGTGTGCAAAGAAATATTTGTTGGAAGGAGGAAAGTAATGAAGAGGAGATGCTAAAATTTATTTATTATTTACAGTAATTCCCACTTATCTGCAGTTTTGCTTTCCATGGTTTCAGTTATGCATGGTCAACTGCAGTTCGAAACACTCCTGGTATAGGGTTAGGTACTATCCAGTTTCAGGCATCCACTGAGGTTTATGGAATATATCCCCTGCAGATAAGGGAGGACTACTGTGTTTACTTATTTTATTTATATCCTGCCTTTCTTCTAGGACAGAGGCAGAAGAGATGGAATAAAGGAAGACCTCTGTATAGGAAACAGCATTCCAATTCCATGTTTCAGTTTTTATGTGTAGCATCACTAGCCTAAACGGTTGGTTTTCTAAATCTGGGGTGGGTATAGCTTTCCCTACCTCTTCCATACAGGGTTTTTTCTCTAGCACAACCACAAATCAAAGAACGAAGCAAAACGAAACAAGAACCCCTTACAGCCTGACACTAGTCAGGATAAACTAACTGACAACCCCTGACAACAATATCTGTTCAGGCATGTGTGAAATTTCTTCTTGACAAGTTTCTCACCATTTCCAGAAACTCTAGGAAAAGTGAAAGAAAAAAGAAGGGCACACTGCATTTTCTTGCCCAACACTCAGAAAAACTGGACTTAGCAGAATTCTTATAAAAATATTCAGAATGCAAGTGGTAATCCTGCAGCGACATAGTTCTTCATATGGGAAAGTTTTTAATGAGAAATTCTGGTAGAAGGTTTTAACACAGCCAACTAGGCAAATATTTAGTTGGACTGAAGAAAATGAGCAGAAAGCAAGGGAAGGTAACTATCACACAGAATTCTAAATAAGATCAATAAGGTTAATCAAATGTGTTAATCAAATACATATTATGCATTTGACTAGTCTTGGGTTTCAAAGCACTGAAGATAGCATAGTCAGAGAGAGAGGAAATGTCTTGACCTCTGGTTAGAGACTTTTAGGAAGAAAGAGCATACATGCACATACCCGCCCCGCCCCCCACATACATTTATGGGAATCTGAGTTCAGCTAAAGCTGATCTTTTACAAGAGCTAGACTATTGTTTTGTTCAACAGTAATGGTTGAGTATGCCCCATCTGAAATGCTTGGAACTAGAAGTGTTTTGAAATTTGGATTATTATTTTTTTAGGGTTGGGGGAGAGAATATTTGCATATACATAATGAGATACCTTGGAGATGGGACCAGTTTAAACACAAAATTCATTTATGTTTCATATACATATAGCATGAAAGTAATTTTACACAATATTTTTAATAATTTTGTGCATGAAATTTGTGTATACAAAACCATCATAAAGCAAAGGTGTCACTACGGTCCTTTACAGACTGCCAGAAATAATGCAGATTGAGACCACTTTAACTGTCCTGGCTCAATGCTAAGGAATCATGGGAACTGTAGTTTATTGTGGCACCAGAGCTCTCTGACAACGAAGGCTCAATATCCCAGAAAAAAATACAGTTTCCATGATTCCCTAGCACTGAGCCAGGACAGTTAAAGTGACCTCAATCTGCATTATTTCTGGCAGTCTGTAAAGGCCCTACCTCAGCCATCCATATTGACAATTTTGGAGTATTTTGCATTTTCAGGTAAGACTCTCCATTACTGATATGTGACATCTAGTGAGGGATCTGCCTTCATTATGACTCTGTATTATGACTGGCACAAATATTGGCTCCTTTTTGTCATTAGTCTATAACAGAGCTTTTTATTAAAAGATTTTAGGGTGTAATGATTTTATCCAGTTTGTACATGTAAATGGTTTTAATTTGGTTTTATTTGATTTAAACTATTTCATGTGCTTTTGAACTTTCACTGTTTCACATTTTACATTGTTTTTATTATATGCTCCCGAGATCTTTGGATACAGTGAAAGATGTTCCAATAAATAAATAAATAAATTTGCATTGGGGGAAAAAAGACCAGGTTGAAGCAAACCAACTACTAGAAAGCAGAGTTTAAGTTTTAGATGCACACTGGAGAACAGAAAGTGATATTCAGCCTATTCTTTTTACCCACCAAGAAGCTATGTTACATTAGGGGACCACACTGAGCTACAGCAGAAACAGGAATTTGTCGCAATTGGCAACTACTATTGTAAGTAATTAATAGGAATCATAATCCATTCATCTAACCATGTCTCCAAAGATTCCTGTTTTAACATGGGGATTATACAGATATGTAGTGTGTCTGTCCATCTATCATTCCAATCTGCACTTGGATTTGCAGCAGACTCTTGGAATCATTTTGGTTTTTTCAGGGCCTTTTCCACCAAATTAGTAATGCACAGCTTTTTGCAAAAGTTCCAAGAGGATTATTCATTATTATTTTTTTTTGCTTTGTAACAAGAACACCTGTTGAGAACCAGAATTTATTTCTCCCCTCCAACATGTATTTGTATCTGTTCAAGATTCAAGATTCTAAAAACAAAAATTCTAGATGTGTATTGCTCCCCTGTTAAATATTTCAGTGTCCTTGGCAGAAACAGTGTACTGTATCACAAGGCTTGCTCCATGTATGCAAGCAGCATTCTTTTGGAATACGGGAAGGAGAAATGAAAACTTCCCTCACATAAAAGAAAGCATTCTTCATTTGATCTTCATATGGGATACTTTCCATTCACAGCATGTTCTGTGCAAAGAAACAGAAGAACACACTACTGCTTCTAATATGCATCCAGTCCAAAATGAGTTCAAGGAGGACTACTTTTCCTCTAAAGTCAAAGTAGGGGAGGAGAGGGGAGGCTTTGGAATTTCTACCCTTTTCTTTTTTTAAAAAAAAAAAAATTAACTTCTTCTGTGTGTATGTGTGTGTGCGCGCGTACCTCTGTCCTGTGTTTATGAGCAAAGAAGAAAATCTTTAGAAAAACATATTTTCCTTGACTTTTTATGATATAACTGCTATCTGGAGGGGAAAGAAAAATCAATACTGAACACTAAGAGAAATGTATAATAAATGTGCTTCCCTTGTAAAGAAGGAGGCATCTTTTCTTAAAGTAAATGGAAAGTAAAGCATAATACAAGTAGTAGGCTCACAAATGCTGGAAATATATGTAAATTACATGCTCTCAAGTTCTTCAAGTGGTCAATAGGGTTTACGCCTGCGCGGAGACTCCATTTGGAAAGCTGGAAAGCTGAGCAGATTGGCGGGAGCCCCTCCCTCTCCCGTGTACTGAGCTTGCCCAGTCCTGCCAATCTAGTTTCTCCTTCAGTTCGAGTCCGCTGCAAGAAATCAGCAGGGACCTGACTGTGGGGAGGTAGGGCAGGTTTGTGTGAGGACACAGATGACCACTTGAAGAACCACAGTTACAGGTAAGCAACCTGTTCTTCTTTGTGGTCTCTGTACCTCACACAATAGGGTGACTAAAAAGCTTAACTGTGGCAGGTGGGAAGGTCACTGCAGAATATAAGAAAGAATGGCACGGCTGAAGCTGGCATCCCAACGAGACCTGGAATCAAGCCAGTAGTGCTGGACAAATGTGGATGGCTGAGACCACATAGCCGCCTTGCAGATATCAGGCAGAGGGATGCCTCTGAGGAAGGCAGCAGATGAGGAGACAGCCCAGGTTGAATGAGGGCACACGCCAACAGGATGAGGGAGTTTTGCAAAATAGCAGGATAGTCTGGGCAATCCACTTTGTAAACCTCTGACAGGAAACAGGGTGGCCTTTTTTAGGTCCACCATAACCAACAAACAACTTGTTGGTCAACCTGAACTCAGCGGAACGTTGAACATAAAACGCCAAAGCACAGCGAACATCAAGGGTGTGCATTATCTTTTCCAGAGGTGTGGAAGAATCTGGATAAAAAGTGGGCAACACAATGTCTTGAGACAGGTGGAAAGGGGATACCACTTTAGGGAGAAAAGAGATGTCCTGTCTGAGGACCACCTTTTCTCTGTGAAAAATCAGAAAGGGCTCATCCGAGCGCAGTGCAGTCAGCTCAGAGGACCTCCTAGCTGAAGTGAAGGCCACAAGGAATGCCACCTTGAGCATCAGTAGTCTCAGAGACACCAAGCCCAGAGGTTCAAAGGGCGGCCTAGTGAAGTGTGTGAGCACCAACGAGAGTGGCCAAGAAGGAGCAGGCGGAGGCAACAGAGGGTACAGGTGATATAGACCCTTGAGGAATCTCTTCAGAGTAGGCAAGGTGAGGAGCTTAGCAGATTGCAAACCAGGAGACTGGTTGGCCACGATAGCTGACAAGTAGACCTTGAGGCAGGGACCGGCAACCTTTTTGAGACCTGGGCCGGTCTCCACTAGCCCAGGTCTCGGCTCGGCCAAGGTGGGGGGGGGATGGCGGTGCGCGCGTGCTTGCGCGCACGCACGCGTGCACCACACAAATCCCCTTACCGAGCCAGGCGGACCCCTGCCGCCGCCGCCTCTGGCTCCTCCTCTTCCTCCGCCGCCGCCGCCTCCTCCTCCTCCGCCGCCGCTGGCTCCTCCTCCTCCTCCTCCTCCACCGCCTCTGCCTCCTCCTCCTCCTACGCGACCGCCGCTTCCGCTGCCACCGCTGAGCCCACTTTCGGCAGAGCGGGACGCGGCCTGCATTTTGGTCTCCAAAATGCCGGCCGTGTCGCGTTTGCGCATGCGCAAATCCTGCGCATGCGCAAACGTGACGCGGCCGGCATTTTGGAGACCAAAATGCAGGCCGCGTCCCGCTCTGCCAAAAGCAGGCTCAGCGGTGGCAGCGGAAGCGGCGGCGGCGGCGGAGGAGGAGGAGGAGGTGGCGGCGGCGGCGGAGGAGGAGCCAGCGGCGGCAGCGGAGGCAGAGGCGGCAGCGGTGGCGCCTCCACCTCCGCCTCCGCCTCTGCTGCCGCCTCCACTGCTTCCACCGCCGCTGCCTCCACCAATGGCCAGTCTTGGTCGGGGCGCAACTGCGCGCGCCGTGGCCGGCATTTTTTTCTCCAAAACGCCGGCCACGACGTGTTTGCACATGCGCAAATCCTGCGCATGCGCAAATGCGTCGCAGCCGCCATTTGGGAGAAAAAATGCCGGCCACGGCGCGCGCAGTCGCGCGCCGACCAAAACAAGTGGCGGAGGTGCCGCCGCCGCGGCGCCAGGGGTCCGCCTGGGCCTGCAAATCCGGCGTCCTGGGCCGGAACCGGCCCGGGGGCCGTAGGTTGCCGACCCCTGCCTTGAGGGATGAGAAGGACAGTCCTTGGCCATGCAGATGGAGAAGGAACTGTAAAGCTGTGGAGAGTTGGTAAAGAGGGCTCAGCCATGGCCTCGGCAAAGGCACAGAAATGCTTCCATTTGTAGGAGTAAGACCACTTGGTACAGTCCGTCCTGGAAGCAGAGAGGACCCACAGAAGTTCAAGGCTGGATTCTCCAAGCTGTCGTGTGGAGGCTGCGTAGGTCCAGGTGAAAGATTGCGCCACTGGAGTGAGAGAGAAACTCCAGCCAGTTCAGGAGCTTGAGGTACTGGCCCCTGGACAGGTGGAGGAGAGGGGCAAACCAAGGTTGTCTCGGCCAGTAAGGAGCCACCAGAATTGCATTGGATCTGTCCTCAGTTGTTTTGGCCACAACCCTTGCCACCAGTGGGAGTGGAGAGAAGGCATAAAGGAAGCAATGGCTCCAACTCAAAAGGAAGATGTCTCCTAGGGAGCCTGTCCCTAGACCTGCTCTGGTGCAGAATAGTGGACATTGCACATTCTCTGGAGTGGCAAAGAGATCTAGGCAAGCTGTCCCCATCGAGATATTATCAGGTGAAATGCCTCCTGTGATAGTGTCCATTCATGTTGAAGAGCCTTGTCTCGGCTGAGAGAGTTTGCTAGAACATTGTCCTTGCCAGCCAGATGAATGGCCACTGGATGAATGGAACAATGATGGCACCACGTCCAGAGTTGTGTAGTGAGATGGAGAGGCACAGAGGAATGGGTTTTGCCCTGTTTGTTGATATAACAGACTGTGGTGGTATTGTTTGTTACAACTTGGATGACCCTGTGATGGAGGTGATTCTTGAAGGCTCGAAAGGCCTTGATGACAGCCAAAAGCTCAAGGGCATTGATGTGCATCTCCGCTTTTGAAGGGGACCAGCGACCTTGTACGCAGAGATCTGCATAATGGGCTCCCCAGCCTATCATGGAGGCATCTGTGGTGACCATCCCGGAAGGTTCCGGAGGTTGGAAGGGCATTCCTCTAAGGATGTTCTTGGGGACCAACCACCACAGAAGGGAGGTACGCACATATTGAGGAAGTGTCAGCTTCTTGGACTGTCTGTCACTGAGATGGTCAAAGACAGAAAGAAACCATTCTTGTAGCGGGTGAAATCTTAGGTAAGCCAAGTAGGTCACAACTGTGGTTGAGGCCATGAGGCCTAGAAGATGTTGAATGTTTCTCACTGTAGGATGGCCCATGTAGAGAACAGAATGAAGGTGGGCCGAAAGGGCTTCTGCCCTTCTGGTGGGCAGGTAGGCCCGAGCCATAACAGCATCCAGAGACTTGCCAATGTACTGTATCATTCTGACTGATTCCAAGATGGACTTGGAGGGATTCACCGTGAGGCCCAAGTCAGTGAGAAGGGAAAGAGTGGTGTGGACATCTTGGAACAACTGTGTGTGAGAGGAGGGCACCAGTAACCAATCATCCAAATAAGGGAATATTTTGATCCCTTGGATATGGAGATGAGAGATGACCACTGCCATACATTTTTGTGAAACCCGGGGGTGGTAGACAGGCTGAAGGGCAGGATGGTATATTGATAGAGATCTCCATCCACTGCAAAGCGAAGATATTTGCAAAGTTGAGGCCGAATGACAATATAAAAGTAAGCATCTTTTAAGTCAATGGATGCGAACAAATCCCTGAGATGGAGAAAGGATGAAGAGTCACCATCTTGAACTTGCGTGGTGAGATGTAGTGATTGATGCCTCTGAGATTGAGGATGGGACGGAGCCTGCCATCCTTCTTCAGCACTGTGAAATATTTGGAGAAATAACCATCCATCCTGCAACTGTCTGGGATGCATTGAATAGTACCTTTGTCAAGAAGGGAGGAACTCTCCTCTTGAAGAGGAAGGGAGGATGGGGTAGAGTGGAAAATGCCAAGAGGTGGAGTACTTGCAAACTCTATAGCGTGACCCAGGCATATGATGGTGAGGGCCCAGGTATCTGTGGTGATTTGCTGCCAGTTGCCATAAAAGCAGCAAAGTTTTGAGAAATGATAAGCTGGCAGTGGGGAGGGAGTTGGAGAAACAGGTGATGGTGTCAGCCCCGTGGATCCATCAAAAGTGTGATTTGGAGGATAATTTTTTTTGAAGACTGTTGTTGTTGGCCTTAAGGGTAGCACTGTTTATAGGGCCTTTAAGAAGATTGTTGAGAAGAGCCTCTGTATTGAGTGGAGACTATGGAGTGAGATCTGGAGTAGTTGGATGAGGATGGCTGGGAGCACCCCTGCTGTTTCTATGGGGGGCATTGTCGCTTTGGGCCAGTAACACCCAACCTCTTGCCTGTGAGACAGGCTTTGGCTAAAGTGTCCAGAGATTTGGTTTTGACAGCAAAGAGGCCCTCTCCTTCAAAGGGTAGATCTTCGATACGCTTCTTAGCTTCTTCAGAGAGATCAGTAGATCTGAGCCAAGCGTAAAGATGGAGTGCCACTGCACCCAAAATCACTTTGGCTGCGCAATCCACTGAGTGTCTTGCTAAGTGGATTTGCTGGTTGACCAGAGAGAAAGCTTCAGTATAGAAGTCAAGGGCAGCTGCCTTTTGTTCTTCTGGCAGGAAGGGGATGAAAGTGGCCATCTTGTTCCAGAGAAACTTCTAGTAGGCACCCATACAAGCCTGCATGTTACCCACCTTGCCAGAAAAGGCAGCTGAGGAGTAGAAACATCACCCCAAAATATCATGCCACCTACCTTCTTTATCAACTGGGGCAGATTTAGAGGTAGACTCAACCACCAAGGAGTTCAGAGGAGGGTGGGTGAAGAGATAAGGTGCTGTGACAGGCTGAACCTTGTACAGACCTTCCAGCTTCTTTGAAGCAGGTGGAACAAAAGAAGGCTTTGCCCAGGAAAGATTCATGACATCAGACAATGAAGCCAGGAAAGCTAGGACAGCTGGTGAAACCATAGTAGTGTCGACAATTTGAAAGACTGGATCTCTTGCTGATTTGGGAGCAACCTCGACTTGGGGTCCTAGATCCCGAACCATCCTCTGAACTACATCAGAGAACAAATGAACATCCTCATTAGGAGACTGGGGGGGGGGGGGTGTATCCTCGACTTCCTCCTGAGGTGAAGCAACTAGAGAAGGCGAGCCCAGTTAAAGTTCGGTGTCATAAGCCGACTCTTCAGATTGTTGAGGCTTGGCAGGAGTGGCAAGTTGAGCAGCCTGTGTGGTGCTAAGAACAGGCATGATCTGAGACATCGACATCAAGGAAACAATTGGAATGACAGTGGGAATTGGTGTCAGCATCGACATCGTAGGCAGGATCTGAGTTTCCAGCATTGGTGGCTGAACAGGAGATGCCGGTGGATGAGAGACCATGGCAGTAGTCCAAGGTGGTGGTGAAGGCACTTTGACAGAATGGTAGTCTGGCCTAGGCTCAGACTGAGATCGAGGCACATCATGAGGAGATCAAGATCGAGAGTGGGAACGAGCTCAATATCTAGAGGGAAAGTGATAATAAAGCTCCCTATGGTGATAGTGATCCCTGTAAGATGGAAAGTAGGATCAACAAGAGGATAGACGTTCCCTCTAATATTCTTCGGCTCGGTAACAATCAATATAAGGTGCCAAGGTGTAAGGCAAATCTCTATAGTATAGCCTCAATAATGACGCCAACAATTCCATCTGATCCCGCGATGGTGTCAGGGAGAGATGAGATTGAGCTGCAGACATTTCATGGCAACAATGGGCTGAAGGCAAGAGTGAAAGCCTGTATAGAATCATAGAATCATAGAGTTGGAAGAGATCACAAGGGCAATCCAGTCCAACTCCCTGCCATGCAGGAACTCCCAATCAAAGCATCCCCGACAGATGGCCATCCAGCCTCTGCTTAAAGACCTCCAAGGAAGGAGACTCCACTCCACTCCAAGGGAGTGTGTTCCACTGTTGAACAGCCCCACTGTCAGGAAGTTCCTCCCAATGTTGAGGTGGAATCTCTTTTCCTGGCGCTTGCATCCATTGTTCTGGGTCCTAGTCTCTGGAGCAGCAGAAAACAAGCTTGTTTCCTCCTCAATATGACATCCCTTCAAATATTTAAACAAGGCTATCATATCACCTCTTAACCTTCTCTTCTCCAGGCTAAACATCCCCAGCTCCCTAAGTCGTTCCTCATAGGGCTTGGTTTCCAGACCTTTCACCATTTTAGTTCACCTGCTTTGGACATGCTTGTTTCTCCACATCCTTTTTGAATTGTGGTGCCCAGAACTGGACACAGTATTCCAGGTGAGGCCTGACAAAAGCAAAATAGAGTGGCACTATTACTTCTCTTGATCTAGACACTATACTTCTATTGATGCAGCCTAAAACTGCATTGGCTTTTTTAGCTGCTGCATCACACTGTTGACTCAACTTGTGGTCTACCTGGACTCTTAGATCCCTTTCACACGTAGTCTCATTCAGCCAGGTGTCCCCCATCGTGTATCTGTGCTTTTCGTTTTTCTGCCCTAAGTGCAGTACCTTACATTTCTCCGTGTTGACTTTCATTTTGTTAGCTTTGGCCCAGCTTTCTAGTCTGTTCAAGTCATTTTGAATTTTGATCCTGTCTTCTGGGGTATTAGCTACTCCTCCTAATTTGGTGTCGTCTGCAAATTTGATAACTATGCCTCCAATACTGTCATCCAAGTCATTGATAAAGATGTTGAATAGCACTGGGCCCAGGACAGAGCCCTGTGGCACCCCACTGGTCACTTCTTTCCAGGTTAAAAAGGAGCCATTGTTGAGCATTGTAGGTCCTAGCTGGAGAGGCAAATATTTGCGATGGCACCGAAGCAGGCATTGGTAACAACGGAGAGACCATCGGCAACGAAGATGGAGTGGGCAGCGAGGTTGGTAGCACAGAACCACTCACTGATGCCAAGGTCAGGACCCCCAATGTCATGTCTGTAAAAGGGACCGAGCTGGGGGATTGAGATGTCGGTGCCGGTGTAGAGGTTGGCAACAAAAGGGCCATAGTAGTCTCCAAAATTGCAGCCAGAGTTGAGGCTGGCGTACAAGCTGGTAACGACATTGAAGCCAAAGATAATTCCGTAGTTGTAGAGGGTGGAACAGAGGCCTTAGACCTGTGCTTCTGCTTGGCCTTCTCGGCATCACAGTCATCAAAAGAATAAGACTTCCTCTTAGTCTTGTGAGATTGCTTGTCCGGGGAGACAGAGGGAATCTCTTGGTCAGCAGATGGCCCAGTAACGGCTTCAGACATAGAAGAAGCCGGCTGTAAAGCACTCGACGTTGAGGGCCTCAAGGCTGTCAATGCTGAGGCTTTCAGAAGACTCGACATTGGTGAAGAAACCTGCGCTGATTTTTTTTAGCGCTCCAGAATCCGAGGAAGTTTTGAAATTGGCACCAAACCCATTGGATTCTTCTGAGAAGAAGACTTTGTCAACAGAAAGGGAATATTCCCAACAAAAAAGTTTCAAGTGCTGGGCCCTGCTGTGAAGAAGAAATGTCAGAACACTCATTTGAATATATGTATAATTGCACCTTTAAGGGTCTGATTCAAGAAAACATGAGAATGACGCCAAGACCTTTATCAAGCTAATCATTAATCCTGTGCTGGACAGATACAGAGGAATCCACTGATTTCATATATACTTTTAAGCATATCACGTATTTAGAAGAATATGCAGAATGAACTTGAATTTCAACAGACCACTGCCTAAATTTGGGTGTCACAGTAAACAATGGATCATGGCTTAATAAAACTAAGTATACAAAGGGATCTTTTGGCACCTTTGAGACTGAGAGAAAGAAAAAAAGTTGGTAGCATAAGCTTTCATAGACCTAAGACTACAAAAGTTGTATCTGAGGAAGTAGATTTAAGTCTATGAAAACTTACAGTATCAGCTTCTTACTTTCAAACTTATCACACCACACTCTTAAAACAGAACTAGGTTGCTTTAACTGCTTTGACTGCCTCCCACTGCATTTTGGGGTTTGTAGTTCAGTGAGGCTTAAAGGCTCTCTGGCTGAATATTCTAAATGCATCTTCCTAAACTACAAGTTCCAGAATGCATCAGGAGGCAGCCAGAGCAGTTAAAGTGACTTAGCCCCATTTTAAGAATGTAGAGCAATAGTCTTGTTTCTCTCAGCTAGTCTCAATGGTGCTACAAGATCCCTTTGCATACTAAAACAAAGTGTAGTTTAATAATAAACCACACTCAGCCCTTTCATTGTTGCATTTCTTTCTTCAAGGGAATGGGTGAACAGACACATTATTATTATTATTATTATTATTAATGATAGGCTTTGTGTTGTGTCACAATTTGAGATTGCAATTAAGAGATCACAAGCAACCCAGAATAAAAACAACATTAAATTAGGCAAAAGAACACAATTACAAGTGCATTTGTCCAATTATTAGGCAGATGGTCAAGATCAGAAAAATCTATGACATAGCCATGAATGAGTTTCTCATTTCTTAGATAATTCTACCATACCTATAATAAAACAGTGGCTTTTAAAAGTGTTAATGGAAACCCACACAAAATATATCTTCTTCACTATAGTGTTCTAAGGAGCAGGCCTCAAAAACAACATCAAATTTTCAACTTTAATCTGCAAGGTGTAGTTTTTAATCTTTTCCACACATTGCCTCCAGAAAGGCAGCCCTGAACTCCAAACACCATCTGAGTGCTTTTAACTTGCCAGAAACAAAGTGTGTGAAAGATCAAAAGAAATGGGAATCAATAGGATTAAGGAATGGAAATGCTTTTGCCTTGCTACAGGGCACTAGTCCATATTTACTTAACGCATTGTTCGGTTGAACAGAATCTCTCGAAAGAGAGAAAACATCCTCTGCTGAATAAGCCTCGTTCAAAGTTCAGAAGTTACATTTCAGCACACTCATTTCTTTTTGCCAGAAGTCAAGTGATTCAAGTGAAAGGGGCACTGACCTGGGGGAATGAGACAAAACTATTTTTTAGAGAAATCATTTATCCTTTTCCTTGAGAATGAGAAGCTCCCTAAACCTTAAAGGTACAATTGGCCTGGGTTCTCTCTTCAGTGTTGGAAATCTCAACGGAAGCACGATGCACAATAATCACACAGCCCTATTGGCCTAACAAACGTTTAATTAGCTGAACTGCTTCATTTCCCTTTTTTCCCTTTTCTTTTTTTCTATTTTTTTTACAGCCGTAATTTTACATGATAATAAAAGTCTCTGGTGGCATTTTTCTCATTATCTTTTTCATTTTGATAACTTGTATTTATTTCTTCAACTAGGACTGTGAAATTCATTTCCAGGCACTTACATGCTCTTTCTTAACCACTTTTTACTCGTTCCTGCTTACCCCTTGGCTGTCATACTTTTCATCTTCAGCATCACAGGCTCCAGTGTGGAAGAAGAACAGCTACTAAGTTTAACAATTTATGCCTACACATTCTCAAAAGCTATTTAAAAACTACCATCCTGGCTAGCAGTGTTGTCATTGCCCAAAGCCATCATGAAAAGGTGGCTGATAAAGTCATAAAAAGGACAAAGAAGCAATCACCTAGAACAAGTCATCAATTCCCTTTGATGGCAGAGAAGGAAGAGAGGAAGTCTGCAGGAAACATATCAATTCAGGGGTCATTCAAGAGAGTGCAATGAGCAATATTTAAAGCATTCTTCACAAAGTCACAGCACTGTATTACCTCTTGGCTGACTCATGGTACCAGGTTAGTCAAGTTTAATTCCCCCATTAGCTACTTATGCCTTTTTAAAAGAAAGAATAGGACATTCACTTCTAAAAAAATCATTAAGTAGCTACTGGAAATTTTTCTGCCAATACAAAGATATTGGATAATCCTCTTCTGTAGTTTGTTGCATTGGTCGGCTATCACAGGGCAAGAAGGTAAAAAGCTGAAATGCACACCCCTGTAGGACCCACTCTCTGGTCTCTGGTCTCACACTAGTGTTGACTGTTAAGTCTCAACAGCCAACAGAACAGATCATTTTCTTCCTTGCTAATAATTAAGGCATGCCCCCAAAGGATCTCAGTTCTATTTCCGTCTCTTCACCAACTTTCTCACACTTGGCCTTTGGCAGATGAAGAAGAGAGGTTTACTCTCATCACAATACTGTCCTCAGATACAGCACTCACCTTTACCTCTAGGGAAGTATGACCAGTCATTCAGCCAAATGGGAAGAAGAAAATGTGTGATGAAGGATACCAGTATGGCAAAGTCTAAATCAGTGGTTACCAAACTTTGGACTTCAACTCCAAGAATCCCTGAGGTGGCTGTGGCTTCTGGGAATTGAAGTCCAAAACATCTGAAGGATCAAGGTTTGGGAATCACTGGTCTAAATCATGAATGATGAAGGAGACCTGAGGAATATATGGGGCCCTTGTACCAACACTGAAGCCCCCCAACATTCCCATAGCACTCCTCTCACCTATTCCTCCCCCAGCATTTTTGCCCCCAAAATGATTCAGAAAACCCACCTAGCATATGAAAAAACATAAAACACTTCCCATATTAATTTTAATTGGCATCTCTTTCAACATAAAGATAAAAAAATGATGTGATAACACTTCTGGTCATAATTTTGAGAGGGGTTAAATAAAAATGGAGATATTCTTCCATGCAATGGGACCAAGGTGCACGCCACAGGGGTATCGGGGGAAGTGGCCCGCAGGCCAACACACAATTGCCCACTGTCTATCTAATCCAAGGGTAGGCAACCTTTCCCCTTTAAGGGCCGAGGGACTTCAGCTCCCAGAAGCCTCAGCCATGTTGGCCAATAGTCCCATGTTGGCCAATAGCTCCTGGGATTCTGGGAGCTGAAGTCCCTTGGCCCTTAAAGGGGAAAGGTTGCCTACCCCTGATCTAATCTATGGAGAGGGGTCAAAACTTGCTGACTTACAAGTCATTTACTTTGCTCAAAATAAACTAAAGTTATTGGCTTACATGGGACCAAGTTAGAGATGTGAAGAATGTTTGTTAATTTTTACATCCTCATTTAAATAAAGGGTGTTTTGACATTCAAGATAACAAAAAAAGGGAAGTTTTTTGCACCATAAGACCACTTTCAAAAGTTTGTGCAGGAAAAACCCACATGTATTTCTTCTGCACAGTAATGTGGTTTTACACAGAATACTACATTTTGTACTGTATTGTTTTGTGTATTGTATTGTATTTTATGCAGTTTTCCATGCAAAACCCACATTTTTCTACACAGAAAATAGCATGCATTTTTGCACAAAATTTCCAAAACAAATCTTAAACTGCAAATAGTGATTGAAAATTGCAAATAAATCCTCTGATTTCCATGCAGTGAGGAGAAAGTTGCTAAAATTATTTCTTTTTGAATGCAGAAATGAAATAAGTGAAGATTTATATCCCTAGCCTAGACCAGGTAGAGAGCCTCTAAAAATCAAGCTCTAGTACCATAGTATAAATATTTTATATTGTTTTACATATATATATATATAAATATTTTTATATTTATTCAATAGAAAAGATAGTTTTCAATACTTTGTCAGTGTTCATCGTCACTAACAGCACAAGGCAAACAGGTGTGCTGGTTAGATTCTGAATGACAAAGTTGGAAAAGATATGTGGGTTAAGTCTCCCTTATCTGGAATTCCACAATCTGAAATACTTCAAAACCCAAAATGTTCTTTATGGGTGGCTGAGATAGTGATACCTTTGCTCTCTGATGATTCAATGCATACAAACTTTATTTCATGCACTAAATTATTTTAAATCTTGTATAAAATTCCCTTCAGGGTATGTGTATATGGTGTATATGGAACATAAATGAATGGGTCCCTTCCCCAAGGTATCTCATTATGTATGTATATGCAAATACAAATATTCCAAAATCCAAAACACTTCTGGTCCCTAGCATTTCAGATAAGGAAGACTCAACCTGTACTTCTTCCCACCCCTTCATCTGACAATAAGGAAGAATTGAATGATGGATGGGAGGGAGAAGATATGGGGTTGGAGAAAAGACAGAAGCTCTTCACTGGATAGCTAACCCAACTGAATATAATAGGTCTTTAGTAAGTTACATGTGAGAGCTGTGTTCTGAGCACCATAACTGTTATATTCTAGAAGCTTTCCCAACTTGTTCTCAACCAATTGCACTGGGCCACAATCCCATCACCCTCAACTTCCATGACCACTGTATTGCAACACATTTGGAGGAAATTGTGTTGGAAATGGTGACTCTGGGGTGAACAACAAAAAGATTCCATGGCTAATGATACAGAAGAAACAGGTATTAAAAATAATGTTGAATGAAAACTTATAACATGTAGGTATAACCCAGTCACAAAACACAGCAATAGTATTTACATTTCTATACTGCTTAATAGTGAACTCATCACTCTCTAAGTGGTTTATAATCTGTAAGCCAATTGAGCTGGATACTCATTTTACTGACTTACGAAAGGATGGAAGGCTGAGTCAACCTTGGAGCCCTGGGATTGAACGCACAACGTTGTGGTTGCAGTACCAGCATTTAATCACTGTGCCACCAGGGCTCCTATTTGCTTGCTTGTCCCCATGCCACCCTTACCAAATACCTCTGTGTTTCATTTGACAATTAATAGGAGACTGCCGCACCTGCATGTATGAAATTCAACTCCCCCCCCCCAACAAGCAAATACATAGCTCAGGCTTGGAATATTTAAAGTCTATTTATCCAGACTTTAGGCTGCATCTGCATTGCATAAATAACGCCATTTGACACCACTTTAACTGCCATGGCCCAATACTGTGGAATTCTGGGACTTGTAGTTTGTTGTGGCACCCAAGGTCTGTCAGAGAAGGCTAAATATCTCACAAAACTACAATTCCCAGAATTCCACAGCATTGCACCACAGCAGTTAAAGCGGTGTCAAACTGCATTATTTCTGCAGTACAGATGTAGCCTCAGAATATTTCCCCTTATTTTGGTAACATCACATTATTTTCCTACTGCAGAGAGAGAGAGAGAGTTGGCCCTCGGTATCCACAGGGGATCTGTTCTGGATCCGCCCCCCCCCCCCCCAATAACAAAATCCATGGATGCTCAAGTTCCTTTGTCCTCAATGGCAGCATGTGCTCCCCTCCAGGCAACAGTGCGCCCTGGAAGCCACTTCCCTGCTCCTCCTCACTCTCTGGCAGCAGCAGCCTCCTGGGTCTCCCTCCTGGCAGAGGGCTCCTCGGAAGGTAGAAGAAAAGATGGCAGCCCTGCCTGCCATCCTCATCGCCATCACCTCCCTTGGTGACCTCCTCCTTTGCCTCTTGCTGGTCTCTTCCACTAAGGCAGGCCTCCTTGCTTTCCAGCCAAAAGTGCCGCCCCCTTTAGGAGACCAGCAGGAGGCAGAGGAGGGCATCACCAAGGGAGGAGGAGGAGGTGGCAGGCAGGGCTGTCATCGTTCCTTCTTCCTTCCGAGGAGCCCTCAGTGTCAAAAGGCATTATTTATGCAATGCAGATGCAGCCTAAGATATCTGGGTAAATAGACTTTAAATATTCCAAGCCTGAGCTATGTATTCCTCCCTTCTGAGGAGCCCTCTGCCGGGAGGGGGACCCAAGAGATTGCCACTGCCACCTCCGGAGAGTGAGAAGGAGCAGAGAGATGGCTTCCAGGTGCAACATTACCTGGAGGAGAACACAGAGGTTGGGCCTCCCCCTCCCCACCCTCACCATTGCCCTCCCATCAGCCTGCTGGGAGTTCTACATTGACTCCCCCTCCACCCAGTCCACTCACCCAGCCCTTTGTCCCTAATGGCAGAGCAGTCTCATGCGCACGCCACCACTGTGGACAATGTGGGCTTGCCATATGCAAATACTCAAATCCGCAGCAAGGGCTGACTGTGTGTGCATATCAGGATATACAGTCATCCCTCCCAATTCATGAGGGATCTGTTCTGAAACACACACACACGCAAACTGGAAAAACTGCAAATATTCAAAGCCCATTAGTTAAAAGGGTGTGCACTTTTGTGTGTGGCACTGTGCACACACCATTTGATCCCTCCCCACTTGCTGTCCATGAAGGAGTGAGACCGCGGACTCTAAGTCTGCGAAAAAGGAGGGACGAGTGTATATATATCAAGATGCTTAAAACCAAGGCAGCAAAAATTTGGCCTTCTCTACTCCCTACCTTGTTTTGAGTCCATCCCTTCCAATCTGCTATCTTCCTTTAATGAAGAAGTTGAATCTATGCTATTGTCTTGCCTGGAAATAAACAAGAACACACTTGAATTAGTATAGCCTTTTACATTCCTAAAACTGAACACTTCATCCTGTAAGTAATTTCTCACCACCACGTTATTGTTGGTTTTACTTCATGAAATACACTTCTCTGCTTATTGTTGTGTGTCTCCTAGTTGTTTCTGACCTCTGGTTACTTGTAAGGGGGTTTGCCTTTGCTTTCCTCTGAGTCTGTGTGACTTACCCAAGGTCACCCAGCTGAGTGAAGAATGCAATCCTGGTCTCCAGAGTTATAGTTCAACATTCGAATAACTACATTATGCTGGTTCTCAAATATATATCATATATGTTTATGTTTTAATGTACCCAGCTATAAAAGACAGCAGAGTCCATGCCTCTTTAATAGTTATATAGAAGAGAAAATGTGATCAGGTACCTTATCATGCAAACACCACTAGTGAAAATTCATCTTCTGTGTAACTACTGAAAGGATTGCAGTCCCATCCCCTTTTGCACTTGGCTATCCTCACTGCCAGAGGAAGCCACCATATATCAAGTCAAACCTTATACTGATTTCAATTATTAAAATATTAATATTCCATCCTGTAACACAGAAGCTCAGAGTGGTGAGCAGGGGGAGGGTACAGTCTAGAAAGCAACATAAACCAATTTAAACCATTTACAATAATTATAAACCACAAACTATACAGCACACTAAAATTTGTTCAAGCCAAGATCCTTAGAACCCACAAATTTTGGTAAAGAATGTCATTTGAGCATCTTGCTGAAATGAAATCAAATGTCAACTCAAATTTGACCTTCAAATGTAGGGTGTTCCACAACCAGGGTGCCACAGCAGAGAAGGCACTTTTCCATGTTTCCATGTAGTATATCTATACTACTGGTGGGACAAAGAAGAGGGCTCTCCTGGCAGCGTTCAATGCTTGGCTGTGTACATATAGAGAGGGTCTCGCCTTCTAATCTCATTTCATATTATCTAGGCCAGGGGTAGGCAACCTAAGGCCTGGGGGCTGGATGTGGCCCCCCAAGGCCTTTGGACCGGCCCCAGGCTGGTCCTGCCGCCGCCGCCGCTGCCTTCGCCGGCCGCCATGATGATATTGATTATTGTTGTTATTACTTGTTCTTGGGGGTTTCTTGGCAAAATCTCCACTGGGGGTTTGCTATGGGTTTTCTGGGGCTGAGAGAGTGTGCATGCATATTTTTTTTAAAAAAATTATTTTTATATTTATTTGTTTGTTTGTTTATTTATTTTTGGTGCTTCGGCCCTCCAATTGTCTGAGGGACAGCAACCCGGCCCCCGGCTCAAAAAGGTTGCCTACCCCTGATCTAGGCTCTAAATGCCAGTGAAATTCCCTTAGTACCAGTTTTTGTATGGTGATTCTGGCAGAAAACTAGCTGGCCTGTGTTGCAATAACTACAGGTGCTGTGCCATATTTAGAGGCAACCTCACGTAGAGTACATTTCAGTAGTCTAACTACTGCATAAACTTCTGTGGCCATATCCAGGAGTAGTCATGTTGGTCATATATAGATATATGTGTGTACTATATATATATAGTACAATAACATCCAAAGTACAATAACATCCAAAATCAACAAAACACTGACCAACCAAAATATTTATCGGCCAACCAAAATGCACAAAATACACATGCATGCTTTCGAAACTCATCTGGCTTATTCATCAGGCAATGGTGTAAACAATCAAACAAAAGAAAAGGAAAAAATGACAATGTTGGAGTCGTAGGCCTATGACATTTTGTCAGATATTGTTATAGCTATTCTCACCTTGTCCAGGAAAGGCTGTCGTTAAAGAGCCAGTCAAAGCTGGCCCCATGCACTTCAAACTACAGAGTCTTTCTCAACATCCAATGATAGAAATTAATCCCAAACTATGCACTTGCTACTTTAGGGGAAATTCAACCCCACCCAGGGCAGGTTGCTTACTCAATTCCCAGACTGGGAAATAACCAATCCATAGAAGCTCTGTTTTGATAGGATTCAGTTTCAGTTTGTTAGCCCTCACTCAGCCCATTACTGCATCCAGCCACTGATTCACTACCCTCATAACCTCACCTAACTCTGATGAGAAAGAGACTATATCTGAATGTCATCAGACTACTACAAACAACTGGTTCATGTGGCTCAGTATAATCAAACTGAAAAGGGTTCAGATAGGAGACTCTGCAAAATTTATGTGATAAGTGAAACCTAAACTCTTTTCCATGCTCGTCATGTGCTGCTACCTCTCCTCAAAGGCCTACTCTGCACATATAACTTATTCCTTAAGTGGACAGTGACTCCAGACACAGCCTACCTCTGACTTCATGGGCTAGTAAGATGTTGTCCCTGCCCTATAGTTCTGGAATGGCCTTTGATACTTTCTGTCCTATGGTATACTGGGGGTGAAAGACCTAGGAAAGACTGAACCAAAAACATCTACAAACACCTATCCTTGTGAAATAAAGAGATCTTCCAACAGAGGCATTAGGAACACAGTCTTAAGGTAAGGTTACCGTATTTTGAGAACCAAAAAGAAGACACATTTACTGACAGAATACTTCAAATCACTAATCATTACAACTCTCATTTTAAATATCCCTACTATATGGTGTGATATTTGTGACTAGAAATATTCCTAAACTTCATTATATTTAAATAACAAAAATTTCCCTACCCTTTCTCCCTTCCCCACCTCTTCTGACAGCTGCCTCACCCACTCCACCAAGCTGCCATGTTCCATGGCCAGAGGTTCCCTCAACTGCCTCATTTGGCTAGCTCGCTCTACCCCTCCAGGTCTGTCTCCCTTCTCCCACACATACACAAGATCCTGTGTCACTCCTCCCCCTGCTCTCTCAGAGTGCTGGGTTATGTTGTGCTGTAGCCCCAGGATTAGGACTGGAATGATGAGACAGAGGGGCAAGATGGGCCAAAGGGGCAAGAAAGTGACACAGAGTGCCACACTAGCAAGGTAGAGGGACAAGAAGGCACGGCAGTGTCAGAACAGCACAACACAGAGCTAACAGCCCCTACCATAACCAAACAAAGGAGAGAAAAGAAGGGGCTATGGATGATGGAGTGTGTTGGGGTGGGTGGGATTGTGGGATATGAAATGTATATTTTAATGTTGTAAGCCACCCTGGTTGCGTTAGGCAGAGGGGCGGGATAAAAATTATTATTATTATTATATTATTATTATTATTATTATTATTATTATTATTATTATTATTATTATATGCTCATTAATCATGCAACAGCTGTGTGCTGACAACAACTCAGAAATCTCAGCACCTCTCTCTGGGAACTCCAGCACCCCACAAGCGACCTATCTGGTGCATACAACATTCCTGACTCATGCTGCCTAATAACCTCCAACCTTGCTCCAGTTAAAGACTAATCTTTTGGATCTTCCTTTTGGACTGTCCTTTGGATTCATTGCTTGAATGCATTTGACTCAAACTGGCCTGACTACGCTGCTACATCATTCTTGCTGGTGACATCCTTCAGGGTTTCTCCCATGTTCTATTGCCTCCCTCTCTCCCAGGGACCTGGATTCATGTTGGCTCCAAAACAAGACAGGACAGGACAGCCTCAATTCCTTCTTCTAGAGAGCTCTCAAAGGATCTGACAAGATGGCAATGAGGTGGATGCACTGGCGGGCAGGAAGCAAAGCAGCAGACATTTTAAAAATGCATGTTCACGAAAAGGAAGATGTATGGTAATGCCACTTAGGGGTAAGCTCCTTGAAGAACAAACTTTAGAGAAAAGACACCTAGTCAGCAGTTTTAGGCCAACATTGAGATCTCTCAAAGGAAACCAGTGAGCTACAGGAATATTGAGTGTAAAGGGTTCCTTCAGAGTCTACATCAAGGGATGGCAACCTGTAGCCCTCAAAATGTTTACCACTGGCTATACTAGAATACAACATCAGACAAACAACACACAGGTGGCCACAATTTGCCATCTGTGATCTACACTTATTTAAGAAGATGACCTATGAAGCAAATCCTAATTCTATTCACAATCATTTGTCAATGCTGTTGCTCAGGGATATATTTGTAATTACTATCACTACTTCCACACTATTTATGAAAAGAAATATTAATACTAATCCAGCCTCCACACCAAAAGTGGGGGAAATTGCCATAAATTTGGGCCACCAATGACAACTTATAAAACTGCAAAGTGCCACTTAGCTCAGAGCTCTTGCTAGAAAACTTTTTAAAAGTTTTGCACAGTTCATAATCTGCACCAAAAAGGAAGAAACATTAATAAGTCACATTTTAGGAAGAGGTGGCAAGATCCTGGTTTAGAGTTTCCCACATGTTTTCTCCCAAATATGAAGCTTTTTTCTTGTACAGAGAGGGCAAATCTGTAGCTCAAATGAATGGCATTTTATCCATTACTTCTCTGTGATATTCAAATGTCTTTATATAAAGTAGGAAAGCAAATGAAAGATTACAAGACACACTTGAGGAAACAGGATACAGCTCTCTGCAGGATTTTGAAATCATGGAAGGCTGGTCCAATTTTTGAGTTTAATGAGCATTTTGACCATAAAATTATTTTATATGCATCTAACCAATTTCATACCTCAACTACTTTGTCTAAAATTTGTACAGTCTATATAATGTTAATATGCACACAATCATAGCATCCAGCTAGCAGGTTTGAGTCAAACTGTTAACATTTTAATATTAGTGTTATTATACTGTATGTTTACATTTCATATGTTCACTTATAACTTACCTATATATCCAGCTACATTACTTTAAGTGTTATACCAAAATTATGACTAAAGATATTTTTCCTTAATAGGGGCTTCAACAAATGCAATTCATTTAAAAGTAATTCCCTGACTAATATAGCTCTCCATGAAGAAGACTCCGTCCCATTGACCCAATATTTATTTCCATGCACTTCTGTGGCTATTGTCATGTGCCTCCAAATTGTTTCTGGCTTATGGTGACCCTAAGGGGAACTTATCACAGGATTTTCTTGGCAAGATTTGTTTAGAGGGTTTGCTTTCCTTCCTTCTGAGGCTGAGAAAGTGTTTCTTGCCCAAGGTCATGCAATGGGTTTCCATAGCTGAATGAGGATTTGAACCCTGGTCTCCAGAGTCATAGTCTAGTCTCAAAACATTATACCATGCTCTCACTTTGGCTATACTGATGGTAAACTAACAAAATATTGCATACAACCTTTTCATTCAATATAAGCAACTGTCATTGATTGCACAGGACTTTTCCATTCAATATAAACAACTGTCATTGATTTGCCACAGTAGGCCCAATATTTATACTAGAATCAAACACATTTGCAATTACAAATTTGTAAAAAGCTTAAGCAGAAACATCAGCAGTGCATACACGCCTGCAATTATTCAGCAATCTTGCTATGCAAGCAGAAAATTGGCACTGAGCATGGAATGCAGCATCCTGAGAACTACTGCTTACAGTCCAGAAAACAACAACATTTTGGTCTTCTAACACTGTGAAAATGACATTTAAACTGCCTAGCAAATATAAGCTGATGAAAAAGTAATAAATATGGACCTATGTGTTTTGATTATAGGACTCAGCTACAAAAATCTGCCTTGTTCTGGGACAAAATTTTGAAATTATTTGGTGCAGAGCATATACAACCCTGAGAGTAGGGGCAGACATAATAGCTATGCATATAGTCAGAACATATCCTAGGAATACTTCTCTTGTTTGTTCCAGATAGTCTTGAACAGCAAAAAGTATTTAGCAATCATACTCCTTATATCCTTCATTCAGAACCAAACAAAGGATGAAGACATCAATGCCTGAATTGGTTAATAAAGATATCATCAAATACTACCCAATGGCAAACAAAACAGAGGATGATAGGACACAGTCCTATAGTCTGCGGAAGGAGTAGGCAGCAAAGGGTATCTGTTCTAGAATAATAAAGCTCCTGCTGCCCTGAGTCTTTATAACAAATATAATGCCCGACTCAACATTTGGCAGAAGCACCACAGTCACCTCTTTATTTCTAATTATGTAGCTTTTTAAAAGTACAGGTCATGGAAATGCCTCTATTTGACATGCAGTATTTATCTAAAATTTATAACAAATGAATAATCTGCTACAAAACCAGCTGGAGAAACTTTGTGGCACCTGGTTTTTATCAGCCACTTCAGGAGAAAGGTACACAGACTAATACAGACAATCTGCTGTCCAAAACACTTTTGTCATTGAGCAATTCCTGCACTGTCTCATAAAGATTTCTTGGTATAATTTAATACTTATAGTTTAATATGTATGCCTTTTCTGCCACCTTGTGGCCAAACCATGAAAAGATGAGGTGTGATTCCTTCTCGTTAATGTTACCTTCCATCAAAATACAGTGGCCCTTGGTTGGTATCCCTGACCCACCCACCCCATAGATAACAAAATCCACAGATGCTGAAGTCCCGTGAAATACAGTGGCGTTGTAAAATGATATCCCTTACATAAAACAGCAAAATCACGGTTTGCTTTTAGGAATTTATGTTCAAGCCATGGAAGGTTGAATCATGGATATGAAGGGCCAACCAACTGTAAATGGCTAACACAATAACAACAATAACAAAAAATTGTAGAGAAGACATTTATGGTGAGACTAAAATTCTTCTTCACAATTCTTCTCCAGGCAAGATGGAAAGCTATACCATTTATGCTCCACTTTTTTAACATTTGAGTAGTCCTAATAAAAATATCCAATGCTGATTTTTATTTATATTTATACGTCATATGGTTATTTTCTTTTGTATCGGCTGATATATGTAAGTCACCTTCACAAGACTCTTTCATACTAAGTTTGTATGCATATTATGAGAATACTGATGATCCAGTTGTAGACTGTTCACAAAACAACCACTGAAAGAAGCTGTATTCTCACAACCTTATGATGTGTCAAAATGAATTAAGATTCTCCAGATCCATTTATCTCTGACCGCAGACACCTAGCGTACACGGAAAGGCCCTACAATTCCTCCCCAAAGTGGCCAAGCCCAGGCTCTGAAATTTTTTTTAAAGGGTATTTCACTGTCACTAACAACCTGATTAGGAAAATGGATTTGGTTCTTTCCTTTCCCATGATTTTACGAGAGTCACATACAACCTTTCTTCAGCCTGTCAAGTACCACAGAAAGATCCCCTAAGTGCAAAAAAAAAACAACCCCCCTCAATATTTGTGATAATTCATTCAGGTACAACAGCATGAAGATTCTGCATTAAAGATGGCTATTTTATGCACACTTTACTAAAAGAAAACCCCTCTGAGCACAACAAGCCTTGCCTCTGTGTAAAGATAAGTAGGATTTCATTGTAAACAATCACGGAAAAAGAAGCATACTAAAAAGAAAAATACTGTTTCTAAAAGTTAAAGTGTAGCATAAATAAATGGACAGCCAAAAAAAAGGGAAGGCTCCTACACTTTGACCTAGCTGGTTTTTCATAAAACTCCCTAAAATAGTAATTTTAATTCTGAATCCCAATTGTGCATCATCAATTTGTGGGGTTCCAACCCCTCAAACTATAACTGAACAGCTCCAAGGGAAACCATTTTGATTCTTAAAATATATCTGAGATTATTACACAGTCAACATAGAAATTGAAAACATTTATTGATGAATATATGGAGGTCACCAGGTAGGGAAAGGATGTACTACATACTTATGCAACCTAGGTATGGTAGAGTACAGTCTGTATGCTGGTATAACACTGTCCTCGTCCATCCATCCCCCCCCAGGCCACAAGGCTCCTGCTAGAAGGCCACAAGGCTCCTGTATGTTTTGGCGACAATAAAATAAAACTAAAATCAAAACAGACAAGCTTCAAAGGACTTGATACCAAAGTCCCTGAAATAGGGTCAATCCACTTGAGTCAGATAGGAGTAATCTTCAAGATACTTTGATTCTTGTGTGCACCTTCCAGGAACATTTCAGATTTCTTTGTAAATTCTACACCATTTTTTAAAACTTTCAAATATAAAGTTACAATACTCGTATTGCCAAAAAGAATGACCTCCTTATCCTGAGAAAAAATAAATCTGTTTATACTGTAAACTGAGAGAGCCAGTATGGTGTAGTGGTTTGAGTGCTAGGCTATGACTCTGGAGACCAGGGTTTGAACTCCTGTGCAGCCACGAAAAGCCTGTGATAGGGTATCAGAAACCAGAAATGACTTGAAGGCACAAGTAACAACAAATATTGAAAGCTGCCTTGGAAAAACCAGAATCTTGAAAGACATATATTAAATTAAGAAGTAAACAAATTAGTTTTAAGTACTAGGAATACTGATTTAGTGCACTAGAACCACAACATAAAGTAACAAATTTCAAATGAGTTATATGCAGATAGTTGGAAGAAGAAATTTATTAATGAAGTCTACAGACAGGATGAAGTTACTTATTCAATGCTGAGATAGTTTTTTTTAGTGTGGTGCCTACAATTGCATGTGCATAATAATGAGTACATCTCAAAAATTAATCCAAAACCATTCTGAATCTTACAATTATGTTCTTTTCTGATAGCATTGCTTTAGAGAACACTGAAATGTCATATTTATAGCCTTGCTGATAGAATACTTATTGAAAGACAGGATCTGAGTAAAGAAAGCCTAGAATTCTGTTTCCAGTGTAATTTCAGAGTGTTTTATAAAATTTTGCAAAGGTTTAACAAAAATTTCACTGGCATTTCACCTTGAATCTCAAATATTCACCAAGATGCTCAAAAATTTCACCCACAATTTTGCATAATTTCATTTTCCAAAAGTTTTGCTAACTTTTACTTTATTTCTGTAGGGTGCAGCAGTTTCAGAAAGTTTTCATACATTTTCACTAGGACTTCACATGGTTTCGTCCAAGCGCCAGTCCCAAGCATTTCCCTAAAAACGTTTCCAAGGTTTTCACTAGGATTTTTGTTGGGATTATATTCACATTGCAGGTCGAATGCTCAGCAAAGACAAAGCTAAAACAATCTCTGCACAATATTACGTTTTGTTTGTTCATTACAATTACTTACTGACTGATTGACTCAATCGCTGACTTCTCTTTATTATCACCCTCCTCTTCATCACTGTCAGAATCAGCTTCATTCTCACCTTGAAATAAAGCAGTATTTTTCTGCCTCATTAATACTGTACACCAGTATGTATGTCAAAGAAAGAGACACAGCCCACCTGCTTGTAGGGAGTTTGATCAAAACGATGTGGCACTGCAATCACTGAAGGAAATAGCGGCCCGAGTTCTGCAGATGACTGGCAAAATGGAACAGGGCAGGTTGCAAGGATATCATACAGCTAGCTACACGATGGAGAACAGAATGACATGATGTTTTGAAAACTAAGACTGACTGGCTGCATGTGTTTGCCTGCCCCACCTATACTCAAGAAAAGACCTCACTGAGAAGGAGGGCACATGTGCTGCATGCCAAATGTCACTGGTTTGGTCTCTGTCATCTCCTATCTAAAACCCTATGGGTTAGTGTACAGAATACTCTACTTGACTAACTCCTATCAGGCAACCTCTTCCTCAAAAAGGACTGTTAGAGCATATGATTTGCACGCAGAAGGTCCAAGATTCAATGCTTGCCATCTCTTTAAGGAATCAACTGGCAGGGAAATACTTCTTTTTTTTCTTCTTTTTTTTAAAAATAATTTTATTGAATTAAAAAGAAAATATATACAGTACAAATACAAATACACAATAACACACTACAATATAATATCATACAAACACATATAAGCAAACAAAAAAATAAAAAAATAAAAAATAAAAAACAAATTAAAAAAACAGCACAAGGAAACAAGGAAACAAAAAGGGAAATTTTACTTTCACTCTTCTCTAACTTCTATCTCTCTTATACTATACTCTATAACTATCCTCTTCTTCTTTCTTCTTCCACTTCTTTTACACTCTTCATTCCTACTCTATTCTTATATTCCTTTCACCTACTCTTACCTTCCTTTCACTTACTCTAACCTTCTACACTTCCCAAATCCTTCTATTCTTGTTTTCTCTTCTATCTTTCCTTATTCCCTTATACTACAGTACTATCTTCTCTCACATGGCAGGGAAATACTATAAACGAACAGGTATTACAAACATGTCATAAATACACAATGCTTCAATCCCAATCCCTTTCCAGGAAGAGGAGAAATAGGAAAGAGGAGCAGAAGTTGTTGCTGCCCTTCCATTAAAAAGCACACAAATCCCACCACTGAATTCTCTGTCACTTGAAGTAACATAAAGGTAATATGGGGAGAAAAACCCATCTATCCCAGGGGACATACGGCCCCATGCCCCCCATTTTGCAGCTACCCAAGCTTCTGGAGCTACTAGACCCTCTCTATTTAATTTTCTGAGGCTGACTTTTTAGGAAGTAAATTACCCAAATCACCCAAACTGCCACAAAAAGCATGGCAGTCTGGGTCCCTTTGCATACCACTAACCCCAAACTGACTGCTATTATTATTATTATTATTATTATTCCCACCTTTATCCCAGTTCAGGCCTCAAAGCAGCTTACAGCAAATTAAAAACATATTGTTAAAAATCTACAAGGTACAAAAGTTAAAATTAGATTAAACAATAAAAAATAAAAACAGACAAAAACATACAGAAGTTTTTACAGGTGAATCCTGGAGGGGGGAAAGGTAATGCGAAGTCATTTCCACCTGAGCTAATGCAGCCTGCAGAGGGGCATGGCCACATTCGCCTTTGCAGTTGCCTACCCTGACCTACCCAAAGAGGTTTTGCCACAGACATCATGTAACATTAATTCCAACCACTTTTGAAGTATATTTATAGCCACCCAAGTTGAAGTGATATATTGGCACTGTAGAGAAGAAATGTGTTCTTGTTTCTCAAAAGAAAAATAAATAAATGCAGGCTGCAGAGTCTGTTCAAGGACCTTGTAGTGTATCACAGCATGACATCAAAACAACTATAGCTAGAATATAGTTCTGAATGCCTTTGGAAATACATATACAGTCACTGGCAACTTCTGCAAGAAAAATCTAAAAGTAAAACTACAAGCTAACACATGAAGACTAAATTGTTAAAAATTAGGTGTGATCACACAACTTTAGAGGCTGTAGAATTCTTTATGGGGAAATATAAATACCACACATAAAGCAGATTATGAAACAAACCTGGATTTTTATCAATCTAGAGCAGGGGTAGGCAACCTTTCCCCTTTAAGGGCCGAGGGACTTCAGCTCCCAGAAGCCTCAGCCATGTTGGCCAATAGTCCCATGTTGGCCAATAGCTCCTGGGATTCTGGGAGCTGAAGTCCCTCGGCCCTTAAAGGGGAAAGGTTGCCTACCCCTGATCTAGAGCAAGAAGAATATAAGGACAATCACAACTCTTGTGAACAGCCCCTATTAATGCCACAGCCATTTACTGCTCTATATTAGATAGATGCCAAGTCATGTTTCCTCCAATTTGTTCAAAGTGTCTCTCCCTATCTATCTTATAGGCAATTACCATGTTTCTTTGCTGCGTATACAATCAAAAAACCTTGCACATGGTATTTATCAGCTCCACACTTACAGGGCAGATGCAATTGCTGTGGTTATATCCGAATGGTATGCCACTCAACAAATCCACAAAGTGTTGACAAAGTATCTGCTTCTTTAAATACATACACACACTCATGTGGGAATTCTGACTGGAAGACAGATTCCCCAATAAGGGTTCAAAGTCATCCATGCTTTATCCATTTGCTTCAGGAAACATCAATATAATATTGGTGTAGCTTCAGCAATTGCATCAGCCACAGACAGAGGTGAACTGCCATTAATCCACACACTTAATTGCAAACACAGATTAGACTTTTGATTAGAACTTCTGCTTGGCTCACCAGCACACACCAAATGGATGAAGCAAAGCAGTGGTTCATACTTTTTGTCACATCCTCTTTTGACTACTGCGATCTTTCCTTTTTTCTGGTCTTTCTCTAAGCAACACTTCAGTTTTTTCACTTCTGTCCAAAATTCTGTCACCAAGACTTACTCTTACTGCAATCATGTGATAACTTTCCATTCTGTACTGCAGACAGCACAATGCCTTTGCCTTTGCCTTTGCTTTGAGTTTGGCTGGGGAGCAAGAGGACAGAACTGGTTTTGTATGTTTGAGGAGGGAATAGGAAGTGTTCAAAAAGTGGAAAATAGTCTGAAATCAAAGGCAGAGAAGCAGCCTTGATAGTGCTCATGCATGGTCGGAAACAAATACAAGTGGAAGCTGCTTGCCTTCATACAAGTCAGATGGCTCAGGGAAAGACTGCTTAATTGGTAGAGCACATGCTTTGATACAGAAGGATCCATATTCAATGCCTGGCATCTCTAACTAGTTCTGGAAAATATTCTGCTCTGAAACAGTAGAGACAACTGGTGCCAGTCAGTATACACAATGCTACTCTAAGTTGGCCAGTGGTCTAAACAGCTTCCTATGCTGTCTTTCTGTATTTAAAATTCTTTAGTTTTACCTCACTTCATGCCCTTATTTCCACTTTCCTTGTTTTGTGACATTTTTCCTCTTGGACCTGCCAACCTCAAAGTCTCTAATTTTCTTCAAATCCTGGTGTCATTCTCTCTTGCTGCCCTTCCTGCCTTTAACCCCTACTCAGAACACTGAAGTGATACTGTAAAACTCATATTTTAAAGTAAATCTCTATTTCTCATGTCTGCTTAAAACAAAGCCTTAAGTGAACACAACTGCACTGATTCAGATTCACCCATTATAATTGTTTTCTCATGCCTTCCTTCTTTTGGGGTGGGCAAAGCGTGACCCTGGGGTTACAAGCAATTGCCACTCCAAGATGTTTTTGTGGCCCTGGACACTTCCAGAATCCCTAGACCAAGTTTTTCTTTGGTAAAAAAACTGGGGGTCAATTGCTGCTCTTGAAAATCTCCAGGTACAATAATGTACCTTTTAAATACATTTCAAGTCCTCCTCTGTACTGTTTAACACTGAAAAAAATCCATTTTCGAGAGCCAGAAGTGGATTTCTGACTGCCTTGGGGGAGGTTGTTTTATTTTTCAGTTGTCCAGAGGATCTTGAGATATAGAAGAGGCTCCCAGACCTGCTGCAGTTGTCCATCCATTCCTTTATTCTATTGTTGTTGTTGTTTTGTCCTTTACTGTCATAACAGTTTGTTTTATTTCAGGATTTTTATTTTGTTTTGTTACTGCTACCCTGGCAAGTGCTGTGGCTGATGAAGATACATAAATAACAGAAAACAATACCAACATTGTTGATCATAGCCAAATTGCAGTGAGAAACAACAGCGTTTGCAAAATCATAGTATTGTAGAGAAGGATGTGTTTATTCCTATCCTTTGATGTAACAAACAAATCTAAACAACCATGGAACCAAAATGGTCAGATGATGGTACTAACTTCTAACAAATGCACATTGCTTTTTCTGCAGTAAAGCAAAGATTAGTGATTCAAAATCATAAATCATCCAGTGTATATATTCCCTTTGCTATAAATTGCTCTGGATTCTCAACCCTGAATGCTCTCACTCATGAATCTGATTGAAATGCATGAAATAAAGAACTTCAGGCTTGCTGAGACTTCTAAAATTTCCATTTTACTAGATGTATTTGAGGACTAACTACAGAATCAAAGTATTGAGATTAAATCCTAGACACACGATGGATAATAAGTCCCATTTTACTCTTCTGAACTTACTTCTAAATGAATTCTAAGCAGGATTGTGCTGTTAGTCAGATAACTTAATTTTTACTACCAAATATATTTACCCTCTTATTCGCTGAATTGATACAAACCCATGTCCCAATCTATTCTTTGATGGGCACAACCCTAAAATTTTATAGTAAACTCAATATATTATAGCATACCTTCAGTTTGGCATGTACTCCTGCTTACCTTCAAGAATTTTCAGTAATTTCTTCTCAGACATGAGTTCCAACTGTTCAAGACAAAGCCTTTTGATGTCTTCTATGGAATAGTCCTAGGGGAAATGATGGCTCTTTTTTTAAAAAAGCAACATTAGTACAAGGACATTTTAAAAACACACACACAACGAAATACTGCACATTAAGTCAAACTGTTAATAAACTCTCTGAACTTCTTTTTGTCTTATAAAATGTCCTGTGTAACAGAAATTATCAAATTCCCTGATCTTGCAAGTGGATGTGGCTTATTCCAGCTACTGTTCTCGTTACTCATAATAGACTTCTTTTCCAGTTTTCGAAGAGAGATCAGTACCCCTCTTACTTGATCTCCAACACCTTCATTTTTATTTCAAGAAAGAAAACTGTTAGTCAGTTGCAGCAAAAACAGCAACCCAGTGGCACAATTCTTTTATCATGATCTTTATTTTCTCACAAAATGATCCTAAACCCACTTTGCTCATATTGTAACAGTTTTGGCAGACACTAAGACCAGCATGTGATATTTGTGGAGTTTATGCTTTAGTACAGGGGTAGGCAACCTTTTTGAGACCTGGGCCGGTCTCCCGTAGCCCAGGTCTCGGCTGGGCTGAGGGGGGGGCTTGCGTGCGTCGGTGGAGGGTGCGCGCAGGGAGGCTTCCCTCAGCGGCGACGGGCCTCCTGGAAGCCCGTTGCCACCGAGGGTCCCCCCGGGGAGGCTTCCCTCATAGGCGACGGGCCTCCTGGAAGACCTGCGCCACCGAGGGTCCCCCCAGGCAGGCTTCCCTCATAGGCGACGGGCCTCCTGGAAGCCCTGCGCCACCGAGGGTCCCCCTGGGGAGGCTTCCCTTGGAAGCGATGGGCCTCTTGGAAGCCCGTCGCCACCAAGGGTCCCCCTGGGGAGGCTTCCCTCGGCGGCGACGGGCCTCCTCCCGGGCGCTGCGCATGCTGCCGGCACTGCGGCCGCCATTTTGTTCTCCAAAATGGCGGTCGCGACGCATTTGCGCATGCGCAGTAATCCTGCGCATGCGCAAACACGGTGTGGCTGCCGTTTTGTTCTCCAAAATGGCAGCCGCGGCACGCGCGGCCATGCGGCGACCAAAACCGGCGGCGGCAGGGGTCCGCCTGGGCCAGTAAGTCCAGCGACCTGGGCCGGAACCGGCCCGGGGGCCGTAGGTTGCCGACCCCTGCTTTAGTAGGTTATGAATCCTAAATTGGACTGGAGGAGGAGAGCAAACTGTAGTTTGCTGTTCATCCTCAGGCTGCAAAATGTCTTGGGACCACCTTGCTCTCTGGTAAGTTCTGTTAGCTGGCATTAATCTTAGGTAAACAGATTGTCTTCCTGCCACAAATTACATGCTTAATCATGGTGAAGGTGCTTGTCAGTATTACAATTATTTCTACCTAACTTTAACTTAAGGCTGAAACTCCTTTCAAACTATTGTCTAAGATCCTGATTTATTAAACTTGGCTTTCTTTTTATTTTTATTAGAAAATTAAACAGAAAAGATATTCCACAATGGTTCAGCATCTGAGTCTCTCCCAGCCATTCCAGCTGCTTTACTCAACTTCATGATGGAGAGTTCACATTCTGGATCAAATCACTTCCAAGTCAAGTTGATAAAGTGTTTCTCAGCAGACGGAGAAGTTTTATGAATCTTCCCCTTCACTTACACAATTTTTGGCCACAGACATGGGAAAGGATCATGATGACCAAAATATTTGTGGCTTAACAAATTTTGCTGGGTTTCTCTACAATGGAAGGAGCATGAGGATCAATACAGTTAGTTAACAGGCAGTCTCCCTTGTTGCTATGAAACTGGTCCTAGAGCCCTAGGGAACAAAGCAAGGGAATTGCTCTCTTTCCATTCCAACAATTACAAAATCTTCTTCCTCATAAATGGTGACACAGAACAGGTATATAATAATTAGAATACAGATAACTTTCTTGCCAACTGGAAGAGCCTGCCATAGTCTTATAGAGCACCAACCATCAGTTATGCTCATTTATTTTTAAAATTCTGCCTGCCCTCGAGTTCTGGTTACTTTATTTCCTAGCAAGTATGCCATACATCTCTTGGGAGTAGTGTTCTATTTAATTATAAATGACTTATTTATAAACTGCCAAGTTGCCACACTCATATCTGATGGCATTATGTCCAATTAAAGAAAAATTTCAACACCCCCATGGAAATGTTATAATTATATACTACATTATTCCATATGCCACAGTAATTAACGTTATTTACATTTCCAGCCTGCTCCATTCCAAGGGCTGTATAACACTATTTATTAAAACACACATACAGACAAATATATAAACACGGAATGCTTTTGTAGCAGTCTGATCTTAATAGCAACTGAACTACTATTGAGCCAGCTTAAAAATGCATAGGATGCACACTGAAAAGGACTGTCAGCTTTAATTGGTAGGTTAATCAAGTACAGCTTAGTTGATTAATCAGTGAAAGAGTCAATTTTAATTGGGAAAAGCACATTTTAATTGGTGGGGTTATAAGGTAAGGTCACAGTTGTCTATTTTTGGGTTTGTTTTTTGGGATATTGAGATTCTTATCATCATAAAAAAAGAACACTTTTTTAAATCACTTAACCCAGTTGTCAAAAAAGTGCAACTGTGGGCTGAATGCAATGCTCAACCCCATTTCTACAGCCCTACAAACTAGGACCACAGAACTTCCTTTTTAAAAAAAATCTAGAAGGGTTTGTTTGCTTGGGATTTGTTTGCTCCCAAATGGCAAAATGCCCCCAATACCTTAAAACAGCCCACAAATGCCACGGCTTGTCTGATTCTGACAAACCCTTAATGAACGCAGCCTACAAAAATGGCTGAATATTGACCCGAACAAGAACAGGAAATGTGAAATGCACTTCTTGTTTGTCCAGTGGGGATTAAAATGGGCACATCAATAAAGCGTGCCACCCCTGACATAATTGACAGTAGTTTAATTTTAGAATGTGTTTAATAAGCATCACCTACAAGCCAAGAAAATGATGTTCAGTTACTTTTTCAGGGGCTTTCAACTTGAAAAAGCATATCTCGTGATCAGCAGGATACTGGGAGAACTACCTTCTCTGGAGAAGAGAGATGGGGTTAGAGTATTTTGGGGTCATAGGAACTTTTAATTGATATATTACTTATGTCATATTAGAAATTCTCCCACAGCACATAATTTATATTTTACCCTATTTTCAGCAGGCACATTTGGGCATCACAGTAAGCCTTGGCTTGTTTAGCATGATGTCCAAACTGGAAACTCTGACTTGTTGCTCTTCTAATGCTAAACAAATCATAGACAGAGTCCCAGGATTTTTAGCTAGTAAAGCAGGAAGAAAGAAGGTCCATTCACCTGCATGCTTACTCGCTCAAAATAAATCACAATTTATGATTTGTTACATTTATAGGTTGTCAGCATTTTTACAGGTATCTTTTCAGATACTGACCTGGGTTTGAACGTCCTGGTAAACCAAATCCTTAAAAAAAAATAACAGCAAGTTAGTATCTTCAAGCCAATGCACCAAGTCAGTATCTTGAAAAGACATGTTAAAATGCTGATACTATTCAAATGTAATTCACCATAACTGATTAGACAAGCAGTGAAAAAGGATGATGAAAAACCAACAATGAAAGCTCCACTTAACTCCAGTCCTAATATTGAATATGGTGACCCCTTGGTATCTGCTGGGATACCAAAATCAGCGAATGCTCAAGTCCCATGAAATACAATGGGGTAGTAAAATGGGATTCCTATATAGAAAAATGGTAAAATCAAGGTCTGCTTTGGGGAATTTATATCTTTTTGGAATATTTTCAAGCCATGGATGGTTGAATCCACGGATAAAGAATCCATGGATGAGGAGGGCTGATTGTATGGCACTATTCTCCAATAATGTGTGCCACAATCATTTACTTATTATAAAAAATGTATAGCCCAGACTTCAAAATCATTATGCCAAGATGGTTTACAAACATAATTATGACAGAATAACATACATACCAATCTTATTACCTAGTCAGTTTCATGAGCATGCTAACTCAAAATCATCACACGCATAAGTTGATCTAATAGAAGACTGGAAAAACCAAGGCAACGTATGACCTGGGTCACAGAACAGTGATGCTCAGGCCTTAGAAGGCTGCTCCCTCTGTCAATGTTCATCTGACAATAGACATTCCATCAAACTGCACAGAATGACAGCAGGAAAGCAAGTCCACCCCATCGGCTCTCCTGAGAGACTAGTTCCATTTGGCTATTCCTCTCCCTGAACTGTTTTCATCCCTGCTGACCATTATTAGTACTATGTAGAGGGCCCTTGGTATCTAGACCTCTGGATCTTTGACCTCCTGTGGATAGCAAAATCAAGTCCCATTAAATACAATTGCATCGTAAAATTGTGTCCCTTATATAAAATGGCAAAGTCAAGATTTGCTTTTTGGAATTTATATATTTTTAAAATATTTTCAAGCCTTGGATGCTTGAATCCATAGATAAAAAATCCATGGATAAGGCGGGCCAACTGGGGGGGAGGGATATCTTGCCACTGTAATTTGTTTTAACTTGTAAACCGCCCAGATTGGGTAACCATTGGGCGGTATAGAAATAAATTTTATTATTATTATTATTATTATTATTATTATTATTACTATCATTATCAGTACTGTACTACTGTGTAACTTTAGCCAGTGCCTGAGAACTCCCTGCCTTCCTCTTCTCATTTTGTTTTCCCTTTTCTATTGAGTCTTTTAGATGGTAAATATAGTAAGTATCTCTGTAAGCTACTCTGGGAGACTTTTTTGTGGGGAAATACCTCACTTGTGGACAAATGCCTTAAAGAAATACCTCAAATAACCCTGTGCAACAAGTCTCCTAAGAGTGGATTTGACATCAATAAATTGGATAATTTCAATTAAATCTATGTATGTGAATAGAGGTGTGTGTGTGTGTGTGTGTGTGTGTGTGTCATAGTTCCGTCAAATGCACATCATGACTGTTGTAAGCAGCCTTGAATCCTGCAGTGGGAAAAAGGCACATATCAAATAGACAGACAGACAGACAGACAGGAAAACTATAACAGAAAAAATTAACCACAGAAAAATTGCAATTAAATGCAGCAACTTCCATGCACAACTTCCATTGCTATTTCTATGAAAACAACGAAATCATCCATGTTTCCTTTACCTAAATAATATAATGAAAACACATTCTGCTTTGGGGAATCTCTTAATTCTAACTGTATGTTTAAAAGAGCAATTCTACTGGGAAGTGGGGATGAGCTGTAACATCATTAAGGGCACATCTACACTAGAAATAATGCAATTTGTCACCACTTTAATTGCCATGGCTCCATTCTACAGAATTCTGGGATTTGTAGTTTGATGAGGCACCAGCAGAAGGCAAAAGACCTTATAAAACTACAAATCCCAGGAGTACATAGGTGGAACCTACAAACCATTATTTCTAAAGTGTAGAAGTACACTGAGAAATATGAAGCTCTGTGGCTTTTCTTATTTTTAATAGGACTGTCTTTCTTTAATTTTTTCTCTCGTTTCAAGGAGAAGGAAGCCATTTCCATCAGTTCCAAGACTAGTGTAGATCTGCTGCTTGTTCAGAGACATAACTATGAACCCTGAAGGCTGCGGCTCTTGCAGATCTCTCACCTCTTTACATGTGTCCAATAAGCCCTGTCCCCAAAGTTAAACAACTATCAGTTCTGCAATGGCTGGAAGGAAAAGGGCATCCAAGTACAGGTCGTCCCCCACTCCTAAGAGTGGATTTCTGTCTTTGCTCTCAGAAGGAGGGATCCAATGACCCCTTGGTTGCCCTCCTATAAATTTTAAGATTATAGCCCAAGCCACCAGAAGTGCAAATTTTTTCATCTTTAGAATAGAAAGCCCAAATAGAAAGATACTGACTGCAAGCCAACATACAGTGTGACTTGTGGAATTGAAACAATTTTTATGCTCACAAACTGAATACAGCAGGATGTAATGGTAACACATTTTAGCATCTGAAATACATTTTGAATCCTGATAAAAGGTGTAGAATTACTAGAGAAGGAACAAACAGGGTCATACAGCACATTTTCTTTACACCAGTGATTCTCAAACTTCAACTTCCAGAATCCCTCAACACTGGCCATACTGGCTGAGACCTCTGTGGGTTGAAGTCCAACCTACTGTAAATGAAGTGCGCAGACTTCCATGATATATGCTGAACTGGCTCACCCTTTTCTAAAATTTGACAACATTGGTATATTTCAGTACCTTTAAAATGTCTGGCAGCATTTTTTGCAATTTCTTTTCTCCTATGATATAAAAACATTGTCGAAGCATTTCCTTCTTGTCTGTGATGTAGAAACTAACTGGCTTTAGTTGCACACTGAGATCTAGTCCACCTTCTTCTATGTCACTGGGTTCTTCCCCCACATCTTCCTTCTCTGGAACTTGTGGAGTACCTTTTGTTTCCTAAAATGACAGAGAAAACTGTTTCAGTCACGAGCCTATCAAAAATGTCTTTGACAGTACAGCAGTCTCAGCCACTGAGAGCCAGCATGGCATAGTGGTTTGAGAGTTGGACTACAACTCTGGAGACCGGGGTTCAAATCCTGGCTCAGCCATGAAACTCACTGAGTGATGGTGGGCAAGTCACATTCTCTCAGCCTCAGGGGATGACCATGGCAAACCTTCTCCAAACAAATCTTGCCAAGAAAACCCCAGGATAGGGTTGTCATAGGGTCGCCATGAGCCAGAAACGACTTGAAGGGACACAGCACACACACACACACACAAGTTTTGTCTACAGACCTGACAGTAGAATCATATACATATCTACTAAGAAATCCCATTGAGTTATTTTTTGAAGTTAATGTATATGCCACCTTTCTTCCAAACTTAAGGCAGCACACATGCCTCTTCTCCTCCACCACTTCATCCTCACAACAACCCTGTGAAGTAGGTTAGTTGTGAGAGAATGACTGTTCAAAGGTTACATATTTAGTGAGTTTCATGGCTCAACCGAGACTTGAGCCTGGATCTTCCAAAACCATTGGTTTACTCCCCAATATAGGGGGTACAGAATTGCAGGCAATTAATTTTTTTATACCAGTTTTGTATTAGACAACTGTGATTAATGTGTCTGGCTGTCTCCATCACAGCTCCAAGTTACCTAGATAACTGAAGCTATGCAAGCATATAAAGGGGCTAGCTGGACAGTTAAGACAGAAGATAGGAAGAAAATCAATTCATTTGAGATGTGATGCTGGAGAAGAGTGCTGAGGATCCTGTGGACAACCAAAACGACAAACAAAATGGGTCCTGGAGCAGATCAAGCCAGAAATGGAAGCCAAGATGACAAAACTGAGGCTGTTGTACTTTGGACACATTGTGAGAAGGCATGAATCATTGGAAAAAACAATAATACTAGGGAAGGTGGAGGTAAGTAGAAAGGCCGCATGTTAGATGGATGGACACTACTAAGGAGGTCACAGATATGAATGTGCAGGAACTAAGCAGAGCAGTAGAGGACAGGGATCTTGGAGCTATCTCATCCACAGGGTCACCATGGGTCAAAATTGGCTCAAGGGCAGTTAACAATAACAAATAAGGATGTATACCTCAGGAATATCTGATTTTAAATTAAAATAATTAATTTTATTTAATATAAATCAATTTATAGACTGCAACAGTACCCTTCCTTAACCATCAGGTAGTGGGACCCTGAAACAGCAAGAGGAGGCTGCATGGCACATCCATTTCTCCAGAGGGCCTGTACACAGCTCTTGGTGAGTCAAAGTCACAGGAAGGAAAACATGATTGTTGCTTCATTCTCTCAGACCTCCTGAAAATGGCAAAGGAGAGCAAACAGAAGAAGAAGGCGGAAACTGAACAGGAAAAACAGAAGAGTATGTGCTTATTGGAGTGGTACATTGTTGTGCACCTTCAAATTATTTCTGATTTGTGGCAACTCTAAGGCAAACCTATCATGGAGTTTTCTTAACAAGATTTGTTTTGAGGGACTTTGCCTTTGACCTCCTCTGAGGCTGAGAGTGTGTGACTTGCTCAAGGTCACCCAGTAGGTTTTCATGGCAGAGTGAAGATTCAAATCTTGGTCTCCCAGTGTCCTAGTCCAACACTCAAACCACGATACTACACCAGCTCTCATAGTGGCATATTTATGTCTTAGTAACCATTAATACTCAAACTACGAGAGTGTGCCATTTTTCTGCCTTTATAGAAAAGATACATTTTGATGAAGGGTTTGAAAGAAGTATGATATGTGGTTTCAGAGGTGATTTGAGAGACAATTCCAGCTATATGGTGCAATATGGCAGAAAAGGTGTAGTCATTTGAGGGAGTAGGACCTCTGGACACCTAAAACATAGTGAAACATAGGGAGCAAAAATGGCAGACAGAAGCCTAAATCTGGTTGTTAGTCCTGACTAGAGCAGAGCCATTGAATCATTTGGGACTTACCTACATATTGACTCACCAATCAGCAACTGATTGAATAGGTCTACTTTAGTTGGAACTAACCAAGTGGATGGCAGCCAAGGAGTGACAGTCTATTAGAATAAACACGGTGGGGAGAGGGAAGCCATGAAGAGCACTGAAGATAAAGAGGATAAGTGTGTACAGCATCTAATAATAGCAGACAAGAACCCAGAGATCTGGGGTGGAGGGGAATGACATGATCAGAGTACTAAGAGAGTAGGATGATTTTAGCAGCAGAATTCAGACAGAGGTGGTGGGGGGGAAGCTGCTGCTGTTGTTGTTATTGTTTGCCTCCAAGCCATTTTTTATTTATGTTGACCCTAAGGTACAGAGGAGCAATTTTCAGAACGGTAGGAAATCAGAAGTAGATTAAGAATGGGAAGAGCAGCTTTGAAAGAACTAGAAAAGATTCTAAAATGCAAAGATATACAACTAAACACAAAAGTGAGAATCATACAAGCCATTTGTATTCCCTATTACCATGTATGCATGTGAGAGCTGGACAGTGAAGAAAGTGTATAGGAAGAAAATCAATGCATTTGAGATGTGGTGCTGGAGAAGAGTGCTGAGGATCCCCTGGACAGCCAAAAAGACAAATGAATGGGTCCTGGAGCAGATCAAGCCAGAGATCTCCCTGGAAGCCAAGATGACAAAACTGAGGCTGTCGTACTTCATAAGAAGGGAGAACTCACTGGAAAAAACAATAATGGTAGGAAAGGTGGAGGGAAGGAAGGTGACATGCTAGATGGATGCTCTACTAAGAGGAACATGGGTATGAGTTTACAGGGCCTAAGCAGAGCAGTGGAGGACAGGGAGTCTTGGAGATGTCTCATCCACAGGGCCGCCATGGGTCGAAATCAACACGAAGGCAGTTAACAACACCAAAGCTATCTTTGCCTCTTGCAACAAAACCAACAATCCTGTGGTACCTTAAACACTAACTGGTGGTTACTTATTCTGAAGAAGTGAATGCAGCCTATGAAAGCTTACATCAAATGAAACCTGTTAGTTGATAAGATGCTACAAAAAATGTTAAAGAGAAGACTACCACAGTCAAGGTGAAAGACAGTCAGAACACAGAGCAGTTTTACTATAAAGTCAGAGAGGGAGGGACATGTTTTTTAAATGATTTACAGAGAGAAGTGACATGATTTCGCAATAGGACGAATAAGCAGAACAAAGGAAAATGATCAATTAAGAAGTCAAAGTTATATGCTGTACCAAAAGAGAGGGCACGGATGGAAAAAAGAAAGCTTACAAAGGAAGATATAGAACTTGTACATACTAAACTTCAGATGATAATAAAACACCCAAATGAAAAATAGTGGAAGGGTATTTGGTCATTCATAATTGGGAAAAAGAAAAAGTTCTGGTGTAATAGGGTAAAGCTGAGTGTCATGAAAACATACAGCCTGTGAGATTTGATGAGGTCCCATAGGAATACTTGGTGTTCAAAATACTTAATTGGGAATAACTTGATCATTAGCATATGGCCTTTTCCAAGCCACAAGATCTTTAGCATATGGCTTTTCCAACCTGGTAACATATCACAACTTATCATTTGCCACACTGATAACAATGTGAACAAAAAAGGAATGCAAACACACTACAAGAAGGTGCTTCCATTTTCCTTTCTAAACTAACAAAACAATCCTACCCATGTAGGAAAGATCGTATCCCTATACAAACCTACAACCTGGGGAAGCTTTCTCTCAGTCCTGCTACCATCACAGGCTCCCTTGGTGAGGATAAGGGAGAGAGCCTTCTCAGTGGTTGTTACCACCCTTTGGAACTCCCTCCCACAGGAGGCTAGGCTGGCTCCCTCCCTGCTTTTTTTTCACCAGCACAATTCCAAAAATCATGGCTTTTACATTCGGAGGCTTTTATATGGGATGCATCCTTTAGATATTTTTTTTAAAAAAAAACACTTTTGTATGTTTGTATATTTTTGTAGTACATATTTTTGTATGTTTTATAACAATAGTCCTGATGCGAAATCTGTACTTAGGACAGAACCTACTGTTAGAACAGAATATGGAGAAACAGAATGGTTCCCAATTGGCAAAGGGGTCAGGCAAGGCTGCATCTTATCACCCTACCTATTCAACTTATATGCAGAACATATTATAAGGAAAGCAGGCTTAGACACAGAAGAAGGAAGAGTGGAAATAGGAGGAAGGAACATCAACAATCTATGATATGCTGATGGCACCAAACTGCTAGCAGAAAACATCACAGACTTGGAACAATCACTAAAGAGAGGCAAAGAAGAAAGTGCAAAGATAATAAATAATAATAATAATAATAATTTTTTATTTATAGCCTGCCCCTCTGCGCGGCAATCGGGGCGGGTTACAGCATTTAAAAACAAACAAAGTTAAAACATTCCCTCATCCCACAATCCACCCTCCCAACCCCTTAAAATCCCACAATCCAGAATTTGTCCCTAGAAAATATAGTGCTTATGTAGTTGAGAAACCACAGCAGACTTATTCTTAAATTAAAAATGCAAAGCAGTTTGTCCAATATGCTAGTGGCTGACATCTAAAACGTACGCAGATAGGCTTAATGCTGAACAAGAGGAAAACAAATTATCATGGAGGATCAAAATACATTCAATAAAGACAATGAAGAAATCAAAATAGTAAAAGACTTCCCATACCTTGGATCAAACATCAATCAAGAAGGAGACTTAAGTTAAGAAATCAGAAGCAGACTGGGAATGGGTAGGACTGCTTTGAAAGAACTAGAAAAAATCCTAAAGCGTACAGATATACAGTTGGCCCTTGGTATCCACAGGGAATCTGTTCCAGAACTCACCCCCCCCCCATGGTTACCAAAATCCACAGATGCTCAAGTTCCGCTGTCTCCAGTGGCAGAGTGTGCATGTGGCCATGCCTCCATTAGGGACAACAGGACTTCAGGTGAAGTCCCATTCCCCTTGTCCCTAATGGCAGCGTGACCACATGCACATGCCACTACTGGGGGCAACGTGGACTTGCCATCCGTGGATACTCAAATCCATGGATGGCAAGTCTGTGGATACTGTCATACACTGGCCACGTCATGAGGAGGAATGTATCATTAGAAAACACAATAATGCCAGGAAAGGTAGAGGGCAGTAGAAACAAAGGAAGACCACATGCTCGATGGATAGACTCAATCAGAGTCAAACAGGCCTGGGTTTGCAGTAGGGCAGTGGAGGACAAGGGGTCTTGGAAAAGTCTCATCTGTAGGGTTGCCATGAGTTGGGCTCAACTTAACAACAAATGGATGTTGACAAGCTAAAGCATGTACAGAGGAGGTCAACCAAAATAGTGAAGGGTCTAGAAACCATGCCTTATGAGGTGCAACTTAGGGAGCTAGGTATGTTTAGTTTGGAGAAGAGATGGTTAAGGGGTGACATGATATCACTGCTTAAATATTTGAAGGGGTGTTATATTGAGGAGGGAGCAGGTTTGTTTTCTGCTGCTCCAGAGAATAGGACCCAGAACAATGGATGCAAGCTACAGGAAAAATGATTCCACCTAAACTTCCTGACATTAAGAGCTGTTTGACTGTGGAACACACTCCCTTGATTAATTAAAAAATATTTCTACCATATTATGATCAGAGCGTGTCCTTGGAAAGATTTCCATTTTTTTTAACTTTAGTTGCTAATTCCCTTGAAACTAAAAATATCTATCCTAGAAAAGGATTGATGACTATCCAAAAAGAGGGTAAATCAGAGAGTGGTGGAGTCTCCTTCCTTGGAAGCTTTTAAACAGAGGCTGGATGGCCATCTGTCTGTCAGGGGTGCTTTGATTGAGAGTTCCTGCATGGCAGAATGGGCTGGGACTGGATGGCCCTTGAGATCTCTTCCAACTCTTTGTTGTTGTTGTTGCTAGCTGCCCTCGACTCAGTTCTGACTTATGGCAAGCCTGTGGATGAGACATCTCCAAGAATCCCTATCTTCCACTGCCTTGCCCAGATCCTGCAAGCCCTTGCCCATAACCCCTCTGATCAAGTCTATTCATCTGGTCTGTGGTCTTCCTCTCTTTCTTCTACCCTCTAACTTTCCTAGCATTATTGTTTTTTCTAGTCAGCTGTGCTTCCTCATTATGTGGCCAAAGTACAATAGTCTCAACATGATCATATTTGCTTCCAAAGACAGCTCTGGTCTGATCTGTGCAAGAACCCATTTGTTTGTCTTCTTGGCTGTCCATGGTATCCTAAGTACTCTTCTCCAGCACCACATTTCAAATGAATTGATTTTCTATCTGTCTGCCTCCTTCACTGTCCAGCTCCCACATTTGTACATGGTAATTGGGAATCCAATGGCCTGAATGATTCTGACTTTAGTGCTCAGTTGTATGTCTTTGCTCTTCAGTATCTTTTCCAGTTCTTTCATAGCTGCCCTTCCCATTCCTAGTTTTCTTCTTATTTCTTGACTGCAGTCTCCCTTCTGGTCAATGTTTGATCCTAGATATGGGAATTCTTTATTTCAATTTCCTCGTTGTCTAGATTGAATTTGTGTATTTCTTCTGTGGTCATTATTTTTATCTTCTTTATCAGTGATACCTGATTGGATTGCAAAAGAGGGCTCCCTGTTGAGATGCAAATGGATTTTAAATTTCCTGGACTTTGCAAATCTCCCTATAGCCACAGAGCCAGGAGGAGGAGCCTGCCTGCAAAAGATATCCTCCCCACCATATATCATCTTAACTAAAGATTGAAACAACATGTAGGCATCTGACTAATGTCTCCAATTGTTTTTCTTCCCTGATGAAGAAGCCCATGGAGCTTCGAAAGGTTGCAACAAGTATATTGGGCATTTTGGTTGGCCAATAAAGGTATCACTGATGGATTTTTGTTTGAATTTGCTAAATGGCCAACACAGCTACCCCTGAATGTTTTTTGTTTTCTTTATGTTCAGCATCAGATCTGCCTTTGCACTTTCTTATTAACTGTTCCAATTCCTGAACATCTTCTGCTAATATTATGGTGTCATCCGCATATCTTAGGTTGTAAATGTTGCTTCCTCCTATCTTAACTCCTCCTTTTTCTAATTCTGCTTTTCTTATGATGGTTTCAGCATATAAGTTAAACAAGTAGGGTGATAGGATGCAGCCTTGTCTGACCCCTTTGCCTATTGGGAACCACTACGTTTCCCCAAATTCTGTTCTGACAGTGGCCTCTTGTCCTTGGTACAGATTCCTCTTCAGGACTATCAGATGTAGTGGCACTCCCATGTCTGAGTGCATTCCATAATTTTTCGTGATCTATACAATCAAATGCTTTGCTGAAGTCTATGAAACACATGTTGATTCTTTTTTGGAATTCTTTGGTGCTCTCCATTAGCCGTCGGATGTTTGCAATGTAGTCCCTAGTGGCCCTTCCTTTTCTGAATCCTGCTTGCACCTCTGGAATTTCTCTCTCCATGTATGGTTGGAGTCTATGCTGCAGAATTTTTAGCATTATTTTGCTTGCATGTGAGATGAGTTCTATTGTCCTATAGTTGCTGCAGTCTTTTGTATCTCCCTTCTTGTGGACTGGTATGTATATTGAGCGTTTTCAGTCTGTTGGCCCCCTCTTCCAACTCTATGATTCTATAAAATTCCCCACACGGAGTGCAGCTCCCATCATCCCTCTCTGTGCTGGCCAAGGCGTAACATAAGAGAAGCAATACAGAAGCATGCGGAGGGGCATGAGCTCCTGGTGACCAGGCGTCCTCCTTTCCCAGGACATGTCCTACATTTCAGCCTTCTCCTCCTCCCCAGGAGGAATTCCAAAACGTCCTCCCTTTGGAACATGACTAGAGAAGGAGGAATTGGCGTGTGAGTGTTTTTAGCGTTTTTATTTGGTCAAGTCCTCTATTTTGCGATGCCTTCGTCCTCCTTTGGAGAGAGAGAGAGAGAGAGAGAGAGAGAGAGAGAGAGAGAGAGAGAGAGAGAGCACGCGCAACACACCTTGAGCGCGAGCCCTCTGCGCCTGCGCACTAGCGCCCCTCCCTCCCCTCAGCGTCTGACCAGGCTGTTGTACCTCGCTGAGGCCGCGCAGCGCCTCGGTGCTCCGCCGTTTCCGTTCGCTTCCTCCGCCTCCTTCTTCTGGGCCGCCCAGACGAGAGCGGTGCCGCTTCTTCTCCTTCGACAACTTGCGCCCTGTCATGACGCCCCCCTCGAAACGGCAGCAACGGGTCCGTGTCTCTTTAAGAACTGTTAACCCATCCGGCGACGGGGGTAGTGTCCCTTTGTCCCGGTCTGGTGACGTCATCCCTGAGCTCCCGGCCGGTATAGAGATAGGAAATTGTAGAGCATGTCATGACAGTGGCTGAAGAGACAGCTTCCTGGTATCTTTTGAAGCGGCTTTTCCCTCTCTGATAAAAGTTCCTGTTCTTTCTAACTTTGGTCATGTACAGTAACATCCAAAATAGCCAAACAGTGATGCCTGTATTGGACCAACGAAGATGTATTTAAAAATGCATCATGTATTTTGTGCATTTTTGGTTGGTCCCACAAAGGCAGGGTGACCAGAGGTCCTCCTTTTCCAGGACCTGTCCTACATTTCAACCTTCTGTCCCGGAGGACTTTCAGAATGGCCTCCTTTCCCAGGACCTGTCCTACATTTCAACCTTCTGTCCAGGAGGACTTCCAGAATGTCCTCCATTTAGTGCATGACTTGACATCTATGTTAGGGTTTTTAGCTTTTATTTGGTCATGTCCCACATTTTTCATGAATGCCCTACATTTGGTGGGACCTTGTCCTCCTTTGCTGTTATTGGGACATCTGGTCACCCGGGTCCTGTGTCATCTAGGAAACAGAAAGATCAAAAGATGCCCTGGTATCATTGACAGTGCTGTCCATTATTGCAGTCTGGTGGAGAATTGTCTCAGGCACTGTGTTTGTCAGCTTGCTACATGGTCCATTATGGAGCCAGTGTGGTGGAGTGCTTTGAGTGTTCAACTAGGACTCTGGAGACCAGGGTTTGAATCCTGTCTCAGCCATGAAAACCCACTGGATGATGATGATGATTATGATGATGTATTTATACCCCACTCTTCAGCCAAAAGGCTATCAGAGCGGCTTACACATGGTTAATTGGACATTTCCCTGCCCTCAAGCTTAGTCACACACTCTCAACCTCAGAAGAAGACAATGGCAAACCCCCTCTGAACAGGGTGACCAGGCACCCTCCTTTTCCAGGCCATGTCCTACATTTCAACATTCTGTCCAGAAGGAATTTCAAAATGTTCTCCATTGAAAGCATGATTTAAGATGCATGGATTCGTATTTATATTAGTGCTTTTAGCTTTTATTTGGTCATGCCAAACATTATTTCTTGAATGTCCTACACTTTGTGTGCCTTGCCCTCCTTTGTTGTTATGACATCTGGTCACCTTGCCTCTGAATAGTCTTTCCAAGAAAACCCCATGGGAGGTTCCCCTTGGGAAATGACTTGAAGGCACACAACAACAAAAATAACATGGTCCATTATTAATATTGTAAACCCGGGGTTGAGCTGATTTGCGCTTGAATGGATCCTGTAGCCAGAGGTCCAGCACCCTTCAAGTTGCAGCAAAGAGCTATTTATCTCAATTGTCTTCCACTCAGTTTCACGAAGCCCAGTGGTCCGTGGAGTAGTATGCAGACACATTGCAAAATAAAATCCATGTTTTTCCCTGTAGAAAAAAAGAGAAAACACGAATCTCCTGTCTTTAGCTGCATCTGTACTGCAGGAATAATGCAGTTTGACACTGCTTTAACTGCCATGGCTCCATCCTATGGAACTGTAGGATTTCTAGTTCTGTGAGCTATTTAGCTTTTGTCAGAGAGCTAATGGTACCACAACAAACTACACTTCCCCGGATTCCATAAGATGGAGCCATGAGAGTTAAAGCGGCGTCAAACTGCATTATTTCTGCCGTGCGGATACAGCCATTGTTCCTACCTTTTACTGCTCATGGCACCCCTGCTGCCCAATCAGAGGGGTACTAAATCTGTGAATTCCTCCAGTGTGGAGAACTAAGGTTGGGGAAGAGTTTATTTTGGACTACAACTGTCAGGTTCCCCAGTTAGTGTGTTTAAAAGTAACAGTAAAGAATTGCAGGGGGCCCTGTCAATTTATAGAAGATACCCTCCTACTGTCTGACTTGGTGGAGATAGGTCTTTGTCTTCTCAGTTTTATCAACTGCTTTTTAAATGTCCCAGTTTATTTCTCCTCCTCCCACTTTCCCCTTATGCCCTCTGTTTACTGCAATTGTTGAAAACTGAATTCAGAGTGCAAAAGCAGTTTGCATTGAATTAACTCAGTGGCAGGAGAGAAGAGGGGGAATTTTGTCCTTCCTAGCAAGCTGAGGCCAAAGGAAGTGGCTGCATGCCTGTGTGCTCCTTATCACCAATAACTTTTGCTATCTTGACCACACTCTAATGTTGCTTGGCCACAGGTGTCCTGCTTTTCATCTGTGAAATGTTGGGAGGGTATGAAAGAGGTGTTTTCTTACCGCAGCTCTTTTAGACACCACTTGTTGGTCTTGCCCAGTGTAGAAGTTAAGATCTGTTGCGGGAGGGATTACTTTTCTGGAGGATAGCCTCCAAAATCACCAAGTGGCCAGCAACCATGGATTCATCATTCACATGGCAGAAATAACCCAGTTTCACTGCCATGGCTCAATGTTATGGAATTATGGGAATTGCAGTTTGTTGTGACACCAGTTTCCAGAATTCCAAAGCATTGAGCCATGGCAGCTAAAGTGGTGTCAAACCTGCCGTGCGGATGCTGCCTTGTGGAGCCTAGAAGCTGCTGTTAAAAAAAGGTCGCTTTCCTCATCTCTGACAAGTGTCCATTTTCATACCAGCAAGACCAAAAAAGCTGTCAGTACAACAATGCCTCTGTTAAACATGTGCCAGCCAACCCATGGTTATTAAATCTTTATTTATAGGCAGGGCCAAGAGCTCTTCAGGTGTGCTTATCACTGTTCCTCTACACTAGATGCACCTATTCTGCTCATCCACCTCTTGCAGGTACCTTTCCCTGTGACAAATGCCGTTTAGCTCTTTATTTTTTTTAAAAAATAAAAGAGATCAGCCCCAACCGAAGATTGTGGTAAGGAGGCAACTTGCCCAAAATGCCTTCATGTTTTCCTTTGCCAACTTTTGTGTTTAGAATGGCTACTGCTATCAAGGTAGGTAGCAGACCATTTCTGAAAGCAACCAAGAGTCTTGCAGCACCATAACCACTAAGAAGGACAGGTTGCTTACCTGTAACAGTATTTCTTCGAGTGGTCATCTGCGAATTCACACAAATGGGTAATAACTGCACATGCGCAGCAACTTCAGATCCTTCTGGAATCACTAGGCAGACTTTAAAGTTGCAACTTTTCCCTGGGCTGGACTTAAGTTGCAACTTTTTGGCAGTAGCGCCGCCCATCCCTATAAAGGCCCTCTGCCGGTACCGCCCCCTTCAGTTCCGGAAGTTCGCCGCCAGCTGTGAAGTAAACAGGAAACATGAGCAGGCACACATGAGGGGAGGATGGGTGGGATTTGTGTGAATTCGCAGATGACCACTCGAAGTAATACTGTTACAGGTAAGCAACCTGTCCTTCTTCTTCGTGGTCTCTGCGAATCACACAAATGGGTAAGACTGACAAGCTTTGGTCAGTGGAGCAGGGAGTGTCCTGTCACAAATATAGTTAATACCATATATAACATGATATTTCAGAGAAGGGAATGCACATCACTCACTGCGCCCAATGTGATGGTAGGCGTTGACATCTCAGTGCAGTCCCGACAGTAATACTGCCCTTCCAAAGGCTGCCTCACATCTGGCTCTGGAGTCCATCCTGTAGTGCTTGACGAAGGTCAAGGGTTGAGACCAGACCGCAACCTTGCAGACATCCTCCAACGGTACTCGAGACAAAAAGGCAGAGGATGCAGCTACCGCCCGAGTTGAATGGGTCTTCACCCCAACCGGTGGTTCTTTCTTAGCAAGTTCGTAACAGAGGTGAATGGTGGAAGTCAGCCACTTAGAGAATCTCTGAGAAGAAACGGGCAAATCTTTCTTGGCCTCCCCGTAGCACACAAAAAGACGTTCAGAATGTCTCGAGCTCGCCGTCCTGTTCACATAGAAAGCCAGAGCTCGACGAACGTCCAAGAGATGGAGTCGCCTTTCCTCATCGGTGGTTAGGCTCGGGGCTAGAGTTGGAAGCACAATATCTTGCCTCAAATGAAAGGCTGATACCACCTTCGGCAGGAAAGTGATATCAGGTCTCAATACCACCTTGTCCTTATGAAAATCTAAAAAGGGGGGATCAACTCTGAGGGCACACAGCTCGCTGACCCGGCGGGCCGATGTGATTGCAACCAAGAAGGCTGTCATCCATGAAAGAAGCCTCATTTCCACCATGGCCAGTGGCTCAAAGGGGGGAGAAGCAAGCCTGGATAGGACAATACCGAGATCCCAGCCCGGCATCGGTACCGATATGGGCGGATGAAGGTTTGAAAGACCCTTAAGGAAGGCCTTCACTAGGGGTTCTTTGAAAAAGGAAGGAGCTCCTTGAAATTGAAAATGAGAACAAATTGCAGCTAAATAGCATTTAACTGATTGTAGACTGAGGACACTGTCCACCAAAGACATGAGGAAGTCCAATACAGTATTCACTGAAACTCGGGATGGAGACAAGTCCCTCGAGTCCAAGAAGTGCTGGAACCTGGACCATTTCAGTGCATAGGACTTCTGTGTAGACGGTTTCAAGGATGCCCCAATAACTGCCCTTATGGGGGAGGATAAGCTGTCTAGGGTCGGATTCTCCATGCAACAAGTTGCAGAGAACTCATGTCTGGATGCAGGACCTGTCCGTCGTGGAGAGAGAGGAGGTCTGGTCGAGGATCGAGGCGGAAAAATTCGTTCTTGGAAAGATCCAGGAGTGGAACGAACCAAGGTTGTCTGAGCCACCATGGAGTGATTAGGATGGCATCAGATCAGTCCCGTCTGATCTTTGCTATTACCCTGGTGATCAAGGGAATGGAGGGAACATGTAGAGAAGCCTCTCCATCCATTGATACACAAAGGCGTCGCCTCTGGAACCTGGGGCCCTGAACCTTGAACAAAAGTGCCAGCACTGAGTGTTGAGGTGCGTCGCAAAGACGTCGACTTCGGGTTCTCCCCACATCCGAAAGAGGTGGCCCACCATCTCGGGATGGAGGCGCCATTCGTGACATGAGTCCACAGACCTGCTGAGCTGATCCGCCAGCTCGTTCTCCTCTCCCGACAGATGAATGGCCTGCAAGGCAATGTTCCTTGCAATGCACCAGTTCCAAATGTGGAGAGTCGCAGTAGAGACCGAGACCTCGTTCCCCCCTTGCTTGTTGATGTAATACATGACAGTAGTGTTGTCCGTGGACAACAACACTACTTTGTCCCGCAGCAAGGGCTCGAAGGCTCGAAGAGCTTTTTGCACAGCCAACATCTCCAGCTCATTGATATGGAGCGACTTTTCTTTCCTGTTCCAGTGGCCCCGAACAGTGAGGTCGTTGACATGGGCTCCCCATCCTTCCATCGACGTGTCCGTTGTTAGAGACAATTGAGGTTGCGGCGAGAGGAACGGCATCCCAGAACATACATTGACGGGATCGAGCCACCAGCGTAGGGACCGAGCAACCGCTCTCGGTACCGCCAGTCGTAGGGATGGAGGATCTCGAGCCAGATCGAAAACGGAGAGGAACCACGATTGCAGGGGCCTGAAGTGGAGTCGAGCCCAAGACATCACAAACGTGGTCGATGCCATGTAACCTAGCGCTATCTGTATAGAATGTGCTGTAACATGCCTCTTGTACAGACAGTCTTGAACAGCACGCTTTAGCTCTTGAAAGCGGTCTGGTGGGAGGAACGCCATAGAAATGGTCGAGTCCAGAGTGGCACCGATGAACCTGCACCTTCTGGATGGAATAAGGCAGGACTTTTCCAGATTGACCATGAGACCCAGAGACTGTAAGAGAGCTAGAGTATAGTCTATGTCTCTTAACAGTCGGTCTCGGGATGGAGCCACCAGGAGCCAATCGTCTAGGTACAGATAGACTGGAATAGTCTGTTGATGCAAGAAGGCGACGACAGGAGCCATACACTTTGTGAAGACCCTTGGGGCGGTGGAGAGGCCGAAGGGTAAGACTCTGTATTGGAATGCTTGGTCATCCACGGCGAAGGCTAAGAACCTCCTGTGGTCCTCTCGAATTCCGATATGAAAATAGGCATCTTTGAGGTCCAGAGTTGCCATCCAAAGATCCTCCTGCAATAATGGCAAAATAGATGCCAAAGTTACCATACGAAAACGTTTGTAAGTCATGCATCTATTTAGCTGTTGAAGGTCTAGAATAGGTCTCAGGCCCCCATCCTTTTTCGGTACCGTGAAGTATCGGGGAAAGAAACAAGAAAAACAGACTGAGGGATCCACGGGCTCTACAGCACCCTTGTCCAATAATGAGCGTACTTCGTCGAGTAAGGGGGGGGGGGGTAAACAGAAATACCCCTGTGAGGGGCAGTTCAGAGAACTCGAGGGCATAGCCGTTAGCTATGATGGATAAAACCCAAGAGTCAGATGTAATTTGAGACCAAGAGGTGATAAACGGTCTCAGTCTGTCACCAAATAAAAAGGGGCCGGCGAAGTACGCTGTGACACATCATAAAGCCTTCTTAGGCCTGCCTGTCCCCATCCTTTTTACGGTACCGCTGGAAACTTGACTGGGGAAAGGGGTGGCGTCCCGAAGACGACGATGACTGAGAGTGGTATTTCTGTCTGGGTGGATCAGATGGGAAAGGCCTGTCTACATAGGAGGGTCTCTGCTGTTGCTGTGGGTACCACGGTCTCGATCCCCCAAAGCGGCGGCGTTGGTGCTGATGGGAAGTTGAGGACGTACCATGCTTCTTCGCTGCAACCTTCATTTTGTATTTCAGGTTGAGCTTTTCATCTGTACTCTTGAAGAGGCCGGAATCATCAAATGGTAAGTCCTCAATCATGGCCTTAGCATTGGTGGTCAGATTGGAGGACCAGAGCCAGGCAAACCTCCGTAGGGCGATTGAGCCCACGACCAGCTTGGCAGAACAGTCCGCCGCATGACACGCCGAGACGATCTGCTGAGTGCCGATGGAATGCGACTCTGACTGCAGGGCAATCGCCAGGGCCTTCTTATCCTCTGGAAGATCATCTAGGAGGGACAGCAGTCTCTCCATGATGTGCTGCTGGCATGCCCCCATGCAGGCGGCATAGTTGGCCACCTTCATGTTGAGCACAGCCGCAGCATAAGATTTCTTCGCCAGACCGTCAATTTTCTTTCCGTCTTTGTCCACCGGAGAGGAAAATTTAGAGGACATCACCGTCTGGGCCCCTTCGACAATGTCCGAATTTGGCTTGGGGTGTTCGAACAGCCAAGAAGACTGTGAAGGAGCAATACGGTACAGGTTCTCAATCTTCCTTGAAGTAGACGAGACGGAAGCCGGGGCCAACCAAGAACGCTCCGCAATGTCTTGGAGAGACAGTAAGAAGCCAAGAGCCGGTGGTGTGGGAACTCTACCATGGACCCTGCGCTCAACGGAATCCTTAGGCTGGGTATCAGAGCGCACCAACTGAATGTCCAACGCCTCTGCCATGCGGACAGTTTGTTCCGTGAAGAACTTCACATCATCCATGGGAGAAGCCGGGTGGTGCTTGACCAGGGTGATGTCCCCTCGAGGTGGAACTGGTGAGGACGAGGACGAGGCAACGGAGAACACAGAGGGCAATCTCGAGCGAGGTGTAGATGAGCGGGATCGTGAGTGGTCTCGACGGGACCGATGGCGCTTAGCCTGGTGGTCTAGAGACGGAGGAGCCAAAGGCGATGCGGAGCAGGACCAAGAGAGTCGGCGAGAGAGGGGACGAGGGCGAGACGACGGGACCGGGAGAGAAGACAGCGACACCCCTTGTACTTGGGGTTGAACAGGCAAGGTGGATGGGCAAGAAAGGAGGGCTCTCGGATCCACTTGCTTAAGGAAGCGGGCAGTTAAGGAGTCAAATACCAGATCGGGATTCTCCCTCAATATCTTCTCCATCTCGGGATCGAGGGGAGTGTCTTCTGCTTCGGTACTGAGGGTGGCACGGTCCCTGTGAAGAGTGGAAGTCTCAGGAACCAACAGTGGCACCTCTTCCCTGATCTCACCTTCGGATTCTGAGTCAGATATCAGGGCCCATGTAGGAGGGCATACGGGAGACACAACCTTGAGAGCAGGCGGATTCAGAACTGCTGAAGAAGGTCCCGAGACAGGAGAAGGAGACCTGGAGCGGGATGGAAGCACCGGCTCAGGTTCGGGCTCGTGTTGGTCCTTAGACTTATTGGGACGTACACGAGACTTCTTCACAGCGGGATCTTTAGGTTTCTGAGTCTCCCGCTCAGAAGAGTGGTGCCTCTTTGCAGCCTTCTTGTCCTTGCGGGACTCAGGAGAACGGGCACGCTTGGAGAGAGCCTTTTTAGAGGCCTTGCTGGATCCATTCCCAGCGACTTCAGCCTTCTTCTTTGAGGCAGGCTTAGAGGAAGAATCTCCTGTATCCCTATCTCCTGGAAAAGGCTCCTTAGAAGGAGGACGAAGAGCCTCCTCGTAGAGGGCAGCCTTAAGCCGCTTATCCCGATTTCTCAGGGCTTGAGAGGTCATGGAGCGGTAATCCGAACAGGCCTTGGTGTTGTGGCCTTGACCCAAGCACAGCAGGCACAGAGTGCGGGTCGGAATTCGGAATCTTATTATTGCACTTAGGGCATTGCTTGAACAACCTAGATGCCATTTTCAGAAGAGAGAAGTCAGACGTACCGAGTCACCAGGAGCAAACAAGAATGTTAGAGAAGCCAAATCGTAGTAAAAAGAAAACAGTCTGAGTTCAAAAACGAGTGATTCCAAATGCTGAGTATTGCTAAAGAGCAAGGCAAAGGTTCTTCCGAAGCTGCTAACGTGGCGGACGAAAGGAACTGAAGGGGGCGGTACTGGCAGAGGGCCTTTATAGGGATGGGCGGTGCTACCGCCAAAAAGTTAAGTCCAGCCCAACTTAAGTCCAGCCCAGGGAAAAGTTGCAATTTTAAAGTCTGCCTAGTGATTCCAGAAGGATCCGAAGTTGCTGCGCATGCACAGTTATTACCCATTTGTGTGATTTGCAGAGACCACGAAGAAGAAATTTATTATACATCTTGAGGCTTCATGGACCTCAAGAGGCCACAAAAGCTTGTGCTACACTGAACTTTAGTCTTTAATGTGCCACAACAGAACTCTTTTTTCTGCCATAGATTACAACACAATTTTCTTTGGAAATTAAGCTTTGAAAACAGAATAACTGACAGGAGTGGAATAAGTAAAGGGAAAAGCTGGAGGAGAAGGCCTCCTGTGGTTTTGACACTGGATAAAGAAAGGGGATTCTGCTAGGTGTGGCATACAGAAGACCTGCTGCTGTCTTAAAGGTAATGTGAGCTTCTTGAAAATAGCTGGCCCCTTTTCCATCATCATGATCACACCATCCTAAAGTCCAAACTCTCCTCTATATTACATGCAGGCACCAACCCAAATGGATGATAAGACACAGTTCTCTAAAAGCATGTCTTCTACAGCTTACACAATATATTTTGAGCAAGTACAGCTCTTTACTGGAAGGAATTCTGGATACTGTTAAAGGATGCAAAATATGTTGATGGATATGAGAGGATATTCCTCAGCTACCCACTCTGAAACATACTTTTAAAAGAGTTTTTTCTTAAAATTACCGATGTTGGGCTACCAAAAAACAAAAACCCTCCACAGATTAGTGTAACGAAAAGAATGTATTCGCTGAGATTAATAATCTGTTTGATAAAGGGAAGTAAAGTAACAGTGCAGGATTATACATCTACCAGATGCACGTTTGAGTTCATTAGCATTAACTCCCAGATAGGTATGTACAGGATTGCAGCCTAAGACTATCAGACAAAAGTTACTTTTATTGTCAAGTAGCACATGTCTACTGCAGTGGGGATTCCTAGCAAATCTTATCATGGCACATTGGAATTTTGTCAGAGCACCTCCTAGAGGGAAATTTCCCAAAATAAAATTAGTACTTTCAGATCTCAAATACTCATTTACATATTTAGTATTGCAGCTATATTTCTAAATGTACAGGAACAAAGGATAAGCACAGGAGCTGCATGTTTCTGATAAGCAACTAAGAAATAATGCTGACATTTAGGTATAACGGATTAGACTTTAGAATGAACATCTCATCAATATGAATGAGATAGCTCATACTCTCCAGCGTTATTATTGCAATCTGGCTGGCTGCAGATAACATTGCACTTCTTCAACACTGGGAAGGTTATCACTGAATCCAGAGAAAGATAGAGCCATATGTATTCTGAAGGAACATTTTACAGAAAGGCAATTTAAAAAGGAAAAGCCCATAGAACACCTGAACACACAAAATACAGCTTTCCTGGCATACCAGACATCATCCTATTTTTTCCTATAATCAGATAAAGTAAAATGGTAAAAAAAACCAAAAGCTGTTAAAGTAAAAGTTTTTGCATTATTTTGTTTCAAGAAGCCTAGCCCATCATAGGTGCAGTCTTCACAACATAAAAAGCTAGAAGAATGAGCAGTAACTATATTTCAGAATCAGAGACAGGCATTTTGTGACCCTAAAGAAATTAGATTTTAGCTTTCAGTATTACTTATCATTGGCTTTGCTGCCAACAGTTGATGGAAACTGCAGTCCAGTGACATCAGGAAGACCACACATTGCTAATTGCTATGTTTTACACTGTAATGGTTAATTTGTTATACTTCCTTCTGAAATAGAGATAATGGCTGGCATTCTTTTGGGGACTACATCAACCTAAGTGGCCTTACATGTGTGTGAGAGAACTGAGCAGTTGCACAACATCTGTATTCACCAAGGGTCTGCTGTGATATTACCACATAATGGTGACTGTTGTGCAATAGTACCTACAGGAGTGATTGATGCACATCAGTGCTCGTTGTTCATCAGGGCAATCTGGCTGGTGCTTTCTTATGCATCTTTATAATTCACTGACGGCTTTGCTGAACCTCTGCTACTTATTTATTTATTTCAATTATTTATATCCTGCCTTTCTCTGACAATGAGATTCAATGTGGGTTATAGATGTGTTAAAATGTAAAATTATAAGATGTGTTACACCTGGTGGCGCAGTGGTTAAATGACTGTACTGCAGCCACTCACTCATAAACACAAGATTGCGAGTTCAATACTAGCCAGGGCTCAAACCTGCATCCTTCCGAGGTCGCTAAAATGAGTACCCAGCTGTTGGGGAGTAATCAGCTTACAGTTGTAAACCACTTAGACACTGCATAGTGCAGTATGAAGCAGTATATAAATGAAGCTGCTTTACTTTGCTTTTGGTTTAAAAGTTATGTACCACTGACTACAATGTAGAATCTCAGCCTGTATAAATAAAGCTAATATAAATTATTGTTAAACAGTCTCTCTGAACTCTAGGTTATCCAAGTGGATTTCCAATTGTACAAGATTTCCCCTAAACCCTGCATCTCCTTACATGACCTGAAATCTGCTCTGAGCATTCCTGCAAACTATCACAGTGGGGAATGTGGAGCGGCGAGAAGGAGAGTGAATCTGTTCTTCTAACAGTGCCTGTGTCACTGGACATACTCCCAGTGACTTAAAACTGCCCTACTGATTTCTCCTTTGAATTTTTAGTCCTAGCATTCCAAAGATACCAAAGACAAACTTCACAACAGACCCTTACACATGTCAGCTTTGAAAGATAACACTTTTCAGATCAGTGCAAAAATGTTTTATTTAGATTGTTTCATTTAATGTCCAGATAGTCAAGTCACAGTATTTATTCAATTCTTGTAAAATGTGGAAAAATGCGTAATCATAGTACTAGACTTTCAGGTGCTTAAAAAAAAGTCAGAGCAAGTTAAGGACAAACCTACAGCATTCATTTACTTTAGCTGGTTCTGATACAGAGGAATACTTTTTGATTTGAGAATCAACCCCTAGAGACTTAGCTAACTGAACAGCATTTGAATCACCACTGATTAATGTCCCAAGAGCTACAAGCAGTCTAAAAACAGCTTCAAGGTCTTGCACAACTTCCATGACTGTGCTGATTACTGACAAGCACTGAGCTTTCCCTTCAATGTTATTAATTTTATGTAACCCAACAGCATAGTTCAGAGCCAAGGTGGCTAGTGCAATGTGAATGTTCTTATTGCTGCTCAGTTTCAGTTCTATTGCTTGCGACATTATTGAGTCCCCCTGTGACATCATGAGTTTTTGGCCAATGGGATGGATAAAACAATTGCAGAGAATTCTAAGAGCCAGCATCTGATTGGCTTGCTTTCCTCCTGGATTCAGAAATTTGATCAGATGGCTGCAGAGCTGAATGCCACCCTTTTCACCACAGAAGCTTTCGTTCACAAAGGGATGCCTGATTGATAACCGAAGGATATCTAGTGCTGGAAAAACAATATCTAAAAAAACAAGCAAAAACATGCAGTTACACTGTTATCCTTTGCACTTCTTAATTATCTTCAGTAGAGATGTAACTCAGTGGATCTCAAATGCTGGTGCTGGACCCCTGGGCAGAGTGCGTGAGAACTGCTCTAGGAGGACACAAGATTTGGAGGTTCTGATCCCTTCTCCCCAGAATTTTTATATGTAAAATTTAAAAATGTGTTGAGTTAAATATTGTACTTACTTAGATAAAACTGTTCTCATTCGGACAGTGTTACTTCTTTATAAAATGTTAAAATATGAATGCGCAAATAAAAATACTAAATAAACAAAATATTTTTATTCAGATACTACCTCGGGGAGGGGATCCATATGTGGATGTAAAGGGGGGTCCCAAGGGTAAAAGGTTTGAGTACCCCTGATGTAACTCATTGTAAATGCTCACCTAACCTGTATGATAACATCATATATTAGGAAATGTCTCAGGAACATATACATTTATTATTTATATAAGAAAAGATCCAAAAAACTGTATACCACCCAGGCCAAAATGAGGCGGTTCATAAGGGTTGCAAGAGGTACAGCACACTTAATGAAGAAACTAGTGTGTAAATTTCTTCCAACTGATAAAGGGCAGCACTTTGATCAAACTGCTCTCCACCCATTCCACATACCAAACATGTTCCCAGCATCTATTTCATACCATTTGGCCAGTTAACTGCTTTCCAAAGAGTCTGCACTTGGTGTGCTGTGAGTGCTTCCGTAGAGGTATTGCAAGTTAAAGAAAGCATCTTTTCCAAGACACCTAAATCATCTTCTGTTAACTGCTGCTCTTCAGGTGCACTTCCATTAAGTTCTTTCAGTTTAGCTGTATGACAAACATGACACATTTTAAAATTATTCGGTTCAAACATAAATAATCTACAAATTTCCTCTTTTATGAAAATACAATAGTTCCTCCACATTTGTGGCTTTCACTTTTGCAGATTTGATTATTCACAGATTTGGATAATACATACTCTCCAGGAATCTCTAGGTCCTCCAGCACAACTCTTTGGTCAACTTTTGCCAGACATTGTGCTGGAAGATGTAGAGATTCCTAGAGAGACCACTTCTCTAGGCATTTGTAGGTCCTCCAACACAATTCTATGGCTCAACTTCCTAGAGAGGTGTTCTTTCAAGTTTTTTTAAAGTGTTTTTTTTTTAATTTATGTTTTTTTCCACTTTCAAAGAGGTCATGGTAGTGTATATGTATTGTATGAAGAAGTTCTGAGTCAGCCCCCTATCAGCACAAGACAGAAATCCACCTGAGGTCTGGAAAGCCACTGCAGGTCAGAGTATACAATATCAAACTAGAAAGAATCTGATATGGTATAAAGCAGCTTCCTATATTCCTAATTCTTAAGAATACTTATATAAGATTTCTTTAAAATAGTTTTTTTAAACACTGTAATTTATTGTGGCACCACAGGTCTCTAACAGAGAAGGCTAAATGTCTCACAAAACTGCACTTCCCAGAATTCCCTAGCATTGAGCCAGGGCAGTTAAAGTGGTCTCAAACTGAATTATTTTTGCAGTGTGTTTTAGACCTACGACTTCTCTAAGATCCACACTGAACCCTGGTCTCCAAGTTCAACACTAAAATCACTACACCACGCTGGTTACACAGATCACTATGTAACTGAAGCCTAATAATGTGTACATTAAAAGAAAATCTTCCAACATTAGAATTAATGTAATGGCTTTGGCTTTATTTCAGGGACATATCTGGGTCACAACACAAGTTATGCTGTGGAGAAGTAGACAGGAGTTCTCCGGTACTATTCTCCTAAAGTTACATGCAATGGGGAAGGAAATACATTTAAATTGGGTCAATTATGTTCACAGGCTTCCACATGGAACATGTGTACTGTGGAGAATAGCTCTAGGATGCAAGCTCAATTCCTCTCTGAACAAGGCTCTCAAATTACAGAGATGAACTTCACTATTCTCTCTGTGATGGCAGACATTAAAATCTCATAATGCAAAAACCAACAAGCTTGCAACTAACCTTTCTTTTTTATAGCCTTAAGAACAAAATTATTGCCCACAATAATCCGCTTGCCACAAGAAAGGTCCATGATTAGGTTGCTGCTCATTGTTTGTACCCCTTCTCATCTATTCCAACTGCATAGAAAAGGGAAAGCAGGCAGTACTTTTAATGTCCCTCCTCATAGCAAAATTGCTACCAAGGGAGGTTTGTGACTGACAGCTTTTCACGGGGGGGGGGGGGGAAGGGGGGAGACAGCATGTATAACATATTTAGCATTGTCATGTGCCTTCAAGTCATTTCTGACTTATGGCAACCCTAAGGTGAACATTACTCCAGTCCTAATGGAGTATCAAAACATCTACTTCTTACTCAAAAACACTCCAATGCTCTGTTAGATAAGCAATACTAAAAAGATTGTCCAACAATATTTTATATTTCAATAAACAAGTGGTTGCTTTATTATATAAACATAAATTCTTATTATATTAAAAATAAATCAATCCTCCCATTTTTTGTTCTCTGATCTGTAATCAAGGTGAAAGTAGCTTGTGTGTGTGTGTGTGAGAGAGAGAGAGAGAGAGAAAGAAAGAAAGAATATGATAGGGCATTAAATTTATGTTTAACAGGACTGATGTACTTGAAGGATAATTGTGTCTTGACAGCTGCATTCAATAAACTATTTAAACACACTTACCCAGTATTAGTGAAGGATTGGCCTGATCAAAAGTAACTGGTTCTTTCTTTGGAAAATAAATATTCTCAGCTTTAGCTGTAGTTGATTTGTAGGCACCAGTCCCTAAAAGAGAGGAGGAAAAAAGGAGTTTGACAGTTGTTACTAATTTAGAGAATTTGCTTTCCACCATATATCTGAAAAGAAATATTACTTGACTGTGATGTATTATGAAGTTATTTAAAAGGATAGCAGAAGTAGACTTCAGGTTATCTATAGTCCATATTTTTTTTAAAAAAAAAATCCTCTGCATTTAAGTTCACTGGGTAATATTGAACAAGTAACTGATTCATTCTAACCTGTTCAGTTCATTTTTATTATGGTTATAGACCAATACAACAATTCTAACTTGAGTTATGAGACACACCATTCTGCACCCTAAAAGGAAAAGTGGAATAAGGAAATAAAAAGGAACATCTGTATATAAAGGTTTGTGTAAGAAGCAGTTAATGACGCTCAAAGTTCAGTTAGTTGTTGTTGTTTTTTAGAGGGAATATTGGTACAACCAACAAAATTTAATTCAAAGGAAATCCTATTTAATAACATTGCCAGTTATCTCTGTCCAGTTTGGAAAGCCCAAAGGACTATCAACATTTTAACTTTCTCTTGGATGTATGGTTGGTTATTCAGAAAAGAGGATGCTGGACAAAATAATGTTTTGCCCTGATCCAGCAGTTCTTTTTAATGTTCTTCTGTTTCTCACTCTTATCTCATGAAGATAAACTAATACATTTATCATAACCTATATCTGGCAGTCAAAACATTCCACAATGTAAAAACATTTTGCAATTTCTAATATGACACTGAATGCAAGAGCTGTGCAACACAATCTCCTCTGTTGAAAGAACGATAAAGGCAAGTCTCTCTCAAAAGCAGGGATCTAGCTAAACCAAAGCCAAAATTTAGTGCAATTACTAAACCAGAATAACTGTTCAATTGACAGCTGAGAAATCTTATCCCTTTCCTAGGACTCTGCTATCCACTTCCAGTCTTATAGCAGAAGTATTTAAAATGTTAGTTTTTTCCAGGGCCCTCTGCTTTCTTAAAGAGTTTTGCTTTTAAGACTGTTGCTCGCTTACAGTTGGTCTCTTCTCAAGACCAAGAGGTAGGCACCTGAAAAGCCCCGGACACTCTACTGCAGGGGTGGGCAACTAAAGTGAGGTTGAGGGCCACATTCTGTGTCTTGAAAGTGCCTAAGGGCCTCACATGTAAAATAATAATAATAATAATAAATATTTGGTAGGTAGAAATACAGTAAAACAGTGTTATGCCTAGAAAGGTGGGTGCACACTGCATACAGATGTTAATATTTATTTATACTTAACTTTTTTCCATAAATTTTATTAAGAAAATAAAGTGTATCTTGATGAGTTACATGCAGCTGACCATTAAAGTGATTATTAACATCAAATTAATTTATTCTTCAGAAAATGAATTACATTCATTAAATATTATTTATTATAACTTTAAGAAAAGATTGGTAGGGAAATGCTGGTTGAGAACAGAGGCAGTTTACACAGCCAAACATGGATTCCAATTGCAAAAAAGGCAATCAGCCCTGATGCAGGATTATGATTTTCCCCACCAAAAAAATGCAGGACACCTACTACTGGAGACAGAGGAAACACTGGATCACTTTTTCTCCATCTGTCAACTTGGGCACTTTAAAAGGCAGCCAGATGTCCTCATGGACAAGCTTGATCCTCCTCCCCCTACCAACCAATATACAAGCCACTTGCACTCGAGAGAGATGGGAGGCATCTTTCTCACACGTGCTGGAAGCTGGGCAATTTAAGACTCCTGATGGAGGAGACTGATTCTCTTCCCCCTCTCCCTAAAAACACTGAAGAAACCCAGAATTTGGATAGAGAAGAGGCACTGGATCCTTTCCTCTTAGGCAATGTTAAAAAGGAGTCTAGATGTGCTGATGTGAGAATCTGATTCTCTTCCCAGCCAACATGCAAAATGTCCACAATACAGAGAGAAAACATAGGATCTTCTTCATTCCCCTCAAGCAATCTAAACGGCAGCCAGACATACTGATGTGGGAGCCAGATTCTCTTTTGATTCCCCTCCCCAACATACGGGAACTTCACAATCTGTAAAGCAGTCTGCCTTTTGCACATATACACATGCTTACTCCAAACAGTTGCTCCTGATGCAGGAGACCAATTCTCTGCTCCAATCCCCAACCTCAGGTGCATGATTCCCTGCTCCCTCACCCATAGCTACTACCACCCCAAACAGATCAGTTTTCTAGCACTTTTATTTGGTTAAGCTGAAGCAGTAATAGACTTTGTCTTTAGGTATGTTTTGCTGCCGCTTCAGTGGCAAACTACATCATCACTTGCTTGTACTGATGACTTTTGGAGTCAGTTCCTTGATCTTTTGCACTGTATGAGGTAGGGGGTAAAATAGTCACAGCTGTTGCAATATAAAGAAAGCTAAGCAGACAAAGTAACATAAAGAGAAATGTATGATCCTGGTTATAAAAACTGGGGAAGGAAATAACAATGCCACTCATCTACTTTTCTCCCTTATCCAGAATTCTAAAATGTGATTATTATTATTTTTTAAAAAAACTTTTTTCATGGGTGGATGAACTGAAAACCCTTGCTTTCTGATAATTCAACACATACAAACTTTGTTTCATGTACAAACCTATTAAAATATTGTATAAAAATATATTCAGACTATGTATATAAGTTGTATATGAAATGTAAACGAATTTTCTGTTTAGACTTCAGTCCCATCTCCAAGCTATCTCATTATTTATGTATATGAAAATGCAGCTATTCCAAAATCCCAAAAAATATAAAATCTAAAACACCTCTGGTCCCAAGCATTTCAGGTAATGGAAACTCAGCCTGTATATCACAGTGTGTCTAACACATATGAAAACTTATTCACCTACCTCCTCTACTGAGAGAAGTTGCAGGGTCAGATGCCGAACCTGGGACATAGCGACCAGCACCTAGAAAGAGATGAATACCAATAAATCAAATTATACTTTCATGTCAAGACTCCAATATAACATTTATTTTAAAAGCAACACAAACAGACCAAGACACTGACATCCACACAGCAAATCCACACTTCATTTTGTACAATTCCTATTTTAAAGTATTCATCAGCATACTTCCAGCCCCAAACCTGTGTCTCAAAAGTGAATCCCACCAAGTCCTGCAAGATTTACCTTTCAGTTTATACATCCATACACAAATACTCTCACAAACTACCACACACACATATTTCTCAGGTAGCAATCATGATCCAAACATGAAGCATACAGGACCACACCTTTAGTTACCATAAGCCTTGCAGAAAAATTAGACTCTGAACTGATCCCCTTCAAAGAACCCCATTAGCCATTTTACAGCTCTACAGAATGCAAAGATTAATTGATCATATATTAATGAATTAAACAGTTGGTGAAGAGAGCAGTTACGGTATGTATATATTAGCTGGCCAAGACCCTTCCTTTTTCTTGCAGTGTTTCCTTAAGAGCAAGGATGCAGCAGGCAAATTCTTATTTTTTTTTTCATATACACAAATAACAAATAAATTAGACAAATAAATACCAGTAAATGGATCTGCTGCAAGTCCTTCACTGGATGCCAAAGAAGAACCTGGAACATAACGGCCTCCACCTATGAAGAAACAAACCCAGGAAAAGAATAGTTTGTCATTTATACATTCTGCCAAAACAAAATATCTCTTATATTAAGTTCAAGCTGAGACTTTAACTAGATAATTAAAGAATCATAGTTGAAAGGGACCAGATGGACCATCTAGTCAGTCCCCTGCCATACAATACACAAGTACTCTTGAAAGATGACCATCTACCCCCTGGTTATTATTGTTATCATGCACCTTCAAGTCAAGTTCCACTTATGGTGAGTCTATCATAGGGTTTTCTTGGCAAGAGTTAGTCAGAGATTTTATTTGCACTAAGGCTTTTCCTAAGGGTTTCCACTGTTGAGCAAGGATTTGAACCCAGGTCTTCTGAAGTCCTGAACTCTCAAACCACTACTACACCATCCTTGAAATGCTCAAGTGAAAAAGCTCATTTAGTGCTTCACAGCACAATAAGAAGTATAAGCAATCCAACATCATTTAAAATACATATGGAAATGAATCTCTCTCACATACATATTTTGGAAAAAGATTAAGGAAAAGCTGGTGCTTTTCATTACCTGTGAATGGATCGGAATATTCAGTATTTGTATGCCCTAATGTTTGGCCTTTGGTGTTATCTATTATAAATTTGGCCACCTGATCTAGGAACATGGGATTTAGATCATTCTTCTGAAGAAAGTTGTATGCAGTCAGCCATGGATCATCACTAATGTTGTACGGAAGCTTATAGGAAGGTCCACTTTCATTTACATCAATGCTGAAAACATAGTCATATTCCTGTAAATGGAAAATGCATAAAATGGTTGTTTGTGATGCAAAGCCAAAGCACACAGCAAGAATATGATGGGCAGACAGACTTTTAGTTAAGCATTAGGAATGGAAGAATACTTACCTTTCCTTCAAATAAAACTTTTCCCGATGTCTGCTGTGTGGCTCCAGATGAGCCAACAACATCTCCAATTTTGAGCCACCTGCCTTCACTAACACTCCACTGGTAAGCTTCAACCTTTCCATCACTTTTAATGAGCCTTGTCTGTCCTTCCCTAGTACCTAAAACACCAAGAGAAGAAACTAAAATGGCATGCTGAGAGAAGGTAACTTCAGTAGGTTTTCTCCATCTTAAAACAAGCCATAACAGATTTTCAAAAACTGTGTAGAAGAAGCAAACTTCCAAGACTGGAAACAATATTTATACAGAATTACTCTGACTCTGATCCAGGTGTGTAGATATACTGGGGGGGGGGGGGGCCTTTAAGCTATGCTTGAGTGATTTTTTCAGAAATTGGTATTACAGTCAGCCTTCCATATCCGTGGATTCTGCATCCACCGATTCAACCATCCACAGCTTGAAAATATTTAAATAAATAAATAAATAATAAAAAAACTTTGATTTTGCCATATAAGGGGTAGCATTTTACTATGCCATTGTATACAATGGGCCTTGATCATCCACAGATTTTGGTATCTACAGGGCGGTCCTGGAATCAAATCCCAGCAGATACCAAGGCCCAGTGTATTGCTGATTTTCTGGAAAGAACTATAGGCACCTAAATCATGCCTAAGTACAGTACTTATTGTCACAGGACTACTAGAGAATTGTGTGAAATATTAGTAAGGGCTGAGCCACCATGCCATAGTGAAATTCCCCACAACTCTTTGAGCAGTTCTGTGTTCTGTGCAGGCTTTCACTGCTGAGAGCTGACAATTTTTGTGGCATTTTAGTAAACCAGAAAGGGGTGGTTGATGTGCACTGATTTGTGCCACTTTCAACTGAGACAGAGTTGGTGCAATTCTATTAAGCTATCACCACATAGAGATTGCTCCTCCATGAATTTATAATATCCTTTCTAAAAATCATCTAAAGTGCCATTTGCTTACAGATATGCATCACTGCAAGGATTTTCAAACAGAGCCTCTTAGGAATAAAAACCTATTTTCTTTGGGACTGGCTTCAGCATCTTCCAAATACCAGCTAAATAGTGACTCCTAGTGCAGAAACAATCAAGTAGCAGCAAGGTGGGAATTAAGCATGAACCAACACATGTAAGACTGAGCACAAGGCAGGTTTTGCCAGAGGTTGGCTCCATCTAAAATGAATTAAAAGAGCCAGTGTTGTGTAGTAGCTAAATGTGCTGAGTTGGGACTTGGGAGATTCAGGTTTAAGTTCCCACTGAGCCATGAAACTCCTTGGTTAACCAAGGGTTAGGCACTCTCTCTCAGTCTGACCAACCTCACAGGACTGTTGAGAGAATGAAGTGGGGAGCAAGGAAGTTCACTGGAAGAAAGGTGGGACATACATGTAACACATAAATAGTAAGAATTAATATGGGCAAGAACCCAACAAATCAAAAAGATTAACAAGACCCGTGTTCTAATATTGCCTAAAAACAGCAACCCTGATGCTTTCATTTCTCTGTAATCATGTTTAAGATTGGATTCCAAGCCTACTCTTTTTGAAAACAGCTCCTAAAACTCTGGGCAAACTGGTATGCTAGAAAGGCCTACAGAATTCAGCAAGGTTCTTTATGAGTAGACAAATACACATAGGTCAAGGGTGAACAAAGTGTGGACTGCTGGCCACATGCAGCCTCTGGACTCACTTTTGTGGGCCCTAAAGCCATCACCATTTCCCCATTTTTTAAAAAAAATGGATATAGTTTTTGCCCTAAAACCACTCAGAGCACCCACCAAACATGTGAAAATACCACCAACCCACCCCCACAAGCACATCAGAACCCTAAACAACAGGAAGTGATGTGACATCACTTGAGGGGGACTGCAGAGGAAAACAGGGATAACTGGGGCTCCTGAGGGGGGGGGGGTATAGCCCATGGGGGGTCTGGGGGAAATTGGCTCATGGCCCCCAAGCAATTGCCCACCCTTGACTTAGGTGGAAAAATATACTAAAATGGTTGGGGCAGGGAATTATCACAAGTCTTAAGGTCTTAGGCAAATTTCTCAGATCATGGACTGAGCCAACTCTGCCAACAGGAACAGCTGGTCTCAGAACTTATAAGAGTCAAAATGACAAAGCAGTAAGAAATGCTCTGGCAAATGCCAGGAAACACATGTCTATTACAGCCAAGCAGGTAAGGCAGTGGCAAACTGAAATACTTATAACACTTAAGAAAGGGCAAAATACACCTGTCCACCGAATACCTTAAAATACAGAAAGTGCTAAATGTAGAGTCACAGAACACACAGAACAGGACAAAGAAGCCATTTCCCATATCACTATCTTCCCCTTCTCATAAAACTTAAATAGTTCTGGCAGAGATCTGTTGAGTCTCCATCTAGATTTCATAATACTACCTTTCCTGGCTGATGTCACACTTTTGTCCAAGGGTGCATCTACACTGTAGAAATAATGCAATTTGATACCACTTTAATTGCCATGGCTCTATCCTACAGAACTGTAGGATTTGTAGTTTGTGAGGCACCAGCACTCTGGCAAAGAAGGCTAAAGACCTTGTAAAACTACAAATCACAGGATTCCATAGGATAGGGCTACTGCACTTAAAGTGATGTCAAGCTGCATTATTTCTACAGTGCAGATGCACCCCAAGATGCTATTAACTTTTTCCTATGTACTTCTGTCCCTAGCTGGATTTTTAAGAGCACAAATCAGTAATTCATATACATTATACTAGAGTGCACGAGGTAAAGAGGAATTTAGTGCCAACAGGGCCAATGTGATCACATTTCTACAATCAACCAACAAAAATCCTGTTGGACCACTAGATGTTCTGCTTTTTCCCAATTCATGTAAATAGGTTTACAATATGTTCTTTTAAACATGGTTCACTTTGCACTGCAACCACTGCCATCCAATGCCTGATCACAGCTCCTCCTCTCCAACTCAAATGGCCACATGCTGACCAGTGTATCAGGAAAGCTCTTTCACACCACTGCCCAGCTGGCCACCATTGTCCTCCCTTCCCAGCAGCATGCATAAGTATGTTGACAGAACTTTATTCTCCATCAGTTTTATATAGGATCTTGGAGCACTCTCTACTTTCTAGTTCTCATAAGGTTCCATTAGAGCTGACAGTGTCTGGAGAGCATTAGACAACTATATGAGAATGCATTTTTAAAAGAATTATATAGCAATTAAAATATTACAGCATGCAAAAAGTTCTATGTTGGCTTGAAATAGGAAGTTACTGTAAGGAAGGGGGGAAGTACCACAGAAAGCAAGAGTCATACCTGGTTCATTCAAATGCTCTTTACCAGGAAGCTCCTCAGCATTGATATCTCCTAAATCACCAGTTTTGGGATCAATTGTTGCTTGAGAAAGCTCATTTTCAAAAGCTTGAATCTCCTCCAGACTTGCAGTGCGCTCCAAAGACTCTGTAAACACTCTGATAATGCCATCACTGATAGAAGGGGGGAAAGAATTCATTATGCAAAGAAGTAGTTGCATTCGTTCATTATTTCACTTGTTGGTGCTTTTCACATCATCCTGCACTACTTCAAAAGTCAGAGATAGAGATATCTTCCCTGCTAATTTGTTCATCCATTCTTTGGAACACATAATTTCCTTCCTAGAAAATACCAAGGTCATCTTAAATTCAAAATGGCCTCTCCCAAATAGTAACTAATGCCTATAGAAAGCCCACTGTATAGCCATGCACTATCTCCTTCCAGTGTTAGAAGGGTACTTTTGAACACAGAGGTTATGGTTTTGGGCTATGATGCCTACCATATATACTTGTGTACAAGTCGACCTCATGTATAAGTCGAGGGAAGGTTTTAGGGCCAAAATCATGGATTTGATATGACTTGTGAATAAGACGAGAGTAAAATTTAGGGGCATGAACAAAGGATGTAAAGGGGAAAACAAAAGGAAAACACCACTTCCCTCCCCTCTCTGGACCTCTCCCAATTAGCTAACACCACTTCCCTGGTGCTAGAGAAGAACGTTTTAACATCGGATTAAGAGGAGAAGGAAATGGAGTTAAATGGGGTGTTTGGTAGGGAAAGAAGGTTTTAACATTGGATTTAAGGAAGTGGAGTTAAATGGGGCATTTGGTGGGGAGAGAAGGTTTTAACATTGGATTGGTAAGAGGGGAAGTGGAATTAAATGGGGTGTTTGGTGGGGAGAGAAAGGTTTAATATCCAATTGGGAAGGGAGGGAAGTGGAGTTAAATGGGGTGATTGGTGGGGAGAGAAGGTTTTAACATCAGATTGAGAAGGGAATCAACTCTTTCATTTTCATTCTCACTCTCTCTCTCTCTCTCTCTCACACACACACACACACTCACACTCACTCACTCACTTCTGCCTGGACAGCTCTTTCAGAAATCACTGCCAAGGCATACCAGCTGGTGCTTCTTTCAGGACCCTTTCTAAGCACTATTACTGTACTGACCTGTATATAAGTTGCCCCACAATTTTAGGGTCAACTTTTGAGCATAATTTTTTTCAATTTAAAGTCGAGTATATGTGGTAATTACTATTGCTAGAATTTCTCCTTGGGTTCACATTCAATTTTCCACTAGTCTCTTCTTTTTCCTACATCAAAATTGAATGACAGTAAGGGCATCATTTAAACCTGCTTTCACAGGTCAGGGTCAGTGGAAATGTCAGCAGCAACAGCAGGGGCTGCTGGGGGTGTTGGCAATGTTATGGTTTTCAAGAATCCAGAAGATTAACAAGTGTGGTCTCCCAGAATCAGCCACTGGTTCACTGGTGGATTATAGATGATGATAATGATGATGATGATTTATATCCCATCCCTCTGCTAATGCAATCGGGGCGACTTACAACAATAAAACACCATAAATATACAATTTCCAAAACCCACCCACCCCTTAAACTAGTATTAAACAAAGGAGAATTAAAACAGTGACAAAGCAGTAACAATGACAATTAAACAACTAAGATAAGTCACAATAATAGAGCAGACAACTAGCAACAAATGTGGCTATGAGTAGAAGAGGGGATGGACTAACTTATAAGGGCGGGAAATCTAATCAGGAAAGGCCTGCTGGAAGAGATCCGTCTTCACAGCTTTTTTAAAGGTATTTAAACTAGTAATCTGACGGATCTCGTCCAGCAGGCCATTCCATAATCTGGGAGCGGTTGCTGAAAAGGCCCTCTGGGAGGTTGCCGACAACCTAGTTTTTATAGGTTGAAGCAAATTCCTCCCAGAGGACCTGAAAGCGCAGGGTGGATTATATGGATGGAGGTGGTCCCGAAGATAGGTTGGACCCAAGCCATTTAGGGCTTTAAAGGTAATAACCAACACCTTGTACTGTGCCCGGAAACTGATAGGCAACCAGTGAAGTAACCTTAAAACAGGTGTTATATGGTCTCTCCTCAATGTTCCCGAGACCAACCTGGCTGCCATATTCTGTACTAATGGAGCTTCCGGACCAAGCACAAGGGTAGCCCCATGCAGAAATCATGCCACAAAACAAAACACACATACACAAACACACGTTCTCAAGCCTTCACGTTTTGCATATTTATATTTGTAGGACAGCATGGTAGTGTGCCAAAGTATAGATACCTGGCTCCAACAACAATATCTCCATTGTCTAACACACAGCAGCACCAGACAGACTGAGCTGGAAGTCTGATTGTCTGTGTGCATTCTCCGCTTCTCCAGATTCTGAGTGATCTGTCTTCACCAGTAGTAACAAAATCTAAAAGGAGATGACAAATCATTCTTTAATAGGAATAATAGGAATTTTAACCTAAGTTAAAATGAACTAATTTCATATATATCTGATATCTATAAGTATTCAAACAATGGGTCAATCCATGGAGGGGACTGAAGTTAGTTGTGACAAATACATTTATTTCAATGGGTCTACTACTAGGTGGGTTTAATATTGGATTCAACCCATTAATACATATCACCTCTATATCACACTCTAGCACTAGATTGGAATTTTGGTTCATAGTTGTAACTGATCTACTTCAAAGCAATGATTTGGATTCAAAGCCGCATGTGCACAGTCAAAAGCACTTCTGCACTCACAGAGAGAGGGGTATGTGTATGAGAAAGAAGGGGGAGTATGCATGTAACTGAGAGGGGGAAACAGAAAAACTTATTTTTTTCCATCTGCAACAGCTACACCGCACTGCCCATCACAAAGAATGATGGTTCTTGGGAGAAGTTTTTGTGGTAGGCAAGCATTATTCCTTAACATGTAAGCAGGAATGCATGCACAAATGCTAGAATATCTTTGGATCCAAGCTATCAGTTTGGAGATGCCTGCAAGACAAGAACTATTTGCTCATGAAAGCACTACCAGCTAGATTAAAACAGAATTGTCATTAATATTACAGTTAGGTTGCAAAGGAAGTAAAGAAATTTTACTTAAATTTTTATAGAGCATTAAAGAGACTATTTTGGCCTCCCATTCAACCTGCACTGGTTTTCAAATACCTGAGAGACCCTGAGGGCCCTTGGGAGGCTTGTTATGGTCCCATGAGTAAGAAGAAAGTTATTCAAGTCAGTTTTGCCATCACTCCCATCTTACACTTACAATATGTAGTACTGCTGGGCTTACTCTAAGGTGCATTCCAATCCGCCTTCGATGTGGAGGCCTAGTCAGAACTCCATGTATACCCTAGAATTCAAAACCCAAACCCCCTACAACACATGATAGGGGTGGTAGATGCACCAAGATGACTCAGCAGGTAACATTAATGTGGAAGAGAAATACACTGAACATGGCATTTGAAGACTATTATCGTGGGTGATTGGTCACTCTGGGGCTTCAACATTTCATTTTGGGTTCCTCCAGAGTGCAGCCCTACTCTGCCATATCTGACATTTTGGGTCAGCATAACTGATTCTGTGACACTCCGGGAGGGCTCAGTTTGGTTGGCTGTTTCCCAACAAAATTTGGCATTATATCAGTAACAAATATTGGGGCTTTGGGGAGTTGGCAGGCTCCTCAAGGTTTACACTGGCTCCCAAAGGGCCATATGCACCATCAGGTTGCACAGTTTCCACAGTGCAATACCCTTATGGCATCAAAAGAATTTAAAGATCTACATCTAGTGTATTTTGAAGACACAATCATGTTGTTAACCATTTTAAAAGAAAAAAAATGGTCAGGACACAATCTTACCTTTACTGTGTGGAAAGACAGAAATACAATATATATAATTGGTGTGCCCATAATATACTTGAAGACATTCACCAGATATTTGCCATCTTCGAATACTGGCATCATTTGCACAAGACAGAAACTCCAGCTCACTTAAAATAGCTAAACCTCTCACACAATCTTCATGCCCTTTATGAAAAGAAAAGCTGGTTAAAAGAAAAGGCCTGCTAGAGATTAATTGATACTAAAAGTGAAGGGGCTGATATTCTCCAGCCATGACACATTTTAAAGCAGGGGTAGGCAACCTTTCCCCTTTAAGGGCCGAGGGACTTCAGCTCCCAGAATCCCAGGAGCTATTGGCCAACATGGGACTATTGGCCAACATGGCTGAGGCTTCTGGGAGCTGAAGTCCCTCGGCCCTTAAAGGGGAAAGGTTGCCTACCCCTGTTTTAAAGTAACACAATCCTATAGTTATGATTGGTTGGTAGCAAGCCTTGTGGCCAAGAAAGAGTATGGGACCTATTACCAGTGGGGTCTTACTTCCCCTGGCCAGGGAGACACTGGCAATGTCTCTCAAGTACAGACTTCCAAAGTATCATACATGTTTGCGATCTCAAGCTCATGACTAAAGTGCTACTTGCATTTCCTCTTGGAGAGTAGAGATTACAACTGGCACATAAGGTGACTCAGCTTCTGTCCAAAACAAATCAATAATGCTAAAGAAGTCTAAGACCATTAAACTCATATAGCATACCATATATACTTGACTACAAGTCAATCTCATGTATAAATCAAGGGCAAGTTTTGGTGCCAAATTCATGGATTTTGATATAGCCTATAAATAAGTTGGGGTAAAATTTAGGGCCATTTAACAAAGAATGTAATGGATGAAGCCAAGAAAAATAATGCGAAAGAATTTACAAAATTCCAGCAGGCATGATTGTTTTGTGCTCACACTAAAGGCTTGATGGAAGAGAGAGTAAAGGGACTCGACACTTATTTTAAATAGGCTTTGAGGAGGGATTATGTTCTCACATTTCATCAAGGGATGGTTCTTTTTTTTATATCAGAATTAAAGTCCAGTACTTACATTGACCCGTGGATACAGGGCCCCAGTTTTTTTGGGACAATTTTCAAATATAAGTTTAAAATGTCTAGACTTATACATGAGTATATCGAGTAAATCAATGTGGATTGCACATACATATTATAACTTTAACAAACCTATCCTTGCCTATATCATAAAACAGTTTAACAGAAACTACTCTGAATAAAATAATTGCTGGATAAATATGAAATGAGAATATCAACATAGGTCCAAAACACAATGCACAAATAATCCAGTTTGAGACTGCTTTACCTACCCTTGTTAAGTGCTAGGGTATCCTGGAAATTTGAATTTATTGTGGTACCAGAGCTCTCTGATAGAGATGGCTAAATGTCTCACAAAATTCCAGTTCCCAGAATTCCCTAGCACTGAGCCACGGCAGTTAAAGCAATCTCACACTGGATTATTTCTGCAGTGTGTTTTGAACCATAGATATGAATAAAATGGATAACATTATTGCTAATTTGACACAAAGTGAGAAACAAAAGCTGAACATCCAATCAAACTAATTATGAATATGCAAAGTGCAGACAACGCAAAACATAAATGAAACACTGGCAGTGAACAACATAAAGTACAGAAAACATGACAAGCATAATCAGACAGGCATGAAAGTTATCTAATTTTGCCATGTCTTCCTCAATGAATACCAGACTTTCAAAATACGCAAAGATAGTTGAAAATACAACTAGGATTGCTACGAATAAGAACTGTGCCATTATAGGAGATATTTACTTGCCATTTATAGGAGAACAGATCACTAGCTACCTTGGGAACATCAAATATTCCATTGAGACATTAAATATGCTTCTGCCTAGGCACAAACAATTGGGAACATCATACTCATGATTCAATGTGAGTGCTAAAATAAAATTACAAGCTCTTCATAAAACACTAATAATGATTTGAGTTTTCCCAAGTTTGTAGCTAGCTTGGCACCACTTGCACAAATCCACAAAAAATAAAGGTAGTAGTAAACTGATAAGCCAAATATCTGCAGGAAAAACAAAATCTGGAAGGCAGGGCACTACCTCTGAACTAACCCCAAAATTTAATGTGACAGAACATGAAGTGACAGGGAAAGGTTACAGCACAGTCAGGTCCATTTAGAATGGACTGGTTGGAACAGAAGCATGTGCATATAAATAAAAGGAGAGAAAACCACTGTCTTCACAGGTAGCTTCCTAGTTCATACTGAAAAGTTATTTTTACTCCCCAGAGTGGGACATAAGAGCTGCCAATAGGCATCAATGATGAAACCCAAAATTTATGTGAAGCGAGAACTAGGGGAAAATGTCTTAATTCCATTCACTCACAAACATCCCAAAATCGAAAAATCAAGATGAAGGGGAAAAAATAAATAGTCCATTTTAGACTGGGAATGTTAAGCAGGCACAAAATAGTAATGGGCTTGATGGGGTGGACAATGCTGCAGAGCGCTAATGGCTGCTTATATTCCCAGCCCTACTGCCTTATTAGGACTGCCAGTTAAATAATTTATAAGATTTAACCATCCACCTTCTCATGAATTTTATTAAAATTTTTAGTCAGCTTGCACAGAATCACAACATCTTTTGAAGCTACTGAAAGGAAGGCAAGGTACTTTAAGGATTGGGGGAAAGCTGCTCTTCATTCTTCACAAGGAAAGGCAATTTTTACTTTCCCCTTTCGTTTTGAGGAAATTACTTACTCCTAGTATTCATTTATTGCAAAGAAGCAAAATTAGTGGCTCTAACACACTACACTTTTAGGGTTATTGGAAGCCTGGTGCACTGTATCTCCCAAGGAAAATCACCCTTAAACATTTCCTTCTTATCATAAAAAGAACTATATGGGATGGGATAATGTTCTAGGAAAATAAATGGACATTCCCATTGAGAGTAATTCTGTTTCTCAGCCCAAATATTTGGCTATAAAGTTACCACAGCTACATTTCAGTACTTTGGTCCTGCTAAATTCCATTTCCTCACTCCAGATAAGTTCATGCTCTTCACCACATTTTCAGTATTATTTCTCGCTACTCAAAAGAACTCTTGTGAAAGGAAAGGATGAGCTTCAATTCCTGTTATTGAATAAACACAACCATGTGGATGTGGTTGCAAGGCCCATGATGGAGCACAATGTGTAAAAACATACAGACAAACAAGGACAGCAAACAAGGACAGAACCTGAAAAAACCTTTGCATGTTTGTAAGTTGTGCCAAATTCAATAGGACCTTACTCTGCAATAAGGGTTTTACACAGGAGCTACTCACTTACCTGTAAACAAACTCAACTGGTTTACTGGGGTTTACTCTGAATAAGCATGCCCAGGGTTGGTTGTAACTGTGAGTCAGATTCACTGCACAACAGTGAAAACTTTCCTCTTAATGATCAACTAGAATCAATTCATCTACTAATTATTAAGTATCTAAGATGGTTTATAGTTTTAATACACAAAAAGAAACAGTACAAAATATAAAACAAAGGTCACCCAGGCAAATAGATGGTCCCTATGAGAGCTTACAGTGCAAAATGACAGACCGATTGACAGTACATGCTCAAACTAGTTAATATGAACTACACCCCAAAATGGTGACAGCATATCCACATTAACTTGAAATAAAAAACCTGATGTGCAAGAAGCCTTGAACATCCAGTTACTAGAAAATTCTGAAACAGACATTTATGGGTCTGATAGCTTAAACTCTGAATTGGGGAATTTCTGACATTACCCAAACAGAGCTAAGCTTTCAGAATGCAAACTTGATTTATTCGTACTTATAACAGTTAATGAATCTGAAATTTCACCCTCATCTGAGCATTCAGGATATTGGAGGATCCTTTTTAAAAATAAGGATGAATGGAGGCAACTCTCATTATACCATGTTTTAAACTCTGGAATAAAATATAGCCCTTTCCAATTGCCTAAAGAATACAAATCAAGTACCTACCAGTAAATGTTCTCTCAGATCTACCAGCCTTCCACAATTTAATGGTTTTATCAGCTGAACCAGTTAACATTAATCCCTGTTCAGGTAAAATCTTCACAGCCCAGACAGCTGCAGTGTGGCCCTATTTTAAATAAAGAAGAACATTAACAATGCAGATACAGTCTATGTCTTCTTAAAGCCCTAAAAATTATTCACTGCTTCTGTTTATGAACTAGTTTGCACAAAGCCTTTCTTACCTGTAATGTCATCATGCACTTGTCATTCAACCACACTTTGGCTGTTGTATCCCATGAACCACTAAGAAGGGTACCAAATTTCCCAGACGAAAGGCTACAAACTAAAACAAAGAATTAAATCAGTGTTGTCAGGTTTAACTTTCAATCCTGTTGAACCAGGAAAGAGTTCCTGACACTTTGGACCTATATGAATGGGCCAAAAAGGCCTGTGTGTCCCCCGCCCCAGCCTTGAGGCATTCTCTACAGACAATGAAGAAGAATAGCCCCAGTTTGGAATCAGCCAGTCTGGATACCAATCCAGCAGTCCCAGACCAATCCCAGACCAAAGGGGCCTTGATATGGGCCAAAAGGACCTGTTGTTTCTTGTGCATGGCTATGGTGGGCACACCACGTGGCCTGTGCACCCCTTACCTGCCACCACCACATCTTCTCAGAAGGCACTTGGCATGGCCTCTTGACATTGAAAGGAGGGTGGCTTGGCCACATGAATGTACAAAGGGGTATTGTAAAGTAATAATTTTTACCCGGAAGGTATTGTGATATATTGATGAAATTTTGTCAGTGTCATCATTGGTCCCCAAGTGAATGATGTTGAGAAAATCACCTCATTGTGTCCTTTATTTTTGTTACAGGTTGTGCCAGAAGTAACTACAGTTTAAGATGGAGAAGTATGAGGGGATATCGTAAAGTAATAATTATCAACCAGAAGTTATTATGGTGTATTGATGAACTTTTGTCAGTACATCATCATCAAGTGACTTTTTCTTTTCCCAAAAATGAAAAATCTGTTGCGGGGTCATTGATTTGACAACACAGATGATATCATTCATGAAGTGGAAGAATGGTTTAAGGCGCAATCTGCAGACTTCTACAATAACGGTATTTGGAGGGTCAAGAAAAGCTGGGGAAAATGTGTAAAATTTGGATGGTGATTACCTTGATAAGTTAACAACTACAAATCAAAACAAACTTTCTGACAATTTTTTTTTTAAATGTGATAATTAAAACTTTACAATACCCCCTTGTAGCAAGGTGTGCCTTTTCCACTCTTACAACTGCAGTAGGCGCCTTCTGAGAAGACACAGTAGCAGAAGCATGTAAAGGACACATGGTGGTGGCAGATCCACAGCACAGCAGTAGGTGGATGAATGAACACCTGCCAAATGCTGTGCTGGCCCAGGAACTGCTGTCAAGCATCACACTGAGCAGTACCTATGCAAGCAGTATTCTCTCCTCCCAGGCACATGGGAGACCATGGGAGAATCTTTTTTCTCCACATACTCCCCATCACCAATCTTTTATTTCTTAACTACACCCTATCCCCCATGTTATAAACACCTTCTCCTCTCTCCTGAAACATCTCCCGGTTGTTGGCTAGACCAGCACTTCTTAAACTATCTGCAGGAGACCAAAAGGGTTCCCCTTTCCATGTGCCAGAGACAGGAACTATATTTCCATCCACTGACACTGATCCAAGGTCCACGACTTTAAGCAGCACTGGGCTAAACTTCATGACCACAAGCACAATACAATATAGGATCACATGGCAGGGATAACATTTTCAGAATCAGCTAATGCATAAATTGGAAGCCTATCAATTAATGCTTTTGTTATATAACTGAATGCCCTTCATTTGAAGTGTACATGTAAACCTGACCTAATTACTTTTTTAAAAAAGGTCAAAGCTTCTGCAAGTACTCATTAAATTACCAACAACCATGCAGCTCAATGAATCCTGACATCTATAGAAATTATTTGTATTTAACTAATATAATAATATATTACTGCCATATTTCTATATCATCACAACAGCAATACATACACTGATTGTGACAGAAGGATATGGGTAGAGAGGATCCCTGACAATATTTCTAATGCTTTCATAATACAATTTTTAGCTGGTCAGCTTCTGTAAATGTATCAGAAATGTTATTCAGTCTGTCAGCAGAACTGATGGAGAACAGATTTAGCCCAACCAACCCCCCAAGAGCCCAGTGCCCACACCAGATCTGCTCCAAATTGTTGAAGGATCAGTAATGGTGAAAAAAACCCCACAGATGAATATCTGGAAAGTCTTCCAAGAGTTGTACTTCCTCCTTAACTGAAAATAAACAGGATATATCAAAAGGAGAAAATACTATTAATTTTATTAATAGAATTATAAGTTATAAGACCAGCAGTCATTCTTATCTCTGTTTCTTGTATGTATGTATGCATGTATGATTATTTATTTATTTATTTTTATCCTGCCTTTCTCCAAATGTAGGGGCTCAAGGTGGCTACCAATCAATTTTTAAAAAGTACAAATCAAAAACAATACAAAGGCATTACGAAGTATAAATTTTTAAAATAAACAATTAAAAAAGTTAAAAACATTACACATTAAAAAAACTGAGACTATATACAAACCTTGACATCTGAACTGCACAGCATTTAAAAGCCCAACCCTCATCAGTTTGAAAAACCTGGACAGAAGAAAATGTTTTTACCTGCCACCAAAAAGACAGCAGGGATGGGGCCATTCTGGCCTCTCTAGAGAGGGATTTTCAGAACCTGGGCACAGACACCAAGAAGGCCTTCTCCCTTGTTCCAACCAAAAGAGCCAGAGAAGGTGGTGGAACAGAGAGAAGGCCCTCTCCAGATAATCTTAGTGCTCTAATGGACCCATAAAGGGAGATATGGCCTTTCAGATACCTGGACACAAGCCATATAGGGCTTTATAAGTAAAAAACAGCACTTTGAATTTTGTCTGGAAATGGACTGGCAGCAACAAAACAGAGCAGCAGCCCAGTCCAGCATGACCAATGGCCAGATGATTGTAGTCCAACAGCATCTGGAAGGTTACAGATTCTCTCTTGCCAAAGAATACCAATAATTCATTCCTAATAAACTCATCCCTCCACATTCACTGGGGTTAGGGGCACAGGACCCCCATGAATGTGGAAAAACCACAAATAACAAAAACACTGTATTTTTACCTGAGAGAACACCTCTCTAGGAATCTCTAGATCCTCCAGTGCAACTCTGTGGTCAACATCTGCCAGACACTGACCATAGAATTGCACTGGAGGGGCTACAAATGCCTAGTGGAGTATTCTCTCTAGGAATCTCTAGGTCCGTGTTAGTGAACCTATGGCACACATGCCATCTCTGGCATGCAAAGCCATTTTGGAGGGCACATGGAGAGACGAAGGGTGGGGGAAGAGGAGGAACAGGTACGCACCTGCTACTCCTCTTCCCCTGCCCTTCTGTTGCTTCAACTGCCTCTCCAGAGACAGTTAAAGGCATGAGAGGGTGGAGAAGAGGAGGAACAGGAATGCGCCTCTACATCCAATTCTCCTTGCCCTCCTGTGTCTTCAACTGCCTCTTTCCCGGGCCTTCAGCTACCTCTCCGGACGCAGCTGAAGACCCGGGACGGTGGGGAAGAGGAGGAACAGGCACACACCTGTTCCTCCTCTTCCCCACCCCCTGCTCTCCCAGGCTTTCTCTGGAGAGACAACTGAAGGCCTGGGAGGGGAGGGGGAAGAAGTCCCACCCTGGAAATCCCACCCCAGAGGGCGGAAATCCCGCCCATGGCCCACTTTCAAATCAGGCTGCCACCACAATCTCAAATGAGCTGCTGGCAGGAGCGGTTTTTTACCACTCCTTTTGCTGGTGGCTTCAAGCTGCCTTAGGTGGCCTTGGAGTGGCTTCTGGCCGACGGGGGGGGGGGAGGTGTGTGCGTCATCTGTACATCATGCCCCCAAAGCAGCTGGAAGCTGTTCTTTTTGGCCCGTCTGTTTCCGGCCTAAGATTCACAAATGTTTCTTCAAGTTCCAATGTGCTGCTTTATATTGTAAGACAAAATTTCCCATAACATGTTATGTCAATAAATAAAGTAAGCATCTACTCATGAAATATTCTCAATGGAGTTCATTTCTTAAAACACACAGAGCCAAGCTACTTGAAGAACTATTATTCATTACAGAGCAGTGTAATGAAAATAGCCTTAAATGGTTTTTGCTTACCTGTGTTTTTATGACCCTTAAGAACATACAGTGGTGCAGTGTTGTCCAAAGTAAAGATGCAAATGTTACTGTCATTACCGCCAGTGGCAATTAATCCTCGGGGGTAAAGGTCACTTGGAGGGATGACACACACACAAGAAACAAAGTTGGAGTGACCACTCATGCAGTGCATTTCAGCAAATCCTCTGTTGGGACTAAAGAAAAAAAAGATAACAATGTTTTATTTGACATTCCTACAATACAGGAATTGTATCCATTTAGGCAAACAGAACCTATTTTATACGTCTAAATATCAGTGAATCATTTTTAAGAATAAGCTAAGTTGTATTTGAAAGAACAGCTCAGGTATACCTTCTACAACCTCTGCTATCATCTGTATTTTATTTTTAGTTTTCAGTCTGAAGAAAAAATGGCTGCACCTCCAAAAATCACTATGTGCTTTGTAGAAACTTTAGCTTTTAAAATAAGTAGCAGTAGATGTAATAATTTTAAACAATTTGGTTTGGGGAATAGCAGGAGTCTCAGAATAATCTCTGAAAATGAAAAATACAGTACAGATCATATTGTACCTAATGCATGGTTGAGTGCACAGTTGGTATAATGGTCAGTTGAGTAAACCATGGCAGGAACTGTACTGCAGAAATAATCTGGTTTGACACTGATTTAACTGCCACGGCTCAGTGCTATGGAATTCTGGGTATTGTAGTTTGTTGTGGCATAAGAATTCTCTGACAGAGAAAGCTTAAGCTCTCCAACTGCTTAGAAAACTACAGATGCAGCCCATAGTGACTGTTAAATACATTTTGTAAGCCATATTCAATTAAGGATTCTGTCTTGCACTATTCAATTCAATCAGATTTGCCACTGATTTCACTGGGTATGGTTTGACAGAGGCTACGCATAAACCTTGGACTCATGTGTTCCCTTACCTATCTTCTCTTCCAGCAATGAGAAAACTGGAAACTTTTGAAATTCAACTAACTGCAGCTTCTTACTATTATATGCCAACTCCGGGTACATGTGCACTGCTGAAATAATGCATTTTGACACCACTTTAACTGCTATGACTCAGTGCTTTGAAATTCTGGGATTTGTAGTTTGTGAGATATTTAGCCTTCCTTGTCAAAAAGCTCTGGTGCCACAACAAATTACAAATCCCAGAACACCACAGCATTGAGCCATGACAGTTAAAGCAGTGTCACATTGCATTATCTCTGCAGTGAAGATTAGACTTCAGTTTGTAGTTAGCCTTAACTAAAGTTCATCCACATAAGCTAACCTAAAACCATTTTTCATGATCCTAGATTGTTCAGGGAAACCTTCAGTAAAACTGGACAGATTGTCCAAGATTACCCATGAACTCTAGTCAAAAACAGAAGCAAAAGATGCCAGTCTTTTCCTCCCACCTGTACTAGAAAACAGGGGAGCACAAAAACTCAAAAATCAATCCAACTCAGGCATTGGTCAATAGCCGGTTAGTGACACATGCAAGCGTAAGTCCACCTTACACCCACATTTTTTTGTTTTGTTTTTGCTCATTGCAGAGGGTTATATTCTTTTCCTTGGCAACAAATAAAGCCCTCCAGGGCTCCTGGTTTCACTGTGATAGCCACCCTGAATGGTCATTCAATGGCTGGTGAAAAGAAGAGCAGGACTGAAGAAACATCTGGCTATGTGCCATGAAGTCATCCACTGAGACCCCAACAGATCTCGGTGGAAGATGTTATTCATCTGAATCTCTGCCCCTCTGTTCTTTCCTCCAGCCATGAAAGGCAGTTCAGAGAGGCTATCACAGCAAACCATAAGCCCTCGGGGTGGTGAGTGGAGAGCCACAGCAGAGTGCTGCCTGCAGGACTCTTACACTATTCCAGGCGGTGCAGGATCTTGGCCAACATGTTTAGAACATAGTCAAGCAGGATCAGCCTTTCCAGAGACTATATTATTAATGACTTCAGTGACTCCTTTTTGCAAAATCCTTATTGCACCTTAGAGAGTCGAAAGGCCTAGTCTAAAAATTAGCAAGCAATCTAACTTAATAAACTTGTTAAGTTTTTTGGTTTTAGAGATCTTAGTTTCAGGTTGATGCACAAATAGCTATGTGGTGGATTAAAAGAATTCCTGGCCTAGGGGCTTTTACTGAGAGGCAGCATAGGGCCTAAGCAGACAAGCAGGATAGCAAGGGCTGGTCAGTCTTGGATCAATCCCTGGACCAGTGTGGCAACAGGAGGGTGTTTACATGCTCACCCACCACAATGCCATGTACCCATCACCCCCGCGCATCCCATATCTGCCTCCGCCATTGAGTCTGCTCAGAAGACCCCCGTCGCAGCCCAAAAGGGTAGAAATGGGATACCTGGCTACACCCACGTGGCCAGGCATATCTGACATCACAGGCAACAACAGGGGTCTTCTCAGCAAATGGTGGAACCAGCTACATGTGGGACTGTGCAGTGTGTCAGCTGTCACAGCAAACAGCAGGTCTATATGCCCTGGGCTAAGGCCCCTTTGGGCCAGAACCACCGAATCAGTATGCAAACAGGCTGATCCCAGCCAGGAGCTAATGGCCTCTTCCATCTGTACAGGCCCATAGATATTTAAAAATAAAAGAAAGCTGTAATTCAACTACACTGTTTCTGGAAGGAACAAAATATTTCAAGTTCAATACAGTGGAATGAACTTGCATGTAAACATTCATAAGCTCCAGATGCATGTTGCTCAACTGAAATAAAGTTCAATATGTCTCAGTGCAAGTCTTCCTCTGTTCTTTGCTAGTTCTAAGCTGGACAGTAATTCAGCAAGTTGAAATCTCCCATCACCAAATGTCACTCCTCGGCATATTTTAGAATGTATCAAGAGTACAGTCAGCCCTCTGTATCCACAGATTTTTTTTATCCACGGATTCAAGCATCCCCAGCTTGAAAATATTTAAAATACAGTTGCCCCTCCTTTCTCGCGGACTTAAAGTCTGTGGTCTTGCAAATTCACAGAGGGGCGACCTCCGTGAAAATCGATGGGGCATGCCTCTGTGGGTGTGTCCCTGTGCGTTTTTGCAGGGAGGTCCAGAATTGATCCCCCAAGAAAACGGAGGGCGACTGTATATATAAATTCCAAAAAGCAAACCTTGATTTTGCCGTTTTATTTAAAGGTACAATTTTATTATGTCATTGTATTTAATGGGACTTGAGCATCCACAGATTTTGCTAGCCACAGGGGATCCTGAAACCAAAACCCAATGGATACCAAGGGCCCACTGTACCTATATACAGTAAGTTATTTTTCATACAAAGATCACCTGAGACTGTACTTTGATATATTGTTTACTATAAAATAGATTGCAATATTAAACAAACTCCAAGAGTTTAAAAGATGGAGATTCAATTACAGAACAACAAGAATAAGCAGCGATGCAAACATAATATGCTTTAATGTAAGTACAACAGGTCCTTTTACCAGTTCTAACACCGCAGGCTCTAAGGAACTTTCCTCCTAGAAAAATTGTCACTCTTCTTGAGCCTTTGTACAGAATGTTGTTAATGTAAAGTTCTACCCCTTTAAAAGGCTTAAACTGTTCGCTGTCCTTCACTTCTTGACATCCTTTAAAATTATTACTAACTAATATCTAACCCTATGGTTAATCTGATCCCTTGAATCATATGTGATGAGGTTTGTATGTTTACAGTCTAGATGTTTTTTGAAACCCAGTTTGAAAGGCACCTGCCTTTATGCTTTGTCTGTATGCTTAGCTGACATTATGTGATAATTTTCGTGTTCTATGACTTCCACCATCTATTGATATTTATATCAGGGGTCATCAGCAAGTGTTCGCTCAATATGCAATATGTTTAGCTGAACTAAATTTCACATGGATACATTTATCAGCTTCCTGAGTCAGGATTTGTTTTGTGGCTAACTGTTGGCTTCTGACCTCAAAGTTTGTTTGATGAGTTCAAAGAATAAGTTTTAGCTACCTCATCATTTAATTCCAGAGGTTAGTTATTCATTTCATTCGATCTCATTTATGACATCTCTTTAATACTGTGGCTATTTTGCTTCTGTCTCCTTAATTGTGAAGCCATAAGAATTTCCAGCTCACTTCTCATACAAAATCTTATGCTGGTTGGAAAGAGGTGAGCTGGATGTATTTCACTGGTCTTCCCTTTAATGACAACATGGGAAATATGTGGCATGTCTTAAGAGATCTGCACATGATTTTATGGCACTGAGATAAAGGGTAACTTGACATGTTGGAGGAAAGGCTGCAAGAACACACCTAATATTTTGAGGAAAACATGAATATATAGCAAGAACTACTTGTAAGTAAGGGGAACATTTCATAGCTTATAATAACAACTTACTGTAAAGGCTACCACAACAGACCTTGTGAAGAGTGCTGGTGCCTCACAAAGCTACAAATCCCAGGATTCTGTAGGATGGAGCCATGGCAGTAAAGTGGTGTCAAACTGCATTATTTCTACCATGTAGATGCACCCGTTACTCATGGCACATTCTACGATTGAGAGTGTAATAGTAGAGCACTCTAATGTCTCTTGACAGAAACCACTGAATTTTATCACTTTAACTACGGCCCTAAAATTCCTGGTCCTTTGGCAAGTAATCGTGCATACCCACATATGCACTCAACCCACAACAAATATATTAACTAACCATATAATCTAAAAAATGATTTGAATCATTGTTGGGGATGTCAAGATAAGCGGGGTTTCTTTTTTCATATGTGGTGGACTTGTGAGAAGGCAAAAAATATTGGCCTGAGATTTTTATGTTAGTCCAAAAAATGGCAGGTAGATTTTGTAATATTACCAGAAGTGTTTCTGTGGGTAGACTTATAGGTAGTTTTTGTAATATTACCCGAAACATTTTGTTGGACATTATGGATAAATAACTGGACAGTGGGCATGGATCATTTCATTACATGATAATAGCAGCAAGAACATTTTCTTGCCCAAAGCTGGAAATGGAGTGAAGCTCTTTGCTGATGGAAGAATGAAGGTGGCTGACTTAGCCCAAATGACCAAACTAATATAGGTTCTAAAGGATAACCAAATTGAAGATTTTTTTTTTTGAAAGACTGGAAAACATTTATGAACTTTTTGAACAATAAGAACCTTAATGATGTAATAACCTGTGGATATGGATTTTTAATAACTCTAATAGGATGACTTAATAGGATCTGTAATGGCAGAATAGTATTTTTATGTAGCTTGTATTACAATTAGGGTGGGGGAGTCAAAGCCCCTTTATGATTTATGTTTCATGTTTTTTTCTCCCTTTATTCTTCCTCCCTCTGTTTTTCATCTCTTTTCTTTAATTTATTCTGTGAATGTATATTATTTTGGGTTTTGTTGAAAATTAGATTGTCAGTGTTAAATTGGTGAATTAATTGATTTTCATATAAATAAATGCTAGGTCCGACAAATGAGGACAAATGAGCAGGACACACTTCTAGGTAAACAGGTGCCATAGTTTTTGTGAAATAATTTTTTCACAACATTATTTCAAGACAGCAATTAAAAACAACATGGGTGTGTGCTGGCAGGCAGGGCAGTATTTATTTACTTTCATAGGTAGTGCAGTAGGCAAATTGGCAACGCCTGTGGCTACTGAAGCACTTCTGAGGGGAAGCCACTAAAAAGCCTGCACAGGGATTGAGGAACCTTCAAAACATCAAGATGTTTGGGTTTCCAACCGTCCACATTTCTTACCATAGACTATGGCTGCATCTGCACTGCAGAAATAATCCAGTCGGACTCCACTTTAACTGTCATGGCTCAATGCTATGGAACTCTGGAAACTGTAGTTTTGTGAGACATTTATCCTTCTCCGTCAGAGATCTCTCATGCCACAAGACTCTTAGGGCCTTTGCAGACTGTCAGAAATAGTGCAAATTGAGTCCACTTTAACTGCCCTGGCTCAGTGCTAGGGAATCATGGGAATTGTATTTTTTTCCTGAAACATTGAGCCTTCTCTGTCAGAGAGCTCTGGTGCCACAATAAACTGCAGTTCCCATGATTCCCTAGCACTGAGTCAGGGCAGTTAAAGTGGCCTCAATTTGCACTATTTCTGGCAGTTTGCGAAGGCCCTTAGACCAGGGGTAGGCAACCTTTCCCCTTTAAGGGCATAGGGACTTCAGCTCCCAGAATCCCAGGAGCTATTGGCCAACATGGGACTATTGGCCAACATGGCTGAGGCTTCTGGGAGCTGAAGTCCCTCGGCCCTTAAAGGGGAAAGGTTGCCTACCCCTGCCTTAGACACTCTTAAGGCTATAGTTTTTGTGGGTTTTTTCGGGCTGTGTGGCCATGTTCTAGAAGAGTTTCTTTCTGACATTTCGCCAGCATCTTCAAAGAAAACTCTTAAGGCTGCTTACATTTTTAAAGGCCAGAGGGGAAGATAAACTGCCTACCCAGTCTTGCCACATTTTCAAAACAGCAATAAGGGACTATCAAAACTCATGACACCCAGGGAAAACCATCAGGAAGTAACTACAGTGTTAGCAAGTTTGTGTTCTACCTAAGCACCAAATGAAAGTACTGATTTCAGTTCACTTGGCCATGTTTCTCTGTGAAATTAATATATTGTCCATGTTCACCCATGAACACACGTTTCTCTCTTCACGAAGGGCCCACCCCCAAAAATGCAGGATTTGAGAAGATATCTTGTTCAGTCAATGTAAAAACAAACAAACAAACAAAAACCTTCATAAACATTCCAACTATTTGACTTCTTCCTAAATACCAAACAAAAGTACTGATTTCAGTTCACTTAGCTATAAGTTTCTCTAAAATTAACATATCGTTCCCGTAGTTTGACATCACTTTATCTGTCTGGGATTTTTAGTTTAGGGGAAAGCATTTAAAATTCTCAGCCAGTGAGCTCTTTGGCCTTACCAAATACAAACCCCAGAATGCCAAAGGAAGCAGCCAAAGCAATAGAACAGCAGCACTATAAGAGTCTAGTGTGGTAATCTCCTATGAAACTAATTGAAAGAATGAAGTTGCTGCATAGGCTACCTCTGAAGAAGTAGACTTCAGTCTACCAAAGCTTATTCTTCAACTTCTTTAGTTCAATTCCACACTGCAGAAATAATGCATGTTGACCCCTCTTTCACTGCCACGGTTCAATGGCATGGAATTCTGGGATCTGTAGGTTGCTGTGGGGTTTGTAGTTTGGTGAGGCCTAAGAGCTCTGTGGATGAAGGACTTCTAAATGCTCCTTCTCTAAACTGCAAATCCCAGAACACCAAAAGAGGCAGCCAGAGGAGTAAAAGTGGAATAGAAGCATTGTAAGAGCGTAGTGCCGTAATTTCCAGAGTCAAAGGTCCAAAACACACTGCAGAAAAAAATCCAGCATGACCCTCAATTTTGCAGGCCTGTGTTATTTTAATCCTGTTACGTTGTTGTTGCGTGCCTTCACTGTGTTTCTGATTTATGGTGATTTATGGTGATCACAGTTTTCTTGGCAAGATTCTTCAAAATGCCATTTCCATTCTCTGAGGTTTAGATGGGCTGCATCCACACTGCAGAAATAATCCAGACTAGCACTGCTTTTACTGCCATGGCTCAGTGCTATGGAAATCTAGGGATTTTAGTTTATTGTGGCACCAGAACTCTTTGAGAGAGAAGGCTGAATGCCTCACAGGACCACAGTTCCCAGAATTCCATAGCACTGAGCCAAGGACCCAAACACACTGAGAAATAATCCAGTTTGGGACTGCTTTAACTGCCCTGGCTGTATGCTAGGGAATTCGAGGAACTGTAGTTTTGTGAGGCATTTAGCCTTCTCTGTCAGAGAGAGCTCTGGTGCCACAATGAACTACAAATCCCAGGATTCCTTAGCACTGAGCCAGGGCAGTTCAAGCGGTCTCAAACTGGATCACCTCTGCAGTGTGTTGGCGTCAACTGACTGCATGGTTTCTACAGCGCAGAGGCGCCCTGGATCGTTCCCCACTGACCTGTCCGGCGCCCAGAGCCGCGCTGTCCGGTCCCGCGACACAGAGACGAAGGAGCCGGCCGGGAAGAGGCAGGAGCTGAGCCCCCGCACGTCCAGCTCGTGGCCCACCAGGGAGCACCGGAGCCGGTAGGCCGCCTCCTCCGCCCCGGCCATCGCGCCCCGACCCTCAGACACCCTGACGCAGCAGCAGGAGCAGCAGAGGAGAAGGAGGCGATGCCGGCGGCCACCCTCGCCTCCCTTCCCTCCTCACCGGAAGACGCGTCACCCGCCAGGGCGCCGGAAGGGCCGCGACACCCACAATGCACCGCGGGGGAAAACTACGGTTCCCACAAGGCAACGCGTCCTCTCAAGAGCCGCGATTACCAAACGTTGGTCCGCCAGGGTTTCTCTTCTTTCTTTCTTTCTTTTGGACTTCAACTCCCAGAAGCCCCAGTTACCCTGGCCAATGGTCAGGCATTCTGGGAATTGAAGTCAAAAATAAAAACACCTTAAAGACCAAAGTATATAGAGCAGGGGTAGGCAACCTTTCCCCTTTAAGGGCTGAGGGACTTCAGCTCCCAGAATCCCAGGAGCTATTGGCCAACATGGGACTATTGGCCAACATGGCTGACGCTTCTGGGAGCTGAAGTCCCTCGGCCCTTAAAGGGGACACTTTGCCTACCCCTGCTGTAGAGAGATCTTGTAGCACCTTTGAGACTAACTGAAAGAAAGAAGTTGGCAGCATGAGCTTTCGTAGACTTCAGTCTACTTCCTCAGGTGCATATATAAGTTTGGGATTCTCTGCACAAGAGGGTGTCTTGGAAGCGGATGTCACGAAAGCAGCGATTGTCGTCGTCGTCATCGTGTGCCTTGAAGTCCTGTCACGAAGTTTTCTTGTCAAAAATTCTTCAGAGGGTTTTTGTTTTATTTATTTATTTCAGCCGTTCTCTGAGGCTGAGAGAGTATGCCATAGGTTTACATGACCAGGGTCGCCAGAGTCGTAGTCTTAACACTGTAACCATTACACCACGCTGATAGCCACACTTATTTTGCATAAGAAAAGGGGTGTCGCAAAGGCTCCCCCAGAAGAGCGTTAATAAAGAGGTAAAATAAATATGCAAGAGCATCTTCTAACAGCTTTGAGATTTAGGCTGCATCCACACTGCGGAAGTAATCCAGTTTGACACCGCTTTAACGGCCATGGCTCCGTGCTATGGAATTCTGGGACTGGTAGCTTTGTGAGACATTTGGCCTCCCCTGTCAGAGAGGAGGACCACAAGCAAAAAGGAAAGGCTCAGTTAGAGAAAGCACAGTGGCCCTGAGTCTGCGAGGCCTGAGCAGGGCTGTTGGTAATAAGATGACCGAGGGCCAAAACACACTGCAGAAATAACCCAGTTGGAGACCGCTTTAAACTGCCCTGGCTCAGTGCTAGGGAATCCTGGGATTTGTAGTGGTACCAGAGCTCTCTGAGAGAGAAGGCTAAAAAGTCTCACAAAACTACAGTTCCCAGAATTCCCTGCAGGTTATTTCTGCAGTGTGTTTTGGCCCTTAGAATGAGGTCTCTCCTTCATGGGGTCGCCATAAATCGAGGTCGGCTTAATAGCAGTTAACAGGAGGAGCGTGCTCTCCACAGTCCCTTTCTCTCTGAACTCTCGCACTTAAGCGGCTCTGAGGCCAATTTGTGGGAAAGAGGACTCAAATCTCGCGGGAAGAGGAGGAGGAGAAGAAGAACTCAGGCCGCCTTTCCAGCGGCGGTTGGGAGGAAACCGTGCCGCCGCGGGTTGGCTGCCCTGGTTGCTAGGATACGGTTGTTAGTGCGAGGAGAGGGCGTCGCGAGGACGCCGGTCGGTTAACGGTCCCCGCTTTGCTTTTGGTGGGGGAGGGAGGGGGAGCAGGAGGGTCCAGCCAGGTAAGGTAATGATAAAGTGGGTCATTATATATTGAGATATATTATTGAGAGCCAGCGTGGCGCAGTGGTTTGAGCTCTGGACTAGGACTCCTGGAGGCCTGGGTTCGAATCTCCGCTCGGCCTAGAATCCCACTGGGGTGACCTTGGGCGAGTCACACCCTCTCAGCCTCAGGGGAAGGCATTGGCAAACCTCCCCTGAACGCAAATCTTGCCAAGGAAAACCCATGATGGGTTCGCCATAAGTCCGAGATGAAGGCAATTTGGGCCACTCACATTTTGGTTGCATCCACACTGCAGAAATAATCCAGTTTGAAACCGCTCTAACTGCCCTGGCTCAGTGCTAGGGAATCCTGAGAATTGTAGTTAATTGTGGCACCAGAGCTCTATCTGATAGAGAAGGCTAAATGTCTCATAAAACTACAGTTCCCAAGATTCCCTAGCATACAGCCAGGGCAGTTAAATCCAAACTGGATTATTTTCTGCAGTGTGTTTTGGTCCTTGGCTCAGTGCTGTGGAATTCTGGGAACTGTGCTCCTGTGAGGCATTCAGCCTTCTCTCTCAAAGAGTTCTGGTGCCACAATAAATTAAAATCCCTTGATTTCCATAGCACTGAGCCATGGCAGTTAAAGCAGTGCCAGCCTGGATTATTTCTGCAGTGTGGATGCAGCCCATCTAAACCTCAGAGAATGGAAAGATTTGAAGAACCTTTGTGCATGGAGGTTTACAAGAAAAAGAGCAAGAAAAAACAGTCCCCTGCCCTCAGGCTTACAATGTAATGACAGGATTCACAAGGAAAAGGGAATGGTAGTAGGGGGAGAGGTATACTGCCTTTTCTTCTCTCCTTCTCTGGCCAGGACAGTGGCAGTTCAGATGGAGGAAGGGCCTTTCAGCTGCTTCTGGGCCTGGAACTGTGTGCTTTCATAAAATTGTATTTTAACTTTATTTGTCCCCATTGCTTTCGCAAAACCAAAAGATAAATAGCCTGGACTAGAACGTGGCTAATTATTAGGGATGCTGATAGGTTGCTTTCCTCAACCATTGCAATCGGAAGAGGGGTGGATCCTTTATTAACATCATTTTCATTTAACTTTATTGATACCCTGCTTTTTTCACAAAGACAAAAGATAAATCATCTGGATTAGGACACGGCTAATAGGGATGCTGGCAGGTTGTGTTCTTCATCCATTGCAATCGGAAAGGGGGCAAATTGACTGTTGTTGTTATTTTTAACTTTGTTTATACCCATTTATTTTTTCCACAAAAACAAAAGATATATAGGATTGGAACATGGCTAATTAAAAAGGGTCAGTCACGTGGAACTGTTGCAACAAACTGGGTGATTTATTCCAGAGGTTGAGGGCTGCCACTGCATAAGACAGTATCAAATATTTATCTGAGCTTTAAAATGATTTGATTGGATACATTTTTAAAGCACATTTTTAAAAAAAGGCTTTTGCAATCAATAGGTGCCTCATATTGTTAAAGAGAGAGAACATAAATAAGAAAACAATGGATCCTACAGAAATAAAAAAGTTCTACATTCATTACATAAATAAAAACTATAACATGGAATATATATCTCATTCCAGAAACTGAAGAAAAGAAAAAAATGGCAAGTAATCACAAGCCTCCTACAGCACGCCCATCTTCAAGAGCCGGACTAGGGCTGGGAGCTCGACCACCTTCATCTTCATTACGACCTCCATCTGCAGCGTTACTTGGAGGAGGAGTAAGTTAACCCCTTCAAAAACCTGCTCTGTCTGATGATTGATTATACCGTATTTTCCGGCGCATAAGACGACCCACGTATAAGACGACCCCCCATTTTCCCAGAGTTCTAGCCCCTCTATCCTCATTATCCTTATATCCGGCGTATAAGACAACCCCCCCACTTTAGCCACAGATTTTGCAGGTAAAAAAGTAGTCTTATACGCAGGAAAATAAGGTAAGTATATTAAAAATACTGAATACTATTTTCTATCATATGATCTTTCTTGTGTGTGTGTGTGTGTGTGTGTTTTATCTTTTTAAAAAAGAAACAAACTTTTATTTCTATCTTTATAAAAACTTTGCAAAGCTTGGCCTTTTCCTCTCCATAATGCATTTTCTTATTGTGTTTATTAAGTATTTATTAAGTATAAATACTTATTTATAGTGTACCTGTCAACACAAGATACACAAAATAAACAGCTTATTTTATGGTAGCAGCTAAAATCTGATTTGTTCAGTTGTAGACACATGATCTTCTTGTCTGTCTTTTCCCCCCTCTTGTGTCAAATGCTGTCTTCTTTTGTTCTCCTTTTAACTTGTAAGCCTATGTGCAGGGCTTTTGCTCAGTCCTCTAGTGGATGAAATATGGCCACTAGATCCAACAAAATTGCCCACCTCTGGATTATATCCTTTTCAGATACACTCGTCCTTCCACATTTGCGGATTTGATTATTCACGGATTTTATTAATATGTTCTCTCTAGGAATATCTAGGTCCCTAGTGCAACTCTATAGTCAACTTTAATCAAAAATCGCACTGAAGAACCTAGAGATTCCTAAAGAGAACACTCCACTAGGCACTTGTAGCTCCTCCAGAACAATTCTGTGGTCAGTGTCTGGCAGATGTTGCCCACAGAGTTGCACTGCAGGACCTAGAGATTCCTAGAGAGGTGTTCTCTCAGGTAAAAACATGTTTTTGTTATTTGCGATTTTTCCATATTCACAGGGGTCCTGTGTCCCTAACCCCAGCGAATGGGGAGGAACAAGTGTAGAGTTAAGTTGTTAATGTTCCTCATATTGTTGCCCACCTGGATATCCTTTTCAAATAGTTAGGCTTAGTATTCCTCAGATCTCAAGACCTTGGCGTACTAAATTATAGATTACAGGACAAGTAGGAATAGGCAAAATGCTGTCTTCATTGGGAATGCCACATTAGTTATTATCTTTCTGTGAATTCTGTTTTTTGTGCCAGATGCCTCCAGGCACCGCAAGGCCTGGTACACGTGGTGGATCCATAGGAACTGGTATGGTTTTGTCTTCACAAATTAAAGTTGCAGACCGTCCAGTGACACAGCAAGGGCTCAGCGGAATGAAAACAGGAATGAAAGGTATCTTGAGATATGAAAGCACACACATTGGTCAATCTTAGCTTGATTCAGAACTTGGAAAATTTACTTTTTTATTGCAACTCCCAGGGAGCTGTAGTGTAAAATAAATAACTTCCTACCTCTGGTTTGAACATACCTGGTCTTATTATGTAGAAGGGAAAGAATAGGATCAACTATATTTATTTTACTTAGGGTAGTGGTTAAGACGCTGACTGTTGATTGCAAGATCGGTAAGTTGGCAGTTTGAGGCCCTGGTGCTGCATGATGGGGTGAGTTCCTGTCATTAGTCCCAGCTTCTGCTAACCTAGCAGTTCGAAAGCATGGAAATGCAAGTAAATAAATAGGTACCACTTTGGTGGGAAGGTAAACAGCATTCTGTGCAGTCATGCTGGCCACATGATCACAGAGTAGTCTCTGACAACGCTGGCTCTTTGGCTTAGTAACGGAGATGAGCACCGCCCCCTGTGGTCAGACACGACTTGACAACCTTGTCAACGGGGAATACTTTTACCTTTAGTGCATTTTACCATGGTTTTGAAGGACAAAGTACAGTGGGCTTGTACAGTCCTCTGGAGCTTGGTTCCAGGACCCCATGTGCATACCAAAATCTCTGGATGTCCAAGTCCCATTGAATACAGTGGATTGTAAAATGGTGTCCCTTATATAAAATGACAAAATCAAGGTTTGCTTTTCAAAATTTATATATTTTGAAAAATATTTTCAAGCCATGGATGCTTGAATCCATGGATATGGAGATACGACTATAAATATTATTAACCAATTTTATAATGACATACTGAGCTATCTTCTGGAGGTATCAGTCAGAACTAAGAATGAGGGAACAGCACTAATAAATCAGTTGTAAAAACTGGTTCAGAGACCTTGAATAGTTGGTATGGGAAAAAAGCAAAACAGTAATTTGAATCTAGACTAACTCACACATAGAATCATAGAGTTGGAAGAGAACCATTAAGTCCAACCCCCCTGCCATGCAGGAGCTCACAATCAAAGCACCCCCAACAGATGGCTGTCCAGCCTCTGTTTAAAGACCTCCAAAGAAGGGGACTTCACTACACTCTGAGGGAGTGTGTTCCACTCTCGAAGAGCTCTTACTGTCAGGAAGTTCCTCCTAATGTTTAGGTGGAATCTCTTCTCCTGCAGTTTGAATCCATTGCTCCATATGCTAGTCTCTGGAGCAGGAGAAAACAAGCTTGATCCATTCTCAATATTACATCCCTTCAAATATTTAAACAGGACTATCGTGTCACCTCTTAACCTCTTCTCCAAGCTAAATATATCCAGCTCCCTATGTCACTACTCATAGGGCATGCTTTCCAGAACCTTAAGCCAAGATCCAATGAAACAGCTGATAGAGGCTAGCTCTCTGCCAGCATAGCTATGCTGGTGTTCTGGAGTGATGTTATTTCCTCCTCTCCCCTGCTGGTGGCTCCCTGTAGCAATTCCATCTCAGTAGGGATGCACTTGAAAGCTGTCCAGAAGCTATTCTTGGAGAGCAGAAGAGTCAGCCCTTGCCCCAGACACGGGCGGAAGATGTTTCTTGGAACATATGGGCCAAATGAAGCAGCTTCCAGCTGCTTTTGGGGGAAGGGGGACATTTATATGACGAACAGCCTGAAAGCGATCTGATGCTGTGTGCCAATCTTTTTGACTGGACCAAAAAGGAGTTGGTTTAAATCAGCTCCTGGTAGCGTGGCTTGTGACCTGCAGCAGCAGCAGCCCACTTTAGGAGCGGGCCATGCGATCACTGCTGTCCCAGCCATCTGTTTCACCCCTTAGTTCCCACTTGTGCAAGGACAGCCAGATGGCTCCCAATCTGTAGCTGAGGAGGGGAGCAGAAGAGAAGAGCCCTCCTTCCACTCCATCCGACGTCATCTGGGAGAGAGATGCAGGCCCATCTCCATCGGGCCTAGCCTAAGAAGAAGAACCCTCACTTTTTAAGGGGCGGGCGGGTTTCAGAATTTTTAGGGTTTGTTTACAGTGTATTAACATATATGTATGGAGATTTTAATGTTGTAAGCCGCCCCAATTGCTCTGCAGAGGGGCGGGATATAAATAAATAAATAAATAAAATAAAAATAAATAAATAAAAGCAGAGCTCCACCCAGGTATCTCTAGCTGCCCTTCCACATTAAGCACAACGGTGTTGCACAGGAGTACAGGCTACACTGGTGTACTTAGGCAATAAGCCACCTACAGCATTATAAACTTACAACACATTGAATTCAGTGGGGTTTATTCCCAGATAGATAGCTATAGGAGCCCAACCTTAGGTTCCATTGGAATCAAAGGGCCTTAGGTTAGTTATGACCATCTTTTGACATTGGTATCCATGTCCAACTAACCTAGCTTACAGCCTTATCACATTACAAAAGAATGCCGAGATAGAGCAAGAGAGAAGTGGTTTTCTCCTTGCCTCTCCATGTGCCATCAAAACACTTCCATTCTCTTTCTGAGAGAGAGAGTAATAAAAGTCTGTCTTTTGTCATGCTGGAAAAATCAGTTTTGGAAAAGGCACACTTTTACAACCATCTCCCTTGGGAACGAGAACGGGAGTGCTACAGTAGCATGTGGAGAGGCAACAAGAAATCTGCTTCTCTGCCACTCTGTCTTGGTGATAAGAATCTTAGAAATTTAGAGTGCTAGAAATTAAGTACTTAAAGCTGATGACTTGCTTAAGTTCCTTGTATTATTCTTGAAGAAATATACACTCTTTATGATGATTTTGTTACCTTGCATGAAAACTACCACTGGATCTTTGACCTAAATCCAGTATTTGTCCTATCCATAACAGAATATAGAAATATATTCTATTCTATAGACTGTAAAAATGAATGGAAACTGTTATTCACAACTAACTCAGGCTGCATCCACACTGAAGAAATAATCCATTTTGACACCACTTTAACTGCCATGGCTCAATGCTGTGGAATTCTGGGAACTGGTTTGTTGTGGCACAAGAACTCTGACAGAAGGCTGAATTTCTCACAAAATTACAATTACCAGAATTCCATAGCATTGAGCCATGGCATTTAAAGTGTTGTCCAATTGGATTATTTTTGTAGTGTGTTTGCCGCCTAAGTCCCATCAGTCTTCATGGATATATTTTAGGTAGAACTAACCTTGGGTTTAGTCTGTCATTAATGCAACTGTTTCTCATTATTTGTCTAACAAATTGATATCTGTTCTTCTTGATATCCATTAGGGCCACAGAGGCAAGTTATGGATAAATCCTATTATTTGGGAGTGCTTAGGTAAGTGAAAGTCTTTTGTCAGTGGTGTTTACAGTATCACTGTGTTAAGGAGGGTCAGGTTGTGTGAAGAATTGTATCCTTGCCCAACCAGATGTTTAGTGATGGTAGGCTGTGTTATATAGAAACAGCTCTCCACCCATCATTTCCCTGCTTGGTCCTTCCTGGCATGCAGTCTCTGATGCAGGTGAGTGAAGGACCTTACTCTTCTATCCCTAAACTGTCTTTTCTCCCATGCACAAAAAATGGCCCCAGAAGTCTCATGTTTTGTTCATTCCATTGTGTCTTCTCAACATTTTTCATCTGCTGTTTGTAGGACTTCTCATGTATTTGTTCCTGTTTATGGGCACAGGGGCTAGCTGACTTGTCACAGTTTCTTTTTCTGTTGCATACCTGGAGATTTTACCACTTCACAGCAGGCTACCTGGAATGCTGCCTTCTCTACTGGGGAGAAGCCACACACAACCATACATATACTCTCCTTTCCATTAAACTGGCAGTCTCCAGATTGCCATGGGAGAAATAAAACTGCTGTATGTTGCTTCCTTCCCTACACATGGTCTTTGTTAGACAGAGGAGATATCGTTCAAAGGTGTTAACTCTGCTGGGCTATTTTTTGAAGCATTTTCCTTCTGTAGTTATAAGGAAGAAAATATTTATTTTTATATTACAATGTATTTATTATATGATACTGTAAACTTTTGTTCAGGTTCCTTTTGAAGAGGGGAAAGGGATTTGTATAGACCTTGCTATTTTCAGAAGTGCTCACCTAGAAAAGGGTACCCTACTTATCAACTGGGAAGTCATCAAGTCAGAGGTTTAAATACTCTAAAAGTATTAAATACTTCTAGACTCTAGAAGAGGACTAGAAGAAGTGAAGCCCTCCAGATGACATTAGACTCCCAGCATTCCTCAAAGTTGTGTGAGGGAGGATGCCATCTAACAATATTTGGCCCTCCTATATAGTATAACTTTAGTTCACAACTCTATAATTGTTTTTTTAAATGTATGTTTTAAACAGTTTTTGAACATCATGCACTTTTTAAAAAAAATTGATTTAACAGCTTTAGGGTCCTGAATAAAATCAAGCTCAGGAAGGCTGAACCCTAAAGTTGCCACTTTAAAAATTAACGTTGCATTTGTAAGTAGTAAGGGTAAAGTAGTATAAATAATATAAAGCTGGTAGACAGATTCAGGGTAGGAGTTGAGACCCAGTCCCAGCCAATTCTGCTTAAAGTGCCTTTCCAGGCATGGCATTCCAAGCTTCTAGAAGAGGGATGGGCACCTAGGAAGGGGATAGGAACCATATTTGTGTCTCTAAAGCCTACTCTAAGTTGTGCCAGGCTCCAAACCTGTAGAAATGCTACAAAATACAGAAAATAGAAAACAAAGTCCCTGGACAGGTACTTGGTATTTTGAGGCAGTTGGAGTTGTGTCCCCAATACCACCTTGAAAAATGCAAAGCCTGAAGAAAAGAAATTATCTGAAGGAATGAAGAAAGACATATTCTTCAAGTATCTTTTTTTCCTTTTGGCCACTCCTATTCTAGACTAATGGTGACTACTGTGTAACAGAGAGGGGAGGAAGCCATGGCTTCCTGGTGTTCAATTCCAACTCCCATCAGCTACCCAGCCAAGGCCCTTGATCAAGGATGGTGGGAGGTAATGCAATGAAATCTAGAGGTGCATGTTTGCCCACCTCTGTTCTAATATTTATAGAATTGAACAATATGCATTAAATTAGCCAATGGCTAGTGTAAATTATATATTTTGCAAATTACATATAGGGTGAATTATGTTGATCATCTATTTATTATGATCACCTACTTATTTTTTAACAGAAGCAAAATAAATGAGCTTACCACAGAAATTAACAAGCTTCAGAAAGAAATTGACATGTATAATCAGGAGAATTCTGTCTATCTGTCCTATGAAAAAAGGTGAGCAAGGTTAAATTTATTATCAGAATCTGTAAATATGATGGTCTTCATTAAAATTGGTATGGGAAAGTAGTATGGGTTTGTACACACATTTCTTCTTGGGATGATTATATTAAAACATTGGAGAGCCATTATGGGATTATGGTTTGAGTGTTGGACTAGGATTTAAGGATTTAAATCCCCATTAAGTTGTGGAAATCCACTAAGTGACCTTGGGCAAGTCACACTCTCTTTGCAAAAGAAAGGAAGGAAGCAGCAAACCTCTTCTGAGTAATCTTGCAAAGAAAAGCCTATGATAGAGTCACTGTAAATCAGAGTGAAGTTGAAGGCACAGAACAAAAACAACAAATGCTTAAACTTGCTTTAATTGTATTTTCTTACATATGTGATGCTGTCTAGTAATTGATTTTTTCCCTTTTCGTCTTAGAGCAGAATCTTTAGCTAGTGAAATCAAGGACTTTCAGGGACAACTTGCAGACTACAATATGGTACGTTGTGTGTTTTTTAGCTATTAGGTTTTTTTGTATTGGTTTAATACATCAAAAATATTGCATTAGCTTTGCATCGAATAGATTCTTTAAAATAGGTTTTCTATTCATTGCTTTCTTAATCTATTTCAGACACTAAAGATGCTAGATTCAACCTTGAATTTAAAGGATTTTAAAAAATAGTCTGTCTAGCCATTGCTTTCGTTACCCATTTTAATCCAACATATGTACATTGAATGATAAATGTTCAGTAGCAGTAGTCTGTGTGGTTGTCTAGTTATGTTTTTACATAGCAGTTACTTGGGTTTCTGTTTTATTTTAGCTGGTGGATAAACTTAATACTAATACTGATATGGAGGAAGTAATGAGTGACTATAATCTGGTAAGCATTAAGATTGCTATTCGATCTCAGTGATGACTGTGTTTGAATTTTTGGCTTATTATCAGCTAGGTAATGCTGATTCCCATTTGAAATTCACATTGGTGGTGTTAAAGCACTGTAGGAAGAGGACAGTATGGCCAGGATCCAATAATGTTGCTCATTGGATGAACTGTTCTTTCAGTGGAACTGGGAGGGGATAATTTTTCTTTCCCTCTGTAGTCCCTGTGCATCCTCCAGACCTGCTCCAGAGGCTGGAAAACCTCTCAAAGCAGATTTTCAAGCAGCACAAAGGACTGCATGGAGAAGGAGAAAAAGGCTCCATCATGTAAATGGTTAGACATTTGTAATGCTAGTAGCATCCAGTTTAAGGGAATGTGAAATGCCACAAATTTTCCAAGCATTGGATGACAACCAAAAGAAACTGTGCAATATTTATTTCTTCTGAAATAAGACAGTGCAATGAATACAGAAGTGAAATATTTTACCATTGAAATAACATGAGATTAAAAAGATACCCTTGATGTCTTGTATTCACCTGACCTTGCCAGAGGTCACAGGAGCCCAGGAGCAGGCTCCCCTAACATATCCTAGCTGGATAGGAAATCACAGAGAGAGAGGATACACAGGTACACAGTTACATTGTTCCATCCAGCAGCAAGGATTTTGCATTTATAGCCATGCAAATAAACTGAAATTGATCTGCTGTTTGAGAAAGGGAGTGGCAGGATGGATTAAATCTCCCTTCCTCACCATCGCCCCACTCTCCCTTCCCAAGAAATAGCTTCTGTAAACACTGTGTTGCTTGCAGCTTTGGGCGCTAGAAGTATCCACCATTGGATCAGGGCCTGTGGCCTAAATTTGCCTGCTGCCCACCTGTACATCAAGCTGAAACATCTTGTAATTCCCATGCTATAAATTTTGTTTTTAATTCTACTCTCTTTCATTATGTGCTTCTGCACTGTGGTGTTGTATGTGAAATATTTCAAGTAGACCCATTGAAATTAGTGGAGCTCAAGTCCACCACAATTAGTTTAAGTCCCATTGACTTGAATGGGTCTGTTCTAGTCTTGTGAGCCTGAATGCAAACACTTAGTATATTATTTGTTTTAATTTATTTTATTGCAAGTTATTCCAAGAACCTGCCAGAGGCATGGTATAAATAAATAAATGTTTATGGAGATCTGTTACTTCATTCAACTTAGTTGTTATGCTTGTGAAATAAAGGCATATTTGAAATAAATTCCAATCATCTTTCACAGCCTGATCTATAATTTATAAGCAGTAATAACAAATACAGGAGAATAAAAGAAACACCAATAGAAATATCTTGTCTTAGGATGAAGTTACTGATTATTTCTGTCATTTTAATAGCTGAAAGCACAAAATGATCGTGAAGCTCAAGGCATAGACATTATATTTACAGAAAGACAAAGGTAAGTGTCTGAATTAAACATTTCAGAACTGAAAAGCCCATAGGAGTGGTCCTTATGTTGTCATGATGCCAAATATAGCTTCCTAGCCCTTGTTCATGTTTGTGCCCAGGACCTTGAAGACCTGTGTGCCCCTTTGGACTTTGTATGTTTGCTACAGCTGACATTGGAAAGTTAAAGAAATATTGTGAAACCAGTAATGTCTATATCCACCAGTCTTTCTAGTGTTAAAAATATTCCATATTAATCCTAAAGAGATGTGTGTTAGGAAGCAGGGAGAAAGAGAGTAAGAGTGACAAAGCAAAAGCAAAGCAGCTTCATTTATATACCACTTCATACCACGCTATGCAGTGTCTAAGCGGTTTACAGCTGTAAGCTCATTGCCCCCCAACAGCTGGGTACTCATTTTAGCGACCTCAGAAGGATGCAAGCCTGAGCCCTGGCTAGTATTGATCTCGCAACCTTGTGGTTTATGAGTGAGTGGCTGCAGTACAGGCATTTAACCACTGCGCCACCACATTGGTTATTGTGCAATCAAAGTGCACATGACAAGTTCTGGTAAATTGGACAAGAAGAGGCCCTTTGCAATTCAGTATGTGTCTTTCATACCCAATATTTTAGTTCAGTTCATCCACTATGAGATAAATACTATAAATGATAAATTCAGACACAGTTGTATGGCAGCTACTCCACAGCTGAATTGATTCCCATAATAAAATAATGAAAAGGCAATTGTAACTGCTTCAGAGCTTACCTTCCTAATAATGATACAGATTTTGCAAACAAATATGAAACTTTTTCCACATTGTGTTTGTACAGTGCAACAAAAACAATTGGGTTTAAAAAAACCATAGAAGTTAAATATTTTGCTCTTTTGATATGCAGATTTCATTTCTCCATCAGCCTCTTAAGGGAGACCTTTTTAATGACTTGCATAATGTGGATCACTGAGTATGATGAGCACATATTTTCCTACTGAAATATACACAACTATATTTCTCTTTCTTTTACTCAAAGGAAATGCATAAAAAGCTAATGACCCACTAACATGCCACTGAGTAGTTATTTTTTTTCTTCACAAGAAAATCATACATCCACATTAAATCATCCATTCTTTGATTAATCACAGGCAGTGGCAAATTAGTTTTAGCTCTATAGTTTATAGATCTGCAACTACTACAGCTCTCTGCTGATATTTCATGACAGAGGAGTGATGTTTTATCTGCAGTAGTAATTTTTCATGATTCAATGTATTTGTCTTCAATAAATCCATCATCTTCTGGAACAAATGCATGAAATTGTTCAAAAACTATTACAGACTCTTCTTCGTTGTTATTTGGTGTCTGTGGAAGTGCAGACATGTGAGGCGTGAATGTTTCTTCAAACATCTCAGGTTCATCTTCATCCAGACGGCTATGATTATAGCTAATCAAATAACGGTACCACACTGGAAACTTAATGGCAATAATGATCAATAAAGTTGTGCCAACAATAACTACTAGGACACCCATCAGAAAGGTCCAGCTTTTTCCAGGGGGTTGAAAACCTGCATGTTAAAATAAATAAAATAAATACTTTAAAACTTTTCATCTAAATTTTTCCTATCCAGCCCTCTGCAAAATAGGCTGGCTTTGAGAGGGCATCCGTCAGTGCTTTGGTTCAATTAACATGAAACTTTCTTCTGTTTCCTCTTTTGCATCATAGCAAATACCATCTTTAGAAAGTTTCCCTACTAATATTTTAGAATTAAACCTAGATTGAATACTGTACATTTATAAATAATATTGACAGGGATCCATGTTTATATAATTCAGCAAGTTCAGCATGATCGCCTTCGGACAATGCTGGCTTAGTAACAGAGATGAGTCGGTTAAAACTAGACATTCATGTCAAGGGACTTTACCTTACCTTACCTGTACTAGAAAATCTGAGGAAGTAGACAAGTCTACGAAAGCTCATGCTGCCAACTTCTTTATTTCATTTAGTCTCAAAAGTACTACAAGATCTCTACATACTAGAAAATAGTACCCTTAAGCTATGACAAGGGTTGGCTTCAAAGGTGCTACAAGATCTCTTTACATACTAGAAAATAGTACCCTTAAGCTATGACAAGCTTCTTGGCAAATTTTACATAAATTTTTACATAAATTCTTCCTTCAGAAAGCTCTAGAAAACATTTGTTTCCTTTCTTTTTTTTAAAAAAAGAAAAAAGATAAGTTATGAAATCTGCTTTCACTCTTTTTTAGGAAGAATTTCCTTAAACACTTCTATCTTTTGAGGAAATTTAATGTTTTTAGATATGTATCAGTGAAATAAATAATTCTTGACATTTCTTCTAGACCTGTATATGGCTCCAATAGCAAAATACATGAGCACTTATAGTATCTTAAGCTCAAACATACCTGAAGATAATGACTTTCTGTTTGTACCATTGTATGCAGCCAGTACAGTATCGTTGCTTGAATCAGTAGACATGAAAGGTATGGAGGTTTCTTCAGTTATCTGTTTTTTCTGACAGTTTGGTAGAAATGCTGTCTTGATAGGATAATTTTTCAGACTGTTTGGAGAAGCGCACACAGTATTGTTCTCATTTTCTGTAAATATAAGCAATTTAAAAAACAGTATGAAACAATATTAAAGTGTCTGGCCTATACAATTATACACAGTGAACCTCATCTCTATACAGATAAAACTGTTGCAAAATTTGGATGAACCAAGCAGCATGATATATGCCAGGGTCACAGAGGTTAGTGTTGCATTGTATATAATTTATTCTGAATTCATTTATATTTAAATTTTCATTTTGTTTAGCAAAACAGAGGCTAGTGGCAAACATATCTATCATTTAGTCTGGTTACAGTAGCGTAGATCAGAATAATCTAAACACAAGAGAACAAAACAGAGTTCTCTTCATTTTGAGAACCCTCTTCAGAGAAAGCCAATAAATCAAGTGAATTTGTTTGCCCACACCCATCCTCTAACACACTCTTTTTGTGGGCTTCAAGAATGATCAGCATCAGTTTTCAAAAGTTCATTGAAAGTAATCTTCTGTATTAACCACCACTTTCTAGATATATGAAGGGTGTTTCATAGGCATGTGTCATTGTCATGAAGCCTGGTTCAATAAATATTTAATTCAAAATTAAATTTTCTGCCAGAATTGCCAACTACAGTACTACTTTGAGCTAGGCAACTTCAGTATCACCTACAACATTGCCAGGCATATCTTATTAAGCTATTCATCCATTTAACCAAAATCTTAGACTATAATCCTAAACCTGTATACCTGGAAGTGAGCCCTATTGAACTCGGTGGAATTTACTTCTGATTAGATGTACACAGAAGTGCTCTGGTTTTATGGAACCATACTAATCTGGGAATATTTCTGATTCATAGTACAGCCCATTTTTAAAAATCAAATCAAATTCATTGCATAAATAGGCATTTTGTTAACAGGCTGGTCTGCATGTCATGTTAAACTGTAATTCACCACTGGGATGGAGATCATGTAGTCCTCTAAATGTTGTTAGAATGAAGTACCGTCATCCATACAACTAGCTATATTGTCTAGAGCTCATGGAAATTAAAATCAGTGATATCTGGAGAAGTACATGTTCTTCACCTCTGTTTTAGTACTGTGTGTGTGAGCTGGAACAAGTCTAAGCAAAACTTTAAGGTCATGTGCTCCCCTCTTGCATTGCTGACTAAAGGACTCTTGATAGTGTTTAGGGTCAATTTTAAAAAAAAGGTTGTTATAGACTATATAAGTCACTGATCACACATTTAAACAAACTGATTAGTTAAACAAGCCACTTTTGTTATTAATGGGCTGAAGCTGACTTGTTAAGGAACTATTATGTTGTATGAATCAGTTCACTCTTATCTTTGTAATGAATATTTTTTATTGAGAACACTTTCGTGGATATTGGTTCCCAATTTCAAAAAGAGAAGATTGGGTACTTCTGCAGTCACAAATCAATGTAGTCCTTTCAGTACTCCACAAATGAATATCATGTGTGTAAAAACATCAAAATCCAAGAAATTTTGTGACACTTACCCATAGTTACATTGGCGTTATTCAACCAATCCTGCAAACTAAGGAGGTCACATGAACAATTCCACGGATTTTCACTTAATGCAATCCTCATTAAATTAAGTGATACTTTAATATCAAAATAGGCCAGGCGGTTATTTTGTAGATTCAAAATCTTCAAACTCCCTAGCAGTGTAAAAACATTTGAATCTATTTGTGCAATGTTATTATTCTGAAGATGCAATGCTGTTAGTTTATTTAAACCAGCAAATGCTGCTTGCTCCACTGTTCTGATACAATTATTTCTGAGATCTAGAATTGCTAGTTTTGAAAGACTATCAAAGCTGTAATTACGCAAAACAGCAATAGCGTTATTATTCAGGTATAGTTCTTTGGCATTAATATATTTGCGAAGACCTGTTATTTCATTCTCATTCAAAGTAATGTTCTTATAACTGAGATATAGTACAGATATGTTTCCGTTTAGGTCAGGAAGGAGAAAAAAGGAGCTTTTTGTGGATTGCACAGACTTGACCTGTTAAATGAAGAGAGAGAAAATGATTATGAAAATAGATTAGAAAAATAATCAGGAGAAAATAGAGAACATGTTATGCATACATCTTCTGTAATTATATAATGTTGTGAAAACCTTTACTAAAAAAATACTGATTTAATGGGAACAGTTCCATTGGAACTGGGTGGAATTGGAATTGCTTCTGTCGGTGGAACTGAGAGGGAGGTTTTCCATCCCCCTGCACACACACACACACACACACACACTGTACTATTTAGGCCTGCCCTGGAGAGCTTGGATATAATTTCTCCTTCACACCCTGCAGCCCTCCATGTGTTTTGCCATTCTGTTGCAGAGAACTGAGTCAAATTTAGGGCACATGCAAGGGAATTGGGGCAGGAAGCATTCACTGTGTGATCCAAAGCCTACTTGTGTGTCTTGGAGTGTAGCCAATGGATAGGGGATGGCTGTTAACAATTTTCTAGATAAAGCCTAAAGAGCAATAACTGCATTTGGAAGAGAGCTTACCGTTGGAGAAGTATTGTTGTTGCCTTCACTAGCAACTGAGTGACCAAAGAGAGCTGCAACCAGTATCAAGAGCCAAGGAAGATTCATGTTTGAAATCTGTTAATTTGAAATATTAGATACAGGTTTTCAGTTGAGTATTAGCAGATATTCAGATTCAGTGTGATAATAAATAGGTAGCCAAATCAATTGCTTACCCATGTTTTTGTATGGGGCAAATTCTGGGCCTAAAGGGTATCAGAGTTTGATTACAGTGCCAAATGAATCAATAGTTTCATTAGAATCAATAGAAACAAGTAAATAAAATCAATCAATAGCATTTGGTTTATATATACAGTCATCCCCCCACGTTTGTGAGAGTTGGGGCAACCCCCACCCTCGCATAAGTGGAAAAAACATGACTATAAATAAATATAAATAATGTGAATGCTGGGGATTGTTTTTGCCTGAGCGAACACTTCTTTTGTTGTTGTTAACTGCCTTCGAGTCGATCTTGACTCATGGCGCCCCTATGGATGAGACATCTCCAAGACCCTCTGTCCTCCACTGCTCTGTTTAATTCCTGCAACCCCCATCCCTGTGACCTCCTTAATAGAGTCCATCCATCTAGCACAGGCCTTCACAACTTGGCAATTGGTGGGGGCCAAAATTAAAATAAGCTAAACTTCTTCAGGCCACAGATAGGTTTTAATTATGTTAATTAATAGTAATTATTAATATTAATTATAATTAATTAATATAATTCCATCCTTTTCAGCCTTCTCAGGAGAAAGCAGAGCAGCCTTGCCTGTCCTTCTCCTTTTCTACCCAGACTTCCCCTTGGGAGAAAGCTGAGCAGCAGAGGAGCCTTGCAGGGTGGGTGTTTGCCCATCCTCCTCTTCCTCCTCCGCATCCTCCTGGCCTTCTCCTCAGGACAAGGCAGGATGATGGAGGAGCCTTGCAGGGCGGGTGTTCACCCTTCCTCCTCCTTTTCTGCATACCCTCTCCTTAGGACGAGGCTGACCAGCAGAGGAGCCTTGAAGTTGTTCCATATCTTTAGAGGCCACCCAAAATCCTTTGATGGGCTGCATGCCATTGTATTCCATATTACCATGTAGATGATAGGAAGAAAATCAATTTATTTGAGATGTGCTGGAGAAGAGTGCTGAGGATCCCATGGACAGTCAAAGGGACAAACAAGTGGGTCCTAGAGCAGGAAACCTCCCTGGAAGCCAAGATGACCAAACTGAGACTATCGTACTTTAGACACATCATGAGAAGAGTGGACTCTTTGGAAAAAACAATAATGCTGGGAAAGGTGGTGGGAAGCAGGAAGAGAGGAAGGCCACATGCTAAATGGATGGACTCTATTGAGGAGGTCACGGCTATTAAGGGTTTGCAGGAATTAAGCAGAGCAGTGGAGGACAGAGGGTCTTAGAGATGTCTCATCCATAGGGTTGCCATGAATGGAGATCGACTTGAAGGCAGTTAACAACAACAAAATTAAGCATTAAACTCTGCATGTCTTGAATGCGCTTTGAATACATTTGCATTGTCGGCTCCATGTTTATTCGAATGCTGGCATGTGTGAGCAACCAAATTCCCAAAGATGCACATAGATGCGGTTCCATAGTGTGACTAACAAACCTGGAATGCATGAGTGAGGTCATTTGCATCGTTCCACTAAAAAAAAAAAAAAGATGTCTGGATTGCCTCTTAATTAGCCAGAAAGGCCAAGGGTCTAGTACACATGTAGTGGCTATCACCTCTCTAAAGATCCTCTCCACATCCTCTTGGCTGCACAAATTGACAAGTATCCATTAATACTGGACAAGCAAAGGCCAAGGTTACACCCACCAGAACTGTATCAATTCTGGTGTCTTGGGCCCAGAACAGATAGGCCGAATGAAGCAGCTTCCATTCACTTTGGGGGCATGGTGTTTAGACAACGCATGCCCCAAGCCACTGTCACTCTCGTCTCTGTCTCATTCGTTCCATTGCTGCCAGTTCCTTGGAAAATCAGGGAGCTGGTTTAGCTCCTCTCAGTGAACAAGATGCTTGGGAGCCATCTTGTCAACTGCCCTGGTCATTTCTCCATTCCAGAGATCAACCAAGGCTTCAATAGGATCCCCTGCCAAGGCAGCAGCAAACTCCCCAAGAGCCATCAGGAGTCCATCTGGATCCTAAGCCTCCTAAGGTGGACCATCTTAATGGGTCCCCCACCCCTGAGGAGGCTGTGTCCCAGCAAGTCTAAATCTGACCAAGAAGTGATCTGTCCATAACAATATAACAGTAGAAAGCTCCTCCATTCCTAGGGCTATCCAACAGGTTTTGGGGCGATCCAACAGGACTAAAGCATATAATAAATCTAAGTGTAACAACTAGGGTTATGAAACAAGATATCATCAATTCACAAAATTCCTTACCTTATTTTTCTCTCTAACATCAAATCCTTACTTGTGTGTTTTCCTGTTGAAAAAGAACAGATGAAAGGTACCCTGTGACTTTCCTTCGTTTCAGCCCTTTGTACCCAATTAGGCTGGTAGTTTATAATAAAAAAATGCACAATGCCTTTAGCAAAAGATTGACTAGACTGGGTAATTTCTTGTGTCTTTATGATTTAAGAGGCTCTCAACCAATCAGGAAGGATCAGGCTGTGTCCATGAAACACAGTTGAAGTTGGGGTGGGCAGAGAGTATAGTAAACTGCTGTTAGAGTTTCCATTAAAGCAGGGTTATAATAGATATAAGCTACAAAGGTACAAAGTTTATTTCTTGTTGGATACAATTACCAATGCCAGTAAAAACATCAGCCTAATCACTACAGGTATAGCATGTCTATAAAACCTGACCTACCTTCATAAGGAAGAATGCATGTGCTCAATATCTGATCAAAGATCATCCAAAAAAAATAATAATAATTCAGCAACTAATAGCTAATAAGAGCAGCTACTAAGAGCAGGATTTGAATAGTATAGGGAAATGCTGTCCTCTTATTTTTTGGGTACCAGGATTTTTCTCCTTCCAGTGTTCTGCACTGGTTTACAGTTTTAAAGCTTCACACTGTTTCTCAGCCATCTGAGAGGGAAATTGATACAAAACAAAAATATATAAAGTACCTTCTAGTTATTAATGTCTGCTCATGCTAGCCCTATTCTCATAATCAGTTATTGCATTTGGGATGGTGGTTAGAGCCACACCAGTTTCCCAGTCCCTACCCTCAGTATAGATATTCTGTGCAAATAGGCATCTTGCAAAAATGAAAGGGAAAGGCTTATGCATGTGTATTTTATGTGTCCATAAGTTATCTTCAGAAAATAATATTTTGTCTACATAATCATTGGTCACACGAATGTGTCTGTTGACTGGGATCAGAGAGTGTACTAATGTCATATTGTATTTTTGAATGCTATTCTTTATTCTATATTGGTGATGGAATATAGCAATACCTGGTATACATTTAGCCAATTGCCATTTTAGTTTTAATATGTATTTTTGTGATGTGTTGTAACCACCATTTTGTATTTCCTATCTATAATCTATCATCATTTTTGATGTTGCCATTTTAACAAATATATTTTTCTTGAATGTTTTATATTGTGACTTGTCATTACGATATTACACTTATTGTATCAGTAGTATGATTTTTGTGGAGTTGGTTCATTTCTGGCTTGAACAAAATCTTTCAAATAATGGTAATTGTTTTTCTTCTTGGAAAATTTGATTAAATATTTGATTCAAATTTACTCTTCATTTTCTGTAACAGGGGTAGGCAACCTTTTTGAGCTGGGGGCCGGGTTGCTGTCCCTCAGACAATTGGGGGGCCGAAGCACCAAAAACAAACAAACAAACAAATAATTTTTAAAAAATAAAAATATGCATGCACACACTCTCAGCCCCCGAAAAGCCATGGCAAACCCCCTGTGGAGATTTTGCCAAGAAAACCCCAAGGGCAAGTAATAACAACAATAATCAATATCATTATGGCGGGTGGCGGCGGCAGGACCAGCCTGGGGCCGGTCCAGAGGCCTTGGGGGGGGCGCATCCGGCCCCCAAGGCCTTAGGTTGCCTACCCCTGTTCTATAACTTCAGTTTGAAATCAACTCACAGGTTCCTATGATTCATCTTTCCCTAGAAAGGTACTTCTCCTTCTCTCCACCCCCACCCTGGGAATGTTGAGCTGACTTCCTTATTTCTCTTGTCTAAACAATCCTGGTGCTGCTGATATGGGTGAAAAAGTTGGCAGCAGTAGTGGTGAGAGGCATGGAACACATGGCTATATCCATGTGCCTGTAGCACATAATGCCAGTTATTTTTCTACACATATAAACTGATTGACTGGTTTTTCTGTGAAGTCTCTCTGAAGCAGGTGAAACTGAATAAGTGCTAGAGAGTAGTTATTATGCCAGTTATGCAAGAATTAAGTCTAAAATACTGTATTTTATATGCTTTGCCTTACATTATTCTGTTTTGTCACTTTCTTTTGATTTCATTTGCTTTAACTGGTTTAATAGGCCTGTCTGTCAAAATGATAGTAGAGATTTGAATTTAAAACAATTGAAACATTGACTCAGATTCACAAAATGTTTGTCTTCTGCTGCAGCAAAGAAAAGCTCATCCAGGCTGTGGAAGATGACATCCAGCAGGAAAAGCAGGCTGCAGAAAACATCATCAAAAATATGTCTGAAGAAGATCAACTGAAATACATGGAGACAAAAGTGGCAAATGAAAAACTCTTGCAGGTGACCTATTGTACTGATGGTCTGAATTACATCTTGATATGACCCAGCATGATTTAAGATTTGATGAAATGGAAAGGAGCTCCTTCAGTAGCCGAAGTGCAACATAGTGACATTAAATCTGGAAAAGAAAAGTCAACAAAATTGCCTCATCCAACCAAATCTAAGCAAAATTTATTCCCATTGATTCTGTGAGGGTATGACCAACTCCAGTGGATATCATGGGTGAGGATAAGTTCTTACAGCCAAGAGGGAACAAAATGTAGCTCAGATGGGTTGGAAGGCACTTCAGAGAGGCTCTGGCATGAATTGTAGATGGGAAGGAGACAAGCAGTGGTTTCCTTTGGAGAAAATGACTTCAGGCCTGAACAGACTGCCAGAAATAATCCAGTTTGAGACCACTTTAACTGTCCTGGCTCAATGCTAGGGAATCATGGGAAATATAGTTTTTTCTGAGACATTGAGCCTTCTCTGTCAGAGAGCTCTGGTGTTACAATAAACTACAGCACTTAAAGTGGTCTCAAGCTGGATTATTTCTGGCAATCTGTTCAGGTCCTTCTGCTCAAAGAAAACTCTTTCGATTTTTTAATAGATAGATCACTATCTACAAAGTAGGTACTGTATATACTCATGTATATAAGTCTAGAACTTTTAGTCAAAAATTTGACCCAAAAATCTTGAGTCAACCTATCCAAGGGCCAAGTTCGGTACTGTCTTTTAACCCTTATAAAAAAAGAGCCATCCCCTAGGAAAAGGCAAGAGTGTAATCTATCCTAGAAGCACTGACACCCCCCGCTCCACTCTCTCATCTATCCAGCCTTTAGGGTGAGCACAGTTAAGTTATGCCTGCTGGAATTCTGTAAGCTCTTTGGCACCATTTTCCTATGCTTCATCCTTTAAATCTTTTGTTACATGCATCTAAATTTTACCCTCGACTTATCCATAGGTCATATCAAAATTCATAATTTTGGTTCCAAAATCTGCCCTCAACTTATATATGAGGTCAACATATAGTCAAGTATATACGATAATTACAAACGATGTGGATTTTTGAAACAGGAGCAGTATTGCACTTAATAGGTTCTTTAAGCTGCGTGGCTGAACCACAGATTTTCTTATGTACTTAAACTTTTCCTGCAAAGATCATTATTTTGTCCTTGCAAGAATCCTGTAAGGTAGATAAGGCCAAGAAGATTCCCAAGGTTCTAGGACTACCCAGCGTTCTAATCACTGCACCAAAAGTATATTTATTCCCAGTATCACTTTCCTTTTTCTTCTGTTCTTCAAAGGCAGACATCTTTAAGGGCATCTTATTTCAACAGGCAGGACCTTGATAGAATTAAGGGGCATCATGTTGGATGTCCATTGGCCAGATTGCAAATCTGTTCTGCCTTTTTGTAGGATAGCCTGGTCTTGACTGAGCTGTCTAGAAAGGATCCACTTGTCAAATAGCTTGTTTCTTTTCTTTTTCTTTTCTTTTTGTATGTGATAGCTTTAATTAACATTGCATATCAATTTTATTTATTTTCTTAGGAATTATCTGCTTTACAGCAAGAACTGGATGCTCTGAATATCAAAGAACAAGCTTTAGAAGCAGTATGTATGGCATTAAATTCTTAAGCTCTCAATTTGATGATAAAATGTGTGAGTGTTGGAATCTGATGATGGGGTAAAAGACTGTCTTGAGTATTTTTTGCTCTACAGTTTTAAAATACAGCTAAAATCCCATACCATCATCAATTCATTTTATTTTATTTTGTTGGACAGTGAGTATCAATTAGTAATTGCCATTATTAAACTAGATGAGGAGTAGGGAAAGTGTGGCAGCAACCAGATTTTAGCAGCAAGCTAAAAAAAACCCTGAAATTGCTAAAATGGAGCAGTGTGCTTTGCCTCCTTATTTCAGCAACAGTATGGGGTGCTGCCTGTGGTAGGTTGAGAAGAGGGGCACAAGTAGCTCCAGAACCCACCAAACCCACTCCTGTTTAAAACTGTAAGTAGATGATGAATATATAGAAATAGTTCAAGATAGTTTCATACCTTGGCTCAGTCAATAATCAGAATGGAGACTGCAGACAAGAAACAGCAACAAGACCTTATGAGCACATTTTCTAAAGGTTTGCTAGGGTTTGAAAGGGGGATAAGATTAATGCCACAGATTCTTTTTTCTTAATGATGATGAAAAGCTCTTTGGGATAAATAAAGTTTTGGCTAGTCTGTAGAAATGCTCTCCACACCTTTCCACATCCTCAGAAAAAATTCAGAATATGTAGACATTTAAAAGCTTTAATAGCTTGTAATTTATCTGACTCCTTCCTTTCATACCCAAACAGGGACGTTATTTTGACATCTATTATTGTTATTATTGTTTAATATTGTTTAGTTCCAATGCATTTGTAATTGTTACAATCCAGATTAGTTTAACCAAGGATAGAAAATCTCAGACCCATGGACCAGATAAGGCCTGCATGACCTCCCCAAACAATTCCTGCTCTTCTTCCCTGCATTTTCCTCATGGAGTAACCATGCTTGGAGAAAAGATTTCCATTGTAATAAATTAGAGATTCTCTCTCACACAAATAACACATCAGCTAACTGCAGCATGGAAGGAAATACATCTGGGGAAACTATAGTTAATTCTACCCACTGCTAACTCTGCATGGGTAGAGAATATTCATGCATGTATGTGAATAAATGAGTGAATAAATGAGTATCTCTTAATGTCTGAGGATGGATAAGTACATATATAAGGAAGAGATTTATGAGATGACCCTGGCAATTTTAGCTTTGACCTCTGCTTCCTTTTTGCTGTGATTCCTCATATGTTTTGCACAGTCCTCCCACTGCTGAGACTTGTGTCTTTTCCCAAAAGTTAGCTACAAATAGGGACCAAAAAAGTTCAGTTTGGATAACTAATGAAACATTTTATACATGTAGAAATTTCATTATCTACTTCTTGTCTTTTCAGGAAATAGCCCATTCCCAAGTTAAACAAGAAGCTCTACAACTGTATGAAAAGCTTCATGGTCTTGAGGAACATCGGAATCAAATGATTTTAGAAGACAAAAATATGGGCTCTCCCCAAGAAGAGAGAGAAAGATTGCTAAAACAGGTAGGGGAGCAAACTGATGTTGCTGAAGTGGATATTTTCCCCTTTCAGTTGTTAAAAGCTGAGTTGAAAAAACTGAAAACAAATCTTCAAGGCCCCTTCCCACTTTATGATTCTGAGTTACACTAGATCTGTGCTTTGTCTTGACAAAGTGAGCATTATTCCTTTTCCTCACCTCATTGAAGTTGGTGCATGGAAATCACTCTAGATGAGATGAATGACTAAATGCAAGATTATTTCAAAATATGTATGAGGAGGGAGATTATTTTTTTTTATTGCTAAATCTTCATTGCTAACATTAAAATGGTCCACCTCAAGTGGCTTATTGATCTGTTTTGATTCCTGATGACTCTTGGGGAGTTTTCTGCTGCCTTGGCAGGTGGTTCTTGACTGATCTCTAGAGTGAGGAAATGGCCAGGGTGGTTTACAGACAGTCCCAAGAGAGGAAAATCCAGACCACTACAGCTTGCTATGAATAACTTGCCTGGTACTTTGCAGATAAAATTGCTTGAATCTCTGACTTGGATGCTATAACTGATACAGACTAGGGCATGTAACTTTGGCCTCTGTTTGTCCAGTGGTAATGAATACTTTTTAATTTGTGCATGTGGATAATTGAAGAGATGAGAGCCACCACATGTGTGTTAGATCCTTGCCCTTCCTGGCTTAATAAAGCCAGTGGAGGAATGATTGAGTAGGTAGAGAGAGTAGTTAGTGCCTTACTAAAAAAAGAGAAAAAAAGGTCAGAGTTCAAGCATGTCTGAAGAGGGCAGATATAAAACCATTACTAAAAAAAAGCGATCCCTGGATTCCATCATTCTGGATAATTATCAGCCAGTCTCTAACATTCCATTTTTGGGCAAGGTTCTGGCACATGTGGTGGCTTTCCAACTCCAGGGTTTTTTGGATGAGACAGATTGCCGTATTTTCCGGCATATAAGATGACTGGGCGTATAAGACGACCCCCAACTTTTCCAGTTAAAATATAGAGTTTGGGATATACTCGCCGTATAAGATGACCCCTCTTTCCAACACACACCAAATAAAAAAATTTAAAAATTAGATTTGATTTCAATATGGTAATTTTAATTCAAATGCTTATGACATGCAGGTACTTAGCAGGAAAACTGTCACTTATAAACACAACAAACTACAGCTCCCATGTTCGCTGGCATTTATTTCTGCAGTGTGTTTTGGACCTTGCTTTTGTAAAAATAGTCCAGATTTAAATGCTGCTTTAAAAATTATTTCCATCTCCCAGCTATGAGATGTTTGGGGGGAAATGAGGAAGTGTTGGGCGGGAAGGACTGCCAATATACTACTAGGTGATGCCTTCTGGGGTATGTACAATGTGCAGCCAAGTAAGTGACCCTGGGCATGTCACACACTCTCAGCCTCAGAGAATGGTAATGGCAACCCCCATTTGAAGAAACATGCCAAGAAAACCCAATGATAAGGTTTCTTTAGGGTCACCATAACTCGGAAAGGACTTGAAGACACACAAGAACAAAAAAGTCTGCAATTGTTTCATAGGTAGTACATGGGAATAAGAGCCAGCATGGTGTAGTGGTTTCAGTGTTGGACTACCACTCTGGAGACCTGGGTTTGATTCCCCACTCTGCCATGAAACCCACTGGGTGAACTTGGACAAGTCACACACTCTCAGCCTCAGGGGAAGGCAATGACAAACCGCCTCTGAACGGATCTTGCCAAGAAAACCCTATGATCACCATAAGTCAGGAACAATTTGAAGGCACACAACATACACATATAACCTCCAAGTTAAGGAACTTGGGTCTTCTTTAGATAAATCTTCAAGGGTACTCTCTCTCATTGTGCAGAATTATTTGTTAAAGAACCTATGCCCAAGCAACACGTTAACTTTGGCTGCATCTGCATTGCAAAAATTTATTAAAGCAGTTTTACACCGCTTTAAATGCCCTGGCTCAAGGCTATGGAATTCTGGGATGTACAGTTTTGTGAGATACTTAGCCTTTTCTGTCAGAGAGCTCTGGTACCACAAGGAAAACTGCAGGTCCCAGAAGTCCATAGGACGAGCCATGGCAGTTAGAGCGGTGTCAAACTGCATTATTTCTTCAATGCAGACTCAGGCTGCATCCATACTACAGAACTGGCTTCCTTCTCTTTCTCCCTTCATCCTCATCTCCCTTTTCAGACCCCTCTTTTTTCCTTGGCCCCTTTCTCCCTTCGTTTTCTTTTTTCCTTGGCCCCTTTCTCCCTCCGTTTTCTTTTTTCCTTGGCCCCTTTCTCCCTCCGTTTTCTTTCTTCCTTGGCCCCTTTCTCCCTCCATTTTCAGACCCCTCTTTTTTCCTTGGCCCCTTTCTCCCTCCATTTTCAGACCCCTCTTTTTTCCTTGGCCCCTTTCTCCCTCCATTTTCAGACCCCTCTTTTTTCCTTGGCTCCTTTCTCCCTCCATTTTCAAACCCCTCTTTTTTTCTTGGCCCCTTTCTCCCTTCGTTTCCAGACCCCTCTTTCTTCCTTGGCCCCTTTCTCCCTTCGTTTCCAGACCCCTCTTTCTTACTTGGACTCTTTCTCCCTTCTCTCTCCGTTTCCAGACCTCTCTTTCTTCCTTGGACTCTTTCTCCCTTCTCTCTCCGTTTTCAGACCCCTCTTTCTGTCCCTGGCTTCCTTCTCCTCTCCCCACTCACCGTTCTCATCCTCCCCCTTCTCTACCCGGCATATAGGATGACCCCCGACTTTTGAGACCCTTTTCCAGGGTCAAAAGTCGTCTTATACGCCGGAAAATACGGTATTTAGCTCTTTCATTCTGGTTTCAGGCCTACATATGGGACAGGCAGCTTTGTTTGCCTTGCTGGATGACCTACACCAAGAACTAGATAGGGGAGTAAGCCTTCTGGTCTCCCTTGCTGGGATGGCACTTGGGGGCACTGTTTTACAATGGCTTTGTTCCATCCTGGAAGGGCCAACTCAGAAGATGATGCTAGGGGACTGCTGTTCAACCCCTTGGCCATTGGGTTGTGTGGTCCCTCAGGGCTCAGTTCTGTTCCCCATGCTATTTAATATATACATAAAACTGCTACTAGAAGTTGTCTGGATGACACTCAACTCTTCTAATCATTTTTACCACAATCCAAGGAAGCTATTTCAGTCTTAAACTGCTGTCTGTTATCAGTAATGGATTGGATGAGGGTGAACAAATTGAAATTTAATCCCAACAAGATGGAGGTGCTTCTTGTCAGTTGAAAGGCATCTCGGGGATAAAGATTCGGCCTGTACTTGATGGGGTTAGGCTCCCACTGAAGACACAGACAAAAGGGGGGGGGGGGAAACTGATGCCTGGTCATAGGGGCTTAACATGAATCAAAATAACTCAGTGTTAGCATGGCAAACCCTGGCAGATCAGACAGCCCCACATACCCCTTACCTTACTCCCCTACTGCCACTACTGAGAAGACCCCAATCACTGTGTCTGACATGGAAATGGGGCACCTGGCTGCAACCACATGGCCAGGTGCCCATTTCCACATCAGATGAGGTAACAGGTGTTCTTACTAGCAATAAGAGGTGCATGGCAGTAGCAGGTGTATGGCAGGGAAACAGGTGGGCATGTAAACACCCGCATATCTCCACATCAGCTCTTTGTCTTAAGACATTCAACTCCTTCTTCTTCGTGGTCTCTGCGAATCACACAAATGGGTAATGACTGCGCATGCGCAGCAACTACCCATTTGTGTGAATTCGCAGATGACCACTCGAAGAAATACTGTTACAGGTAAGCAACCTGTCCTTCCTTCTGTTTTTAAAAGAATAGTAAGATAGTATTTTCCCTCTTTTTTTTTTTTTTTTTTTTTTTTTTTTTTTTTTTAGGACTTTGGTCTGTTGACCCTGGTTTCTTTGTATCGCATCAAAATGATATCTAAAAATGCTCCTCGTGTGAAGATGAAATTTCTCCCAGGGCCTGTTTCAGAAATTTCTGATTTGATTCCAACCCCCAAAGGAGAACTTAAGAATACACATAGGGTGAAACAGGCTGATTATATAGACCAGGGCATCCCAAGTGATTTGATGTAGGGGACCAGCAGAGAAAGGCACTATATTTGTGTCCATTGGCTACAGTTGTTTCTTTCTTTCCTGGAAACTTGCCAGGGACCAACAGCCAATAATGCTGGGGCTGGAACCAGTCCATGGACTGCTACTTTGAGTAGCACTGGGATAGATAGCCCTTCATGCTGGCAAAAACAACTTTGTTTCAATAGGCCCTTGGGAAGTGACTGCTCATAGGGAAACAGCTTTAAATAATATGCTATATTGCTCTGTACTTCATATTTTTTCAGTGAATATTCTTTTAAATTTTTAAAAAGCTATTACTAGTTTAATTGCATTTTAACTGTATGATATAAACATTTATTTGTATCCATTTTAACATTTCTAACTCCCAAGAGCAGGAGAAAAGGTGGGAGATAGTGGGGGGTTGCAGACTGCCAGAAATAGTGTGAATTCAGTCCACTTTTAGGGTTAGGGTTAGAGTTAGGGAACCATGGGAACTGTATTTTATTGTGGCATCAGAGTTGTCTGACAGAGAAGACTCAATGTCTCAGAAAAATAACAGTTCCCATGATTCCCTAGCACTAACCCTAACCCTAAAAGTGGACTGAATTCACACTATTTCTGGCAGTCTGCAACCCCCCAGTGTGTGTGCTTTGAAGTCACTTATGGTGACCACCATGAATTTCATAGGGTTTTCTTAGGCAAGGAAAATCAGAGGTGGTTTTGGCAGTTTCTTCCTCTGAAATATAATCTACAGCACCTGTTTTTCATTGACAGTCTCCTATTTATGTACTAATCAAAGTTGACCCTGCTTCACTTCCAAGATCAGATGGGAGCTGAAGCCTTTAGGGTACTATAGTAATAATATTAATAGTACTGTGAAAGTGGCATTGATCCACTCTATTTCTAGCGAAATCTCTGTTCTTCATTTCAGTACCTTATGACCCCTGTATCCACAGGTGATACATTCCCAGACTTATTGTGGAAGCACAAAACTGCAGATAATAGTTGGCTCTGTTGAAACAAATAAATGACTTCTGACAGAAGTTGACCATAGAGTCGCCCTGGAGGACCTAGAGATTCCAGAGAGAATTCTAGGCATTTCTAGGTCCTCCAGGGTGACTATGGTTAGCTGTTGCTGAAAGCATAGCATAGAATTGTACTGCTGGTTAGAAAATGCACAGAGAACATATTTTTTTCAGCTGTGAAGAAGTAAAACTATGGGTACTATGGGATATGGGGGTCATAGTGCCATGGGTACACATGCCATTATTTTCAGTGGGACAAGAATATTTGTGAGTCGCCATTTTCGGCAGTGGGTCCGGAACAGATCCCCCGCAAATTGAGAGGGGTTACTGTATAGAATTTTGCAAAAGCTGGGGCTCTTTAGTTTATTGTTACTTAATTGCTTTTCTTTAAAGGTGAAAGAAGACAATCAAGAAATAGCAAGCATGGAGAGACAGTAAGTGTTTCCCTCTGTTGTTCTCTTTGATGCTGTAAACGTGCTCTGTAGATGAATGCAATTTTACAAACTATTTCTGTAAGACTGATTAAGTACTTCAATCAGCCTGTGTAGCATATCTAATAGATTGCCTCCTAAAACATTCTAACATATTATATGTGTGAATATAACTGGAATTGGGGTATCTGATGACTTGAACTATTACTGAAGTGAGTGGAATGTAAGCTCCAAAGATTATCATTGACTGCTCAAGTTCTTCCAAGTATGAGTCCTATGTGACTATCCCATGACTATTCATTTCACTACAGTGGATGAGTCAAGTTAAAGGTGATAATGTGTCATTGGATGGGTCTTTCAAAATGAGCTTCTTTCTGATTTCCATAGTTGGGGAAAATAAAAAAAGAAATATCTTTGCATGTATAATAGCATACATATCATCTGGGTTACTTTTTAAAAAATTATTTGGCTCTCATATGTACAAGTATAATTAAAGGAAACATCCTGTCTTCTTAACAACCAGCAGGGGGACCCATTTGTTAACATAAGCAAAACTAAGGTTACTCTCCACCACAAAAATTAAACATATATAATTACAACTATGTAAAATCAGTTTTAGAACTGATGAAGTAATATATGTAAACTTTAATGCTGCATTAATTAAAACATGTACCTATTTCACTTTCATGTTTTATTATTTTAAACAAAAACTGCTAAAAACTATATACTGTAAGTTTTGTTCATCCAATGTTTGCATTCTTTTAGGCTGACAGAGATAAAAGAAAAGATTGATCATCTTAATGAAGGAATACGTCAGGTTGACATGGATTTGGAAGAGCAGCAAGGTAGAATAGAGAGACTTTTGAAGCCTGATTTCTTCTTCGTGGTCTCTGTGAATCACACAAATGGGTTACATCTGCACCTGCGCAGCTAGCTCGGAAAGTTCTGGTATCACTGGGCAAATTCCAATTGCAAATTTTTGGTGGTAGCTCCGCCCTCCTCTATAAAGCCCCTGGCGTTCCCGCTCTTTCCTCTGTTCCTTTCGTCCTCTGCATTTGCAGCTAGCGAGGAACTTCGCTTGTCAGGGTCGCTCATTTCTTAGTGAAATAGTATTGATCTACAGTTTTTTGACAAATTTTTCTGGCTTGACTGTTCTTCTGGACTTCGTCATTGGTGTTGTTTGCTGAACGATTGACTTTGGAACGTTTTTGACTTCGGATTTGCCTTGCGGTTTCAAGTTGTCGCTGGAAATGGTTTCCTTCAAGCGCTGCAATCAGTGCATTTCTAAAATTCCTACAACTGACTGGCATGACCGCTGCATTCTTTGCCTCGGTGAGGCTCACAATCCCAAGGCTTTCCAGCTTTGCAAGGGGATGATGGCCCAGGCCTTGAAGAACCGCGACCTTAAACTGAAGGCCGCCCTTTGGGAACAGGCTCTCAGCCTAGCCTCGGCTCGGACTCAGGTCACTCCATCGGATCTACCCTCCACCTCTGGCAAGGAAAGGGAAAAAGAACAAGGAAGATCCAAGGAGAGATCTTCGGGCAAGTCCTCCAAGGACAAGAAGGCCTCTCGTTCTGACAAAGAGTGGGGTGAATCTTCAGGCAAGAGGTCCTCCAAAAGGAAGCATTTGGAGCCGGGAGCGGGAGATTCTTCCCACAAAAGGGCCCAATCGGCCTCTCCAAAGAGGTCTGTACAGGAAAGGCCTGTGGACGTCATCAAAACTCCTCCTCCTCCTACATTTCCCGCTGCTCAGGTACTGATCAACCAGGTCGTAGAACCGCTCACTCCAATTGTTCAGGTCGATTTGGAGTCTGAGAGGGAGATAGAGGAGCCCATTCCATCCTTGACTCCATACGATACCAAGGAGCCAGTTCCAGGCACTTCTCGGGCTCGAGAGTGCTCCCTTAGGCTCAAAGCTGATGAGGCAAGAGTATGAGTTGGGCAGCCTCCCAGGAGATACTTCTGCGACAGTACCCAGACCTATTTTTCAACTCTGAGATAGGTCGGTACTGTCTTCCTGTGGAACCTGAGCAGTTGCAATAGGGTTGGCATCAGACCGAGATTCAGGAGTCCTTGATTTTGACCACTCATCCTCCTCCTGTTCCACCACAACATGCCTCTCTGTTTGCGGTCAAGCCACTCCCACGATCACCTGTGGAGTCCCGTGCTTCTAGCTGCTCAATGTCTCAGTCCCGGTCCCGATCTCCTGAATCTGAGTTTGAGAGGTCACCAAGCCCTCTGGAATTTCCTGCCCGTGCATCCGCTTCTCCCACGGATGATGTTCGGTCCTTCACGGACCAGACTGTGAGGATGGCCAACGTCTTGGGCATTGAGATGGCTCGATCCGATGAGGAGGCTGCGGATCCTATTGAGAAGAGGGTACATGGGAAGGTGTCTGCACCACCGGCTATTGCTTACTTACCTTCCTTGGAGAAGATCGCCAAGCGATCTTGGACAGCTCCTGCCACCGTCCCTTCGACTTCGAGGAAAATTGAAAATCTTTACAGAATCTCCTCCTCGGGTCCGTCGTGGCTTTTTCAGCACCCCAGACAGAATTCTGGCATCATGGACAGCTCTCAAACCACCTTTATTCTGCGGTCATCCTCTTCTCCCTCTGACAGAGAAGGGAAAAAATTGGATGCGGTCGCCAAAAAGATTTATGCTGCGGCTGTCCTCGATCTGAAAGTGGCCAGTTATGTGGCTTGTATGGGCGCGTATGTGCAGCATTTGATGGAGCGCTTGGAACCATTGTCCAGTCGGTTTCGGAGGACAACAAAGCCTTGGCCATGGCCATCCAAGGAGAAGCCCACACACTTGGAGGCCAGCAAATTATTTCTGTGAGGCACTCTACGGATTGTGCAGCCAAAATCTTGTCCAGTTCTGTAGCCCTCCACCGCCATGCCTGGCTTTGGTCATCGGACCTTACTTTCCAGGCCAAGACCGCTATTGAGGACATGCCCTTTGACGACTCCGGCCTCTTTAACAAAGAGATGGACGAGAAGCTGAACTTTATATATCGAATGAAGGCTGCTGCCAGGAAACATGGAATGTCCTCATCCACATTCCAATCCCCCAGGCGTCATTTTGGAGGCCACAGACCATGGTTCCAGCCCTACCAACAGCAGGCCTTCCAATAGCCGAACCAACAGGCACAGCCGTCCCTCTCAATCCTCTGCCTTGTCGTCGGGTTGCTGTCAACACCAGTCTCAGTACTGACAAGACTTTGAGAAGAGGGCCTCCGATTCCAGCAAAAGGAGGTTATGGTGTGGGGCGGCGCACTTCGGTGAACTTCCATTCGAGGACAGGCTAGAGGACTTCTATTCCACCTGGGTTTCAATCGCCTCCGACTCCTGGATCTTAGATATTGTTTGTAGGGGCTATGCCCTCAACTTCGAGGAGCTCCTGGCCACTGGAGCTTTTCTGTCCACCAGCCTCTCAAACACCCTACTTGACAAAGTGTGCGCCTTGATAGACAAAGGTGCTATCGAACCCGTAGATCCCTCTCAGGCCTAGCACTGTTTTTTCTCTCGTTACTTTACTGTTCCCAAAAAGGACTCGGGCCGGAGGCCCATCTTGGACTTGAGAGGCCTTAATTCACATATTCGGTACTGACAGTTTTGAATGGTAACCCTTGCCTCTATTTTACCACTTTTACAGAGAGGCCACTGGTTCGCGACCATCGATCTCAAGGACGCTTACTTTCACATCAGCATCTGAAGAAATCACAGGAGGCTTCTCGCCTTCGTGGTCGGCACTGAGATCTTCCAGTACAGAGTTCTGCCATTCGGCCTGTCTTTGGCACCGAGAGTCTTCACGAAATGTATGGCTCCAGTTGCAGCCTATCTCAATCAAAAAGGAATCACAGTCTTCCTTTATCTGGACGACTGGCTCTTCACGGCCCCAACCAGCCAGCAACTTCAACTTCAGTGGCGGCGGCAATGCGCTTGGCGGGGGCCGGTCGGCAGGCCAGGTGCGGCCTGCGGGCCGTAGGTTGCTGACTCCTGCCATATACGATTGGCCTTCCGAGTGGCTGATGGTACCAAGGCCCATAGCCGGGTCATTATGTTGGTAGCTTGATCCAAACAACGTCTGCACTGGGATGCCCTTCCTGACCCCTCAACCAGAGATCAACTTGACAACGGATGCGTCTCTGGAAGGATGGGGAGCGCACACACAAGAGCTGACTGTCAAGGGTCAATTGTCCACATTGGAGAAAGGGGCTCCACATCAACGCCCTCGAAATGCTCGCTGTGGAGAAGGCCCTTCGGGCATTTCAGACTGTTTTGTCAGGCAAGGTAGTGCTTCTTCTCATGGACAACACCACCGTGATGTTCTACCTGAACAAACTGGGAAGCACATGGTCCCAGACGCTCCTGCAGATTACAATTTGCATCTGCAATTGGTGCATAGACAACAACATACTCCTACAGTTGGTGCACCTCCCTGGAGAGGACAACGACCTTGCGGACAAGCTGAGCAGATTGTCCAACCCATGTCGAGTGGCGCCTCCACCCGCAAACAGTTTCCAATCTCTTCTCCGCATGGGGCTGCCCGGAGACCGACCTCCTCGTGACCAGAGAGAACACTCATTGTACAGAGTTCTGCTCTCGGACTCCAGCTCCGGGGTCTCGAGGAGATGCCTTCCAGTACAGGTGGTCCAGGAGGATGTTCTATGCTTTCTCCCCATTTCCATTGATAATGAAGGTCATTGCAAAAATGAAGACAGAAGGGACGGATGCCATTCTCGTCACTCTTTGGTGGCCGAGGCAACCATGGTTCGCTCCATTACTACAACTTGTTCAAGGGTGTTACCAGCGCTTTGAGTCCCGTACTGACCTCCTCTCGATGTACAGTGGTTGGGTTCGACACCCGGACCTGGACTCTCTCCCACTGGTAGCCTAGAGAATTCATCCTTGACATCGTTGCCTGCTTCCGTGCAGACTGTTATTTGTGCTGCACAGAAGCCCTCTACCAGGAAATCCTATGCACTTAAGTGGAACAAATTTCTGGAGTTTTTGTCTGCTAAGGACTTGTCTCCATCCCGAGTCTCGGTCAATAGTCCTGGAATTCTTAATGTCTTTGGCTGATTCCGATCTATGCCTTAACTCTGTGAAGTGCTATCTGTCTGCCTTCTGTTCACACTATCAGCTTCAAGGCAGACCGTCTTTCTTTGCGGATCCCTTGGTAAAGAGATTCCTCAAGGGGCTGAACAACCTACATCCTCCATCCTCGGTACTGACCTCGGCTTGGAGCCTAGACTTGGTGCTTTCCTATCTCTCCACCAAACCATTTGAACCCTTGGCCACCATGGACTTAACATTGCTGACCTGGAAGACAGCATTCTTAGTGGCCATTATCTCAGCCCGGCATGCAAGCGAGCTGTGTGCCTTGCGGATGGACCAACCATATTTCCGCTTCCACAGGAATAAAGCGGTCCTCCGTACTGACATCACCTTTCTGCCCAAGGTGGTGTCAGCTTTTCACATCAACCAGGACATTATGTTGCCCACCCTGGCCACCAACCCGACTACTGATACCAAATGAAGACTGCACTCTTTAGACATTTGGAGAGCCTTGACATTCTACTTGGAAAGGACATCGGGTTCGAGGCACTCTGGGAGACTTTTTGTGAGGCCAAGAAGGGACTACCTGTGACATCCCAGAGACTATCCAAATGGGTATCATCAGCCATTCATCTTTGTTATGAATTGGCAGGCAAAGCCCCAACGGGCCGGGTGCATGCACACTCAACCAGGGCGGTAGCTGCATCCTCTGCATTTTTGACTGGAGTACCTCTAGAGGATGTTTGCAAGGCTGCTGTCTGGTCACGGCCAATGACCTTTGTAAAGCACTGTAGGTTGGACACAAGGGCCAGACAGGAGGCCTCATTTGGGAGAGCAGTGTTGCTTTCTGGTTTGCACTAATTCATAGCACTGCTTATACCATGCCAATTGCACTGTTTTATTGCATACTTGACTCTAGCACAAAGGACACCTGAGTGCATTTGAAGTTTACAGTTTATAGTTGTTAATAAATGTTATCTTGTTTGAAATCTACAAGATTGTGTCAGGACACTACCTCCTCCACTGACCGAAGCTTGTCAGTCTGAGTAACCCATTTGTGTGATTCTCAGAGACCACGAAGAAGGAGGACAGGTTGCTTACCTGTAACAGTATTTCTTCGAGTGGTCATCTGTGAATTCACACAAATCTCGCCCATCCTCCCCTCACTGTGTCCTGCTCGTTATTTAAAATTATCGCTGTCACTGCTCGACAGCTTACGTTTTGGAACTGAGGAAAGAGCGGGAATGCCAGGGGCTTTATAGAGGAGGGCGGAGCTACTGCCAAAAAGTTGCAATTGGAAATTTGCCCAGTGATACCAGAACTTTCCGAGCTAGCTGCGTGGGCACAGATGTAACCTATTTCTGTGAATTCGCAGATGACCACTCAAAGAAATACTGTTACAAGTAAGCAACCTGTCTTTCTCAACCTTGTTTAACTGCCCTTCCCTGAACTGGCTCTGATCAGTGGTGTACCCTGACTTGGTGTCACCTGATGTGGGGGCGGACCTTCTGGCACACTTGCTGCATGAGAGTGTGCACACCCTGTGGCACCCCAAAAAGCCTGGCAACAGCCAGGAAAGCAGGCTCTGCATGCTGCTGGCACCCAGGAAGACCTGTAGTGGCCGGGAGAGTGGGCCCCACGCACTGCCAGCAGCCCAGGAAGCTCCGTGGCAGCCAGGAGGGTGGACCCCATGCACTGCTGCAGTCCTAGGAACCCTGCAGTGGCCTGCAAGGAGCGCAGAGGACTGACTGGGTGTCACCCCACTTCTGGGGTGTCACCTGGTGTGGTCCGCACCCTCCTAGTGACGCTACTGGCTCTGATTCAGAATTGGACTGTTACATTTTAAAAAATTCCTTTAGCATCTATTACGCTGGCTATTTGTTATAATGAATTGATTGATTGATTGATTAGCATCTATGCACTGAGGCTAGATATAACAATGTGTTCACTTACAAAATAGTATCTTATGCTGCTAGAATATTCTTTTCTTATCTTGAAGACCTAAAGAAAGGTGAAAAAATAATGAAGATAAAATGAAAGCTGTGTCTCCTAGACAGTGTGCACTTTGTACCAAAATAAGCAGTTCTTTATCAAGGCCTGCCTTCTGGAAGCTCAAATTCTGTGATGAAAATAATAATTACTAATTGAAAATATGTATATATTAAATATAAACATATATTATTTATATATTTAATATAAATATATATTATTTCTAAAATCCAAATGTTCATTGACTTGGAAATATTTATGTAGGAAGATTCTAGTACAGTGACTCCTGAAGTGGGTGGTACACCATCATCCCCGGAGGGCAGTGGAAAGATCCAAGGGGTGGTGAGGGGAAAGGGGTTGGTGGTGGGGCTTCAGTCAAAGTATTCGTGTACAAGAAAGACAAGGGGAACCAGCGGCCTTTAGGACCTTGGGGGAGATGGGGAGTTATAACATGTGGCAACAGAGGAGACGTGGTGGCAAAAAGGAGCTTTCACATTTGGGAAATTGATTAAGCTTTGTGAATTTTGGCTGGCAGATCAGAGTTGCATGCTGCTTTTGCTTTCTTTCATTGGACAAACAGAGAAAAGAGATAGCAAAAGAAACAATATTTGTCTGTTGGAGGAGATGACAGTTGAAACTGTGTGGGGAAGACACATCTCTGAGGAAGGATGGGGAGGAGTATCTGGGATTGATTGTTCAAAAGAATCATTTGCCTCTCCTGATTGAGAGAGATTCTTCACCAGGGTGGAAAATGGGGAGCCAGCTGGGCTCCTCTCACCCCTGGCAAAGAAGGACTGAGAGTCCTTCCTCAGTGGAGAGAAGCGTCTCCCTTTGCACTTGGTCACTTTACAACCAAGCAGACAGTAAAGCAGCAACTGATAAGATTCTTGCTCGCCGGCATAGGCAAGAGACTTCTCGGTAGCTATTCAGCCAGCTGCTCAGTTGCTGCTCCCAAGGTGACTGGCAGCCTGATTGCTGGTCAGGTGCTGCTCCTTTTGCACCCTGTCACCCTGGGAGCAGCAACCAAGCAGGCAGCACCCAGCAAGTGAGAGAGAGGAGCAAGCCTGAGCTGCTACTGCTGCTGTATTCACACATGAGAAGCTGAGGAGGAGGAGTATGCGATGGTGGGCTGGGTGCAGCTGAGGTAGAAGCCACTGGCTTACTGGCTGCTCCACAAACAATAGATGTAATATCAAGAAATAGGTGCTGAGGCATGCAAGGGTTGTTGCAAAAAAGGAAAGGTGGTGGTAGCCTGAAAAAGTTTGGGGACTGCTCTAGTAGAATACTGTTTGCCTAGACAAGGTTAGCCTCTTGCTGGAATTACATTTAGCATTACATTTAATGCATGAAGAAAAATGGTTTAGAACTGATGGTTTAGAGTTGGGATGGGGATCCGTTCTGGTCCACTAGCTGGGTCAGCTCCAAGACTAACCTGGTGGGTTGGATGACATCAGGCAAGAGGCTGCACTCCCTCTGATGCCATCTGGTCTCATCATCTGATGGCCATTTCCACCAAACAGAGAAACACAAAATTCCATGCCACTCTCTACACTGAGAAAGTTTCAGTTCCTCTTGCTGTCTCGTTAGATGGGGCCAACCATGTAAAGAAAATCCCCTGCTGCTTCTGATTCCTTATCACAGATAACAGGGATTTCCTGCCCATCTCTCTACTGGAAGTAAGAATTTGGTGAAGTGGAATCTTGCTGTTATCTCCAGTAAGTGTTCAGAAGAAAAAAAACTGATTCCTCATGCTCCACTTTATTTTCTAGTTGTAAAAGCTACATAGAATATGAGAAACTCTCCCCTACCCTAGGAAATGGTACTTCCGTTTTGGAGAATCAAAGGGTGTAACCACACTGCAGAAATAAAGCGGTTTGACAGCACTTTAACTGTCCTAATTCTATCCTCTGAAATCCTAGGATTTATAGTTGGGTGAATTACCAGACCTCTCTGACAATCTAGGCTGAATATCTCACCAAACTACAAATCCTAGGATGAAGCTGTGACAGTGAAAGTGGTGTCAAACTTTTTTTATTTCTGCAGTGTGGAAGAGCTGAGGGAGCCACAGGATTCTCCATGATACAGGTCAGGATTTCCCATAAGCCTGACCACAAGTGTGATGTATCTGTCCTCTGGCATAGAATCTACACAAGGGTATGATAAGATGTTTTCACTGAATATCCAAAGGGGGTGTTGCCTAGGATTATTTCTAATTCTTTTCATTATTTAAGGAACTCAAACTGTCTTTTTCTTTCTGAAATCACTACTTTGTTTAGTCTCTGTAACTGTTCTGTCTTTCTGCTTTTATGTTTTTCTTTTCACATTGTACATGCATGTTTTCTATCATTTGGATGACTATAGATGGTAAGGTATTGCTTATTTTGTTGTTTATAGCTTAGCAACAAAAGTATAGCAGCTTTCACATTAGTCTGTTCTGTTTCTTACAACAGTGTTAATAATTTCTGTTATTTGGTGGAAATGAAATGAAGAGATAAGTACTTCTATCTTCTCAAATAGTTTTGGCTGATAGTCCTGATATTTCTCCTATATGGAAGCGGTGATTATTTTCAGAAATCACTTCTCAAAAATCATTTACAGTCTGGTTGTTTCTTTTGAGCAAGGTGTGTTTATTACTTTCACAATTTTCCTAGCTTCTTTACAGATTATTATTATTTTATTTTATTTTTTTGGTAAATCATAGTTTCTACATAATAACTCAGAATAATAAGCAAGTTGGCAAAAGTACACATTTCTATGAATTCATTGTGTCATATGAGTGCTTCAGTAACAACACCTCCACTAAATATTTTATGATATATTAAAGGAAATGTCAGAATAATATTAGCTTTGTTTGTTTGTCTGAGATCTTACCAAACAGATGTACAACTAGTTCCACACTCACAGTGGGGCCTTACATTAATATTTCTCAAACAGCAATCCTTCATAAGTCATGGCAAACTGTTCTTCAAACTGAAGAGAGTTTCATAAACAATTTTTCATATAACATAGGACAAAAGGGCCCAAAATACTCTGAATCCCAAATCCCATGTCATCCTGGAAGCTGAATGAGGTAAGCCCTGGTTAGTACTTAAATGGGAAACCGCCAATGAATACCAGGTGCTGTGGACTATATTTCAGAGATTGGCAATGACAAACCACTTCTTAGTATATCTTGCCTAAGAAAACCTTATGAAATCCATGGGGTTGCCGTATGTCCACAAGTGATTCGAAGGCACACACACACGGGACAGGAGCCCACTTTTCCTTTCTTTCTTGCAATATGTGTGCATCTTGCAATAGGTGTTTCTCAAATATATTTCACAATTTTCTAAAGAAGAAATTGCACCTATGTGCTAATAAATACATAATGGATAAAATGAAATTCTAGTTCACACAACTCTTATTTAACAGATAGAACTCGCTGACACAAGATGTACTAGTCAGTCACTATCTTAAATGACCTTTTATAAAAAGGATTAGACAAATCAGTGGAGGATAGGTCTATCAAGGGCTGTTAGCTATGCTGGTTAAATAACGTCTCCAAATTCAAAGGCAGTAGTTAGTTATTATCTCACCGTTCTCTCAGTATGGGTACGTTTCTGAAAACTAAATGCAAGAGAGAAGAACGCAGTTACGTTGTTTTTCTCATTCCTTTCTTATTTAGGATTTTCCAGTGCAGAGTTCTGAAAATATATTTTCCTGTACTACCCAGAAACCAGTGCTCATTATGGCTCTGGGAGCCATAGTCCAGAAAGTAACTTTTCCAAGGTCTGTCTTAGAGCCTCTGGCTGGCCTCTGTTGAAAAGGGGATAGTAGATGAGATCAGGGCAGGCACAAGAGCTGTGATGGCCTCTGGTGAAGGACAATATGGTACTCCCTTCACTTTCCCCATAGAGAAGCCAGCTAGCAGCCAACAAAGAGAAGTCTAACACTGGTGATGGAGAAGCAGACTCAGGCCCTATTTAGACAGTGAAAATAATCCAGGATGAATCCGGGTTGAATCTTTGTTGTTCACATGCCTACCAAATGCACCCGATTCAGTTTTTTCAGGGGGGGGTTGGGTCCAAAAAACCCCACTTAACCTAGGATATCAGAATCGGTGGGGGTTCTGAGTTTTTTTCAAAATATTTGCATTGTCAGCATTGTGAATAATGATGTAAATAGACCCAGGATCGAATCCTGCATGCCTGGCTATGTCTTTAATTTCCCTCCTTCCCCCGCTGTCTCTTGGCAGCTGGCAGTTCCATGGAGCAGTGGAAGACACTGCATCAAGATACCCAGCTGGGGACAGTTGCTCCCAGGGTCCCCGGCACCCTTGAGAGGGAGGCCCAGGGCTGGCAAGCATGTCTGAGCAACAGAACACAGAGATATGAGGAGATGCAGTTTTGATGGTAAAATAATGAGAATAACAAACCTGGAATGCGTGAGTTGGCTTATTCACATCATCCTGCTAAAAAAGCTGACATCTGAATGAACCCTCAGTTAAAGGATACAGGGCTGACTACATAACATAAAGAGCCCTGCCCTCAACACTTCATGGCTGCTTCTGCCCCAGTATCTGCTGACTGAAGTGGCTTCCTTGCTTTAGCCACTGTTAGGACCAGTCTGATTCTGGTTTTGCTTTTTTAATGCACACAGGCCACTTATTTGTTACCTAAATCAGAGATCTTGGGACTGTTTTTAAGATGAAGACAATTTTGGCAGTCAGGTCATCATTAATTTTGACTACTTGCTGATATGTTTTTACGATGAAAACTTAGTACATTGCATTAAAACAATCCACAGCAACAGCAGCATCCAAATGAAGTTGAAAGCAATCTGAGTACTATGAAAGCAATAGCAAAATTATGACCACTCCCATTGAAAATTCCTGAGGAGCCTAAGTTACATAGGAGATTTGACAGTCCAATTTTGCCTGATCATTTCTGGGGGGCTTAGCCCCTTCCCAGCCTAGTCATGGGATGAACCTGATTCTCCCAACCCCTCCTGTTCTGGGATCCATGATGTCAATTCAGTCTGAACTGTAGATTCTAACTCTAATTGCCAGTGCCCAGGCTACTGTGTTGTTGTTTTAAAAAACATAAAATAAATCCTAAACCCTAAATCCAACTGGCACATATTTTGCCAGTCTAATAGCATATTTATGGATCTCTTCAAAGTGAAGTTTCTGAGTGCCGTATAGCAAAATTTTCCTATCTCATGAAAGGGAGAGTCAGACAGGAACAGGATTGCAGCTGCAAGGAAGTTCAAGGAAAACGATGGTCCCTTGAGGCCAATGTCATGTTTATAATTTGTATGTTATAGACATGAAGGAAAGCAAAGTGGATGTCGATATAAGACTGAGGGGAAGGGAGAGGGTGGGTTTCTTGACTATATTTAACATATCCTTTCAGTTTTATCCCCTTACTCTTCCCACTTATTCTTATACAACTCAAACATTAACTTCATTTTTTGCTTAAATTTCTGGTTTCACAATCAGAAATTATGTGAACCTTCTAAGGAGCACATTTTATGGGCTGGGCATATAAACTCAGTTCATATAGATAAGTAAACCATCATAAGAACAGAAATAATACAAAATACCCCCTGAACTGAAGCTGTGAATATTTGCTTAAATGCAAAATAAAACTTGGAGGGTGTCTGTACTTGAATATCAGTCAGTTCCACAAGCTTTAAAGAGCACACAGGTTTAGTGCAGCTCACAGAGCTAAAGTTCCTAAGGCATACAATCAGATGGCATGTACAGGAATTTACCACCTCCTTCTGCCTAGGAAACTGTCAGGAAATGCTTGAGATACAATACAAGGAGTAGAATTGAGAGGCGAGAATAAGGAAAAATCGCACACAGGCAGGTAAAATTCACACAAACTTTACAGATTTTTGCTGATCTCACACATACACATACATTATGTCTTCTAATGTCAAATCCTTGCTGATCTATATACATACACTGCATCCCTGGCTTTTTCTATGGTCCCTCAACACACATGTACACATATTTGGTGCAAATGTTCAAGTACTAACCTGCTATATCCAATTTTTGGACATGTAAGAAATATATATGGATAGTGTGAGCATGGTGTAGTGCTCTGAGCATTGGATTAGGACTCTGGAGTGATGGTGGTGTGGTGCTTACCTTCACGCCATTTCTGACTTATGGTGACCCTAAAGCAAATTTATCACAGGTTTTCTTGGCAAGTTTGTTCAGAAAGAGTTTACCATTGCCATCCTCTGAGACTGAGAAACTGTGACTTGCCCAAAGTCATCCAGTGGGTTTTCATGGCCCAACAGGGATTTGAACCCTTCTCTCCAGAGCCATAGTCTAATATTTAAACCACCATACTATGCTGGCTCTTGGGACTCTGGAGACCAGGGTTTGAATCTCCATTCAGCCACGGAAATCCATTGAGTGACCCTGGGCAACTCTCTCAGCCTCAGAGGAACGCAGTGGCAAACCCCTTCTCAACAAATCTTGCCAAGAAAAACCCATGGTAAGTTTGATGTAGGTTGTCCTAAGTCAGAAATGACTTGAAGGCAGTTATAGAGACTTGGATTTTTACTCGTCTTGAAGCTGCAGGATTGAAATAAAATATTGTGTAACTTCCTGTAGGTTGTTCTGATTTGTTGTTTTAACAATAATTGACTTTATTAACTCTTCATTTTAAATGATTTTTTTCTATAGGAGAGAAGAATCTGAAATATAAGGAGCTGAAGAAGAGAGAGGAAAGCATGGACAGTAAGTGTTTGCATATGTATGTAATGTCGTTTCATATGTATATACTATCAAAGTGCAAGTGTTGTTAGGCAAAACACATTCAGTTTACTTTAACAGCTCTATCCTACTCAGATGTCAGTCCCATTGAGTTCCATGAGACTTAGATCTAGTTAAGTTGGTATAGAATTGTAGGCCCAGTCGCATGGTATGACCACTAATCTTAGGACTCATTCCCACTAGCATTTAAACCATTTTGTGATTCACTTTAAATGTGCCTCGTTCACACTGGAAACAATTTCAGAGCCAACTGTGTTCAGTTGAAATTGTGGAGGATTGAGGTGAAGCAAGGCAAATGCAAAAGAATCACATTTTTGAATACAGATCTTTTGTTGGTTCTTTTGAAAAAAAATGATTTGTCACCATGTCCGACATATGTGAACAACGTTTTGAATCAAATTGCACTGGAAGAGGGTTGGCCTCTGCCCGGAGTGGCACAGCTGGTCGCTGCATTCCTCCCTTCCGTCCCTCCTAACCTCCCCAAGGCTGCTCAGGGGTCCCTCCCCTGGCTTCCTCTCTGCTGGGGCTCTACCGGGGCTGTTGGGCATTGGGCTGTTGGGAAGGGGAGCTCCTTAGGGATCTGTCCTGGACTCTCTCCTCCTGCTCCTCCTCTTCTTCTCAGTTTTGGGGAAGCCTGGGCTTGTCCGGCGGCAGCACCCTCCTCTCCGTCACAAAGGAAACCCAGCTTCAGTTGGGAGGACCACGCTTCAGCGCCCCTACTCCTCCTCAGAGAGCCTCACTGGGGAGGGGGCCAGGAACAGAAAATGGAGGAGGTGCATTGGAGGGCCACCCCTTGGGGGCGAGGTGCCTGAATCCTTCACCTGTCCCGCCGTCGGGCCTCCGGAGTTTCCCTCCGTCAGATACAGCATGCTTGAATTGGGGCGGGGGGGGGAAGGCCAGACACGACAGCCTCAGACAGGAGCCCGCAGTGGGAGGGAGGGTTACCCACAGTGGCATTAGGACAGGAGAAAGGTCATCTTCCACCCATGTGCAATCAGGGGCTTAGTGGGTTCCACACTCGATGACCACAGGTCCTCCTTTTCCAGGACATAGTCCTGCCTTTCAGCTTGCTGTCCAAAAGCATCCTCCATTTTGAAGCATGGGCTCATTCCCACTAGTGGGAACGGCATGTAATAAGGACATAATTCACTTCCATAGTGGGAACTACGCATCGACCTGAATCAAATCTGCGACCTGATGTCACTGCAAATCACAAACCAATTTAAATGCTAGTGGAAATGAGCCTTAAGTTAATCCACCTTATGTGAAGATGTTTTCCCAAGTGAGGAACAACTTTGCAGTAAAGTATAATGTGAAAACACCATATTACATGAAGCCTTTGAATTGCCAGCCAGTGCACCCTTCCTGCCTGTTAGCTTCATAGTTTTAAAACAGCACAATTCTGGGAAACTGAAAGTAAATAAAAAGACTTCATCATATATCTAAAAATACTGAATATAAAGGAAAGTAAAACACTCGAAAAGACTGTGAAGCCACAGTTTAGCATCTATGTAAGAGTGCATATATATACATAGGATATAACTGTTGAAAAATATATTCTCTGAAGAAGATCACATAGGGAAGCTGTTACCTCAAAGATCACCCCTCCATACAGGGTCCCTCCATTTGATATAAAGTTAATATTAAAGCTGCTGTCACAAGGCTCAGAGCCCAGAGGAAGATCCAGTATAGAGGAAGCTACTTAACCATATGTGGAGTTCCTGTAGGCCCAGCATGGGATCACTTAGCTTGAAGCCCAGAGTAATCTGCCAACTATTAAAATCTGCATGACACCCTCAAAGATGGGAACAATTGTGTGTGCAATGTCTGTGTTTACAAGTAAACAGAAATTTGTGTTTGCAAGTAAACAGAAAGAGCATCCCCCATTAGGAGAGATATACCTTTTTTAAGGGACATCTGCATGGATGGCCAGGCAGTTCTCAATTTCCACGCTCATTCTCTCACCTGAAAAATCCATTTAAGCCCTGAAATTGCCCCGGGATAGTTTTTGCCCTCGGGCAGTTTCAGGTCGGTCTCAGTTGAGTTCAGTCACTCTGTTTCTCCCTTGACTCCTTGGCACACGCAGGCCAACCCAGGTCCCAAGCTGCGTGCTGAGCCAAACTCATTCACTGTATCCCCTGATCGGAGCTCCATGCCTGAATCTAGTGAAGTATTGCCCTCTGCTAAACCCTCTAAATAACAACAACAACAACAATAATTTATTTATATCCCGCCTTTTGCCAGAATGCATGTTCCAAATGTAGGTTTATTTATAACAGCAAAAGGGAAATCAGCTACCACCTTTATATCATTAGTTCTTGTGTGTAAGCTGATTTCCCTTTTGCTGTTATAAATAAACGTACATTTGGAACATGCATTCTGGAGTTTTGTTTTTCGGAACCATTATATATAGGTCTGACTCCGGCTTTTTAGTTACCTGAAGCCCTCTCGCAGCCTTCATTTGAGCTAATTAAATTCCCCTATTTGTATATTGATTGTGAGTGCCCTCTTGGGACCCTTGCATTTTGTTGGTTTTTTAAAAAATTGATTTTATTGAATATATATAAAAATACAAAGATATAATTACAAAAACATAAAAACAAATAAACTGACTTTTCATACATATCTCCATTCAACACAGTTTGTCTATTTAAACATACACTCCTGTATAATTTCCCAGACTCATTCCCATTCAACTTAACTTCTCAAGCTAGAAGAACTTTTGAATAGCGAAGGCATCCCACATATTATGACAGAGTTCTTTTGACTTAGGAGTTGCCATGAATATGCAGGCACTTAGATGTTCATTTCTGGTTCTTATGCAATTATGATCCAGAGTTTCCCTGTTTACTTCTCTTAGGGACACACAGCTATCTTCTCTGTTTGTTCACTCAGATGCTCCATATATGCCTCAAGATTGTTGATATGTGCAACTTGAAGGCATGGTTGGTGAAATTTGTAAACAAGGCTCAACTACTTAAATAAAAAAAGGAAACAGATCCAAGATTCTAGTTACAGGTTACATAGTATAAAATACTACTCATGTAGTTAGACTGCAATCCTGGATTTCATAACAAGTCACAGGAGCAGGTAGCCCAGCCATGAATTCTCTCATACAACTATCACTCCTCAGCCACTGCCAAAGACTGCATTTTTCAAACCTCTTAAGCAACATGCCTACACTTGTGCAGTGCCATCACAGGACCTGCACAACTTCGAATAGAATGCTACAGTTGTGCAACCACTAACAAATGTCTAACGACTTGTAGAATGGTGTTTATGCCAGCATAAATCACCAATGCATTCTGGCCAGAGTATTTAAACTGCTCATAATGTTAATGGAATAGTTTTAAGTTCTGCACGTCTCTTATGGAATACGTTAATGCAAGTCCAAAACTTTTTCTAATTCCGGACTGAGGAGAATATTACAGATCCCCAGGTTTCCACCACCCTTGGTAGCATGGCCACTGGTCAAGGATGATGGGGGTTGTAGTACAGCACCTAGAGGTCCCATTGTTTCCTCATCCATGGTCTCACTTAGAAAAGAAATGGAGAGCTTCCTGTATATGTGGCTCTTCATGTGTATTGATTCTCTTCTATATATACATTGCCATTGCTGGATCACTAAACAAATACTATAAGGTCAGTTAAATGCAACAAACACTGGCTTCCTTTCTAGATTTTCATACACGTTTGTCTTCCTAATGGTCTCTTCTGTTCTATTTAAATTACTTTTAGTTGTTTGTTTATATTTTTGCTAAGTTTGCTTTTTAATACAAAATGCCTACAGCTATTAAGTAACATTTCGGCATTTGTCTGCTGTTCCTTTTATAAACAACAGCCTCTCTTATCTTGTTTTTCAATCTTTAGACTTTCTTGAATCTTTTGAAGAGACGAAGAACCAGGAACTGGAACGGAAAACACAGATAGAGGCCAATATTGTGGCACTTTTGGAGCACTCAAGCAGGGTAAGTGGCTTTGCCTCCAATCCTATGCCCATTTATATAGAAGTAAGCCCCATTGATTTCACTGTGATTTACAGTTCATTAAATGTGGATGAAGTTCTTAATCCCTTTTTCATAATGTAGGCAATTACTACTTAATTTTAAATAGATTTGAAAAGATATCAGCTGCAGTTATATTTATCTTATGAATAATAAAGCCATTTGCAGACATTATCTTTAGGTTCTTTGTTATTCTTCCATTTTCTTCAGAAAGGAAATCAAACTAAAGCTTACAGTGGTTCAGCCACAAGACTTGAGAAAGGATGATGTGGGGTTCTCCCTGCTTTCACAGAGATTGTGCAAAATGCATTCCCCATCCCCTTTATTCTTTGAGGCAGTGTAGAGATAATGCAGGTTTCCTGTTAATGGCAGTTAACAAATGAAGAGGCAATCTTGGAAATGCATGCTTCTTAACCTCATTTGGACCTTCTCCTCCCTGAAACAAATCCCCCCCTTCTGGCTTATCCCATGAACTATAACCTACTTCAAATCATAATTTCAGATCCTAGTTACAAGTTAACCCTAGCTAACTTAACTTCATAAATATTGGTGCCAACATACTACTTAACTGAAGTCAAGGCAATGGAGAAAATCTGCTCCTGGAGGAAACCAGATTATGTTCCCAAAACTGGCGCCTCATTTTTTAAAACACAGTCAAAGGAAGCCATAATTGTATCTGCACTGAACTTTCTGTTTTCTTCTTCCCACTGATGGCCACCTTCACAAACAATGTTGCCTTAGTTTCACCCTCTGACTCTTATTAGCCTCTTATGTTAAGAAATGAACAAAAAAATTCTTAGATTCTTCTTCATGGTCTCTGCAAATCACACAAATGGGTTAATTCTGCACCTGCACAGTTGATCCAGAAAATTCTAGTATCACTAGGCAGAATTTCAGTTGCAACTTTTTGGCAGTAGCTCTGCCCATCCCTATAAAGCTCCTGGCATTCCTGCTCTTTATCCAGTTCCTTTTGTCCACTGCATTAGCAGCTAGAAAGGAACTTTGCTCTGTTAGAGTTGCTTGTTTCCCTTTCGGATTTACCTAACGGCTTGAACTTTGACCATTTTTCTGGACTTTGACCACTCTTTTGGACTTTGGATTTGAGATAGTCACTGATAGCTCAACCTTAGACTGTTTGACTTATGATTTGTACTGCCAATTTTGCCTTTCAACTTCAGTTGAAAATGGCTTCATTTAAGCGATGTGACAAGTGTGGTGACAAAATCCCCACTACTGATCTCCATGATCAATGTGTTTTGTGTTTGGGGGAGGCCCACAACGTCAAGACCTGCCCGCATTGGAAGGTCATGACCACTCAGGCTCTTAAAAAACAGGACATGTAACTCAAGTGGCCCTGTGGGAGCAAGCTCTGTGACCGGCCTCTGCCCCCGCGCCCCAGGACACCTTGGCTGAGGTTCCCTCTACATCTGGTAAGGAGAAAGAAAAGGACAGAGGGAAGTCCTGGGAAAAGTCTTCCAAAGTCAAGAAGGCTTCCCTGTCTGAAAAAGACTGCAGGGACGAAGGGTCCAAAAGGACCTCCAGGCAAAAACACTTGGAGGATAAACCTTCCCTCTTGAAGGGAGATAGACCAGCTGATCATTCAGCCTCCAAAAGGGACTGCTCTGCTCCCCAGCTGAGAAAAACTGGCTGTGAAGAGTCTGGCTTCGGCTAAAACTCCATCTTCAGCCCTCGGATCTGATCCAGCCCAAGCGGCTTCTCTCCCCTGGCTTGAAATGCTCCCAACTCCATCGGGAAGTGTTCCTCAGGTCGTCCACATCGATACCGAGTCAGAGGGAGAGAGCCAGGAACTAGAAACCCCATCCCTGACCCCGTACTTAGCCAGTGGGGGCGACATCGAAAGCCCTCGGACTCAAATTCAAGAGAACCCCCAGGCCCTTGATAGACCCCTTTGTCAAGACTGAGTAACCCTTGAAGCCGAGGCAAACGAGGAAGCTAGGCTACAAGATGAGCCTTCACCTCAGGATGACCTCCTACCGCATTATCTGGACTTGGTATATAACTTCCACAGCAGTCGATACCTCCTGCTGGTTGATGCTGACCAACTCTGCTGCAACCCAACTTGCATCCCAGCTCCGGGTGCGAGCACACTCAACTAGGGTGGTAGCTGCATCCTCCACTTTTTTGACTGGGGTGCCTCTGGAGGATGTTTTCAGGGCTGCTGTCTGGTCCCAGCTATTGACTTTTATCAAACATTATAGGCTGGACACAAGGGCCAGATGGGACACCGCCTTTAGGAGGGCAGTGTTGCTTTCTTAACTGAATGTTGATTGCATTGCATGTTTTATATACCTTTCAAACCAAAGAAATGACACTGACAAATGCACTTTTAAAGTTTCAAAGTTTTATTGTTGTTAATAAAATTACAACTTGTTTGAACTTTCAAATTGATGTCATGACACTCCCTCCTCCACTGACCAAAGCTTGTCAGTTTAATCATTTGTGTGGTTTGCAGGGACCATGAAGAAGAAGTACAGGTTGCTTACCTGTAACTGTATTTCTTCGAGTGGTCATCTGCACATTCACACAAATCCCACCCATCCTCCCGTCAGTCATGCCCTGCTCACTGCCAAGATTCTTCTATCACTGTTATTCAGAGTACGTTACAAAATGAGAAGGATTGGGAATGCGGTGGACAAATGGAGAAAGAGCAGGAACACCAGGGGCTTTATAGGGATAGGCGGAGCTACCGCCAAAAAGTTGCAATTGAAGTTCTGCCTAGCAATACTAGAAGTTTTCAAACCAGCTGCAGAGGCGCAGACATAACCCATCTGTGTGAATTTGCAGATGACCGCTCGAAGAAATACAGTTACAGGTAAGCAATCTGACCATCATAGAGTTGGAATGGACCAAAAGGGCCACCTAATCCTAATCCCCTGCCATGTAAGAATACACAACTAAAGAACTCCTTAAAGATGCTCATCCAACTTCTCTTTACAGTCCTCGAAAGACTAAGAGTTCACCACCCTTTGAGGCAATCTGTTCCATTGTTGAATAGATTCTTTAGTAAAAAATTACCTTCAGTAAAAAGTTATTCCTAATATTTATGTGGAATCACTTCTCTTGAAATTGGAGTCCTTTAGTTCATGTTCTAGTTTCTGGAGCAGCAGAAAGCAAGCTGCATGATATTCCTTCAGATGTTTAAAGAGAGCTATCTTGTCAAGATGTGTCTGCACTGCAGAAATAATCCAGTTTGACACTGCTTTAACTGCCATGGCTTAATACTATGGAATTCTGAGAACTGTAGTTTTGTGTGACATTTAGGTTTCTTTATCACAGAGCTCTGTGCCACAACAAACTACTATTCCCAGAATTCCATATTCCATTCTTCAGTGCTAAAAGAAGATATTGGTAGTAATTTATCTTCTTCTTTTCCTCAGCGCAACCTGTAAATGAAATTCCTCTGTGTTCTTTTTAAAATCTTCTAGAATGCCAGTCCATTTATGATTTCATTACTGTTTTAACATAATTATGCTCATCTTCATTGGTCACATGAACAATTTATTGTTGTGTGCCTTCAAATCATTTGTTACTTACGATGATCTTAAGGTGAACTTAGCAGGGTTTTCTAGGACTGAGAGTGTGACTCAGCCAAGGTCATCTAGAGGGTTTCCATGACTGAGCAGGGAATTGAACCCTAGTCTCTACCCTGATCTCCAGTGCTCATGCCAGTGCACCATGCTGGCTGTAGATGAACTATGCTGTTGCTGTAGCGTACCTTCAAGTTGTTTCTGACTTATGACAACTCTAAGGCGAACCTACATTGGGGTTTTCTTGGCAAGATTTGTTCAGACGGATTTTGCCATTTCCATCCTCTGAGACTGTGACTTGCCCAAGGTAACCCAGTGAGTTTCATGACCAAACTGGGAATCAAACCATGGTCTCCAGAGTTCTAGTCCAACGCTCGAACCACCACACCATGCTGGCTCTACATGAACTATACTTGGGTCTTATTATGGGCTGTTCATATCCTTGTTACCTGAAATAGACTTTTTTCTTAATTAGGCATTTAAAATTGAAAGATTAAGGTTTTTCTTAGTATGTGAGGTGGTATACTTTTGTTTGGAACAAATATTTGTCCTCAGTTGCACTGTCTCAAATTCCAGAGACTTTGTAACATTTTGTTCACCTTTGGCCTGTCTCCCACATGTTAAGTAGGTAATACAAAGATCTAAAAAGATTACATTGATCCTCCTTTTGACACATACTCTCAAATTTTCTAATGGGATTCTTGCAGTTGAATTAAGTAGCATGGAAGCTCCAACTTCTCTGAATGTTCATTCACCATCCATATCTGTATATTTTGAAGGTGTCATGTTTTGTTCTTTTTTCATTGTAAAGAATGTAAATCGTATGAAACAGATATCTTCTGTAACAAATCAAGAGCTGAAGATCATGCAGGAAGACCTCACTTTCAAATCAAGTGAAATGCAGAAATCACAGAATACAGCTAAAAACCTGGGTTCAGGTAAGGTGGACACATGAGTTATTTATTTATAAAATTCTGTCTGGCAGTTTATAAGAATAATATGTAATAAAATAGCATTTACAAACAAGATAAATAATATAAAAATAATAATTTCAGATTAAAAGGTGTTAGAATACCATATATACCATTTGAAGTTACAAAAAGCAAAAACAGGATGAGATTTTTCTAGTTCTTAAAGGATAACAAAGGGAAACAGGTTTGAGAGAGAATTCCATAAGTCCTGTGAAATGAACAAACCTGATTTGGGAAGCTTCCAGAGTACATTTGAAGGCCTGGTTCTCTGAGGTAGTAAGTCTTGAGAGAGGATTTGGTCCGACTCACTATAAAGAAGCAGTACTAAAGAAACCAATATTAGTCATTCATACCTTGGGAAACAGCTGTCTAGTTTTTAATCTGCCCCTTCTGGATACACTATTGGAGAAGGTGGTGGTCTATCAATTCCATTTGATTTGTGGGGAAATTAAATGTCTACACCTCTTCCAGTCCTGGTTCTCCCCTGCATTTGGAATGGAAACAACTTTAGTTGTCATGCTGGATGAATTACTACCAAAGACTGGATGATGAGAGTGGAATTAATGGGATTATTAATTTCTTCATGACTCCCAGAACTTGGAACAGTTCCTTTTCTACATTACATCCCCCATTAAAAAAAAACATACCGTATTTTTTGCCATATAAAGCGCTCCGGCATATAAGGCGCACCCAATTTTAAAGGAAGAAAATCCAGGAAAAAAGGATTCCTCCCTTTAGCCGGAGGCCGGTTGTTCAATGGGCTGGTGCTGGGATCGGAGAACTTCTCCGATCCCAGCACCAGCCCATTGAACTGAGGTCGCGGGGGGAAGGAGGGATCCTTCCCCCCGCAACCTCAGTCTTTGAATGGGCTGGTGCTGGGATCGAAGCGATCCCAGCGCCAGCCCATTGAAAGACTGAGGCCGCGGGGAGAAGGAGGGCTCCTTCCCCCCGCGGCCTCAGTCTTTGAATGGGCTGGTGCTGGGATCGAAGCGATCCCAGCGCCAGCCCATTGAAAGACTGAGGCCGCCGGGAGAAGGAGGGCTCCTTCCCCCCGCGGCCTCAGTCTTTGAATGGGCTGGTGCTGGGATCGAAGCGATCCCAGCGCCAGCCCATTGAAAGACTGAGGCCGCGGGGAGAAGGAGGGCTCCTTCTCCCCGTGGCCTCAGCCCTTCGCCCTATAAGGCGCACTGACTTCCCCACGCACATTTTGGGGAAGAAAAAGTGCGTGTTATAGGGCGAAAAATACAGTACTTTTCCAAGCTCTGATATAATAGACATGGTATCCTTTTCTCTCAGCTATCTGACCTGAGCTTAGGTGGCTCAGTACTACAATGATGCCAATCATTCTTATATGGCTTCAGAAGGCAATTTCTGTCCTACCCTTGTCTTGTGAAGTGCTGCAGGGTTTCTGTTTTATCCCAGTCTACTTCAACATTTATATGACACTGCTAGGAAGAGTCAAACAGAGTATTGGACTTGAATATTAATATGCTTATTTCTCACAACTGTCTAGTTTTAGGAGGAGATGTGTTAGAACAAGGAGTACTAGCCAAAGGAGCTATATGTACAGATTCCAGAGGAAATTGATAACCCAGAAAAGATCCAGAGGAAACAGGGTGAAAAGTACACTGCAGAAATAATCCAGTTTGTGACCGCGTTAACTGCACTGGCTCAATGCTAGAGAATGCTAGGAACTGTAGTTTTATGAGACATTTAGCCTTCTCTGTCAGAGAGTTCTAGAGCCACAATAAATTACAATTCCCAGCATTCCCTAGCACTGAGCCAGGGCAGTTAAACGGTCTCAAACTGGATTATTTCTGTGGTGTGTTTTGGACCTAAGTGTTGATATACAGTCGCCCCTTCCAATTCACGGGAGATCCATTCCGGACCACCACCACCCCATGAATTGGGGAAAATCACCAATATTGGAGCCCCATTGGTTTCAATGGCATACGCTTCTGTGTGCAGCATGATGCATGTGCCATGGGTGCACACTCAATTTTGTCCCTCATGGCTTGCCATCCATGAAGGAGCAAGGGAGGCGAACGGCAAGACTGCAAACAGCAAGGAACAAATGTACACACTGTTAGCATCTGTTCTCCCTGATCCTCCAGGGCTCATTACTTTTGTTTGAGTCTTTTCCCTGCTCCTAAGTAGGTGTTTTCATCTGAAGAGACCCTTTCGATATGGCCTTCTGGCAGCCAAACAGACCCACATTTAACAATACAAATTGTCCCACTGTATCCACTGTCACCTTTGCTCTGCAGACCCAGACAATAAGAAAAGAGAGCTGAAGCAGAGCTGCAGTGCTCAGCTTTCTGACAAATGTTCTTAAACCATGCACAAATTCTAGAGAGCCTTACGTAGCATACTAGGATATATATTGCTTCACTTTTCTAATCCTTCCTGGTTTAGCTAAATGCCATAGCTAAATTCCTGAAAGGTTTAAAGTGTTCTTGATCGGTAATTTGTTTATATGAAATGGAGCATGCTTGTTCTTTCATTTTAACGGTTTAGACTAGTATTTTTCTTCTACAACTGATTTCCCTTTTTCAATATACAAGTTTTCTGATGTATATTTTTTGTTTCAGTTATGAGTTATTATTAAGTCCTCTGGAAATAATTAAGTACTAAAAAATGCTATAAGGCACATAGACGATGCAAATTGAGTCTCGTTCTGAATTAGCATCTTCAATTTTCAGTATGTTAATTTTCAAATTGAGACACTGTGTTTCCTGCCTCTTTACTAACCAAAATACAAAACTAATACTGTGTAGAAAAATATACATAAATGGTTATATAGAGAGACATGCATAAGATGTACAATAAAAGCAGAGATTGTGTGCAGCGGAAAGGATAACTGTGCCAAGGGGGCAAATTTCACTATTCCTTGCCCTTGCTAGTCTGCATCAGCATGTTTTTGCTGGACCAGAAGAGATGTCATGTCACGTCACATTTAATTTTGGGACAAATTTTTGGTTAAGGCAGTATGCAACTATTTAAAAACACAATGCAACTAAAAACTTTTAGTGCAAAAGTTAAAACACAAGATATGCTAATTTTGCTACCTCCAACATTTTCTATAATACGTTGTGTCACTTCTCATACAGTTTTAGAGTGTTCACAGACCTCCAGAATAGCATAGGAGGTAGCAAAAGACACTGCAAGAGGAATCAGAGGTAAGCTGTGCCCCCTGCTTCCTCTGCTGGCAACACAACTCTGCTTGAGCACAGAGCTGAACTGAAACCATTATTCCACAAGAATCATGAAACTGATTTTGAAATCGTGCACTGGAAAATATGACTGTTGGTGTGTTTTGGTTTTTTTTCATTTGCCACCTTCACTGTCATGGTGTAGATTCTGCTGCCATCAAATTTATCCTGCAACTGCAAAGCCTTTTTAAAAAAATAATCTAAAACAGGGAAGAAAATAGAAACGGAGCAATATTTACCAACCAAGAATTGCATACAATCAGATAGATATAATTCAGCACCTTGTTTTTCCACATGGAGAACAAGTGGATACAAATAAACCCCAAGTACATAAATAAACCCAACAGACTTTAGATAAAGACTTGATAGCACTGGGAGCATTAAAAACACTTCATTGGAAATGTTTTAGTCATACCACTGAATAATATTTCTGTAAATATGAGGGGCCAGTGTTGTATAATGGTTTGAGTGTTGGACCATGACTCTGGAGAACAGGGTTCAAATCTCCGCTCGGCCATGAAATCCACTGGGTGACCCTGGACAAGTGATACTCTTTCAGCCTCAGAGGAGAGCAATGCTAACCCCACACTGAAGAAACTTGCCATGAAACCACCATGATAGGTCGCCTTAGGGTTTCCATAAGTTGGAAATGACTTGAAGGCACACAACAACAGCAACGAATATGAGGAATACAACTTTGTCTTTTTGAACAAAAATGGTGTTGGGGGCCTGAATTCTAATTTGGTCCTATGGGCCCTGTGGACCATGACATTGTCATTGTAAGAAGATCTTGCCTTCTCAGAGTGGCTTTTTAGGGGCTGCAAGCTCACAGTTTGGGTAAAGATAATTGCAGAGGCACCCCTCGCCTCCACAAAAGGAAATTCATGTGAGTAAACACATTTGCTGATGGCAGCATTTCCCACTAACATTTCCCTGGGTCAAAGCACAAAGCAGTTTTGTCTCAGAACTTGCTACTGTGTACACATTGCTTGCTGAAGTCTGTTGCTTGGTGGCATATCAGAAGGAACTGGGCTGCATCCTCTTCCTGTCTCTTCCCAGAGAGGGAAGGGTTGTTAAGGGTAGTTTTTTGTTTTTGTTTTTTACTTTTTCTTTTCTTCCCCCTCCTCCCCCAACTCTACGATGGTAGTTGGTTGAATAAAATCTTTACCTTCTTCAGACTGTTAAACAAAGGAGACTAATTCATGTCAAGTCATACCATTGTTCTGTCTTCCTCAATATCGTTTACACTGCACTATACTATACAGAAGTGCCTACACTATCTGGCTTCAGCTCTTTCTGTTTTCAGGTGATGGTGAGAGATCCAAGTTCTCACTTAGTATGCTATGGATTGAATCTGTAACCTACTAATGATCTAGCTCTGAGCTATACCCCCTCCTGTCTACTCAAGCCTTTGGGACAACCTTGGGCAAGATTTTCTCACTGAGACCCCTCTCTGTGTGAGCCCATTTCCTTCCCCACTGTTTTCATTACTGTCTATTCCCCTGTGCTTTCCTTTTTAATACAATCTATAACAAAGGGAGCAAATGGGACAAATAGAGGCCCCCTCTCTTTCTCCTCTCTTGGCACTGTTCAAGAGGGAACAGGTGAACAAAACTGTGAGAGAAGAAGGGAAGAAGGAATGGAGGGATGACTAGAGATAGGCAGTGGGCCTAGTGACTAAGGTACGAGCAGGTCCCTGATAATGTTTCTACCAAGATTCCTTGTCTATAAATCATGGCGTGTCTTCAGCACAGACCTGGTCATGGGCACACACAAAGACGTATGGCTCTGCCATATGTTGTTGGGCCCTTTGTATAATGCAGGAGTGAGGAGTCTCAAGGGAAGGTAGAGGACTGCAGACCAGTGATGGGCTGGGCTAGGCTGGGCTGGTGGTAAGCTGGAGCCAGTTGTGGGTGAGTCAAAGCTGGAAGGCTAGAAGCAGTGCTGTGGTGAAAAGAATAGAGGGGGTTGGTGCTTCTTTTAAGTTCTTCCAGGATGGACTAAGCTCTCGCCTTTTGCCACTCTGCTCAGAGAAGGGAATGATTACTATATTATATAATAGTTGTGTGTGTGTGTGTGTGTGTGTGTGTGTGTGTATGAGTTGAAGTACTGTACATACATAGGCCCATGGATAACTTGACGGTTTTTGGGGTTAGTGTTTTGTGTATATATGGTAACATATATAAGTATATATATGAAAGACATGAGAGTGCCATTATACCTGATAGTTCAGATGAGAAATCTGTACTCAGGACAAGAAGCTACTGTTAGAACAGAATATGGAGAAACAGAATGGTTCCCAATTGGCAAAGGGATCAGGCAGCGATGCATTCTACCATCCTACTTGTTCAACTTGTATGCAGAAAATGTCATAGGAATAGCAAGTTTAGACTCAGAAGGAGTGAAGACAGGAGGAAGGAATATCAACAATCTTAAGATATGCAGATGACACCATACTAGTAGTAGAAAACCACTGACTTGGAACAGTTATTAAAGAAAATCAAAGATGAAAGTTGAAAGGCAGACTTAATGCTGAACATAAAGAAAACAAAAATAATGACCACAGGAAAAAATACATAAATTCAACCTAGACAATGAAGAAATAGAAATACTTAAAGAGTTCGTATACCTAGGATCAAACATTGATCAGAATGGTGACTGCAGCCAAGAAATAAAATTCAGAATGGGAAGGGCAGCTATGAAGGAACTACAGAAGATCCTAAAGAGTAAAGTCATACAACTGAACACTAAAGTCAGAATCGTCCAAGCCATAGTAGTCCTCAACACTATGTATGGGTGTGAGAGCTGGACAGTGAAGAAAGCAAATAGGCAAAGAATCAACTCATTTGAGATGTGATGCTGGACAAGAGTACTGAGGATACCATGGACAACCAAAGAGACAAACAAATGGGTCCTTGAACAGATCAACCCAGAAATCCCCCTGGAAGCCAGGATGATGAAACTGAGGCTGTTGTATTTTGGCCACATTGTGCGAAGGCTTGATTCATTTGTAAATACATTAATGCTTGTAAAGGTGGATGACAGTAGAAAGAGAAGAAGACCACATGCCAATGGATGGACTCAGTCAGGGAGGACATGGACATGAATCTACAGGAACTGAGCAGAGCAGTGGAGGATAGAGGGGCTTGGTCATCCACAGGGTTACCATGAGTCAGGCCGAGGGCAGTTAACAGCAAATATATGGTATACACACACTAACACACATCAGGATCACCCATCAGAAAGGCACTGCAAAAACAAACCAGCATGAAATAGTTTGTTTGCATCTCTGTAAGCTGATCCAGTCATGTTCAACAGCCCATAGTTAAGACAAACTATACCATAGTGTTTTGTTTAAAAGTGGACAGTTTCACAGTTTTCTCTGCTGAATCTTTAACATTATATGCACTTTTTTTTGCTGAAAATATGAATAGTGGATGCTTGCTTACAGAACTGAATACTAGAATGCTTAGGTTCCTGATAGCCATTGTTAAACCACAAGGGACCACAATAAAGTGAGGGAGACTCCATCCAACAATGGAATCAGTCATGTGTTACCCTGTTGAAATTGTTTTGTGGCAGCTAGTACCATATAGGCACAAATGCATTCATAGGGCAGTCATTTGTACCTAATGGTTTCTGGGTATGGATCATGATCTATTTCATTCATCAATTAAAACTCTAACTTGTTTTTACCCCAGAACTTCCCTCCGTTTCTGGGATATTGCATTTGACTACACAAATCAGCCGCCACTCATTACATCCCAATAAATCTGTTCCCAACAGCTAGGAAATCAGATACCACCAAAAATCTCTTTTAAGGAAAATTCCTCTAATTGACATCTTGTAAGTGTTATTTACCAGAACACTCCAAAGGATAGTTTGTATCAAATAACTCAAGTGCCTTGTGAAATCAAGTTAAATAATTGGAAAAAAACAAAACCCTATTCTGCCACATAACCTGTGTTCTTAAAATCTAACTGCCCCAGACCAGGGCAGTTAATATGAATAAATCTTGAAAGCCATACTTCCTAGGTCATTTCCTTCCCATCTCCCACTTAGATATCTGCATTGCACAAGTACATTTGAACTTATACATACTTAAAAGTTGATAAACCAAGGAGCATGAGGCATAATGAAACTTGAGTGCAGTTATGATGCCTATTTACTGTTAGGGATACCAAGCAATTTCAATAAAAATGTGACTGCAGATTTTTAAAAATCTGTTTGTTCAGCCAATCTACTTGGCCTATACTAGGTCACACTCAGCAGAATCATAAACCAAATGTCCACAGAGAAATTATTTGGGTTGATATTATTTCAGACATGGAATAAAGCCATATCTAGAACTAATTAGGGAAACATATTGCTTGTCACTCCAGCCTTATCCACTTTTTCTGTCTAACACATGGGGTTGGGATCATGCTAACAAGACACCACCCAGCTCCAGCATGATCACCTGATATCTACATATTGGGCATCACATTCACATTTATTGTTAACTGCCCTCGAATCGATCTCGACTCATGGTGACCCTATCGATGAGACATCTCCAAGACCCTCTGTCTTCCACTGCTCTGCTTAATTCCTACAACCCCTTAATACCCGTGACCTCCTTAATAGAGTCCATTCATCTAGCATGTGGCCTCCTCTCTTCCTACACATTCACATAGAGACCTATATATAAAACCTTGTGAGCTGTGTGCTTAATTTTTGTAATGTGTGAATCATTTTGTTTAGGCCTAGAAATTCTGAGCTGTTTGTTTTGGCTCTTGTGAAATGGTATCCATTGTGCTGTGCAGGTGGATTTGTCTTAAATTCTCTGGCAAGGGCCACACATTGGAACTAAGGAGTGTTTAATGATCCAGAGCAGGGGTAGGCAACCTTTCCCCTTTAAGGGCCGAGGGACTTCAGCTCCCAGAAGCCTCAGCCATGTTGGCCAATAGTCCCATGTTGGCCAATAGCTCCTGGGATTCTGGGAGCTGAAGTCCCTCGGCCCTTAAAGGGGAAAGGTTGCCTACCCCTGATCCAAAGTTTTTGAACTGCGCACGTGTAAATCTATTTGATGCACTCAGAGGGATACCAACTGGAAACCTCATGGAATAGTTGGTTGTAAATGTAACAAGAAAACACTCTTAAAAACCTTGGCAACCCAAGCTGTAAATTACAGATTGTCCCAGAATTAGGGTGGATTAGCTTGATGGCATTCTGCTACTGTACTTTGGGTCAAACATTTGCAAAAGGGATGAAGTTCTCTTGAAGAGATAATCCAATTAAATGTAGTATAGTGTGCTCTTTTTGTCCCAGATTAGCAGCACAACCCCTGAAGTCCCTAGACAAAACGAGACTAACAGTATAGATATTACAATCAAAGGAAGCTTTGCCTAGAAAGTTTACAATATATTTGTACTATACCTTAAAATTGAAGAGAGCAGTGGGACCATTTACATACTTTTATTAATAAATATTAACTCAGAGCAACAGTGTTAATTTCTGTTTGGCAGTTTGTGTTGCGAGTAATAAAATATGTCAACACTCATCTTAGCCACTACCAGTTCATCAGATAATGGATATTTGCATGTAAAAGAAAAGAACAGACTTAAGAGCTTTATTGGACCATGGCCAAGATGAATAAACCAAGCAGAAGGTAGTTGTTGTCCCTTTGAATAAATACATTTTGTGATTCAGTTCTCTCTGTGCTACAGAATGAACTCCTCTGTATATAGCACTGCTTATTAGCCACTTTCCTACATTATAGACAGTCAGCGTCTGCGGATGGATCTCCAAAAGATGGGTCTATTGGAAGGCAAGATGATGGATGAACTCTCTTCTCTCAAAGAAAAAATTGAACAAATGACTAAGGATTTAGAATTATACAATAATCTGCCAGCTCTGAAAGCATCAGGAGAAGATAAAAAGAAGGTAAGTAAAGTCAGAGACACTTGTGACACTTGCCTGAGACTGTGTTATTTGAATCTTCAGATTGAAATGTGTGATGTGTGCCATCTTGAACTGGCTTCCCATACTGGAGCTACATTTTCCTGAGAATAAGGTCCATTGAACTCACCAAGGCTCATATCTAAGTAGGCATGCATAAGATTGCACTATGAAACATGTTTAGAGTTGCTTCCCCAATTGTTATCTCACATGGCTACAAAATATCCATATGTTCAGTCCCAATAACATTGCTGTCATATTAATGTACCTACCTTTCCCTTGCAGCATAGTACCAAGAAGAAGCAGTTCCCACATATCTTTTTTGATTGGGTGGGAATAGACTTAACCATTAAAGAAAAAGCAGGGAAAGTGTGTGCGTGCACGCACACATAACGAAAATCAGCTTTTGAACCAATATAGGCCTAAAATTAAAAAGACATGAAAATATACCTTATAAAAGAACATGAGTCAGCAATGTGATGTAGCAGCTAAGAAAGCCAATGCAGTTCTAGGCATCCATAGGAGTATAGTGTCTAGATTGAGTGAAATAATAGTGCTACTTTATTCTGCTTCGGTCAGACTTCAGCTGGAATATTGTGTCCTGTTCTGGGCATCACAATTCAAGAAGTTGACAAGTGGGAGTGTGTCCAGAGGAAGGTGGCCAGATCTGGAAACCATGCCTTGAGAGGGGTGGTTTAGGGAGCCGGGTATGTTTAGCCTGGAGAAGAGATAGTTAAGACATGATAGCCATGTTTAAAATTTTGAATGGATGTCATACTGAGGCTAGAGCAAGCTTGTTTTCTCCTTCTCCAGAGACTAGAATATGGAGCAGTGGATTCAAGCTACAGGAAGCACTATACTACATTAGGAAGAGCTTCCTGACAGTCAAAGCTGTTTGACAGGGGGATATGCTGTCTTAGAGAGTGGCGGAGTCTCATCCTTTGGAGGTTTTTAAACAGAGGTTGAATGGCCAGCCGTTGGGAGTGCTTTGTGTATTCCTTCATGGCAGGGAGTTGAACTGAATCGCTATTATGTTCCCTTCCAGCTCTATGATTCTATGAAAAGTAACATCTAAAATTCCCTTTATAAATGTGAAACTATTGAACAGTATTCAGTGTTGGAACTTCTCTGCTGGTAAAATGGAATCCATTACAAATGGGAGGTGAGTGACCTCCTTCCCAGGAAAGGCCTCCCATACACTCCTAAAACCTAGTCCAGAACTGGTTTTCAGGAATCCACAAGGGCTGCAGCAGGGAGGCAAGAGAAGGTCTATTGTACTGTGGCACTGAGCCTTTTAACAAATTTCTTAGACCTAGAAAAAAGAATAAAACTTACCAAGTTCATTGGAAATAAACTCTATTGAAATAATGGTGCTTACTTATAAATAAGTATGTTTGCCGTGAAATGTAAATCAGTGTTGTAAAAAGTCTGCCAAGTCTCTCAACACATCTGCCTTGGTTGCTATTTACCATCAGGTTAGCTTGGACTTATGGTGACCATATGAATGAGAAACTACCATGAATTCTGGTCATCAGTTGCCCTGCACAGGTCTGACAATTCAGGGCAGTAACTTCCTTTCTTGAATCAATTAACCTGTAAAACATTTTTCCTTTTTTCCCCCTACTGCAGGGGTAGGCAACCTTTTTGAGCCGGGGGCCGGGTTGCTGTCCCTCAGACAATTGGGGGGGGGGGGCGAAGCAAAAAAATATATCCGGCCCCTGGGCCTTAGGTTGCCTACCCTTGCCCTACTGCCTTCCACTTTACAAAGCATTATCATCTTTTCCAATGAATCATGTCATCTCATGATGCATCCAAAGTTACAAGAGGCTCAGTTTAGTTGGCTGCTAGGGAGATTTTAGGCTTGATTTCCTCTTGGACCAATTCATTTGTCTTTTTGGCAGTCCATGGTACCTGTGGAACTCCTCCAGAACCATATTTCAAATGAGTTGAATTTTCTTCCTGTCAGCTTCCTTCAGTGTCCAGCTTTTGTTTACATAACTAGAAATCAATAATACTATGGCATTGTTATTTCTGACTTTGATATTTAATTATCTATTTTTACACTTGAAGATCTTTACCTTTGAAGGTTTCTAGTTCACATGGATAAATGGAAACAATTTAAGTTTTGGAAACAGGCAGAGATATGCAGACTTTAGGACTTATTGTCTCTTCCAAAAACTGGTAATCAGTTGCAAGAGTTCCATATTCTTGGTTCCATATTCTATATATAACCCATTTTGCTTCTTCGTCTGAAATTCAGAAACAGGCAACAGGGAAATTACTGCCATTTAAGCAGTTCATACTACTATGTGAAACTGAAGTTAAAGTCCTGGCTGCTAGGCTATGTACATGTCTAATTTTGGTTACTTTTTCTAATAATCTAGGAACAAAATCTGGGAAAAGGATTTCGATACAACCACTCCAGATTCTGATTAAAAAAAAAAGTTTGATTAAAGGGGCTAATGAAACTTCTGTCCTCAAATATCAAAGAGCACTCATAAAATCAAATCATTAGTATTTAAACCCCATGAAATTGGAAGTATTTTCTAAAGCCTCAAGTGGGTATTGTTGGTGACCATGTGGTGAGTTGGGGTGACCACCATCACATGTGGTCCTGTCTATGAGTACTTCATTTCTGGATTTTGGTATTTGCAGGAATCAATAAAATTGCATCACAAAAAAATTCTTTATCACCAGAGTTGGGACTATTTCTGCTCTGTCACTTTCTCAGTGGTTATATAGAGTCTGGAACATCACTGATGGAGAAACTAACTGGGAAAAGTATAGAGATAACCAAAAGTACTAGAAATAACCAGAACCATTCTAAATTCTATGATACATGGTACAAGTTCATTAGCTATACAAACAAAAAAATGCCAGTCTTCTCACTCCCACATTGATTTTTAGAGAAGTACTCTATTATAACTGTTGTCATGTCAGCTGGAGATTTCTTATTTGGATAGTCAGGAAACATCAGCTCAATATACTCCATTTTACTGGATCTGAGATGCACTGTTTGTTGGATATGCTTTTTTCTGTAAAAAAAATAAATGTAAAAACTAATTTAAAAAGACATCTAGTTTCTTTAACCGCTAATCCAAGGGTTAGAACACAAAGACATAGTTATATTAGTCTGGAAAATCAGTATGCAAATCTTGTAGCACCTTTGAGAGTAACTGAAAGAAAGAAGTTGGTACCATAAGCTTTCATAGGTTTGAGCCTGCATGTGAAGAAATAAGCTCAAGTCTACAAAATGCTCAAACTACCCACTTCTTTCTTTCAGTTACTTGCAAGAGTTAGTCATCTTCCAATTCCTTGACTTCAAACCTCCATTTCATTTTACAGCTGAGCCAAGATATAGAACTACTTTGATGTCTCCACCATCCACTTTTAAGTTATATAAATCATTTATGGTCATTTTTGTTTTTTTAATATTCAGCTATAACCTACTTTTGCACTTTTTTCCTTAATGTTCTTTGATACTGCACTATGATGTTATCCCAACAATGTTTTTCATCCCTTTATAACCAGAATTGACAGTAAGGAGAATTTTGTAGTCCTTGCCTGACCATAAAACTTCTCCAATTTTGTGGTTGCTATCTCTTCTGCCTCACTGGATCCAAAAAGAATGGTCTCTGCGAATCACACAAATGGGTTATATCTGCACCTGCACAGCTAGCTCAGAAAGTTCTAGTATCACTGGGTAAATCTTGGATTGCAACTTTCTGGCGGTAGCTCCCTCCAGCCCTATAAAGCCTCTGGCATTCCCGCTCTTTCCTCAGTTCCTTTCGTCCGCCGCATTAGCAGCTAGCAAGGAACTTCGTTGTTAGAGTTGTTCATTCCACTTTGGAAAAATCTTGACCTACGGCTTTTTGACCTAATTTTGCCTTGACTACTCTTTTGGATTTTGACTTCTGGTGACCATTTGCAAATCGTTTGACTTAGACTGGAGTACCGACCTTGTTTTTGCCTTGCAGACTTTGTTAATGGAGATGGATTCTTTCAAGCACTGCTCCAAATGCAACAGGAAAATACCAACTTCTGACCACCATGACCAGTGTGTCTTGTATCTCAGCAGGCTTATAACCTCAAGGCCTGCCCAATGTGCAAAGGCATGACCACCCAGGCCTTGAAAAATAGGGTGCTCAAACTGAAGGCTACCCTACGGAAACAAGCACTCCGACCTGCTTCAGAACCCACCGATACCTTCCCAGGTGAGGGTACTTCTTCTCCTGTAGTGGAGAAATATCAGGAGAGAGGTAGGACCAAGGTGAAGTCCAAGGATAAGTCTTCAGGGGAGAAGAAGACTTCTAAAGGTGATAAGGACTGGGGTGATGGTGGAGGAAAGAGGTCCTCCAAAAGGAAACACCTTGAGCCCTCCAACGAAGGGTCTCTGCATCCTTCCCCTGTTAAAAGAGCTCAATCCACCTCTCCCAAGAGGCAGACAAAATCATGCCATCCTGAGGCAGCCAAAAAACCACCAGCCTCCTTCGGTTCGAAGCTGATTCCAGTCACCTTGGTACTGAGGCCTTCAACCCCGTCAGTCCATGTCAATTCGGGGTCCGAGTCCGAGGCTGAGATACGGGAGCAGGAACCACCTCCTTTGACTCCCCATCTGCTTACTCATCCGGTACCAGGCACTTCTGCACTGGACAGTTCAGGAGAGCCCTTCAGCTCATCAAAGTGAGGCCATCTCCCTTGGCCTTCAAGCAGATCAGGCCGGGTTGGAGCAAAGACGGGAACAAGCTGACCCTTTCATACAGCGATATCCCAAGCTAATTTATAATGCCCAGGCCGGGTGTTATTACTTACCTGTACAACCAACCAGCTCAACCAACATTGGCTCTGTGAGGCTCATCCATCCCGAGAGTGCTCACTGCCTCCACCACCAGTTCCACCCTGACACGCTTCTCTATTGGTTATCAGACCGCTCCCAAGGTCCCCGGAGGATTCACTGGCTTCGAGTCATTCACCAGCTTGATCCCGGTCACAATCACCTGAATCCGAGAGAAAGAGGTCATCCAGTCTGACACCAATGGTGAGCCTTGCCTCGTCTTCTCCCACTGATTACATCAGATCGTTTGCAGATCAAGTGGTGAGGATGGTGAATGCCCTCGAGTTGGACGTTGCCCAGACGGATGAAGAGGCACTGGATTCAGTGGAGAGACAGGTCCATGGGAGAGTGCCAACCCCACCGGCTATCCCCTGTCTTCCCTCTCTTGAGAAGATTGCAAAAAGATCTTGGACAACACTGGCCACCATCCCATCGACTTCCAGGAGGATTGAAAACCTCTACAGGATTTCTTCTCTTGACCTCTCCTGGTTGTTCGAACATCTGCACCAGAATTCTGCTATTGTAGAGGGTGCTCAACTTGAATTCACACCCCGAACCTCCATTTCTCCCATGGACAGGGAGGGCAAGAAACTCAACGCTGTAACAAAAAAGATCTATGCTGCAGCCGTCTTGGATCTGAAGGTGGCGAACTATGGTGCCTGTATGGGTGCCTATGGTCAACACCTAATGGAGAAACTTGAGCCCCTTCTTGCTCGCATTCCTGATGAGGACAAGGCCTTGGCAATGGCCAGGCCGAAACACACGCTTTGGGTGGCCAGCAGATAGTTTCGGCAAGGAACTCCACCAATTGCGCCACCAAAATCTTGTCTGCATCTCTGGCTCTCTGTTGCCACGCCTGGCTCAGGGCATTGGACTTGACCCCTCAGGCAAAGACAGCCATAGAGGACATGCCCTTCGATGATTCTGGTCTCTTTAATAAAGAGACGAATGAGAAGCTGAACTTCCGTTACCGAATGAAGACAGCGGCAAAGAAGCACAGTATGTCCTCTATCTTCCAGTCACCGAGGCGGCAGTATGGGGCTCAACAGTACTCCTGGTACCAACCATACCAGCGTCAGTACCAACAACAGGAGCATCAGACACAGAGCCAAGGTCAGTCGAGACAGTGGCAACCTTCTCATTGCTCCTCTTCTTCCTTGGGCCATTGTCAACAACCACAGCTGCAGTACCAACAGGATTTTGGGAAGAAGCAATACGACTCGGACAAGAGGAGGTTATGAGATGGGGCCATGCACTTTGGCGAACCTCCTTCTGACTCCTGGGTGTTAGATATTGTTTGTAAGGGCTATGCCCTCAAGTTCGAGGAGCTCCCTCCCACCGGAGCTTTTCTGTCCACCAGCCCCTCAGACACCCTACTCAACAAAGTGCGCACCTTGATGGAGAAAGGTTCTATTGAGCCTGTAGACCCCTCTAGGCCCCGACACTGCTTTTTCTCACGTTACTTTACTGTCCACAAAAAGGACTCAGGCATCAGGCCTATTTTGGACTTGAGAGGTTTGACCTCCTATGTTCGATACCGATGGTTTCGAATGGTAATTCTTTCTTCTATCTTCCTGCAGAAGGGACACTGATTTGCAACCATTGATCTCAAGGACGCGTACTTCCACATGAGCATGTGGAGAAATCACAGGACGTTTCTCGCCTTTGCGGTTGGGACCAGCATCTATCAATACAAGGTCTTTCCGTTCAGACTCTCCACAGCCCCGAGGGTCTTTATGAAGTGCATGGCACCAGTGGCGGTGTACCTCCACCAGCGAGGGATCACAGTCTTTTCCTACCTGGACGACTGGCTCTTCTTGGCCTCCGTCCCAGCAAAAGCTTCAGGAGGACATCCAATTCTCCCTATCCCTCCTGGACTCCCTCGGACTTATAGTCAACAGGGAGAAGTCGAACCTGACTCCCTCGAGATGTGTCAAGTTCATTGGTGCCATTTTGGACTCAATACAGACCAAGGCCTTCCTCCCAGAAGACAGATTCCAAGCTCTAACCAGCACTGTCAATGCTTGTCTCAAGCACAGACACATCAGGGCTCATTATGTGCAGGTGGCACTGGGACACTTGGCATCAACGACCTTCATCACACCTTGAGCAAGACTCCACCTAAGACCAATACTATCTTGGTTCCTGTCACTATTTGATCCTACCTGTGACTCCCCGTCGAAGTAGCTCATGGTCCCGAGACTTGTAGTCGCGTCACTATGCTGGTGACTCGACCCAACCAATGTATGCATCGGAATGCCCTTCCTGGCACCGCAACCAGAGGTCAACTTGACAACAGATGCATCCCAGGAAGGATGGGGAGCACACTCACAGGACTTGACCGTCAGGGGCTTATGGTCTCTGGAAAAAAGAACACTCCACATCAACGCTCTGGAGATGTTGGTGGTGGAGAAAGCACTCAGAGCATTCCAAACAGAACTGACCGGCAAAGTGGTGCTCCTTCTAACAGACAACACCACCGTTATGTTATATTTGAACAAACTAGGAGGTACCAAGTCCCCAACTCTTCTACAAATCACCACCCGCATCTGGAACTGGTGCATCGACAAGATCCTCTTGCAATTGGTGCACCTGCCGGGAGAGGACAACGACCTGGCAGACAAACTCAGCAGCTCCACCAATCCCTGCCACGAATGGCGCCTCCACCCGGAAACGGTCTCACGCCTCTTTTCCATCTGGGGCAAACCAAAGATCTACCTCTTCGCAACCAAGGAGAACACGCACTGTATAGAGTTCTGTTCTCGAATTCCAGCCCCAAACTCGCAAGGCGATGCCTTCCAGTTCGAGTGGTTTGGGAGGATGTTCTATGCTTTTCCCCCATTTCCACTCATCAGAAAGGTCATCGCCAAGATGAAGACAGACGGGACGGACACCATCCTCATCACATCATGGTGGCCAAGACAGTCGTGGTTGGCCCCCCTTTTACACCTCACCCAGGAGGATTGGCACCGCCTTGAGTTCCGTCCTGACCTCCTCACAATACACAACGGTCAGGTGCGACACCCAGATATGAACTCTCTTCCCTTGGTAGTGTGGAGGATCCATCATTGGCAGCATTACCTACCTTGGTACAGACTGTGATTCAGGCTGCACAGCAACCTTCCGCTATAAAGTCTTACTCACTTACATGGAATAAGTTCCTGGACTTTCTGTCGATAAGGGACCTGTCTCCATCTCATGTCTTAGTACCGACGGTCCTGGAGTTTCTGATGTTTCTTGTGGATTCAGGCTTATGCCTCAACTCTGTTAAGTGTTATCTATCTGCCATTTGTTCACACTACCAACTTGAATGCAGGCCTTCCTTTTTTGTGGACCTTTCGGTGAAGAGGTTCCTCAAGAGATTAAACAACCTTCACCCCCCCATGTTCACTACCGACCTTGGCTTGGAGTCTAGATCTGGTACTATCCTACTTCTCCACCAAACTGTTTGAACCCTTGGCCACTACGGACTTAAGATTGCTGATGTGGAAAACAGCATTCTTAGTGGCCATCACCTCGGCCCACCGAGTGGGCAAATTGTGTGCCTTGTGGATGGACCAACTGTATCTGTGTTTCCACAGGAACAAAGTGGTCGTCTGTACTGTACTCCATACAGTTTCTACCCAAGGTGGTGTCGCCCTTCCATATTAACCAAGAAATTGTGCTTCCCATCCTGCCCCCAACCCAACAACTGATACTGGATGTAGACTGCATACCCTAGACGTTCGAAGGGCACTGGCCTTTTATCTGGAAAGAACCTCGGGTTCGAGGCGCTCTGAGAGACTATTTGTATGCTACTCAGAGGCCAGGAGAGGACTGCCTGTCACACCCCAAAAACTGTCTAAGTGGGTGTCGTCAACCATTCATCTTTGTTATGAACTGGCAGGCAAAACTCCACCGAGCCGGGTGCGTGCACACTCCACCAGGGCGGTAGCTGCATCCTCCGCATTTTTGACTGGGGTGCCTTTGGAGGATGTTTGCAAGGCTGCTGTCTGGTCCCAGCTAATGAGTTTTTATTAAGCACTATAAGCTGGATGCAAGAGCCAGACAAGAAGCCTCTTTTGGGAGGGCAGTGTTGTTAACTGGTTTGTACTGATTATTGCACTGTTTCTTGCATACTTGAATCAAATGCAATGACACTTGAATGCACTTGCACTTTAAGGTTTACAGTTTATTGTTGCTAATAAAAATATTTCTTGTTTAAACTTACAAGATTGGTGTCAAGACACTCCCTCCTCCACTGACTGAAGCTTGTCAGTCTAAATAACCCATTTGTGTGATTCACAGAGACCACGAAGGAGGAGGACAGATTGCTTACATGTAACAGAATTTCTTCGAGTGGTCATCTGTGAATTCACACAAATCCCACCCATCCTCCCCTCAGTCGTGTCCTGCTCTTACTATAAAAATTCCTGCTGTCGCTGCTTAGCGGCATACGTTTTGGAACTTAGGAAAGAGCAGGAACACCAGGGGCTTTATAGGGGTGGGCGGAGCTACCGCCAAAAAGTTGCAATCCAAGATTTGTCCAGTGATACTAGAACTTTCTGAGCTAGCTGCGCAGGTGCAGATATAACCCATTTGTGTGAATTTGCAGATGACCACTCGAAGAAATACTGTTACAGGTAAGCAACTTGTGCATATGTGGCTGTGATAGGATTGTGCAGCTCTTTTCTTTTTCAAGCACAAAAGAGCACCATAAATTCACTTCAGCTGCTTTCCACAATGTTAACTCACTGATAAATATAACTAAAATAGTTTAGTTTACAAGACTAAATGGTGGATGGTTTATTTTATTTAATATTTTTGTAATAATTCTACTTCTTTGCCATATCTTCCTTACAACACTGGAATAATCTGTGTATTGATTTTTAGCTTTGTCTGCAAAACTTGCTTTATGATTTGTGTACCTTTCATTCATTGAACAAATGCCTGAGCAAAAGAAATGAACAAATATACAGTAAGTATAGGTAGAAGATTGGTTAATGATGATGGTAACAGTAATAATAACAATAATGGCAAAGTGTTACCTTCCTGTTGTTGCTGGACTGTAGCTCCCAGCAAGCTTAACCATTATAATGAGTGGCAGTGGAGTACTTACTGTTGGTATCACCCGTTGAAGGGGGCGGGTCCCCAAAAGCAGAAGGGGCAGGGCTTCTGTGAGAAGGTGGTGCTCCCTCCCCCGATCCTCCTTGCTTCGGCCTGGCTTACCTCAGGGGAAAGCCTAGCAAAAGAAGGGAGCTGGCTAGAGCGTGTGCGCACAGATGCAGAAACGGCCACCCAGGCCAGAGGCCCCCCCCCGAAGGCATATGTGGACATGTGGCTGGGGAAACAGCCACCCGCCCATCCCTGGGCCGGGAGACCCCTGCAGGGGGCAGGGGGTCAACCTGTTGTCACCCCCTCTCCTGTGGTGTCATCCCCTTATGGGGTGTCACCTGGTGCAGTCCCCACCCCCCAGTGACGCTACTGATGAGTGGTGTACAATCCTGAGAGTAACAATCCAAAAACACCTGGAGAGCTACATTTTGATCACCCCTCTTGTACAATAAAAGAGAGAAAGTATTCATATAAATGATATTATTTTTTAGTCCTAAAGAAATAACTGTCATGTGTAAGGATCAAAATTCACTTTTCTATTATATATTTCTTCAGCTCCAAAGATCAGTAATTTCAATCATATTCTGAAAAACAAATGGATTCACACATATTTGTATGCTTTGCCAATGCAATCTCTCAGGTGCACAGTCATATGTTTACTTAGATTTAAGCATAAACATTTTTCTGTCCATGAATTTTAAAAATGGGATCAGCATTTTTAAGACTAATGTCTAATCCTTTGATCATTTTCTTACACAAAGAAACTGCAAGAGGAGAAAGAAACACTGACAAAGCGCAGGAATGCTTGCAAGAAAATTATGGAGCAGCTGAATAAAGAATATGAAGGCCTGAAGCTGCAGCTGCACGAAAATGAGACACATGCACAGGTACCTTTGAAAATACCGTTTCCCTTGAGCATTGCCTATCTCCAACTTTTAAGCATTGTGAATTTTGCCTTAGTAAACAAAAAACTTTTAATTGATTTCTTTCCAAGAAAAGCTGTCTGTGACAGAACTGAATTAGACAGAAGAAACATGAAACTTTTCCGTTATAAACCCAAGAATCGTAATATTATTACTCTAACAATAAATACTTGTAAATACCATTTGAGTAATTGAGATGAATTTTGAGAAGCTAGTCTGTGTCGAAGCCAGAATATTTTCTGCTCTGTTTAAATGAGACAAAGGGGAACACAGACATTTGCATAGGACCTCCCTTGGATAACTGAACCCTCAGATAATAGAGAACCCAATTACTTTCAATAAGACAGATGACTTCCAGCCCAAGCGTACCATAGAATCATGCTGGAAGACCTAGAAATGAGAGGGAACACTTCTCTAGATATTTCTCAGTCCTCCAGTACAATTCTGTGGTATGCTTGAGGCCAAACGTTGACTGTAGAATTGCAGTGGAGGACGTAGAAATGCCTAGAGAAAACATATTTTTTCAGACATGGGTAAGTGAAACCACGGATTCTGAATTTGTGGATATGAGGGTAGGGTCATCCTGTATTTAAGTCCAGAGTCTCATCTCATTGTAGGGATATATTGGTGTATTATTTTTATTATTTTTTCTACAGTGTCTGGTTTTCTTTAATTTATAATCTTTATTTTTAAAAACAAAATCAGACTTGCAGACTCACTTCCTTTACATTACATTAAACCAGGAGTATCAAAAGGTAGCTTGCAAGCAGCATGCAGCCCTGATATCAATGGGCACCAGCCATCTTGCTTTGCATACTCACTGTTGAAAATCTGACTTTGGTCAGCAAATGTTGGTGAGAAACTGGAAAATTGTCACTTCAAACTGAGTCTATACCACATGACACGGCATGTTCTATTACTGCACTTTTGAAGTATAAAATGTTGGCTTCAGTAGAGCTACTTTGAAAAATTCGTTGCAGAATAACAGTATCAGGAGAACAAACTGATACTGTGAAAATTATATTGTTAGGAAGCAGTCATCAATATAATAGCTGCATTACCTTCCTGTTGATGCTGGAAATGTGTTGTCCAGGTCCCAGTATTCGGCCTCCTTTCTTATAGTTATCTCAGTGCAGTCCTGCTCTTATCACAGTTTCTGGCATCAGACAGGAAACCTTGCTATGGAAATAAGGAAGTTTCTACTGTACAGTTCAGGGCCCAATATAGTCTCAAAATGTGTTCTTTGATAAGCCTCATATATTCAGAAAACAGCTCTCTACCAAAAGAAATCAGTTCATGAAAATTCCATTGTATATAATTCATAATTTTCATTACTAATCTACTACATACTCTACTATAATTGTATTTAATACATTTCCTGTTTGTATGCAGTGCAGACCTTTTGATATTTTGAAGTTGCAAATCTTATTTGTGTTTTATTTGACCCTTTGTTATTGTTTTAATTTCTACGCTCTTCTGAGTCAGTATGCCTACCATTTTCCTGTTGAAACAAAAAGGAAAGGATTGACTATGCCAACCTATATATATATATATATATATATATATATATATATACATACACACACACACACACACACACACACAGAAAATTTAGTGGCTGGTGGAGTCTGAGAGAGTTAAAGGGCAATACATACATTCACATATCAGATCTTCAGAAGTAAGCCCTATGGAATTTAGTGGGACTTGCTGCCAGGTAAAGATGTGTTTAAGTGTAATTAATCTTGCTTTGATTGATTTTGTATATCTAAAAATTAAGTGTGTTTGTGCCTGTCTGTCTGTCTGTCTGTGTCTGTTTCATTATGTCAGTTCTCAGTTTTGCTGTTATTGTTTTGTTCTTCCAGCTTACAAATCTGGAAAGGAAGTGGCAGCATCTTGAACAAAATAATTTCGTCATGAAAGAATGTATCCTTTTTTTAACAAAAAGGGATAAAACTTTTATATCTATACTAATCACAATAAATGATTTTTAAAATCTTTGACCTGCCAAAATTGCTAGGAGTACAAGTGTGTAAAGGAAGGGATAGTACTAGAAATTTCACTTTGTCAGGTGACTTTTACAGTTGGCAATATTATTTTGGCCAACTATCTCAACAAATCAAGTGAAAGACTGTATGTCGATATACACAAAATAGAGACATAAATTTATTTTGTGTTGTATGAATGGTGGATAAGTATGTTTACAAAATGACAGACTTGGGCATGGAGGAAGTAGTCAAATCCAATAACAAAACAATAAATACAGTACACAAAATAGGAGAATTCTTAACATCCAAAGTAAATAAGTAAACAATGTAACTAATATACTTGTACTATCCAACTAAGAGCCAGCATGTCGTAGTGGTTTGAGCATTGGACTTTGACTCTGGAAAGCAGGATTCTAATCCCCACTCGGCCATGAAAAGCCACTGGGTGACCTTGAGCAAGTCACATTCTCTCAGTCTTAGAGGATGGCAATGGCAAACCCCCCCTGAAGAAACTTGCCAAGAAAACTCTGTGATAGGGTCTCCTTAGGATCATCATGTCAGAAACAACTTGAAGGCAAACAATAACTATCCAACTAATAATTATATAGTGAAACTGAATATAATATGAACAGTAATGCAAAGGCAGCAGATAATTAACATGAAGTAAATAAACTTATTGTCCTTGAGTCTTCAAACCATGTGTACTTTTAACAGTTTTGCTGAAAAGCTGGACAATCTTTATTGAAAACCTGTAGTAAAAAAGCTGGACTTGTGATGTATGTTGGGGAGCTGAATAAGCTTTACTGAAGCACTGTACTAGTAATAAGCTTATAAATTGTAAAATCAACCTTTGACAAGTCTTCAAAACATAATTCCTTTGACAATAGGAATGAGAAGCTGAACAACTGTCATGAAGAACTGTAAACATACTATGATCAGGCTTCACTGACAAGCTATTACCATAACAACAAACTTTGCTGAAGAGCTGTAGTAGTAATAAGTAGTAATATATAAAGTTGAACAGTTGAAGATACAACTAACTCTGAAACTATGAAGTCATTTTTTTAAAAAAAGTCATCAGTAATAATAATGATAATAAAATTCATTTCTATCCCACCCCTCTGCAGCGCAATCGGGGTGGCTTACAACAATTAAAATTACAATAAATACATACAACCCAAAAAACCCACCCACCCCTTAAAAATTATTGAACTTAAACAATTAAAAACATTTTAAATTAAATCACAGCATAAAAACAAAGCATCACGACAGCAACAGCATAGAAAAGGAAAAGAATTAACTAACTCTTGGGCCAGGATAATTATTCAGGAAAGGCCTGCCGGAAGAGATCCGTCTTAACAGCCTTTCTGAAGCTGTTTAAAGTGGTAATAAGACAGATCTCGTCCGGCAGGCCATTCCATAATCTGGGCGCGGTAGCAGAGAAGGCCCTCCGGGAGGTTGCCAACAACCTTGTTTTCATAGGCTCTAGCAAATTCCTCCCAGAGGATCGAAGTGTGCAGGGTGGATCATACGGATCATATCAGTAACAGTGAATATATGTTTTTTGATTACTATTCATAGTATTTTCCAGACTCCAAGAAGCTAGTTCATACAAAAAATACACATAAAGAACAATTTGTGGCACCAACAAGGTATAATAAACAACAAAAATGTTAATAAAACTTTAATGCATTTACCCCATACAAATGAAACTACCAGTATAAGTTTTTATCAACTCACATCCTCAACTGTGAAAGTAAACCATATTTATACTACAACCCATTTTAAAAATACAAAAAATCTATTGCATTTTCTGACTGGGATACTTTAGTCCCACATATTATGGGGGGTTGCAGACGCTAGGGAATCATGGGAATTGTTTTTTTCTGAGACATTGAGCTTTCTCTGTCAGAGAGCTCGGTGCCACAATAAACTACAGTTCCCATGATTCCCTAACCCTAAAAGTGGACTCAATTTGCACTATTTTTTGGCAGTCTGCAACCCCCCTATAATACATTAGGACAAAATATCAGCCATGCCATTTTGTGCTTGAAACATGATGCAGGGAGATTGATATGACTGCTCAGATGAAAAACAATCCTTCTCTTCCTCAAAGGTAGGAGGGCAACAAATGCATGCTCACTTGATCCATCAAGGAAGGACCAAATGGAGATACTGACATTATGAGAGGCAGGAAGGGAACAAACAGTTCTCTGTAGAGTAGCCTGAAATATCATTTGGGACTACTCAGGGCCAAAGAGGGATTCAAACAGAGAAATATCACTGGAAACATTTGAATTGCTCCTAATAGAAACTATTATTTGCAATGTAATCTGTGAAGCAAAACACAGGGCATAGAATGAGAAGAACCCTACCAAAGTCAAAATACAGATGGCCCTTGACATCACTTGAGTTGAAGGAATATATTGGCCTACTGTTTCCTAGGAGAGGAAGGCTAATCATGGGCAACAGAAAGACTCAGAGGAAATGTGGTATCCAATCCAGGGCACTTCCACTTCTGAGCAGTGATGAGCCTGGAAAGATTTTGCAAAATAATATAGATGTCTAGTAAATTGGTTGCCAGTAACATCTTTTTGCAGGGAAAACTATTATAAATTGTTATTTACTTATCTGTGATAACATGGTAGAAAACCTTTTCCTTAACATTCATAATTAGTTATAGCAACAAAAACCCAGGAGAGTGATTACCGTCACATCATGAAGAATGTAACAAAACAGATTACAGAATATAACAAAACCCTTATTGAAGCTTTACAGAACAGCAAGAACTGAACCCAGGTGCTTCTTTCATGTGTCAGTGGATCAATGAGAGAATTTATCTAAATGCATTGCAAACTTCAGACTTCTGCACCAGTGCAGTGCTCAATATTGATTTTTATATACCTATCTCATATATACTGGATAATATACACACAAAAACCCAGGAGCTTTACCTTATTCAAAATGTTACTTTACTGAGTTTGGTCCTGTGTTCTCAAACAGTGGTTTGTTGAACATACGTTAATATACCATTTTGAAATACAGCTTCTGATGGTACCTGCAGATGGATCTTATTGTTATATTTTAGTGGCATATTAACCTCAGCAGCAGAGAACGTTATGTTTATTTGTATACTTCTACCCATTTTTCTTATTTTGTAAGAATTTTTATGATGGGGGAAGCTGAACTTTGAGCATAGTTTTAACAATGTTTCATGAATTTTGAGCATAGTTTTAACAATGTAACCAACGGTAATATAAATCCAAGGGGAGATTAACCAGTATAAGTGTATTCCAAAGATTACTGTGTCATTCCCTTCACTTTGAGATATATGTGTAATAATAGCTTGCTTATGGATAAAGGCCTTCTAATTCGTAAAGTCTAATTTGCAAAAAAAGCAAAAAGATAGCAGAAAGTAGATGTGGGTGATTAACCACATTTAAAAGGCTAGTATGATGTTTTCTTCTACTAATACTGGGAATGGGAAAAGAGAGAAATGACTGAAGCATTTGTTACATTTGAATGTTTAATTTTTTATAATGACAGAAATGTAACATTTGCTTATAATACTAAAGAGACCTATATTTTTGCAGCTCTCTGAGGATTATTGGCATCTATACAATTGTACGAAAGCTGTGGCAGATAATGAAAGGCTGCATCTCCTCTGCTGAAAACAAAAATAAAACCATAGAATAATATGTTAGTCTGTTGTATCAAAACTACCAAAGAGTCCTATGACATTTAAAAATCTAATTAAAAATTTATGTAATAAAACTTTACAGACTTGATCCATTTTGTCCAATGCATGTCTGGTCCTGAGTTACAAATATATGCATACATAGGTCAAGTGTAAAAACAGTGTGGTCAAAGTGAAATGAAATTACATATAGTACAGACCATTGCACCTATGTTACAGTCAGATCCAGGCACTGAGAAGTTCATTAACAAGGCAACCTTGTATTCTTCTTTGTAAGTAACTGACAACAACTTCAACGGAGCTTGCTCCTCAGACTTCATAGGATTGCACTATTACATATGAAGTGTGTGTGGGTCCCCCCCCACACACACCTTTAATCCTGATATAAGACAAAGAAATAAAAGGAAGACAGGAAAGGAAAGGGTGGAGGTGGAATGCCGCTTGGAATCAGTGAAAGGGTGGTGTTTCACAGAAGAAGAAGAAACAACAGCATTTGGGGGGGAGGAATCTGGAAAAAAATGAGAAGCTAATGTACTTCTGGGGCAATAAATTATTCATACAATGCCAGATTCAATGTGTTATTTTGCTTCTGATCTATTGCTCAAATACTTGTTTTCCTTCTAAGCCTTATACTCCTAAGAGTTTCTGCTCTCAAAAACGACATCAAGTGTCATTATGCAAAGGGGTCTTGTAGCACTTTTCAGACTAGAAAGATGTTGAAGCATAAGCTTTTGTAGATTTGGCCTACTTCCTCAGATATAGCATGTTGGCTAGGAAGAACCTTTATAATCAGTCTGTATGATAGCCATAGAAATGCAAAATGTGTGGGTATGGTGACCAAGTGACAAGCTCAATTTTAACTATGGTTGTTTAGGGCCAAAGGCAAGTGGAAAGATGTTGCCTAAGGTCAGGGTAGGTGGATGACCACATGAATGATGGAGAGAGTTTGGGCTGGAAACCAGAAGGGAGATAGGATAAACTGGCTAAGAGGGGCTTCAGGTGGCTGGAGTGTTAACCAGTGTTATAATATGTGTAGTGTGCCAGGAAGCCATTGTCTCTGTTCAACCCACTGTTGATAGTCAAGTTTGTAAATTTATTGTTCCCAATAGGCAAAGGAGTCAGACAAGGCACCATATTTGTTAAACTTGTACACGGAAAACATCATATGAAGAGCAGGGTTAAACTTAGAAGGAGGAGTGAAGATAGGAGGAAGGAACATCAATCTAAGATACACGATAATACCAATGGAAAACATCATGGACTTAGAACACTTGCTAAGGAAGGTCAAGGAAGAAAGTGCAAAAGCAGGCTTGCTGCTGAACATAAAACAAAAATAATAACCATGGAAGACCTATATACATTTAAATCAAAGAATGAGGAAATTGAAATAGTTAGAGATTTCTCGTACCTGGGATCAAACATTGTTCAGAATGGAGACTTCAGTCAAGAGATAAGAAGGAGACTAGGAATGGGAAGGGAAGCCATGAAAACTAGATAAGATCCTAAAGAGTAAGGATACATAACTAGCACTAAAGTTAGAATTGTCTAAGCCAGGGGTAGGCAACTTTTCCCCTTTAAGGGCCGAGGGACTTCAGCTCCCAGAAGCCTCAGCCATGTTGGCCAATAGCTCCTGGGATTCTGGGAGCTGAAGTCCCTCGACCCTTAAAGGGGAAAAGTTGCTTACCCCTGGTCTAAGCCATGGTATTTCTAATTGCTCTGTATGGATGTGAGAGCTGGACAGTGAAAAAAAAGCAGATAAAAAGAAAAAAACTCATTGGAGATGTGGAGCTGGAGAAGAGTGCTGAGGATATCATGGATGGTCAAAAAGACAAACAATGGTTCCTTGAATAGATCAAGCCTGAAATATCCCAAGAGGCCAAGATGACTAAATTAAGGTTGTTGTACTTTGGCCACATCATGAGAAGGCAAGACATATTAGAAAAGGCAGTAATACTGGGAAAGTTTGAGGGTAAAAGGAAGAGGAAGATTGCACACCGGATGGCTAAACTCAATTAGGGAGATTACAGGCGTGAGTCTGCAGGACTTGAACAGAGCAGTGGAAGACAAGGGTCTTGGAGATGTCTCATCCACAGGGTCACCATGAGGTGAGGTCAACTTGAGGGCAGTTAACAACAAATTTGTTCTAATTCAGCTTCTTCTCTTTCCAAACTCCTTTCATCATCTAGATTCATATCCACCCACTTACGGTACAACTTCTTTCATACAGTTAGTCTCAAAGGTGTTACAAGATCCCTTTTCATATTGATATTTCAGACTACCACAGACATGTATCTGAATTCAAGTGTCAGTATATTTCATGTAATCCATGAGTATTAAGTAGCTCTGTTATCTATTACATTATCTGGGGCCCTTTCACACTATGTAGTAATAGCACTATGATTCCAGTTTAACTATAACAAGTGCATCCTGTGGACTCCTAGGATTTGTAGTTTGGGGAGGCCCTAAAGTCTCTGGCTGAGAATTCTGAATACTTCTCCCTGAACTGCCAATCCCAAGATGCCATAGGATGTTGCCATGGTAGCTAAAGTGGAACCATGGTGTTATAATTATGTAGTGTGAAAGTGCCCCTAGATTCAGAGCTCCCTGATAATCACACTTGGTTTAAACTTGGACAGAATTTCACTGTGTACCTAGAATTAAACTGGAATATATCAGATGGTTTATTTAACAAAAAAATATAACATCTAAGGGCTGTGTGGCTGTTAAAGTAGCTGATAATTTTGACCCCTGTTGTCCCTGAACTATATTTAAAAAATATTTGAAGTTTTTTGAATCTGACAACTGCCTTTTCTTGTCTTTAAAACAAAAGACTGTTATAGGACATTCCCATCTATTCTCTCAAACGGAGTCACTTAGACAGTCAACTTTCTAATTAGTACATGGATCAACTTGGTCTCATAGTCAAACCATTATTACAATCTTCCTGTATTTGGAGGACTGGCTCTTTGTGGCTCCATCTCCAGAACAACTGACCAGAGATGTCGACTTCGCCTTGTCCCTCCTAGACTCCTTTGGCCTAATAGGCAATGAGGAAAAGTCCAATCTAGCACCTGCCAGGCAAGTCAGATTTATTGGGGCCATCCTTGACTCCTAAAGGTCTATTGCTTACCTTCCTTTGACAGATTTCAGGCCTTATCCAAAGCTATTTGAGATTGCCTAGTTTACAGGAGGATCACGGCTCACACTGTCCAAGTGGCCCTCGGTCACATGGCCTCAACCACCTATGTTACCCGTGTCAGACCATCCCAAGAAGTGGCTCACGGTACCGAGACTGGTAGCAAAGACACTTCACTGGTGGCTCAGTCCCGAAAACATTTGTATAGGGATGCTGTTCCTCCCGCCACACCTTCAGATCTCACTAACCACAGATGCCTCCATGGAAGGTTGGGGCACCCACACCTCGGACCTTACAGTCAGAGTCAAGTGGTCCCTCCAAGAAACTTCTCTCCACATCAATGCCCACGAGATGAGAAAGCCCTCAAGGAATTCAAGATGCTCCTCAGTGGCCAGACAGTGCTCCTACTGACAGACAAGACCACTGTCATGTACTACTTGAACAAACAAGGAGGAACACTATCCCAAACACTCCTCGAGATCACACTCCGCATCTAGGACTGGTGCATATAATGAAGGATAATCCTACAAACGATTCACCTTCCGGGAGAAGAAAATCTGGCAGACCAACTCAGCAGGTGCTTGGGCTCGTACCATGAATAGAAGCTCCATCCCGAGATGGTACAAACTCTGTTTCTCAGGTGGGGCACACCAGCCTTGACCTCTTCACACACACCTCGACAACCAGTGCGGGACATTCTGCTCCAGAATTCAGTCCCCAGGCTCCTGAGCTTATATGTTCCTCTTTGAATGGTCAGGGAAACTACTCTACACTTCTCCCCCTTTCCACTCATCACCAGGGTCATAGCCAAGATGAGAGTGGACTGCTCCAACGCCATTCTCATCACCCCATAGTGGCCGAGATGTTCGTTCCGCTTCTCCACCTATCCCAGAGAGAATTCTACTGGCTTCTGTCCCATCCTGACCTCCTGACTGTCCATGGGGGTCGGGTTCGACACTCGGACATCGACACCCTTCCTCTGGTGGCATGGAGAATCTGCCTATAGAAGCCTTACCTGACATGGTACGGACTGTCATCCTAGTGGTCCAAAAGCCCTCTACTAGGAAGTCTTACTCCCTGAAGTGGAAAAGATTTCATGACTTTCTTATCCAGAAAGGCCTTTCTCCATCCCAGGTCCATGTGCTGATCATCTTGAAATTTTTGATGTCCCTGGCTTACGCAGGACTATGTCTTTCCTCTCTGAATTGTTATTTAGCAGCCATCTGTTCACCCTATCAATTTGATGGCTGACCCTACTTCTTCAAAGGCCTGTTGATTAAGAAATTCCTCAAGAGATTTAACAACCTTCACCCACAACATTGACCCTGACCCTGGCTTGGAACTTCTAATTGGTACTTACCTTCCTCTCTGGCAAGCCCTTTGAGCCCATTGCCACTATGGACTTTAGGACATGGAAGACTGCCTTCTTGATGGCCATCACCTCAGCTCAACGTGTGAGTGAGATTTGCACTCTGAGGGTTGACCAACCTTACCTCTGTTTCCACAAGGACAAGGTAGTGCTCCGTCCCAACATCAATTTTCTGTTTAAGGTGGTCTCCTCCTTCTACCTCAATCAGGATATTGTTCTACCTACTTTGGCCCCAAACCCAACTCCGGTACTGAGTGCCAGCAAAATGCCCTCGATGTCCGAAGGGCACTTGCTTTCTGTGTGGACAGAACTTCGGGTTTGGCGCATACCGAGAGACTTTTGGTTTGTTACTTGGAATCCAAGATGGAACTGCCTGCCACTTCACAGAGATTTTCTAAATGGGTGACTGCTGCCATCCATCTGTGTTATGAACTTTTGGGGAAGACTCCTCTGCAAGCATGCTGTCTGGTCCCAGCCATTGACTTTCATTAAACATTACAGGCTGGATACCAGAGCCAGATGGGGGGCAGCTTTTGGGAGGGCAGTGTTGCTTTCAGGGATGCATTAAAAGGTTTGTTGTACTGTGTGTTTTCTATGCTTTTTAAACCAAAATAAGACAAAACAAATGACACTGACGATCTTTTCGAGTTTCAATCTTTTATTGTTCAAAATAAATACACTCTGTTTCAACTTACTATTGGTGTCGTCCTCCACTGACGAAAACTTGTCAGTCTAACCATTTGTGTGATTCGCAGAGACCACGAAGAAGAAGGACAGGTTGCTTACCTGTAACTCTAGTTCTTCAAGTGGTCATCTGCAAATTCACACAAATCCCTCCCATCCTCCCCTCAGTCATGTTCTGCTCACTTCATTCCTTGTGATGCTGCTATGCAGTGTCCTTATGGAACTGAGAAAGAGCGGGAAGACGCCAAGCTTATATAGAGGGTGAGTGGAGCTACTGGCAAAAAGTCTTCCCAAGTGATCCCAGAATGTTCCGAAGCTTGCTGCACAGGCGCAGAATAACCCATTTGTGTGAATTCCCAGACGACCACTCAAAGAATTACAGTTACAGGTAAGCAACCTGTCCTTCCTTATCCACATAGTCAACTATCCACAGCTTGAAAATATTCCAAAAATCCATAAATTCCCAAAAGCCAACCTTGATTTTGCCATTTTATATAAGAGACACAATTTTATTATGCCATTGTATATAACAGAACTTGAGCATCCATGGATTTTGATATCCATGAGGAGTCCTGAAACCAAACCCCAGTGGATACCAAGAGCCCACTGCATACAATTATAGCACTATGACTCCACTTTAACTACCATGACGGCATCCAGTGGAATTTCAGGTTTTGTAGTTTGGTGAGGAAATACAGCTCTCTGGCTGAGAATTCCTCTCCCTAAAATGCCAATTCCAGGATTCCATGGGATGTTTCCATGGCATCTAAAGTGGAATCATGGTGTTATAACTGTGTAGTGTGAAAGGACTGCTGGTAACCCCATCCTGCACCTTTATCAGTTATGCAGAAGGCGGGATTTCGTGAGAAATTTTACCTCTACAAAGCTGTTAACAAAACAGGAGACTTGTCACCTTGTGTATCTGGCTACTTTTCTATGCAACATTGGAAAGACAAAGTGATGGCAGTGCCATGCAACATCTTCCCATATTCCATAGAAAAGGCAAACATATGTAGTGCTGAATTACAGAAGTGCCAATTTCCTGAGTCAACACAGTAAGTCTGTTGCAATCTGTTTTTCATATTACAGTATCTAGATAAGAACAAGACTATAGGGCTGAATCCTTTATCAGGGGAAATTCCCACCAATATCTCTTCCTTCCTTTTGGGGAGAGCTTTTCACTATTACTCCCCTTTTTTTCATGAGATAAAGTTGGTTTCTAACATAATCACAGGAATCTTTTTTTATTTTACAGTCACTTGGTTTATCTACCAAAATCCTTTCATGTTAACACAACACATTTTGATGAGTAATGGAAAGACAGCATATGCTGAATAAACATAGTGAAATAAATTCTTTTTTTGCTTTTATGTGGACTTCTTCTTATGACATGACACTGGCTGGTTTTGTGCTGTAAAAGAATATGGAAAAGTTTGTAGGCTTTTGTTCAATCTTTCCCAAGACATCTATCATAAGTAAATCTTGTCTGTAGAGTTATCTGCCCTTATTTTTTCCCTACCAATCTTTTCTTATTAATGTCTGAATAAGGAACCCATTATAGAATTCACAAAAATAAAATGTAATATGGGTAGGTAGGTAGTCACTTGGGATTGTGGTTTTATCAATGCAGTTTTTTATCCCATAAATGAGGATGAACATTTTATTTTTAATTCATTATTTTGTTCATAAAAGTAATATATTGTATGAAGAAACTTCCTTTTCTTTTTCTTTTCTTTTATAGTAGTCTTGAAGATAGAGTATGGTATCTGCAATGCCACCCTATAGTAAGGGTATGGGGGAAAGGGCCATTGCAGACTGCCAGAAATAGTGCAAATTGAGTCCACTTTAAAGATTAGGGTTAGTGCTAGGGAGTCATGGGAATTGTTTTTTTCCTGAGACATTGAACCTTCTCTGTCAGAGAGCTCTGGTGCCACAATAAAATACAGTTCCCATGATTCCCTAACCCTAACCCTTAAAGTAGACTCAATTTGCACTATTTCTGGCAGTCTGCAAAGGCCCAAAGTTAACTTGGTATGGTGCCTGCAGACTGCAACCCACTTAGAACATCAATCAGATATGGAAGATTCCCATGTATCAGATGTAAGACTCTAGCAGAAAGAAGAAAAAGCAATCGAAATAATTTAATTTCTTTTATAAAGGTATATCCTAGTTATGGTATCAATAATAATTCAACAGCTTTGTCCAGAAACTTGCAATCTAATAATGCCCTTTCAGTGATATATACAGAGGGCTGAGCCAGCATGGCATAGTGTTGGACTATGACTCTGGAGATCAGGGTTTGATTCCTAGCTTAAAAACCCACTGGGTGACCTTGATCACATGCTCTCAGCCTCAGGAGAAGGCCATGGCAAACATCCTCTGAACAAATCTTGTCAAGAAAACCCCACAATAGGTTTTTCCTAGAGTCTCCATAACTTGAAAACAACTTAAAGGCACCCAACAACAACAATACAGAGAGTTGCTCTCAGTTCTGCTGCCTGACTTTTCCCACTTACCTTGGTAATATTATATAGCTCTGTGTAACATTCCTACACTACATCTAGTAATGGCAGTGATAGTTGGTACAAGAGAATGTACCATCCTCTTTTATGATCCAGGCAACTGTAACATTATGGTGGCCACAATAGCTGTTCTACCTCAGCCTATGCCTTTTTGATATGGCACGCCACTGAATCAGGCTGTTGTTGTGTGCCTTCAAATCATTTCCAACTTGTGACAACCCTATGGTGAATCTATCCTTGGGCTTTCGTTGGAAGTTTCTTCAGAGTGGTTTTTGTCATTGTCATTCTCTTGGCTGAAAAAGTGTAACTTACCCAGGGTCACCCAGTGGGTTACATGGCTGAGCGGGGATTCAAATCCTGTTCTCCAGAGAGATCTTGTAGCATCTTTGAGACTAACTGAAAGAAGTTGGTAGCATAAGCTTTTGTAGACTACAGTCTACTTCTTCAAATGCTTTTGCCTGTTCAGATACATGTTCTCCAGAGTTGTAGTCCAACACGCAAACCACTATACCAGACTGACTCAGATTCATATTAGATTAATCTTATTCCTAGAGTGGTTCCAGCTTCCTTCATAAAAAGGTATGGATTAAATTGTTGGAACTGGCTGGCCAGATGAGAATTCCTAAATAGGCAAGGATGGTCTGGGCATTACCAAGGGCTGATGCAGCCCATCTCAGACAGAGAATTTAGGGTACTATAAAAGAAAAGCAACAAAACTATCTGGGAAAACTCAGTTCTTCCTCCGAGTAGAAAGATGCAGGCTGAAGTTTGTATAGGTCATCAATGGAGAGCTGCCCCAATCTGATGTTGGATTACACTCAATACAGCTAATGATCTTCCTTGGTCACTAGCTGTATTGAGTGTGGCTGACAGCATCTGGACTCCAACAACAATCAACCTATTGGAGTTGTTGGAGTTTATTTGTTGGTGCTGATTATGACGATAGAGCCAAATAACACATACTTTCACAGTGCAGTCTTGCAACAGCTAAAATTTGTGCAAGTCAGTCATATTTAATCATTTTAGGCCTTACCAATAGCACAGACAGTGGGAACTGATGACCTTTTCTGTGATCCTATATACATTTAGGTTTCATTCACATAGCTCTAAAATTGTATTCCAGTTTTTCTGTTTTTTCACTTAAAAATCACTATTACTCCTACCTGAGGGGAAATAAATATGGATTAGAGCATGCATGTCATACTGAGGAACTTTAATGTGCATGTGGAACATGACCCTCCCCCCACCTCAATATATTAGTAATACTAATAAATTAGTAAAGGATCTTGGAACTGGTACTTCTGGTTTCAAACTTGAGATTTCCCAGAATTCTATTGTTGACCTCTCCAAATTTGTTCTTTAGGTGGGGTGAGCATGCATCGGAAATCATAAAATCAGTCTGAAATCGGGCACATCATTAAGAAATCTGTGTGCAGGGTGGGGATGGGGAGCTACTGTGTACAGAGGTAGTCATTTCACCAAGAATAATGTTGAGACATTCATCAAGGAAGTGCCAGGGAAGCAGAAATGAATGTTTTCCAAACTAAACAGTCATTATGTTTGTATTAGTACGACAGAGAGAAAGGAGAGGCGGGAGGGAAAAGAATGAGATAGGAAGGAAGAGCTAATTTGCTGTTTTACAGAGCTGAGTTCTAATTTCAGCCTTGAAATTTTGCTGAGCACATTCCTCAAGTGAAGCAGCTTTCTGCTCTTGCTGACAGCTGATAATGTGAAGACACTTATTTGTGGCCTAGCTGGCAAGAACATCACATCTGACGGGAGAAAATATGTTACTTTGGGCCATATAAAATGACCATCTAGATTAGAGTCTATTTGTACAAAGTCGCCCTCCACCATCCCCATTTAACCTATCTTTGCATGGTGCAGGTACAGCTGCTGCCCTCTATCATACTGATGATGTAAGGTATGAACCAGACCAGTGCTTAGGAATATTATATGTTGGTCTTACATCTCCCATAATCTGGTTAACTTCTGTCTGCTGCCTTAAATAACAAAAGAAAAAGATTCTGACTTCTGATTTTCTTACATCCAAGCACATAAATATTCACATTCCAAGAATGTTTACACTGGAGTGGCTGGATTTTCCAAGTTCTGGATGATGCTACTCATTGGTGCTAATGTGTATAGCAAGGGTGGGCAACTATGGAAGAAGAGGGACCACAGTAACCCACCAGGGAGACCTTGGAGGGCACCACCACTACCACCCTTGTTCCCACCCATCCCAAAAAAGTGTGCCCCCAGATGATCTCTAGTGGTCACTTGGGCATTTTTGCCATGTTTTCACACCTTCCTGGACCATCTTAGGACCAGGAAGCCCCCCCCCCCTTTAACAACAGGAAGTGTTCATGCTCCTGCTCTGTTGTTGTTGTTGTTGTTGTTCTTTTCTTTTCTTTTGTGTGTCTTTAAGGCCTCTCTTGTGCCTAAATTGCCCCAGGGTGGGCCCAAACCATGGTGGAAACCACTAGTAAACATTTGGGGACCAAAAAAAAATTGCCAAAAAATTGTAAACGCATTTGACCCCTTGGGGGCATCTAAACATGGTGGAAATCCACTCCACACTCCCTACAGGGCTTTGGGGGGCATTTTGGAGCAATTTATTAGTATTACTATTATTTATTTGTTTGTTTATTTTGCCCCTGGGACTTCATGGAAACCACAGAAATGGCCCTGAGGGGCACATGCAGCCCATGAGGCACACTTTGTTCATCCTTGGTGTACATCCTGTACCTGTACAAAATGCTCTTTTCTAATTTAAATGTGATTGCTCAAAAGCAAAGGGGATGTCAGAGGAGCATCCTTGCTCAATATTAAACCTCCTGTATACTTGGGGGAAGTTGTGTGCAGTCCTCACCACAGAAGGAATTGCAATTTCAGAGAACAAATGAACCAGTCTCTGATTTCTGGTTCGCATAAATATAAATGTATTTGCATATTCATGTTTCAGGGACCTTCATGTGAGCAGTCCCCACATGGCTGCAAAACTGGATGTTGTATAGCTGTGAACAAGCACAATTAAGGGCTCCAGCACTAACTCAACATTTCAGCCCTTGAGCATATCTATATTAAAGACAAAGCTATAATGTATTAACTATTAGAAGATCATCTTTCTCCATCCTGCAAATCCATCATCAAGATCATAGCACTGTGCATTTCATATACATAATGCAGACTGCATGGTTATTTTGATATCACTAGCTAATAACATCATACATACTTACATCACACCAAGAGCCCTGGTGGTGCAGTGGTTAAATGCCTATACTGTAGCCACTCACTCACAAACCACATGGTTGCGCGTTCAATACCAGCCAGGGGCTCAGGTTCAACTCATGCTTGCATCCTTCTGAGGTCACTAAAATGAGTACCCAGCTTGTTGGGGGCAATTAGCTTACAGTTGTAAACTGCTTAGAGACCACATAGTGTGGTATGAAGTGGTATATAAATGAAGCTGCTATTGCTATTGCTATTGCTATTGCTATTGCTACTTGTCATATCTTGATATAACAGGGCAATTCCTGTGTCCTATTCTGTGGCTGGAGAACTGGAAAATAAATTGGCACAGAAAGGACAATCATGCCACTATGATGTATTCTCAAATACAGCTTTGGATGCTGGTGTGCTCAGAGGTGTACTGTATTATATATATATATATATATATATATATATATATATATATGCTAATATATATATATATATCTTGCCCTGTCTTATATATGTAATATATATATGTAAGCTAATATATATATATATATCTTGTCCTGTCTTCCACAGATCTCAGAGGAGTATAAATGCAGCAGTAGCTATAGTAGTTATTTTATATTCCATTTTCCCTTCAGAACTAGGACACAAATTACTTACCCCCCCCAAAAAAAAAAACAGGAGGGGGGGGTAAAAACACCCAGTTTTTATTAAAGTATAATTAAATATTTATAAATATAATTAAAATATCTATGGAATTTAAAACAATTTCAGAAGCAAGAAAAGAAATAAAAACAGTACAGCACATATCAAAAGGGCTTTCCTTCTAAACAGTTTTTAGATCTATTGGACGTACCAGCAGAAGGACAGCAAAGAAGGAGCTGCTAAACATTCTTGTGAAGGAAGGGAGTTCCATGGTCTAAGAGCAGCCACCAAGAAGGCCCTTTCCCACATTTCCACTAAACATACTTGTGAAGGTGGCAGGACCAAATGAAGGGCCTATCCCAAAGATTTCAAAGATTGAGCAAGCTCATATGGCAATTGCCAGTATCCCATCCATACTCTAACCAGGGTCAGACCTAATCAGCTTCACCAAAATTATTGTATCATGCAGTTTAATCCACAAAATGTGGGGTAGCCTAGTTCTTTGCTAGAAATTTATAGAAACAATACATCAAGAATGAGCCACTTGCAGCCCTCCAGATATTTTTTCAACGGCCATCACTCTTCTCCATTGGCTATGTGGGCTAGAGCAGATGGGTGCTGCACTCCAACAACATCTGGTGAGTCACAAGGTGCCCAGTCCTGCCATACATTTGGCTTTTCATGAAACACAATAAGACAAACCAGGGCTGGTCCAGGATGTTTTGTTGCTTGAGGCAGAAGAGCAAATGGTATCCCTTCCCACGAAGTCATGGTACCCATATTACCCAAGACCAACAACATTATTTTGGACCCTGAAGAATAAAATCCTTCATCATTTCTCTCCATCTCCTTGACAATCAAAACACAACAATCATAATAATACATGGATAACTGACATTTTGCTGTCTTTGCTTTTCCTGGTTTAATCAGTTGCTCCACACAGAAGAAGGTGGCTGTAGTTGCCTGATCCACTGCCCTTATTTTCTGGAATCTCTGCTTCAGAAAACATCATAATTGCAGCAACCAATTAAAGCCGGGTCCTGAAGAGTTGAGTGGTTCTGCACACTTACCAGAAAGAAAGAAAAAACTGCTACTGATCCGTACTAAGAAGTGTATCTTCTGGCCATCAAAGTGTCACAAAAGAGGTCCTGGGAAAGAAGGAGGGTCCTGCTGCCTCACTCTGTGTTGGCTATGCTGTGACTCAATAGAGTAACTTGATTTTAGCAGAGTTTGGAAAAATTACTTTCATGGACGACGACTCCCAAAACCTCAAGCCATTTTTGACTGGGGGATTCTAGGAGTTGTTGCCTAAGGGGAGTATCCCTCTGAGTAATTTATGCCAATGTAAAGCTCCATTAGATCAGCATAAGTCCATACCCTCCAACTTTCACAATTTGGCAGAAACAGTCCCCGTTAGTCCTCTTGTCATCCTACATTTTCAGGACTTTATCACACGAGGCTATAAAACTGGATTTTTAACAGGATAAAAGCAACTTTGGGCCTTTACAGACTGCCAGAAATAGTGCAGCTTGAGGCCATCTTAACCGTCCTGGCTCAGTGCTAAGGAATCATGGGAACTGTAGTTTATTCTGGCATCAGAGCTCTCTGACAGAGAAGGTTCAATGTTCCAGAAAAAAATACACTTCCCATTATTTCCTAGCACTGAGCCAGGACAGTTAAAGTGACCTCAAGCTGAATTATTTCTGACAGTCTGTAAAGGCCCTTTTACATGTACTTATCACATGATACCATGCCTGTCCTGCTACTGCCTTGCATTGTACTTGGAGATTAGCCCACTCTCTTTTAATGCACCTTATCCCCAATGAGATAAAGGCGCATTTATTTTTATTCACCCATCACAGAGCAAATGCATCCCATATGCATCCTGGATACAAGCCAGGCTTATTCTGCAGCTTTTCAAGAAATAAATGCACCTTTATCCTGTTGGGGGTAAGGCACATTAAAAGAGAGTGAGGTAATCTCTTTTGTTACTGTAGTACATCTTTTCACAGACAAGCAAAACCTGCCAATAGATACTGAATCTTGCTGCTATTTCATTACTGCCTTCATGCGGTAGGTCTCTTCCGCTGTAGGTCCACTTCTCACGCAGTTACATACTGTGACTGCACATAATTCTGCTCCTGTCCTCCTGGCAGTGATTGCAGCTGCCAACACTTTCCTGAAGTTGGCTGTTGTGTGCACATTCACATGGCTTCAGGAGGTCTTTCGCAGTCATGATCACTTGTTCCCACCCTTCTTCCAGGAAGACAGGGTTTGTCAGTGCAGAAAACAGGTCACATTACTTTGGATCACCAAAGCACTATCGTGGGGCAAAGTGTGATAGGAAATTATGCCAAAAGGGATGTTTCCATTCTTAATCTAGCAAGATTGTGGCAGGACAGCAGATTGGAGTGATAAAGTTACTCAGTTACTTTCAATATGTTCCAGTTTTTCATTTTCCTCCCATTCTGCCCCTTTGTACTCAGCTTACTTCAATTATTGCAAACTGAGTTCAAAGTGCAAAAGTAGTTTGCACTGGTTTAATTCAGCAAGGGAGAGTGGAGAAGAGCAGGGGGAACCTTGCTCTTCCTAGAAGGCTTGGGCAAAAGCAATCTGCTATGGCCTGTCCTAGCTTTTGTGTTCTTCTTCATTATTAACGTTTGCCATCTTGACCACCCTCTGACATTACGTGGCCACACATGTCCCATTTTTCATCTGTGAAATGATGGAAGCTATGTAAGGCAACTCTTGAAGCAGTGCATAGGCTGAGAAGGGAGGGCAGAAAAGGCTGAGGACAGGTGGCAGAGAAACCATCTCCATCACCTGATGAAGGAGCTTATCACACACTTAAATAAACTGGCTTACCTGATCCAGCTTGAAAATAAATGTGGGCAGCATCTGGACCCTATCACAAGGGTTTTGCTTTCAGAACTGCCACCTTGGGCCATCTCCACTCCTAGGGCTGCTCAGCATGGCTCTTTTCAAAGCCGGGAGTTTTCCAGCTTGAGAAAATGGTCACTGGAGCAGCTCCAGGAGTGGGGATGGCCCTGAGATGGCTCTGAGATGGTCCCAGGTGACAATTTCAGCTGCAAAACCCTTGCAATAGGGTCTGGAACCTCCCGCATTTATTTTTAATCCAGATCAGGTAAACCGGTTTATTTATGTGTGCAATAAATATGGAAGAAAGCTGCCACCATTGCTGTGGTATTTACAGCCATTTCAGCCATGCTGTTGTACCTATGCCACCCTCTAGCCTGGTATAGTTCTGCTAACCCACAGGCCTACAGTTCCCTAAAGTAATGTTCCCTGGTTTTTATTTTAAATGATATTTCACCGTGTGAGCTTACGCCTTCCCTTTCTTCTCATCTTCTTAGTCTCGACAAGGAGACAACAGTGAGTAAGCCATGTAATTGTCATCTTTATTTCCTCTCAGACATATGCAGGAAGATTCAAACAGCGGCTTATTTTCCTTGGAGGGACTCAGAGAGTCATTCTATACAGCAGTAAGATTTCTAGGACATTAGCGCTTCTTTACCCTCTCAGAAATCTGCCTTTTGTTCTCATGTAGTTTTTGGCATTGGTTACTGTTTCCAAAGCAGGATATGCATAATGCTGAACCATACTTAGCTCCTTTTAACATTTCAGAGGAGATAGAAAAGGGAGGAAATGAGCAGAGGCTAACCTCTTGGGTCCTCTGAATTGTGCAGTGCATGGATACCCAGAAGCAAACAGAGAGCATCACCTAAGGCTGTCAGGCCTCCAAAATGCAAAACTAAGCAAGCACAATTACAATTTTCAAACAGTGACTTTGGATCCTGTCGATTTCCAGACCCCCATTCACATACTGCAAAGGTCAAATTCACATGTTGCCGCCTAATGTTACTCTTCAGAACTTGGAGAGGGGAGCATCCTTGCAAATAGTGTGGATTCACCCCATTGTTTAAGTGGCCAAAGCTGTCAAAAGGCAGGCTCTAGCTTGAGACATCTTGCTGCCAGAGGGGAGAAACAAACTGTACCATTCCATTCTTTCTTCCTTTCATCTCAAAGATGCTACAAGATCTCTCTGCATACTGTCCCATTTCCATGTACAGATCCCAAGCTGAATTTTCCACACTGGCTACAAGACAGCATCATCCATTGCTCCTGAAGTAAGTAGGCTAGCTTAGAAGGCAGAAAGTAGCCCCCATGGATCACAGTTTTCTAGCACCATGCTGCCATGTTTCAGCCTTTGCTGCCTGCGCTGATGATATATTTGTCATACCTGACAGCATAGCATTTGACAGAAAACAGGAATCTCTTTAAATAAGATGATACTTGTTTTCTTGAAAATGAAAAACCTGCTCACTGACTGGTTTCAGTCAATTCATTTGCCTGCAAGTACAAGAAACTCCAGAGAATCTACGTAACCCATTTGAGGGCATCAGAATCATTTAGTGACATTACATTGTGATCTTAGGTTATTTACTCAGCCTAGGAGTTCTTAATTAGCTGAGGGATTCTGGGAGATGTAGTCCCCAAAATGTAATTTCCCCAACATCTGCTTTCTATAAGGTACACAAGGTTATTGTAGGTTGTGGCAGCTGTTTAAGGTTTTATTGCTTATTTGTCATTCTTTAACTTTAAAGTCTGATGAATCCTATGAACTACTTATGAACTGAGTAAAGAAGAACTTTCCCATTTGTCTTTCAGTTCTACTGGGTGATGGAGTTCAGGTGTTACTGGAGTAAAATTTCTCTCTGTTTTCTCATTTTGTTTTTGCCTTCAAATCATTTCTCACTTCTGGTATGAGGGTTCAAATCCCCACTCAGCCATGGAAACCCACTTGCTCACCTTGGGTAAGTCACAATCTCTCAGCTTCAGAGGAAGGCAAAGGCAAACCCCCTCTGAAGAAATCTTGCCAAGAAACCCAGTGATGGATTCATCTTGTCTCCAGAAGTGATAAATTATTTCAAGGCAACAACAAAGTGAGAAAATGGAAATTTTACTCCAGAAACATCAGAATTAATTAGCATTCCCTAGTGTGAACTCTCTTTGTAACATTTGCTCTGTTGCTTCTATGCTCAGACATCTATGCTTAGGCCTTGCATCAATTCCTCTCATACAACTCTTTCTCTGTCTCTCTTGATCATGGTAACATGATCGATACTTTCCATCTCTCCTGTATGTAGCTCACTTTTATAAACTTCACTGAAAACAGCTTTTTGTTGATTAACAACTTTCATATAGATGAGGGATGGGAATAATGTGGCCCTCCAGATGTTGTTCGGTTGCAACTCTCAGCAGTGCTAGCCAGCAGGACTACTCAAAGAAGGCTGAGAATTGTAGTGTGATAACATCTGGAAGGCCACATCATCCCCACCCCAGTATAGACCAGCAAGTGGTAGAGTTTCTGAATTGCATTCAGAAGCTCACAAATTCTATAAGCTGTAGCATCACTAAATAGCATTGGGAAAGACTCATGCAAGAAACTCTGGGAAATGGCAACCAGTTAGTATGGGCATTACTGAATTTATGGAATTGAAAGCTGTGGCAGCTGGTACTTCCGTGTTTTTGAGCTTCCCTGATGAATCTATTAGGGGGTTTTGAGCTGAATGTTAAAGGAGCTGTTCAGGTGGTGAACCTATTATAAGTTTGTGTACCTTGGTTAGCCTATTTATAGTTTACACTAAAATCTAGAACAGATCCATGGCTCCACTGACTTGGAAACCATCAGCTGCCATTGACCAATGGTCTGACTCAATCACAGCAGCATCCTGTTCCAGTTTTTGGATTTATCGCTGCTTTTTAATGTGCAAGTAACAGCAATGGCCAGGATTCCCTTTTCTTAAGTCTATGGAATACAGCAATAGTATCCTGTTCTGGAACTGCCACAGTCTTGATTGATTAATTGTACAGATTGAGTTTTCTTTATCCAAAATGCTTAGGACCAGAAATGTTTTGGGTTTTGGAACTTTTGGATTTTGGAATATATGCATATATCTAATGAGATATATTGGAGATGGGACACAAGTCTAAAAGCAAAATTCATTTGTGTTTTGTATACACCTGAAGGTAATTTCATACACAATATTTTTAAATAATTTTATGTATGAAACAAAGTTTGTGTACACTGAACCATCAAAAAGCAAAGGTGTCACTATTTCAGCCATCCATGTGCAGGGGTGTCAATAGGGCACCGTGGGGGTGAGGACCTCACCAAGTGACATCCTAAGGAGGGGTGACACCACTGCCCCCCAAACACCTGTTTTTTGGGAGAAATGGGCTGTATTTGCCTTAAATGCTTTGCCTTAAAATGCTGGAGCTCAGCAGAAGAGAATGTATGAGTTGGGAGAGGCTCAGTGGGCAGAGAAAGGAGAAGCCTCTGTGTTTTGCTTTATTTTTCTACTATTTTTAAATGTTCTTTAAAAACATCTTACCAAATTTTCACTTTAACCACATGAAACTATGTACATGCAAATATATTAGCACTGTGCATATGATATTGTAATTTAAAGATATAATTTTAATATTGCTAGTTGTTCATGTCACAATGATTCCATTACATTCATTACAATTTATGACTAACATTTGTACAATTATGATTTATGACTAACATTAGAGCAAAACAAATTATAAGGGTTCTGTATGGTGTGGCATGGGAAGAGGCCAATAGGGGTGGCACCATGAGTTATCACACTGAGTGACAGGATACCTAGTGATGCCACTGCACATGTGGACAATTTTGGATTTTGGAGTATTTTGGATTTCAGAATTCTGGAAAAAGGAGGCTCAGGTTGTACTTCTAAACTGCTCAGTAACCAACATTTTCTAAGCAATGAAAGTCTGTTTAAGAAATACATGCCTGAGATCAGACACTTTAGGAATCACTCCACTATCATACCACCCTGTTTAAAAATGTTTCTTCCCCATTCCCAATCAGAAAAAGTTATGGTACCCAATTAATGAAACAATCTCTACTGAGTGGTATATCAATATAATTATTTCAACATTTGACAATAGCCTTTGATTTGTTCTGTAGTTCCTGTTGTCTTTATTGTTTTTATTGTTATTGTGCAATTTTGATTTTATTTTTTACAGGGGAGTGTGATACTGCTTTCATTTAAGATGTCAAAGGAGCTTATCGCTTGGGGTTTTAAATCGAATCAAGCCTCCTGAGCTGCAACTGGGAGGCGGGATGGAGGCGGGGATTATTGCATGCTAAATAGCCACCGAATCACCAGCTGCCATCAGCCCGGGCCCCAGAAAGACTCAGACGGCGGTTTTTAGAAATAGGAACTCTTTCTGGTTTCTAAAAAGTGCCGGCTGAGCCTGGCTGGGACCCAGGCTGATGGAGGCTGGCGATTCAGCGGCAATTCAGCATGCGATAATCCCCAACTCCATCCCACCTCCCGAATGCAACACAGGAGGCTTGATTCTATTTAAAACCCCAAGCCAGGGGTAGGCAACCCTTTTGAGCCGGGGGCCCGGTTGCTGTCCCTCAGACGATTGGGGGCCGAAGCACCAAAAATAAATAAATAAATAAATAAATAAATAAAATTAAAAATTAAAAAAAATTAAAAAATTAAAAAATATGCATGCACACTCTCTCAGCCCCAGAAAAGCCATGGCAAACCCCCTGTGGAGATTTTGCCAAGAAAACCACAAGAACAAGTAATAACAACAATAATCAATATCATCATGGCGGGCAGCAGCGATGGAGGGTGATGGTGGCGGCGGCGGCGGCAGGACCGGCTTGGGGCCAGTCCAAAGGCCTCAGGGGGCCGCATCCGGTCCCCGGGTCTTAGGTTGCCTACCCCTTCCCCAAGCAGTAAGCTCCACAAGGCACCTTGGGATAACATTTGCTTAGAAAGACAAAATATATATAAATAAGCTCTGGTTAGTAATAATAATCATAAAATTTATTTATACCCCGCCCCTTTGTCAAACAATTGGTGTGGCTTACAGCAGTTAAAATTACACAAGAAATACAGACTAAAAAAACCCCAAGACCCCACCCTCCCCCATTAAAAAAGTATTAAACTACACATCCTTTAAAAATCAAATCACAAAATAACAAGATAAAATGAAATAATTAAAGGGACTATAAGCAAGCAAGAGCAGTGTGCGAGCCAAAAACTAAGAGGTGGAGACGCGGAGCTCCTGAGGCCGGGATCTAATCAGGAAAGGCCTGCCGAAAGTGTATTTGGATGGGAGACTGCCAAGGAATATCAGGTGCTGTAGAGTATATTTCAAACTGGTAAAACCACCCCTGAGTATTCCTTGTCTAAGAAAGAATGAACTATTAAATTCATGGAGTCTCCATAAGTCAACAGGTGACAGGAAGGCACATACACACATACGCACACACAACCAACCCAGCCCCTGCATTCATTTTGTATGTGTTTTGTTCTATTGCTGTCTCATACAAATCTGCTAAAGGCAAAGTACTATTCCTAATCTGCCATCTCATGAGATCTTTTAGGAAGTACTGTCACAGCATTACCCTATGCATGTCTATTCTGAAGTGTTTTATTTTATTCAGTGGATTTTTCTCCATGTAAATACGTATGTGTAGGATTGAAGCTTTGGCCGTCTACTCTCTCTGTCTGTAAAATAATCCAGTGCAATTTATATTATAAGCCACTTTGGGTCCCATTTTATGAGAAAAGTGGAATATAAACCTAAAATAATCAATTACCTCATACTATGTAAGCATTTTTGTATCTGTGGCTACATGCATGGATTCATTATTGGGCATTGCTTGGGGACCCAATTTGCCACTTGGGATCTGAGCTTTGTTTCATCTGGATTGTTGTGGATTGGATCCAGTTTGTTCCAATCCAAACCTTGATTCTGAAAAAAAGATTTATGAATCCAAAATGACAGTTCTCCTGCACTGATTTGCATTGAGAAACTAGAAATTTCTACAACTTTTTTTTTTTAAATCACACATCCATGTAAAATTTGGAGACAAGATAGGCCCAAAATATGGATTATCCAGGTTGTTTTGTGCTGGTCGGCTGTAAAGTTTGATATTTAAAAATTATTAAGCTGTTGGCAATTCATGCTGCTTTTGTCCTGGTACTATCTCACTCCTGCAACAATTGGCTAGGTCTGTTGAAGCTTATATTGATATAACAACTTACTTGAGGATAGCATATTTTTTTACTTTATTCAGTAATGCGGCATGAGGAAGGAGGGGGTTCATGAGGGGATACTTTAAAAGCAATGCAATTGATGAGATTTACCTAATAAATTTCTCTGTTCCCTTTAAAACATTTATTTATCCTGGCTGATGTTGGAAATTTCCCTCTCATGCACCCATGTCCCCCCATACCTGATCTCTTTCCCTTCCAAAGCCCTTGGTGTGGGGCAGGGGGAGAGGTTGAGAGCTGTTGCTGTTGTCACCCTATAGGTCTTGGTTTTGCTGCCCACTCTATGAATCTTGCCCCTGTTGATATGTTTGTCTCTTTCCTCTTAAGATATTGGAGTAGACTGCTGGTTATATGTTTTACCTGGCTAATTTGCTGTTTACAATGAAGGTAGATAGAAATCCTGGGATCTATTCCCATCTTAAAGTAGGTCCAAACAATGTTCTTTCTTTTCTGTGTTGGTCACTCTCACTACCTGCCTTCCCTCAAACATATAAGTAACAACAAGAGCAGCAATGATTACAGGCAATGAAGGGGAAGAGAATATATTTTGCTATTTTAGATACTCAGAATTTCATTCAACAGGCAAATTAACAAGGAAAATAGAAGATCAAGTCAGGTTATTCAACAAGACAAAAGGAAATTAAAAATAAACTCAGCACAGACCACCTTGGAATGAAAAGATGCTGGGAAGATAATTAAGTGTATAACTTCAATAACCTCACATTATCCTTCTTCAAACCTACTGTGATTGGAGAGTGCTGGTGACATTCTTGGCCCAGACTGCATGACAACTACCAAGAAATAAAGCCCAGCTCCTTTCATCTGTGTTTTCCCTATATGATCTGGTTGAAGACACACTGTCTGGTTTTTATCTACTTATGTCAGGATCTTCAGTTAGATCCAAAGCACTTTGGACTGTGCTATTCTGAATTGAATCATGCCTGTTCATTTCAATTCAATCCATTCTGATCTGGAACTCATACAAACCAGTCCATATCAGCCCAATTGCAAGTCAGGATTTGGTCAAATTGGTACCATAGTCCTATTCCTTACAGTTAGGTGAAAACCAGCATGATGTATTAGTCAGAGTGGTAGACTAGGACAAGAGAAAGAGAGGTTCAAAGCTCCCTGGATGATCTTTGGACAGTCAGCTCTTAGTTGAGCCTATCTCACAGAAGACAAAATGGGAGTGGAGGACAGTGTATTTAGCCTTTAGCTCCATGAAGGAAAGACAGAAATGTATATGTACATGGAAATGTATAGATGCAGTGGCATACTAGGAGGGTGCAGGGGGTTCAGACCACACTGGGTGACACCTGAAAGGAGGGGTGACACTTGGTTGAGCCTGCCTCCCACTGTGGCAGGAGTGTGGTGCTGTAGCTGGTGCCCACCCTTCTCAGCTACCTGGCTATCTTGGCTGAGGGAGAGAAGGCAGCAAGAAGGAGGGGTGAGTGTCCATGTGTCTCCCCTCACCTTCCTTGGTGCCTTGCTCAAGCTAGCCAAAGCATCAGGGGAGAGGGACAAGTATACACATGCCTGCCTCCCCACCTTCATTGGTGCCTTGGCTGGCTCATGGCTGGTCTCTGTGGGCAGCAAGGGAGGCAGGACAGCCCCCTGGCACCCACACCAGGTGACACGAGCACTGCAAATGCCTCTGTACAGATGTATTGCTCTTGTTAACTTGTTACCAAGTCAACCTTGACTTATGGTAACCCTAAGAATGAGAGACCTCCAACTCACTCTATCATCAAGAGCCCTGCTCAGATCTTTCAGACTCAGGGCAGTGGCTTTCTTGATTGAGTCTCTCCATCTGAAATGTGATCTTCCTCTTTTCTTACTGCCTTCTAACTTATCAAACATTATTATGTTTTCTAGTAAGTCATGTCTTTTCATGATATGGCCTAAGTAGAACAATCTCACTTTAGTTTTCTTGGCTTCTAGGAAGAGTTCAGGCATGATTTGCTCTCTGACCCATTTCTTTGTCTCTTGAGCAGTCCACAATATCTGCAGAATACCTGTCCAGTACCACGTTTCAAATTAGTTTCTTTTTTCATATGTATATATACATATGCATATGTATTCAATATGTATATTATGTATTGTATATATAGTTATTATTTTTATTTGGTTGTTAACTATCTTCAAGTTAACCTCGACTCATGGTGACTCTGCTAATGAGACATCTCTAAGACAGTGCATCTTCAACAGCTCTGCTCAGGTCCTGCAAATCCAGGGCCATGTCCTCCTTGATTAAATCTATCCATCTGGCATGCATTCTTTCTCTCTTTCTACTGCCTTCCATCTTTCCAAACATTATCATTTTTGCTAATGAGTCATGTCTTCTCATGATGTGGCCAAAGCATGACAACCTCAATATATATATTAGCATCCTGTTAGAGCCATATGTATGTGTAAGCCATGCTACTCACTATAGCACAATGGAGCAGAAGTAAAGTTGCACACACATCAATGTTGCACATTGTGGTTGTGCAGTGCTTATTGTCCAATGACGTCCAGTCACTGGCATGTTTTGTGCAATGTTGCAGTTCAGCCTGAGGGTTGCTTAGTGTTAGCACAGCATATCTCTTATGCAGCTATTTATACAACACCAAGGGAACATTGGATTGGAGCCATTATATGTATCTAATATATGCATGTGAGTATTCCAAATGTATATAAATGTAAATAAAGAAATATGTTGTCTGAAAATATGATCCAAATCAGTGGTTTCCCATTACAAGAAAGGAGATTCCAACTGAATATTTGGAAAAAAACTACCTGACAGCAAGTGTTATTTGGCAGTGGATTCCTGCACTGGGGGTAGATTGGACTAGATAACCACTGAGGTCTTTTCCAACTCTATACTTCTAGGGGTTTGTCAACACTTGCCAGAATACTCTGGGCTGCCTCCAGACTATTCTGGCCTCAAATTCCCTCTCAAATTCACCCCTTGCCTTGTGGGTTTTGGGGTCTCCTCCCCAGTGATGACAGATAGCTGCCTTCCTACACAGTACCCATTCATCTCTTGGCACCGCTGCCAAGGACAGAATGAGATGCCCAGCCATGCTATCGATCCTGGGTGCCTCATTCTGACCTCAGAGTGACTTGCACCCTCAACAGTGTCACCAGGCAACTTGCAGCAACAATGAGTGAAAAGGCAGCTCCTGTTGTCACTGAAAACCCATCAAAAACCCTCAATAAATGGTGAGTTATTTAAATGTGTGTGGGGGGGGGGGGGGCTCAAATTGGGTACAGGTGTTGTGAAGACAATCTGGACCCAATTTGAGGTTTTAGTCCTGCATCATGTAAGCAGGACGCCGTGAGCCCAGCAGGGAACTTGGGGTAAATCAACCATGTAGACGAGGCCTTAGGATTACAGCACCAGGTAATAGATGGGGTGCTGAGTACCCTTGGTTCCTGGATCAGGTTGTGAAGAATGCAATGGCCCCAGAGAATCCAGGAGTTAGACTTACAAACAGATAAATCAAGCAAACAAAAGGGGTTTTTTTTACTACCCCAAAAGCCTTTTTACGGGAGGTCTCATGGGTTTGAGTAAGATCTCTGGGAGTAATTAACAGATGGAAGAGAAGGTGGAGTGGCAAACTGTCACATACCACGCATAGGCGGTGGTGTGGCTTGTTGTTCTCATAATTCTTCCTACTGGAGGATATCCCCATTGTTTCTGCCAGTGCTGGCCATGACCTGTGTTGGTGGGGTTCTGAAAAAGTAATGCTCCCCCTCCCTGCACACCCAGCCGCAGCAGATACTTGTTTAGATGTGTTAGGCGGATGGAGCTCAGAGATCCTCAGAAATCCTGCTGATACAGAATGCCTTTAAGATCCTGCCTTTCCCATCCTAATCTACAGAGGAAACAGGAAAAAGGAACTTAAAACTCCCTTTGCTCAGACAGGGACAAAGCTGACTCTCTAGACCATTCCAGTATTACAATTAACGTGTCGCTCTCCGGTAAGCACAGCATTGCTCTACGATGCAAGGAAAGAGCAAGGACTAAGGGTTATCATCCCTGTGAAAGGACGTCTGTTATTCCATGAGCTGCAGTGCAAACTGGATGGATATACTTGGCAAAGCGTGGACTTTTTTAGCACCTCTCATTTTCTGTGGATTCAGCCTCTTGCTTTCAGGTAGGACTCCTTAAGGTTACTTAAGGGCCATTCCGCTAACTTCTGTGATTTATACAGATGAAAGTTTCAAAAGCCTGGCTTTGTGCTCATTCTGTACTTCTCTCTTTACTTGACTCCAGGGAAAATTTGTCCCAATATAATATGACATTTGAACTGAGCAGTGATTGTTTGAGGACCACAAAAAATGGCTATGCTGGCTGGGGGGGATTCTGGGGGTTGTAATCCCAAACAATTTATGAGCTCTACACAGTACATTATCACAAACCACAATCTTATGCAGCAAGCTGCTATTCTGTTGAAGGGGGGAATTTGCCTGAATGTGTGAGCACAGTTAACTTTGTAGATGTTTGAGACAAATGTACTTTTTTCGGTCAGTGTTCATTCTTTTTTTAAAAAAATAGATGACTTATTCTATGTTATTCAGAATTGTCAGGTGTCTGATGAATCTGTGTTAAAGGACAGTCTGTTTCTGTTCTCTGTTATTTACAAAGAAATTTGTTACAGATGTGTTCTTAATATAAAGTTGCATCCCTTTCACTTAGTGAATCCAGGCAGTACATGAAGGAAACCAGTTCTTATGCCTTTAATTTGAAAGCTTGCATGAAACCACTTAATAGTAGTGTTAGCTTCCTTTGTTGTTATATTTAGTGGCAATTGCAAATTGTATCATTTATTATAATCAGTGGCAGCAAATTAATTGCAGGCCTGTCATGGCTGGATAGGTTGGTTGTTTAGAGAAAGTTAACAATTGATATTCAAAATGAGGCCGTGCAATGTCTTTATTTTTTATTTTATTTTTTACTTCAACCAATGTCTTTGCAAATCTAGTGTATTCTCTCCTCTTCCTTTATTTTTTGAGAAGTCTAGTCTTATTTTTCTGCACTGCAACAGTGCAAATAAACTTGCTGAGAAAAGAAGAATAAAATGAACAGATCAAAACTAGAGGTAATTAGTTTAGTATTTGAGGGAACTGGATTCAAATCTCATCTTTAGTTTTGGACTCAGTGAATATAGGCTTGGCTACACCACTCTCACCAAGCCTCACTTGTCTGTCTGTTAAATGGGAATGAGGGGCTTATTTCACAAGGTGCTTGTGAAAATATATTAGATTTAACCCAAAAGCTATTTGTTCATAATATCAGCAAATCTACACAATATAGTAGTGACATTGCCAATGTCATGTTTATGATACTTCTCTGGAATGATTTTTGGGCACCTCTGGCCAAAACTAGTATGCTGGTTCATAAAATCTTAGAACTAGATTGTAAAAAGTTCTGAAAAGTTTGACAGTCTATGTAGGAGGCTACAACTTACTCCCTAAAATTTCTAGACTTCACAGAAATAGAATCTGTATCTGATAATGACTAGAACATGATTCCTTAATTAGTTTTAGTGAGCTTTGAAAGCGGAAAAGATAACATGACAAACAAGATAAGAAATGCTACAAGTTATTAACATGATAGCTTAGTATATATGTATCTGTACAATCCAACAAAATTAGCTTCATTCAAGCCCATTAAGCATGTCAAAGTTCCTTGGCCATCTTTCAGTTGCCTGTGATTAGGAAAGCGTATGATGTCTCAGGCAAGAGAGAAGTTTCTTTTTTTAAGTTGGAAAAGATCAGAGACTGCTTTATATTGGGCTGGCCTGTATGATAACAATTTGAATTTGGGTCTGCTATAGGTGGCTAACCATCAAAACCAGGAAAAAAAAACATTCAATCTATTTTAATTTCCCCCCACTATATTTGTAGGAGAAAACAAATGCAGTCACTGAGAGTCAGGCTGATACAGTGAAAATAAACTTCTAGACTTCCACCAGAAAAGCCTGAGTTCAAATGCTGCTCAACAGCTTAGAAGCTCATTCTGTGTCCTTTTTTTCTCAACCTGGCCTTCCTTCCAGGGATAGTGCCATGATAAAAGCAAGAGAAGGGAAATGTATGTTTGAAGGAAGGACAGGATACCAGTATATGAAGTATTTTTCCAAATTGAATTTACCAATGTTGTAAACAAAAGGTTCACAACAGTCCTGAAGACACTTAGTCCTCTTTTGTCCCACTGATTATTTTTCTGTTGACATCTCAAATGAACCCTTATTGCCCTCCAAAATCGAGAGAGGCAGGGTGTGTGTGAAAGAGGAATAAGAGCATATTTGAACCCAAGTATTGAAAAGGTCCCAACCTATATAGCTCAACTGCTTTAGGTGTGTATTGTAGTCACACCCATCTCAATAGATCTGTCAGCTTTCCCGCTTTTGTTTGAGTGTGATATCATGTTTCCTGGGGCAAGCGGTGGAAGACAATGCAAACACGCCCTCCTCTAGATACAACAGGCGGAGTCCAGGAAAGCAGTATTGACATTCCCTGAGCAGGGGAGGCATTAGACTCAATGCTGTTGGCAGCCTTTTTTTAACAACATGCTTAACCTTGCCCCAAGTTGTGAGGAAGCAAGGGGGAGGAGGTCTGTTGTGGGTGTTACCACTGAGGAGGCAAAAATCGACTCCACCCTTGTTCCAAGGTGGGGACTAGGCCTCCCTCGGCTTAGCTGCCAAAAGCATGGAATGCTTCCCGTCCTTTTCCTTGTGGGTCCCACCAAGAGGATCCCTGCCAGCTGCCCAAAGCCCCCCATCTCCAAAAACAGCTGCCAAATGGAATACGGGAAGGAATGAGTTCTTCTTTCCTGTAAACTCTGTAGCAGAAAATGCACTAAAATGCAGAGTCAAGGTACAAACGCAGGGCAGTTTTAAGGACCAACGAGCAAAGGAACACAAAATTAAGAAACACCTATGCATCTTCTCAGTGACCAGTATGGTAACACCTTTAACTTTCTGCCATGACATGATGTATGTTGCTGTTGCTGGCACTTTTAATGGCCAAAGAGCAAAGGAATGAAAAATGAATAATCAGTGACTAGTATGGTAGCAGCTTTAAGTCTCTGCCATGACATGAGGTATGATAATGTTCCTCCTCCTCCTCCTCCTCCTCCTCCTCCTCCTCCTCCTCCTCCTCCTCCTCCTCCTCCTCCTCCTCCTCCTCCTCCTCCTTTTTCTTCTCTGCCTCCCATTATAGCTATGCAATAGTAAGGAAAGTTTCACATTTTGCCTATCTGCCTGGGGTAACACCCAGTGGCACAGTAACCCTGCTACAGAGATAAGAGCAAGTCTCAAACCCTCCAGCACCGCACAGGTGAAAACATGGGCCAAGCAACATCATAGTGTGTTTAACATAGCAAATGTTATTAATGAGGAATGACACACAAGCTAGGAAATTTTGCAGCAACTTGCTTTGTATGAGCCTTCAGGGTAAGACAAGATTCCTCTCCTTCCCCTCTTCTCCTCTCTGCTGAATTAATTGATTGCAAACTACTTTTGCACTTTGAACACCGTTTGCAGCAAAGATGGGGAGAAGAGGAGAGAGAAACTGGGACATTTAAAAAGCATCTGGAAAAGTGGGATGGGAGAAAATTAATAGGGACTGTCCCTGTCCACCCAGGAAACTTGGAGAGTATGAAGTCTGTCAGAAAGAATTCTAAGTGGGAAAAGTGAGGGAGGAATGCCTTTACAAAAAGGTGCTAGCATGGGACCATCATACCATAAGGTGCATTTGCACATTATGTTGCTGTATATGGCTACCTAATGCAAAGATTAATGCTTAAGTCACCACAATTATTAATAAACAAGGCTATGAGGAATTTCATAATCATATGATATATTATGATAGCTCCATTTTATTGGTCAATTGTTAAAGAAAGAAATGATTTTGTTAGTGAACTTTTATCTAGAAAGCAGTTGTGTCAATGGCTAACATGGTGTTCCCAGACAACTTTCTGTCTCCATTAGTTAATGCAAAGTTATCAGGGTTATCATGTTCAAGAGGGGAGTTGAAGCATACTCATTGGGAGTGTCAACATGATTGTCTTTGAATGTACTTCATCCCCCTCCCCTCCATTGAACAATGCTGGCATGGAAAGGTGCCTCCTCCCTTGGATGGGAGCCCAGAGTACATGTGTTGAAATCCCAGACTGATCACTGCTGTTGTTTACCCTCTGAATCTTCTAATTAGCTGTTCCTCCAAGCTCACTACTTTGATAACTCAGGATGTTCTTTGCAAAATTGGCAACATTATAATGTGGCTGTAGAAGGCCCACTGAGCAGGGATGGGGAACTTGTGGCCTTCTAGATGTTGACTGACTGCAACTTTCATTATCCCTCATCACTGAACATGCTGTTTAGGAGTGATGTACAATATCTGATGACCCCTTGTTTTCCACCAATGGTGACAGAATATCCATTAACCTAAATGGAAATGTGAGATTAAAAAAGATGCCAAATATTTATAATGGAACAGTACAAATAATCCAAGGTTGGCACTAAGGAGAAAATTAGATATCTGGCATATCATCATCATCATCATCATCATCATCATCATCATCATCATCATTCCCAGTTTGTGATAGTTAAAACATACATTGGGCCCTTCCCAACCATGGGAGTTTGGTTCTTGCGTCCATACATGGTGATGGAGAATACCATGGCTTGGACTTCACTTTAGTGTTGATACTGGCACTTTATAGTATGGTGTCTAGATCAAGAGAAGTAATGGTGCCACTCTGTTCTGCTTTGGTCGGGCCTCACCTGGAGTGTTGTGTCCAGTTCTGGGCACCACAGTTCAGGAGGGATGTGGAGAGGCTGGAGAGTATCCAGAGGAGGGCGACTAGGGTGGTGGGGGGTCTGGGGGCTGAGCCCTATGGGGAGCGACTTGGGGAGCTGGGGGTGTTTGGCCTGGAGAGGAGAGGGTTAAGAGGTGATATGATAGCCGTGTTTAAATATGTGAAGGGATGTCATATTGAGGAGGGAACAAACTTGTTTTCTGCTGCTCCAGAGACTAGGACCCAGAGCAATGGATGCAAGCGCCAGGAGGAGAGATTCCACCTCAACATTGGGAGGAACTTCCTGACAGTGGGGCTGTTCAACAGTGGAACACACTCCCTTGGAGTGGAGTGGAGTCTCCTTCCTTGGAGGTCTTTAAGCAGAGACTGGATGTCCATCTGTTGGGGATGCTTTGATTGGGAGTTCCTGGGGGTTGGACTGGATGACCTTTGTGGTCTCTTCCAACTCTATGATTCTATGTCATAGAGTTCCCCCTGAGGGGAAAACCTAACATAAACAAAGAGAACTGTGCACAGTGGTTATGCCTTTGGAATATATTTGGACAATTCTTGATGTTTATAGATGCTCATGTACTTTTCATAGAATCATAGAATTACAGAGTTGGAGGAGACCACAAGGGCCATCCAGTCCAACCCCCTGCCATGCAGGAACTCCCAATTAAAGCATCCCCAACAGATGGCCATCCAGCTAGATGGCCATCCAGCCTCTGCTTAGAGACCTCCAAGGAAGGAGACTCCACCACTCTCTGAGGGAGTGTGTTCCACTGTCGAACAGCTCTCACTGTCAGGAAGTTCCTCCTAATGTTGAGGTGGAATCTCTTTTCCTGGAGCTTGCACCCATTGTTCCAGGTCCTAGTCTCTGGAGCAGCAGAAAACAAGCTTGTTCCCTCCTCAATATGACATCCCTTCAAATATTTAAACACGGCTATCATATCACCTCTCAGCCTTCTCTTCTCCAGGCTAAACATACACAGTTCCCTAAGTCGTTCCTCATAAGGCTTGGTTTCCAGACCCTTCACCATTTTAGTTGCCCTCCTTTGGACACGCTCCAGTTTCTCCACATCCTTTTTGAATTGTGGTGCCCAGAACTGGACACAGTATTGCAGGTGAGGTCTGGCCAAAGCAGAATAGAGTGGCACTACTACTTCTCTTGATCTAGACACTATCAAGAGAAGTAATAGTAAGGTAATGTAATAGTTTTAAATTATATCCCTGTGACATTGAATCAAATTAATGGTCAATGTGGTTGGATCCTACATGCCTTTTTTGTTTCTGTTGTTGTGTGCCTTCAAGTCATTCCCAACTTATGGCAAACTTAAGGCAAACCTGTCATGGGGTTTTCTTAGCAAGATTTGTTCAGAGGAGGTTTGCTATTGCCTTCCCCAAGGCTAAAAAGAAGTGACTTGCTTAAGGTCACCCAATGGGTTTTATGGCTGAGATGGAAATTGAACCCTGGTCTCCAAAGTCATAGTCCAATGCTCAAACCACTATACCATGCTGGCTCTCAGGCTTTTACTGTTTTACATGCTTTTATTCTTACTAAAAGACATACACATTAAGATTGAATTATTCAGATCTGGAAGGGACCACAAAGGCCAACTATCCAACCACTTGCAATGCAGGAATACACAGTTAAAACACTCCTGAAAGATGGTCATCCAACTTATGTTTCAAAACCTCCAAAGAAGAAAAGACTACCACCTCCTGAGACAGTTATTCCACCATCAAACTGCTTTTACCATCAAGAAGTTTTTTCTTAATGTTTAGGTGGTATTCTTACGACTTGAATCTATTGGTTCATTTTCTGGTCCTTGGACAACAGAAAACAAGCCCACTCCATCTTCTACACAACACCTCTTGAAATATTTAGCAATACCTATCATTTCACCTCACAAACCTGTCTTCTCTCAGCTGAACATACCAGCTTTCTCACCCATTCCTCACAGGGCTTAGTTTCCAGACCTTTGATCATCTTGGTCATATTTCTCTAGACAAACTCTAGTTTGTCAATATTTTTCTTATAATGAATTGCCTACAACAGGGCACAGTATTCCAGGTGAGGTCTGACTAAAGCAGAATTGAGTGGTTCTATTACTTCCCTTGACTATATTCCTTGCACTGACTTTATTTACCACCACATCACACTGTTGACTGTTGGAAAGATAAACATTCAGCATCTATCATTCAGTGAAAAGAATTACATATCCCCATAGGATATTTTATAGACATCAACTCCAAAGAAATGTGGTTAGCTTGTATTGTATCTGCCTCACCCATTTTCATATTCTAGGTACTCCTCACATCTTTACTCTTTTTCATCATCATCCTTCTGCATCTCTTTCTTTCCTTTCTTTGTATTTCTGTTTAAAAATGCATGTGTTTATTTTTAAAAAGTAAACAAATAAAATTAAACACTTTGTCTATTCTTTGTAGGTACTGTGGAAGCAACATTTGATTTAATTTTGATCAATTCACTCCCAACTGTGGCTGATTCAGAGACCTCACTGATCTGTATCACATCCAGATGGTGCTCCCCAGACTCTATCAAAATTGGCCGAGATTATGATGCTTTGATGAACCAGCATCCATCTCCTCTGACAGTAGTTGATGATGAGACCAGAGGAATAGCAAAGAAGGTGGTATGGCAAAGGGAAAAGTCTGGTGAAAGCATTGGAGCATACTACTGTGAAGGAAAATTCAGAGATAAAGTGAAGAGGATACATACAATGAAGATGCAACAAACAGGTACTTTATAGCATTAGAAGAAAACGTGTATCAAGTAGGAAAATATTCTTGTCCTAACTGGGTACAATGTCATCAATGTCCATCCAAAAATTGGCAACCACCATGAGGTTTTCTCACACTCTTCACTGTGCAAGAGTGAAAAGATTAGCATCTTTTTTTCTTGTTGTTGGTCAGATTATCTGAAATTTGTATAAGAAAGTTCTGTGTCAAACTACTTTCTTTTCCACTTTGTTAAATAAAGTACAAACATGTGGGCAGTCCAAAAGAACAGGAATATTGATGAAAAAGATGCAAACAAGCATAGCTGTAATAGTTGGGCAAAAAAGTCATAGGTTGCCAGGGGAAAAAAAGCATTCACACAATTTGCACAAAAGGATCATGTGCAAAAAATGTTCAAAAAAGCACAGGGACTTAATATTTTACCCAGTGGGAAGAAAAATGTTGATTTTTCTGCATAAAAGCAAGGTAAGCAAAGATTTACATACCAAGTATCAAACCCCAGTAAAGCACACATAGAGTTGCTTTAGTCCTTAGAGAGCATGGACAGTTAGTAATCTTGATAGCATGACATTAAATCAAAGCTGCATTTTCTGGAGGTTAAAGTCTTTAATAGGTACTGGTCATGACAGCTGTGTATTACTTCTAGTATCAGAGGCACTGTGCCTTTGGATGCCATTTGCTTGAAAATAACAGGGAGAGGGTAAAATAAAATTGCACTCAACTCCTGTTCTTAGTTTATGAGTTGGGAACAGAATAAGTAACTGGACCAGCATGGCAAAAGACACTGCAAGCGAAGGTAGTCTTTTGATGTCCTCCATGGCCAGAGACCAGGAGGTTTTATGTGTGGCACAGGGTGCCAGAGTGTGGTACGGGATGAGGTGAAGGCTGAAGTTATTCAAGGCTTGGTCGCCCCTCACATGCCTCTTTGGATCATTGCAGTGTGGAGTAGCATCATGGATAAGGCTTCATTGATAGTTTATAGAGCATTTGGGGTTTGGTTGCATTGGTTAGGTGGCTGGTGGAGACAGGGGAGAGAGCTTTGGTGGCAGTTCTGCCCCCTTTGCCCTCTGTAGATGGAGTGATTCTTTGTTTTTTCATGCTGTATTGTAATGTGTGTGAGTACATGCTGAGGGAATTAGTTGTCTTTAACCCACATCAGCTAACCTCTCCCTTTCAAATTCAATCTACTTTAATAGGGAATAGGTCCAATAAAGTGGCACTTACTTAACCTAACTTTCTGTGTTTGGTCTCATTATTCAATGGTTGGTCATCAATACTGGACTAGGAGGTCTTTTGTCTGATCCATCAGTGCTTTTTTTAGGTTCTTGTGATCATATATGGAGTCTGAGGAGTTACTCACAGGGTTTAAGTGAGGAGTGGAAATGGATTACACTTAACCAGCATCTAGATGTCCATGAAATTCATATTTGAAGAATGTCTATACAGTGGTCCCTTGGTATTCATGGGGCTTTTTGGTTCCAGGACCTCCTATGGATACCAAAATCTGTAGATGTTCAAGTCCCATTATATACAATGGCATAGTGAAATGGTGCCCCTTAAGTAAAATGGCAAAATCAAGGTTTGCCTTTTGGAGAAAAAAACTTTTGGGAATATTTTCAAGCCTTCAGTGGTTGAATCCATGGATGTGGAGCGTCTACTGTAAACATTTATATCCCAGGGTGCACCAACACTGTAGAAATAATGCAGTTTGACATCACTTTCAGTGCTGTAGCTCCATCCTATTGAATTTTGGGATTTGTGGTTTTACAAGGTCTTTAGCCTTCTTGCCAAATAGTGCTACAAAACCTGTCCAACACACAAACCACTACACCATGCTGGCTCTCTATTACTGACATGTAAGTGCAAGGAAAGCTACTTTTGTATGTTTTACAAAGAAGACTAAGCTTTTTTCTTTTCTTTGCTAGAAGCTGTAGGCAGAGGTACCATAGGACTGGTTGTGGTTCAGTTTCTGTTTTGACAATTGGATTACTCTGCTTGAGAGATCAAGTATGCCTCCTTATATGATCTCTCCAGAGTTCCAGAATTTTTGTTGATATTTTCATTGCACACACAGGGAAGAGTCAGCATGGTTTGACAGCCTCCTGGAAACTGGAAAATGAGACAAATGGCACTGCAAGAGCTAAGGACATTGCAGTCCTGGGAATAGTGGAATCTTGTGAGATTTATGTGATTTATGAGTCCCATAACATATTTGACTAAAGGAGATAGGGCCTCTGGTGCTCAAAATATGGTTCATATAAATATTGTTCCAGCAGTATCTAAATGGTTGTGTATATAATAGATATGTACTTACACTGTACAGCTGCCCCTGTCTATAATATTGGCAGCAAAACCACAAGAAGTTTAAATCAATTGACCTAACAGAAAAAACTAGAGAGTGCCATTTCCTCGATTAATGTCAATGGGGAGGTCTCTTATGATCAAACTAGATATTAAGGGGCATGCATATTCCCTATGATTAACCCATTTTTTCTTCCACAATAGTATTTCCTCAGAGATGCCTCAGCAATCAGACTTGTAATTCTTTACCATCCAATAAATTGTCACAAAACAAAGCACACTAAATGCAAGATGTGTAGGTGTGGAAAATTAAATGCTATGACAAACTGCTGGCTTGTATCACTTGTGAGAGCATCTCTGCATTAAAAAAACCTGATAAAAATATCCAGTTTGACTCTAAGACTGAAAAATCCCTCCTGCTGCAAATGCTTGTGGAAAAGAGCAGGGCCAGCATAAGATGTTGAGGATAGGGGCAAGGTGGAGTTCTCCACAGTGTTGATTTCAAGTTCAGAAGATGACTGGAATGGGAACTGATCCTTATAGCAGGCCTTGTCTGTACTGGCCAGGATAATCCAGGGGCAGTCCAGAGTATCCTGACTCTATGGGTGTCCCATTCTTTCTGTCTTACGAGGCCCTCCATTCCCCTGCCATGGCGGCTGTCTGCATGGGTATCCAGCTGGGCTACCTGGCACAACCAGCCAGAAACAAGTACAAGGCTAGATACTCTGTTCTGACTTCAGAATGAGTGAACCACGATGGCAACAGACATGCTGGGCAGCTCAGCAGGACACTTGTGCAGACAGCTGCTAGGTTGCAGAAACGAGAGCTCTGGATCTTCCTGGAGTAACAGGAAGACTTTTAAAAACTGTTATAAGCCTAGTATAGTTCAGTTCTACTATAGCCTGGTTCCAGACTGTCAACACCAGAATTGGGGTCTGATCCGTGTATTGTCCAAATGGATCAAAAGGGGAGGACAGGTCTTTTGCTCCATGCAGACAAGGCTCCTGTTCTAACAAACAGATAAGGTCCTTCACCATCCCAAAGGGAAGCAGGCCACTTTACAAGTTGTAAGGCAGACTTGGCACACAGACCTCATATTCTTCAAGAAAAGGGATGGCCAGATTGCTCAGGGGAATGGCTGTAGCCCGCAAGTGGTAATCCTTAGCATTTGCTGCCTGGAGTCCACTCTGTTTAATGGCACACCCATTCCCAGCAAGTGGGTTACTATATAATAAGTACTAGAAAGCCAGACCAGTCTCTAAACTGGTCTAAAGGCCCATTAAATTAAGGAACCTAACAGTTCAAAGCATGTGACAATGCCCTGTTTGCACAAAGCATATTTACAAGGTATGTGCAAAACTAATAGATTTGAAGTTGAACAGATGTGTTTTATAACTTACTGCAAAGAGAGAAAAGCTAATTAGAAGATAATTCCAGTTGGAATTATTTGGAAAATAATTGAAAGGTAATTCCAAGGTAACTGGAAATATTTTTCACAAATTGCAGAATTAATAATTGCTTTGTTACTGTGTTTCTTTGTCTGGAATTTTAATGGATGTTTTGCTGATGAAGTAGATGTTGCATTTATAATAAAAAAAATTAAAGAACACCAATCAATCCTCCAATTTTTTAGAAGAGACAAGGCTTTCCTTGTTAAATTATTTCAAAACAGACAAGAGATTGTGTCTGTAACTTGAATGTCTATGACCAAAATAAGATCTCATCAGCATCTTGCCTTTAATGGAACCCTTTCTCAAATTTTGTCACACATCCGTCTTCTTCACACTATAGCCATTTGTATTATATGTCAGAGGTGATGTTTCCATAGATCCTAAAAGCTTTTGAGCATACGCCAGGAAAGAACATGAGAAATATCTTTGATCGGATTTAATTAATCCCAGCCAAGTTTAATTCTCTTCTTGTCTTATATTCATTATAACCTTTACCAGTCCAGTTTATAATATTTGCAACACATGGAGATGTCCTCAATTACAGAGAGTATTTTCAAAAGTAGGCAGCCATCCATACAGTAGCCATCCTGTATGCTGCTGTAGTAGACTGCCATTGCACTTCAGTGGAAAGGAAAATGGGATGCCAGATGCCATTGAGGAATGACTGACTCAGTGACACAGCCCTTTTCCATGCAGAAGTTTGCAGAAACAGTTCTTATGCGAATCCCTTCTCCTGCTTAGGTAGCACATGGGCCGGTGGCCAAGATGGTGGCTTCTGCTGGCCCCGTGCTCCATGTACAGCCAGGCCACAAGGAGGAGGCCCACTTCCAGGTACTGCCCAGCAGGCAGAAGGGGAAGCTCAGGAAGGGAAGGGAGGCATGGCCGTGTGGGCCAGGGCCTCGGCCAAGGAGGGGATCCAGCGCAGGCCATGGCAAAGCCTCCCTGGTGTCGCTGTGTGGGGCCTTGGCCAGCTGGCTGAGCACCAAGGTAATCCGGTGCAGCAAGGTCTCCCTGGTGCAGCCACACAGAGCCTCTAGCCGAGCACCATGGAAATCTGGTGCGGCAAGGCCTCCCTGGGTGAGGTACAGCCGAGGTGAGCACTGATGAGATCTGGCACGGCCGGCAAGCCCTCCCTCCAGCTCCACCTGAGCCTCAGTGCAGAAATTTATATGTGCATGAATTTATATTAATGTGGGGTTTTTTTAAAAAAAAAATAGTAATGTTTTTGGTTTTTAATTGGCTGTGTCCTCCATTTTTCTTGAATTCCTACATTTTGGTCCTGCATTTTGTCCCGGTTTTGTGGGAGAGAATTATTGCAACCCTAACTAAGATGTTAGTCACCAAGTGATGCAAACAGACCCTGTTGCAAAGCCCATTTATTGTTCCTCTCTGAATAGTGCATCCAGGCCATTTGTAAACTAATGAATTACTCAAATATAGGCCATGGGCTAAAAATACATTGGAACAGAGCCCACAGAAGAACATGGATTCCTTTCTATTTTAACAATACTGTGAACCAAGGAGTCTGTGGATAAACTAAACAACTTTTACAAAACAAGCAGACTCTGGAAGGGATGGGTGGGTGGATGGGAAAACCAAAGATGCAAAAAGAGAAACACAAGAATGTTTGTAACAAATGTAATTACTGTTGTTCTTGTTGGTGTCGGTTCAGTCAAACACGAACCAGTAGATTATGCACATTTCATGCTTAAATGGCTACTAAATACAGTATTTACAATAAATCATGGTGATTAGTTCCATATAGTTCATTGTTTTCACTCTGCTGCCCCTTTTATTTTTGCTCTGTGTGTGATTTCTGAATCAATTCAGATATGGTTTGAGTTACAGATATTTTAAAATTCTGATGGCACAAGTCTGCATTTCCCCCCTTAGTATGTCATGCATTTCTCTTCCATTCTGGAGGTTTCATGGAAGTAATGTTTATTGCAGCCGATCCACATTCCATGAGCTATTTTTGTTTTTTCTTTTCAAATTGCAGCTTCCTTCCTTCCAGTGTCCTTAACTATTACAGCAAACAAGAGAGACGATGTCACCATTCCCTTCGTCAGAAAAGTTGTGAAGGAGGAAGATGCAGTCATCTACAAAAATGGTATTGATGCCCTTTTTCTTCTTTCTGGTGAACAACTGTGCACTTGAGTTGACATGATTCAGTTTTCCTGCTGTGCTGTAAGAAGACATATGAGTAGCTTCTTATTAAGGGCTTTACATAAAGCATCACATACAAGTGGGAAGCAGTCAAGTGAGTTGAGAGGTAGCTGATGGGCATCCTTTTAGAGTGCTTTACATATTACTGATGACATGTGATAGTTCAGTGACACAGCCACCCACCCACTTCTCTAACAACTATCAAATACCATGTCTACACTGATAAGAAAATCCTGTTTACCTTCAGATTACCCTGATCTTCAGTGACCACAGACTTGTCAGCCCACACAGAGGCACGTTTGAGAGAACTATCCACATAGTTCTCCCTTTTGAACACACCTCAGTCTGATAAATTGTACAGTCAGCCCTCCACATTTGTGGCTTTCAGATTTGCAGTTTTGACTATTCACGACTTTGTAGTTGCTGCTTAACAAGATCAGCCTCTTCATGCATGCCCTCTTCCTCATCTTTCCTCCCAGCCAGCCAAAACTTAACACCATACATTCCCCTGCTTTGCCAAACTTTGCATCCTCCTCATTTCCAAAGACCTTCCCTTTGAATCCGATATTTGCAGCCACCCCTGGGAGGATCCAACTACTCTCCCCTCTTCTTCCTCCTCCTCTTCTTTTTTTGAGGTTGTCCCATATTTTCCATTGGGATTAAACCTACTATAAAATATCCCACTGCTGCTACTACCTACTGAATTAATAAATCAGGAGGATTTTTCTTAATCTTGTAGAATAGAATATAATATCAGATCACCACACTGACAGCTCTCAGTCAAGCTCCATCAGTTCTGGGGGTGGGGGTGGAATACTAGTTTGTTCAAATGTGTACCAACTGGATTTAGGTGGCAAACATTTGTTTAAAAAATAGAATAATCTGTCCATTGGCTGTAGAGGCCCAGGTAGGGAATGTACCCTGGGGTGGAAGAATCACCACACTGACAGCTCTCAGTCAATCATTTTTGCACTTTTTCATCTGGGGGCGTTTCCCTGCAAAAAATTCAATCATACCCAAAAATCTTATTTTTCTCAGAAAATATATTTTTTAGAATAATTAATCTTCCGACACAAAAAATATGTTTTGTGCGAAATACATTAAAAAAAAAAATTGAAATCCCCCCCCCCCCACTCTCAAAATACAGGAAAATCTTCATAAAATGGGCAAAGCCACTTGCAATCTTGCCCAGCAAATTTTGGAATATTATCAGCTTGTCTTCACATGTAAGAATAAGAGAAAATTTACATTCCTGCTGTCTCACATGTGCTATAGATGCTCCAGTGATCAAGTCACCAATGTAGGAAGGCAAGCTAAAACACCTTCCCATCTTACTCTTTTTCTTCCAGAAATTCACCCTAGTGATTGGTCTATTTTTTGTTGTATTTTGATGGCTTCTTCTCTCCCCTACAGGTACGTTCATATACTCTGTCCTCAGGCACGAAGTTCCAGAATTGCTAACGGTGCCCATTCCCCAGGTGTCCCTCAATGATGCAGGAGTTTACTCTGCCAGATACATAGGAGGAAGCCATTTCACAGCAGCCTACACCAGACTGATCGTACGGAGTAAGGTTTGACCTACTTCTTAGGTGGAAAGTAGTGGACTCTTGTGTATATTATGTTCTTCTGATGTTTACTCTGAAATAATATCATCACCTGCCTCATAATAGTTATGCTAGAAAGAGGATGAATTAATGTGTGCTTGGTCTTCCTTTTGCCCACCACCACCCAAATTAGTTTCTTCACACCTCTTTTGAAAAAATGTGTTTTTATTTCAAAGAAAATGCTCATTATTTGTTTGTTTGGTTGGTTGGTTATACATGATCTTTGTCCCTGAGTGGGACCCAAAGGAAGCAATTCAAACCTAACAATAAAATAATAAAAAACAGTTAAAATCACCATATTAAAACTGTATAAAATTATTTTTAAAGCACACTAAATTTTAAAAACACACACTCATACAATAAGAAGCCTCTTTGTGAGCAATTACATATTAAAAGCTTATTTAATTTTTAAAAAATTATTTGCCAGCCAGTGAAAGGAGGGTAGGGAGGGGTCCAGTCCAATTTAGACCTTGTTCCTAATCCAGGCATGAGTCCCATACCAGTTTGCTGCTGAAAAATTGCCCATATGGGCTTGCCCAGACATTGAGATATTTAGAGGAGAGTCTTCTCTCAATCCTGCACAGTCCTCAGAGGCACATCTGTCAAGAGTTCAAGAGAGGCCTTTCTTGGTGGCAACTCCCAGTGAAACTCTCCACTGGCTGTCATTTCTTGTTGGTCCTTCCATCTGCAGGCAAATGCTTTTTTTTATTTAGCAATTAATCTGGGTTGTGGCAAAAAGGAGCTTTTAATTTGAGCAGATACTTTCTTTCCCCACCCCACCCCTCTTCTTGATGAATTTTCAGTTGGTTTTGATATTGGGGGACCTACATACATTCAACCTAGACAATGAGAAAATCAAAATAATAAAAGAATTCCAGTACCTTGGATCAAACATCAATGAGGAAGGAAGATTGCAGTCAAGAAATCAGTAGAACACTAGGAATAGAAAGAGCAGCTATCAAATAATTAGACAAGATTCTAAAGATTAAGATATACAATTGAGCACTAAAGTGAGAATCCAAACCATGTGCAGATGTGAGAGCTGGACAATGAAGAAACTAAATAGGAAGAAAATCAATTCATTTGAGATGTGGTGCTGGAGAAGAGTGCTGAGTTATCTTGGACAGTCAAAAAGATAAATAGATCAGACCTAACATCTCCCTAGAAACCAAGATGATCAAACTGAGGCTGTCGTACTTTGGCCACATCATGAGAAGACACAACTCACTGGGAAAAAAAATAATGCTAGGAAAGGTGGAAGGAAGCAGAAAGAGAGGAAGGCTGAATGCTAGATGGATGGACTCAATTAGAGAGGTCACAGGTATGGGTTTATAGGACCTAAACAGAGCAGTGGAGAACAGAGAGTCTTGGAGATGTCTCATCGACAGGATCAGGGTTGACTCAAGGGCAGTTAATAACAACAACAAAAATTATGTAGTCTTAATCTGATTTGCATTTTTAACTGTGCCTGTTTTATTTGATTATTTTGTTAGTTGCTGACTGCTGTATTTTCAAACAAAGGCAGAGTCCAATCAAGTTAATAAAACCAGCCCACTCTTTACACTTTTGCATACAGGATGTGAAGCTGAGAAATGGGGACCTGAATGTAGCTTTCATTGCCCAGACTGCAAAAACAATGGCATCTGCCATGAAGATACTGGGGAATGTATTTGCCCACCAGGATTTATGGGAAAAACATGTGAGAAAGGTAAGAGAAAGCATTGTCATGCATTTATGCACCTGGTTGCTTCCGTACTGTTGGACACAGACAGATTCCTCTCCTCAAAGTTTTGGAGCCTCTCTCAGTGAAGAAAGACAAGGCATTTTGGGATTTGTTGTTGTTTAGAAGATAAAAAAGATATCTTCTACCCACGTACCTGAGTTCTGAGTGGACATGCATAAGGCCTATAATAATATAGCACAGTTTTGAAAATGATAAGACATTCTCCTCACTTTGGGTTGTCCACACAGGCCCAAAGGCCTGTGTTTCCACCAGCCTTGCATCATCCTGTTTGGATGATGCAGGTCAAAACTGGGGGAGTGGGTGCAGTATCAGGTCCAATTTTGCCGGACCAGACATGAATCTGGAGGATCTAGCCCAGTCTTGGGGCAAAAGAGCCTTAATGTGGGGTAATTTGACCGCTGGTTTCTACAGAATTCCTTGGGAACTCTGCAGCAAACTCTTGCTGATCTGATGGCTCCACATACCCCTTACCCCCATCCATTATTGCTGCAAGTGAGTAGACCACCGTTGCCACTTTTGACATGGAAATGGGGGGCCTAGCTATGTGATTGTAGCCAGGTGCCCCAATTCTGCAACAACAAGGGTCTACTCACTTGCAATAATGATGGATGGAGGTAAGGAGCAGCACAGGTCCTCAGCCAGCACAGGGGCAGGTGTGTAAAAACCCGCTGGTCCCTGTGCTGATCCAGGGACAGACCCAGGTGAGCACCAGGACGACAATAGCATGGTCTCAGCCCATACTATCCTGACCCCTTTACCATATCTTGACAGTTCAAAAAAAGATGATCACAAAGTGATTGAGCAAAGAATAAACCTAAGCCTTTTTAGTTGCATTTACTTTCTCTTCTCTTCACCTCTCTTCTCTTCCCTTTGCCTCCCTTCCATTCCCTTGCCCCCACGGGTTGTAGAACTTTTTTAAGTCCATCACTCGAATTGTGCAATAACAGGTGGGTTTTTTTTTAATTGATTCAGGTATTCATTTACATCTGCATAAGATTTTTGGATTTTGAGGATACCAAATTTTTGGATTTTGAGGATCCTTTCATAAGATGGGCAGCTTTATGAAATTCTTATGCATTTTTGTTTTCTACTAGTGAATACATCTTAATTGCAACTATTTTTACCATCTAAAGAATTCTTGGTTTATTTTTATTCTTAGTTTGGTCATTTCTGGATAAATGTTTTTGGAACCTGTGAAGATATGCTAAATTGAGAAACATTTCTTCTCATTTTCAAAATTGTGCTGTTTTAAGGTGGACAAATTTAGAATCCAGGAGTATCTAACTCATCACGGGCATTTAGAGATGAATTATGGATACCCAGGGCCAAAGCAAGTTGGACATGGAGCTCACACATTTCTCTTACTCTTTGCAGCTTGTGCAGAAAATACCTTTGGGAGGGCTTGCCAAGAGCATTGTGAGCAAAAATCAGGTTGCAAATCATTTGTGTTTTGCCTGCCTGACCCATATGGCTGTTCCTGTGCTTCAGGATGGAAAGGGCTCCACTGTGATGAAGGTAAAATTATAGACACAAAGGGGGTGGGGGTGGGGACTAAGCTGCTAAGAGTGTGAAGGTATGCCTTTTGTCCTACAGAAGAAAAACAACACTATGGGCCAGTTTGCTGATTTTTAACAAACTCCTGCTCAATGTATGTATGGAATTTGATCTCATTATCAGAAATGAGCTTCAGTCCCACATTAGATGCATGCATTTCAGTTAATACCTAGTGTACCTACTTTAACAATATTTTTGAAAGTGATGTGGATAGTAGTTACAATGGTTCAAGCAGTAATAATCAAGCTTTGTTGATGGATAGATCAGAAATACCAGAATGGCCCCCTGTATCAGAACAAGAAGTGAACAAACTTATAGATGCCTTGCAATAAGACAAAGTGCCTGGTGAGGATATGATTCCACCAGAGGTTTATAAGAACAATTCTGAATGGTGGGCTCTCTTGCTAGCAAAATTATTTTCCTACATAAACCCCACAGCATTTTTTTCCAGAGGGTTGGAAGCGGAGTATAATCTTCCCAATTTATAAGGAAGGAGACAAACAAACCCCTCAGAATTATCAACCAATTAGTTTACTGGACATTAGCTCTTACAGCCATTCTCTCCTCCAGAAGCTGATGAGTTGGGTGGAGGACAATAATTTTCTTCATCAGGAACAGGCAGCATTTAGGAAGAGCCACAGTACAGTAGATCAGATTTTTATGTTACATCATTTAATTTATAAATATACCTTCCAAATGGCTGTTTGCTGCATTTATTGACTTCTCCTCAGCTTTTGATACTATCCATAGGAATCATCTGTGGTACAAGCTTGCCAGGACTAACATAGATAAGAGACTGTTACTCCTAATTCAGGAGCTATACACTAATACAACAATGAGGGTAAGGATCAGTACAGATGGCAAGTTGTTGGAGGAAATTGACACAACAAAAGGAGTCAGACAAGGCTGCTTGCTAGCACCCCTCCTGTTTAATCTCTATATTAGTAATATTGTAACCATGGCAAATTGTCCTGATCACTTCCCTCCCTCAATAGGGAATCACAAAATAGCAATTCTGATATGAGCAGATGACATTGTATTATTATCTATGAATAAAGTTGGGTTGATGAGATGTCTAAATAAACTTCATGAGTTTTCCCAAATAGAATAACTTAGAATAAATTACACTAAATCAAAGGTGATTGTCTTTGGCAAACAACCTCCTAAATTTGATTAGAATATAGGAAAAAATAAGATAAGACAGGCCCCCTCTCTTAAGTACCTGGGTGTATATTTTGATGAGAAAACAACTTGGAAGACTTAGCTACAAAATATCAAAATAACAGCACAGCAGCCAGCCCGTGTCATATTGAAAATTTTCCATTCTAGAGAAGTTGGGCTTCTAATTCTAGCACTGAAAGTGTTCTTAGGGAAAGTAGTGGCTCAGATGCAACATGTTATTGAGATCTGGGGGTTAAATCTCAATAATCTTTATGACCTAGAGCAGGGGTAGGCAACCTTTTTGAGCCAGGGGCCGGGTTGCTGTCCCTCAGACAATTGGGGGGCCGAAGCACCAAAAATAAATAAATAAATAAATAAATAAATAAATAATAAAAATTTAAAAAAATGTATGCACACTCTCTCAGCCCCAGAAAAGCCATGGCAAAACCCCTGTGGAGATTTTGCCAAGAAAACCCCAAGAAAAGTAATAACAACAATAATCAATATCATCATGGCAGGCGGCGGTGGCGGCGGCAGGACCAGCCTGGGGCCGGTCCAAAGACCTCGTTGGGCCGCATCCGGCCCCCAGGCCTTGGGTTGCCTACCCCTGACCTAGAGGTCTGTCAAAACAAGTTCTTGAGGCACTTGTTGGCAGTACTTCTAGGGACTCCAGCTGCATTCCTTAGGACAAAAACATCTATAAAAGCTAGGACCAAGATGCCAGCCCTTTCATACTATAAGAGGGTTTTGGACATGCCAGAGGACCATCTACCCAAGTTCTGGTCTTGTGAACAATGGAAGAAAGGTGGCTGGGCAATGCTAGTTCAAAATTTATCAATCTCTAAAAACCTTTCAACAGATTTTTTTTTCTGGAGTTAAAAATAAGCTCAGGGACTGGATTTATAAGTGGGATAATGGGCAGGATTTAGTCTCAATTAAGTCTTCAAATTTTTCCCACTGGTACTATCTGTTGAAATCAAATCATATAAGAGCTCAGTGTCTAGAAATGCTTACCGTTGCCCCCTGAGAATTGCATTTACAGAATTACGTTTCCAAACGATGCCAACATCTGTCTTAGATGGCAGAAACTGAAACGTTCCAAGGAACATAAGGTTTTACATTTGTGGTTTGGGAGAGGTAGAGGATGTCTCACATTATTTACTTTATTGCCAGCTTTATCAAGACCCCAGGAAGAGATTCTTGGGTCAAATCCTGGCTTCTTTGCAGGGAGGAGTTCTTACGTGAAAATATGCTGGTTACTTTCAGACTGTGATCCATATGTTACACATAGAACAGCTTTATTTGCTAAAACATCTAAAAGTGTATGTGCTACCTATCTGAAAGATATTGCTATAGATTGAGCAGGGGATTCACTTATATGAAGTTTTTATTAACATATTGTTGTGGGGTTTTTTATGGAGTTGTAATGGCTTTTAGTCAAATACAATAAATGATTGACTGACTGACTGACTGACTGTAAAGTGCAATACATAAATGACACTACATTAAAAGAACATTTATTTATTTATTTATTTATTTATTTATTTCATTTCATTTGTATACTGCCTTTCTCCCAGAAGGGATCTAAGGTGGCTCACAGATAAAAATGGTTAAAAAACAACACATTTAAAACAATTAGAATCAACTGAAAACAGTATAAAATTACATTAAAATATACAAAAGTTAAAACTGTAACTAAACTTGGTATCTATGTTTCTCTCTGGTTTGCTTCTCCACATGAAAGAGTATGTGGAGAACTTGGAATAGTTACTTTTTTGACTACAGCTCCCAGAATCCTCCAGTTGTGGTCCAAAAATTAACTTAACCAGCTATATATGCTCTTTTTTCCTAGAACAGACCAGAGCTTGGAAAAATTACTTTTCCAAAATTTACTGTTACAGAATTTCCCAGCTAGCATAGCCAATGGCCATCATGGCTGAGGAGGTCTGGGAATCATGGCTGAGGGGGTCTGGACTGGGTATATTCTGAAATTATAGTACAGAGATAAAAAGAAATCAATAGAAGTAATAGAAATAAACCTCATTGTCTGATTAGCTGCTTATTATCATTCACATTGACAATTTTTTCAAAAAATGCTACTTTATTAACTGTTATTGTGCCCATGTGTCCTTGCAGCTTGCGAGCCTGGTTTTTATGGGCCTGGTTGTAAACTCAAGTGTACCAACAACTGCAATAACCGAGGAACATGTAACAGCTTTAAGGGATGCATCTGTCAACTGGGTTGGCATGGTCTGCACTGTGAAAAAGAAGGTAAAGCAAAGGTAACACTGTACTGCAACAGACGTCTTCATGTTTCATACAATGTTAGTTTCAAAGATTGAGCTCTCTTTGTTCTAGAATGATAAAGGATCATAGAATCCTCTTCAAGGATCATAGAATCATAAAGTTGGAAGAGACCTCAAGGGTCATCCAGTCTAACCCCATTCTGCCACAAAGGAAGACATAGTCAAAGCCCTCCCAACAGATGCTCATCCAGCTCCCTCCATTGTTCCTCATAACATTTGGTTTCCAGACCATTGAGCATCTTGGTTGTCCTTCTCTGGATACCTTCCAGCTTGTCAACATGTTTTTGAGCTATGATGCCCAGAGCTGGAAACAGTCTATATAGAAATGTAATTAGCCTGCACCAAGAAGGGAGTATATGATTGGGTAAACAGGCAAACTGTGAAACAAAGCCAAACTAGATGTTATGGAGTACAAAGCACGGGCATGAACAACCTCCTCAAAGCTGTTGCTGTTGTTGTTTAATTAAAAAGCAGCCATGTGAAGCTGTTAGTTTCAATGGGGAAATAACAAAAAAATGAGAGACTTTAGCCTTTTCTCTCCCTCACTTGAGCTCCTCACAATACTCTTTCATGAATTATTATTTTTTCCTGGGATGGGAAAGAGATAGTCCACACAGCCATCCTCTTTTTGCTCACATGTGGGAAGGCAACTTGAAAGATGAGTAATTTTTAAGATTCTTCAAAAGCTTCGTGTGCATATATTATTTTTTTCAGGGCTCGGAGAAGTTGTTTTTTGTACTACAGAATCCTTGGGGGATTCTGGTAGCTGTAATCTGAAAAGGAATTCTTCCAAACTCTCTTGCTTTGAGTCATAATCACAACCTTTAATATTGTTATTGATCCAGTATTATTATTACCAGCTCCTTTGTGCTGTGGCGAAGGGTGCATCTGCACTGTAGAAGTCATGCAGTTTGAGACCACTTCAAGTGCTGTAGCACCATCCTATGGACTCTTGAGATTTGGAGTTTTATAAGATCTTTAGCTTTTGAGTCTCTTAACCTCTTTTAGAAGATTATCACACGAGGGCTATTTACAGTTTAATAATACTATTCTAACATAATTAAGCAAGAATGATACAATGGCGATATTAAAACACTTATTTTTACACTGGCTGCAATAATGGGGCATTGACAATTCATGAGCAGTAAAAAAGCGCTTTTACATTCCACACGTCAGCAGAAGGGGTTGTGTTAGCAGAGAGAAAAATGGGTCTTCTCTCTCTGCTGAGGAGCTCTCCTGTGACTCACAAGTGCGGTACAAGAAGTGATTCTGCTGAACAGGCACACTGGGAGACTGGGGGGTTCAATTTAGGAGATTATCCTCCTGTTGCATTCTGGGACTTGTAGTTTAGGAAGGGGCATTTAGAATATTCAGCCAGAGAGCTCTTAGGCCAGGGGTAGGCAACCTTTCCCCTTTAAGGGCCGAGGGACTTCAGCTCCCAGAATCCCAGGAGCTATTGGCCAACATGGGACTATTGGCCAACATGGCTGAGGCTTCTGGGAGCTGAAGTCCCTTGGCCCTTAAAGGGGAAAGTTTGCCTATCCCTGTCTTAGGCCTCACTGAATTACAAACCCCAAAATGCAACAGGAGGTAGTCAGAGCAGTTAAAGTGGAGTAGCCCATTTTAATGAGTGTAGTGCAATAATCTACTCTCTGGAAGGTTTAATGATGAATTCTCAGTAGTGCTATTGAAACATGATTGCCTTTCACACATTTGCAATAGCGCTACAGAATCACTATCAGCAAGCCATTGACGGTTTTTATCATCAATGAGAATATTCTACTAACACAACAATCCCATGATGTTACAAGAACAGTAGGTGGACGACGTCGTGTGAAAATCTTTCCCCGATCATGCAATAATGATGGTAGCAATGTGCTTCTCTAGCATTTCTTACCCCTGTGTGATCTACTCTCTGGAAGGTTTAATGATGAATTCTCAATAGTGCTATTGAAACATGATTGCCTTTCACATGTTTGCGATAGTGCTAATGAATCGCTATCAGCAAGCCATTGACGGTTTTTTTATCGTCAATGAGAATATTCTACTAATGTGCTTCTCTACCATTTCTTACCCCTGTGTGATAATCTTCTTAATCTTCCCTGGCAACTCTCACTCAACTGCTCTGCACTGAACCCATCTGAACAGAACTCTCTTGAACTAGCTAAACTGGACTGACTCCTCCCTTTTATATCTACTCCTTCCGCTGCAGCTCCTTCCTCGGATTCAGCTCAAACTGGGACTGGCTGTCAGAAAACCATGTCTGCCCAGTGACTCTGTCACAATGACATTCAGCTGCTTTCCAAGCAATAGAACACCATTGATGGCAATGGTTGCTTCCCAGTAAGAGGAGTTGGGATGGAGTGAGGCCAGAATTCATTGCGTAGCACTGTAACTATAGTGCTCATGCACACGTATCTTCTATACAGGATTCTGGCCATGGATTTTGAATACCAGGAGAAAATTGTACAGGGTTTTTACTGTTCTGTAGTTCTTTATGATGGGAGTTCTTGACTGTCAGGAAATCTGTTTTTCAACCCGGGAACAAATAACTGAAGATTCTTTCCATCCCTAATATATTTCTATGCCTGCTTAGAAATCCTGTTGAGTTCAATGGGACATACTCTCAGGTAAATGTATCAGTCTACATTTCAGACTAAATTCTGTAGTCCTAGTTTCTAGTAGGGATGGGTAAGATATTTTTTTTCTGTTCACATTTCAGTGTAGCTGTATCACATTCGTCCTTCCTGAACCTGGACTAGAATGACATGTCCATACTTACATACCATGTGAAATTCAGTACACATAAAAAATGCATATATCTGAAAAAGTGCATAAAAATGCACAACAAAATACATATATTGGGGGTGGGGGGGGGGGTGAGGGTGGAATTTATAAAAAATGAACATAATTTTTTGTGTAGCAGAGGGGCAGGATAAAAATAATTTATTATTATTATTATTATTATTATTATTAAAACAGAAAATTTGAAACTGAAAATGGAATGACCATGTATGTTGTGTGCCTTAGGTCATTTCTGACTTATGCTAACCCTAAGGCAAACTTATCATGAGATTTTCTTGACAAGTTTTCTTCAGAGAAGGTTTGTCATTGCTATCCTCTGAGGCTGGGAGAGTGTGACTTCCCCAAGGTCACTCAATAGGTTTCCATGGCTGAATGAGGATCCAAACCCTTATCTCCTGGGTATTTAGCCTGATCTGTCAGACTACAAATCCCAAGATTCCATAGCACTGGGCCATGGTAGTTAAAGCGGTGTCAAACTGCATTATTTCTACAGTGCAGATTAGACTCTACTCCAAAGCTCAAACCACTAAGTTAAGTTGGCTAAGTTAACTTAACCATTAAGTTAAGTTAAGTTGGCCTTCCCAACTTAACTCCTTTCCTCACACAAGGTGATCTACGTCGCTCTGTCCACCAATTGTCTCCCTTTTCAAACTTTTGTATTTTTGGTTTTAAATTACATTTGTTTAATTGTCATTTTAGCATTGGGTTGGGGGGAGGTTGGGAAGGGACTAATTTTTGAATTTTATTGTATTTCTACATATTTTTATTGCTGTGACCAACCCGGATTCCTTGTGATTGGGTGGGCTATAAAGAAATAACTTATTATTAATTTATTATTATTATTATTATTATTATTATTATTGCTACTACACCATGCTGGCTTTCTGGAATTACTGTATTTTCTGGCGTATAAGACTACTGTAATTTGGCATTAGAAAAATGAGAACCTAAGTGCAAATGAGCTCAACAAACTCAGCCATCCCAATTTCATAGGCTTGATAGTTACAAATATGAAAGTCGTTTCTTCAAAATGACAAGGAATGCTAAGCCATTTCCCTTTTAAATCTGGTGGAAAAGAAAAAAATGTACACTTTATGTTATGGGTTCTTAAATACTTACACAGGTAAAGCAGATGAATCACCTCGGATAGAGAACTCGCCCGATGCTATGGAACTCAATTCCGGCACGGTGTTTAAATCTACCTGCATTGCTACTGGCAAACCACTTCCTACAAAAGAAGAAATCAAGCTGATAAAAAAAGATGGAACAGTTCTTAAGGTAAATTAAGGAAATTTAATATTATCTTTTTAAAAAGATAGTATTAAATGATACAGCATGAGGAAGAAGGAGAAGTAATGAGAGGATGTTTTACTGGTGAGATTCCCCCAATTCCCCATTGGAAATCTCCTGCTTATGATCCTGTGTGTGTGTGTGCCTTCGAGTCATTTTCGACTTATGATAACCTCAGTGCAGATCTACCACAGGGTTTTCTTGGCAAGTTTCTTCAGAGGATGTTTGCCATTGCCATCCTCTGAGGCTGAGAGAGTGTGACTTGTCCAAGGTCACCCAGTGGGTTTCCATGGATGAGCTGGAATTTGAGTCATAGTCCAATGCTCTTCCAGAGTTGTCTGCCTAAACCTCCTGGGAAGGATGAGAAGCTGTGGTTTCCTGCTGCCCAGGGATTCAACACCCTTCGTTCTGCCCAAGGAGTTTTCTCCCTGTTGCCTGGCTGCTGGCATTTTTCTGCCTCCACCTTTGGACAGACTGTTGTAATAACTATCACAAATACCTGAAGAAATAGCAAACTAGTAATAGGGCTTATGGAATGTGGTTGCAAAATATAATGGTGATGCCTACAGTAATCTAGGTTGGGATTAATTTGGCAGTATACTCAGCCCTTTTTACCAACAGATTCTGCATCCACAGATTCCACCATCCATGGCTTGAAAATATTTTTTAAAAATCTATAAAGCAAAGCTTGATTTTGCCATTTTACATAAGGGACACCGTTTTACTACACCATTGTATATAATGGAAGTTTAGAATCCATAGATTTTGGCATCTGGGGGGGGTGTGTCACTGTATCAAGATGGAATTAATTTAGTAGTTTTGTAATTAACCTACTTAACAAAAATCCAAAAATAAGTGTTTTGGAGAATGGTGCCACCCTGGAGTATGTTGGGGTGAACTCATGTGCCTTTTAAAATTGGCACATTGAACGCTGAGAAACATCTTACTGAGGAAGACCAACCATGAAACAACTATATAGTGTCTGGGTATGATTATCTCCCAGCAATTAAATACTGTTTTTATGAGATGTTACACATTTGTTGCCAACAATTTAGGACTGTTATACATATGCCAGGATATTCAGCAATGTATCCTCATAGCAGCGCTTCTGGCTTGCCTACAATATGAGATAGTTATAAGAAGCTACAGAGTATTGCTTGTATTTTTCCAAAACATTACATATACTCTGAGCTGTTTTCTTTTGTCTTGTTTTGACTTTAGGCTGTATTCAATGTATGTTGAGTTTCTTGTAATCTGTGGAATTTCATTCAGGCCTTGGGTTTTGACTTCAGGCAGTCCTGAAGTCCAATTTCTTATTGGAAATTCTGTTGAGGTCTGTATTTTTGTATTCATGATCATTTGTTATTTGTACAGGCTATAGATGCAGTTGTTGTTGTGTGCCTTCAGGTCCTTTCTGACTTATGGTGACACTAAGGTGAACCTATCACAGGGATTTTGTGGGCAGAAACTGTGTAACTCACCCAAGTTCACCCAGTGGGTTTCCATGGCCAAGCAGGGAACCTTGATCTCTAGAGTTGTGGTCCAATGCTCAAACCACTACATCACACTGGTACTATAGTATCTTCATTATATTTTTGCAACTACATTCCATGACATCTATTGTTGTGTTATTTGTTCATGTATTTATGATGATCTTATTCTGTTTGTGTGCCTGTTGTTGAGTTCCTTCCCTTTTGATCCTTATTGATAACGTTGTTTACCCCAGTCACTTGCTGCCTACAATGAAGGCAGACACTGTTTTTTCACCAAAAATGTCCACTAATGCAAAAATCCATCCCCAAGTCCCAAATACTTTTGTAATTTTACAAGGGGGAGAAAATATTTCAATGTTTTTGTCCTTCCATAAAAAAGCAAATAAGCAAATATTTATATCCCTATGCGTAACTGCAGCAGAGTGGTTTCTTGTGTACTGTGGCCAAGTAAACATATTACAAATGTGATACATATTACAAATCCCTTGCCTGTTTGTAATAAACTATATGTAAAAATGCATTGGCTTTTTCCTTCACTTTTCATGGTTCATAAATCCTAACAAGAAAAGCTTTTATATCATGAGTGTAACTTTTTCTTGACCAGAAAGAAACTTAACCAATTTCATCTTCAATGTAATTTTAAATCTACCATTTTCTGCTAGGTCAAAATAATCCAGATACACAAATGTCAGAGGCAAAAGAAGGAGGAGGAGGAGGAGGAGGAGGAGGAGGAGGAGGAGGAGGAGGAGGAGGAGGAGGAGGAATAAAGTTGAGTGAGGGGACAGTTCTGCACACCTCTGATTTAAAAAATATTTTTATTGTTTACTGTTTTAGCCTGTCACATTGACTAATAGAAGCAACCAGTCAGAAGCAACAGAAGCTACATTTCAGATTGAAAATGTCCAGCCTTCTGATTCTGGAATGTGGGTCTACATTGTTAAGACTGTAGCTGGAATGGTGGAAAAACCTTTCCAAGTCACAGTTAAAGGTAACTGAGGATAATTTGTTATCAGACTTGGGTAGAGAAATAAAATATTCTGAAAATGTTAAAGCCACAAAAAAATTTTTTTTCTAGAAAAAAATGAGGAAAAATGGAAGAATGTGATAATAGCACCTTTTGCAGACTGAAAGTCACCTTGTTATTTAAGGAACATAAAATACATTATGTATTATCTTGTTTGTCACAAAACTATTATGTTTGGTATATTAAAAGAACAGAGCATTCAAAAAATAATTACAATTTGAATTTCCTTTTTGTATTTTTTTGTTTGTTTTGAAATTGCTGGTAGGAGAGGGGTGGAGATGTCAAGTTTACTATACCTTGGTTGACAGGAGAACAGATCACTCACAGCAGCTGATGCCCAGCAAAGCAGGATTAGTGCCATGATCATGAATACATAGGTTGTGTGGATATGAGTTAGTTATGGATGTGTAACTTTAGGTTACACATCCATAATTGCAATACTGAATTCCAATGTTCATCACTAATGAGTTCGATAATATTAATAATGTAAGTGTATTAACTTTCCCCTTCTTGTCTAGTTCTTCCTATGCCTCTGAAACCTCCATCACTGGTCGAGCGAGGACATAATTTTCTCGTCATTAAAACAAATGCTGATTCATATTCTGGGGATGGACCAATTATATCAACCAAGCTTCTTTACAAACACGGCAGAGATCAGTGGCGCCCAGTGAATGGTAAGTCAAGTATATATCATAAAAGATATACTGTTTCTGCATAGAAATCTGTGCTGTGGCTGTTCTTTCTTCCCAGGAAATGAGGGATGTGTTTAACTGAGCTTTTTTAAAGCACATAACCAGCCTATAGTTCCCAGAATTTGGGAGGAGAAGCCATGATTGTTAAAGTGATATACAAGCATAGATATGCCAACGGTGTGGTGGGATGGTGCTATGCATCATCCATTTGTACACTGTGGGTGTTTACCAAAATGATAATAATTGGCATTCTTATTTAGGACATAAAAAGAAGGAAGGGAAAAGGAGGGAAGGAAAAGAATCTAGCAGGATCTTTAAGACTGGTTTTTATTTTAGCATAACTTTTCTTTCTTATAACCCCTTTTTTCAGATACAGTACAGAATGAGGGACACAGTGGCTCAAGTGGTTAAGACATTGACTCAAGATTGGCAGGTTGGCAGTTTGAGGGGCCCCCCCGCCATGCGCGACCCCCCCCGCACACACTGCTGCCGCAGCTGCCGCCACTGCATGTCGTGGCCCCCCCGCACAGCACACGCAGCCACAGCCGCCACGGCGCATGTCGTGGCCACCATTTTGATTTCCAAAATGGCGGCCGTGACGCGTTTGCACATGCACAAGAGTACTGCACATGCGCAAACGCATTGCGGCCGCCATTTTGGAAAACAAAATGGCGGCTGCGGCGCACGTGGCCGCACGGAGGGCAAAACGCGTGGCGGCGCGCAGCGGCGGTGGCGGCAGCAGGGGTCCGCCTGGGCCAGTAAGTCTGGCGACCTGGGCCAGAACCGGCCCGGGGGCCGTAGGTTGTGGGCCCCTGCTTTACAGAATGATAATAAATGCTTAGGATATAAAGCATATTTACACAGGTATGGAAGTGGGATAGATTATTATAGGATCCAGAAAGATGCAAATCATGGTCCTTGTCTTAAATTTTTAAGGAACTGCTTTTTCAAAAGTGATACCATTTTTTCAGATCTTTACAGTGATCAGTTAGTGTCAATGTGTGAAAGCAACAAATCTGCTTACCAAAAGTCAGTTTCCTTGGGTTCAAAATCTTGTCTGAGATTATTCCTTTTCTTACATGTGCAGTAGTGTGCCATGAGGCTATTTTCTTTGTTCATTCCTTTGTTAATGGATTGGAATTTGTAAATGTAATTCTATTCAGCTGTTTCTCTTGTAATTTCCTTGTTCAGGGACTGCAACTTTGAAATCCTGCACTGTATGTTCAGAGAGGTTGAAATGTTCTGCATCTGTTTTTTGGGTATTGTCACTTCTAATGTCTGATTTGTGTCCATTTGTCTTCTCGCGCAGAAACTGTCCTGTTTGTCCAATGTAGAATGTAGAAGGGCATTGCTGGCATAGGATGACATGTATCACGTTGGAGGAAGAACAAGTGAATGAATCTCTGATGTTGAGGGTGATATTATTGGCTCCTGCCATATTGCTCCCAGAATAGATGGTAGTACAGAGTTGGCATTTGAGTTTGTGGCAGGGTCTTGTTTTTGTATTACCAGTTGTTATTAGTAGCTGTTGGATTTGGAGGTTATCTGTAGACCAATAAAGGCCTGTCTCATACAGCTTGTGAGAAGACTCTATTATTCTCTAGAATTGGTTTTAGCTTGTTGATGATGCATTTATGTGGTTGCAGCTGGAGACCATAGGTGACAGGGGATGAGGATAGGGAATGAGGCGATTGGTATCATTTTTTTAAAAAAAGCTTTATTACTCCTTAGAAACTAACACCTTTGTGGAGAGTACAATTGGGATCACAATCCAGAGTTGTTATTAATTTCTGATGCTAGGGCATTCAGTGAAGATTATGGAAAGTGTGAGTGTCCCAAGAAAAGACAAGCATATTTTTCATAGGACATCCATTCCATGAACAGGGAAGGACAACTTTCTGATAGTTTAGGTTCAGTTCCAACCTTGTTAACCTGTTGAAGCACTCTACATACTAGGGCTGCGGGACTGAGAATGAAGAATTTCTGAGATGATTGAGAAGGAAGATAAACTCATGATTTTCTACTGTAAGGAGCTACAGTGACTATTGGTCTTGTCTGTCCTCTTCGTTTGTATTTTTGCATTTGCAAGGAGATTAAATGACACCTACCGGTATATGAGGTTTTAAACTAGTCATTTCCCTGATGTCTACATTCAAGGAACTGTGATTTGTTTAAATCATAATTAGGCAATTGTAGTACAGCTCTCCCCCCACCCCATGGCTTGCAGTTACCATCTCTCCAAGCCCACCACAGCCAACAATGAGGGATTATGGATGTTGTAGTCAAAACCATTTGGAGGGCCAGTTTCCCAAGCTCCGGTTTAAACTTTAATGTTAAAGAAGATGAGTCAAGGCAAAATCTGGCTCACTGGTGCTCATTCTTCTAGGAAGGAAACTTTAATTTCTCTTTTCCATCTAAATATAACTAGAGGTTTGGATCCTAAGACCTGCAAGTGGAGTTGTGGAATGGGGCTGTTCTATTTCCTGCTTCTCACTGCAGCCTCCAAGTGACCTCCCTCTCTCAAAAAGATGCTCTTCAAGACCAAAAGCCTCTCTAGAACTGCATCTGTATGATGATGCACATACAGATGCTCAACCAAGGCCCATATTCTCATTTTGTGGCTCTGTTAAAGATATTTTGCTAGAGAACTGAGGGAAGTATGAAGGGTAGTACTTGTGGAAAATACAGACACCACAGTTGCATTGCTGGTAAACAGCTTTGACAAGTGTTGTGCTTGGTTTCAGAAAGTAGCAAAATGTATTTGAAATAGAAGTGTCAGTGTTACAAAACACACACATCTGTACACATCTAAAATTTCCTCCCTTATTATTTTGCAGTGTGTAATTCATTTTTATTTTATTTTTTAATTTTGTTCCTTTCAAATGCAGTAACTGGAGAGATCTGGAAGTTAACTGATCTGGAACCAAAAACTGAATACTCTATCTGTGTCCGGCTGACTCGCAGAGGAGATGGGGGAGTAGGACACCCTGGGCCAACAGCCAGCTTCACTACAGCTGCTGTTGGTATGTAGACCTTTGGACTGTTCCCAAAAAAGAAGACATGACACTTCATCTTTCAAAACTGTGGCTCCTTCATTCTATTCACATGAGGAAAGAATTTACCCGAAGTGATAAATTGAATATATTGTTATTATTAAGGCTAGGTTTTATAATTTATAATTAAATCACTGAAATAAAATTTCATGAGACTATTAGTACCATTAAAGAGTACACTGATACATGGTATATAATATCAACTTTACAACATGGAGATTACACCATGCAGTAAATTACAATGCATTAAGTTACAACAATTTATACAAAAGCCTTAGTTGCCAAGATTTCTCTCCACACCCTTTTCCAATGGAAGAATTAACTGTAAATTAATTTTTCCAAGAATATAAATCATTTAATCTTTATTGTTTTTTCTTACTTCATTTTACTATTATAAATATAGGTGAAGATCCTAGATCAGATACTTAGTAGTATGCTTAACTAAGTAGTATCTACTGGTCCCAATCATGTTTTACTTGCAGCAGCCACTGCCAGAAAAAGAAGTCTGTTTTACTGTTAATCAGGACACCACATACTGTTGTGTCCATCCCACTCCCACCAGTGATCTCCAGTGTGACAATCAGAAGCAAGGTCCCTGTCACAATTCCTCCACACATCAGCAGGAGGGGATTGGAAACATCAATCTGCTACACCCTGATCAATAGGAGAACAGACCTGTGTCGTTTGCCCAAGCAGCTGCCAATCCTGGCAATAGTGTCACAATTATGAATATGTAGGCATTGTGAATAGGTTATGGATGTGCAACGCTAGGTTATGCATCCATAACTGTGATAGCAGCCATATGCAGTCTCTGTATGCAGTCTATCCACCAAAAATGCACCAACTTTGAACACAAATGGGAACCCTGCAAGCCGCAAGCTCACCCAGACCACATCTAGGCCCCAAGCTTCTATATCAGGACCTTCCCCTTATTCTCAGCCCGACCTCTATCCCACTCCCATCCTTGAAATAGACCCTGCTTATCCAATCCACACTGCAGAAATAATAAGACAGTTGTAACTGGCTCAATGCTAGTGAATTCTGGGAACTGTAGTTTTGTGAGACATTTAGCCTTCTCTGTCAGAGAGCTCTGGTGCCACAATAAACTATAATTCCCAGGATTCCCTAGCACTGAGTCAGGGCAGTTAAAGTAGCGTGAGACTGGATTACTTCTGCAGTGTGGATTGGACCTCGGACGTATTGCATGCATGGGTATACACCCATTTTTAAATAACAATCCGTGAATGAGACAAGAATGGACTCTTTATCAGGAAGCCAGGATTAGCTGTAGCTCTCTGTCAGGTGTGTGCTTTGTTGCAAACCTAGCTTTGCTTTCTGCTATATGTAGAAAGTGCATATGTAATGTGTACTGTATGTAATGTGTAGAAAGAGCCTCAAAAATGGCTTTTTATGGACATGGAGCTCAGGAGACTATTATCTGAGAAAAAGGAGATGTAATACTGTAAACTGTGTTAAGCTCTTGATTATAGTCAGTAGCATGATAACCATGTAACAGCCTACAATGCTAGCACATAAGCATAAAATACAGTGTGCCCTTGGTAGCCAGAGTCTGGTTCCAAGATGCCCCGTGGATACCAAAATCCATGGATGCTCATGTCCCATTGTATGCAATGGTGTAGTAAAATGATTTCCCTTATATAAAATGGCAAAATCAAGGCTTGCTTCTTGGTATGGGGGGGATGGATTTTCAACCCATGGATGGTTGTATTAGGCTGCACTGTGTAATGTATGAAGAGTACTTTCATTTCAAAGTGTTCCAAAGATACTGCCATCTTTTCTCCAAACTCTTCAAGGTCTCCCTCCACCAAAAGGCCTCACCCTCGTTCCCAAAAGCACCACAGCCCTGATCTTATCATGGCAGCCAGTGGTTCAAAACTCAGAAGATAACATCCGCATTGAAGTAGAAATGAAGAGTGTGCTGGACGTGAGTGGGAAGAGTACCATGATCAATCACTTGCCAAGCAACCAGTCTGTTTTGGTCATTGACAATTTGGAGCCCAAACACCACTACATGTGCCGAGTCCGTGTGAACAGCAAGTCTAAAGGAGAATGGAGTGACTATCTGTATGCATGGACCTTCAGTGACCGTATGTTCAAAGAGCCCATTAATGGAGTCAATACTTAACTTTTCTTATATAGTCCAGTTGAGCGCATCTGCTTTGTCATTTGTCTAGTATTGTTTAAACAGATCTTCCTTAGTACCCTGCAGTAGAATATTTTCTTCCAAGCCATTTAAGGATGTATAAATTAAAGAAATTTCCCCTTCATAACAAATTCTTCAAAACCTATTGAGATCATGGTAGCTTTCACAGATTTTTGTATTTGATATCGCAGTAATGGGTCCTTTGTCATGCATGTACTGAACTGGTTTCCTTTTCTCCCTGCTTCTCTGCTAGAAAATGATGGCATCACAACAGTGGTATCATCATAACTCTCTACAGTGTACAGGTAGACTAGCCCTGACTGTCACTGTCCCTTTCCCCCCCGCTGCCACCAAATGCCATAAAAGATTAGCCTTTGTAACTAATAATATAAGAGTTTCTGACTACATGCCATCTTCTCAAGAAAGCATGAGGCACTGTATTGTTAGTTTTAAATTGTGAGCTATTTGTTGCCCAAGCATCTTGACTTAGTGGCATCCCACCCCTGGTATCTTCTAGTGCAGAGGGGAGCTGCTGGGGGGAGGTCTGCCAGGGGAAGCAGTGGCCAAAAGGGCACACTCTCCCTTCTCCTGTGCCACAGCAGTGGCCTCCTTCTGAGAAGGGAGACACCATGGTGGTGAAGCCTGGAGGAGTGCACTCATCCTTTTCTGCCACAACAGCAGCATTCTCAGGAGGAAGATACTACCACAACAAAGCCAGGTGGGGCATGCTTGCCTCTTCTCACTGACTGGGTGTTACCCTTCTTCTGAGGCGTCACCCCAATGCTGGCTGCAACCCCTTGTGATGCCACTGATTTGACTTCTACAAGGTAGATCATCAAATTTTAGAGTTTCTACAGAGCTCTTGTAGTACTTCCTTACTAGAATAATAATAATAATAATAATAATAATAATAATAATAATAATATGGTTTATTTGTATACCGCCCCAATGGAAAACCAATCTAGGCGGTGAAGAAATATCATCTAAAGTTCTGTATCATCATCACCACCACCACTACAGTGATGGAGCTCCCTCATCATAATTATGACTGACAATGCCCTTCTCCAAACCTACCTTTATAGCCTGGCTGCCTGACCAAAGAAGTTCTGAAGTGCTGGAGGTTGGAGCACTAGGAAATGGCATCTGGAATGCTCTCCTGATTGTGGGGTGCCTTGGGATCAGGCAGCTGGAGAGGGTCCTTGGAGTCCTCCCGCAACTGCTTGTCCCAAGGCATGCCATGGCTAGAAGTACACCACCAACATCATTTCCCAGCACTTCAATCTCCAGTGCCTCTGCAATACTTCAGTTGGGGCACTGCCAGGCTGTGAAGGTAAATTTTTGCAGTCATGTTCAGTCATTTATGATCATAAATGTGACCTCACAACAGTTAGGCTATTGCAAGTCTAGTTTATGATATCTTGATTGCTGAACAGAATGTCAGACATCGTTCATAAATTATGAAGTTTATCAACGTTGGAGATTAGCACACTGACTTTCATTCCTGCGCTAGGCACGGGATGTAAACTCACCAGGACAGATTGTATTGCACAGCTCCATCCCCAGGCAGTACTCATCCCATACCTGACCTGGGCTTCTCCTTTTCCCGTCCTTGTCCCATCCTTCCCACTTGATTGCAGGAAGGATTTTCAGATGACATCACACTGATCCTGTTATTGTCCCATCTGGCAAGCGCAAATGACAGCGATCGCACAAAAGACTTTCAAATGACGTCACACTGATCCTGTCATCGTCCTGTCAGTGAAGTGGAATTGTCCTGTCCTTGTCCTTCATTTTACATTAACGGAAGAACTCGTTAATGCAATTCCATTTCACTGACAGGTTTATGACAGGATCAGCATGACATGTGAGAATGTCTTTTGCATGATCGCTGTCACAAACGGGATAAGGACGGGCTTCACTCCCGTCCCCCATCTGATAATCCCGCTATTGTATTTATGCAGAGTTTGGGTTATGGGGAGATAGCACTTGTGGTTCCTGCCAACAATTTAATTCCATGTTCTATTCTTCCAGTTTTGGAATCTACCAGGCCTAATAGAGGTGTGGGAACTCTAAAACATGGCAAAACTGCCCCTCACACACTTTGAAGGGGGCTTTTTGTGTAAAAGAAAATGTAAAGCATTGAGGAGTGTCCAGGTCATGGGGGCACAGGCATGGGGGTATACTCAGGGACTTGGGGGACAGGGTGTATTCCACGGGCTTCACATTGCCTCCCTCTAGAATACTGTGATGTTTCGGTTGCAGTTTGGTGCGCACTTACCCATGGATGTCTATATTACCCATATTAATTCAGAAATGGGTAAAAAGTGTGGTCCTCCAGATATTGTTGGACAGCAGCTCCCAGCTGCCCTTGCCCATCTGACCAATGGTGAAGAATGTTGAGTATTGCAGGTGAATAACATCTGGAAAGTCTCATTTTGTCCACCCCTGTCTTAGTGGGTTAGATTTCTGAATAGACTTGTAGGTGGTTGATTAAACTGCATTGTTGTTGTTTTTTAACTCACTGTTGCCAACTTAGAAATTTTCTCAGGAAGTCATTAACCTTAGATCTAACTTAGATTTGATTTTGAATGTTTAAAATCAAAACACATGACTTTTCTAATAGAAAGCAAAGATAAATGTGAAACAGAACACAATCGGTTTGTTTCTTTTTAGGACTTCCTCCTTCACCGGATAACATCAAGATCATAAACATCACAGACTCTTCTGCTCTCATTTCCTGGTCAACTGAAGAAGGACATTCCATCTCCTCCATCATCCTCAGCTATAAAATTTATGGCAAGACTGAATACAATCACATTGATGTCACAATCAGAAACACCACCATTACTCATTACCATCTCAAGGGTCTTGAGCCAAACACTGAATATCTGGTTCAGATCAGGGCTCAGAACAATATTGGATCAAGCAGCCCAAACCCTTCTTATGAACTGAAAACTCTCCCAGAAACCAAAGGTTAGTACCAGCTGAGATGTGAATTCATGACTTTCAGAGTAAACCTGTGCTATTTACTTATAAGTAAGATCTGTTACATTCAGTGGAGTTTTTGTCGGGTTAAGTGTATACAGGTTGAGTCTCCATCATCTGGAATTCAAAATCCAGAATATTCGAAAAACCAAAACTTTTTTCATGGATGGCTGAGGTACACAAACCTTGTTTCATGCACAAAATTATTAAAATAGTGTATACAATTACTGTCATATGAGTATAAGGTGTATATGAAACGTTAATTAATTTTGTGTTTAGACTTGGGACTCATCACCAAGATATCTCATTACAAATGTTTATGCAAATACAGGTATTCAAAAATAAAAATCCAAACCACTTCTGGTGCTAAGCATTTTGGATAAGGGAAACCCAAAAGTGTACTTTACTGATATGTGCAGGTAATTCTGGGTGACCTTAATAATAATCAATCTTGTACGTTTCTGACAAAAGTCCCATTGAGATTAGAGCGGCTTATTTCCAGGAATGTATATATATGATTTCAAGCTTTGGTCTCTCTCCTCCTCGCCCAACTTCCTTTAAAGTCAGTACAGAGGCTACCAAATCTTTTGCATTATAAGCAATTTTCCAATGGACTTTCATGATTTCATTCTATATTTGCTTTTGTACAGACTTCAACAGATTTTTTTAGAATATTTCCTCAAAAGACTGAGATGTCAATGGATTGGGAGGAGAAAAGTATGACAGACAAAACTGATGTATGGAGTAAAGGAGCAGAGACAGGAGTAAAAGCCATCATAAGGAGTGTGCTTTCAAGTTCCCTGTTGACTTATGGTGACCTCATGAATTTCATAGGGTTTTCTTAGGCAAGAGGTGTTTCCCCCCCCTCAGTTCCTTCCTCTGAAATGTAACCTACAGCACCTGGTATTCATTGGTCCCATCCAGATACTAACCAGAACTGACCCTGCTGACTTTCCAAGATCAAACAAGATCTGGTGCCTTTGGGGTATTTCTAGATTAACTAAGCATTCACTCACCCGGATTAACTTTACCAGGGGTGCATCTATGGTGTAGAAATAATGCAGTTTAATATGACATTAATTGCTAGGTCTCCTTCCTGCAGAATCCTGGAATTAGTAGTTTTGTGGGACACTGGCACTCTTTGGCAGAGAAGGCTAAAGACCTTGCAAAACTAAAAATGCTAGGAACCCACAGGATGGAGCTACAGCTCTTAAAGTGGTGCCAAACCGTATTATTTCTACAGTGTAGATGCGTCCCATCTCTGGTTTGCCAAACTGGTCATGCTGGCTGGGAGATTCTGGGAGCTGCAGTTTTTATAATTCTGAGATTTGTTTATGAGTTGCTGAGGAACTTTGTGAGATGTTAATGTAAAATGGTTGAATGGGGGCTTTTTTAATAATAAAAAATAAGAACACTGTGTCTACTTCCCGCAGTTCCATATGAGTCAAAGGGAGGAAGGATGTTGCTGATTGCCATCCTGGGCTCAGCAGGGATGACTTGCCTGACCATACTGCTGGCCTTTTTCATTATGCTGCAGCTGAAGCGGGCAAATTTTCAGCGAAGAATGGCCCAAGCATTCCAAAATGTGGTGGTAAGTCCATTGGCTTTCCTTAAAGCATCCTAGCCCAACATGGAGCCCTCCAGATGTTTGGGAAAGCAGCTTCCAATATTTCCAGTTGGTATGTCTATTGGCTTGCTGGGGATGATGGGGGCTGCAATCCAACATACTGGGAGGGAACCAGATTGTGGAAGGCTATCTTAGAGAATATATATACATTAAGATTTATTCATTTTTAAAGAAAACTTTAAGAAGCAAAGAGGTCTAATTCTGGCTAGATTTTCTCTAGGAGCAATCATTGACTATGGGGTTGTCCACACTGGCAAAATGAAACAGTTACACCCCTTTTTGAGCTTCAGCCGTTTAGATGATGCATGAGTCTGAAACGGGGTGAAACTGGGAGGAAGCCGCACTGTGAGGCGAAAAACTGAAAGGGGGGGGAAGCCTTTTTACTCTGCTCAAACATGGAAAGTGTGCATTATCACACTGGTGTATAAAAACCACAATGTAAGTGTGGGAGTGCAAGAAGGCCCAGGCAGCTTATGGAAGTGGCCTGAAGCATGTGCCCTGGCCTGTTGAGCATTCCTGGCCTCAGGAGTCTATTTAATTTTACCTCTCCTGTTTTCTCTTGTTGCTGCTCTTGCTTGTGTATTGTTTGTTCTAGTTAGTTTATTTTAATTTTGATGTTTTATTCTAATCTGTTTTACTGATACTTGGTTTAATACTTTTTAAGGTTTGGGTAGGTCTTGGGGTTTTAGAGTGGACTATGAGATGATTGTATGGAATTTTAACTGTTGTAAGCCGCCCCGATTGTTCAATAGAGGGAAAGAGTAGAAATAAATTTTATTATTATTATTTATATGGTATTTTTCTTTTGCCAAGTGAGCATACAGGCACACAAGTGGCCTGATGCACCAACGGCCCATGAAGAAAATGTTTGACCAACATAGTTGCCAATAATGCAATGGATGTAATAAAAACATACACAGACTGGCCAGTCCAATAGGGGCCATGGGGTGAAGGAGGGAAAGGGGGACATGTGTGTGGGGCCTCCATGATTGTGCTTTGCCAATATGTCACTGCACACAACAATACACTGTACAGGTGGTGTATTGCTTGTGTGACTGATCAGATGAGGGAGGGAATTGGCAATCACAGGGAGTGTGTTCATGCAATGGTGTGAGTGCATGGGGTGTGTTTGACAAAATTAATTTTATTTTATTTTTTTGTAGATTTTATTGTTGCATATTGAATATAACGTAAACATACAAAAACAAACAAACAAACAAACAAGCAAAAAACAAAACAAAAACCCAACAGTACAATACACAATAAAACTACCTATACAGTACCATACATAGAAACAAACACTTAAACTTCCTCACTACCCAGCCTAATGATGAAAATCGTCATATTAACTTCCTATCGTTCTCTTCATTTCTTCCCTAATTAGATTCAGATTCAAATTAAATCATATATATCACTATGCTTATCTTGACCTAATCTCTCCACTAATATAATATATATTATATTTATCAATTAAATACATATTATTAGCATAAATCTTTGTTTTTATCTACCTGACTAAGCTTTATCTAATTACTTATAATAGACATATCCTATATTATCCAAACATACTAACCACTGCAATCCCTCCCCATTGCTCTCTTATAAACTTAATAACTTTTTCCCAATCACTGTTGTATTTTTCCGGGGGGTATGTTTGACAAAAATAATTGAGCAGCACTGCTTGATGCCACTTGGTGTGGACTAACTGTGCATGTTCAGCCTGGACTGTGTGGATAGTAGAGGCTCCACCGAGGGTCCCAGCTTTGCCCCACTCACACCATCTCTTCAGTCTTTTAAAGGGATGCAGGTGAACACCACAATCTATTCTGCCAAAAGGCAGATGTTTAGGAAACAGTGGTGTCAACCCCCTTTAGGGTGTCACCTGGTGCAGCCGGCAACCCCCTGATGACACCCTTGTTTGTTTCTATATGATTTTCAAAGAAGATAACAAAATGTCTTTAAAAAAAAAAAAGAAAATCACACAAATGTAATAATAGTAATTGGTCTAACAGGATTGCTTCCACAGGCTTATTTCTAGAGTTCTGGTTTAAGTGATCTCTGAAAGTCCTGCGTGCACTTTCCTTCAAGAAGTATTTATGTCCAATATGTTTCATCTTGGTATGCCAGCATTTAAAATACAGTTGGCCCTCTGTACCCACAGATTCTTTATCCATGGATTCGAGCCCCTACAGCTTGAAAACATTTTTCTAAAAAGTGCTGCCTGACCCCAGTGAGAACAATGTTCCCAGTTGGTATGTCTATTGGCTTGCTGGGGATGATGGGGACTGCAGTCCAACATACTGGGAGGGAACCAGATTGTGGAAGGCTATCTTAGAAAATGTATATACATCAAGAGTTATTTTAAAAAAAACCTTTTAGAAGCAAAGAGGTCTAGTTGAAATATAGCTCAGCTAATTCCAGCTAGATTTTCTCTAGGACAGAAGATGTCACAAAAGCCTCTTTCATGCAAACTACTTGCATTCTGACAGCAAGCGTACATGCAACAGAATGCATTTATTGTCATAATAGAAGACAGTTGCTAGGGCGCTAGGGGTCGAATATTCAAGCACACCTGCGTCAGTGCATCCACACCTGGAAGCATAGGATGCTTTAAATTAAAGCCTCCATCGTAGCCGCATGCTCTGGATCACCAACTCAATTTCCACCGCATGTGTGACGGTGCATTTATACAGCCGTTTTCTGGTACACCGGTGTCACTACATATGTACATACATGCAAAGGTGCGCATCTTCGCTGAAGGAGCAGAAAAAAGGGGCTCCTTTTTGGAGCAGCTTTTCTCGGCATATGACAGCTAGAGGGCACTTTCCTGGCAACTTTTAGGCATGCGTTGTCTAAACGCCATGCCTACAAGTCACCCTCAAAGCACCTCTTTTTGCCTGTCTGCATAGCCCCATAGTAGCCAGGGAAAGGGGGCAGGATCCTGAAATAGGGGTAGAGACAAGAAGAATAAAGAGACAAGATCTCTATATCTTTCAGTTCTATTATTATTATTAATAGAAAGAAAGAAGATGCTTTCCTAGAGTAAAGTCTGCTGAGCTTTCCTAAAGTCTGCTTCCTCAGATGCATTTAGTCTCAGAGGTGCTCCAAGATCTCTATATCTTTGAATTTTATTATTATTATTAACTGAAAGAAAGAAGTTGCCAGCATGAGCTTTCCTAAACTAAAGTTTGCTTCCTCAGATGCATTTAGTCTCAGAGGTGCTCCAAGATCTCTATATCTTTGAATTTTATTGTTATTAACTGAAAGAAAGAAGTTGCCAGCATGAGCTTTCCTAAACTAAAGTCTGCTTCCTCAGATGCATTTAGTCTCAAAGGTGCTCCAAGATCTCTATATCTTTGAATTCTACTTCCTGTATGTATTTTATTAATATTTGCTGTTGTATGCCATCAAGTCATTTCCAGAGAGGAGGAGCTACATTTCTGCCTTCTGTCCAGGAAGAATGTCAAAATCTCCTCCATTTTGAGCCTAAGAAGCATGGATTTATATTAATGTTTTTTTAATTATTAATGTTTTTGGCTTTTAATTGGTCATGTCCTCCATTTTTCTTGAATCTCCTACATTTTGTCCCCGTTTTGTGGAAGAGAATTATGGCAACCCTACATTTTATCCCTTATTTATTTAACTCTAGGTGGCAGATCTGTAGATTTTTGTGGAGTGCTGCTGCTGCTGCTGCTGCTACTATTACTACTACTAATAATAATATAATTTTTTTATTTCTTAACCTGCCTCTCCCTAAGGCTCGAGGTGGGGTACAAGGTAGATTAAAATACAATAAATAACTAACAATTAAACACATAAGTTAAAACACATAAAACAACCATGACACACTAAAATTATCTAGATTAAAATAAAAGTTGAGTCTCCCTTAACCAGAATTCCGAAATCTGAAATACTCCAAAATCCAAAATTGTCCACATGGATGGCTTAGATAGTAACACCTTTGCTTTCTGATGGTTCAATATACACAAACTTTATTTCATGCAAAAAATATTTTAAAAATATTGTGTATAAAATTAACTTCAGAATATGTGTATAAGGCGTACATGAAACATGAATTGCATATTCCTACTTGGGTCCCATTTCCAAAATATCTCATTATGTATATGCAAATTCCAAAATCTGAAAAACTCCATAATCCAAAACATTTTTGGTCCCACGCATTTTGGATAAGGAAGACTCAATCTGTATACCAATTTGAAATTCATAGTTTAAAATTGACTGGGTAGGCCTGCTTGTTGAGAAAGGTCTTTAATACTGTTTTAAATTCAGACACCATGTTTAACTATCAAATCTCTCTTGGCAGGTCATGCCAGTCTAGGGGCAGCTGATGAAAAATGTCTTCTGGGTGACAGATGCCAATCTAATTCTGGCCAATGAAGCATCCCTATGTTCTTATATATGGTTTTAAGGGGCTAACTATATTATAAATAAAAGTATGCAATAAATGCAAGGTTGCTTTTCTTTTAAAAGCACTCCAGGAACACTAAAATTGTTGGTCCTTTTTTGAATCCTTTGGTGTGTTTTTTATTTAAATCCCAGAACTGAATACAGCAAGTGGTTAAAATGGTTTAAAACTGTGGAAACATTGTTTAAAACGTTTTGAGTGACGACAGTCTAATTTTAGCCTAGGGGACTAAAGCATCCCATCCTGGTGCATGTCGGTTAAGACTATTGTTTGGGGGGGAAAGGCAGCTAATTAAAAAGACCAATTTTTATCCCAGAGTTAGACACTTAAAAAAAAAAGTCACAAATCATCAACACATTTCTCAAGAAGACTTACATAGATATGATTTTACTGTAACTCATTTCCTCTCGTAGTTTCTGTACAATATACTTTATAACACTTACGTATTTTTTTTTCATCCAGAGAGATGAGCCAGCTGTACAGTTCAATTCAGGAACTCTTACCCTAAGCCGGAAAGCCAAAAATAGCCCAGAACCCACTATTTACCCAGTCTTGGAGTGGAATGACATCAAATTTCAGGATGTGATTGGAGAGGGCAACTTTGGCCAAGTCCTTAAAGCACGAATCAAGAAGGATGGGTTGCGAATGGATGCAGCTATCAAAAGGATGAAGGGTCAGTTCATCCCTAGAAAGGAAAAGAGCTTCTAGCCAGCCAATCTGTAGGAGATTTTTGTGGATGCTTGAGCAGGCTTATGTTCTTAAACACAGTTTTAAAGGGCTAACCATATTATGAATAAAAAGCATACAACAGAGGCCAGATGGTGGGTTGCTTTCTTTTAAGTGGTAATGGGGCGAGAGTTCGTGTAGAGAAGATGTTGGGTAAGGGTGGGAGAGACAGCACAGTGTAGTGGTTTGAGTGTTGGACTACAACTTTGGGGACCAGGGTTCAATTCCCAGCTTGACCATGAAACCCACTGGGTGACCTTGGGCAAGTCACATGCTCTCAGCCTTAGGGGAAGGCAATGGCAAACCTCCTTTGAACAAATCTTGCCAAGAAAACTCCATGATAAGATCACCTTAGGGTTGCCATAAGTCGGAAATGACTTTAAGGCACACAACAACAACAACAACTGATGTGGCACCCCTTTCAGCCTTAGTGCTGAATTACTTGAGTATTTATGTGGGGGGAGGACTGGCTAGATTGCTATCAGGAGGTGGGCCACCCTACTGTTGGTATATATCCAAAGTTAAGTTAAGCTTTTGCCATTTTCTCTGTCACACACACAAACACTCCAACCATGCCAATTTCACTTTTAAAAAGCCTCTGGTTCAGGATTGCCAGTTCTCAGGGCCTGGCCCATTTTCTCTGATCCTCAGAGTGAAGGGTTGGAATCGCAGGGCAAGGGTACTGCCATAAAAGTGTATGTCCATGTATTTTTATCAGTTGTTAGGACTTGGTAGTTTTTATTTGAATGGCTTACTCTGCAACTGTGGTTGACACGTAAATTTATCATGTTTAATGGGGGGGGGGGGGCACCAGGTGTTGTGATCATCACAAGGTGGTCATCCCTCATTCTCAGACTTTGGCCCTAAAACCTCAGGGCCTGGGATAGTCTTGAGCGGTCAATCCTGCTCCATTTCCAACAATGGAGGCTTTTTAAAAGCCTATCACAAAAGGGAAGAGGCATTTTTTCAAGGGAAAGGTTGCAACTTTGGGGAGGAGAGCAGTCCAGTCCTCCCCAACCGTAACCCCTCAAAATGCAATCCCTCCTCTTCCACTTGGCTTCAAAAGAGGGAAAGGTGTTTCCCATGCTGGATATTACTCTGCTTCCAATTGTTCCCCTTGTGTCATTCCTCTTGTATATATAATAAAGTAACCAAACACACATTTAATTATTTAATTTGTGGCCAGGGGAGAGGACACAGGGCAGAGCAAGCAATGCATAACACAAAATACATTACCATTATTTTGTAGAATATGCCTCGAAGGACGATCACAGAGATTTTGCTGGAGAACTGGAAGTCCTGTGTAAACTTGGACATCATCCAAATATCATAAACCTTTTGGGAGCATGTGAACATCGAGGTATGATGCATCTCTGTGGATTTTGTTTTTAAAAGGTATTGCAGAGTTTAATGAGGTAATCTTTTTGCAAATCTTTTTCCCCCCCTGAAATCTCATTCCTCTTATGCCAGGGTATCTCTATCTTGCAATTGAATACGCCCCACATGGAAATTTACTAGACTTTCTGCGGAAGAGCCGAGTTCTGGAGACTGACCCAGCATTTGCCATCGCCAACAGTACTGCCTCCACACTTTCCTCTCAGCAGCTATTGCACTTTGCAGCCGATGTAGCCAGAGGAATGGACTACCTGAGCCAAAAACAGGTCGGTGGTTGCTGCAGTTGTTTTGCAAACACTTATTTATTAATTAAATCTGTGGCCTACTTCTTAATACCTACCAAAAACCAATAAGCTACCTCTGGCACTTGCGTTGTGCTAGGCCTTACCAATGCTCATTCTCAGTGTTTGTTTTGATGTTTTCTTGATGTTCAGTCCTATGAAGCCAGTGACCATTCTTGTCATAGTTTTTAATGATAGTTTAACAAAGATAATTTTAAATACTTAAAAAGCAGGGACAGCATCTGAATGCTATAATAGGGTTGTTGGATTAGATCTGGGATGGGACTCCTGTAACTTTAATGCTTACCAGATCTTTGAGCATGACCAGCTGCCATAAAGCTCTGTCAGAATGATGAAGGTACCTGTTCTCCTTCACTTTCCAAACCCTGATTTTCAGCGGCAGCCATCCACTCCCTACACTGGTGATGCTGGGAAGAGTGGGCATAGAAGAGCTGAAAGCTCAAAGTGGGCACTTGAACATTTTGTTGAAGGTCCTGCTTGTTAAGGATGAAATCAATTTAAGATGTAAGATTCACAGAGAGAATGTTTGTTTCCTTTAGTTTATCCACCGGGATCTTGCAGCCAGAAACATCTTGGTTGGAGAAAACTATGTGGCAAAAATAGCTGACTTTGGATTGTCTCGAGGACAAGAAGTTTATGTTAAAAAGACCATGGTAAGAAAAGACCAAGAGACATTGGTAAACCCATTTGTTGTGCATAGATATCTACTCATCGCATTATGGTATTATCTGCATTGTTTCTTTTTAAAACAAAATCTTTAGACACATCAGAACTTAAATCTGAACTGGTGTAACTTTCCAGAAGCCTGCAGCATCACTGAAATTAATGGGAGTTATTTCCTTACTGTTTTTATGAGCACAAATTATATAAAGAACAAATTTTAAAAAGATGGGAAAGAAATGCCCTCAATAAAAAGATGCAGTAGAAATCAAAATACAAAACAGAAAGCTAATCTATACATAAATGTCAAGAACTTTTCCAGATACATATCCTTATGAACTTGGGACCTGTATGCCATGAACTGAAATGTTGAATGAGTTGAGGATTCATTTCCTAAATCCACTGAATAATAGTAATTATCTTTGCAATGTCACAGTGTAAGGACGTTATCACACGTGGCCCACAAAGCGATAATAAACTGGAAATGACAAATTCTGAAAATAAACTTAAAATAAACCTTGATTCCGCAAATGGTTTACGCACGTAATTACCTTAATTGCGCAATTAAGGAAAGCTCCCCCTGAAACTGCATTTAACGTTCACACACAAGTGCGAAAATCCCGTACATGTACTAGAAATTATCTTCTAGCACATGTGCACTACAGCCGCGGCTGTCACTCGCTGCGGCTGTCACCCCTTCCCCAGGTCGTCCTCGGAGCAGCCGGCCCTCTGCACGGCCGCCGCTCCAAGGAGGACCTCCCGCCGCAGCATCCTCCGAGGAGGTCCCCCTTGGAAAGCCGGCGCTCCGAGGAGGTCCTCCTTGGAAAGCCAGCCCTGCGTAGGACCGGCTTTCCAAGGAGGACCTCCTCGGAGAGCCGGCTTTCCAAGGGGGACCTCCTCGGAGAGCTGGCTTTCCAAGGGGGACCTCCTCGGAGAGCTGGCTTTCCAAGGGGACCTCCTCGGAGAGCCGGCTTTTCAAGGGGACCTCCTCGGAGCGCCGACCCTCTTCCAAATGCGACCCTCTTCCAAATCCCCCTTCCAAATGCGCATTTGCTTTCCACATTACAGCGATTTTACCTTAATTGCGAAATTATCTTAATTGCGCATTTGCATTTTCTCCAAAGAACCAAATTTCAAAAGATCTCGTTTCTGTCCACTTTCTGTCCAGTTTTTATGCGATGTCGTGTGAAAACACGGGCCAATAATCCGGTTTTGGTAGGGATTTTGTATGGATTTTGTGTGGATTTGGCCCCGTGTGATAACGTCCTAAGTCTCTTAGCCACTGAAAGGGCTGCAACAATCCACTTCCACTGATAATTTTCACAGAGATATAAAAGCATATGTTCGTAAATTTCAAAATCTATTCTAACATTAAATTAATATGGCAATAACATCCTCCCTCAAAAGAAGCTAGAACTGGAATGTCATAATCATATGCATAGGAGGCATGAGGAAAATTACAATACCAGTATTTGTCCTTATTGAAAATGCTTTGTAGTGTGTAAACAAAATGGAGGGATAATTTAGATGGATAATTCACCGGATGAGGTGCACAGATACGGCAGGCATAGAAGCTATAGCACCATTTCAGTTATCAAACAAAACTGGGCAGTCTGATTGTTGATTTCCGTTGTTCCTAAAATTGTGCAAATCTGAACCTGCACAGCTTTCAAAAGGATAAAGCCTACAGCTCCAGTGAAACCAAGAGAGCTTACTTCAAATTTCATTTTGATGTATTTTGGACTGGTTTGTTAGACAGCTTACTTGCTGCATTTATTTACAGTATCGGTTACCTATCGAGTCTGGCGATCCACTTGTTTCCTGTAACAATTCAGGTGACAGGTTTTATATTTCCACAAATCTCAGAAGAAGTGCCTAAGCTATTTAGGGGCAAGAGCAAATTACAAGCTTTATAATGGGGTAACTTTGTTTAGATGTGAAAACATTAATCAGTAAGGTAGGGTGAGGAAAGCTTTCAATTATTTAAGTGGAAGGACTTGATCCACCTACATAAAGGTGTGCATACAAGGAGGCGCTCTCAGAATTGAAAAGAATGAGAAAGCCATTTGGGGGTCAGTGGCTGGGTGGGAGAGACATGGGCTATGCTTCTGAAATCTTGTGCCCAGAATGCACTGTTATAACAAAGTTTAATATCTTCCTAATTTCATTATTTTAGGGAAGACTTCCTGTGCGATGGATGGCAATTGAATCTCTAAACTACAGTGTGTACACCACAAACAGTGATGTGTAAGTTATTGTCTTTATATCCTTTTCAGATCCTTTTGGTCATTTTTAGTAATTCTGAGGCATTACAAGGCAATGTTACAACAAACTGAATTCCACCATCCAAACTGAGCACAAAAATACTTAACACCTATGTATGGGCCTTTGCAGACTGCCAGAAATAGTGCAAATTGAGTCCACTTTAAATTGAGGCACTGCCCTGGCTCAGTGCTAGGGAATCATGGGAACTGTAGTTTATTGTGGCACCAGAGCTCTCTGACAGAGAAGTCTCAATGTCTCAGAAAAAAATACAATTCCCATGATTCCCTAGCACTGAGCCAGGGCAGTGCCTCAATTTAAAGTGGACTCAATTTGCACTATTTCTAGCAGTCTGCAAAGGCTTAGAGCAGGTTTGGAGTGGATTTCAGATAGCATTTTAGTGCTTATCTTCCTCTATAGGACTAAGTTTTACATTCACACACCGCAGAGTATAGTCACTCGCTGAAATTGTTGTCACATGCATTCTGTAAAATTATCCAGCATAGCTACACTGAGTTTACTGGCTCACACTAATCACAACCGATTGCACAATAAGAGGTACAGCTAAACATTCTCCTGTTGTGCAGTAGTTGATTCAACTCCTTACCCACTGCTAAGCTCTGCATTTACTGAACTTCTTAAATAGTGAGTTCACTTGTGTGGCAATTTACTTCAGCATAACAGGGCTTTGACAGTCCTGAGCACAACATAATTTTTCTAATGGTCATGCTTTTAACTGCTTTTAATTTTATTACTGGATCAATTATATTTTAAACTTTTGTAGCATTTTTTTTTTAGCTGTATCAGTTTTCAATTTGGCCTGGAGCCCTAGATTAGGAAAAAGGCAGGATATAAATATAATGGTGGTTGGCATCCTGACTTGCGATTATGGATTTGTAACCCACGGGTACAGATCTATAACTGCTCCATATCCACTAACACTATGTAGTCACAAATGTGGCATTATTGTCACAATTGTAAATGCCGTCTCAATCATTTTCCAGGAAGCAGCCATACCTAGAGAAGGAGGCCTGTTTGGCAGGCACTCAAACATTGGTGGGCAAAATGTCCACTCCTTCTCACCAGCGAGAAAGGCTGTGACATTCAGAAGCAGGACCATGTCACAGTTTCTTTTTGCAGACTCACTTGCTAGTGGGAGGGTGGTGGCAATGTCATCCATGTTTCTCAAATGCCAGGAGAACAGACCAGGAGAACAGACCAAATGCCAGGAGAACAGTAATCTTGGTGTGATTACTGTCTAGTTAGTAGGTGGAGGGGAGGGTTTGAGCAGAAGTGTCACTTAGCACCTTTTCACATTACAAAAGAAAGATGAGAAGCAGCGAGATAGAAGTGGCATTGCGGTTACCTTCCCGCATGACATCGTAGTACTTCCGTTCTCCTCCCAGAGGTCATAAACATGTGGCTTTTGCCAAAAGGATTTTTCCAGCATGACAAAAGGCATGCATTTATGATCGTCTCCCTTGGCAGTAGAGTTAAAGTGCTTTCTGGGCATATGTAAAGGTAAGCATAAAGCTGCTTCTATCTCACTGCCTCTCATCTTTCTTTTGTAATACAATAAGGCCCTTAGTTCTGCATATGTAACTAAGTAGATGATGTGGAATATGGGCCAATAAAAAAAAACAACAGAATACAACGGGCACACCATATCCACGGGGGCTTGGTTTCAGGACCCCGAACGGATACCGGTCCCTTATAAGGTGTAGGGCAGTAGCAGAGGCAGTGGCAAGCCCTGGCTGCCAGCCACACGTTACATACAGAGGGAGAAGAAAGGAAACCAAATTGCCTTCAACCAGTGACTTTCCTTTTCCCCTCCTCAACTTGGCATCTGGGGAAGGGAGCCCAAAGAATGGAGACTTGGCAGCTAGGGCTAAGTGCCACCTCTGCTGTCGCTCTGGAATTGCTTGGCCTGGCTGTGGAGGTGAGATGGAGAAGGGTGAGGGCGATTTGGATTCCTTTCTTCTTCCCCCAGATGTAAAGGTGCTTGCTTTATTAGACTGCCTGTAGTTTTATATTTCTTATATTTTGAGTCTGTGGTCAGCTGAAATCCATGTATCCAGAGCCTGCGAATAAGGCAGGCCCACTGTACCATGCTTGTACAGTCTTTGAGAAAGCGCAACCAATTGCATAATGGCATTTACTCTGGCATAAAATCACACTTGGGTTTCAGGCTTTATTAAGTACCATTAATTTTAAGATGTTACAGCTTGTTTTATCTTGTGTGCAGGTGGTCATATGGCGTGCTGTTATGGGAAATAGTTAGCTTGGGTAAGTATCAATTTTTAGAATGTTTATTTCTATTAAGAATGTAAGAAGACTGGATCAGATCAAGAATCCATTGAATCCATAATATTTCTAGAAGACCCTGAGTAGAAAACTCAAGGCGGGTGTCTTCTCCCATTGTTTGTATCCAGCAGCTGAGACTTCCACAACATTCTTGTCACTGAACACAGTGGTTCCATTCAGTTGATTGTATACAAATGACTGGTGATTTAATTCTCCATGAATAAAATTGATGACTTCATTTCAAATGAATATATCCTTTCAAAGTTATTTAAGTTGCAGTATACATTTCCAGCTTGATTCCATGGCTTTTTCCAGGTTGCCATCAAAATTCAATGGCCCATTGCAACAGTGGGAAAGATGCAGAAGAAATTGGTTCCTCACGCTCATCAAAGTTGGCAATCTTTGCTATGCACATCTATTTGGGAATAAGTCCCATGGAATCGAGGGAGACTTATGTCTGAGTAGGCATGTACAGGACTATACTATGAAGCTGCAATTATGTACACATCTACTTGGGTACAAGTCATCATTTAGCTGCAATTCAAGGAGTGAACTACAGTGGTCCTTCTACATTTGCTGGGGTTAGGGGTGAAGGACTCCTGTGAATGTAGAAAAAGCACATTTAAAAAAAAACAGTTCTTTTTACCTGTGAGAACACCTGTCTGGGAATCCTCCAGTGCAACTGTATGGTCAACATCTGCTGGAAGTTGATCGTAGAATCATGCTGGAGGACCTACAAATGCCTAAAGAAATGTTTTCTCTAGGCACTCACAGGTTCTCCAGCACAAATCCTGGCAGAGTTGTGCTGGAGGACCTAGAGATTCCTAGAGAGGACATATTAATCAAAACTGCAAATGTGGAGGGCCAATTGTATATTGAAGGAACTGGATACAAGCTATGAAGTGTAGGGAGGTAAGGAAGGGGTGGATGGAGGTTTTGCATACTCTTTAAAGTGAACTCTGGGCCTTTGCAGACGGCTAGAAATAGTGCAAATTGAGTCCAGTTTAACTGCCCTGGCTCAGTGCTAGGGAATCATGGGAATTGTATTTTTTTCTGAGACATTGAGCCTTCTCTGTCAGAGAGCTCTGGTGCCACAATAAACTACAGTTCCCATGATTCCCTAGCACTGAGCCAGGGCAGTTAAAGTGGACTCAATTTGCACTATTTCTGGCAGTCTGCAAAGGCCCTCTATTGATCTTTAAAGTTTGTTGCTAAGTCAGCATGCACATGTGCATTTGTTATAATTCATGGCAATATTCTTCTTTTTAATGGAGATGAATTGCGTCTTTTAAAATGGAAGTTAAAGTTGATTAGACAAACTAACAGTAGTGATGAAAAACAAGACACTAGGCAGATATGATGACTGGAAACAACTAATAATTTTTTGGCAACAAAGATGGGGCTAATTGTCAATATTAGGCTTTAAGAATACATGTGTCTAAACAATAGCAATGAATTTTTGAGTCTCCCAGCATAGTAAGATTTATTTTACTGTAGGTTTATTTATTTCTTTTAAGAATGTTTTGATTGAACTATTACTTTAGATTTATTTGACTTTTGTTTTCACTCCTTTCCCACATGAAATAAGATTTAACATCAGAATACATATAGATGGATACTTACAACTATTTCACAAGTCAGCTGCATTAGGATAAACCAAATAGTAAAAATATAGAAAATTTCACGATAGGCATGTAGGATAACAGTTGATAAGAAGCAGACTATAGAAATGGGAAATTTAAATGTACAGAAATAACTAACATTGAGATGTTAGTTGACACTGAGCCTGTTAACAACTGTGATGGAAGGAAGTCAAAACTGATTTAATGATTTGTAGAAGATTACAGCAAAGGAATTGAAATATGTACAATATTAATGTATTATCAGCCTTGGTTGTTTACTATTTACAATTTTTTTATGTACCTTGAGAAAATATTTGTGTGTGTGTGTGTGTGTGTATCTTCTGCTTTTTTATTAATAAAAAGATTTAGAAAAATATGAATATAACTAAAATGGAGGTAAAAGAATGGCATGTATTCTTCAAATTCTGATTTTTATGTCAAAGTTTCATTTCCCAGACCTTGTTACTTAACTTTTAAAAAATATTTGCAAAATTAGATCCCTCTTTCATCACCTCAAGTTATCAATAAATAACACTTTAATCAAACACTTCCTTTAATCTAAGCTGGCCTGTACAATTTGTGGCCCACAAAGCCAAAAATCATCTATATACAAGGGGTTACCATAAAATTTTAATTATCACATTTTAAAAAACACAGAAAGTTTGTTTTGATTTGTAGTTGTTAACTTATTTTTCCGTAGTCACCATCCAGATTTACACATTTTCCCCAGCGTTTTTCTGAATGCCTGATATTGTAGACGTCTGCAGATTATGCCTTACAAGGGAGTATCATAAAGTAACAATTATCACTCAGAAGTTATTGGTATATTGATGAAATTTTGTCAGTGTCATCATTGGTCCCTAAGTGCATGATGTTGAGAAAATCAGTTCATTGTGTCTTTATTTTTGTGAAAGGTTGTGCCAAAAGTAACTAAAATGTAAAATCCTCGTAATGGAAAATATTTCACTTTCTTTTTTAATTTAACAACCTGATTTTATTTCCGATTAATCTTCATCACTCTTTTTCATATTTTTAGTTAATATCGACGTTTTATCTTTATTTAATTTAAATCCTGAGAATTTACCAATGTATTTATTTCATGCATTGTTTGTTCTATGCCTTCTAATTTGTTAGCCAGGATAATTACCACGTCATCAGCATAGGCCTTGTAATCTTGCCGCCTTTAATTTTTTTTGTTGGATCTTACTTTATTTACTTGGAATTCTACTGATCTATCACCATTTATCACCACATGTGCCCTTTGATGATTATAAATTTGCCTTATATTTTCAATAAATCTGTCTCCCATATCACTTCTTTTCAGCACTTCTAACAAAAACCCCATGACTGTCAAACGCTTTCTCCACATCAACAAAAATTAAGGAGAGTTTTTTATCAACATGCAAATCATAATATTCTAACAAATCCAAAATTATTCTCGTATTATTTCTAATTTGTCTATCTGGCAAGAAGCCATTTTGGTCTTCGTGAATTATCTTAAACAATATTTATTGCAGTCTGTTGGCCAAAATTACAGCAAAGATTTTATAGTCTATATTTAAAAAAGATATAGACCTGCAGTTTGTCACCTCAGTTTTATCCTTTCCTTCTTTTGGGAACAGTACTATTTCTGATTTATCCCATGATGCCGGTTTTCCTTCCAAATATATTTTGTTCATTGTTTCTTGCAGAGGATTGATAAATCTGGTTTCAAATGTCTTATAGAATAACGCTGTGTAGCCATCAGATCCCGGAGCTTTATTTGTTTTCAGACTTTGGGTAGGATTAGTGATTTCTTTTTAGTTATAAGGCCTCTGCAGACAGGCCCAAAGGGGCGGCGGGGAGCCGCCCCGAGAAGCAGCGGATCAGGGCTGAGGCTGCCGCACTTCACAGCCTCGGTCCTCTCTTTTGCCACCTGAAAAAGAATGGCAAAATGCTGCTCCTTTTACAGGCGGCAAAAGGTCACCCTAAGAGCTGGTGCGCAGCTCTTTAGCACCGCTTCTGGTGCAGCGTGTCGAAACGCTGCACCAGGACGTCCTGATGCTGTGCACCATGCGTAATGGCAAACAGCATCAGGATGTCCTCGGCATGGGGTTGGGGTGGCCGGCATGCGTCTACCCCTGCCCATCTCTGCCTTTAGGCCAGCCCTTTGGGCCAGTGTGTAGAGGCCCATAGTCGCATTTAACATTTCTTTTTGCTCTGTAGTTATCTTCGTAAAGTGTTTTTTTGTCTAAGAATTCTTTTTTTCTTTGAAATCTTTTGGTTTTTCCTTTTCTGTAAAAGGAGAAACAACAACATAAGTCAAGATAAAATAAAGTTTTTTTCCCAAAGTGTATGCCAATTCATTTACAGAAAAAGATAATTAAAACTTTATGATACCCCCTTGTATTGTGGCCAGCAAAGGACTTGAAGACCAAATAATTACAGCCCAAAGAAACTAGCAGAAATGGAAAGGTGACCAAGTCCTGACAAGCCATTTTATGATAATTATTATTATTATTATTATTATTATTATTATTATTATTATTATTATTTATATCCCGCCCTATGGAAATCCAATCAGGGCGGCTTACAGCCATAAAACATACACAATACCCATAAAAATGTATACAATAGAGCTTGGTGGGACCAAGCCCTGATCTGACCAAGATTCATTGCCTGCTCTGGGTTTTTTGCTCATATAGTTTTGTTAATTTATTCTATTTCTTCTGTAAGGCAAGTTAACAAGCCAGACATTTACAGATGTGTAAGTAAAGAAAAAAAGATCTGGGCAGCTTTCAAATGTTCTTTATAGGTGGGACACCATACTGTGGGATGACTTGTGCAGAACTGTATGAGAAATTACCTCAGGGGTACAGACTGGAGAAACCTCTCAACTGTGATGATGAGATGTAAGTAACCATGTGCTTGACAGGCAATACTTCTTCCCTATACTTTCTTTGGCTGATAGAATTTTAAAAGCATCTGTAACGGGGGTCTTTTTACATCACCTAACTAAGATGATGTTTAGTGGAATAAACTGCACTTTTATTTTGTTTGGAAAGAGAAATACATTTCTAATAGTAAAATCATTCTAGTGATTTCCCTCAACCAGTTACAGGTATAAAAACCACAAATTCTGCTGTCACTCTTAAGAGAGAATCTAAGAGAATCTTGGCCTAATGCTGCTTATTGCACATCTGTAAATCTTGGCCAAGATCCTACATAATCAACATAACTACAATTTATCATATGAGTTATGCCTGATGATGGCCAATCCCCCTCCCCAAAAGTGACTACCTTTGAAGCTTGGCAGCATCCCAACCAAATTAGTTTTGAGGTGTTGGAAAAGTATGTCTGCAGCAGTCCCCCAGTCACAGGTACATTAACAACAGGTAGCTAGAGAGATTCCCTCAGAGTCCTGCCACATCTGCTCATCTCAAGGCCCTTGTACCACAATACTGCAGATGCCATTTCTCAGTACCTCAGAAATCCTTTGATCAAGGAGCTGTCATGCTACAAAGCTAGGTTTTTGGAGTCATGTTGTTAGGAAGGATCTAATTAGGAGAATTTACAATTAGCTCAAATATGCAATAGTGGGGCCCTAACAACACTCTGTGAGACCGGTCACCGATATGTATACCAGAGGACTGAGGAATCCCACAGTGGATGATGCTGTGACAGGCTTCTTCAATTAGTCTAAATATTTATTAAAGGGGAAAAACTGCACACACACACACACACACACACACATGTGGCATACACACACACTGCACTCTTAGGAATAAAGGAGTGAAAGTGGGAATAGCTTGAGATGGGCCAGACTAAGAGAGGTACTCACTTCCGAAGGCTTCTCAAGGATCCGCTGTGGATGATGATGATGATGCATGGCTGCCGAAACGGGGGACGGGATGACCAAGGGAGCTATGATCAGTGCACAGACTGACGTGGAGCCAAGCTGCACTCCAAAAATTGCATGTGGAGCCTAAAAATCTTGAGGCTTATATAGAGAATATCTTGCTTCTAGCTATAGACTTAATGGCTTGGCTGAAGCCTGGACAAAGGTGTTGTCTTAACTTTGTTAAACCTAGGAGTGAGACCAGTCTAAATAATGCATTTGGTTTTGATTCAATCAAGGAAGGAAGGCTGGAGAAAGAGAGTGCAGTTAAATCTGATCACTGCCCCATCAAGAGTGAGACTCTGAAAAATGTGTCCTTTTGCTAGTATAATGTTTTTTTTCCCCTTTTAGCAACTCCCAAACCTGTCTGGTAGGGAATTTTCCAGTTGTTTGGGCAGGCTTTCCTGATGCCTACCTGACTTGACATCTAGAGGATTAGCTGACATCCCACAGAGATCAGGTCGGAGTCATGGAGGGAACTCCACATGTGTCCCAAAATTTTATTAATTTCATATCTGCTAACAATGTTCACTCATTAATGACCATAAACATGACTTCCCAGCTAGCAGGTACAAGATCATAAACCCATCTTGCAATCTCATGACGACTGAACAGGATGCCAGCCCATAGTGTTAAAAGACTTCTATTTTCTTCTCTTTCCTTAGTTATGATCTAATGAGACAGTGCTGGAGAGAAAAGCCCTATGAGAGGCCATCATTTGCTCAAATACTTGTATCTTTGAACAGAATGTTGGAAGAAAGAAAGGTAAGGATCATCTTTGTAATTAAACTGGAGTTATAGAAGAACATTGCTTAATTCCAGCCGAGTTACCCCAATTGCAACTGCAACCCACTGTGCCACCTGGGTAACAAAATGGATGCTCCACATCACATGTGTAGGCTGGATCACAGACATATTGGTGCCACATGTAAAAAAAATCTCCCAAGTGTCAATTTTCTCATTGTTCGAGGCTCCTTCACAGGCATGCTGATGTATGTGTGTCTTTGACATGAGATGCTGTATGCCATTATATTCTTCTCAGGTGGTCAGTAGGTCATATCTTAGCCTAAGACAGTAATAGCATTTTTTAAAAGTGTGTTTCAGAGAAGCAACATGTACAGCTTCCTATTGTATTGAGGATTAAAGGAAAAATGTCTAGATCTTAGAGAAACAACTGCTAAATGCAGCATAACACTAAACTTATTCTTCTTGAATATTTCCAGACTTATGTGAATACAACCCTGTATGAAAAGTTCACCTATGCAGGCATTGACTGTTCCGCTGAAGAAGCTGCTTAAGATGGAAGAGCTTCAGTTATTTACCAATTTAAGCAACTGAAGACTTTGATTTTCTGAATTGAAGAAATGTACTCTGATGTATAAAGTGGTGTATGGCACTTTCTGTACAATCTTTTAGCTATATACACCATACCTTTTAAGTGTATGTTACAGTGAGTTCTTTCTATGTTATAGGAATGTTTGTGTACATATACATGTATGTAAGTCTACCCACAATGTATATCTATGTAGAAAGACTGATCTTTATATATGCACATTCACACATGCATATGTAATATCTGAACCCAGAAAAGGGCAGAAACAAATAAATTCTACATTTCATAGATGATTGTGCATCTTTTGTCTAGAAATTTGAGCTTATTGTAAATGATAACAAGCACACCACTGTTGCCATGGATATCTTGGGAGGGTGGACAGGGATGGTTAGTGACTTACAATAGTATAAATTAGACTTCCACCATTGTGGATTGCTATGGTGGTCAGAAGTCTCTACCAACCTTGTGCAATGACCAAACTCCTGCCCCGAACTCACTTTTTAGCTGCTACAGCCCCTGTGCCATGGTCATTTAGTGGTGTTAGGAAGCAGAGGGCATTGTAAATGCATCTGCCCCTACATCCTAATGCAAAACACTGACATCATCCACTATGACTTTTAGGGGCCTCTGGGTCAATGGTAAGGGAGTGTGAGAGCTGACTGGTACATTTGTTGTCTTACCTTGCACTTACATTCCTAGTAGATGGCTTCAATTTTCAGTCTCTGCTACCTACTCATTTTCCCTGTATATCTGTCATATTCCTTTCATTCTGAACCAGGAATAGCACGATGGCAGAACAGTAAGGGGTGGTGCAGCCTGCAGTGGGTGACACCTCAGAAGAGTAGTGACAGTTGCTCGGACCCTCTTCCCATTGCAGGGTGAGGAAGAGAGCGTGCACCACTCCAGGCTTCACCACAACAGCTGCCTTGTCCTGGGGAGGAAGCCACTGCTGAGGCGAAGGGAAAGGGCGCACACATCTCTCCAGGTTTCATCGCCGTGGCAGCTCCCTCCTCAGGAGGTCACTGCCATAGTGAAAAAGAAGGGTGAGTGCAACCCTCCAGGCTTCACCATTGCAGCAAAGAAGGACGAGTATGTCCCTCCAGACTTCGTTGCCACTGTGGCCTCCTCCTGAGGAGGAATCCAATGCCACGATGGCCAAGGGTGAGCGCACCCTTTCAGACGTCAACCTCCCAGCACCAGTTCCCCCTGCACCAGGTGATAGCAAGCATGGGGACACCAGTGGTAAGGGGCGGGTATACTTTCCATTCCAAAATTTTGATAGCTGAACCAGTTCTCCTGAATTAAAACTGAACTGGATTGTTCTATCATTTAAAAAGTTTCTTTTGAGTGTGCTGACAGTCAGAATTAGACACAAATCTCCCTCTCATATACTCTACATAACACACATCCAGGCTGCACCATTCAACACAGTGCAACACACTAATTCCGCCATTAACATATAAATACCACTTCCTCCCAAACAAGGGTCCCACAGGTATATATACTCCACACACTTCCATGCCACCAACTTCTGAAGCAGCCAGGCTGAACTGGTGCTGCCCACAAAGTCTAATGATGGCACCACCATTGCAAGGCTTTGTGTGTTTGGGTGATTCTCATGTCAGAAGTCTTGCGGGGTTGTAGTTCTCATGGGGCTTTGGTTGGGATTGGGCAGGCCATACATATATATAGACCAGGCTGCAAGGGAGCCAAAGAAAACAGAACAAGACCTGTGTTCATTGTATCAAGCCCAGTACTGTTGATGCTTTCATTCAAGCTCATTAGACCAATGAGACAAAAGAACACCTTCACAATATTTGTAGTTGTCTCTGTAAGGTGAATGTGAAGTATGCACATAAGAGAGGAGTTTAAATAAATAGCTACTAAGTCTAATAGTAACACCAACTAGAGACTACAGCAGAACAAAAAGACAAAACACAAATGACAGCTTGATTGCTGAGATCCTGATTGAACAATCCATTTTGATGCTTATCTGGCCTCCCTGAACTGACTGGGTGAATATTTTGCAATTGTGAGAGGCTAGGGAGCCACACCGAAATCTCAGGAAACTTGAAGGGCTGCATCCCTGTCTACACAAAAGAAAAAAGGGTTTGTTGTGGGTTTTTTTGTCTCATATCTTTTGGGATCATTTTTACCATGTTTGGGGTCTTCCTGGGCCATCGAGACCAAGGAGAGGGGTTTTTTTTAATAACAAGGTGAGTGGAAATCACTTCCTGTTCCAGAAAAATCTGGGGCCTAAATTAGTGCAGGCTCCTCCCACAAAATGTGATGGAAATCCCACACAGCACCTAGAGGGCATTTTGCAATTTTTTTCTTTACCCATTGGGGATCCAGGTGGCGCCCAACATGGTAAAAAATCTTTCCATGCCCCCAGATATCATTTTGGGGCATTCTAAAGTGGGTGATACAAAATAAAATGCTCCAATATATATATATATATTTGACCTCTGAGGGGCTCTGGGGGCCACAAAAATGGCTCTGGAAGCTATATGCAACCAATACTTTCTCCATCTTTATTCTAAATAGATGTGCATTTTCATTTAGGGTCACAAGTTACACATCACTAGAGGTGGATCAAAGTCAGGGATTTGATTTGAAATTTTATGGAGAAAGAAATGAGCATTCACTTCTTATACAGTAACAGTCTTTTATTCTTTTTAATTTTAATTGAAAAATGCAATTTTTACAGCTGCCTTTAATCCCCAATTTAATTTACAAAACTAATTTGTTTTATAATATTAATGGGCACAGATCAAAGCAGAATGCACTAAAACATGATTGCCATGAGGTTGTGGAGTTTTCCTCTCTTTTTACAAACTGCCTGTGTATGCTTGTGTACATTTTTAGAAATGAAATTCCTAGATTTGGCCACTAAATGAAAGAACAGCCATTTGTTTTATACATGAGAAAGCTGGACCTCAGTTTTATAAGCTTTTACTTTTGCAAAGTGTGACAGTTGAAAATCAAGCAAACTTTTTATACAGAGTATATACTGAAAGTAAGTGCAGCCTTCTAAACTGTCAACATTAGGAAGTGCTCAAACATTAACTGTTTTGAACAGTGAAAAAGTTTCCTCAAATCAATTCTAATTATACTGCAAAAAAATACCCAGCACAATCCTGAAGGGTCAGCTGATCCAAACCATTCTCTACAACAAATGTTACATTTAGTACAATACTCTTTTTTGCATTAATATGATTAGCAAGAATAGAAAATTGTCTTAATATTTTTATAGTAGCCATTGTTTTTAACCAACAATGAAGGAAAGGCTACTGTTGAGAAACCTCACTATCTTCTGCCTTTAGCATCTTCTCTTACTTTCCAAAGCATAAGCTCCATACAAGCAGTTGCATCTTCACTACAGTCATGACCACCAACTAGAAAGAACAAGATACATGCAGACGTGAAAGCTTCAAAAAAACTGCACTGAGTAAATATTTATTGGCAACTATAGTAACAGTAAACCTATATGCTTGACAATATGAAAGCTTCAAAAAACTGCACTGAGTAAATATTTAATGGCAACTATAGTAATAGTAAACCTATATGCTAGCTGTATTCATTTCTAGAGTGGCCATATTAAAAACAGTTGGAAAACTGTCTTGATATCTGATTGCTAAGCATGGAAAAAGATAATTTCCTAATGACGATATACAGTGCAAGGGGTGCTTTGTGGTTGTAATGAATCTGATGAAATACTGGGGAACTAATGAACTGGTCATGTTTCTCAAACAAATGACCTCCCAAAGCAAAGATTAACATAAGAAGTAATGTTTAAATAATCATCTCTATGTGCTTCCTTTTACCTGGAGAGTGCATGTCAAGGATCATATGGTGAACAGTCACTTCTTAATCAGTCTGAAGTATGCAACTTTTTAAATTCTAGAATTTGGTGGCCCTCTGAAGTAGTCAGAAAAAAATACTGAAAGATACTGCAAACTTAAGCAACAAACGAATACTTTCAGCTTTTAGCTAGACCACACTTTAAATCACTCACACACTCATGCCCTGTCCACTCATGAGCTTCATGGAACCGTATTACACACATAAACTTCAAAGACATAGCCACATTAGTCTGGAAAGACAATATGGAAAGGTATCTTGTAGCACCTTTGAAACACAGACAGGCAGGAAAAAGCGGCTTGAAGCTGTCTTTTCTGAAGCTGCATTGAAACCCACCAGCTGCACTGCTTGTTCCCAAGGCAACTGGAGTGTGCATGTCAAGACCACACAGTGTGGCTTCAAGCCACGGCACTGGATACTTTTTTAAAACTGTTCCCTTCACCATCCTTGTGCATCTTCGCAGGAGTGAACCACAGCGACTGCATGTGCAGCAGTTCACCGGAAAAAGGCATCAGGGCAGAGGTGTGCCCATGTGGATGCTGGCAAGGTACAAAATCATGCCCCTCCTTCACTGTTTTGTGTATGTTCTGCTCATCTCCATGACAGGTGTCACAGTTTCTCTTTGGGGCACTGCCTTCCTCACTGCTTGGATATGGCAGCTCCGTCCCTTTTAAATGCACTCCTGTGACAGGGTGTTTACATTGCACAATTAGGGTTAGGGTTTGGAAAGAAAAACCCCTTTAGAGTTGCCCTGGTGTTGGTGCTTTTATACATACATGCGAAGGTACGCACTTTCCGGGAAGAAGCGGAAAAATCCAGCTCCTTTTTAGTCCAGCTTTTCTCCCCGTATCGCAGCTTGGGTGTGTTTTCCAACTGGCTTCAAGTAGTGTATCGTCTAAATGACCTGCCTCAAGGTTGGTCAAAAACCTGTTTTGACTATTTCCTCCCTTAATTGAAATGTAGAAGTTAGCAGCATGTGCTTTCATAGACTCTACAAAATCTCATGCTACCAATTTCTTTCTTTCAGTTAATCTAAAAGGTGCTGCAAGATCCCTTTCCATATGCATAAATATGTTTGATTCTCCATGGCAGTAGTTTCATGGGAATTAGAGACTGACAGAATATAGTTGGAGAAATCAGCGAAGAGAGAACATTATTTAGGTTGGGGACAGGCGGTTCATTTAGATCAGGGACAGGCAACCTTTTTGAGACCTGGGCCGGTCTCCCGTAGCCCAGGTCTCGCGCACCCTCCTCCGCGCACACCGCGGCCTTTGTTGCTGGGGGGCCGGGGGCCGGGGGGAGGGGGCGGGAAATGGTGCGGGGGCCAGATTCCCTCGGTGGCTACATGACCAAAATGGCGGTCGCGGCGCCAGGAGCGCGCGCGGCGCCCTGAGGAGGCCCGTCCCCGCCGAGGGAATCCTCCCAAGGGGGACCCTCAGTGGCTACGGGCCTCCTGGAAGCCCGTCGCCACTGAGGGTCCCCCTTGGGAGGATTCCCTCGGCGGGGATGGGCCTCCTCAGGGCGCCGCGCGCGCTCCCGGTGCCGCGACCGCCATTTTGGTCTCCAAAATGGCGGTTGCAACGCGTTTGCGCATGCGCAGTAATCCTGCGCATGCACAAACACATTGTGGCCGCCATTTTGGGGACCAAAATGGCGGTGCGTTGCACGCGGCTGGGCGGCGGCCGAACCGGGCGCCGATGGCGGCAGGGGTCCGCCTGGGCCCATAAGTCTGGCGACCTGGGCCGGAAACGGCCCGCGGGCCGTAGGTTGCCGACCCCTGATTTAGATGCTGTTAAGTAAACATAATTCACAAACATAATTCAAGGCTTCAACAGTGACAGCCATTCTTCTTGAAAATGATAAAGACGGAAGCTGGTTAAAATGCCATTTTAAAAAAAATGTTAGCAGTTTTGTTAATTTCCCTTGACTAGACCTTGACTCATGGTGACCCTATGAATGAGACATCTCCAAGACCCCCCTCACCCACTGCTCTGCTCAGGTCCTGCAAGCTCAGACCCAATGCCTCTCCAATTGAGCCCAATCATTTGGCATGTGGTCTTCCTTCTCCTGCTGCCCCTCTACCTTTCATAGCATTATTGTCTTTTCTAATGATTCATGTCTTCTCATGATGTGACCAAGTATGACTGCCTCAATTCAGTCATCCAGGGAGAGTTCAGGCTTGATTTGTTTTAGGACCCATTTGCTTGTCTTTTTGGCCATCCATGGTATCCTCCACACTCTTCTCCAGCACAACTCAAATGAGTTTTCTTTCTGTCATTTTTTTCCCATTGTCCAGCTCTCACATCCACAGTGATGGGGAATACAATGGCTTGGACTGCAAAATCAGCAGGTCGAGGCCCAGGCACCGTGTGAAGGAGTGAGCTCCCATCACTGCCAACTTCGCAGTTTGAAAGCATGTAAAAATGAAAGTAAATAGGTACCACTTCAGTGGGAAGGTAACAGTGTTCTGTGCTGTCATGCTGGCCACATGACCACTGAGTCATCTTTCACAATGCTGGCTCCCTTAGATTAGTAATGGAGATAAGCACTACCCCCTACAGTTGGACATGACTTGACAACCTTGTCAAAGGGAAAACCTTTACCTTTTTACCAGTTCTTTCATAGCTGATTTCCCAAACCCATTCTTATTTCTTGACTGCAATTTCCATTCTGATCAATTTTTGATACAAGGGATGTGAACTCTTTTATTTTGATTTTCTCATTAACTAGGATGAATTCTTGTAGATCTTCTGTGGTCAATTTTGTTTTCTTAATGTTCAGCATTAAGCTCACTTTCCTCCTTGACCTTCTTCAGTAATTGCTCCAGGTCTTTGTTGGTTTCTGCTAGTATCTTAGGTTATTAATGTTCTTTCCTCCAACCTTCACTCCTCCTTCCTCTAAATCTAAGCCTGCACTGCATATATTTTATGTATACAGGTTGAATATATAAGAGTGATAATATAAAGCAGGAGTAGGCAACCTTTCCCCTTTAAGGGCCAAGGGACTTCAGCTCCCAGAAGCCTCAGCCATGTTGGCCAATAGTCCCATGTTGGCCAATAGCTCCTGGGATTCTGGGAGCTGAAGTCCTTCGGCCCTTAAAAGGGAAAGGTTGCCTACCCCTGATATAAAGCCTTGCCTGACCCCTTTAATGATTGGGAACCATTATGTTTCTCAGTATTCAGTTTTGACAGCAGACTCTTGTCCTGAGTGCAGGTTATGCATCAGGACATCTATTCATAGTTTTATTTACGGTCTTTTCATGCAATCAGAAACAGTATGTTCATTTGCGAGTTACTCTTAAGGATTGTGCATGGAATTAGCATTCAGTCCCACTGATTTCCAGTCACCTTAATTTTTTTCTAAAAACTCTTCAGCAACATTGAAGAAACATGCACACTCTACCTCTGATTTGACGTTTTTTCTGTTAATTTTAAAACTGAGTCTTGCCTACCGGATTAAGTCTTAAGGTAATGGCAAAGACCTGTAGCATTTGTTTCTTGAATCAGGGACTATATTACAATGTGAGAATCCTTCCTAACACAGCTGTCATCAATATTTTCTTTGTGAACACATAATCTGTTCATAGAATCTTAGAGATGGAAGGGACCTCATGGACCTGCTTAATACAGGATCTCCAGCTAGAGCAACCCCAGTAGGTAGCATTCCAATCTCTTTTTGAAGATGTCTGGAGGAGACCAACAACCTCTCTAGGTAACTGGTTCAAGTGCTGAACAGCTCATATTGTCAACAAGTTTCTTCTAATGTTCAGTCTAAATCTCCTGTAACCTTTAACCATTAGACCTGGTCCTACCTTCATTTTCAATAACCAGATATGGAAAAGAGCATATATCTAAGCATAAAGCAGAGTGTCCTTCTAACATACCTAGACGGAAGGGCCTGCATATCACTTGAAAAGGTGATATTTGATGACAAACAATCAAAGTATGATCTGCATATGTAAACAGACCATTGTGGATCTAAAGGCAGAACTTTTAGTTCATCCAGTGCAACTTCAAATACATTTTATGTTAATCAGTTCACACACCTGCAGATGTGAATAACTGAATAAATACTAATGCACACAATACAATCTTTATTTGGGAAAAGTGGAAAGTTGAATCTACTTGGAGATAAGCAATACAGGTACTGCTCATTTGTTGGTTCTCCTCCATTAATTGTGCAAAACACTGCTCATTTTTGCAAAATGAACTTACCATCATCTTGAATAATTCTTTGGAGATAATCAGCCATTAGATTCCTAAGTGCTCTTTTATGAGGCAAGCCTAGCCGATGGGGGAAAACTACTGATGTATCCACAATCTTACTATGAAACAGCTGTAAGAAAAATGTGTTTGGATGATTCAGTAACAGTTTAAACTGGATTTTGAACTGCCTCCAAAAATATTTCTGTATTATAAACCAACATTCTGATAGAATTGCTTTTACAATTCCTGGCACGGTCTTATATGAACCTTTTCAAATTTTCCCTTATGTGGTCTTAATTAACATGATTTTGCAGGTGTTTCTTTTCCTGAGATTGTCTGCATTCATTCAGTGTAAATGAAAGGCATTGAAAGCTATGTACAGGAAGCAAAACCCATGCAAAAGACACTGTGGCAACGAAAACCTTCTCCTCCCTGGGACAAATTTCGGTGCTTTTGGTTACAACAAAACACTAGCTTTCAAATTAATAACTTCTAAGAGTCAGTCTTTCATTATACTTCCTAAGTTCATGCCTTCAAGTCGTTTCTGACATATGGCGACCCTCTGAGGCTGAGAGTGTGTGACTTGCCCAAGGTCACCCAGTGGGTTTCCATGGCCAAGCAAGATTCAAACCCTCATCTCCAGAGTCATAGTGCTCAAACCACTATACCATGCTGGCTCCACTTCCTAGGTAGTAAATATTAAAATGCACTTCTATGCAGCATGGAAGATAAGCAAAGTTTGGTGTTCATCAATAAGAAACGTTATGGTGTGTTCCATGCATGTATCCCCCCCCCCCCCATGAGCAACAGGATGTTTCTGGGACCTAGTACGTACTCCAGATGTAGCTTCCTCAGATCTCCTTTTTGGCCCCAAAAGCAGCATTCATTGTTGGTGGAGGGGATTAGCGTATATATTCATATACAAGTTGACTTCATTTATAAGTTGAGGGCAGGTTTTGGGGCCAAAATTTTGGATTTTGATATGATCCGTGGATAAGTCAAGGGTACAACTTAGGGGCATGTAACAAATGGTATAAAGGACAAAGACTGCCCCCCCCCATACACATACACTACTCTCTCCTTGCAAAGCAACTGGGGCTCTTTCCCTACTTCCTGGGACAGGAGGGAAAGACAGAGACATATACACATGCATGCCTGCCTTGCAAAGCAACCGGTGCTCTTTACTTGGTTTTTGACACTCACAATCTATTCTTGGCTGAGGAGCAGCTGCCGAGGTAAGTGGAATGGGGTGCTGGGACTTTTTTCTGAGCAGTATTACTGTACTGACCCAGATTCTGGGGTCGGTTTTTTTGGCAAATTTTTTTTTTTACTTATAGACGAGTATATATGGTAGATAATCAGATGTGCACATGTACACTATTCCACATATGAGAGGTATGAATTCTCCTCAAAAACGTAAAAAAGTATTTCATTATTTGATCAAACAAAAATTAGACATTATTAGTCTTCAGGAAACTCATATAAATAAGAAAGATATTCGCTTATTGAAAAATACCAAACTAGGTAATGAATTCATTTCAGCAAGCATGAAAAGGAAAAAAGGAGTTATCATATATGTAAATAACGAATTTAAGGCAAAGACACTCTTTTCAGATGAGGAAGGAAGATACATTGGAATTGAAGTTAACTTCTTAGAAGGAAAACAGCTAATTGTTGCAATCTATGCCCCATTGGACAAAAAAGATGTATATTTTGAAAAAATAAATCAAGAGTTGAGAAACTATAATTTTGATAAAGTGTTGATAATGGGGGACTGGAACGGAGTAATAAATCCGGAATTGGATAGAAAATCGAAGGTAAAAATAAAGAAAACACAAGGAAAACTCCCTCAATCCTTTGAGAAATTAATTGAAGAACATGCGCTGGTAGATGCATGGAGATTTAAGTATAAGGACTCAAAAGACTTTACTTATTTCTCAGAGAGACACAAAAGTCTGTCAAGGATTGACTTTTTTATGGCATCGAAAACACTATGTAAAGATATAATTTCAATAGATTCTCAACCAAGGACTATATCAGATCACAACCCAATTGAAATGACAATAAAGCTAAAACCAATGGAATTTTCATGGAAATTAAATACTTCACTCTTGTCCAAAGAAGAAATCTTGAAAAAGGGGAAAGAAACATTGAAACACTTCTTTAAAGAAAACATAAAGGAAGATATTGACATAACCACTGTCTGGGAAGCTTCAAAAGCGGTCATACGAGGCTTCTTTCTGCAACAAAGCACCATAATGAAGAGAAAGAAAAGAGAAAAGCTAAATTTATTATATCAAAATTTACAACAAAAAGAGAGAGAACTAATTGAACAAACATCAAATAAAACCATTAAAAAAGAAATTAAGACCTTAAAAAAACAAATTGAACTTGAAGAAAATGAAGAAATACAAAACAAACTAAGATATATGAGACAAACTTTCTTTGATAAAGCAAACAAGCCCGGACGTTGGTTAGCATATAGGCTTAGAAAACACAGAGAGAGGAACATCATAACAGAAATTAGAACAAAAGAAGGAAGACTAACAATGAATCAAGCAGAGATCAAACAAGAGTTCAAAGCCTTCTATACAGAACTGTACAAAAAACAACAAATACCAAAAGGAAAAATAGATCAATTTCTAGACAAAGCCGGTTTACAGATATTCAATGAAGAACAAAGGAATATGTTGAACGGTCCAATTAGTGTAGGAGAAGTAATAGAGGCCATAAAGAAGGGGAAAAAAGGGAAAACATCGGGTCCTGATGGACTACCAATAGAATACTACCAGGAATTCCAGGACGAACTAATATTACCATTAAAATCAACCTGTAACGCAATAGGGAAAAGCAAATTCCCTGATACATGGAATAATGCAAATATTACACTACTGTTAAAAGAGAACAAAGATCCATTGGACGTGAAGAACTACCGACCCATATCTCTTCTGAACACCGACTACAAAATATTTGCAATAATACTCGCAGAAAGGTTAAAGAAAATATTGAAAAGTTACATACATGAAGACCAGTCAGGATTTCTCCCACAGAGGCAGATTAAGGACAACATGAGGATCATAATGGACGTGATTGAACACTTCGAACATCATAATGAAAAAAAGTTAGCCTTTATTTTTACCGATCTGGAAAAGGCTTTCGACAGTGTTTGTTGGGATTCTATGTTTACTATGTTAGAAAAGGTCGAAGCCGGCCCAGTGTTCATAAAATGGATCCAGGAAATCTATAATAATCAAAAAGCTAGATTGATTATCAACCAAGGGAAATCAGAAGAATTCAGTATAACTAAGGGAACGAGGCAGGGATGTCCCCTGTCTCCTCTTTTGTTTATCTTTGTCTTAGAAACTTTGTGTAACACAGTAAGAGGCATGAAAGAAATTCAAGGGGTTAAAATCCAAAAGTTTGAATTTAAATTAAGATCATTCGCCGATGACATTGTGTTTATATTGGAGGACCCAGAGAAAGGAATTAAACCCTTGGTGAATGTATTGAAGGACTTCGAGGAGATATCTGGCTTAAAAGTTAACAAAAGCAAAACCGTAATGATAACAAAGAATATAGACAACACAGAGGAACAGAAACTAATGAGAGAAAGTGGTTTTGGTATAGAGAAGGAACTAAACTATCTAGGAATTAAATTGACAAACAAAAACACTGATCTATACCATAACAATTATGATAAATTATGGAAAAAAATAAAAATAGACCTCAAGAAATGGGAAAACTTACAGTTATCATTTTTAGGAAAAATCTCTGTAATACAAATGAATGTGTTACCTAAGATCATGTTTCTGTTCCAGACAATTCCAGTGTTACACTCTTTTAAACCTTTAAAGAACTGGCAAGCGGATATTTTAAAATTTGTTTGGGGAGGGAAAAGGGCCAGAATCAACCAAAAGATCATGTGTGACTGTAAAGCTAGAGGAGGCTTGGGCCTACCAAATTTGAAACTGTATTACTTTGCATCGGTCCTTAATTGGTTTTCTGCATGGATATTGTTGAATGATGAAAAAACTTTAGCAATTGAAGGGGGGAACATGAGATATGGGTGGCATGGTTATATCTTCTACGGTAAAGATAAGGTACATAAGGAATTTAAGAACCATATTGTGAAAAAAGCACTGTTGGCTGTATGGGAAAAGTTAAAAATAAGACTTTGTAGTAAGATACCTCAAAGTTGTTCACCCCATGAAGCTTTCTTTAGCAAAGAAGGAATAGGAAGGGCTAAATGGTTGCTATACTCAGACTTATTAAGAACTAACCCTGAAGGGGAAACTAGAATAAAATTGCAGGCAGAGCTTAGAGAAACAGGTATAACATGCCACTGGTACTTACATAGACAAATGTATGAAAGATGGAAAATTGATAAAAAGCTAATTGGGATAGAAAAACAAAAGACACAATGGGAGGAGATCATGTTAAAAGGGAAAATAAAACCAATATCTAGGTATTATAAAATGTTACAGGAATGGGACACAGAGGAAGAAATAATTAGACACGTCATGATAAAATGGGCACAGAATGTAGGTCATGATCTGAAATATGAGAGTTGGACCAAGGTTTGGCTGAAAGATCTAAAATATACAACCTCTCAAGAGATAAAGGAAAACATTTACAAAATGATATATAGGTGGCACCTAACCCCCAAGAAACTATCTTATATGTATAAAAATGTAAATTCTGAATGTTGGAAATGCAGAAAGGAGACCGGATCTTATTTCCACATGTGGTGGACGTGTAAGATGGCCAGACAATATTGGGTCAACATATATAAGTGTTTAAGAATAGACCTAGAAATCGATATTTCCTTTGCACCAGAAGTGTTCTTGCTGGGCATGGTGGACAATGATTCAATTAAATCAAACAGGAAGTTCATATTTTATGCGTTAACCTGCGCAAGAATAACATACGCAAAGTTTTGGAAGAACCCAAAAACTCCATCATTGGAGCAATGGCTTATCAAACTTTATGAAACGGCCGAGATGGACAAAATGACTGCATGGATGAAAGACAAAACAGATGAAGAAGCCCTGCTATGTTGGAAAAACTTTTATAATTTTTTGAGATCTAGATGGAAATGTATCTTATGAAAAAACACATATTGTTAATGTAGATAAACATATTTGTTTTGTGTATATATTTATATGTAAATAATGCTTCGTACGTTAAGTAAAAAGCATGAATGGAGCAGATCTAGATAACAATGAGCAATACTAGGATCATATAAAAGGATTACTCAAACCAGGAAAATAGAAATAGGCTGTGATGTGTTAATTCGGGTTTAGGAATTATTAGTAATAACGAGGAAAATTTATAGATATATACGTCAATAATGGAAGTCATAGACAAATATCTATATAAACCAGAAAAGGTGAAGAAACCAGTAGAATATTGATTTATGTTATTTCAAGATTAACAAGGGAAAATGTCAATAAGTAAGTAAGTTTCGAGAGGAAGGAAGTTAAATTTTTATATTTAGGTAAAACGGAAATGTTTGGAATATGTACGTATATATGGATAAAAGATGTCACACTCTTAAAACATAAAAATAAAATAAAAAAATAAATAAAAAATATTAAGTAAATCAATTATTTAAATTATTTTTAGGACCATGCTTCTGAAACCTTCACCTTACTTTCATTCAATTAATTTAAGTAATTTAAATCAACTGAATTTATGCTAGTCAAATTTTGTTAATTTATTTTTCCAACTTTATATACATATATATGAACATTTATTTAAAACATATTTTTTTTATTTTTTATTACTTCCTTCTCTACCATGTCTACTATTTCCTAATGTCTACTATTTCCTATTTTCTTCTTGGTCAGCAGTAGCAGAAGGAGAACATAAAGCATCATGCAGCATGCTCACTACAGCTGCCAGAGTACTCCCTAGGATGGTGTTCCAAAGGCTATGTGATGTGGGGCACTGGCAATTTTTTCCCAGTGTACCAGGGATCATTACTATATTTGTGCCCATTAAAAATATTTAATGAAAGTTACAACACATACAATAATAATACAGTAAGTCATAACCTCCAAGCTTCCTTTAATCTCATCCACCATCCCTTCCTCTCCCAATCATAAACCTGTCAATCCTCCTACTTAAAGAAATTACCTCTATTTAATTATCTATTTTCATTAATATTAATCATATCTTTCACTAGTCATTTATCCAAAATCTCACCTGATAGTGCTTAGTGGTTTAAGGGCCTTTGCAGACTGCCAGAAATAGTGCAAATTGAGTCCACTTTAAACTGAGGCACTGCCCTGGCTCAGTGCTAGGGAATTGTGGGAACTGTAATTTATTGTGGCACCAGAGCTCTCTGACAGAGAAGGCTCAATGTCTTAGAAAAAAATACAATTCCCATGATTCCCTAGCACTGAGCCAGGGCAGTGCCTCAATTTAAAGTGGACTCAATTTGCACTATTTCTGGCACTCTGCAAAGGCCGTAAATCTGCTATTACTCTGACACATGAAACTGATAAATGGTTTCCATATGGTCTCAAATAAATTTTCTTTTATTTCTCCTGTTTAGCTTTACTTTGTATGTTAATTTTTTAGATAAAGCTATGGCCCATAGTCAATTTAACAAATTCTGTATCAAAAGATTATCATTTTTCCCATACTTTTTACTATCCTCATCCTTTCAATATAGACCAAAAGTAATGTAATGTTTTTATTTGGTAAGTTCTCATTTTCATTTTTAAGTAAAGAAATAAGAAGTAATACCCCTCTGAAATGGACTTTTTCTCCTTTTATACAGCTTTTCCAAGTTAAGACCTCTTCTCTAAATTTTCTGGTCTTAGGACATAATGGCCACATATGGTTCTAATTTCCTAACATTAGGAGATTGCATTTGTGCCCACTAACTGTAATTGTTCCCGTTTTTCCTGGAAATGCACCAGGGGCCAGCAGCCAATGGCTCAGGGACTGGCACTGGTCTAGGCACCACCATTTTGAATAGCAACACCTTAGGAAACATTGTGCTCTACAGGACTCAAGACTCCAGGCCCTCTGACTGCACTTCCTAGAATGTTGTTGGATGCCCCAAGTCATTTTTGATTAATGGCCACCCAAAGGCAAATGTTATCATGGGGTTTTCTTGGCGAGTTTCTTTAGAGGGATTGCCACTGCCATCCTCTGAAGCTGAGACAGTATGACTTGCTCGAGGTCACCCAGTGGGTTTTTATGTTCAAGCAGGGATTTGAGCCCTGGTCTCCAGAGTTGTAGTCCAATGCTCAAACCACTACACCAGAGGTAGGCAACCTAAGGCCCGGGGGCCGGATGTGGCCCCCCGATGCCTTTGGACCGGCCCCAGGCCGCTGCCACCACCGCCATTGCCGCCGCCACCCGCCATGATGATATTGATTATTGTTGTTACTTGTTCTTGGGGTTTTCTTGGCAAAATCTCCACAGGGGTTTTGCCATGGCTTTTCTGGGGCTGAGAGAGTGTGCATGCATTTTTTTTATTTTTTTAAAAAAATGTTTATGTTTATATTTATTTATTCATTCATTCATTCATTCATGGTGCTTTGGCCCCCCAACTGTCTGAGGGACAGCAACCCGGCCCCGGCTCAAAAAGGTTGCCTACCCCTGCACTACACCATGCTGGCTCTCTACCTAGAATGTTACTGCTATATATTAACAATCTTCAAGAGGTAATGTCTCAGGCATTTATAGTTATAGTGCTACTTACAGAAGTCTTAGAATTGAGAATTAATAGGAAGAAAGAATCCCAACCCTCAGAGCAGGCTGGGCTGTAAAAGGCTAGGAAAAGATCATTTTGACCAACTGCATGCATACAACAATGATATAAAGTGTAATCAATTCACCTTAATTACCAAAAGGTACTTGGTCACATAATTATAGAATATTAGTTATACTGTTAAATTATAGTCAATTACTCTCAGTTAAATTAAGAATTTGCTGCCACAAATTATGTGGCTACCTAACTGCATGACTTTAAAAGAGAAATTACAAGATAGAATTATGACGGATAAGGGTACTAATGCTACTAATCATTATGATTATATGCTACCTCCATGACCAGGACCAGTGTGGCTCTTGCTTGAATACTAGTTTTTGGGGAACAGCAGGAGAGCACTGTTCCATTCACGTACTGCTTGTCAGCTTTCCACAGACACATGGCTGGCTCCTTGTGGAAAAGATGTGAGGCTAGATGGGGGTTGTCTGATCTAGCTGAGTTCATCTTACATTCCTCTCTGGAATTTTAGACCAGCTACTTAATTATGCCTCCCCAACTATCTTCTGGCCCAATCCTTTCCCTCCAGCCCACTGGATGAGGCAACCACCAAGATGGGCAAAGGATGCCTACTAAGCTTCTGAAGGGGCACAATTTCCATCCCCCCTCTGCTCAGCAAGCAAGGCTGTGACAAGGATTTGAAACAGGGATCCTACTTCTGATAGTCGCAGGCTCACTCACTGGTGGGAGAGGGTTGGAAATGTCATCCTCCTTGCGTCCAGAATGGAAGCTGAACAGACCTCCTTTGATCAATCTAGTGGCTGGCTCTTCAGGTGGGCTGAGGTGGCATGAAACAGTAAGACAAGTTCAGTCTTACTGCATATGGAGCACATGCCTAAAAAGTTAATTCTGAATAATTTTTATGTTAAGATACAAACAACGCCATACTTTGGGGTATTTCAAACCTTTGAAAAGATATAATTATTCCACAGAATTTACCTTAAGAGCAAATAAGTCACTCTGTAAACTATGTCCAATTAAAACAGTGTCTGTGCTGAACAAGTTCAGTAATACTGCTTGCACATCCCGAATGGATGTCGCAGTAGTCTTCATTTTTTCAGCTTTCGCTCCATGAAGTCTAAAGATAAGGAGAAAAAAGGAAGACAAGACAAGCAAAATAATATAATATACAATTAAAATCTGGAATATAGGTAAGTGTGAATCTTTAGAAATACTAGGTTCTCTTATCCCATTTAAGATTACTTAGGTTTTAAGCATATATTTGCTTAAATAACAGCCCCCAGTTATTAAAATTATCTTCCCTAGCACACTGTTTATTGCTAAAAGTCCACCTGTGTGAAAGATCTTTGGCTGTTGATACAAGAACAAGAAGGAGTCTGCCTAACATCCCTTGGAAGGAAGTACAACAGCCTGAAAGGATCCACAAAGAGGCTGGACTCATAAATACTGGATGGAAATCTAAGACCACAGCTTTATTTGTATACAGTTGTCAATAGGAACGTGTATACTACTACCACATGAAGGGAGAACCCATATGCTGATTGTCAGGAGTCAAGCATGCCAGGGGCTGTAGCATAATACCAGAACCAAAGGCCAATTCCTGCTGTGCCTAGTTAGACAACTTGAATTATGTCAAGGCTGCAGTTTCCCGAATCTGCACAGTAAGACCATCCTCCCTCCTATCCATCCTCCCAGTTCTTCACAGTGTAGCCTCCCATCAATTTAGGGTAGTCAGTTTTTCTCCCCCATGTCTTCATACCTGCTGACAGTGAAAAAGGGATGCAACCAATTTGAGACAATCATAGATTTTGTGAGTATCTTCATAAAGTAGCAGAAAAAAGCAAATAGGGGATTAAAATTTCCCAAGGGAGACAGAAAAATGAGCCACAGTGACTTGAGAAAAAATTTCTTCCTAACACCCAAATGGGCAACATTTTGAGTCTGGGACCATGCATATGGAATGTAACACAGATAGAGAAGAAAATTGTGTTGCACTAAAATCAGATCCACAATGGCTGATACAAGACCTGTCAGCCCTACATATGGCCTGTTGAACTTTGGGGTGACCTAGCCATCCTTGCAAGAACTTGAATATGACTTCAGATGAGATCACACTGAAAATCATGTGAAGACTGGGATTCCTAATCATCATGAGATAGTATTTCTCACCCCAAACCAAGTGAGTGCCCAGCCTGGACAGAGATCAATATGGCTGGCAACAGTCCCCCTCCATACTTGGCAGTCAGAGAAGATACTCTTAATTTCTCTTTTTTATAGGTATAAATTGTCAGTTTAACAGGTCAATTATACAGGAAGTAATTTGTTATCAGTAGTTTTAAACAGATTTTGATGCAGCAAGAGTGTTTCATAGCAGCGGCTTTGGCTTAGACTTGAGAGCCGGGCGGTGAGTGCTTTGGCCCTCCCCTTCCTCCCTCGGAACACCTGGCTCTCAGAGATCCTTCAAAGCCGGCTCCAGCCCGACCACCGGCAACAGCAGCGGCTTTGGCTTAGACTCGGGAGCCGGGCGGTGAGCGACGGCCGAGAGTTGGGGCTTGGACCAGGGACATTGCCATCTAGCCTGCCCAGCCCCTTCATTACCATCACCTGAGCCACCACGTCAGCGAGGCTGGGAGTCGGGCTGAGGGGTTATTAGCCCGCCCACACCCTCTTTCCCTCCAGCAATGGCGGCGACGGCCGAGAATTGGGGCTTGGGCCAGGAATATTGCCCTCTAATCTGCCCAGCCCCTTCATTACCATCATCAGACAACGAGAGTGGTGAGCTGAGAGCTGGGCTGGACTTTGTCATTTAGCCACCCCTCTCTATTGGATAAGGCCAGGAATGTGTTGGGGGCAGGAATTGGAGTTGCGCAGGGGAGAGAGGTATGGTTGAAACAGAGTGAATAGAAGTTACAAAAGAAGGCGGGATCGCTGTCTGAAAGCTATCCTGCCTTCAGTTCACTCTGGGCCTTTGCAGACTGCCAGAAATATTGCAAATTGAGTCCACTTTAACTGCCCTGACTCAGTGCTAGGGAATCATGGGAACTGTAGTTTATTGTGGCAGCAGAGCTCTCTGACAGAGAAGCCTCAATGTCTCAGAAAAAAATACAGTTCCCATGATTCCCTAGCATTGAGCCAGGGCAGTTCAAGTGGACTCAATTTGCACTATTTCTGGCAGTCTGCAAAGGCCCTCTGTTTCCCGAAATGGACTGGAGAGCACACCTACCATTCCACAGAACCTTACTTTGCTCCTTTGCAATGCCAGGTCGGTTAAAAATAAAACTCAGATTATTCACGATCTTCTTTTGGATGAGGATGCCAAACTGGCTTGCTTCACAGAAACCTAGCTGAGAGAGGATGCAGGCCCTCCCAGCTGGGTATTCTGTTAGTGAGCAGGTGAGGGGATGTGGGTGGGGGAGGGGGGGGCGGAGTGGCGCTGGTTTATGAAAACACCCTCACCTTGACCAGGATACCTGTCCAGAACACAGTCCACTTCGAGTGTATGTATCTTACTTAGCCTGAGGGCCAGGGATAGTTTGGGGATTTTGCTAGTCTACTGACCACCCCGTTGTCTAGCAGACTCCTGAACCGAGCTGACACAGCTGGTCTCAGAGTTGCTGTTGGAGTCGCCCAGACTTTTTGTTCTGGGCGACTTCAACATTCCACTCAAGACCAGCTTATCAAATCTAACTGGTGCAGCTCGGGAGTTCATGGAATCCATGACAAACATGGGCCTATCCCAATTGGTCGTTGGGCCCACACACTGTGCGAGTCATACCCTTGATGTAGTCTTTAGTACAGAACAGGAATATCTGTGGGCAGAAGTTATTAAAACCACCACATTGTCATGGGCGGATCATTTCCTGGTCAAGACTGAACTAAGAGCCACTATTCGCCCCACTGGGGGTGGTGGACCCATTAGAATGGTTCTCCCTCGAAGGCTAATGGAGCCAATTGGATTCCGGAAAGCCTTGGAGGGTTTAATGGTAGGTAATGCCGGTGACCCTGTCGAAGCTTTGGTTAATATTTGGAACATCGATCTTACCAAGGCTATCAACATGATTGTTCCCAAGCGTCCTTTCCAACCCACTCCGAATCTTAAGCCATGGTATACATCAGAGCTTAGGAAAATGAAGCGGGTTGGACAACTACTAGAGCGCATCTGGTGGAAAACTCGACTCCTATCCGACAAGACTTGTCATAGGAACTTTCTTTGGTCCTATCGAGAAGCAATACGTGCAGCGCAGAGATCTTTCTCCTCTGCACGTATTGCATTTGCAGCGTCCCGTCCAGCAGAGCTGTTTAGGGTGGTAAGGGAGATGATGCAGGTTTCACCTGCACAGAACCCATTGCTTAACCCAGGGGTAGGCAACCTTTTTGAGCCGGGGGCCGGGTTGCTGTCCCTCAGACAATTGGGGGGCTGAAGCACCAAATAATAATAATAATAATAATAATAATAATAATATAAATTTAAAAAAATTTAAAAATATGCATGCACACTCTCTCAGCCCCAGAAAAGTCATGGCAAAACCCCTGTGGAGATTTTGCCAAGAAAAGCCCAAGAACAAGTAATAACAACAATAATCAGTATCATCATGGCAGGCAGCGGCGGCGGCAGGACCGGCCTGGGGCCGGTCCAAAGGCCTCGGGGGGCCGCATCCGGCCCCTGGGCCTTAGGTTGCCCACCCCTGGCTTAACCCAACAACAGCCTGCTGTGACGCATGTAACAACTTTTTTGCAGATAAAATCTCTCAGATAGGAGCCGACTTAGACGCCAGTATTTTGACAGAAACAACTGAGGTGTCCAGCAATTCCGTTGATGTAAATTTACTGGATCAATTTCAATCTGTGAGTACTGAGGACGTGGACAAGCTACTTGGTAGAGTGAGGAAGACAACTTGCCCTCTTGATCCTTGCCCTTCATGGCTGGCCGTCCGAGGGGGCATGCCTTGATGGTGTTTCTTCAGGACATCATCAATGCATCCCTCAGGGAAGGGTGTGTTCCATCCTGTTTAAAGGAAGCGGCGGTTAGGCCGCTTCTGAAAAAAACGTTCCCTGGAATCCCTGGACATGAACAACTATAGGCCGGTCTCTATGCTACCATTCTTGAGCAAAGTGATAGGGCGGTTGCACTTCAAATCCAAGTGGTCTTGGATGAAACCGATTATCTAGACTAGGGGTCGGCAACCTATGGCCCGGGGGCCGGACCCAGCCCCGCGAGGCCTTTGGACCGGCCCCAGCCCGGTCCTGCCGCCGCCGCCCCCCCGCGAATCGCAGCCGCCATTTTGTTTTCCAAAATGGCAGCCACGACTCGTTCGCGCATGCGCTGGAGTACTGCGCATGCGCAAACGAGTCACAGCCACCATTTTGGAAAACAAAATGGCGGCTGCAACTCGCTCGCACATGCGCAGTACGCCGGAAGTATTGTGCATGCACGCATGAGCGTGCGCGCACATGCACAGTACTTTTGGCGTACTGCACATGCGCTAGCAAGTGAGCGTGGTGCCATTTCCCTCCCGGCCCACGGAAGAGCCCCAGACCGGCGGACCGGCCCCAGGTAGGTAAAAGTTGCCTACCCCTGATCTAGACCCATTTCAAACTGGCTTTAGGATGGGATTTGGAGTTGAGACCGCCATGGTTGCCTTAACCAACAACCTGCGTCTGAGCATCGACAGGGGTAGTGTGGCTCTGTTGGTGCTTTTAGACCTCTCAGCGGCTTTTGACACAATAGATCATAGCATCCTCTTGAATCGCCTGAGTGGGTTAGGAATCGGAGGCACTGCATTGCAGTGGTTCCATTCCTTCCCCTCGGGCAGGTCCCAGAGGGTGCTGCTCGGGGACAGTCGCTCCAGTAAAAAGGAGCTTACTTGCGGCATCCCGCAAGGCGCCATTCTGTCCCCAATGTTGTTTAATATCTATATGAAGCCACTGGGTGAGATTATTCGGAGTTATGGGGCTGGGTGTTATCAGTACACTGATGACACCCAGATCTTTTTCTCCTTGTCTTGTCGGCCTCGAATTCCGATGGTGTCTCTCCTCTTAATGACTGTCTTAAGGCAGTAATGGGCTGGATGAGGAAAAACAGATTGAGATTAAATTCAGACAAAATGGAAGTGCTCACAGTAGCGGCCCCGAAACCAGGAATTGGGTTGCAACCTCCAGTCCTGGATGGGGTCACACTCTCCGCAAAGGACTGTGTTCGCAGTCTGGGGGTGCTCCTTGATTCGTCGCTTCTGATGACTAGTAAGGTGAATGCGACGGTCAGGAGCGCCTGTTATCAGCTTTCGCTGATACGCCAGCTGCGCCCTTTCCTGGAAGTAATGGATCTTGAGACTGTGGTGCACGTGCTGGTAACCTCTCATCTGGATTTCTGTAACACGCTCTACATGGGGCTACCCTTGTGCTTGGTCCGGAAACTTCAGTTGGTACAAAATATGGCAGCCAAAGTGATCTCAGGAACATCTCGGAGAGATCACATAATCCCGGTGTTAAAATCTCTTCACTGGCTGCCTATTAGTTTCCGGGCCTAGTATAAGGTGTTGGTTATTACCTTTAATGCCCTAAATAGCTTGGGTCCAATTTATCTTCGGAACCGCCTCCTCCCATATAATCCTCCCCGTGCACTCCGGTCCTCTGGGAGAAATTTGCTTGAGCTACAAAAATCTAGGCTGTCTACAACCTCCCAGAGGGCCTTTTCGGTAATTGCCCCCAGATTATGGAACGGCCTGCCGGACGAGATCCATCAGATGATGAGCTTGAGTAGTTTCAAAAAGGCATTAAAGACGGATCTCTTTCGGCAGGCCTTTCCTGATTAGATTCCGGCCTCAGGAGCTGTGCCCTTGCCCTTTTGTGTCTCTGATTTGCCTGCTGTTTGATCCTTTTATTGTTTATTCTAATTTATTTTAAAATTTAGCTGGATTTTAATGGTTGTTTAGTTTAATTCGTTTTTATGGGGGAGTGTGGCGGTTCGGGTTTTTAGACTGTATTGATGTAATTTTAATTGCTGTAAGCCGTCCCAATTGTTTTAAACAGAGGGGCAGGGTATAAATAAATTTTATTAGTATTATATTATTATTAAACTATTTCCATGCCTGTCAGTACGCCGAAATATACACTCTGCTGCACAGTCCAAATATAGTAGTGCCTTGACTAGCTGATACACCTGCTATCTGTATATACCAGAGATATGTAACTGCAAAAATTACTACCCATTTAGCCTAAACAATGTTTTAACAACGTTTTAGTGTGACTAAAATATAGCTTGTTTTCTCAATAACTTTTTCTCCACCAACTTTTTACATTTTCAGTTTTACACTAATGAACCCACAGCTTAAGCAGTACCCCAACAGGCATCCTGGGATCACTAGTGGTTATTTCTTCCTGACAATATTGACAGATGGCTATCTGTCAGAAATGAGATACAAGAGCAAAAAGCAGTAATAGAGCATCAGCTTTGCATGGCATTTTGGATCAATGCCACTGCTTAAAACTTGTAATTTTCAAAATTTTTCATTTTGGTGTTAAAATACCAGACATACCTAGTATTAAAATCTATGATTTCATTATCAGGCTTAACAAATGCCTCATAGACGACACAAAGAGAAGGATCAACTACTGTGACTCTGGACAGTTCTAGACCATGTGTTGTGTAACACTAGGGGGAAAAAAGAAATGAGTTAAACAGAATGTATCATCAACTTTAGTTCTTTTTTTATACTCAGACCAAACCCTGAAATAAGAACAAATATAATTCTGAAATAGTATTTGCAGATAACATATCCTTTGGAGCATTGCTGCATAAGAAAAAAAAAGTAGGAGAGCAGCGGCTTACTCTGTGCCTCTCCGCATACTGCTGTAGCACTTTCGTTTTCTTCCCTGGAGAGATGACTGTAAAAGCATGTCTTTTGTGGTGCTGGAAAAATCTGTTCAACAAAAGGCATGCTTTTGACCACCTCCCTCAGGAAGAGAACAGAAGTGTTACAACAACATGTGGAGAGGCATAGAGAAAGCTGCTACTTTCCTGCTCCATTTTGGCTTTCTTTTCTCATGCAATAAGGCTATTAGTAACAGATGTTATAAATTATTTTTTTTAAAAGGTCAGAATTTTTACATTAATGGTATAAATATACAATAGAGACTGGGACGTTTTAGCACCTAATTAAATACATACAAGAATATTGTTAGTAATTCCAATATTTCTAAATTGCAGATTTTTTTTATACATTTGTTCATTCTTGATTTGTTATCTAAATATTAATTACACTATTATGTCCATTTGCCATGGGCCAGTGAATAAAAAAGCAAGAGCAGAACTAGAATTCAATTAAGCTTCACCTATAATCTGTCTATACAGTACAGAACTGGTGCCATCTAGGGGCAGCATACATAGTGTAGTGTAGCGGATGTGGGTCAGGATCATTTTTAACCTTACCCATCCAATAAATACTGCTCAGGATGACTGGAGTGGGGAGCTATTCTCAGGATCTCTGCTTTTCTTTCACCATTTATGACATGGAATCACTAGTTCCAGCTCCTGGGAGAAGAAAGCTTTAGCCTCCTTCTCCCACTCCAGAAAAGCCCACTACTTTGCTGCTGTTAGTGGCAATTCTGGCTGCTTTAAGGAGAGGATTTAGCATCAAGGGAACAGATACCACTGAATAGGGCTTTCTCAGCCAACTGAGGAGCCATCCAAGAAAAGGTTAATTTCAGTTGCCACCCAGATGAGGCAAGGGATTTCCTATTGGATCCCTAGCTCCTTCTCAAATTTTTCTCCTTGCATCACCCAGGAAAGGTCATATTCTTGCTCCACTGCTTTCTCTTGGCTTTTCTTAATTGTTCCCCTCCCCCCTGGTCTTCTTTGCTTTCCCCCTTCTGTCCACTTTGCCTTTAATTTTTTTTTAAAAGTCCTCTTTTCACTGCTTTTGCCCTTCCCCCTTTGTTGCATCTTTCCTTTTCTTATACTGTTTTTCTGTGGGGAGTGGGAACTGGGAAAAGGAAAAAACTAAGGGCACATCTGTCCCCAAGAGCCCCTCTGTGAAGCATGTGAGGGTTGTCCACAATATGCGAGCACTCTTAACCAACCCACAGGAAGGTTGTTGCATTTCCCTACAGTCCCCTCCCCCTAGCATCTGCTTACTTCAGGGCTGCAGCTGTAGTTCAGGAGATTGAATTGGCTTGGGAGGAAATAAATTTTGTGGAAACTAAAATCAGTTCTGCCTCCAACCTCGCCGAGGCTGCTGATGTCGCCTTGTTGCCCCAAATGGCAAACCCTGATTGCATGGCTACTGCTGTTCTCACAGAAAAGCAGTCATAAGAGGTCACAGATGTAGAAGAGGAGGCTGCCCTTAATTCCTCAGCCACTTCTCCTCAACAAGCTGAACTCTCTTGTTTCTCCAAGGCAAACATCAATCAGAGTTCCTCAGGGGGGTGGAAAGCCTAAGCAGTCAACCCAGGTGGGCGCCAGATCTAAGCATCATCCCATAAAATGTGCTCACACATTTGCAGTGGCCATTTTGAATCCCTAACAGAAGCTAGGCATTTTGAGCAAGCTTTTCCAATACCTGTCTTTGTTTCTATGTCATTTTTCAGTCAGGATTCATGGCCGAAACAGGATTCATTTTCCTCCATAGCTTCTGAGCTTAAAGGGTTAAGCCAAACGCTACCTCTAGGCCGCTCCACAGTCAAAAGACTGAGGGCTCCCTCTCCCACCCCATCTACTTCACACACTGCTCCTGCCCCTCCAGTTCCTCCAAGGAAACATGGTAGGGTTAGATTTAATATTAACTATGCAACCAAGTTGAGAAGTAGAGGCAATTCATTCCTAATGAGGAAATAACAGTGCAAACCACTTTCAACCGCATTTTCAGCAAGAGAAAATGGTACAAATGTAAAAATAGCAATACTACTCACTGTCAGATATTTATGTATCACTTATGTATTTGAACTATGTTCTATTGATGAAAAATGCTGTTGAAATTGTTTTACACATCAAGCTTTTAAAAGGTTAAGTCCTTCCTGTCAGGTTTAGTCTAAAACAGGGATAAGCATCCCTTTGCAGTAGGAAAAGAGAAAGACAACATTCCAGATGGATAGACTCAATGAATAAAGCCACAGATCTGAGTCTGCAAGAACTGAGTAGGGCTGTTGAGGATAGGGTGACCTAGAGATCTCTCATTCATAAGGTTTCCATAAACTGAAGTTGACTTGAAAGCAGTTAACAGCAACAAATGTCCCTTTAAATAATATTTGCCTATGACAGGGTAGATGCAAATAAAACTTGTTAAAATTGGAATTTTTAAATTTAAGGATCAATTCTTAGCATACCATTTCACAACCTAGTGCAAATACACCATGATTTCCATCTAGAGGTGGTGGTTTGATGAAAGTCTTCACAAAGCCATCAATGTTTTCATTTCTGCCATCATGAACATGGAGCTACAAAGAATCAAGAAAAAGTTAAATGAAACTGAACCTTGTAGAAATCTTTTTGCCTTCCCTGGGGTTGATTAAATTATAACCACAGTACCAAGTGTTAAAATCACTTCACATAAATTACTTACGATGCTATTTAACACTAACTTTGTATGTGAAACCACTAGTATTTTTCCTATATTATAGGCAGAGGGCTAAAGATAAAAAACAGTGGTCTGCCTAAAGCCACAACTGAGTTCAATGGCAAAGTACATTCACCATGACCTGAACATCTTTTCAAGTTCACTCTCTACCTAAACCCAATTAAAATCCACTAGTTTACTATCTGTTAACTAGATGACAAGTTTATAACACAACAGCAGATGTTTCTTGAATAATAGATGGTTTAGGGATTCAGACCCATCTTAGCTTCCTGTTCAGTATGTGGTCCTGTGCAAATCACCTTCCCTCTAAAATACTATTTTATAGTACTCTCACCTTTGCAACCTGACATCCAGGAGAACCAACAACTCCTTCACAACAACTGTAGCATGTTTCCAAACCACCTGGAACTATTACAATAAATAAATAAAAGGGGGTAATAATTTCACATCATAGCTAAAATTTTAGTCTATCCTACTAAGCTGAGCAAACTTACAGCAAGTGAGCAGTACTACTTTTTCAAAATGTTTAACACAAGTAGCTTGAATTCCAAAGATCATATTCAGTTTATTAAGTGGCAATAAAAATATTGCCCTGCAAGTCTGTTAAAAGTAAAAAAAAATCTTTTAATTGATGGTCAAAAGAAACTTTTTTTCAATATAAAAATGCATCCATCTGCAATCAAGATTAGTTAGATACAAAAACAATATAAAGAATCTAACATCCTTTTTTTTTTACCAAGAAAACTGATGTGAATGTGAATTGAAGAGCTGTGCAAATCCAAGCAATCATAGGTGTGTGAGTGATGTATGGTCTGGTTACTTCCAAGCTGCATTAGTACAATGTGCTCTACTTAGAGCCTTATCACGTTAAAAATAAACCCAACAGGCAAATGGAGAGAAACGTGTTTATCTTTCTGTCTCTAGAAGATGTTGAAGCATTTGTTCTCCCTCCCATATTTTTATGACTGGAAGAGAATGAAAATGCTCCGACGTCATGCAGAGATAGAAAGATAAACACGTTTCTCTCCATTTGCCTGCCAAGTTTATTTTTAATTCAATAAGGTTCTTAGAATGCCTCTAAGGATGATCTCGAAACTTCAGTTGGTACATGACAGAATACTTGACAACATAAAGTACATTCTGCATTGGTATTCAGGGAGAATCGACACATGTGGATTACCTCCAGGAAAGCATAGCGTAGCTTTGATCTTTATGGGAAGTCTGGATCATCTAATTCCTCTTTCCAATTTATTTCTGTTTCATCCTTTGTTCTCAGAGCTCTTTTGCTCTATTTTTTCTTTTACTATTTGTGTTCATTCCCTCTTCATCAGTCTCTAATTCTGTTCTACCAATTCCCCCCCCCCACCAAAAAAGTTTGATATTCTTCTGTTTTCCTTCTTCCTGAAGGCTATAGCAGTGAAGATCAGCTGGATTTCGCCAGCCTGACTAAATCAAAGTCAGTATCTGAGGAAATGAGAGGCATTTATATCCATTATTTATTGCCATTTAATAAACTATGGTTTATTATGGCCAAAGCAACCCAAAATCTGTTAAAGGAAAACTAACTGCTTAACAGGGAAAAACAAAAATAATTTGTATTTTTTAAAAAACATTTTGACTTAACATTGGATTGTTTTTTTTTTTCATTTTCTGTTAATCCAAAGGATAAACTTAATGACTACTTCCCTGGGCACTACTCTTGTTAGTTTTAAACTCACTTGTACATTTAATCTATGTTTGAAGAAAAAAGTAGTTTAAACTTACCTTTATGTCTTAATATTTTACCAGAATGGTAGTTACATTCTTCTTTCCTAACATGCTTTCCTGATAAAGTTACAGTATACATTTCTCCACATCTACAACAAACTCTTCTTGAAGCTGTAATCAATAAAACAATCCAATGTTAAGTCAAAATGTAGACCTGAAAAATTATTCAAATACTATTTCAATCATCACAAACAACAGCAAAAGGTTCCAATGGCATCTGATTCCCATTCATGCTGCTACAACTTCCAACTCTTGTAATTGTAAAATTACAAGTCAAAACAGTAACGCTTTGGAAACAATAGTTCAGGTAGACTACTGCATTTTAATTTGTATTCATTTGTATATTCATTCAAATATTGTCACCAAAGCAATTTATATTAAGTTGAAGTGTTTGGTAATATAATAGCTAAACAATATGAAATAATATAGCCACAATATTCGTATCTAAGAAGCAACATTATGAAATTATTTGCAGTTATGAGAAGCCAATTCCACTGGAATTTGCCTATCTCTAAACTGTTATCCACCACATCCTTTCCATTATGTTGAAAGATCACAAAATTGGATTCTCATTTCTTTTTCTTCCTCGTGTCGCTTTCCTTTTCTGTCACGTCTTTTTAGACCAGAGGTGGGAAAAGTGCAGTGCATTTTTATGGCCCCCAGGAAACCCTCAGGGTGTGTGTGTTTGTGTGTCAAGAAATTGTTCCAAAATGCCTTCAAAAGCCCTCTAGGTGGAGTGGAGGGCATTTCCACCATGTTTCTAGGCTCCCTGGGCCCCCAGAGGCCAAAGTTTCTACTTTACCCCAAAATAATCTTGCCCCAAAATGTTCTCTGGGTTGGGAGATTTTCACCATGTTTTGGGTCCACCCTGGGATGATTTTTGAAAAATGAAATGAACAGGAAGTGGCTTCCACTCAATTCCTGTTGTTTAAAAAAAACATGGAGAAAATGCTCTTTTTCCCTAGAGGGCATTTGGGGGCAAAAAAGTTGACTTTTGTGGGAGCAGATGAAGAAGAGGGGTGCAGCCCTCTAACATCTCCTGGGGGGCTATTGCAGCCCAGTTGCTCACCCCGGTTTTAGACTGTAAACGTTAAATAGCTTGATGTGCAAACCACTTTCAACAGAATTTTCAGCAACAGATCATGGTACAAATACATAAATAGCAACATTACTCACAGTCAGATATAGCTAGTTTTACAGTGCCACTGTTTAACAGAGCACTGCCAGGTTTCTCAGGATTTGGTTCAGGGAAGCCATTTTCTTTTAATTCTTCCTCAGTCAAAACATAGTCTTTCAGAACGTTATAAAGAGCAATTCCTGAAAAATCTTAATCATCCCAATGAAACAATTATCAAAAATGTTTAAGGGTTTTCAATCAGACAATATTACTATTAGAATTATTTTGAGATTCAGGTCACAGAGAGTCAGTACAGGCAGTTTATATATGCATCTAAATTTCAAAGTCCTTCTAAAGGTTACCAGAGAAAATCTATAAAATACACTATGTGCCATTTATCATAAGATTTTGTTCAAAAAGATATTCTTTTTTTAAGATACTCTCATTATCCTGTTCCTACCTAGTAAATACTAATTGCAACAATTAGTAAACTAGTAAATACTAGTAAACTAGTAAATATTAATTGCAACAAAGTTTCAATTATAACTTCCATTTTAGGATGTTTGGAGTCATGTAGTGAGTGTAAATCTACAAGCTGTTTTGTCTCCCAAAGTTCATCTGGATATTTTTCTTCTATACTAACACATCTGTCTAATATAAATTACAGACTATAAAGGTTGAAAGCATCCAATATTTTGTATTACTGTCAGGGTTTGTTTTGTTTTTTTAAATTACAACCTCTGCTTAATTAGGAAATGATCTCAACACAATTCCCTCTATCCAAAATAATCTTCTAGGTGTGGATAGGATGTGTGCAAGGACTCATAATTTACAAGAGGATCTCTACTGGATTTCTCTGTAGAAATTAAACAGAGCAGCCCAAAAGCAACCAAACTGAGTGCATACGGACATAAAGGCTGAGTAAAACCCTGGCCAGGAAAACCAGTATTTGAATACCAAATAAAAGGACAACCAGAAAAACAGAGAAAAACATCTGTGTATTATTACACTATTATTAAAAGCTCTATGCAAAGATTTCAAATGAAAACAATAATGCTATTTTACCATGTTTTCCATCATGTTTTTTAAAATTGACTGAAATAGTTCCTTTATTAGTAGAACATTGGCCTGCATAAAAGAAAAGAAAAAAATAGTTATTTTCCAAAACCACAGCTAAGAGAGAACATTTCTGAAAACAAAACAGTACATGCTATTTGTATGTATGTGATAATTAAAATTGGTTTTTTACTGATAAAAATGCTTAATCACAACTTCCAGTTTTCCTTTCCCAGACACAACTTACCATCTGATGACACACTGCCATCTCTCAGTTTTTTAAGTCTGTTCACAGCTATGTTCAAATACATATTTTTACTACCACAACGGTCATATATTGCTTTTTCTTCTGTTAATGCCTACATAAAAATAGAAGTAAACATAAAACAGACCACAAAGTGAACAAACAGCCCAAGGCTATTCCCCTCTTGTACAGATTATGGGAAGTACAAATGGGATTAGTTTAATCTAGACATTTAACTTAGATATAATGGTTTACATTCTGACTGACCATGACACCAATGAAAACATCATACTTGTTCATATATTAATTCAAGAACACTGGACAATGCAGTCCATTGTTGCCCACACTGACAGGAAATGGATCTACAAATCCACCCACCCAGGGGCCAAGCTCTGATTCAAAGATCTTTTCAGTGAATGTGCCAAGTGTTGGAATATATTTGCACACTCCCGTCTCTCCTTATATAAATAGGGACTTCCCTCTCTCTCTTTCTATCAATCCTGGAGGCAGTTTAACAGCTCTCTCTCAAGATTCTAAACTGCTAGTAACTACAGTCAGCAAGCAGTAAGTGGCAGTCTCTTCCTGCTATCTAAAAGATGGTGAGATGTATTCTCTTTATCCAAGCCATCTCCAGTTAGATTAGGTTTTAGTTCTTTTATGTATATATTTATTAAAGCCATTATTGTTTGTTTTTAAACTACAAGCTGCATGTTTGTTGTGGTTTTTCAGAGTAAGTCTTTATTCTTTAAGAAGACAGATTTAAAATAATAGTTTGACCTACATTTTGTTGTTCTGCTAATGAAAACTGGACTCTAACAAATTTAACTTTCATACTTGCATATTTTTTGTTTCCTTTACAAGGGTTAAAACTCTGGGAAACTAAAATTGCACCCCCACAAAAGAATGAAACTGGATTACAAAACAAGCAAAGCATGTGCTCTGGCCTGTGGCTTCACCCTTCTAAGAAGTTAAGAGGAAGAAAAACATTTTAATAATCTATCTTGTTTGTAATCCAGAATCTTCCAAAGCAAGTGTGTTTATCAATTTGTTGTTACAACCATTAAACCAAGCTGACTTAAAACTGAACAGAAACTTAATATTACCTATAATGTAGTAAGTAGCTACTAATGCAACCTATCTATATGCAAAGGGAGCACTGTGAAAAGAACAGCTTTCAATGTGTTAAATCACATCAGATATCCAGTTAATAAATAATAAGGGTATCCAAAATAACCCTGGAGGTCATCTTGATTAATTACATGATACCTTTACATCTTATATAGCAGTGGTTCTTAGCCTGGCGTCTGTGGACCCTGATGTCCCCACAGAGGATCTGCGAAAGCTTGAAGGTTGCTCAGACCACCTCTTCCCTTCAGCTGAATGGTGACATGACAGGAGCCAAGGTTGGATGGATGGACCTGTGCATTGCCTGTTATATGGCTGTGGGGAAAGGGCAAGCTGGGCAGCTGAATGACAGTGGAGCAAGCCAGCCTTTGCCCTTCTCTCTCTCCCTCCTTTCATGAGGAAAAACAAGACATCTAAGAAGCAGGGGCCTGAGGTGATACAACAGGGGGTGTGTGTGTGCAAAGGGAGCACCAACCTTTCTTTCCAAACGCTCTTCAATGGCACTAACAATAAAAACCCTTCATGTCTCTAGCCTTCAGCTGAGGCAGCTACACCTCCCGCATGACTCTGACTCTACCACAACTGCCTCTACATCCCCAAATTCAATTTTGTAACTTCCTTCTCTACACTGAAAGAAGATACAGACATTTCTTCACTATAGCACCTTCACATGTGGGGTGAGCATGGCCCCTGAAGTGACATGTTGGTGTTTGAAAAGCATTCACTGCAGTCTGTAGGGGATCCAGTGTGCTGGGACTCTTCCAAAAGTGAATCCCAGAGTGCCAGATGCTCTGCAAACTGCAGTCAGTCTCTTCATAATTTCGGCTGGAGGGCACCAACCTTTTCTTCATATCATCAGTGCTGAGAAGAGCTGCCATCCCCTTTGCTTCCTTGCTTACCCAACCAATTTTTCTTTCCCGCCCCCTTCTCTCATCTCAGTCTCCTCCCCTCCAGATGAAGAAGGGGGGAAGTGTGGCTGAAACATTTGTTCTATAAGCATTCATAAAGTTGGGCTTTTAGGATCACTGCATTTTCTTGAGGGCTGGAGTTTTGCTGGGATGCCCCTCCTTCCATTTTCCTTTGTTCCTTCCCCCTTTCCAGTCTCTCATCATAATCCTTCAATACAGAAATGTTAATGTGAACATTTTGCAAACACCAGTACATGGCTTCAGGATGCATGCACACACAAAAGGGTGGTCTGACCCCACAAGTGAGGGCAGCGTGATAGTGAAGAAACATCTGTATCTTCTCTCCCCCTTTCAGTGTGGAGGGAGAAGTTACAAAGTTTAGGAACTTGAATTTGGAGACGTAGGAAGCAGCTGAAGTGGTGGTGGAGTTGGGAGTAATGAAGGAGGTATAGCTGTCACAGGCTGGAGACATTTTGTTGGTGGTGTCACTGTCTGAAGAGTGTTTGTAAGAAAAGGTTAGCATCTCCCCCCCCCCCCCCGCCGGTACACCTCAGGTTACCTGTTTTAGGTTCCCTCCCCACAAGAGAATAGTCATGTGACAAGAGCCAAGACTAGGCTAGCCTGCACATTACCATTCAATCTATTCCAGCCACAAACTAGCAGGAAGAAAGAGAAAAGTCTTCACTTCTCCTCTGGTCCCCCTCAGGGAAGGTTTAACAGATGCTGTACTTGTTAATGGTTCAGTGTTCAAATTTTATTATTACTAGGCTTTTAAATCTTGAGTTAAGTCTGTGGAAGGTGAAATGGCCGGGGGGGGAGGGGGTTGCTGCACCACTACTCACAAAGCCAGTTTTGGAGAGAATGTGTGTTGTAGAATTCCAACATCCACAACAGCCAAAAAATAAGTTGCAACAGCATACATCCAACTTATATCATCATAATTCACGAACAGGATGTCAGCCACCTAGGAATTAAAGTTCTTTTCCTAACTACTTTATCACTAACCATTCCCTTCGCCAATACAATTTTTACACAGGAGTACTAAAGTGTGAGTTAGAAATATAATTAAAAGCAATTAGAATGAACTTGTGAAGTATAGATGCTTCCAGGCACTGGAGAGGGGAAGAAGAGAGGTCTTTTCTATGAGACCAAACATGTCAGCATGATAGTAATATGAAAATAAAGCATTACAGAAAAGGAAGTGTTGCTGAGGTAGACCTTTAGGTTTAATTAAGATGTTTTCAAAGTAGCTTAGCAATATACTGAATAACTCTGTGGCCCAATGGAGATATCAATGAAGGCAGGAGTAAACCCTAAGGAAACTAGCCCTATTTAAACCAATGGAAATTGCTTTTGAATAAACTGCATAGTATTGTAATCCATACATATCTGCAAAATGCTATTCACAAATCAGTCTTCACATGAAGAGTTTATGCAACTTGCCATTAAAAGATATCTAATGTTCTTCTTTATAATTCATGCAAACCTTGTTAAAAGCTTCATTTACTGTATCAAACATTTTCAAGAATTCTTCAACAAACAAATTCACATATCGTTGTCTTATATCATTTGGAACTTTGGATCCCAGTTCTGGAATTGCAGACCGTCTCTGGCTTGACATCTGAAATATTATTATTTACATTTAATAGGTTGTATGTACAGCTTGCACCCAAATAATCTCTTCCCAAATTACCATATGAAAAAAATGTATCTTTAAAAGAGATGCAAACCACTGACAAATATTGTAATATAAATTCCTTCTTTACTGTAATTAGAAACACTTATTTTCTTTCTCTAATCCCACCCCAGAACTTGCAAAATTACAACCACAGGGTTGCAATGGAGGACCTAGAGATTTCTAGAGAGGTATTCTCTCAGGTAAAAAGATAGTGTTTTTGTTACATGTGGTTTTTTCACATTCACGAGGGTCCTGTGCCCCTAAACCCAAAGAATGTGGAAGGATGAGTGTATATCCTAGAATCATAGAGTTGGAAGAGACCACAAGGGCCATCCAGTCCAACCCCCTGCCATGCAGAGACTCAAAATCAAAGCATCCCTGACAGATGGCCATCCTGAACGATTTCATCCTTGCATATGAAAATGAATAATTATGGCAGTTTTCTTCCTATTGCAGGAGAAATTAAATACTCTTCCACAATATTCTTCCCATATTCAAATAACCCCAAGTGTTGAGGAAAACTTATTCTGCAGAAAAAACATTTCATTTGTGCAAAAAAGCTATTTTCTGTGCAGGAAATTTTTGTGTGTGCAGAAAACAAGTTCTTTGAGCAACACCTGGCCTCATGGTTTTCTATACAGAGTAATTCCTTCACTATACTTTTAGGAAACTCTAGTACTGAGAAAAGCATGCAACATTCTCATTGGTCTATTATTCTTACTCACAAGGTTGCCCAACTGTTAGGAACCCTGTTTTTCAACCTGTGAATGACTAATTGTGAATGCTATTTCCATCCCTAATTGGGAGTGTCTATGACAATTGAGTGACAGGTGTAGAGCACTGTGTGGGTTGTATGTGCATATCTGATCCATCAAAAGAGTGGGAGATGCTGAGGGAACAACATGGTAAGAATGAGGATGTAGTCAGGTAAGATAAAGGTTCTGAAGAAGACAGAGAAAGGGAGTCTGAGTTTTGAAGTGACAAGACCGTTAGGGAAGATCATGTTAAGTACAGTGGGCCAGTTGACATTCACTGGGGTTAGGAAAACAGGACCCCCATGAAAGTGGGAAAATTGCAAATAAACATTATTTTTTTACCTAAGAGAACACCTGGCTTTAGGAATCTCTAGATCAGGGGAAGGCAACCTTTTTGAGCCGGGGGCCAGTCCCCCAAAGTCCTCCCCTCTGCTGGGCTGAGGGGGGGGAAGGCGGCGCACGTGCGTGCGACCCTCCCGCGCACACTGCCGCGGCCGCCATTTTGATTTCCAAAATGCTGGCCGTGATGCATTTGCGCATGCGCAGGAGTACTGCACATACGCAAACGAGTCGCGGCCGCAATTTTGCACAGTGGCCAAAACGTGCAGTGGCGGCGGCGGCAGGGGTCCGCCTGGGGCGGTAAGTGCCGGGACTTGGGCCAGAACCGGCCCACGGGCCGTAGGTTGCTGGCCCCTGCTCTAGATCATCCAGCACAACTCTATGGTCAACATCCACCAGAAAGTAACCACAGAATTGTGCTGGAGGCCTACAAATGCCTAGAGAAATGTTCTCTCTAGGAATCTCTAGGTCCTCCAGCGCAATGTGTAGCAAAAGGTGGCCACAGAGTTGCGCTGCAGGACCTAGGGATTCCTAGAAAGAACATATTAATCAAATCTGCAAGTAATAAAATCCACAATAGTAAAAGCTGCAAGTGCAAAGGGTGAACTGACATTACAATACTGCTTGTTAGTAATGTATTAACTATTTTTAAAAAATATAAAGAAGTGTTCTTAGGCCTGGAAGTAAAGACTGAGTATAACCACCTATAGCCATATTAACATATCTAGTTTTATAGCAAAGTAGTGCCTAAGAGATCAGGAGAACCACTTTATACACAAAGTTATTTGAATGGTATCCAGTGGAGATCCTGGTTTCAGCAATATCCCAGGGAACAATGTGAGTATTTGAAGCAAAATGACTCTATTGCAGCACAACCACCATTGTGGGATCATGATAGGCTTGTCATTCAAACACAGCAAACTTTCCCCCTATGTTATATAATCATACATAACCTACATAATCATGTAGGCAAAAACAAATACAGATACACAAACACAGAGCATACCTTAACTGGCGTGCGAGAACTCTTTTTCACAGCATGACTGGAAAGTTTACAAGGCACTGCAGATATCGCATTTCCAGGAAGCAGTATATTCACTTGTCCATTGCTTGTTGCAACAGGCTGAACTTCAAATACACTTAAACAAACTGAAATAGATAAAACATCATGTAGACCAAAGGTATGTTTCCAAATACATATCCATTCCTTGAAAAGACAGTTTGAAAGTTATATCTTACTAGGAAGCAAAAAATAAGCTACATTAAGCACTAGAACTGCACATTATGCTATGTTGGAGGAATAGCCTTTGTGTGGGGTCATGAGCATAATAAATGTAATTACGTGTCATGTAGAATTGAATTTCACTGAAGATTTCTGGCTCTTATTGAAATCCTTTGCTCTGAAAGGAATTCCTTAGTGTTAATGGTCAACTAACATTTATGACTATAGATGAATGAAGTAACTCCCTCACCATCCATAAAGCAACAAGTATCATTAGAATCAATAGTTGTAATTTACTCTTTTCTAGCCACTGCCATACCTCAGTTAACAAAGCCTGGACAGCAAAGTTCCTTTTTACAAAGGTATTTTCTGTCCATCGCTTTTGCTCTTATTCCTTATCTTCAGTCTAGCTGGAAGGTGTTTTTTAAAGATCAGTTATCTGCACTGGGAAGGCATGCTGCAAAAACAGTGTTGGGTTGCAGCAGGCGTTTGCAGTGAACAGTGCAACAAACCTTGAGCTGGGATTCCACATTACTGCAGCCAATCTTACTGTGTCTTGTGTGTCCATCTATAAGATGAAAGATAAAACAGTAGCTGCTTCTAGAAACCCTTACTGAACATGTGTGAACAGCAAAACAGAAAGAAAAAGGGCAGCCTACCTTATCAGCTACCCCCAGCATATTTTAAAAAAGAAAGAAAAAGCACAGATTTCTAAGAAAAGTGGAGGTTGGTGAAAGAAAAACTCATACCTGGATGCATTTCGGATGTAGCCTCCAACTGGTTCCCAGAAAGTTTAAGATGATTTTGTTCACTTACCCATAGGTCCCATGCTTTGAATCTGAGCAGCTGGCATTGCTGGTGTAGTCTTCTTTGAGCCACAAGTTGCAGCAACAAAAGCTTGACCACTTTTAACAGAAGTTTTTATTTGGATTGCTTCTTGCTGTGCTTGCAATATTCTGGATGGACAAATCTGCTGTGGAAGTGGTGTTTTGAAAGGCACTATTATTTCTTTGGTGGTATTAACCTGCTGGGTATCAAGAGAAAACCTTTTCTTCAGCAACAACCACTTACCAACCAAAAGTTTAAAATTGCAATGTTACCCACATGCAATACATGTGTAACTCAATCTTTTCACGAAGATTTTCATGTCTCAAACAGAGCATTTTAATGGCCTAATGGCCATCCTAATGGCCAAATTGTTGTCAGATACAGAGCATTTTAATGCTCTGTATCTGACAACAATTTGGCCATTAGGAGCTTGTTCAAAAAAATTCATGATTACTTAGTGTCTCCTTATTTAATACCTCAGTTTGTGACTCAACTTATTCCAGTTGCATATAATGCTAAGTTGGGATTTAGCATTGTATGTATAAGCAAAAAAGAATCCATGCAGTGCCCTGATCTCACAAACTCAGCTGTCCGCCTCTTACTGGGAAGATGACTGAATCAGGCTCTGCAGAGGGGCGGGATATTATTATTATTATTATACTTTAGCTGACCCGAGTTGCTGCTCTGAGCAAACTAGGAATCGTAGAATCAAAGTTGGAAGAGACAACAAGATCCCTGCCAGACAACAACACAGAATCAAAGCACCCCAGACAGCTGGCCATCCAGCCTCTGTTCAAAAACCTCCAAAGAAGGAGACTCCATCTTATCATGTTCTTTGGACCTTTGCAGACTGCCAGAAATAGTGCAAATTGAGTCCACTTTAAGGGTTAGGGTTAGTGCTAGGGAATCATGGGAATTGTTTTTTTTCTGAGACATTGAGCCTTCTCTGTCAGAGAGCTCTGGTGCCACAATACAGTTCCCATGATTCACTAACCCTAACCCTTAAAGTGGACTCAATTTGCACTATTTCTAGCAGTCTGCAAAGGCCCTTAGTAAAATCAGTTTTCTAAAGAACTAACAGTCCCAGGTTTGCAGCTGGACTGACAAATTATGTTATACAGTTAACCATTGGTATCAGTGGGAAATCCATTTCGGATCCCCCGTGGATACCAAAATCCATGAATGCTCAAGCCTATGCTGTCCCCAGTGGTGGCATGTGCATGCAGCTGCACCACCATTAGGGACAATCCCCATGCACACAGATGTGCCACCATTGCGTACAACAGAAATTAATGGCAGTGCAGCCGCATGCACATGCCACCACTGGGGATAACACTGGCATGCCATCCGCAGATGCTTGAATCCTCAGATGGCAAATCTGCTGATACTGAGGGCCATCTGTACTTGTAGTTAATCATCAGTGGTACGAAACCATATCAAAGCGAGATTATGGTTTTAAAAATACATCTACCGTCACAAGCTGTGACTTGTTTTCAAATGAAGTAATCAATACTTGATATTGCAATCAAGCAATAAAAATCTGTGTATATAAGATGTAAGATTTGGATCTTGCATGAAAAAAGCAAAAGGGTTTAATCCAAAAAAACAAAACATTAAGGAGAAATTTAAAAAGAACAAGGCCTGTCTATAATATTTTTGTTTAGGGATTTTATTTCATCATTCAGTTTAAGCTTTAAATATTAAGCTAATACAGTGGGGCCTCACTATCTGTGGACTTGCCATCCGCGGATTTAAGTATCCGTGGATGGCAAGCCCCCACTGTCCCCAGTGGCAGCGTATGCACGCGGCCACGCCTCCATTAGTGACAACGGGACTTCACCTGAAAGTCCCATTGTTCCTAATGGCAGCGCAGCTGCATGCATGTACTGCCATTGAGGACAACGGGGGCTGTCCCTAATGGGGGTGCAGCTGCATGCATGCATTGCCATTGGGGAAGAGACCTGAGATCCTGCGAGTTTTGATATCCGTGGGGGTTCCGGAATGGCTCTCCTGCAGATAGCAAGGTCCCACTGTACTGAAGACTTTGATGGCTTGATTTAATACATGAGGCATTATATTTCTGAATCGCTCTAAGTTTAAGTTGCATTTTGATATACCAAGTTAATAGCCTTTCTAGGAACATGGTACAAAGGTGGTAAAATGACATCTTCTGAGATTATATTATTTTTCAGATTGCAGTAATACATCAAAAATACCACACTGAACAGATCCTTTTGTCCCTTCTGTACTAAGCCCACAAAATGTTAAGGGTATTTCCTCAAGATTGTGTTCACTTCTGTTTAAGTACCAGTACTTGGCTTAACTGTACATTATGAGCTTTAGCCAACAAAGCTATTCTCTGAACAGGAGGTTCTGCTCATGGTACGGTACCTTTCAATACAACTCTCCTTCCATATTGGATGGCCCTTCTGTTCCTGTATGAATTTCTTTGCCAATAACTTAATTTGTATTTCTGTTTGAATAATCAAATACTAGCAAATATTCCTTACAGGTAAAAACTCACATCAAATTTTGCAGTGTGTGCAATTCTTCTCTTCTGTCTGGGAAGCATACTTGTCTTCGAACCTGAATCCTTTGCAGTGGCAAAGGCCTATTTGTTTTGAAAGAAGAAAGGTTTTTCCATATAGAACACTGAAAGAAGCTGCCACAAGAAGATAACTTTCTGAACAATTACAAGATTTTGTTGTACAGTGGGTCCTCCACATTCCACACTCCGCATTGGGGTTAGGGGTGTAGAACACCCATGAAAGTGGTAGTAGTGGGGAAACACAAATAAAAAACCCTTTTATTAACTTGAGAACCCCTCTCTAGGAATCTCTAGGTCCTCCAGCGCAACTCTATGGTCAACATCCAGCAGAGGCTGACCATAGAATCAAGATGTGTTTTCTCTAGGAATACCTAGGTCCTGCAGCATAACTCTATGGTTAACCTTTGGCAGATTTGTACTGGAGAACCTAGATTCCTAGAGAAAACATATTAATCAAATCTGCATAAGTCAAAGCTGCAAATGTGGAAGAACAACTATAATTCTTATAACTGGAAAAGAAATACTGCATGAGATGCATCTTTTGTATTATTACCCTTCAGAAATTAACCCTGAAAGATTCAACACCCTGGAGATCCTTGCAAGCCCCCCCCCGCCACATTTCATTTCTTTTCTGCCTTATTTCATACAAAAAACCTAGAAAACACTCAAATCTGCTGTAAAACAGAAGTAACCTCCACCATTTGTGATCCCTAAAGGCCCTTAAAGACCTAAAAATAATAACAATACTGGAAATAATGTTACATCATGTCACTTCTAGTTTTGGGTTAGCTCAACAGCGGGAGGCAAAATAATGCCCCCCCCCCAATAACTGTCAACCTTTTCTTTATGGGGGCCTCCTTCTGTGGGAATTGGGGTGATTTAGCTTCCCCCTTTATTTCCACAATGGTTCTAACTTGATGTTTCTTGGAACACAGATAACAGGCAGGCTTTAAAAAAAAACACCAAAATGCTACAAGACAAAAGCCTTGAAGCACTGTCCAGTCTCACACAAAAATAATTCCCATTTTCTGATTCTGTGTTGAATGGAATTAGAACCACTTGCTGACAGAATGGTCTGTCAGTAAAACAGGGAGTGAGGAGTCTTCTCCTACAACCTTCTAGTCTGCTCTCACAATGTAACCTGAAAGATGTGGGACCTACCAGAACTGATTTTTAAGGGCATTGTAATATGCAGGGGAAAGAAGACCCATTGCATGACTGGATTTTACCATCTAGACAGCAGAGACATTTTGAGTTTTCACTGACGTAACCAATGCACAGATCTGTTAAATGAATCCAACAACTCAGACAGCTGCACTGCTGAAGTGTTCAAGGAAAGAGTAATTACAAATAACAAAAATGAAACACAATGCTGAACTTAATGAAACACAGATGGAGAAAAACAGAAGTACCTGCTTTGTCAATTTTTCCTTTTGCACTTCACATTCAACAAACTCATTGAAAATTCTCCGGCATTCTTCCATGGTATCATCGGATTCAAAAAGTTCAGTATTATCTTGAGAGTATTTTTCTTTTGGAGAGTCTAACACTATGGTCTCGGTTCCTTTGATATCTCTATCCACATTTTTAATTTCAGAATCCTTATGAGAGTTTTCAAGAAAGACATCTGCACTGGAAGAGATTTCTTTGTTCATCTCAGTCTTCATCTGAGAAGACATGTTACTTTCTTCAGTAGCAGAGTAATGATACTCATCTGCATTTCCAACATTCAACAAATTCACTTTTAAGCCTGATAAAGAGCAACTTCCATTTGTTTTCATTTCAATTTTATTTCCATTAGTTGGATTAATATTACCTGATCCAACAGTAGTATTTTCTGGTTTTTTCTCCTCTGTGCTGCTTAAAGTCTCTGGTGTCTTTGAATTTTGCATAGTTTCTGCACTAGTTCTGCAACCTTCATCACTTTCTTTCCTATTCTGCTTTTTACACATCCTTTTTATTATTGGTTTCTTTACTACAGTCATTGGCAGAGCATCTATTATAATCATATCATCCTCTGATTCCTGCAGTTTTATTTCAAGCTTTATTGGTGAAGAATTTCTTGATCTCTTCCTTGAAGATTTGTACCTGTTTTCACATGGAGAGTTTTTTGTAGTCCCTTCCTTTCCACATGGAAACACTTTTACATGCTTATAATACTGAGTGTCATTTTTACATTCTGCCTTCAAGGAAGTCTTAAGACCTGTACAATAATTAAGTAAGGGGTCATATTCAAGATCAGTAGCTGGGAAGCTACGATCAAGAGTGTATTTACTTGATTTACTAGGATTATTTGAGACTGAAATGTCATTATCTTTAGATTTTATATAAGTATTACTGACATCGTCTTCATCAGAAAAAGATTTATTTTCTTGCATGTAATTTCCTGCAGGAATCAAAGAATTCTTAATATTATCCTTCCCAAAGCTATAGTATAAGAGTTTCTTTTGCTCTTCAAATTCAGTCTTTACTGACTGAATTTCTTTGTTGATCTTTTCTAGTTCTTGGATATTTTTATCAAGCCCTGTTGATTGGAAAATATATATATTAATATGTATGTGGATTATACACAAAGACTCCAATGTCTAAATTGAGCATTCAAATGAACAATTCTATAACATCTGCTAAATTCTTGTGTCATTATATCTTTCCAGAGAGAAAATGGAATACTTTGTAATTTCGCTCGAGCTGACATGCCATGATACAAAGCATGTGGTCAAGACAGTATATTTTCATGAAATTTCATGCAACGTTTTTCTTGAACAAATAATTCAACCGAGCCATTATGAATGAGCTTCTCACTAGCTTCAGAAGTATTTCAAAAGTGAATAAATTGAGACTTACACAGTTGGGAGCTATGGAAATCTTCACTAAATTCTAGAAAACCTTATGACCACAAAGAGCAGGTTGTTGGCATCAGCTGCCTAAACACTAACAGCATAACCCTGCACTTTTTCACTCAGAAATAAATCCCACTTCGTTCAACAGCAATTAGTCCCAAATAAGTGGAGATCAGATCAGTTCATCATTATACACTATATGTATACATCATTGTTCTTGTTGGAACTTCCATAAAATATTTTTAAAAACAGGCATTTAGAACTAAAAACTACATGTGAGTGTATAAGACGTTATGTGCTATTAGCATTAAGCAGCAGTTCAGGATATCTAACAATCTTAACTCTTTTGAATGAAGAAATGTGGAGTCAATATTATCAGGTCACAGGAGCAAAGACGAATCATGTTCCAAAGCTAAAAACTGGATCTTTGACATAAAGCAGATGAATTCAAAGACATACCTTATTTTCCTGCGTATAAGACTACTTTTTTACCTGCAAAATCTGTGGCTAAAGTGGGGGGGGGGTCGTCTTATACGCCGGATATAAGGATAATGAGGATAGAGGTGCTAAAACTCTATATGGGGGGGAGGGGGGGAAATGGGGGGGTCGTCTTATACGCCGGAAAATACGGTAGCTGTGTTAGTCTGGATCGGTAGGCAAAGAGATCTTGTAGCACTTTTCATACTAAGCTTTCAAGCATAAGCTTTCAAAGACTTAAGTCTACTTCATCCGATGCATGGAGTGAAGTGGATTCTGGGAGACTAGGGCTGCATCCACAGTGCAGAAATAATCCAGTTTGACACCACTTTAACTGCCATGGCTCAATGCTATGGAATTTTTGGAACTGTAGTTTATTGTGGCCCCAGAGCTGACAGAGGTGACTAGATCTCTCACAAAATTACACTTCTCAGAATTCCATAGCATTGAGTGATAGCAGTTAAAGTGGTGTCAAACTAGATTATTTCTGCAGTGTGGACGCAACCCAGGTGGTCAAGAAGCCAAAAGTTAATACTGAAGAAAGTACACACAAGCTAGGAGAGACAGTGACCATTTGCTTCTGGCAGAGCCTCCTGAGAAAGGTAAGACCCTGTCCCTCTCCTATTCCTCCTGCTTAGTAAAACACAAACTTCTGCACTTTGAACTATTTTGCAGCAGTTGAAGTAAGGAAAAGGAAGAAAGTGAAACGAGACAAAAACTAGGGGCCTTTGCAGACTGCCAGAAATAGTGCACATTAAATTGAGGCACTGCCCTGGCTCAGTGCTAGGGAATCATGGGAACTGTAATTTATTGTGGCACCCGAGCTCTGTGACAGAGAAGGCTCAATGTCCTAGAAAAAAATACAGTTCCCATGATTCCCAGCACTGAGCCAGGGCAGTGCCTCAATTTAATGTGCACTATTTCTGGCAGTCTGCAAAGGTCCTAGGATGTTTTAAAAGGAGATGAAGAAGTGAGGTGACAGAGCAATAACTGGGACTGCCCCTGGCAAACTGGGACAGTTGCAGAGTATGTGGCAAACCTCCACTACATTAATCTTGCCAAGAAAACACTGCGGTCATCATAAATCGGAGTTGACTTGATAACACCAGCAACAACACTTGTTGTAACTCACACACAAGATACCACAATAGAAGTGGTAGGGGTTGGACTGGAAGACCCTTCAAGTCAGTTCCCAATTCCAACTCTAGGCTTCTATGAAAGCAATGAGACCCTCCCCAAAAATCACCTTGAAAGGAGCATACAGTACTACTAAATGCCTGCTCCCAAATCCCACAGCTTAAGTTTCCAACAGGAAGGAAAAGTCAACATGAAAAGTGAAATTTCCAGATCTTTAAGGACCCAGTCAAACCCTGCTAGGTGGATTTTTTTTTTTAAATGACAGTGACCAGATGTCACAACCGCAAAGGAGGACAGGGCACAGCAAAATGTAGGACATTCAAGATAAATGTAGGATAAAAGCTAAAAGGACTAATATAAATGTAAATTCATGCTTCCTTGTCATGTTCAAAACGGAGGGCATTTTGGAATTCCTCCTGGACAGAAGGCTGAATATGTCCTGGAAAGGGAGGACCTCTGGTCACCCTGGACACAGGAGAAGACAGAGATTAGAAGATGCATCCGACTCCTTCCTGATTTTATCATAATAACCAGAAACGTTCAAAATCAACCACTTCAGAAGACTCACGCAGCATATCTGCACGCTAATGTAATGCTAGTGGTCTTCCTGCATTAGAGCAGGAAAAAAAAATTGTACCATGTTCCAGGAGCTAAATTCCTTTCCAAACTTTGATTCAATAGTGCCCCCTCTAGTGGCACAAATGGTGAAATGCACTGCGTGTGAAATCCTGGAGCAAAGTAAATGGGGTTTCTTCTCACACACACACACAAGAATGAGAGCCAGCTGCTGTAGTGGTTTGAGGGTTAGACTATGGCTCTGGAGACCAGTGTTCGAATCCCAGCTCACCTATGAAACCCAGTGGGTGACTTTGGACAAGTCACACTCTCTCAGCCTCAGAGGATGGAAATGGCAAATCCTCTCTGAAGAAATTTGCCAAGAAAACCCTATAATAGGCTCTTCTTAGGGTCACTATAAATAAGAAACTACTTGAAGTCAAACAGTAGCGACAACCGCTGTCCAACTAACAATTACCCATTGGGTGACCCTGTGCAAGTCACACTCTCTCAGCCTCAGAGGAAGGCAAAAGTAAAGGCAAAACTCCTCTGAACAAACCTTGCCAAGAAAACCCCACAATAAGTTTGTCCTACGGTAAAGGTAAAGGCATTTCCCATTGACAACGGGGGGGGGGGGGTTGCAGAGTGCCAGAAATAGTGCAAATTGAGTCCACTGTTAGGGTTAGGGAATCATGGAAACTGTAATTTATTGTGGCACCAGAGCTCTCTGACAGAGAAGGCTCAATGTCCCAGAAAAAAAACAATTCCCATGATTCCCTAGCACTAACCCTAACCCTAAAAGTGGACTCAATTTGCACTATTTCTGGCAGTCTGCAACCCCCTCAAGGTTGTCAAGTCGTGTCCAACCGTAGGGGGTGGTGCTCATCTCCGTTTCTAAGCTAAAGAGCCAACGTAGTCAGAGACTACTCTGTGATCATGGGCCAGCATGATTGCACAGAATGCTGTTTACCTTCCCACCAAAGTGGTACCTATTTATGTACTTGCATTTGCATGCTTTCGAACTGCTAGGTTGGCAGAACCTAGTGACAAGAGCTCACCCCATTATGCAGCGCTCGGGCCTTGAACTGCCAACCTGCCAATCTTGCAATTAACAGAGTCAGTGTCTCAGGGTCGCCATATGTCCAAAACTATTTGAAGGCACACAACCACAACAAACAAACCTGCAATGAAGTATGGAGGAAAAGGGGGAAGGATGTCGCCCAGAGTGTAAAATGTCAACGCGGGGGAGGGAAGTAGGCCGTCCATAGTGAGATCTAAGAACTGGATAGAAAAACTGAATGAATACTTGAGAGTTACAGAAACAATCGCTGAGTTGCACGTGAAAATGATTATTGCTCCGTGTGTGTGTAAACATTGTCTGCTTGCGTTAGACCAGTGGCAGGCAACCTTTCCCCTTTAAGGGCCGAGGGACTTCAGCTCCCAGAAGCCTCAGCCATGTTGGCCAATAGTCCCATGTTGGCCAATAGCTCCTGGGATTCTGGGAGCTGAAGTCCCTCGGCCCTTAAAGGGGAAAGGTTGCCTACCCCTGGGTTAGACTAACGGTGCTTAGAACTGAACATTCGTTGGACATCTTGAGGGGGCAAAAAGTCCCAGATGGGAGCCCAAACGAAGGAAGATAATAGCGCAAGTTCAAGCAAGGGATGTAACAGACAACACTTTACTGCTGCTCCTGTTGTTGTTGTGTGTCCTCAAGTCATTCCTGACTTATGGCGATCCTGAGGCAATTCTATCATGCAGCTTTCTTAGCAAGATTTCATCAGATGTTTACCATTACTATCCTCAGAGGCTGAGTGTGTGACTGGCCCAGAGGGGGTTCACCTTTGCCACTTCCATCCTTTGAGGCTGAGAGGGTGTGACTCGCCCAGAGGGGGTTCACCTTTGCCACTTCCATCCCGAGGCTGAGAGGGTGTGACTCGCCCAGAGGGGGTTCACCTTTGCCACTTCCATCCTGAGGCTGAGAGTGTGTGACTCGCACAGAGGGGCTTCGTCTTTGCCACTTCTATCCTTTGAGGCAGAGTGTGAGTACCCCAGAGGGGCTTTGCCTTTGCCACTTCCATTCTCTGAGGCTGAGAGAGTGTGACTACCCCAGAGGCGCTTCGTCTTTGCCACTTCCATCCTCTGAGGCTGTGTGTGACTGGTCCAGAGGGCTTCGCCTTTGCCACTGCCACCCTCTGAGGCTGAGACAGTGTCACCCAGTGGGCTTCCATGGCCCAGCCAGGATTCGAACCCTGGCCTCCAGAATCCAATGTTCCAAACATCACGCCACGCGGGCTTTCCTCATTCCCCTCAGAAGTTCCCATCCCCATTAACACCCTCGGTAACGCCAAACAAGGCCCTCACCCAGCCCTGAGGGGTTTTTTAACGGCCGCCCGGCAGGGGGCGGAGCCTCCCGACGCCCCGCCCCCTCGTGCCGGTACTGGCAGTGCGGCCTTCCACAGCCGCCGGCGTGGAAGGGGCAAAGGAGGTCTTTGAAGTAGCCGGCAGAACGGAACATTATTCACTCCCCGACGCGAAGCAGAAAAAAGCGCGGGAAGAGGAGGCGCCGCCGCTGCGGCCGTTAACGCACGCGCCTCCTGAGGCCCCGCCCCCTCGCTGCTGCTGCTGTTGCTCCACCGTCCCGACGAACCCGCCTTTCCTATAAGAAGACTGTGGAAAGGGCGACGCCTTACATTTAAATAGACTCGCCTTTGCTCCGCCCATTAAGGGGTGTGGCTTAATGGGCGGTTAAACTGAAGCCATTGTCTGGTTGTGTGCTTCTACTTTTAAACTGCCAAGGTTATCTTCTGAGGGATTCTGGGATTGGCAGTTGAGGGAACGGCAATGTCACTATTGTGTACCTTCACGTCTTTTTTCCCGACTCATGGCGACCCTATCTTGGGCTTTTCTTGGCAATTTTTCATCCGGAAGAGTTTTGCCATTGCCCTCCTCTGAGGCTGAGAGAGTGTGACTTGCCCAAGGTTACCCACTGGGTTTCCATGGCTGAGCTGGGACTGGAACCCTGACCTCCAGAGTCATAGTCCAATATTCAAACCACACTGGGTCTTTTACACAGAGCTACCCTGGGGGGGGATTAAAAATATATATTATACTAGTTTTTTAAAATGTAATTTTGAGTGCTGGGTTTGAATAAAAATGTTGTACCACAGCACACAATGGAAAGCCAGTGTGGTGTAGTGGTTTGAGCACTGGGCTCGAGAACAGGGTTTGAATCCTGGCTTGGCTATGGAAACCCACTGGATGACCTTGGTCAGGTCACACTCTCTCAGCCTCAGAGGATGGCCATGGCACGCCTCTGGATGAAAAATTGCCAAGGAAACCCTGTGATAGGTTCACCTTAGGGTTTCCATAATTTGGAAACGACTTGAAGGTATATAACAACAAGTCATACCATACGCAGTTCCCCCCACCACAAACCTGGCTGTTGTTTTTTTTAAGAAAAATCCATTCAGTTGTTACTCAGGGTTGTTTAAGGGTGTTTCTACACTGTAGAAGTAATGCAGTTTGTCACCATTTTTAAGTGCCATGGCTCCCTCCTACAGAATCCTGGGATTTGTAGTTTTATGAGGCACCAGCACAGTTTGGTGGGGAGGGCTAAAGCCCTTATAAAACAATACGTCCCAGGATTCCTTTGGATGGAGATACAGCACTTCAAACTGCATTATTCCTACAGTGCAGATGCAGCTTACTTCAATCCTGATGTTGAACTACAAATCTCAGTATTGCCAATGGTGAGGAATGCAGTCCCAACAACTTTCCCTACATCTGTACCATTCGCATCCCAGATGTGCAACTCCACTTATGCCCCCATCAGTGGATACAACCATTATGGAAGGTCCAAATAATCACATGCATAGCACAGTACAACTTACGCCTCCTCCTCCTCCTCCTACTAATATTAATAATAATTTACCTCTTCCCATGAATATGCTGCTAACAATATACCAGTCTACGTTTCCAAAGAAAGCATTCTCCACCCTGTGAGCTTTGCATTCAGATAATGCTTCCCTGACTCCTCCAATGAAAAGGCAACAGATAGTTTCTCTGGCTGCATCCACACTGCAGAAATAATAATAATAATAATAATAATAATAATAATAATAATAATAATAAATAATATCCCTCCTCTCTGTAAAATACAACCGGGGCGGCTTGCACAATAAAACAAACATCCCCCAATAGCCCACCCCCCAACTACAAATAATGTGGTTTGACATCACTTTAACTGCCCTGACTCAATGCTATGGAATCCTGGGAATTGTAGTCTATTGTGGCACCCGAGCTCTTTGACAGAGAAGGCTCAATGTCTCACAATATTGAAGTTCCCAGAATTCCTTAGCACTGAGCCAGGACTGTTAAAGTGGTCTCAAACTGGATGATTTCTGCAGTGTGTTTTAGACCTATCTCTGTTTCTTCTGGCTCTTCTGCCTGCAGCTGTCAGCAGACATCTTGAGTTCAGCTAACCATAATAAAATAATAATAATAATAATAATAATAATAATAATAATAATAATGGTGGTGCATCTACACTGCAGATTTACAATGCATCTACAAAAAATCCATTTGAAACACAAGAAGAAATTGCACTGGAATATCAGCATCTGCACCTTGGGAGCATCTACACTGTAGAAATAATGCTGTTTGACACCACTTTAAGTGCTGTAGCTCCATCCTATGGAATCTTGGGATTTGTAGTTTTACAAGTTCTTTGGCCTTCCTTGCCAGAGTGCAGGTGCCTCACAAAACTACAAATCCCAGGATTTTGTAGGATGGAGAGCCACGACAGTTAAAGTGGTGTCAAACTGCATTATTTCTACAGTGTAGATGCACCCAAAGGAGAGGTTCATGCCTATTCCTAACCGCCTACAGTGCCTCTTTGAGTTTGGATTGCACTGTTAAACTACTGAGGTTGCGATTTTTAAGCCACTAGACTTTTGAAAACAAAATGTTCTTAAAGAAAGGGCTTTTACCATGTTCTGTTTTTATTCTTTATAACCTTTTCGCCATTTTAACTACTATATATCATTTAAGTTGTTTTAAAGTGGAGTTGGAAGATGAATTCTGTTTCAGTCTGTAAGATGCCCTGAGTCCCAGTTTTGGGGAAAAGGCAGGGTTTAAAGAAAATTAATCTTAGGTAATCATCATCATGTTGTCATTTATTTAAGAGTAAGCCTCATTTAAATCAATGGGACGAGCCATGGGCTTGCTCCATAAATAATTTTAGAAATATAATTTTGACAATTGGTTGTATGTTTTTCTCTTGTTACAAGTAAAGTAACGGTGCTTGGATTTTTGTTTTGTTTTGTTTTGTTTAAATTAAGACTGCAAATTCAGGAAACGACCTAACATACCTAGCTCCTGCCTCCATGTTCTAATCCGCACTGCAGAAATAATCCAGTGTGACACCACTTTAACTGCTCTGTTCAATGCTAGGGAATTCTGGGAACTGCAGTTTTGTGAGACATCGAGCCTCCTCTGTCAGAGAACTCTGCTGCCATAATAAACTACATTTCCCAGGATTTTCTAGCACTGAGCCAGGGCAGTTAAAGCGGTCTCAAACTGGGTTATTTCTCCAGTGTGAATTGTACCCATGTCCTCCTTGTTTTCACTGGGGAGATTTACAAGTGGAAGAACCTGATGTATAATCAACATAGGCAAGGGGTAGGAATCATGGCCTTCCAGATGATTGACTGCATTCCCAACAGCCTTACCTATAGTAGCCAATGGTGGAGAATGCTGGGATTTGCAATCCAACAACATCTGGAGGGCTGCATAATTTCCCCCCCCCCCCCGATATAGTTGTTTTTACCCTTGGGTTCCCTCCCAAGATCTTCCAGACACCCCATATCTTGGCTTACACGCAGGGGTAGGCAACCTTTCCCCTTTAAGGGCCGAGGGACTTCAGCTCCCAGAAGCCTCAGCCATGTTGGCCAATAGTCCCATGTTGGCCAATAGCTCCTGGGATTCTGGGAGCTGAAGTCCCTCAGCCCTTAAAGGGGAAAGGTTGCCTACCCCTGGCCAGCCTGGCTGGAGATAAAATTATGGAGTTGTCAACATACTATTTAATTGCCCCCGTTTCTCCAAAACAATTCATTTTTGGCTACTGATTCCGCAGGTACGTAAGTTTCTCAACCCCCCATGTTTCCTCGTTTTTATGTATCTGAATTAACCACAATTCAGAGATGTTCCAAAAAAGATTGTGTTGCAATGAAAGAGGAAGATTATATGGATCCTAGAGCGAATTACCTGATTTCTTCAAAGTTCAAAAAGGGGGGGAGTGATAGAACTAAAATGGCCACAGAAATGCATTGGTTCCTCTCAAAGTGATTGAAAGGGATCATCTTTAAATTGTGAGACAAGAAAATTGTTGTTAACGTCTGTTAAGCCAACTTCGACTTATGGCAACCATATGAATGATGAGAGACCTCCAAGTCATCTTCAACAGCCCCGATCAGGTCCTGTACTAGAGTCTTAAAGTCATGGCTTCCTTGAGTCTATTTCTTCTGTAAAGTGTTCTCCCTCTTTTCCTACTGCCTTCTACTTTACCAAGCATTATTGTCTTTTCCAGTGAGACATGTCTTTTCAAGATATGGCCAAAGTACAACAGTCTCAGTTTAGTCTTCTTGGCTTCTCGGAGAGTTCAGGCTTGATTTGCTATTGTTGTTTGTTGTTAGATGCCCTCAATTTGGTCCTGACTCATGGTGACCCTGTGGATGAGACATCTCCAAGAATCCCTATCTTCCATTGCCTTGCCCAGATCCTGCAAGCCCTTCCCCATAATCCCCCTGATTGAGGGGGGTTGCAGACTGCCAGAAATAGTGTAAATTCAGTCCACTTTTAGGGTTAGGGTTAGTGCTAGGGAATCATGGGAACTGTTATTTTTCTGAGACATTGAGCCTTCTCTGTCAGACAACTCTGATGCCACAATAAAATACAGTTCCCATGGTTCCCTAACTCTAACCCTAACCCTAAAAGTGGACTGAATTCACACTATTTCTGGCAGTCTGCAACCCCCCTGAGTCTATCCTTTTGGTTTGTGGTCTCCCTCTCTTTCTTCTACCTTTCCTAGCATTATTGTTTTTTCTAGTGATCTGTGCTTCCTCATTATCTGGCCAAAGTACGATAGTCTCAACTTGATCATCTTTGCTTCCAAGGAGAGCCCTGGTCTGATCTGTTCAAGAACACATTTGTTTGTCTTCTTGGCTGTCCATGGTATCCTAAGTACTCTTCTCCAGCACCACATTTCAAATGAATTGATTTTCTTTCTGTCTACTTCCTTCACTGTCCAGCTCTTGCATCCATACATGGTAATTGAGAATACAATGGCCTGAATGATTCTGACTTTAATGCTCAGTTGTATGTCTTTGCTCTTCAGTATCTTTTTCAGTTCTTTCATAGCTGCCCTTCCCATTCCTAGTCTTTTTCTTATTTCTTGACTGCAGTCTCCCTTCTGGTCAATGTTTGATCCTAGATATGGGAATTCTTTGACTATTTCAATTTCCTCGTTGTCTAGAGTGAATTTGTGTATTTCTTCTGTGGTCATTATTTTTGTTTTCTTTATGTTCAGCATCAGATCTGCCTTTGCACTTTCTTATTAACTGTTCCAATTCCTGAACATCTTCTGCTAATATTATGGTGTCATCTGCATATCTTAGATTATTAATGTTGCTTCCTCCTATCTTAACTCCTCCTTTTTCTGATTCTGCTTTTCTTATGATGGTTTCAGCATATAAGTTAAACAAGTAGGGTGATAGGATGCAGCCTTGTCTGACCCCTTTGCCTATTGGGAACCACTACGTTTCCCCGAATTCTGTTCTGACAGTGGCCTCTTGTCCTTGGTACAGATTCCTCTTCAGGACTATCAGATGTAGTGGCACTCCCATGTCTGAGTGCATTCCATAATTTTTCGTGATCTATACAATCAAATGCTTTGCTGAAGTCTATGAAACACATGTTAATTCTTTTTTGGAATTCTTTGGTGCTCTCCATTAGCCGTCGGATGTTTGCAATGTAGTCCCTAGTGGCCCTTCCTTTTCTGAATCCTGCTTGCACCTCTGGAATTTCTCTCTCCATGTATGGTTGGAGTCTATGCTGCAGAATTTTTAGCATTATTTTGCTTGCATGTGAGATGAGTTCTATTGTCCTATAGTTGCTGCAGTCTTTTGTATCTCCTTTCTTGTGGACTGGTATGTATATTGAGCGTTTTCAGTCTGTTGGCCACCACTTTATTTTCCATATTTGTTGAATATAGAGCAACAGAATGGTTCCCATTTAGCTAAAGCGTTAGGCAAGGCTGCATCCTTTCACCCTACCTGTTTAACTTGTATGAAGAAAATATCACACAAAGAGCAGGGCTGGACACAGAAGGAGAAGTCAAGATAGGAGAAAGGAATATCAACAATCTAAGATATACTAGTAGCAGAAAACATCACAGACCTGGAACAACTACTAAAAAAAAAAATCAAAGAAGAATGAGCAATAGAAGGAAAACAAAAATAATATAAAGAAGAAAGTGTTCAATTAAAGAAAACAAAAATAATGACCAAGGACGATCTATGCAAATTCAACCTAGACAATGAGGCAGAGAATGAGAAACTGAAATAGTAAAAGAGTTTCTATACCTTGGGTCAAACATTGATCAGAATGGGGATTGTAGTCAAGAGAGATGAAGAAGACTGGGAATGGAGAGGGCAGCTATGAAGAAACTAAAGAAGATCCTAAAATGTAAAGATATACATGTCAGGGATGATGGGAGTTGTAGCTCTTCACCTCTGGCTCTAACTCACCACCTTGTTATGCAGCAGAGCTGACCAGCTTTGATCAGTGGTTGATGCTTCTTTCCCAAGCAGCAGAGTTTCAGAGAATAGGCTGAAGACCCTGACAAACTCTCCAAGCCTTCTCACTCTTCTTCCTGAGATGTCTCCAAACTTCTCCAGGATTCTTCTGGCTCTTGTATCTTCCCTCAAGACACCAGACAACTCAGTAGTCTTATATAAAAGATCTACTTTATTCTACTATATACACAAATACTATATGCCCTACAAATCACAATCTCTACTCCACCAAAATACTCCACACTACACCACAATGTACATTAGCAAACATTGCAATTTATAGCCATTGTTAGACATCACCCACCAGTCAGTTTCCACCCAGTGGGTGTGTACATACATCTTGATTGGTCCACATAGATCATCCCATACCTAAGACCAACCCAAGTGTTTCATCACTTTACCTTGACCACTTAATGAGTCTCAGGTGTTTGCAATCTATCACAGGTGTTCTCAATATACCTTCTATAACTTTGTCCTTGGCTCTCAAGGCTTCTTAATTATATTATCTTTTTCACCTGTGTATCTTCCTGACTGCTCCTGCTTAGTCACTTTGACATTCACATACATATTTTTATTTCTATTACTGTATATCCCATGTTGCTTTTTCCTTAACAATACAACTGGGCAAGAAAGTTAGAAGCATACAAGCCATTGTTTTCCCTGTTAACATGTATGGATATAAGAGCTTTAGAGTTAGGAAAGTGGATAAGAGAAGAATAAATTCATTTGAGCTGTGGTACTGGGGAAGAATGCTGATCATACTGTGGACAGACAAAAAGACAAACAAATGGGTCCTCAAACAGATCAACCCTGAAATCTCCCTGGATAACCAAGATGTGCCACAGGGTCCTGTCCTGGACCCAGTGCTCTTCAACATCTTTATCAATGATTTGGATGAAGGAATAGGGGGCATGCTTCTCAAATTTGCAGATGACACCAAATTAGGAAGGATAGCTAATACCCCAGAGGACAGGATGAAAAATCAAAATGATCTTAATAAATTAGAAAACTGGGCCAAAGCTAACAAAATGAATTGCAACACAGAGAAATGTAAGGTACTGCACTTAGGGCAAAAATAAATAAATAAATAAATAGATAGATATAAGATGGGGGACACCTGGCTTAACAAGACTATGTGTGAAAGGGATCTAGGAGTCCTATTGGACCACAAGTTGAACATGAGTCAACAGTGTGATGCCACAGCTAAAAAGGCCAATGCAATTTTAGGCTCCATTAGTAAAAGTATAGTATCTAGATCAAGGGAAGTAATAGTGCCACTCTATTATGCTTTGGTCAGGCCCCACTTGGAATACTGTGTCCAGTTCTGGGCACCACAATTCAAAAGAGATGTTGAAAAACTGGAACGTGTCCAAAGGAGGGTGACTAAAATGGTGAAGGGTCTGGAAACCATGCCCTATGAGGAACGACTTAGGGAACTGGATATGTTTAGCCTGGAGAAGAGACGGTTAAGAGGGGATATGATAGCACTCTTTAAATATTTGAAGGGATGTCCTCCAAATGTTCACGAGTGGATTATGAGACTGATGGAATATATGGAGTTGGATAGACTTACAGGGCTTATCAATGGATCGACATATGCGGAATTTAAAAAAGAATGGGAACCTGTCTTATACTATGTTTCTTCTAAAGGAATTAAGATATCACTCTAATTTTTCTGATTTGTAATCATGGTATTAGTCTAACGATAGCTCTATGGGTGTAACTGAATCTTCTTTGTATAGCAGATAATGACTATATCAATTAACTGTAGTATAAAATTTACCATAAGATTACATTTTAATCAAATCAAAACCTTTACTCTCTGTTATAGTTAGCGAATCATACTGATTAGCATCAGAAGATACTAGGAAAGCATAAGAAGCATTATAAAACAGGCATATGTGCAAGAAGCTTTGAATCAGGAAGTTTTTTTATTTATTGTATGATTTTTTTCTTCTTTTTTTTCTCTTCTTACTTTTCCAATATATGAACACAGTAAATAAGAAATCATGGTTTTTGAATGCTTTGTAACTTCAAGTGGTCACTTTCTTCTTCTTTTTTTCCCCTCCTTTTTCTCTCTCTTTCTACTCACATTCTTTATTTATTTTCCTCGCTTTGTTATATTTGTTCATATTATTGGATCTTTTTTTGTATGTACTTGTTTTTTTAAACCAATAAACTATTTTAAAAATTTTAAATAAATAAATACATAAATATTTGAAGGGATGTCATATCGAGGAGGGTGCTAGCTTGTTTTCTGCTGCCCCAGAGAACAGGACCTGGAACAATGGATGCAAGCTGCAGGAAAAGTGATTCCACCTCAATATTAGGAGGAACTTCCTGACAGTGAGAGCTGTTCGACAGTGGAAGACACTCCCTTGGAGAGTGGTGGAGTCTCCTTCTTTGGAGGACTTTAAACAGAGGCTGGATGGCCATCTGTCGGGGATGCTTTGATTTTGAGTTCCTGCATGGCAGGGAGTTGGACTGGATGGCCCATGTGGTCTCTTCCAACTCTATGATTCTATGATTGTATGGACGTTATCACATGTGGGCCACAAAGCGATAGTAAACTGGAAATGACAAATTCCGAAAATAAACCGAAAATAAACCTTGATTCCTCAAATGTTTTTCACACGTAATTACCTTAATTGTGCAATTAAGGGAAGCTCCCGCTGAAACCGCATTTAACGTTCACACACAAGTGAAAAAATCCCGTACATGTACTAGAAATGATCTTCTAGCACATGCGCACTGTCACTTGCCGCGGCTGTCACTCACCGCGGCTGTCACCTCTTCCCCAGGTCATCCTCGGAGCAGACGGCCGCAGCATTCGCACACGCTGCGGCAGAAGAGTCGCCAAAGGTGCGCTGCAGCCTTTTTCGGCGCACCTTCGGCGACTTGTGAAAGGAGCGCCACTTTAGCGCTCCTTTCAAGTGCGGCGAAGCTGCGCCACGGGGCCGAGGTGTGGGGATACCTTGGCCCCGCAGCACAGCTTCCCTGGGCGGCCCATGGCCGCCTGTCGTTCTAGTTGCCGAAGGTACGCCAAAAAAGGCTGCGGTGCACCTTTGCTGACTCCTCTGCTGCAGCGTGTGCGAATGCTGTGGCGGGAGGTCCTCCTTGGAGCGCCGGCGTGTGGATGGTTGGCACTCCGAGGATGACCTGGGGAAGGGGTTGGGGCGCCGATCGTGTGGCTGCCCCTCCCCTTCCCTGCCCCCAAGACGGCTCAATTAGCCATCTGCTGAGGGGGAAGGAGACACTTACGCTGCCTCCAGGACCCCGCGGAACCGTGGGAAAATGCGGGGAAATGCTTCCAAATGCGCATTTGCTTTTCACATTACGGCAAATTTACCTTAATTGCGAATTTACCTTAATTGCGCATTTACCTTAATTGCGCATTTGCATTTCCTCCAAACAACCGAATTTCAAAAGATCTCCGTTAACACCAGTTTCTGTCCACTTTCTGTCCAGTTTCTGTGCGACATTGTGTCAAAACACGGGGCACTAATCCAGTTTCTGTTTGGGATTTGTGTGGATTAACCAGCAGATTTGCCCCCATATGATAACGTCCCATGTTAAAGCTGAGGTACTTCAATCACATCATGAGAAGGCACAACTCATTGGAAAAGACAATAATGCTAAGAGAGAGGGGTGGGAGGGATGTAGAAAGAGAGGAAGACTGCATAGACTCTATTAAGGAGGTCACGACCTAAGTACAGCAGTGGAGGATAGGGATTCTTGGAGATGTCGCATGCATGGGACCACCATTAGTCGGGATCGACTCAAAGGCAGTTAACAGCAACAACAATAACAACAACGTTCATGGTTTGTGCCATCATCTGCTCCCAGTCTTGTTTTTGCAAAGAGAAAGGAGCTTCAGCATTGTCTGTTTCCAATTATGTAGTCTATATGATTTCTATATTGACCATCAGGTGATGTCCATGTATACAGTCGCCTCTTGGGTTGCTTGAAGAATGTGTTGGCGATTAACAAACTATTGGACTTGCAAAGTTCGATCAATTGCTCTTCTGCTTCATTTACAATCTTTCTGCTCTCTTTCCTACTTCTGTATTCCAATCGCCTATGATTAACAAGAAGTCATGTTTTGGTGTGTGATCAATTTCCTTTTGGACTGCAGCACAGGATTTTTCAGTTTCTTCTTCTTTTGCCTCTATAGTTGGAAACGAAATGTGGATGATGGTTATACTGATGGGTTTTCCCTGAAATCTTAATGATATTCAGTCAGACTTTGCATTGTATTCTTTGACTGCTTCTGCCATAATTTTCCTCACTATTAATGGCACCCCATTTCTTCTTTGATTTTCATTTCCTGAGTAAAACACTGTGTAATTATCTGACTCAAAATGTCCAACTTCTCTCCACTTTAGCTTGTTCACCATAATGAGTATTGCAATGTTTATATATTCCATTTCTTTGTTTATTATGTGTTGTTTGTTGTTGTATACCTTCAAGTCATTTCTGACTTATGGCAATCTAAGGTGAAACTATCATGGGGGTTTCTTGGTACGTTTCTTCAGAGGGGGGTTGCCATTGCCATACTCTAAGGCTGAGAGAGTGTGACTTGGCTAAGGCCACCTGGTGGGTTTACGTGACCAAGCTGGGATTCCAACTCTTGCCTCCAGAGTCCTAGTCCAATGGTCAAACCACTACGCCATGCTGGCATAGCCATGTTGAAATATGAAGGGATACCATATTGAAGGGATACCTTACTGAGGATGGAGCAAGCTTGTTTTCTGCTGCTCCAGAGGCTAGGACCCAAAGCAATGGATTCAAGTTACAGGAAAAGAGATTCCACCTAAACATTAGGAATAACTTCCTGATAGTAAGAGCTATTTGACAGTGGAACATGCTACCTCAGAGTGCGGTAGAGTTTCCTTCTTTGGAGGTTTTTAAACAGAGGCTGGGGGGCCCATCTGTTGGGGTTGCTGTGATTGTGTCTTTCTGCATGCCAGGAGTTTAGACTGGCTGGCCCTTGTGGTCTCTTCCAACTCAATGATTCTATTCTATAAATATACACTTGTCCCTCCATATTTGCACCTTTGATTTTGCGGCTTTGATTATTCACAGATGTTATTAATATGTTCTCTTTAGGAATATCTAGGTTCTCCAACACAATTCTATGGTCAACTTTAACCAAATGTCACTCTGAAGGACCTAGAGAGAACACTCCATTAGGCATTTGTAGTTCCTCTAGCGCAATTCTATGGTCAATGTCTGGCAGACCACAGAGTTGCACTAGAAGACCTAGAGATTCCTAGAGATGTGTTCTCTCAGGTAAAAACATAGTGCTTTTGTTATTTGTGGCTTTTCCACATTCACGGGGGTCTTGTTCCCCTAACCCCAGCAAATGTGGAGGTTCCACGTCTGAGCATGTCAACAGCTGAACATCCTTTTGGCTTGAGTCCAGTTGCATCACAGTGCTACTCAGAATTGTCCTCTGCTCTCTCCCAGTTCACTGAATGCCTTCCATCCTGGGAGTTTCATCTTCTGGCAGTATCTCTTGTTTCGTTTTGGATTATCTCATTGTAGGGTTTTTGTAGTAAAAGACATTAAAAAGGGGATTACCGTGCCTACTTTTGCACAGTACTAACAAGCATTAGCTATGGTGCTACTGCCATAGAGAGATCCTCTTCCAGTCACCTGCCATTACTGCTGCTGCCCAGTAGCAGTTTGGCACCTTTAGTCTGGCTCCTCAGCAAAAGCCTGCCTGATACGGGAGACCCTACTAGCAGCATGCTGCCGTCAGTGCAGTCTCTTGCCTTGCTGGAGCATGCAGTCCACCACCACTGAAAGACCGTGTCTTGGTGAGTAAACAGGAAAATAGTCCCATACAAATGGCCATTGGAACATGTTGGCATAAGTTGCATCCTACTAACCATCTCCTCACTTTTCACTTTGCCTGTCTTAAAAACCCAAGTGTTTCTTTCTTATGTATTTGTAAGCCAGGTAGTGAAGACATTGTCCCATAAATTCCCCCCCCCCCAAATCCTTTAAATAACTAAACCAAGTGAGAAGCTGAAGAGTATAGCAACTTAGGGACCTTCAGAGTGGGCTCCCTGTTTGTATCTGTCACATACATTGGTTTCTCTGGTGTTTCAGATACAACTCTTTGCCTTCCTTAATGTATCCCTTTAGCCATTTGATAACCAGAGATATACAAGTTGAACCTCAGTCTTTCTTATCCCTAAATGAGTACAGGTGGGCCTCGGCCACACTGTATGGATGTATAATCATGTATGGATGGGGGAAGCTGAAATGTCCAGCCTGTTTTCATTCAGGGGCTAAGAACAGAAGCACTAAATTTGATATGCCTGCAAGGAGTTAAAACGGATTTAAATAGTGATGACAGAAAATGAATTAATAGGTAGTGATTCAGTGCATTCTGTTGGCAGTTCACCTGATTTTAATGCACACAGGAGTAGAAGTGAAAGTTGTGGGGAACAAGTTGATAGGATCATTCTTATCCCAATATACTGTAAAGGGTATTCTTTTGGAAGACCCATGCTTTTCTGTTTCTCTGGGTCATCCCCCCCAAAAAAACACACACACACACACTCTTAAGTACAAACACAGCCAGAATAGTGTAGAGATTCAGCAAGGTGGAATAGTTCTAGTGTTGGACTAGGACTCTAGGAGATCAGAGTTTCACTCCCTCTCAGCCCAAGAGAAAGGCAATGACAAACCTCCTCTGAACAAAACTTATCAAGAAAATACTATCATAAAATCACCACAGGTGATATTAGAGTCGTCCCTCCATTTTCACAGGGGATCCATTCCGGACACACACACCCCAGCAAAAATGGAAATCCGCAAATATTCAAGCCCCATAGGCTTGAATGACCACCTGCACTCGGACGTGCCATTTTAACCCTCTCCGCTTGCTGGTCCACAAAGGACCAAGACTGCAGACCCAAAGTCTGCAAAAATGGAGGGACGAGTGTACATAGACCCAGCTGCAATGGCTATTGCTGTGAGCAAACTGCCATGGGTGCAGTACAGTACCCAACCCCCTGGATGGCAGCAAAGATTCTGTAAATGGAAAAGTGGCTGCAAATGCTATTTTTTATAATGATGAACAAGAACTTGGTGCATGTTCACAGAGGTACATGGTAAGGACAGAGAAGGACCATAGTGGAAGGGATGGACCATCAACATTTGGCAGTAACATGTGAATGGAACATAATGGAAAATTGTCACAGAAACAAGTGTGTGAACGGTTGCTTATAATCCTGGTGAGAGTTTAATGGCTGTGAATTTGTAACTCCATCAGCCTCCATATGTCTGAAAGCACACACACACACACACACGCACAATTCCCAAACATACCTATGTGATTCCCAGGTTTGGTAACACCATCATGGGGAGCCCATTATCCTCAGCACCAAGTTTAGAGAAGACAAACAGGTGCAATGTGCCTGAAACAGGGCACTAATGATGCATCTTGATGCAAGAGAGGCAATACTTCATAGATTCATAGAGTTGATTTATTCTTCAGAGATTTTATCCATATAATCCTATGTAGCAATTGCCTCACATACTGATTCAAGGCCTAATTAGTAATTTTTCCTCACTATAATACAAAAAAAGTTCTACTAATCTTGGTTGGCCTTCTTTTAGACCCCTTTTCTCTCTCTTTTTCTTTCTCTCTTTCTTTCAGCACCGTGCTGTTGCATCTCATTCCTGCAGATGCCTTCAAACAAGTGAAGTCCAGATCCTTGGTCGATCTTCTCTGCAATTCAGAACTACAAGCATTATTATCTCTTTCTCTGAATTTCTGATGCAACTGCAAATTGGGAACTTAATTCATACATCTGTGTATTGCTCTTATTGGCATCGGGATTCAACATCCTTGCTGTAGCTGACAGTCACTTTTGCTTCTGCTCAGCTTAACTTGGTGGTGGCTTGTTTGGTGCTGGAGGTGGTGGGTTTCCTACTGGGGGTGGTGCACTTACTGGGGGTGGTGGAGCTTCTGCAGGAGGTGGGGGTGCTGGGGCTGGGGCTGATGATGCTGGGCCACTTGGGGGTGGAGCTGGAGCTTGAGCTGGAGCTGTTCCTGGTGTGGTTGGTGGTGGGGCTGGTGGAGCTGCTCCTGGTGTGGTTGGTGGTGGGGCTGGAGCTGGAGCTGTTCCTGGTGTGGTTGGTGGTGGGGCTGGTGGAGCTGCTCCTGGTGTGGTTGGTGGTGGGGCTGGTGGAGCTGTTCCTGGTGTGGTTGGTGGTGGGGCTGGAGCTGGAGCTGGAGCTGGAGCTGTTCCTGGTGTGGTTGGTGGTGGGGCTGGAGCTGTTCCTGGTGTGGTTGGTGGTGGGGCTGGTGGAGCTGTTCCTGGTGTACTTGGTTGTGGGGCTGGTGGAGCTGTTCCTGGTGTACTTGGTGGTGGGACTGGTGGAGTTGTTCCTGGTGTACTTGGGGGAGGTGGTGCTGCTGAAGCTGGTGCTGGTGCACCTGTGGATGGGGCTGCTTGTGGAGCTGCTTCTGGTGCACTTGGGGGTGGGGGTGCCAGTGCCCCTTGGGGAGTACTTGGGGGTGGTACCAGTGCTGGTTGCGGCGCACTCACTGGTCCCACTGCAAGGTGCTTTGGTGCACCAAGTGCTCCTGTGTCACTCTGTTCTGTCTCACTTTGCTCTGCGCTCCTTACTTTCTCAGTTGTGCGTGTTGACTCATCTGAAAATGATGACACCTCATCCACGGCATGGAAGGTGGCAGAAAATGTTAGTGTTCTTGTGAGTTTCGTCTGTGTGCCGGTCTGTGCCGTTGGGGCTGATGTTGGCTCAGCCCATAACGCACCCTGAGCTTGAGCAGAAGAAGAATCAGACTGGTAATAGGAAGGCCCAAAGAGAGCTCGTTGTTCAGAAGAAGTAAGTGATAAATTATCCCAATAGCTGAAAGGCAAAATGGAGGGGTGGGGGGAGAGAAGAGAGATTTAGTAACATAAAATTGTTACATTTTCACTTTAATTTTTTAATTTATCAGCTCCCATGTATTTATTCCTTATTTCTTGAAAGTTTTCTCACCCTGCTCTTGAATAATAAAGACTCCTAGAGTTGATCTTTTGCATTAGATTAGTAAGAAATGCCTGTCTTTTTTCCAGGAGGCTTACCAAGACACAACAGTAAAAAAAAGAGAATTGTGATGGGAAGCGGAAAGCAATCAAATGAATGGAAGATGATGAATCTATCCATCTGACATAATATTAGAATACAGCAACTACAATCCTGTGTGTGCTTACCTTGGAGTATGACCCACTGAACAAAGTGGGCCTTACTTCAGAGTAAACATGCAGAAATCTGGGGTGTGTGTCACCCAAAACATCTGATTTTGCGAGATTCAAAGAAGTATTTCACACAAAGGTTAACCAACCTGTCAGAGCCACAACTTATGGTGGATTTAATTTTCACTAGGCTATTTAAGGAGTGACACTATTTTTTGCCCACCTCCCCACACACTACCAGCTTTCTTCTGTGCAAACCAGGAGCCCTAGTGGTGCAGTGGTTAAATGCCTGTACTGCAGCCACTCACTCATAGACCACAAGGTTGTGAGTTCAATACTAGCCAGGGCTCAGGCTTGACTCAGGCCTGCATCCTTTCAAGGTTGCTAAAATGAGTACCCAACTGTTGGGGGGCAATGAGCTTACAGTTGTAAACCGCTTAGACACCGCAAAGCGTGGTATGAAGTGGTATATAAATGAAGCTGCAAACTTTAATCCTGATATCTCCTTTGTTTTTCTCAATAGCTCTCTCTCTCTCTGGCTCTATTAGTACTCTAAGGGCCTCGGCAGACGACTAATTGGGTCGTCTTGGAGGCAGGGAAGAGGAGGGGCAGCCGCACGAGCGGTGCCCCTTCCTCCTCCCGAGGTTGCCCTCGGAGCTGCCGGCCCTTCGCACGGCCGGCGCTCCCAGGGCAACCTCCCACCGCAGCGTCCTCACACGCTGTGGCGGAAAAGTCAGGGAAAGTGCGACCGACGTGTTTAGGGCGCACTTTCCCTGACTTCTGAAAGGAGTGCCAATTTGGCGCTCCTTTCAGGGACGCCGCCGGTGCGCCGCCGTGCGAGTGCCTCGCTCCAGCGGTGCACCGTCCCAGGGCGTCCCCGATGTCCTGGTCTGCATCCCCCCTAACTCAGTAGACACAACTGTTTCAGTAGATATGGAGTGCTTAGACTCAGGGCCTTTGCAGACTGCCAGAAATAGTGCACATTAAATTGAGGCACTGCCCTGGCTCAGTGCTAGGGAGTCATGGGAATTGTATTTTTTTCTGGGACATTGAGCCTTCTCTGTCAGAGAGCTCTGGTGCCACAATAAATTACAGTTCCCATGATTCCCTAGCAATGAGCCAGGGCAATGCCTCAATTTAATGTGCACTATTTCTGGCAGTCTGCAAAGGCCCCCAGTCTGCCTTCTAGCTTTGCTTTTTTTGAAAATATTCTATTCCACTCTCTCCTCAGCCCATTTTTCCACCATATTCTCCCAATAGTCATTCATTATGCATAGGGACCTTGTAGCACCTTTGAGCATGAGCCTTTGTAGACTTGAGACTTTCTTTCTTTCTTTCTCTCATTTCAAAGGTGCTAAAACAGCCCTTTGCATACTGATTTTCCAGACTAACATGGCTGTATCTTTGAATAGTCATTCAGCATTTCATGCTCACTGAGGCCCTCTCCCTTTACCCTGAACCATTAGGGAGCACTTCCCCTAGATTGCTGATATCTTTGTCTTTCTACAAACTTTGAGAAGCATGGTCCTATGACCCTCTTCTGCACTGATGATGCCATTTTGCATACATTAAGATCTATACTCAGAGAATGAGTTTATTCTTGGCATAATGGAAGCAGATTGGACTTGAGAATTCAGTCTGCATTGTGTAGACTTACGTATATTGTTTGGAACAGTGGTATATCGACACAACACAGAACACTGTGAGCAGTAATAAAATTGCAAGTGTCGCAGAGGATACACCCAGTAGAACTGTTTCTCGGGCACGTCGATCCTCATTTGTTATCCTTTGTACACGTTCCTGAGTCTCATCTGCCTTGTCTGAAACTTAAAGTTGGAGCAAGGGGAGGGAGGAAGTTTTTTTTAAAATGAGTCAAATGGAGCTAGTTCATTGATACAGATAATATTACTTCCAGGAGACTTGAAACAATAGCTAGCATTACAGAAAAGAAAGCAGTGATGTAGACAGCAGTGCTGCTCAAAGTAGTGATTTGTGGACCAGTGCCATCACCTGCTGGTCCCTGATGAGTTTCTAGTGAAGAAATAATTGTAGCCAATGGGCACAAATATAGTGCCAGCCCTGGCATGTCAGGGGAGAAATCCTGTTGGTCTCCCACATCAAATAACTTAAGAAGCACTGATGTAGAGGGCCCAGGGTTACAGGGCTGGAGCATGAGGACACTTTGATTTTAGCAGGGATGATGGCATCATCTACACACCCATCAGCATTCTCTGCTTCCTCCCAATGTTGGGGGATAGTTCCCCCCACCATCAGCCATATATTGTGGTGAGCTATCCCTGTTGCAATAAGAAAGCATTTTAGAATAGTTTGATTTGAGTGGGTAAGAAAAACACATCTGCTTTACAAAAGACCTGCTTTCAGTGGACATGAAAAATGCTACCACTAGCTTGCATTTCTGGGTCTTCTATAAGGCCATAGCCATGGTGATTGCCATTATGAGTGTCTACAGTTTAGATGTTTCCTCACTACTGAAGAAAACAGCTACATGTAATCTTCCTATGAATTTTGAAGTATTCAGAATGGGCTTTATAGCCAATCCATATGCCTCCCTAGGTTGCTGGTGGAGAACCAAATAGTTGAATGCTCATCTATACATCATTGTGCCTACAGTACAAAATCATTGTTATGGAGGAGCTTTCAAAGTAAAGTTCTCATATGCTGGCTTTGTAGGTATAGGGTAAAGGGGTCTGGTGGGGTGGGGAATTTGGGAGTTTTAAAATATGCATCCCCTCCATCTGGTGAATAGTGTGGCTAAAAAAGGCAATTGCATGAAGCTGTAGTCCAATCCAAGCTGCTGTAAGAGGGCAACATAATGCCACCATTTTGCATAGATGGACAGGCTGCTTATCTATAATGGTATTTCTTTGAGTGGTCATCTGCGAATTCACACAAATGGGTTATTCTGTGCCTGCGCAGCAAACTTTGGAACCTTCTTAGAGTTATTAGAGGCATTTTGGCGGTACCCCCCCCCCCCACTCTCCAATTGCCTTATTGGCCTGTTTCCCACCTAAACCCTCAGTTCCATGGACACCGAAGCAGCAGCCCAGGATTGAAGGAGAGGCAGGGCACCACTCTGAGGGGAGGATGGATGGGATTTGTGCGAATTCGCAGATGACCAGTCAAAGAAATACCGTTACAGGTAAGCAACCTGTCCTTCTTCTTCATGGTCTCTGAGAATCACACAAATGAGTTAGACTAGCAAGCTTCAGTCAGTGGAGGAGGGAGTGCTATGCCACATAAGACAGCATATTGCCTCAAACAAAATCACATTTGTGAGTCTGAGCCCCAGGCATATAAATATAGGAGCAAACAGTCCCGTTACATGAGTCGAGCTGAAATTCCAATACTGAGACATAGTGGAACAGTCACCAGTGCAGGTGAGAACATGCACAGTGGCAGAAAAAAACAGGCTGGCCAGCTAACCCATATGCTGCACAGTCTGTTGATAGACCTTGATGGTCTGTGCGATAACAAGGCAGATGCATGGCTAAGGTCAAGGGAGAATCTCTGGCCTTGACAGCACAGGTTTGTTAGCAATGGAAATTATGCCAAAGCTATCCAGTAGGTAGTGAAAGAAGTTCACTACTGCAAGTGGACAAGGAATAGTAGATAAATACTGCAAGAAGGAAAGGTATACAGACTCTGTCTGATCCAGAAGATGAATGGAAACCAATGCGAAGGGCAACAGACTTGCAACAATGTGAGGCTGCCCAGGTCATGACATTGGCAATCAGGAAAAAAAGGGGTTTACCAACCCCTCAAATTAAAGATGTGTCAAAGGGAATATTTCAAGTGGAAAAAGGGCAGTGACCTGATAAAGCCTCTAAGCCATTGTTTGAAGATTATGGCATTGACAGACAACGCCTAGAACGCTAAACAATCTAGGACTAAGCGTTCACATAGAATGTAAAATAGACCATCTGTGCTCAGCAATGAGATAGTTGGGCATCACCAGCAAAAGAGGCAGAAAACAAGTGCCTGCACCACAATTGGGCAGTAGGACATCTGGATAGTCCATTCATACAGAGAGCCTAATGGCATCGAACTGGAGAAGCTGCAGTAACAATTTCTGGAATAGTGGTGGACATCAGAGAGGAGGAATAGTGGTACCTCATCTAGTCATAGCAAAGACACTGACAACAGGGAGAGTGAGATTATCACAATATCCAATTGTTGTGACCCACAAAACACACTGTATTTGAACGTAATGTTTCAGGCTATCAGCATGAAACATGTAGTTCTTGGTGAAAATTCCAGAGAAAATAATAGTAGTTGGTGTGATGACTAGAAGACTAGTCATAGCATTATAAAAGTAAAGGGATTTCAGACTGTAAAGTAGAAAGAGATCCCTGTGGGAATGTTATCCTATCCTGTGATGTCCTGCAGAGGTTGTATCAAGGATAACATGACTTGGCAGGAATGGTGAGAACTGATAAGCGACAGTATAGCAGGAGCAATATGATGTCAATTTGTTATAAATGGGTCATGAAAGAAGAATTTTAGAACAGGTAAACTGGAATAGGCCTTAAGAGCCACCAGTCCAGTTCCTAGCTCCTTTATCATATAGATATGGGGTGCGTGATGAAGCATGAAGTGTGCTGTGATATGGTACAATAACAGGGGGAGCACAGGCTTCCCTGTATGGAGAGAGAAGACTCAGGACATTTGCAGAGTGCATAGTTAGCCTTGGCAGGATTGCAGATGGAGACCTGAAATATCACCACCTCACCAGAATGACGCCTTGAGACCAGAGGCTCGGAAGAAACAGATGTTATGACATCAGCTAGCCTGGAGAGATGGGATAACTATGCACATCCCAAGATCATGACGTGTCCACAGGGGCAGACAAATCTGTGAAATGGAGGCTCAAATTGGAGGGATGTCCTCAGAGGGCGTTCCTGCCCAGGATGGCAAATGGGAAAGAACTGGTGCAGTTGCCATCTGAAATGAGGCTCAAGAAGATTGCACTGAAATCGATGGTCAGTATATGAGATGAGCTCATCCCAAGTAGAGACCAAACAGTAGTTTGTCACATGTTTCATAGATGTGAGTGACACCAACAAGAACCCTTTGGAAGGGGTGTGCCTGTGGGGCATAGATTTGTACTCCTCATTATGTGCAGTGACCCTTGGAAAGAAGACACCAACTGCATTCACTGACACTTGCATAGGGGAAGTGAAAACATTCTTCTGACACGGAGGGAACAAATACATTCTGAAAGCCACCAATAGGGAGGAACGAAGGCATTAATGCTAGTCTGGAAAAAAAGAGGGGTATGACCACCTCAGTAACAGTCGTGGCAAACCTGGAATGGTAATGGCCCTCAGTATGGCAGCATAATCATGTCTTCGATTTGGCAGTCTAAGGGAAATAATGGCATTGGTCCCAGTACAGGGAGACCAAGCACATCCCAGAATATATCTGTATCAAGTGAGTGATACAAGAATATTGCTTGGCTTTGGAGGATGAGCGATGATACCAAAGCCCCCCATGGGGGGGAGGGGAACAAGATGATTCCAATCGTGCTGGTACCAAGTAGTGTCCCTAGGTATAGAGGGAGCAAATCAAATGTTGAATTTGATCCTCCAGTCCTGTGATGAGTGGAGGATTGTTCATATTGAGAGTGCTCTGGTGAACAGAGACAAAAGCATGTCCTCATAAGAATGTAACATGGGAATGGTGGTGCCCTCTTTCAGTATGAAGGGAGCACCACATCTTCCAAATCAGCTATATAAGGATAGCCATGATATCAGGTCTTGACATAGAGGCTCCTACAATTCATCCCTTGGTATGCTGCCAGTAATCACTCATTCAGCCCCGAGCTATGGTCACCCTGGCACACACTCAGTGGGATTCGAGGCTGTGGTTATTGCCTCTATACCGAAGTCTACAATTGCATGCCTCATTCTGCCTCCCATTTCATTTGAATTCAAACCGGGTTTAAGGTTGCTCCCTCAATACCGAGGGATGGCAGAGTCAGCCAGATATGCAGCATTTGATTCGAATGAAATGGGAGGCAGAATGAAGCATGCAATTGTAGACTTCGGTATAGAGGCAATAACCACAGCCTCGAATCCCACTGAGTGTGTGCCAGGGTGACCATAGCTCGGGGCTGAATGAGTGATTACTGGCAGCATACCAAGGGATGAATTGTAGGAGCTGCAATGGGCGTTGAAAGGGAGGGACCAGCATGACTCCGAATTTGGCAGAGTAGTGGCCCTCGGTGCAGAGGGAAACACTATGGTCCCAAATCAGGAGAGTGTGAGCCAGTATTTCACTAATCGAAAGCTTGGTGGTAGTTGACCTCGCTATGGAGGGAGCAACCACAGCCTCGAATCCAAACCAGATTGTGGCAACATCGTGATGCCAACCTGGCTACCACCCGATGGTTGGGGAAGGCACCATATAAAACCACTTGCAGCCCAATCCGTTCGATCTTGGAGAGTCAGGGACCGACGAGGATCAAGTCGGGCCGTGAGTCAACTGGTATGACCCCAGAGAGTCAGGGACCAACAAGAATTGATATAGGACTTCAAGCAAATTGGTTTTATTCTGGAGATTCAGGGACTGTTGAGGATCCACATAGGGCTGCCAGCCAATCGGCTTGACCTCAGAGAGTCAGGGCCCGATGACAATTGATGCAGGACTGCAATCCAATTGAATTGACTCATAGAGTCAGGGACCGATGAAGACCCATACAGGGCTCCAAGCCAATCGGTTTGACCCCGAAGAGTCAGGGACGAGCAAGGATCAAAGTCAGGCTGCAAGCCAATTGGTTTGACCCTGGAGAGTCAGGGACTGAGGAGCATTGAAGTCAGGCTGCAAGCCAATCGGTTTGATCCCGGAGAGTCATGTTGGGCTGCAAGCCAATCGGTTTGACCCCAGAGGGTTGGGGACTGAGGAGTATTGAAGCCGGGCTGCAAGCCAATCAGTTTGACCCTAGAGAGTCAGGGACCGAGGAGTATAGAAGCCAGGCTGCAAGCCAATCGGTTTGACCTCGGAGAGTCAGGGACCGACAAGGATTGAAGTTGGGCTGCAAGCCAATTGGTTTGACCCCAGAGAGTCAGGAACCTTTAGCAGTAAAAATGGCCTTAGGACTTTTGCCAAGCGCGCCAGTGAAGCGGATGACGTTTTAACAGTTTTCCTCCTGGAGTACTCTCCGAAAGAAAATTTGTCCCTATTTTGGGTATAAAGGAGCTTTGCCAAGCACTCCAAAAAGACAAGCAGCCATTTTAGAATTTTTTTACCTCAGTGGTCGTTGAAATAACTTCACTTCAGAAATTAAATTTGCATGTAAGACTGTGATTCTCACAGAAATCACAGTGCTCCTCTTAAAATATGAATGACAATGTTAAAAAACCCCACAAAAACACAGACTGATCCTGTCAAAAGGCAATTTTAAAGTGTGACAGGAAAATGAATCTCTGAAGAGTTCCTTCAGATGATGCAGCTGCAGTAGATAAAAGGAACTGAGGGTTTAGGCGGGAAACCGGCCAATAAGAGAGTTGGAGAGTGGAGGGGCTGCCGCCAAAACGCCTCTAATAGCTCTAAGAAGGTTCCAAAGTTTGCTGCGCAGGCGCAGAATAACCCATTTGTGTGATTCGCAGAGACCATGAAGAAGAAATTTATTTATTTTTCAGATCTCTGCATCCAGAACTATACATCAGGAAAAGAGAAATGCTCTATATTAGGAGCCTAAAGGTAATTTCAAGGATATGTGGAACAAAAGGGAAGAAAAACAACAACATTTGAACAAAATTTAAAAAAAACCCTCATCAGCATGATACATGAAACATTTCAGCTTTCTTTTTAGGATCTACTCATCTGTTTACAGGATTTTGGAAGGAACTTGGTGTTGTCCAGAAAAGCAGAAACTAATATACATTTCAGCTTTTTAACAATATATTATTATCAGGGTTTTAACTCTTTCTTGTTTTAGTACTGTTGTCATCCACCTTGGGTCTCAGCTCGGGAGCAAGGCAGGATATAAATAAAATATTTACATGATCCCTCCCGACAATGAGAGAGGCTGTGTCAGTCAGAGGCAAGACCCCGTCACAAGTCCTGATGTGCATTCCATACTGTAAAAATAATGCAGGCTGACACCACTTTAACTGCCATGAACCCATCCTCAGAATCTTGGGATTTGTAGTTTTGTGAGTCACCAGCACTCTTTGACAGGGAAGGTTAAAGACCTTTTAAAACAGGGGTAGGCAACCTTTTTGAGCCGGGGGCTGGGTTGCTGTCCCTCAGACAATTGGGGCGCCGAAGCACCAAAAATAAATAAATAAATAAATAAATAAATATTTTTTTAAAAAATTAAAAATTAAAAAAATATGCATGCACACTCTCTCAGCCCCAGAAAAGCCATGGCAAAACCCCTGTGGAGATTTTGCCAAGAAAGCCCCAAGAACAAGTAATAACAACAATAATCAATATCATCATGGCGGGCGGCGATGGCATCAGGGGGCGGCGGTGGCAGCGGCGGCAGGACTGGCCTGGGGCCGGTCCAAAGGCCTCGGGTGGCCGCATCTGGCCCCTGGGCCTTAGGTTGCCTACCCCTGTTTTAAAACTACAAATTCATGGAGCCTATAGCCTGGAGTCACAGTACTTAGAGTGGTGCCAAACCTCATCATTTCTACAGTATAGATTCACCACTTGTCTTAGGCTGGCTCACTGGTAGGAAGTTGGAAATGTCATCTGACTTGCACCCTGATCAGAAACTGAATGAACCTCCTTCATCTAATATGGTGACTGTCTCTTAAGGTGCATTGTGTGGCTAACCTTTCTAGGATACCAGCAATTATTTTTAGCTCCATCCATAGGCCTACATGCATTGTCATGCAGATGCTTGGCCTCTGGTGTAGATTATCTCCATATTGCCTGAAAACCAGATCCGGACAGTCTCCCAATCCTCTGCAACAGGTTTGGGGTTCCTGTGAATTGCAGCGGACAGGGTGATAGCCTACTGTCAATTCTGCTGACAAAAGCAGTTTATTCAGTATAAGTACCTCCTTGTTGGGTGCTAACCATGATCGTAGAATATAGGCTGACAACTGCTATTTTTAACCTCTTTTTATATGTCACTGGTTTTGTACACTTATTGTAATTTGTGGCATTTTATGTGTAGTAGCTATTATAGATTTCCCAAGAAATAAAAAAAAATACTTTCTAAAAGTCAACCTAGGTTTTAAAAAATCTCCTAAAAGATGTTCAGGTGTGTCTTTTAATAAGTGTCTGGGCAACAGGAATTCTATAGCTAAAAAGAGAAGACAACCATTACTTTAAAAGTCTGTAGTGCCTATACTTGGCCTTAACATATAGACTTTGGGCACAGATGTATTCTTAATTGATCTGAGAGACACTATCAGGACACTGAATGTATACAGACAGGGCTATAGAAATCTTAGGCACTTAGTTCTTTAGGTATATAAAATCTTGCTACCAGCAAATCTGAAACTCTTCAAAATATTTTTAGCTATTTTCAGTGATTATACAGGTTGTGCAAAATTCCGCACTAGATTTGTAAAATGTGAAATATTTTGCCCAGCTCTAAAGATGAGTACCACAAATTGCACAGCTATGTGTGATCCTATGTCTGCACATACTGGAAGACCACCACTGTCAGACAGTTGTCCAGCAATGGGAGGGACCCCCTACTGCTTTTGCTTATTAGGAGAAGGGAGTGGAGAGGTGAATCAAACCACAGAGAGGCAGCAGGTCTCAGCTGAAGAGGGAGAGAAATGGGAGTGCACTCTAAAATGAAGTGTACCCACTTTTTCCTTCCCCCAAGAGCCTAAAGTGGCTCTATCATCATGGGAAAGAATAGCCATCTGGGCCCCATCCAAAAAAAGGGACTTATCCCCAATGGAGCTGGACTTGGGTATCCAGAAATCGCTAACAGAATGCTAGCCCTCTTGTAGCAATTAATGATATCAGTTAAGGATGGGTCAAAAGGGAAATCAGTAGTGCTAATCTGTGACCTTACGTGGTACTGGACGGAAAAAGAGATCTTTTGGTCGATCTTCGAATAATCCGTTAACCTGTAATTCTGTAATAAAATCAATACATAGACAATTCAAGGAAAAGCAATTATTTTCTATGTCCAGTATTTTCTCGTGCATGTAGTTCATTTAATTAATGAACCGAATGCAGTTGGCCCTCCACATTCGCTGGTTTGACATCTGTGGATTTAATTATTCGTGAGTTTGCCACTGTCCCTCTGCAGCTGGTGTCCATCTCCAGAGGTCTAAGGATGCCATATTGACACAACATGGGAGGAGGGAGCACTAGTGATCGCCACTGCCGCCAACACCCTCCCAAAGATAGAGGCTGCTGTGTGACTGTGCACAGAACAGCCTTGGTCTTTTGGAGGGGGTTAGTGATGAAGGTAGGGATGACTACTGGTGCCCCCCCCCAAAGACCACAATTGTCCTGTGCACAGTCACACAGCAGCCACAGGTTTCAGGAGGGAGTTGGTGGCAGCGACTGTATTTGCATTTTTCCATTTTCGCGAGGGTGCTACTCCCTTAGCCCCTATGAAAGTGGAGAGCCAACTGTAACCACAGAAATAAAAAGAAGCAGCAATCCTTGATAACTGCATTTAGATTTGCAATTTTGAGCATCATGAGATCAGTTTATCATCTCTAGGTGACATAAGGCCAGACCTTGAAGCTCCAGTGCTATAGGCCAAAACACACTACAGAAATAATCCAGTTTGAAATTGCTTTAACTGCCCTGGCTCAGTGCTAGGGAATTCTGGGAACTTAGTTTTGTGAGACATTTAGCCTTCTCTGTCAGAGAGCTCTGGGGCCATAATAAACTACAATTCCCAGGATTCCCTAGCACTGAGCCAGGGCGGTTAAATTAGTCTCAAACTGGATTACTTCAGCAGCGTGTTTTGGCCCAAAGATTCATACCTAGAAATATTGATGAATGCAGCAAAATTTACTTCTGAATATAAAAGTATAGAATTGCACCATCAGAGCAAATTTTTAAAATTAATATATTTTCTGAATAATACGAACAATATATACCCATAGCCAAGAAACAATCTGTTTTTATTAATCACCAGGCTGAATTTGGTATGAGTATAGCCAATCTTAAAAAGTTTTCCTAAAACATCTCTTTTTCAGCATTCTGTCTCTTAATAGAAGTTATCTTTATCATTTTCAGGGTTCCTATATTTTTGTAATCCAGAACTTCAGAGCAGCATTTAACCATCCCACAATAAACGTTCAACCAAGAATATTGCTACATTCAATCCATTTATGCGTTGTCCAGCTCTATATCTATATAAATCTATATCTATATAAAACAATCATAGGGGTCAAGAGTATTGTCTATAGTATAGAATTGGGGTCACCCGGTGCAGTAACCCATGGTGTCGCCCCTCCATTGACCTCCTCCCACAGTACACCATAATAACTCATAATTCCCATATATCACTGAATGTAATAAAATAGTTGTGAGATACACAACTAGCTAAATTAAAATTATACCTTTAAATTACAATATCATATGCATAGCCTAATTTACAACTACATAATTTCATGTGGTTAAAGTGACCATTTGGTAGGATGCGCCTGGTACGGTCCGCACCCCCCCCCCCCCCCCCCATTGATACCCTGAGTATTTTGTTTTGTATTATGGGGCTTATAGTACATAAAACACATTTCCAAAAGAAGTGTATCCTCTTGCAATGTGAAGAAGGTCACTACTGGATTCAATGTATATCTTAAAATTTTGCAAACTAGATTTCCGAATTTCTTTATACAATTTTCTCCACAAAAAAATGATCATCTGGAATGGTTGCACACCCATGTGTGCTTGTGGAGCTTTTTATCAAACCAGAAGCAACTTACACCTATTTACTGTTTCAAAAGAAAAGGGGAAAAAACCTTATCCTGGGCCCAAAACAGCTCAGTGAGTGAAAACATATCCTCCAAGTGTTCCAGTGTGGCTGGGACAGTTCCATTTAATCTTCTCGTATCCCACTTATTCAGATGCTTTTAAGGTATCCCTATTTCTCTCCTAGCCACTTTCCCCCTTTGTTCTCTGCTTACCTCAGTTGCTGCAAACTGACTTCAAAGTGCAGAAGTAGTTTGCATTCAGTTTACTCAGCAGGAGAGAGAGAGAAGAGGGCAGAATCTGGCCCTTCCCAATAAGCTCAGATAAAAGAAAACTGCTACAGCCTCTTCTAGCTTGTGTATTCTTTCTTATTAACAACTTTTGCTATCCTAATCACACTCTGATGTTGCTTGTCCACATGAGTTCCAGTTTTCATCTATGAAATGTAGAACGATATATGAAAATATGGGAGGAAATGTCCTTCATGTCAAGAGGACTGAGTAAAAAAAGAAATGGAATAGGGAACAACCCACCCGCAGCTCTGTTGAGGGACAGGTGTAGTTGTCTATCTCTGCTATAAAACAGTACAATGCATCTATTTCTATTTATACGTATGCCCTAAGGTAATTTAGTTTGAATATATTTCAAAACTAAACATTCTCTTTAGGCTTTTATAACTATATTTATTTTAATGGTCCCATACCTTCTATAGGTAGTTCCAGTGGAGGCTCTTCTGTATTCATAGTGTGATAATGAGGTCCAAATTCCTCACGTAAAACTGAGATTTAAAAATTTAAAATAACAGCATCAGAAATCGTTTTTGTGAGTGTTATTTGCAATGGAAAATATATTAGGCAGATTTCCACTATTTTTCTACAGCAAGAACCACTTCCAAAATAAATAAAGTCACATTTAAGTATAGACAGCATTCTAACAATCAATAACAAGAGCAGCAAAATAGAATTGCAGAAGTGCCAGAATCAATCCAAATTGAAAGCCCACTTAAAATAGGTGTAACAGAAAGAATCTCCAGTTGTCTGCTGCAAAGACATACTTCAGCTGTAATCCTAATAGTGCTCTATCACATACAGAGTGTCATTTCCTTCTCTCACATCTCATATGCCTCATTTTATAAGTAACAACTAGCTTTGCTTGCCATTTCTTCAGGTTCCTCTGTCTGACGCGATTCATCTTAATGTCCAGTTACTTTGCTCTGCCTATTCTCCTGCCACCCCATCCCTTTCTGAGACTCTCACCAACAAAAATGAAACTTTTTAACAACTTATTTCACCATTCACTTGCCAAAAGCCTGTAGACCCCCTTGTGGATATGCCTACAACACCACATATGTAAGTTACAAGAATTATGTTAGGGTTTCTGAGCATAAATAACCAGTTATTAAATACTACTGTCCTGCCATTTTGAAATTTAGCTCTTCTCATTTTCTGTTTATTTTGAAATCTTTAATAAAAGATTTGTGATTGAGACTTCAGGACTTTGTTGTCTCCAGGACTTTAGGGATCTGATCATCTCCAGGTTTTCTGCTCTGTTGTTGAATGGCAAGGCCTCAGGGTGGGAGGAAATGTGAGAAGGATTAGTGTCTATTTAATTAGTGGTCCATTGTCTGCTGGGAAAACCCCTGATCCTGGGTGAAGTTCATTTGCATGTGCTGAGTCTTGATTTTGGTGTTTTTCAGGACTGGTAGCCAAACATTGGTTTCTTCTTTCCTGTTGAAGTTGTCCAGGTGTTTGCAGATTTCAGTTGCTTCCCTGTGCATTCTGACCTGATAGTTTTTGGCATGGTCCAGAATTTCAGTGTTTTCAAATAGCATTTTATGCCCAGATTGGTTTATAACATGTTCTGCTATTGCTGATTTTTCAGACTGGCCCAGTCTGCAGAGTTTCCCATGTTCCTTGATTCATGTTTGAACACTGTGTTTTGTGAACTGTGTTTTGTGGTCCGCAGCTGCATGGTATGCGGTAAACTCTTGCGGCTGTGAGAGGGTCTCTCCTGTCCTTTGCTGAGCGCAGCATTTACTGAATTTTCTTGGTTGGTTTGTAGACCATTTGAAAGTTGTTTTCTTCATCAGTTTCCCCATTCTGTCTGTGACTCCTTTGGTGTATGATAAAAATACCTTCCCTTTGGATGGTTGTTTTTCTTCACTCCTGTGGTTTTTTTCTGGGTCTGGCTGTTCTTCTGATATCTGAGCTGGAGTAACCATTAGCCTTTAGAGCCAAGTTTAGGTGTTTCAGTTCGTCTTCCAGGTAGTGGGGTTCACAGATCCTTTTTCCGCGATCTACAGTGTTTTTATTGTCCAGATAGTGGGGTTCACAGAACCTTTTTGAAATTCACAAAAACCTAGACAACTTCAACAAGAAAAAAGAAACCCTGAAAATAAACAAAGTTTGGCTACCAGTCCTGAAAAACACCAAAAGCAGGACTCAGCAAATGTAAATGAACTTCACCCAGGGGCAGGGGTTTTCCCAGCAGACAATGGACCACTAATTAAATAGACACTAATCCTTCTAGCATATCCTCCCACTCTGAGGCCTTGCCATTCAACAACAGAACAATACACATGCAAATCACATCCTCTCAACCAAGAGACACACAGTATATCCCACTAACTTCCATGCCACTATTCTCTGAAGATGCCAGCCACAGATGTAGGCAAAGTGTCAGGAAGAAATTCTTCTAGAACACGGCCTCACAGCCCGAAAACCCACAAAAACTCATGGATGACTTTCCTCCAGGGTGACCAGATGTCATAACCACAAATGAGGACAAGGCATCACAAAATGAAGGACATTGCAAAATAAAAGCTAAAAACACTAATATAAATATAAATATAAATATAAATATAAATATAAATTCATTACATATGGCTTATTTACAGGTATATTACACACACTGTATTTTATTATGTTCGTTGTGTGCCTTCAAGTTGTTTCCAACATATAGTGACCCTAAGGTGAACCTATCCTGGGGTTTTCTTGGCAAGATTTGTTCAGAGGAGGTTTGCTATTGCCATCCTCTGAGGCTGAGAGTGTGTGACTTGCCCAAGGTCAGCCAGTGGGTTTCCCTCCGAAAAACAAACACACACTGAGCTCTGGTGCTTCTAGAGGGGAAAAAAAACCACTTTAGAACAATTCATCTTATGCCTCTATTTGGAGTGAGGATAGACTGCCAAGAAGACAAATGTATCCAAAGGAAACAGAAAATGTAATGCTACTCAATTGGCTTCTTAGACCTGTTCAAAATGGAGGACATTTTTGAATTCCTCCTGGATAGAAGGTTGAAATGTAGGATATGTCCTGAAAAGGAGGACATCTGGGCACCCTGACTTCCCCTTTTTTGAGGAGAGATACTAAGGGCTGCCTGTACTTCCAGTTGGATATTGGAGATAAAATGAAACATCTACTGTTTGGTGCTCTTTCTACAAGTTTTGGGGGAGAGTGGTACACAAAGCTGGCCACTCTCAGCTGACATTTGCAGGCATCAGCTGACTCCCAACCAATGGATTCAGCCAGCACCTGCAAACATTGGCTGTGAAAGTATTCTGCATCTCCCCTCTTCTTCTTGGCTGGGGAGTAAAACTAGCTTCTCATTCAAAATGCTAGGTAGAAGTTCTATTCATCACACGGAGGGTGTCAGCAAACAGGCCACAGAGGGCTGCAGAAAGGGATCTGCCCCCTCACTTCTGTTTCGTTGCTTCCCTTTGTACCAGGCTTTCTTCAAAGAAAAAACTAGCAGATTAGGAGAGTAGCTGGTTCTGTCTGCAGATAAAAAGGTAGTACCTCAAGAGAGCAGTGGGTTCTGTCTACAAATAAAACACTGGCAGATCAAGAGAAGAACTGATTCTGTCTATAAATAAAATTGTAAGACACCTTATGTCCCAATTATAGGAGAAAGGCAGGATCTTCTTCTTCTTCTTCTTGCACAATGGTTTCCAAACTTTGGTCCTCCATTTGTTTTGGACTTCAGCTCCCAGAAGCCCTAGCCAACATGGCCAATGTCAGGAATTCTGGGAGATGAAGTCCAAAACATCTGGACGACAAACTTTTAGATTCATTGATCTAGCACATCAAGAGAGCAATTGGTTCTATCTGTAAATAAAAAGCTAGCTCTTCAGGAGAGCAATGGCTTCTGTTCCAAGTTGCTCTCTGCTACACTAGGTTTTTCACAGAAGAGGGTGTGGGTGTTTTACAAAGGGAGGGGATTTTCAAATATGAAACAAATCCTGCACTGTGATCTGAAATTGTGTAGTCCTTTTTACCAGCTCACGGCTCTCTAATCCCATATACAACTGTCTTCTGTTGCATCAGAATGCATTTTTTTCTGTTCATTTTGCTATTTTATAAGTCCACGATTTATATTCCTGTAAGGTTAAATCCTTGGAAGTCAAATTAAATAGCAGCAATAAATTGCTATGATGTGGCCTTCATAAATCTTACCCTCTGGATGTTCTCCTCCAGAACTTGGCTGTTCTTCTTCAGCTTTTTTAATGCTGATTTCCTCCACTGCAAAATAAACATAGTTAACAGACTAATTTGGTTAAACTTCTCTATTAAATTATTTTTGTGTAGCCCATTCTTAGATATATTTTGGCACTTTGGAAAATCAGAAGATTATGGATTATGGAGAGATATAGCTATGTATCTGTAGCTGCATTTCCAAGTGAAGGATCTCAGCCCATTTTTCCAAATTGTCTGCAATACAAGGATCTGACTGACCTTGATACCATCATACCTGCTTGAACACACACAGATTTGTCTGGTTTTGGAAAGCTGGTTCAAGACTGGACAGGAAACCATCAGTGGTAGGGTTAGGAAAGAATCTTGCCTGAAATCCTAGAGATCCATTGACTGTCTAGAGTGACTGACCATACTGGATGGACCAATGATCTGATTCTTTATAAGGCAGATCTCTATATTCCTAAAGACCTGCTTTCTAGAAATCCTGATCTCAAACACCATCCATCTGGATCTGACTGAATGGTCCTTAGGAAAATAGGCCGTAATCCTGTATCATAGTTATGAATAAGTAGCGTGAAGGTAAGCACTCACAATTGTCATGTAGTCATAGTCCCTCCACAGCCCCAGTTTGTGGGGTACATAAGGACCATGAAAGTATCTTGGTTTTTACTTATGAGGAAGCGGCAGCTGCGATTGACAGGGACCCATTCCCCTGAGACTTGGGAAGCAGCTGGCTGCCATTCCCACTACATCGTGGCTGGTATAAATACACCAGTGGAAGAAGTACATAAGCAGTGGCACAGCAGCAAAGATGAAATGGCCAAGGGTGCTGCAACAATGCAAGGGCATGTGGAGGGTAGGCAACCTTTCCCCTTTAAGGGCCAAGGGACTTCAGCTCCCAGAATCCCAAGAGCTATTGGCCAACATGGCTGAGGCTTCTGGGAGCTGAAGTCCTTCGGCCCTTAAAGGGGAAAGGTTGCCTACCCCTGATAAAGTCATCCCCAACAGGAGAGAAATCTGTCCTGATAGTTCCTAAGTAACCCAGCCAACAGAACTATTTTCTCTCCTGACAGAGATGTGCTCTGCTGCTGCCTTCCATTATCATTACACACCATTCAGAAGTTGCCTTGTGCCTCCATAACAGCTATGCCAATTTAGACATTTACCACCAGTGTGAGTTGCCAACAAGGTTCTGGGCTGGGATTTGGAACAAAATGGCAAAAAAATCTGGGGACCCAAAGTTGAGAGCCACTGCTCAAATTTGCCCTGTTACTATACATGGGGCAGTGCGCCTTACAGGACTGGCCCAGTGTACTCCAGAACATAGCTGCCATCCTGTTCATGAATTACGATGGCGTAAGTCTCATTCGTGCCATTGCAATTCACTTGTATGGTCACTGCACAGGTCCGATATCTTTTCCAAGCACTCAGTGATCAAATATCCCCACAAAATCTAACTTTTAAGTGTTTCTGCCAACATTGAAATTGCTATCTTGATGTGTGTGTGTCCTGCACTGTTTAAAACATAGGTTTTGGGGGGACATTGGGAGACATAGGCTGCATCTGCACTACAGAAATAATGCAGTTTGACCCAGCTTTAAGTGCCATGGCTGAGTACTATGGAATTCTGGGATTTGGAGTTTTGTAAGATATTTAGCCTTTGCTGTCAGAGAGTGATGTTTGTGCCACAACAAACTAGAAATCCCAGGATTGCACAGCATTGAGTCATGACAGTTTAAGTGGTGTCAAAGTGCATTATTTCTGTAGTGCAGATGCAGCCATAGCTACAGAGATATAGCTATGTCTTTGTAGCTACATCTCCAAGTGAAGGATCTCAGCCCATTTTTCCCAATCGTCTGTACTACAAGTTCCCCTTTGGGGAGAAATTTTAACACATTTCTCAGTAGACAAGAATGTAGAAAAGATTCATTGATTAGGGAAAATCTGAAGACCAATACTGATTTTATTAAATATATAATGAATAGACTTATTGTGCTGTTTACTCCCTTCTTTGGAATTAGACAATCTCGTAGGATCGGTGGATAAATTGGATTAACAAACCACATGTAAAAAAAAAAAATAAGTGGAAATTATGACATGTTTGCCACTGTATGGGCACATGTTCATCTCTTACTTACAGTATTTTCGCAGGCTCTCCAAACTATTGTGCAACTTTAAGGCTTCATTATTTTTATTGCCACTAGCTTCTGCGTGATGGACTGGAATATCTGAGGAAAAGGAACAAACCAAAAACATATGGACTATTGCTACCTTAGGCCATAATATTAAAAGCCAGCCAGAAGGGGGGCAGTGGACCGAACTATCAGATATATGGACAAGTTTGAACATGACAGGGAAAATGTGGAGATTCCTTGTTTTGCGGATGCTGAAATCCTCAGATTCATCCACATTTTTCTCATCCTACCTTTTGTTTATGTGTAAATGTCCCACAGAACAGAAAGCCATTTACCAGGCAAAAAGGGGATGCCTCTGGGTACCTGTGTATCCAAGTGCTTAGATCAAATAGGTTTATTGGCAGAAATTATGGTCCAACTAGAAGACAAAGATCTTCATTAGCTACATTTGCCTTCCTTTTAAAGGTCCATTGAGAGACATGCCACAACCTATGACCACATGTTTATTTCCTGAGAATCACAAGGGAATACCCTTATTTTCCTGCGTATAAGACTACTTGTTTACCTGCAAAATCTGTGGCTAAAGGGGGGGGTCATCTTATACGCCGGATATAAGGATAATGAGGCTAGAGGTTCTAAAACTCTATATTTTGACTGGAAACATGGGGGGGGTCGTCTTATACGTGGGTCGTCTTATACGCCGGAAAATACGGCGGTTCTCATTGTTGGTAATGTAGTCTTAAAACTGCGTAATGCTTTATGCAATCTCAGAAAGCAATCAAGTTTCTGAAGTGAATAATTGGCACATTGTTGTTTTAATGTTTTTTACTAGTAGAGAATAGCAAAAATCAAAAAATCACCAGCTCCCACCTAATTTAAAAAAAAACAAAAACCCAAAGAGGGCGGATTAAAGGGAAATGCCCAGACAGCACCCAGCTGCAGTTTTACAGCAAGGAGAAGAAAGTTGACATTGCCCTCCCAGATTTCCAGCAACTTCCTGGAGATCTGAAACAGCTACATAAGCTCTTAGTGAGATGATGGAGGGGTGCTTCCTACTTTCCCCATTCATCCAGTAAATGGTCATGGCAGCACAGTCCAGATGTTTGGAAGCTGCCTTGCAGGTGGAGGAGAGATGCAGAACTGCATGGGCGGAGTATTATTCTCCACCTGCCCAATGTAGGATGCTGGCCGGTAGCCAATGTCTTTCACATGCTCCCCTGGTCTTATTATAGTACCGCTAAACTGTGTAAATACCAGAATAAACCCAATAATAAGAAATGGGTTGACTCTGACACATGGGGACCCTATAGCATACTCTTGGCTGGATTCATTCAGAGGAACATTGCCATTGCCTTTCGCTTAGGCTTAGAAAGGAAATAGGGAAAGGAGAGGAATAGATAGAAGGTAAATGTTGACAAGAAGGTGAAGAAGTGAAGAGAATGAAGAAAGAGGAGGAGAATGGGGTAGAGAAAAAGAAAAGAAGAGAAATGAATAAGGAGGGGCAGTAAGAAGAAATTACTAAGAAGGTGGAAACGCTATTGACCAAGGATAAATATATATAGATCAGAAATATGTATTTTTAAGATTGTGCTTTATGTGCTAGATCTGTTATGGGTTAAAAGATTTATGTTTTTATGTTTATATGTGGAAATAATTAATTTTTTTTAAAGAAAGAAAATGTGATTTGCTCAACATCACTTAATGGGTTTCCATGGCCAAGTGAGAATTTGAGCCTTGGTCTCCTGGAGTACTAGTCCAATACTTAAACCATTACACCACATTAAATCTTTGGTTATTATTTGTTGTGCACCATCTAATAATAATAATAATAATAATAATAATAATAATATGCTAAAAATACAATCAATGGAGAACTCTCTTGTTGGTTCCTTTGTCCCTAATCATACAGAAGAAAACAGCTGAGGCAAGTGATACAAATGATAATCCTTGTGACTGAGAGTCATTTAATGGAGGCTGGTCTAATAAGGCAAGTGATAATGATGATTGAAAAATAAGGTTTGGTTTTAAACTCAGGTGGTTACTCACTACAACCAGTACAGTATTTCTTGCTCACTATTGTATATTTACCTTTCTTTATATAGATCGTATGTACAGTAGGTTGTATGATGACATGCTTTGTATCACTCGCCACTTCTTTCTCTTTTTCTTCCTTCTCATCATGTATTGTAACAAGTAATCTGGAAAACGCTAAATGAATGAAGTACATGTAATGTTTTAGTAACAGTTGGTCTTTTAGGTAAAGCAATGCTAGATGAAAACAAAATTTAACTGAGCTCTCTATTAACTGGCAACTCTAAAACAAATTCAGACTTTGTTGTAACTTCACAAGTCAGGTAAACAAGAACATGGAGAAGAACATATTACTTGTACCACTGAAATGAATGATAATTCAATGATAATTGCATAATATGCTAATAATACTTACAGTGCAGAAATGCACACATCCTGCTATCCTCATCCCCTGAGCCAAAGGACAAGATAGATGAGTGAGGACAAAACTATTTACTGAAAAATGGCAGATGGCAAAAGATTGATATAGCTATTGTAAAGGGAACCAAAGCTTAGAAATTTTAAATAATTAGCCCCTTTAGTCCCAAATGTCAACAGACAGCAAAGATGTCATTTTAAATTTTGCTGTGGTTCTAAGAGCAGAAATCCAGTTGAAATGTAACTTCCATAAAGACATAAAATCTTTAAAATGGGTGGGGAAAGCATGCCTCTTTAAATACTGTTGAAATACAAACTGGAGCATTTTTCTGGACATTGGCTGTGCTGGCTAAGGCTTCTAGGAGTTGCAGTCCAACAACATCTGGAGCACTGCACAATTCCCACCCCTTCTTTAAAGCAATTCTGAGAGACAACTATGGAACAGTTTTACCAGTTTAAAATGCAAGTACTCTTAGGTAGCAAGTGCAAGTTCGACAATGTCTACTGGATGTCATGGGGCAGTGATGGTAGTATTTGGTATGCTTGTTAATTTTATGAGTTACATACATGATCCAAGATGCCTAGCAATAAAACTACAATATCATAGTGTGGTTTTTTTTTTAAAAAAATCTCATTCTATTTCTGAGGTGCAAAAACCATTTATTATTGCATCCTTCATAATTGCTACTCACTTTTCAGTCCTCTATGCCTCCATGGCCATAGTTCAAGCTGGCTGGGGGACACAAAGAGTTGTAGTCCAAAAAAGGAACATTTACAAGCTCTGATCTTTAAACATGCTCACAAACACAGAGTCAGCTATCAGTTATGATGAGAGGGAAACTGTAGTTCAAAACATTTGGAGGGCACCAGGCTGCTTGTTCCTTTAGTAACTTGATCAAGAAATATATTGCTTAGGTTTATATAAACTTGTATATTAAAAAACATACTTGGACAGAAATTACAAATGTACCTGTCATGCAGCAGACACCCTCTCACCCTCTATGCAAAGGGATCTTGTAGCATCTTTGAGACTAACTGTGCGAAATGTGTTGTAGCATAAACTTTCATAGACTTGGTCTATTTCCTCAGATGCAATAATGAAAGCTTATGAGACAACTTCTTTTGCACAGTTAAACTCTGAGGTGCTACTAGATCCTTTTGCATACTGATATTCTAGACTAACATGGCTATGTCTCTGAATTCATCTCCCCCTCTGTGTGAGAAAGAAGGGAACCAGTTTCAAGACAGTGCCTGCTGCTCACCATATTTTATATTCTTGTACTAAAATAGCCAGGATCTTTAAAATGCTGCTCAGATGAAAAGGGAGACGGAATCCTACTGTTCTCCAACTCCCATAAAACCAAGCCATTATAGCCAATTGTGAAGAATACTGGGAGGTTCAGTCCAACAATTTCTGGAGGGCAACACAACTCCTATCCATTTTAGTTGTGTTCTTCTTAACAAAGCATGCAATCCTAAATGCCCTTGCTATAAAGAAAACCCCACTGGACCTACTTCACCCACTTGGACTTACTTTCAATTAAACATGCAGAAATAGCATTTGATTAACCATTCTTGCACACTTAATGGTCAATTTTTACTTATCACTGGGTCTTTCAGAAACACCTCAGCAGTATACAATGGTTCTATTAACCAAAGGGAGCTGGCTGTTTCAGGCAACAGATTTGGAGTGTCATAAAAGGACAGCACATTGTTAGTTACTTAATTGGTAGTGATTGGGATTTTATTGCCAGAAATATGGATGTGTTTTGGGTTTTAGTTTGGTTCCAATATAACTTGACTGGCTTTGGGTAACATAGCTCTTGGTTGATTTGTGGTGGGATGTAACTTTCTCCTCTGCCTCAGGCAAAAGGTTTCTTGCATTGATCCTGTTGCAGAGGATCATCCCCTATTAAAGGAGCTATTAGTGGGAACTGACCCCACCAGAGTGCAGTGACTTAGGGGGGTTGCAGACTGCCAGAGATAGTGTGAATTCAGTCCACTTTTAGGGTTAGGGTTAGTGCTAGGGAATCATGGGAACTGTTATTTTTCTGAGACATTGAGCCTCCTCTGTCAGACAACTCTGGTGCCACAATAAAATACAGTTCCCATGATTCCCTAACCCTAACCCTAACCCTAAAAGTGGACTCAATTTGCACTATTTCTGACAGTCTGCAACCCCCCTTAGATCAGTTCTGTGCTCAGAGGAATTGCAGTGGTCATACAGACCTGATACGCCTCTTGTCCCATTTCTCAGAAATGACACCTCCCCATGAGTTGAGTCCATAGTAGACCCATGTACCTTCCCTGATGTTCAGATGAAAACATGAGAAAGGATGAAAAAGCCCTGTCTGTGTATGTGCCTTCAAGTTGTCTGTTGACCAATGGTAACCCTATGAATTCTATAGGGTTTTCTTAGGTAAGAAATACTCAAAGGTGATGTTGCCAGTTCCTTCCTCTGAAATATAGCCTGGAGCACCTGATATTCATTGGCAGTCTCCCATCAAAATACTAACCAGGGTTGACCCTGCTTAGCTTCCAAGATAAGACAGGATCTGGTGCCTTTAGGCCTAGGACACACAAAAAAAAAATGTGTCCTTGGGAGACGTTCAGCACATAAAAATCCATTTGGCTTGCTTCACCATGTCAAAAAACTAACAACCTTCAAATAAAATATTTCTTAAATAGAGTTATTGCAAGGCCTGTGATAGAGGAAAAAACATTCAGCAAAGAAATATCGTGCCCCAAAGCATTTAAAAAACTAAAGCCTCTAGCTTTAGCTTCCTCATAATCTTTTGCATTCATCTCAGTGAGATGTACACTGAAGTCTGACTGTGAAGAACTGTCGCTTGGGATCAGAGGCAGGTACTTTAACATGTTCCAAATTAAGTGAAGGGAGTTTGTATGGAGTGGAGATATAGAGGTTTAGTCCATGATCATATACTAGAGACTTGGAAGTTGTTCAGTAAAACTGATTGGCAATAAGATTTGGGATGTACTGAAATAAGAACTTCTTCACAAAGCAATGAATTTGTTTGTACAGTCCACTGCCACTAAATATTATGTCTATGGGCTTCAAAGGTGGGCTAGAATGACCAGTTTACAGAGGCTAAGGGCCTTTGCAGCCTGCCAGAAATAGTGCAAATTGAGTCCACTTTAAATTGAGGCACTGCCCTGGCTCAGTGCTAGGGAATCATGGGAACTGTAATTTATTGTGGCACCAGAGCTCTCTGACAGAGAAGGCTCAATGTCTCAGAAAAAAATACAATTCCCATGATTCCCTAGCACTGAGCCAGGGCAGTGCCTCAATTTAAAGTGGACTCAATTTGCACTATTTCTGGCAGTCTGCAAAGACCCTATGTCTACAAGTGGCTGGCTTCTAGTCAGAATGTCAATATGGAACCTCTAGTATGCTACTAGATACCAGTTGTGGAAACTCATTGTGGTGGTGGGGTGGGGATTGCATTCTAATCCAGCGTGTGGGCTTCCAGAGACATTTGGTTTTCTATGCAGGAAGCAGAATGAATGATCTCTAGATCCTGGTAGGGAGTGTAGTTTGTGGTCCCCTCAATGTAAAGTCCCATCACCCCATGTTTGCATAGCCAACTTTGAAGGTTCATGGGAATTATAGTCAAATAATACTGGGAGCTCCACAAGCAGGCCAGATGTGAAAGAGGATGGAACCTGTTGATAGTTGTATAGCTAGAAGAAGGAATTTCAGATGTTTTACATGAAAAGCAGGCCAGAGGTTGGCCACTCCACAACTAGATGGCCTCTTGGTCTGATCTACTGACTCTTTTATGATCTTAATATTAGTGGAAAATGAGGAAAAAATGATAGTTGAAGGAGAGGTAAAGGAAGAGAAGGTACCTATTTCCAGACACCTTCCTGGGCAGAAGTGTTGGAAGCAAAAGGGAATACGCCTAAAATCTAGTGAGGAACGTTACACATGCTCATACAGCAGATGTGAAGAAGCATTGACACTCTAAATCAGTCATTCCCAAATTATGATCCCCCAGATGTTTTGGACTGCAGCTTCAGGAATTCCTGATTGTTGACCAAGCTAGCTGGAACTTCTGGAAACTGAAGTTCAAAATATCTGGAGGACCAAAGTTTGGGGACCAGTGCTCTCAATGTTTTGACCTACAATTCCCATCAGCCCCTCTGAACATGGCCAATGCTAAGGTGGCATCTGTGTGCCAAAGGTTCCCCAGTCTTGGAAACAGGATAGAAAGGTCCAGCTGAAACAGAGGTCGAGATTAAATTCAGGATAGAAAGTGGTACCATAGAAAGGTTGTTTATGATGCCCACACCTATTTGATTTTATTTGGGATATTGCTTTGAAGCATTACAACAGCAGCAGCAGCAGCAGCAGCAACAACAACAACAACAACCCGCACAATAGTTTTAAAATAGTAATATCGCAAGACGTTTCTGTTTTTAAAGGGCACAGATAGAGTTTGAAGAGACCTTACCTTCAGTAGCTCTTGTAAATATCAATGAGAATAAAATCATAAACGGTAACAGATTCATAAGGAAAACTGGCCCACGTCTCAAGTCATTCTTCTGGGCCGGTCTCGTGTTTTCCAGCTGGAATCCTTCGTGGAGCATTCTGTGGTAACTCACTGTGACATCACCATGGCTTTTAGAGACAGAATGAAGCAGTCAGAGGAGAATAGGAGACTAGCATTTACATAGCCAGTACAAAACACACCTGTAATTTTCTAAAAGGCACCTTATGTTACAAATGGATCTGTTTTCCAAAATAAAATTATTTGCACACTGGATTGATTTTTCAGGAGACTGCGTCTCTTGTTGTTTTGTGCCTTCAAATAATTTCCAGTTTATGGCAACCCTAAGACAACCTTATTATGGGGTTTTCTTGGCATGTTTTTTCAGAGGGTGGGTTGCCATTGTCATCCTCTGAGGCTGAGAGAATGTGACTTGCCCAAGGTCGCCCAGGGGATTTCTATGGCTGAGCAGGGATTTGAACCCTGCTCCCCAGGGTCATAGTCCAATACTCAAACCATCACACCACACATATACCCAGATTATGGAGAGATTGTAAAATGTCATGAATAGATATGGGAATCAGAACTTTCAATTTTCTTGGATCTCATTCACAGATTTTGGGAGGCGGAATTTTTCTTTTGTGATGGGATAAATGCTCACCTGAGTACTTTAAAAACAACAACAACCAAGGTATGGCTGCAAAATCCTACATGAGCAACAATCTGTAGGAAGACCAATGAAATGTCTTACCAGTTAAAGTGTTCCCTGAAGCAATTATCATACATGAAAAAGAGCAAAACATGCCCTCTTTGAAACTATTGCAGGTAATATATTTAGTTTATATGGAAAGACCTATGTTGAGATCCTTATCCAGCTATGATGCTCTCAGAGTGATCTGGGTCTAGTCACTGTCTCACAGCCCAACCAACTTCACAGGACGAAACAGGGATGTGAGAGAGCCATGTTTACTGCCCTGAATTTCTCGAAGAATAAAAGGTGGAGGTGAACAATATAAATGTATCCAGTAAACTGCCATCCCTTCTGCCCCATCTTCCAGAGTGGCTTTTCTCAGTTATAGCACTACAATAAAATGTAACATGAAAGAGTCATCCCACAGGCTGTTGGCTGTTCAGAAACTCAGGGTACACTGTAGAAATAATGCAGTTTGACACTGCTTTAAAGTGCTATACCCCCATCCTATGGAATTCTAGGATTTGTAGTTTTACAAGGTCCTTGGCCTTCTCTGCCAAAGAGTGCTGGTGCCTTATAAAACTACAAATCTTAGGATTCCGCAGGATGGCGCCATGACAATTAAAGTGGTGTCAAACTGCATTATTTCTACAGTGTAGATGCACTCTAGATGGCCTGACCTTCAGTGACTCCCCAACAGATGTCTATGAGTATAATGGAACTTTCTTTTCATTCTCCCCACTACCATTGCAGTCTTCCACTCTGTCCAAAAAAAATGGTGCCAGAAGACTTCTCAGTCCTCTACAACAGAAAGGGAGAACTGTAGGGGAGAGAGGGAATTGCTGCCATCCCAATTCCACTGACATATCAATCAAATGGAAGCAAACTGTTGGGTTTCAACCCAAAACTGATTTTGCCACCTACTTTTTACTCCTGAAACAAGGTAGCTGAATATCTGCAACAGACCATGGCTAGTGGGTTGTGACTACCTGTCACAAAGTAGTTTAAATGCCACTTGCCATTTTTTACGCTGCTTGTCCTCACAACAACCCAGCAGGGTAGATCGATATTATTTGTATTTTACAGGGGACTCAATGATGAGAAACAGCAGCTTGTCTGGATACAAGCAATGACTGCATCCCGTTTTTTCCAAATCTTAGTGCAATGTTCCATTCACTGGAGTTCCCCAGCATCATCATATGTAAACCTTCCAAGGGATAAATACACATGTCAAGAAATACAGATTCTCCAAGAATATTATTTTCTCTGTCCTTCCTTAGTATCTTGGTACTCTTCTTGTTTGTGTTGATTGCTTAATTATATTGTAATGATATTGGTTGGAATCCTGTTGGGCAGTTAAAAATACATAACCTACAGTTAAGGATTTGTAATGGCTATATATTCATGAGTCCCACATAGTCCCTAGTTTAGAGACCATGAAAGCCCCTCCAAGCCCCACTTACTGGGCAACAGTTACTGGGAACAATGGGATCTGTGCCCCTGTTGACTGAGAAGTTCTCACATCAGACAGTCACTTCTACATTGACTAGGGAATGGATCCCCATTGATCCCAGTGGCTGCTTACCAGTAAGTGGGATTTGAGAGGGTCTGGCTGGACTCTACTACATAGCACTATAGTTACAGTGTTATATACTATGTAATGGTCATGTAGGATCCCATCTCATATTTGCATGTGTTTAACTATACTGCATCTGGTTCAATTTGTACTCTGCCTTGATTCCCAGTTCAGGAAGAAAAGAAGGTTAGAAATACTGTGAATAATGATAATAAATAATAACGCTTAAACCCTCTTACTTGTTTCAGTGTCTGAACAGCAACCTGTTGTTGTTATCTGTTTTGATGATAGGGTAACCTGCTACTACTTTTCTAAAACTCCTCATCACTTTTTTTCTGAGGTACAGAATTTATATTCATTATTCTTAATTTATAAGAGAATAGCATCAATTTTTTTGGGGAAAACCCGAAAGAATCAAAAAGTAATTTTTCAAAGTTACTGGAAACTGTTATTTGTTGTATGAATAGCATAAGTTGTTTCTCACACTACGTTTGAAATATGGCATCATTGTGCACACATCACTCACTCCCCAAAAAACAGTACACATCATTTGTAACCCATTACTCTCAATATCTGCCTACTCTTCTTACAAATACTACTCTATTTATTACCAATAGTAGTTTCTGTTATTATTAGTTTGATTATTACTCCTATTGTTCTTGTTACAATTATTACACTTGGTATGCCTTCTCTTGGTTACTCTTGTTATCACTAGAATTATTTCTGTTACTACTTTCCTTTTTTCTCAACAGCTGTAATTACTGCTATTACTCTTCTCCATAGAACTGAAATGGGACCCATTGCTGTGCTCTGGAGCTAATAAAACCTCCAAGGGAAGGAAGTGGCCACATAAGGAAACAGAGGATGGAATAGATAGAGAGGGAAGATAGAAACCAGTGGGAACCAGTGAAGAAAACAGAATATAAAACAAGTGAAGGAGGCCTAGACAAGAGTGGGAGGAAAAAATTGAATTGAAAAGGACAAGAGAAACAAAAAACATTTAATGTCCAAGGGAGAGAAAAAAAGTTTGTTGCAAAAGATGCAAGGCAGTATTAAAATGGAAATATTGGGAAGAACCTATTGTGAAATGAGATGAGATGCTAAAAGATCTCATCTAAATCATCATCTTATGCTAAAAGGGGTAGAGCAAGCCTGAATACCCTGGCTTGTCTGATTTTGGAAGCTAAGCAGGATCAGCCCTGGTTATTACTTGGAAAGGAGACAGCTGAGGAATCCTAAGTGCTGGAGGCCATATTTCAGAGGAAGGCAATGGCAAACCACCTCTGAGTATCCCTTGCCTAAGAAAACCCTATGAAATTCAGGGGGTTGCCGTAAGTCAGCAGGCAACTTGTAGGCACATTTGCACCGAGGAAGAAAGAAAATGAAGAAGAAAGAAATAGAGCACATTCTGAAGAATAGGCCTCTAATTTTTTTTTTCTTTAGCACCCCCCCTCCCAACACACACTTCCAAAAACAACCACCACCAAAGCCTCTTTTAAAACTGTCATGGGTTAAAAATAGAGTGTAAAGGCAGATGGATGAGTAAAATCTCGATTTCAAATGAAACATTGACGGTGGCGAGAAGGGAAGTAGATACTGGAAACAGAAAAGATTGACACTCGGAAACCAAGTCCAGGAACTATAGTAATTTACTCACACACAGACTTACTTGAATAATGCCCAGCTCATCCTTAGTCCAGCTAAAGGTGGCTCATTTCCAGTCACTTTAGATCCTGTCATTACCCAGCAACTGTCACTGACAAAATCCAGCCAGGAAGATTTTTCTTCTCACTCCTCAAGGAAGAAGGTGGGAGAGACTAAAGTTCATCCATGACTCTTTTGCAGTATACTCAGGTGGGTGGCATGAGGTACTCACATCCCACAAAAAGGGTTTCTTGTGTGGCAAGTGCAGGCCTTTTGTGTCCATCTTTTGGGATATTTTGGGTTAGGGAAGTGGGTTGAGCCCTGAGGCGGTCTCCATATGTGCCACCGAGACGCAGACTTCATAGACGCGAAAGGTGGCGAAGGCACCACCAATGATGCAACATGTGCCTACAATGTACCACCAGTTGAACACGCCAAATGTGGCTCCTTTTAAAATGCAGTAAATGCCAAAAGAGACTGCAACAAAGACGGAGATGATTTGTGTACAGACAGGTGGTCCCCATCTATCCTCTTGCATGGTCCAGCCTGGTGAGAGTCAGTCTTGTGGTGCAATTGTCAAGGATTCTGAAAAACGTCTTATTTTTGCACAGTGAAAAACAAAAACAAAACACACACACACACACAGGGCTTGTAGCTATTCAAAACAGAAGATGAGGTTGCTGAGAGAATGAAATATGGTCTATCATGCTGTGTTCATACTATCTGCAATATGTAGTAGTACTTGACTTAAAGGATCAATGTGGGCACCTTATCATGATTTCCAATTAGGCAAAGTGCCTTATAATCCATCTGGTATCATCAAGCCCCTTAGAATACACAATGCCTTCTTAATTTATTGGGCAGGAGGAGTGAGGTGAACATCAGAGCTTAATAAAGTACGTGTGTGTGTGTGTGGGGAAACCCCATCCCTCAGCAAAACTGTTATGTTGCCATGTTCAAAGTGGAAAATTCCATCTCAGGGGTTTCAGTGGAATCTAAAATAAGGTTCATGGTACTATTTCAATTCTAAGCCTGAGGGCAAGGAAATGCCAAATTAACTGTATGCTGCTCTGGGAGCCTTTTTGGCTCAAGGTTGGGGGTATAGTTATTTAAATAAATGAATAAAATTAATCAATACAAAAATAATATTCAAGGAAGGTCCTCAGAGCTCTAACAAAAGTAGCTCTTCCACACAAATGCCAGTATCACCTTTCCACACGGATGTTTGGGTCAGTGTATTGCAGAGCAATGGTTCTCGACCTTTGGTCCTCCAGGTGAACCTCTCTATGGACTTCAGCTCCCCAAAGTCCCAACCACCATGGCAAATGGTAAGAGATCTGGAAGCTGAAGTCCAAAACAAATAGAAGATCCAAGTTTGAGAACTATGGTTAGCACGCTGGAACGCAACTGGACAGGCCAAAATCCAAATTTCCACCCAGCCATAACCTGAGTGACCTTGAGCCCATCATGATCTTCTAGCTTAGCCTACCTCACAGACCTGATGTGAGGATAAAAATGGGGCACACATAGACCACTCTGAGCTCTTTGGAAGAAAGGCATGATATACTTAGAATAACAATGAAAACAGGTGAGTGCAAGATCTGTCTGGTTGTTGGTGTGGAGATGCAAGGATTACATGAATAGTTTGGCTAGAAGGACAATAGAAGAATATGTAGCAGCACTTCACCATGAAGGTAATGTGTTGACTGGCCTCAGTTTAAGACAGGGGTAGGCAACCTAAGGCCCGGATGCGGCTCCCCGAGGCCTTTGGACCGGCCCCAGGCCGGTCCTGGCGCTGTCGCCCCCGCCCGCCATAATGATGTAGATTATTGTTGTTATTACTTGTTCTTGGGGTTTTCTTGGCAAAATCTCCACAGGGGGTTTGCCATGGCTTTTCTGGGGCTGAGAGAGTGTGCATGCCTATTTTTTTTTAAAAAATTGTTATTTTATTTTTTTATTTTATTTTAGTTTTGGAGCTTCGGCCCCCCAATTATCTGAGGGACAGCAACCCGACCCCCGGCTCAAAAAGGTTGCCTACCCCTGGTTTAAGATTTGGGGGTGCCTCCTAGGCTATACTTGGTTAGGCTTAGGCTGTTATGCACAATACTTGACCGCATAGCCTCAAACACACCCCTTCCTCCCTGTGAATTGCAGAGGCAAGTTAGCTATTTCTCTCACAGCTGGTGTGCTTCTTCTGATCCCTTGGGAGGAATTTCATGGAGCAGTACAGTAGGTGATGAAGTTGACCACTTTACTCATTTATCAGCATGATGAGGGGGAAAACATAGCCAATTCCTGTCACACAAACCTCTGAGGACCAGATTAGGACCAGGACCTTACCTTATTTTCAGGTTCCGAGATGAAGTCCTGTGTCGAGGTTGGGAACTCTACTACATTCCTCCCTCTTTGTGTAATAAACTCAACCTGAGAGCCATCCTGTCTCCTTCCTTGTGCCATAAATGAATCTAAACTGACCCCCTCCCATATGTCATTTGTGTTACTGAGAGACATTAAACAGACCAACTTCATGTTGTTTCTCCAAAGGAAATTTGTCTCTTATCTCCTCTTTTATTGTATTTGCATTGGATAGTTAAAGTGGACATTTCTACAGAGCAGCTGCAAAAAATATGTGAAGATGTCCTCCTTTTATTTGATTCAATTTAGAAGCTTGACACTGTTTATCCTTTTGTAAAAGTCATTTTATTTCACTGACAACATTGGGCTCATCATATAGTTGAACTCTTAATTTAATCACACACAGAACTAAAATATTCTATAAATGCATTGGCTTTGACATTGTTAAAGCCCACACACTGGTAGAATTTGATGGGGGCAGGGAGCAAGAAAAAATGATATCTACAAATCATTTCCTGAAAATAAACATGTAGTCTAAACATCTGAAAATAATCAACAGTTTGTCTAAATCACTGAAGGGAACCCCTCATTTTCCATTACAGTACAGACCAGACCAGACCAGAAGCACTACCATGTTCCTTGGGAAACTATTCCAACAGAAAATTACATCCACTTCAAAATCTGAAAGAAAAAATAACCTAACACCATTTTCTAATATCTGATTTTGTTTGGGGCTAATTCTTGAAAGGGAGTTAGAGATAAGAAAGATCTATATATATGTATATGTATAACAGACTAAAATTTTAACATCCAACAAACAAATGATTGCTATTTCAGACCAGTCATGTGTATCCCAACAGTTCATAATAGTATTTTCCCCTTCAATTTTTTCCTTGTAGGAACACAGTAGAAAGTTTGCTGGGGTGTGCAGTCAATACAATACTATTCCTGGAATACCAAATGTGATGGTTTATTGCAGGAGTGAACAATCTTGGCCTTCCAGATGCTGCTGGGCTACAATTCCCACCAGCCATTTCCCATATAGCCGGTGGTGAAGAATGATATGAGCTACAGTCCAGCATGACCTGGAGGGACACACATCCCCCAAACTGGTTTCAACATTCTGATTTGGGCACTAGATATATATTAGCTTACCTTTCACTGCCCATGAAGTACATGTTTATAAAGCTAAGATTTTGATCATGATTCACCACTAGAGCAGCAGTGAAAGAGCCAAACTTTGGGCCTGAGTAGTTGGGCCAGGAAAGCATGGCCCGAGCCCGTAATTTCCTGGCCCCGGTGCTTACCTGGGTTGGTCGCTGGGTCAGTGTGGGGATGGGTGGCTCCTCACACACCTGTTCCTGCACCAGGACCTGGGACTTGTACGCCACTCCTTACCTTGCCAGCTGTCTTTCTGACCGAGAAGCCCCCTGCATCTGACATGGAAATGAGGTGCCATGGCAACGGGTGCTTCTCATTTGGATCAACAGCTGGCGAAGAGCATGTCTGATTTGCTGTGGAGTTTCTTAGAAAATCAATGCAAAACCAGGGGTTAATAACCCCAGGGTAAAAGCTCTTTATCCTGGGATCAGGCCAGATCCTTCACATCTGTGTCTAGATAGGCAGGATTAGGCATGATCCTGCCCTGGCATTTTTGGCCTGTGTCGTCTAATCTAGACAACTCAAGGCAAGGACAAAACCGGGCCTTTTGACCCTTGCAGATAACCCCGTAGTGAGCTCTTAAATTTTTTGGGGATTATATCTGAGAATGGGCTTAGTTTGGGCCTCTTGGATTCAGTTTAACAGTTCACTCTCATGCCCATTAACAGATGAGAAAACTGACACAGCTCAGCCAGTTTTTCAGGTTTGAACTGTCATCTAAGGAAAGTGCTTTTTAAAACCATTCATTTCCACTTTCATATAAAAGGGGGTATCATAAAGTTTTAATTATCACCTTTAAAATTTCTGAAAGTTTATTTTGGTTTGTAGTTGTTAACTCATCTCTACATAGGGCCTTTGCAGACTGCTAGAAATAGTGCAAATTGAGTCCACTTTAAGGGTTAGGGTTAGGGAATCATGGGAACTGTATTTTATTGTGGCACCAGAGCTCTCTGATAGAGAAGGCTCAATGTCTAAGAAAAAAATGCAATTCCCATGATTCCCTAGCACTAACCCTAACCCTAAAAGTGGACTCAATTTGCACTATTTCTGGCAGTCTGCAAAGGCCCTCAGTCACCATCCAGATTAACACATTTCCCCCAGTGTTCCCAATACCTGATATTGTAGAAGCAGATTGTGCCTTACGAGGGGGCATCAAATCAAAACAGACTTTCTGTCAATTTTTTAAAAGGTGATAATTTTTATGATGCCCCCTCATATGTGTTCACATTATTCATCTCTCTAAACTACAGAGAATAGCAAATTATTATTATTATTATTATTATAACTTCCTGAGTTAAGGGTTTAAAATTTGGTCATCACATCCAAAAGGGGAACACTACAAAGACTGATTGGCAACTGGATGGCAATATATCACCAGACTGTATTAAGGCCGTTCCAAGGTCTCACGTGTTCTTTGCCATCATGTACAAAGTGGTTTTGATCAATCCAAAGATGCGCCTGCTATTTAATTCCCTTGAGATAACACGTTCAGATAAATATTATATATCCGTTTAAGAGGAAAGATGGAAAATGCAGAATCTCCAGTACTCAAAACACTGGAACCACTGCTGGCAAGGTGCTTTGGGGACTGGGTTGTATCCGGGAAGTGGAACTATCCAAACCTCTGTTGCAGTGAAGTTTTCCTTAGGGTGTCGTGATACTTCAGTTTGTAAATTCTTGACATGACAAGAGGTTAATCAGTAAAGTATTAAAAGAATGGAAAACAACTCCCTTGTGTTTTAGTTCCAGAGAGAAAGGTGGCATAGAGCCATACATATTTTGACCAAGGGGAGTGGTGTAGGAGTATGCACATCATATTTCATCTACAATGCTGACTTCAGAACTGAGCTTAGGGGACACCGATTCTATCAGCTACAGCAACAGCAGCAAAAATCTTGCAGTGGCTTCTCCTTTTTGTCTTGTGGTTCTGTTTTTTGTTTTTAAAAAAACTATGGTGCTAAATGAATTTAAATTCATGATTTAATCTTTTAAACAGATAAATGGAAGAGCTGAATATAAATGGTTGGAATCTTGTTTAGTATTTACAGTCTTGTATTAGAACACCGTAATTGCTGGGATTCGCATTTATGGTCTTTGCACAAGCACAGCCATTGAAAATCCTCTCCAAATCAAACTTTAGAAGCCAAGCAACACTACCAACAGCGGGATTTCTAAGGGAAAGTACAGGGAAGCAAGGTGGTGAGTGAAGAAGGCTCCATTCTCAAAGGGTGCTTTGGGACAAGCAGTTGCAACAGGACCCTACAGCTGCCTGTCGGAAAACTTCTCGCAATGGGGAGAGGGAGGATGCTTCTTTATATACTGCCCCACTCTCCAGCCCCCTGCAATACCTATGTTGGAGGCACTGCCTGGCTTTTAAACTGGATTTTTAGGGTTTGAATCAGATTGTACAGCAATGACAGGAAATGAGAACATATGCGTATGGAGGGGGAAACATCTCCCAACACCCCTCAACATCTTTCATGTGACATTATGCTGTAAGATTATTGCAGGCTGTCTGTTGTATCTGCATTTTATAATTTATACCTCCTGTGGGATTAATGTTCTAATATCCCTATTCAAAACACTCAGGAACAACTGACTGATAGGGGCAAGAAGAATTGTAAGTTCTGGGCTGGGGGAGTATTCCAAAATAATCACTATAATGAGAGACTGGACTAAATTCTACAGAAGGCACACAATGTATTAGTTCATTCTCTTCTTATTCTTATTTTCTAAATGGTATCTTAAAACTGTGTCAGCAAATACTGGTTAATAGGTTTAGCCAGGGATATTCCTTAGTTGTTTATTGAAGTCACCAATATTAATTTCATCAGATAAGACTGCATGACCAGTCATCTATTTACAGTGGAGAGATTTCTATCACACACACACAAATTGGAATGTTTCTGTCATTTTCAGCATCATTTCTGCATCACTTGGACAAGTATTTAATTTGTAACTTAAAAAGAACAGAAGTAATGAGGGAAAGCAATGAAATGCAAATGGTATGTACACAACCACACTATGTCATCCATACACGCAACATGTCTACAGATTTTTTTGCATGTACAATGTGCATCAGTTGTGAACAAGCCCTGGGATGGACGGATTGTTCTACAGTTGATGGTGCTTTAAAGCCACCTTATGTCTTCTACCTTCCTCCTGAAAAAGGTCTGGATTTAGAAATATCACATTCAAGCCAAATCAGCAATTTCCTGGTAACTGAATAAATGTAACTAAGAAAACAAACAGTCAAAACAAAACAAAACAAAATAAATCATGGTAGAGGCACAGTGGTATTTCAAAGCATTTACCAGCTTTAGTATAAAGACAGTCTAGAAAGCTGCATAGGTGTCATCACAACATGGAATATGGTGTCATAGTGCAGAGCCAAGTGGCTTTGAAGGAATCCTTATAATTAAAGATTGTGGGTAAACCTGTGATAAGTAGCCCTCTGAAATTGCCCCACATCTCATGTAGTTACAACTATGGTGTATGAGTGGTACATCTAATGCCAACAGACCTGTATTCTTTATGCCTCAGAATATTTGCTTATTAATTACATAGAAGCCTCTGTCTCTTTCCATCTTCCTTTCTCTATAATATTCTATACACATACACTTGCTCACAGAGTACCTCTTTTCCAAATTCGGAAACATTTCACTTAGCCCATCAGTTCTACTTTTTAACATGTTGCCTTTCCCCAGAATTACTCACTACTGCTCACTTGCCTGAGATGGAATATAATTTTTTATAAACTGACTGTGAATGCAAAATGGATGTGACATTTTGATTGGTTTGGGTGAGCCAACCATGCTAAAACCTGCTGCCAGAGAAACTATACAGGAATCTGTCCTGCCCACCAGTCCAGTTTTCATCTGAGGCCTTTGGAATGGATGTCATTGTTTCCAAGATATGAATTAACAGCTTGTCTATGAAGGGAGTAATCCTAGGCAATCATACAGGAAAGGAAGAAACATTGATATAAAACTGGAGGTGTTTGAAGGCACTACCTGGGTAAATCCTGGCACTGCAAAAACAGTTTGCCTATTCTCCCGGATAACCAGCTTCTTCCCTGCCTATGTTATGGATAACCAGGATGGTAGTCTAAGATATGAAACATAGTGCAACTTTTTTAGGCAAATTACAGACTCACAGCAAATTACAGGCTGTTTGGACCTATGTAAAGAGCAGAAACTTGTCTCTCCATGCACACTGTACCTGAAGAACAATGCACTCAAATAACCACATAAAAAAAAAACAGCAGAAGTTTCCAAAGTACACCTAGAAACCACAATTGCAGTAAAGCTTTAAGAGCAGGGATGTGGATGGAATCAATCTGTAGTCTGGGCAAGTCCTCCTCAACCATTCAGGGAGTATGGAAAAAGAATCACTTCATCCTTTCTTTCCAAGAAGTCCCCATCATTCCAAGGAGGCACCTAGCAGCATTTTTAGGGTTAAGAGCATACATAATGGTGGGAAGTGTCTGGGAAAGCAATATTCTTTTGTCCCTGACTTTCCTGCTTTTTTGAGAATTAATGAGGCAAGTTTTGTCTGTGAAGGCCGGTGTATCCTCTAGCTCTTCTTCATTTAGCAGGAAATTGCATTTTATTTTATTTCAATCCCAGCTCTTCAGTGACACATCCTAGCTGTCATCTCTTTCTGTAAAACAAAAGAGGGAATAAAAAGTCACAGGTTATTGGCTTCATATGACTGAAATTGATGCACATTTCTATCTTTCTTACTAATATCTACAACAACATAAACTCTGTCCATCGATTCATAACATTTCCTGTTTGTCTGCATTATATTGTCTTCAAGGGCAATATTCACAAGTGGCAATTAGCAGAGAGTGCTTTATCATTCTGACAACTTTAATGGGTTATTAATTTCCTAACCTTCCTTATCTTAACTAAAAGAGTTAAACTACCTGCTCAGCTCTCTCACAAAAAGCATTCCAATCTGATATAACAAGATCCCTAATGTGCCATTAAGCTCCCATCATGAGTCAGTTTTCCATCAGGGAGTGGAAGTTACTTGGGACGGATAGCAATAAAATCTCACAGTTTGGGGAATACAACTTATTTATTTATTCATTTATTTGGCGTATTTATACCCCACTCTTCAGCTACAAGGCTCTCAAGAGCAGCTTACAAATGGTTAATTAGACGGTTCCCTGCCCTCAGGCTTACAATCTAACAAGACATGACAGAAAAGGAGAAGGGAATGGCAATGGGGAAATGGAATAAGTCCAGCAGTTCTTCTCTCTCTCTGAGGCCTGGATCATGGCAGATGGACTGGAAGGAGGGCTCTTCTTCTTAATCTAGGCTAGGCCCGATGGAGCTGGCTTGCCTCCCTCCCTGAGGCCTAGGAGGTAATACAAGTAGACCCTTGTCTATGTCCAGCAAAAGGACAAACTTTTGCCCTCTATACCCAGTGCGAGAATAAAGTGCAAGTGTAAAGAGCAGTACCTGCGGAACCAGGGCTTCAGTCTTGCAAAGAGCTAGACCACTGAGGGAAACAGAGGTAGTAGCAAAAACAGCAATATGAAATATAACACTTAGGCATGCATGCACACACACACACACACACACACACACACACACTGTGTGTGTGTGTGTACCTATATCTATATATATATCTATTTGATGGTGTGCTTTATATAAAAACAGGGTTAGCTGGTTTAAACCAGGGGTAGGCAACCTTTCCCCTTTAAGGGCCGAGGGACTTCAGCTCCCAGAATCCCAGGAGCTATTGGCCAACATGGGACTATTGGCCAACATGGCTGAGGCTTCTGGGAGCTGGAGTCCCTCGGCCCTTAAAGGGGAAAGGTTGCCTACCCCTGGTTTAAACCATAGTTTAAATTAAATGACTTTTTTTTTTAAATCGTGCTTATTTATTATTCTTTTTAAAAAAGTCTGGTTATTATTATTATTCTCTAACCTGACAGCTGTTCATTCTTAAACCAGTATCTAGTATCAGTTGCTCATTTTTAATGACTTTATATTTGGCACCCCATATCCATGGATTCAACCATCAATGTGTTGAGAATATTCACCAAAATAATAATCTAATAAGCAGGAGTCAACTTTGTCGTTAAAAAATGTGAAAAATGTGTTTTAAACTCTAAAACCCAATTTAACCCTAAAACCTGTTTTTTACTGTCCCCCCCCTTCCAAACCCTGTGCAAAACTTGTATTTTGCTTTTTTGCACTACCTATTTTGAATTCAAGTTCTGATTTTCATGAAACTCAGACTCTACCTAGTTCAACTGCCCCCAACCTGGTGCCCTCTAAATATGATGTACAACAACCCTTAGAATTCTGCAATGAACTATGCAGCCCAATACATCAGGAGATCACCAGGTTGGGAAAGGCTACTTTCACTGGTGCATTTAGGAATTTGACTGCGACCTGCTACTCGTCAGCTTCAGCTGGAAGAACACAGACTCTTCTATGGGATTGTCCACACAGGCCAAATGGCTTGGGTTCCCCCTGGCCTCACGTCGTCTAGTTCAGACTATGCAGACCTGAGGCAGGATCAGGTCCAATCCTGCCTGTTTAGATACGGATCTGGAGGATCTGGTCTGATTCCAGAGTAAATAGCCTTTACCCTGGAATAAAAAAGACTTGGTTTTACATGCAGTTTCCCTGAAATTCTGCTGTTTATACCCACACCAGTGCTCCTTGCTTTAACTGCCAGTGATCCGCATGAGAAGCCACCCAGTTGTTGCATCAGATGCAGAAACGGTGTGCCTGGCCATGTGGGTGCAGCCAGCCCCCCCCCCCCTTTCTGTGTCAGATGCGGCAAATGGGCAGATTGCCATCCGTTAAGGTAAGGAATGGCATGGTGGTCTTGGGTCCGTGTGGGGACACTGTCTGAGCTACCCAATCACCCGCTAACTTAGGGACCAAACTAAGTGAGCACCAGGGTCATGAAAGCATGAGCTCAGCCTGTGCTTTCCTGGCCCATATTGCTCTGGCCAGGTGGGCCAGTATTTGTTGCTGATTTGTATGGGTGTACTCTTTTTAACTTGTAAGCCGCCTTGACAGCCCTGGCTAAAGGCAAGGTATAAATAAAGTATTATTATTATTATTATTATTATTATTATCATCATCATCATCAGCAAATGGAAATTATTCTCTCCATTTAATACAATTGAAATTAATGCTATGAATGCAACATATGAGGTGCTCAATAAACTTCTTTGTGGAGCTATGTAATTTCAAGATATGACAGAAAATCTCAGTGTCTTTATTGTCTACTTTAAAATTATGTAAATCATCTGTGGTCATTATTTTTGTCTTCTTAATTTTCAACTCTGCCTTTGCACTTTTCCCCTCGACTTCAGTAATCATTCAAAGTCTTACTTGGAATGTCTGCATTATAGATAGTGCTATATCAATAGCAGCAATTATTATTGCAGGTGCAAAGTGACCAAATGTCGAACTGATAACTGAATGACACAAGACAGTAATTGACAAAAACTCACTCTCCCAATATTACTTTGATCATTTCCAACAAATGTCTTAGACATCAGCTCCTGCTGAATTTGTATTTTGACATACAGCCACTAAGTGGCAGCAAACCTACTGCTGTTGCTACAAGGCTGTGAGAGGAAACTATAGAGTCCCCTTCACCAGCGCTGTCTTCCAAATAAAGAGCAATTACAAATTGCTTTTTTGCCCACAGAGCTGAAGTTGGTTAATAGATTCCTATTTGGCTAAAAGGTACAACAAATGAAGCCTAAATGAAGGTCTGAGATTTAAACATACTTGAACTCCAAAACAACCTTATTAGCAGATCATAAGATATGCCCTTATAAACATCTATCTGCTGATGCCTAGCTCAAATGTCCATTAATGTGCAATATTCCCTCAAGTGGACCCCACCATGCACCCATTGCAAATATAAATAAGGAACCAATATTTGAACAGCACTGCACTCTCACATGGCATTTGGAAAACTCTGGATCCCACTCCCAGATCATTAAGAGACAGTAGAAGGTTGATGCCCAATACCCAAAATTTGTGTTCACTATCTAACCAGTTTACCACATTCCTTACATTATACAAATACACACAAACAAAAAATTGCATCAAAACAAGTCATTTCATTTTAAAGCATTTGCTTTTGCTCCTCCTTTCTAATTATACCTTCCTTTTTTGTCATGTTATTTTGAATTTAAACCTGAAGGCAAGCAGTGTCATTATTAAAGCTCTGGAACACGTTCTTCTCATTCGTGGGGGTTTGTTCCCAGTGCCCCGCACAGATGAGAAAAAACATGCACACATGTCCCATTATAGTCAATGGGTGGCAATGTGCATGCAGTTGCATGCATGCGCCACCATTGACAATAATGGGGTGGAGCGATCTGCAGATGTTTAAGTCTGTGGATGGCTAGCCTGCTCATATGGCAGGCCCACTGTACTTACCTACTAGGGAGTAAGCCCCACTGGAATCAGTAGTTCTTCCTTCTGAGCACACATGGATGAGAGTTGTGCTGTTCTTTTTGTAACCCTGGCTGAGTGGCAAACATGAGATTTCCAGCCTTTGCAGGAAGGAGGCATTTGCAAGGAAAGATTATAGAGGGATCACTTTTCTTCTTCACCCATTCCTCAACCTACTATTCCTCTCTGATGGGATTCCAAGACATATTTTTGATCAGAGAGAACCATATCCAAGATGAAATTCCAGAGGAAAAATAACAGATGAAGAAAAGGTTGATTGCCATCACGTTCACACACTCTCTGTCCTCTGTAAAACTACCCAGCACCGCATGGTACACAGATGGTAAACACAGCATTGGAAATCCCCATTCCTATCAATGAACTGAATATTTACTATGGATTTACTGTCAGGAATCAGTTCCATATTCATTTCCCCTACAACGTCTTTCACAGAAAAAGAGGGAGTGAAATATGGCAACTCAACATTCTTAGAAATGCCCTGGCCTACACAGGCCCAAATGATAAGATTTTTGTGGGTTTGTGAATGTTTGCAATTTCAAAACAGAAGCACATTTTCCCCTCCTCCTCCTCATTTAAACTATTCAAGGCCTATAAAGCCCAAACAACAAAGGCATTAGTGTCTTGACCCCAAAGCAAAGTTGTTTACTAAGAGGGTAACAAACACATTCACTCATCACATTTATCTCTCATGCATACGCATACAAAATTTCAAACTCTAGTGCAATTCTACCTTTAGGCATCCCATTTCTGAAAGAAAGCAGTATGCTCTTGTAACATACAGTTGGTCCTCCACATTTGCAGCTGTGGCTTTTGCGGATTTGATTATTCATGGATTTAATATGTTCTCTCTAGGAATCTCTAGGTCCTCCAGTGTGACTCTATGGTTAATGTCCGCCAGAATCTCCATTGGAAGATTTACAGAGAGCACTTCCTTGGGCATTTGTAGGTCCTCCAGTGCAGTTCTATGGTTAGCTTCTGGCAGATAATGACCACAGACTTGCACGGGAGGACCTAGACATTCCTAGAGAGGTGTTCTCTCAGATAAAAATAAATAAATAAATAAATAAATGTTTCACTTTCATAGGAGTCCTCCACCCGTAATTTCAACAAATGTGGATGGCCCACTGTATTTCAGAAAAGTGAGATAAATGATACAGTATTCCACATCCAGGGAAATAAACAGTTGCCCTAGTGAACACCCATACCAAAAACAAAACAAAACAAAATCACCAAGAAAATAAATGTTCAACTTTCAGAGTGGGGAATATTTGCCCGTCAGATACTCTGGCCTACTACTTTCACCAACCCCATCAAGTATAGTGATAAGGGATTGTGGAATTTATAGTTCAACATCTGGAGGATTAGAGTTTATCCCCTTCAATATACAGTGCGTCCTTGGTATCCGCTGGGGTTTGATTGCAGGATCCCCAGCCCCATTGGATACCACAATGGATGCTCAAGACCCAGCAAATACAATGGCATGATAAAATGGTGTCCCTTGTATAAAATGTATCAGTGATACCTTTATTGGCCAACTGAAATGCACAACATACTTGTTGCAAGCTTTCGAAGCTCCATGGGCTTCTTCATCAGGCAAGAGGTTGCAAACCAAACAGGAGAAAAACAATTGGAGATGTTAATCAGACGCCTCCAAGTTATTTCAGTCTTTAGTTAAGATGGCATATGGTGGGGAGGATATCTTTTGCAGGCTGGCTCCTCCTCCTTCTGACCATGTGGCTATAGGGAGATTTGCAAAGTCCAGGAAATTTAAAATCTATTTGAATCTCAACAGGGAGCCCTCTTTTGCAATCCAATCTGTCTCCATTCCAGTGAGGCCACAGGCCTCTTTGTAGGCAGAGGACATTGGATTTCTCAAGAAGTCTCCATGTTTTGCATCAAGAATATTTGGGTGGATGCAGAGGTAAATATTCCTGATGCAAAAACATGGAGACTTCTTGAGGAATCCATTCCTCTGTGGGAGTCCCAGAGTGGGAAGGGGCAAATTGTTCCCTGAATCCACTTTGCTTGTCTTCATGGCAAATACATCTTGTGCTCTTAATATTTGGCTTTTTAAAAAATAAAACATCTGTATAATGTAAAAAAACCTGTGTGTGCTGTGTTGTGTGCCTTCAAGTTGTTTCCGATGTATGGTGACCCTAAGGCGACTCTATCCTGGGGTTTTCTTGGCAAGATTTCTTCAACGTACATTGTCTTAATTTGGGGCAAGCCACCTTAGTTCCCATGTTGGGAGAAATGCAGGATAAAAATGAAACAAACCAAGTTGCCATGGAATGGATTTGCTGGTGGTGCTGGGAAGGAATTCAGTCTACACAATTAACAACTGTGCAGAGGGACAGAGGAAGACTACACACACACACACACACACACACACACCCCTCCTGGGCCTTTTGCCAGTCCCTGCCTTGTAGTGCAGGGGGAGGGATCCTTCAAAACAGGAGCCTGTTGTTATGTGTGAAGACTCTTTCAATGACTGGCAGGATTTATAGCACAGGGTACCCAGTGACAGAGAGAACCCACCTACTGTATACCATAGGGTCCCCTTTGAAGATCTCCCCAATGTCCATCTGAAGGACTGTATCTCCCATATGAGCCTGATCAAGCTCTAAGATCCTCAGAGGATGCGCCTCGCTCTGTCCCACCACCTTCCCAGGTACGTTTGGTGGGAACAAGAGCAAGCCTTCTTGGTGGTTGCTCCCAGACTTTGGAAGCCCCTCTCTAGGGAGGCTAGGATGGCTCCTTTCTTGTTCTCAATCTCCTGGCAAGTTAAGACTTTTCTATTCCATCAAGTGCTTATGAGTTGACAAGAAAGACTTTAAATAGTGTACTTTTTACTGACTTTTTAATATTTTGCTATCTGCCTTGGGTCCCATTATTGGGGGAAAGGCAGAATATATATGAGTAAGAGCCGACGTGGAGTAGTGGTTTGAGCATTGGACTATGGCTCTGGAGACCAGAGTTCAAAAACCCACTGGGTGACCTTGGGCAAGTTACACCCTCTCAGCCTCAGAAAACCTCATGACAGGTTTGCTTTAGGGTCGCCATAAGTTGGAAACAATGTGAAGCCATACAACAACAAAAATGAATATAACAACAAGAAGAACAAACAGCAGCATGTGGCTATAGCTAGGGCCAATGGGAAGGAATAAGATACCTGGGGAGGGCTAGGGTAGCCCTCACATGAAGTGAACATAAGAACTTCAGTTGGCCCAAATGTGATTTGTTTGAACTGGTTTCCTTTAGTTATGTTTCTGCTATCAGAAAAGCTCAAAGTTCTCAAAGGGCCACTTAGCCCTTGGTAAAAATTTAACTGACAAAAGATACAGTGCCCATTTTCTGTGTGGGTTCTTTTCACAGCACCCTTCACATTTCAGTACTGAGAACAGGAACAGGTGTTATTTTGTGTATGCTTCTAACAATAGAATCTGGGGACCCATTAACACTACAGAATTATAGTGCTATTATTCCACTTAACTGTCATGGTTCTCTCCTATGGAATCTGGGATTTGCAGTTTAGAGTGGAGCCACAGTGGGATAGTGGTTTGAGTCTTGGACTTTGACTCTGGGGACCAGGGTTCAATTCCCAGCTCACCCATGAAAACCACAGGGTGATCTTGGGCAAGTGACATACTCTCAGCCTCAGGGGAAGGCAATGGCAAACCTCCTCTGAACAAATCTTGCCAAGAGGACTCCATGATAGGTTTGTCTTAGGGTTGCCATAAGTCAGAAAGGACTTGAAGGCACACAATAACAAAAAAGTAAGAATTCTCAGCTATAGAGCTCTAGTGCTTCACAAAACTACAAATCCTAGGATTCCAAAGGGTGGAACCATAGCAGTGAAAGTGGAATAATAGCACTATAATTTCGTAATGTGATTTGGCCACTAGTGGAACATGGCTCTCCTTCCTTAAAATATTAAGAGACCCCGTCCCTCATGACTTATCTTGCGAGTTTCTCTGTCTTCTATCATGACAGCTGGTGTTAACAAGGGCAGACACATCCATAAAAGCATCATGACGTAGTGGTGTGTTTCCTATGTGACTCCATTCTGAACTAGTGATAGTGAGGGCGAAAATTCACCATGCTTTCTATGGCATCACCAGAACAGCAACTAACAATAATGTCTTCTCTCATTTTATGCAGCTGATTCACTGACAGCCAGGCGGGAGCCCTGGTAGCGCAGTGGCTAAATGCCAGTATTTCAGCCACAAGGTTGTGAGTTTGATCCCAGGCAGGGCTCCAAGGTCCACTCAGCCTCCCTTCCTTTAATAGGTCAGTAAAATGAATACCCAGCTTGTTGGGGGCAATTGGCTTACAGATTGTAAACCGCTTAGAGTGTGCTTAGTTCTCTGATAAGCAGTATAGAAATGTAAAGTAGGCCATCAGTATCTGCGTACTTGCCATCCGTGGATTCCAGCTTCTGTGGATGGCAAGACAATGGGGGGGGGGGCAGCAGAGGAGGAGGAAGAAGAAGAGCAAGAAGCAGCACTGGCAAGAGGTGGAGGAAAAGGAAAAGCAGGAGGCGGCAGCAGCAGCAAGAGGAGGAAGAAGATGAGAAAGGAGGAAGGAGAAGGAGGGGAGGAGGAAGAAGTGTAGGCGGTGGGGGAGGAGGAAGAAGAGAAGGAGGGAGGAGGAAGAAGAAGCGGCGATGGAGGGAAAAGTGGCAGTGGGAAGAGGTGGAGGAGGAAGAAGAGGAGGAGGAAGAGGAGGCATCCCCTGTCACCTGCTGCAGTAAGAGTGGTGAGGTGGGCTTCGGGTGGCTAGGATGACAAAGTCTCACTGTCTTCAATGGTGGTGCGGACACATGGCTGCACGACCATTGGGGACAATGGGACTTGAATATCTGCGGATTTGTGCGGGCACCAAGGGCCGACTGTACATGCTATTGCTATGGAGCAGTAGTCAGGACGCTGGACTTAGATGCAGGCTGGACTTAAATGCAGTGCAATTATAGCACTATGATACCACTTTAACTGCCATGGGTGCATCCTATGGAATTTTGGAGTTTATAGTTTGGGGAGGCACTAGAATGCTCTGGCTGAGAATTTCCAAAACTGAAAACTCCAGGATGGAACCATGCCAATTAAAGTGGAATCATGGCCTTGCAATTCTGTGGTGTGAGAGCCCCAGGTTCAGGTTTTCATTAAGTTATGAAACTCACTGTGTGATTGACCCTTCATTAGGTATAACCTTCTTCACTTGGGGCTCTTGGACACTATATGATAAGAGACAAAGGAGAAGAAAAGCCATTATGTTGCCTTGAGCACACTGGAGGAAAAGTGGCACACTGTTGCTATAAACAAACAAAATCCTGCAGCAAGGAATGATGACCCAGAGCAGAATTATATGGAGTAATCAGGTTGCTTATTTCATTATTTCTTCTACCTCTCCCTTTTTCTGGGAAGAGAGAGGATAGATTCTCATCAACCTTCATCATTAGGCAATAAAAGGGAAAATCCAGGACTTTCAATATGAAAGAAAGTCACGAGAGAACAGAGAAGGAGTGAATGAGATCATGAGCAGTTAATGACTAAGATACAACTTTACCAAAAAAATCCCAAAACCCCAAACCACACCCTGCTCTAGTCACCCACACAGGTATGGAGAGAGAGAGCTTAACTGTACAGCCTGGGTGGTAATGTATGATAATAAATACCGTGCAGCTTTGTAGCCCTGGGTTGAACTTCAGCAACACAAGGTGCCTTTCTTGAAACTACATATCTCTGAAGCTGAGGTCTAGAAGACCTGGGATGGAAACACTGCCATTTCCCCTATGAAAACTGGTTCTTTGGTCAGGTCACTTGAACCGTTGCATCCAAATGAGAGGTTCCAAAGTACACACTGGGTACACATACAGAATTTACACAGGCCCTCTGGAACCACTGGATTTGTCTGCACAGCTGCAACACTGGAGAAATGTATGCTCACATTATATTCTGAGCCAAATATAAGAAGTTTAACTGCTTGATAATCAAAAGGTTTGGCAATAGCTGCAAGCCCCCACAAAAAACTGTTTCCCCATACTCCTTGATCTTTATGACTTTTGCCCTCCCTCCCTGGAAAGCATGACTCCATTACAGTAACTAAATGTAGCCAGCCATCTAATCTAATTTGCAGTACATGTAAGGCTGGATTTAGTGAAAAGCCCAAATGCTGTAGTGCAGTTAGAGGGGAAAATCGTCACAATTTACTTTAGCAATATCCTGTGCAGGTTCTCATATAAAGGGAGATGTAGCAGGGATGGAGTCACACAGGGTCATTTTCAGTTTAATATGAAATCAGTCTTGATATTCTCAGATGATCAGTTCATTTCTGCAATCACTACATATTGGAGGGCAACTGAAATCCAGCCCTAGGAACTGATGTCAGGGAGAACAATGACAGTGCTGAAGAATTTAAACAACATACATCCAAAGTGCTTACGGAACAGGAATGTGAGAACATTCCTGTTACCACTTGCCACAAACTGCTATGGCAGAACTCTTTCAGAATTGGAGGATAATATGTTCTGGAAAGCACTCCTGCCAGCAAAAATAGATCCCTGGTAGAACAGCCAACTGCCCATTCCGCAAATGCGATGTGTTTTCTCCCTTGTCTTCCCTTCTGATAAATTACTCTGTGGCAAAATCTATAACAATAAAAGAGAATGAATACATGTCCATCCGTAACAGCCTTAACTCTTCAGGACATCATGTTAGACACCTCTCAACCTGACAAAGTACTTTTGTTTGGTGTCCAAGTGGCCCTGATGAGTTTCAAGTTGAAATTCCAAGTAGGGGACTTCCTAGAAGCAAGAGGGGGGCTGGTCATAACTCATCAGGAAATTGCAATAGATATAACAAAATCTGACAGTATTTTTGGTTGTTGCCTTAAGTCTGGGGAGGCTTCTGAGAAGTAAAAAGGGGCCTGTCATAATTCATAGGGATATAATGTTAGATGCTTCAAAATCTGACAGAGAATTTTTGCCAGCAACCGAACTGAAACCCATTCTGTCAGGTTCTGAAGTATCTGTCATGATGTTCCTATCCTTCTTTTCTTATTTCTAGGAAGGGCAGGTTTCAGTGGCTAGTTTCAAATCAAAACTCCAAAGGTGCATGTGTGCATGGGGACTCCAAAAAGTTTAAATAAGAGGGAAGCATTCCATTACTCATTGGAATATCAAAAAAGGCTAGAAAACAGTACAGGGCTCCCTGAGGCATTCTAATAAGATCTTTAGCTAGGAAAAATAAGTTGGGAGAAAAGGAAAGGGCTAAGATATTGCTGTTAACATTTCTGAAGTTACAGAAGTGGTAAATGCTAGTAAGACTCCTGAAGTAAAAAAGGAGGTGGGAAAAGAAGTGGCCCCTTGGGTTGCTGACTCCCAGGGATCATTCACACTACAGAATTATAGCACTATTATTTCACTTCAGTTAACATGGTACCATTCAACAGAATCCTGGGGTTTGCATTTTGGAGGAATCTAGCTGAGAATTCTCATGCCCTTCCCACACCTGCTAATCTCAGGAGTCCAAAGGACAGAACCATGACAGCTGAAGTGGAATAATAGTGCTAAGTAGAATTTTAGCATAATACAAGCATCCTTGGTCAGTACTTATCACATGATGTTATGCCTGTCCTGCTACTGCATTGTATTCTATTTGTTACTGAAGTGCACCTTTTCACTGATAGGCAAAACTCATCAACAGACTCCAAATCTCAGTACTATACCTTTACTGCCTTTCTGCAATCGGTCCCTTCTGCTGCAGTTCTGCTTTTCAGGCAGTCATGTGGCACCAGTGGATGTGATTCTGCTCCTCTTCCCCTTGCAGCAATCATGGCCGCCAGAACCTTACTGAAGCTGGCTGCTGAGTGCACATTCACACAGCAGCCAGCTTCAGGAAGTGGTTGGCTCAGCAGTGATCACAGATCATGTAACCAAGGATCACTAAAGCGTTATTGTGGGAGAAAGTGTGATAAGAAATGATGCCAAGTCAGTATGCTTCTAATCATAAAGTAGTGCAATTGTGGCAGGACAGCAAGGTGGTGTGATAAAAGGCCAAAACAGACGTCCGTAAAGGGGCAGCGTGACGCTTCAAGTGCTGGGTTGGGGCCGTGGCAACTGCACACCACACCCCCAACCTGGCTTTTTATCGGCGCAAAAAGCAGCAGCTTTTCCACACGCTTGTGGTGTACGGCGTATAAACACCACACCACTGGAGCACTGCAATGCTGCCTGCTGTGTGGTTGGGTGGGTGGCATAGCGCAGGCATGGGAGCAGTGCTGGGACGTGCGTCATCTAAACCCCCCCCCCCCACACACCACCCCCAAGCTGGCGATTTTTCCAGTCTGCTCAGCCTCTTAGTCTATAGCAGGGGTTGGCAACCTATGGCCCGCGGGCCGGGTCCAGCCCCCTGAGGCTTTTGGACCGGCCCCTGCCGCCCCCCGCCGCAGCGCGCGCTACCGCCGCGCACGTTGTGGTCGCTATTTTTGAAAACAAAATGGCGGTGGTGCGTGGCAGGCGTGGTGGCGGCGGCAGCCCGCGGAAGACCAGGGGAACCCCGGACCGGCCCCAGGTAAGGGGAACTTGCAGACCCCTGGTCTATAGTGTGAACAAGCCCCTGGTTTTTATGTTAATCCCATGAACAGAGGGAATGCCTCTGACAGAGGTAGTCCTCTTTACAAGATATTCTGTGTCCACATACTATTCCGCAAAAGGATAGGGAAGAATTCAGATACAATAGCATTTTAGTAAGAAATTAATGAAGCTATTATATGTTTTATGAGAGAACCTGGAGTATTTCAGAAGCCACAATAAGCTTTCTAAATGAGAAAGAAACAGAATACAAGTGTTACATAGTTACATTTCTTGAGACTCAATTAGAACTTGATTCTTCACATTTAGCTTCTTACAAATACTGCTTCTGGGAAAAAAGTAGTAAGAGCAAAAGTTCATTTCTTTAAATATCCTTTTCCAAGGCACATAGTTTTCTCTTTACAGTGGAAAAAGCTGACATTTTTGAGGGGAAAAGCAATGAGTAAGATAGATACCCCAAATTTGGCACTTAATGCCTTGATCTACACTAACACTTACCAAAGGCTCTAGTTCCTTGCGGTCTATGAGGCTGAGCTCTGTTACAAAATAATAAAAGTGCTTGTAACAGGTGTTGACGTGGGCTTCAGCCCCCATGATGATGATGCGGTCAAAGTGATGAATGTAGACATGAACAAACACTCTAAACAGCCTGCACAGGATCTTCTTGCAGATCTGGAGGAAGTTCTTTGGGAATGGTACACCTGTGAACACAGAAAGGACAGTTTCAGTTTCCATTTCATGCAACCACGGTCACTGTCCTAGTTCTTAGGGAGTCCATATAATAGGATAGCTGTGGTGGTGTCCCAGTTGTGGAATGACCTCCTTAAAGTGGCTTGCCTAATGGTTACATTATCTTTTGTTTCTCCAGTATCAAGTATATACCTCTTTATTCTCTCAGGAGTATCAAGTTCATTTTAACTGTTTTAACCATTTTACTGAGCAGACACAATGGTGGCAAACTGCTTTTCTTGCTGCCAGCACAGCAGGTATTCCTGTGAGTTCTAGACAGTATTCAACTGAACTTGCTCTAACTTTTTGACCTTAATCACTCTAGCCACCACCACACTTGTTTCATCACTAGGAGCTGCCCTGGTCATTGTTCCACATTTCAGACGTCAACTAGAACTCCAACAGAACTGCATCTGGAGACAATAGGAAATTCCCCAAAGCTGTTAAAAAAATCATCTGGATCTATCAGTCTTCTGAGATGGATCATCTTGTCTCCCCTACCCTTGCAAACCATTAGTTCCAGCAAGCCTAAATCCCACTAGATAAGGATATATCCATGGCAATGACACTACAGAGACTCCTCCATACAAAGATCACCAAAATCATCTCATCTAAGACAGAAGACCAGGTCTTACAACTTCAGTAGGACTAGGTATCATATGAGAGAGACCCATGGTTGTCATAAAATCCTGAGTCCTGATGGCGCAGTGGTTAAATGCCTGTACTGCAGCCACTCACTCATAGACCACAAGGTTGTGAGTTCAGTACTAGCCAGGGCTCAGGCTAGACTCAGGCCTGCATCCTTCCGAGGTCGCTAAAATGAGTACCCAGCTGTTGGGGGGCAATGAGCTTACAGTTGTAAACCACTTAGACACTCCATAGCGTGGTATGAAGCAGTATATAAATGAAGCTGCTTTGCTTTGAGTCTCTCCTGAAAAGACTTAACTATTTCTTGCAGACTGCCAGAAATAGTGCAAATTGAGTCCACTTTTAGGGTTAGGGTTAGTGTTAGTGCTAGGGAGTCATGGGAATTGTTTTTTTTCTGAGACATTGAGTCTTCTCTGTCAGAGAGCTCTGGTGCCACAATAAAATACAGTTCCCATGATTCCCTAGTACTAACCCTAACCCTAAAAGTGGACTCAATTTGCACTATTTCTGGCAGTCTGCAACCCCCCTATGCTATCTCAGGAAGGGAGACTGTTGAGCAGTGGGGTGGGGTGTATACCATTAGAGACCCTCTATTATCTCCTGGGCCACCTTCAGATGCAAATACAGGCTAATTTGTGAGGGTGGTGGAGGAATTACGATAGCCCATGGCCACCCTGTCCCACCACCTCTTGGGTCTCACCTGCTACTGGACAGAGTATCCTAGTGTGCAAAGATCATTAAGTCCCAACCACCCCAGCTGCAAACAACAAAGTCTCTATAACATGGACCAGTTCAGCACACTTAACTAGGATCAATCCTGGATTGTTATCTTCCCACTAACTGACTTGCATTAAGCACCAGCATTTAAACCTACAGTGGACCTGTCAGGTAAATATGCATCTCAGCTCTATTCTTCTTGTTCCTCAGGCAGGGTAACCTATATCTCCGTGTTCCCTTGAAATGGTTTCTCCTTAAATTGTATAAAAATACAATTTCTATAGCATATTCATCAGATTATAGTTAGTCAACACTAGGAAGTCAAATGCCATTCTTTACATGAAAGTTCCATCTTCTGATCAGGTTCTCCAAAACTCAAATATGGCTCCAAAGTAGTTATCTGATGCTTAAAGCAGATCCTGATTATATTCAACCACATTTTCACAATTCAAGTTGACAGCAAAAGACGGCACCACATGAAGATTCTCTCAAGGCTGTAATGTAGCTATAAAGCTTTGATTAGTACTGTCAACTATCCCATATTTTTTTGGAAAATATTTTTTCAATGTGCTTTATCACACAAGCCTCTTTTGCACTGCAATCACATTAAAAATAAAATAGAAATTTACCACCATTATTTCAGCCATCATCACATTTTGTCTTTTGCACAACTGAGAGCTACTGCCCCCATCACACTCACTTCCCATCCTGTCCCTTAACTCCCCCCTCCCTCCCCAGCATTGCTTTCTCTATTTTTTTAAAAAAAACATTCAACTTTTGTCATGCAGTTTCAGAGCTTTGCAGCTCCATTTAACATTTTAATTTTTTTAAAAAACCTTGAGGCTGCAGGGCTCCGAAACTACACAAAAACCTTAGATTTTTTTTAAAAAAAAATAGTGAGAGGGAGTGGGGAAGGAGGGGACAGTGACACCACGTGACTGCCAACTGCATAAATGTCCCAGGATGGCTTTTCGCACCCGGGGCTTCATGTGATTGCCAGCTCATTCACAGGTTTCCCCCATTAATGGGAAGAGATGGCTGGGGGACAGGGCAGCTATGGGAGGTAAGTGACATCATGCGATCACCAGTGCTGCTTTCCTGCTACTTTACCCCAAGTAAGATAACTGATCTATTAATTCACCTATATCAATGGCCCATCTATCCCCTAACATCTATTCAGAATAAAAGATTTTCAGGATCTTACACTTTCTCAGCAAAGATTTCCAAAAACTTTTAACAGGAGATACAAGGGACTAAACCAAACAGTTTTCCTGTAAAGCATGAGCTCAGTCACTGAGCCCTTTGGAAGTCACACAGAATAAATGCAGGATCAAAAACCAAACAGTGCTGTTGGTGACAGCCTCTGAATATGCTAAGGCTATCACTGGGATAACCAATATACAAAAAGCTTTGAAAAAGTTATTTTTAAATTATTAATAATTTTACTTCTATTCTAGCTTTCCACTGCCACATTCAAAGTACTCACAACTGTACACAACTGTATTTTAAAAGAATTCTGCTTAGCCAATAAAAGTTACATTTTTTTTCTGTTCTCCATAAATTAGTATTCCAGGGTAGAAAATGCACAGAGGTATCTAAAAGCAGTAAAACAGAATTGCTACTGCAATAGGTAGCAGCCACATCATTCTAAAATGCATTATTATGGAGCCCTACTTTACCATCTGGAATCAGCTTCTCATATCCTTCCTCTGTCTATTATGTCAATGAAACAGCCCTGCCATGAAAGAGACATAAATGGATAGCAGACAGCACTTAAATTTAAATGATTTGCACAAGTGTCACAGTGTAATACCTTAGTGAACAATTAAAGATAAAGGGCCTAGGAAAGAAGGAGACTCCTCCATGTGCCTATATACACTTTTTAATTTTTTTAAAAAACTCTAAATACCATTCTGGAACTGCAAAGCTTGAAAGTGCCTTAATGAGATGGTGATGATGATGATATGTTAGACATAATGGTGGTTGAGAAAAAGGAAGTTCAGATTATAGATGTGGCAACCCAGAAGACAGAGGAACTGAGGACAAAAAGAGGGAAAAGACTATGAAATATCAAGACCTACAAATTGAGATTCAACAAACAAGAAATTTCAGGGTGGGGGAATCAGCTGTGATACCCATGGGCATAGATGTTCTGGGAGCAATTCCAAATAAGGTGAAAAACATCTGAATGAAATTGTCACAGACAGGATCACAGTAGCACAATTAGCAAAAGTGACACTACTTGGAATATGACACATTATCTGACAACTGATGCCTAGTTTCTTGAATAGAACCAGAATCACTGACTGTCCAAAACTCGTCAAAACAACTGATAGAATAAAATAAGAACAACAACACAAGTCTTTCAAACACACATACAAAATCCTGATGAACAGAGTAAAAGTAGGAGCTGTAAATGTAAGATATAGACTGAAGAAGTGGCACACCATACAATGGCTGCTGGAAAACCCAACTCTAAGTGGCCTATCTTGTGTGGCTGATCCAAAATGATCTACATTACAGGCAGTGGGGTTGGCATCACCCAGTGCAATAACTCATGGTGTCAACTCCCATTGATCTTCAACCAAACTGCCACACCACAGGAATCATGAGTCTAAGGATTCTGTGTGGTATGGCAGTTTGGTTGAAGATCAGTGGGGGTTGACACCATGAGCTGTGAAGGTAGTGGCAATAGTTGTGACATAAACAACTAGCAAAATTAAAAGTATACCTTTAAATTACAGTATCATACATACATAGACCATGGAAGGTTATGGAATGCCCTTAAAGACATGGGAGTGCCAATACATCTGATAGTCCCGATGAGGAATCTGTACTCAGGACAAGAGGCTACTGTCAGAACAGAATATGGAGAAACAGAATGGTTCCCAATTGGCAAAGGAGTTGGACAAGGCTGCATCCTATCACCCTATCTGTTCAACTTGTATGCAGAACATATTATAAGAAAAGCAGGGTTGGACATGAAAGAGGGAGGAGTGAAAATAGGAGGAATATCAATAATCTAAGATGTTCAGATGACACCATAGTATTAGCAGAAAACCTCACAGACCTGGAACACCTACTAAGGAAGATCAAAGAAGAAAGTGCAAAGGTAGGCTTAATGCTGAACACAAAGAAAGCAAAAATAATGACCACCAAGCACCTTCACAAGTTCAACCTAGACAATGAAGAAATAGAAATAGTAAAAGAAGTCCCATACTTGGGATCAAACATTGATAGAAATGGGGACTGCAAGGAAATCAGAAGAAGACTAGGAATGGGGAGGGTGGCTATGAAAGAACTAGAAGAGATTCTAAAATGCAAAGATATACAACTGAGCACAAAAGTTAGAATCATACAAGTCATCTAATTCCCTATTACCGTGTATGGATGTGAGAGCCGGACAGTTAAGAAAGATGATAGGAAGAAAATCAATCCATTTGAGAAGTGGTGCTGGAGAAGAGTGCTGCGGATCCCATGGACAGCCAAAGGGACAAACAAGTGGGTCCTAGAGCAGATCAAGCGGGAAACCTTCTTGGAAGCCAAGATGACCAAACTGAGACTGTTGTACTTTGGACACATCATGAGAAGGGAGGACTCATTGGAAAAGATAATAATGCTGGGAAAGGTGGAGGAAAGTAGGAAGAGAGGAAGGCCACATGCCAGATGGATGGACTCTATTAAGGAGGTCATGGGTATGGCGTTGCAGGAATTAAACAGAGCCGTGGCAAATAGAGGGTCTCGGAGATGTCTCATCCATAGGGGTCGTCATGAGTTGAGATCGACTTGGAGGCAGTTAACAACAAACAACACACAGCCTAAATGTATTAACATGTCCATTGTTTCATGTGGTTAAAGTGACAATTTGGTAAGATGTGATACTTTTAAAGAAATTTTTAAAATAATTTTTTTTTGAAAAAAATTAGCATTCCCAAAAAAACCCCAACAACCCTAAAAAAACAAACAAACCCTAGGTCTCTCCTTTCTCTTCCCACTGAGCCTCATACTACTCACACCATTTCTTCAGCATTTTAAAGGGATGCAGGCAAAGTCCACAGCCCATTTCTCCCAGAAGACAGATATCTGGGCAGTAGTGGTGTCACCTGCTCTTAGGGTGTCATTTGGTGTCAACAGCAGCCCCCTTGTGATGCTCCTGAATACAGCCAAGGCATATGCAGCACCACACAACATAATTGAGAAAATCAATATGTCAGTTGTTAGTAAATTGGAGGTCATTTCAGTCCCCAGAGTGTTGTCTAATGGCAAGAATGGATATATGACCCTACTTCGAAAATTAGAAGGAAGAGAAGTTTGTAATAGAATGAAACTGCACTAAAATATGCCCATGAGATACTGCCATCTCAGGAAAAAAATAACCAGAACAAGCTCTTATGACAACAACTCTTATGTTTGTGGGTTGTAAAGAAACCACCAGACATTTGGCTCTGCAATCTGGAGTGAAACCCATGTCACAATAGGAAGTGATTAGTTCCTTTCCCCTGGGTGAAATGAAATTGCTACAGTTTGCTTGCAGTAATGCAAGAACCCCCATATCCATTAATAATTAGTTGGCACAACTACTATATAATAAACTAGTTGGAAAAGAAAGAACCTCCTTCTTTTAGCCTGGTGACCAAGTGCAACTACTTACACACATGCAAGGTATGAAAAAACAACAACACAAGTACATAGACGGTTGACTAGGAACTTGTTTAGAATCAGCAAGTAGAAGCTGTGGGACTACGCTGTGTAATGGGCAGATCTCTATTTCCATTTCCGCTTAGCAAATAAATGGCCTAGGTCCTACCAGCCTTTCTCAGTCAAACAAAGACTAAAGCATGTCCCAACTGTTCAGAAAATACTGTGAGTGGGAGGGAAGGCTGGTAGTAATTTTTTGGTAAATGTCAGTAAATCAATATAAGTGAGGTCTCAGCAATAACTTATCCAACCCATGATCCTCAGTTAGATATACAATAGCCAAGGGTGCATCTGCACTGCAAAAATAATGCTGTTTGACACCACTTCAACTTTTATGGCTCAATGCTACGTAATCCTGGGATTTATAGTTTTATGAGATATTCAGCCTTCTCTGTCAGAGAGCTTTGGTGCCACAACAAACTACAAATCCCAGAACTCCATAGCACTGATCCATGGCAGTTAAAAGTGTTGTCAAAATGCATCATTTCCGCAGTGCAGATGCAGCCTAAGATGACAAAAGTACCCTCGGCATCAACCACAGTATCCTCTACATTAGAAACTCTGGGAAAATTGCTGCCAATTAGAGGACTAAATCTAATATCAGTTCTACTTAGGCCACTGAAATCAGTAAGATCAAGGTAACAATTGTGTGGCCTTCCAAATGTTGTTGAACTGCCATTCCCAGCCACCCAGGCCAGCATAGTCAATGGTGAGGAATTCCAGAAGCTGCAGTTCTACAACATCAGGAGGGCTGTACACCTCTCACTCCTTTCAGTGGATCTACTCTATGTAAGATTAATGTGAGGTTTAGCCAAGAGCAAATAACAGTGACAATGCTAAGAAAGGTAGAGGGTAGTAGAAAGCGAGGAAGACCACACACCAGGTGGCTAGGCTCAATTAGGGAGGTGACATCCATGAATCTGAAAGACTTAAGCAGAGCAATGAAAGATAGGGAGTCTTGGAGATGTCTCATCCACACTGTCACCATGAGTCAAGCTTGATTCGAAGCAGTTATTAACAACAACAAAATGATAATAGATGAGTTGATAGTTTGGATTGGTATGAGGCAGCTGCATCAGCAAATACGAATCAATCTTCTTTCAGCAGGGGTGAGAATCATGAGGCCTTCCAGATGTTGTTGGATTGCAGTTTTCAGTATCCCCAGCCAACTTTAGACACTGTTGAATAACTCTGGGAGTTACAGTCCAACAACATCTAGAGGGCCTATAGACTTGGCTTTGGTCCCCTTTGCTGATGTAGAGTCAGCTAGCTTTTGAGCAGAACTACATGGAATACAGTATAACTTTGCATTTGTCTTTTCAACACAAGAAACAAGCGATAACCCACTATATATCTCTTCTGTGTCCAGTAAGTGCTACAGTGTGTGCACCTGTTAAATCCACACTACAGGTATTCAGCAATGGTAATAGTTAGATAAATTATGCTTTCTCATTGAAAGGGGCATCCCTTATTGGCACTGAAGCACTACAACTGCAAGGTGTAGACTCATCCAATACTAGTCCCATATCATACATCTGATTACATATACAAACTGGACAACCATTCAAAATATCCTCAGAAAAGGGGTATATACTCTTCTGGTATTCAAAATAACTGCCATATTTTCCGGCGTATAAGACGACCCCCCAACTTTTCCAGTCAAAATATAGAGCAGGGGTAGGCAACCCCGCTGCCACCGCCCGCTATGATGATATTGATTATTGTTGTTATTACTTTTTCTTGGGGTTTTCTTGGCAAAATCTCCACAGGGGTTTTGCCATGGCTTTTCTGGGGCTGAGAGAGTGTGCATGCATTTTTTTAATTTTTTTTTTTAAAATATATTTTTATTCTTATTTATTTATTTAATTATTTTTGGTGCTTCGCCCCCCCAATTGTCTGAGGGACAGCAACCCGGCCCTTGGCTCAAAAAGGTTGCCTACCCCTGATATAGAGTTTGGGATATACTCGCCGTATAAGACGACCCCCCCTTCCAACGTACACCAAATAAAAATTAAAAAACAAAACATCAGATTTAATTTCAGTATGGTAATTTTAATTCAAATGCATTGCAGAAATTTATTGAAGCAGTTTGACACCGCTTTAACTGCCCTGGCTCAAGGCTATGGAATTCTGGGATTTGCAGTTTTGTGAGATATTTAGCCTTTTCTGTCAGAGAGCTCTGGTACCACAAAGCAAACTGCAGATCCTAGGAGTCCATAGGATGGAGCCATGGCAGTTAAAGCAGTATCAAACTGTATTATTTCTGCAGTGCAGACTCAGGCTGCATCCATACTGCTGAACTGACGCAGTTTGACACAGCTTTAACTGCCATGGCTCCATATTATGAGAGCTCTTGGATTTGTAGTTCGATGAGCTACTTAGCCTCCTCTTTTCCAGGACATGCCCTCCATGTCAACCCTCTCTCCAGGAGGAATTTCAAAGCGTCCTCCATTTTGAGCACAGCGCAAGAAGTATGGTTTTACATTTATGTTTTTAGCTTTCTCTACATTTTTTTCTTGTGTGTCCTACATTTTTTGTAGTGAGTCATCCTCCTTTGCATTTAAGACATTTGGTCACCCTGTTTGAGTATCAGAGTATGACTCTGGAGGCCAGGGTTTGAGTCCCCACTTGGCCATGAAACCCACTGGGTGACCTTGGGAAAGTCACACTCTCTCAGCCTCAGGAGAAGGCAACAAACTCTCCTCTGAAGAATGCTTGCCAAGCAAACACCATGATAAGGTCGCCTTAGGGTTGCCATAAGTCGGAAATGACTCAAAGGCATACAATAACAACAACAACAACAATCTTAGAAGTGGCTTCCTTCTTTTCTCTCCCCCCCCCCCCATCCTCTTCCTCCTCTTGCTTGGATTCTTCCATTTTCTCTCCTCTTTCTCATCCCCTTTTCTTGCTGGATTCCTCTGTTTTCTCTCTCCTTTTCCAACCCTTTCTCTTGCCTTCATTGCTCCATTTTCTTTCCTCTTTTGCAACCCCTTCTCTTCCTGGGATCCCTCCGTTTCCTCCCCTCTTTCTTATCCTCCTTCTCCCTCCCCCCCCCCGGTTCTCATCCTCCTCCTCATCTACCCGGCGTATAAGATGACCCCCAACTTTTGAGACCCTTTTCCAGGGTCAAAAAGTCATCTTATATGCCGGAAAATATGGTATTTTTCTCTTGCTGTCTGAACAAAATTGTGTATTACATTGAGCAGCACATCCTCCATTCTACAATGATGAGTTAAAACAGATGAGTATGATAGGCATGGACACTATAACCTGTGGCACATAAGAAATCCTAAATAATCTTGGATACGTGAACATGACACTTCTGATTTCCAGCTCCCAGACTTGCTGGATAGTTCATCTGAGAAAGTAACTGTGAATTGTGCTTGGGGAACTTTTGATCTACATCTTTAAATATGTTCCTTCCTCCTTGAAAAAGCAGTAATGAAAATCCCCTTCTAATGATAAGTTCAAAGGCAACTTGACATTGTCCTCCAATGCAGCAATCCTCTGCCAATGCTCTTTGCTAGTTGCATATTTGGCAATACTGAGCTCCAAAGCAGTAGCAAAAGATTTTGGTTCCAGGGCCATATTGCCTTGAGACCAATCCAGAAGGCTGACATTATGGGGTCATGACCTGCTCCCCCCCATCCATTTCAATTTTGTCCACACAGAGGTCAAGCAGAGAGTCCCTTGTCTCTCTCTACACTGAGAGAGGTCTTGGCCAGTGCTTGTTGGAGCTCCCCTTGAATACGGCACATTTTGAGTTGGGAAGGTAGTTGGAGAATCCTCTCATTCCAGCAAGTGGATCTCCCCAGAGGGACAAGCAGTTCCCCATCTCTGTTTTAAATGGAGATAACTGGGTCTTTCTCAAACAATACAGTCATTTATCTCACTTGTAATAAAGATTTGTTCTTTGTTAAGTGGATGTCCATATATGTTTCACAGTGCCATTGATAGCCTCCCTCCATTTCATTCATTAAAGCAAACCCTTTAACTGTGGCCCTTCTGGACTGTTGAGAGTGAACTAAGGCCTAAGTGTTAACATGTAACATTGATGTTTTTAAAAGAAAGAAACTTTTTGATGTTTTGTCAACATATTACCTTTTATTGAGTTTCTCAATCTTCAGTTCAATTCCTTTCATGTTAAACACACAATGTTTAACATGTGAGGGGGGAGGTACAGGTTTGAATTTTACTAATATCAACTATAGTACCTTCAGCATGCTGCATGATGTACCTTCAGCATGGTGCTGCATGATGAGCTCCCATCACTAGTCCCAGCTTCTGCCAACCTAGCAGTTCGAAAGCATGTAAAAGTGCAAGTAGATAAATAGGTATCACTTTGATGGGAAGATAAATAGGGTTCTGTGCAATTATGCTGGCCCCATGATCACAGAGTAGTCTGACAGCATTGGCTTTTCGGCTTAGAAACGGAAATGAGCACCGTCCCCTATGGTTGGACATGTCTTGACAACCTTGTTAACAGGGAATACCTTTACCTTTACCTACCTTCAGCATAATCCAATTTTATGCAAATTAGTAAAGAGAAGGCACCAAACACAGGTTCCAATTTTGCTTTAAAAACAAAGGTTTGCATTTTGTGATGCAATTACATAGTCTGAGTTGTGAATATGCAGTCTAATATTAAACTCAGTGGAGTTACTCTTTAGTTGTGCAGCAAAACTGAGCCTAGTATTTTTATCTCACTGTAGTTTCCATTAGTAGAATTAATCCCACCGGGAAGCACAATCAACTCTCATATTGATTGTACTTCTACTCAGGTCTGTCAAAACGATCTTTTCTAATTTATTTAGTTTTATGACCCCTCTCTTCCTTTCTACTACAAAAGACTTTGGCTGACACACAGCCCAAATGTACGGTAGTTAATTCCTTCCCCAGTGCACTATGGCATAAAACAAATTAAAAAAATGTTTAAATAGTCTGATTCTAAACAAAAAAAAAGAAGAAAGAGGGGAAGAAAAAGAAGAATATATAAATTCCAAAAGATGAAATCTTTGTTTTATCAGAAGTACAGGGAGGCACTGTGAGTAGAAGGAGGGAGAAATGAACTAGATTACTCAGCTATAGTTATTAAAAAGAAGAACAAAGATGCCAGGATTTCTGTACTTGCAGCTACTTGCTGAAATAGGCAAAAAGAATTTACTCCTGGATGAATGACCTGGCTGTGGTTCAAGCCATGCAAGTGAGTCAGCCAGGTTTCAGCCTGTGAATAAAGACAAAATGACAGAAATATTTTGCTAACCTGGAGTTTACAATCCTATGGCTCCAGATGGTGTTCCTCTGAAGTGCCAAGTTATTACACAAGAGGTTTGCAAGAATTCCAGCCACACATTTCAGACTCCTCCAAAATGCTGTCTATGTGATGGTAACGACAGGCCTGGAACAAATCTGATGCTGATCTAATTTAACTAGGGCTGCAGTTCTTATGCAAGCACATCTACACCCACACTGTGCAACGAACCTGCTACAGAATTATTCAAATTGTCATCATAGGTAGCATTCTCCATCCTGGTGACTTCTGATTCTTTTGGCCTATAGTTTCCATAATCCCCTAGCCAGTATGGCCAATCGTCAGTCATTATAGGAGTTGTACTCCAAGCCATCCGGAGGGCAGGGTTGGGTATGTGTCTCCAATATTTCAGAAATATTCTTTGAAGAACAAATGAGATGGTAGGCAGAAGACAACACTCCTTCATGTCCTGTAAAAGCTGCTTTAGTTCACTCTGTGTAAAGCACTGTATTTAGTAGAGCTGAGGCACTCTCCTAAAATGTCTCAGTACTGTGTGTGAAACTCAAGAAAACAGCAGATAGCTAGCTTCTTGCAAATGTATGGTTGTGGATTGGAGATATGTGCCTCCTAAAGCAATTTAATATGGCCATCACAAGAAAGCTATGATATAAAAACAGCAATGGTAAGAATAGCCTGATACAAACAATATTAGTTTTCAATGAGTTAGCATTCTCATATGTTGATATAAAAAGAGGGAAGGATGGGAAAAGCAAAAGGAAAAAAAAAGATTTGTGACATCTTGAAACTAACCAACTTATTTCAGCATAAACGTATATGAATTTACAGGCCTCTTTTTCAGATGCAAATACAACTAAATTATTAGTGGCCATATAGTTTTATCTCTGAGTCTATTGAGTCTTCTGGAAAGGAAATAGCAACAGAACACTGAAGAGAAAGGCAGGATGGCAATACTTTACTCTATGACAGTGGTAGGGATTCTCAGACCCTGTAGCTATTTTGGACTATGGATTATGGGGACTGAAGATCAAAACATCTAGAAAGCTAAAGATTCCTTGTCCCCACTCTGTGGGTGCATCTACGTTGTAGAAATAAGGCAGTTCAACATCACTTTAACTGTCATGGCTCCATCCTACAGGATCTTGGGATTTATAGTTTTATGACGCATCAGTACTCTTTGGCAGAGAAAGCTAAAGATCTTGTAAAGCCCAAAATCCCAGGATTCCATAGGATGGAGCTACAGCGAAACTGCATCATTTCTCCAGTGTAGATGCATCGTTTGTGCTGCCAGGTTTGTGAGTCCTCATGTGGCAAGTGAGGAAAGACAATACCCCTGTGTCTGCTACCTGTGGAACCTATGTTGTATGCTGGCTCATGCAAGCTGGTCTTAAAAGTCCACTGGTTTCCATCAAGATAGAGAGAACCCTTATCAGTCCAAGGACTAAGAGGGTTCGGACCTGCATACAGCACTGGGCAAAGCCATACTATAAAGTGGGAAGGGTCATCCTACTGTTGGGATATAAACTGCCATCCCCCCCCCCCCCCGAGGTTGCCCAGATCCCATTCACTTTCACATACCACTCATATACACATAATATGATTATTTTAGTTGCATATTGCTGCAGAGCAGGAACAGTTGGTCTTTAGAGTCCCAGAACACATGTACACACTCCTTCATCCCTTTAAAGCTGCAATTGAAAATCCCCTACTAAAGTTAACATCTTCCTCTCATTTCTCCTAACCCAAAGTCCACATTGTTTTGTTTCTGACTCCACATCGCTATGCTTTGGGAACCTCCACTAGCATGAGGAGAATCTAGGATTCCAAACCAGATGTTTCAAGTTATTCTCAGCAAGTTACTAAAGGAATCATCTGTCTTGAATGCCAAGGAAAACAAGTTCAGGGAAGTGTTCCTCCCCAAAATAACCTGACAGCTGCAAACAGTTAGATAAACTGGACTACTTACTTGATACCCATAGCTTTTTCCAGAAGCTGCCCTCCTACAATGGCCAGCTCAAAGAAAGCAGAAAAGAGACTAGACTTTGATGCAGTTTGCATACACAAATCAACCAATTTTATGGGAATTCTACTGTCAACTCTTTAGAATGGGGATAATAATTGTGGAGCCCTCCAGATGTTGCTGAACTGTAGCTCCAAATGTTCCTCAACCTTGGTTATGCTGACTATGATTGCTTGGAGTCCAACATCAGTTTATAAAAGAATCACTGGCAACCAGGAGTGTGAATCTATGGTTTGGCATCTATACATAGAATATGCAACCACAAACAGAATGGAGACTCTTAGAATCTCGGCTGTAGAGGAGAAGCATATGAAGTTTCAAGACTGCTTCACAACAGTGGGAGTAAAAGCACAACGGTGGCACATGTACATAAGAGAAAGCTGTTCAGAGACAGAACCAAATCAGTGGCAAGACTCACCACTGATAAGCAATCTAAAAAAACATATACAGTGAGCCCTCCATATTCACTGCCCCCCCCCCCCCGCATGAATACCAAAATCTATGGATATTCAAGTCCCATTATATATAATGGCACAGCAAAATGCCATCCCTTATATAAAATGGCAAAATCAAGTTTATAGTTTTTGTGGGTTTTTCGGGCTGTGTGGCCATGTTCTAGAAGAGTTTCTTTCTGACGTTTCGCCAGCATCTGTGGCTAGCATCTTCTCTGAAGATGCTAGGCACAGATGCTGGCGAAACGTCAGAAAGAAACTCTTCTAGAACATGGCCACACAGACCGAAAAACCCACAAAAACTATGGATGCCGGCCATGAAAGCCTACAACTTCACAAAATCAAGTTTGTTTTTTGGTACCTGTGTGTGTGTATGTGTGTGAATATTTTCAAGACGTGGATAGTTAAATCCGTGGATGCAGAATCCATGGATTTGGAGGGCCAACTGTATTCCTAAACACTACTTGCATTCCACTTTATCACTTCTCAGATGTTTACATGAATCCTTTGAAGATGTCATCAAAACTCATTATGACAGCATCCCCAAATAAGAGCATCCATTAAATATGCCTCTCACATCTAGATATTTAGAACAAGCCCCACTGCCAGACATTATGTCACAAGAATCTATGATTTCATTTAGCCTATTGCATCATTTGATCCTACAGTTCTAAGCTGTACAAATCAGAACATCATAAAAAGCTAATGCTGAGTTTATTAAGTTGACGTAAACTAAGACCAGCTTCTAAAAGTACCCAGATCTTCTCAGGTATTGTATGAGATATTACCCTGGGACATCTGAGATTTTTTTCTTTATGAAGAAAGAAGTTTTGTTTAACTTGAGCATTCACTGTTATTAACTAAATAACTAGGCACTTTCCATCTTCACTGGGGGAATTCTACGCAGTCAATTGTGACTAATATCAGCTTTCCAAACAATAGCAAAAAGGATCTGTGGTAGGACCAAAGCATAAAACCTGTCAACCAATTCATTCTGTTGTCCACATTTGTCTCTTCAAAAGCTGCCCCCAAAGCAGCTTTTCTGTGAGGCATTTTGTTGTTTCCCTGTTAACACATATGTATGTTATTATCCCTTAAGGTCAACCTTGACATCTGGGACAAAGTTAGCATGGCAGATTGGCAAGTGGCTCATTTCATTTGTTTCTCAGTTGCATAGGTCAAGGGGGGGAAAGGAGGGAAGGGGGAAAAACTAGATTAGAAAGACTGTAAAATAAACAAACAAGGAGCAGAAAAAATGGGGGGGAGACACACTACCTGAATCTGTTGTCCCAACACAACCCAATGGATGGGAAAGTAGATGCATATTTATAATCAAATAATAAGAAGCATATCATTCAGATGGCAGGGGGGTGCAAAGCAATGTGCTCTGCAGTGTCCTGCTTAAGGACCTCTGGATTGAACTAATTTATTTTATCAAATTAATTGGTGAGTCATAGCAGGATTGACAATCAATCCAATTTCACACTGTATTGAAAAGGCAGAGGTATAGTGAGTTGTGTAAGAGGATGTTTGCTTATAAATCACATTGGTCCAAAACATACTGCAAAAATAATCCAGTTTGAGACCACTTTAACTGTCCTGGCTCAATGAAAGGGAATCCAGAAAACTGTAGTTTTGTGAGACATTTAGCCTTCTCTGTCAGAGAGCTTGGGTGCCACAATAAACTACAATTTCCAGGATTCCCTAGCACTGAGCCAGACCAGTTAAAGTGGTCTCCAACTGGGTTATTTCTGCAGTGTATTTTGGATCGTTGTTTTAAAAAGACAAAAAGAAGAAGAAGAAGAAAAGTGGTTACTCAATAGTTCAGAATTAAATAACCAAATATAAAATAATACATTGTTTTTTATAATGCCATAGCTTTTTGTCTAGAGCCCATTTCATAACAAAAATATGGAGAGCTTTTTTTCTGCAGAACTTTCAGTGCTTGGTGCTTTAAATAAACACCTGCTAAGCCATAATGGTCTCACAATTCAAGAGACGCTCTTGCTGAACAATGGGTATGAAAAGAGTTAGTGTTACAAAATAACCAAGTAATTAGTTTTTTTTCTGTTGAACACAATGGGAGCAAAGACCTTTGTATTGCATGGCCTTTCAACAGATGACAAGTTAATAAAACCATGCACCCCTTGCAATGCTTCACTGTTAAATTACTATAACATATTTTAGGCACCAATTATACCCAGCATGCATAATCCATCACAGACTCTAGCTAGTCACTGAAATGACAAATCTTTTCTTGTCATCCAACTGCAGATTGACATAAAAATCATGGGAACAGAGGGAACATGCGTGTTTGCATCTGTGAAGGATGAATGCTGTGAAGGATGCATCTGTGAAGGATGAATGGTTCAGAAATGGCAGAAAACTCAAATGTTCTTCTGGGTCAGACAATCTGGACGGTGCTTGAAAAGAAGAAAAAAGCCTTTCACTGGAATAGCAGAGCCATAAAAGCCCTAATACTAGTGGACCCACCTATGGATGGAAATCTTTGTTTATTTCATTTTTGTATGCAAAATTTAAGCATTTCAAAAGCCCCCTCACACACATTAAGTGAAACTGTGAGACTTTGGGGGCTATCCCCCAAATCATTCCCCCCTCCCAACATTTTGGGTTGTTTTGTGAGGGGGGAAAAATTCTTGAAATAAGTCTGCACAAAAGAAATATTTTAAATACTGTGTTTTGGGCAAAAGATAGCATTTTTGTGTAAAAACCTTATTTTTTTTGTACAAAACCTTTTATTAACAAATCATATTTTCACAAAATCAAAGATGCAATAAATCTCACAACGCTTGGCCAATTTCTCAACAAGGTATCTTAAGAATGAGGAAGCATGTGAATATATTTTTGTACATTCACTCTCCACTGCCAGCAGCCATCCACTGGAACAAGTGTGTTGGTTAAATTAAAGGTATTGATGCTCCATCTACTTGGTACTGGCCATATTTATACAGCACATAACCAACAGGCACAGAACCCATGGCCAACTTGATGAGATGGAATAACAGCTCTGGATGAATTGTCTGACATCTGTGTTCACAGCCACACTGTCTACACCACAAGAGATGATGATGATGATGATGATGATGATGATTTCTATCCCGCTCCTCTGTAGCGCAATCGGGGTGGCTTACAACAGATAAAAATCCAGTAAAATACATTCAAGTCCCCCAAACCCCACCCACCCCTTTAAAAAATTATTAAACTAAAACAGCTGAAAACATCAAAATAAATCAAAATATGAAACAAAGACATCACAACTATACAATACAATCAGCAGCAGTGAGGATGGGAGAAAAATCAGCTGACTCTTTGGGCCAGGAAGTTATTCAGGATACCCTGTTGTTTAGCAAATGGAGAGTTAAGATCTATTTCCTGGGAGCTGTGTTATTTATTTAAAGAACCTTTTCACTCACTCCTCAGCTAAAAAGCCTTCCAGGGTGGCTTACTTAGGTCTAATCTGCACGGCAGAAATAATGCAGATCTACACCACTTTAACTGCCATGGCTCAATGCTAAGGAATTTTAGGACTTGTAGTTTGTTGTGGCACCAGAGCTCTTGGACAGGGAAGACTAAATGCAGTGGGCCCTTAGCATTTTTGTACTGGGCTTTGGTTCCAGGACCTGCACCCTGCCCCACTGACACCAAATCTATGGATGCTTGTTCCATTAAACTAGTATTAGGGCATAGTAAAAGGGTGCCCCCTATATAAAATGGCAAAATCAAGGTTTGGTATTGGGGTATATATATTAACGCAGGGGTAGGCAACCTTTCCCCTTTAAGGGCCGAGGGACTTCAGCTCCCAGAAGCCTCAGCCATGTTGGCCAATAGTCCCATGTTGGCCAACAGCTCCTGGGATTCTGGGAGCTGAGGTCCCTCGGCCCTTAAAGGGGAAAGGTTGCCTACCCCTGTATTAACGTTTTCAAGTTGTGGATGGCTGAATCAGTGGATAATGAATCCATGGATATAGAGGAATGACTGCATCTTACAAAACTACAGATTCCAAAATTCCACAGCATTGAGCCATAGCTATTAAAGTGGTGTCAAACTATATGACTTCTGCAGTGTAGACCTTAGTGAAAAGAAGACAGTCCATCCTCCCTCCCGCCCACCCAGGCTCACAATCTTAAAACACATAACACTAAAGGAAAAAGTAGGATGGGGAGCAAAGAGGTAAAAATATAAACTCAGGACTCAAAAAATAGTTATTGAACTGTTGAGGTGGAGATAGTTCAGGGACAAGAGGAGCCTGGTGAAATTGGTCTTTTTACAGAGGTGGGTGGCAGACTGGGCCTACTCCTCATTTCATGTAGCCTGTTGGAAAGGCTGCTGCTACTCAACAGCTGAGTAGGATCTTTAAGCATCTGGCTTTTCAGCAGAACTGTTTAGCCTTCTTTTCTGGCATTTTACCTTATTGCAACCTGCTTTGAGAGACAGTGTGACACAAAGGTCCGGGTGCTGGACTAGGATGCTGGAAACCAGGGTTCAATTCCCTGCTTGGCTACGAAACCCACTGGGTGACCTTGGGCAAGCCACACTCTCTCAGTCTCAGGGGAAGGCAATGGCAAAAACCTCTCTGAACAAAACTTGCTACGAAAACCCCATGATAGGGTCACCTTAGTCGGAATAAGTTGGAAACGACTTGAAGACATGCAGCAACAACAAACAAAACTCTACTTTACATCTGTCTTCAATATTAATTCTGTAGCACGAGTTTTTCATTTCTAAAGGCCCACATATACATAAGCAACATCTCAGAAAAGCTGAAAGGACTCACTAATCCAGGGGTAGGCAACCTTTCCCCTTTAAGGGCCGAGGGACTTCAGCTCCCAGAATCCCAGGAGCTATTGGCCAACATGGGACTATTGGCCAACATGGCTGAGGCTTCTGGGAGCTGAAGTCCCTCGGCCCTTAAAGGGGAAAGGTTGCCTACTCCTGCTCTAATCAATGTAAAAGTGTCATTAAAGTGTACAGAGCAATGGATGCACTATGTTGGGGGGACGACACACACATACACCATTTTCCTGTTAAGGTGTGGAGTGTTACCTCAGCCCAAACCTGGCAGAGTCTACATTCAAGATGGTGGTAAGAGAGCTGGAACAAAAAGTACTGAGGCTAGAAGTTGAGTGACCAGATGTCCTAACTTTCCAGGGCATGTCCAACATTTGAACCTTCTGTCCAAGAGGAATTTCAAAATGTCCTCCATTTTGAGTATGACTAAGAAGCATGGATTTATATTTAGATTAGTGTTGCTAGCTTTTAGTTTGTAATGCCCTATGTTTTTCCCCCTGAATGCCCTACATTTTGCAGTCCCCTGTTCTCCTTTGAAGTTATGAAATCTAGTCACTCTGGCTAGGTGGCAATGACAAAGTAAGCAGAGCTTGCAAAGTGGAAAGTGGTTAAAACTAAACTGAGGTCCATGTGTGCCCACTCCTGTCCCCATTCAAAGGACTCCAAATCAGAGTGTGCAAATAGCTCCCAAATGACCCGCCTGAATTTTGATATCCTCAATAGAGTCCCACCACCCAAAGATGTTAGGTTGGTAAGTATGTATCAACAGGGCTTCCTCTACAGCAGCACCCAGCAGAAAATCAGGTTCCATATGTAAAAACATGTGTAGGTCTGGCTAGTTAATGTGAAATCGAATTATCATCTCTCTAACATACGTAGTGTACAGTGAATTCTTGAGATCATTTCTTCCTCTCTCATTTGCCTCCCTTTTGGAGGAGAAAGAATTACTGTGTTGGTTGTTGGTTGTGTACCTTGTGCCATATATTACAGGATATACATGGGGAAAGGAAACAGCTTAGATATCACCAGTATATAAGAATTTCTTGCCCAGTATATAGGAATCTCTTGCTATCTCTTGCTGCCCCCCTTCTGAGCTTCTAGTGGACAACTGAGTGTATTAAGCCCCTTTATACCAGAAGTGGCTGCTCTGGGTGTTTTAACTGTGTGTTGTTTATAAACTATTTTTAAACAAATTCTTAGTCTGTTGTTAAATGACTATTCTGACTATATCAAATCTTTATATTTAATTTTCTTTAATTAACATGGGAACCTTGGTAGGCTAAAGTGACAATAAATACATGCTTTAAAAACTACTAACTATCCAATCACCTAAGCCACAAATCTTCTAGATGTGGGAGTTTAATATTTTCCATGTCCATTTAATAATAATAAATGATAATAAAATTTATTTATATCCCGCCCCTCTGCAACGCAATCAGGACAGCTTACAACATTAAAACCACAACGCTCCGGCATATAAGACGCACCCAATTTTAAAGGAGGAAAATCTAGGAAAAAAAGATTCTTAACCAAATACTCTAGTAAAATATTTTATATCACCTGTATAAAGTTAACAGCAGTTTAAGAACAATTTTAAGTTGTAAATGTAAGTTTAAGCCAGCAGCAGGGCCAGATATTGCACAAATTCCCTGCCCAACTTTCTTGCAAGTTTCCTGTCGCCTTATGGCGACTCCATGAATTTCTTAGGGCAGGGGTCGGCAACCTACGGCCCGCGGGCCGCATCCGGCCCAGGGATGCCTTGTTACCGGCCCCGTTTTGGTCCTGCCGCCACAGCCGCCACCGCAGCGGCACTGCCGCCATGGCGGGGTTTTTTTGCCGGGCTTCTCCAGCCGCCCTTTTGTGTAGCAACACAAAATGCCTGCCGGGTTGCTCTCAACATGCTCCGCCCCCTGCCCCCTGTGCTGCGCGGCCTCTTTTGGGGATGGGGAAAAACCGGCTTCAAACTGAAGCCAGGGCTCTCTCCTGGACTGCCCCATTGAAGTAGCAACCCAGAAGAGAGCTTTGACTTCGGTTTAAAGAGGATCGATCCTTGCTTTCAATTCCCAAAGCAGAGGGTCCCTCCTTTGGGGATGGGAAAAACCGGGTTTAAACCGAAGCCAGGGCTTTTCCCCAGCCCCCCTTGCGGCGCGCGGGGCTGTTCTGGGCCTTCCTGAGGCCCCTTCATTGGGCTCTGCTCCAAGACATGGTGCCACTGCTGGCTCTGGACACAGGTAAGCCTTCAAATTTAACGTGTTGTTGTTGTTGTTGTTGTTTTTTGCATCGACTTTCAGGCGAAGCTATCATGAGGTTTTCTTGGCAGATTTCTTCAGAGGAGGGGGTTTGCCATTTCCACCCTCTGAGGCTGAGAGAGTGTAACTTGGCCAGGGTAATCCAGTGCCTTGGAGTAATTTCTGACTTAATTTGACCCTACCATGAGGGTTTTCTTGGCAGATTTCTTCAGAGGAGGGAGTTTGCAATTTCCACCCTCTGAGGCTGAGAGAGTGTAACTTGGCCAGGGTAATCCAGTGCCTTGGAGTAATTTCTGGCTCATTTTGACCCTACCATGAGGGTTTTCTTGGCAGATTTCTTCAGAGGAGGGGGTTTGCCATTTCCACCCTCTGAGGCTGAGAGAGTGTAACTTGGCCAGGGTAATCCAGTGCCTTGGAGTAATTTCTGACTCATTTTGACCCTACCATGAGGGTTTTCTTGGCAGATTTCTTCAGAGGAGGGGGTTTGCCATTTCCACCCTCTGAGGCTGAGAGAGTGTAACTTGGCCAGGGTAATCCAGTGCCTTGGAGTAATTTCTGGCTCATTTTGACCCTACCATGAGGGTTTTCTTGGCAGATTTCTTCAGAGGAGGGGGTTTGCCATTTCCACCCTCTGAGGCTGAGAGAGTGTAACTTGGCCAGGGTAATCCAGTGCTTTGGAGTAATTTCTGGCTCATTTTGACCCTACCATGAGGGTTTTCTTGGCAGATTTCTTCAGAGGAGGGGGTTTGCCATTTCCACCCTCTGAGGCTGAGAGAGTGTAACTTGGCCAGGGTAATCCAGTGCTTTGGAGTAATTTCTGGCTCATTTTGACCCTACCATGAGGGTTTTCTTGGCAGATTTCTTCAGAGGAGGGGGTTTGCCATTTCCATTCTCTGAGGCTGAGAGGTTCAACCACCCAGGACGGGGGTGGAAAGAGGAAGAGCCCATTCAACTACCCAGGAAAAGGGGACTCTTTCCACCCCCGTCCTGGGTGCTTCAATGGGCTCTTCCTGGGATGGGAGGATGTCCTCTGACCCCAGGAAGAGTCCATTGAAGCACCCAGGACGGGGGTGTAAAGAGGAGGAGCCCATTCAACTACCCAGGAAAAGGGGACTCTTTCCACCCCCGTCCTGGGTGCTCCAATGGGCTCTTCCTGGGATGGGAGGAGCCCATTGAAGCACCGAGGCTGAGGCTGAAATGAGGCCTACTTTTAGCTGTGGCCCTCGGCAGTTACTTCTCTAGTTTGCCCTCAGCCTGTATATTCGCCTTATAATACGCACCAACTTCCCCAACCTCGTTTTGGGGAAGAAAAAATGCGTCTTATATGGCGAAAAATACAGGTACGTACAAACCCAAAACCACCCACCCCTTAAAAAGATATTAAATTTTAGACAATTTAAAAACATATTAAAATAAAAAAACAACACAACAGAAAAGTAGTCATAATAGCAGCAGCACAAAGAGGGGGGAAACTCTTAGGTTTCAGCTCCATATCTCTTGTTTATTTTTTTTTTTAAATTTGGACACAAGGTTTCTCTATTTGTTCTTTCAAGTCAGATTTCTGATGGATTAAAGTATTATCCCCCTTTCCCCAAAAAATCTGGGGAGTTATCCCCCCATTGGTTTCTCTTTATAAGTATGAAAGTGAAATTCATAGGGTCCTGTGGGGAACAACATGATTTTGAGCAAGTTAAATATGGTGTATTTAATATGAATTACACATGTATCTTACATATAGTTCTTCACACCTAAATCCATGTCTCACAGGAACTGGCAATACTACACAATTTTCAACCTAATACAGGTTCGAAGCTCCCTTATCAGAAGTGCTCGGGACCAGAAGTATTTTGGATTTTTCAAAAATAAAAAACTGGAATACCTTTATATGCATATACATGCATCTTGCAGATGGAACTCAAGTCAAAACACAAAATTCTTTTATGTTTCATATACACCCTATACTGAAGGTAATTTTATACATGATATTGTAAATAATTTTATGCATGAAACAAAGTTTGTGTACACTAAACCATCAGAATGCAAAGGTGTCACTATCTCAGCCATCCATGAAAAAAGATTTGGGTTTTGGAGTATTCTGGATTTCAGAATTCTGGATAAAGGGGACCTAACCTGCAATAGCAAGAAAGTTTCCAACACTCACTTAGGCATTTTATCCATGCATAACAGGCTAACTAACCATTAGGACTGACACCTTGTCTCCAGCTTCAGTGCACCATGCAAACCCCTGCCTTGCTAGAAAGACAATTAACAAGGCCTAATATGAAAAAAAAATACAGATGAAAGGATAGGTTAATTATTTAACCAAAAGTAATGTCTAGAAATTTTTATCTAGTCTGTAACACCTGAAAGGAACAAGCCAAACCTTCATCATTTTCACTGTTCTAAAGCAGTCACATTGCCAGACACCTTGTTCTTAGTCATTCCAGCATCAAGGCACCAAAATTCACTTTGCACAAAGGATCTGGCAGCCAAGGCTATATACTCAGCAATAAAAAGAAACAGCAACATATTTATACTGTAAAGTTTGGAATGCCACTGAACAAGAGAAGTCATTTACAACAAGAGATGCAAGACATTCCTATCTACTGGGCAAGAAATCCTTATGTACTGGGGATATCTAAATTTCCCCTCTCTCCATTTATACTCTGTAATGTATGACACAAGATATTCAACACTCAACAAACACAGGATTTCCTTCTCTTCAAAAAGGGGGGCAGAGGAAGAAATGATCTCAAGAATTCAGTGTAGACTACATGTGTCTAAGAGATCATATGGAATCCCACATTAACTAGAAAGACTTACAAATGCTCACTCCATGTGCAACCGCACAGTGGATTTCTGGTTAATAATCCCATCAATGCGAAGGAAAAAATAAGGTACAGTCTGCCCTCCATACCCATGGATTCTTTATCCATAGATTCAACCATCCATGGCTTGAAAATATCATATATATATGTATATATATCCCAAAACCCAACCTTGATTTTGCCATTTTATATAAGGGGAACCATTTTGCAATGCCATTGTATTTAATGGGACTTGAACATCCATGAATGGTGGTATCCATGGGGTGGAGGAACTGGAACCAAACTGCAATACCAAAATATTAAGGGCCTACTATATTTAGATTTCTCTGTCAGAGCGCTTTGGTGCCACAATTACAAATCCCAGAATTCCACAACACTGAACTATAGTGTTCTAGCCAGTGCAGACACCATCACGGTGGCCAAACCTTTCCTTAGACATTTGAGGTTCCAAAAAGCTTTTCATGAGTTTCTCATGAAAAGAATGGTGAAACATACAAGCAGCCCCAAAGACAATTTGTCTGCCATTACTTTTCTTCCCCAGCAATGCACAACATGAAAGGACTGTATTTCATGGACCATTCAAGAACCATTCTCAGACAGTACAAGACAACAGTTAGCCCAAACATGCATCCCAAAATCCAACATGACATGAACAGCTTTTGTGGTTAATGTACAAGGCTTCTTTGGCAGGCAAACCAACATGGAATAAGCTTCTTGACAATAAGAATTTTTCAACAACATGTAGCCTATTAACTGGCCAAATAAGGCCGTATGAACAAATAGGATTTTTTTGGGCACCATGAGCCAAACTATTTTGTGAAATAATGCTAGCATTTTTGTAAGCTTGTAAAATTTTGATCTAGTACATCAAACATATTGGAAGGACATGACACATAAAACTTATCATAAGGAAGATACTGATATTGACTATATTGATGACTGATGATACAACTTCTTCTTAAAGTTCAGTCAGTATTATCCAGATAGTCCAGATTTCTGTAGGTAGAGCATGACCAGTCTAAGTCTCACTGATTTCAATAAGAATAAAGTGTGTCTAATTTAGTCAAACCTGTATGTTGATGAAAACCACCCACCTGAATTAATGGCAAAAATGCTAATACTATCACCATTAGGTGATCTGGTGTTTCTTGGTCCAAAGGTAACTTAGCCTCTACTGTACTTCATCTTCATCTTGATGTTCCTGTTTGTATGTTTGTATGAAGAAAGAAAACACCACACTTATGGCTCATATAAAGAATATTTGCACAGAAGCCATGAAGCATTTGACACTATGGATGTAAGCAGATTTCTAACAAGTAGCTAACAATATATACTGGAACTGCCACAGCAAAACTGGTTCAACACCATAGATCAATTTCTGCCATCTGGATATCAAGGATAATTTCTGTCCTCCATCTGCCCCTTTATTTCCCTATGACACAGGCTCCTAGAATGTGAAAATGCATTAGCACCAAAAACAGTGCCCTATATTTCTCATGACATTATTACTTTCCTTAACAAAGATCTCAGGAGGGCACTTTACAGATTATGCAACTAATTCCTTTCTGGTGCACAGATGACCTTTCCATATGGCCATGCTTTTGTGAAACAAATGCACCTTTGTTGCACAAAATCCAAACATTTCCCCTTTGAATTGGTGTATTTGTGGCAGCAGCACTTGCAATATACCTTATTCTGCAAACACACACAAAGATGTAGTGATGTACACATCAGCACATATCTCATCTGTATAAACAGCAAAGAAGCAAGGCAGATCTCCTGTTCTCTTATAGTATCAGGGACATTGTCCCCTGGGGGAAGAAAAATTTCTGAAATCCTAGCCTGTCATTTCCAGATGTAATTGCAGAAGTGGTTTACTGCTAGATAACTACAAACCAAAGGCTTTTAAATCCTTTGCTTTTCAAAATGTTTACATTGTCAATTGACAAAATAAAATAAAAGGGCCTCTACAGACAGGTGGCCATGGGCCGCCCCGGGAAGCCATGGATTGAGACCGAGGCTGCCCCACGCCTCGGCCCCGATCCACCCTTATGGCGCCTGGAGCGCTAAAATAGCGCTCCTTTCAGAGGAGCCAAAAGGGGTGCCGGAAGAAGTGCTGAGCGCCTCTTCCGCGCTTCTTTAGGCTCAGCGTGTCCGGACGCTGGGCCAGAAGGATATCATCAGAGTGCTTGCTAGGTGCAATGGTGAGCGCTCCGATGACATCCTCGAGAAGGGGTTGGGGTGCCTGGCATCCGGCTGCCCCTCCCCTTCTCTGGCTCCAAGATGGTGCTTTGCGCCGTCTGCATCCCCTCTAACTTGATGCCCATTGCTGTCAGGCAAGTTTCTATGTCCTGAAAAAACAAAAATGTACAAGGATCCTGTGACGAAGAAAACCCTGCCTCACTACTTTTCTCATATGCCAGCACAATGGGTCTTTTAAACCCCAAATACTTAACACCAATATGTGACATGGCGGCGGTGAGACTCTCACTCAGGACCAAGACCCCATGGTGATTCCTTCCTTATCTGATCCCAATGCTGCCACCAATATGTGATGATCACTACTACTATCTCACTAGCTGTCACCACTTATGTGACGGGGTGTCAAAGTGTCACTGCCAAATCTCTTAAACCCCTTTACACTATCTGCCACCAATTATGGGTGGAGACCCTTGAACCAGATCATTCACAAATGACTCCCACATTAAAACTCTCTTCAGCTGCCAGCACTTTGGGGTTTTAAAATCCCAACAGCCTGACACCAATTGTCAATTGATAACTACACACCCACTATCTGAAGTGTCCTAAATAATAAAAAGTCTGTTTCCTTTGGTAGCATTCTGCTTATGTTTGGTAATGTGGATGATGTTATCTGTAAGCACACTTCAGGCAACTACCGTATATACTCAACTATAAACTGACCTCATATATAAGTCGAGGGCAGGTTTTGGAGCCAAAATTATGGATTTTGATATGACAAGTGGATAATTTGAGGGTAAAATTTAGGGACATGTAAGAAAGAATGTAAAGGATGAAGCAAAAGAAAACAATGTCAAAGAACAAATTCCAGCAGGTATAACTGTTCATGCCCTAAAGGCTGGATGGATAAGAGAGTAGAGGGGAGGTCAGTGCTTCCAGGAGTGGTTCATTTTTATGATTTAAAGTACAGTACTTATATTGACCCATGGATAAGTCAACTCAGGGTTTTTGAGTCAATTTTTGACCAAAATTTCTAGACATACATGAGTATATATAGTACTTGTTGAAACAAAGGAAACAATTTTATTTACAATAAAGGTTGATACAGTATCTTCCTTGCAAGATGTTATTCAAGCTTGATAAGGTGTATAACTTGTTTCAGTAATTACAAAGTTTAACACTTTCTTTCACCTGACTTTATAAACATTCCCTTATAGACCTAGTTCCCACAGAATCTTTAACTACCCTCTGTATCTCTTAACCCTTCTTGTTATCTGTTATACCAACAACCACTTTAACTGAATTTTACTTTCTCAGTATCCTAAAATTTTATTTAATCCTTTCTCACAACCACCTCCTAGTGATTTATATATCCCACAGGATATTAACACATACATTCTGGACTCCCCTAGTCCCTAACATAGGTAACTAAACCCCTTCTAACTGCACCTCACAGCAATCTCCCTCAGCCTCCTTGGATCCTATCTCCTCAGGTACAATGACACATTCTCCTAACACACAGCCCCGCCTCTCTATTTATACCCACTCCTGGGAGCAATCCCCATCTTTTCCTAACTTCACTCCCTGTTCTCTGTTGGCTGTTCTCAACATTCTAAACTTCCTGTGTTCTCCATAGATTTCTTGCCTTAAAGAGCCAGTAAACTAAAGTTGTTATTCTAAGAACATGTAGAGAGAAGTCCTCCTATACATACTGACTCAGAAAAAGTGTTCAGTTCCCTGCACTTGCAGGGACAACTAAGCAACAGTCCTCTTTAAAACCTGTAGACTGCCAGAAATAGTGCACATTAAATTGAGGCACTGCCCTGGCTCAGTGCTAGGGAGTCATGGGAATTGTATTTTTTTCTGGGACATTGAGCCTTCTCTGTCAGAGAGCTCTGGTGCCACAATAAATTACAGTTCCCATGATTCCCTAGCACTGAGCCAGGGCAGTGCCTCAATTTAATGTGCACTATTTCTGGCAGTCTGCAAAGGCCCTAAGTAGATAATTGCTCTCACTCAATATAAGACAGTTTTCTTATCTAAGGGCCTGTACAGACTGCCAGAAATAATCCAGCTTGAGGCAACTTTAACTGCCCTGGCTCAGTGCTAGGGAATCATGAGAACTGTAGTTTATTGTGGCACCAGAGCTCTCAGACAAAGAAAGCTCAATGTCTCAGAAAAAACTACAATTCTCATGATTCCCTAGCATTGATCCAGGACAGTTAAAGTAGTCTCTGAATTCAACAGAGTTTCTTCTCAGATAAGTGGGTATAAATCTGAAGCTTTACATGGGAACACATTCTACTGAAATCTATGTAAGCTATTTCCAAGTTTGTGTGTTTAGAATTGTGCCATTTCATTTGTTGTTGATTTTTTAACTGCAAATGTCATAGAGAAATGCAATACCATAACAGAGATCTTGGAAACAATCTAGATGAAGCACCAATTGAAATAACTTTAAAACAACAATAGTCCAATTGACTGAAGGGCCAAGATCCTGTATGGGAAGATGGAGCATACAATTTGGCCCAGGTACCATGTATTCCCCTGCCCCCCCCCCATTTCTCACAGGGTTTACTTTCTCTTACATACACCTTCTTCAGACATGTCATTTAGAGACAAGTGGATAGTGGGTGGATGCCAAAGGAGCATCCAACCTTGTATGTATAGCCAGACACCCCTCTGCTGCCCCTGTTTTCAACTGGCCATTGAATGACCATGTTGGGATGGGGAACAGGAGACTGATTGAGTTTTGAGGGGGTTGGTGTGCCACTATGGGAGGGATGTGCTGAATTCCTCTTTTCACAATGACCAAAAAAAGGACATGCAACAGCTATGATGGTGTATATAAGTAACAGGATGTCAGCCAGTCTTTTTTTAAAAAAAATCTAGGTGTAAAGACTGCAAGCTTTTCCCTGATTTTTTTTTGCAATAATTATTGAAATCTTAGCAAATGCTGTTAGGGAAGATGCAAATTTGGAAGGAATTGAGATTAGAAAATTAAATAAAATAAGCTTATTTGCAGATGATACCTTATTGACACTTAAAGATTCACTTTAAAAAATGGACAAAGTTAGATGACACTTAAAGGAGTTTGAGGAAATGTCAGGCCTACGAGTAAACTGGAATAAATCAGAGTTAATGCTGTTTAATTATACAAAAATGGAAGAACAAGATTTCCTAAAGGATAAAATGATAGACATTAAATTAAAAGATACAATTAGATATTTAGGAATAAATTTTACAAATTTTTTTACAAAAATTAGAGGAACAAAATTATAATAAATTAAGGATAGAAATTAAAAGGAAATTAGAAGAATATAAAAATATTAAATTATAGTGGTTTGGAAGATTAGCGTTAGTAAAAATGAAAATTTTACCTAAGATAATTTTTTTGTTTAGGATGTTACCAATAAAAATATCAGATGCGGAAATAAAAAATTGGCAAATATTAGTAAATAATTTTTGTAATGGGAATAAAAAAGTGAGGATTAATAAAACATATTGGTATAAACCCAAAAAAGATGGAGGCTTGGGTCTCCCAAATTTAAAATGGTATTATAATGCACATCAATTAAGATATATTATAGATGGAATTATAGAGAAAGGGGAGTAAGATTGGTTAGCGATGGAAACAACAGAAATATGAGAAAAAAATGGAAAATATATTTTTAAGGATTTTACCATGAAAGAAATGAAAGAAATAGAAAACCCCTTTCTGAAGAATATACTAGAGATCTGGAAAAAATATAAAGAAAAATTAATGCCAGCTATCCCACCATTAACAGCAGTTATAATGATAAAAAAACAACTTTCTAATAAAGTTAAAGGGAGAATTGGGGAAAGAGTTAAGGAAACAAGAAATATATAGAATAAAAGAATGGATAAAGATAATGAAGGATAAAGGAAAGATAAAGGAGACATTACAAAGTTTAAAATTAACCTGGTTTAGTTGTATTCAACTGGAACATTGGACAAAAAAATGAAATAGGAAAATTATAGAATTTAAAGAATACACAAAATTTGAACAAATGATTAGGCAAAGAGATAGTATGGAGGTAAATGAAACTTTGAAAAGAGATATACCGTAAGTGAAATATACAAACTACTATTAAAATATAATGAGAAAGAAGAATATCTTAGGACAACATGGGAGGAGGATTTAGCACAAATAATAAATGTTCAAAAATGGGGAAAAACTGGTGAAGCTGTAGATCCGTAAATAAATTTTGGCAATTAGTATTTAAAGAGATAAAAGAAATAACAGAAATTGATCTAGAATTTTGTCCAAAGATAGCATTATTATCTATATATAATAAGATCAATAGTACTCAAGCTAGAAAGGATTTAATTACAAATTTATTGACAGCAGCGAGATTAATCTAGCAAAAAAGTGGAAAGATCAGGGAGATCTACAAATACAAGATTGATATAAAGAGATATGGCAAATAGCAATTAATGATAAGTTAACTTGTGGAATTAAGATTAAAAAAAGGAATAATGAAGAGAAATGATTTTGAAGCAATTTGGAAAATATTTCTACAAAAGGCTTTAGTAAAGGAGAGAGGTGTTTTACCTATACAGGAAGAGTTACAATTTTGGAGGAGTAATATGACGATACTAGGCTCTGGTGATAGGGGAGCACTTGGAGAAGGGGAAAAATAATAAAGAGAAGTAAGAGAGAGGAAAAAGAAAAGAAAAGGGGAAAATGAATTAGTGATAAACTAACAGTATTATACCTATGTGGAATTAGTAAGAGGTATGAAGATATTAACAACAATTTTATGTGGGTTTCTTTTAATTTACGGGTTTAATTAATATTAAATGGTTTAATGCGAATTAGATTTAGATAAATTAGTAAAGAATGAATAATTAATGTGAGATACCATTATGGAATATTATGTAAAAGTTTTTCAAATATTATTGTATGTAGGTTGTAATACTAATAAGGAATTGTATACCCATCAAAAAAAGGGGGGAAAAAGACTGCAAGCTGAACATAAAAATACCAATTAATGTATTTCGACGTTATTCTTATAAAGTCTCCTCTTCAGTGTTTCTCTCTGGCTCCTCTTGGACCTCCCCTACTTCTAGACCCCAGCAGATTAAAAGAGCTCCCTCCTTTCAACTGCCATTTGCTTTGGCATCTCAGGGAGAAAGAGAGCAGACAGTATCTTGTGGACTCAGTCCTCCCATTGCCATTCCCTTTTCATGTCTTATTTAGATTGTAAGTCTGAAGGCAGGGAATTGTCTAACTAATGATTTGCAAGCCATCCTGGGAATCTTTCTGGCTGAAGGGCTGGGTTTAAATAGTACAAACAAACAAACAAATGTTGCTATCACACACCATGTTTCTTTATTCATACAGCTGGCCCTCCATATCAGTAGGCTAGCCACCTGCAGATTGGAGTATCTGCGGATTGGTGCATCCATGGATGGTCCCACCCTATTATCATCACTGGTGGTGCATGTGGACAGCTGCACCAACACAGCCACATGGACATTGTTATCCACTGACAGTAATGGGACTTGGGGTCCCAGAGTTTTTAGTATCCACGGTGTGTGTGTTTTGGAGCTGAGCCGACTGTACACAGACATGTATTAAAAGAAAAAGATTTTGCTCTGTGTGGATGAGAGAAGGATATGGCTAATTTACTCTGCTTTCACTTCCTTTCTAGAGAAGTTTTGGATTAGTATAAAAGCCCCTCCAACTTCTGGACCATTAAAAAATTGTGGCACTTTACCAACTGCCTGAACCTCTCTATTCCACAGATGTTTTCAAGTTGGGCTGCTGAGACATTCCTCTGGCAAGCAGCCTATTTTGCAAACACTTTGTCCTGAGCTGAGTTTTGCAGTTTCACACATGTATACACACAAAGCTGTTCTGTGCATACAAAACATATATTTTTTAAAGAATCTATTTCCCAGGGCATGGGGAGAAGAAGTTAAGGATAAATACCCAGCCTGAAAAGAATCAGTAAGGCAACAACACATCCTTATCAAATAAGACAAATTTATGAACAAAAGAGCGATCAATTACTATTAGTCATTACACTTGTCCCTCCCCATTCACGGACTTGGAGTCCGCAGTCTTGGTCCTTTGTGGATGGCAAGCGGGGAAGGACAAAATGGCACGTGCACCCGGGGCACAGGCATGTGCCACTATTGAAATCAATGGGGTTTGGATATTTGCGATTTTCCCAATTCATGCAGAGGAGGGGTCTGGAATGGATCTCCTGCAAATCGGGATGGACGACTGTACATCTGAAGTGATAGCTCACCAGGAGCAAAATTAGCCAACTGAACCAGATAGCAGAATACAACAGTGGTATCCCATAAGAAATTACACTGTGTGGAGTTACAGAGTTACACAATCAACCAACATAGAGAAAATCAGCCCAGGTACTAAGTTACCACCCTGTCACCTCAAATTTAAATTATTAAATTTTTGTAGTAACTGATCAATGCATGTTCCTATACTATTATTTAGTGTTCTGTTATGCTATACAAATCCACATGTTTGACCATAGTCATCAAATTTAGTAGATTATGTAATGTTACCAAAACAAAGAGCATGGCAGAGTTTGAACCCAATCCATCTATCATTCTGGGTACCTTCTGAACTAACACTTTAGATTGCTGCAATTTCCTTTCTGCTAGAACATACATTTACACACTGATTTTGACCAAACTTGATATGAGGACTTAAAAGGTTGTCTACATGATTAAAATCCTCCACATTCAAGTTGAATAGAATGTGATCCAGCCACACACAATTCACAGGTGTTCAGGCTTTTTGCAGGGGGAGGGACTCATCAGAATTCATCAGAAAAAGCATTTTAAGTCTTCACTGGAGTATCTGCAGAAATCTGCAGATATGCACATTATTCCATGTGTGGCTGTCCGTCTCTTTCAGATCGATATTGATGCATGTGAATTTTCAACAGAGGAAAGGGCAGCAGATGTAAATAGATATGAATCAATGCAAATTTGTGCAGAAAAGTGAAGATTATTAACCACTGAAAAGAATGTGTGAAAATCTACAACAATGCACATAAGACATTTATATGTAGACTAGCCTTAATACTGACATTCTAAACAACCTGGTTTACTATAATCTCAGTCTGATAATGTATGTTCTTACTTTAAATTTTTGTAATAACTGATCAATGCATGATCCTAAAAATATGGTTTGTTTGTTTTATTGTTGTGGTTGTGACTTATGGTGACCCTAAGGTGAACCTATCATGGGGTTTTCTTGGTAAGATTTGTTCAGAGCAGGTTCGCCATTGTCCTCCTCTGAGGCTGAGAGTGTGATCTACCCAAGGTCACCCAGTGGGTTTTATGCCTGCTAGGAATTGAACCCTAGTCCACCATTCAAACTACTATGCCACATTGTATTTCACGTTTAAACCACACTGATATTAAAGCCTGACACTAAATGTAAGCAAAACCACCTGTAAAACACTGTACAGTAATTCTATCTGTTTGTGTTGGTTATTATTTCTGTGAGAGGACTCTTAGTGAAATTACCATATATACTCGACTATAAGTCGACCACATGTATAAGTCAAGGGCAGGTTTGGGGGCCAAAATTATGGATTTTGCCATGACCTATGGATAAGTCGAGGGTAAAACTTGGAGACTCTTTGAGTGTGTGTATGTGTGCCCGTGGCAAGAGGGACTCTTGAAGCAGCAATCAATCACCCACGAGGCTTTGTGCTTCAACGTTTCAACCTTCACTCCCAAGACAGGATGGCATGGGCAAGAGATGGACTCTTAAACAACAGCAATCAGTCACCCAGGATTCTTTCTGTTTGGCTCAAGAGAGAAAGAAACTGCTCTCCTGACTGCATGGGGAAATATGAAAGAGCTGCTATCACATTACCATATTGACCCGTAAATAAGTCGACCTGGGATTTTGAGGTCAATTTTTGGGGTATAAACTTTTTGACTCACAGATGAGTATATATGATATAATGTAACTGAATAGGCCAGTCCCTTTCCTATGCTACTCTCTCTTAGGCCCAAGACAGTATGGCTGCCTTGGCTGTGATATGGAAAGAAGGCTTCAAGTTGAGTCTGTAAATGATGAGGAAGAAAAAGCTACCTTTACTTGCATTTGTCAAGGGAGTCAACAAATGTGGTTGCCAACTAGATGTTCCATAAGGAACATAACTGGGCAAAGATTATTGCCAGGAGATTTAAAGGGGGGAAAAAGTATTTGGAGATGGTTGGTGACAGCTGACAAATGGTTGAGGAGGACATTAGAAAGCCTTAGTAAAGGAAGAGGGCTGAACCCGTGAAGAGAGAGAGAAATTGCTCAGAGCTGGGAAAGGAGATATCTGGAAGAATTCTTCTAGGAGGAGATCTCGAACGTAGAGCTAGTGGTTAAGGAGACATTCTGCTGTTGTGATTTAAGCTTCAAGCAATAAGCAAAATCCAGCTCCAGAAGGCTCCAGATGGAGGTCTGAACAGGATTTCAGCAAATAATACTTAAAACCAAATAATCATAGCAGACAAGAAGAGCTGGAGGCAGAGGAAGACTGCTTGTTCCTTGCTGAGAGAGATTACCTAATGTGCAGTTTAGGGGAAAGCTATGGAAGCTTATTAAGAGGAAAAGCTCTCTTATGTATTGGGAATGGTAACTAAACATATTTAGTTTAAGTACACTTAAGTAAGCTCAACCTATTATTTAAAGAGTGGTCGTTAATTCCCTCATGTAAATAATAAACATCTTGTCTTTGTTGGTGGTCAGTCCTACGCCAATAACCTAGAACCCAAGCCACATCACTATTTTGGCACCTTGGCAGGAAACCTATATAGTATTGTCACATAATAGTAAAGTGGGTAAATGAGAACTAATGACAGGCTTAGATGTGTGTAGTAGAAGCGAAGACTATTAACAGAAGCCTATATTATATTATATAATATTATATTGCACGAAGGACAAATTCATACTAACAAAGAAGAAATAAAAGTTGACAGAACTTCTAATCCATCATTTTATCCATTTGCTAGTTCAATATTTCCAGTGAGCTGCAGAGCCCTCAAGGAGGTGTCACAATGAATATTCTATTATTTCTCTCTTTATCTGTCATGTCTCCCAGGGGCTATTAGAAGAATTTTGAATATAACCCCATCATACCACCATTGCCTTCAGCCTAGCCACATAAATATTTTAAAACTGCCTAGACAATCATGGCAGTTCAGACAAGGTTAGATACATTAAAATTATATGGATATGTGAAAAGATAGGGAGTTTTCAAAGACTATTCACACTTGCAGCTCAGGACATAACTTGTGCAAAATTTGGGCATGGTATATTTGTATACAAAACACATTTTTCTGCTCAAAGAATAATGTTTTTGTTGTTTTCAGTACAAAAAAAAATCTTTTACAAAGAACAAGTCCTGAACTCTGAAGAGTCTCATCAGTCCATGATTTTCCTTGTCATTGTTTCTCAACATTTGAGAAACATCTTTTAAAATTATTTTTTGAAAATTCTTTCCACTCTATGGAAGGATTACTTCTGCTGCTATTCTGCTATTATTAATGGTACTGCATAAGAAGTTTCCAAACCTAGGGGAAGGGGGCTGCAATAGAAATATGTGATCTGATTTTGTGCGTGCGAGTGAGATGAAAACAAGTTTAAACCTTCCCTGCTATGTTCATGTGGTTTCAACAATCAACTTGTTTGCAGATACAACTGGACCTGCTTGCAGGAAGCTCCTACTTTTTGAGGCAACACTCTTTCAACGCATTCCATTAATTACAATACGGACAAGTTCAATTGATTTGACAAAGGGTCTGCTTTTTCATCAGTTCTTCTTGCTTACAAGACATGCATGGAACCACTCACATGTGCATGCATGGTTCCAAGGATTGAATATGAAAACAGCGGACCCCTCCTTGAATTAATGGAACTTGTCTGTGTAATTTGTAAGCGCTGAAAGAGCAAGCTTCCCTCAGTTCTTCTTCCTTCTTCACTTTTGACTGCTTGCATGTGCACGCTCCTTGCAAAGTGAGTTGGGGGGGTGGGGAGGAAGGTACTAAGCTGACTGCAGATCCACACACATGCAAGCAGTCCAGAGTGAGCATCTGTAGCAGACCAAAGTGAGCACTGCTTGATGCCTTTCCCACCCCACCTCCTCTCTCTGCATTCAGTCCATAGTGCTTCTGAGATTGTGGGTAGTGCTCCTTAAATCTCTGTTCAGTCATCTGTGCTGCTTCTGAGATTGTGGGAGTGCTTCTGTTACTGTATTACTGTACAGTATTTGCATACCATGTATAGATAAATACATAGATTGATTGATTGACAGATAGACACTTACTATGCTTTTGTACACATTCAATGTGATATACAGTGTGCTATTTCTATTTTTCCCTGGCCAAAAATGCATCTCTAAGCTAAAAAAACAATAAAAAAACTGGGTTCCACTTTTTAAACCAGTTACACCATTTGACAGTGCTCCAGTCCCTAACTTGTCAGTTAAGTGGGGGTTTACTATATATTAAAAGCAATGAGGACAGGCTGAAAAAAAGAGAGAAGGAACGAGGAGGGGAATGGAGGGGCTTTCTTACTATTAATACCAGAATCTGACCTCAGAGATTCAGAGATTATTACCATCATGAATCACTGAAAAATGCACATAGACCTAAAAAAAAAAAAAAAAAAAAAGGAATAAATTCCTCCCCCTGGACCCCTTATCTCTACATATTCCAAATCTGTATTACTACTAGAATTGCAAATGTCAAGTCAAGAGCAAAATTCCATTTGCAGTATATGAACAACATTTCTATTGATATAACAAAGGGAACTTGCCTTATGTCAAGTCAACATATCCATATGCGCAATATACCTCTGAGCTGTGTGACTTTGGGATCTTGAACTTGAGGTCTTGAACCAAAGTTGTTTGGTGAACTTAACTTGAACCTCCTTGCCCACTACCCAATTTCTATTCATATATAACAAAAATTGGATGATTGTTACTTATTGGCTTGCATATCATTTTTAAGAAGTATTAACAGGAGGTATTAGAATCTATCTTTGTAAAATCTAACATGAATGCAGAAGTAAAATCAAGATGTTAAAAAAAAGTTTTAAAAATTCAACATAGTTTAAAACACACAAATTAACTGTGCTGCCTCATACAGAAAATCATATACTGACTGAACCTCAAGAAATAATTCATTTCAATTTATATCAAGTGGTATCTTATATTATTTCTGTTTTTCCTTCTGCTCCCTCCCCTCCCTAAATATTTATTCTGATCTCTATTATTCTTATCAATAAGCTAATACTTTTATCAGTGATATAAGATTAAAACTGACAAGTTAATAGCAAATACAAGAGAATTGTAAAGACCCATGAGATACTCATTCTAAATTTCAATTTGGCATATGCTTCTCATAGCAGAACTCTATTTGCCATCAGAAACTGAAAGAATGCATTTTTCTTCAAACCTCTAACACAGACACACAATATCTCTATCAATATAAAATGACTGGAAAGAGGCTCTGTGTGTATTAACAAGTGAGTTTTTATAATCACGGGGCAAGCGGGTATCAGCTCTGGCAGATGACAGAAGAGATAAAAACTAAATCATTCATTTTTGCTGAAAGCTACCATCTACTACAATAAAATCCCCCATTCCTGGTTTTACATATACACCATCACTGTATTAGTGTAAGTCTCTCTAGCTCAAGTATAGACAGCAGCAACTGCTGCTGATTGTAAATGAGCAACTAGATCAGTATCTAGCTATTTTATAACAAAACTGCTAGCAAATTGGGGGTTTATCCAAATGACTGATTGCTGGTTGTGAAATCTTTAGACATTGCAGCTCCCCATTCCCTGGTTGGAGACAAAGAAAAAAATAATAACACAGCATAGTCTGTTTTCCCTCTCTTTATTAGACTTTAGACAAGCATTAACTTGCAAAAAGAGCAGAATACCTGCAGGCTTTTCCCTTTATTCCTCCGGCTTGGTATAAACTGGTCTCGAGTGGGATGTTGAAGTCGCCCAGAACTAAAAGTCTGGGCGACTCCAGCAGCAAATTTAAGAAGATGGCCAACTAGTATCACGGTCTTTTCCCAAAGTCTAGTACAGGGGTAGGCAACCTTTTTGAGCCGGGGGCCGGGTTGCTGTCCCTCAGACAATTGGGGGGGGGGGGGGGAGCACCACAAACAAACAAACAAACAAACATTTTTAAAAAAAAAAATAAAAAAAATATGCATGCACACTCTTTCAGTCCCAGAAAAGCCATGGCAAAACCCCATGGAGATTTTGCCAAGAAAACCCCAAGAACAAGTAATAACAACAATAATCAATAATAAATATCATGGCGGGCGGCGGCGGCGGCGGGGGGCGGGGGGGCGGCAGGACCAGCCTGGGGCCGGTCCAAAGGCCTCGGGGGGGGGCGCATCCGGCTCCCGGGCCTTAGGTTGCCTACCCCTGGTATAAACAATAACCAGAGGCGATGATGCAACTGTGCATGATGATAATGTCTTGCTTGATCATCAGAGATTACATGAGCCACTATGAGCAGCCCAGCTTACATCTGTGCAGGGTGCTGCTCAGCCAGCTTTCTAAGGCCATGGAACCCTATTGGTTTTGCATTTAAATGGATCCCAGCAGTGTCAATACCATGGAGATTATCAGATGGGGGGAAAAGGATGGGAGCGAAGTGGATCACTCCTGTCCTTATCTGTTTCTTATAGCATGAAAGACTATCACACACATCACACTTATCCCATCATTATCCTGTCAATAAAGTGGAATTGTCCTGTCACTTTTGAATAACGAAAACTTCCGTTAATAAAAAATGATAGGATAATTCCACTTTACTGACGGGATAAGCATGATGTCATATGATAGTCTTTCACATGATCGTAGACAATTCCACTTTACTGATGGGATAATGACCAGATAACCGCAACCTCATCTGATAGTTTTTCACGTGATCAGACGAAAGGATGGGAAAAGGGTGTCCTTTCTCCCATGTGATAATCTCTAAGGTCCCAGCCATCTGAAGTGATAGTGCCACAGTCCAGCAAATACAAGACGAGCAGTTATCTTTCCTTTAAAGAAACCACATTGACCCAGGGAGTAGAGGTTTCACCCATGGTGCCCAAATTCCCAGTGCACAACCCTTGGCCTGTAAATTATGCTGCCTATGCAAAATATCTCAGGAAGGATACATGTAAGTTACTTTAACAAGCTACAAACTAGGAGTGTTAATTTGAAAACATGGGTGGAAATCATGTGGCCTGAGGACCACGTGGTCATCAAAACTGTTTTGGAAGACACTCAGAAATGGGAAGGGGCCTTCAGGTCACCTTTGTCTTCACACATGGGAGCTAATGATATCATAAGAGGTACAATTCTTTTGTTCTGGACAATTAGATCTTGTCTACTACTATTTAAAAACTCCTATCTGTATGTATGTGCCTTCATGTCAATTTATGGCAATGCCATCAATTTCATAGGGTTTTCTTAGGTAAGGAATGTTCAGAGGTGGCTTTGCCAGTTCCTTCTTCTGAAATATAGCCTACAGCACCTGGCATTTGTTGGTAGCCTCCCCACAAGAACTAAACAGAGCTGACACTGCTTGCCTTCCCATATCAGACAAAGATCTGGTGCCTTTAGGATATTTAGGTTGTCTATACTCCTATACACCTATCAAAATACTGTAATGTCAAGATAAAGATTTAGGTAAGATTGACACAAATATTCTAGCAAAAGGTCAGAGCCTTGTGATCAGGGCTGAGAAAGTCTATAATGCTCCAACAAAGCAGTCCTATTAACAATTCAGAGGCACAGCCAAATGCCAAGGCAGCCTTTGCCTTGATGAGGTCAAACTCTTAGAACTGGCAAAATACTTTGGCTTTAGAACAATGAGGCTGCTAGAGTTTCGCAGTGTGTTTTTTAAAAAACGTTCTCATACTAAGACTGGTTTTATAATTAAAAAATGCAGCTTGCTGATGTTGCATGCTATAAAACAAGCAGCAGCTTTTAAAGGGCTGGATCCAAACCAGTCGTTCTGCTGACACAACAACTTCTACTGATGGAACAGGGAGAGGTTATTGCCTCCTCTTCTTCTGCAATCCCTCTCCCGACATAAACTTTGAAAATCTCTTCAAGAGGGCTAGGAAAACCTCTAGGGCAGATTCTGGGTCAGCACCATGGGCCACAGGGGAGCAATGGATGCTCAAATGCACTAGTGGAAGTCCACTACTGTAAGCCAAAACATTTAGAATTTTAACAAGCAGATTAATTTCACTACAGTTTTAGATAGGAAAAACAATTCATTGACTGACAGAAACAAGAGATCATTGACTCTTATGTAGAACAGCAATGTGAAGAGTGTATATTGGATCACTCAAAGCTTTTGCCAGTCATTTGGGGTTAAAATGCTTCACAATGGCTTGAATTTGTACTTTGACATTGCAAACTTAAGCATGCCTACCTCAACACAGTACGACTCACTTTCAAGTAAACATCTCTATCTAGGTGGGCAAAGTGGCTCCTGGGGCAACATTTGGACCCCCCCCCCCAGCTCCCAGACCTCCTAAAAATATAAAAATCTTGTTTCAATGTGACTTTTCATCTCCAAACAGCTCAAAACTGCTGTTTTTCATCCCCAAATATCATTAAAATACCTTTAAAACCTGCTAGAAACCTCTTCCACCCATGCACAATTTGCCAAATATGAAACTGGAACTGATGTCAACACTGGAAGTGATGGATAATATTAGGAAAATTTGGCAAGTTTTTAAGGTGAACAAAAGTGTTGTGTTTAGTAGTGGTTTCGAGCCCTCTTGGGGGTTTTGGTGCTGAGAAATTACCTGGCAAAATATTTCCCCCCATTTTAGGGGGTCTGGGGGCTTTGGTCTGCTAGTGTAGTCCACCAGCAGGATGGGGGTGAAAACTCTCCCCATCACAGTTGTCCATTAAGAATCATCTCTCAGTTCTGACTTGCACTCCTGGCAGTTTTTGACACAGTCCTCTGTACCACTGGACTTTCTTTGTCCTTTTAATTCTTCATTCCTTAAATGGGAGTCTAAATCCCATTAAAGATAATCTCTTCTTTACTAACTGCACTCTTGGCAGTTAGTTGAGACGAAGTATTATTGGCCTCAATGAGACTTACATACATAGGGCGGTCTGAATTCGTAGTGTGAATTCCCTCTTTGTATTGTTCTTTTGCTCAGAATGACCATCCATGTTACTGGTAAATATGCTGTACCCTCACCTGTTTAAAGCACCACATGAATAAAAGCAAGTAAGCTACTTTTCTAGTACGTTCTGTTAATGTCTGTAAAGAGGACCATATCGATCATCTGGCAGAGGGATGTAATTCCTTCAAGCACTCACTCTCAGGAAAAAATGACATAAAATCATCTCTTACATACTGCGTTCCTTTCTACAGATGTTACCAGAACTATATACTATGACACCACAGAAAAAAAGCTCCCATACTATGTGGGAAATGTGTGAATCAGAACCAATTAAGACAATCCGCATTCCTGTTTCTGTGCATGCCTGAGCAGTTCTTGGGTCCTCATGTGAACTGGGATTCTTGAGATGAGAAAAAGCAATGTATCAGCAGTGAGGTAGACCTGGTTCAGTTCAGTCCTTAAAATATGCAAAGTATTTCTTTTAAACAGATTACTTCCTTTAAAACTCTATCAACTGTCCAAGTGCGCCACATCAGTAGTCATCAGGGAGTCGGTTCAGCCATTTGTTTACTCACGAACCCAAGTATTTAATTTTAACAGATGATGTGTCAAATATGTTCATTTAAAAATGAAATCAATTTTATTTCCCACTTTCTAAAGTTCCCATGTGACAGCCAGCATGGCATGGTGGTTTTGAGCATAGGCTTTGACCCTGGAGACCAGGGTTTGATCCCCAGTTCGGCTATAAAATCCACTGGGTGACCTTGGACAAGTTATATGCTCTCAACCTCAGAGGCAATGGCAAATTTCCTCTGAATGAATCGTGCCATGAAAGCCCCATGATAGGTTTGCTTTACCATAAGTCAGACACAACAACAACAATGTTCCCACAGTTCTTTGCAAATTTAAGGAATGTTGGCTCTTTTCTCCAACTTACTAGAGTCATATACTTTCAGTAACAAAGGATTTTTTGTTTTATTTTCCTGGTGTGGTCGCTTATTTGAAACTGTAGAAGGCAGACCTCCAGGCTGCAGGTCAAGTTTGGCTACCAGGCTGGTCATCTGGTCAATGGGGCTTTGCCCTAGCTTCAACCAATTGGGCAAAGTGAGGGGAAAGCAAAGCTATATCCACTCAGCACTTCAGGAGATAAATAAGCCATGAGGGCAATAACCTGAGCTAATCAGCTCCTGAAGATCCTGCTGCTCATTCTTTGGTCCTCATCCACCCTCCCTATGCTGACTTAAGTCATAATAAACATGTTCATTTCTTGCTCTAAGAGTTTGCTTTGTTCACTGCGGCAGACTGACACAGCTATATCCCCAGCAATTTGTAGGATTCCATATTTGCTGATGATGCTATTGAACAACAACATAATTCCTTTTACAATAGTCCCATTTTGTACATAACCTCTCTCTCAGCCAATCATCAGGTCACCTAGACACAACTTGAGGAAAGCATTTCAATAAACACACTCAGCCCTTTGTATATATGGATTTTGTATCCACCGATTCTACCATCCACAGCTTGAAAATATTCCATAAATAAATAAATAAATAACTTGATTTTGCCATTTTATGTAAGGGACATCATTTTACTACACAACTGCATATATATACTACACTAGAGCATCCTCAGATTTTGGTTTCCATGTGGGAGGTGGTGGTCCTGGAACCAAACCCCAGTGGATACCAAGAGCCCACTGTACCTGTTTTTTAAAGCCAGGAAGTGAGTGAAATTGGTAAGGAAGTCTTCACGCAGCATCTGTGGACCATAATCAACTGGACTCAGAACAATGCACTAAGGCACAACTTATATCTGTCTGGAAAAGTCATAGTCAACATGTTCATGAGGGGATTCCATTCATCCTCAAAGATCAGGCTCATAGTTTAGAGCAGGGGTCGGCAACCTACGGCCCCCGGGCTGGTTCCGGCCCAGGTCACCGGACTTACCGGCCCAGGCAGACCCCTGCCGCCGCCGCGCATTCCCCCCTTTGTCTGGCCGCACGTGCCGCGGCCGCCATTTTGAAAATCAAAATAGCGGCTGCGATGCGTTTGCGCATGCGCAGTATTCCTGCGCATGCGCAAACGCGCCGCAGCCGCCGCTTTGGCTTTCCCCCCTTCCCCCCTGGCCCAGTGGAAAGGAGAACTTCGGGGGACCGGCCCAGACGGTAAAAAGGTTGCCTACCCCTGGTTTAGAGGTACCAACTTTAACACTGAAGCCCCAAGTGGCACTTTTAGCTTGGAGCATCATCTTCCACCAGCTGAAGTTGGTTGGTTCATCTATTCCTTCTTGGCAGAAATAGGCTGGTCAGAAAGATACAAGCTCTGGGAACCACTTAAAATGGGTTGGTTTTGAAAAATATCCAGAAACCAGTTAGTCTAAAATACAGCTACTATGCTATAAGGTTCCCTGACATAATTCAAAGTACTGGTAACTTATGGCATTGATACTCTAGACTAGAATTTATCCATGGGCTATTGACTGCAGGTGAACAGAAAGTTTCCTTGAAAGATAGAAAAAATACTTGTAGACCATGATGGGGTGAGCTTCTGTCACTAGTCCCAGCTTCTGCCAACGTAGCAGTTCGAAAGCATGAAAATACAAGTAGATAAATAGGTACCACTTTGGTGGAAGGTAACAGCGTTCTGTGCAATCATGCTGGCCCATGATCACAGAGTAGTCTCTGACTACGTTGGCTCTTTAGCTTAGAAACGGAGATGAGCACCACCCCCTACGGTCGGACACGACTTGACAATCTTGTCAACGGGGAATACCTTTACCTTTTTAAAGATATAGATATAGGTATAGATATAGATATAGATGATATAGATATAAACTTGGTGCTGGTCCCTAGCACACTATCAGGGGAAAACACTGCCTATATCAGTTCCCTGTGTCAGGGATCATAAGAGGCACTCCTCTACAATGTTTGGGACCAATGAAAATGAAGGACTGGCACATCCCCTAAAAACTCTCTCCCATATGATATCTATGAAGTCCTCCAAAGTCATTTTTCAACAAATTTTCTGATCTGTGGGAGTTGCCTTTGGAATGCTATCCATGCAACTAACTCTTATCCCTTTACTGCAAACATTTTTCTTTTCTGTCCCTCTAAAAAGTCCAGCTGAACTGTTTTTTTCTTTTTTGGTGGCTATGATTTTGACACTTATTCTATATTATTTATTCATTATATTCCTTTTTAAAAAAATTTATTGTGAGGGACCTCTGAGCAGCATAAAAGTTCCACAAATAAATAAATATATATATGCAGGAGAATACTTTTTGTCATTATGAAGAAAACATAGAGTTTCTGGTCCACTGACATAGGGCAATGTGGGATATTAAAGAGTACAACTACCAGAAAACAGTTTATAAGATAGTATAAGCAGAATGTTAAAGAAAAAATGCCTAGGTGAAACTGCATTTTTAACAAACAAACAAAAAAAGATAAAAATTCAGAATTGTAATGAATTTCAATTTGATAACAGTATACAATCTAGTACTTTGTGGCCAGCATATTGGTCACTCTGCAAGAAAAAAGGGGTGTTCCCCCCCCCCGCCTTCCTTTTGGGGCTGTTGATGTGGCACAAATAAGTAATGCATACATGTTGGCAAACAAGGAACGAAGCATTCCTTGTGGGCTTCCAACTTTGTGGTCTTCGTTTGCAAAGCCATTTGCCATAAAAAAGGTTTTACCAATACAGCAGCTGAAATGTTTCCTAACTCTGTAAATCAGGAACATTAAATCTGGGCATTTCCTACCAAATGCTTGGCATATGCTCCTTGCATGTGCTACAAAGTTTGTAGAAAAAAACAGCAAATACATTAACCCATCAGCTCTTGTGCAAGCCAGTTAGTCAGCCCAAAGAAGAAATGGAGTTTCTACTCCTCAGTCAAGCCTCTGAATAACTACCACTTTCCCCTAATGCAAACTTTCAGGTAGCAGAGGATTTCTCAGGCAGGCTAGCTGGCCGAGGCAAAGACTACTGGATTCCACTTCCTACTTCAACAGACAAAGGCACATTCCCTTCACAAGGAAATCTACTTCACATGCTCAGAGGCAGCCAGCCAGAGTTTTTGCAAACATATAACTTTCCCTCATTTTGGAACATCCATGTATCCATGGCCAGGAGTTTCTAAATCCTGGTCATCTTTGTTAGACTACCAAAAACAGGGGATCACAAGTTTGCTTTGTTCACCTTCTCTCCATGAGGAAGAGGCACGCTTGCAATTCTCACACTGCATCTCCAAGCAAGATCAGAGACGATCCCTTGCTCTGCTTTCCAGCTCCAAGTCTAAAGGTGGAAAAGGTAGGTAGGGATTTCCCTTGCAATTATGCTAGGCTCTGAAGGCACTTTGAGGACTTTGCCAGCCCATCACTACTGTTGGTCATCATTCCCTGCTCCAGCTTTGAGGAAGTACAGAAATTGGTATTAGCAGTATGCTGCAAAAGAACTCTGAGAACCACAGTGTCACCGCATCAAAATAACCAACATTCCTATACTACCTACACCTGGAGACCTGAGGATGGGGTTGGACTCCTCCCTGTAGTGTGCCTGACTCCAAGCTTAGGATGCCAGTGAAATTGGCCTTTGTGTTTTATGGCCTAATATTGATACAGAGTGTGGCCTGTGGGCTGCATGCAACCTACAATGCCTTCAAAGTGTGGACCCTGAAATTCTCATGCTCCTGGCCCCTCCCAACTTTTTCTTAAATAGTGGGTAGGGTTGTTTTTTTTTGCCCCAGATCCAGTTTAAAATGGGATAAACTGCTGCAAGATGCCATCACAACCCCAAGTGCTCTACACAATGCCTAAGAGCAAACAAACAAACAAACAAAAAACCCTGCTGCAGCAATAACAACAACAGCTGAAAATGAAACCAGAACTGATGTCACTTTTGACCCTACTGGGTGTGCTGGTATGGCCCAGTGGGCTGGAGGAGAAAGGAGCAAAAATGGCCTGTCTCTTCTGCAGTTGCCCACACCATATTAATAAAATGAAGAACCAAAAAAACAACAACAACAAAAAAAAAAAAAAACAGGGGTGGGTGGGGATAAAGTCACACAATTCAGCAATTATTTGCTCAGGGAAAAATATTTCAGACAACTCTAGAAATTACTGTACAGTAATATTGGGGGGGACACAGTGGCTCAGTGGTTATGATGTCAACTCTGATGATTGTAAGGTTGGCAGTTCAAGACCCAATCTCCACTTGACGGTGTGAGCTCCCATCACCAGTCCCAGCTTCTGCCAACCTAGCAGTTCGAAAGCATGTAAAAGTGCAGGTAGATAAATAGGTATCACTTCGGTAGGAAGGTAACAGCATTCCATACAGTTGTGCTGGCCACATGACCATGAAGTTGCCTTTGATAACGCTGGATCTTCAGCTTAGTGACGGTCATGAGCACCACCCCAGACATGACTAGACAATCTTGTCAAAGGGGAAACCTTTACCTTTTTTTAAAATATTGGGAGCTGTCTTCTCAGAGCCAGTGAAGTGTAGTAGTTAGAGTGACAGATGCACTTAATAGCCCAAACTTGAACCATGAAACTCACTAGGTAACTTTGGGAACAGGTCCAGCCTGACCTACCAAGAGGGTTGAGAGGCAAGTGTGGGAGCAAGAGGAGGAACAGGAGGAGTCATGTATTCTGCCTTGAAGAGAATATGTCTGTAACTATACAATATATAAATAATAATAATAATAATAATAATAATAATAAATTTTATTTATAGCCCGCCCCTCTGCAAGGCAATCGGGGCGGGTTACAGCATTTTAAAACAACACAGTTAAAAACATTCAGTCCTCACATGATCCACCCGTCCACCCCCTTAAAACAAAATTAAACCAAGAAGATATTAAAACAACAATAAGTTAAAAATTGAACCAGCAACTAAGAATCAGCAGACTAATAAAGCAAAGTCATCCCTCCCAACGAACAGATATTATCCTGGGAAGGCCTGGTGGAAGAGATCCGTCTTTACTGCCTTCTTGAAGGCAGCAAGAGTAGTAATCAGACGGATCTCGTCCGGCAGGCCATTCCATAGTCTGGGAGCGGTTGCAGAGAAGGCCCTCTGGGAGGTCTGGGACAGTCTAGTTTTTATTGGCTGTAGCAGGTTCCTCCCAGAGGATCGCAGGGCGCGGGGAGGATTGTACGGGGAGAGGCAGTCCCTAAGATAAGATGGACCCAAGCCATGTAGGGCTGTAAAGGTCAAAATCAACACCTTGTACTGCGCCCGGAAACTAATTGGCAGCCAGTGGAGGGATTTCAGCACTGGTGTTATGTGCTCCCTCCTGGATGTTCCTGTAATTAGCCTGGCTGCCATATTTTGCACCAATTGAAGTTTCCGGGTTAGGCACAAGGGTAGCCCCATGTAGAGTGCATTACAGTAATCCAAACGAGAGGTTACCAAAGCGTGCACTACAGCTTCCAGATCCCTCATGTCCAGATAAGGGCGCAGTTGGCGTATCAGCCGAAGCTGATAACAGGTGCTCCTGACAGCCGCATTCACCTGACTAGTCATGTGAAGCGATGAGTCTAGGAGCACCCCCAAACTGCGAACACAGTCCTTAGAGGAGAGTGTGACTCCATCCAGGACTGGAGACTGTATTCCCAGATCTGGTTTCGGGCCTGTGACTGTAAGTACCTCCATTTTGTCTGGATTCAACCTCAATCTGTTTTCCCTCATCCAATCCATTACCGCTCTAAGACAGTCATTAAGAATAGAGACGCCATCTGAGGTCTGAGACGATGATCTGGTCATGGAGAGATAAATCTGGGTGTCGTCAGCGTACTGAAGACACCGCGCTCCATGCCTCCGAATGATCTCGCCCAGCGGCTTCATATAGATATTGAATAACATCGGAGACAGGATGGCGCTCTGAGGGATGCCACAATTAAGCTCTATTTTAGAAGAGCAACTGTACTCAAGCCTCACCTTCTGGGATCTGCCCGAGAGGAAGGAGCGGAACCACTGCAAAGCAGTGCCTCCAATTCCCAGCTCCCTCAGGCGATCCAAGAGGATGGCATGATCTATGGTGTCAAAGGCCACGGAGCGATCCAAGAGCACCAACAAGGTCACACTACCCCTGTCCATGCCCAAGCGGAGGTCATCGGTCAGAGCAACCATGGCAGTCTCAACTCCATATCCTGTCCTGAAGCCGGTTTGAAATGGATCGAGATAATCGGTTTCATCCAAGACTGCTTGGAGTTGGGAAGCAGCTGCCCTCTCGATCACCTTGCTCAAAAAAGGGAGCAAGGAGACTGGTCTATAGTTGTTTCTATCCAGGGGATCCAGGGAAGGCTTTTTTAGGAGTGGCCTAACCGCCGCCTCCTTTAAACAAGATGGAACATTACCTTCCCTGAATGACGCGTTGATTGTGTCCCGAAGGAACACCCTCAACGTGTCACCCCCCTGAACGACCAGCCACGATGGACATGGATCGAGGGGGCAGGTCGTCTTCCTCACCATTCCAAGCAACTTGTCCACGTCATTGGTAGTCACAGATTGGAATTGATCCAGTAAAATGCCATCAACGGAGTTGCTGGATACCTTGTCTGCGGATACTGCCAAAACACTAGCGTCCAAGTCGGCTCTTATCCGAGAGATTTTATCTGCAAAGTAGATATTAAAAGCCTCACAGCAGGCTGTCGTTGGGTTAAGTAGGGGGTTCGGTGCAGGAGAAACCTTCATCAGTTCCCCCACCACCCTAAACAGCGCTGCCGGGCGAGACTCTGCAGACGCAATACGTGCAGAACAGAAGGATCTCTGCGCTGCACGTAAAGCCTCCCTATAAGAATCAAGATGCTTCCTAAGGCGAGTTCTGTTGGATGAGAGATGAGTCTTTCGCCATTCGCGCTCTAGTCGTTGTCCGGCTCGCTTCATCCTCCTAAGCTCCTCTGTATACCAGGGCCTACGATTTGAAGCAGGCTGGAAAGGACGCTTGGGAGTGATTGTGTCAATAGCCTTGGTGAGATCGGTGTTCCAGGTATTCACCAAGGCCTCGACAGAATCACCGGCATTGCCAACCATTAAACCCTCTAAGGCCTTCTGGAAACCAATAGGTTCTATTAGTCTTCGAGGGCGAACCATTCTAATAGGTCCGCCACCCCCGGGGGGGGTGAGCAATAGCCCTTAGTTCTGCCCTGATCAGAAAATGATCCATCCATGACAGAGCAGGGTTTTTTTTTTACCTCCGCCCACGGATATAAAAAAACCCTCTGCTCTGTCATGGACGGATCATGAGAATATGAGAAGACACTGCCAGTTGAGAAGGGAATAATATCTTACCAACAAAGTTCCCCTCTACTGTTCTGGACAATTAGAAACAAGCAACAGTTTGGCTGACAGGAGCACTGGAAGCCAGGAAGATCTGACTTGCTTCTTATCAAACAGTTGAACAGAATACTATAGTACTTTGATTTTATTTCCATAGATAGATAGATAGACAGCTCTATAATGGCACCAAATACCACCTCTGACTATTTCTTGCCTAAGGAAATCTTATGAAATTCATAGGGTTGCCTTAAATCAACAGGCGATTTGAAGGCACACAGAGACACATTTGGCCACTTCAGAGTAACTGACAGGTATTTCATGATGCAGTTGGTTAAGGTAGATATATATTACAGCTTTGCCGTGAATGAAAAACTCATCAGGACTGTATGTGAACAGAAATTTAAAATGTGAAGGGTTATGAGTTGGGTGTAAAATACCATCGTGTGTGTATCTGCCTTTTCAAATATTTTCTAATATTCTTTTCATCCCTAGTCAACACAGAGAAGACTGATGCTGTAAAATGGAGAGGCATTTCACTCACTTATTTCGGTATTTCTCAGATGGTGGTATGTGGCACATTGCAGTGCAAGGAAAGTTAAAGGCTGCTGAAATTCACTCTTTCTGATACAGTTCCATCACTCTGCATTTTAACTTCTGGCACCTTTCAGCCTATGCTATCTTATTCCCTCCTCCAGCAGGCACTCCATTGTCAGTTGAGACAAATGCCCATTAAATTTACATAAGCCCAGGTAAAAGCAATCCCAAGGCACAAGGAAACAGCAGGCAAACTAATTCAGCAACAGTGAGCAGTTCTTTGCCTTCCTCTATATCACATGTCACTTTTACTTCTTACACATTTTGTGTGTGTTCTTTTTCAACTCCAAGGGCTGATCCTGTTCCTACACTTGCTTTTACCTTAGTAGTAAGTTGCACTGAATGATTCTATAGCATCAGAACCTGCTCCTTATACAGAAAAGGAGCTCTCCTCCTAAAACTGTTATGGTGACTTTTAGAAGTCATGGAAAGAATAACACTATGGAGCAATTTCATAAGCTCATAATACAGCTACTTCAATTTTGAGGTTTTTTTGGACAATATACACCAGCAGAGCCAACAGCACGATCTGTTCTGCAGCTGAATGACACTTCTTTGGAAAATCTAAAAGGAAAATTGCTTGGGAAAGTTATGCAGGTAATACAAAAGCAGGCTTGGTTCTGTATGATGGCTGGATGGAAGAGTGTTGGGAAAGACAATGAAATCGTATGATGTCTTTGGAGGAATAACTACAGTTCCCAGAATTCCTGACCACTAGCCATCTTGGTTGGGGCTGTTGGGAACAGAAATCAAAATCATCTTGAGTGCACCAGATTTGGGAAGGTAGCTATGGTGAAAGAAAACACATGTGGAGTGCTCCTAAGTGATCCCCTTTCCCCTTCTCACAAAGCCATGCAAGCCAAAGGCTGCTAAGGCAGGGGCCCAGATATTTTGGCTGGCCTTAACAGCCAACCAAAATCTGAACTTTCCATCAAAGATAATAGAAAATTCTTGGGCCTGAGACAATGCAATCTAGTACTGACAGAGTTAGAATGTACAAGAGATTCAGGGTTGATCAGTGAACCAAATACGGCATATGAATAGAAACCTATGTGGTGAATACCATCCTTGATCAAGGGAACAAGAGAAGTCAAACAGCTGTAGGAAAGGCTAAGGAAAACAAACAACTTTCCCCACTAGCTTTGTAGAAAAAGATCACAATCTTAATTCCAATGCATTTTGAGATTTTATTCTCTCTCGAAGGAGACAGAATTCTCATTTTTATTTTGTGCTGCTGATGAGAGAGATCTGTCCTGGTCTATAACCGTAATAAAGATGAACTGAACTAAACTGAACTGAGAGAGATCTTCTGCAACGTTTCTGCATTCAAAGAAATTAAAATATTTTGAGATCTGTTTCAAGATAATGGCCACATTTATACAATACAATAAATTGGAATTCTTAAAGAATTTAAGCTTATCATGTTTGAACCAGTAAGCTGGTCCATGCTTCTCAATTGTTTCCACTTGGAGCCTAAACAGACTGGTGTTAAATGCCAGCCTCAGGGCAGAGTGGAGGTGTGGCATCTATACACCGCCCGCACCGACGCCGGTATCACACTGCCTGCATGACTACATGGTGAGAGGTGGAAGAACGTGTCTTTGGTGCAGCGTTTAGATGCACTGTGCCAAAGATTTTTCGAAATGCCGTCACTGCAGCGGCAAGGACAACTTTTTGGTGCTTTAATTAGGAGCGGAATTTTGCCGTTCTTTTTAGCACTGCCAAAACGCTCGATCAGGGCCGCAGCATGCGGTTGCTGTGGTCCCAATCTGGTGAGGAAAGGGGTGCCGAGACGCCGCTCCAAAGGGGTGGTCTGTTCTGCCTCTTGGTTTCTTCTGCAAGTGTGAGCAGCTAAACAAACTACAGATCTTTTCATATTTGTTTATTGTGATATGTGACCCAGCAACTCTGGCTTGTCCTGATTAGATAAGCAAGACTCATAAGCCATGATTTGTTTTTAGCTTATGACACAGCTTTGTCTGGGGAGAGACAAGCCAAAATGCCTGGCTTACATGTCACAATAAAGATCTGGTATCAAACGCCGCTGATAGATCCAGCAGGAGCAACAAGGACGCACTCCCCCTGTCCGGTTCCCTGCGTAGATCATCCACCAAGTAGGTCATCCATCTGAAGCCAGATTGAAATGTATCTAGATAATCTGTTTCATCCAGAAACCCCCAAAGCTGGGAGGCCACCACTCACTCCAGAACCTTGACCAAGAATGGAATATTAGAGACTGGCAGATAGTTATCCAAAATAGTGGGATCCAGGGTGGTCTTTTTTAGTAACGGCTTCACCATAGGATGGAAATCTGCCTTGCTGACGTGAGGCATTTATCACTCTCTTTACCCACTTGGCCAGTCCCTCTCTGGCTGCTTTCAGAAGCCAGGAAGGGCAAGGATCCAGTATGCACATGGTGGCCCTCACTTCTTTAAGAATCCTGTCCACATGCTCAAGCTGCACAAACCGAAACTTATCCAACAATACAGGAAATGCAGGCACCAAGATTACATCCATTGGACCTGTGTCAACTACAGCATCCAAGTCAGAGTGAATGCAAGTGATTTTGTCTGCAAAGTGTCTTGCAAATTCTTCACAATAAGCTGTTGAATGGTCATTGTTTTCTTCTTGGGGGCCAGAATGTAAAGGGCCCCTGACCACTCGGAACAGCTCCACTGGACGATGCTGTGCAGACACAATAGTGGCAGAGAAGTATAATTTCTTTGCTGCCTCAGCACAGGCCTTCCAATGGGCTCTAGCCCATTTTCGGTCGTACTCACTCCAAGTCTTGTGCCATCATCGCCCTAGTCTCTATCCCACTAGTTTCATCACCACCAGTTCCTTAGTGAACCAGGGGTCATGTCTGGCTCCACTTCGTGGGAGGAGATGCTCAAGGGGAATTGTATTCACTGCCCTGGCCATTTCCCTAGTCCAGAGATCTGCCAGGGCCTTGTCAGGATCACCTGCCAAGGCAACAGGAAACTCCCCAAGAGCCATCAGGAATCCATCCAGATCCACAAGCCTCCTGGGGTGGACAATCTTAATTGGCTGCCACCCCTGCAGAGGCTCTGAGTCCCAGTCAGTCTAAACCCTATCATAGATTCATAGAATCATAGAGTTGGAAGAGACCACAAGGGCCATCCAGTCCAACCCCCTGCCATGCAGGAACTCAAAATCAAACCATCCCCGACAGATGGCCACCCAACATCCATGCAGAGACTGCTCTGTCAGGACCAGCTCAGGACTTTGTGTCCACCATGACAGCCATGTGGCTGTCCCAAGTAATCAAGTATCAAATAGTGATCAGTTCATGACAACAGAATTACCAAGAGTTCCTCCACTCCTAGATTACAATCATCCTGCCTGGAACAGAAAACCAAATCCAGTGTGTGTACTGCAGCATGGGTGGCCTCAGATATTACTTGGGACAGCCCCATCATTGTCATGGTGGGCACAAAGTCCTGAGCTGGTCTTGACAGAGCAGTCTCTGCTTGGATGTTGAAGCCCCCCAGGACAACAAGCCGAGGGGACTCCAACGCCACTGCAGAGGCTAACCCAGCCAGCTCAGGCAGGAAAACTGTTGTGCAGCAGAGTGGGTGGTACACCAACAGAATCCCTATTCTATCCTGGCCATTCACCCTTAAGTAGACATACTCATACCCAATAGACTGTGGGACAGGGCACCTGGGAAGGGAGATGGAATCCTGATAGACCACTGCAACTCTGCCTTCCTGCCCCCCAGGCCTCGCCTGCTGCTGCTGTATGGAAAACCCAGGTGGACATAGCTGGGAGAGATTACCCCCTCCCCCCGCTTCATCCAGCCAGGTCTCCATAAAATACATGCCAGGTCAGTGTCCTGGCTCAGAGATACTCTTCCATTCACCAATCTGGCATTGAGCAGCATCATTTTCAGCCCAGGGTGCCTGTTGACAAGGCTATCCAGGCTATTTGAAATGGGGGTCAGCTTGGGAGTAACCGATACCCTGTGGCTCTCCCTTCTTCCAGGGTAATACAGCTGGCTCCCCATACTATAATTCCCTCTGCCCATTACTATCATGATAGTTTTTCCCTGGGCTGCTTCCTCTCCCTTGCTCTCCTTGTAGCACATATGGCTATGACTGGCTGGCCTCCTTGTAGCACATATGGCTATGACTGGCTGGCTATGACTGGCTGGCCAAGCAAACCAATGCACCCTCCCCTGCCAATCAAAAGGACTAGCCCTCGCCCTCGCTCCCCATGAAGCGGCTCCTCCAAAGGGGTGACCCCCCCCTTTGGTCTCGCTCCCTTCGGCGGCGACTCTGCCAGTGGTAGGCCTGCTGCAGCAGGCACCCAGCCTTTATCCCCTTCCCGAGGGGAACAGGTGTTCCTGGCTGGGTACCTGGGCCTGCTGCTGGCAGGAAGCAGTCTCTGTGGCTAGTAGTTCACCAGATGAGATGAGGCAAGCAGCAAGCAGCAGCAAGCAAGCAGGTAGTAGTACACACCTCTTTCCTGGGGTGGTGGGGCAGCCTGTTCTTCTCTTTCAACACTTTGTGCTGCCTGCTATTTCATTCATGATAAGCCAGAAATCTTTAGTGTGCTGGCTTATCATGCCATGCAAATGTGGCTAATGATTCACATCACCTGCATTTCAGAAACGTACGTCTGTAAGTGTGTCAGAAATACAGTATTCTTCAATACAGTGGTTTTTAACCTATTCTTTAACAGGGATCTCTTTAAATAGCTTTTATATCCATGGACCCCCTCGAAGATATAACTCTAATAATCATAATGATGATGATGATGCCACCTGAACACTAAATTAATAATTACACCATCCATTAAACCTTTCCTCACAGGGGCCAGGGGTGGAGGAAAGATTTTTCTCCTGCTTTTTCCTGCCAGTTTGCAGCTGGAGCAGATTGAATGGCAACATGCAAGCCCAGCCAGACAGTCAGCCTTTGCCTTGTTTTCCTGTCACGTGGCCGCTCCACTGTGGAAGGAGGGGGCTGATCAGCCTTCAAGCCTTCATGGACCCCCTGTGAGGACATCACAGCTCCCTGGGGGTATGCAGACCACAGGTTAAGAACCACTGGTTCAGAATATAAAACCAAATGTAGGTCCAATGCAGCATCCTTTTTCCCACAGTAACAGGCATCTCTGGTCAGTCTACAAGCAGGAGTTGAGGACAATCCATTAATATAGGAACATCTGGGAATGGCTGATCACAGAGAAAGAAGAGACATATGCCTGAAGTATAGACATGGCCAACTAAATAAATAAAAAAGTGATTCCTAGAAACACAGAGTGTGTCTCTTATTTCTCATAAGCACAGGAGAAACACAATACATATGGAACACTGCAAAACTGTCAAATTAGGGCTTTTAATCTTGTTTTCTGGTGTCTAATTTTAATGTTTCATTGGAGGATGATTCAGACATTCTCTTCCTGCCCACAGCATTATCACAGAGACTTGAGAATTTCCACAGACAAGTCCTAGGATTAGTTCTTACCACAGGTATTTTAATACAAAATGGCTGTACCGTTCCAATTACTGACAATGGAAAGTAACCTCATAATCTCATAGGCGCAAATGAGCCCAGCCTTGCAATTCCTTTCACAAGGTACCTGTGAAATGTTCCTAATAAGGGTCAAATTTTATTGCTCCTATCTATAAATCCTCTTCTCTTTTTTGCCATAGCAGGAAAAATGCATAACAAATGATGTGATGGCAATAATCCCTTTTGCTGCAGTAATTTCAGTGGGCTTTGTGAGCTAGGGTTTGGGATGCAACATTTTGTAGTGATTTAAACTGACTAGAGACTGTAGAATGTTTCTAAATTTGAAACATAAGGAATCACATACTTTTATCATCAGGAGCTCGTATGTATTCATTTAGTTTTTAATTACATGCCTGAGTTCAAGTTCAAGAAGTCTAGAAAAGCAAAAGGATTGCAATGCAATCCAATAATGAATTTAATCTTGTTCCTTTATAAAGGCAGTTATTTTTCTCTGTTTTCAGACCCAATGTAATTTGATGCAAGTTCGTGTAAACCAGCCACATTTTGCATTCTTTCAGTAATTCTGAACATGTACACTGCATAACTTCAGACAGCCAACCTGACAATGCCAAGGGCTAAGAATGTACAAGTAATTACATTTGAAATGGGATCTGAAGGGAGGAGGGACTACTGCTCCAATTGTGAGCCTGACATAACATTTAGTCTTCATTTATATGGGGACAACAATTCCATGCATTAAAAGAAATGTCACAGAGACCAGCAGCTTCATCTAAAACACTGCATTTTCAGAGGAACATTCTGCATGTTCACCCTTGTGTTCAAACAATGGAGCTCCTACACCCATTTGTTGTTGTTGTTTTAACTGCCTTTGAGTCAACCTCAACTCATGGTGACCCTGTGGACGAGACATCTCCAAGTCCCTCTTGTCCTCAACCACTCTGCCCAAGTCCTGCAGGCTTAGGGCTGTGGCCTCCTTGATTGAGTCTATTCATCTGTCATGCGGTCTTCCTCTCTTCCTAATGTTCTCCACCATACCTAATATTATTGTCTTTTCTTGTGAGTCCTGCCTTCTCATGATATGTCTGAAGTATGACACACTCAATTTGGTCAGTTTGGTTTCTATGGAGAGTTCTGGCTTGATCTGTCCTAGGACCCAATTGTTTGTCTTTTTGGCCATCCATGGTATCCTCAGCACTCTTCTCCAACACCACATTTTGATTTTCTTTCTATCAGCTTTCATCACTATCCAGCTCTCGCATCTATACATGGTAAGGGGAAATAATATGGCTTGGACACTCCTAACTTCATAGCATTACGAATTTGATTTTACTGTTGCACATGAGTCACTCAGAATGCACCACTAATTCTGTTCTCTATAGCCAAACTCTCTGTTAACAAGACAAGGGTTTTTTGTTTTTTCTGCAGACTGCCAGAAATAGTGCAAATTGAGTCCACTTTTAGGGTTAGGGTTAGTGCTAGGGAATCATGGGAATTATTTTTTTCCTGAGACATTGAGTCTTCTCTGTCACAGAGCTCTGGTGCCACAATAAAATACAGTTCCCATGATTCCCTAACCCTAACCCTAAAAGTGGACTCAATTTGCACTATTTCTGGCAGTCTGCAACCCCCCAAGGACTCAAATCTCATGGATTTATTGTCAATTGCAACACTGAGTGAATGAGGTGAAAAAGAAATTGACAAGGCAAAACTGGTACCTAGGAATGAAGTACAACACAGACCCAAAACATAAAAAGGACAGGACATCATTCACTGTTGCTACAATCCCTCCTAGACAATAACACTGTCTTCACACAGGCACTCACTGGCAGTCCAAGCTTTCACATAGCCCCAGCCTTAAACAATCACAAACCATGTAGCATGGATGGAAATACAAGAATGAGACCAAGCTACAAAAACAGATGCCAACTGTGTCTGCATATCTCTTCTGGCATAACCACTTACAGGCCCTAACAATGTCACCCACAACATCAAAAGTACATTTTCTTGCTTGTCTTCTAACATGATATATATACTATCCTGTGCCAGCATTCTGCATAGGACAAAAGGATTGCCTCTATGCAAGAGAATAAATGGACATAAATCTGACATTATGAATTGATATAAGAGTCTCTTTTTGTATTTTGTTTGTTTTATTGTAGTTTATTTTGTGTGACTTTGTGTGTTTTATTCAATTTTTAGTGTATGCAGAATTTTAATAAAAATGCTTTTTTTAAAAAAAGGAATGGCAATATTCCAAACTGGAATCAGAACACTTCAACATCCCATGACACTCAGGGCCTTTGCAGACTGCCAGAAATAGTGCAAATTGAGTCCACTTTAAGTGTTAGGGTTAGGGAATCATGGGAACTGTATTTTATAGTGGCACCAGAGCTCTCTGACAGAGAAGGCTCAATGTCTCAGAAAAAAAACATTTCCCATGATTCCCTAGCACTAACTCTAACCCTTAAAGTGGACTCAATTTGCACTATTTCTGGTAGTCTGTAAAGGCCCTCAGTCTCTGACCTGAAAGTAAATGTCGTGGAACAAAAGAATTTGCAGAGAAAATTGAAAAGGGGGCCACAAGTTCTAACCTCTGATCAGGGATCTGAACAGAGATAATGACTTCTTAGAGAGAATGAGAGCCTAAATGCATGGGCCAAAAGAAAAGGCTTCTGGCCTTTTGGGGGACATGGCATTTACATGACGCATGCCTCCAAAGCACTCAGAAGCCACTCTGAGGATGCCAAAGGGAACCTGAAGCCATCGCAAAAACAATCCAGTTCCTGGGCGACATGGCTTGGGATCGCAGGTGGTGGCACACTTTGAGAGTGGGCTGTGCAGTTGCTGCAGTCCCTGACCAATTGCAGCCAGTCATCTGCCTCACAGAGAGAGAGAGAGAGAGAGAGAGAGAGAGAACATATATTCAATAGTGACACCAAAGACCTAATATTTTACTACTTTATACCAACATGATTAGGCTGTTACTGAACTCCTAAAATTCAGAAACAACAAAACACCATGTGCAGAAGTTATTACTACCTAAACTAGATTGGTCCCTCATATGCAATAATTTTACTTCTAACCAAAAACATTACCTTGTAATGGGATGTATATCAATGAAAACATGCATTGTTCCATCATATGATAATTTATTTATGGGTAAACTATATTTATTTTCTGTTTAATGTTATGTCTTGCCTTTCTAATTGTACAGGATAAAACAGCAGCAGATAACATTTTTAATTCTTTATAAATTATATCAACTCTGTTCAATCAACAGTTAAATTCACTTATAACATTATCCTTGAGGATCCACATTTTTTCCTGGATGTTATTCCACTCACTGGGCAAAACAAGATTGTTACAGATCAGTTTTGTAAGCACATGATGCTCACATGTATTTGAATTAGAATTTCAGTCATCTCCAACATATGAAAAAAAGTATAATATACAGTTTTAAACTCAGCATTAAAATATTTGCAATTACAATACTACCTACCAAAAAAGAAACCAGGACCTGCTACAAATAGGATATTAATCTTTTCTCATTAAGCACAACATCCATCAATCAGGCTGTTATATTCACTAGTAGGGTTCCCAGATCTCAGGGCCTGGCCTTTCTTGCTCAGGTCTTAGGACAAAGGAGAAGAATCTCAGTATATGAATGCTGCATTGAAAATTGGGTGTGTACATGTGCATGTACATTCCTTATTACCTGGGACTGTCTTTATTTTTATTATTATTATTATTATTATTATTATTATTATTATTATTAGAATGGCCTAATTTATACAACTGCAGTGTCATGTCAAATGACATCACCAGGGGTTGTCTCTTGCAATATCACCCTTGCAGTAACATGAGGACCCACTCTGTGACAAGGGGGCATCCAAAGTGATCAAATTTCCCACCCACCCCAAAAATCTTGAGGGCTTTGATAGTCCTGACTTGGCAACCCTATTGACAAGAGAATGTCATTTGTACAAAACAGAGGCAGTAAAAAATTGAAAGACTTGCAGCTTCTATAGTTGGTTGCCACCTGTCATCTCCCAATTGCCACTCAGAAATTAAGGATAGCTAATTCACCAGGTCTTGCTAATGCTATTTATAAGCCCTGTATTGTTAATTTCTATCAAACACCTACTGTAAAGAATCTGCTGGTGAAAGCTGCAATAAAAATGGCAACTGAAAATGCTGGATCACATCATTGTGCATCCAAGTGTTGCATCCCTTGTGCATATCTATGTGAAACATCTTTTAAGAGCAGAAGCACAGGCAAAAATCATTAAACAAAACATGATTTGCAATTCCACCAATATCATATATGTGACTGAGTGCCAGTAGCCTGGATGCAACAGGCAATATGTGGGAAGAACCACTGTAGACAAGATTCAGGAACCTTAAGTAAGGAATCACCATCACAAAGCTGGAACAACTTGTTGCTAAGCACTGCAATTGTGACAGGCCCAACCTTTCCAATGTTACTGTATTTCCAACAGAAAACCACCATATCCAACTATGGTTGAAAACAGCGAAAACTTCTAGAAATACAGACTTGATGTTCTTGACACTATATGGCTTTAATTAAAAGGACAATATGCACTCCAGCATCATCCCCTGAATGCCACTTTTAGACCTTGGGAATTCTATCACTGCCACCGTCATTGGATGCTATTTATCTCTCCCATTCCAACAAACATCATCAGGGAAGGCAAAAGTAAAAAGACTGTTTTTTTAAAAAAATAAACAACTGTTTTCATTACTTTCATCAAATTTTATTAAATCAACTTCATTTTTACAGTATCCTTCTGGGATCCAAGTTTCACCTGAGAAAAGTGCTATTGCTTTTATGCTAATCAGATAGATGACTGATAGATGACAGAAAGATAAGATGGTTTTTATGTGTAAGATCAGTGGGTGACAACTAGCCTTTTGTGTATCACATTTTAACTTGATCCCTCTTCCTCAATGATGTAACAGCATTTTTATTTGACCCTTGAAAACTGTACTTTTGAGGTTTGTTGTTGTTGTTGTGTACCTTCAAGTCATTTTGAACTCATGCTGACTCTGAGGTGAACCTATCATGGGGTCTTCTTGGCAAGATTTGTTCAGAGGAGATTTGCCATTGCGTTCCCCTGAGGCTGAGAGCATGTGACTTGGCCAAGGTCACCCAAGGGGTTTCATGGCCGAGTGGGGAAAGTCTACCTAGTTTCCAGAGTCACATTCCAACACTCAAACCGTTACGCTGTGGACACAGCTGCACTACAAGTGGTAAAAGACCTTTAAATGATGATATTAAAATCTATGAAAGCTAATGCTAAAATAAATGAATTGGTTAGTCTTCAGGTGCTACAAGACTCTTCCTATCCACCTCCTAGTAACTCGCTTTATTTTTATACTACATTGTAATTTATCTCAGCAGGCAGCTAGAGAATCATTTAGAAATAATCATCAGGCAAACCAAAATAATAAATTGTGTGGGGGCAAACTTGAACAGCTTGTCCCACAGCTGTTTTCTGTTATTTTTGGGACTCCTTTGCTAACTGCAACATTAATTCTTTGATATGGAATCCAAAGAAAACGGAATATAAAGAAGGGGGAAATATCATCAATTTAAAGGTCTCCTACCAGATGTACAGTATGTACAAAGAGGTGTTAAAGTTGTGTAAAAGAGTAACTAATCTCTCTTTGAGATTGTGAATCCTAAAAACCCACAAATATACAAAGCCTCAAAATCACCCACCTTGTTTTGAATTACACCAATGCTCCATCAAATGCAAACCAGCATCTCAGCTAACAGCAAAATTTAAAACATAGGATGGGAAATGGGGAATCCACAAGTTTTCTCCATGTTGACAACCAAATCTTTAATGCCATTTCAGTTAATTCAGTAGTCTAATATGTCTAGACTACTTTCAAAGCTCTACTAATGACAAGAGAATTTGGACTGGGGGTGGGATTGCAGTTTCATTTTAAAATATAGTATACTGTAAGTTTAAATAATTAAATAACATTGCCACGAAGCATGAAAAACAATGAGCTGAAAAAGTGACATTTTTTAAAGTTCTGTAAATAGTGTTGATCAATATAGGCACTGGGATAAAATAAGGCAAAAGAGAGACTGTTTCTGAAATTACTTTAGACAGAAAAATATCTTAACTTCTGAAGAAAAGCACAAGAGGAAGAAGGTGGAAAACAACTTTTTTGCTCTTACACCGTCTCATTATACCATTTTTATGATAGCGGCCAACCTCTTTCAGACTTTGTTTTCTCTCTTAGGTTGCCCTCAAAAACAGAAGTGATCCAAAATGGTAATTTTATGTCATTTGTCTCCTGCTTTTCCTTCAAGAAGGTAATTCCTTTCCATAGTCCATTTTATCCTGCCAAAATCCCAACAAGGTATGTTAAGATTTTTTGACTCGTTCAAGTTCATTCAATAACTTCCATCACAGAGTGGAGATCTCAACCTGACTCTCCCCCAGTTCTAACCCAATATTCTGACCACTAGACCTCATTAGCTCTCAGCTTTACCATTATATGAATAGGTACCAGCACCCCTTCCCACTGACAACTTTATCTTAGAATAAAATACCTTAAAGACACTAGAGCCTGTCTGATCTTGAAAGCTAAGCAGGGTCAGCCCTGTTTAGTACTTGGATGGGAGACTGCAAGCGAATACCAGGTGATGCAGGCTATAGTTCAGAGGAAGGAATTGGCAAAATCACCTCTGACTATTCCTTGCCTAAGGAACCCCTATGAAATCCATGGGACCATCCTAAATCGACAAGATGACTTCAAGGCAAATACACAAACACACAAAACTGAAACTCAGTGGGATGCTATGTTAGTTGAAGCAGGAGAAAGGGGGCAGCAATGAGGCGCTGGAAAACCAAATGGTAGATGTCATTCAGCCTGCCCTATATCTCTAGGTTATGCTACCTTGCTGTTTTCAGGTGTAGGAAACAAGAGCAAGAGCAAGAGCAAGTACATTTCTATATCGCTTATCAGTGAACTAACACATCCTAAGCGGTTTACAATGTGCAAGCCAATTGCCCTCAACAAGCTGGGTACTCATTTTACCAACCTACGAAAGGATGGAAGGCTGAGTGGACCCTGGAACCCTGCCTGGAATCGAACTCACAACCTTATGGCCCCAGTACTGGCATTTAACCACTCAACCACCAGGGCTCCAATGCTGTCCCATTTCCAGTACATATATCACATTCAGTGTGACTGCCCTTGTTATAGGCAACAGTTGCAGCCTATATCACTGACTGTGCAGAGAGGAGTATTCAATTTCTTACCTTGTATCTAGCCAGAAATTTAAAACACACACACACACACACACACAAATAAATGCCAATACTATCAGCCTAAATTGTGATCCATGTAATTTCTCTGTTCCTTCTTTTGTTGCTTCAATTCAGGACAACCCTAGGAACAAGTGATCTGTAATGTGGCCCTCCTCTTTTCCTACTGTCTTCTTCATGATTTCCATACTATCTCAACCAATACACAGTGTATGTGTGGAGAGGGAAGGTCCAAAAGAACAGAAAGGGAGAATTATTTATCCAGAATGATTTGTGGCATTCCATACATTATTTTCCATGCCAGTTAGCTCTATAACAAAAGCTCCATGTCTTGAAATCTGTCTCTAAATACTCTGCAAGAATGCATTTAAAATTAAACAGGGTGGATTTAATAAGATTAACCCAGAAAGCATCCTATTTCTGAAAACAGACACGGAAAAATCCCATCCTGGTTTTTCTTCTGTAAATTCATTTGCTAATGAAAACTGCCACATAAATCTAGTTTTAAAAAAATAAATAAAAACCTTCTAAAGAAATCAAAACGGGTTGCTGTACTCAGAAGAGATACAGCAGTACAAATTAAATTAATCACAATGTAAAACTGGCCTCAAGCCATCACTACAACCCATCCATCACGACACACAGCCCGAAGGGGACAGGCAACCAAGACTAAGGCTGGCCACCAAATTGCCTTGCCTATTATGCCCATCGTTAGACCAGAAACAAATATTCCGCTCAGAGTCAGGAGCAACCACTGTCATGAGAGGAAAAAGAGAAGCAAGCACACAAGATCTGTATGGTCACAGGTGCTGGTTTGCCAGTCACCATTTGTCTCATGCCTCTCTTATCCGTGTGCATTTTATGAGTGATTTCTAGTCAATCCAGCTGCCTTTAACAGCTCTTGGGCTGGCCTGTCTCCAGTTCTGAGAGGCACTGGGAAAGTTTCCTTGGTGGCACACTTGTCAATACCGCCATGACCAAGGTCAACATCTACCAGCCAAGTATTAGGCTGCCAATCTACCCACTTGTTGTAGCACAATATCAATAATGGGGCCAGAATAAACAAGATGGCAGAGCTAGCAAGCTTGCATGCGCACTGCAAGAGGCCCAGAACTCCATTCAGAACTACTGCCAGGTGCTGTTCAGCAGCAGTCAGCCCTGGCAGGGCTCTGGTGTTTGAGTAAATATGTCATTTTTGGTGCCTGTCTTAGTATTAGGCCTTGTTGCCCAGTCAGGATTTTGTATGAATAATGTCTGTACCTTTAAAAGTTGGAAAGAAGTAAAGCTTTCAACAAGTGTGGAATTTTGTATAATCAGGCTATGGCAAGGAGAGAAACTTCACAGGGTTGAGTTTTCCCTTTGGTGGAATTTAGAAAGAAATAAGAATCAGATTTTAGAAACCAATTCCCCCAAATACTTTTGCCCAAGTGCTCCTTTTCTGCCAGTAGTTCATACCCATTCTACCTCTGGGCCAATACTCTAATTTCACTTTCCCATCTGCCAGAAATGGATACTACATTAGTATACATTTGTTTTACAGACCACTACGTTTTCACAGGCCTCTGCTTTCCTTGCCTATGTTCTCTGACATCAGCCTCCTCTTGCCAGATTCTGCCCTCAGAGGTTAAACATTTTAATGTACTAGAAAACTGGTAATTGTATACATGCAACCTGTGCAGCTTTGCATGTTGTTTCAAAAATTTTTGAATAGCATTTATTTTTTAGAAATTCACAAGCCCAAAAGCCATACAGACCCATTCCAACTTTGCCAATTCATGCATTGGGTAGGTGTATGGGTTTCACGCCAGAGGTAAAACAGTTCCACTCTGAAATCCAAAATTATAGACCTGTAAAGTTTAAGTCAGAGATTTTCATGCCAAATCTTATCCCTGTTTCAAATACCACATTTCCTGTCAACACTTTCTGATCATCCCTGCTTTGAGCAAAATGCCTCACATGAACCTGGAATGGAATGATATCCCATGCCTGAAAACCTTGGTTCTTTTTCTCACACAATTCAGATTGCTTGTGAAAAGAAAAAAAGAAACAGCCAATAATTATGTCCATATTCCCTGCAAGATAAAATAAATGGTGATTAACCAAAGGAGGAGATTAATAAATGACTAGTGTCACATCCTGTAAATACAGAGAGAAGATTCATGATTGCAATGATATGTTCTCTCTCGTATGATGGTGGGCAACCTATGGCATTACCAGACCAGTTTATTTGATTGCCAACATAGGTCCAAAACACACTGCAGACATAATTCAGTTTGAGACCACTTTAACTCACCTGACTCAATGCTAGGGAAACCCAGCAATTGTAGTTTATTGTGGCATCAGAGCTCTCTGATAGAGGTGACTAAATATCTCACAAAACTACAGTTCCCAGGATTCCACAGCACTGAGCCAGAGCAGTTAAAGCAGTATCAAACTGGATTATTTCTGCAGTGTGATTTGGACTTTTGTGGCCTAGGAATAAACATATGATGCACAGAGTGTAACATAGTGCAATCTAGGGGGAGCAATATATAAAGATACAACCCAGAAAGCTAGATACATCAGACTGTGTGTGTATGTATCATTGAGAAACTGATGGCAACTAAGGTCTTGACAAAACATTTCCTCAAATTTAAAGATGAGAATGTTTGAGCTTCTAAACGCTGTGAGATGTGGGCATATGTGATCTATAATACCCTCCTAGCAGCTGAAATGGCTGATGCTATTAGAAAGGCAGGCAGCCAAAGACTCCAACTAGTCCCCAAGAGCAGGGGTCAGCAAGTTCCCCTTACCTGGGGCCGGTCCGGGGATCCCCGGGTCTTCCATGGGCCGATGGTGGGGGGGGGGGAGAGGAAATGGCGGCGCAAGTGCTCATGCGCGCGCGTATCGCGATTTTGTTTTGCAAAATGGCGGCCACAACTCGTTTGTGCATGTGCAGTACTCCTGCGCATATGCGAACGAGCTGCGGCTGCCATATTGTCTAGTTGTGTTTACCTGTAGGGGGCGGTGCTCATCTTCGTTACTAAGCTGAAGAGCCAGTGTTGTCAGAGAGTACTCTGTGATCATGTGGCCAGCATGATTGCACAGAATGCTGTTTACCTTCCCACTGAAGTGGTACCTATTTATCTCCTTGCATTTTTACATGCTTTTGAACTGCTAGGTTGGCAGAAGCTGGGACTAGTGATGGGAGCTCACTCTGTCATGCAGCACTAGGGCCTCAAACTTTTGTTTAAGATGGTGTAAAAGGAGGACCTGGGCAAGCCTGGTTGGTGCCAGCCAATCACAGCTCTGGGAATGCTGTGAAGGGAAGAAAGGATACAAAATTGAGGTTTGCCTCTCACAGAAGGCAGAGAGGGTTAATATTGTAAGGAGACAGAGGAAAGATGTCACAGAGCTAGGGAAAAGCTATAATAGAGATAGGACAATCAGCCTGGGGAAGAACTGAATAGGGATTTGGAAGATCTGAATTATTACACTGGAATGTGATCCAAGTGAGAATTAATAAATTTCTATTTGTTTACTCTTTTTTTTTTTTTTTTTTTTACAATTGTGTCTGGCTGTTCGTGTTAAATTTTGATAGGAAGTCTGTTCATGCTTACCACAGTGAGCCCACAGAACACATCCACTGGTTCATCCAGGGATCACCTTGAGGCCCAAGTACCTGACCCAGGTAGGGATGCTGTGGGGCAAGGGGCAAAGTGAATGACAGGAGCCCAGAGGTTTGGAACTATGGGGCCAGTCTGCAGAGGGAGCCCATTGCAAATAGTAATGTTCCTCCTCTATGTGATAACTACAGTCGCCCTTCTGTTTTCATGGGGGATCTGTTCCAGACTCCCTCGCCTGCAAAAATGGATTGAATGGCAGTGCACTCTCACAGGCATGCACCCCATTTTGTCCCCCACCGTTTGCCACCTGCAAATGGGCGAGGGACACGGACACCAAGTCCGTGTCCCCGGAGGAGCGACTGTATTAAAAAATCTGTTATAGAGATGCAGAGAGATAAATATTCAGCCCTTTTAAGAGTGTAACATCTTAATGGCCATATGACATTATGTAATGAAATGCTGGTTCTCCCTAAGATGAATGTATATGTTTGTATATCTATGATTTCACATAATAAATAGCCTAAAAGATTACCAAAGAGCCTGCTCATTATCCTGTGTAAATATCCTGAGATTCCAAGACTTAAGAATGCTTAAGGGGAACATTCATATTAACTCAGGGCCTAAACAGACTGCCAGAAATAGTGCACATTAAATTGAGGCACTGCCCTGGCTCAGTGCTAGAGAATCATGGGAACTGTAATTTATTGTGGCACCAGAGCTCTCTGACAGAGAAGGCTCAATGTCTCAGAAAAAAATACAATTCCCATGACTCCCTAGCACTGAGCCAGGGCAGTGCCTCAATTTAATGTGCACTATTTCTGGCAGTCTGCTTAGGCCTCCAGTCTATCTGGTTTTAACCACCACCAAAAGCTGGGCACTCAGGTGGCCAAGAGGTGATAATGGAATCACAGAAAGAACCCAGATTAACTGACAAGTGGTAAGGACCCTCAATCCCTCCATCTAAAAAAACAGGGATGGGGAACCACACCTGTTTCAGTGGTCCATAGCCTGCATGTTCCATGGACTGTATGTTTCAGTGGTCCATGGGCTACAAAAGGATTTATGTATAGCTCCCTACAGATGCTCAAAATTCTTTAACCCACCAAGCTGGGCTGCCAATGAATTATTTTTTATTGCTCATTCTTGGCTTTCTGATTGTATGTGGCCACTACAGCCAACTGCTCCAACTGCAGACACTCTGATATCTAGTGTCAAAAGGGTCTATGGTTTATGCTCTCTGAGCATAAACATTCTACCAATTTTTCTCAAAAGGTTCTATGATTCAAGTATGGAAGTCAGAGCATCTTTCAGCATATTCTCTGATTCCTGCTCTCGGTTCACTTAGAGCAGTTTTTTCCCCCAAGTGAGCTTAAAAATAGGAAAAGAGAAGCTGTTTTCAGTGGAGGAGGCAGAGTGAGTGAGTGGTAGGAAAGTAATAAAAAGGTAGCAAGTAAAAGTAATAAAAAAGGTTGCAAGAAAAAATGGCATGTTGCTTGGTGTTATTTCATTTGAATAGAGTAGGTGGTGAAGGAGGGTTGAAAGCAAGGCAAATCAACACAAAGGAATATGCAAAGTAGAATAAATAATATAAAGTACACACAGTCCCCTTGCCACAAATACTCTAAAATACTACAGAAGTGTCAAAATACATAATTTCTCCATATTCACTGGAAATCATGTTCTTGCCTATGTGAGAGATATCTTAATGATCAATGTTGCCTAAACAAAAGTAACAGGTCTGAGAAGAGGAAGCTGGCAAAGATTCATGTATTGATTCATTTGTTCTTAAGCTTATTTTTTTGCCTTGGAACAGACAAGTCAGGAGAAGGTACACTGTCTGAAAGCTACTAATTATAGAAAAGGCAACAGGGAATTACTTTCCCACAAAGACACTGCAGGGATTGAACAACAAAATTATTAAAGATGTTGCTTACTGACACCACTCATATTATTCAGAATAAGATTTTAAAACATGGAATCCTGTATGAAACAAATGGATTCCCGGGGATCTCTTACAAGGAATGGACCTAGTTATGTTGAGAAGTCCAGTAAGTAACAAAAATTCCCATAAAAAAGAATGTAAACAGAGAAGCATTACTAATTGTTGCTTTCCCTTATTATGTCCCCATTCAGAACACACATAACTTTCTTTATCGACTCATATCTTAACACAGTTAAACAACCTGGCCATCTAACATGATAGCACAGAGGTGCAACTATGAAAGAAAGAAATTTCATATTTGCAAACTAATTTGAAGATTTCCAATGCCAAATTCAACAAAACTGTAAAAGGACTCTTTGAAAGGCATGTGATTCTTAAGACACAAGTGCAAACCTACCTACACTAGTAGGAAATATGTCTTCGTTGTTGATCTGCACTTCAATCCAGTCCATCAAAAGGTTCATATACTGGGGTGCTGGCAATGCTGTAGGTTTCTTGTACTTGAGATCATCCTGCCACCGGTATTCATATTTTGGACCACCAGACATCACAGGGCAGGTCCTTTCAGTGCAGAACTCACAGATAGTTCCATAGATCAGGTTGATCCTGTTGAAAAAGTCAACCACGTGGACAGCTACCCAATCATTTAGATCTTCTCCATTTGGTAGCTGCACTGCTGCTTTTAGGTCCACTCCAGAGTTCAGAGAGGCCTGAGCTCGTTTGTGGAGTTCAAACCTCTGTGTCCCAGGTTCAAATTTCCGTTTGGGACGGAACGTCTTGTCTTTATTAAAGACTTGTTTGAGTGCAATGGACATGTCTGGTAAGTTTCCAAAAACAAACAAAGAGGCACTGGAATGATGATAAAGTATATCCAAGAGGGAGGGAAGAAAAATTTCTGCAGAAGGTGTCCTTGGTCCACTAGCTCTTCCTGCTGGAAGTTTTCTTAGGAGAGTTCATGTCCCTAAAGGTTCAGAGAGAAAAAATCTACAAGTTAGTAACAAATTTGACACTCAACAATTTGCTAGTGGTTTTTAAAAATTATTTTGAAGTCTACAAACTACTCTTACTTAACAGGTAGCCGAGGCAATACATCCATTCTAATAATCCCTCAGACAGGCAGTCAAGTTCCTTTTGTACATTTTGTTTTCAAAAGCTCTCCATTTAGAAAGCTAGGCACAGGTTGAGTATCCTTATCTAAAATCTGAAGTACTCAAAACAACAACAACAACACCCAATCCAAAAATTGAGCTACAACACAACTAGTGTACTATGTAAAAAGGTAAAAGTAAAGGTATTCCACGTTGACAAGATTGTCAAGTTGTGTTCAACCATAGGGGGTGGTGCTCATCTCTGTTACTAAGCCAAAGAGCCAGTGTTGTCAGAGACTACTCTGTGATCATGTGGCCAGCATGATCGTACTGAACACTGTTTACCTTCCCACTGAAGTGGTACCTATTTATCCACTTGCATTTGCATGCTTTCGAACTGCTAGGTTGGCAGAAGCTGGGACTATGTACCTGAACTGTATTTCTGCAGCTGGAGAGAGCTGTGGCTGGAGACAGACCCAGGGAATCCAAGCCTCCTGACATTTCACAGATCCACAGTCTTTCTCCAGACTGATTATATTTCATTATGCATATGCAATTACAGGTAATCTAAAATCTGAAAAAAAATCCAAAAATACGGAACACTTCTGGTCCCAAGCATTTTGGACAAAGGATAACCAACCTGTATCAGAAATAACAGCTACACTCCCCCACCTTCTCACTCAAACCCAGTTCACAATGTATAGTAAATACATGTTTGTATTGCTAGTGCGAAGAATATTTTACCATGGCAGTCTGTACTGCAGCTAGAGTCCTACAGCCCAGTCAGTTTATCATCACAGTGAGGGTTAGGCCTTAGTTTTTGAAAGGTAATGTGGCAGCTGCTTTTACGAATCTTTTAATTCTATCAACAAAAGAGATGTTGCCCCATCCATATAACAGGAATGAATAAAGCACAGCCCTTCAGATGCTGCATTGCAACTCCCAGAATCCTTCACAACTGGCTATGCTGGATAGGAGCTAGAGGGCTAAACTTTGCTCACACGAACCTATAACACAGAGAGTTATTTGAATAAGGGACTGATCAAATGAACCCAGAGAAAGCATTAATTCAGACACCCTTTAACAAAATTCTGATACACTTTCCAATAAAGGAATAAGGCAAAATTTTCAGATTACTTTGAACTCTCAAAGATATGTCAAAAGAGGCAGCATGCAAGAGAAAACTATCTATATCTACCTATCTGGAGAGCCAGCATGTCATAATGATTTGAATGTTGGAATATGACTCTGGAGCCTAGGTTTGATTCCCAGCTCAGCTATGAAACCCACTGGGTGAACATGGGCAAGTCACATGCTCTCAGCCTCAGAGAAAAGGCAATAGCAAACCTCCTCTGAACACATCTGGGCAGGAAAAACCCTTAATAGGGTTGCCTTAGGGTTGCTAAGGAAACAACTAGAAGGCACACAACAACAAAAAAACCTGTCTGTCTGTATATATTAATAAATGAATAGATACATACAGGACTAGTTCTGTTTCTCCCCCTCAGGCCTGCTTAGCTAGATTCACCAATGAAACACTATATATCCTCTTCTATATCAGTACAGTACAACTTTATTTCTGATGCTGGAAAAGTAATGGCACTTACACTTAATGGGCTCTTAGAAAACTGTGTGCAGAAGGGAATATGAATGAGATATCACTCAAGCTTTTTCTGTGTGTCTGACTCTAGCCTAGGATCCCACTTGAGGAGTTGCTTTCTTCAGTATAAACCACTGAAATCTTTGGGAGAGGCTGTTCTTCACTTCCCATGAACATCAGAGACCTGTGCTTGAAAGGGCCTTCTCAGTAACTGTGACTAGCTAGACAAGTTCCCCTCAATATCAAGTCAGGGGTGTTGAGGAGAACGTTGTCTGTTTTCTGTTTTGATTGTTTGGCTTTGTCCTTTTCCCCTACCCCTTTCGGCTTTTTGGATGATCTTGTCTAATGACAAGATCTGGAAACCTTGAAAGTATGAAGGCTTGGCCAAATAAGGATATTAATCTAAGATGGATTTTGGAATGTTCCCAGGGTCCATTTATACTCCTTTCTGATAGCCTTCCAGTAGAGGCCGAAGAGTTTAGTTATTTATTTATTTAGAGATGAGTTGGACCTCTTAAAATTACCTTTCTCGCGTGCTTTGGATGATAGGTTAATTGGTGCTCATTTGTCTCTGTTTTGTTTTTGATTTTTTTAATCTGCTCACTTTCTCTGTTTTGATGTGGTTTTTATATTGTATTTTGTTATACAGTGGGCCCTTGGTATCCGCTGGGGTTTGGTTCTAGGACCACCATCACCTAGGGAATACTCAAGTCCCATTATAAAATAGCAGAATCAAGGCTTTTCCTTATATGTGTGTGTTTGTGTAGCTGTGACTGGTTGAATCCATATATAGAGAGAGGCAACTGTATTGTCTTTTAAAACTGTTGTTAGCTTTGGTTAGTGCAGACAGAGAGGATATCAATATATATCATAAGAGTACGTTTGTTTGTCTTGTTGGCTCAGAATCACAGAACAGACTCATAGAAAGGCCCCCAAGGGCCACTTAGTCCAACCCCCTGCTGTGCATGACTAGACACAAGATAAAAACAGAGAAAAGCACGTAAAATTAAAACAAATAAAAAGTTACACAATTACACTATAGTATTAGAGTATAGTATAGTATAGCCAGAACACAATGACTATACTATTTGTTTTTTTTTTTTTTTAAATTAAAGGTATGTTTAAAAATGTGCAAAACTTATTAAAAGCCACTTTCTCAACAATCAGCTGCTGAATAAAAATGATTTTGCTTGCCAGCAGATGATCACTAGGGAGTGGCCAGCCTAGCTTCCCTTAGCAAGGAACTCCACAGCCTGGGAGTAGGCAGACAGAAGGCACTCTCTCACATCTCCACCAAATGTGTCTGTAAGGGTGGTGAGACTGAAAGATCCTGGACAGGACACTGTAGGATATAGCTTATTAAGCAGACACAGTGGGTGTAATCTGTTGTTGTTAACTGCTATCAAGTTGACTTCGACTATGGCAATCCTATGAATGAGAAACCTCTATGGCCAGAAACAGATGGGCAAAAAGCGACACCTTCGGGCTGATCCAGAAATGTGGCATGCAGATGATGCATGTCCCCAAATCGGCCAGAAGACTCACCGAGGCCAGCTAATGCAGCCCAACCCTGGCCGCAAAAGGAGTAGGGGAAAAACGCTCCTTGCCGGTGGTCCATTCTGGATCATGGCAGCAGTTGGCCTCGGGACCACAGCGTCCGGTCCCTGTGGTCCCACACCGATTAGGGCTCGCTTGTGGCTGGAGCAGCCAGAGGCCTCTCCAAGCCACTTGCCTGCTTGAGCCCTAAGTCACCCTATCATTATCAACCCTTCTCAGATCTTACAGACTAAGCATACTGGATCTATCCACCCAGAATGCAGTCTTCTTTTCCTGCAGCTTTCAATTTTTTTTCATGGTAAAAGTCATTCTAAAGGAGTTTACCATGCCTCCTTCTGCCAATATTTAGAATTATTATCTATGGTGCCACTGCCACTGTCTATGAGAGTTTAACTACCAGGGTCACCTCTCATTACTGCTGCTTCCCAGTAACTGTTTGGCAGATTTAGTCTGGCTCCTCAGCCGAAGCCTGACATGGGAGACCCTACTAGCAGCACTAATGTCATCAGCATAGCCTTTTGGCTCACAGGAGCATGCAATCCCACCACCATGGGAAAGCAATGCCATGGTGAAGGTGTAATGGTTATTCTTCATAAACTGAAGTAGTGCACCCTCTTTTGCAACTGTGTCTTTTAGGCAAGGAATAGCAGCAATAAACAAGCTTTATTTCAAGGGGGGACGGACGGACTTCGTTACTGTTGCTGACCTTGGCTCCTGTTACTGATCTTGTTATTGAAGAACCCTTTGAAAGCTGTTCAAATGGAAAATTCTTGATCTCTTTTATCAAAGGATCAGTCTGCTCTTTACGGCCCACAAACCACAAAGGATATAAGTAAGCCCAGAGCTGTGAAAAGGGCAAATGAAAACTGGTTAGAAAAATAGCCTCTTAGCTTCTCTCTTATGTTTTCCTCCCCTTCAACGCACACAAAAAGATTTTTAAAAAACACACAAGAGAGAAATATCATCTGACTTTCATGGGATTCTGTGGTCAACCAACCCTATGAGATCATTCCCTGGTTCTTCTGTTGTGATATTCTACTCCACCACCACCACCCCTGCCAACAGATACACTTTCCTTTCAAAAGGCAATGATTATCCTTCCCCCTCACCATGTAAACTGAGGGTACAACAATTCTAATTACTGTTTCCCTGACAGTGCACTGAACTTGGGAAACTTGTATTACTGGGAGCCAAATTCCACACATGCTGCAATCAATGGGCTCAATACAAGAAAAGAAAGAGAATATAGCTAGGGAAGGTAGACAGTGATTTTGTGCACTGGTTGTCAATTCCATATATTTGGGGTCAGCCAGTGGTTCTCACCTCCTGGCACATGGATCACTCCCTGCTCCCGTCACTCACAGGCTGGGCAGTTCCTGGGGCAAGAGAAAGGTACAGTGAGCACTGGTACACAGCAGTGTGGAAGAGGATGCCTTGAAGAGCAGCTCAAGAACAAACCATAAGTTAGTTATTAGCCCAAAAGTCCAATCCAACACCCACTGAAACTAAATGATGTATATCCAACCCCATTGAAATTAAGAGTACAATGTTAAGACACCCTGTTGCATACATCTGAGGTCATACCCTTCAAAAGAGACTAATAACAATGCTCACAAACCACATAATCAATACTAATCCAGTTATTAATATTATTGTTTATTTTTTCTAATGTAAATTAGTCATTATTTTCTCCTCCTAGTCAACTGTGACCGCCGTCTCTCCCTTTGATTTATTGTTATTGATCTTTGTTGGTTTTAATCTGTTTGGTTTTAATCTTTGTCGGTTTAATACTTTTTTAAGGGGGGGAGGGTATAGGGGTTTTAATGTATTTTGCACTTTTATTACTTGTGAGCCACCCCGATTGAACTCAGAAGGGCGGGGTATAAATATTATTATTATTATTATTATTATTATTATTATTATTATTATTATTTGTTCCTTTATGTTATATTTTCACTACTGAGGCCTTTCATATAGTAGGTACAATTGGAAACAGGTCTTCATTATACTGCATGGAGGAAAATACTTTTTAAAATAATACAGGATTATGTTAAATAACAGTATATTTCTTTTAAATGAAATTTACAATAACATCTTTTGGACAATACAAATAAGGTAACAGTCAAACAAATTAAAGTGTTTGAAGAAGAACATGAGCTCAGCTAAAATGCTTTGACATTTTAATATGCTATATTATATAGCAACAACAACAGCAAGACCATTTCTATACCACTTATCAGTGAACTAAGCACTCCCTAAGCAGTTTACAATGTGTAAGCTAATTGCCTCCAACAAGGTGGGTATTCATTTTAGCGACCTATGGAAGGATGCCCTGGAAACAAACTTCACAACCTTGTGGCTGCAGTACAGGCATTTAACCACTTAACCACCGTTTAATTTGAATATTACTATAACCCAGGGGTCAGCAACCTACGGCCCGCAGGTCGTTTGCGCTCCGCGGAGGCCTTGGGACTGGCCCATGGCCGGTCTCGCTGCTGCCGCTGCCGACCCACGCTTGCTCACGCATGCACACAATGGCGGGCACCATTTTGGAATGCCCAACGCTGCGCCCTTGGGCGTTCCAAAATGGCGCCCGCCACAATGCACATGCGTGCGCAAGCGCGGGCACCATTTGGGATGCCAAAATGGCGGCTGCACTCGCGTACACATGTGAGCGCGAGCGCCATTTTGGAAGGCTCCACTGCGGCTGTGCAGCCGCCATTGGGCCTTGGGAAGGCCCCACCGCGGCTGCGCCGTGTGAATTCACACGGCGCAGGCGGGGGCTTCCCGAGGCCCATTGAAGGCCCCACCACGGCTGCGCCATGTGAATTCGTACAAAGCAGGCGGGAGGGAGCCTTCCCGAGGCCCAGGGAAGGCCCCACCGCAGCTGCGCAGTGCGAATTCGCACGGCGCAGGCATGGGGGGCCTTCCAAAATAGCGCCCGCATCGTGCGCGCATACACACACGATGCGGGGTGTCATTTTGAAAGGCCACACCTTGCACATGCACATGGTGCCATTGGGCCTTCCAAAATGCTGCCCCCACACACACGCGCGCGCATGACGGCAAGCGTTGTGCGCATGTGTGTGCGGGGGTAAGTGTGTGCGTGCACGCAAGCGCACCCAGCTGGCCCCTGCGCCATTTCCCCCCCTCCCGGCCCTCCGGCAACAAAGGTTGTCGACCCCCTGGTCTAAGTGGCTTACAACTGTAAGCTCATTGCCCTCCAACAGTTGGGTACTCATTTTAGCGATTTTAGAAGGATGCAGGCCTGAGTCGAGCCTGAGCCCATTTACTCCCATTTCTGTAGCCCCTAGTTTAGCCCTACACATGAGCAGGTAAACACATATATAGAACTGACAAGACAGTCACCTTAAAACACCCCTGTGGGTGAGATTAGGTTAGTTTCTGTTACCAAATATTTGAATTATATTTTGCTTTAACATAGCATACAGGGTTATGCCAAGGTGGTGGTTCACTTCACTACATCAGGCCTTCAGTATACATATGTATACAAATTGCCCTTTTTTCCTCTACCAAATTAAAGCATGACCACTTCCTATGGCATGATTTCAGATGATGGTAAGAGTGTTGCCTATGCCAGACATAATAAGAAAGAACAGGTCCCAAAGAAGTAGCAATAGCAAGTACATTTCTATACTGCTTACCAGTGCACTTAAGCACTCCCTAAGTGGTTTACAGTGTGTAAGCTAATTGTCCCCAACAAGGTGGGTACTCATTTTAGTGACCTTGGTAGGATGCCAGTCTGAGTCGAGCTTGAGCCCTTGGTTGGTATTGAACTCGCAACCTTACAGTTTGTGAGTGAGTGGCTGCAGTACAGGCATTTAACCACTAAGTCACTAGGGCTCCAGGTATACCATAAAAACAAAGGTGACTCATCTCTTACTTTCCATTCAGAGCTATTCAGTCATCTTTCCATAAGAGAATATCAATTCAGTAATCTTTGGTATTGTCGAAGGTACTAGACCAGGGGTAGGCAACCTAAGGCCCAGGGGCCAGATGCAGCCCTCGAGGCCTTTGGACCACCCCCAGGCCGGTCCTGCCGCCGCCACCACCGCCGCCGCCCGCCATGATGATATTGATTATTGTTGTTATTACTTGTTCTTGGGGTTTTCTTGGCAAAATCTCCACAGGGGTTTTGCCATGGCTTTTCTGGGGCTGAGAGAGTGTGCATGTATATATATTTTTTATTTTATTTTTTAAATTTAAATTTTTTATTTTTATTTATTTATTTATTTATTTATTTTTGGTGCTTCGGCCCCCTAATTGTCTGAAGGACAGCAACCCGGCCCCCGGCTCAAAAAGGTTGCCTACCCCTGTACTAGACTTTGGGAAAAGACCGTGATACTAGTTGGCCATCTTCTTAAAGTTGCTGCTGGAGTTGCCCAGACTTTTAGTTCTGGGCGACTTCAACATCCCACTCGAGACCAGTTTAACAGGTGCAGCTCGGCAGTTCATGGATTCCATGACAGACATGGGCATATCCCAAAAAATTGGTTTTCAAGCCTACGCACTCGGCAGGTCATACTCTTGATGCGGTCTTTAGTACGGAACAGGCATATCTGTGGGCAGAGGTAATAAATACCTCCGCACTGTCATGGACGGATCATTTCCTGGTCAAGGTTGGACTAGGAGCCACTATCTATCCCACCGGGGGTGGAGGGCCTATTAAAATGGTCTGCCCTCGGAGGCTAACGGAGCAAATTGGATTCCAGAAAGGTCTGCCCTTGGAGGGTCTCTTAGTTGGTAAAGCCGACGACCCTGTCGAAGCTATGGTGAATACCTGGAACACCGATCTTACCAGAGCTATCAACACGATCACTCCCAAGCGTCCTTTCCAACCCGCTCCAACCCGTCATCCCTGGTTCACAGAGGAACTTAGGAAAATGAAGCGGGTTGGACAATAACTAGAGTGTACCTGGCGGAAAACTCAACTCTTATATGATAAGACTCATCATAGGAACTTTCTTCGTTCCTATCGAGAGGCAATATGTGCAACGAAGAATTCGTTCTTTTCTGCATGTATTGCGTCTGCGGAATCTCATCCAGCGGAACTGTTTAGGGTAGTAGGGGAACTGACACAGGCTCCACCTGTGCAGAACCCTTTACTTAACCCGACAACAATCTGCTGTGATGCTTTTAACAATTATTTCGCAGATAAAATCTCTCAGATAAGAGCTGACTTAGACGCCGGGATTATAACAGAAGTGACTGATGAGGTGTCCAGTAAACCCGTTTGTGAGATTAGACTGGATCGCTTTGAGTCAGTGAGTACCAATGACGTGGACAAGATCCTTGGAAAAGTGAGGAAGATAACGTGCTCCCTCGATCCCTGTCCATCTTGGCTGGTCGTCCGGGGGTGGTGGTGATGCTTTGCTGCCCTTTCCTAAGAGGGTCATCAATGCATCCCTTAGGGAAGGAATTGTTCCATCAAAGCTAAAAGAGGCGGTCATTAGACCACTCCTGAAGAAACCTTCCCTGGACCCCCTGGATCTGAAAAACTATAGACCAGTCTTGCATTGACCATTCTTAAGCAAGGTGATTGAGCGAGCCGTTGCCTTTCAACTCCAAGTGATTTTGGATGAAGCCGATTTTCTAGATCCATTTCAAACCGGCTTCAGACCTGGATATGGGGTGGAGACGGCCATGGATGCTCTGGTAGATGACCTTCGCCTTAGCACTGACAGGGGTAGCGTGACCCAGTTGGTGCTTTTGGACCTCTCAGCGGCTTTCGATACAATAGACCACGGCATCCTCTTGGAGAGCCTGAGAAAGTTGGGAGTAGGAGGCACTGCTCTTCAGTGGTTCCGCTCTTTCCTCTCCGGCAGGTTCCAGAGGGTGTCACTGGGGGACAGCTGCTTCTCAAAAACGGAGCTAAAATGCAGTGTTCCTCAGGACACCATTTTGCCCCCGATGCTGTTCAATATTTATATGAAGCCACTGGGAGAGATCATCAGGAGGCATGGAGCGGGGTGTTATCAATACACGGATGACACTCAAATATTCTGCTCCATGTCTCGGTCAGCTGCCATCACAGCAGATCAATGTCTCGAAGCAGTAATGGACTGGATGAGGAAAAACCGACTCAAGCTGAATCCGGACAAAGTGGAGCTACTTACAGTAGGGGCCCCCAAACCAGCTATTGGGTTGCGACCTCCAGTCCTGGACGGGGTCACACTCTCTGTTAAGGACTGTGTTCGCAGTCTGGGGGTGCTCCTAGACTCGTCGCTTCACATGACAGATCAGGTGAATGCGACAGTCAGGAGCGCCTGCTATCAGCTTCGGCTGATATGCCAGCTGCGCCCTTTCCTGGAAGTAAGGGACCTAGAAACTGTAGTACACACACTGGTAACCTCACAACTCGACTTCTGCAATGCATTCTACATGGGGCTACCCTTATACCTAACTTGGAAACTGCAATTAGTACAAAACATGGCAACCAGGCTGATCACTGGAACATCTAGGAGTGATCATGTCACACCAATTTTAAGATCTCTCCACTGGCTGCCTATTGGTTTCAGAGCTCAGTATAAGGTGTTGGTGATGACCTTTAAAGCCCTACATGGCCTGGGTCCAACTTACCTTGAGGATCTCCTTCTTCCTTATAATCTGCCCCGTGCCCTCAGGTCCTCTAGGAGGAAGCTTCTTCAGCCGATAAGAACTAGATTGACGGCAACCTCCCAGAGGACATTTTCCGCTACCGCTCCCAGACTCTGGAACGCCTTGCCGGAAGAGATCCGTCAGATAACCAACTTAGGGCCTTTGCAGACTGCTAGAAATAGTGCAAATTGAGTCCACTTTAACTGCCCTGGCTCAGTGCTAGGGAATCATGGGAATTGTATTTTTTTCTGAGACATTGAGCCTTCTCTGTCAGAGAGCTCTGGTGCCACAATAAACTACAGTTCCCATGATTCCTTAGCACTGAGTCGGGGCAGTTAAAGTGGATTCAATTTGCACTATTTCTGGCAGTCTGCAAAGGCCCTTAGATGGCTTTAAAAAAGCCATCAAGACAGATCTCTTTCGGCAGACCTTTCCAGAATAAAATCACTTTCAAACTAGGTCTCTCCTCGGCAAGACACCCTCCTTTCTTTATTTTGCTCGCCCCAGAGTTCCTACTGTTTTAATTGTCTATTGTTTTAAACTGTTTTAATTGAGATTATACTTAATGTATTTTTAATGGGGGGTATTATGTTTGTTGTTGGGGTTTTAGCTCTAAGCCACCTTGATTGCTATGGCAAAAGGCAGGGTACAAATAAATTATTATTATTATTATTATTATTATTATTATTATTATTAAACCTTGGAAGTAAAGTCATGCCACAAGGTTTACATACTTTTATAAGCAATTAATAAAATCAAATTTTATTCCAAATTCTATACAAATAATACAGAGATAAAGCTGTTCCTTCCTGCTCGGCACAAGGTAACTCCTGCACAGTGGAATCAAAGTCAGGCAGCCTCTTACCTGCAATGCACTCCTGCTCTTAAAAAAAAAAAAAAAGTGGCAAATCCCTGGGATTAGACAGCTTTGCATCCAACTGACATAAACTATATCTGATCTGTCAACCCGTAAGCTCTTTGAGACAGAGGTGGGTTTTCTTTCTTGAATCTCTCAAAGAAGCTTATATTTCAGTGCTTCACAAATTCAAGAAGAATAGAGATCTATCAATGGTCCACTAAATGCCAAGCACATATTTGGCAGTCAGAGATAAACACCCTATCATGCCTAATTCCTGTGAACATACAAATTGTGTGTATGCAGTTGTTGTTGTTGTTATTGTTGTTGTGTACGGTTAAGTTGTTTCTAACTTATGGCAACCCTAAGGCCTTTCTGCTACTGCAGAAATTTGCCCAGATACAGACGGATTTCTTCTTTTTCAACAAGTGCAAGCAATGGGATGTCGTTCCTAGGGACCTATGTGTGGTGAGCCCTTTGCAAAACCATGTATCATGTAGAGCTCATGGGTTCTACTCATACTGACTGGTTCTGCAGTAGCCAACATTCCTTTCCAGTTTTCTTCAGGTAAACTCCTGCACTCCTGTCTGTCCCTGGCTTCCACTCCACCATAAGCATCTGAAGAAGTAGACTAGAGTCTACGAAAGCTAATGCTACAAACATCTTTTTTATTTCATTTAGTCTCAAAGGTGCTACAAAATCTCTCTATATATTATTTCAACAATGGCACAGTTTAATTCAGATAGGCATTTATATAATAGCAAGTAAGATTTAAACATGTGGTTTTTGTAATGTGTAATGGTACTTACAAATGCAGGATAACTTCAGTTGCATATATTGCATGTGTCTAGTTCTGTGAACAGATAAAACTGGGACGTAGGACAAGCACTACTGAGAGCCATCCAACTCCAAGGTAGTGTTGAAACTGAAACTACCTGAAATATAAGTTACTATACAATATCTCTTAGCAGTCCCATTTCTTAATATATATTGGAACTTGAGTGGACATGGAAGCACTTAACACAGTATGTTAAATTAAAAGGTCTTGTTAATTGAACCGAGTCAGAGCTGAGCCATATGTACAATATAATTTAATGTTATAGTCAATCCAGTTTTGAAAATACCGTGGGAAGAAAAAGTTATGTGAGAGTTTGCCAGTTTATGGTTTTGGACCAACTTTTTATATAGGGAAGTTGAATTCAAATAGTTTCATGCATTACAAGAGGAATTTGGCTTTCCAAATGAAGCTTAATTGGCAGTTTTTAGAGTATAAATACCTTCATACACCTACGAGTTTTTGGAACATCTTCCTGCACACATCTGTATCCCCAGATCTTTTGGAAGTTCTGCTCAGATTCCTCAGCCTGCCAAGAGCAACAACCTGTTCATTTTGGTGATTTTTGGACAGTTTTAATATCAATATACCATCCTTCCACAAGTTGAAAGATGGAATGTTCTATTCATCCTAAGCAGTGGCCCATAGCAAACTCATCTATCAAAAAGTACTTCCCTAAACGAAAAATGCATGTCATCCAACAAACACAAATACTGGATGTCAAGGAGGTTCCTTTGAATTTTTAAAATCTCCATCCAAAGTGATGGTAACATGGGTGACTGTTAATGTAGGACACAGATTTCTTCAGTTGTAGACTTTACCCCTTTGTAAGCCCCTTTCAGGATAAAGTCATGTTAATCATGAATTAGACCTAGAAACTGCATTACATTTCAGACATGTGCATGTGTCGAATTATATGCCCACTAGTTGGAATGTACCTGTGTGGGTTTACCACATAACCCACCACTTTTCCACCAGGTCTGAGACTCTACGCCAGGGGTAGGCAACCTTTCCCCTTTAAGGGCCGAGAGGGGTCGCGGGGCAGGACGGGAAAGGTCGCGCCAGACTCCGGGCGCCATTTTGGAACACAAAATGGCGCCCCAGAGGACCGCTGCAGCTGCGAAAGGTGGTGGCGGCAGGATTGGGCAAGGGCCGGTAGGCAGGCCTCGGCAGGCCGGGTGCGGCCCGCGGGCCATAGGTTGCCGACCCCTGCTTTAGGCAGAGGGCTGTTGGAATCCAAAGCAAGTCCATGTCCAAGTGTATTGTGATCATATTTGTTTTCAAAATCTGCAGGCCAGATATATTGAGAACAACTCTTGTTGAATGTCCCATCCAAGTCAACCAAATTAATAATCAGGTCCTTGGATTGCTTTCTCTGCTTGCAAACTGGAAGATGTGTGAATAAACACAAATATCCTTTTGCCCTTTTGGGAGGGTTTGCCTAATTCTTGCACAATGTGGACAACTTTGGCTTTCCATTTTTCTGGCTTTACTAACTGTTTTCTGTTTATTGGGATCACTGAGGACTTCAACCTTTCCTGAAATCAGAGTGTTAGGGGGGTTGCAGACTGCCAGAAATAGTACAAATTGAGTCCACTTTTAGGGTTAGGGTTAGTGCTAGGGAATCATGGGAATTGTGTTTTTTTTCTGAGACATTGAGCCTTCTCTGTCAGAGAGCTCTGGTGCCACAATAAACTACAGTTCACATGATTCCCTAACCCTAACCCTAAAAGTGGACTCAATTTGCACTATTTCTGGCAGTCTGCAACCCCCCCTTAGTGGAGTGGAGGAATGGAACAGAAAGGATAAGCCCCATTAATTTAAGCATTCATCTGTCAATCTTGGGCCCAACCTGGGTTGGCTTTACTTATAAGAAATCTGCTATAGTGGACCCTTAGTATCTGTTAAGATTTGGTTCCAAGACCCCATGTGAACACTACAATTCATGGATGCTCAAGTACCATTATATATAATGATGTAGTAAAATGATGTCCTTTATATAAAATGGCAAAATCAAGGTTTGCATTTTGTAGGGGGGGGGAGGGTATTTTCATGCTGTGGATGGTGGAATCTGTGGATGCAGAATCCGTGGCTATGGTGGGCAGACTGAAACATTCTTTGTATACTGAAAAGAATAAAATTCTGTTAAAGTGTAGCAACACTGCGATCAAAACATTATTAAGGTCAGTCCAAAAAACACCCATTATGGAAGGAATAAAGAACCATGGCAGATTGCTTCAGCGAGGCGGGAGAGTGGGGTGAGATTGGATTCTTTCAAAAAAGATAAGAATAATGCACTTTGGACTGCTACCATTACATGATGCTCTAATGACATTACATTAGCATGCCTACATGCTCATTTGAGATTAGTAAACAATTCCTCACAGCTGCAGAGAATATGTTAAGGGCAAAAGAGCAACTATTATGCCAAGCTGTGGGAATTCTAAAACAAAAAAAGCCATTATTCAAGCAAAGTCTATACGACCTGGCATCTCCTTCCACCAGCAATAAATGACAACTATCGTGATGGCACGTGCATTGTTTAGGGAATGGGTTGTGTCAATTATGAGAAGGATAATAATACATTTATACTGGATTTAGTTCTAAGCATTCTACAAACTCCATTTACTAGACTAGAAACAGATTAGCTCCTTAAGAATTTAACCAACAAATCAATTTTTTCTACACCTGTACTCTATACCAAAGTAATATTTACTGGTAGTTCTTAAGTCTTCATGGTTAAATCCACTTTTTGTCATTTAAAAGAGCTAGTAGATGTGTGCTTGACCTTCAGGTTTTCAATAATATGGACAGCAGGTGAAAAAGAAGAAAAACATCACTTTGGAAAATGTGTTTTGCACCAAACAGCACAAATATGACAGAATACATGAAGCTTACAAACATAGTGAAGGTGGATTTGGATGATGTGCCAAACAAGAGAACTATGAGAATGCTAGCTTTGCATGTACAAAGAGTGTACTGTTTTGTTGTTGTTGTTGTTGTTGTTGTTGTTGTTGTTGTTGTTGTTGTGTGCCTATAAGTAGTTTCTGACTTGTGACAACCCTATCACAGGGTTTTCTTGGCAAATTTCTTCAGAGGGGTTTGCCATTACCAAACTCTGAGTCTGAAAGAGTGTGACTTGTTCAGGGTCACCATGTGGGTTTCATAGTCAGGCAGGGATTCAAAGCCTGCTCTCCAGAGTCATAGCCCAATGCTCAAACCACTACACCCCACTGGTGCAGCTAAACAACCTTTGTGCTGTGTATTGTTCATTTACTGTGTTATCTGAATATGGGTACTTTTCCCTCTCTGGTTTGTTTCTCTCCCAACAAAGAACCATATTGTAGATATTTTATCTGGCTTATGGAGAGGAACAAACCAGAAAGAAGAAGGCACCCATGTTCAGATGGCAAAACTAACTATAGAATGATGCCACTCCCATTGATTCCTGAATGATGAGTCAATGTTGACTAGCATATCTGTAGGAGACTCTTTGTAGGAGACCCAGTGTAGAAGAAAGGATCCTGTATTAGAAATTTCACTTTTAGCATTTATTTACGGTGCCCAAAATCTATGTGGAGGAAAGGGACCAGAAAGATTAAATGTATGATTATTAATTCTATCTATTAAGCCTATCTTAATGGATGACCTTTCATTTTTTTATCATGATGTGTACTGTAATGTCTAAATTTTTTTAGATTTTTGTTTTTTAATTTTGTGTGGCTTCCTCTCTTTGTTTGAAAAAAACCTTTTTGCAATATTTCAGATATTCCTAAAATGTACGTAAAAATGAACATAGGGGTAGCTGTGCTGGCCATACAGCAAAATAAAACAAATCCAAAATACACAGAGTGATAACTTTATTGGACAGTCAAAATGTACAAAATACATAATGCAAGCTTTTGAAGATCCACTAATTTCTTTATCAGGCAAAAATATTTTAAAAAACATACAGGAAGGAGGTAGAAAAGGGATGGTGTTGGAGTCACAGGTCTAAATGTTGTACAGGTGTTCTCTTATTATGTAGTTCAGTTGGAAAAATCTCAATGTAGGAAGAGGGCATGCCTCTCTTCATCATGTGAGGGCCTAGACAAAGGACAGTAAAATTTAAATTCCATCACAGTGGTAAAATAACCCCTTTTGGGATTCAGAGAGTCTCTGTCTCTTGTGAAGCCATAGGCCTCTTACTTGGACAGGGAACACTGAATTTCTCAAGAAGTCTCTGTACAGTTACGTCTGGAAAAACCTTTTGGTCCTGTATAGCTGTATAGCTTGAGCCACTGTGTTCTGTGTAGTATTCAGAATTATCAGTCAGAAAACTCTACTGCCTTTGCAAATAATAGATTCCAGGATTACATAGGATGCAGCCACAGCAGTTAAAGTGGACTCAAAGTGTTATATTTGTGCAGTTAAGAGAGCCTGTGTGGCATATAATCATAGAATCACAGAGTTGGAAGAGACCACAAGGGCCATCCAGTCCAACCCCCCTGCCATGCAGGAACTCAAAATCAAACCATCCCGACAGATGGCCATCCAGCTTCTGTTTAAAGCCCTTAGGTGTGGCATAGTGGTTTAAGTGTTGGACTATGACTCTGGAGACCAGGCTTCGATTCCCAGCTTGACCATAGAAACCCCCTGGGTGACCTTGGGCAAGTCACATTCTTTCAGCCACAGAGGGTGGCAACGGCAAACCTCCTCTGTAGAAACATGCCAAGAAAACCCCATGAATAGTCTTATGGTCACCATAAGTCGGAAACGACTTGAAGGTAAACAACATACAGACAGACATAGGTAAAGCTCAGCTAATAAAAATGAACAGTTGAGATAAAACTATCTGGAAGCCCTCACCAAAATTCTGAAAAGAAGAGGCAAAAAATAGTGCCCTCCATATCAATTCAACAACTAGAAGCCAACTAGACTGGCAGCTGGACCCTGAAAGAAAAAGGACAGATCACTTGCCACACTTAAGGGCTGCATGACACAACTCTTTCTTCCAAAAGCTTGCCATTCCTCTGGCTCTCAGCATCAGTTGCCTGTGGCAGCTGTCCCATCCAGTTGGATGGTAGGGCTGGCCCTGCAGTGGGTGGGAAGGCTTATGTCTTGGTGCCATAAAATCTTCACCTACTGATTTCTTCTGCTCAAGCAAGAGGGCTGTGTGAGTTTTTCTACAGAGAACTGCCTTCTATTTGAAAAGCTCCCGGAGAATAGTCCTCTTTTTGAAGCCTTCTCCCATTTGATAGGTTGTCCAATCCAGCTCTTATTTAACAAAAGAGAATGGTTAAAAGGGATGGATATCAGCGACCTTGAAACTATCCATCAACTGTGAGAATCTGGGTAGCAGACTCAGCAGAAACACAGCTCACTTGGTCACAGCCTTGCCAGAAATAGTGCAAATTGAGTCCACTTTTAGGGTTAGGGTTAGTGCTAGGGAATCATGGGAATTGCATTTTTTTCTGAGACATTGAGCCTTCTCTGTCAGAGAGCTCTGGTGCCACAATAAAATACAGTTCCCATGATTCCCTAACCCTAACCCTAACCCTTAAAGTGAACTCAATTTGCACTATTTCTGGCAGTCTGCAAAGGCCCTGAGTTGAATAATAATAATAATAATAATAATAATAATAATAAATTTCTTATGTTTCTTATTTATTTCACTAGCCTCAAGGCAAATCCCAGTTTGATGTTTGGGTTATGAAGTATTCCATCTATGAGAAGGCTTGGCTACAGACAACTAATTAAAAATAGCAAACTGGCAAAGAATAGATTGGACCTATGTTAATACTTGGATGGGAGACAGCCAACAAATACCAGGTGCTATAGGCTATGTTTCAGAGGAAGGAACTGGCAAAACCACCTCCAAGTATTCCTCAAATTCATGGGCTTGCCATAAGTTGACAGGTGACTTGAAGGCACATGCATGTGCATACACTTAATTCAACAGTTAAATGTAGTGGCAGTTATAGCACTTTTAAATCTCAAGAACTCTAGAAGGGTGCTTCTTAAGCTAAGTGATGTATGGAAATGGCAAGGTTTCTTTCTCCGTGTGCTAGGGACCGGCACTATAATTGTACACATTGACTACAACCCTTTCTTTTTTCCTGAAAACTTACCACAATCTGGCAGCCAATACCTTCTAGGTCAGCACTGGTCTATGGACCACCATTTTGAGTAGCAGTGCTCTAAAGAATATCCTAAGGTTTGGCTCCCACTCTGGACTTTGCCAAACCAACATTTTGTCTTTCTCCCAAAACACACACCCAAATACATCATGCTGGATTTAGTGTGAGTCAGTGTTATTCAGATACATTCTCCTCGGCTAGAAGAATACTTAAGGGGAGGGGGGAAGCACTCAAAAGACATACTCTGTAATATGTACCCTACACTTAGGGGGGAAGCAGACGGGCGGCCGTGGGCCGCCCCGGGAAGCTGCACTCCGGGGCCGAGGTATCCCCACACCTCGGTCCCGCGGCGCAGCTTCGCCGCCCCTGAAAGGAGCGCTAAATTGGCGCTCCTTTCACAAATCACCGAAGGTGCACCGCAAAAGGCTGCGGCGCACCTTCGGCGACTCTTCCGCCTCAGCATGTGCGAACGCTGCGGCGGGAGGTCCTCCTCGGAGCGCCGGCCATGCAGAGGGCTGGCTGCTCCGAGGACGACCTGGGGAAGGGGTTGGGGCGCCAATCGTGCAGCTGCCCCTCCCCTTCCCTGCCCCCAAAACGGCTCAATTAGCCGTCTGCTTCCCCCCTTACTAAGACAGCCTGAAGCAAGCAATGTAGACAACTCAACTCTAACTCATATCAAAAAGAAGTTGTATCTCAAAACTCAAGCAAATCTCACGTAGCTTTTTACACATCTTGTTTGGATTTAAAAACAGCAACACACCTATGTATTCCCCTTGGGGAGGATCTTAAAAATATATTTCTGGTTTACTATTGCCTGGATAATTTGCAGGGATGCTGGTGTTGCATGTAGCTTTTCCACATTTCACACAAATCAGCTTTCTAGCAGATCTTATGGGGACAAGATGAATCTAAAACCATAACCAACCACTTCAGATATTGAATGATTACAAGGTTCAAGGACTCCAGAGTAACTTCAAAAGAACACAGTGGTGAAGTAAAGAAAGAAAGAAAAAACAACAACTCTACAATGAACTCATTTCAGAACTTGATCTCTATGATAGTTGCTGTAATCTTTTTCCACCCAGAGAAAAAGTATCCAAAACCACTTCAGAGTACTACCCTATAATCTGATTATTCACAGACTTGTCATTTTGTCAAAATAGCCTAGTATTATGTAGAGAGAGGATAATCTAAATATATCCATTCTCCACAAGGACAGAATACATCAGAACTGGCAGTCACTTGTCCACCTTGGGATCACACTTTTTAGGCACTTTACGCAATGCAGACTCCGTGCAACAACAATCCAGTGTGTCCTTTTCTCCTTAAGGAAAAGGTCTTCCTAAGGGGCCAATCTTGGCCAGAAAGATGCCAAAGTTGTGCTTGGTCCTTTCCTCACTAGCTCCTCTTCCACTGCAACTTCTTCTCAGCTATGTCCTGCTGTGTGCCATTTCAAAAATGCTTTGCATTTTGAAACAAAAAAGTAGTTGACAAAGGAATGGTCAACCACCTCTTGTGAAGATGTTTTCCCTTAGAAGAAAGGTAACTACTTAGGTTTTCCTACCTGTATATAATGTGCAGATTGGCTATTATATGAAACTTGGAGGAAAAGCACAGATAATGTCTCCATGAGTATCTACATGTATTATTTTTCTTCCTCATGAAAAAATAATATCTGTATCATTTATTATAACGATAATACTCCTTAGCATCTGGCAGTATTTAAAAACAAGGTAGGCAAAATATAGCTGAGCCGGTGTGGTGTAGTGGTTTGAGAGCTGGACTATGACTGTGGAAAGCAGGGTTCAAATCCTGGCTCAGCCATGTAAACCTTGCGCAATAACACTCTCTTAGCCTCAGGAGAGCAATGGCAAACCTCCTCTGAGGGAGTTTGCCAAGAAAACCGTGATAGGGTTGCCTTAGGATCACCGTAAGTAGGAAATGACTTGAAGGCACACAACACACAAGAGACAAAGCATATAGCTCACAAGCTGCACATGCTTCCCAGGGGCATTCTTCTGGTCCCCAGAGGTCAAAGATTTGCTTCTAAATAGTCCCTAGGGGCATTTTCACCATGTTTTGATGCCCCTGCCAGGCCATTTTAGGGCCAGGAGAGAACTTTTTAAAAACAAGAAGTGAACAGCAAGTGACCAAATTGTGAGAAAGGCCTTAGATGGGCTTAAGATGAATGGTAAAAATGCCGCCACTCCCCTTTGAATTTCAAATTTTTGAATTTCTTTTGCCGGGTGGGTGCAGGCCTCCAGATCTTTCTGGTGCCTAATGCAATCCGCGCCCTTCCAATAGTTGCCCACTCCTGATTTAAAGCATCCAAAGTTCTTCACATTTTTTCCCCTTCATAACTCTTACAAAGGCTTTTTCTAAACTGTTCTCCCAGATCAGGGGTCGGCAAGATTTTCAGACCTGGGGCCGGTCGCTGGTCCCCAGGTCTTCTGCCGGGGTGGGGGGTGGGGAATGGCGGCGCACGCGCGCACGCTTGCTTGCGCATGTGCAGTACTTCTGAAGTACTGCGCATGCACGAGCAAGTCACGGCCACCATCTTGGCAAACAAAATGGCGGCCGCGACTCATTTGCGCATGCACAGTACTTTGTTTGCCAAAATGGCGGGCGCGGCTCGTTCGTGCATGCGCAGGAGTACTGCACATGCGCAAACAAGTGCGGCCGCCATTTTGAAAAACAAAATGGTGGCTGCGATGCACGCGCAGCGGGGGCCAGTCCAGAGGCCTCGGGGGGCCGCCCCCGCCCCCGGGCTGTAGGTTGCCAACCCCTGCCCCAGATGATATAGACAACAACTCCACCACCTCAGACCACGAGCCTAGGCTGCATTACAACAGGTAAGAAAAATGTTTTCCTTCATCTGCACATGAATGTTAAGGGAATGTGGATGTTAGCATATCCAGGGTCACCAAACAAACTGACGGATGAGGGAAGGCTCAAAACATGGACTTCTTTGGTTTATAGTTGATGTTTTCAGGCATTACATTATAAAAAGCTTCTGTACTATAAAAAGAGGCAATAAAATTGAAGTAAAATCCAATATCCTTCTCAGTAACAACAATTCAGACATAACCCTTGAAGCACCATTCCCTTCCACACAATAATTTTCTTTGGATGATTGTCTAAAGAAGAGGCAAGTGGTCTCCTTAGGGGGCATTCTAATAAAATAAGGAAGAAGTGGTCATCTTAAGGGATGAAGCAATGAAATAAAAGCTTCTTCCCCTAAAGTAAGGTGGCAGATGGCCACTGTGTTTTTATTGGCCATTTAGATGCAAAGTATACTATAAATCAATAAGAATCTGCCTGTCAACTGTTTTTTCGAAAAAACGTTCACACTTGTCACATTATTAACTTAAAGCAGCTTCTGGTCTGCTTGTGTGAGAGAACTCAGTTCTCATTTTTGCTAGTATAGAGTTGTCATCGATACACAGAACACTTCATCTACAGCTCTATTGCTTGTGGAATATTCCTCCCAAACAAAAGTGGAGAGAACATGGCTCTCCTTTCATGGCAACGAAAGACCCGGGCTCCCCATATCCCCTGTCAAAAATGGGGAGGAGGTGTAAAAAGATACTGGGAAAACAAAATCATTTATCTCCTGGAGACCTCCAGGACCGGTGGATTCCTTCAAAATCCACTGTCAAAATCCACAGTGTGGAGAAGCACTGTCAAAACAGAATGTTCCTGTCATTGATTAAGGATCCAGGAAGTCAAAAGGGTTGATTTTCCTTTTTCCCCCTCTTTGTCCTTTTGTGGGTTTTTTTCTTTTTCTTTTTGTGTGTGTTTTCTTGTACTTTTTCTTGTACTTTTTCTTTTTGGTATGACTGATGTATGTTGTTTGCTGTTTGTTATGTATATTTCTTTTGTAATGTGTCAGGTTTTGTTTTTTTAACTCAATAAAGTTTATATATATATATATATATAAAACAACAACAGAATGTTCCTAGTGAATCAGGATCTGGCTGGGAAAAGGTGGGAGCTGGCCTGAGGAGCAGATATAAAAGGAGCAGAGCTGAGGGGAGTGTGTTAAGCCTGCTGAGGCAGGAAAGTATTTTTAAAACTGTCAGAAGGTGCAGTTTGGAATAGAAGTTCAGCTAGGTGGGACCCAGAATCCCAGTTCAGTGAAAAGAACTTTTAAAGGACAAGAGAAGTCCAGTGGTATTAAGGGAAGATCTTCTGTATGAACTAAGTCAGTGAGAGATTGTAAACACAGTAAATTGTAACAACTGAAGTACCTTGTATACTGTAACCACAAGCTTGAGAACCATTCACAAAGAAAGATATTATCATAAGCTCTGAATGTAAATAAAGTTCTTTTCTTTGTGCTCACCAAGGAGTGACCTGAAGTAATTTACTGTTACCAACAAACATGCTACCAAGAGTAATAAGAACTATTATTAATAAAGACACTTCAATTAATGAGTGGGATTGTCATATACATTGGTGCCAAGCAGTGGGATCCAAAAGACCCATTGTGCTGGCATCTATGAGATCAAGTGGGGTCTCCACAACACCCTTCCAATCTCTTCCCTCCAAACTATATATATATATATATATATATATATATATATATAAAAATACAGAGAACTGTAACAGCCTGCAAAAAATAAACATTTGATTAAACTTTGCCCTTGCTGATTAAAATGTCCTTAATTGATTAATTAACATTAACTATAGGTGATTAATTTATCAAGTGGAAATTATTCTGAGATTCTAAGTTTATTACAGTCATTAAATTAAATGTTAGGCTTTAGTCAACCATAAATGCCAAATATTCGGCCTCCCCTCTTTGACACTTTGGAGTTGGATGAATTGCTTCTATTCTATTATGCTGTGTGTGCAACTCATAACAATTAAATGAACGTTTCTCATTCTCTTCTACTATTGCTTAATTTTAAAAAAGAGGACAGGAGACCACTCAAGTTCCAACAGATCTGTAAAAACACAAAACAAAGAAGCCACCATGATACAGGCTTTGAATAATGGAACTCTCATCAATTTGTTCCTTTCATCCTTAGGCTATCACCACATTCCAGAATACCAGACTAATGACTAAATGGATGACTTATTAATCAACTCCACTTCTCTCTATAACTTCTGCAATCAACCCTTGGAAGGACTGTTAGATTTATCCCATTTTCATTGAGGCAATTCCAGATAGTTGTTTTACAAACACACTGAAATCACACCATCTCCAAGACTCTTCACTTTACACCCACCTGGTCGCTTATATCCCTTAGACCGTTTCGCAAGTCCCACACAACTCTGCTTAAAGCCCTGTTGAGAATCATCACACAGGGCTGGGGACTGTATTTATGACAGCTTGAAAAGAAATCCCGGATGCTGTAGTCTCATTTTCTCTGTCCCAGTAGGCAGCTTCTCCTCAGCCTATGAATCTAAGTGGGAAAAGGATGGCATAAAGCAGGGGTAGGCAACCTTTCCCCTTTAAGGGCCGAGGGACTTCAGCTTCCAGAAGCCTCAGCCATGTTGGTCAATAGTCCCATGTTGGCTAATAGCTCCTGGGATTCTGGGAGCTGAAGTCCCTCGGCCCTTAAAGGGGAAAGGTTGCCTACCCCTGGCATAAAGAGCTCTCAGTTACAATGTACTTTAAAGTAGTGGTTCGCAAACGGTGGGGCAGTCCCCCCTCCAAGGGGCATGAGAGTTGCTCGAGACTTCGACGCCCTCATCCTACCTCCTCTTCCCAACCTTTTTATAGTTAAAATGTAGGCATGCATTGAGTTGAATACTGAATTTACTTAAATAAAATTGTTCTAATTTGAATGATATTTCCTTATATAATGTTACAATATGAATATAGATTGTTGGATATGAATATACACTACATAAACAAAATATTTTTATTATTAGAATATGTCGAGTGGGGTGGCACAACGTCCACATGAGATGTAAAGGAAGATCAGGATAAAAGGTTTGAGTATGACTGCCTTAAAGAGAATAGGTATAGAGACCCTACTACTGGTTGGCAGACCTGGCTCTATCATTACGCATAATGAGCCAATTGCCTCAGGCAGCTAACTTTGTGTTGTTGTTGTTGCTCTTGTGTGCCTTCAAAGTCATTTCTGACTTATGGCAACCCTAAGGCGAACCCATCATGGAGTTTTCTTGGCAAGATTTGTTCGGGGGGGGGGGGGTTGCCATTGCCTTCCTGAGGCTGAGAGAGTGTGACTTGCCCAAGGCCAAGTGGAGATTCGAACCCTGGTCTCCAGAGTCATACTCCAACACTGAAAAGGCAACAAATTGTTATTTACCATATATACTTGACTATAAATCAACCTTATGTATAAGTCAAGAACAGGTTTTGAAGCCAAAATTATGAATTTTGATATGACCCATGGATAAGTAGAGGGTAAAACCTAGGAGCTGGCAACAAAGGATCTAAAGGATAAAACAAAAGAAAATGAATGCCAAAGAACTGTAAAAATTCTGGCAGGCATATCTGTTTGTGCTTACACTAAAGCTGGATGGATGAGAGAACGGGGGGGGGGGGGGGTCAGTGCTTCCAGGCCAGATTACACTTTTGCCTTTACCCCAGAGATGATTCCTTTTAAAATAAAGAGTTAAAGTACAGTACTCATATTGACCTGTGGATAAGTCGATTCAGTTTTTGGGGATAAATTTTTTGACTAAAATTATTAGACTTACACATTAGAATATACAGTACTTACTCAGAGACACAGCCATGTTAGTCTGGAATATCAGTATGCAAAGGGATCTTGTAGCATCTTTGAGACTGTGTGAACGAAGTTGTAGTGTAAGCTTTTGTAGACTTGGGTCTATGAAAGAGGCATCAATGGAAATAGTCTTGCATCTGAGGAAGTAGACCAAGTGTATGAAAGCTTATGCTACAACTTCTTCCACGCAGTTAGCCTCAAAGGTGCTACAAGGTCCCTTTGCCTACTTATTTATTATTATTGCTAGAGAAGGGGAGAAATACATATTGAATTTTCTAAAGGTAAAAGTGAAAAAAGTGGCCTTGAGTATGCTGCACTTTTATGTGATAGGCGGGGTTCTGCCAGCTGTGCCTTAGGCAGCAGATGGATTTTTAGGCAGCTCTGTTGGCTGGATTTCCCAACTCAGCATGCTTTACCAAGCAGTCAACAGTTTCAGAAAGAGTTTGGGAAAGTTTCGTTTTAGACTACAATTTCCAGAATTCTCCAGCTAGCATAACTTCTGGGAGTTACAGTCCAAAAACAATGAAATTCCCAAGCCCTGCTTTCACTGCCTACTCAGCTGGAAGTAGCTACCAGATACTCAGCCTTGTACTTTATCTGTAGGGCAGATACGATATCCTAGCTCTGGGCTACTGTATACTTGCATGTCATATCCTTTTATTGGCCACGACAAAAAGAGCAAAGAGATTTCAACAGGAGATCACTAATGTAATAAGTAATCCTACCTGTTTGGTTTTGCTCTGCCCTTTTGCCAGTACATACATCAATTTCATCACACTTATTCTCCCATTAATGGGAAGATGAAATGAAACAGCTTCACACTACACGGGCATGAAAAATACTGTCTCCAGCATTTAAGTTGTCATCTTCTTAAACTGCAACATGGATTTGGTTTCCAGAATGCTATCACATGTCGACAGTGATACCAAGCAAAGCCATGCTCACTCCTGAGATAGAGCTTACAGTTATCTCACCAGAAACAAAGACACTTGGTTCACAAACTTCTCAAGCTGATGCTGCAATATATATATATATATATATGGTCAAAGAGTGGGAGAGAGTTCAGTGCTGTCACCCCACATTGCAGATAACAAAGGATAGGAGCACAGAATGTAGATGTCCATGGCTTAGATCCAACCAGGCATATCTACTGACAGAAGATGCATTTTCAGCAGATCCATGGCGTGATGACTGTTTTCCCTACACAAACACACAGCCCTCATGTCTTCCAATATCTGCTCTAGCAGTTTGGTAAACTGTAAAGCAATGTTTCTTAAGATATCTGATGTGAGGGACTGGAAATTTCCCCTTCAGTGTTCTAGTGGCCATTTGCTACAATATTTCTTTCCTTCCCAAAAACTATGCAGAAACCAGCAACCACTGGCTGAGGGATCAACACCAACTTTGAGTAGCACTGCTCTGGAGCAGAATTTCTGATGGTAGTGATGGCTGGTGAAGGAGGGAAGACAAGATAGAGAGCATTATGGGAAAGCAGGAAATGTGTAGGGAAGGAAATTTGCTTTTGTATCTGCTGATAAGAGATAAAATCTTAAGAGAGATTTTTGTACCAACAGCATACTAAATTGGATCTTAGCCCTTTGGCCCAATGGAGTACTGAATATACTCGACTATAAATTTAATCCTGGTGGTGCAGTGGTTAAATGCCGGTATTGCAGCCACTAGGTTGTGAGTTCGATACCAGAGCTCCAAGGCTGACTCAGCCTTCCATCCTTTTGTAGGTTGGTAAAATGAGTACCCAGCTTGTTGGGGGCAATTGGCTTACAGATTGTAAACCACTTAAAGGGTGCTGAGTACACTATGAAGTGGCATAGAAGTGTAAATGCTATTGCTGTTGCTATATATTGACTTCATGTATAAATCGAGGGCTGGTTTTGGGGCCAGAATTATGGATTTTCATATGACCCATAGATAAGTCGAGGGTAAAACCTAGGGGCACATAACAAAGGATGTAAAGGGTAAAGCAAAGAAAAACGATGCCAAAGAACTTAGAAAATTCTGGCAAACATTTGTGTTCACTCTAAAGGCTGGTACTTCTTTTAGGTGTTCCCGGGACAGTCTATGCTCTTGCCTCTTGCCATTCTACTCAGAGAAGGGGATGGTTCCTTTTTTGATCAGAGTTAAACTTTAGTACTTATTGTGACTAGTGGATAAGTCAACCCAGGTTTTTTGAGTCAATTTTTAAACTAAAATTTCTAGACTTATACATGAGTATATACAGTATGTGCAAGGTTCTGGGTCTTGCCCCCCCCCCCCACTCATGTGGTGGAGGAATTTTACTGTCTGAGTTATTGTACATACTGGGCTTCCATACCTTACTTTACTTTATCTGCATGCTAAACAGATACTTTATCCTCCATAGGGCAATTTAAAACAACCAACGTAATTATATGTTTTAAAGAACTGTCTGAAGTATTTTTTACCACTTTCTCACTAAAATGTGACAAGGATGCAGAGCATTGCTCTGCATCATAGCAGGGTACTTCTGAATGAGACAAAACTCTTGTAAGTGTTGAGGAGTCATTACTCAAAAGCCTAGCAAAAGCAGCTTTCAGCATCCAAACAACAGAGTATTCCTGCTGTTACTGATATCAGTCTAACAATCCTGGCATATCTACGTCGAAGCTTATCTCAGGTCATTAAAAACTGTATAGTGTACAGCAGGCTTTAGCACTGATGCCTGAATGCATGGCTGAGACAATTCAGAGCATGATCCTCCTATTAATAAGAAAAGAGAAATTACATGTGGTAAGGTGGTTTCGAAACCATGTTGAATTTCAGGAGAGGTCAGCTTGCGTTCACCGCAAAGCCAAATACTGCAGTCTCAGAACAACAGCAGTTGGTGACGCTATCCCATAAATATAATAATTAGCTTGAGCCAATTCCAACCTAAGCACTTCTGGTTAAAAGGTCAGGCTTGTGGGCAGGGTCTAAACAATCAGAATATAGAAATGCACCAGAAAGTATGCAAGGAAACTTTGCAGCTGTAGTTCAAATGAATCTCTGCATTTCACCTGATTTTCAGGCTGTAGTATATTTGAAACAGAACAAAGACCATCTTCTCTTCTAATGAACAAAATACAAAACACAGGTTAGGGTGTATTTATTTTTCAGCTCTTTGGACAGGTTGTGGTTTTCTTAGCCTCAATTAAGATGTTCAAAGAGCCACGCTTTGTAGAATTAGCTCATTTCATGTTATTCTTTCAAGCCACGTGGAGGCCTGTCAAGAGGACAAGTTCCCATCAGCCTTCAAAATCTGAAGTCATTCATCTTTAAGATTTTTGTATTATTTTTTTTGTACGTTTACAATTTGTTTTATGGCATTTTTTAATTTTGTAAATAGCTCTAGAGATTTTCCAAGGGTCAGTTTATAAATCTCACAAATACACAACATACACAACTCCTGCGGCGAGTCGCGGCGTTCCGGAGGCTATACTCACCACCTTCAGCCCGGGACCAGCTGTAGCCCTGGACTCAGCTGGGGACTGCAGCCGCCCCACCCCCGCAGCTGCTGCTCGAAGCGCCGGCGGCTATAAAACCACCGCCTGAACACCACCCTCCTCAGCTCCCCGAGGCGAGTGGAGGCAGTCTTGGGACTATGGATTACCATCTCAACCCTAGGAGATTAGCTGTCTGCTCTGAGTTGCCTGCTCGGTCTATTAATATGAGAGACTGTGGGATATATTAAAAATCTATGTGAATTTCCATCTCCCCTTTAGCGATATTACGGCCTTACTGATAGCTGTTTATATACTCTAGGGGTCATATATTAGTCGGCTCTTACCCTGGTTTGCATTGGGTTTGACCCAAAGCTGGGGGCATATATTCAGGTGGTATGGGGGCGGGGAAGATATGGCGGCAACAGTCTCAACAAATGTTGCAAAAGAAGAAGGGATCAATGTTTATTATCTATCCCTCCTTCAGTTGATCCTGTTTCCCAATATAAGTTGGAGAGCAAACTCACCATTCCACTGACCCTCAACCTGCTCCTCTGCAATGCCAGGTCGGTCAAGAATAAGACCCACATCATCCACGATTTATTAGTGGATGAGACAGCCGACCTGGCTTGTTTTACTGAGACCTGGCTGGGAGACGCGAGCTCTGTAACATGGGCACAAGCTCTCCCGGCCGGGTACTCAGTTAGTGAGCAGGTGAGAGAAAGTGGGCGAGGGGGTGGCATAGCCTTGGTCCATAAAAACACCTTAACCTTGATCAGAAAGCCTATCCGGAAAACAACACACATCGAGTGTATGTACCTTAGCCTGAAGACCAAGGATAGTTTGGGGATTCTGTTGGTATACCGGCCACCCCGTTGCTTAACAGACTCCCTAACCGAGCTGACTGCCCTGGTTTCTGAGTTGCTGTTGGAGTCGCCCAGACTTTTAGTTCTGGGCGACTTCAACATTCCACTCGAAACCAGTTTACAAGATCTAACTGGCACGGCTCGGGAGTTCATGGATACCATGACAAACATGGGCCTATCCCAGTTGGTCAACGGGCCCACACATTGTGCTGGTCATACCCTCGATGCGGTCTTTAGTACGGAGCAGGAATATCCGTGGGCGGAGGTTACTAAAACCTCCGCATTGTCATGGACAGATCATTTTCTGATCAAGGTGGAACTAAAGGCTATTGTTCGCCCTCCTGGGGGTGGTGGACCTATTAGAATGGTCCGCCTTCAAAGGCTAATGGAACACATTGGTTTCCAGAAAGCTCTAGAGGGTTTAATGGTGAGTAATGCCGGTGATTCTGTCGAAGCTTTGGTTAATATGTGGAACACCGATCTTACCAAGGCCATCGACACAATCGCTCCCAAGCGTCCTTTCCCCCCTGCTTCAAATCGGAAGCCATGGTACACAGAAGAGCTTAGATGGATGAAGCGGGTTGGACAACGACTGGAGTGCGAATGGCGAAAGACTCGTCTCTTATCCGACAGAACTCGCCTTAGGAAGCATCTTGATTCCTATAGGGAGGCTTTACGTGCAGCGCAGAAGTCTTTCTGCTCTGCACGTATCGCGTCTGCGGAGTCTCGCCCGGCAGTGCTGTTTAGGGGGGGGATTTGACGCAGATACCTCCTGCACCGAATCCTCTACTTAACCCAACGACAGCCTGCTGTGAGGCATTTAATATCCACTTTGCAGATAAAATCTCTCAGATAAGAGCCGACTTGGACACCAGTATTTTGGCAGAATCCGTAGACAAGGCGTCCAGTAACTCCGTTGATGGCAATTTACTGGATCAATTTCAATTTGTGAGTACCGAGGACGTGGTCAAGTTGCTTGGAAGGACGAGGAAGACAACTTGCCCTCTCGATCCCTGTCCATCATGGCTGGTCGTCCAGGGCGGGGACGCGTTGAGGGTGTTCCTTCGGGACGCGATCAACGCGTCCCTCAGGGAGGGCATCATACCATCTTGTTTGAAAGAGGCGGCAGTTAGGCCACTCTTAAAAAAGCCTTCCCTGGACCCCCTGGACAGAAACAACTACAGACCAGTCTCCTTGCTGCCATTTTTAAGCAAGGTCATTGAGAGGGCAGTTGCCTCCCAGCTCCAAGCTATCTTGGATGAAACCGATTATCTTGATCCATTTCAAGCTGGCTTTAGGGCGGGATTTGGAGTTGAGACTGCCATGGTTGCTCTGACCGATGGCCTCCGCTTGAGCATCGACAGGGGTAGTGTGACCCTGCTGGTGCTCTTGGACCTCTCAGCGGCCTTTGACACTATAGATCGTGCCATTCTCTTGGATTGCCTGAGAGAGTTAGGAATTGGAGGCACTGCTTTGCGGTGGTTCCGTTCCTTCCTCTCTGGCAGATCCCAGAGGGTGAGGCTCGGGGACAGTTGCTCTTCTAAAACAGAGCTTAATTGTGGCGTCCCTCAGGGCGCCATCCTGTCTCCAATGTTATTTAACATTTATATGAAGCCGCTGGGTGAGATCATTCGGAGGCATGGAGCACGGTGTCTTCAGTACGCTGACGACACCCAGATTTACTTCTCCATGACCAAATCATCGTCTCAGACCTCTAATGGCATCTCTCCTCTCAATGACTGTCTTAGAGCGGTAATGGATTGGATGAGGAAAAATAAACTGAAATTGAATCCAGACAAAACGGAGGTGCTCACGGTTACAGGTCCGAATCCAGGTTCGGGATTACAGCCCCCAGTCCTGGACGGGGTCACACTCTCCTCCAAGGACTGTGTGCGCAGTCTGGGGGTACTCCTTGACTCGTCACTTCACATGACTAATCAGGTGAGTGCGACAGTCAGGAGCGCCTGTTATCAGCTTCGGCTGATACGCCAGCTGCGCCCATACCTGGATAGGAAAGACCTGGAAACTGTGGTGCATGCGCTGGTAACCTCACGACTAGATTACTGCAATGCACTCTACATGGGGCTACCCTTGTGCCTAACCCGGAAACTTCAGCTGGTGCAAAACATGGCAGCCAGATTAATTACCGGTACATCTAGGAGGGAGCACATATCTCCAGTGCTGAAATCCCTCCACTGGCCGCCAATTAGTTTCCGGGCGCAGTACAAGGTGTTGGTTTTGACCTTTAAAGCCCTACATGGCTTGGGTCCATCTTATCTTAGGTACCGCCTCTTCCCGTATGATCCCCCCCGTGCCCTTCGTTCTGCGGGGAAAAATCTACTTTTACAGCCAAAAGTGAAACTCACGCAGACTTCCCAAAGGGCATTCTCAGTTACTGCCCCTAAACTGTGGAACGGCCTGCCGGACCAGATACGTCTCATTACGTCACTCACTACTTTTAAGAAAGCAGTCAAGACGGAGCTTTTCCGGCAGGTCTTCCCAGAATAACTCCTACAGGGATATGTGCATTTGGAGCCACTGTACCCCTAGTCTCCCTACCGAGAATGGCATCTTGTTGTTATTTTTATTATTTATTTTGTATTAGTCATTTTAATTTTATCATGTTTAATACTATTTTAAGGGGTGAGGGTAGGGGGTGGAGGGTATAAGAACTGGAATTTTAATTGTTGTATTTTAACTTGCTGTACGCTGTCCCGACTGCTGTGCAGAGGGGCGGGTTACAAATAAAATTTATTATTATTATTATTATTATTATTATTAACATTTTGTCTTTAACAGTATTGTTCTGATTAGTGTTATTTGTATTCCATAGCATTTTTATGATAGCTTTTTACAGTTCTATTGTGCACTGCTTTGAGGGCCATCCTGGGTGGAAATGGCCTCTAACCTGCCATATACTGAATATGCTCATGTATAAGTCTAGAACTTTTAGTCAAAAAATCAACCTCAAAAATCTGGGTCAACTTATCCATAAGTCCTTTTAAAAAATGGAACCATCCCCTTCTCTGAGTAGAGTGACAAAGGGTGAGAACTTAGTCCTTCCCGGGAGAACCTAAAAGAAGAAACAACCCCTTCTATCTCTTTGCTGCGGCATTGCTTCTGGCTTTTTTGAATGCCTGGGCAGAAAAACGGTGCAGCAGTAATTTGGAGTTTCCTTTCAAAGGAGCGCTGAGAGCACAGACATATGCACATTTTTTTTTAGCTCTACCCATGCCTGGTTGGCTCTCCCAAACATTTCATGACCAATATTTACTCTAATTCCCTCCTCATCCTTCCAACCTTTAGGGTGAGCACAAACAATTATGCCTGCCAGAAATGTTGTAAGTACTTTGGCATCATTTTGCTTTATTTCGTCCTTTGCATCCTTTGTCATATACCCTTACGTTTTACCCTCAAATTATACACAAGTTCAACTTATTTTATATATGGTAAAACAACAACAACTATATTTATATCCCTCCTTTTCCCCAAAACTGGGACTCAGAGCAGCTTACAAGATTAAAAACAATATACAGTGGGCCCTTGGTTTTCCAGGACCCCCCATGGATACCAAAATCTGTGGATATTCAAGTCCCACGAAATACAATGGCACAGTAAAATGGTGTCCCTTATATAAAAAATTTGTATCTTTTTAAACTAGTTTCAAGCTGTGGATGCTTGAATCCGTGGATAATAAATCCATGCATATGGAAGGCTGAATGTACAAGATTTTTTAAAAGTTTAAATAACAATTTAAGGTTAATTTTTAGCCCTCAATGCTCTAAAAGTGGGCTGGTAAATGTTGAGAACCCTACCTGAGGAAAGCTCAAAAGCTAGTAACAGGACAAACAAGGGCCTGAACAGACTCTGCCAGAAATAATCCATCTTGAGACCACTTTAATTGCCCTGGCTCAGTGCTATGGAATCCTGGGAACTATAGTTTATTGTGGCACCAGAGCTCTCTGACAGAGAAGGTTCAATGCCTCAGAAAAAAACTACAATTCCCATGATTCCCTAGCATTGAGCCAGGACAGTTAAAGTGGTCTCAAACTGGATTATTTCTGGCAGTCTGTTCAAGCCCCAAGTCAGATTTCCACAAACTGGAATCTTAGCTTCAGTATTATTCACTACTTCCAATTCCCCTTCGCTCCCCCGACTAGCAGAAACCAAATTATGCAAACAACATGTTTGTTTAATTTGCAATATCTAAATAGATTGCAGAATTTATATTTTTCTTAATACAGAATTACATCCAAGGTTTGTTAGTCAGTGTATAGGACAACACAGAACTAACACATACAGAGGTACCTTCTTGGAATAGCAACCTAAGTCAATTATTTGTTGCTTGGGATAATTACCCTGGTTATCAAAGCAACAATCCCTGTCAGTCTCTCTGATAATACCAACAAGCCCAAACAATGCTTAAGCTGCTGTTGGCATTGCTCCTCTCAGTGTTTACATCATCCCAACAAGGGGAGAAATGACACCGCTGGGTGCCATTACCTTATCAAAGATGATATCTGATCATAAATATTGGCATTTCAATAAATTGTTAGATGTCAAGTGCAGTCTTGCTGCCAAATGCTTTGCGTCAAATTATGAAGTATATTCAGAACGTAATCCTGTTATGATGGCCATATTACTGGATATCCTCTTTTATCTTGTAATCTCATCAATAGTTCCAGACAGATCCAAAATCTATGCCAAAACCTGTAACTTCATAACCTCTGGGCTAGATCCAAAAGAAACATCAATTTTTCTTCAAAGCTCATAAATGTCATTGAGAAAGTGTGGGTTCTGCAGCAGAGCTCAATGTGTTTATGGTATATTATCAGTGCGGCTGGCACACCTCATTTTACTCACCTGCTTTATGCAATCAGCCAGATGGAGACCTCCTACCAGTTTGACTAGTCATTAAATGAAAACACTAGTAATCACATGGATGAAATGGAAAGAAACCAAGGAAGTGACTCCAAGTCCTAGAGCAGGACATTTTGAGTAGGGCTATCTGTATCACATCATTTTGTAGGGCAGTCTTGTATAGTAATGTTATTTGCAAGCCTCTTCTTTCATTATCGCTTCTGCAGTCCTAAATTCTTTATTAGCCACAGTGCTGGCTCATTTCAACCCTAGAGGTGAGAAGTATCCAAATAAAATAAAATATTGAAAAATGTAATTGTGTCACACAGTTCAAGAATGTACATGAGTGCAGAATTCAAGTATTCCCACCCACCCCAAAAATAATTTATTACTGCTATTAAACTATTTTACAAGCATCACTCTAGCTCTTATGTGGGGTAAACTTGATATTGTACAATTTCAGACTCTACGGGCTCGTCTACAAGATTAAAATATGATCCTATCAAACATGATTCGGGGGAAACTGGATGTTGGGAGGAGGGATTCCTCAAACTCCACAAAAAATGGAATAGCTGCTTTTATGGGAGTATCTATGAATATCTGAGAGGATGCACACTATTGAACATATGGGCATCCGTCCACTTCACATGCATGCACATTTTCGGCACAGGGAAGCTGAATAGATGTGAATTTGTACAGGAAAGTGAAGACAATAAAGCATCGATGAGAATGTGCAAAAATCTGCAACAATTTGCATACATGCAAACTAGCCCTAGGTCATGGGGGCACCACAAAGATCTGAGGGCCACCAGCCCCATTTTAGTCCATTCCCCACAGACGGTACCTCATCTTTCCCCTGAAACCAGTGGTTATGTTATGCTCACTTCCTATTTCTACTCTGCCGTTTCAGGACTTGTTGGGGAAGAGTGCAGGAGAAATGGTGATTAAATGGAAAAAATATGGCTCCTAGAGACCTCTGGAGGTGAATGTCTGTTTTTAATTTTACAAAATGGTGATGGGATATCGGAGGGATCCAGTGACCAGACAAAAAACCCACTCCCTGGGTGGTATGTAGGTGACTAGCTGCTCAATTAATAGCCCTGATCTTAATGAAGGATGGGGGGGTGTTATTACTACAGTGGGCCCTTGGTATCTGCTGGGGTTTGGTTCCTAGGGATACCAAAATCCATGGATGCTCAAATCCCATTGAATACAGTGGCATAATAAAATGGTGTCCTTGTATAAAATGGCAAAATCAAGGTTTGGTTGTCGGAATTTTATAGAGTATTTTCAAGCTGTGGATGGTTGAATCTGTGGGAAAAGAATCCATGGATATGGAGGGCCAACTGTACTGTTATTTCATAATATAGCCAAGATAAGAGTTACAAAACATCTTTTTTTTACAAGCTGAGAACTACATCACAACCATAAAGCCAGAAGGCCTTAAGGATGCCAAAAATTATGTCATGCACAGGCCTACAGATTAAGCTTTTCCTTTGGGAGAAGCTCCATGGGTAACCGTGGTTCAGCTCAATAGTGCAGATATGTCTATGAACTGAAAAAATTACAAGCACAGAAATTATCTGAGGAACAAGATTCAAGACTCCCATCCTCTTTGAATAAAGTTACGTAGTCATTTCTGAGGCTCTAGGGCAGGGGTCGGCAACCTACGGCCCACGGGCCAACCCCCCGAGGCCTTTGGACCAGCCCCCGCCGCTGCGTGTGTCGTGGCTGCCATTTTGTTTTCAAAATTGGCAGCCACGACTCGTTTGCACATGCGCAGTACTCCTGCGCATGCGTGAACGAGCCGCGGCTGCCATTTTGGAAAACAAAATGGCGGCCGCAACTCGTTTGAGTCTCCCAATAGCCCCCCCCCCAAAAAAAATGATAGAAATGGCCATCCAGCAACAACTGGAGAGTCACATTTCCCAATCTCATCATCCTTGATGAAAACACACCTTTTACTTACGTATATCCAAGAACACAATAGAGGATAAATCTCCCTTATCTGGATTTCCAAAATCCAAAATATTCCAAAACCCAAAACTTTTTTCATTAGTGGCTGGGATAGTAATACCTTTCAATGTTCACAAACTTTGTTTCATGCATAAACATTATTTTCAAATATTGTATAAAATTATCTTCAGAGTATGTGTGTAAGGTGAATATGAAATATAAATGAATTTTGTGTTCAGATTTGGGTCCCATCTCCAAGTTATTTTATTATGTATGTATATGCAACACTTCTGGTCCCAAGCATTTTGGATAGAGGAGACTCAACCTGCATAACATAAATAAATCAGCTTGAAAAAAAAGGAACTAGCAGTGGCCTGCACAACTTAGCCATAGTTAGGGGCCAAAATTAAAATAGGCTAAACTACTTATGGGCGCAGATAGGTTTTAATTAAATATTTATTAATTAATACATAATTAATTAAAATTAATTAGAATTAATTAATATTAATTCCGTCGTCCTCATCCTCTGTCCAGCCCTCTCAGAAGAAAGTCAAGTGGCAGAGGAGCCTTGTCTGTCTTTTTCCTCTCCTCGGGAGAAGGCCAAGCGATGGAGGAGCCTTGAGGGGCAAATGTTTGCCCCTCTTCCTCCTCCACTGCCTGGCCTTCTCAGGAGAAAGCCAGGTGGAAGAGGAACCTTGTAGGGTGAATGTTTGCCTGTCTTCCTCCACTCATCCTTCTGCTTGGAGAAAGCTGAGCAGCAGAGGAGCCTTGCAGGGCAAGCATTTGCTTGTCCTCCTACTCTTCTTCCTGGCTTTCTCCTCAGGAGAAAGCCGGGCAGCAGAGGACCCTTGAAGTTGTACCACATCCTCATGGGCCTCCAGAAATCCTTTGGTGGGCTGCATGCAGACCCTGGGCCATATGTTGTGCAGGCCTGAATTAGCAGGTTAGATCAGGAATTCTAAAACACAAGAAACCCAATTCCTTTGCCTGCCCAGGAGGCCTGAATTTCACTGCAGCACTGAGAAGTTGTAAAGTGAATTAGCAAATGCTATGACAGCGAGATATGGCAGAAATGCAAGGGTAGCTTGTCATTTGACATTTACACATCTTTCCTTTTATTATACCTCAATCCCTCCTTTCCACCAAAGAGCCCAGGGTAGTTGCATTATGGCAGCACCCAGTTAGTGTATGGCTTATGTGAGGGGCCAGCACGGTGTAGTGGTTTGAACACTGAACTATGGGCCTTTGCAGACTGCTAGAAATAGTGCAAATTGAGTCCACTTTAAGGGTTAGGGTTAGGGAATCATGGGAACTGTATTTTATTGTGGCACCAGAGCTCTCTGATAGAGAAGGCTCAATGACTCAGAAAAAATTACAATTCCCATGATTCCCTAGCACTAACCCTAACCCCATAAAGTGGACTCAATTTGCACTATTTTTGGCAGTCTGCAAAGGCCCTATGACGCTGGAGATCAGGGTTCAATTCCCTGCTCAGCCATGGAAACCCACTGTGTGACCCACTCTCAGCCTCCAAAAATCCCATGATAGGTTCACCTTAGGGTTGCTGTAAGTCAGAAATGACTTGAAGGCACACAACAACAACATGGCTTATGTGCACTGATGTCTCTTTCTGGACAAGGTATAGGAAGCTATACTCAAGTTCCTTGTATTCTGTCTAACATCTCCCAACCCTGGCAGCTGTAAAGCCCTGTGACGGACCACTATAGTGGCTACTTACTGAGAAGAAGAGGGAAGGCAATTCAGACAATGAAGATGTGACTGATCTGGACTCCCAGGGGAAGGAAAAGAAGACTGCACTCCGGGGACCTGAGAGCATGCCTTCATTTCTTCCCTCCTTTGAGCTGAGACCAGCTGCTTTATCATCATCTGAACTGCTTTCCTCCACTCACCACCAATAGACAGCAGTGATGTCTCTTCCAGAGGTTGACAGCTTCCAGGGCAGGGGGAGAAAACAGAAATGTGTGTGTAAAATGTTGCAGGATCTCAGCTATAGCCTCCAGGTGATCCCCAATCCAGACCGCCTAGGCAGGAGAATGATTTCTCGGGGGAATTTTCCACATCACAGCAGCTACTGCAGTTATTTGGATGTTGAGGTCAGCCTCAGAGGTAATACCTTATCCTGGCTAGGTTATTCTAGAATGGCATTATCCAAGGACAAAAGGGCAAAATGAAGAAACTGTTGACCAAGGTGAAACAGAAACAGAAAAAGATGTGGAAACACCAGGCCCATAGAAGCATAAAACGATTAAGAAAAAACTTTGCTCTAAGTCTCCTTTCACCTTACTTTTCTATTGTTTATTGGCCCTTGGGTGGGTTAATTTTTGAAGGGAAAAGATATCTTTATGGCTTTCTCCCTGAACTATTGACAAAACCAAGCTAAAGGCTTAGTACGTCCTCTTTATTTGGCTATGTGGACACATTTCTTTTCCTTTTGTAGAAAGAAATTTATTGCTTTTCACATCACTCACCACAGCCCACCCTGCCCAACCCAATAAAAGGAAGAATGCAGTTTAATTGGCTTTTGTACAGCTCCAAAGTGCATAGCTGTTTGCCAGTCTAATTAGGTATTTTTTCTGAAGGTAGGCCTCTGAATCTGATCTTTAAAAGGCACCTCCTTGAAGTTATATGAGGTTTTGGAGGGGAAAAGCAGCTTCCTTGTCTTGTGAATACATGCTACAACATATGGACCAATTGAATGTAAGCACAAAGCATCAGCTACAGAACAATGCTAACTGGCAAGGGAAACATACATTTATGGAACTCAATGAGCAAAGTTGCTTTTTACATGGACATTTCATTGTTCCTGTGAATGGTAAAGGCAAGTCCTCCCAGTCAATCACAAGTCTGCCTGCACTGGTATTAGAGAGGAAGCAGGACTTGCATCTTAAAGACATATTCAAATGAACACATCAATACATCTTTGGCAAGTCACATTCTCTCAGCCTCAGAGGAAGGCAATGGCAAACCCCCACTGAATTTTTTTTTGCCAACAAAACCTTGCGATAGGTTTACCTTAGGGTTGCCATAAGTCAGAAATGATTTAAAGACACACAGTAACTCCCAAATCTTTCAGCACTTGCTAATTTATGAAGTGATAGTTCAGGTTTGTAATTGTGGTGTTACTCCAGAGGTAGCTAATATAGTATAAGAGAGTGCCCCACCTTAAACAAAAAGCTCACAATACCACTTGCCATGGTAAATATGTAAAAATAAGCCATAGTTTGCATCTATTAATAGGAATGTTGGGGGGGAGGTCATCGTTTTCAGCAAGACCTTTCCAAAACATGTTGCTATCTGAGACAGAGCAGCAAAGAGATCCCCTCAGTTATCCAAGACAAGGCGTCTGGTACCCAAAAAGTGCTTTTGGTATATAAGATTGAACATCCACAAGCATCTCTCCCATCCCTGGCACTAAAAACACAGTAAAAACAATGGATATTATTAACAATGTGCTGCCCTTTCAGGACACCCCAAATCTACTGCCTGAAATGTCTATCTCAGGGGTAGGCAACCTAAGGGCCGGAGGCCGGATGCAGGCCCCCGAGACCTTTGGACCGGCCCCAGGCCGGTCCTGCCGCAGCCGCCGCCCCCGCAGCTCCCTGCCGCCGCCGCCCCCCGCCATGATGATATTGATTATTGTTGTTATTACTTGTTCTTGGGGTTTTCTTGGCAAAATCTCTACGGGGTTTTGCCATGGCTTTTCTAGGGCTGAGAGGGTGTGCATGCATATTTTAAAAATATTTTTTAATTTTTTTAATTTTAATTTTTATTTATTTATTTATTTTTGGTGCTTCGGATCCCCAATTGTCTGAGGGACAGCAACCCAGCCCCCGGCTCAAAAAGGTTGCCTACCCCTGGTCTATCTCATCCTTCCTAAGAGTAGAACTGGCCCTGTAGAACAAGCTGGATTAGAAAGCTAGAGCTGGCAAGAAAAATCCGGGATTTAAGTGCTGCACTGCAGAGGCATCTGGACTACCTTAGCAGCCCAGGCCAAAAGCAGTGTTCTAATCTCCTTCCCAGCTCCATGACTGAAACTAGCAAGGGAGGTGGGAATTGACCTTCTGCTTGCCTTCTTCCACTGTGGAATCAAATCCATCCCACAAAACCAAACCTGGAGCTGGGGAAGGGATAGGCATATGTGCCCGAACTCTCACAGAGGCAGAGCAAGGTACAAGGAAAGGAACAATGTCCTGGCTATCACAAGCCTCTGGCCTGATGACAAAATCAAGCATAACTAAAATTGCAAGCCCCATGTAGAGATGACAGGTGTCTCTCTCTTTATTTGGGATGACTCTTATTTGAGAATTGGAAAACTTGTCCCTTGTTCAGGGTGACCAGATGTCCTCCTTTTCCAGGACCTGTCCTACATTTCAACCTTCTGTCCAGGAGGAGTTTCAAAATGTTATTCATTTTGAGCATGACTAAGAAGCATAATAGTGATTCTAGCTTTTATTGTGTAATGTCCTACATTTTGCAGTGCCTTCTCTTCCTTTGTTGTTAGGACATCTGGTCACCTTGCCCTTATTAGACTGGCAAGTGTCCCTTATTACAAGGAATGTCCCTTATCTGAGGCTTGGGAAGCTTTTCTTTTTATAGGTTGAGTCTGCCTTATCCAGAATTCCAAAATACTCCAAAAACCAAAACTTTTTCCATGTGTGGCTGAGATAGTGATACCTTCATTTTCTGATGGGTTCAGTGTGCACACGCTTTATTTCCTGAAGAAAATTATTTAAAATATTGTACACAATTACCTTCCAGCTGTATGTATAAGTTGTACATGAAACATAAATCAATTTTATGTTTAGACTTGAATCCCATCTCCAAGATATCTCGTTATGTACTTACATGCAAAAAAAATAAATCTAAAACCCAAAGCATTTCTGGTTCCAAGCATTTCAGATAAGGGATACTCAACCTGTATATAGAATTCAAAGATATAGCCATGTTAGTCTGTAGAATCAGTATGTAGAAAGATCTTGTAGCACCTTTGAGACTAACTGAAAGAACGAAATTGACAGCATGAGCTTTCGTAGACTTCAATCTACTTAAGCAGAGGATGCAGAGGAAGTAGACTGAAGTCTACGAAAGTTCATGCAGCCAACTTCTTTATTTCAGTTAGTCTCAAAAGGTGCAAAGATGTTTGATCAGGCTCATGTTGTATAATAGCATGCATGGGAATGTGAGAGGAAGCTGAACTAAAGCGCTGCTGATCAATATTGGGGAATTTCGATTTCTTACCCTCCCTCTCCCACACCTAAAGTAAAGAATAAATCTTTCAAACTATTGAATGCAGATAAAATGTCTGAAATTGCATAATACGCAAACTTGCAGAAGTTGGTTCTCTTCTAAGTGTATAATGTAAGTGTTCTTTAAGTACAGAGTCTACATAGGTCACAATAAAAACTCAAGAGCAGCTGGTATATCATGCCTCTATTGTCATTTATTAACTAAACAACAGCTTGAATAGAAGAAACTCTTAATCTGTCCCACCTACACACATGCAATGGGTGGGGGGGAAGAAATGAGCACAGAAATAAGCAGTTCCACCCACCACCTTTGAAACACAGGCTTTATCCATACCGTGTGGGTTTTAAAAAAATATCTCCACTGACATTTCCTCCCTATTTACGTGGACTGTGCTAGTATTTTATAGCCATTACCAAAGACAAAGTTCCTCCCAAGCTATGCCTAGCACTTTTGTATGCAAGTGAGATTTATAGTCACCTTCGTTTTACAAGCCAGCTGCCATATCACTTCACATGGGAGATTAACAGACAATGAGACACAGATGTAAGGGAGAATGATGCACACCTTCAAACTGCACAGTGAAAATTCTTACTCTGGCTTCCTTTGGAAGAGACTGAATATATATAATGCATTCCTCTGGCTTAGGAGGTTTCTCACATCACGCAGCTTCATTAGACTCTGGGCCTCGGCAGACAGCTTATTGAGCCGTCTTGGAGGCCCAGAAGAGGAGGAGCAACCGCACACGCGGCGCTCCTTCCTCTTCCTGAGGTTGCCCTGGGAGCTGCCGGCCCTCCGCACGGCCGGCGCTTCCGGGGCAACCTCCCGCCACAGCGACCGGATGCGCTGCGGCGGAAAAGGCAGGGAAAGTGCGCCCTACGCTTTTAGGGCACACTTTCCCTGTCTTGTGGAAGGAGCGCTATTTTTGCACTCCTTCCAGGGATGCCGCAGGAGCGCCGGGGTGCGGAGGCTGCGGTCCCGCGGCGCTCCGTCCGGCGGCATCTCCGGCGCCTCCGTCTGCTTCCCCCCTCTGTCTACAAAGTGCTTTGCAGCCTCACACAAGGCAAAAAGCAGCCTTGATCTTGAAGGAAGGTGTTTTATTGCTGCTAATGGAGACAAAAAATTTACTGCCTGGTTTTTATTGCCTTAGCCCTCAGCCACCTCATGGTCAGGAATGGGTGGGGTTCATCCCTTAGAATGATTTTTATCATCCTTGCCCGATTTGAAAGCTACATAATGTATTTTGTGCATTTTGGCTGGCCTAATAAAGTTATCACCATGAGATGTATGCATTTTGGATTTTTTTTTTCATTTTATTGCATGTCAGCTTAGCTACCTGTGAATATATTGCATTTTTCGGCATATAAGACGCCTTTTAAACCCCAGAAAATCTTCTCAAAAGTCGGGGGTCGTCTTATACGCTGGAAAGAGAGGAAGGCCAGGCAAGAGGAACCCCCCCCCAGCCCGGCCGCCATTTTGTCTCCCTCCTCCTCCCCCTCAACGCACTCACTGCACTGGGTGAGACCCTCAGGAAGATCAGGGAGGAGGCGGAGGCAGCGGTGGCTTGGCCTGGGCGAAGAGGAGGAGGAAGCGGGCTGAGGCGCGGTGTTTCTGGGAGGGCCTCCTTTCCTCCCTCGCTGCCCTGGGCTGGTTTGCTCTCCTCTGCCCTGCCCGTCCTGCCTCTCTACAGGGAAGGCCCTGTAAAAACCCACTGGGTGGCCTTGGGCAAGTCACACTCTCTCAGCCTCAGGGGAAGGCCTCAGCTTCCTTCCTTCCCTCCCTCCCTCCCTTCCTTCCCTTCCTCCCTCTCTTCCTTCTTTCCTTTCCTTTCCTTCCTTCCTCCCTTCCTTCCCTCCCCTCAGGAAAAGCCCCCCCCCATGGGAGGAGGAGGAGAAGAAGGAGGAAGAGAGAGGATCAGGGAAGCCCTCTTGCAGGGTGGGGATGCCCTCTTCCTCCCCCTCCTCCTTGTCTCCCAGTGAGTCCTCCCCCCCACTCTCTGGGGCCCCGGCACTTGCCAGCCTTCCTCTGCTTTTTCCCGGCAGTGGATGAAGCTGGGCTGGGCTCCCTCCTTCCCTCTTGAAGCCTTTAGAGGGGGGAGGAGGAGGAAGAAGAAGAACAGGAGGAGGAGGAGGAGGAGGAAGATGGGTTTGCCATTGCTTTCCCTGAGGCTGAGAGAGTGTGACTTCCAAGAATGTTGTTGTTGTTATTGTTCCTGACTTATGGTGATCATGGGGTTTTCTTGGCAAGACTGGTCCAGAGGAGGTTTGCCATTGCCTTCTCCTGAGGTTGAGAGTGTGTGACTTCTCCAAGTTCACCCAGTGGGTTTCATGGCAGAGTGGGGAATCAAACCCAGGTCTCCAGAATGGTAGTCCACTCAGACCACTACACCATGCTGGCTCCTATTCCCACGTACTACCTATGAAACAATTGCAGACTTTTATGTTGTTCTTGTGTGTCTTCAAGTCCTTTCCGACTTATGGCGACCCTAAGGCAACCTTATCATGGGGTTTTCTTGGCATGTTTCTTCAAATAGGGGTTGCCATTACCATCCTCTGAGGCTGAGAGTGTGTGACATGCCCAGGGTCACTTACTTGGCTGCAAATTGTACATACCCCAGAATGCATCTCCTAGTATATTGGCAGTCCTTCCCCCCAACACTTTCTCATTTCCCCCCCAACCATCTCATAGTTGGGAGATGGAAATAATGTTTAAAGCAGCATTTAAATCTGGACTATTTTTAAAAAAGTAAGGTCCAAAACACACTGCAGAAATAAATGCTAGGGAACATGGGAGTTGTAGTTTGTTGTGTTTTAGTTTGTTGTGACAGTTTTCCTGCTAAGTACCTGCATGTCATAAGCATTTGAATTAAAATTACCATATTGAAATCAAATCTGATGTTTTATTTTTATTTTTATTTGGTGTGCGTTGGAAGAGGGGTCGTCTTATGCAGCAAGTATATCTTAAACTCTATATTTTATTTAGATGGAAAAGTTGAGGGTCGTCTTAGACACCCAGTTGTCTTACACGCCAGAAAATACAGTATGTTTTCAATAAATCACATCCAACATGGGACTTAAGCAAAGCTTCTCTCACATGACATACATGACATACATATATTGGTATTTTGCATTCAGTTTGAGCACTGGGGTAAGACATTGGGAGACTAGGATTGGAATCCTCGCTCTGCCATGAAACCAACTCGATGATTTTGGGCAAGTCACACTTTCTCGGCCTCAGAGAATGGGAATGGCAAACCCCTCTGAAGAAAATTGCCAAGAAAAACCTGTAATAGATTCGCTTTTGGTTGCCATAAGTCAGAAATGACTTGAAGGCACACAACACACACACAAAAATTATACCATATTAATTTCCTATCAGGTAACCCTATGGGATCCTTTCAAGGGAGAATCCTCTATATGTTTCATTCCCAGCAGCATTTGCCCCCAAAGCCTACGGTGAAGAAGTGTGTGAGGTGCAGTCCCAAAGCATCTTGGAAGGAATCACAGTACTCCAAATCAATCCTTCCAAGTGAGCTGCTAGATTAACATAGTACTAGTTTAAGACCATCAGTCACACATCCCCTGTCCTTAGGCTCCATCATGCACAGCCCTTGCCTCTTATTCTTCCTTGGGACAAGGTGAACTTCCTGGTGACTGAGAGGAAAGGTTGCTTGCAGAGTTTCTGTGCCCAGCATCCATCTTCAAGGCACTTTTTAAAACCTTCCCCAGCCAGAGGATCAGTGAGCAAGGACTGAGACGAAACAAGGTCTACAAGATTGAACCAGCATTTGATGCACTGGTATGCTCCCTCTGACAGTTCATGTGGGATCATGTGTTTGCAGCATGGCTGGTTAACGTGTTGTGAACCAATTTTAATATTACATTGTCTTCATCTCAAACTGTCAGGTACTGCAGACTGTCTGAGTATGAATCAGCAGCATGTGCCAAAAGAAGTGTGTGCACCTGGATCGCTTGGAGCATCTTATTAGTTATTTGGAACAACCTCTTTTCCTTCAGAGTGAGTCAAACTTATTCACCAAGCACAAATGAGTTTTATGCTGGAAGGCAACAAATGAATCAGGCTAGACCTGGTCTGAAAACACATGAGCTACCACAACAAAAGAAGCCAGTTTTAAACTTTGCCTATACATTTCCTGCACAGCTGAGGAAGGCAATAGATGAATGAAACTCATGGAGGCCTCTCATTTACTTGGCCACTATATGTTTGTTGAAGGCAACTTGATGGCAAATAATAACAAAAAAGCACATTTTTACATTCAACGAGAAATATCTGTATCCAAACTGCTGAATTAGTTTTTAAAGAGGCTAACGGGGAAAGGTTTTCTCCTCTTTCTCTCAAGAGATAGATCTGACTGGTTCTAGTCTAGAGCAAGAGCACACTCCAGATATTGTTGGACCACAACTCTCAGCATTCCTCACCCACCACTGGTTATGCTGGCTAGGACTACTAAAATATCTGGGGATTGCACAATTCCCACCCCTGCTCTAGGGTCAGGTATCACACAGAAAACAATCTGTTTTTCCACATTTAAAATATTGCCCTTAATACCATAATCTCGGGGTTCTATGTATCAGGTTTTCTGTGGCCCTCCAAATTCTGGATGGTAATTTCCATAATCTCAGACATTGGCTATGCTGTCCATGGAAGATGGGAATTGCAGCCAAACATTTGGCAACATGTTCTCCTGCCTGCTTATAGATCCTGGTAGGCATCCTTTTTAAATCATTGCTAGTTCATCTGTCCTCAAAAGAGGAAGAGGCACAAGTCTCCTTATACAGAATGCCTAAATCGAAAATACTCCAAAATCCAAAAATGTCCAAATCAGTGACTGAGATAGTGGGACCTTTGCTTTCTGATTATTCAATGTATGCACAATTTGTTTTATGCACAAAATTATTTAAAGTATTGTATAACATTACCTTCAGGCTATGTGTATATGGTATATATGAAACATAAATGAATTCTGTGTTTAGACTTGAGTCCTAGCTCCAAGATATCTCATTATGTATATACAGTATATGCAAGTACAGGTATTCCAAAATCCAAAAAGAAAAAAGAAAAAAAGAAAAGAAATCCAAAGCACATCTGCTCCCAAGCATTTTAGATAAGAGAGACTTAATCTGTAGAAGGTACAGTAGGATCACAATGCTTTACAGCAGATTAATGATGTTTGAAAACATCAGACAAAAAAAGGTCCCACATTCAACTCAATTCAATATAAGATAAAATAACCTTATCAGTAGTACCTCAGATGCAGATTTGTACTTACATATGCAAGTTAGTAAATTAAATCAATAGGTTGTATGGGCAGAGATGTTAATGGCGCCACTCTCTGAACCATCTCAAAACCAAGATTTTGCATCTGGTTCTCAGAACTGAACCTCAGAAGTCTTGTAAAAAAAGAAATTAGATACTGTTCTAAACCAATCACTGAATTTCTTTGGTTCAGACACTCTGCTACTCTGTGTAGAATGTCCATGAGAATTTAGGAAAAAGCATGAAATAATATTGTAAAGACAGTTCCTAATAGCAACATAGTTTAAGATGAAGGCAGATATAATATTTATAGAGTATTAAAGCCAGTTGGGAAGCACTCTCAATACATTTAATTGACAAGCACCTCTCCCCATCTTCAGTGGTATAATCCCAAATGAAGGAGAAGTGATTGGAGACAGTGTTGACTCACTGGAGTCCATCATGAAGTCCTAGAGGTACATAAAATTCCCAAACCAACATGGCTGTGTGCCTAGATCAAAACTTTGAGAAGACCATGTGAACCTGCTTATGGACATAAAACGTTGCTAGAGTCTGTGATTCCTTTGATATACTAGCACTCAGTATACCCACTATGTAATCGTAAAATTACATAACGTTCAACATAATGTTGATTGCAAGATCGGCAGGTTGGCAGTGTGAGGTCCGAGTGCTGCGTGATGGGATGAGCTCCTAGCACTAGTCCCAGCTTCTGCCAACCTAGCAGTTCGAAAGCATGCAAATGCAAGTACATAAATAGGTACCACTTTGGTGGGAAGGTAAACAGCATTCTGTGCAGTCATGCTGGCCATATGACCACATAGTAGTCTCTGACAACACTGGCTATTCGGCTTAGTAATGGAGCTGAGCACTGCTCCCTACGGTCAGACACGACTTGACAACCTTGTCAATATATACATCAAATGCAACTTCTGTCCTCAACAATACATTTCTGTTTACTCATTTGCATGAATCTCTGGACAAAAGCCAATGGCTATCTGCACAACCATGCCTACACACATGACACCCTGAGCACACTTCATGAATGTTCTATGTGGTGACTTTTAGAGCAGAAGGTGTGCCTCTCATTATTTTTATGATAGTTCTTACAGAACTGTCTAGAAACTATTCACGCCTATAATTTTAAGAGAGTTTTTCAAACATATGGTGCCAAAGAAAGATTCAGTGTTCAAAACATCAACAACAAAACAGCAGCACATACAAACAAAAAGTACAGCCAGCCCACCAAAGTGTAAAAAATGCAAATACAGTTCCCACCGCCAACCATTTCCTGAAGACTGAGGCTGCTGTTTGAATGTGCACAGAACACCCTACGTCTTCAGGAGGGGGCTGGTGGCAGTGGTGGCAATCACTAGGGCTCCCCCCACTTTGAAGACCAAGGCTGTTCTGTGCACATACAACACAGCAGCTCAGGCATTGGGAGGAGGTTGGCAGCAGCAGTGGTGATCATTGGTGCTGCCCTCTTCTGAAGTCAGAGGCTTTTATGTGAATGTCCACGCATCCGTTTTGGGGAGGGGGCAAAGGCTGTGGATGGGCTATGAGTAACTCATGAATAATTTAATCCACAGATGTTAAACCAGCGGATGTGGAGGGCAGACTTGAGCATGTATTAGTTTAAAATTGTAACATGTTTCAGATTGGCACTACATATCTTCCTTGCTGCCTGCATAGTGAAACACATTGATCTTCTTTTGAGGGACCTACCAGATTAGGATGGGAGTGAGATAGGACACATTTATCAATTGTGACAGAAGAGTCTGTAGCCCTGTATGAATAATGTCCTGGGTACATTGTGCAGGGTGTAAGTGAGCATTGGAAGAGAATTTTAAAGACAATGTTACTGCGAATAAAAACAACCATGAAATGGGATGGTAACTAAGGGCCTGAACAGACTGCCAGAAATAATCCATCTTGAGACCACTTTAACTGTCCTGGTTCAGTGCTAGGGAATCATGGGAACTGTAGTTTATTGTGGCACCAGAGCTCTCTGACAGAGAGGTTCAATGCCTCAGAAAAAAAACTACAATTCCCATGATTCCCTAGCATTGAGCCAGCGCAGTTAAAGTGGTCTCAAGATGGATCATTTCTGGCAGTCTGTTCAGGCCCAAAATCTAAGACCTAATCAAAATGGCTACTGTAACAGATTCTCTTGTTTTAACCCTTGGGCATTAGGATAAAAAAAAATGTGTTGTGTGAATTGGAGGTGTCTTCTGACCTTAGTGAGAGTTACAGTATCTTTTGGTGTATAAAAATGTCCCATGTACAAAGGAATATTTGTATGTACAGAAATAAGTGTGTCCTACTCAAACACCCCAAGGCAAAAACCAGAAGGGAAATTACACTGACGTACAGTTGGCCCCTCATATCCACATATTCTTTATCCATGGATGCAACTATCCAGAGCTTGAAAATATTTCCAAAAGATGTAAATTCCAAAAAGCAAACCTTGATATTGCCATTTTATGTAAGGGACACCATTGTCTGCAATGAGACTTGAGCATCTACAGATTTTAGTATCCATGGGGGGTCCTGGAGCTAAACCCCAGCAGATAACAAGAGCCCCCTGTACTGATGTAGCTTTTACAGCAGACAAATACCTTCAGATAGATGCATCCAGCTTTTAGACAGGTAGACAGAAACCTACAGCTGCATTCCCGCCTAGAGCTGTACAGCAGTTAACTGGCCTGAGAAGAGTGATTAAATCTTTCACTATCACATTAAAATTAAATTAAATGAACACTTATTATAGCGTGGAGGATTTCTTGCTTTCAGTGAATTCTAACATCCCACCTCATGGAAGAAATTTCTATTTCCCTCCAAAGGAGACAACCTCCTGACATCCAGAGCGTATCACCCCATCATGGTCCACTTGAAAAATGGCAGGAAAAATTGGAAAAATAATCCCAATAACAAAATCAGTAGATTGTCCTATATTTCTAGCTACCTTTTTGTCCTAGGCAGTTTTATTTGCTTCTTTGTAGAAAACCTACCACATGTGACAAATGGCTGAAATTTGGGGACACAGTTTACAATCATTCAGGTGGCAATGCTGCAAGATACTTACATTGCATGTCTAGTTACGTCTGTATTCTGCAACAAAACAAGACTCTGGGAGACTTAAAAAACATCCTGTCATAAGGTACAAGGGTCAAGAGTGTTTTCTTTTAGGAACAAAGGAAGCTGAATTAGTTCAACACTGTCTACTCTGAGCACAAGCAGGTCTGAGACATGGGTATTTCACATTATCCATTACCTGATCCTTCTTAGCAGAAAACTGAATAGGGACCTTCTAGGTGAAAACTATCTCTGCTCTTACCACTAAATTATTTTTAAGAGCTTCTACATTAAATTATTTTATATATTTAAAAGTCATGCCCCACAATGTTTTGTATGCTAATATAATGGAGAAACAACCCAAAGCATGGCTTCACAGAGCTACCAGTTTGATATTTAGTGTTGCGGCAAACCCTGAAAAATGGTGATGCCATCTGCCAGCAGGCAAAAACATTCTTATTTAAGCAAGCTTTCTAATGCCTAGACAGGGAAGGTTTTTAATGTAGATGTATGTTTTATCTGTGTTTAACATTTGTATGATTTTAAATCAGTTGTATAGTGTTTTAAAGTGGTGTTTTTAAATTCACCTTGAACTTTTTGTAAACGTTTGTAATGTATTATGGAAGCCGCCTTGGGTCCCAGCTTGGGACAAAGCTGACATATAAATAAAATATGTAAATGTGCAAATTTGAAAAATGTTATTGGCTTGACAATTAAATAAACATGGGGGGGGGGGGGATAATATTCCACCACAGTTCTCACCTCAGCCTCAGCAAGATGTGATTCTGATTATTCAGCCATGATTCTCTTGCTTGTTCACTGTATTCCTATATAAGAGATAGCTATCATCACAAGTGTTTTCCTAACATATTCAAGAAATAAAAACGTTTATCAAGAAACAGAGGATTAGACTATGCAGAGAGTGACATTCTCATTTCAAGGCTGTTATTTACTCCTATGGAGAAAAATAAATTGGTATGCTTTAATGCAGCTCTACAATTTGATTTTTTTTACTTTTAGGGACAAAATCTGCCTAGCTTCAGTGATGCTAGGTGATTTGCCCTCATCTCCATCAAGTCTTCTGGGGACAGAATGCACACAGACTGCAGACATACCTGCAATAAATAGGCACTCCTCTTACACATGCCCAGCATCAAAATAACAGGCATTTTGCTAGTTGAATGCAATGGTTTTCTTTTAATACTGGGATGCACTCTGATCTCAGCTACACAAGTAACCTCACTGAATCTACTTGGGCTTTAAATCTTTAAAAACATTATCTGACCCATTTTGCTCCTTTTTAATGCCTAGGATAATTTGATATCGCCCAGCAGTAGCACAGTTAAATAATCCTCTTTCACCATATGGCCCTAGCCGTGTGTAATGAGCCATGTCAGATGGTCACTTAATTTGTCCTAGTTATCAATTCAAACCAACCAATGACTACATGTTCTGTAAACAAAAACTGCCTGATTTCATAAGGATCTTCCTGAATCTATTTGTATTACGGAGTCAAGTTTACATGAATAAAAGGACAAACATGACCAGACCGAATATAAAATAAGACAGAAATTGGGGTTCTTATCATTATTTCTGTCAAATTACAAAAGATACTAGACAAAAATTGAAAACACACACACTAAATAACAAAGACAAAAAGAAACAAGAAAAAAATCAAGACTAATAGAAGATCAAATAGATACGGGGGGGGGGGGGGGAGAGAGAAACTGAATAAAGGCATTGTCCCTCCCAAATAACAGTCCCTGCCCATTAAATTTTATTTCAGTCCTGAAATTTCTATCATTGCGGCAACTTAAAACTTCATTTGAACATTTAGAAACACAATTTAGACATCCAACGAAAAGGGACAGGCAGAATTAACAAGGCAATGCAAATATAGCAAATATAGGAGTTCCAGGTATGAATGATTTTCACACCTCACTTTCCGCAACACTAGAAACTTGGAACTGAAGGAAAATTTCATTGAGGGTAGAATTCATATCGGGGGCAATGCCCTCCTTTTGCCCACACCCCACAGCTACAATCCTGGTCAAACTGAGGTCACACTGTCTTTTATATAAGACATCTACCAGCATGATTTACTAGTTAAACTGCAGGACTATGACTAAGAAGGCAAAGGCTCAAATCCACACTTGTCCTTTAAGGTCACAGGTCTTTAACTAAGTGTATACAATCTTCAACTCTCTGGAGCAATGGCAGAATATAAATGTAATGAAATAAATGAGTTCATGCACCTTCTGTTAAAGCTGAACATCAAAACCACCACAGATACCAGTGGTGCATCCAAAATCTTCACTTTATTCCATTAGCTGAAGAGGTGAAGTTGTGACTCACAAAACCCAGAATGGTGAAATGCCAAGTGCTTGACAACCTCACATTTTGCAGCCTGAGACAGGCAGTAGACAGAAAAGCGGACATTTATGGAGTCCTCGATGGGCCTCCACATAGGACTGGGGTTACAGAAAGGCTGTATTTAGCACAGTAGGTCACAAGCTGTGCAAGCTTGCATTTTGCCAACTTTCTAGCAACTGTGAAGCTGTATTAAATTTTCCTGCCCAGATTTGGTTATATGCTCTCGTTTTTCTTGCTAGCATTGAATGCTTAAATCTTCCTAATACGCTTCTCTTTTTATGCCTCCTCTGATTTTCCAGTTCACTTGCCACAATCATTTTTGGCCACTGTTAGCAAACTATTAGCTTTATATCCCTTGAAATTAATTAATGAACAGACCTATAGGTCGAAAGAAGACTCAATTACTATCGCCTTTTTGATAATTAGAAAAATCACTTTGCTCTGCCATCACTTGCTGAGAATCCATATTCTTTGCTTGATACATCCTGTGATTTTCTGTTGCATCATCAGGCCTGTGTGTGTGTGTGTGTTTTTTTTAAAAGAGACAATACAACTTATCAACACAAGATATAAAAATATCTCTTAATAACTATAGCAAGGGCAAGTCACTTACCTGTAAGTGTGAATTCAAACAAATGGGTTTTACTGCACCTGCACAGAGCATATTCTGAACCTTCTGGCATAGCTAGGCCTGAATTTTTGGCAGTAGCCCCAACCACCCTATATATATCCTCTATTCCCACTCATTTATCTCAGATCTGAGGACCAAGAAGCAGGACATATCATGAGGAGAGGATGGGCGGCTTTGTGTGAACTCACAAATGACTACTTGGAAAAAAACACAGTTACAGGTAAGCAACCTGTCCTTCTTCATGTTCTATATTAACCATAACAAATGGGTGACAAACTACTTATACCTGGAGGTGGAAGTGTCATGCCACAACACAAAGGTATGTATACAAGTAATGAAGAACTTTATTAAACAGCAAACAAGAAAAGGCAGAAAAAAATGTTACCACTAAAGAAGGGTGCCAGGAAAAACTGTCACTTCAGGATGGATAGCAGAATTGCTCTCCCAAAGGATACATCAGCACTGAAGGGAGCATCCAATCTATAATGGGAGATGAATGTCAAAGGCTGGAACCACGTAGTCACACAGCAGACTTTGCCTGGTGACACACTGGCAAAGAAGGCCAAAAGGCAGGTACCACCCTTGTGGAATGGGCTCCCACAGAAGCTCTTTCTTGGTGAGTTCATATACCAAGCGGATGGTGGAAACCACCCATTTCAAAAGATGTTTGGAAGAAACAGGCAGGCCCAACTTCAAATTCGAGTAGCAGACAAAAACTCTGGCTGTTTTTCCTCAAATTCGAGGTTCTATTCACATAGAATGTAAGACATCAAGGGAATACAGAGTTCTCTCACAATCAGAGGTCAGATTCTGCCTGAGGGCAGGCAGCATGATGTACTGGCTTAGATGGAAGGCAGAAATGACTTTCCGGAGGAAGGAGCTATCCAGTTGTAAGACTCCTTGTTTTGGTGGAATCAGAAGTAAGGACGGTCAATGAGAAGAATAGAGTTTTCCTGTCCTCCAAACTGAAGTAATTGCCACCAGGAAGAACATCTTCCATGATAGAAGTCTAAGGTTGCATGTGGCCAAGAGTCCTTGAAAGTTGGGAAAGCACTAATTCAAGGCTCCAGGATAGCGTTGGACTGGAGACCAGTGGATGCAAGTGGACATAACCCTTGATGGCTGAGTCCTGAAAACAAGAGGGATGTTCTCTACGCTGCAATTCCCAGGGGATGGCAGCGAGATAACATTTCACTGAGGACAGAGACAAGTTTGCAACATGTAAGGAATTCGAAGATGTGATAGGTTGAGACCCAAGAGGGGGACAACCCTGCAGCCATGAGGAAAATCTGAAGCCTCTTCCACTTGTAGGCACAAATGGAGCCAATAAGTTCCTCAAGAAAGAATCCTCCAGGCCATTATTCAACGTGTCTGGGGGGTCCGGGTGCCAAACGCAACTCTTGTGGATGGTCAGTAGGTCAGGATGGAGGGATAGATAGACTGTGAATCCTAGGCCAAGCAAAGGAGAGGGGTGAACCATGGTTGTCTCAGCCCCACAGTGTCATGAGAATCATGTTGGCATGGTCCTGTTGTATCTTCATGACTATTCTGGAGATTAGGGGAAACGGTACAGCAGTCATTGTCCCCAGTGGAAGAGGAAGGCATCTCCGAGAGAAACCTTCCCTACTGTCCTGGAGCAGACTGGGGGCAACAACTGTTGAGGTGGGTGGCAAAGAGATTCACCTCTGATATGCTCCATCATCAAAAGGCTGGCTGAAGAACCTCTGGATGGAATGTCCATTCGTGGCAAGAGTCCTAGGAATGACTGAGCTGATCTGCTATTATATTGTCTTCGCCTTGGAGATGGATATATGGCTATGTCCCTGTGGATGCACCAGTCCCAGGTCTGAAGGGACAATTTGATGAAGTGGTTCGATCTCGTACCACCTTGCTTGTTGATGTAAAATATTGCTGTGGTGTTGTCTGTTAGAATTTGCATCGAGCGCCCTTGAAGGAATATCTTGAATGCCTTGAGTGCTTTCTGTATTGCTAGCAATTCGAGGGCATTGATGAGAAATGTGGCCTCCTCCATGGACTAGTGTCCTTTGGCTGTCAGTCCCTCAGAGTGAGCTCCCCATCCGCATAGAGATGTATCTGTGGTAATAAGTGGGGGCATGTGGAAAGGGACTCTGGCGCAGACCTTAGAAGGGTTGAGCCACCAAGCTAGTGACTAGTGGACATCATGATTAGTTTCAAGGGAGGTTCCATAAGTGGGTTCAACACAGTGAGGAACCATGACGGCAGAGGACACATGTGAAGGTGAGTGAAGGGCATAATGCCTGTCGTGGAAGCTAGATGGCCCAGGAGCATGAGGACCTGACGAGCTTGTAAATGCCTGGAGCATTGGCAGTGTATTGACTAGGTTCTGAAAGCAATCTGTAGGCAAGTGAGACCTTGCTGACCTCACATTCAGCACGATTCCAATGAACCTCAGTTCCTAGCTGGGTTCTACATGAGACTTCTCCTCATTGACCATGAGGCCAAGTGAATTTAGTGGAGTCAAAGAGTAGGTTAGTGAACGCGGGGAGTTCACCACAAAGGAACAATCATCTATGTATGGGAAGACCATTATTCCCTTCGGTCTTAGCCAAGCTGCAAGCATGACCATGCACTTTGTGAAGACACAAAGTATTGCCAAACAGCAATACTTGAAATCAACATGCCCTTCCTCCAACTGCAAATGAGAGGAATCACTGATGGAACTCTGAAATTCCCATGCAGAGAACCCCTGTTGGGGGATACCCCTCAAATTCTATGGCATATCCCCTCCTGACAATCTCAATGACCCAGGTGTTTGTGGTAATGGAGGTCCATGCAGATTGGAATCGGGCCAGCCTGTCACTGAAAGGTAATGGGGCAGTGGGGAGAGAACAAGCACACGAGTCAACATCTCTTTTTAGGTGCCTCCTCACCTTTTTCTTCTGAAAGTCAGGGAAGCACAAAGTCATGGTTAATCTTTTTCAAGAAGACGAGGATTGTGATGGGAAACATCATCTTGGATACATGGGGCTGAAGACCTGTCCTGTGAAGGGATGGTGCCAAGAATATCTGTGACCATAGTTTCTCACAGTCACTCTCATCTTTTGAGCATGTTCAAGTTTTGCATCAGTTTCCCAACTTTTATTTTTTTCCCTTGAAGGAGAACCTTCACTCTAAAGCAGGACCCTCATTCAAGAAGGCATTATGTTTTACACACAATAATGTGCTTTAGACCTAGAAAGCATGAGGGGCTTTCTTCATAGTGTGTATCTATATCTCTACCCCTTCTTCTATCTCCATATAGGTGTCTATATAGGAAGTGTAGGGAGGATAGAACTTCTCAGTCCAGCAGGGAATATGTGAAAGTTGTCTATCCCTGACCTAAGGAGTAGGAGGACGGCAGAGAAATTACCCTGTCTGAAATTCTTGGGAGTCACTATCTGACAGAACAGCTTATGTATCCCTGGAATGGACAAAGTAAAATGGGGTTTTCAAGACCGCTTCTGTAGATCTTTTGCAGCCATTACGGGAATATGAAAGTAGGGTGAGTACATGGAGGGACAAAATGAGTGTGCATCCCATCAAGTTTCCATGAGAGCAACTCTTGTCAGTTGCCCACTCTGATTTATTGTGAAATGTTCTTCCACAACTAAAAAGCAAAATAAATACATACAGGCTGTGTTTCCCTTATCTGAAATGCTTGGAACCAGAAATGCTTTGGTTTTCGGATTTATTTGTTTATGTATTTTTGATTTTGAAATATTTGTATTTGCATAATGAGATAGTTTGGAGATGGGACCCAAGTCTAAATACAAATTCATTTATGTTTCATAAAAGAGGTGATATGATAGCCCTGTTTCAGTATTTGAAGGGGTGTCACATTGAGGATGGAGCATGCTTGTATTCTGCTATTCCAGAGACTAGGACACAGAACAGTGGATGCAAGCTACAAGAAAAGAGATCCCACCTGAACATTAGGAGGGAGAGAAGGCAGGCCATCTCATCGGGCCTAGCCTGAAGAAGAAGGGCCCTCCCTCCAGTCCATCTGCTTTGGTTCAGGCTTTTGAGGGAGAGAAGACCTGATGGACTTATTCCCCTTCCCCATCACCCATCCCCTTCTCCTTTTGTGTCTTGTCTTTTTAGATTGTAAGCGTGAGGGCAGGGAACCATCATTAATATACTTGTAAGCCACTCTGATAGCCTTTGGCTGAAGAGCGGGGTATAAATACTTCATATGATTATTATTATTATTAACTTCCTGACAGTGAGAGCTGTTCCATGGTGGAACACACTCCCTCAGAGTTTGGTGGAGTCTCCTTCTTTGGAGGTCTTTAAACAGAGGCTGAACAGCCATCTGTCGGGGGTACTTTGATTGTGAGTTCCTGCATGGCAGAGGGGGTTAGACTGGATGTCCCTTGTAGTTCTTTGGACTCTATAATTCTATTATTCATATATATCTTATACACATAGCCTGACAGTAATTTTATACAATATTTTTAAAAAATGGGTACATGAAACAAAGTTTGTGTACATTGAACTATCAAAAAGTTTTGGGTTTTGGAATATTTTGGATTTTGGAATTCTGAATAAGGGAGACTGAACCTAGTTTATTATGAGTAATTCATATGATAGCTCTTTTGCTCATAGTTTGGATTGACAAGCATTTAAACAACAGTTATTCTTGCCAAAATGCTGGAGGCCAGGTACCGTAATTAAAATGATGTGTTGCCTGAATCATTATGTCTAGTTTGTGTTTTCACTATCTAATAATGCTTAGCATGCTGTTAATCATTTGGCCCATGTTGTTCTGCAGTGTCACGATGAAAAATAAAAAGGTATAATGTCACTCATGGCCACCATCCAATAAGAACAGGTACATGTGGCAGTCCAAAGCTCATTTAGGATGGGAAAATTAGGACCTTTAAAGTGAGTACTTGTGGAAAGGAAAATATGGTTTCAATGAAAGTTTGCAAGCAGCCCTTCAAGAAAGCTGGGAATAATTAAATGCCCCTTGAAGCTTTATTTCTAGTGTTAATCCATATTTTCAGAGATGTTTTAAGGACACATTAATCTCCACAGGTCACTCCATTACTAATTTCTTACACGCTAACCATTAATTGTTCCTACAGATAAACTCTACCCCTCCTCTTATAGTGGAAAATACTTGGGGAAGTAATACATCTCAGAATAATTTCTATAGGCTGATAAACTGGTTAAATGTCTAATATGTCATACTCAGTTTCTGAAGACTGTGGGTTGGGGGATTGCAACAATTTGATGGTCATGATGCTGTAAATATGCTGATATCAACAGGACTATCACAGTGCATTCTTCCATGGTTGTGTTGAAAAACCTGTATAAGAATGGTCAGAAAGTAGCAAAAGATGTTTGGTTTTTGCAGTGATGAAATTTCTGGACTTCTAGGACTGTCCTCATTTCTTGAGCAGTCCACAAAAAGGTCCAAATGGTTAGAGCTTATTCGAATACTACAATGGAAAAGTGAACAGAATGCAAAAGCAACTCATGCTCCTTATCACATCATCTGGTGCCTCTGTTCAGTGTATGGGGATACAACACAGAAACATAAAAATCTACCTGATACCTAGACAAACTATATTCATTTGCGTAGTACAGTCTATTCCAGACCATGGAAAAGTTTATGTTCTTTTACTATAAGTCCCAGAGGCATCCAATGGACACAATGAAGAATCATAGAAACTGTAGCCCCCACAATGTGACTTTGGGGGGTTGCAGACTGCCAGAAATAGTGCAAATTGAGTCCATTTTTAGGGTTAGGTTAGTGCTAGGGAATCATGGGAACTGTATTTTATTGTGGCACCAGAGCTCTCTGACAGAGAAGGCTCAATGTCTCAGAAAAAAAACAATTCCCATGATTCCCTAGCACTAACCCTAACCCTAAAAGTGGACTCAATTTGCACTATTTCTGGCAGTCTGCAACCCCCCTTTGTCTCTATTCTGATGGCTAGAATTTTTCCATGGTCTTGACCACAGAAGAGTCCTTCCATCAGCCTTTTTAACTGGAGATGTCCGGGACTGAACATGGGATTTTGTGCATGCAAAGCATGTACTCTTCCACTGAGCCATGGTGCCACCCAACCTTTCCAAACTTGCCCTTTCTGAACGTTTTTTAAATGATTCTTATAGATACATCAATGAAATGCAACTGTCTGAAAAACTATCCACCTTGAAATGCTGGATATAACACAAGTTGCTGCTTGATCCCATACAGCTCAGCTTGACTGTTGGAGAGCCTCTCTCCTGTCTTCCACTAATCTCTTACAGGAATGAGAAAGTGGGCTATCAATGACTATTAGCTGTTAATGCTAAGATATTACTATCCAGGTCAGAGGCAGCATGCCTCTCAATACACTATTGTGGAACAAGAGCAGGATGCTGCTGCTATATTCATGTCCTTTTGGTAGGCTTCCCATAGGCAACTCTATAAGAATAAAACATTGGACTGGATAGGACATCGGTCTCATCCAATGTGTGCCTCTTCTTATGTTCTTTTAAAATCCTTTTCTGTAGCAACCTCAGATTAAGTTCACTTTCTCGCCCCCACTCCCACTGATGGCTTTTCACTACTGTTCAAATAGGCATTGGACTCTGAAGTTACTCATTTTAAACTCTTGTTTGGTGCTGCTGTTTGCCTTCAGGTCCATTCCAACTTACGGAAATCCTAAGGCAACCATATTGTTGTGTTTTCTTGGCAAGATTTGTTCACGAGGCTTGCCACTGCCTTCCTCTGAGGCTGAGAAAGTGTGATTTGCCCAAGGCCATCCAATGGATATCCATGGCTGAGTGGAGATTTAAACTTCAGTCTCCCAGAGCCCTAGTCCAGCGCTCAAACCACTGCACACACTGGTTCCTTCTGCCTCAAATACTAGATGTAATATAAAATAACTGTAACAAGCAGCCACTGATATATAGCATAATCTTCTATGCATGTATTTAATCCCCTTGTAAAGCCATGCAAGCTGGTTTCTATAAGAACAGCTAATGGTAGTGAATTCTACAGTTTAACTCTGTGTTGTGACAAAGTATTACCTTGTGTTTGTCCTTAATCTGCCAACATTCAGGTCAATAGCATTATGAAAGAGGAAAACCTTCTCCCTATCCATCCTCTCCATAACCTGAATCCTTGATAGACCTTCTATCACAAACCCCCACACATGCCTTATTTCTAAACTAAAAAAAAAAAAAAAACCAGGGAAATTTGCTCTAAGCCCTTGATTAATTTTATTTTTTTCTTCACTTTTTCTGATTCTATAATATTATTTTTCAATGTGTATACAGTATGTCAAATAGGGACACACCAAAAGTTTGCACAAAGGTACTACGATACCAGCACCTATAATCTCAGTACTTTCCCTAAAGTCCTTCAGCATGGAATTTATTTCTTCCTAATAGCTAGGAGCTGGTATCACACAGAAAAACCTACTCCCCAGAAGCAAAACCTTAGAGACAAAAAAACAAAAACAAAAACCCAACCCAAAAACCTTGACCAAGAGAATATAGTGGGCCTGCTGTATCAGCAGACTAGCCATCCACAGATTGGAGCTCCAGAGGGTTGCTCCATAGCATATTAGTCAAAACAGCCACATCGATGCACACACCTTGCTGCCCACTGAATAATATGGGCCTGAGCTCCCACAATTTTTCCCATTTGCAGGAAGGGGAACTGAACCGAACCCCAAGATGGGAAGAGCCAGACTGTATGAGGCAGCACTGGAGTTGAAGTCCAAATGCCAAGCCATATATTTGATGCCAAACGGCACAACAAAATGCCAATTTCACAAAAGTTAAGCCAATCAATTTTCCAAAATTGATTCCAAGTAGATTAATGAATTTATCCCCGTTAGTTTTTTGCTTTATTTCCCCAATTTCATCAGAAAATTGTCCACAAACCAATTTTCTCCCAAATCATCACCCAATTAATCTTTAATTGCATAATTAATACTCAGTCCACTCAAACCTTCTCTCCTAGACAATGTGTTACCCAACTCTGACAGCTTTCTTTCACTCCCCAAGGATCATCAGCAATCTTCATATCCAGACCCAGTTTCAGACCTCAAACCATCCAAACATGTACTTACTTTCTCATATATTTCACATCAACACCATCCTTTCATACAAAAACACATGCACACATTTTTATGCTTCCTCTGCTCCTTGTATCACTTCCTAACTCTGAGACAAGCAAAGTACAGTCTACAGGCAGCCAACAGTTTGAGACCCAAAAGGGTCCTTCAAGTCCCCTAAATTTTTTTTAAAAATCCCTTTAAATGCTCCCAACCCCAGGAGACAATTTGTGGTGCCCTTCTCAGATGTTTTAGGCTTAAACCAACAGGGGCAAAGACAGGACAAAATTTCCCCCAACACCTCCTAAAACTTCTGAGGGGCATTTATAGTTTTAAAAAAATTAAAATGTGAGAAAATTTTAGAAAGGAGAAATGAGGCAACCTTCTCAGGTCCTTCAGTATGGCCCCCAATCCCTGACAATTGACCACTTCTGCACCCAAATGGCCCCCTGCTCTTCCATAACACCCCCACCCACTCACATAGAAAACACTCCTTGTTGCCTTCCTAGGCCCCTGATCTCCAGCAGCCCCCATCAATTTCTTTGCAAATTTCCCCATTTCTCCACCACCACCACCCCACGCACTGTTGGCTTCCCTACATACAATGAACCACTCGTCCTAGAAGTTAGACTTTTTTGGGGAGGGGGGGGAAATCACAAATGTTAATTAAAAATCATTTAACAGAAACTGAAAGTAACCAACAATGCCCCTTCGAGGCATTTAGTGTCTGGAAGAAAAGAAATAAATTATATTATGATTAATACAATATTATGATTAATACATGAAATAAATTAAGAAGGATGGCCTATGTCTTGAGAGCTTCCAAAATGTATTTAAAGAGACTCCAAGAAGCAGGGCAACTGCAACAACGTCATCACCATGGCCATCACAACGCACAACTACGGCTTACAAGTTTGCCTTACGTTGGTGCTCTTCAGCAAACTCACCCAATCCAGCCGATTATCACCTTCCAAATGTCCCATCATTCACATCCAGTGGAACCAGCTGACTGAGACCACCTTGCCTCATCTCTGCAAAATGAGTGAACTATCTCTCCATCAGTGCTTATCTGAAATACAAGACTTTAGATTTCCTCTGGGTGTTCTCAAAGTTATTCAGAGTGACAATTTTAATATAATCTACAGCATGCTCCAACAGATCTTCTACTTTCTCAGCAAAGAGAATCCTTATAAAGCCTGGAACTCAACCTGCACCGAGAACCTCCAGAATACTCTTCACCAACAAATTAAGGAACTGGAGAGATGCTTGGGTGCAAGAGAGACACCGAAGGGGCCAGCGATCTTTGGAGACGTGCCATCATATTCCTCGACTCTGAAAGTCAAAAGATACTTCCAAAGGATGAACAGTTTCCTAAATGAAAATCAACACAGTCAGTGTGCTTGGGAAGTGATCTACTCAGAAATCAAAGGATGCTTTCTGAGCATAACCCGGATTCTGAAAACACTCACATGGTAAGGTAATTTTTGAAATAATATTGTCATATACAAAGAACTGCTAGGGGGTGGAAGGGTAAGTTTAGAAACACCTTACTCTTTCCTCCTACCCCTAGATATCCTCATAGGATGGCAGAACACTAGGAAGGCTCTGGTACAGCAATAGTAATAGCATTTTACATTTCTATATCACTTCATAGTAAACTAAGTTCTCTCTAAGCCAGGGGTAGGCAAACTTTCCCCTTTAAGGGCCGAGGGACTTCAGCTCCCAGAATCCCAGGAGCTATTGGCCAACATGGGACTATTGGCCAACATAGCTGAGGCTTCTGGGAGCTGAAGTCCCTCAGCCCTTAAAGGGGAAAGGTTGCCTACCCCTGCTCTAAGCGGTTTACAATCTGTTAGCCAAAGGGCTCACTGAAAGGAACAGAAATAGTCAATAAAGCAAATGACCACATTTGCACATCACTTTAAGTCAAAAGCTATAGTTCAATAGACCAGGATGTGAACAAACAGCATTCAGCCCATTCACTCCAAACACCAGTCCTCTCTTCTCACAAACACATAAACTAACCAGGAAGGACACAGCACTGCATGGGATTATAAACTTGGGATTATGCATGGGATTATAAACTTGGGATTATGGTTAAATGAGAACACAAAAGACATAATTGTCAGACAAATGAACATGGCTGATTTGTTCGGACAAAATATCTACCGTATATACTTGACTGTAAGTCGACCTCATGTATACATTTTGGATCCGAAAGTATGGATTTTGATATGACTCATGGATATGTCTAGGGTAAAACTGAAGGGCATATAGCAAAGGATCTAAAGGATGAAGCAAAGCAAAACAATGTCAAAGAACTTACAAAATTCCAGCAGACATAGTTCTTTGCACTCTTAAGGCTGGATGGATGAGAGAGTAGAGTGGATCAGTGCTTCCAAGACACTCTTGCTTTTCACCAGGGGATGCTTCCTTCTTTTAAATAAGAGTTAAGATACAGTACTTACATTGACCTGTGGATAAGTCAACTCAGGTTTTTTGGGTCAGTTTTTGGACCAACATTTCTAGGCTTATACATGAGTATATATAGTATGATCTATGATCCTGAATTCAAACATTATACTAACCCAGGGGCAGGCAACCTTTCCCCTTTAAGGGTCGAGGGACTTCAGCTCCCAGAAGCCTCAGCCATGTTAGCCAATAGTCCCATGTTGGCCAATAGCTCCTGGGATTCTGGGAGCTGAAGTCCCTCGGCCCTTAAAGGGGAAAGGTTGCCTACCCCTGTACTAACCTATCCTTCTTCTAGTTAAGCAGGTAAGCAGGTTAGCTTACCTGAACCAGCCATGGTCACAGGAATGGTATTCATCCATATCTGGAGTATTAAGCCATAGGAGGTGGTCAGGACTGGCTGGTTTAAACCAGGTTAAACCAAACGACTTTTTTTTAAAAAAAATCTGGTTTTTAAAAATTGATTATTCTTTTTTTTTAAAAAAAAATCTGACAATTATTAGTATTTTCCAACCTTCTTAATGGAACAATGATTGTTTGAATTTAAACATTTTAACTTTTAGAGGTTTACTGGCAGTTCATTGTTAGACCAGTATCCAATATCAGTCGCTTCTTTTTAATCACTTTATTTTATAGTGCGAGAAATGCCATTCAAAAACAAATCCTTTTATTTAGAAGTTCAACCAAAAACAAATTGCTTTAAAACAGGGGTAGGCAACCTTTCCCCTTTAAGGGCCGAGGGACTTCAGCTCCCAGAATCCCAGGAGCTACTGGCCAACATGGGACTATTGGCCAACATGGCTGAGGCTTCTGGGAGCTGAAGTCCCTCGGCCCTTAAAGGGGAAAGGTTGCCTACCCCTGCTTTAAAAGATTACTTTTTAAAGAACAATTCTTCTTTAAGATAGTGCCATAACATCTAAACTGCAATTTGCCACTTAATTTTCTGATTTAGTCCTATACTAGTGTAGTATTACTCATTAATGCCCCCCCAAATCAATTTAAACCAACCAAAAAAACAAAAATGTAGGGGTGTGTGTGTAGAAAACTGTTTTTGTTTTATTTTTTCCCAGCTTTGGTAGTGGTGGTAGTTGTTTTAGTTAAACAGATATGAAAATGCGGCCAATAAGTCAAAGTTACATTTCATTTTTTGAAGGATTTTACACAAAAGTTTCTGGTAGCCTGTTCATTAAAAGAAGTCATATTTCTATACTGTGTTCTCTAAGGATCACACAGTATATTTGATGCTGCAGTTTCAGATTTAAAGAAAAACTGGATTTAATCTACAGGTAGATATATGGAATTTAGTAAGAGAATTGCTTCATCCAATCCACTGAACATGCTCTCAATCTCATATTACCATGTAATCTGAATATTCACTGTGTTGACTACAATTCTGAATGAGGGATTAAAGTTAATGCAGAAAACTGGAACAAATGAACTCAAGAATAATTACAGATTTAAAATCTATATGTTTGAAAAAGCCATTTAAAAACTAGTTAGCCTTTGTTTGTTTTTAAAAAATGAAATGTCTCAATCATAACTATTAATAAGCAAATTTAAAACTACATTTGTAGTTGAATTTAGCAGAATTATGTTAATATCTACAGTTGCAATGACTTCTTCCTATCATTATCACCATGTTTATTTATACCTACCCTTTCCCCAAAACTGGGGCTCAAGGTGGCTGCGAAAAACATGTATCTTGATGACATTTAATATATATATAAAATTCAAGATACCTTGTCTTCATATACTTTGTCTCAGGTGTTCAAAGTGAAATGCATAGCTTGGGGCTGCTCTTTTCTTTTTTAAACTACCATATTTTCCGGCATATAAGACGACTGGGCGTATAAGATGACCCCCAACTTTTCCAGTTAAAATATAGAGTTTGGGATATACTCGCCGTATAAGACGACCCCTCTTCCAACACACACCAAATAAAATTTTTAAAAAATTAGATTTGATTTCAATATGGTAATTTTAATTCAAACGCTTATGACATGCAGTTACTTAGCAGGAAAACTGTCACTTATAAACACAACAAACTACAACTCCCATGTTCCCTAGCATTTATTTCTGCAGTGTGTTTTGGACCTTACTTTTCAAAAAATAGTCCAGATTTAAATGTTGCTTTAAAAATTATTTCCATCTCCCAGCTATGAGATGGTTGGGGGAAATGAGAAAGTGTTGGGGGGAAGGACTGCCAATATACTAGGTGATGCATTCTGGGGTATGTACAATTTGTGGCCAAGTAAGTGACCCTGGGCATGTCACATACTCTCAGCCTCAAAGGATGGTAATGGCAACCCCCATTTGAAGAAACATGCCAAGAAAGCCCCATGATAAGGTTGCCTTAGGGTCGCCATAAGTCGGGAAGGACTTGAAGACACACAAGAACAACAAAAAAGTCTGCAATTTTTTCATAGGTAGTACATGGGAATAGGAGCCAGCATGGTGTAATGGTTTGAGTGTTGGACTACCACTCTGGAGACCTGGGTTTGATTCCCCACTCTGCCATGAAACCCACTGGGTGAACTTGGACAAGTCACACACTTTCAACCTCGGGGGAAGGCAATGGCAAACCTCCTCTGAACCAGTCTTGCCAAGAAAACCCCTGGAAAGGATCGCCTTAGGGTTCTCTTCCTCCTCCTCCTGACTCGCCACCCCTGTCCTCCTTGTCCTCCACATGCTCTTGCCTGGCTTCTTCCCTCTTCTCTCCTGGCTTCTTCCTGCCTCACCACCCCCGTCCTCCTTGTCCTCCATGTCCTCCTCCTCTTGCCTGGCTTCTTCCGTCCTCTCACCTCTGTCCTCCTCCTCGTCTTTATACCTGGCGTATAAGACGACCCCTGACTTTAACCCAGATTTTCCTGGGTTTAAAAGTCGTCTTATACGCTGGAAAACACAGTATGTCTATCCAGCACTGTGGGGATTGGATTAGGAATAGGACAGGAAAAGTTAATATTTTCACTTTAAATCACCCAGTAACAACCCACAACCACCAAAAGTTGCTGTCTGAAGGGGGGGAGTTGTAACTGGCATAACATATGGGTTGACCCCCCCCAGTGGTCTTTACAACAGCTTTACTAACAGATGTCACTATTAGTACCATATTGCTAGTAGGAATGCCATAGGTTTCCCAGTGAACTTCTGGCTGTGACAAAATTTAAGGAGTCATAGATTCTCATACAGCTTGGATTGCTACTTTTGAGAAGTAAAATATCCCGCTTCCTCATTGTACCATTTGAGAAATAATTAACTGCTGTTACTTGATGCACTCTTAAAAATAATTTGTTCAAACACAGAAAGAAACCCTCAGCATAGGTAAGAGAATGTAATAAAATCCCTGGCAAAACAATTTTGTGCACGAAACCAAGTTTGTATATACTGAACCATCAGAAAGCAAAGGTGTCACTATCTCAGCCACCCATGAAAAAAGTGTAGGCTTTTAGGGTATTTCGGATTTTAAAATTCTGGACCAAGGAGACTCAACTTGAAACTAAAACTATACATGATATATATATATATATATATATATATATATATATATATATGGTTTTTTTTAAAAAAAATTAAAAATCCAATTAAAACATTTAAACTAAAGGCACACTAAATGCATATTAAATATTTTAAAAACAGCTCAATCATCACACACCCTTCTATGTCAATCAGTTAAAAGCTGAAGGACTGGTTTAAAAAAGGTTTTTACTTCCCAGTGAAAAGAAAGTGGAGAAAAGGGAGCAGAGAGGGCCATCGGAGTGTGCCCTGGAAAGGAGTTCAATGGCCTAGGAGCAGCCACCAAGAAGGCCCTCTCTTGTCTCTCTACCAGACATGCCTATGAGGATGGTGGGATACAGAGAAAACTCTCTCCAAAATCCTAACAGGCAGGCTCATATGGGGATATATAGGCTTTCAGATACGGTAGTTTCAGATAGCCTATTCGTATTGGGCTTTATAGGTCATAACCAGCACTTTGATATCACTTTATCATTGTATGTTATGATATGAGGATATTATTTCAATTGCCATGGCTCCATCCTATGGAATTCTGGGATTTGTAGTTCTGTGTGGCATTCAGAATTCTTGGTCAGAATACTCTACTGACTTTGCAAATAATAGATCCCAGGATTACATAGAATGCAGCCATAGCAGTTAAACTGGACTCCAAGTGTTATAGTTGTGCAGTGTTAGAGAGCCTGTGTGATAGTTGGTTAAGTGTTGGACTACGACTCTGGAGACCAGGCTTCGATTCCCAGCTTGGCCATGAAACCCACTGGGCGAACCTTGAGCAAGTCACATTCTCTCAACCTCAGGGGAAGGCAATGGCAAACCTCTTCTGAATAAATCTTGCCAAGAAAGCCCCACAATAGGGTTGCCTTAGGGTTGCCATCAGTTGGAAACAACTTTAAGACACATAACAACAACAAAAGGCTTCAACAACTGACTAAACACATATTCTTTCCTGCTTTACCCTTGGCTTGGCTTGCCTTGCCTTGCCTTGCCATGCTAGCTGTAGTTTCTTGAGAGCTACAGAATTTTCCCAAGCTCTGTTCCTCACCATAAATTTCTCATTATATAGTCAGCTTCAACAGGGTGCAATTTTTATTTCTACCATGATGGATAGTCAATAGCATGCCTGTTTAGAAGTAGGCCTACCATAACAACAACAAGAGCTGGTGCTGTTGGACTGCAACTCCCATCTTGTGAGGGCTACGGAGTTAGAATGACTTAGGCTGCATCTCCACTGCAGAAATAATCCAGTCTGACTTCTCTTTAATGCTATTAAGTTCTGGCAACTGTACTTTGTTGTGGCACCAGAGCTCTGTGACAGAGAAGACTAAATGTCTCACAAAACTACCATTCCTAGAATTTTATAGCATTGAGCCATGGCAGTTAAAGAGGTATCAAACTGGATTATTTCTGCAGTGTGGATGCAGCCTGAGTGCAACAGTTCCCATCCGGGTACCTTACAAGTTGGCTGGAGATAATGGGAGTTGTAATGGGAGCATGACATCTCCAGCACATCTCAAGAGTGTCTGGTTGGGCAAGGTTAAAGAAGAGTATATTTCATACTCTCTTGTTTATTGAAAAACCCAACAACCTCCCTGAATTGCTTGTTTGGTTCCTGGATGTATTCTGACAGCTTAGTGAAGAATACTGGAAGTTGCAATGCAGCAACACATTTAGAGGGCTGCATTTTGCCTAAATTATGTCCAGGGGTATTTGAGTTTGCAAATTGAACCAAAATATCAGAACAGCCTGTCAATTATGTACAAATAACATATGCCAGGAAGAAAAACAGAGAGGGGAGGCAAAAAAGGAAGACCGACCCAAGGTTCTCTGTCCCTTAAGACCTTATGTACAAGGCATCCCCCCAAAAAATGTACACACCCAAACAGCTCCTTCTTGTGGGGGTACCTTAAAAATAGAATTTACGCCACAAAACCAAATACACTTGAAGATTTAAAGATTACAATAGTAGAGAAGTGTTATGAAATTACAAGAGAAATTACAAAGAGAAACTTTAAGTGAGATTAACTCTGTGCTTCGACAACTGCTGCGCAGGGATGGACAATTTCAACAGTTTACATAAAATTATAATTTAAGAAGGAATTTGTAACTTAAGCTGGAATTTGTAACTTACTCATTACAGTGACATTTATTCTTCAATATAAATTTATTTGCTTAGCTTCCAAGCAAACTATTAGCTGTTAAAGGGTATTTACAGGGGGGTGGGGCCACTGTATTTCCTGGAAGTCTCAGTTGTATTTTAGATTTGTCAGAATGCATCCAGGAACCAAACAAGTTATTTAGGGAGTTTGACGGGTTTTTCAATAATATGAAAGAAAAAGCAGAGAGGTATACTCTACTTCAACTTTCCCCAACCTGGCGCTCTTGAGATTTACTGGATTACAACTCCTGTCATCCCCAGCCAGCATGGAAGACATGCAGATGGGAAGAGCTGCACTAAGTCATTCTAATTCTATACCCCACACAAGATCATTTATTAAATCTTAGGCTGCATCTCACTGCAGAATTAATGTGGTTTGATACCACTTTAACTGCCATAGCTCAATGCTATGGAATCCTGGGATTTGTCATTTTGTGAGATATTTAGCCTTCTCTGTCAGAGAGCTCTGGTGCCACCACAAACTACAAATTCCAGGATTCCATAGGATGGAGCCATAACAGTTAAAGTGGTGTCAAACTGCATTAATCCTGCAATGTGGCAACAGCCTCAGTTACTCTAAATTTGAACGAATGATTCAGATTTAATTGCTATAATCTATTATCATTTTTTAGAACTTAGGTATTTCCTATTACTATGAATACTGTAAGCTACTGTAGATCTCCATGTTCAAGAATAATAAATGTTTGAAAACTAGATGTTAGGAACATTCAACAGGGGAAAAAAACCCTTTACTTTTATCTCATGCCCTGTGAAGAGGCACCTGGCTGATAATGGCTACTACTGAAAACAGAACTGCTGGTTAGATGGATTTTGATTATGATGCAGGAAAATTATTTTTATAATTTGCTCTCCTTTTCATTTCTGGCAGAAACAAATTAAAGAAGCCTTTGCCCATCAAGCTGTCCAGGATTCAAGTTATATGGACGAGAGACTGCTAACAAATACCTGATGCTATATTTCAGGGGAAGGAATTGGCAAAACCACTTCTGAGTATTCCTTTCCTTAAAAAACAAAACCCCTATCAAATTCATGGGGTCCTTGGCAGGTGACTTGAAGGTACATACATACAAACACACACAAAGGACAGATGGACACTGGAACCCAACTGCAACGTTCAGAAAAATAACAATCATGACTACAGCATTACCTTTTGCCACTGCTATTTTTGCCAAGTTTGCCCTTGGAAGAACAGGTGTGCAACCTGGGCATCCAAACAAGTACTTGTATCATTCTTTATTAATTCCATAATTCTTAAACTTTTCTACAGCATACTTTTGATATGCAAAGCACTTTTAGGATACAATGAACACAATCCAGACCTCACTCTCAGTGTTTGCGGACCCTGTGAAGGTTTCCAACCAAGAAATTGTGCTCATTCTTGGACGCAGAAGGAAAAGATATCACTTTCTCTAGAGGAAGCTGGTAGGAGAGTGCTAGGGATCTGCTGAGATAGAAGAGAGCCCTCTGGAAGAACTGAATACTTCCATATGTACCTATAAGATTGTGATGGATGGAAAATCTTTCTATGAACATTTCAGCATTGCAGCCACCCTCCAAAACAAAACAAAACCCTCTTCATCTTGAGATCTCTCGTGCCTGTAGCAACATTAATACCTTCTTGTTGCTAAGCATGCACTCCCAATACAATATGTAGCCTTCTTCAGAAAGGTTAAAGAGGGTTAAAGATTTCTATGACCGCACAAGCGCTTAGAGAATTCAAAATGAATGAGGTTAAGCAGCATCTTATGTTACTTTCTCACATCTGTGAGACTGCCCAAGATACACTTGACAGTTCCTAGTGCTGAAGCTAAGCATATCTGGCCACAAGGATCGACTGGATGGGAAACTTCTGGGAAATGGATGAAAGTCATTCCAAATGCTTTGGAAAAATTTCAAGGAAGGGGTGGGTGTTACATGAAAGGTTTACAAAATGGTGGTCATCCCCACTATTTTCTGTTTTCTGTTGTTCCAACAGAGCTCTCAGTGCTACACCAATTGGTGTATTGCTGAGAGCTCCTCTGTTGGACAGTCTAGTGATCTTGAAACAGAATATAGTAGAGTGGGTGGTGTGATAAAATGTTACAGATATGAGGAAGACTAAGAAGTCATTGCCACCCATGTCCCAGGCAACCCTCAGGTTAGGAACTCTTGTGCAGTCCTCTAGGATTTGCTGGATTACAACCACTTAGCATTACTGACCATTGCCTGGCTGGGATTGATGGGAGTTGCAAATCCAACAAATATCTGGAAGACCAAAGCTCCCCCATTCCTCTTCTAACAGATGCCTTTGATACTTGTGCAGCCATAATCACCTCCAACAACACAAGAACCCTTGCAATATTTGCTGACCTTTAAACAGTCAAGCTTCAACTGCTCAGAAAACCAATTATCTCTACAAAAGAGGCATCACTTCAAAGGGGCCTTATGGCTGAAATCCTATGTGCCCTCTACTTAGGACTAAAGCCCATGGAAGATAATGGGACAGGCAACTGAATAAGCATGTTTAGGATTATGCTATATATTTCTGCCTTTCATAAGTACTATGATTCTTCAGTTTGTGAGCTACAGACCAAAGAGTATTTGACTAAATACAGTAGTACCTCTACTTACGAATGCTTCTTCTACCGAAAAATTCGACTTACGAAACGCGCCTCCCAAAAAAATTTGCTTCGACTTAAGAAAGCGTTCCAACTTACGAAACTGGCGCGAACGAGCTGCTCTCCGAATTTCGTGGCATGCCATTAGTTAGCGAAATCTAGCAAAGCAGCACTCTATTGGCTAGTGAAAGAGGAAGTGTTTGCCTAGCGAAATTCAGCTAGGCAGCACTGTTTGGGCTTGCGAAAGAGGAGAGGAAGTGTGGCTAGCGAAATTGGTGGCTTCTGAGATCCAGGAAGGTAGGACTTGTGGCTTTTGAACTCCAGGACTGTATTTTTGGCTTGTGATATTTGTGGCTTCTGATCTCCAGGACTGTATTTTTGGCTTCAGATATTTTTATGTTTTTTTGTTCCTTAAGGGTAATGTAACATGTTTGTATTAGAGGTACTTAACGAAATAACCCTGTGTTATACATTTGTATTGAGTTTTAGCTTGAATCTGGGGGCCTGGAACGGATTAGGGCATTTCAATGTTAAATTTGCTTCTACTTATGAAATTTTCTACTTACGAAATGGCTGTCGGAACGAATTAATTTCGTAAGTAGAGGTACCACTGTATATAATTTACCTAAGCGCATCTTACTTTGTTTCACATTAGTTAATAAATCCAACTTTAGTTCATATTTCAACAATTTTCTCCACTTCAAAAAGCTTATGTTTTACTAAGCTGATACTTTAAATGTAATCAAGCAATAAATAAATAAATAAATAAATAAATAAATAAATAAATAAATAATCAAAATTCTCTTGTCACTTCTTTTTTAAAAAATAAAAATAAAAATACTGAAATTAGGGACTCACTGGTGACTAATTGTGGAGTTTTCTTGTGGGAGACAGATGCTGAAGAAAAAAGCAGCTGTTTGCAATTTCTGATACCAAAATCATGGTTGCCTTACCTTAGTAATTAGACTATTACTAAGGAACCATTTGTTATTGTTGTTATTAACTGCCTTCACATCGGTCTTGACTCATGGCAACCCTATGGATGAGACATCTCCAGGCTCCCCTGTCTTCTACTGCTCTGCCCAGCTCCTGCAAACTCATATTCATGGTCTCTTTAATAAAGTCCATCCATCTAGCATGTGGCCTTCCTCTTTTCTACTTCTCTCCTCCTTTCCTAACATTATTGTCTTTTCCAACAATTCATGCCTTCTCATGATATGGCCAAAGTATGACAGTCTAAATCTTGTCATTTTGGCTTCTAGGAATATCTCTGGCTTGATCTGTTCTAGGACCCATTTGTTTGTCCTTTTGGTTGTCATTGGAATTCGCAGCACTCTTCTCCACATCTCAATGAATTGATTTTCCTCCTATCTTCTTTCTTGACTGTCCAGCTCTCACATCCATACATGGTAATAGGGAATACAATGGCTTGTATGATTCTGAGTTTTGTGATGAGTTGTATGTCTTTGCATTTTAGGATCTTTTCTAGTTCTTTCAATACCTCCCTCCCCATTCTTAAACTCATCCTGATTTCCTGGCTGCAGTCCCCGTTCCGATCAATGTTTGATTGAGAACTCTTTTACTATATCTATTTCCTCATTGTCTAGTTTGAATGTGTGTAAGTTTTCTGGGGTCATTATTTTTGTTTTCTTTATGTTCAACAGTAAGCCTGCCTTTGCACTTTCTCCTTTGATTTTCCTTAGTAGTTGTTCCAGGTCTGTGAAGTTTTCTGCTAGTATCATAGTGTCATCAGCATATCTCAGATTGGTGATATTTCTTCCTCCTATTTTCACTCCTCCCTCTTCCATGCCCAAGCCTACTTTCTTTACAATATGTTCTGCATATAGGTTGAATAGGTAGGGTGATATGATAGGTAGGGTGATAGGATGCAACCTTGTCTGACTCCTTTGCCAATTGGGAACCGTTCTGTTTCTCTGTGTTCTGTTCTGACAGTAACCTTTTGTCCTGAGTACAGATTCCTCCTTAGGACTATCAGATGTGTTGGCACTCCCATGTCTTTGAGAGCGTTCCATAGCCTTTCATGATCTATGCAGTCAAAGCCTTTGCTATAGTCTATAAAGCACATGCTGGTTTTCTTTTGGAACTCCCTGCTACGCTCCATTAGCCATCGTATATTTGCAATGTGAATCATTACTAAATGTTAAATCTTTGGTTAGTAATTACTTTTCAGAAGAAGCCAGTGAGAAGTGAAAGGCCAATACAGGTACTTCAACTCTTTCCCCCAGTTTGACTTGCCAGCAAGTTCTGATGCAACATGCCTGATTTTTACAAACCAATTCCACTTCCACAACACAAGTCAAACAATTTTTCTTGCTGGACTGGATGTGCTCTCTCTTTCAGCCACACTTATTCCTTTGGGTTAAGTCATCTTCCGGTTAGCATTTTTTGTATTTTAATCACTTTCCAACAAAGAATGCCTTTCATTCCATGCATTGAGGCACAGCAAGCTCACTGCTTGTGCCTGAATTACAGAAAAATGTAGTGCTCACTGACAAGACAAGCTGACATATTAGGGAGACACGTGTGTAGTGACTTACTCATATCTGGCAACTTGCAGCAAGCCAGATCTCATCAGCTCTCTTGGAGAGCAAAAATAGGTCAGTTAATCCTGGGATAACAACCCTTTTAAGTCACCCTGATTTGTTGGCCTCATCATCATTGCCGGTTAACCACAAGCTGAGACAGAGAACTTGCAACAGAGGCAAAGGGAGCAATTCCTCTGTCAACAATGAATGGACTCTTTGGAAAACAATAATGCTGGGAAAGGTGGAGGGAAGTAGGAAGAGAGGAAGGCCACATGCTAGATGGATGGACTCTATTAAGGAAGACATGGGTATGGGGTTGGAGGAATTAAGCAGAGCAGTGGAGGACAGAGGGTCTTGGAAATATCTCATCCATAGGGTCACCATGAATCAAGATCGACTCAAGGGCAGTTAACAACAACAACAACAAAAGTTACTTTCATGCTATGTGTATAAGGTGTGTGTGAAACATGACTGGATTTTGTGTTTAGACTTGGGTCCCAGCACCAAAATCTCTCATTATGTATATGCAAATATTTCAAAAAATTTATTCCAAAATCCAAAATACTTTTGGTTCCAAGCATTTCAGATAAGGAACATTCAACCTGTAATAATGTTGATTGATAATTTTTCATTCTTCTAGACTATTAAAAGTGGAATTGTGGAAAGCACCTGCACTTATTTACATAATATCATGAACTATGCAATTCACCATCACTTCTTTTATCTCACTTGGTTTGAGAGGCTATGAAGTTCTGCCTGTGTCTTCTGCAATGGACCAAAATTACTCCAAATTCATTCTCCTCCATTCAGCTGTGACTAAGGTTGTTTTAGTTCAACTCACAAAAGTCTGAGTCTCTTAGCACACCTGAAAAACTTCCGTTGTGGTTTATAAGATAACATTTTAGCATTTAATCTTCTAGTGAAAACACCAGTCTTAAAAGAGCAGACCTGCATCCTGCCTGCCACTTGCCAAGCCTTGGAAATACTGATGCCTGAACAAGTCCAAAATGCCTTTAAAATCTTCCATTTGTTTTCCATGCTTATGATTCATTCTGGTAGGCACTTCACTTTTGAGCTTCTCTTCCCGATTCTTAACTCATTCTGAATCAGTACAGGTATACCTGAGTTAATAAAGTAGAAGTGTACCTTGGCATTACGTCTTTCACAGAAAATTTGGTAGAAATAACACAGAAATAATAGGGATAGTATACTCTTCCACAAAAAAGAGCCTTTCAATGTTTCAGAAAACTTTTTATTCAAAACTAACAATATGTGTTTGTACAATTGAAAAAGCAAAACCAACCCAAAACAAAACAGGTTAGGTAAGCCTTGCAGAAATAAACAAAAACATGGAGAACCTCCTAGAGGCCCTTTGAAGGCTTGTTCCAAAACACAACCAAGGATTCCTTTTTCTTTCACTAACTTTTCTTATTTTTTCCAGTTTGGATACCAAACTAATATATCTATGCCTCTTTAAGTATCCAGTGAGTATCCCTTTCCCTTCTATTTTGTTGTCCACAGATGCTCCGGAAGGGATTCTGGAGGTAGCTGTTGTATACCTTGCCTCTTCTAGGCAGGTTCACACAGCTACAGAAAAATGGACTATATTAAAATCCCAACTCAAGTTTTATTGCAATGTTTAATGTAGACATGCTGCTACAACCTGACTTTAAGTATCTGTGCTCCTCCAGCCTGCCATCACATCCCTCTAATGCTGATGTTACCAAAAAAATCCTAGAAAGCAGATGAGGAGGGGATGAATGTGGATAAAAATCCTTTTTTGCAAAACAGAACTTCATTGTCAAAGAAAGGAAAAATGTCACTATTTCCCTCCAACTGCAGGCTCTCTTTGGTTTTTGTTCAATAGATATCCGGGTGTGGGAGGAATCAAGTTCTGATTAAGCTCAAGACTATTTTGTTCAAATTCACTTCATGCACAGTTTGACACTGTGGTCTTGTCATAACTGCATCAGGTTCATTTTTTCCTCACTATTCCAAATTCCAGAATGCAACTAACTTGACAAAAATGCTTAGATGTGGTTTTACCTAGTAACCCCTGAATGGGTGAGTCATGTTAAGACACAATGCAGCAGGCAAGTGCAAAGTGCACTTGTCTGTGCCAAAATGAATGCCAGGAACCTCTCCCAGAAGACCAGAACTTGGAAAATCAGCATGCAAAGGGATTTAGTAGTACCTTTCAGAGGACCTATACAGACTGCCAGAAATAATCCCGTTTGAGATCACTTTAACTGTCCTGTCTCAGTGCTAGGGAATCATGGGAACTGTAGTTTATCGTGGCACCAGAGCTCTCCGACAGAGAAGGCTCAATGTCTCAGAATAAACTACAATCCCCATGATTCCCTAGCACTGAGCCAGGGCAGTGAAAGTGGTCTCAAACGGGATTATTTCTGGCAGTATGTATAGGCCCTAACTGTGCAAAAGACGTTGTAGCATAAACTACAATTTCTTTTGCACGATTAGTCTCAAGGGTGCTACAAGTTTGCATACTGGTTATATTCCAGACTAACACGGCTGTGTCTTTGAATTCTACTTATAAAAATAGTAATAGTCAGATGTGGTTAGCAGAAATTGTATGAAAGTATTTCTTGGCAAACCTGTGTATAAGTAATCAATTTTAAAAGATCCCTTTCCATACTGATATTCCAGGCTAACACAGCTGTGCCTCAGACCCGGAAAAAAGTTACTTTTTCAACTTCCATAATCCCTTAATCAGCACAGCTAGTGACTTTACTAGCTGAGGTTCCATCCGCACTGCAGAAATAATCCAATGACACCACTTTAACCGCCATGGCTCACTGCTGTGGAATTCTGGGAATGGCAGTTTTGTGGGATATTTAGCCTTCTCTTTCAGAGAGCTCTGGTGAAACAACAGGCTACAATTCCCAGAATTCCACAGCATTGAGCCATGGCAGTCAAAGTGGTGTCAAACGGGATTATATCTCCAGTGCCGATGTTGCCAGAAAAAAATCTAAAAGGTATAGTACAAAAAAACCCCAAAACCTTTTTAGCAGTCAGAAAGACAGTCAAGATTGGCAGAAGGCAAAGCTAAAAAGCAAAACAAAACTGCATACAGCTGATGAGATCCTTTGGGAGGTCTGACACAGGCAGTGAGCCCAAAGGTTGCACTGCATCATCGTATCCTTGTCATAAATCCTGAATCATTAGATCTCCAGCAAACTATGAATATACAGCACCTTCAGGCCTTTTCAGACTGACAGAAATAATGCAGCTTGAGGCCACTTTAACTGCCCTGGCTCAGTGCTAGGGAATCATGGGAACTGTGGTTTATTGTGGCACCAGAGCTCTCTGACAGAGAAGGCTCAATGTCTCAGAAAAAAATACAATTCCCATGATTCCCTAGCACTGAGCCAGGACAAAGTGGCCTCAAGCTGCATTATTTCTGTCTGTCTGTAAAGGTCCTTCATCTGCTGGACACTTGGACTTTCCTTAACCCAAGACGACCACACGCTATACCAGGGGTAGACAACCTTTCCCCTTTAAGGGCCGAGGGACTTCAGCTCCCAGAATCCCAGGAGCTATTGGCCAACATGGGACTATTGGCCAACATGGCTGAGGCTTCTGGGAGCTGAAGTCCCTTGGCCCTTAAACGGGAAAGGTTGCCTACCCCTGCGCTATACAGTTGCCCCTCTGTTCTTGCGGACCTGGGGTCCGCGATTTTGAATATTCACAGAGGGGCAACCTCTGTTAAAATCAATGGGACGCACCCCATTCGAGCCTATGGGGCTTGAATATTGGCGAATCTCCATTTTCGTGGGGGGTCCGGAACGGTGGAATACACATCCACCACTCTTCCGGGATTATCAACAAGAAAATTGGACTGTTTGTGAAACCACTATATGATTCATATTGCAAAATGTAGGGATCCTGAGCCTGGGATCCTGAGAAAAATCATCCTGGGATCTGAAAGATAGGGTCCATCATGATTTCCCTGCTTACAAGTTGTTATTATTATTATTATTATTATTATTATTATTATTATTATTATTATTATTATTATTATTATTGAGGGATGGCTAGTTTAAACCAGGTTAGTTTAAGCCATGGTTTAAACCAAATTACTTTTTTTTAAAAAAAGACCACTCCTGTTCATTTGTTTCTAATTGATTTTTTAAAGTCTTGCTATTGATTCCCAGCTCAGGCATGAAACCCACTGGATAACCTTGGGCATGTCACATGCTCTCAGCCTCAGGGGAAGGCAATTGCAAACCTCCTCTAAACAGATCTTGCCAAGAAAATCCTGTAAAAGGGTCGCCATAAGTCGGAAATTATCTGAAGGCACACAACAGCGAGAACTGTTACTATTTTCCAACCCTCTTTATCAGAACAACAATGACCGAATCTAAATATTTTAACTTTTAACCGCTTATTGGCAGTTGTTCATTGTGAAATCAGTACTCAGTGCCAGTAGGTTCTTTTAAATCAGGGGTAGGCAACCTTTGCCCTTTAAGGGCCGAGGGACTTCAGCTCCCAGAATCCCAGGAGCTATTGGCCAGCATGGGACTATTGGCCAACATGGCTGAGGCTTCTGGGAGCTGAAGTCCCTCAGCCCTTAAAGGGGAAAGGTTGCCTACCCCTGTTTTAAATCATTTTATTTTATAGTACAAAAAAGGCTATTCAGAAACAAATCCTTCAGTTAATGTAGGTTCAACCAGAACAACCTGCTTTAAAAGAGCACTTTTCGAAGAACAATTTTTATTTAAGCTAGTGAACTGCATTTTGCTACTTAATTTTCTGATTTAGTCTTATATTGGTGTTGACATACACATTAATTAAAAAACAACAACCCATTTTTAAATTGTTTTTCAATTTTTCCCAATCCTACATTTTTAAAAAAAGAGAAATACAGGTGACCTCCCCATTTGCACAATTGGGGTCCATGGTCTCGCTCTTTGCGGACGGCGAGCGGGGAGGGAACAAAATGGAGCGTGCACCCATTGAAATAAATGGGACCCCAATATTGGAGATTTTTCCAATTTGCGGGGGGTGGGTCCAGAATGGATCCCCCCACAAATCGAAAAGGACGACTGTACACACAATTTCTGTATGAGTGTTAAGACTGTAAACTCAATGGGGCAGGGAGCTATTTTTTGTCTTTTTTGGAATACTGACAAACCTGTAAATACAATAATAAGAAATGGCATAGATGAGAGTATGTAATAATTATTTCCTGTAATAAAGGAGCTGAAATCTCTCACATAGCGTGGGTGCCAACCTTTTCTTTTCTTTTTATCTTTAACAGGTTACCGATGGAGGAAATTTTAGCAAATAAACCTTCTTTTATTACTTCCTTCACGTTATAACTGAAAGGCCCGTAAATTCCTTGTTAGATATGTAAATTTTAAACAGCTTGGCAAAGCTTTGTGTTGGTTTTTTCTCCAGCTACAACTCCTCCAATCTCTAATCCAGTGACAATGCTGGCTAGGGGATTCTGGGAATTATACTTAACACGCACACACATATCTTTTTCCACTCTCTGATTCTAAATTATTTGTTGGCATTAAACTTTAAATACGCAAACACTAAAAGCAGTCAGACTGGTTAAGAGGGGGGGGGGAACACAGCAAGATACATGTCCAGTTAGAGATATGTTGTATAACTACATATGCAACTATAAATAGGTAAGTTATTATGAAGTGACAATGCACTGGAAAAGCACATTGTTTCTTCAACCTTTTAAACTGCAGTCTAAGGTCCAAAATACACTGCAGAAATAATCCAGTTTGAGATCGCTTTAACCGCCCTGCTTCAGTGCTAGGGAATCCTGGGAATTATAGTTTATTGTGGTACCAGAGCTCTCTGATAGAGAAGGCTAAATGTCTCACAAAACTAAGTTCCCAGGATGCCCTAGCACTGAGCCAGGGCAGTTAAAGTGATCTCAAACTGGATTATTTCTGCAGTGTGTTTTGGACCCATGAGCCAGCATGGTGTAGTGCAGGGGTAGGCAACCTTTCCTCTTTAAGGGCCAAGGGACTTCAGCTCCCAGAATCCCAGGAGCTATTGGCCAACATGGGACTATTGGCCAACATGGCTGAGGCTTCTGGGAACTGAAGTCCCTCGGCCCTTAAAGGGGAAAGGTTGCCTACCCCTGGTGTAGTGGTTTGAGTGCTGGACTATGACTCTGGGAGCAGGGTTCGAATCCCCACTCAGCCATGGAAACCCAGTGAGTGACCTTGGGCAAATCAGACTCTCTCGGCCTCAGAGGATGGCAATCACAAACCCCTTCTTAAAATACATACCAAGAAAACCCCATGACATGGTATCACTATGGGCCTTTGCAGACTGCCAGAAATAGTGCTAATTGAGTCCACTTTTAGGGTTAGGGTTAGTGCTAGGGAATCATGGGAATTGGTGTTTTTTTTCTGAAACATTGAGCCTTCTCTGTCAGAGAGCTCTGGTGCCACAATAAAATACAGTTCCCATGATTCCCTAACCCTTAAAGTGGACTCAATTTGCACTATTTCTAGCAGTCTGCAAAGGCCCAAAGTCAGAAATGACTTGAAGGCACACAAGACACACATGCTATTGAATTCTGAGCTGTGGCAACTATAGCAGTTCAGAAATGGCACCAGTGCCCTAAATACCCAAATGTCCATCTAGCTCAGTAGCATCCAAGGCACCAGGAATTCTCCTGGCTCTCAAGCAGAGTTTTTTTGCATCAACTGCTGATTGGTCCTTATACAGAAATGTCAGGGACTGAAATGCTTGTGACCAGAAGTATTTGGGATTTTGTTGAATTTTGGAAAAAAACACAAATATAAATATAAATATAAATCACGAGAGAACACTTCTCTAGGAATGTCCAGATCCTCCAGTGTGATACCAGAGGTTGACTCTGAATTTGCTCTGGAGGACCTAGATATTCCTGGAAAAAATATATTAATCAAATCCACGGATCACCAAACCAGTAAAAGGAAAACCACACCTATTGAGATATCTTAGAGATGGGATTCAAGTCTAAACATGAAATCCATTTATGTTCCGTACGCACTGTATAAACATAGCCCAAAGGTACTTTTAAAATAATTTTGTGCATGTGACAAACTTTGGGCCCTTTCACACTTACATTTTTGCATTGAGGAGATCCGGGTCTCCTCAGTGATGCCACACCGAATCGATGTGGCTCATAGTTTCCACTGTGTTTACCCTGATCAAATTGCTCCTTGCTGTTCACACCGGAGGAAGAGGGTGGCGGCAGCAAGGGGAGGCGAGGAAGAGGAGGAAGAAGAGGGATGTGGCGGTGGTGACAATAGTGAGGGGGCAAGAAAGAGGAGGAAGGAGGAAGGGGGAAGGAAGAAGAGGAGGGATGAGGGGGCAAGGAAGAGGAGGAGGAAAGAGGAAGAGTATGGACGTGGTGGCAGTGAGTTGAGGAAGAGGAGGAAGATGAAGAAGGAGGAGAGGTCTTTAAGCAGAGGCTGGATGGCCATCTGTCGGGGATGCTTCGATTGGGAGTTCCTGCATGGCAGGGGGTTGGACTGGATGGCCCTTGTGGTCTCTTCCAACTCTATGATTCTATGATTCTATGAATGCTGGAGGAAGCAGCACAGGGGAGAGGAAGAGGAAGGGGAGGATGCAACAGCGCGGACCCAGATCAGTAGTTCCCACTACCAATGATCCGAATCCTTGTGGCGCCACAAAAAACAAACCTCGCTTGTTGATGCTAGTCAAACGCACCAGATCAAATGGGGTTTTGGTGCCCCCTCAAATTGCAGCAAGTGCAGTCAGGGAGTGCGAACACCTATGAAACCACCCGGGTTCCACACCGGAGTATTTCATAGTGTGAATGGCGCCTTTCTGTACACTGAAAAGCAAAGGTGTCACTACCTCAGCCACCCATGAAAAGTTTTGGGTTTTGGAGTATTTCAAATTTTGGAATTCCAGATAAATATGCAGAAAATGTATTACAATCAGGTGTTTCCATAAGCCGGGGGCAATATTCACACAGGCTCTATCTGTATATTTGTGGTCAATGAAACAAGCATGTGAGAAGGCAGTACACACTAGGGATGTAATGAATATTCACACATTTTCTCATCATTGAAAACTGACAAAACTATTCATACATTTTCTCATTATCAGAAACGGTGAGTTTTCACTCTCGCCTCCACTCTCCCCCAACTCCACTATTTTCTGTTCAAAAAAGCCACTGTATTTTCTCCAAACAAAATTTTATTTTGCACAAAACACATTTTCTTGCGCAAATGAAATTTTGCAAAAAAATAAAAGTCCCAGAATGGAAAAACACAATTAGATGCACAAAACTTCCACATTTTTCCCAATGCAGAGAAAACTTTAAATTTTTGTTCTCATGTGCAAGAATGAAATAAGTAAAGATTTACACTGCTACTGAATGTATGGTGTTTTTTTTTTTAAAAAGACAAATCCACCTACCAGGGCTGCACATGGCCCTGTGCCAAAAGTTGCAACTGGGCTGACCAAATGTTCAATAATGAGACTGGTCCAGTTCCAATTCCTCCCCAGTATAAACAATGTGGTGTGATTCATATTTTTTAAAGAGACTTCTGAATATCTGCAGACAATGAATCAGGTCAACATCTGTCCACACTTTTCTTAGACAACAATGAAAGGTTGTGACTAAAATGTCTTCTCTTAGCCTTGCCTTCTGTTTCAAGGAAGAGGGGATAGAAATTATGAAACAATGAAGAGCATCAGCACATACACTTTCAAAAGTGCTAGTATGGATTCATCTGTTTTATACACTTATAAAGTGATACATGAGCCAATGCGACGTAGTGGTTTGAGCTCTAGACCAGGGGTAGGCAACCTAAGGCCTGAGGGCCGGATGCGGCCCCCCGAGGCCTTTGGACTGGCCCCAGGCCGGTCCTGCCGCCGCCGCCGCAACCCCCCCACCGCAACCGACCGCCATGATGATATTGATTATTGTTGTTATTACTTGTTCTTGGGGTTTTCTCGGTAAAATCTCCACAGGGGGGTTGACATGGTTTTTCTGGGACTGACAGAGTGTGCATGCATATTTTTTAATGTTTTAAAAAAAATAATAATTTTTTTATTCTTTTATTTATTTATTTATGGTGCTTGGGGCCCCCAATTGTCTGAGGGACAGCAACCTGGCCCCCAGCTCAAAAAGGTTGCCTACCCCTGCTCTAGACTGTGACTCTGGAAACCAGGCTTCAAATCCCAGCTCAGCCATGTAAACCCATCTTGGGCAACTTTATTTATTTATTCATTTCATTGGTATGCCACCTTTCTTCTGGAAGGGACCCAAGGTGGCTCAGAGGTAATATATATATATATATATATATATATATATATATATTCAAAAAACATTACAATAAAAACATTAAACATTTAAAATCATCTAGAAACTGTACAAAACCACATTAAAATATACAAAAGCTAAAAGGCACGACCAGCACACATAACCCACACAAAAGCCACCCTAGCATGATTACATATTAAAATGCCTGCTTAAATAAAAACGTCTTAGCTTGCTGACGAAAAACAAGTAGGCAGTCACATACTCTCAGCCTCAGAGGATGGCAATGGGAAACACCTCTGAAGAAATCTGCGAAGAAAACCTCATGATAGGTTTGCCTTAGGGCTGTCAAAAGTCAGAAATGACTTGAAGGCACACAACAACAACATGGTACACGTTCTGCTTGTCATACTTGTTCTGAAAATGGACACTTATGTAAGCTATTGAGAAGGTTGCAATAAGTACAGTACTCCTGACCATTTCCGAACTCCCCGTTTTCACAAATTAAAATAATTCCAACAGTTATTACCAGACGCTCATGATTATAGTGAGGCCCAAAAAGTCATGTTGTTACTTAAGGTAAGCTTAAGAGGTAATTGCCATCAACCTGGCTTTGACTTATGGCAACCCTATGAAAAACTTCCAAGACACTGCTAAGTCTCTAGCTGCCATATTTGTTTTGTTTTGCTACACTGAAGACAACAAACTCTGCCCTGTGAGGAGCGACTTAGGGCCTGTACAGACTGCCAGAAATAATTCAGCTTGAGGCCACTTTAATAATAATAATAATAATAATAATAAAAATAAAATTTATTTATACCCTGCTCCTCTGCATAGCAATCGGGGCGGCTTCCAACATGAATACAATACAGTACAATTAATCCCAAACCCAACCATCCTGCCCCTTAAAAAGTTATTAAATAATCATCGATTAAAACAATATTTAAATCTGGCAAAGCCAACGATTTACAATAAAAATTAATGACACACAATAACAACAACAACAACAGAAGCAGCTGTTATGGCAGCACTATGAAAGGAAGGGAAAGGGGAACAGTTAATCTGGGTCTTGTGACCGGGAAGACTAATCAAAGGGACTAATCAATTAGCTGCCCTGGCTCAGTGCTAGGGAATCATGGGAATTGTATTTTTTTCTGAGACATTGAGCATTCTCTGCCAGAGAGCTCTGGTGCCACAATAAACTACAGTTCCCATGATTCCTTAGCACTGAGCCAGGATAGTTAAAGTGGCCTCAATCAGCATTATTTCTGGCAGTCTGTAAAGGGAGCTGGGTATGTTTAGCCTGGAGGAAGAAGCTTAAGAGGTAACATGATATCCCTGGTTAAATATCTCAAAGGATGTCATACTGAAGATGGAGCAGGATTGTTTTCTGCATCTCCAGAAAACAGGACCTGGAGCAATAAGATTCAAACTACAGGGAAAGAGGTTCTGCCTTCATATTAGGAAGAACTTCCTAACAGTAAGAGCTCTTTGACAGTAGAAAACGCTGCCTGAAAGTATCATGGAGGTCTCCTTCTTTGGAGGTTGTTAAAGTGAGGCTGGTTGGGCATCTGGTGGGAGTGCCTTGACTGTGTGTTCCTGCATGGCAAGGGATTGGACTGGATGGCCCTTGAGGTCTCTCCAATGGATTCTATTCTGTTATAAACAACCAGGTTGCCCTATCACTCACTTGGTTCAAGGAAACCAATAGGGCTGCAAATTCTTCCCCCTTCAAGCTGTTCTGACCTTTCAGTTAATTCAATGAACTAAGAACACATGGTCAAACGTTTGGCTCAGTGCCACCTTATCTCTCTTCTCTCCTCCATTTTATATAACTCTGTGGCATTTCCATTTGTAATGAGCTATGCTTGGGAGACGACAAACGGGTCACACCAATCCCTAGAGCAGGGGTAGGCAACCTAAGGCCCGGGGGCCGGATGTGGCCCCTCGAGGCCTTTGGACTGGCCCCAAACCGGTCCTGCCACTGCCGCCCCCCCCACCGCTGCCGCCCCCCCCCCCATGATGATATTGATTATTGTTGTTATTACTTGTTCTTGGGGTTTTCTTGGCAAAATCTTCACAGGGGTTTTGCCATGGCTTTTCTGGGGCTGAGAGAGTGTGCATGCATATTTTTTTATTTTATTATTTATTTATTTATTTATTTATTTATTTTTGGTGCTTCGGCCCCTCAATTGTCTGAGGGACAGCAACCCGGCCCCCGGCTCAAAAAGGTTGCCTACCCCTGCCCTAGAGCTTTGGCTCCCGGCCTCCTTTCCCCTTCGCAATAAGCCAGCATGGCATAGTGGTTCGAGTGCTGGACTATGACTCTGGAGACCAGGGTTCAATTCCCAGCTTGGCCATGAAACCCACCTTGGGGAAGTCACACTCTCTCAGCCTCAAAGGAAAGGCAATGGCTAACCTCCTCTGAACAAATCTTGCCAAGAAAACTCCATGACAGATTCGCCTTAGGGTCACCGTAAGTCGGAAACAACTTGAAGGAACACAACACAATGTGGATTATTTTACCAAGTATTGTGTGAGCTTAATACATAAGAATACATCTCATCCGTCCTTTTAAACTGATGCGTCCTTTTAAACTGATGGGGGGGGGGGGAGGAGGGATATTGTTTGTTGTTTTAAATGATTGTAATTTTATAATTTTACTGTTCACCGCCCAGATTGGTTCTCCACTAGGGCGGTATATAAATAAACTATATTATTATTATTATTATTATTATTATTATTATTATTATTATTATTAACTGATGTCTTTTTAAAATTGATTTTTTAAAATTCATTTTACTGCATAAAATCACCAGCCAATTTAACGCTACATACAACTTCTACATCGACACTAGAAAAACAAACAAAAAATTACACAACGCTCATTTATAAATAAACACCCAAACAAACAAAATGAACGACTGCTACATAATCAGGTAAAACAAGCCAATAATCGTAACTTATACACAGACTTGTGTCCATTTTAACCTCCCCCTGATGTGATTGGATTCTTGTTTTTTATAGCCCAAGTTAGCTATAAATTGGAATAACTAATGTCTTTTAACTGATGTTGTGTGTCTGTTCATTGTTGTTGTTCTTCATCTTGATCCATGGGGGGAGGCGGGTAAGAAATACTAATAATTATAATAATAATAATAATAATAAACACGCAAATAGCTCCTACTTTTTGAGACCCCTCACCTTGTGCCTGCCAAGAGGGAAAGAGCCACTGGCCAACATTAGAATTATTAGACTTCCATTATTATTATTATTATTATTATTATTATTATTATTATTATTATTCTGGGATGAAATCTTGTCCATCCCCATCCTCAAAGTAAAAGCACACTTGTTGACACTTGTTGGTTTTCAGGCATTATTACCTCCCTCCAGAGATACAAATCAAACCCATTCAAAGCAGCAGACCCAGAATAACCAGTTTGGGACTCCCTCCAGGCAGTAAAAGAAGAGTTGCCTCAACACAAGCCTGGCCAATCCCTTAAAATAAGGAATACATTTAGGTATATCCACTACAAAGACAGTCAGGCCACAGCATGGCAGGACACTCCTCCCTTCTTCACCATCTAGGATTAAAAAAGAATTTGTGTGGTGGCAGTCTTCCCCCCTTCTCTACACCTTTCCCAAGTTGCATCTACACTGCAGAATTAATGCAGTTTGACTCTGCTTTAACTGCCATGACTCAAAGCTACGGCCTTCTGGGGTTTGTAGTTTTGTGAGATACTTAGGGGGGTTGCAGACTGCCAGAAATAGTGCAAATTGAGTCCACTTTTAGGGTTAGGGTTAGGGTTAGGGTTAGGGAATCATGGGAACCGAATTTTATTGTGGCACCAGAGCTCTCTGACAGAGAAGGCTCAATGTCTCAGGAAAAAAAACCAATTCCCATGATTCCCTAGCACTAACCCTAACCCTAAAAGTGGACTCAATTTGCACTATTTCTGGCAGTCTGCAACCCCCCTTAGCTGCCGTCAGAGAGGTTGGGAGCTAGGGTGTTGTAGTGGTTTGAGTAGAGACCAGGGTTCAATTCCCAGCTCAGCCATGAAGCCCACTGGATGACCTTGGGCAAGTCACACTCTCTCAGCCTCAGGGGAAAGCAATGGCAAACCCCCTCTGAACAAATCTTGCCAAGAAAACCCCATGATATGTTCGCCTTCGGGTCGCCATAAGTCGGAAATGACTTGAAGGCACACAACAACAACAACAACAACAACAGAGAAATTTGCCACAAAAAACTACAAATCCTCAGAGTGTATAGGATGGAACCATGACAAAGCGGTATCAAACTGCATTGATTCTCTAGTGTGGCAGCATCTCCAGATCTCCCTTCTTCCAGGCCCTCTAGTTTTTCAAACTATTCACCAGCAGCGAACTTTTCCCTAAAAAATAGAATAAAAAAGGCTCCCATCTTGCTCTCTTCAACTCCTTCTATTCAGAATGTAAACAATAGGGGAAGAAAAGTCCATTCAATGCTCTGTGGCCTCTGTGGGCCACTCTTTCGGATGTGGGGCTCTTTTTGTTTCCTTTAAAAACCGCAAAGAAAGCCAGGCGCAAAATTTCAAAAATCTTTGTATACAAAATGGTGGGAGGGAGGGAAGCCCCCATCTTCTGTGTTAGGTGTGGGTTGATTCAGGCTTACTGAAGATTTTTATTAAAAGAGAGAGAAAGAGAGAGAGAAAAAGAGATTTTTTTTCCTCCCTTCCCTTTAGTTTTCCAAATAAACTCATTTACTGAACTGAAGGGAGGAGTGAAAGAGAATCCAGATGTTTGACAGAAGATCCAGAAGAGGAGAGTTCGGCTAGCTTCCCACCAAATAACAACAACAAAACAACAATAATAAAAATAAATATAATCCAGCTTCCCTGGATTTTTTTTTCCCCTGGCAAAAAAGAAGCACCCAAGACTATATTCGAGTCAGTGGGGCTTAATGGTTTGAGTGTTGGACTACAACTCTGGAGGACCAGGGTTCAAATCCCAGTTCGGCCATGGAAACCACTGGGTGACCTTGGGCAAGTCACACACTCTCAGCCTCAATGGCAAACCTCCTCTGAGCAGGGTGACCAGGCGTCCTAACCGCAAAGGGGGACAAGGCACCGCAGAATGTAGGGCATTCAAGGGAAAATGTAGGACACAACCAAATAAAAGCTAGAAAGTCTAATATAAATGTAAATCCATGCTTCTTAGTCATGCTCAAAAGGGAGGACATTTTGGCATTCCTCCTGGACAGAAGGCTGAAATGTAGGGTGAGTCCTGGAAAAGGAGGACCTCTGGTTACCCTGCCTCTCAGCAAATCCTGCCAAGGAAACCTCATGATAGGGTCGCCATAAATTGGAAACAACTTGAAGGCACACAACAACAACAACAACAACAACACACAATTCCCCATGAATGGAAAGAATGGGTCTTCCTTCAGAGGCATCCATGGGATTGCACAGCTCTGTGGGATGCAGTGTGGCCACTCCACACAAAGGCTGCATCCGCACTGCAGAAATAATCCAGTTTGACATCACTTGAACTGCAATGGCTCCATGCTATGGAATCTTGGGAATTCTAGTTGGCTGTGGCACCCGAGCTCTCTGACAGAGAAGGCCTACTATCTCACAAAACTACCATTCCCTGAATCTCATAGCACTGAGCCATGGCTGTTGAAGCAGTGTCAAACTGGATTATTTCGGCAGTGCGGGTGCAGCCAAAGGCCCAATATGCACTGTAGAATTAATGCAACTTGACACCGCTTTAATTGCTATGGAATCCTGGGATTTGTAGTCCTTCTCTCTCAGAGAGCTCTTGGGTCACAGCAAACTACACATCCCAGGATTCCACAGCATGGAGCCATGGCAGTTCAAGTGGTGTCAAACTGCATTAATACTGCAGTGCAGATTAGATTTAAGCCACAACACACACCCTAACGAAGGACAGAGAGCTCTCTGGTTGGACTAGATTTCCCAACAAAGGCCAAATCATCCAGGACTGCTATCTTCCTCCCACTCCAAAAACCCAAAACCAAACCTTATTCCCAAAGGCTTCTCACCTCGGTTGATTTAGGAACCCCTCTTCCATATTCCATATTCACATGGAAAGGGAAGAAAAGATTCACCAAGAACAGGATCCCAACGAGGCAGGGCTTTAAGGTCCAACCCACACTGCAGAAATAATCCAGTTTGAGACCACTTTAACCGCCCTGGCTCAAGGCTAGGGGATTCTGGAAACTTTTGTGAGACATTTCGCCTTCTCTGCCAGGACCCAAAACACACACTGCAGAAATAATCCAGTTTGAGACCGCTGAATACTAGGGAATCCTGGGAACTGTAGTTTGTTGTGGCACCAGAGCTCTTTAACAGAGAAGGCTCAATGTCTCCTAAAACTGCAGTTCCCAGAATTCCCTACCACTCAGCCAGGGCAGTTAAAGCGGTCTGAAAGTGGATTATTTCTGCAGTGTGTTTTGGACCTCATCAGAGAACTCTGGCGCCACATCCAACTACAGTCCCTAGAACTGCATCGCATGGCAGTTAAAGCGGTGTCGCACCAGATTATTCCTGCAGTGCGGATGCAGCCTACGTTTGCCAATCTTCTCCTTGCGACTGGGACTGATTATACCGGGACGATCCCGTGGGGAGCGTCCACACGGGGCTGACTCCCGAGGAAGCGGGTTAACTCCAGTTAAAAAGGGGGAAAAGAAGAGGAAGAAGGGTGGCAACTTTGGGGACACATTATAGTTGCACAATACAAGATGCACAGTTTCCTCCCTTCCCACACACACAACACTCACACTTTTCCTTCCACACTAGATCTTTGGAGGATTTCAAAAGTAATCCCCCCACCCAAAAAATAAAAATTAAAATAAAATAATGCAAGCCAAATCAAGCAGGGTCAGGGAGAAAAGAGGATCAGGGTGGAAGATCAACTTGCAAATAATAATAATAATAATAATAATAATAATAATAATGTTTCTCTGGGATTTACCTTCCAGCAGCTCCAGTGTCTCTCCTTCTCCAGTTTCTAGACTGCAAAGACATATATACATACATATATATATATATATATGTATATATTCCAAAAAATTGAGAATAATCCCAATGCAATCCCAGGCGAGCCCCTTCCAAAGGGAAAACGGCGGGGAAGGGTGGGATGCAAGGCGGGGAGCAGGCTGCCCAGGCCCCGCTCGGATCCCCGAGTCCCAGCGATGGGAAAAGGGCCAAAGGCAAGAGCAGCTCCCCTTTCAGAAGCAGCGCCGCTTCGGCGGAGGAGACATCGCCAGAAGCCCGGGACTCCCTCCGGAGCGGCTCAGGAATGCGGGCAGCGCCCCCGGCGGCCGCTCCTCGGTACTGCAGGGCTCCCTCCTCGCCGCTGGCCAAGGGAGCGTGGCTAAAGCTTCTTCCCTGGGCCCAAAGGAGGAAGGAAGAGAAGCAGCCCCAGCCCCAGCCCCAGAGGCCAGGACAGGGCAGGGAGGGCCCCCAGGGCTGCCTGCTCTCATGCTCTTTCACACCACTCTAGACTGGAACCTGTATTACCCTCATAGGCCAAAGGGTTCAGAAGAAAAAGCAGGGGGGGAAACAGGGCTTGGGGGGGGGAGTAGTGGTCATATTTTGGGGTAACTCCTTGTCCTACTCCAGAGTAAGATGTGTTTTTTCTTAATGTTACTCCTACTTTTCTTGTACTCCACAATTATATATCTCTGTATGAGTGTGTCTCAAAATTAACTTTTAACAGGCTTACAAATTCATATTACCTAAAACAAAACTTTCAAAAATTTAAATGTACAATATAATAACAGGAATAAGGAGTTAAAATATGTTTTGTTACTCCTTTATTCCTCATTCCTGCTCCTGTAAAAACCTTTTACTCCTTTACTCCTCATTCCTACTCCTACTCCTGTAAAAACATTATTTACTCCTCATTCCTACTCCTGTAAAAACCTTTTCCTCCTTTACTCCTCATTCCTACTCCTACTCCTGTACAAACCTTCTTTACTCCTCATTCCTACTCCTGTAAAAACCTTTATTCCTCATTCCTACTCCTGTAAAAACCTTTTACTCCTTTACTCCTTATTCGTACTCCTACTCCTGTAAAAACCTTCTTTACTCCTTATTCCTACTCCTGTAAAAACCTTTTACTCCTTTACTCCTATTGCTACTGTAAAAACCTTCTTTACTCCTCATTCCTCCTGTAAAAACCTTTTCCTCCTTTACTCCTATTCCTACTCCTGTACAAACCTTCTTTACTCCTCATTCCTACTCCTGTAAAAACCTTTTACTCCTTTACTCCTTATTCCTACTCCTACTCCCCAGCCCTAGTAAAAACACAGGTTAAAAATTGTATTTAAAATATCTTTTCAGATTACACAGCTTCAGTATAACAAGACAAGATTGGTACTACAGTTGGCCCTCCACATTTGCGGATTTGATTATTTGCACTTTTGATTAAGATGTTCTCTCTAGGAATTTCTAGGTCCTCCAGAGAAACTCTTCCAGAAGTTGACCATAGAGTTGTGCTGGAGAACCTAGATCAGGGGTAGGCAACCTTTTTGAGCCGGGGGACGGGTTGCTGTCCCTCACACAATTGTGGGGCCGAAGCACAAAAATAAATAAATAAATAAATAAAATATTTTTTAAAAAATATGCATGCACACTCTCTCAGCCCCAGAAAAGCCATGGCAAAACCCCTGTGGAGATTTTGCCAAGAAAACCCCAAGAACAAGTAATAACAACAATATCAATTATCATAATGGTGGGCGGCGGGAGGCAGCGGCGTCAGGACCGCCCTAGGGCCGGTCCAAAGGCCTTGGGGGGCCGCATCCAGGCCCCCCCTTAGGTTGCCTACCCCTGACCTAGATGTTCCTAGAGAAAACACTTCTCTGGGCATTTGTAGGTCCTCTAGCATGATTCTGTGGCCATCTTCTGGCAGATGTTGACCATAGAGTTGCACTGGAGGACCTGGGGACTCCTAGAGAGGTGTTCTCTCAGGTAAAAAGAATAGTACAGTTCCCCTCCATTTTGACGGACTTGAAGTCCTTGTCCCTCGCTTGTTCATGGCTGCAAATGGAGGGGGACAAAATGGTGTGCGTGCCCATGGGTGCACGCCCCCATTCAAGCCCATGGGGCTTGAATATTTGTGGTTTTCCATTTTCTCGGAGGGGTCCGGAAGGATCTCCCATGAAAACGGAGGGGCAACTGTATTTGCAGCTTTTCCAAATTCACAGGGGTCCTTCACTCCTAACCCCAGCGAATGTGGAGGGACAACTGTAGTCTACTGCAGAGGTCATTGCCTGGCAAATTTTAACCACAGCTGCACAGAATCTGGCAACATTATATGTTGTATCAGGGTTGAGGTCTGAAAGCAACAGAGAGATGTAAAACTGACTGGTTTGTCCTTGGTATTTATGGAACAGAGGTGAAAAAAGACTGAGGCAGAGGTCCCTGTAGTTTGAGCACTGGTGTAATACATGCTCTGTTGTTTCTACCACTTTATGTTCTGTCGCTCCATCCTATGGGATCCTGGGATTTGGAGTTTTACAAGATCTTTAGCCTTCTTTGCCAAAGAGTGCTGGTGCCTCACAAAACTACAAAACCCAGGATTTTGTAAGATGAAGCCATGGCAGTTCAAGGGGTGTCAAACTGCATTATTTCTACAGTGTAGAAGGGTGCATCCCTTAGTCAAAGAACACTGCAACTGAGCCAAGTTATTTAGACACACAGGAGGTGGAAAGTCCTGGAAGCATCCTCTACATATCCCTGGCAGCTAAAAATAACAACAGCCAAAGGTTCATCTTTTGTTGTTGTGTGCCTTCAAGTCGTTTCCAATTTATAGCATTCCTAAGACAAACCTATCATGGGTTTCCTTGGCAAGATTTTGGAGGTTTGCCATTGCCTTCCTCTGAGGCTGAGAGTATGTGACTTCCCAAGTTCATCCACTGGGTAGGTGTAGGTTGACACCACTTTCCATCCAGGGATTTGTAGTTTTGCAAGGTGTCGACTTCTCTTCCAAACAGTGTAGGTGCCTCAGAAAACCACAAAATCCCAGGATTTGGTAGGATGAAGCCATAGCAGTTAAAGTGGTGTCAAACAGCATTATTTCTACAGTGTAGATGCACCCTTAGTCAAAGAACCCCCCCAGCTGAGCCAAGTTATTTGGACCTGTAGGAGGTGGAAAGTCCTGGAAGCACCCTCTACATATCCCTAGCAGTTTAAAATAATAACAGCCAAGTCAGTGACTGACAGTAAGAGAATTAATGCTCTTATATAAATTATATAAATCTCTTAAATAAATTGCTTAGATTAATTTCTATGAGATAAATAAAAAATGACAGGAAAGGAAACAAAATATTTGGGGTGTGTGTGTGGAAATGACAGGAAAAGAAACATTTGTAATATGGTGCTGGAGAAGAGTTCCACAGATATCGTGGAGTGTCAAAAAGACAAATAAATGGTCCCAAAAGCCTGTCTCTAGAAGCAAAAAGGACTAAACTGAGGCTATTGTACTTTGGACACATTATGAGATGACATTTGAAAAGACCATAATGCACAGGAAAGTGGAAGGCATTAGGAAAAGAGGAAAGCCACATTAAAGGGGCTGGGAAGCCACAGCACTAAGTTTGCAAGACCTGAGCTATAAATTGTTGCTATAAATTGGAAATAACTTGAAGGTACACAACAACAACAACAACAATAAGATGAACTAAATTCTTGGAGGTCTCTCACTCATAAGGTTGCCATTATTTCCAGCCAACCTGGAAGCAGCAACAAAACAAATGACTTATCCTTCAGTTATTAATACAGTGGGTCTACTTTAGTTGGGCTAAACTACTAAATAGTTCTGTTTATGCTGTGTATGTATTACTCTTATTGTGACTCTATTGGTAATTGTAGAAAATTTGCTGTTTGTTTGTTTGGCTGTTTTAAAACTGCCTATGGTTTGTTAACTGAAATAAAGGCATTCATTCATTCATTCAGTTCTGTTTAGGGTTTTGCTTTCAGTGCATTGCAGTACCAGGCCTGGCCCTGTGGTTGGGTAGAACCAAATGGCCTCCTCAAAGAGATTTTGGATGTTAGGATGCAGCACATTTGAATCAGTCGCTAAATGGCAAAACAACACTTGCATAAATCCCATTGATTCAGTAGGTCTACCTCGTTTTGGTCGAAAGATTTCAGGAGATTGATGTCTTTAAAGAGAAGCTCCAATAATAATAATACAACAAAATGTTGTACAACACACTTTGATGAACAATGAGTAATTTATATAATGTTCAAAGCAGAACAGCTTTTCTGAGTACAAAATGATCTCTCTATAACAGTGATTTCAATCTTTTATATACCCTACACCCCTAGGAAATGTTTGATGTTTGCACCCCCTAAAAAAGTAATACCACATTTTAAGATAAAGAAGCCTATTTTCTAATTTTTGAAACACATACAATACTGCCAGTGACCAAACTGAACTTTTAAAAAATAAGCTTTTAACTCAGAGCATACAATGCAAATCTAAATGTAGCAATTCTATTCTAATTTATTCAGGAAAAAAATGAACGATGACTCGTGACTTGTCACTAAAGCTCATCTTTGGCTGCATCCACACTGCAGAAGTAATCCAGGTTGACATCACTTTAATTACCACGCCTCAATGCTATATCATTCTGGGAATTGTAGTTTTGTGAGATATTTAGCCTTCTCTGTCAGAGAACAATGGTGCCACAACAATCTACAATTCCCAGAATTTCATAATATTGAACCATGGCAGTTAAAATGGTGACAATTTAGATTATTTCTGCAGTGTGGATGCAGCCTAAGTCGCACCTCCTTAAATTCCATCTTGCAACCCCTGAGGATGTTGGCACCCCAGGTTGGGAGCCCCTTGCTCTATACCTTCATATGGAAAAGGAAATTAATATTATGAAGGAAAAACAGAAAACTTCAGGGAAACAGCAGGACTACTGAAAGAATAATAAACAAAACAATAACAAAGACTATTTATTTAATTTCTTTTATTGTGTTTTTCCTCTGTTTATCTAAGGCCTCATTCCCACTATGATTTAAAGCAAATTCCTGATCAGGTTATATGACCATCGTTCCCACTTGAAACCGGTTCTGATCCTATTGAGCTCAGTTGCAATCATGATAAAGTGAGGCAAACACACACAAAAAAAAACCCACTGTTTCCTGACACTAGTCTTTTGGCGGTTCTTTTGAAAAGAATCGATTCCAAAGCATGTTCAACAAGTGGGAAGGATGAATCTGATTGCATCATTCTGGAGGGGAGGGAGTAATGGCAGAGGGGTGTTTACCAACCCTCCTCAGTTTTGGATCAGCCATTCCCACCCCCACCCCCCTGAGCTGCCTTTATGCTTGTGGTGTGACCTATGGGTGCATGATACATACATATATATATATATATATATGAAAAAATTGACATAATATGTGATCCATTGTATTTGCAACTACTTGCAATTATGAGCAGACTGAAGCTCAGTGAGGCACGTAGTTGCAAAACCAATGGATCGCATTTCCTGTCAATATATATATATATAGAGAGAGAGAGAGAGAGAGAGAGAGTTCCCAAGCCGGGCTGCTTGAGCAGCCTGAGTTGCTGAGGGGCAGAGGCAGGCTCAGTTACTAAAGTCACCCCACTCAGTGGTCACCCCACTCAGTGCCTGGAATGGCCCCATCCTCACCGTGTTGCCGCTTGTGTCACCAATGACGCGCAGATGATTGACGTGCATTTTGATGTGGTGCAAACTAGTGGGAACGACAAACGTTCCAAAAAAGAAGCGATTACAAGGGAATAATGAAAAGATCCACTTTCATAGTGGGGACAACAGACTTTTTGGAATCACTTCACTGACTCGAAGCAAAGGCAAATCGCAAACTGGTTTAAATGTACCGCATTTTTCACCATATAAGACACACTTTTTCTTCCCCAAAACGGGGGTGGGGAAGTTGGTGCGTCTTATAAGGTGAATATACCTTATAAGGAACAGCCGAGGCCGCGGCTGAAAGGAGGCCTCCTTTCAGCCACGGCCTCAGTGGTTCAATGGGCTGCTCCTGGGATCGGAGGACGTCCTCGGATCCCAGGAGCATCCCATTGAACCACTGAGGCGGCGGAGGCCTCCTTCCACCTGCGGCCTCGGTCGTTCAATGGGCTGCTCCTGGGATCGGAGAAGCCCTCCGATCCCAGGAGCATCCCATTGAACCACCGAGGCGGTGGAGGCCTCCTTCCACCCGCGGCCTCGGTGGTTCAATGAGCTGCTCCTGGGATCGGAGAAGCCCTCCGATCCCAGGAGCATCCCATTGAACCACCGAGGCGGCAGAGGCCTCCTTTCACCCGTGGCCTCGGTGGTTCAATGGGCTGCTCCTGGGATCGGAGAAGCCCTCCGATCCCAGGAGCATCCCATTGAACCACTGAGGCGGTGGAGGCCTCCTTCCACCCGCGGCCTCGGTGGTTCAATGAGCTGCTCCTGGGATCGGAGAAGCCCTCCGATCCCAGGAGCATCCCATTGAACCACCGAGGCGGCAGAGGCCTCCTTTCACCCGTGGCCTCGGTGGTTCAATGGGCTGCTCCTGGGATCGGAGGGCGTCCTCTGATCCCAGGAGCATCCCGTTGAACCACTGAGGCGGCGGAGGCCTCCTTCCACCCGCGGCCTCGGTGGTTCAATGGGCTGCTCCTGGGATTGGAGAAGCCCTCCGATCCCAGGAGCATCCCATTGAACCACCTAGGCGACGGAGGCCTCCTTCCACCCGCTGCCTCGGTGGTTCAATGGGCTGCTCCTGGTATCGGAGAAGCCCTCCGATCCCAGGAGCAACCCATTGAACCACCGAGGCCACTGGTGGAAGGAGGCCTCCATGGCCTCGGTGGTTCAATGGGCTGCTCCTGGTATCGGAGAAGCCCTCCGATCCCAGGAGCAGCCCATTGAACCACCGAGGCCATGGCTAAAGGGAGGCCTCCTTCCACCCGTGGAACGGATTAATTTCATAAGTAGAGGTACCACTGTATTTGGTTAAGAATCTTTTTTTCCTAGATTTTCCTGCTTTAAAATAGGGTGCGTCTTATATGCCAGAGTGTCTTATATGGCAAAAATACATAAGTGGGAACGAGCCCTGAGCATATACTATATATCCACAGGGAGAGGCAGGATATATAAATAAATTATTATTAATATATATATCCACAGGGAGAGGCAGGATATATAAATAAATGTATTATTGTACTACTGTTGTTTACTTTACTGTAATGTATTGAGGTATTATTGTTGTTATTGTTATTATTTTTGCAATGTATTATTGTATTATTGTTGTACTGTACTGAAGTATTACTGTTGTACACCGCCTCGATTGGTTATCCAGAGGGGCGGTATACAAATAAATCATATTATTATTATTATTATTATTATTATTATTATTATTATTATATCGGAGGCAGGTAAAATACATCTCCTCCTTGAGAGAAGTGACCAGTGAGTGCCACAGGATTCTGTCCTGGGTCCAGTGCTATTCAACATGTTTATCAATGACTTGGATGATAAAATAGAGGGCACACTTATCAAATTTGGAGATGACACTAAATTAGGAGGGGGAGCTAATACAGTGGGACCTCGGTATCCACGGACTTGCCATCCACAGATTTCAGCACCTGTGAATGGCAAGCCCGCATTGTCCCCAGTGGCAGTGCGTTCACGTGACCAACATAGGGTTGAGCATCCACAGATTTGGTATCTGCAGGAGGGTCCAGAATGGCTTCCCTGCAGATACCGAGGTCCCACTGTACCCCAGATGACAGGATCAGAATTCAAAATAACCTTAATAGATTACAAAGCTAGGCTAAAATGTATCAAAACGAATGTCAACAGAAAGAAATAAAAATTAAATACACAGATACAGGATAATTATTATTATTATTATTATTATTATTATTTATATCCCGCCCCTCTGTCAAACAACCAAGGCAGCTCACAGCAATTTAAAACTTCATACAATATTAAAATACAATCCCAAATCCCACAACCCTCCCACCCCTTAAAAGAAAATTAAACTAATATTAACATTAAAACAAGATGGTTAAAACACTCAATTAAAATGAACAGTCCTAGGACCAACAAACAAATAGTAGGCAGGGCAGTAGTTGCAGCCAAACTAAAGAAGGGATAAGAGGACTCCTGAGGCCAGGAAATCTAATCAGGAAAGGCCTGCCGGAAGAGATCCTTCTTAACAGCCTTTTTAAAGCTGCTTAAGGTTGTCAACTGACGGATCTCATCCCGGCAGGCCATTCCATAATTTGGAAGCGGTGACCAAAAAAGGCCCTCTGGGAGGTTGTCGACAGCCTAGTTTTCATCAGCTGCAACAAATTCCTTCCAGAGGACCTGAGTGTGTGGGGAGGATTATATGGGAGGAGGCGGTCCTGAAGATAAGTTGGACCCAAGCCATTTAGGGCTTTAAAGGTCATAACCAGCACCTTATACTGGGCCCGGAAACTAATAGGCAGCCAGTGAAGAGACTTCAGTGTTATGTGGTCTCTCCTGCATGTTTCTGAGACCACTCTGGCTGCCATATTCTGTAACAACTGAAGTTTCTGGACCAAGTACAAGGGTAGCCCCATGTAGAGCGCATTACAGAAATCCAGACATGAGCTTACCAGTGCGTGCACCACTGTCTCAAGGTCCCTTACTTCCAGAAAAGGGCGCAGCTGGCATATCAGCCTAAGCTGATAACAGGTGCTCCTGACTGTCGCATTCACCTGACTAGTCATCTGAAGCGACGGATCTAGGAGCACCCCCAGACTGTGAACACAGTCCTTCACGGAGAGTGTGACCCCATCCAGGACTGGAGGTTGCAACCCAATTCCTGGTTTCGGGGCCGCTACTGTGAGCACCTCCGTTTTGTCTGGATTCAATCTCAATCTGTTTTTCCTCACCTAGTCCATTACTGCCCTAAGACAGTAATTGAGAGGAGAGACGTCATCAGAAGCTGAGGTCGACAATCGGGACATGGAGAAATAGATCTGGGTGTCATCAGCATACTGATAACACCCAGCCCCATGCCTCCGAATAATATCTCCCAGCAGCTTCATATAGATGTTGAATAACATCGGGGACAGGATGACACCTTGAGGAACGCCACAAGTAAGATATTTTATTGCAGAACAGCTGTTCCCGAGTGACACCTCTGGGATCTGCCTGAGAGGAAGGAATGGAACTACTGCAACCACTGGGTGTCACCTGGCTTAACAGCAGTACATACAGAAGGGATCTAGGAGTCTTGGGGGGGGTTGCAGACTGCCAGAAATAGTGTGAATTCAGTCCACTTTTAGGGTTAGGGTTAGTGCTAGGGAATCATGGGAACTGTTATTTTTCTGAGACATTGAGCCTTCTCTGTCAGACAACTCTGATGCCACAATAAAATACAGTTCCCATGGTTCCCTAACTCTAACCCTAACCCTAAAAGTGGACTGAATTCACACTATTTCTGGCAGTCTGCAACCCCCCTTGGTGAACCACAAGCTGAACATGAGTCAGCAATATGCTGTGGCAGCTAAGAAAGCCAATTCAATTCTAGGCTGCATCAATAGAACTAATGTATTTAGATCAAGGGAAGTAATAGTACCATTCTATTCTGCTTTGGTCAGGCTTCTCCTGGAATACTATGTCTAGTTCTGGGCACCACAATTCAAGAAGGATGTGGACAAGCTGGAGTGTGTCTAGAAGAGGATGACCAAAATGATGAAAGATCTGGAAACTATGCCCTATGGGGAATACTTAGGGAGCTAAGTATGTTTAGCCTGGAGAAGAGAAAGCTAAGGAGTGGCATGATAGCCATGTTTAAATATTTGAAGGGATATGTTAAAGATGGAGCAAGCTTGTTTTTTGCTTCTCCAGAGACTGGAACACAGAGCAAGGGTCCAAGCTACAGGAAAAGAGATTTCACCTGAACATAAGGAAGAACTTCCTGATAGTAAGAGCTGTTTGACAGTGGAACAATATATATATTCCTGCATGGCAGGAGGGCTGGATTTGATGACCCATGTGGCAGCTGCCTTGGTGTGGTTTACCAGTCTTGGCGTACCAAGTTCCTATCGATTCATTTGGGCAACTCTAGTTTGGACTAACAATTCACATTCCTTAAGAAGCTGCTTCTTAAGGGGTTTGGTGACAAGAGATCTAGTGACAAGCCATTGTCACTTCACACTGAAGGTAAACAGGTTAAAGAAATTAACCATACAATTGGTGCTTCGGAATCCAAAAGAGAGTCCATCTGGGAAATCTCTTAGAGCTCACTCTTTTGACCATCATGCATACTGTAATTTAAGTTTCCTAAGGCTTCAGCCTTTCTGAAGGAAACAAAAATATTTAAATATCAGAAATATCAAAGCCAAGCCTGTTAGGGTCTAGCTTTAAATTAGCAGAGTAGGAGAAATATGCTCATGTTTAACTGTGCTTCCCTAAGACCTGAGACTGACTCAAAAAACAACACAAGTAGCTTGAAGTTCAAACAAAAGTTTACTAATGGCTTTAATCTATATATACATAGAGGCTATAGCCTAATCTAGCTAGTGAATAGTTCAGGTTAAAAAGAAATCTGTATCTCACCATCTTTCCAAAGAATGTTGATAGAGAAAGAAGAGGGAAAAGCAACAGTTCAGTTGAAAATTTTTGAGAGAGTAAAAGTTTGTTAATCCCAAAAGGGAAGTGACCTAAATCACGTGGTTAATTTGAATGAGGGGGGGAGAGTTTGCCTGCAGGAAATCCCTATCTATCTAAGGAGGGGGAAAACAGAATGCAAAAATCTTCCAACACATACACAACAGAGGGGTCATCAGATTAAAGTATGTATAAATGTTTGTAATTCACCTTTTATTCCCAGCAATGGCCCAATAGCAAAAGATCTGGCTCCCTTCTCTTTAGACCAGTAGCTTTCATTACTACCACGGGGCATAATGTATTCTAGGATCAAACAATCCAGTAAGGGCTCCCCCAGACAGCCAATAGTCCCAATAAATGTTGGACTATTCTGTTCCTGAGTCGCATGCCTCATAGAGGTTGTTCCTGTAGATTGATCCAGTCACACCTGAAATATACCAGAGTTGTGCCCTTTCCCTCTTCCCACTTGAAGCTTGGTGTGGGTGCGGTTTCTTCCCCTGTCTGGAAATGTAATGATAGAAGGATGGTCATAGGAGAACCTCTGTGGGAAAGATCACACTCCTATCCAACATGTCATCAGTGGAAATGCCCAGGAAATACAGAAAGAACTGAGACAGTGGTGACAGATGTTGAACTGTACCCCTGCTGTATCAGAAACATCCTGGTAGAAAGGGGGACAAAATACCACTTCCTACCCTGGGTTTAATAAGTAATAGCTCATATTGGAAATTCACAAGAAATTGACTGGGACAGGAGGTACATCATTTGGATATTGAAAGAAATCCTGGCACCTACAGGTACAACTCCAGCTGAAATCCTGAGGCTTTTGCCAATCCTGGATGAGTCACAAGTGATACTTTAGATTCCTCTTCTTCACTTCTTCACCACTCTTATGCCGCAGCAAACTACAATTCCTAGAATTCCATAGCATCAAGCCGTGGCAGTTAAAGTGGTGTCAAACTGGAATATTTCTGCAGTGCAGATGCAGCAAAATATTTTTATTCCAAAGTTAAAACAACAAGGCATAGTTCCAGAGAGTATCAGGGTTGTTGGCTATAGAGTAACTTGGAGGTCTCTCATTCATCGAGTCACCATAAGTCAGTCAACTCAACAGCAGTTAACAAAATCATGAGCCAGAAGCTCATCTAGTTTGTTGTTCTTGTGACCTGATGAATACAAGAAGCCCATGAAGAAGATATATGTGCAACAGCACTCTCCTATTGATGCTTCCCATCCCTATCATAATTAGTACTGGCCACTGATGGCGCTTGATCTTCCATGCATTCATCTAAATCCCGTATAGAGCCATTCAATCTGGCAAGCCATGACTTTATTTTATATAAGTGAATTCCATAGTTCAGCTATGCCCTGTATGAAGAAACACTTTGTCACCAATTTATTATTACACTCAGGAGTAATTCCAGGTCAGGGTTTAAGGTATGCTGAGGTCCTAATCTATGTCAGGCTTAAGATGCTTCATAGCATTAACAACATATAGTGGTCATTGGAACAGATACGTTGTTTTTCTTGTTGTATTTAGAGACCTTAAGCAGCAATAGTTTGTGCATAAATCCAGCACTAAGAGATCTCAGGGAAATCTTTTTTTTTTTAAGTTTAAAATTGTTGTACCCTGTCCAGAAACTGCAAATGTTTTTACTGCAATGCTATATTAGGAAAGGAGACAAAAGGACTCAATTTAAAGTGACTTGTGATATGAGCATAGAGAAAATACCACTAAAACATGTATCACCCACATTGTTAGGGAAAAGCACATGAACACCATCTGTACCAAGCACATCTCAGTAGTGATATTACATTTTTATCCTTTTTTGCTCTCCTCACATTTTGGATTGAGACATAGCATCTGGTTGAAAGTCACCAATGCATTTCATGTCTCACTGCTGGTTTTCACCAGTGACAGAAATTGACTTTGCTGTAGGACACTGCTGGCTTGTGTCACTATTATGGGAGTGGAATATTGATCTGAACCATATACATACCGAACACACATCTTTCATTCTTGGTTTTCTTCTGAATTCACCAATTGCATAACTAAAGTTTTGATTCTTTTGAGGTGCCACAGTGGCATGAAAGCAGAAAGCCAAGAAACAAATCTCAGCTGATGTTCATTATTTTTAAAGAGAAATAGCACCAATCCACAAATAAAACACTATTCACGGAGATATATTCAGTACCTCAGGAGATGCTAGTCTGGCAGGAAAACCAAGATCTGAGCCAAGGGACATCATGAATTTTCTTAATTTTATTATTAAAATTTAAAAAGGTATTCAACTAATCTACTTCTACTACAGCATGCCAAATGTTTCTGCAATATTTACAGCTGCAAAAACGTTAGCTTCCTAATAACTAAAATAGTTTCACTAATTAAAAATTAAAAATTCAAGAATTCAAAAAGACCTTGATCAACTAGAAAATTGGGCTGAAACAATATTTTTAATTAGCAATGCCATGGATTGAACCTAGGACTTTCAGTGTGCAATTGGTGTGCTCTACAAGTGAATTGTAGTACCTTCAGACTTCTGGTATACAGTGTTGTAAGTACCTACCATATTGTATAAATGAACTTTTTAATGGCTTTTCAAGAATACTGTTATCATCACTACTCATAGTTGAACATCTGGGCTTCGGCATAAAAAATTCAAATCCAAAGCTTCATGCAAGATGGTGATATATAAGTTTCCAAACACTGGTGTATGTGTGTGTTTTTTTTTTGTTTGTTTATGTGCAGACCACAAACATTAATCACATCATAATTGCCCATATAAATGCCTACAGAGTACACAATATAAATTTACTTTAGTGCCTTTTTGATTGCTCTTTGATGTAAGACTTGTAAACATGAGAGCTCCTCAAGGGTTTTGGACTGATTTTTATGAGGTGCAGAAGCTCTAACTGAGCAGGTCTTCCTACATCACTGCTTCGACTGAATTGAATTGAAATCTTCCTTTTGTGAAGACTGTTTCCTCTACCAGTGTTGCTGGTATCACAGAATCATGGTAGAAGATTGAAATAATTTGTTACAAAATAATTTGTTATTCATAATTCATTAAATGCTTTCAGAAATTGTTTTTTTTAAATTATTATTTTAATTGTTAAGTGCCAACAAAGTTATTTTGGAGTGACAATTAATTATGGTCATTTCTTAATTGCTGGCCATATTCAATCATTGTAAATTATTTTATTCTAACAATTTAACAAATCTATTAATGAATTTTAATTCTATAATTTACCATTAACCTTTGAATGTTAATTAATTATTTCCTTTGATGATTTGGTGTTAATGAGTTAGCGCTAAGACTAATGGTGTTAATGAGTCAATGCTAAGACTAATGTTTACAAGCTTTGCCCAGATCCCAGAAGAATCATTCCATTATATTTTTCTACCTGATGTGAGGGCAAGATGCTACCTTCTCTCCAATCCATTTACAAAAGCTGCCTAGAATGGCAACTGAGGGCCGGAACAGACAGCAAAAAAAGTCGGCTTCCCGCAGGCCTGGGGGCATTTCATTTAGACAATGAAATGCCCCCAGGAAGCCACCATTAAGCTGCCCGGCTGTTTATATGGCGGCAGCTTTGTGGCTCTCTGGTGGTGCAGCATTTAGATGCAAAGCTGTGGTGGCGACAGAAAAGCTTCTTTTTGTGCCAGCAAATAGCCAGATTGGGGCTGTAGCAAGTGGTTGCCACAGCACTGTGGCCCCACGGTGGCCCCAGTCTGGTGTTTTTGAGCAGCCTGTTTCACCCATGATTCTTAATTGAACCTCTGGGGGTTCAATTTGGGGGTGAAATTGGGGCGGGGCAGCTGCACGCCAGCCACCCCAACCCTACCCCACCACTGTCCTGACGCCATGGACCTGTGGCCTCTGTTGGAAGGTTTTTTGCATTCTCTCTTCCCATCATTAGATAGATAGATTTTCCTGCATACAAATCCTGCTGGCTCCCCTCTTTGCAAACATCCTACTTGCTACTATTGAATCACAGGGCAATAACTTTGCAAATTAGAAAACAAACCACGTGATTCAGGTCACTCCCCCTTTTGGAAAGTTCACACACACAAAGATTTTCTCCTGAACTGTTGGGTTCTCCATCTTCCTCCTCTCTCAACTTTCTTTGGAAAGATGGTGAGATAAAGATTTCTTCTTCACCTGCACTATTCATCAGCTAGATTAGGATACAGCCTCTATGTATATGTAGATTAAAGCCATTAGAAAGTGAAAGAGGGAGGCCCTTCTGTGGAAGGAACAAATTGTCTGAATGGGGTGCCTGGCGAAGAAGGTGGGAGTACAGGCAAGCTCAGCAGGATTTCCACCTGAGGAAGGAAGGGCTGCATGGCCACCTGGGCAGCCCATGCCAAAAAAAAAAAAAAAAAATGTTCCTGAAGCTGCCCTTCTCCTCCACTTCCTCCAGGCATCTCCTGGCAAAGGGAGGGAGAGGGGAATAAAGAGGGGGGGGGAAGGAACAGGAACCCCAAGAGTCACCAGAGCATTGACTAATGCAAGGGAAATCAGAGGAAGAGCCTGCCCTCTTCCCTTCCCTTCTGTCTTGGCTAGCTGGCTTGAGCTAGCTAGCCAAGGGAAAAGGGAAAAATAGTGCATGCCTGTCCCCCTCCCTTCCCTTTTGCCTTGCAACCAACCAGTGTCTTTCTTACCCAAAGAAGCTTTCCTCCTCGGGCTCATTGCAGGGAGAAGCTGAGAAGTTTCTAGGAAAAGGTATGGCAAGTATTTTGGTGCCTAAAGAGGGGATGGAGCAAGGAAAGGGGAAGGACAAGGTGCGTTTGCTCTGTTCCAAGGTGAGGCAAAGCTGGAGGAGCCATGTTAGGTCTCTGGCCGCTCAGCCTGGACAGACACATCTTGTTTCCCTCACCTCCCCATTCAGCCTCCCTCTGTCCTGTCCCAGAATGGTGTACAAAAGAATTTCCTTGCAACTAGGGTTGGCATAATTCTCTTCGAGAAAACCATAGATGCAGGTCTACAATAACTTATGCTATAATTTTTTTCACACAATTAGGGGCTTTGCAGACCGGCCTAAAGGGCCGGACTGGGGGTGAAATTGGGGCGGGGCAGCTGCACGCCAGCCACCCCAACCCTACCCCACCACTGTCCTGACGCCATGGACCTGTTTGCATGGCGCACAGCATCAGGACGCCCTCCTGGGGCAGTGTGCAGACATGCTGCGCCGAAAGGGTGCGGAAGAGCCACAGCGCCAGCTCTTAGGGCAGCCTTTTGTTCTCCCTAAAAGAAGCAGGGGCGGCCCAGAGCTGTCCATCTGCATAGCCTTTTAGTCTCAAAGGTGTTACAAGATCCCTTAGTATAATGACATTCCAGACTAACACGACTTATTATTGAATCTGCACTGCATAATTAATGTACTTTGACACCGCTTTAACTGCCATGGCTCAGTGCTATGGAATTCTGGGGTTTGTAGTTTGTTGTCACACCAGAGCTCCCTGAGAGATGCTACATAGCTCACAAAACTACAAATCCCAGATTTCCATAGAATTTAGCCATGGCAGTTAAAGCAGTGTTGAACTGCATTATTTCTGTAATGCAAATTAAACCTATGTCTCTGAATTCTAGCCACTTGGAAGAGAACTTCGCAAAGGTGGGTTTCTCCTCTTTCTACTTCTATGAGGGGGAGGGAGAGAGAGAAGCTCCCAAACAGCTATGAGACTAAGGGGCTCTACAGGGGTGGCTGGAGGGAAGGGCAGCTCCAGTCCCAAGCGAGCAAAAGGTTCCACCATGCATGCAGCATTGTCACACACTTACCAGGACATGATAAAGCCTCCTCGCGGCTCCAAGGCTCTGCTTGCCTCCTTTCCCTTCCCGCCTCTGGGCTCTCGGTCTGGCACACCTGTGCAGTACCACCCAGAGCCTCAAGAGTGGGATCTGGATGAGGTTTTTCCTGAGGTTTCACTCCTGCCTTCAGGAATCTGAGACATGCTTCTTTTCAAAGACTTCAGTCCTGGGCTTTCACAGTTTTTCAGCAGCAATGGCAACCCTACTTGCAGCCTGTCAGTGTGTGGATGATGGGTGTTGCAGTGATGCTCTTTGACACCCAGCAGAATCTGCAGGACAATCTGACTGCTGTGCTCCACAGCCACTTTGTATTTCTTACCATCAACTGGCTCAGCTTCCCTTCTTCAGGATCCTGTCTTCCTCAGTCAAGAAGACACATTGTAAAGTCCAAAAGCATAGTTTTATTAATGCATATATTAGTAAAATAAAATAACTAAGTAAAATCCATTGTGATGAACTTATCCAGTTCAGCCATGAAAGATTACATCTTTAACAATCCCAAAAGCTTAGGATCCTAACTTGTTGCAGTTGAAAGTTAAAAAGTAGTTACAGATCCATGTTTCCAGATCTAGGAGTTACATTGTAAAAGCAGTATAAACATACTAGAAGCCATCTCCTAACTCCATGGTTAAAACCACTGCTGCTAGGCATGCACTCATACACTCACTTCTTGAATTATAAACATTCTTAAACTATGGCTTTTCTAGGCCCTTCCCATACTCCACCTTCTGGGTGTTAACCTTATGCTAATTGGATAATGCTTGTATGATGTATATTAACCCAGCCTCTTGCTGTCCCTCATCCACCACGTGACTATTTTCTCAAGACAAAATGATTACCTTTTTGATATCTCTTGCTTCCCATAACAAAATCTGTGTCTATGGACGTTATCACACGGGGCCTAAAGCAGAAAGAATCCACACCCAATCCCGTCCTATTGCGTTTTTCCCCCTGTGTGTTCACACGACGTCGCACAGAACCCCGTCCCAACCCCGTCCCAATGCGGCATCATCCCCATTCTTTTGAATGCTGGTTTCTTGGGGAATTACAATTGCGCGACCAGAATGATACCGCAATAATACCGCTTTCGCCGTATGTCTGATCATGAGATACGTATCGTGGAGCATTTCCCCGTCATGACCCATGGTTCCCCGCACTATTTCCCATGGATCTGTGAGGAAGCATCTTATGACGTGTACTTCCTGTTTTGATCAGGCAGCAAGAACATCCTTGCTGGGTTCTGGAAGGGATCTTCTCACTTGTGTGTGAACGGCAGATACGGTTCCCAGGAGCGCATCTATCGCGGTTTCGTTAATTGCACAATGATGCTAGTTGCGTCTGATAGCCATTTCCGTCTTGTGGGGTCTATACCGGTATAGTTCTGGATTGATTCCATAACGCTTTCTTGCCGCTTTGAGACCCGCGTGTGATAACGTCCTATGAGTTGTACCTTTGGGAAAGTTCATGTTTATGTCTTCTTGGCTATCTGGTGTTAGATTCACTTTGTTTCTCTATATGTTGTTCTCTTGAGGAAAATTCCACACACACATCTCTACATTTCACCTTTGACTGTATAACCCATCTATATTCTAACACAGCCCCCATCCCCACAATTCCCTGCTGCCCCCTTTCCCCTCCACAGTGCCCTCTGCTGCTCTTTGTTCCTTCAGTGCCCCCCCGAGCTTTCCAATGCCTCCAGAGGGTGCTAGCACCCATTTTGGGGACCACTCATCTGCACTTTAGAAATAATGCCATTTGACACCACTTTAACTGCCATGGCCCCATCCTGCAGAATCCTGGGTTTTGTAGTTTGTGACTCATTTGGCAGAGAAGGCTGAGGATTTTGTAAAACTCCAAATCCCAGGATTCCATAGGATGGAGCGACAGCACTTGGCTCAGTTGCAGTGTTCTTTGACTAAGGGATGCACCCTTCTACCTGTAGAAATAATGCAGTTTGACACCTCTTTAACTGCCATGGCTCCATCCTACAGAATCCTGAGTTTTGCAGTTTTGTGAAAGAAGGCTAAAGATCTTGTAAAACTCCAAATCCCAGGATTCCATAGGATAGAGCAGGGGTAGGCAACCTTTCCCCTTTAAGGGCCGAGGGACTTCAGCTCCCAGAATCCCAGGAGCTATTGGCCAACATGGGACTATTGGCCAACATGGCTGAGGCTTCTGGGAGCTGAAGTCCCTCGGCCTTTAAAGGGGAAAGGTTGCCTACCCCTGGGATAGAGCAACAGCGCTTAAAGTGGTGTCAAAGTGATAGAAACAACAGAGCATGTATTACACTAGTGCTCATACTACAGAGACATCCACCTCAGCCTTATTTCACCCCTGTCTCATAAATACCAAGGACACACTGATCAATTTTACATCTCTCTTGCTTTCAGACATCAGCCCTGATACAACAAACATTGAATGCTGCCAGATTCTGTGCCACAACGGTTAAAATTTGCCAGGCAATGACCTCCGCATTAGGCTAGTGCAATAAAGCAATCACATGATAGAGCAAAGTCCAGAATGGCCACTCAACAATTTATATTTGGTGTAGAAAATTTACATAATTATTCACTTCCTATGTGCGTTTGCATTACCAACTACCTCTATTGATTGCAATTAAATGCACTTCCAAATAAGCAGATAGGAGAGTGAAACAATGGTCTACTGAAGATCTTAGCTTATTTAAATCAGTTTTCTCTAACCTAACCTGTTCCACCATGCTACAAGTCTAAGGTGATGGTGGCTGGGAAGGAATAGGAAAGACATGAAACAATAGGAAAGTGCTTATCAGTGTCTAATCTGTGATGTCCATGTTACAAACACACATACATATCAGCATTTGTGATAAATCCACAAATTTCGCCATATAAGACGCGCCGGCATATAAGACGCACCCAAAAGGAGGAAAATCTAGGGAAAAAAAGATTCTTAACCAAATACCGTAGTAAAATATTTTATATCAACTGTATAAAGTTAACAGCATTTTAAGAACAATTTTAAGTTGTAAATGTAAGTTTAAGCCAGCAGTAGGGCCAGATATTGCACAAATCCCCTGCCCAACTTTCTTGCAAGTCTCTTGTCGCCTTATGGCGACTCCATGAATTTCTTAGGGCAGGGGTCGGCAACCTACGGCCCACGGGCCGCATCCGGCCCAGGGAGGCCTTGTTACCGGCCCCGTTTTGGTCCTGCCACCACAGCCGCCACCGCAGCGGCACTGCCGCCATGGCGGGGTTTTTTTGCCGGGCTTCTCCAGCCGCCCTTTTGTGTAGCAACACAAAATGGCTGCCAGGTTGCTCTCAACATGCTCCGCCCCCTGCCCCCTGTGCTGCGCGGCCTCTTTTGGGGATGGGGAAAACCTGGCTTCAAACTGAAGCCAGGGCTCTCTCCTGGACTGCCCCATTGAAGTAGCAACCCAGAAGAGAGCTTTGACTTCGGTTTAAAGAGGATCGATCCTTGGCTTTCAATTCCCAAAGCAGAGGGTCCCTTCTTTGGGGATGGGAAAAAACGGGTTTAAACCGAAGCCAGGGCTTTTCCCCAGCCCCCCTTGCAGCGCGCGGGGCTGTTCTGGGCCTTCCTGAGGCCCCTTCACTGGACTCTGCTCCAAGACATGGTGCCACTGCTGGCTCTGGGCACAGGTAAGCCTTAAAATTTAACGTGTTGTTGTTGTTGTTGTTGTTGTATGCATCGACTTTCAGGCGAAGCTATCATGAGGTTTTTCTTGGCAGATTTCTTCAGAGGAGGGAGTTTGCAATTTCCACCCTCTGAGGCTGAGAGAGTGTAACTTGGCCAGGGTAATCCAGTGCCTTGGAGTAATTTCTGGCTCATTTTGACCCTACCATGAGGGTTTTCTTGGCAGATTTCTTCAGAGGAGGGGGTTTGCAATTTCCACCCTCTGAGGTTGAGAGAGTGTAACTTGGCCAGGGTAATCCAGTGCCTTGGAGTAATTTCTGGCTCATTTTGACCCTACCATGAGGGTTTTCTTGGCAGATTTCTTCAGAGGAGGGGGTTTGCAATTTCCACCCTCTGAGGCTGAGAGAGTGTAACTTGGCCAGGGTAATCCAGTGCCTTGGAGTAATTTCTGGCTCACTTTGACCCTACCATGAGGGTTTTCTTGGCAGATTTCTTCAGAGGAGGGGGTTTGCAATTTCCACCCTCTGAGGCAGAGAGAGTGTAACTTGGCCAGGGTAATCCAGTGCCTTGGAGTAATTTCTGGCTCATTTTGACCCTACCATGAGGGTTTTCTTGGCAGATTTCTTCAGAGGAGGGGGTTTGCAATTTCCACCCTCTGAGGCTGAGACAGTGTAACTTAGCCAGGGTAATCCAGTGCCTTGGAATAATTTCTGGCTCATTTTGACCCTACCATGAGGGTTTTCTTGGCAGATTTCTTCAGAGGAGGGGGCTTGCCATTTCCATTCTCTGAGGCTGAGAGGTTCAACCACCCAGGACGGGGGTGGAAAGAGGAAGAGCCCATTCAACTACCCAGGAAAAGGGGACTCTTTCCACCCCCGTCCTGGGTGCTTCAATGGGCTCTTCCTGGGATGGGAGGATGTCCTCTGACCCCAGGAAGAGTCCATTGAAGCACCCAGGACGGGGGTGGAAAGAGGAGGAGCCCATTCAACTACCCAGGAAAAGGGGACTCTTTCCACCCCCATCCTGGGTGCCCCAATGGGCTCCAATGGGCTCTTCGTGGGATGGGAGGAGCCCATTGAAGCACCGAGGCTGAGGCTGAAATGAGGCCTACTTTAGCTGTGGCCTCGGCAGTTACTTCTCTAGTTTGCCCTCAGCCTGTATATTCGCCTTATAATACGCACCAACTTCCCCAACCTTGTTTTGGGGAAGAAAAAATGCGTCTTATATGGCGAAAAATATGATTTGTGGATCCAGCCTTCCCCATGATGAAATTAAAGATCACATTATTTCACTGGAATTTTGACAATCTAATGATCTGTAATCCCTCACTCTTCTTCCTAGCCTCTATTTTTCAGTTTATTATTAGGCAAACAAAAACTTCTCGTGGAAGACAAGGCCATGCTTCCACCATGTATATGAAGGCAGAAAGCTATCACGCTTGCAAGCAGCCAAACCAACTCTTACACTTGGAACAATTGGAAATGGCCTGAAATGCAGCCAACATAACTCAAGAAGACTGGAGTTGCTTACGTTCAATAATGTGCTGAAGCAATAATAAAAGCAGTCTGGATGAATTAATGGAGCTACTCTGTCTAAATTCAAAGCAGAAAATGGGTGTATATCAAAGTACTTTACAATCAGCATTACAAGCAACCATCAATGCTATGTATCCAAAATACTTACATCAAGGGTGAACAAGAAGTGGCCCATAAGCAGAATGTCAGTGACCCTTGCACTTTTTTGCATCTTCCCTGCATCTCTGCTATCTTATGTCAACCCCTGGAATAAGCCCTATCGTAAATGCCACTGAAACAGCATGATTTAAGCCTTCCTGTCACTTCATTAGCAACAGTAGTGGAAAAGATGATCTTTGTGTTCTTGCAAGGCTCTGTGGTGTGGGCGAACAGTCAGGCATCACAGAGCTGCAGCGACTACAAGAAGAGTGCACCCCTACAAAAAGGAAATAGTACACGGCCATACAGCCCTTCAGCACCACAAACTTGCTCACATCAGCATACCTGAAAAACATACCCTCATAAAGCTCCCAATTTGACAAGGACAATTCTGATTAATCCTCTGCCATCCCACTAGTTCAGCTTCTTTTAAAGTGTCCCAGTTTCTCTCACTTCTTCCCACTTTCCCTTTTGTCCTCATCTTACTTCAGTTCCTGCAAACTGAGTCCAAAGTGTCAAAGACGTTGGCACTCGGTTAACTCAGCAAAGGGGAGGAGAAAGGAGGGTGTGGAATCTCATTCTTCCCAGGAGGCTCAGGCAAAAGTAAACTGCTGCAGACCCTCCTCGCTTGCACGTTTTTCCTCATTAATAGCTTTTGCCATTTGTGCCACACTCTGATGTTGCATGGCCACACATGTCCTGGTTTTCATATATGAAATGCCAGAAGTCATAGAAGAAATGCCAACTTTTCTATGTATGGGGGAACTACAACAACTACACAAAGCAATCTGTACTATATTTGTAAATAAACATTTGAGCTACAGCCTCCTTTTTCTTTCTCTCCAGAAGTGATATGACAAAACTAAACTAAAAAGAGAAATATTTTAGTATTTCATCATTAACATTCTTCAGCTCATATTCATAAAAGCAAAATCAATATCAAAATATCCTAGGACACTGCTTTAAGACTCAGGGCTCAAGGTCTATTTGAGGCCTTGATATTTTACCCTGTGGTCTGAAAAACTGGCTCTGCTGCCCAGACTGATCATCTCTCTTGGGGTTCTGATCATACAACACTTACTTGCTCCTTACCTAGCACCAACACGAAACTTCTGGCTGCATAATTCAGCATAAGCATACCTTCCTGGAGAACAGACAAGTCTACATTAAATTCAAATGCCCACATCCTTCTTTCTGCCTAATGGAACTCTGAAAGAAAAACAGTGTTCAAACTGTGTGAGAGTTGGGCCAATGCTAGTTTAATTTTTTAAAATACCCACACAATAGATATGACTGTGTTTTTAATAATGGTTTCATTTATCTTCATGCAGGAGCTTTTATTTTTTTTTTAAAAAAAATCAAAGTAGCCTGTAATCCATAGTCCTTACCCACGTTATGAAATGGCCTCAGCTTCCATAGTTTGCTTGTGCTTACAGTGTATTTTGTAACCCAATTTCTCATGAGAAAGGGAACACAACCACATTCATTTATTTATTTCTGCTGAGAAAATCCTCTAAACCTGAACAGGAAGGAAGTTAATAAGGCTCCATAAATATTTTGGATGGTTCTAAGACTATTGCTTCTAAAGCCAATGGGATTTCATTAGACGATATAACATAGGACATTTAAGCCATCCTGTAAAATTAGAAAGCAAAAAAATATTTACCTTTCATGTACTGTAAAGAAAGTCTGGAAAGCAGCATTGTGGGAACGTTAGTATGCCTTCAACCAGGATAGCCGAACATTTGGCTGTAAGAAGCCCAAGATAATATTTTGCTGCACACAAAAGTGCCCATCCTCCCACTCATGTTGCTGTGCATTTTTGTCCCATCCCCCCCATATACCCACATGAGTTAAGAAATGTCCATGCGCAACAATTAATGTAGGATTGGTCTTTGTGGGTTTTTTGGGCTGTGAGGCTGTGTTCTAGAAGACTGTATTCCTGACGTTGCATCTGCATTTGTGGCTGGCATCTTCAGAAAATGGAGTCATGGTGTGGGGTATATATACTATGTGACCCTTGGTTGAGAGGATTAGCATGTAAATCTGTGTATTGTTCTATTGAGGCAAGGCCTCAGGGTGGGAGGATATGCGAAGAGGATTAGTGTCTATTTAATTATTGGTCCATTGTCTGCTGGGAAAACCCCTGCCCCGGGTGAAGTTCATTTGCATTTGCTGAGTCCTGATTTTGGTGTTTTTCAGGACTGGTAGCCAAACTTTGTTTACTTTCAAGGTTTCTTTTTTTCCTGTAGAAACTGTCCAGGTGTTTGTGGATTTCAATGGCTTCCCTGTGCATTCTGACCCAATAGTTGTTGGCATGGTCCAGAATTTGTATTTTCAAATAGCATTTTGTGCCCAAGTTTATTTATAACGTGTTCTGCTAATGCTCATTTTTCAGGCTGGCCCAGTCTGTAGTGTCTCTCGCATTCCTTGAATCGTGTTTGAACACTGCATTTTGTGGTCCCTATGTAGATGTTTCCACAACTGCATGGTTTGCGGTAAATTCCTGCAGCCATGAGAGAATGTAGAATTAATGAGAGCTTTACCAGACAGAGAGATCTATGTAACAAAGAAGGAAACCGCTACTTCTAAAAGGGAGGAAATAGTTTAAACATTCATTCAAAGCCCCTGAACTATTGGTTGGGGTTTGGATTTGATTTGGGTGGGGAGTTCCCAAACAAATTTTGTTCTTAAAACAGACATACAATACAAAACAGAGAAAAGAAACTTAAATGGTTAATAAAATTGTCAAGTCAGGGTCATCCCTGAGACCTAAGGATGGGCTGTAGTGATACCACTGGGTTGAACCCTGCCGCCTCAAGCCATTGCCAAACACCTTTGCTGTTCCTCTCTGAGAAATGTGTTGGCTCTGAGACATGAGACTTGACCTGAGACTTGGAGTAAAAGACTTGGATAGGTCACTGGCAGTTACCCAACTAGTATTATGAGTCATTAGCAACTTGAACCCAAGTCCTTTTTCAACATACTAATCCACTACATGATAGCTTTAAAAACATTTTATCCCATTAAATATACACAAATGCAATTTGTTTGTAAAGCAGCCTCTGTACAAAACTGTGCAAAGGAGGATTCCACACCCCATAACACACACAACTTCCGATTCATGTTAAGAATGACCAAGTCTGAATCAAACTCTCTCTCTCTAACCTGCTTTCTCTGTATCGAAAGAAATGCTTTACTTCTGCTGAGAATCCCATACACAAAAATAAGAATGCTGGCTGGCATCCTGTACGATCTTTCTTTATGTATGCATAAGCACCACAGTAATGGTGATACATACTGAATTCTGGTCTGGCCTCCCAATCCCAATGTACCATTTGGGCCAAAAATGGCCTAGAGGGGGCCTAGAGAGCATTTGGGGAACTTTTTATTTTTTACACTGAGGGTATATAGTCTTCCAAAGTCTCCCTTTGGTCTAATAAGGCCACTAAACTCCCCAGATTCCCTTCTGAAGCACTATAATGGCGAAAAATTCCATGATAGATCAATGGTGTGTGTTTCTAAACCTTGGCCAACCAAATAGGCATTCACAAAGTATTTCGAAAGATCTACAGATATATCTTGTGACTATGAATTATCACTTGGAAAAAATGGCCAAAATCAAATATAACTGAGCCTATTTTTGGATAAATATGACCAAAATTATGGTATGTATTTTGACCCATGAGAAAAATCAGTAAAATACATTTAGCCCTCCATATCCACAGATCTTTTATCCACTGATTCAAACATCCATAGCATGAAAATATTCTAAAAAAAATAAATTCCTAAAAGCACACTTTGATTTTCCTATTTTACATTAGGGATACCAGAGTGGTGTTCAATTCCCAGCTCAGCCACAGAAATCCACTGGGTGACCTTGGGCAAGTCACATGCTCTCAGCCTCAGGGGAAGGCAATGGCAAACTTCCTCTAAACAAATCTTGCCAAGAAAATCCCATTATAGGTTCACCTTAGGGTCCCCATAAGTTGGAAATGACTTGAAAGTGTCTTTAAGTGTGCACACAGCACACACACACATTCAGAAGGGGGAAAAAACCCCCACCAAATCTGTGGATTCAAGAAGGAAATTGAAGATTTGTCTAATATATTTTGAGTCTTGCTGGTTTTTTGCTACTGGTTCTGAACGCATTTTCAGTTTTACTTCAAAATGTATTTTCTTGAACTAGGTAATCTGAACCAGCATGACAACCTACCTTTGACTTTGGAATAACTATGTAATCAGCAGTTATGTAAGAACATCCACTTCAGATAGCGTGAGAGTATATAAACACTTCCATATGACAATATGCCTTAAATAACAGTCTTGTAAAGTTTCAGATGGATAGGTGCAGCAATTCACATGGGAGTCTAAAAAACATATAAACTGGTGGGGGTTATTAACTTCCTTCCCTCACCTTGTTTTGTATCTATGTGTTGGCATGAAAACAGCATGCATGATCCAAATTTCTCCAGGCCAAAAAGCTGCAAAGTTTCCCAAAGATACTGTAGATGTGGGAACTAGGGAGTTATGAGGCCTGAAAACTAGTGAAGTTTTTTTTTTTTTAAATAATGACAATATTAATAATAGTAGGGTATGGTGGGGGCTGAATACCTAAAGGCACGAGATCCCACCTGATCTGGAAAGCTAAGTAGGGTCAGCCCTGGTTAGTACTTGAATGGAAGGTCACCAATGAATGCCAGGTGCTGTATTCCAGAGGAAGGAACTGACATGAGTATTCCTTGACTAAGAAAGCCCTATGAAATAGATCAAGGGGAATAGTGCCACCACTCTATTCTGCTTTGGTTAGACCTCACCTGGAATACTGTGTTCAGTTCTGGGCATCACAATTCAAGAATTCTTGAACTGAATCTTGAGTCTAAATTCATGGGTTTGCCATAAGTTGACAAGAGATGTGAACACATGTGTACACACAAGAGAGGGTAGCATTAGGAAGGAGGAGTTACCAGTCATAATCCTTCCCACCAAGCATGGTGACTAGAGTCCCTTGTAAACATGCAGCAGGACTGAAAGGGGGACTTGTCAGTTACAACTTCCTCCCTTTCATCACATGCTTTCTACAGAAGTAATATAAAGGACCCTTGATATCCACTGGGATTTGATTCCAGGACCCCCCCTCCCCATGGATACAAAACCCAATAGATGCTCAAGTTCCATTGAAAACAATGGCATAATAAAATGGTGTTCCTTATATAACATAGCCAAATCAAGCTTTGCTTTTTGTAATTTAGATATATTTAAAATATTTTCAAGCCATGGATGCTTGAATTCGTGGATAAAAAAAATCCATGGACTATACCTACATGACAGGTCTGTCTGCTATCCCAAAGCTTGAATGAAGGTTCAGAGTCTAGCTTCAGTTCTTTTGGCTTGAGTGGTAGGAAATCCCTTCACCTTACAAGACACCCAAGCTGGCCTGAATGGCAATTATCTTCGATTTTCGCTGGATCCATGAAACTCCCTGCTGAACCAAGTACTGGTTCTTAAACTGCAAGTCCTTCCTGGCTTTGGGACTTGGATACCTGAAGAATTGCCTGATTTAAAATGAATCTACCCAGTTTACTCATAGACTCATGGAGTTGGAAGAGATCACAAGAGCCATCCAATCCAACCACCTGCTGTGCAGGAATGCACAATCAAAGCACTCTCAACAGATTTTATGTATTTATATCCCACCTTTCTCCCGCTATAGGGGCTCGATTTAAAAACCTCCAAAGGAGACTCCATCATACTCAGAGGCAGCCTATTTCATCGTTGAACATCTTTTACCACTAGGAAGTTCTTCCTAATGTTTAGGTGGAATCTCTTTTCCTATAGGTTGAATTCATTGCTCTGTGTCTTAGTCTACAGAGCAGCAAAGAAAGAGGAGACAAGCTCCATGTGCTCTAGGATGGTAAACTGTTTATTCATTGTTTAAAAAGCCCAATGTGTTTTGGCCACAATGAGAAAGGCCTTCTTCAGGGGCAAAAAACAAATATAAACACACACACAATTTTTAAAACGATAGGACAACAAAATACCCATATTGTTTTATCAAAATTATACATACCCTTCAAAAGAAATCAATGGAGTCGTGAACATTTTCCAAAATATGGGACCACAGAGATTACAGGAAACAGAAACTGCAGCATTTCTTTATATATACATATACCGGATGGACCTTGAAAAGGCATAATGTCTTGGAATAATAATCAACGATATGTCTTGGAAAATTCACTACTAGTCTATAGAGCAGCAGAAAACAAGCTTGCTTTATTCTCAATATGACATCCCTTCAAATATTTAAACATAGCAATCATGTCACCTCTTAACCTTCTTTTCTCAAGGCTAAACATACCTGCTCTCTAATCCGTTCATCACAGGGCATGGTTTCCAGATCTTTCAGTTTTGGTCACACTCCAGCTTGCCATTTTGAGAGGCCCCTCGGCTGGGTGACCCAACTATTGAAAGTGAAGCTGGTGAGAGTAAAACTGCAGGAACTGCTTTCCCAGGTAACAGCACAATATATTTGTAACTCTGTAAGACTGTTTAAAAATCTAATAAACTAATTGTACAAGGTCTTATGCTACTACCATAACTCTTTGATTTCATTGTTCTATTTTTATTTGCCATTTTATGATTTACTGTACATGCTTGAATATGATTAGCTCTCATGGTAACAGTAAAAATAAGGGGAGTGGAAGAAAGATGTCCTCATTAAAAAACCAGGACATGCTTCTGTCAATTTATTTTTGGCTAAAGGTATGAATAATGAAAGTACAACCCACAAAAAATACAGAATAAGACCTCAAACATCTTTTATTTATGGATTTTCAATTCTCAGAATGTAATCTGCCTCACTTTTTGGGTCACACCACCCCGTATAAGTAGGGATAAGAGGATTATGACCTTTTCCTGATGGAAGGCCTTCTCTTGCCACAGTAATGTTGTAGATGGCTAGTATAAGAGTGGGAGCTAGTGTGGTGAAGTGGTTTGAACATTGGACTAAGACTCTGGAGACCAGGGTTCGATTACCCGCTTGGCCCTGGACACCCAACTTGGTGACTTGGGCTGAGTCACACACTCAACCCCAGAAAACACTGTGATAGGTTTGCCATAGGGTCACCATAATTTGGAAACAACTTGAAGGCACACAACAATAGAAGAGAAGCACAAGTATTAGTCACTTGAAGCAATATGCCAGTCTCAAAAACCAGGAGAATAATTAATTTGAAGCCTAGAAACAGCAAGCTGCTTTGATGTGATGAAAAAATAAAGACTAAGGTAGGTGAATTTAAAATGGCACAGGAAAAGACTAGCTTAGCAATTTGTAACACTAATACAATCAGTGGAGGAAATGTACTGGTGCTGCATACAAGCTCTGCAACTAAGAGCTTATGGTAAATGAAAAACTGATTTCATTATGATGTTTTTAATAGTCTAATTTTATTCTAAGCAAGAAGATATGCTACACACAAGAAGGAGGTATTAATCTTTTATTATTCCCTGTATACATGGCAAAAGTGCATTAATACTTGGATCAAGTTTTCACTTTTTGAGACATTCCATAGTGGAAAAAGCCAACATTACAATGTGTTTCAAGCAACAGAGCTTTCAGTTTAGTAATGCCAGTGGTATTTATTAAAATTTAACAACCTACAATTAGGCATGCGATTCAATAATGCGGTCTCTGTGTGGCAGCATCTCCTGTATTTACTCATAAGAAGCTAATGCTATGTAAACCATTTTAAGAAGCAAAATTAAAAATGGAGAGCAACCCTTGAACTCTTATTGGGCAATTTCAAGACAACAGCAAATAAAAAGCATTTGTCTTATTACTAGATTGTATTATGAATAATTCTCCCACTCACTTTTCATGTACCTTGCCATTAAAAGACTAGAAAGTATGAAAGATATTCAGGGACCCAGAATACAGAGATCAGATACTATTTTTCTTTCAAACCCCACTCCAAACACAAGACACAATCCAATTTTAGTGTATAAGTAAAAGTGTAAACAAAGAAAGAGCAGTACTTTTAGCTATGGTACAATTACAACAGTAGGAGTACAGTTGTGTAAGCTGCCATTAAACTAACACCAAAGACAATCAAATCATACAACAGAATTTCAGAAAAGCACATAATTATCTTAGGCTTTTTATTGCTATATGTATGATTTCAGTAGCCTACAAAAATATCAGTTTCCCTGTACTGAATGCCCTGCAATATAAATGTGAAAAGACAATGAGTTTCAAAGGCAGAGTTTTTTGTGACTTATCTCTTGCAGTACATTACACCACAAGATAGATGCTCACTCTGTTAACTCCGGGAAGCAATTTTAATCCCAAATTATTTCCTTCTTGCCCCAGGCACTACTCCCCACCAAATTAAAGGGCAGGGAGTCCCCCCCCCCTTTTGCTTTATTTGTACCATTGCTTATTCCTTTCCTATAGGGCTAAAAATCTGATTTGCAAGTTTCCCTCCTCTGCAATAGCATTTAGTAGTTTGACACAATACATCTTAATAAATTAACAATTATAGGCCATAACGAAGAGATCTGTGCGACTTTGAGTCCACAAGAGAAAAGACTGCCTTGCTCATTTTATTAATAGGGAAAATTTGGCACTCCAATTCCCAAGACGCAATAGTTAAGAAGGGAAAAACGTTCCCCACAACTCACATGTGCTCATCAAAGCTGTATTAAGTCATAGCCACTAGATTACAACAGGGAACATGTTTCCAAGAACATAAGATTTCATGTTATGGAATGTGCAGGAATAGGTTTAACAAAAGCTGTGATCTGACATGTTTAGAGATGTCATTTTAACAGAGCATCTCCAATCATAGAGGAATACAAAAATATTGCACTTAAAGAAATGTAACTGCACTTGGCAAAAACATAAACACCAAAAATTAAACAAATAAATAAATCAACAGCAGCATGTACTAAGACATCAAGTACAGCATGGCATGCAGTAGGAAGGCGGATGTTTGCATTTAAATTTGTGAAACGTGGACACTGTAACCAATAAAAATATTCCATGTTAAATAATATCCAAGGCAGTGGAAAATGGGAAATTACATATATTCTTGTTTTCAGTATAGACAAAGGGGTAGGAAAGAGGCATTTATGCTGGTGTTGGAGACTAATGAGTCAAAGAAGCACTCTTATCCTTCCTTCAAATAGTGTTACCCACCACATTTGGCTATAATCAGCCCTTGCCACACAGCACATGAGGTCTATGTGTATTTGGCTTTATGCAGTAGCTCATCAGAGAAAGTTTGGCCACTGCTGTATTCAGTATAAAACCTAGTTTTCTAGTGCTATAAAGATTTGCAGCAATGCTAGTTATTAGCCAGTGCAACATGCATAATGGTCCAAGTAGCCCTGTTTGGCACCTGGGAACAAAGAAACACGATAAACGATAACAAGAGTCTAAAAACCAGCATTCTGAAGGATTCAGTTTCCTGTCTTTAAATGCTGAGATATCACTAGAAAGTTTCCAACTGCTTTTGAGGGATACACGAAGAAGAAAAGATACATGACATTGTTCATGCTAACAAAAACACTGGAAGCCACTTTCTTCAGCATGTTTTTCAGTCAACATACGTTAGATATGAAAGCAAGGGTAGGCAAACTGTCCCCTTTAAGGGCCGAGGGACTTCAGCTCCCAGAATCCCAGACTATTGGCCAACATGGCTGAGGCTTCTGGCAACTGAAGTCCCTCGGCCCTTAAAGGGGACAGTTTGCCTACCCCTGTATGAAAGGGACAAGTGTACTAATTGCTCTGGATACAGGAAGAAAAAGTCAGAAATTCAGTGTTACTCTGAATAACCATTAAGCACTGTTCTCTTTGCTTTGTGGGTTTGAAAGTCCTGTAAAGTAAGCACTTAAGCCAGCCACAATATTTACTCTTGTTTATATACAATATGGAGCTTCTGATGCATGCTCAAGTTGATGTAACTTGACTTCAAAAATCACCCTATCCCTTTTTCCACAGGCTGTATGTAGTGTAACTTCATATTCACTTAGTTGCACATACTTTCAAAGTAAAACACCATATTCCCTTTACAGATATCTTTGAAAAGTACTGTAGAGCTCCAGAAACCCACATCAAAAACATCTTTAAAATGCCATCAGGACATCATGTTCCTGCACACTAGTATAGAAAGGCCGTCCAAAGAGAAATGAATGTAAACCAGGCTTGATCTTCTCAGCTAAAGCCATTATTATGTTAAGATCGCCCTCTGCTGTTAAGTCCAGGTCTATCTTCAAGCTACGAAGAGATTTGAAAGGCTTTTTACCTTTTTGTCTGTGGAAGTGTGAGGGAAAAGAAGCGATTAAGGAGCGCAATTTTATTTGATACTGTGTTGATACTTAACCCATTGTTCCCTTTTTCTTTATACTTACGTATCATCCTCTATGTATTTGATGAGAGTTAAGGCTTTTCTATGAAGGACTAAGAGGAACTGTGCAAGGAACACACTCCTCAAAGACAATCCAGGTTTCAGATGGAAGACCTATTAAAACCACCATAAAAAATAGAGGGGAAAAATTGTCATATGACAAAGAATCTCAATGTTCAGAATTGTCCAAGTACCTGCATTCGCCTTCAAGGATCACCGCATAAATTTCCATTATCTATGCACTAACAAAACTACCCAGTATAACAGGATATGGGGTGAGCCTACATATGCACAGGAGGGTGCAATGAATTTCTGGTTGCTGAAGCTCAGAGGTGCATTGCACATCACAGGTACAAGCAACCTTATAAATGTGAGTCAGATGAGAAAAGATACCTAGTCCTCACCGCAACAACACCCGAGTGTGACAATCTTGGGAACTGCCTTTTACAGAGATAGATGCATGAATATGAAACACACACAGAGGTATTATATAATATACATAAAAATTCAAGTGAGATTTGGGCTTCAGCCTTAATTAACTCCAGAAGGGCCACCAAAGTCAGTGGCTTGTTGACCTCTACCCCTCTCAATTTGCCAACTTCACAAGGTATTCTTAGGAGACCTTTTATTCCTATATGATTTAGCCTTGCTTTACTTTCTTACCACAAAGTACACCACCACTTAACTTTGGGGTGCTGAAAATAGAACAACCTCCTACTTCACAGATGGATCTTTTGACAGACACTCTACACCTTGACAAGCCAGACTCTCTGGCTCTTGCTGAGAAGTATTTTTTTTTTATTCTGCTGCAGAATAACTACTCATCAGATACATACCTTGGCCCTTGTAGTTAACTGTTGTTGTTGTCATCATTGTTCTACAGACTTTATGTGTTTCATTGTAAAAATTCAATAAAATTTAATTAGAAAAAAATAGGGAGAACAGTCAATGCTTTATTACTGTCACTAGCATTACTGTGCCTTTCTATAATCATACTTTTAAATACTGTAGAAAAGGCCTACTTGAGCTTTTTAAAGGCTAAATATTGATTACTATCTTTAACTTATTTGAATGAACAATAGTTACCTGATCCAGAAAGGCTTTTACCAGAGTGTCTTGGTGGAGGACATCTTGGAAAACATTCCTGAAAAATACAAAGAGAAGAAACATAATACGCTGATTTTATGTAGAACACAAAGCACCACATGACGACAACCTATGAATCTTAAAATTATAACTTGGCCTATATTAAGGGTGCAGGACGCAGACAATAAAATGACATTAATTGTAAAACGATTTAACGCAATCAAAAATGAATTAACAGGATAAAAGAACAGGAATCCATAACCCAGCAGGATCAAGCGATGGTCACTGAGCTCCAAAAGCTTGGGTTAAGAACCAAGCTTTGGTATTGAAACACAGCCAGCACTGGTGATCATCATTCCCCAAGGGTTCATATACAAGGAGGTGCTGAAAGTTCTCAGCCCCATCCACATCCCAAAATCTGAGTGTAATTTTGTCACTGTAGCTTGAAAGAGTGTTGTTTTTTTTTTTGTATTGCAAATTGCCAATCTGCAGGGTCTAATTTCTGATTTTTCAACCTCTAGTTCTAATTTCTGATTTTTTCAGATCATAGAACCATGCAAATGAAATTTTCATTAGTTGACAAGACAGCTTTCAAATGTCCTCTTTCATGTGTTCAGCTGCAATCAAAGAACTTCATATTCAACAGCTGCTATGTACATGTGCATATACAGCTGCAGTTAATTAAGAATTATGTCAGAAGTCTCATTTGCTACTCCTTGCTACTATTTTATGGGGGGGGGGGGGATATCTAAAAGTATTCAGGTCCACTAGGTTAACTATGAACATTAAAGAATGGCATCTCAGAAAAATGGAAAGAGAGAAATCAGATTTTCTGTAGCAGAGGTAAGGAGCATGTGGCCTTCTAGGTTTTGCTGGATGACATATCCCATAATCCTTCACTGGTAACCATGCTGGCTACAGCTAACAGGAGTCACTGGGGAAGTCTCAGGCTTGTCACCCCTTTCTTCTAGCAATGTGAAAGCATCCAAGAGCTCATAGGGAACAAGAATATTGTATATATTCATGTATAAGTCTAGAAATTTCAGTAAAAAAACTGACTCAAAAACCTGGTTCAATTTAAAATCCTTAATTTTGGCTCCCAAGCCTGCCCTTGACTTATACATGAAGTTGACTTAGGGTCGAGTATATATGGTAAATTATCATTTGCCCAACAGTTCCTCTGGGAAAGCAACAGAATATTCATTCAAATAGTATTTTAAAGGAAAGGGGGGAAAAGCAATCTAATCTCAGACATATGAAGTAGATAAATGGGCACTGATTTTCAATATTCCTCAAGTAAGCACTCTGTAAATTGGCAAACATCAGTGAAAAGGAAAACAGACTGGCAAAATAAATCTGGTACTATATAGACACTACATTCAAATCATAATGGGTACCAACATAAAAGTATAATTGGTATGTTAGAAAGATTGCTGTGTTTACTAGGGAAGTTTTGGCTCTATGGATGTTACATGGCTATTCCTACACGTATACATACAAGTCAGGAGTGAAGCTTTCATCTGTATGAATAATGGTGTCCTGAGCTATGTCTTCATCTGAAGTGGCTCTCCAAAATGCTGTAAGCTCAGATCTCATGTACCGCCGCTGATTATAGATATGTTCATGGCAAGGAGGCATCTGTTTTACCGTGTTCACATCTACATCTATGTGTGTGGTAGGATATGGAGCGTACATTACTTGACGGAAAGGCAACACAAAGCTTCCAGTCATATCCTGTAATAGTGAAAACAATTAGTGTCTTAGCTTTTATTTATTTTTATTATTTTCTTTAAGGTACAGGAAGTAAGAACAGGCCACCATCAGACTGTAATTTAAGTAATTTGTTTAGAATAGTAGTAATAATATTCAAGAAATATGCAAATTAATTCAAGAAGAAAGAGGATGCAATCATATTGAGTTTGTGTTCTATATGGAGTGCATTCAAGATTTTATTATGCAACCCTACATATACATATATGCTGAGAAACAAATTCCTCTTACATCATTTAGACATGATTGGTATTGTATAGGTTTAGGGTTGCACACTCAGACTCATTTTGAGGTTAACTTAATTAAAAGCAGTGCAACTGCATTGTTAAAACTAGAAAGGCTGGATTAGTAGTGCTTTCCTATTTTCAAGCTTTTCTCTCTCTCTCTCTCTTTCTCTCTCTCTCTCTCTCTGCATTTGCTCTCTCTGTTACCAATAGTAGTGTAGCCTTGCCCAATTTGCTGTCCTGACTACTGGATACCTTGGCTAGGACTGACTGGAACTGTAGTGTAGAAAATTTAGATGGCAAAACATTGAGGTAGGCTGCCCTAGATTATAAAGTAGGGGAGGACAGCTGTGGCCAACTATATGTTGTTGGACTGCAACTCCTACAATCCTTCACTACTGACTATGTTGACTAATGCTGATGAGAACTGAACTCCTACAATAATTGGAGAACCACAGCTGCCTATCCCTGCTGTAAGGTGTTGATAAAAACAATGTAATCATGAATGAAAGTGCCATTATAAAAAACAAAGAAGTTTTACTGATATCACTGAAACCTATCTGAAAGTAAGTACATTTATGATTGGGATTTTAATCCCAATTTATGGCTCCAAAACAGTAAAACAGGCCTTCTTAGGGTGCATCCAGACTGTAGAAATAATGCAGTTTGACACCACTTTTAACTGCCATGGCTCAATGGTACAGAATCCTGGAATTTATAGCTTGGTGAGGTTTGAATGATCAGCTATTCAGCCACAAACATTATAGACTTCCCTTGTGACAAAGCCACAATCAGCTTTTCAAACATCTGTCAGAGATGGGTAAAAACTGTGGTTTGTAATTTTGTTCACCTCATCATCTATATTCTTCCCTCCACTCTGAAATTATTTTGCAATAACTGCTGCTAAAAATCACATGTTGAATTTGAACTGTGTGAGATCAGACCTTTCTTTGCCTTGGAAAAGTCTTTCAGAATACATTCTGATTAAGGTGCTTCTTGCATGAAGAGAAAGGCAAAGGAACAGTAGCAATTTATCCTTAATCCTCAAAATAGGGTAATGAACAGGAATGTATATTGCCCAAGTAAATAGTGACACAAGGTTTCACAATCTGGGAAACTGTTAATTCTGATTAACACTGAAGACTACACTAGATAAACCACACTAGCATTTTTCATGCTAGATAAACTTTTTGTTACTTCCTCACTCTGAGAAAAAGGCTTTAAAGTAGTCCACATGTCAAATTACTGAAACAGAAGCATTTCAAAGCAAAAGGGCAACTGGAGAAGGCATACAGGGAATCTGATACCTATAACTGTGCTAGATAGTCATGTACAGAGCAGGGATAGACACAGTGGGGCAAGCAAAAACAAATTTGTTAAGATTTTGTTTAGTAAAGAAACTCAGGTTGCTGGGTTCTGAAAGCATTTAGTTGAGGGATCAAAACTTTTACCTTGAGCAATCCTTGGACAAAAAGACCTGACTCGTACTTGAAAGAGGTTTCATTTCGGCAGAGCCTGGAACACTTCCGCTCTGCTGAAGTGAGAAAGAGGCACAGTGTCCGAACTATCTGTAATGTAAGAAAAACATGTGTATGAACAGTTAGGCTGCATATTAACTGGCCAGTTGTTCATTGTCTGTTTCAGGGATCCAAACTTCTTTTCCACAGTTAGTTCATTTTTCCAGTTTACAAACTGCATACAGTATGACCCCCCCATACCTACAAGGGATACGTTTCCAGTTATCACACAATGTGAAACTGTGAATAATAATGAATCCTATTGAAATGAACGGCATCTGGCAGAAGCATAAATTAAATGATGAATTTTAAATGTGGATTATTTTAGAATGTATACGTCATATTTGTCTTTTTAAACTGTTCCATGTTTTAATTAATGTATTTTAATTTATGTTGTGCATTGCTTATTTGCTGTTCCCCACCTCAATCCATGGTGACAGGCAGGTAATAATAATAATAATAATAATAATAATAATACCATAGAATCACACTGGAGGACCTAGAGATGCTTAGAGAGAACACCTCTCTAGGTCTACCAGCATGACTCTATGTCTAACTTCCAGTGGAAGCATACCAGAGAATCATGCTGGAGAACCTAGAACATGCCTACAGAGAACATATTTTTTCAGAGGCAGATAAGCAATACTGTGCGTACTGGTCCCATGTATACGGAGGTTGTACAGTACTTTTGTTATTAGAACACTCCTGTCTTCACACTCAACCACTGCCTCCACTGCTGTTGGCCTGCCATATATACAGATAAGGGTACTGCTGCTGTTGTTATCATCTAATGGACAGCAACACTCCAGTACACTATTTTTTTTTTAAAAAAAATACATTTTGTTTAGATATCAAATATATTCTGTTGTAACACTGAAACAGCAATAAATATACAGCCCAAATTAAAAATGTAACAACAATCTAAAGTGGGCCTTGGATTCATCCATCTCCCCTCTTCATTATCCACAAAGAAGAAGAAAATAAAAAGCTTCCATTTATAGTTCACCACCAGACTTTCTCTTTATATCTGAACATGGAATAGTACAGTTAATTTAATGATATTAATCATATTTGGAATGAAGGGGGTTCCATAGTTGGGTGATTTTTAAAAAATTATGAGCTTGCTTTCAATATCACGCTACTGACATTTACAGTCACCAAAAGAAAACAAATGAACCAGCAATTCTGACTTTCTTGACAGCAGTATTTGATACATTCTACACACCACAAAAGAAATCAAAGGACTAACAGTCATTACTATAATTTAAGCTAACACACTAGCCATTCTATTACCTGGTTATTTTCATAATCCATGAGAAGAGCACTCACCTTATTAACTTTTTCTGCACTGCTTCCTACAACAACTGAGCAACCACATGTCTGGAGATGTGAACTGATAGCTCTGAAAATTAAGCAAGAGACAAACAAAACAATGTGAAATATTTCACAACAGTTTAACATGCTGTAACTAAGATTTCTAAGACATATAATGTAGATTTTGAAGACAGGATATTAATATTAACATTTCCAAATTTGGTAAATGGTCTGTTCTAAAAGCAAATGCCAATAGTCCAATCTGCATAACTGGTCTGTGACTTTAAGCAAACAAATAAAGAAAAAAAAATCATGAACAGAACATTAAAATTAAACATGTAAGTTACAAGGCTGTATAAAATTGTAACTGATTTTTTCCTTGCATACGTACATGCATTTATATATATATTTTTACATCTGTTCACTGAATTTTCAACTTCTCAAGAAGACTAGAAAAGCTCCCCATTTTTGTAAGGTACAGTATTGGGAGAAAGCGTTAACAGAACGGCCTGTCTCATTCTTGATGATGAACTAAAGGACGAAACAGATCAGCATTAAAAAACAGCTTCCTGGTGGCTTGGGGATGTGGCGTACGGACAACACATGCCCCCAAGACTCCAGAAAGTCGGCTTCATGCCCCCAGGTACTTACACATGGGCCGGCTTCCTGGTGCTCCAGCGTTTACATGCCACAGGAGTGCCATAAAGCCGTGGCAGGCCAAGAAAAGGCTGGTGCATAAAGGAGCAGCATCCGGCTCATAAAGGAGCAGCAGATTGGGGCCACAGTGTGTGGTTGCCACAGTCCCAATCTGGCTTTCTCAGAGGTGGTCAGTTTTTCCCCTAAGTTAAACTAACACAAGACCTTTTAGTAGATTCTGATTCACAAACTTCAATGGACATAAACTGGATGACAACAAAACTGTTCAAGGATTGTTCTTATTCTTTTAATAGGGTGAGCATCCATTTAGTTAGTTACACATAGAATACAGCTACTAATATCATGATGGTAAAAGGAAGTACTCCATTCTAGCAGTTGCTTCAGTTATGCTGCCTGAAGGAAATCACCTTAGTCTAATTCCATTTTTCAGTGTCAGGAAAGAGGCTGCTTGCATCTGAAGATGTGGGCTGTAGTCCACAAAAGCTTATGGTGGAATAAAGCAGCTAGTTTTAAAGTGCCAAAAGACTCCTTTTTAATGTCAGAAAAAACCCACCTAAAACCTGTTAACCTAAACAGCAGATTTAGGTTAACTGCTGTTAACCTTTTTCAATACAGTAATATAATCCAGTCATCAACTGTTGCCTTAAGAATTGATACTTTCAGTATTTCCTTGAATACACCATTTCCAAGCTTCCTCATTTATAGGTTATTATATTGAATATTTTGGGTCATTAAAGTAATTAGTAAACAAGTACACAGAAGACTACACTAGTTTTCACAACCAACTTTGATTTTTAAAAGTCATTTGAAATGTATTTTACATATAAGTCACAAAAACCTTTTATGTTTTTGCCAGTAAGTAATCTATCCCCAGTACATTTCCAAACCTTTACTTTAATAAGGTTTTTATAAAAGCATAATGCAAACTGTTCGTACTTAAGGAGGAAACCTTCATGACAGCTATCTCCAATGTCATCATCACTTAGCACTGTATCACGAATCTAGAATGTGAGGAAAACAAGGAGAGAAGGATTAATTTAAGAAGAACAATTCCATACACACAAAGGATATTTTAATGCAAAACTGATGTGATTCAAACAAAGATGGAAATACCATCATCATCAGACTTCTTTTGAACTCTTCTTCAAGGACCATATGAAGATATTACAAATGATGGTTCAAATTACATAGGACTAAGTGCTTTATTTCCTGATCTCTCTCATTTAACTATGATTATTTCTAATCAGGGCTAGTTGTTATTCAACTGCACACTCTGGGTTATTTAATAGTTACATGTGTTAGTTGCTTATCAATTTAATCCTTTAGGCAAGATTTCACACCTTAAATTGTTAAAAGATCCTGGTTATCATTAATCATCATGAATGACAGAGTCAATAGCAGTAGCAAAGATGTAATAGTGTATTTTACTATCCAATGCCAACAGAATTCAGATTTGTTTCTCCTTCTGCTCCTGCTCTCTGTGATGTCAGATTTTCCTTTGGATTTTCCTTTTTTGGCTGCATGGTAGCCTGGAAATGGGGGGATGGGGACAGGGGAGGCACTGATTCTAGAAGAAATAGTGGGGTTCTGCAGAAGTACAGCACTGAATTCTAGCTATAAATCGTAACTCTGAAGGTAAGTAGAATGAATTAATGAGTAGAATGGATTAACAAATAAGCTGGGTGAATTAGCATAGAAGATCAAGGAAAGAGCATTATTCTATCAAAGTTGACATGAAATCATACAAAAACATGAGCAGAGAATAAATTTTTATGTCATTTAACCTACATTTGTATATTCTTGTATATCCACAGCTACAGCTCCTCATTTGTTTTGCTGCTATCTTAGTAACCCAAGGGAAGGTAGCCCAACATCCTTCAGATCTTACCTTTGAACTTTTCCTATATTTAGAATTGCATCCACTTTCGTACACATGTTTGATAAATATTTAACAAGCAATTTAGTCAAGTACAGTTTAAAAATTACTGCAAGATATATGTTTACAAGACAGAAGTTGGTGTTCACTATGCACTACAAAAAAGCTAGAAGTATATTGATTTATGAGCTGCAATTTCATTTTTCAAAGATCGACCAAAAAAGAACAGAATAGGAAAGCTGCTTCCTTTCATGATGCAGCTAGCATAAGAACTTACATCTATTTCTTCTGGAACACTGTGTGATTTCATAGATGAAAGGAGTTCCATTACCGGAATAACTTCCCCTGTCAGCATTGGAATGATGCTCTGGCCCTGTACAATAAATAATATTTGATGAAATACAAAGCACAGAATGCTCTTAAAAACAGGTAATGGGAAGACTGAACATTTTTTGAAGAAAACAAAGCAGAACAAAAAACACAACATGGATTTGCCTGGATCTGTTTTCCAGATTTGTTCCAAAGTAGCAACCCAAGTGAGCAAGGGGTGACACAGACGGTATCGAAGGGGCAGCCAGATTGGGGCCATGGCAACTGCATGCCGCAGCCCTACTCCAGCTGTTTGCTGATGCAAAAAGAAGTGGCAAATTGCCTCTCCTTTTTGAGCTGGCAAAAAGCCGGCTTTTCCGCGCTGCTGCGGCTTTGTGGCACTCCTTTGGCGTGTGGCGTCTAAACTGGAGTGCCATAAAGCCGCCCACTGTGTGTTCAGCACGTGGCATGACACTGGCTTCCCAGCGTCTTTGGGGCATGCATAGCTCCTTTCAAAACACTCTTAATTCATCTGAATGATTTCTGTGCAATGAAAACATACTATTGAGATTTCTTCTTTATTACAAAATGTGTGTGTTGGGGAAAGACATGCTTTCACTTTACTCAGTGTTTCTATCACATCTTCATATAAAATGTTTGCTTACATAAAACTTCCAAGTATACCCAGAAGGATCCAACTTTACATATGAGTTGTGATTCAATTGGATAGCATAAAGTTTATTCTTCGGCTTCCCAATTAAACAAAAGTACTGAATTTGTACTTTGTGTTTTGTTATGTACATAATTCTTACCTGATCCTCCATTCTCTCTGTACCTTCCACTGTAGCCTTCTGGAAATGCTCTTGCCTCTCCTTAGGAAGAAATCAATTTTAAGATTTTTTTTTTTTTAAAAAATACAGTTTCTAGCACTTCCACATGTACACCCACACACCAGTCCGTTTATAATGAGACATCAGATCCACAGGCCAATTAAATTACAATAATTCAATCACAACAACTTTTCAAAGTTTTTCTGCTTTGACTTTTACCCCTTCCCCCTATTAGTCTTTTAAGAGATGGAAAGGTGACTGGTGAAATCAGCACAAAATAACTGGATTAGTTTTTTAAAACTGGTTCATACGCCATAAAGGATGTAACATTGTATTCTTCGGACACAGATGTCAAAAAAGAGCTTTTGACAATTAGTTATGACAGCTTTTGTTTTTCTGAGCAAGAGAAGTGAAATTATAATGTATTAAATATGTATCCATTAAAGTACATAAGTAACCTATGTTAATACAGCTTTTCAAAGTAACAACACAGTTGTTTGAGAGCATTTAGGATATACAACAGGGGTAGGCAACCTTTCCCCTTTAAGGGCCAAGGGACTTCAGCTCCCAGAAGCCTCAGCCATGTTGGCCTATAATAGTCCCATGTTGGCCAATAGCTCCTGGGATTCTGGGAGCTGAGGTCCCTCGGCCCTTAAAGGAGAAAGGTTGCCTACCCCTGATATACAAAGATTTGGGAGTAAGCTGTTCTGTTTCACCTTGCTGTTTTAAAAATCTTTACTGATTAAAAATTTGAAACATTCAGGTCAAAGTTCTGTTGGTTAATCTCAACTACTGAATCCATTTTTAGCTAGTGAATTAACATGTAGATTAATCCAATGGATTTAATGGATCTACTCTAGTCAGCACAAACAAGAGGATTCAGGCCTAACTCCTGTCATGGCTATTTTGCAGAAAATCGGGGGGGGGGGAGTTTTTATAGGAAATCTTTGACAAGAACACAAAATATATAAACAAATATCCAGTTACGATTTAATCTTAAACACTGCAGTCCCATCGGAGTACTGTTGCTAAACACAGTTGATCTTACAAACACACGCATGATGTTGTCCTGTACAATGGCAATAATTCTTCTAAAAAAACCCTAGGGATATTTTTTAAATACTTCAATAATTTTAAACTACTGTGTTTCCTCTCAGCATGAATGAAATAGTCAGGACACCAAGTGTAAGATACGGAATATTTTGAGACTGCTTTGTTTGGTTTGACGTCAGTAGGCAAGTGTAATATTTTATAGACCCTCACAAGAGACACATTGTGACCCAACTGCTTTAAGAGATTTAAAAGTGGTAACCATGAAGTAGCTGCTTACCTTATGCATCCATATTCTTCCTTTTCTTATAATGTGTGTCAGCCTGTCAACACACACTCTGTGAAGGGGAAGGTAGAAACTAAGCTCACTTTGTGGAAGTATTATTGAAAGTCCGTATGTACTTCTGTCCCCATTCCAATTTCCATCAAAAATTAAGGACACAATAATGACTCCTTTCTCAGCCAAAACAAAAAACTTTACATCAATGGCGCCGCTCTCTGCATTACGAAGTATTTCTCCATTCAGAGTATGGTTTGCAAGAAATATTATTTCTCCATCACTGAGAAGGTGCTGATCAGTTTTTGGGGCCCAGATATGTCTAACTCTGGGGCCAAGAATATTATCCCAGTATGCAAAAGTAGCAGCCAGTAATGGTGATTCTCCACTTAATGCAATCTCTGTCTTGGCAACTGCAGGAGAAGGAGGAGGACATAAAGCAGACATGGTGGCCTCAGTTGTCACATCACAGAAAACCTAAGAAAGGAAATTGAAGAGTAAAGAGTGAGTACAGGGGACAATACTGAAACAAAACATCTCAGTACTATAAATTCTGGGGTACAACTTTCAGCACAAGTGAAACTAATGTGTAGCTTCCCATGGTCCAATGCATCATTATACACGAAAGTGAAGAGTAAGAAATTAAATAAGGTTGAAATTTTACTTCTGGGCTGGTATAATTAAGGGATTTGGGAAATTGATGGATATGGTCCCAAGCAAACATACTTAGCACTGGGCAGTATAACTATATACATGCTGCTGAGTATAGTAATCCAACTAAAGTGTTAGTCTCCATTTTGGCTTCTTGAATATTGTAAGCAACCTTTTGGCAAACATTTTTAGAAGAACACAGAATGCATCTCAGAGTGTAATCTTAAACCAACCTTCTTTAGTAAGCCAAGCTGAACAAACAGACTTACTTCTGAGTAAACATGCATCTGATTACCTCTGTTATACTGCTGACAATGCAAATTATGCAATACTTCCTGAGAACCATTTGTTCTATTCAACCTTTGCAAAAATACAACTTGTACTTGCAACATAATTCATTAGTTAGAAAGCATGAAAATCAAAATAAAAAACTATTTTAAACTCATGTCTACATTAAGAAACCAGGAAGTGGAGAGAGAGAAAAAGCCCACTGACGAGCTTTCTTAATTTTTCATTTCCCCATCAACGTCTTTAAAATCATCTTTACCCAATTCTGTTTTTGCACTACATAAAAGCAAAGCATCCTCATTTAGCCTCCTGTGTTGCAAGCTGAAGAGGAAGAGATGCAATTATGAGGAAGTTTCATAATAAAATGGAAGTCCCAAATATTCAACACATTTTGCAGCTCAACACTGATTTTCACCTACGCAATAACCAATCATGTGTCTGGACACAAGGCTAGAATCTCAGTCTTTATGTGGCAAAAGAAACTTCTAATTCCATTTGAATTTACTTCTAAAAGCAAGACAGCACCCATAAATGTAAAAACATACTGAAAAATAAGCTTCCAGATGTACATAAGCTGTAACCTCATTAGTCTGAATAGGCAGGAGAATGTGAAAATTATATGAACCAGGAAATAAATAAAAATGACACAGGATATTAAATTACACAGACTGAAAATTATGACACATAGAAAGCTAAAGAGGCCATATTTTTTAAAAAGAAAACACATTTAACACATTAATCTTGCTTGGGAGGCTGCAATTTCCAAGAGTGCCTATTATTTTAGTACTGCATTTCCAGGCAACATGATCAAATTCTTATAAAAGATGGCATAAGGAGACAGGTGACTTGTCAAAAAGGAACCTCAGAAATATGACTGCTGTGTATAGTCACAATGAAGTTCTACATTTGAACTCTCAAATCCCACTCCTGAAATGGGGAGGAGACCTTTAAACAGAAAGGGTTTTTCTTTTTTAAAGACATTATCAGCTCTTTACCTTCCAATTAGTCCATACATTCCTGTTAAAAACACAAGTGGATCCAAATTATTGTTAGCATTTACATCTTCCAGAGGAAAACTTCTTCTTCGACCCAATAACCTCAGATGCCCTTGCAGATCTATTTTGCACTTGGTTCAGTTTAGCCTAATTAAGCCTGTCAAACGCCTCTTGCATGCCCTCTTAATACTGCTACAAATCTCAGACGTCACTGTTCCTCTGTTTTGCCCAGAAATATATTTTTCTATCTCCTTTGTCTTTCTTTTTGTTTCTTCTTGGCTGGGGGGGGGGAGCATTTGGCCATTACAGTGGTCCCCATAGAATTGCAGGAACTTAGGTTCAAAACACATTGCAGTTTGTGAGACATTGAGCCTTCTCTGTCAGAGAGCTCTGGTTGCCACAATAAACTACAAGGATTCCCTTGCATTGAACCAGGGCATTTAAAGCAGTCTCAAACTGGATTATTTCTGCAGTGTGTTTTGGACCTCAGTTCCATAGTTCCCCTACAGTCCTGCTACACTCCTCCTCCAGATTGAATAAGGACAATTCAAAAACCTGCTCACCACTTGGTAATGCTGGAGTGGCTGCTATAAGTGCTATATTTTAATACATCCATACATATTATGAGTATGGAGTATGTACCTGTTATATGTCTTTTTAAATACAAAATTATAACAACATAATATTATTTGAACTAAGGTTGCATCCGCACTACAGAAATAATCCACTTTGACACCACTTTAACGTCATGGCTCAGTGCTATGGAAATCTGGGAACTGTAGTTTTGTGAAACACTTAGGGCCTGTACAGACTGCCAGAAATAATCCAGCTTGAGTCCACTTTAACTGCCCTGGCTCAATGCTAGGGAATCATGAGAATTATAGTTTTTTCTAACACATTGAGCCTCCTCTGCCAGAGAGCTCTGGTGCCACAATAAACTACAGTTCCCATGATTTCCTAGCATTGAGCCAGGGCAGTTAAAGTGGTCTCAAGCTGGATTATTTCCGGCAGTCTTCACAGGCTCTTAGACATCTCTGTCAGAGAGCTCTAGTGCCACAACAAACTATAAATCCCAGAATTCCCCAGCATTGAGCCATGGCAGTTAAAGTGGTGTCAAACTGGATTATTTCTGCAGTGTAGATGCATCCTTAGACCCCCATTCCACTCTCTTGGATGAAGAGAGTTGTACCTGTGTCAAGGCCCACAGTACACACCTTAAAAAAGACTTCTTATGTGAAACAGGGGTGAGGTTGCCATCTTGTCCCTTTGCCTCTGGCTACAAAATGTCGTGGGGTAGCCACACTGAGCAGCAGTGAGTCCATTACTGCTCCATGGATCCCAGCAAGTCCTCCTTGTTGTATCTCCCTTGAATGATCAATTCACAAAGCAATTATGAATATAATGTTTACAGTATAATATGGATCTTCTCTGAACAATCATTTCACAAGTCCACTGTGAGCAACTCACAAGTCAACAGGGTATATAATATGTACACTATAATAGGGATCTCCCCTGAATGATCATTTTACATGTCCAGATGATTTTTAAGTTGCTGATTTTAAATTAGGATTGTTTTAATATCTCACTTCTCTTTTTAAACCGATGTGTGTTTTAACTGATATCTTTAACTGATGTTGTTTGTTAATTGTTGCCGTTCCCTGCCTCAATCCATGGGAAGAGGCGAGTAAGAAATCGTTGTTATTATTAATGTGAACTATGATCTGTTCATAAGCCAGTTATGAATATAATATGTACAGTAGAATATGGATCTCCCCTGAATGATCATTTCATCATTTCACAACTCCGTTGCGAACTGTAATCAATTCACAAGCCAATTCCAAATATAATATGTACAGTATAATACAATAATTGCAGCCTTCTAAGGAGAAGACTACTGTTATCATAATATACAGCACAAATTCATTTATATCCCACTTTCCACCCCAAAATTGGGACTCAGAGAGACCCAACATTTTTCTTTTTTTAAAAAAAACAAAACAATATAATGAAAAACACACAAAATGAGAGCATTAAAACAGAATTAAACTATTTTCAGCATTGAAACTAGTCACACTTCAATAGATGGATAAAAAAATTGAAAAATATTTCTTTTTTAAAAAGAACAAATTTATAAATTTGTATAAAAAGAGGTCTTAAATATATTACAAACACACTGACAGCTATGTTATAAACACACCTAAATATATACATATATGTATGTTAGAAACACACACATGCCTATATATACACTCCCATATACATATACAGGTGTCCCTCCTGGTTTGCAGGATATCTGTTCCACTCCCCCCATGAATCCAGAAAAACGCAAATATCGAAGTCCCCATTGCTTACAACGGAGGCACGCCTTGGGCGCACAAGCCATTTTGTCCCTTCACTTTTGCCGCCTGAGAACAAGTGAAACCGTGGACTCCGAGTCTGTGAACAGGGAGGGACGCCTGTATATAACAAACACACACACACCAATATATATATATATTCTACAAACACTAAGACACACACACACACATATATATATATCTAAAACACACACACACATATATTGCAAACACATGCACCTATATACATATATATTACAAACATACACATGTCCATATATAATTATTTATATTACAAACACACACCTATAAATATATTACAAACAGGCACAGATATATATTCAAACACATGTCTACATATGTGTGTGTGTGTATTTTACAAACACACACATGCTTTATATATAAATATATGATCACACACACAGATATATAAAATACGTACATAAATATGTGTATTTTACAAACACAAACACGCCTTCATATATAAATATCTTAATACATATACATACACACACACACACACACACAATAATAATATATAGGTGTGCTTTATATATATATGCGTGTGTTTGTAAAATACATATACTGTATTTACATAATGCAGTATATTTTGCAAACGCACACGCCTATATAAATAAAATACACCTCTCTCTCTCTCTCTCTATATATATATATATATAACACATACAGTATGTATTTTACAAACACACAAGCCTATATATAATATATAAAAATAAAATACACATGCCTATATATATATATATATATATATATATATATATAAAACACATGAATACAGTATATATATTTTACAAACACACACTCCTATATATATATATTATATATATAAATAAAATATACACGCCTGTATATATATATATATATATATATATAAAACACACACATATAACACAGTATGTGTTTTACAAACACACACGCCTACATATATATAAATAAAATACACACGCCTATATTAACACATATAAATACAGTATATATATTTAACAAACACACACGCCTCTAAATGTACAAATACACACACGCCCCTCAGCTCCTGTTAAGGGCACTGCCTGGAAAGGCGGGGAGCCAAAGCACCCTCCCAGTTAACCCAGTTCCTGGACTGGAAGGCAAACTGGCTCCAAAGCAAACAGAGCCCCCCATCCACCCGGACCCCTTCCTTGCCTGCCTCCCAGCCTACCTGAGGGGCTCCTGGGAACGCAGATTAGATTCCCCCCCCCCTTAGCGCCCTTTCATGAGCTCATTTACATAAACCCGCAGGTAACCCCCTCACTGCGCCTGCGCACCTCGCCCGACGTCCTACGCTCCACCGAGGTTGGCTCCGGCGTTCTTCCCAAGGAAAGGGGCGGGCGGGGGACGGAGAGACTGTTGACGTCATTCCCTGACCAGAGAGGAAAATCAGTTTTACAGCCGTCTCTCACTTCCGGTTACCGCGCGAGAGAGTGCATTGGAGGATACTCAACAAACACACAAACAAATCTGTCTGTGTATGTTGTGTCCCTTCAGGTCGGTACCGACTCATGAGGACCCGAAGGCGTTTAAACCTATCATAGGCTTTTCTTGGCAAAATTTGTTCAGAGGGGGTTTGCCATTGCCCTTCCCCTGAGGCTGAGAGTATGTGACTTGCCCAAGGTTCTTTGGCTGCAGAAACAACGCAGTTTTGATAACACTTTCACTTACGTGGCTCCATGGTATGGAACTCTGGGATTTGTAGTTTGTTCTGGCACCAGAGGTGTTTGAGAGAGATGGCTAAACATCTCACAAAACTACAAATCCCACAGTTCCATAGTCTTGAGCCATGGCAGTTAAAGTGGGGTCAAACTGGATTATTTCTGCAGTGCACAAGCAACGTACAGTTAATACAGGACAGATGCATTAATTTTCCATGCAGTCCATGCAATAATCCAGGTTGAGACTGCTTTAACTGCCCTCAAGGCTCAGTGCTAGGGAATCCTGGGAATTGTAGTTTATTGCGGCACCAGAGCTCTCTCTGACAGAAGGCTAAAGTATCTCACAAAACTACAGTTCCCATGATTCCTCAGCATTGAGCGAGGGGCAGTTAAAGCGCTCTCAAAGTGGTTTATTTCTGAAGTGCAGATGCAGCCAGGGTCTGGATTAATTCCAACAAATGCTGCTCTCAGCGAAGGAGAGGAGACACTGTCTCACAGCCGCAGGAGTTTACCGCATACCATGCAGCTGCGGACAAGTCTACGTAGGGACCACAAAACACAGTGTTCAAACACGAGTCAAGGAACATGAGAGACACTGCAGACTGGGCCAGACAGAAAAATCAGCAGTAGCAGAACACATTATAAACCAGGGGTAGGCAACCTTTCCCCTTTAAGGGCCGAGGGACTTCAGCTCCCAGAAGCCTCAGCCATGTTGGCCAATAGTCCCATGTTGGCCAATAGCTCCTGGGATTCTGGGAGCTGAAGTCCCTCGGCCCTTAAAGGGGAAAGGTTGCCTACCCCTGATCCTGGGCATAAAATACTGTTTGGAAACACTGAAATTCTGAACCATGCCAACAACAATCAGGTCAGAATGCATAGGGAAGCCATTGAAATCCACAAACACTTGGGACAACTTCAATAGGAAAGAAGAAACCCTTAAAGTAAACAAAATTTGGCTATCAGTCCTGCAAAATAGAAAAAATCAGCACTCAGCAAATGCAAATGAGAAACCACCCAGGGTCAGGGGCTTTCCCAGCAGACAATGATCACTAATCCTTGTTTGCATATCCTCCCACCCTGAGGCCCTGCCAGCAACAACAGAACAATACACAGTTTACATGGAAACCACTCCTCCCTACCCATGGTTTCACAGTGTATATATACCCACTCTCTTCCATTCCAGTATTCTCTGAAGATGCCAGCCACAGATGCTGGCGAAACATCAGAAAGAAACTCTTCTAGAACATGGCCACACAGCCCGAAAAACCCACAAAAAACTGTGGATGGATGGATTGATTGATTAATTAGGAAAGATACAGAATTTTTGATTTACGAGGCAAAACATGCCCTTTAAACGTGTATATGTGGGGGTCTTTTTCCCCAGATTTATAAAAGCATGCAACCAAATGAGTTCAAATGTTCAAATGAGGGGGGGGGGCTTTCCGAAAAGGAGACCCAAAGTATATAGGTTAATTAATAATGAGGGTTCGCGGAATCCTTAAAAGCAAAAATACACGCCTCTGCTGAGAAAGAGAAAGGTGGGGCCTTTACAGACTGCCAGAAATAATGCAGCTTGAGACCATTTTAACTGTCCTGGCTCAGTGCTAGGGAATCATGGGAACTGTTGTTTATTGTGGCACCAGAGCTCTCTGACAGAGAAGGCTCAATGTCTCAGAAAAAACTACAGTTCCCATGATTCTCAAGCACTGAGCCAGGACAGTTAAAGTGGTCTCAAGCTGCATTATTTCTGGCAGTGAACGCAAAAACTGTGTAAAACTCACCACATGGAGGGGGCAATTGGGGACCTGAAGTCTTTGCGCAAACAATCCAGCCTCTTCTCCTTAGGTCTGAAGCTGAAGCCCTGCCTCCTTGTTTGTTTTGATAGCAGGCAATCCTGCAAAGGAAAGGGAGGTGCCTCTTTTCCCTTCAGGAGCCCTGGTGGCACAGTGGTTAAATGCCTGTCTTGCAGCCACTCACTCACAAACCACAAGGTTGTGAGTTCAATCCCAGCCATGGGCTCAGGGTCGACTCAGGCTTGAATCCTTCGCAGGTGGCTAAAATGAAATCAGCGGTCCAGAAAGTACTTGGTATTTTCTATGGTTACAGGAGGAGGTTTAAAGGAGTCTTTGGCTGCATCCACACTGCAGAAATAATCCAGTTTGAGACCACTTCAACTGCCCTAGCTCAGTGCTAAGGAATACAGGGAACTGCAGTTTGTTGTGGCCCCAGAGCGCTCTCTGACAGAGAAGGCTAAATGTCACACAAAACTACAGTTCCCAGAATCCCTATCCTTTAAAGCGGTCTCAAACTGGATTATTCCTGCAGTGTGTTTTGGACCTTCAAAGTCCACTATTAATTGTAGTTTGTTGTGGCACCAGAGCTCTCTGACACAGGCAGCTATAAATATGTCACAAAACTACAAATCCCAGAATTTCATACCATTGAATTTTATTTTATATGTAATTTATATTTATTTTTATTTTTACCCTATTATTAATTATTTAAATTTTATTTTTCATTTATTTTATATTTAATTGCTACTTTATTTTTTATTTTTATTTTATCTTTCATTTGTTCTTATTTCATTTTAATTTTATTCTAATTTTATTTTTATTTTATTATTTTATATTTGATTTTCATTTAAATTAATTTAAAATTTTTATTTTAAATTTATGTTACTTTGTTTTAGATATTTATTTAATTTTATATTTAATTTTAATTTTATTTCATTTATTTATTATTTTACTTTATTTTATTATTTTTACTTTATTTTATATTTTATTTTATTTCATTTTTACTTTGTTTTATTTTTTATTTTTTATGATGATGATTATTGATTTTATTTTATTATTAATTCTACTTTTAATTTTTATCATTTAGTAAAATGATAAATTAAAATTGTAATAAAATAAAATTTATTTTATTACAATTTTAATTTATCATTTTACTAAATGTCAGATTTTTAATTTTTATTTTACTTCATATTTTATTATTATTATTAATTTACTTTATTATTTCGATTTTGATTCTTATTTTATTTTATTTTAAATTCATTTTACTCTTAGTTTTATATTATTTCTTATTTTTATTTATTTTCTATTTAATTTTATATTTCATATGTATTTTAATGTAATTTTAATTTTAATTTCATTTATTTTTTCATTATTTAAAATTATTTAAAAATCAAATCAAAAATAAAACAAAATAAAAAGGTTTTTCTATTTTGTTTTATTTTGAAATAACAAATAAAATAAATATAAATATAAAATATAAAATACATACAAATACATAAAGTAAAATAAAAATAATAAATAAATAAAAATACATAAAAATAAAATTTATTTATTATTATTATTATTAAATAAAATATTAAATTAAATTAAATTAAAAATAAATTAAAAATTAAACATAAAATAAAATGAAATATAAATTAAAAATCAAGGAATAACAAAAATTAAATCAAGTTAAATTAAAAATAAAATAATATTAAAAATTAAATTAAGACCAAAATAATTAGAAATGAAATGAAATAATATAAATCTAAAAATGAAAGCAAAATAAGAATAAACTAAAACATAAACTAAAAATGAACTAAAACAAATAATAAATAAAATGAAAATAAATGAAAATAAATATAAAATAAATGAAAAATAATAATTTAAATGAAGATGAAAATAAAGAAAAAATAAAGAAAAATAAAATAAAATAAAAATTATAAGAAAATTAAACATTAAAATTAATTTAAAATAAAATAATATATAATATATTAATAGAAAATAAAATAAAACAAAACCAAATAAAACTGAAATATAAAGTAAAATTAAATATCAACTAAATGGAAATGAAAGGTAAGATAAAACATAAATAAAATTAAAATATTAAAGAATGAAATAAAAAACAAAATAAAAATTATATGTGTGTGTGTTTATTTTAAATTTACTTTAATTTTTAGTTTATATTTTATATTGTATTGTATTGTATTGTATTTTTATTTTATTTATATTTTATATTTTATATTGTATTTAAATTAAAATAAAATATATTTGAAATGTGTGCCTTGAAGTCATTTCTGATTCATGATGACCCTATAGCTATCATGCGGTTTTCTTGGCAAGATTTGTTCCATGTGGGGTTTGCCATTGCCTTCCTCTGAGGATGAGAGACTGTGGGCCCGAATAGATGGCCCTTTTAAGCCGCCGTCCAGATTTCGATGCCACACCACATGAATCCGCCCTGAAGTCTCCTAGAAATTAGGTGGCTGCCCAGCCATGAGTGGCTTGAAGGTGCTCTGGGGGCATGGCATTTACACACTGCATGCTGCTGGAGCAACTTGACTACGCCATGGGACCGTGGTGCAGTGGGAAAAGGTAGCTTTTTGCCAGCCGAAAAAGAAGTGGATCTTGGCTGCTCCTTTTTTGGCTGGCTTCAAGGTGGATTTGGGCCATGGCGTGTGTTCACTGTGGCCCCGATTTGCCTTCGTGGCTTCAAGCTGTTCCTTCTTGCCAGTCTGTTTTCCCCCTGTGACTGACCCAAAGTCACCCAGTGGGTTTCCATGTCTGAGTAGGGATTTGAATCCTGATCTCCATAATCCAACACTCAAACTACTAAACTACCTCTCTCTCTCTCTCTCTTTGTTAGTACCTTTGATTAACGATATAACGATAATACTCAGCAATTTTATCAAGCATTTAAGAGATCGAGATCTTCATATGTATTATTTTACTAACTTTCAAAGTTGTAGGAAGTGAAATTATATGCAAATGTCAAGAGAGAATAGTGACTTATCTGAGCCTACCTCATAAACTTGTGGGTAATGTAAACTTTATTGGGAGGCTTCCCATTTATATCCAAGGTATGCAGCCACTGTACTCTCCCAGATAACTTCAGTTACACTCCTTTTTAAAGCTTTTCTTATAGCAAAACAGTTCATAGATGGTGTCTTCCAAATACACCATTCCCTTATGATCTTTCAGCAGCTAAAATTTTAATTTATGTTTCCAGGAATTATTTAAAACTCCTCTGAGCATAAAATATCCGGATGGTACTCAGTCTCAGAAAATAAATTCTGGGTTTTATTGCTTTAGTCAACTGATAAGACCCACAAATTTAAATATGCAAAAAAAGAAGGCTTCCTTGTTGGATTTATGAACTACAGTGCATTTCCCTTTTTTTTAAAAGGAAAAATATATTGAATTTTCAAATACCATTCTAGGGAGTGGGTGGAGGAAACAGGGAGAATGGCTCAGTCCAATACACTGAGTACAAGGCCATCACAAGAAATGTTGCTGTCTGAGGCAGGGCAGCAAATTTTAACCTCCCTTCCCTTCAAGTTAAGATGCAATGATAGTTGAGTTATTTTGGCAGAAGAATAATTGCAGCAACAACAACACACATCATTCTGCTTGATGGTATGGCTGTCCCTGACTGAGTTCAGTGGAGTTCCACTGGTGTAGTTCCAGTGACATATTTATTTAAATTATTTTAAAGATAAGGATGTCTGCTCCCCTTCAATTGTGCTGTTTAACAAGAGGAGAGGTTAAAGGAACACAGGGATCCCAAGTGACTTACCAAAGTCTGGTCTTTTGTGCTGGCCTGTGCTGGTCTTCCAAGGTGCATCTTCATTGTAGAAATAGTGAAGTTTGATAGCACTTTAAGGGCTGAAGCGCCCTCCTATGGCATCCTGGGATTTGTAATTTTACAAGGTCTTTAGCCTTCTCTGCCAAAGCTACAAATCCCTGGATTCTATAATATAGAGCTATGGCAGTTAAAATGGTGTCAAACTGCATTATTTTTATAGTGTAGAGATGCATCCAGAGTTCTCTGTCATCCAGTAGAAGGGCAACTTGTGTTGCATTCTGAAAGTAGCTTGCTGCCCTCAGGTATAGAGGAGGAGGATGTCCAACCTTTGGAATGGTCACCTTTTGGTCTACAAATCCCAGTGGCCATGCTGGCTGAAGCATCCTGAAAATACAGAATTCTGGTTAGTTTATATATGAAGAACTGGGCATTGGGACCATGCCACTCGATTCACTGCTCTGATGTGCTTTGATATTCAGCACACTATCTCCAGAGGTAGATATTCATGTACAACTATATGCATACAGGTGCTCCATGCAGTTGAGTTTCTAATGTGATTCAAATTACCAATTGTGTAGAGGACCTACATGAGTACAAAAATGAGAACAACAGGCAAGCTAATCCTTAGTGCCAGGTATGGCTTATTTTTTGATATATTTAAACTCTTCCACTATTGAGTCTCCTTGTCCCTGTTTCCAGATGGCATGTTTTAAATGATTTTTGGCATAATATGGGGATGGTCTGCTCAGTTTCAATTGTCATGAGAAGAAATGGAGAATTCATTTTTCAAAGTGCTATTTAAAATCTCTTCCCCGGCTATTCTTCTGTAATGTTGGGAAAGGGAACAGAGAGAATGTCTCAGCAACACACCTTATTTTAAAGTCAACAGCAGATGCCAGGAACAGAAAGAAAATAAAGCCGGGAAAACAGTTCTATCTACTTTGCATCTGTTTCATATCTTGTGCCAATGGAATACAGCATCAGCAGGATTGAGAAAATTCTGCAGAAGAGCTACTGCTTAATGCTAAGTATATGTAAAAAATAATGAGAATAGTTTTACCCGACCTAACTCCAATCAATCCAGCTATAATCCCATCTGCATAAAACTGCAACCACAAGGATGCTAACCAAAGAACAAGTCTCATTGTTTGTTTCTGTGCTATCATGTATAGATTCATGCTGCATATATCAAATAGTAGCAGGCCACATACCCCAGGTAACCTGACAAGCAAAGCAAGCTATAAATAACTCTGCTTTTATTTGCATACAACTACCTTGCTGCAACAGCTGGCTGCTGGTTGATTTCTGGGCACAATTCAAAATGTCAGTTGTCACCTATAAAGCCCTATACAGCTTGGGGCCAGGTTATCTGAATGACTGTATTCTCTCATAAGATCCTGCCTATGTTTGCAGATTTTCTAAGGAGGGCCTTCTTTTTGTTGCACCATCTCCAGAGGGGTGAAACAGATCTAGAGGGACAAAATAAAGCAGTTTCCAGCCACTTAGAAGGGCGTTTAGATGTCGTACACCTCCAAAGCGGCTGGAAACCTGACCGAAGCCACACTCTGGGGCTAAAAACTGAAATAAAAAGAAGCTAGGATAGTCTGATTCAAGGCAGAAAATGCACATCTTCGCTGCTGCATAAAAATGCCCCAAAGCAAGTGTGGGGCTGCGACAAAACAAAGAAATGAAAGTGAGACAACTGCAATGGACGTAATTACAATATACACAAAGCAGACAGTCCAACAGGGGGACATGGGGCGAAGGGGGCATGTATGGGGAGCCTCCATGATTCTGCTTTGCCAGTATGTCATTTGCACACTGATGCACCGAAGCCCTGTACTGGCAGAGCATCACATGTGACTGTGTGGCTGATCAAAGGGGCAGCCATGCAATGGGATGGCATCTGGGCAGACATGGGAGGTACTTGGACGTAGCCGGTGGTGTGTTTGTGTGACAGTGCACATGTATGGTGGGGAGGCAACAAAAAAATTACCCAGTGGTGCAGCTTGATGCTGTGTTGTGCGGTCAGGGCATAGGAGAGGGTTATGCAGACAGTGAGATTCGACCCACTTTTGGAAAAAGCAGGATTGAGTTGCTTTTTTCTGCCTGTCTGTTCTGTCCCTGTGATGTACTATTCACTTTTGGTTTTGGTTTTAATTGTCACATTTTGAACAGCAAGACTCCATTTGCTGCTGTTACAGCTAATAAGGCCTTAATAAAAATGATGAGAGCCAATGTGGTGTAGTGGTTTCAGTGTTGGCTCACAACGTTGGAGATCAGGTTTGATTCCCCACTCAGCCATGGAAACCAACTTGGTGAATTAATTACACACTCTCAACCCTACAATACTCCATGATAGGCTTGCCTTAGGGGCACCATAAGTCAGAAAACATTTAAAGGCACACAACAGCAACAACAAAAATGATGGCACATTTGTTCTCCATGGGTTTATCCAACAGAGGTTCATTCAGTAAGGACAAGAGTCACCCTAAGCTAAGACCTGATAATGTAAGCGTCTATTCAAAGAAGTCTCCCAATGATAGTATTTGGCAATCTAATTTAGCTAAGTGACCCCTGGAAGTAAGCTATGATGTTCAGGGCATTTCTAATATTTCATCCAACATGGGCTAAATGGAACCCATATATCAGAGGGTTTGTTGTATTGTCTTTGGCTCATCAGGGTGTAAATGGGCTGCAAGGTAATTTTTAATCTATATGGAAATTAGGTGTTATTACAGCAGCCACAATACAAATCAGTCAACACAGGAAAAGAAAAGAAGGATCATTTGTTGAAAAGCACTATTTATGGCTGGGATGGGGAGAACATATTGCATCTTAATAATTTGTCACCTGCAGATGGAGATGGATTTGATATATTTTAAGAATGCTTGTGATGAATCTGTTAACAAGGTTACATGGTTTCGATTGTGTCCCTCTGGTTAGCAGTGAGTTATGTTAATTCTGATATTTTCCCCAACAATATCTTCATTGCACCATAGGCTATGAACTACCGTACATATAATTAATGTCATTGTTCTGTTATCAAAACAGAACTTATTCTGTTGAATGGGCAAAGACCATTCTGTGAATGCTAAAAGACTGAATCTGGGACTCTAACACCATTAATCTTCTGCTCTATGGGATGATGTTCAACATTTTGACATCATTCTAGACAGGCTGCAACAGGCCTCAGCAGGGATCTCTGGTGATCCCTGGGATGACCCTGCAGATGATGTCTTGCAGTGTGTTCGACCAGAGGAAAATAGCTAGACCCGTTGCTACTGATCCCCTTGCTATTCAACAACCTGGAAATGGCTGTGGGGTGGGATGCATGGCTTACAAGGTGTGTTTTTGGGAGGAAATTTTTGCTTGTTGAATGTTCAGAATAGTATTCCAACGTATGCAATAACGAAAAGGTGAGTTGCAATGTTGTAAGACAGATCTGCAACATTGCTAACAGGATGCCAGCTAATTTATTCATTTGTTAAATGATTTTCACAACTCAGTGCACAACCTGTAGGATTGTGCATGTGTGTTTCTCACTGAAATGGGAAGGATATCCCGCTCCTACATCCCTATCACAAAACACACAGAATCAGTACATCTTAGGGCCAAGGAAGTAGGTGCATGGCATAGATGTCCATGGATGTATCACCTCAAAGCTCAGGCATGCATTTACCTGCTTGTGTACTGGGCTAAAGTGAGGGGGTGAGGACATCAACATCCTCCCCCCATGGTAGCTGGTGAAGCTCCCAGGTCAGTGGGGTAATGAATCCAGGTTTTAGTTTAAATTGAATCCAAGGTAATGAACCCTGTCCCTGAAATTACCTGAGCACCTTGGATAGTTCCTTTAAAAACTGGGTTAAAACCTGGAAAAGATTCACAACCCAGGCCTCATTCCCATTATGTTATAACCTGGTTTGCTAACCAGTTTGAAATGATTTAAATAACCCTTGTTCACACTTGAACTGAATCGCTGAAGCGGTTTAGCAAGGGGAGCCCTGCGCTAGACCCATTTAACATACGTCTTTTTGATGCTCTTTTCCCCGCATCTTTTGCAATAAATCAATTCAGCGCAAGTGTGAATGGAATGCAGATCAGACTTGATTTAAATCTGCCCTTTATATTTGCCAGCCGGCTGAAGAGGGTCCATTTTGAATAGATTCATTACTCAATGTGAATGACAACTGGGTTATTTTACAACAAGAAAATGCAATTGGGGCAAATGTAGTGTGAACCACGCTCCACTGTCAAACTGATCCATTGATTCGGATCGCAAACTGATTTATTTGTAAGTGGGAATGAGGTTTCAGATTCACAGAAGTAGTATACCTGTGTAGCTCCTGTCAAAAATGATTTATGACCCTTTGATGGGCGTGGCTAAGGATGATTTATGACCTGTCAAAATTGATTGATTGATGACCTGTCAAACTGGTGGGCGTGTCCCTCCCTCCCCCGGAAATGCTAAGGCGGGACATCCTGTCCACGTGACCCCCGGTTTTCCAATGAGCGCCCCCCTTTGATTCCACGTGACCCTACTCCCCACCCAATGGCTGTTCTGAACCACGTGTCCGGAACTGGCCAAGGGTGTTTTCTGATTGGTCCCTATGAGAATCACGTGTCCCTAACTGGCCAATGGTACTAGACTTCCCAGAGCCGCCATTTTAGGCATGCCCAGACAAGTTCTGCGAGACAATATGGAGACACGTGACCCCCGGTTTTCCAATGAGCGCCCCCCTTTGATTCCACGTGACCCTAACAGGCCAAGGTTGTTTTCTGATTGGTCCCCATGAGAGTCACGTGTCCCTAACTGACCAATGGTACTAGACTTCCCAGAGCCGCCATTTTAGGCATGCCCAGACAAGTTCTGCGAGACAATATGGAGACACCGAGGCGTTTTGCTGCAGCCCGGACAATCCAACCCAGGAAGAGAGCCTCCTGGCCAGATAATTATCACGGGCCTGTGGGTTTTACTGACCCTCCTGTACCGTTGAATATTAAACCTAAAAAGGAAGCTAAAGAGCCTGAAAAGACACCCGACATTATGGATTTCATTGATGATGCCTCAGAACTGGAGTGTGATTGCCGTTGCAATTTAAAAGCCATTCTCCAGAAGAAGAAAGTGCCTGACACTCCACAGAGCCCAGATGAGCCTGATGGCGCAGACCTTTTGAACCCTGCCACTCAGCTGGAAGAGCCCATGGAAGAGGGAGATCGTGACCCACCACAGCCCTCACATGTGGATGAGAGCATGGAGACTGATTCAGGCTACCATAGTGCAATGGTGAGTTCATGTAATATTAGGCAGTTGGTTATCATTGGAGAGATGAGTGTGTTGTTTTTCCAAATGAAAAATAATAAAATGTTCCTTATTTCTTTTTTATTGAATTAGGATGAAGACCTGCAGGCCGACGGTGCTGAGAACCAGGCTGGAAAGAATCTACAACCCCTAAATCTTTCCCCCATTCCTAAGATGTAGATATTTTTCTACCAATAAAAAATTGTTTGTTTTGCATGTGTGTGTTCATACTTACATGAGAGGTGAAAATGGGAGGGCATGAAAAAATTCTGAGTTCTATATATTATTCACCGGGGAAGACTGGGAGCTTTGGGGGTGTGAACGCCCTACTTCAGGAGGCCAAAATACAGAGCCAAAATCTTAAAAGAGAGGAGGTGTCCCAATGGCTTTCTGGCCAAGATGCCTATACACTGCACAGACCTGCCAAAATGCATTTTAAAAGAAACAAGACTGTTGTATCTAATGTGGATTCTCAATGGCAGGCTGACCTAGTGGATATGCAGCAGTTTTCTAAGTATAACAGAGGATACAAGTACATTTTAACAACTGTTTTTACAGGGGTCCCATATACTGTTTTCCACACAGCTAGAGCATTAGAATCATTGACATCTGCAGGCCTAGCTTTGATTGTTCGGTGAAAAGTATGGTTATAACTTTTGAGAAACAGGGGAAGTACATCAATATAGGTAAAGGTATTTTTAGCTGTGAAATACCTCCACATTTTTGTTTTTAAAGTTCTGTTGAATCGTTCAACAACCCCGGCTTTGACTTCATTATTGGTGACAAAATGGTGAATCCCATGATGCTTTAAGAGGCTGCTCACAGATTTGTTTAAAAATTCGCGGCCTCGGTCCGTTTGCAATTTCTCAGGCTTTCGGCCATTTTGGCTAAAAATAGTGTTAAAAGCCCTGGCTACTTCTCTACCAGTTTTGTCCTTTAAAGCCAAAGCCCAGGCATATTTAGACAGAATATCTATTACTGTTAAAATGTACTTGTATCCTCTGTTATACTTAGAAAACTGCTGCATATCCACTAGGTCAGCCTGCCATTGAGAATCCACATTAGATACAACAGTCTTGTTTCTTTTAAAATGCATTTTGGCAGGTCTGTGCAGTGTATAGGCATCTTGGCCAGAAAGCCATTGGGACACCTCCTCTCTTTTAAGATTTTGGCTCTGTATTTTGGCCTCCTGAAGTAGGGCGTTCACACCCCCAAAGCTCCCAGTCTTCCCCGGTGAATAATATATAGAACTCAGAATTTTTTCATGCCCTCCCATTTTCACCTCTCATGTAAGTATGAACACACACATGCAAAACAAACAATTTTTTATTGGTAGAAAAATATCTACATCTTAGGAATGGGGGAAAGATTTAGGGGTTGTAGATTCTTTCCAGCCTGGTTCTCAGCACCGTCGGCCTGCAGGTCTTCATCCTAATTCAATAAAAAAGAAATAAGGAACATTTTATTATTTTTCATTTGGAAAAACAACACACTCATCTCTCCAATGATAACCAACTGCCTAATATTACATGAACTCACCATTGCACTATGGTAGCCTGAATCAGTCTCCATGCTCTCATCCACATGTGAGGGCTGTGGTGGGTCACGATCTCCCTCTTCCATGGGCTCTTCCAGCTGAGTGGCAGAGTTCAAAAGGTCTGCGCCATCAGGCTCATCTGGGCTCTGTGGAGTGTCAGGAACTTTCTTCTTCTGGAGAATGGCTTTTAAATTGCAACGGCAATCACACTCCAGTTCTGAGGCATCATCAATGAAATCCATAATGTCGGGTGTCTTTTCAGGCTCTTTAGCTTCCTTTTTAGGTTTAATATTCAACGGTACAGGAGGGTCAGTAAAACCCACAGGCCCGTGATAATTATCTGGCCAGGAGGCTCTCTTTCTGGGCTGGATTGTCCGGGCTGCAGCAAAACGCCTCGGTGTCTCCATATTGTCTCGCAGAACTTGTCTGGGCATGCCTAAAATGGCGGCTCTGGGAAGTCTAGTACCATTGGTCAGTTAGGGACACGTGACTCTCATGGGGACCAATCAGAAAACAACCTTGGCCTGTTAGGGTCACGTGGAATCAAAGGGGGGCGCTCATTGGAAAACCGGGGGTCACGTGTCTCCATATTGTCTCGCAGAACTTGTCTGGGCATGCCTAAAATGGCGGCTCTGGGAAGTCTAGTACCATTGGCCAGTTAGGGACACGTGATTCTCATAGGGACCAATCAGAAAACACCCTTGGCCAGTTCCGGACACGTGGTTCAGAACAGCCATTGGGTGGGGAGTAGGGTCACGTGGAATCAAAGGGGGGCGCTCATTGGAAAACCGGGGGTCACGTGGACAGGATGTCCCGCCTTAGCATTTCCGGGGGAGGGAGGGACACGCCCACCCGTTTGACAGGTCATCAATCAATCAATTTTGACAGGTCATAAATCATCCTTGGCCACGCCCATCAAAGGGTCATAAATCATTTTTGACAGGAGCTACACAGGTATACTACAGAGCCGTCAAGGGGGGCACCTCAATATACAAACTTTTCTCAATACTTGTCTGTGTAGGCCCAATAGTAAATAGGTCTAATTCAGATTTTGTGCATTCTTCAGAACCACTGTGGATAAAAGCCATGGTGTTAGTTTAAATTATATCTCTCTTAGGCCGTGTCCGGGACAGCCTCCTCCTCTTCCTTACAGCTCTCCGCTTCTGTGTTTTCTTTCCTCTCAGACGTTTTCTTTTAAGGGCTCGGGGAGGGCCTGTTAACCTCACCCGTGATGCTTTTCTTTTTTGACGATGCCTCCTTTGAATATACATCAGTCCTGAGCCTTCTTGGGGGGTTGTGGGGTTCATTTTATTTATAACTGCCTGAGTAACTTCACCAGCCACATCTGTAGCAATATTCTGCATGGCTGTTTTAACGTGGGGTTTAATGATGTTCAGGCCTCTTTTCAAAAGGGGGACTGCTTTTCTGAAAAGGGGGTGGCAAACTCCTCTGACGACCTGTTTCAAGAAGTCCTGGAAAGCCTGCCTGCTAGATACAAGAATGCTGCAAGGGTATTGCTAAACAAAATGAAACAAAACAAGAGTATTTCTTCATGGGATGACAAAGGAACCTTTGTCTATAAAGGCGAACCTGTAGCTGGATCCAATGTGCTTGACTTAGTCAAGGGGGTTACTCAGACACATGCTTTACCTGTGAAACATGTTCCTAAAGGCTGGGATGTTTTCATGAGGGCCATGGCTGAGCTAAATGTCCCAACCTCTGTACCAGCCAAGTCTTATCTTAAAAAAACAGGTCTCAGAAACAGACATCCATTGTCATGATTCTATACACAGACTTTTCACAAGTCATGACTTCCAATGTAGGGCAATAAATTCCTTAACTTCTTCAAAAAAAATGGAGGTGAGGGCACAGGATATATTTTTAGTCTGTTCTGTGAGATAATATTGGTAAAGGAAGGGTCCAAAATCCTATAAAAGAAAGACTTTTCTCAGCAAAATTTCAACAGCCAGGGGTGTCCTGCCTAAGACTCCAAAAGCAGCTAAGTATGATTTTTCATTCTCTATGTAAGAATATTTTAGTCTCTGTCTGGTCATGTGTAAAAATATTTTTCAGCCACTGTCTTCTTAAGTACTGCTTTTAAAATGTAATGTCTTGTTCTTCATTCCATCTCTCTGTGTGTCTGTGGCCCTCTTGTCAAAAGTTTTTATTAAAAATGTGTTTTAGTTCATGTAAGAATATTGCACTGCGGTGTGTTTAGTTTAAAGAGTGCAATGTGTAAGTAAGATCTCTCTCTCTGATATTATTATTATTATTATTATTTATTCCATGTGTTCCTGGTTTTATCTGTGTTTGAATTTTAAAGGCATATTTAACATGTCTGAACATTTTGCTCTCTGATTCTGTTTTAAAAAGCCCTTGCTTTTGATTATTAGTATTTTCTGGTTTAAATGTGTTTGCTGTCTGTCTCTTTCTCTGTGTAAAATATTTTCCCTTCTGAGAGACTCACGCCCCTCTACTGTCAAAAGCATTCACATGTTCTGTTATCAATTAATCAGAATTCTCAATAAATCATAGCTAGGAGTGTGTGATTTTTTCTTGGGTTATCAAATAGCTATTGCTGTATACATGCCCCCCCCACCCCACCCCCCACCCCTGTTGCACTCAGTCATTGTCCCAAATCACATTGTTATTTTGTTCCAATCTATCACGCGCATGCTCTTTGGGGGTGTTCCGTGCGCATGCTCTTTGGGGGTGTTTAGCAACATGTCTCAACATGTCTCTTCCTTAACATTCATGACTACAGCCGCCCTTTAGATTGCTCTTTCTAAAAAATGGTGCATATGCTTTTTAGGTTTATCTCAATACTTCTGAGACAAACGTTTGGCAACAAAAGGCATGGCATCTAAACATATTGGTAAGATGTTTTAATTTTTACTTTAGGGTTATCATGAAATAATATGATCCTTGTATAACAGCCCCCCCCCCTTTCTATTAGGAGCAGGCTTACCAAAGGCTGTGAGACATGTGGACAGTGAAGACCAGGATTTTGGTAATATGCATATATATATTATTTTGTTGTGTTTCATAAGAGAAGGGTGATTTTAAAAAGTTGGCTCATCTTTCTCTATCTTTGCAGTGGGAAATTCCTTGATGTCAAATGGAAATAAAAGGGATGCTTCTGGTGAGTGGGTTCTAAGAATATAACATGTATTGCATTTAAATCTTTAGTTACCATGGAGTGTATTATTTTTGTTCTTCTTCTTATTATTATTATTCTTGTTTTTTAAACAGGGACCTCTATGGGGATAAATGGACAGGGAACTATGAAGGCAAATGAAAATAAAAAGGATGATTGTGGTGAGTGCTTGTTTTCAAGAATATCATGCATTTAAAATATTTTACTTTCCATGGATTGTAATATTATTATTTATCCTTGATCTCTCAGGAGGAAATATAAAGGACAAGAGAAATTCCTTGATGTCAAATGGAAATAAAAGGGATGCTTCTGGTGAGTGGGTTCTAAGAAACTCAAGCATTTAAAATATTTTACGGTCCATGGATTATTATTATTATTATTATTATTATTATTATTATTATTATTATTATTATTATTTATCCTTGCTCTCTCAGCAGGAAATTCAAAGGAAATTGATAAGAGAAATAATCATGAGGGGGCTGTGAAGACTGTTGAAAATAAAAGAAAGATTTCTGGTGTGTATTTTTAAGAAACTCAAGCATTTAAAATATTTTAGTTACCATGGATTGTATTATTATTATTATTATTATTATTTATCCTTGCTCTCTCAGCAGGAAATTCAAAGGAAATTGATAAGAGAAATAATCATGAGGGGGCTGTGAAGACTGTTGAAAATAAAAGAAAGATTTCTGGTGTGTATTTTTAAGAAACTCATGCGCTGCATTTAAAAGGCCACAAGGGGGGGGGATATCTAATGAGGGCAAAACACACTTTGAATATTTTCCCTTTCAATGCTTGAACACGTGTGTTGTACAAACTGATTAGGGGTCTTAATTATTGATATCTTTCTTCTTCTTTTCTTTAGACAATATATTTCAAAATGGAGAAGATCCTGAGAGCAGATCTCCCAAGAGACCAAAATATGAGATTAACCTTGAAAATTTCGAGGATTCTGCTGTAAAGTACAGGAAGATATCTGAGGCTTATGAACATCTACGAAGGACAGTAAATCACGCTGTCATACACCTGGAAACTTTGAATAGACTTTCAAGTAGTTCAGAGAGTACAATTGCAGACGTGGATGCATTCTTGAAGGTCATTAAAAAGCCCTCTAACTATGTTGTCTGTGGTGACACACCCTTTGAAAATGTTCAAGTAGGTGGGGGGAGTTCTAATTGTCAACCTCAAAAAGGCAGGAAAAGAAGTAAGAAGTCTATCAAAGAGATGAAGTATTGGAGGAAAAGAGCTATTAAATTATTAAACAGAGCAAGAAAGACACTTGTTACCTCTAGGAAGGGAGCTAAGAAAAAACTTAAACATAGGGCTGCTGTACAAGGTACACCACCAGCACCAGCCCCTCCCAGACTGGCACCCCCAGCACCAGCTGCAATTAATCCACCACCTCCAGATATCCCCCATGCAGCTCCCTCCTCCCTACCACCCACTCCACCTCAATCCCCCCCACCACTTCACCCAATAGCCCCCCCAGATGAACACCCAGTTCTGCTTCCTACCCCTCCTCCTTCTCCACCTTCTCCTCCTTCTCCTCCACCTCCCTCTCCCTCCCCCCCTCCTCCACCCCCACCCTCTCCAGATAATCATGTCTTTGCAGAAAGGGTTAGAAACTGGGAATGGTTTAACCAGAGGTATCAGGCTATGAATATTGCTGAAGAATTCCGATTTGTCAATTTAGAGCATATAAGATCATATTCAGAGGTTGTAGCAGCAGTGCATCGGGCAATTCAAGAAGTTTTGGATCGTGCACTTTTGAGAGCTGGGCCTGGGGATTATATCCAATTAAGGTTGCAAGATGCTGGTTTAGCAAACCCTCTGTTTTCAGTACAAAGAGTGAGGGATCTTATGAATGCAGAGGATTTTTTATCTCACATTAGCAACCTCCTACAGAGTAATATGGACATCTGTGCAAATGGCACTCTGAGATTGGTTCTCACTATTGTGCGTGCTCCCCAAGGAGGGGGCCGCTCAAGATCTATAGATTCTATACCTTACAGCTCAATTATTGCTAAAAAGAAGCAGCATCTGGTGGATCCAGCTAATTTAGGCACTAATTTATGCTTTGCTGCAAGCCTTGTGGCAGTCATGTCTAAGCAGGTTCCAAAAGATGTAGAAATGCTGAGAGCTGCTGCTAAATTACACCAGGACCTGGGGTGGTCTGACCAGAAAAAAGTATCCCTTAGTGATATTTCATGTGTTGAGGAGCATTTGAAGTGTAACATACATGTTGCACTTTACTCTGATAAGGGCTGGGGCCTTTTTAAGACACAGAATACCCAATATCCAGAAACTTACACAGTTTTACTGCATGAAGACCACTATTATGGGGTGCTCAATGTGAAGGGTCTTTTTGGAGCTCGCAATCACTGCACATACTGCAACAGTTTATACACACATAGCCACAGTTGTGTGTCCTACTGTAGAATGTGTAAAGAACGTGACTGTGCCTCTACAGTAGATAAAATGGAAAGATGTTTTAGGTGCAAGTTGAACTGTAGATCCATGGCCTGCTTAAGGAGGCACCAAAAACTGGCCTTGCAGGAAAAAGTCAAATGTGACCCTAAAAAGTTTTGTGAGAAATGTGGTCGCTATGTTACATATGACCATAATGAGAGCGACTGCAGAGGGATACTGTGCACACTTTGTTGGGGTCCTATCCGAAAGGGTGAAAAGCACCTGTGCTACATGCGCCCCATTAAATATCCAAAAACCTCAATCAAGTACATTTTTTTCGACATTGAAACCCACCAATGCACAGGTGTCCATGTTCCTAATTACTGTTTTGCTAAAGCTTTTGATGGGGAAACTGTGGAGTGTTTTAAGGATGATGGGGGAGTTAGTAACAAGAAGAAGAACAAGGGTGGCAAGAAAGGGAAAGCTAACAATGCAATACTCAGGGAGGAAAATGTAGCAGTAAAGCCTGAGTGGGCCCCTGCAGGACAGACCTGGGAGTTTAAGGGTGAGGGCTGCATGTCTGAGTTTATCAAGACTTTCATAACTGATGGTAAATTTGGGGGTACCACATTTATAGCTCACAATGCTAAGGGTTATGATTCGTATTTTGTTATACAGGAACTGATCAAAGAAAAAGTGGATGTTGATATTATTGCTCAAGGAGGGAAACTGATATGTGTTAAAGTGAAAGGTGTAGATCTGAAATTCATTGATTCACTTAGTCACTTGCCCATGGCTCTAGCACGACTCCCAAAGGCCCTGGGCTTTGATGAATGTAAGGGATATTTTCCTCATTTTTTCAATACACCAGAAAATTGGGATTATGTAGGCCCTATGCCTAAGCCCGAGTATTATGGTGTGGAAACTATGATGGCTGGGGCAAAGGAGGCTTTTTTAGCCTGGTATGAAGAAAACAAGACAAAAATCTTTGACTTTCAGAAAGAGCTGGCCTTTTATTGCCAGCAAGATGTCAATATTCTGGTACAGGCTTGTACCAAATATAGACATGAAATCATTGATCTGACAAAAGTATACAAGAGAACAGAGACAGGGGAGAAAGGCTGGGTAGCCATAGACCCGTTACAGTACCCCACATTGGCTAGCGTGTGTTTTGCAATGTTCAAGTTTAATTTTCTAGAGGAGGATGAGATTGCAATCCCACAGCCTGATAGGTACCATAATTATTGCAAGCGCTTCTCAAGTCCTGCAATCCAATGGCTTTCGTACATTGAACACAAAGAGAACATTCAGATTCAGCATGCCCTAAAGGGTGGAGAAGTAAAAGTTGGTGACTATTATCTTGATGGTTATGCTGTCATAGATAATAAAGAGACAGCCTTTGAATTTAATGGCTGTTACTGGCATGGCTGCCCTCTATGTTATGCTCCCGATGAATGGAACTCTCTGATGGGCAATACCTTTGAATTTGTGTACAATGCCACTCAGCAAAAGGCTGCTGAACTGAAAAGCAGGGGCTTTGAGGTCAGGTCAATCTGGGAACATGAATGGACAACCGAAAAGAGAACAGACCCTCAGCTGAAGAAATTTCTGACTGAAGCAGAATTCCCACCAGCATTAGAGGCCAGGGATGCGCTGTTTGGTGGTCGTACAAACGCCATCTGTCTCTACTACAAGCCTAAAGAGGGTGAGGAGATTAAATATTATGATTTTACAAGCCTCTACTCCTATGTCAACAAAACGAAAAGCTATCCTCTTGGACACCCACAGATCATTTATGAGGATTTTCGGCCCCTCTCAGAGTACTTTGGCTTTGCCAAGCTTAAAATACTGCCCCCTCGTGGTTTGTTCTTTCCTGTTCTTCCCAGTAAAATTGGTGGAAAGCTCATGTTTGTACTGTGTGCAACTTGTGCAGAAAAACGACAACTGGACCCCTGCAATCACACTGATGCTCAGAGGTCTTTGTTGGGAACATGGTGTACTCCTGAAATTAATCTAGCTATAGAAAAGGGCTACAAGGTGATGAAAATCTATGAAGTGTGGAACTTTTTACGGGGATCAGGAAGTTTATTTGAAGAATATATAAAATTACATCTTCGCCAGAAACAGGAGGCTTCAGGGTACCCCCACTGGTGTGTTAGTGAAGAAGACAAAGATAAATACATAGCTGATTTTCAGGCAAAAGAGGGGGTGCTTTTGCGCAAGGACCAAATTGCTGTGAACCCGGCAAAGCGCCAGATTGCCAAACTCTTTTTAAATTCTTTGTGGGGAAAGTTTGGCCAGAGAACCAACTTGACTAACACACAAGTGATCAGGGACCCTGATCTATTTTTCAACCTTTTATTTTCTGATGCTTACAATGTTTCAATGTTTGAGTTTATTGACGAAGAGGCTGTTTGTGTGTCCTGGAAGCATGCTGCTGAACGCATAACAACCTCAGGTAGAAAGAATGAATTCATCGCAGCTTTCACTACCTGTTATGCTAGAATTCAGCTTTATCATTTACTTTCTCGGCTGAAAGAGAGGGTTCTTTACCATGATACAGATAGCGTGATCTTTGTGAGTAGGGAGGGGGAGTGGTCGCCCCCCCTTGGGGATTATTTAGGTGACCTCACCAGTGAAATTCCCCCAGATCAACATATCACAGAATATGTATCAGCAGGGCCCAAAACCTATGGGTACAAGCTTTCCGGGGGAAAAGCATGCTTGAAGGTCAAAGGGATTACACTGAATGTTGCTAACTGTGAAAAAATTAATTTTGATAGTCTGAAGGACCTGGTGTTTGACTACGTCTCAGACAGGGAGGAAGGAGGTGCTCATGAAATAGTTGTGCAGCAACAAGGTATTGTTAGAAATAAACGCCAGTGGTCTATTCATACCAAAGAGCTCAAGAAAACTCAAAGGGTGGTTTATGACAAGAGAGTCATTACTGAAGGGTTTAAGACTCTGCCTTACGGTTATTGAAGATGGCTACACGGTGGCAACACCCCTTCTCAGCTATTCTAGCAGGACCAAGCAACTGTGGAAAAACTGTATTTGTAAAAAATATGTTGGATAATGCTCACAGCCTGTTTTCAGTGCAACCTGAGATAATTTTGTGGTGTTATAGCTGCTGGCAACCTTTGTATCAAGAGCTCCTACATAAATACCCTTTTATTCAATTTGTAGAGGGCTTGCCTGATAACTTTGATAATGAAGAGTTGTTACCTCTGAATAAAATAAAGTTCTTGGTAATAGACGATCTTATGCAGTCTTGTGATAATGCAAATATTGAAAGACTATTTACAGTTCATGTTCATCACAGGAATCTGAGTGTTTTTTTCCTTACACAAAATGTTTTCTGCAAGGGAAAAAGCCTCAGGACCATCAGCTTAAATGCAAAATACATGGTGCTGTTTAAAAACCCTAGGGATAAATTACAAATTGCAACTTTAGCTCGTCAAATGTACCCAGGAAACACTAAATTCTTCATGGAAGCCTTTGCTGATGCAACAAGCAGACCCTTTGGTTACCTCATTATTGATTTGCAGACTAACACGCCAGAATCTTACAGGTTAAGAACAGGAATTTTTCCTCCAGACTGGCCTATAATATATACCATGAAGAAGGGTGCCAGTGGTTACAAAAAGCTTCAGCTTTAATTCCTACACCATATTGCTTTCACCACACCCTCAGGTCAACATGTCTGGACGTGTGAAAAGAAACCTAGCACTCTTAAAAATGCTCATTAAGATGCCCCCACCCCAGAGGAAAGCTTTTTTATGTACAGCTTCAAATGACCTGGTGGCAGCCATCTCAGAAATAGCCCTGAATACTTTAAAAGGCAACATTCCATTATCCCCTCATCAGGTGCGCATACTGAGAAAGAGACGCCATCTTATTAAAACCCTGGGTAACAGAAGAGTCTCCCTGAGAAGAAAAAAAGTCTTGGTGAAGCAGTCTGGGGGTTTTCTTGGACCCCTGTTAAGCTTTGCTGTTCCCCTGATAACAAGCCTTTTAACTAAGCAGTAATGGAATATGCAGAAAAGATGTATCTGGTCCCTAGCCACCAGCTAGAACAGTTAAAGGGCTCATTTCCTAAGGATGAAAATATCAGGACTAAGGCCATATATACCCTGGATGCTGAAATGCAGAAGATTCTTCACAGGACTGACTTAACAGAGTATGAAAAAGCTAAGCAATATGAGGTTTTGCTTCAAAAGTATTTAACTCATGTCAGACAGAAGGAAGCAGAGAAAGAAAACATAAATCTAATTCTACCTGAAGTGCAGCAGCCCCCTGAAAAGGGGGTGGCAAACTCCTCTGACGACCTGTTTCAAGAAGTCCTGGAAAGCCTGCCTGCTAGATACAAGAATGCTGCAAGGGTATTGCTAAACAAAATGAAACAAAACAAGAGTATTTCTTCATGGGATGACAAAGGAACCTTTGTCTATAAAGGCGAACCTGTAGCTGGATCCAATGTGCTTGACTTAGTCAAGGGGGTTACTCAGACACATGCTTTACCTGTGAAACATGTTCCTAAAGGCTGGGATGTTTTCATGAGGGCCATGGCTGAGCTAAATGTCCCAACCTCTGTGGTGGGGAACCATGCCAACAGAGAGGTTTTGGACAAGCTAAAGAGTCCCTATGATACAGCTCCAGTGCTGTTTCAGACACCCAAAACCTCCCGCAGGGCTTTGAGAAAACAGCGACAATCCAGTACTTCTCATTGGCTCCACTTATGACTCTCCTGATTTTTCCCCCAAAAAGATAATTTAATAAATTAATAATATAACTTATTTTAAGTCTATGTTTTGATTTTGATAAAAGAAAAAACACACAAAATTCTTTTAAATCCTCCCTAGAGGATATGTTTATTGACAAGAGCGTCTATGAAAAGCATTGCAGGTAATACATCCCTGGGGTTGTTGAAACATGTTTGGGACAAGTCTGAGCATATGTGAGGCAAGCCTGGGCATGTTTCTCTTTGCTTTTACATATTCAACCACCATTTCATCATTTCTTTGCAGATCGTGAGAATATAATTCTTGAATATTTTTAAATGTCAGGCCTTTACAGCGGTGCTGAAGAAAAAACACACAGTGATAACCACAAACCACAGAGTCTGAGGCTTGTACTGCTCTGGGCTGAAACATAGTTTTGCTGGCATTTTTTCTTAAAAATTTAATGATGGTTTTAGGAAAGAGAGGGTGGTCGGGAGGGTGTCCATAGGAATCAAAAAATTCACCAGTCTTTTCTTCTGTTAAGTAGATGGCCAGCCAATGTTCTCCAGGGAGATTGTGAGGGTGGGTGTTGATGACTAGACAGACAGGTCTTTGTATCAGCTTCTCTCCAGGGAGCATGTCACATGGGAAGACTCCACAGAATAGCTTTTGGGTATAAGGATTTGAAGAAAGAATGCGTGTTAATTGCACGCTGTCCATGTTACATATAATCATACAGGACATTTCTCCTGTGATTTATTTCTATCACATTGTCAAAGACACCATAAACTATCATATTCACAGTAGTAGGCAGAGGTTTGGCAAACCGGAATTCAGCCCTCAGGTTCCCGGTTTTGATCAACGAATAGTGATCTCCACCTTCTTGGTCTGGGGTAAGGTCAAAGGCAAAAAGCGTGTAACCTCGCGCATATTCCTCACGGTTGATTAAAAGAGAACGGTCTTTCATATGCTTGCCTGCTGTCTGCACCAAACTCATGTATTCCCTGACACAGTTTCCATCTTCAAAATTGGGCTGAAAGGGTTTTGTAGGGTTCTGCTCTCCATCCAGATACAGTGCTGCAAAATTGATGTCATAATGCTTAAAGTTAAAGGGATTTTTGTTGTAAACTCCACTGAAGGAGTCATTATCCACCAGGCCTATAATCACTTGCTTGGGGAGTTGGCCCAAAAAGAGATTCTCCTGGTTGGTGACACGACTGCCCCTTGGAATGCTAAACACTTTCATGCTCACACGGTCCACAGGGTATTTGGCATTGCATGTCAGCAGTGCTTCTGCATGACCCAGCCGGACTCCCGGTGACACTCTCACCTTCTTCACAAAAAGGGACGCTGATAAAATTTGCAATTTGTAATTGCTGTCTGCATCATCGGTCATTAAGCAGAAAGGATCTTTGTTGCGTGTAAGTTTAATTTTGACATCCACCCCATTTAGAAGCAGTTTCTCTTGGAAAAACAGGTCTGTATGGAGATGGCCCAGCAGATCTAGTTTTCTACTTCCGCGTGTCAGGTTTGCTCTTTCAATAAAGCCTCTATTAGCTCCATCCAGATCTGCTGATTCATGCTCTCCAGCAGTATCTTTATAGAACAAACCTGTAGAGAATTGGGTTGCTAGAGTGTCTTCACTGTAGTTCAGCACAGATTCTATGAAAGCCCTGTATGGGTAGCAGTTATTGCTTTGACTGATCAACCGATCTCCCAAAGTCACATCCAGCTGGCTAAAAATGGAGGCTATAGGATAATTCACCAAGCCAACTTCAGCAGCTTGAGGTATGTTTGTGTTATCATCCTTAGTAATCTTACAAGTAAGATATAAAAGAGTATCATTAAGATCCATATAGTCTTCGCCATTTCCTGCAATGAAAAAGTCTAGTGGTGCAGATTCTGTCAGAGCCGTCAAGGGGGGCACCTCAATATACAAACTTTTCTCAATACTTGTCTGTGTAGGCCCAATAGTAAATAGGTCTAATTCAGATTTTGTGCATTCTTCAGAACCACTGTGGATAAAAGCCATGGTGTTAGTTTAAATTATATCTCTCTTTGGCCGTGTCCGGGACAGCCTCCTCCTCTTCCTTACAGCTCTCCGCTTCTGTGTTTTCTTTCCTCTCAGACGTTTTCTTTTAAGGGCTCGGGGAGGGCCTGTTAACCTCACCCGTGATGCTTTTCTTTTTTGACGATGCCTCCTTTGAATATACATCAGTCCTGAGCCTTCTTGGGGGGTTGTGGGGTTCATTTTATTTATAACTGCCTGAGTAACTTCACCAGCCACATCTGTAGCAATATTCTGCATGGCTGTTTTAACGTGGGGTTTAATGATGTTCAGGCCTCTTTTCAAAAGGGGGACTGCTTTTCTGAAAAGGCCTCTGAAAATCCCACCAAGCCCAGATCCATACATTACAGGTATTCCATGGAACCCCGGAAGGCCGTTACCAGCCTGGACCCTGTAATAATCTCTATAAAGAGCAGGGTTACCATATGTTTTGATAATCACCATTTTTAAAACTTCAGTGTCCTCCTGGGGCGGAAGTGTAGTTTCACAAGCACCTTTCCAGAGCGAAATGGCACTTTTTTGTTCTGGTCTGACTTTATCTCAATGGTGATGGTGTCAATGTGATGCTTACTTACAGGGATGTAGTGAGGCTTGTCATAAACAATATTGACACATTCGTTGCTCTGACCCCGTACAGGTACGCAGCGCAACAGCGGGACATAGAAGTCTCCCACTATCTGATGCTCCACTATATCGGTGTAAATATATAAGGTGTTGAAACCCGCCGTGATATCGGCTTTGAAAGGTGGAGTTTTGGCATGACGGCTGGGCACTAACCCTAACATGTGAGCTAGTCTCCCTCCAGCCTGGATGGTGTATGGCCCATTTGTTTTAAACCTAATCTTCCCGCTCACACGGTCATAGTGCAGGAGCGCTTCAGGAGGGTCTGGAGACCTTGTTATCAGGTTGTTCATGACTTCCAGCAGTTCAGGGAGATCAGAATAATAACCCCGTGGCACAATTAAGGGCCATTTCTTGGTCTCATTTGCAATTTCAAAAGGTGTATTAGTATTGAGATTATTCCAAGTGTGTGGGTACTGTATCTCAGCTAGCCCTACTTCCCACTCTCCAGGCAGTTCCAGGGGCTTTGCTAAAGAGATAGTAAAGAATGAAATAGTATTCTGTGGGAAAATGGAAGCGCTACTGTTGCTAGGGAGTAGGATATAAAATCCACTATCCCCCATTTCTCTCTCACCTCTAAACAGGTTCACCAACTTCAGAAGCAAGCACCCAACTGTTGAATTTGCTAGGCCAGCCTAACCATTTGACTAGGTATTGTTTTCTCCTGCCCTGACCTTTAGCGTCAAGAATTTTTTCAATCCTGTACACCTGATTCTCTTTCACATTCACCTTTTGTAACTCTTCAGGGTAAAAGCTCCCAACAACAGCCTCTCCGAGATAATCTTTCAGCAGGAACACAGGCCTCTTTGCAGTTAGGAGGACACGGTCGACAATAAATACTTCAGTGGTAAAATTCTGTTCATAGCCTTTGGCAAATACACCCTTGCTTTTAGAAATCCTCACATGGTCTCCTTTCCTGAGGAGCGGACGCTCCTTTTCTGTTTTTACAGGGGTCCCATATACTGTTTTCCACACAGCTAGAGCATTAGAATCATTGACATCTGCAGGCCTAGCTTTGATTGTTCGGTGAAAAGTATGGTTATAACTTTTGAGAAACAGGGGAAGTACATCAATATAGGTAAAGGTATTTTTAGCTGTGAAATACCTCCACATTTTTGTTTTTAAAGTTCTGTTGAATCGTTCAACAACCCCGGCTTTGACTTCATTATTGGTGACAAAATGGTGAATCCCATGATGCTTTAAGAGACTGCTCACAGATTTGTTTAAAAATTCGCGGCCTCGGTCCGTTTGCAATTTCTCAGGCTTTCGGCCATTTTGGCTAAAAATAGTGTTAAAAGCCCTGGCTACTTCTCTACCAGTTTTGTCCTTTAAAGCCAAAGCCCAGGCATATTTAGACAGAATATCTATTACTGTTAAAATGTACTTGTATCCTCTGTTATACTTAGAAAACTGCTGCATATCCACTAGGTCAGCCTGCCATTGAGAATCCACATTAGATACAACAGTCTTGTTTCTTTTAAAATGCATTTTGGCAGGTCTGTGCAGTGTATAGGCATCTTGGCCAGAAAGCCATTGGGACACCTCCTCTCTTTTAAGATTTTGGCTCTGTATTTTGGCCTCCTGAAGTAGGGCGTTCACACCCCCAAAGCTCCCAGTCTTCCCCGGTGAATAATATATAGAACTCAGAATTTTTTCATGCCCTCCCATTTTCACCTCTCATGTAAGTATGAACACACACATGCAAAACAAACAATTTTTTATTGGTAGAAAAATATCTACATCTTAGGAATGGGGGAAAGATTTAGGGGTTGTAGATTCTTTCCAGCCTGGTTCTCAGCACCGTCGGCCTGCAGGTCTTCATCCTAATTCAATAAAAAAGAAATAAGGAACATTTTATTATTTTTCATTTGGAAAAACAACACACTCATCTCTCCAATGATAACCAACTGCCTAATATTACATGAACTCACCATTGCACTATGGTAGCCTGAATCAGTCTCCATGCTCTCATCCACATGTGAGGGCTGTGGTGGGTCACGATCTCCCTCTTCCATGGGCTCTTCCAGCTGAGTGGCAGGGTTCAAAAGGTCTGCGCCATCAGGCTCATCTGGGCTCTGTGGAGTGTCAGGCACTTTCTTCTTCTGGAGAATGGCTTTTAAATTGCAACGGCAATCACACTCCAGTTCTGAGGCATCATCAATGAAATCCATAATGTCGGGTGTCTTTTCAGGCTCTTTAGCTTCCTTTTTAGGTTTAATATTCAACGGTACAGGAGGGTCAGTAAAACCCACAGGCCCGTGATAATTATCTGGCCAGGAGGCTCTCTTCCTGGGTTGGATTGTCCGGGCTGCAGCAAAACGCCTCGGTGTCTCCATATTGTCTCGCAGAACTTGTCTGGGCATGCCTAAAATGGCGGCTCTGGGAAGTCTAGTACCATTGGTCAGTTAGGGACACGTGACTCTCATGGGGACCAATCAGAAAACAACCTTGGCCTGTTAGGGTCACGTGGAATCAAAGGGGGGCGCTCATTGGAAAACCGGGGGTCACGTGTCTCCATATTGTCTCGCAGAACTTGTCTGGGCATGCCTAAAATGGCGGCTCTGGGAAGTCTAGTACCATTGGCCAGTTAGGGACACGTGATTCTCATAGGGACCAATCAGAAAACACCCTTGGCCAGTTCCGGACACGTGGTTCAGAACAGCCATTGGGTGGGGAGTAGGGTCACGTGGAATCAAAGGGGGGCGCTCATTGGAAAACCGGGGGTCACGTGGACAGGATGTCCCGCCTTAGCATTTCCGGGGGAGGGAGGGACACGCCCACCAGTTTGACAGGTCATCAATCAATCAATTTTGACAGGTCATAAATCATCCTTAGCCACGCCCATCAAAGGGTCATAAATCATTTTTGACAGGAGCTACACAGGTATACTACTCACAGATTATGTACTTGTGTAGAGAATTCAAGCAGAGAGTAGTCTCAGTGCAACGAACTATCCAGGCCTTGAGGAATTATTGTGGAATTATCCAATGTGATGTGGAATTATACAGAATTTTTTGATGAAAAATTTGGAGTCTGGGGGATTCACAGGGGCCACAATTTGGGGACCTAGGAACTGTATATAGCTCATGGATATATTTTGCCCACTTGAAGCCTGCCTTGCCTGCCTGCCTGCCTTCCAATATATACTGTTTTTCATCCATAAGGGATAAACCCCAAATTATCAAAAGACAATTCATTTTTATATGTCTTTCTTTTCCTGACACTTCCCCCCCGTCTTCTTCTTGTTCATCACTCTATTCATGTTTTTTCTCCTTTCTCTCTCTTCCCATTTTTTCCTCTCCTGTGTTGTCTTTTGCACAGTTTGCAAGTCCTAATACGCTTAGATTTTATTTTGCTCATTGCTGTATGCTGATTGCAGCGACAAGTTGTAACTCAGGCTGCATCTACATTGCAGAATCAGTTATTTCATTTCATTACTTTAGTGCAGTTTGACACCACTTTAACTGCCAATGCTATGGAATTATGGGATTTGTAGTTTTGTGAGATACTTAGCTTCATCAGAGAGCTCTGGTGCCATAACAAACTACAAATCCCAGGGTTCCGTAGAATGGAGCCACAACAGTTAAAGCAGCGTCAAACTGCATTAATTCTGGAATGTGGCGGTGGCCTTAGTCTTTGATTTGCATGCAAATGTTCCTGAGTTAAATCTGCAATGAGTAGACCTATGAGAGACATCTATTGGTGCCAGTATAGCAGCGGTTCAGAATCTGTGGCCCTCCAGCTGTTTGAGGTGCAACTCCCATCAGTTGCTGCTAGTACAGCCAATTTAAAGGATAATGGTAATTCCAGTCTAACATTATCCTACACATTTACACATTCCTCATCTCTGCCACAGATGCCTACTTTGTTGTCAGTCAGAGTAGTCAAAGGTGGGCTAGAAAGGAACAAGGTTCCAACTTGGTGCAAAACAGCTTTTACATAGCAAGTTGCAAAGTGTAAGTAAGGGGCTTTCATGGAGCTAAGGTCTTTGAAAGTTCAGTTTGCTTGTTCAGCTTGCCAGTCTATTGTTAGGAGGGAGGGAAATTTAATGAGGAAACCAGTCCTTAGTGACATTTTAGATTAAACAGGTGAGAACAAAACAAAAATGCAAGATGGTATGTAGACTTGCCTTTTATCATTTAATTGCTAACAAGTCAGCTGTAATTATCTGAGACTCCCTATTCTGGGAACTGCACGTCTCCTCCGGTCTGCTAAAAGATTATACCTAAATAGGAAGTATTCCGTGAAGAAATAACTGATTTCAAACAGAAACCATTAAGCAGTAGCATTTAGGGGGATAAACTTCTCAAATTTTAGGAAGTTTAAGCATTTTCATTGGATATTACCATTTCCTCTGAAAGCGAGATAGCAGATTAGCAGGATGTTCTCTTAATAATGGCATGGTTGCTGGATATGCTTCATCAGTTGTTAGAAAACTATGCTGCACAATCTGATTTTTTATTTGAGGGGGAAAATCCTCTTGTCTTTAAGCATGTGGGAGCAGTGTGTGTGTGGAAAATCTTTATAAATGCAAGACTCTTTATTGCTATTTGTGTCATACCAACCTAAGGATTGTTACACAAGTATGCCATCATATACTGGTATGTGTTTAGTCAGAGGCTGTAATGAGTGGGGGCTTCCATTTCCACAGGGGCAATGAAACTGTTCTGGACTTCCCCTTTAGCTTTACAAGAGCTATCCGAGGTTCTGGTCCTTACGGCCAAAGTTTCTCCTGGAAAGCATCTTTAAAGTTCAGATTAATCACACCACTGACATGGTGGGAGCCACCAGCCACCAATAATCAAAGGGTCGATAAATATTTTTGGTGGGTAGGCACACCTGTACACCAATTCTTTTTTCCAAATCTTTTATATAGATCTTGAGCCAATAGTTAAAGATTTTCCATCCCTTGGCTCCATTCATCAGAATTGAGACTGCAATCAAGACGGAGACTTGGAAGGACAACCATGAAGGAACTAGATAGGATACTGAAATGTAAAGATATATCATTGAAAACCTAAGCTAGGATTGTCCATGCCATTGTATTTCCCATTTTTATGTATGGTTGTGACAGCTGCGCAGTGAAGAAAGCTGGCAGAAAAAAAACACCCCAATCTAATTTGACATGTCGTTCTGGAGCTGGAGAAGGGTTCTACAGATACGATGGATTACTAAAACATATAAATGGGTTCTAATCTGAACTGGACAGTTAAAGCAAGATCAAACTGCTAGATATGTGTGCTGTAGCTACATTCCTAGTTTTAAGTTGCTTTTTGTTGCTTCAGCAGCTTAGAGGCACATTCTCTTTTCAAAATTAATTAACTACAGGATGTTCATGTTATAAGAGCAGTCACTGAGGAAGCTTCTACTTTGCCCATTCCTGGTTTCTCTAAACTTGATTCCTGTATAGTGCTGTTGAGGGTTATACTGAATGAAGTCGTCTCTTACTAAGGCTGCATCCACACTGCAGAAATAATCCAGTTTGACACCTCTTTAACTGCCATGGCATAATGCTATGGAATTCTGGGATTTGTAGTTTGTGATATATTTAGCCTTCTCTGTCTGAGAACTCTGGTGCCACAAGAAACCACAAATCCCAGGATTCCATAGCATTGAGCCATGGCAGTTAAAGCAGTGTCAAACTGGATTATTCTTGCAATGCAGATGGAGCCTAAGACTACTGCAGCTTTTCAGTGTGCACCGTATTACATATGTCAGTGCTGTTGAACCTGAGCTCCCCAAGGTGTTGTTGTACTCTGTGTTGTTATTGTGCGCCTTCAAGTCATTTTTTTACTTATGGCGACTCTAAGGTGGCCCATCACAGGGTTTTCTTTGCAAAGTTTATTCAGTTTCTCTTGCCTTCCTCTGAGACTGAGAAAGTATGATTTACCCAAGATCATCCAGCAGTTTCCCATGCCTCAGCAGGAATTCCAGTCAATTGATCCCAAAGGGATGGGGTATAAATAAATTTTATTATTATTATTATTATTATTATTATTATTATTATTATTATTTCAAACCCTGGTCTCTCAGTGTCCTAGTCCAACATTCAAACCACTACATCACACTGGCTCTCTGTTCCCATCAATGATGATGAGAGCTGTAGTTCATCGACATCAGAAAGACTGCCGGATTCCCAGCCCTGACACACAGGAACTAGAAAGAAGTGAAACAACCACCAGCCTATCCAAAGCAAAGCACAAAAAAAGGGTACAATGCATTACTCTTTTATGAGAACCCTTTGTTGCTGGGAGATAATACTGTAGCTACTACACTGGGGACTCTGCCACACTTTAATTACCTGCAGCAAACCTGTAAAATTCTGACTCACTTCCCCACTGCTGATGGTGTAACAGCTGAAGATAAAATGAAAGCAATTCCTCTTAGCAGTACAGAGGCTCCCATCTCCCATCTGACATGATGGGCTGTAACTTACCAGTGGTTCTGGATTGTACTAGCCCATTAGAGGAGCTGCCAGTTGCTGAAAAGCTACCAGGTTCTACGTATAAGAAACACAAATCCATTTATTATACACAGCAGTACAGACCATTAAGTGCATTATCTTTCTCGTTTAATCTTATTATTTTAGCGGTTTAGGGATAGCTTAATTGGCAGAGATGGGCGAGTTGTAATGTACACCAGCAGTCACCAGAAAAATTAGCATGTTTCTGATTTGTCCCTTCTGTGTTCCTGCACAGTCTTTCTGACTCTTTCCAGGGGCCCTTTCACCTAGGAAATTATAACACTATTTATTTGCCATGGAGGCATCTTGTGGAATCCTAAAATCTGTAGGCTGGTTTGGCACTAGAGCTCTCCAGCTGAAAATTCTAAATACTCCTCCCTAAACTGCAAAGCCTTGGATTCTACAGGATGGAAACATGGCAGTTAAAGTGGAATCATAGTGCTATAATTGTATAGTGTGAAAGAGTTGCAAATCATGGCAGGTAATTGGGTTGAGGACTATACTTGCATAAAACTTTCTTGTGCCATTAAAAGACTGCAGGAGTCTGGTGTTTCTGCTGTTACAGCTGTGTGTGTATTTTTTTTTTTTTAAAAAACACCTCAAAATCTCTATCACAGCCGAATGACCAAAATGCATCCCTCACCACTGATAACTTTAAAAACTTTATTAACTTCTGAAGTTGCTGTCTTGATAGTGATTTGGCTAGTCCATAAGTCATCACAAAGGGTTGCTGACAGTTTCAAGATGTACATCTGCAGACGGCTGCAAAAATCAAAGCGCCAGATGTAAAAGTTATATATTAATGTGGTCTGCCGGGGGTGGGGAGAGCCATCACTCAATGACACTTTTAAAATAAGCAGCTTTACTTAAAGGACACCATCAGGTGAAATACATTATGGGCTAGGACATGGTAATCACTGTGATCTCTGCAATATGAGTACAGAGCAGCTGAAATAATAATAAAAAAGTCTGCTAATGATATAAAAGAACAGAACTGGAAAAGACTTAGGGATTAGCTAGGAGAAAGAACAGGAGATGCTTTTACACCCATATAGCCAATGGTGCTGCCAAGTATGAAGGGTGTCTGGGCACTGGGGTTTCTCTACATAAGTGCTTCTTAGATGATGATGATGATGATATTTATTTATATCCCATCTTCCTTCCAGTACAAAAATTCAAGGCAGCTAATATGACATCTGATATGAGGGAATATCAGGTCCCTTCCCCCATTTGCCAGAGACCAGCACTATAGTTCTGCTCATTGACTGCGGCCTTGTGTGCACTGCAGAAATAAAGCAGCTTGACACCACTTTAATTGCCATGACTCAATGCTATGGAATTTCAGGATTTGTAGTTTTGTGAGATATTTAGCCTTCTCTGTCAGAGAGCTCTGGTGCCCCACCAAATTACAAATTCCAGAATCCCATAGCATAGAGCTATGGCAGTTACAGTGGTATCAAATTGCATTACTTCTGGAGTGCAGATGCAGTGTACAGCTGTTTCTTTCTTTCTTGAAGATTTTCCACTGAACAGCAGTCAATACCTCACGGACTGACAGTGGTCTATATACCACCACTTTGAGTAGCCCTGCTCTTACATCACCCTAGCTGCTATTTTCTCTGTTGCTGTAGTATCATTTCTCTGCTTCCACTTTCCACTACTATTGCGTGTTTGTTTGCTGGCAGCTAGACATGCTTTCCTCATAGGCCACGTGGGATTTATGCAGCAGCCCCAAGTAGTCCATTGCCAATCTGAAAATGGCATTGTTGAAAAGTGCAGAGGTCCAATAGTATAGGCACAATTTTTCTTTTCTCTCAGCACTGTTTGCAAAACAGCCTAGCAGCAAGACCTTAGTAAACCTACCACATGGTTTGATATTAGGTCAATTTTTCTCCTTTGACGTTAAAGTTCTAGTGGGAGTTTCTCCAACAGATTGGCAGCAACCATACCCTCCAAATGTCTGGATTTGGCAGGGAACAGTCCCAGTTAACCCTCTGTTGTTCCACATCTTTATTTGCTTTTAAAATGCTCCAGTTCGCTCTCCTCCTCCTCTTCCTCTCCCCCCTTGTCCTCAGCTTATTTCAATTGCTACAAGGCACAGAATTAGTTTGCACACAGTTAACTCAGCAGGAGGAAGCTGCTATCCAAAGAAAGATGGGGGAACTGGAGGTTCTCCACCAACTGTCAGCTTCACTTTAAATGTTGTGGAAATTAGCTTTGCAAGAGGCTGGGTATCCTTTAGGACAGTTGTCATCTGCGCAAGCAGCTGTGCAATACTGCTATTTGCAATAAAGAGAACATCATGAAACCACCATGCAATGCCACAGGTAGTGATCTATGCTTCACAAGCATGAGTGTGGGATCTTGGCCATTGGTTGGGAGATTCTTGGAGATATGCCCAAACACCTTACTTGTACATCATCTGCTTAGGGGTGACCAGCTGCTGCCAGAGTAAAAGAGGAAAGCAAAGGCGAACCCCCTCTGAAGAAACTTGCCAAGAGAAGGCTACGATGGGATCACTTTGGGGGTCACCATAAATTTGAAATGACTTGAAGCCATACAACAACAACATTAACCAACAATTCTCTGGGTGGTGAACAGTCTATTTCAAAATAGAAACACAACAATAATGCATTACAACAGTAAAGGAGGATATACTAACAGGATAAGTAGCAGAGGATAAAACATTTCAGCACATAAAGCCAAATTCAAAATAAAATCAACACGAGAGCAACATGTTGAAGTATGGCAACTGTTTTTTAAAATGTCCGGGAGAATAAAAAAGATTTTCTTCACCTGACTCCAGAAAGACACTAATGTAGGGACCAGATAGGGTGCCATCACTAAAAAAAAGTCCTGTGGTTTCCTAGTAGCTCAGAGACACTTGGAAATGAAGAAACCAATGAATGTCTTTCTTGGTAGATAATAAAAGGTCAGCCACATGGCATCCTTGACATGATGGCAGTTCTGTTCAGCTGCATTTCAGTGACTTGGATTAGACCGTATTAACTCTAGGGGCCTAACCAGATCCACCACTGCAACGTCATTTTGACAGAAGTGAGCAAGTTAATGGTGCATACAAGGTGATCTGCAGAGAATGTGAGGTGCTCAAGCTATGTGACTGCATTGTTTTATGGAGTTGGTGAGTGGATTGTATTCATCCATCATTGCCAAGCATGGTTCTTACATTCAGCAAACTGCCAAAGCTAGAAAAGTAATTTATTTTTATCCAGATTGGTTTGTTGATTCCTGTATAAAAGAATGGGACATGACAAAAGGAAAAGGGAGGAAAATTCAAAGAAAAGACTGGTAAAGGGTGACATGTAAAAAGAATCACAAATACTGAACAAAACTTCCATACACAGAAGAAAGAGAATAAGTTTTATTACTCCATGCTAGCTATCCCTATCTCCATCTTTAGGTACCAGACTCTCTCATTCTGCCCTATCTTTAATTAAATACTGCAAAGCAAAGTTTCCAAAGCAGTAGAGGTTGTTTTATTAGCTTACATGCAAGCTGCTTTTTTTTTTTTTGATTAAAATAAAATCCAGTTCCTGCTTTGCAATAACAAAACAAAAACAAATGGTTTTAAAAATCTGTTTGCAAAGAAATCCCTTCCATGTAGAAAGCTCACAGCTATTATCCTGGGGCCCTTTCACACTACACAGTAACAATCCTATGACTTCACTTTAACTGCCATGGCTGCTTACTATGGAATCCTGGGGCTTGTAGTTCAGAAAGGCCCTAGAGCTCTCTGGCTGAGAATTCCAAGTGCTCCTCTCTAAACTTCAAATCTCATGGAAGCATGAAAGATAAAGGGCAATCATAGTGCTATAATTGTATTAGTATAAAAGGGGACCTTCAAATCTGAGAAGAAAAGAAAGACATTTATATATATACATACACGCACAGAGTCCACGCTAGTGCTAACCAACATATGTCAACAGATATGGAAAACAAAATGATGGCCAACAGATTGGAAGCAATCAATATACATCCCCATCCACAAAAAGTGAGACACAAGAGACTGTGGCAACTATAGGACCATAGCACTGATCTCCCACGCAAGCAAAATCATGCTCTTAATTCTGCAACATAGACATCAACCATACATGGAGAGAAAAATCCCAGCGATTCAAGAAGGGTTCAGGAAAGGAAGAGGCACTAGGGACCACATTGCAAACATATGATGGCTAATGGAGCACACCAGGGAATTCCAAAAGAAAATCAGCATGTGCTTTATAGACTATAGCAAAACATTTAACTGCATAGATCATGAAAGGCTATGGAATGCCCTTAAAGACATAGGAGTGCCAACACATCTGATAATCCTAATGAGAAATCTGTACTCAGGACAAGAGGCTACTGTCAGAACAGAACATGGAGAAACAGAATGGTTCCCATTTGGCAAAGGGGTCAGACAAGGCTGTATCCTCTCACCCTATCTGTTCAACTTGTATGCAGAACATATTATAAGAAAAGCAGGCTTGGACACAGAAGAAGGAGGAGTGAAAATAGGAGGAAGGAATATCAACAATCTAAGATATGTAGATGACACCATAGTACACCTACTAAGGTAGATCAAAGAAGAAAGAGCAAAGACAGGCTTAATGCTGAACATAAAGAAAACAAAAATAATGACCACCAAGGACCTTCACAAGTTCAACCTAGACAATGTAGAAATAGAAATAGTAAAAGAATTCCCATACTTGAGATCAAACATTGATAGAAATGCGGTCTGCAGTCAGGAAATCAGAAGAAGACTAAGAATGGGGAGGGCAGCCATGAAAGAACTAGAAAAGATTCTAAAATGCAAAGATACTGTACAACTGAGCACAAAAGTTAGAATCATAAAAGCCATCATATTCCCTGATAATAATAATAATAATAATAATAATAATAATAATAATAATAATTATTATTTATACCCCGCCCCTCTGAGCTCAATCGGGGCGGCTCACACGTAATAAAAGTACAAAATACATTCAAACCCCTATTCCCTCCCCCCCTTAAAAAAGTATTAAACCAACAAAGATTAAAACCAAACAAATTAAAACAAACAGAGATCAATAACAATGAATCAAAGGGAGAGACGGTGGTCACAGTTGACTAGGAGGCAATAGGAAAGTTCCTGGAGGGCTCCCCTAAAAGGGGTTTCTGAGGCCGGGATATCTATCCTGGAAAGGCCTGCCGGCAGAGATCCATCTTAACAGCCTTTTAAAAGCTGTCTAAAGATGTAAGCAGATGGATCTCATCCAGCAGGCCATTCCATAATCTGGGGGTGACCATAGAAAATGCCCTCTGGGAGGTAGCCAAAAGCCTAGCTTTTTGTGGCTGGAGCAAATTCCTCCCAGAGGACCGGAGTGAGCGGGGAGGATTGTAGGGGAGAAGGTGGTCCCGAAGATAGTTTGGACCCAAGCCATTTAGGGCTTTAAAGGTTATAATCAACACTTTGTACTGGGTTCAGAAACTAATAGGCAGCCAGTGGAGGGACTTTAATACTGGAGTAATATGGTCCCTCCTAGATGTACCAGAAACTACTCTGGCTGCCATATTTTGTACTAACTGCAGTTTCCAGAGGAAGCACGAGGGTAGCCCCATGTAGAGTGCATTACAGAAATCTAGACGTGAGGTTACCAGCGCGTGCACAACAGTCTCAAGGTCCCTTACTTCCAGAAAAGGGTGCAGCTGGCATATCAGCCGAAGCTGATAACAGGCACTCCTGACTGTAGCATTTACCTGATTCCTCATCAGGAGCGACGAGTCAAGGAATACCCCCAGACTGCAAACACAGTCCTTTACAGAGAGTGTGACCCCATCCAGTACCGGAGGTTGCAGCCCAATTCTTGGTTTCGGGGCCGCTACCATGAGCACCTCCGTTTTGTCTAGATTCAGTCTCAATCTGTTTTTCCTCATCCAGCCCATTACTGCCCGAAGACATTCATTAAGAGAGGAGACGCCATCGGAATTCGAGGCCGACGAACGTGACATGGAGAAATAGATTTGGGTGTCATCAGCGTCCTGATAACACCCAGCTCCATAACTCCAAATAATCTCACCCAGCGGCTTCATATAGATGTTGAATAACATCGGGGACAAAATAGCACCTTGTGGAACACCACAGGTGAGCTCCCTTTTTCTGGAGCAGCTGTCCCCGAGCTGCACCCTCTGGGATCTGCCCAAGAGGAAGGAATGGAACCACTGGAGCACAGTGCCTCCAATTCCCAGCCCTCCCAGGCGATCCAAGAGGATGCCATGATCTATTGTGTCAAAAGCCGCTGAGAGGTCTAAGAGTACCAACAGGGTCACACTACCCCTGTTGATGCTCAGATGCAGATCGTCTGTCAAGGCAACCATGGCGGTCTCAACCCCAAAGCCTGTCCTGAAGCCAGTTTGAAATGGGTCGAGTTACCGTGTATGGATATGAGAGCTGGACAATTAAGAAAGATGATAGGAAGAAAATCAATTCATTTGAGATGTGGTGCTGAAGAAGAGTGCTGAGGATCCCATAGACAGCCAAAAGAACAAACAAATGGGTCCTAGAGCAGATCAAGCCGGAAACCTCCCTGGAAGCCAAGATGACCAAACTGAGACTGTTGTACTTTGGACACATCATGAGAAGGGATGACTCTTTGGAAAAAAACAATAATGCTGGGGGAGGGAATTAGGAAGAGAGGAAGGCCACATGCCAGATCGATGGACTCTATTAAGGAGGTCATAGTTATTAAGCCATTGAGGACAGAGAGGCTTGGAGATGTCTCATCCCTATGGTCACCATGAGTTGAGATGAACTCGAGAGCTGTTAACAACAACCAAAAATACACTCACACAACTGTGCCAGAGAGAGAGAGAGAAAGAGATAGAAACTTTTTAGACACTTCCCAGAATCCTCCAGTCACATGGCTACTGGGATTCTGGGAGTTGTAATTGAAAACAATGAGTTGTACATCCTCTGTCAATAAGGCTGTAAGTCTTATACTAATTAAAGTCACTTCTTTCTACAAATGATTATACAAAACTGCACAATTTTGTATAATTCTGCTTGAACATTAATTGCAAATTTTATTAAACATAGTGGAAAACCCTTGCAGATATAGCATCTTAAGGTTGCTTCCTGTCCTTTACCTACTTACTTTGGAATTATCACTGAATACACTTGGACTTATTTGTGAATATATATCTTTTTGCTAATATGCTCAGATGTGGCAGGAGAAAAAAAAAAGACAAAAGAAAAGACTACATATACAACTCTGCCACATTACATCTATCAAGCCCTGCTCCAGCAAATTTGCAAACCAGAACAAAATGATGACATACCAGGGGAGCCTTCCTATTTTCCTTTCAAATAAATAAATATTTGTCAAAACAAAAAAGCTGTAAGGACAATCAAATTGCCCCCCCCCTGAGGTTTCATGTGGTTTCATGCACTGCTCTGGTGCCACAATAACCTACATTTCCCAGGATGCCATAACATTGAGCCATGGCAACTTAGGGGTCAAACCAGATTATTTCTGCAGTGTGGATGTAGCCAAGGTTGATTTTGGGTGGTCAGTGGGCGGGCTTTAGGTGGGGCTTAGGTGCTCTTTGCTTATAAGTGATCAGGGGAGAAGAAGAGGTGAACATTTCCATTGGATTTCCTTTCAATGGTCAAAGTAACTAAGAATCTTTTTTTCTTTTGTCCATTGGCAGATGACCAGTCCCCCTCCCCCCCTGCACCAGGTCAACTGGGACTTGTCAGAGAAGCCAAGAATGGAAAATTTTGTTCACTGCCCCATCTACTTTTGCAGGTGAGTAGCTCAGTTCCAGAATATCTCTTTCTCTCTCTCTCTCACACACACACACCTGGAAATGACACCCTAAAAAGCATGTATTTCATTACCCTTGCTCCACTGTTCTTGGTGCTACTGACTTGATTAATTACTGGCAGACTAATTGCTACTTTAATTGTTGGCTTTCATCAGCCAGTGATTAAATAAGTCTATTCCAAATCAGGAAGTGCCCCTCCAGAAGAAAAAGCCTTATAAAATATAAGACTGTTTTCATTTCATTTAATATGTTTGTGAGGCAAGCATCTCTGCATGTGTACACATGTGTGCCAAACCAGGAAAAGGGGAGGAGGTGGTGGCTGGTCCCAAATGCTGCGTGTGATAAGCTGTTAGCATGAATGAAAGTTGCAATGCCAGAAAAGTTCCTTAAAGTGCAATAGGAAAGAGAGCAATCCCACTTGTATAGCATTTTTGAAAACAACTCTATTTTAGTGGAAGAACAGCCTTGATAAATTCCATAGTTTGGTGAGGCTGCTTAGAACTCTTAACTAGAGAAAACTATCCCCAGATAATTTCCTGGCATAAAGACAGGGGTGTAGTGAATGGGTAGGCAAATGAGGACATCTCTAAATTATAATTCTGTTTGGGTGGGTGGCATAAGGATGATGTGGGGGCAGAGTTGGGGCGGCTGATGTGTGGTCACCACACCCCTACTCCACCCCCAGGCCACTGAGGGCCTTTGCAGACTGCCAGAAATAGTACAAATTGAGTCCACTTTAACTGCCCTGACTCAATGCTAGGGAATCATGGGAACTGTAGTTTATTGTGGCACCAGAATTCTCTGACAGAGATGGCTCAATGTCTGGCAAAAAATACAATTCCCATGATTCCCTAGCACTGAGCCAGGGCAGTTAAAGTGGACTCAATTTGCACTATTTCTGGCAGTCTGCAAAGGCCCTTATAGTCTCAAAGGTGCTACAAGATATCTCTACATACTCCCCCCACACTGCCATTTTTCTCTCTTTCCACCCAATGAAAATGGTCTTGTCTTCACTCCTGGGTGAAGTTATGAAACTGTTAAGTCTATGGACGTTTTCACACTTGGGTCTAAAGCCGCATTGAAGCAATGAAAGAATCATACCGGAATGGATCCTGCAGCTTCAGATCGGTGACAGCAGCATCATTCCGGTATGATTCTGGCCGCGGCAGATGCAATTCCTTTTAAAAAGAGGAATTGCAAAGAACGGGGCTGATGCCGGGGATGGGACAGGATGGGGCGGGGTGGGGCGGGGCTTGCTGCGACGTCGTTTGAACACGCGGAGAAAGGACCCGGAATGATGCCGGGGATGGCACTGGATGTCGGGGATGGCACTGCGACGTCGTTTGAACACACTGGCAAAGGAGCCGGCATGGGGCTGGAGTGAGGTAGGATTGCTTCTGCCTTAAGCCCAGTGTGAAAACGTCCTATGTTTCAAATAAGCCCTAAATATAGATAAGCACCAACTATACTAACTGCTCCTAGCTTTTTAATACTGAAATGAAGGTGTTTTTTGTTTTGTTTGTTATTTGGAGAGCTGATAGATGCCCATTAGGGTGCAGAGTGGTTGGAACAGATCCATTTTCCTCAACAGTATTAAGATGAATTGAAAGGCCCTTGTATCCAAGTATGCTCTTGAGTCAAGAGTCTGGCAAGTAGCATCAAGTGCTAGCAATATCTGGAAAAGAAACCCAGCACCCACTGTACACTTATGATGAATGGAGCCCCCATTCATCTGAGGACCTCTCCCAGACAACAACACTCAAATGTTTGTGGGAGGTGCATGCTAATGAGTGTTTACATCACAGCTGATGAGATGCCAATCAGTTGGGCAGAACTGGGAACTTCAATAATCTTCTAAGCAGAGGTTTTAAAAAGCCTTTTTGGACCATGCGATCAGAAAGTCTTTCTTTTGTCTGTCTTAGGGCTGTTTGCCTGAGATAGGGGGGTTGCAGACTGCCAGAAATAGTGCAAATTGAGTCCACTTTTAGGGTTAGGGTTAGTGCTAGGGAATCATGGGAATTGTTTTTTTTTGGTGGGGGGGAGATTGAGCCTTCTCTGTCAGAGAGCTCTGGTGCCACAATAAAATACAGTTCCCATGATTCCCTAACCCTAACCCTAAAAGTGGACTCAATTTGCACTATTTCTGGCAGTCTGCAACCCCCCATAGATGACCTGATGCTGGTCGAGTTGGGCAATGAAGTTCAGGCTTCCAGCATCCAGAAACATCAAGGACTTCAAATCCTATCTGGACTTGTAATGGATTAGGAACATGTAATAGCTAGTAACGTTAGCCCTTTGGATTAGCTGAAACGACTGTATTCTGTAACTTACATTTCTCTGTGCCTGCAAGACAAGGAGGTTATGCATGTAATGATATCCTTTGCTCTTAGAATAAAGCTTTTCTTTAAAAAGTACCTTGTCTTTCTCTCACATTCCTTCTTCATGTGCCTTTGGCTCAGCTAGAAGTTTGCTTAAGTTGGCAAGAGGAAAGGAACTCTAAGGGGGGTTGCAGACTGCCAGAAATAGTGCAAATTGAGTCCACTTTAAGGGTTAGGGTTAGCGCTAGGGAGTCATGGGAATTGTTTTTTTTTTGAGACATTGAGCCTTCTCTGTCAGAGAGCTCTGGTGCCACAATAAAATACAGTTCCCATGATTCCCTAGCATTAACCCTAACCCTAAAAGTGGACTCAATTTGCACTATTTCTGGCAGTCTGCAACCCCCCTAAATCACTTAGTAAAGTCCTGATGTGTTGCTGAGGGAGATTATTCTAATTAATCAGGTAGTGGCAGCTCAGTTAGATGGTCTCAAGGGGTCCCATTCAGCTCAGCAGGAGTGGAAGGGGGGGGGGGAATCTAGAAGACCTGTGCTAATGATCTGCCTGTGTGCAAGGAGTCCAAACAGGGTTGTAGGGTTGGCTCTGAGCCACAAGAGATCATAACATGGTGGCAGCAGATTGGAAGGGATGGTGTACAGGGGAGAGGCTGTTTAACTCTGAGGCTCTGAGGAGCATTTGTGCTTCTTTCTCTGAAGATGCCAGCCACAGATGCTGGCGAAACATCACAAAGAGACTCTTCTAGAACATGGCCACACAGCCCGAAAAACCCACAAAAAACTAAGCATTTGTGCTTGTTTGTTGGTTCTGTCCTCACAGCCTGGAGTGGCTTTGGAGGATCATTTTCTTTCTTTGGCTGTTTAGCAAGAGAAAGAGGGGGGGGGTGCAGGGAGGAGGCTGGTGGCTTGCAGTGGAGGCGCTGGAGTTTTTCTCTTGTCCTGTGTGTGCTTTTGATGTTTTGCTGTTAGGAGAGGAAGGGATTTTGGCCCAGGCTGAACCATTCGATGCTAGCAGCTGTTTGATTTGTTTTGCACTTGTGGTTTTGCTGCTTCTCTGGACAAGGAGTGGCTGCATCCCTTTGAAAGTTTTTTTCCCTTTTTCTTTTCTCTGGAGGGGGGGAGAAAAGAGTTTTAAAAGTTAAAAGTGGCTAGTGAAGCATTTTCCCCTTTCTCTCTCACCCTACACTGGAGTTCTGGGGGTGGGGGTGGGGAGCTGGTTGAGAAGGACAACAAATTGCTCTTCTGGTCACTGGAAAGAAGAGCGCTGGTTGACAGGGCAACTGATTGGCTGGCAAAGGACGTTACCACACTGGCCCTAAAGCAGCGTCATTTCAGCCTCATTTCAGCCTCGTTTCAGCCTCATTTCAGACTTTTTTTCCGTGTGTTCACACGACGTCGCAGCAAACCCTGCCCTTCCCTACCTCATTTCAGCGTCATTTCAGCCTCATTTCAGTCCTTTTGAATTCCGAGAGTTTTAAGGAATACACTCGAGCGGTCGGCACTATGCCGGAATGATGCTGATCTCGGCATAGGTATGAACACGAGATCCTTGTCATGCCGCATTTCCTCTTTTTATGGCCCATGGTTCCTCGCGGTGATGGGTGATGGGTACATGGATATAATAGTGATAATATCAACAATAACAACAACAACAACAACAACAACAACAACAACAATAATAACAATAATAATAACAATAATAATAATAATAATAATAATAATAATAATCTTTCTTTTCTGATGTTTCTCTTTCCTCAGGTGTGGATACCTGGCTGCCAGCATCTCGGAGGCCGTGGTACCTGGTCGTGTGTGAGTAGTGTTATCTTGAATAAATGTGTTACATCTATTCCTTGTATATATCAGGGGTAGGCAACCTTTCCCCTTTAAGGGCCGAGGGACTTCAGCTCCCAGAAGCCTCAGCCATGTTGGCCAATAGCCCCATGTTGGCCAGTAGCTCTTGGGGTTCTGGGAACTGAAGTCCCTCGGCCCTTAAAGGGGAAAGGTTGCCTACCCCTGGTATATATAGTGGGGGGGGGGCAGTGGAGGTGGTAATTTGGTTGGGAGAATACTGTGGGTGATGGGTAGATGGACATAATAGTGATAATAACAACAACAACAGAAACAATAATAATAACAGTAATACTTGCTGTTATTGTTGTTATTGTTGTTATTGTTATTTTTATTTATAACTCGCCCCTCTGCACAGCAATCGGGACGGCTTACATCATAACATAATCAATAACAACTAAGAGCGATTACCACCTCCCCCCATAAAATTTTTTAAACCAGACATGGATTACAAACAAATTAGAAATAGAAAGATAGATAGATGGATAGATAGATACATAGATAGATAGGTACATACAGGGATAGAGGGATGGAAAGGTGTGCATATATATATAATATATATATATATATATATATATATATATATATATATATACAATATATACATACATGTATATATTTGTTACATGCGCATTTTTCCATGTATCTATCTACTTTTACTATATATTTACATTTACATTCAATATATATCTACATATTACACCTGACGTGCATGGGTGACTTATCAAAGCACCCCCGAAATGGGCTCTTCTTTTGTACGGTGGGGGAAAAGCAGTACGTCCATCCACTTCTGCCTCCTGCCATGCAGGAATGCCATTTCTATGCACCACCCCAAGGGGCCCTTTCCGACTGTGCTTCGATGTGCATTTCAGCGGAGATGGCTCCACAAATGGCATAGCACATGTTTCCCTGCTTGGGCGCCCGGTTGTGAGGGGAAGTTTTAACAATGTTTGTTTGGGCGGTTTTTTCTTTTGCATGCATTTCACAGCTCTTGGCCCTCGGCTAATAAGCGAGACATATCAGGTAGTGCCCTTTGCCGATTTGAAAAATGGTAATCGTTTCACCTTTTCCTCTGATCAATTGAACTTTTCCTCAGCTCCCTTTCTTTTTGGCCCGCCAGGGAATGCTCTGTCTTCTAATATCTTACAGTGTGTAAGAGAAGAGAGACACTATTGTTAATCTATTCTCGTGGTCCATTCCCTTCTAGTTCTAGTGATTTCCCTGCTTTCTCTTTCAGATACACTGCGTCCTAGATATCGAGATGCTGGTGCAAAGGAGTGAAAAGGGCGCGTTGAAGAGTCTATGTTTTCCCAACATCCCACCTCAGATAATTAAAGAAAGATGCCATGCAGTATTTTTGACAAAAAATATAGTATTTATTTTAACAATATGATTCCTGTTGTTTTTATTTATACACATTCATTACTAATGATTTTTAAAAGAAACAATGGGGAGAGAGGGATGGAGAAATTAATAAAAAATAAAAAACCTCTGACTGTTCTCGCACACGGCAGAGGGGGGTGGGATGGAAAAATCAAATAAAAGTCACTCCTGAGGTGGAGACTGATGCACACGGAAATGGTCGAACCACGTGTCCAGCTGGTCCACCTTTCTTTCCAGTTATCCAATTCTTTGAAGAATCGCCCCCACAGTGTTTTCCAGACTGGCAAGGAGTTCTCGGACTGGAGTGTAGGGGGAAACAAGAAGAAAGAATACATTATTGTTTGTTTGCTAAATTGATGTGTTCGCATGTGGTATTATTTTCTTTTTAGAATGTCACATGAAAACCTGGACGTTCATCAGCAACGTCTGGTGGCTCGGGTGGGTGATCCTCATCATCGGCTGGCTGTGGAACAGCCTGCTGCTCCACAACCTGCCCCTCGGCAGGGTCTTCCTGGCCTTCCACCGGGGGGGGACTGGGTCTCCCTACTCCCTCTTCCTCGTCCTCCTCTTTGTGGGGGGGTGTTCTGCCCTCGGGCCTATGTGGCGCTTGCTCCGGGGGCTCGTCTGCTCTTGCCTCGACTTGTCCTGGAAAAAAAGACATTATAGAACAGTGTAGATTAATTACGGCTGACTTATGGGCATTAACATTGCTGAGCTGGTTTTTTTGCCATAACTAAAGTTAGTACATGTAAACATAAATGCAAAGATTAGGTAAGTATAGGTTAACATTAACAGAAATAGTAATGTACAGATATACCCCCCCGCCATAGGTGCTAATACATGTTGGGCTGCAGTGGAGGGAATTACTTACTTTGTGGTCTCCTTGCAAGCCTGCCGTCGGGGCATCCTGCCTTTTCCCACAACTGCCGAAGCCGCCTATAGAAGGGGGGCCTTGCTTCTGGAGGAGGGTCCCCGTGGAACAAATTTCTAGATTTGTAAAAAGCATTTCTTAACACTTTTACTTTTGACCTGACTTGGCCAATGGTTTGCTCGAATCCTCTTCTTGCCAGTTGTCTGGCCAGCCGCCTGTAGATGGAGTGATTTGGGTGTGTGCTTGACCCAATCAGCAGGGGGAGGTTGCGACTAGCATCCATGAGGTCCAGAAGGGCCTCAACTTCCTCTGGCAGCCACATTCGCCACCTGCTTGCCATCTCCATGGCTATCTCTATGGGCAATGTGCTTCCTGGACCAACAGGTGTCGCCACGATGGAAGCAGCATTTTCGCGCATGCGTAGACACCCCGACGCCTGGTTATTCTCCATTGCCCGCTGCACGTGGCGCTCAGTTTGTTTGTAGCAGCTTGGCTGGATACATACCTTGGCGCCATCATCATCATTGCGGTTGCCACTTTTTCGGCTGGCTTTTTTATTTACTTCTGTTTAGAAACAGATGGAAATGGCTTCCTCTGGAAATGCTGGCGGATCCCAGAAAAAGCCAGGAAGGGGGGTCGCTTGGTCCCACAGGGAGCTCGCAGAGCTCATTCCTCTGTGGGGTGAGGAGAAAGTCCAGAGGGGCTTACTCCTTAAGCATCGCAATGCTGAAATTTATTTGGACATTTCTCAAAAGTTACAAGAAAAGGGGATCAACCGAACACTGGATGAAGTAAGAAATAAATGCAAACTACTTCGGGCAGACTTCAGGAGAGTATCTAACCACAACAACATAAGTGGAAATCCCCCAGTTTCCTGTCCTTTTTATGAGGAAATAGCGAGATTTTTAGGAAATGACAGGGATATTTTTCCAAAAAAATTATGCAAAAGCACTAAGGTTGTGAGGAGAGCTCTTGCGGAAGAACCACAGGAGGGGCCCTCCACGCAGGCAGCCCCAGAATCACCAGGGGAAGGAACGTCGGGCGTGGGTAACGTTCAAGGTAGGTATTTTTTAAACCATGTGCTTGAGGTTTTTTTTGGGGGGGGGATGTTTGCTTAGAAGGGAGGGATTAATATTTTTCCCTGGGTTGCATTTAATCCATATGTATAGTGTGCTGTTGCACGGTATAACCCCCCCAAAAGGAAATTTGAAATCTTTACTATGGAATTCTGGGTAATTTTTTTTAATGGCTGTAGAGTTTAGGGGGTGGGGGTTAGGGTTATATGTGCACCCCTGAGAAAGCCCTGTGCACTCCTGCCTTGTTTCTTGGAGCTAGCCATGGGGAAACATCTAGAGAGGTATATATGTTTATATATATATGTGTATATATGTATGTAATATATATATATATATATATATATATATATATATATATATACACATATATACATATATATACATGTATATATATATACATATACATATATATATATATATATAGAGAGAGAGAGAGAGAGAGAGAAATATTGCTATACACATAGATATCCGTAGTGAGATAGATCTAGAGATCTTAACATGGATTATTTCACATGTATGCATTCTTCTCGGTGTCTTGTTAGTCACAGTACATGTACGAAGGTTACCCTCCACAAGTGTGTGTATAATTATTGATAGATAGTTAGATATATAGATTGTTTTAATTGAATGCCTGTGATCACCAATCTTAAGAGATCTGTAGCTGCAACCTTTTTTTCCTTTTTTTTTTGTGTTCCCGTAGTTCCTCCAGAAGTCCCAGAGGAGGAGGGTGATGTGGTCCTCAACCTGGTGGCAGTTGAAAACCCACCTGAGCGGCCAGTGGAACAGCAGGAGAGCATGGAGCAGCAAGATCTTCCAGCATCCCCTGCGGGCAGTGACAGTAGGATGTTCTCTGCTGGTTGAAAGCATGGGAAGGGGAATGCTGCAGTGCATAAGCTCTGAAAGTAGCCCATACATTACTGCTAACTCTGTGTCTTTGCAACATTTTTGTTTTGGCTCCAGATACCACTATAAGTCAAGAAAGGCCCGTGATGGACTCCACACGGATGCCTGTGGAGGAGACTCAGGCCATGTTCCCTCCTGGATCCATAGAAGAAGAACCATCGAGGACAGGTACACCCATCGTACATTCAACATTTGCCAAGCAATTAAAAATAACATTGTAAGTGTGTGTGTGTATGTTTTTGCACCAGAAGATAGGCATCTGTACATAGCACACTAAACATGCATGGGTAGGTATGTGCGAGTGTGTGAACATGTACATGTAGACACATACATACATACATACATACAAAAGCGGATATATAGATAATGATATGGTTCTATGTATAGACATGTACACACACACACAAATACGCACAAATAGAATTTCAAAGGGAGCGTACATTTGCTGGTATAAAAAGCAATCTCTAGAGCTTAACAACGTAAGATCTACTGTACAACTAGAACTAACCACCACGCATGCAAAGTTTTGATGGTTGCAAATTATTATTTTTTTTGTTTTTCTGCAGCACCAGCACGTCACATCGTGCGCCGCCGCCGCAGGTCCGCACAGGAAATACCAGATAGGAGAGCCATGAGGGGGGAACTAATTGCGAGGACTCTGATAGAGGACTCCAGATGGGAGGGGCGTCTGAACCGTACGCTTGCAAGGCGCCAGCATTCGTCTCTCCTAAGGAACTCCAGGAGAGATTCTGCCGCACTGGAGAGCCTTGCGCGCTCCTACCGCCGTGACCTAACAGCAGGTGCACGTCACCGGCAACGCATATACCGGTACATGGACGAAATAATCAATGTGTCCCGGGAAAGAACAGAGGCAGTCCGTTCTGTGGCCGAGGCCATCCAGATGCTTGCATCCAGCAGGGCAGCAACAGAAGCCCGGGAGGTCCTCGGGGGGACACAAATTCTCTTTGAGGACTCTGGCGATGAGGGCCCATCTTGCCTGGTGCCTTCCACGGAGCCTACCCAACCACCTCTTGAAGCCAGCCAAAGGGTCGCTGGCAAAAGGCAGATCAAGAAGAAAATATTTTACTCTCCTTCCTGAGGTTTTTTTTCCTCTAAAATATGGTTACTTAGTTTAGATGTTATGTTTATACTGTTCAGTGTTTCCTTTTTTATTTATTATTGCAGTAAGACAAACTAATAAGGGTTCATATGTTGGAGTTTGTGTATGTACATGTGTATAAGTTCATGTCTCTTCTGTGCCTGCACACATACCTATGCACAAGTACATATACAAAAACCAATACAGTTTGTTTTTATATTGTTAATTGTAAATAAATCTATTTATCAAGACATTAGTGTGTTTTCATCAGTAGATTCATCTCTTTACCACCAGCAGTATAAATATATCTCCTTAGAAGTTACATCTAAATCGATATCTATCGATCTAAATCTATAAAGATATATATATATATATATGTATATATAGATATACATATATATATATATATATATGTACATATAGATTTATATAGATAAATGTAGATATTAAATATAATTTAAAACCCACAAATATGTGCTGATACATTTATATATGTAAACATATGTGTATATATATATATATATATATATATATATATATTAACATATATATATATATATATATATATATATATATATACATACGTGTGTGTGTGTGTACGTGTGTGTGCATGTCTTTCTCTAACTATCTCCATCCATATGTACATATACATACAAGGATGCATCTGTAGAACAGAAAAGCAAAGCTAGCAAATGTCACAATACAGTTGAACAGGATATTAAGAAAGGCAACCAATATAACAGTAAAGAAGTAGTTTATTTTTTAACAGCACATATGTAGTTGAAAACAGCAAAGGTAAATATAGCACACAGTCCTTACTGTCGCTCTGCAATCATGGCCGCTATAGCTCCACGGACCCGCTCCCCCTCAGCTTGCCTTCTACGGTTTTCTCTCGCCGATTGGCAATCCTGCGTCATCGGCGGGAGATGCAGTTCACCTGAGCGCTCCAAAAAATGCAATGCATGACCCCTTGTTTCACAGATATTGTGAAGGACCACACATGCAGAGACAACAGTTGCAAAGTGCTCCTCCCCAACAGTTAGCCTAGCTCCTAGGCACCCCCATCTTCCCTTTAAGCGGCCGAAAGCTCGCTCCACAACACAGCGAGCCCTGCTAAGTGCAATGTTAAACGCCAATTGATTGGGCTGCAGAGCTCCAATGTAAGGCTTCATTAGCCATCGCCGCAAGGGGTACGCCCCATCCGCAATTATCAAGGGAGGCACCTGCACCCCCCTGATAGTGACCGTGGGATTTCCGGGGACAAAAGCACCCTCATCCATCACCTGGCACAGGGATGAATGCCGGAAGATGAATGCGTCGTGGTTACAGCCGGAGAAGCCAGCCTCGATGTCAAGGAATACACTGTTTGCCGAGCTCAAGGCCTGCAGTACTATTGAGTACCCATATTTCCTGTTATAGTAGTCCTCGGCATTGGCTCTTGGAGGGTGTATAGGGATGTGTGATCCATCCAGCGTGCCGACACAGTGGGGGAAGCCCAGCTCTTCAAATCCATCCATGACCTGCAAGGTAAGAAAAAGGAAAAAAGAGAAAAAGCCTTGAAGAGCAGGGTAAGAGCAACACAATGCTTAGGTGTTTGGTAAGTTCTCATAATTGTAGATGGTTTTCTCCATCCATAGCTACATACACACATATATACTGCTACAGAAGAAGCCCTCATTTCCGCTCTCCTTGTAGCTCCCTTTCAAAATTAATGCACCCCTCACACCAGCCCCTTCAGTAATCTGCTTATATATGTAGGCATGCATTTCTGCAAATTGCACATACAAGAGGTAATGTCACGTAGTCAAGGGAGGTAATAGCAAATTAAGGAATTGTCCAAAAGGAAGCCCGAAGCCATGACCCTCCCTTGTTATGTGGCACGGCAGGAGTACTTTTTCCAAACTAATACTGTACAGTATTATTTGACAGCATAGATTAATTTAAATGAAGCAGAGGCCAAGAACACAAGAGAGGAACCTACCTGGCGATAGTTTCCTAGGCAGACTGTTCTTGGGAGAAGTACATCCACAATAGCCTGGATCACCTCAGTACAGATTTTTGCTGCTGTGGACACCCCAATCTGGAAGTGCTGTGCCACTCTCCTGTAATTGAGGGGGGCAGAAAGCCACCATATGGTGATTGCCACCTTCTCTTCCACGGAGATGGCCCTCCTCAGCAAGGTGTCCCTGGCCTGAATGTGAGGGCGCAGAGCCTCAGCTATCTCGTACAGTGTGGCCCTGGACATCCGGAAGTTCCGGATCCACATGTCTTCATCCCAAAGAGGGATCACCTCCTCTGCCCACCAGTTCCTCACAACCTGTGGCCTGACCCACCAATGGCGTGGCCGGGGAACACTGGCGGCATGGAAACCCTGGCCAACGCGGTGGCGGCGACCAAAAAACCTCCATAACAAGGCATGGGCTGTGAAGCCAGTGATGCCACGCCGCCTCATAAAGCGACGGACGGCAGCCAGCACAGCCCTGCGCCTCCGCTCCTGTTGCCGATCCAACTTCTCCAGCTCCGCATGCAACACAGAAAGCATCACTGCACCAGACCCCTCCATGGTCAGAGCGGCGGCACACACGGAAGAAGAAATGGCGATCTGACGGAAATGACGACATGACGAGAAGGGGGAAGTGACGAAAATCTCATCCGACCGACTCGGCAAGCATTCTTGCTTCTGCGCATGTGCATGAACATCCTTGCCGGATCGAGGTAGGGATCTTTCAACTTGTGTGTGAACAGGAGATACGGGCCCTCGGAGCGGAACCATTCCGGCATCTCACATTCCTCACTGATTCCATTCTAGTGTGGTAATGTTTTCCGCTTGCCGGGCACATTCCGGCATGAGCCCAAAATGGTTCCCAAATGATTCCGACCAGCTTTCTCGCCGCTCTCTTGCTGCAAGTGTGATAACGTCCAAAGGCTGTAAAAGAAATACATTCCCTCTCTGTCTGTGCTGTTTTTTCTCCTTAACTGGAGGGGCAGTGGGCTTTGAAGAAGGAGGGGGCTTTTCCTCTCAAGTCCACCTAGTGGCTGAGTTGGGGAATGCAGTTAGGGCAGTTAGTGCAGGATTACTCTCGACACTGTCCTGCTATTCTATTTCTCGTCTCACTGGAAAGTAAAAGCAGCCTGGATCTGCTTCCAGTCATTTCAGCCAAACTGTTGTTTTATTATTTCATAGCTCACATGTACAGTTAGGCTAGTTAGTTTATTTTCCTTAGAAAAGGCAAAGTTGTTGCCATGGATGAAGAAGGTACCTCATCTCCATCAAACCCCACAGGTACTGAGGGAGGCCCCTCCACTTCTCCATCTTTGTTCTACCATCCCCATCTGGCATGATGGCATCCCAGGACATACTGACCCAGATGATGGCTACCCTCACTACTATGCAAAAGCAATTGTGTGAGAAGGACAGGTTACTGTGTGAGAACAATAGACAACTGGCTGAATGGGATGCATGACTGATGGAGAGGGACTGAGAAGTGCAGCGGCTCCAGCCTCAAATTCCACCTGCAGGGGATGGAGGACAGCACTATACCCCTCAGCCTCACCGGTACCACATTTCCAAGGATGGTGATGACTTTGAGTCTTTCATTTGCAGAGGGCATGTGTACATAAGGAGTCCCTGAGGACCAGTACATGCATGAACTGCGCCCACAATTCTCAGGAGTCCTATGAGAGGTTGAAGCCAGCATATCACATGATGAGATGTTGGATTTTCATCTCTTTTTAGAGAGAGCTCACTGGCATCTTGGACTCTTCCCAGAGGCTGCAAGGTGATGCTACATAGCAAAGACCAGGAAACATGGAACCTCTTACATTGACGTAGCCTATATGGTTCAACATAGAAGAGAAATTTGGTTGCAGGTGGCTAAAGCAACTTTGATGGAGGACATCTGATTCCGCTTTGACCTAAAACAATTTGTGGCACACATGCCCCTGGATGTTGTCTGCTATGTGCTAGACAAGGATCCTAAAACACTGCAAGAGGTGGCTGCAGCAGCAGATTGCTATCTGGAGAAAATGGAGAGTAGCCTCCACCACCAAACGCAGGTAATAGATGTAAATCAAGGTCAGTTCATCACTTTTCACCCAGGGATAACTCAAATCCAGGTTCGCAAGAATGACATTCATATGTCAACACAACAGCCTCAGCCTGAGAAACAACCATCTTCTAAATACCAGGATCAACCCAAAGACAAGGACATCAGGAAGTGCTTTTCCTGTGGGCATACAGGCCATCTTCAGGCCCAGTGTAACAAAAAACCAAAGTTAATCAATCTGTTCCTCACATCTCAACCCAAAGCAACTGTAGCTTAGCAGTGGATTCTGATGCTGGCATGGTTCCTGAGCACAGGAAAAATACATTATTAATGGTAACGGGGAAGTTGTGGCTTACAGGGACTCAGGTGCTGAAATTTCTGCTCTTCATTGTTCATATGTGGATCCTGCCCTTGTGAATTACCACAGGAAGGTCTTGGTGAGAGACTTCAGAGTGGCCCAGCCCGATGTCAGGGACAGCCAGGTGGAGGACTTGGAGGACTCTGAGGGGGAGGATGTGGGGCCTGATCCTAGCTTGGTGCTACCAGCCCCTATAGACCTAGCTGAACCTGGACCTAGCTGTGTGGAACCCAGTGAGCAACAGCCCCTCCCTATCTGTTCTTCTCTGAGCAAAGGTAGGGATTTCAATCTCTTGCTCCTCTGCTTCTTCCTGACATGAAACCTCTGCTGGGGAAAGGCTTTCTGCTGGGGAAAGGCTAGGCTGCTGAGGAGGGAGGCTAGGCTGCTGAGGCAGGGGCTGTTGCTCACTGGGTTCCACACAGCTAGGTCCAGGTTCAGCTAGGTCTATGGGGGCTGGTAGCACCAAGCTAGGATCAGGCCCCACATCCTCCCCCTCAGAGTCCTCCAAGTCCTCCACCTGGCTGTCCCTGACACCCGACTTCCCACAGCACATGTCCCTATTCAATACAAGGGATGAAAAGGTTAAAGGACTTTTGCAATGTACAGTGACTTTAAACGCCCTGCAGTATTAGGAGATATTTGTTCTTCCATGTCAAGCGAGTACCATGGAAGAATATATGTCAGCTTGTGCACACCCATAGCCAAAGTGAGCATCAAGCACCACTTCAACCATAAGCCCAGTGTCTATAGCAGCCAGTAGCACTTGATGCAACAGGCCTGGGGAAAGATGAGGCAATGGTGAGCAGTCAACAGATGTTGTCTCTTTGGGATATAGCTGACTCATAGTCATAAGGCCCCATGGAGGTCACACCAGCAACCCTGCCTGGGGAGCAAGTTCTGAGGGGAACCTCACTGATGTCTCCATGGCTGAAGCCATCCCCAAGGGTGGACCAGATGCAGTTGTTAACACCCAGGTGGATAACCCATCTGTTCCCCTACCTACACTTGAGCTTGCACCTGTGGCCCAAGCTTCTTCTCTTCACCCACCTGACTCAGGGCTGCCCAGGGGGGCGAGTGAGTCTGTGGTGGGCAGCAACCAGAGTCAGGTGCAAAGCAACAGGATGGAACTGCAGCAGGATCTTCATGCTGTGGAAGAGATCCTGATGATGGCATCAGACTCACCCAGTGAACAAGTTACACCTTCATCAATTGAACAGGCACTGTCTGACACAGAGAAGCCCAGGAGGACACAGCGGTCCTCAGCTGGCAGTCAGCATGTGCAGGCACTGCAGGAGATAGTCAATTCAACAGCAGAGCTGACAGAAGAGCCAATGAGTCCTATTTTGCCCAGCAAGATGAAAGATTTGCAAGTTCTGGCTAGCAGCCCAGTGCTAATGCTGGCAGGAGGGGTAGAGGCTGAGAGAACCTGAACAGAGTTCTCGGGAGAAGAGGATTCTAAGGGAAGTCCAAGAGCAGGTCTGTGGAACCAGGTGGACTTCCAGTCTACTCTTCGGCTTCCTCAACAGTGTACTCCTGAACCACAGTGCTCTGTGCTCAACCCACCTGACCCACTCCTGGCCATGGGAGTGGGAGAGTCTGTCATAGACAATGAGCATAGTCAGAAGCAAGATACTGTTGCTGGCCTGCAACAGAAGTCTAACACAGCAGAGGAGACACCAGGAGGGAACATTCCAGTATCACCCAGGGAAGAAACAGCAATGCAAAAACTAGTGGACACTCCAGTGCCAGCACCGACCAAGGGAGGCGAGACTGGGCAGATGCTTGCTGAGGTGCCCAGGGGAAATGAGGATCAACTTCAAACACCAGCAAGTACTGCTTCTCTATCTGAATAGAGATCACTTTCCATCATGATGCTGATCAGAGAGTTCCTGGCAAGTCCTTCACTCCAGGAACAACAGCAGTTCCAGACAGAGCTGGAAGGAGACCAGAGCCTACAAGCTGCATTGAATATGGCAAGGGAAGATACTCAGTCTACTTCAAGGACAAAGAGGTTTCCAGGAAGGAGGCCACAGTCTTTGAGCTATATGGACAAAATCAATAAGACAGAAGCCCAGTTTCCTGAACTGTGCAAGAGGATCTGATTTGTGATAGACAGGGGTCACATAGATCACAGGGCATGGTTGAAAGGCTTCCCATCACAAATGGCCCATTCCAGCAAGCTACTGTGGGCATCCTGGGGCTCTTCCACTGGAAGACCACCAGGAACCACCACTGGAGCACCTCGAGAGCATCTTCCTACATGTCAGCAATGCTGGATTGACAATCAAGGAGAAAATATACCGTACTGATTTGCTTTGCATGTCTGATATGTTACATTCTAGTTAACCTGTGGTACTGTGTGTTACATGTCTGTCTAACCCAGGGACCGGCAACCTACGGCCTGGGGGCCAGTTAAGGCCCCGGGCCCCGGACTTACCAACCCAGGCGGAAGGTTGCCACCGCCGCCGCCGTGCGCTGCCGCCGCTGCCGCGTGCCGCCGTCGGGGCATGTTTTTGACTGCGCTTGCTGCGGCTGCCATTTTGGAAGTCAAAATGGCGGCCACGGCGCATTTGCACATGTGCAGTACTCTTGCGCATGCGCAAACGTGTTGCGGCCGCCATTTTGACTTCCACAATGGCGGCCGCGGCATGCGCCATGGCGGCTGCGGCCGTACAAGGTATGGCGGCGGCCGCGTGCGCAGGGGGCCGCGTGCAGTGGTGTCGTCGTCGCGCGTGCCGTGGGGTATGTGTGCGAGGGCGCGGGCGCTCCGCCATTCCCCCCCACCCTTGGCCCAGCCGAGACCTGGGCTACAGGAGACCAGCCCAGGTCTCCAAAAGGTTGCCTGTCCCTGGTCTAACCCTTTATTTCATAGATCACAAGATTGTCACAGCCAGTGTGGCTCCAGCTTCTAGTTGTTCCTAGACCAAAGGACATTTGGTGTGTGTGTGAGGATACATGTCTATTTACTTACTTTCTTTTCTCCAGGATGAAATCCCAGCCAGTTTGGTTCCAACTTCCTGTTCTTCCCAAACCATCTGAGATTTGGGTATGTGTGTGATGAATGGAGCCCCCATTCATCTGAGAATCTCTCCCAGACAACAAGGGTTAAATGTTGGTGGGAGATGCATGCTAATGAGTGTTTACATCACATTCTAATGAGGATTTACATCACAGCTGATGAGATGCCACCTGAACAGTCAGTTGAACAGAACTGGGAACTCCAAGAATCTTCTAAGCAGAGGTTTTAAAAAGCCTTTTTGGACCATATGGTCAAAGATTCTTTCTTTTGTCTGCTTCAGGGCTGTTTGCCTGAGGTAAATGACCAGATGCTGGTTGAACTGAGCAATGGAGTCCAGGCTCCCAGCATCCAGAAACATCAAGGACTACAAATCCCATCTGAGCTTGTAAGTATGATTAGGAACATGTAATAGCTAGTGGTGTTACCTCTTTTTGGTTACTTTATTGGCTTGGCTGAAATGACCATATTCTGTAATTTACATTTCTCTGTGCCTGCAAGACAAGGAGGTTATGCATGTAATGATATCCTTTGCTCTAAAATTCCTTAATTAGAATAAAGCTTTTCTTTAAAACGTACCTTGTCTTTCTCTCACACTTCTTCTGCATGTGCCTTTGGCTTGGCTAGATGGTTGCTAAAGTTGGCAAGGGGAAAGGAACTCTTTAAATCACTTAGCAAAGTCCTGATGTATTGCTGAGAGAGATTATTCTAATTAATCAGGTAGTAGCAGCTCAGTTAGATGGTCTCAAGGGGACTCATTCAGCTCTGCAGGAGTGGAAGGGGGGATCCAGAAGACCTGCGCTAATGATCTGCCTGTCTGCAAGGAGTCCAAACAGGGTTGCAATGTTGGCTCTGAGCCACAGGAGATCGTAACAACATTTGTAAATATGTATAAAGAATCATAAATGCAAGGCTGTTGTGAACCTTGTGCTGAACAAATGGGGAAAGAAAACACCTTTCGATATTTCTCTAACCCTTGTCTACAGCAGGAATATTGAGTTTTAGTGGTAACACACTTCATTCATGTACCTTAATCCTGATGAGAGCCTGAACTGTGTTAGGTGATCAATAGTTTATGCTGGAAGGATAAAAAATGATTATCACTTTGTGGTGAGTTAGAAAATAGCTGTATAGCATAGCAGTACTTTTCCCCCAGAAACTTCTACACCACAACCTTTTATTAGGGACTCTATAGAAATAGTTGTCCAGTTCCCAATAAAGCTTACATTACATGTGACCCTCCAGCAAAGTATAGAAAAATTGCTACTTTTATACTATAACTATTAGACTCTTCCACCCAGCATGAGAGATTCTGGGAGTTGTAATCCCCAAAAATATTTTTTCCAGGCTCTGCCCTGAAGACTCAATTTACTTCATATTTGTAGCTGTCTCCTTGAAATTTCCTCCCTTTGAGGCCTGATACCTGTTACCTAGTATTGTCATTGAGTGCCTGCTATCAGAGCAGCTATGTGAGGGGTGATACACAAGTTAATAGCACACGTCTACAAGTGGCTCCTTTTATGGGAATGATGAGCCCAAATATGTGAGTTTGCCTTCCACATTGCCTTTTCTTGCAGTGCCATCAGTTTGCTGTCAGGAGTACAAGTGAGTAGTTTCCACTTTCAAAAGAATAGTACTATGTTTAAATTCTTTATGCACTGCCACTTTCCCTTACCATACATATCTGTGCCAACTGAATCGATTATTAAACCTTTCAGTATTCAGTATTCTTCTATTTTCAAGTAAAATCCAGTCAAATAACCAATTAAGAGCATTGGCTTGATGGTACAATTCTAAGTCTGGAACGCTTCTACCTCCTTCTCCTTTGTGTAGTGTCATTCTTAACCAATTAATTCTGGCTCTCTTTCCCTTCCAGATGAATTCCCTTAAATCCTTATGCCATTCTTTAAATATTTTGTTATTATGTATTATCAGAATACACTGGAACAAAAAGTTCATTTTAGGAAGTATGGTCATTTTAATTGCTTCGACCCTTCCCATTAATGTCAAATTCAATTTGCTCCATTTTGTCAAGTCCATCTTAATTTCCTTTCATTTTGTCTTATAGTTGTTATCAAATAAGTCCGTGTTCCTCTTGGTTAACCAAATCCCTAAATATTTAGCTTTGTTTTTAACCGAACACTTAGTGACTTCCTCTAAATAATCTTCTTCCTTTTTAGACATGTTCTTTGTCATAATAACTGTTTTCTTCCAGTCCATTTTAAAACCTGACATTTTACCGAAATCTTCTATTATTTGAAATGTTTCTGTGACTTGCAGTTTTGGGTTCTCTAAGGGGGGTTGCAGACTGCCAGAAATAGTGCAAATTGAGTCCACTTTAAGGGTTAGGGTTAGTGCTAGGGACTCATGGGAATTGTGGTGTTTTTTTCCTGAGACATTGAGCCTTCTCTGTCAGAGAGCTCTGGTGCCACAATAAAATACAGTTCCCATGATTCCCTAGCACTAACCCTAACCCTAAAAGTGGACTCAATTTGCACTATTTCTGGCAGTCTGCAATCCCCCTAAGATAATGACCAAATCATCGGCAAATGCTTGTAGTTTATACTCCTGATCATGTACCTTCATCCCTTTTATATTATCTTCTTGCCTTATTTTGTTCATTAACACTTCCAACACTACTATATATAATAATGGTGATAACGGACATCCTTGTCTTGTACCTTTCTCAATCTTGACCCTTTCTGTGGATCTTCCATTTATTATCAACTGTACGAATTGTTCTCTATAAATCTCATGTATCCATCCACAAAATTTAGTTCCCATCTCCATTTTTTCTAAAAGTTTTTTCATGAAATTCCAGTTCCCGTTATCAAATGTTTTTTCCGCATCAGCAAATATTAATGCCAATTTCTTATTGTTATTTTTTTCATAATATTCAATGATATCCATAACCAACCTAATATTATTTTTAAGTTGCCTTGAAGGTAAAAAGCCGGATTGGTCTTTGTGAATCATGTTACTTAAAATCTTCTTAAACCACTCAACCAATATCAATGCCATAATCTTGTAATTATTATTCAGGAGGGATATAGGTCTATAGTTGCTGATTTCTCTCTCATCTTTTCCTTCCTTTGGTATCAACATAATATTAGCATGCTTCCAGGTATCAGGAATCCTTTCTTTAACAACACTATTCAAAGTTCGTAGTAAAGGAATCTTTATTTAATCTGTAAATATTTTATCCAGGAGCTTTGTCTTTCTTCAACTTTCCAATAGCTTAAATAAGTTCTCCCTCTGTAATTTCTGTGTTCAATATTTTTTGTTGCTCTGATGTTAATTTATTTATCTGTTGTTTATCTAAATATTGGCTTATCTCTTCAACATGAATACCATCACTCTTATATAGCTTTGTGAAGTATCTATGAAATGCTTTCTGAATCTCTTCTTGTATTTGTAACATTCTGTCGCCTTCCTTTATTTTAGAAATTGTTCTCTGAGCTTTCTCTTTTTGTAATCTATATGCTAACCATTTACCTGATTTGTTTGCAGATTCAAAGTGTCTTTTTCTAATAAATTTCATCTTCTTTGCTATCTCCTCCGTTATTTTCTTATCCAGTTGTATTTTAAGACATTGTAGATGTTTATTTTTCTTATCACTTGTGGGATCTCTAGACAATTCAATTTCAGCTATACAAATATCTTTTTCCAATCTTTCATTTTTCTTAATTCTCTGTCGCTTCACTTCAGCACCTCTTTGAATCAATGCCCTTCTCATCACTGCCTTACTAGCATCCCAAATAGTTTTGTCTTTCATCTGATCAGAAGTATTTTCCAAGAAGTATTGCTTCAGTATTTTCCTTGATTTTTCCTGAAAAAAATTGTCCATCAAAATATAATCATTTAATTTCCAATAAAATTGTTTTTTAACAGCTTCCAACCTTATTACAATTGGATTGTGGTCAGATACCAGCCTGGATGTAATTTCCATTTCCTTGATCTTAGTAGTTAGTTCCGTTGATATCATAAATATGTTTATTCTTGAGGATGATTTATGACTTTCTGAAAAATACGTAAAACCATCCTTATTGGGTATAAGTTGTCCCATACATCTATAAGGTTCAATTGCTCTTGCAACTCAAAAAAGGAGGTCGGCAACTTCCCTTGATTCTTTTTCATCTTTTTCTTAGAATGTCTATTTTTTTTATAATAAATAATAATAAATAAATTTTTATTTGTAGCCCGCCCCTCTGCAAGGCAATCGGGGTGGGGGACAACAGCATATTAAAACAGAACAACATTAAAACATTCCTATTCCCTTTAATCATTTCCTCCCCCCACCCCATCCCCTTAAAACAAGATTAAACCGCAGAGTAGTTAAAATGCTGTGTTAATTAAATTAATAAATTAAAACAAAATTTTTACAAAGGAGTCAGACAAAATGGTGGCCCCTCTTTTGGGCCGACTGTTATTCCGGGAAAGCCTGCCGAAAGAGATCCGTCTTTACTGCTTTCTTGAAAGCAGCAAGAGTGGTAGTAAGATGGATCTCATCCGGCAGGCCATTCCAGAGTCTGGGAGCAGTTGCCGAAAAGGCCCTCTGGGAGGTCTGATCAGTTTTAGGATCAGTTACTCTATTCCAATCACCAATTAAAATTATGTTCGCATAGTCTTCCTGTTGTATCTTTTCTTTTAGCTTTTTATAAAATTCCATCTGCTTCTCAACTGGGGCATAGATCCCAAACAAGAGATATTTGACTTTTTCTATTTGCATCTCAAGTCCAATATAATGGCCATTTTGATCTTTAAAGATTTCCCTTGCCAAGAACTTATTGTGAACATACATTACCACCCCTCCTTTCTTCTTGTTATTTGCTGTCAAAAACATATGTCCTAATATGTCACCTGCAGTGGCGACGGGGCCAGGGAAGCCTGGCAGCTCCTTTAAAGGGCTGCTTTTTACCACCACCACCCGGCAGCGGACCAGCTGCAGTGGTGACAGGGCCGGGGAGGCCAAGCAGCTCCCTTAAGAGGCTGCTTTTTACCACCACCACCCGGCAGCGAATCAGCTGCAGCGGCGACTGGGCCGGGGAGGCCCAGCAGCTCCTTTAAAGGGCTGTTTTTTACTACCACCACCCGGCAGTGGACCAGCTGTGGCGGCGACGGGGCCAGGGAGGCAAGCAGCTCCCTTAAGAGGCTGCTTTTTACCACCACCACCCGGCAGTGGACCAGCTGTGGCGGCAACGGGGCCGGAGAGGCCCAGCAGCTCCTTTAAAGGGCTGCTTTTTACCACCACCACCCGGCAGCAGACCAGCTGCGGTGGCAATAGGGCCAGGGAGGCCAAGCAGATCCCTTAAGAGGCTGCTTTTTACCACCACTACTCGGCAGCATACCAGCTGTGGCGGTGATGGGGCCAAGCAACTCCCTTTTGCATCATCACCATCCAGCAGGGGGCCTTGGCCTTGGAGGATAGTTATCCACCCATAATTACTACCACCTGGGGTGGCCCAGCAGCAGGAGCAGCAGCTGGGAAACTGAGGGAGATCTCTGGCAGGTACAAAAAATCCCACCCAGGAACATCTCTCCCTCGGCAACATAGCAGCGGCGGCAGCGTTGGGGGCCTTGGCCTTGGAGGACTGTTACCCGCCCGCAATTTAATTCTAGAAGGGCAGAGAAAGAGAGACTACATAGTGCCGCTGTTATTTAATTAGACCACACTATGTTAATAGTGAAAGAGCTGTTAAAGATAGGACTAGAATCAAGTCCTGATAGAACTTTCAAGCTTCTCTTTCTCAAAAATTATATAACAGTGCCCTTTTTTGCTGAGGTAATGGGAGCTTAACTGGACTTTTTGCTACCACCATCATGTAAGGATGTTGGAAATAATCTTGGAGCGGGGATTGATGTTGTGTGGGGGAAGGGAAGGTATGGTAGTAACAGAGTGAAGAAATGTTACAAAAGAAGAAGGGATCAATTCTTAATATCTATCCCTCCTTCAGTTCACTCTGTTGCCCAGGATAACTTGGAGAACATACCATCCATTCCACAGACCCTTACTCTGCTCCTTTGCAATTGCCTTGCAATGCCAGGTTGGTCAGAAATAAAACGCATATCATCCATGACCTCTTATTGGATGAGGCGGCCAACCTGGCATGCTTCACTGAGACCTGACTGGGAGCCGCCAGCGCTGTGACGTGGGCACAGGCCCTCCCGGGTGGGTACTCAGTCAGTGAGCAGATAAGGGAAAGTGGGCGGGGTGGTGGTGGTGGCGTGGTCTTGGTTCATAAAAGCAATCTAACCTTGATCAGGAAGCCTATCCAGAAAACAGCTTACCTTAGCCTGTGTATGTAACTTAGCCTGCAAACTAGGGATAGTTTGGGGATTCTGTTGGTATACCGGCCACCCCGTTGCTTAACAGACTCCCTAACCGAGGTGACACAGCTGGTCTCAGAGTTGTTGCTGGAGTTGCCCAGACTTTTGGTTCTGGGTGACTTCAACATCCCACACGAAACCAGTTTGTCAAATCTAACTGGTGTGGCTCGGGAGTTAATGGAAACCATGACAAGCATGGCCCTATCCCAATTGGTTGTTAGGCCCACACATTATGCGGGTCATACCCTCGATGCAGTCTTTAGTACGGAACAGGAATATCCATGGGCGGAAGTTATCAAAACCTCTGCTTTGTCATGGACGGATCATTTCCTGGTCAAGATGGAACTAAGAGCCACTGTCTGCCCCACCGGGGGTGGTGGACCTATTAGAATGGTCCGCCCTCGAAGGCTAATGGAACCAATTGGATTCCAGAAAGCCTTAGAGGGTTCAATGGTTGGTAACGCCGGTGATTCTGTTGAAGCCTTGGTTAATACCTGGAACACCGATCTCACCAAGGCTATCGACACAATTGCTCCCAAGCGTCCTTTCTAGCCTGCTCCTAATCGTAAGCCCTGGTAAACAGAGGAGCTTAGGAGGATGAAGTGAGCTGGACAATGACTAGAGCGTGAATGGCGGAAGACTCAACTCTTACCCGACAGAACTCACCATAGGAAACACCTTGATTCCTATCGGGAGGCATTGTGTGCAGTGCAGAGATCCTTCTTCTCTGTACGCATTGCGTCTGCAGAGTCTCGTCCAGCAGAGCTGTTTAGAGTGGTGGGGGAACTGACACAGGTACCTCCTGTACAGAACCCTCTACTCAAACCTACAGTGGCCTGCTGTGATGCCTTTAACACCTACTTTGCAGATAAAATCTCTCGAATAAGAGCCGACCTGGATGCCAGTGTTTTGACAGAATCCATAGGTGAGGGGTCCAGCAACTCTGTTGATGGCATTTTACTAGATCAGCTTCAATCTGTGAGTACCGATGATGTGGACAAGCTCCTTGGTAGAGTGAGGAAGACGACCTGCCTCTTGATCCTTGTCCATCTTGGCTGGTCGTCCGGGGGGGTGGACACGTTGAGAGTATTCCTTCAGGATACTATCAACGCGTCATTCAGTGAGGGCATTGTTCCATCATGTTTAAAGGAGGTGGCGGTCAAACCCCTCCTGCAAAAGCCTTCCCTGGATCCCCTGGACAGGAATAACTATAGACTGGTCTCCTTGCTACCCTTTTAAAACAAGGTGATCGAGAGGGCGGTTGCTTCCCAACTCCAAGCTGTCTTGGATGAAACCGATTATCTTGATCCATTTCAAACTGGCTTTAGGACAGGATATGGAGTTGAGATTGCTATGGTTGCTCTGGCTGACGACCTCTGCTTGGGTATCGACAGGGGTAGTGTGACCCTGTTGGTGCTCTTGGACCTCTCAGTGGCCTTTGATACAATAGACCACTCAATCCTCTTGGATCGCCTGAGAGAGTTAGGAATTGGAGGCACTGCTTTGCAGTGGTTCCGTTCCTTCCTCTCGAGCAGATCCCAGAGGGTGAGGCTCGGGGACAGTTGTTCTTCTAGAATAGAGCTTAATTGTGGCATCCCACAGGGTGCCATCCTGTCCCTGATGCTATTCAATATTTATATGAAGCCGCTGGGAGAGATCATCCAGAGGCATGGAGCACGGTGTCTTCAGTATGCTGATGACACCCAGATATATCTCTCCATGACCCGATCGTCTGCCCAAACCTCAGATGGCGTCTCTCCTCTCAATGATTGTCTTAAGGCGGTAATGGATTGGATGAGGAAAAACAGATTGAGACTGTATCCAGACAAAACGGAGGTACTAACAGTGACGGGCCCGAAACCAGGTTTGGGAATACAACTTCCAGTCCTGGATGGAGTCACACTGTCCTCCAAGGACTGTGTTCGTAGTCTGGGGGTACTCCTAGATTCGTTGCTTCACATGACCAATCAGGTGAATGCGACGGTCAGGAGTGCCTGTTATCAGCTACGGCTGATATGCCAGCTGCACCCTTTCCTAGAGATTAGGGACCTTGAAACTGTGATACACGCTCTGGTAACCTCACCAGAGGTTTGGATTTCTGTAACATGCTCTACATGGGGCTAACCTTGTGCCTAACCCGGAAACTTCAATTGGTCCAAAATATGGCAGCCAGGTTGGTCACGGGAACATCTAGGAGAGAACACATAACACCAGTGTTGAAATCTCTCCACTGGCTGCCGATTAGTTTCTGGGCACAGTACAAGGTGTTGGCTTTGACCTTTAAAGCCCTACATGACTTGGTCCAACTTATCTCCGGGACCGCCTCTTCCCATACGATCCCCCCTGCGCACTTCGGTCTTCTGGGAGGAATCTGCTACTGCCTATGAAAATTAGGCTGTCGCAGACCTCGCAGGGGGCCTTTTCTGTTGCCGCTCCAAGATTATGGAATGGCCTGTCGGATGAGATCCGTCTTATTACCACTCTCAATTGCTTCAAAAAAAGCAGTAAAGGCGGATCTCTTCTGACAGGCCTTCCCAGAATAACTCTCCCACCCCAAATAGAGTTTGGATGTTTACTGCTCCCTGCCTCCACTGTTTGTTCCACTGTCTTAAATTATTCCTGAGTTAATTTGTATTTTAATTATTGTACTAGTTTAATTTGATTTTTATGGGGTGGGTGGGTTAGGGATTGAGGGGGGGATGGAATTTGTTTTAACTGTTGTCCTGTTTTATCTTTGTACGCCACCTCGATTGCCTAGCAGAGGGGCGGGTTATAAATAAAATTATTATTTATTATTATTATTATTATTATTATTATTATTATTATTATTATTATTTTGGGTTATTCAAATATTTTGTATCTTTTTTCCTGATCTTGATTTCTTAAAGGCAGACTACATCTAATTTCTTTCTAGTTAAGTGATGAAAAACTTTGCTTCTTTTAAATTTTGAATTTAACCCTTTCACGTTCTATGATAGTATTTTAACTGCCATGTTTGTTTTCAATTATTAAATTATTTATTTATTCTAATTCTATTCCTCCTCCTGAGTGTCTTTCCAAACTTTTATCCTCTTCCGAGAATAATTCTCCTGTTATGTTTCCTCATGGATCTTCCTCTCTTTCTTCACCTCCTTTCATCTGTAATAATTCCATGTCGTCTCCAGTTCTAGCTCTTTATTCTTTTTCGTATTCATCTTCTTGTTTCTCGGTTTGGAGTCTCTTCAAAAAATCTCTCACCTTCCTAATGGAATTTATCCTGTATCTTCTTTGTTTGTACCATAGAACAGTGGTCCCCAACCCCCGGTCCGCAGCCCGGTACCGGTCCGCAGAACAAATGGTACCGGGCCGCCCTGCTACTGCGTCTTCTGTGCAGCGGCGGCGGTGGGTCCTGTGACTTTTGCGAGTCCTGCAAGTCCCGATAATAAGCGCAGAGACGGGACTCCTGCGTCTGCCGACGTGCCCCGGCCCAGCTGATCAGCGTGGGGGCGGGGCTTCTGTGCGCGGCTTTAATGAATGATGAGTGACGTCCCTGATGCTGTTGCTACACAGTGTCCCCAAAAAGTCAAACTATGCCCCCAATATATAGCAGTGCTATATATTGGGGACTTACAAGCACCAACTGGCCTAGGACTGGTGTCAGGTGACATGTTTGAGCTGGCAAGTAGCTAGGTAATGGTAATTGGTATCAGTGAGTACTTGAATAGAAGTATCGGTACTCGTAGTTGGTCTTAAAAAAATGTTATTGGGACATCCCTATTTATTATTAAATAATTAATACATTGTGTTTGCTAAAATTTAACCCACAAATTAGCAAAAATGAGTAAGAAACAGACGTCATTAGAAAGTTTCCTTGGGAAAAAGAAAAGACCCAGCGAAGAGACAGAAGAAGAGCCTTCAACATCAAAGAAACGTAAACCTTTTAACAGACAATACCATGAGTCCTACTTGAAATATGGATTTATCGGGACAGGTGATTCCCATGCACCAACCCCATTCTGCATAGTTTGCGGTGAACTCCTCTTTAATGAGGCAATGAAACCTTCAAAACTGCTTCGCCACTTGAACGCCAAACACCCTGGACTAAAAGACAAGCCCCTGGAGTATTTTGAAAGAAAAAAAAGGGAACATGAAGGACAGAAGACATTTCTGAGGGCCACCATGTCAATAAATGTGAATGCACTGAGAGCATCATATTTGGTGGCTAACCGTATTGCTAAGGCTAAAAAGCCATTCACTATCAGTGAAGAATTGATCTTGCCCTCCACTAAAGACATTTGCCTTGAACTTCTAGGAGAGGCTGCTGGGAAAAAGATAGCACATGTGCCTTTGTCGGCTAGCACTGTGACTAGGCGTATTGAGGAAATAGCCGAAGACAATGAGACACAATTGTTACAGAGGATTAATACATCACCATGGTATGCACTCCAGGTTGACGAATCTACAGATATTGACAACAAGGCAATACTACTTGTTTATGTGCGATATCTTTATCAGGAGGATGTGCATGAGGATTTGTTATGTGCACTATCTTTGACAACCAACACCACAGGAGCAGAATTGTTCAAGTCACTGGATGGTTATATATCAGGAAAACTAAAATGGTCGTTTTGTGTTGGCATATGCACAGACGGAGCTGCTGCCATGACCGGACGACTGTCTGGTTTAACGCTCGGATTAAGGAGGTTGTACCTGAGAGTGAATCTACGCATTGTATCATTCACAGGGAAATGCTGGCAAGCCGAAAAATGTCACCGGAATTGAACAGTGTATTGCTTGATGTTGTTAAAGTTATTAACCACATCAAAGTGCATGCCCTTAACTCGCGCCTGTTTGAGCAGCTTTGTGAGGAGATGGAAGCAGAGCACAGATGCCTTCTCTTACACACAGAAATAAGATGGTTATCCAGAGGTAAATCGCTAAACAAAGTTTTTGAATTACGAGAGCCATTGCAAAGATTTTTCTCAGAAAAGAATTCACCGCTGGCAGCACATTTCAGTGACAAGGTATGGGTGGCAAAACTGGCTTACCTGTGTGACATATTCAGCCTGCTCAATGAACTCAATCTGTCCCTTCAGGGGAAAATGACAACTGTTTTCAAGTTGGCAGACAAAGTAGCTGCATTTAAAGCCAAACTGGAGTTGTGGGGACAGCGTGTGAACAGAGGCATTTTGGACATGTTTCAGACATTAGCGGGGATTTTAGGCGAGACTGAGCCTGAGCCTTCATTCTCCCAGTTGGTGCAGGATCACCTGTCTTTGTGTTCAAAAGAGTTTGAGCGCTACTTCCCAACCACAAAAGACCCACAAACTGGTAAGGAATGGATCCGCGACCCATTTGTTAACAAACCAGGTGAATCTAGCATGTCTGTACAAGAAGAAGATCAACTGCTGGAGATTGCAAATGACGGTGGCCTTAAAACTATGTTTGAGAATACAACTCTGCCGGTGTTCTGGATTAAAGTCATGGCAGAATACCCTGAGATTGCCACCATAGCACTTAAATCCCTATTGCCATTTCCCACTTCCTATCTTTGTGAAGCGGAGTTTTCTGCAGTGACTGCAACCAAAACAAAACAAAGGAATAAACTGGACATAAGCAAGACACTTCGGGTGTCATTGTCTCCTATTATCCCCAGATGGAACCATCTCGTCACAGAGAAACAAGCTCAGGGTTCTCATTGATTTAGCGTTCTAGTCACTAGAATCCAGAGAGTTAAAATGTTAAATTAAGTTAATTTTGTTGTAACTGTATTTTATTTTCATGCCATGTTTAAATACAATTAAATTAAAATTGTTTATATTTGAGATTGTTTTGATTTAATAATCAATGTGACGCCGCAACCCCCCCCCCCCAGTGGGCCGCGGAAAAATTATCAAACGTTGACCGGTCCACGGCAATAAAAAGGTTGGGGACCACTGCCATAGAAGAACTCCTTCGATTCTATCCCAAGCGTACCTAATTTGTCTTCATATCAGCTCTTGCATTAAAAACCGGTAATCTTGTCTCCTCCTCAGCACTGCTAATGGGACATCTTTATATATATTTTATCATTTTCCCTTCCACAATAAGATCCTCTTGGTAGCTTTTTTGTAGGACACACTTTTGCACTCTGCTTCTGATAAATACCACCACTATATTTCTTGGGAGATTTTTTTTCCCCTCGCTACTACCGAACTGATCCTGAAGACCTTGTCAATGTCTTTCATTATTTCTTCTTTAGGCATTCCAACAAATTCTGCTAGTATATGACTCTGTTATATAAGTCAAATGCCAAATCTTCCAGCAGGCCCTTTAACTTAAGACATTTTCCCCTATAAAGGACATTATGTAGCAGATTTAAGTTACTTTCCCGATTTTGTTGTTCTGTTAATTTCACTGTTGTAGATCTAAGTTCATTTGTTTTACCCTTCAAATTATCCACTTCCATTCTTAAACCTTCCACTTCATTAGATATCTTATCCAGCTTCTTCCCAAATTCTCCTAGTTCTCTATGTAAGTCCTCCTTTGCTTCTTTCCAGGATTGCTTCAGTTCATTCTTCATTTCTGCACACAAGTCATACTTCAATTTATGAAATTCTTCTAACAAGACTTGCATAGAGTCCGCTGCTTTTGTTGTCATGTCAGTGGATCCTCTTCTCTGAGAAGTAGTTCCCCTTGTTGTTGGTTTCTTAATTCCAGTTGTTGTGCTAGATGCCATCTTTCTGAAGTTTTATATTCCAGTTCAGAAATCAGTGTTCCAGAATTCAAATCAATCACTAAAACAATAATTATGTTATCAACCAATCAAATTTACATCCATTTGTTGCTATTCTTGAGTCCTGTCTCCTGCTCAAATCAAACCATAAAGGTAATTATGTAACTTGTAATCTCAATTAATAGACAACAGTTGGTAGTCTATAATGCTTTATCAGATATTAAGTAATTAATTAATGATTATGTAACTTGTAATCTCAATTAATAGACAACAGTTGGTAGTCTATAATGCTTTATCAGATATTAAGTAATTAATTAATGATTAATAAAACAATCCTACCCTCCCATTCAATTTATGTAGTTCCTTACATCTATATATCAAATATCCAATATGTAATGATCAATAATTCAAAATCAATTCAATTAAACAGTTAACAAATAAATCAGATTATACTAATTAAAAATCCCCCCCAAATTCTTAAATTCAATCTAAGTCTATATATAATATTGTAAGTGAACCCCAAATTAATTTCAGGTTAGTAGGGATATACACTGTCTTTTGTCTATGATCTTAGTCTTTTTATATATAGGTTCAAATGTTGTAAATTACTACAGCAGTTTAGACTCAAGTACTTTAATTTCCCTCTTATGTTGCTTTCGTCTTGTATCGTTGCCCCTCCTCCTGTCTCCTTTCATCTGATCTTTCTTTTGAAATTCCGCCAAGCCGTTGTCCTCCATTGTCCTGGCTCCTCTTCTGTGGGTCTAGCCTTTTCCTTCTTTTATCCTTGATGTCCTGTCCTCCTGTCCTTCCTTCCGTCGTGCCTTTCTCTCTCTCTTTTCTCCCTCTGTACTCTATTCTCTTTTTTCCTTTACAGATGTCTCATCCCCCCGTCCTCCTTCACGTTAACTCTTTTTACTGTCTCTTTTCCTCTCCTTCCCAGGTGTCATCTCCTCTTGTCCTCCTTCCATCAAGCCCTCTGTCCCTGATCCAATTTTAACCTTCTTTGTTTATGCTCCAGATGTCCCATCCTCCCGTTCACCTTCCATCGATTCTTTTTTTCCAAGCTTTACTCTGATCTCACCAATTTTATAAGTAAATGTACTCTTAAATTCCGTTTCCCTTTAGTTTCTCTCACTTTCACTATCCCGGCAACCTCTTCTTTTCAACTTTTTAAGCCGCCACCATCTTTACTTTGTCTTTGGGCTCACTCCTCAGCCCACCCCCCCATCAGCTCCTTCTTTGTTCCACTCTAATGACTTCTCAGCTGCTCCTCTCTTATTTTCTTTTAATCTACAGCTTCCAACTTTCACTTCTAGGGTTCCCTCAGTTTAAATTACTTACATACTTTGTAGCCGGTCTCCTCTCCTTTGATCTTACAGTCCCAGCCTGGTCTAGTTGTCACCCAGTGACTCAGGCTGCCGAGATTCTTCGCAACAAAGTTGTGATCAGTAAAAACTTTGCTGCAAGCTGCTTCTTAAAGTACTAAGAGCTTTCCTCAGTCCAGAAAAACTGCGGTTTTTGTTGTCTCCATTTTGAAATAACAGCACCCCTATACTCTAACTATTTAAAATAAATGGTAGGCAGGTCTAAGTGCCATAATGGCAGCCATCCCAGAATTGGCTGCTCTACAACCCTTTTCCATCCTGATTCAATCCTCTCTGAGGATTTCCTCGGGATCCAAACCAGGGTCCCCTTTGAGCCCCTGAGCTACCTACTTCTCCCAAAGGGAGAGGGATCCTGTGATCCCTCACACCCTGGGATGGCGGTCCTGTGTGGAGCCCCTAAACACAGGACCGGTCACCCTCCCATCACTGGTGGAAGAATTTAAACATCATGTGATAAGAAGAGTGTTATTAAAGGTGTGGGAAGAAATTAAGAAAGGAATTTACAGGAAAATACCGCTTTGGGTATCCCCACATGAAGCCTTCTTTGGAAGATGGACAGCTGTAAAAAAAAAAATGGTTGAGATACAAAGACATACTTAAAAAACTGGAAGAAAACAAAATGGAAATTAAAGAAATGGATGAGTTGGAACAACTAGCCCCGAAAATGCATTGGCTCTTATATATACAATTGAATGAAAGATTCAAGATGGACATTAAATTAGAAGACTTTCAAGAGGATTCAAATGACATGGATGATCTTTTGATGAAATCTGAGATGAAAAGAACAAGTAAATTATACAAAATGTTGATGGATAGAAGGCAAGAAAGGGACCTGATTTCGGAAAATATGATTAAATGGGCAACAGATATAGGGAAAACAATTGATTTGGAAAGTTGGGAATACGCAATAAGAAAAACGGATAAATTTACTAAATCACAGGACTTGAAGAAAAATTACTGGAAGATGGAGCAGAGATGGTACTTAACCCCAGCTAAGATAGAAAAAATATATAACAAAAATTCAAGCACTTGTTGGAAATGTAGGCAAAACATTGGTACCTGTTTTCACACTTGGTGGAGGTGTTTGAAAATGAAATTTTACTGGAAGAAAATTCATGTCACAATCCAAGATATTCTTAAAGTAAAGTTTGAACTGAAACCCAAAATATATCTATTAAATATGGTAAACCTTACTGATTTGACACTACAGAGAAAATTTTGGAGAATTCTCTTATACATGATCTCAGCCACAAGACTGTTAATTACACAAAAGTGGAAAAAACAAGAGGTACCAACTATAGAGGACTGGTTGTTGAAGTTGTATGAAATCAAAGAAATTGATAGATTAACAGCTCTGTTGAATCAGGTGGATTCATAAAAAGTAGATAAGGAATGGTCTCCCTTAGATGAGTATTATAAAGGAAGAAATTCGGAACAAAGCAAGCTATAATAGGAGGAAATGATTTTGTATGAATTCATTTAAAAACAACAAAAAAAATTACAAAAAACCCCCAACAACTTTGAACTCTTGAAGAGAGCATAGGTTATAGATGATGGGGAAAAAAAAGAAGAGATTATGAGAATAGATAAATAATGGTATTTGTTGTCAAAGGAACTGAAGGAAGTTTGTAGCATTGTTTAGGAGGAAATGTTGGATGTATTTAGCTATTTGTATGTGCTTTTTTAAGGTCTGTGTTTATATGATATATAAATAAAATAATTTTAAAAAAGGAAAAAAAGAAAGAAAATCAGCTCATTTGAAATGTGGTGCTGGAGAAGAGTACTTAGGATACCATGGACAGTCAAGAAGACAAACAAATGGGTTCTTGAACAGATCAGACCAAAGATGATCAAGTTGAAACTATTGTATTTTGACCATGTAATGAGAAGGCACAGATCACTAGAAAAAACAATGAATGCTAGGAAAGGTAGAGGGTAGAAGAAAGAGAGGAAGACCAGAAACCAGATGGATAGACTTGATCAGGGGGGTTATGGGGAAGGACTTGCAGGATTTGGGCAAAGCAGTGGAAGATAGGGATTCTTGGAGATGTCTCATCCACAGGATCATTCAGAACCGACCTGAGGGCAGCTAACAACAAAGTACCTTTAAAGTTTAAAGTTTAATTTGAAACCTGGGGTAAATTTACTCTCTCATTGATGTTTCTTACATAAATTTGATTTGGGATGGCCTAATACAGGTGGAGTCTCCTTTATTTGAAATGTTTGGAACCAAAAGTGTTTTGAATTTCAGAGTTTTTCAGATTTTAGGATAACTGTATATACATAATTAGATATCTTGAAGATGGGACACAAGTCTAAACGTGAAAATCATTTATGTATCATGTACACCATATACACATAGCCTGAAGATAATTTTATACACAATATTTTAAAAATAATTTATTTTTAAACAAACAAGCAAACAAACAAACAAAAAGATTGGATCACTGTTAGGGATGGGTAAGAAATTTGCTTTTGTTTGGTTCCTTTTTTTTTTTTTGGCAGAAATTTCCCAAAATGTGCAAATGTTTTCTTAATGTAATAAAGGAAAATCCAAATTTTCAACAATCTGCCTGGGATAGGAAGCAAAACTTTGATTCACTCACCCTAGCATCCTGTTAGTTGATTTCAACATGAGTCAACAGTGTGATGTGACAGCCAAAAAATCCAGTGCAAGGCTGGTTCAACAGGAGTATAGTGTCCAGTATAAGAGATCTCATAGTACCACTCTGTTCTGCTTTAGTCAGACCTCACAGAATACTATGTCTACTTTAGGGTACCATAGTTCAAGAAGTGTACTGTCAAGCTAGAATGTGTTCAGAGGAGGGTGATCAAGATGGTAAAAGGAAACCAAGCTATGTGAGAAATAGCTTAGTGAGCTGGGCATGTTTGGAGAAGAGACAATTGCGAAGTGATAGCCATCTTTAAATAGCTGAAGGAATGTTGTATAGAACATGGAGCAAGCTTGTTTTCTGGAGAGTTAAACTCTCCTAGCTTTATCTGCCTGGGTTCTCTGGGCAGCAGCAAGTGGGGTCTGGAATGTAGAGCTTCAGTGGTCTATTGATATTCTGTCACTTTCAACAGGTGTCTTGTCTCAGGCTACTGGGTTGGAGTTATATATTTTAAGGTGGGTGGCTGGGAAAGAATAGGGGTTTTGTTGCTGTACTACCCATTTCACGGTTCAAGATTCTTCCTTCCTCCTGAAGGAATGGAGACTGAGGACCATTCTGTCAGGAGCAGCTCAGGTGATCCAAGAGGATGCCATGATCTATTGTGTCAAAAGCCACTGAGAGGTCTAGGAGCATCAACAGGGTCACACTACCCCTGTCAATGCTCAGATGCAGATCGTCGGTCAAGGCAACCATGGCAGTCTCAACCCCAAAGCCTGTCCTGAAGCCAGTTTGAAATGGGTCTAGATAATCGGTTTCATCCAAGACAGCTTGGATTTGAAGAGCAACCGCCTTCTCGATTACCTTGCTCAAGAATGGTAATAAGGAGACTGGCCTGTAATTGTTCATATCAAGGGGGTCCAGGGAAGGCTTTTTCAGAAGTGGCCTGACGGCCGCCTCCTTCAGACAACATGAATGTAGCCTTTCCTGAGAGATGCATTGACAATGTCCATGAGGAACATCTTCAAAGCATTCCCCCCCCCCCCCGGATGGCCAGCCATAATGGGCAAGGATCGAGAGGACAAGTCATTTTCCTTACTCTACCAAGAAGCTTGTTCACATCATTGGTACTCACAGATTGAAACTGATCCAGAATAATTTCAATAACGGAGTCGCTGGATGCCTCGTCAATAGCTTCTGTCAAAACACTGGCATCTAAGTCGGCTCTTATCTGAGAGATTTTATCTGCAAAGAAGTTGTTAAACGCATCACAGCAGGCTGTTGTTGGGTTAAGTAAAGGGTTCTGCGCAGGGGGCACCTGCGTCAGCTCCCTTACCACCTTAAACAGTTCTGCTGGACTGGACTCTGCAGACACAATACGTGCAGAGGAGAAGGATCTCTGTGCTGCACGTATTGCCTCCCGATAGGACCAAAGAAAGCTCCTATGGTGAGTCTGGTCAGATAAGAGTTGAGTTTTCCGCCAGATGTGTTCTAGCTGTTGTCCAGCCCACTTCATTTTCCTAAGCTCTAAGGTGTACTATGGCTTTCGGTTTGAAGTGGGTTGACAAGGACGCTTGGGAGTGATCATGTCGATAGCCTTGGTGAGGTCGGTGTTCCAAGTGTTAACCAAAGGTTTGACAGGATCACCGGCATTACCAACCATTAAACCCTCCAAGACTTTCTGGAATCCAATTGGTTCCATTAGCCTTTGAGGGCGCACCATTCTAATAGGTCCACCCCCCCCCCCCGGATGGATAGAGGCTCTTAGCTCCACCTTGACCAGGAAATGGTCCGTCCATGACAGGGCAGTGGTTTTGATGACCTCTGCCCACAGATATTCCTGTTCTGTACTAAAGACTGCATCGAGGGCATGACCCGCACAATGTGTGGGCCCGACAACCAGTTGGGATAGGCCCATGTTAGTCATGGTTTCCATGAACTCCTGAGCTGCACCTGTTAAGTTGGTCTTGAGCGGGATGTTAAAGTCTCCCAAGACTAAAAGCCTGGGCGACTCCAGCAGCAACTCTGAGACCAGCTGTGTCAAGTCGGTTAGGGAGTCTGCTAGACAACGGGGTGGTCGGTATACTAGCAGAATCCCCAAACTATCCCTGGTCCTCAGGCTAAGGTACATACACTCGAAGTGGACTGTGTTCGGGACAGGTATCCTGGTCAAAGTCAGGTTGTTTTTATGAACCAGAGCCACTCCGCCCCCCTGCCCACTTCCCCTCACCTGCTCGCTAACACAATACCCAGCTGGGAGGCCCTGCGCCCACGTCACAATGCTATCCATTCCCAGCCAGGTCTCTGTAAAGCAAGCCAGGTCGGCATCCTCATCCAGAAGAAGATCATGGATAATGTGAGTTTTATTTTTAACCGAACTGGCATTGTAAAGGAGCAGAGTGAGGTTCTGTGGAATGGTTGTTCTGCTCTCCAATCTATTCTGGGAAACAGAGGGAACTGAAGGCAGGATAACTCTCAAACAGTGATCTCGCCTTCTTTTGTAACATTTGTTCACTCTATCCCATCCATATCTCCCATTCCCCAGCACAACTCCAATAGCTGTCCCCACCTCATTCCCGGCCTCAGGTAAAAAGGGAGATGGTAAAGCCACAAAAGGAGGGTAGGGTAACTAGAGCTGAACCCAACCCCAACCCTTAACCCAATTTCTGTGGCAAATTAAATGATGAGAGAGTTGGGTGACTCAGGGGGGTTGCAGACTGCCAGAAATAGTGTGAATTCAGTCCACTTTTAGGGTTAGGGTTAGAGTTAGGGAACCATGGGAACTGTATTTTATTGTGGCATCAGAGTTGTCTGACAGAGAAGGCTGAATGTCTCAGAAAAATAACAGTTCCCATGATTCCCTAGCACTAACCCTAACCCTAAAAGTGGACTGAATTCACACTATTTCTGGCAGTCTGCAACCCCCCTCAGTAAGACAACGAGTCTCTGCTCAATTCTCACCATTCTTCATGTCTAAAAGATGTAACATTAAGTCCTCCGTTTGTCCCTCCCAACAAGTACAATACAGGAATAGATGGCTAACAAGCCTCCGGAGAGGCCATCTTCTCCACCACCGCTGAGCTGGTTAAACAGGCAGGGGGCAGGCTAAATGGCCAGGTTGTGGATGGAGACAGACTTGGTTGCCTTCATGGATGACCTATGCTAGGAACTGAACAGAGGGTGTGTGTCCCTATTGGCTCAGCTGGATCTTTCAGTGACTTTCACCAACATCAAACGTGGTATTCTTCTGAGCTTTCTCTTTGGGATGGTACTTGATGACACTATTCTACAGTGATCCCAGTCCTTCTTGGAAGGCTGAATTCAGAAGGTGGTGCTGGGTAATTTATGTTCAACATCCTGGCTATTGGACTGCGGAGTCCCCCAAGGCTTAGGGGCATTGCAGACCGGCCTAAAGAGCCAGCCTGGGGGTGGAGTTGGGGCAGGGCAGCGGCATGCCAGCTGCCCCAACCCCACCCAGCTGTCGTCTTGATGCAATGCGCCCGTTTGCATGGCACATGACATCAGGATGCCCTCCCGGCGCAGTGTGTAGACACGCTGCACCAAAAGAGCATGGAAGAGCCATGGCGCCATGGCCCCGGTATTTTGCCACTCTTTTAGGGGTGGCAAAAGGAAAGTTCAGGGCTGTGGCATGGGGTTGCTGTGGCTCTGATCCGCTGCTAGCAGGGGCGGCCCAGAGCCGCCCCAAATGCACCGTGTGTAGAGGCCCATAGTTTTGTCCCCCATGCTATTTTTCATCTACATGAAACTGCTGGCAATGGGTATATGCAATTTGGTATCACCAGGAAACTGATGGCATGCAACTTTATACCTCCTCTCCATCCAGTTCCAAAGAAGCTATTTTTGTGCTAAACCAATGTCTGCTGTCAGTAATGGACTGGATAAAGGTACACAAATTGGAACTTAATCCAAACATAACAGAAGTGCTCCTAGTCAGTTGAAAGACAGGTCAGGCAGTGGGGATTCATTTTAAAGTAGTAGGGATTACATTCTCTCTGAAATCTCAGGTTTGTTGCTTGGGTGTGTTCCCGGATTCAGCCCTGAGACTGAGGTTTGGCAGTGGCCAAGAGCAGTGGTGTCACTGGGGTTGGTGTCACTCAGTGCTGCAACTCATGGTGTCACCCCCCCCTTGACCTCCTCCCATTTCACACCATACAGACTCCTTAGTAATGCTTTTTTGCATGAATGTTACTAGTAAATTGTAATTCCCATATGCCACTGAATGTAATGCTAATAGTTGTGACATAAACAACTTGCAAAATTAAAATTATATGTTCAAATTACAGTATTATATGCACAACCTAAATGTATTTACATATACATAGTGGAGATTTGGTTAAAATGTGATGTTTTTAAAGAAAATTTAAAAAGCATCTTAAAATTTTAAAATTTCAAAAATTATTTTTTTAAAAAATATAAAATTTTGATATTTGAAATTTTAATTTTTTAAAAATTCTGAGGCCACTCTTTTCTCCTCCCACTGAGCTTCACCCCACTCCCACCATTTCTTAAGGCATTTTAAAAGGAAGCAGGTGAATGCCAAAGCCCATTTCTGCCCAAAGGTAGGTGTTTGAGGAGCAGTGGTGTCACCCTTCCTTAGGGTGTCACCTGGTGCAGTCCACACACATCCCGCACCCCCCTAGTGATGCCAATGGTCAAGAGTGTGTTTGCACAGCTGAAACTGGTGTACCAACTGTGGCCAATCCTTGCAATGTCAAATCTGGCTATGGTAACACATGACTTGGTTGCATCCTATTTGGATTCCTATAATATACTCTACATGGCGGTGCCTTTGGAAACTATTTGGAAACTTGAGTGGGTGCAAAGCCAAGCTAGTTATAGTAAGCATATAACTTCCTTGTTGAAACAGTTCAGCTGGCTATCTGTTTATTTCTGGGCAGAATTCAAAGTACTGGTTAAGCCACATATTGTTTGGGCCCAGAGAATTTCAAAAGCTGTTATCTCCCTATAAGAGTTTTAACATCTGTAGGGGAAGGCTTTCTCCCAGTCCTGTCAAAATCAAAGGCATATTTGGTGAGGACATAGGAGAAAGCTTTCTTCATGGCTGCTCCTAAGTTGTGGAACTTCCTTGGCCCCCCTCCCTGCTGTCCTTCCACTAGAAACCAAAAACATTTTTACTTAGGCAGGCCTTTGATTTTTAACTTGTTGTAGCAGATGGAGCATGTAATGGGGTGTGTTGTGTCTGCATCTTTTTAAATTATGCTCCCTAATATGCTTGAACTTTGAATCCAGTGCTGAATGAAAGACAAGATATTAATTAATTCTGCTTCTTCAGATGTGTATCTGCACTATAGAAATAATGCAATTCAACACCACTTTAACATGTCATAGAAGCCTAGGATTTGTAGTTTTGTGATGACCAGCACACAGTGTAGATGCACCCCAGAATATGAACCAATGATTCAAATTACATGAAAAGAGATTCCACCTAAACAATAGGGAGAACGTATTTACTGTAAACTCTTCAACAGTGGAATAGACCGATTCAGAGAGAGGTGAAATTTTGTTCTTTTGCAATCTTTAAACAGAGGCTGGATGGCCATATGTTGGGAATGCTTTGATTATGAGTTCCTGCATGGCAGGGGGCTGGACTGGATGGCCCTTGTGGTCTCTTCCAACTCTATGATTTTAGGATGTAGAAAGATGTTGGCACTAGTTATTCTTTACTTGGGACTACAGGCTTCTGATCCATTTTAGGTTCAGAGTTCACAGAATTGAGAACAAATGCTGGCATTTTAAAGGATGGCTGTGCAGAAGGGACACAGGTGTTAATAGCCTCCATGGTGAAACTGAGGAATGCAAAATATAGTTCCACACTGATCATAATTATTCCCCCATGGAATGTCATTAACTTGATTGCATTGACAACTTTGCACTATGCCTCACATGTCGGAAAGACAGATGGCTTTGTAAGAGTTTATTTAGCCCTCAACAGGTAAATGAATTTCCTCAGTTTCAGAACAGTTTTTGTTATGGGGAACCACCTGTCCATATGTCTTTAGGTTCTCTGTGTGACATATGATTGACAGAAGTGTTTACATGATCATGGTGACATAGTATTAATGGATAAGTTTGATGTCTGATAAATGCTTAGAGCTGTTTCATTCCCTCTTGCGAATAGCCAGTTCTGCTGAACCATTGGTGTCCATTTTATTGAACTGTTTCAGTTACTCAGAACCAGGTTACTGGAAGAATTTTTCTCTAAATACCAACCTTTACAGGACTTTTTCATATTCAGGGGAGAGAGAAACTGATATCTGCCCTATGGGCTGTGAATTTCTGTTTGAAAGTGAGAAAAGGTTTATTTGTGTTATCCAGTTATTTCTGTTTCATGCCACTTTCATATTGTCATGGCTCCATCCTAAGGAATTCTAGGATTTCCAGTGAGAGATATTTTTTTTAAATATATTTATTGATTAAAATTACAAGACAATACATCTAAAACCTTTCATACATATACATACACACTTACTTATAATTACTTAATTTACTTCATTTTAACAATTGTAACATCTATAATACATACAATCATATTTTTTATTCCTTTAATCTCTTAAAGAAAGAATAAATTTCTCATGAGAAGGAAAAAAGGAAAAAATCCACTAAATTCTTTCTTTGTCCATTCTTCTTCCTTATTCTCACCTGTTTCTTTCTCTATCGAACTTCCCTCTCTCCAGTGAGAGATATTTATAATCCTTTGCTAGAAACCAAACCTTAAAGGAGTTATCCAAGGAGCTGAACCTATGTTGGGGATAAAGTTCAACACATTAGCTTCTTTAACATTCAAACTAAAGACCCAGAGCTTCACTGACATTGGAGCCATTAGTGTCTCCTGATATCAGGGTGAGCAACTTGTAGTTCTCCAGATGCCATTGGAATTGCAGTTCCCATCACCCCCATCATTGACTGAGGTTGGTATGAATTGCATTTCAGCATCATCCAGAGGACAATACATTTCGCACTCCTGTTTTAAACAGAGGATATGTTTAGTCATGTGAGCCCTGACCTCAAGTCCAGAAATAGATTAACAATCTCACGTGCCATTTGTGAGAAAAAAATAATTACATTCTCTGGACATTGAAATAAGAATTAGTGGAATAAGGCCAAGCTATTTTCCTTCAAATTGATTTAGTAGTCTTTCGCCCTCTATTTCAGTCACAGGATGATGGACGAGCCTCACATTTCCATCATACAACTTCAAAAGTCCACAATTGATTCTAGGTTTTCAGACATTTGGAGAATGTATTAGAGTAGAGAATGGATTTTGTTGGACCTTGACTCCCAGAAGCCTCAACCAGCATGGCCAGTGTTGAGGGATTTTGGAAGATGAAGTCTAAGAGTACTTGGGGGCCTTCTTGGTTCAGAACCTATGCATTAAAGAGCCATCATTTCTTGCTGGCACACATGGCAACTTCAGACTGAATAGATCTGACAGATTTTTGAAGCACTACAAAACCTCAAAATATCTGTTTGACTCAAATCACAGTGGCAAAAAATAAATAAATCAAAATCAGTGTTATAGATTGCTTTGAAGAAGTTTGAAGTTGGATAGGAGCAGTATGATAAGGACAAAAGGACAACTTAAATTGCCTTAATAGCCCGTGGTCCAAGCTGTCAGGAAAATTTTTTGTTAGGGAAATTAAAGGTCCATAATGGCTAGAAAATTACTGGAAACACAGCTGGAAGGTGAGAGCTATTTTGGCAAAGAAGATTCACACTTTTCCCCACCCACCTCTTTCTCCAACGAATGATGAATGAAAGTCTCTATCTCTGTGTAAAATGTAATAAAAGAACAGAAGCCATCTGAGTAAGAGAGGGAGGGAAGGAGGGAGAGAGAGACAGACAGGCAGACTGGAGGACAGTTGGTTTTGAGCTTTTGCAAAGAGTTTGAATTGGGTCCTCTGCTTATTATTATTACCCTACAAGAGACTCAGTGTGATGTACGATAAGCATATTAAAATTGCATAAACCTTTCCCCCAGGAAGCACAGGATCAAAGGAGGGGAGAGGGAAACTCTATGCAATAAAATTTAGAAGAGGCATTAAAATTAACAATGAAGAGCAGCAAAACATTCTACAGTATTGCAAGGAGAAGACAGAACTATACATTCCTTAGTGCTTACCTAAAGCAAAATAAGGACATGGCTAATATCACAGTCTTCAAGGAAGAGTTTCACAGTGGTGGTGTTGCTACTGAAAAGGCCCTGTTTTCAATACAGTTGTCCTTTCGTTTTTGTGGACTTGAAGTCCACGACCCTTGCCCATTTGTGGGCAGGAAATGAAGGGGTATAAAGTGGAATGCAGGCCCACAGTTGCGCACCCCCATTCAAGCCTAGGGGGCTTGAATATTTGCAATATTCCATTTTTTTGGGGGGGGCTTCTGGAATGGACCCCCTGTGAAAATGGAGGGGCAACTGTACATACTATCCTAAACATCACAGCTAGTGACACTGTCACTAGTGAGGCTCTGCTCTCTCTCTGTGCACGTATGCATGTACTATGGCAGAAGGAGTGCAGCAATGAAGAACCTGTGGGAGTTGTTGTTGCTAGCTGCCCTCCAGTCAGTTCCGACTCATGGTGATGCTGTGGATGAGACATCTCCAAGAATCCCTTACCCATAACCCTCCTGATTGAGTCTATCCATCTGGTTTGCGATCTTCCTCTCTTTCTTGTGCCCTCTACCTTTCCTACCATGATTGTTTTTTCTAGTGTTCAAAGTACGATAGTGGCCAAAGTACAATAGTCTCAACTTGATCATCTTTGCTTCCAAAGAGGGCTCTGGTCTGATCTGTACAAGAACCTATTTGTTTGTCTTCTTGGCTGTCCATGGTATCCTAAGTACTCTTCTCCAGCATCACAGTTCAAATGAGTTGATTTTCTTTCTGTCTGCCTCCTTCACTGTCCAGCTCTCACATCCATACAATGGTCTGAACGATTCTGACTTTAGTGCTTAGTTGTATGTCTTTTCTCTTCAGTATCTTTTCCATTTCTTTCATAGCTGCCCTTCCCATTCCTAGCCTTCTTCTTATTTCTTAACTGCAGTTTCCATTCTGGTCAATGTTTGATCCTAGATATGGGAATTCTTTAACTATTTCAATTTCCTCGTTGTCTAGATTGAATTTGTGTATTTCTTCTGTGGTCATTATTTTTGTTTTCTTTGACCTTCCTTATTAACTGTTCTAATTCCTGAATGTCTTCTGCTAATATTATGGTGTCGTCCGCATATCTTAGATTATTAATATTGCTTCCTCCTATCTTAACTCCTCCTTTTTCAGTTTCTAATTCTGCTTTTCTTATGATGGTTTCAGCATATAAGTTAAGAAAGTAGGGTGATAGGATGCAGCCTTGTCTGACTCCTTTGCCTATTGGGAACCACTCTGTTTCCCTGAATTCTGTTCTGACAGTGGCTTCTTGTCCTTGGTACAGATTCCTCATCAGGACTATCAGATGTAGTGGCATCCCCATGTCTTTGAGTGCATTCCATAGCTTTTCGTGATCTGTACAATAAAATGCTTTGTTGTAGTCTTTGAAACACATGTTGATTCTTTTTTGGAATTCTTTGGTGCGCTCCCTAGTGCCCCTTCTTTTTCTGAATCGTGCTTGCACCACTGTAATTTCTCTCTCCATGTATGGTTGGAGTCAATGCTGCAGAATTTTGAGCATTATTTTGCTTGCATGTGAGATTACTGCTATTGTCTTATAGTTGCTGCAGTCTTTTGTATCTCCTTTCTTGTGGAATGGTATGTATAGCAAGTGTATACAGTTTGTTGGCCACCACTTTATTTTCTATATTTGTTGGCATATTTCACTTAGTAGTAAAGGTGCATCTGTCTGTAGGCACTGTAGCAGTTCAATTGGGATATCATCTGTTCCCGATTATTTATTTTTCTCCATTTCCTTTATTGCAGATTCCACTTCACTTCACTTCTTAAAATTTGGGGTTCATCTTCATATGGCTTCTGTGGGAGTAGGGGACAACAAGCCAATATCAATTTGCACTCGGCCTGGGGAATTATGTAGACCTCCATATGACATTGGATAACTTTATTAACAAGAAGTATGCCCCTAATGGGTTGGATCCGGGCAGCTCTGGAGCAAAATACTCCTGTCTGCACCCATAGTATTTGTGCTAGTATAGTCAAGCCTTTGTACGCTGAACATACCATATGTAAAGCAGGATTAGACTCAGAGGAAGGCAGTGTGAAAATTGGGAGAAGGAATAACAACAATTTTGGATATGCAGATGACACTATACTACTAGGAAACAGCGATAACTGGGAGTGATTACTGAAGAAAGTCAAGGAAGAAAGTGCAAAGGCACATTTACAGTTGAACATTAAGAAAACAAAAAGAACTGTAAAACAGATTATGAAGAGATAGGAATAGCTAAGGATTTTCCATACATTAACTCAGTCATTAATCAGAGTGGACACTGCAGTCATGAAATCAGAAGATGATTTGGACTTGGAAGAGCAGCTATGAAGAAACTAGGCAAGATCTTGAAGTATAAAGATATATAATTGAATACTAAAGGTAGGATAGTTCATGTCATTGTATTTTCCATTTGGGAAATATGGTTGTGAAAGTGGAACAGAGAAGAAAGCTGACAAAAAGTGATAACAGCAGTGTGCTGGGTTTATTGCTTTGGGGAAAAGCTCTCCCAGACGCTAACTCTCTGCAGGACCTTACAAGGTAAAAGTTTTAAAAATAGTCAATAAACCAGAATAGTTCCTCCCACCCCAGAAAAAGAAAAAGAGAAAGAAGAAGAGAAAATCAGATTGAGGACAAGTACAAATAATTATGTCTTTATCAAGTATGACAGAAGAGTCTGTGTTTAAAACAAGCTGCTTTCCAACAGAAAAGAGAGAAAGACAGCACATGTGCTGAAACCCTACTCCTGGCCAGTCTAGGGGAGGCTAGAGGATGCAGCTAAATTTAAGAAATTACAGACTCACATGGATGTTGCATAGTGGTTTGAGTGTTGGATGACAACTCTGGAAACAATGGTTCAATTCCCAGCTTGGCCATGAAACCCACTGGTGATCTTGGGCATGTCACACACTCTCAGCTTCAGGGGAAGGCAATGGCAAATCTCCTTTGAGCAAATCTTGCCAAGAAAACCCCAGGATAGGCTCACCTTAGGGTTGCCTGTAAATCGGAAACAACTTAGGGTTGCTATTAGGGATGCCTATAAGTTGGAAACCTTAGGGTTGCTATAAGTCAGGATCAACTTGAAAGCATACAACAATGACAATGGATTTTCTCAGCCTCCAATGAGAGAGTCCAGGTAAGCTGGATGTCCGTAGATCAGAGCAGCAGAAGGCAGGGGAAGCAGTTTCTAAATGAAGACGGGTGTGTGGAGAGTTTGGAATGAAGGAGATCCTCTGGAGGCCCTCGGTCCCTCCCAAGGGTCTCTCTATCAGGGGTGCCTCTCTCGCTTTGCCTCTGCTTGTATTTAACCCTTTCCTAACATGTGGGCTGTTACCTGGTGTGAAGGGGACACTTCTGGGCAGGACAAAACATGCCATTATTCTTTGTAGGGCTCAAAAGGCTTCATGTGCTTAAAGTGATGAATGCAAAGCTCATGCCCCATGCACAAAGGTGGGTTGTTGTTGTTTTTGGAATGTGTGCAAAGGCAGATGTGTGGGCAAGATAATGTCTCTTAGATCAGTGGTCCCCAACCCCCGGTCCGCGGCCCGGTACCGGTCCTCAGAACAAATGGTACCGGGCTGCCCTGCTACTGCGTCTTCTGTGAGTGATGTCCCTGACGCTGTTCAGAGGAGCCATCAGGGCCCCTCAGTGGGCCGCGGAAAAATTATCAAACGTTGATCGGTCCACGGCAATAAAAAGGTTGGGGACCACTGTCTTAGATCATTGGGGAGATGAAGCCAATGGAGTTGTACACAGGTGAGAAAGCCAATCAAGTATCAAATCCGGACAGATTGCCCAACCTATCTGGAAACTGCACACTCCCTTACAATGGGGGGTGTGTGTGTACTAGTCTGAGCCAGTTTGGCAGGGTTTCCATTCATTGGAGGTAAACAAGACAGTTAAGCCCTTATTGCTCTCATGAACTTATTATGAGACCATTTACTTGTCAGCAGGAGGGGGGAATTGGAGAGAAATTCCAGTTTGTACTTTAAAATGAGGCCTGACTTTTCTAAGATAGACAGGAATCTAGGATCTTACTGTCCTACCCTTCTAGCTTACTTCTTACAATGCATGCAGACTCTGGTAGAAGACAGGTCCCTGCTTAATGCATCAAAGTCTACCTGCAATTCATGTTTATCTAACATAACTTATAACTGCAGAAAATCAACTTGGATGAAATGTTGTGCTGGAGAAGAGTTCTACGAATACCATAGACTGCTAAAAAGACAAATCAAGCCTGAACTCTCCCTAGAAGTGAAGATGACTGAACCAAGACTGTTGTACTTTGGACATATCATGAGAAGACATGATTTACTAGAAAAGACAATAATGCTAGGTAAGGTAGAAGCAGTAGGAAAAGAGGAAGACCACATTCCAGATGGATGGACTTAATCAAGGAAGCCACAGCTTCAAGACCTGATTAGGGCTGTTGATAATAAGGTGACTTGGATGTTCCTCATTCATGGGGTTGCCATACACTGAGGTTGAGTTGATAGCAGTTAAGAACAACAAAGTACCATTAGAAGAGGGGTGGTGTTTTGAGCTGGGACCAGAATCATTTGAGACTTCTCCAAGAGTTTAGTATGATACCAAGACTGGCATAAACATTTAGTGTAAAAGAGGATGATTCATGAATGCAGGAGGAAATTATAGCAGAGAAAATTCACTGCCTGCAAATTGGTAGGCAGGAGATCCCCACATTAAGTAGTAGTGTAAAACAGAGCCCACCCAGGCATATCATGGGTCCTTAAGCCAATGGGCCGTGCATTTTATCTGCCTATTAAAGTGATGACCAAGGAATCTTGCCTTTGTTTGAAGCTTATATCCATATTCATGTCCATGTTCTGGAATATACTAGATGCACATGGGATGCAAGGGACAGATGTTACTCTGAGATGTGACCTCTAGCCAGCTATTTAGCAAGGGTAGGTAGAAGGTTCCCACCTTAATCTTTGAGGAATATGGAGATGCTGCTGCCAAGAATATCCACACATTCCTGCTTGTCCTGCTTGTTTAACTAAGGATTAGTTTAAGACCTTATATCACCTTCAATTAGAAACCTGAGCCTCTGATAAGGATGAGTCTTGGCCCTCTCTATGTCAAGCAAAATATCATTCTCTACTCGCTGTAGCTGTGTGGCCCCATTCTCTGTACTGCTGACAGGTTCTTTAGGTGCAGATATGGAAACTGTGGCCCTCTGGACATGTATCAGCCACAGCCAACATGACCCATTATCAGGGATAATGAGAGCTTAAAAGCCATATGTTCATAGCCATACTTGTTCATACTATTACACATTCTACATGTGCTAAGAGTGAGGAATCCCAGATCATGGTGGAGAACCTGTGACTTTCCAGACGTTTTCAGATAACCAGAGGTTCTGTGGCCTTGCCTAGACACTTTCAGTGTTAGTGGAATTTGGACCATGTGTAATAATTTGAACAAGTGTGTTGATGGGCATAGTGCTTTCAGGGTTAGGATTAAAGTTAGGGTTAGGGTTACATGTGTGAGCTGCTATTGAGTCTGAATGTCTGTACAAGTTGAGATTATATAAAGCATTTTAAAAATAAAAAATGAAATTAAAATCCATTTTGAAATATTTGGCAGTGGTTATTTTTGTTGTAAATATGCTAAAATCTTCATTACTCTTGGGGGCCCAGTTGGCTTGTGCTACTAATTATCTGTAGATTTTAGCAAATTTATTTCAGCCATCAGACAACCATAATAAAGCTCTCCCATCCCCAAACCCTCATAATTCAAGACTGTCACTCTATACCATGTTAGCTTTATACACTTGTCCCTCCCTGTGGTCTCACTCTTCGTGGGAGGGACAAGCAGCTATAGATAAAATGGCAGCATGTGCCATGGGTGTGTGCGCCATTATTTTCAATGGGGCTTGAATATTTGTGAGCCACCATTTTTGTGGGGGGAGGGTGTCCAGAATGAATCCCCCGCGAATTAGGAGAGGCAACTGTAAATGCTTCTGTATTATTATTTTTAAAAAATGTGTCCCTGTTTCATGTTTCAGGCAACTAAAAACATAATCCAAAATCACAGAAAGTCCTATATATATAAAAAGAAGTTCATAACACTGAAAAATAAAATCACAGTGGACTACATCCAGCAGACCATATTGGCAGTACATTTCTCTGCAAGTTCTTGTTTGGTATTTGCATGCCTTAAAGTGTTTCAGAAAATTATCCCGCACAAAACTGCATGTGGAAATTTGCATGGGCTTTTTGTGTGAAAAAAATTCTCATTCCAAGAACACTTTCTATATACTCACATGGGGCTGTGAGGGGGAGGGGAAATCTCTATTTCTTTGTAAAACCTGCTGGAGGCAGGGAGTTGAATCACCACTATTCTGTGCCCTGGACACCTGCAGAATGGACCTTCTTCTTTTTATGTGGCTGATGCCCAGTAAAGTAGGTTTGGGAGAGCAGTTACAATTGTGGGACTACATAGGAATTGCGAATATGGAGTATTTATGGATGTATAACTGTAGATTACACATCCATAACTGTTATACTGAATGCCAGCCCATGTGTATTTCTGTGCAGAATAATATCCCAAAAACTTTGAGGTGTGGGAATACCAGACAAAATCTGCACAAAATTTTCAGCTCTTTAATATTTTCTCTGACTGGATTTCCCAAATACTGGGAAATCTATTTTTTCAGTCAGGAAAGGATCTTTCCATTCCTACCTGCAATTCATGTACCAGTGGAAAGATAGCATACATCTTATGCAATAATTCCTTAAACATGTAAGGATGTTGTGCAGGACGCCATAGGTCTTTTTGGGAAACTCGCTAAAGTGTTGATACTTTACTCTAGTGGTGGGTTTTTTTTGGTTTTTGTAAGGTTTTTTGTTTAGTAAATTACAGATATTATCACTAATAATGTCTACAGAAAACATTATGTTAGACATACTCTCTCAGCCTCAGAGGAAGGCAGTGGCATATCCCTTCTGAAGAAACTTGCCAAGAAAATCCTGTGATAGGCTTGCCTTAGGGTCGCCGTAAGCCAGAAACTACTTGAAGGCACACAGCAACAAGAAATGATTGCCCAACATTCCTGCAAAATAATGGCTGTTTAGAAATGAGAAAGATTTCTGTTTGGCTTTCTCTGTTCATGTGCAAGATCAGTTATTTGAAGGTGATGGCTGCAGTCCTATTTATGCAGACTTTGTTGGAAGTAAGCCTCAATTAAGACAGCAGGAATTAATACTGAATATTGCTGAAAGGACTAAGGTTGGGCTGTAACAAGTGTCTGTAGAGTTGTCTAGAATCAAAGGTTAATATTATTTTAGTTAAGAGGGTCATAAGCATTCATGAGATGAGACTTTGCCTTTTAAGACTAGCTGAAGCAGCTGCCTCAGACAATAGATTCTGTGTATCATGAAAGGACAAAATAAAAAGTTTAACTATTCAGCTGGAAGGAGCATATTAAATCTACTTCTTTTGCTGGTAACTTTGGGCTGCCTTAGGCGGCCTCGGAACAGCTTCTGGCTGCTTCAGGGGCATGCGTCATCTAAACAACATGCTCCCGAAGCGGCTGGAAGCCACTCTATTTGGCCTGTCTGTTTTGGGCCTTAGTTGGATTTGGGTAGAATACACCTTGATATGGGTGTGTGAGACTTGGATATTTGGGGATATAAAGACTAGGAGCTGAAGTTACTTTAAGTGGGCTCTGTGGTTCATTTTGGTTAGTTACAGGATAATATCTCCAGGAATTAGTATTTGTGATTATTTGCTAATATTTGGGGCTTTATACTGTGTTCAGGAGAATGCCCAAATAGTAAATAGTAAACAAAACAGTGTCACTTATAATGCTTATAAATGTTATGAATACGTAATATATGCACACATGCAGAACAGCTAGCATGGTGTAGTGGTTTGAGTGTTGGACTGTGACTCTGGAGACTAGGGTTCCAATCCCTGCTTAGAACCTCCTAGGGGATCTTGTAAAAGTCACAGTCTCTCAGCCTGAGAGGGAGGCAATGGCAATCCCCCCCCCCCCCCAAGAAATCTTGCTAAGAAAACCTTATGATAGATTTTCCTGAGGGTCTCCAAAGTTGGAAACGACTTGAAGGCATGCAACAAGAACAACACATGCATAACAGGGGCAATCAGTGGCTTTCATGTTAGTAGGGCATTGAATCTGCTCTGGATTTAAAGAGTTTACAAAATAGGTTAATTACCCTGGATAGCTCATTTACAGTTCAGACTAAAATCACAAACAGACTCACTGCCTGGCTGCTGCTGGTGTGGACTTGAGCAATCTATAGTTCTCTCATTTGTAAGGAAAAATAGCATCTTGCTAGATTTCTTGCTTGCTTTCATTTTTATTCTCTCTTGCTTCTAGCCCAGGACCCAAGGATGGTTTGGGAGATGACAGTGATTTTGTTTTAAATGTAATCTTTAATATGGCTGCGTTAGACGTACATATCTAAATCTAGTTAAACCAAGTTTTTAAAAATTTAAAATGGACATGATAATTTAAAAAAATACATAGTGGAGGAAGGTGGGAGAATAATCAGTTTTTTAATCCATCTTGAGTAGCAGCTCAGAACACTTTCAGTGGATGTAATCTGTCACAGTTTGATTAACAATGGTGCTTCTTCTCATACAGTATGTCGGCTGCCATTCCTTTCCCCCTCATGACTTTAGCATTTGCTCCCTCCAAAAATGAAACAGGGCTCCTACTCTTAATTACTGCCAAGGCAGGTCCCTGGAAGGTGAACATTTTGTTGATTCATGGAGTTCTGACAAGTTCATGATTACTCTCAAGTGCAGTCCTCAACTCAACTCAACCTGCTCTCAAGTTTCCTCCTTACCTGGAGTGCTGGCACATCTTTGATCACAGGTTCTCTCCAACTATTCATGACATCTCAGGTTTCAGATCTCTTCTCCTATTGACCTTTTCCACATTTTAAAGTACCTTTTTATCCACCGGAATGATACAGTTCCAAATTTCCTCTATAAAGCATACAGACATTTTGCTGTGTGAGGCAAAGTACAAGATGGCCCCATTTGGATTGGGTTACCCATGCCATCCTTGATATGAGATTATTAGGATATTTACATTTATTTATATCCTGCCTTTTCCCCTGCTCAGGACATAAAGCAGTTTACAAAAGTTAAAACAAATTCCACAAAAAAAAATCCTATCATACAAAAGCTTAACATATAAATGAACTAATAATGAACTGATAATGTTTAACATATAAATGAACCAGTTAAAGCATAACCATTACTAAGAAAACAACCAATAGGCAATACAGCATGTTGTGTAAAGCCCTTTTTCTTTGAGCAGTCTGTCTTGAAAGGTCTGCCAAAAAAAAAAAAAAGAGTCTTCACCTGCTTATGAAAAATTAGTAAGGAGGTTGCCAGTCTAACTTATCTAGGAAGGGAATTCTGGAACCTAGATATACCTGTGAAATGGTGAGACAGAGGGAAGTGCCTCTCTAGAAGATCTCAAAATATGGACAGGCTCATATGGGAGAATATGGTCTTTCAGATAATTTGGACATGTGTCATATAGGGCTTATAGAACATAACCAGCTCTTTGAATTATATTTGGAAACAGACCAGTGACCAGTAGAGCTGTTGCAGCAAGGGTTGTGTTGTTGTTTTTCAAGTACTAAAAATGGGTAGTGTCCCTGTTTTTATATGCAAGATGTCACAGGACATGAACATATTCTGCCGGCTACAAAATTATTTCTCTTTATTTTCAGAGCTAAGAACTCAAAAGCTGTATTTCAAGAAAGGTTAGACTCGTCAGTGTTCTGGGGGCCTTTGTCACTCCCTAAACAATTCACAAAAGAAATTCCAGGTGCAAATTTCCCTGTTTCTTTTTGTGCATTGTAGGCACAGATGTTACAGATAATAGAATAAAACATACAATGGGCTTGCTTAAGCAAACAGCTCAACCTCCCATGTTCAAAAGTGAGGCTGGAATAAAGAAAAGAAAATTAAAGCTTAGCACCACAGAGCAATTAGCAAAGGTGTTAAGTCAACTTGCTGAGCAATCTGTGATATCAGACATGCAATCAACATGGGAGACAATAAAAGACACTGTAATTAATTATTAAGTGGGACTGCAGGGATATAAAGCACAGGAGGTTCCAATGTAATTGAATTTAAGGGAGGACTGATCATTTCAGAACAGTGTGTTTTCAGAAACCCATTTGTTCTTGAGTGATTTTTTTTTTTTAAAAAAGCAGGAATGCTTTTTATCAATGCACAGAACTGATTTTGGCACCAGCACTCTCCTTTTATAATCATATTCATAATACTTTCAATAACACTATCAGTTCTTTTTTTTTTTTGTAGAACTTTGAGCCATATCCATACAATCATACCTAAATTCTTGTGAACTGCCATCAATTCAACTTTGACTTATGGAGACTCTATGAATAAGGGGCCTCCAAATCACTCTATCATGAATAGCGTTGCTCAGGTCTCATAATCTCAGGGCCATGGCTTCTTTGATTGAGGCTATCCATAATTAATAAAATCTTCCTCTTTTCCTTCTGCCTTCTACCTTACTCAGCATTATTGTCTTTTCTAGTTTGTCTTGTCTTTTCATGCTATTTCCAAAATCCTCTGCTGGCTTATTTTACGCAAGTCTGCTATAAACAATAGTAAAACCGATAGCTTTATTATTATGTTATAAATACATCTGCATGCTGGATAGTGCCTCAGTTCTCAACACACAGTGCTTACAACTAGGGTCCTTTAACAGCGTATGCTATAAAACATGAGCAGAAGGCCACAGAGGGTATATCTGTTTTTTCTCCAACCTAAAGGTAAGGTAAAGTCTGGTAAAGCTTGCAATCAATTCCAAGCCATACGAAGATTTGTAGTGCTGTTTGTAGAAAGCAGTGATGTTATACAAGACTTATATGCTCATTGGCAGAGGTGGACATCTCATTTTTTCAACTACAACTCCCAGAAACCTGGTGCCCATGTGACTTGGGGATTTTGTAGTCGAAAATAAGTCTATCTATCTATCTATCTATTCCCCCAGGCTAAGCTTCTTGGTAGGTATGTTGTTAAGCTCCGCAAAGTAGTCAAATTCAAATAAATAAAATTCCATGGAGGCTGAGTTGTTAAATTCATTTCTTTTTCTCAATAATTTGAAAGTCATGTGTCTGCCCTTTCACCCTAACACAGTTATATAGTAATAGCAATAGCAGCTTTATTTATATACCGCTTCAAAGCACACTGAGCACTCTCTAAGCAGTTTACAATGTGTAAGCTAATTGCCCCCATCAACTGAGGGGGGAATCAGACGAGGGCGCCCGGGACGCCGCGGTACGGTGTGCCGCAGGAGTGAGGCATCCGCACCGCAGCACACCGTCGGCGCCCCTGAAAGGAGCGCTAAATCAGCGCTCCTTTCAGATGTCAGTGAAAGTGCGCTCTAAAAGCGTAGGGCGCACTTTCACTGACTTATCCGCCGCAGCGTGTGCGGACACTGCGGCGGGAGGTTGCCCTGGGAGTGCCAGCTATGCGGAAGGCCAGCAGCTCCGAGGGCAACCTCGGCAGGAGGAAGGGGCGCCGAGCGTGCGGCTGCCCCTCCTCTCAACTGCCTCGGAGACGGCTCTATTAGCCGTCTGCTGAGGCCCTGAGTGCTCATTTTAGCGACCTCAGAAGGATGCCAGGCTGAGTCGACCCTGAACCCTGGCTGGGATTGAACTCTCAACCTTGTGGTTTGTGAGTGAGTGGCTGCAGTACAGGCATTTAACCACTGTATCACCAAGGCAGTTATAGCACCATGGTTCAACTTTAACTGTCATGGATGCATGCTATAGAACCCCTATGGTTTGTAATTTAGGAAGGCATAAGAGCTCTGGTTCAGATACCCCTCCCTAAATTGGAAAAACCAGGATTCCATAGGATGGAACCATGGCAGTTAAGATGGGATCACAGTGCTATCACTATGTAGTATGAAACGGCTCATGCTCTTAACAAGGCCCTAGAGCAGCATTTCTCTTCCAGTACACAATGGGGTTTGCGTTTTTCTCTTCCCCACAGCTAGCAAGGCAAGAATGATGCCATATGTGAGCAGAGGCAGCACTAAGGCTGATGTCACCCCTGTGTGGTGACTCATACTGTCCCCTCCAGGCTGCCTGGCACCCCAACACCACCACCCCCGCTAGTTGGGCCACTTATTCCATGGTGGAGGTGAGTTGTGCTGCTGCTGCCCAGCACCCTTTTCTGAATCTGGTGGAACTGCTGGGCAAGTGGCTGCCCAGCCAGCAGACCCACCAGACCCAGAAGGCAGACCCTTCCCACCAGTGCTTACTGTTGGGGGTAGGATGTTGCTTTCCAACTCAGCCAACAGCCCCACGAGATCCAGAAGAAGCTGCTGGGTGGCAGCAGCACCTCACCACAAACAGCGTCCACAGCTGATGGATGGCAGAGGTGCCCTGGCTGGCTGAGGAGTGTGGCCAGAGGTGGTCTCGGGATGGACAGGAGCAGTGGCATCCCTAGGTGTGGTTTCATCCAGTGCAGGAACTCATAGTGTCACCGCCCCCCCCTTGACCTCTTCCCATTTCAAACCATACAGAATCCTTAGTAATGCTTTTTTGCACTGTTACTCCTAAATCATAGTTCCCGTATATCATTGAATATAACAGTTCTGACATAAACAACTAGAAAATTAAAATTATACCTTCAAATTACAATATCATAAGCATAACTTAAATCTATTTACATATATATAGTAAATATTTGGTTAAAATGTGATATTTTTAAAGAAAATTTAAAAAGAATATATTTTTTTAAAAAATGCAAATTGTTAATATTTTTTTTTAAATTAAAATTTTGAAATTGTCATGCCCTGCCTGGAGGAGGCTGAGGAGGCTGATCCAGAACCTCCTCTGGGATCTGAGGCTGCAGCTGTGGAGCCCCAGCCCAGCCCCAGCTCTGCTTTGCCAGCTCCAGCAGAGCCTGTGGTCTCCCAGGAGGCTCCGCAGCCAAGCCTCCTGGCAGTAGAACCTTCAAACATGGAGGAGGATCAAGGGACTGTGCCTACCTTCAGCCAGCATCGAGCAAAATGGGCAGGCCTTCGGCATTCAAGGAGACTTTATGAAAAATGCTAGAATAATCAGCCGTAGCTGAGCTCCTGCAGCTTGGTAATTTAAGCAGGTGCAGAAGGGCTGCCTTGGTGCCAGAGATTATCTGAGCTTCCTAGCACAACCCTCTGTCCCTGTCTCTCCTTGTTCCTTGGCCTGAACCCTTGACTCTTGGACTGCAGACTTATTTTGAACTTCTGGAACCCTTGACCTTTGGACTGCCTTGCCACTCTCCCTCTCTGGAATCCTAGGCCTTCGGACAACTTGACCCTTCGCTGGCTGGACCATTGGATTGGTAATACAGACCTTGCTTTCTTGTTTTACACAGGCAAAATACTTTGTTTGCCTTCCATCTTCACAAGAAGCTGCTATCAGCCCACTTGGCGGCTTTCCTGGATAGAAATCTGAAATTTTAATTTTAAAAAATTTGGAAGCCTCTCCTTTCTCTTCCCACTGAGCTTCACCCCACTCCCACCACCTCTTAAAGCATTTTAAAGGGAAGCAGATTAATGTCACAGCCCATTTCTGCCAAAAGGTAGGTGTTTGATGAGCAGTGGTGTTACCCTGCCTCTCTTTAGGGTGTCACCTGGTGCGGTCAGCACTCCCTAGTGACACCACTGGACAGGAGTGATCACCCCACGAAGTGTTTGCCCCCTCCTGCTGTGTCACCCAGTGTGGCCTGCATCTCCCTGCACCCTCCTAGTACCGCCCCTAGGAGTGAGAAATTTTGAAAACAGGCTTTATTTTTATACTGGGCACAAAATGCATCTTTCCCTGGGTACCTGTGGAGACTAGTGGCTCTGATGTTGGTAGGGCTGGGTTTTACTCCAAACTTTGAGGGAATTACCCAAAGATCTGTTTTAGGGACAGCCACGAGCTACCACAGCATAACATGAGTTGGGTAAAGAAAAAAGTTATTTGTTAATTTTTAATTTATACCCCACCTTTCTACCAGGATCAGAATGCATGGTGGCTTTTAATGTAACTTTTAAAAAAAGTTTAATAGGTTCCAATAAAAACACATGCTGCATGATGGGGTGAGCACCTGTCACTAGTCCCAGCTTCTGCCAACCAAGCAGTTTAAAAGCATGCAGATGCAAGTAGATAAATAGATACCACTTTGGTGAGAAGGTAAACAGCATTCTGTGCAATCATGCTGGCCACATGATCACAGAGTAATCTCTGACAACGCTGGCTCTTCAGCTTAGTAACAGAAGTGAGCACCTCCCTCTATGGTCAGACATGACTTGACAACCTTGTCAACGGGGAATACCTTTACCAACCTATACCTAAAAACATAATAAATTATATATATAATATAAATAGTATAAATTATTTATACTATTAAAATGCCAATTAAGACAATTAAAAATTCCACATTAATAGTAAATAAGCAGTAAAATATTAAAACCTTCTGACTTTGAAAAATGGCCACCAGAGAGCATTTCCCAGTTTGCATTGGAGTGGAGATCTACTCTGAAGTTAGATTCTGCTGCAAATGCCATGCGATAAAACATGGTTGCAGTGCGAATTAGAGTTAAATTCAGGGGAGGTAAGGAGTATTATTTAAGGCATTTGATAATATTCTACAATAGCTTCTTCAGATTTAGAGCTGGGTGTCACCAGCATATTGATTGCACTAAACCTCAAATCCCTGCTCATTTTTTTTTCAGTAGCTTCTTATAAATACTTAGTAAAATGGGTGTGTGTGTGTGTGTGTGTATGTATGTGTGTGTGTTAAGACAGAGCCTTGACAAATGCCATGGAACTATTTCCAGGACATCAAATGAGAAACAACCCAGCACTTCTGAACAAATCCTGCCAGGAAGGACCAAAGCCACTGCAAAACAATGCCTCCACATCCTATCCCAGAGAGATGACCCAAATGAATTCTGTGGTCAATGGTATCGAAAGTCTCTGAGATGTCCAGCAGAAGCCAAAGAGAAAGTCATCTCCTAACTCTTTTCCAGCACATATTTTCTTCCAAAATGGCCACTGCCTTTTCTATCCCATAATCAGACTTGAAGCCAGATTGAAATAGATCACACACTTCAAGACCTTATCTAAAAATGGAATACTAGGAACTGCTCTGTAGCTATTCATTATGATGGGATTCAGGAAGGACTTTTTAAACAATGTACTCACAACTGTCATTTTTAAAACACAATGACATGTTTCTTTGTTGTAGGGAAGCACTGACCACTAGGGATGGAAATAATACCTGAAAATATTAAAAAAGAAGCTGGAGCCAAAGCCATGTTTTTTTTTTTTAGTGTTGACATACTCAGGTGAGAAGAAACATGGACTGATGAGAATCTTCACCGTTATTCTGCACAAAATTCACATGCACTTGTTTTATGTTGAAAGTAGCATTTTCTGTGCAGAAAATATTTATGTGCAGAAATTTTATTGCTGCTTTTGGCACAGGAAATACTGTTTTCTGCACAAAACAAATGTGTGCAAATTTTGCATATACATTTTCCCAAACTGTAAATAGGCCTCGAAAACTGCAATTTTCATAAATTTTCTCATAGTGGGAAGTCAATTTCTAAAATTACTCATTGCCTCCCTTGAGAAGAAAATTTGCCAGTCCCTCCAACTATTTTATTAGCCAGACAGGGCAGGATCCAGCACACATGGCATTGACTTTACCTGCCCAAGGATACTATCTCCTCAGGCTGAAAAAAACTAAAAAGTGTCCATTGTTATTGGCTAGGCAGGGGCCAGAGTTATATCCACTAGAACTGTATCAGCTACAGCAGCCAAATCAGAACAGATCCTACTGATTTTATCTGCAAAGTATTGTGCAAATTGTTTTCAGTGAACTGTCAAATGGTCTACATACATATGGACTAGAATATAATAGGCCCCTGGCCACTTGAAACAGCTCTTCTGGATAAATCTGAGCAGATGCAATACTATCACAGAAAACCATTTTGTTTTTGTTTTTTTGCTGCCAGAACCAACAAGAATGATGACTTCCTATGAGCATTATCTTGTTTTCAGTTGGACTCATTCTGAGTAATCTGCCCTCACTGCTATGGTTCCCATCCTATTTGTTTCATCCCTAACTGTTCCCTAGTAAGCCAGGAAGCTAGGTTAGATTTGTTCTGGAGCCAAATTCTACCAGGCTTATGAAGTGGACCAGGCAAAACAAGGATGGAAACTACAACAACAATGGCAGATTACTCAGAATGAGTCCTGCAGAGGCTTTGAGTTCCAGTGAGTCTAAATCCTAATAGGAGTGATAAATGAAAACATCCTATGGAAAGTCCCTCCATACAAGGATTTCCACCATCCCATCTGGCACAAAGAGCAGGCCCAGAGTGTGTCCTATAACATGAGTGACCCTGATATTTTTTAATGTTATTTATTTATTTATTTATTTATTTAATTTATTAAGAGTATTTGTATCCTACACTTCAGCTACAAAGGCTCTCAGAGTGGATTACAGATTTCTAACTTGACAGTTCCCTGCCCTCAAGTTTACAATCTAAAAAGACATGACACAAAAGAAGGAAATGGCAGTGGCGAAGGGGACCAAGTCCAGTAGATACTGGAGGTTATCGCATGGCTAAATAAAACGTTTTACCTGAATCAAACTTAATTTCAAATCAGGCTGCATCCGGACCCTATCATAAAGATTTTGCCACCAAAATTGCCGCCCGAATGCAACCCGGGTCTATCCCCACTTTCAGGAGTACTCCGGTCGCCATTTTTCAAGCCAGAAAACTCTGTTTTTAAAAGATGCACCTGGGAGCAGTGGAATCCCTGTGTCGGGATGAAGGTGGGATATAAAATAATTCTAATACTTAATAATAATAATACTAATACTAGCAGTTAAGATGGAGAGAGGTCCTTTCATCTGCTTCTGGGGCTAGGCTTGGTGGAGCTGTGCCTTCCTCTTTTTTTCTCCCTCCAAGGCCAGGGTGGTAGTGCCTAAGATGGAGTTAGACGTTAAGATGATATGACTTGAAACAGACCCATGGATGATATGATGCCATGAAATGCTGAGGCAGAGGCTCATCATAGATGTTGAAGTCCCCTCAGCGCAAAATCCCCCAAGAAGACTTCAGTGCCAGCCCAAGGGCAGCTCAATTAGCTCAGCAAAAGCGACTGTTGAGCAGTGGGGAAAGTGGTACATAACAGAATTCCTCTTCTGTCTCAAATACATACATTCAAACCCAACAAACTGTGAGGCAGGATTTGGTGGGCAAAGCTGAAAGAGGCCTCTGTAATACAGGCCAGGTCAACACATTCATCCAGGATGAAATTCTGGATGCTTATTGTTTTTTTGCTGACTGACCTTGCTTTCAGCTACATCATTTTTAGCCTAGAGAGCTTGTTGCTAATGCTATCCAAGCTCTTTGACACAGAGGACAGTTTGGGAGCGACCAGCATGAGTTATTCTTCCATGGCATGCTGACTGCTACCCCATCCCTCCCTCCCTGCCCTTTATTGTTCCAAGAGATCTTGTAGAATTCACACTCTCTCAGCCCCAGAGAGAGGCAAAGGCAAACTCTCTCTGAACAAATTCTGGCAAGAAAACTCTGATAGGTTCACCTTAGAGTCACCATAAGTCAGAAATGAATTGAAGGCACATAACAACAGCCCACACATTTAGGAAGGCAGACATACAACGGTCAGATAAGCCAGGTAAGTCCCCCTCCTCAGGCAGAAGGAGCAACCCTGGTCCTCATATCCCTGAAGTGGCTTCCCCCAAAGGGCAATTCCCTTTGGTGCTGCCCCCTTTCATGTCTGGGGCACCCCTGCAGGAACCCTGCTTCAATTATCCAGCTCCCAGAATTGCTATAAGTGGGTGGGGTGGCAGTTCCTGGGGGGGGGGGAGTGCCTACAAGCTTTGGTTTGCAGGGAAGCACTGGCTTACAGCTGAAAGTTGCACAGGTAATGCAAACACAGGCTATGGTAAAAGAAGTTTTGTGGTAATTATAGTTAAGATTTTGTACCTATCATAATTGACAATTCCCAAATTGCCCCATGTGAGGTTCCTAATCCAGTGGTGCATCTAGATCTACCTATAGATCTGGGTATATCTGGATCTACTTATAGATCTTTGAGTGATCCACCTCAATAAACAAGATTTTTTTACTGTTATTTAACAATAGCAGCAGTAGAATGACTCCATCCTGCTGAAATGAAGAAAGCTAGGGGTAAACAGGAATACATTTTCTTGTAGAAGGATTGTGGAAAACATTTCTGTTTTGATATTCCACTGTGTGTGTGTGGGAATCCTGGAGTCAAAGGCCTTTCATTCTCAGTGTACACATTTTGCACCAGCTTGGAGTTCTAGTAAAAACAAAGGAATTCTGCAAGCTGGAGGTCACCCCAATGTTGTCCCAGAAAATATTTTCAGGTTAAAAGATGGTGCCAGTAATTTTGATTGGTGGGGAGGTGCCATTCCAGCTTTCAGTAGAAGGTATACTGGTAATTCTCCTTCTTTTTTTGGAGTTATTTTGGAACTGTGACTCATTTACTCTTTGTGAAGTGCATGTTGGTGGGGATGGGTGGGTCTGAGAGTTGTAGTCTAATTAAAATAAATTTCTCGGCCTCTTGCAGCTGGAACCAACTTGTTTCATCACTACTCTTTCTAAATTTCAAAACAACCAAGCTCCTGGAATTTTCTACCTTATTGACATCTGTGTACTCCCGCTTCTAGGATTTATTTCCATATACTGAGTCAAACCTTTGGTTCATTTGGACAAGTATGGTGAACATGGACTGTCTGCTGCCCAGGATTTCGGATATGATTCTTTCTTATCTGTGTATGAAGATCCTTGTTATCCCCTGGTGGTTCTCTTCCAACTACTGTTGAGACGCAAGTGCACTGACATGTCATCAGAGCGCCCATCGCTCCACACGATGGGCGCTCCGATGACGTCCTTCCGCTGCAGCGTCCAGACACGCTGTGACGGAAGAGACACCGAAGAGGCGCCCAATGCCTCTTGCGGCGCACCTTCCGTGCCTTGTGGAAGGAGTGCTATTTTAGCGCTCCTTCCAGGGCCCAAAAAGAAGTGGATTGGGACCGAGGAGTGCGGCTACCTTGGCCCCAATCCGCAGCTTCTCAGGGTGGCCCACGGCCGCCCGTCTGCAAAATCAGATGAGACTGGGGGCATTCAAAGTGGTTGTACTTCTTTAAAGTGTTGCCTTTGTTCCACTAGTCCAAAAAAAAAAAAAAATCCCACACAAGCTTTGGACGTGCAACAGCAAAACCAAAGGATTAAATAAAAGTTTTGGTTATTGCTGACTTCATTCCACTAACCTGAGAATACTGTCTGTTAATTCCATTTTGTTTTCACAGTACTATATCTCATTATTTCCTGATTCAGTTGAAGTGGCATTCATTTAGCACTGATTCTCTCCTGACCTTCTCATAAGTTCTTAAAAAGAGTTCTGCAAACCTTGCACATATGCCCCCACGAGCTAAAGGCAGCCTTCTAGAAGATATTTAGCCTCTCTATTTTGTCTCTCTATAGTGGAAATGCATAGTTTTTCAAAGCACACCACATTCTTTCCTCACTGTCAACTTCTCCTGTAGTGGAAGTCAAATGTACAGCCTATTAGACAAGATGGAAAGTGAGACTTTTGCAGAGATTACAAGGAAGCAGTAATGGGTTCACAGTACTAACAAGTATTAAGACACAGATGCTATTTTTGAGAGGCTTTTCTCAGTTAAAAAAAAAGTAAGAGGGCGACAAGTCTTTGAATTCTAAATATTAAAAAGCTGTCATATTTTAGAAACTAAGGAGGGACAAGAGTTTTAGCCAGACAGTTGAAGCAATGCATGAAGGTGTGTATATGGGTTGCAAAATCCATTTTGGATTCCATTGTCAAATCCCTGAAAGCATTTATAAGAAAACAACAGTACATCTACACTGCACAGTTATAACAATTTGACATTTTAAGTGCTGTGGTTCCATAGAATCATAGAATCGTAAAGTTGAAAAGAGATCTCAAGGGCCATCCAGTCCAACCCCCTGCCATGCAGGAACTCACAATTAAAACATGCCCAACAGATGGCTATCTAGCCTCTGTTTGAAAACTTCCAAAGAAGGAGACTCCACCACACTCCGAGGAAATGTGTTCCACTGTCAAACAGCTCTTATTGTCAGGAAGTTCTTCTTAATGTTTAAATGGAATCTTTTCTTGCAGTTTGAATTCATTTTTCCATGTCTTAAGAGATCTATGATTTAGGCCTATGATTTAGAATCTATGATTAAATCTGTGCTGGGTTACATGTGGGTTGTAACTGTCAGTGACAGATCTTATTGCAATGCCCCATGCTCAGGCAGGAGGCAGCCCATATCCAACCTAGGCTTCTCCGGCACCTTTTCATGAACGGGAAAATCCCATTGATGAAAACCTGCAGGAGAAGCCCGGATTGGATACAGGATGCCTACTGCCCGGGCATGGGGCAGTGCAATAAGATCTGCCACTGACAGTTACAACCTGCATGTAACCCAGCACAGATTTTGCATGCAATAATCTCCTTTGTCTCTGGAGCAGCAGAAAACAAGCTTCCTCCATCTTCAATATGATATTCCTTCAAATACTTATACAGGGCTATCATATCACCTCTTAACCGTCTCTTCTCCAGGCTAAATATACCCACTTCCCTAAGTCATTCCTCATAGGGCATGGTTTCCAGACTCTTCACCATTTTAGTCACCCTCCTCTGGACACGCTCCAGTTTTTCAACATCCTTTTTGAATTATGGTGCCCAGAACTGGACACAGTATTCCAGGTGGGGCCTGACCAAAGTAGAATAGTGGCACTATTACTTTCCAAAATGAAACACTTTGCCTCACCATAAAATCAGAATTTGGAAATTTATTTTTTTAAAATGATAGACATAACGGCATGTTTAAGCTCTCTATATAAACTGAGACCTGGCAACCCTATCTAAAACCTGAAATAAAATATCAAAAGAAGAAGGAGGCAGCAACATTTTGCTGGGTCAAATTTAGGCAAAGTTGCATGTTATATATGCATCACCGGTCTAAATCAGGAATGGGAGACTATGCCCTTGTAGATATTTTAGACTGCAGCTCCCATAATCCTTCACCATTGGCTATGTTGGCTACAGTTGGCCCATGCTGTGGGCCTAAACCCCACTAGACTCTTATTTTTGTCTTCTGTTTTGGGAAGTCAGCTGTGCCGTGAAGAATAAATGCATATGCTGAGCTAGGGCACTATTCGACTGTTAAAACTGTTTGACATTTTAAGGCTGCCTTGAGTCACCTCTAGGCACTTGGAATTTGGAGAGTTAGCTCTTGTAGCTTTTTGAGATTGTCAGCATCTGCCTCACCTAGTGCAGGATGTAACAAGAGGAGACAGTCCCGACTTTCTCAAGACCCCTGTGTAATTGCTTTGTCATGAAGTGTCACCCTACGTAGAATCTCTCGGGAGGTTTACATAAATGAAATTCACTACCTTTTAGAGAGGACACATTGTCAGTGGCGTTTTCCATACAAACACAGACAGATCACGCCACAGAAGCCATATGGATGGCACGCTGTTGTATTCCAATGGAACAGGAAATGATGATTCGTTTCTATTATCTGTCAAAATTATTATACCCAAGGAGTGGTTTATGGCCTCAAATAGCACCTCTGCTTGCAAACATATACAGCACATCAAGAATCTGTCCCTATTGCTTTCGACTGTCCTGTGTGTAGCTGAACAGTAATGATGCTTGTTAGAAGTGCTCTTATGGGGTTAGTTTGGGTCAGCATTTCTGATTTTATTCAAGACATTTGTTTGGGGGAATTTTAACTTCATTATAAATATTATTACTGATGGAATTAATATTATTGTTGTCTGTATTGTATTGTCAGTTTCATCCTGCCTGATCCCAAGGCACTCGGCCAGTTGCCTAGACAACAGAAAGATAATATCACTGAACTATTGGCTGCAGATTCAAAAGCATCTTCAGGAGTACACACACACACAACACACATATGGAAGCACACATTTATAATCCTATAGATATCATAAAATCTATATATATTGTATAAATGCTATTATGTGTGTGTACATACAGAAATATAATCCTATATATTTAAAAAATCTATAGGAATATGTGTGTGTGTGTATGTATATGCATGTCTCTTTCTCTCTCTCCCTCCCCCTGAGAGAGCCAATGTGATGTAGTGGTTTGAGTGTTGGACACTGAGGATCCAGGTTTGATTTCTTGCTTGGTCATGGAGACCCACTGGATGACCTTGGGTGGGTCACACACTCTCACCCCCAGAAAACCCTGTAACAGTTTCACCTTAGGGTTGCCATAAATTGGAAATGATGTGAAGGCACACAACACCACACACACACACACACAAAAAAACACACACACACACACACAGAAGATGGCAATGGCAACCCCCCTCTGAAGAAACTTGCCAAGAAAACTGCCTGATAGGTTTGCCTTAGGTTTGCCATAAGTCAAAAACAACTTGAAGGCACACAACAAGAAGAACATTCTCATATATATGATACAAGATGGGGACGCCACTGTTTAGGACTATGGTAGGGATGAGGTTTTCATGAAATTCTTTAGGATCCCTTAAAATCACTGCACAATCTCACTGATGGCTTCATGTGTTTCTCAGTTTTTGCCTGCCTGTGAGAGCTCACTCCCTGAGCCTTGTCTTAGGAGTTTATCACATGGAGGAAAATTGCTTAAATCCCATGCAGAAACGGGATTTAAAAATCTGGGGGGAAAACACAAAAGTGGGTTATTTTTCAGATGTTTTTGTGTAAAGGAGAAATAACGCATCATTAATTTGAATGAAAAGTCACCAAAACCCACTCCTTTTTACTTTTGGAAGTTCCAAAAAGTAAAAAGGAGCAGGTTTGAGAGACTTTTCTGTTCGGATTAATGACGCGTTGTTTCTCCTTGATACCAATGTTGTGTGAAAAACAACCTGCTTTTGTGGGTTATTTCTACTTTCTGTTCAGGTTAACCCCAAACGTGTTGTTCACTTTAAATCCAGTTTCTGCACAGGATCCATCCCGTGGGATAAACTCCATATACTAGTTGTGATGGTGGCATTTGGGAAATTCTTGTGAGGCTTGGGTGCAAGGCATCACTTCTGTGGCTTAGAGCAGCATCATTTTGGGAGAGACTGAATGACTGGATTTAGAAGAAGGGGAGAAGTGGCAGCAAAAACCTTTCACATTTGGGACCTTTGTGAACTTTGCTGGGACTCAGTTGTCAGGTTGGATCTATGCTGCTGCTCTGGCTTTCTTTCATTGGACTGGCTCAGAAGAGGTAGCAGAAGAAACAATGTTTTTTTTTGGGGGGGGGACATGGTTCTGGGGAAGGAGGGGGAGGAGTATCCGGGGTCAATTCTTGGAAAGAGTCCTTCACCTTGGAGCAGCTCCTGTGGCTAAAATCCCTTCCTTTCCCCATCCATGCCAGTCTCCGGTCCAGAGCATGTGGCCTCTGTACCCCCCCCCTCGGTTATGTCTCTCTCTGTCCTGACGAAGAAAGATTGAGAGTCCTTCTTTGCCAAGGATAAGGTTCTCCCTTTACACCTGGTCACCTTGGGCAACAACCCAGTGTCTGGCTGAGCAATGACTGGGAGGCCTGCACTGGCCTTTGCCATAAGGCCGCAATAGGAGAGAGGCTTCTTGGTCACTGCTCAGCCAGCTGATCAGAGCTCCCTGACAGAGAAGGCTAAATATCTCACAAAACTACAAGTCCCAGAACTCCATAGCACTGAACCATGGCAGTTAAAGCAGTGTCAAATTGCATTATTTCTGCAGTGCAGATGTAGCCTCGGTTACCACTCCAATTAAAGTAGGGTAAAACAGTCCTTTGCCCCAGGGAACAAAATGTCTTGGGACACCCCTAGCAAAGCCTATTCCATTTTCACATGGGAAGACCTGCAGCATGTTAAGACTATGGCCAGAATCCTTTTGGTGCCCAATGGAGGGCAGTTGCACTTTGTTCAGGTCACAAAGTGAGGCAAGGCAGACAAAATCTGCTGGCTCTGAGCAGCCTATTTCTCCAGTGCATGATGTCCTTCATGGCAAATGTACCCACAATTTCTGCCTCCTGCCACCATCGCATATACTAGCATAATTATACTGGTTTCATGTACCAATAGGTTTCCAACCAATGGTATTCTGTTTCATCAGAGCCAAGAAAAGCAAACCGCTTTACGTAGACAAATAACTCATTATTTTGTTATAGAAATGATAGGCGAAGACCACACTGACCAAAGCAGTGACAAAATTGTACTGAGGAAGGCTTCTGACTGACTAGTACATGGTACAGATTGCCTTAACCACCTGAGTCTTTTCTGTCTTCCACCTTTTCTCTAATTGCCTTGAAGTCACTCGGGTACAGCCTATTCGCATTTGTTCTAATACCGCCTATCACAATGGCCTGGAGTGGAACAATTTATTGCCGAGGACATTGTGTTCCTGCTATTAGCAGCTAGGGCTCTTTCCATACACAGCCTCACTTTTTCAGACCTTTAAGAAACCCTGAACAGGCAGCTAAAATGATTTTACACAGCCATCTATGATGAGCAATTATTTCTTCCAATTACCTATTCAGTGTTTTCCATGCCAACCACTCTGGTGGTTAGAAGTTAACAAATTAGTAGCACTTTTAAACCTGTTTATACTGTGTGGTCACATTGCTAAAATCACACTTGGAAAAGCAAGCAGAGCAGCCAATAAGGAAAGAAAAATTCCAGGAGATCACTTCAACAATACAAAGAAACAACTAAGTTTGCTTTGACAACATTGGCCTACAGAAGAATTTAGATGAGGAATGAGAACCATGCAGTTCCCCAGATGTGCTTCGACTGCAAGTCCCAGAAGTTCTAGCCAGCATAGTCAATAGTGGGGAATGCTAGGGGTTGCATTCTAACAACATCTGAGGGGCTGGATAAATCCCATCCTGATTTACACTATCAAACTCTAGCACAGTCATACATTGGATTTACTCCTGATCATTACTAATTACTGTAGATAATTGTCTGAGATTGTAAAGAATAATGTAGAAAAAAACGTCATTTTAAACTGTAGGCCATTGGCTTTTGATGGAAATTGAGGCTTGAACAGTGTTGGGAGAATGAAATGTAAACACAGCGTTGGCAACCTAACATTAACAACTGTACCTTGACGTACATTGTTGGCGTCTTACTGCAAAGTTTTTTCTAGCTTATGAAGAGATTTTACTTGGCATTAGAGTTTCACTGTATATCTGACCTAATAACTCACTGGTCAGATATAAGATGGCATCCTGTTAGTGAGACACACAAACATAATTTCACCTTATGCTTCTGTATGTATTTTTTTCAGTCATTGCAGAGGTTAGTATTCTCTCCTTCCCTCCACAACAACCAAAGCACATCTAGGACTCACTGTGTTGCTATAATAGCCATTCTTGTTGGCCATTCCACTGCTGGGGGAGAGTGAAGGGGAAAAGCATCTGGTTATATTCTTATAGTCAGATGGAGACTGATGGCATAATCTGCTGAAACCTGCAGAGAACCCCAAAGGATCTGGCGGAAAATGTCCTTGGTTTCATAGAATCATAGAATCATAGAATCATAGAATCATAGAGTTGGAAGAGACCACAAGGGCCATCCAGTCCAACCCCCTGCCATGCAGGAACTCCCAATCAAAGCATCCCCGACAGATGGCCATCCAGCCTCTGCTTAAAGACCTCCAAGGAAGGAGACTCCACTACTCTCCGAGGGAGTGTGTTCCACTGTCGAACCGCCCTTACTGTCAGGAAGTTCCTCCTAATGTTGAGGTGGAATCTCTTTTCTTGCAGCTTGCATCCATTGTTTCGGGTCCTAGTCTCTGGAGCAGCAGAAAACAAGCTTGTTCCCTCCTCGATATGACATCCCTTCAAATATTTAAACACGGCTATCATATCACCTCTCAGCCTTCTCTTCTCCAGGCTAAACATCCCCAGCTCCCTAAGTCGTTCCTCATAGGGCTTGGTTTCCAGACCCTTCACCATTTTAGTTGCCCTCCTTTGGACACGCTCCAATTTCTCCACATCCTTTTTGAATTGTGGTGCCCAGAACTGGACACAGTATTCCAGGTGAGGCCGGACCAAAGCAGAATATAGTGGCACTATTACTTCTCTTGATCTAGACACTATACTTCTACTGATGCAGCCTAAAATTGCATTGGCCTTTTTAGCTGCTGCATCGCACTTTGTGTCTGATGTTGTGGACAAAGGCAGATGCTTCTCTGATCCCCCCACTCTCCACCAGCTATGGCAGGGGTAGGCAACCTTTTTTACCATGGGGCCGGTCCCGCGAAGTCCCTCCCGCCGCTGGGCTGAGGGGGGGGGGAATGGCGGTGTGCGCACCCCCCCGCACGCTGCCGCTGCCGCTGCTGCCGCCGCCATTGCCGCCGCTGCCATTTTGGAAATCAGTACTCCTGCGCAAACGAGTCACGGCTGCTATTTTAATTTTCAAAATGGCGGCCGCGACTTGTTTGCGCATGTGCAGCAGTACTGCACATGCGCAAATGTGTCGCAACTGCCATTTTGATTTCCAAAATGGCGGTCATGGCACGCATGGCCATGCGGCGGCGGTGGTGCGTGGCGGTGGCAGCGGCTGCGGCAACAACCTTCCGCCTGGACCGGTAAGTCCAGGGACCTGGGCCTTAATCGGCCCCCGGGCTGTAGGTTGCCGGTCCCTGAGCTATGGAATGGCCATTGGTGTAGGAGCATTTCAGCAACATGGTGAGTCTTCTGGGTGGTGACAGGAGAGCTATAGTGGAGTTGCACGTGTGGAACTTATTCACTATGCGCAACCATGTAGGATCTCGGCCCATAAGTGTACCAATTATAATGCAACAGCCAGTTTGCTTATTTTATTACTATGGTGTTGAGCAATGCAAACTCAGAAAGTTACACCAAAACATCCAAATGCATTTGTGCCTCTGATAAGAATTAATGCTCCGGGATTTATACTATTTACATTTTATAAAGCTGGGAATGTTGCCTACTACAGAAACAGCAAGACCAACACAAACTTGAATGGAAAGTTCTCAGATAAGACTGTTTAGTGTGAAAATGAGGAGCAGAGGATGGTTGCAGTGGATACTTGCGGAGAGTAAACTAGGGGGAGGATTTTCAGTGAGGCGAGTGCTCTTTAGATGTTTCTTTCAGGATGTTGCTGTATATTCTCCCCTGCCCCCAATGTCCTGAAATGGATTAGACCATTTGTGGGTAAGGCACATTCCTCATTCAACCTCCTGAAGCAGAAAAGAACATCCTTTCTTGATCCTCCACATCAAACCACTGAACCTCTCCAGACATTTTACTCTCCTCTCATCAATAAAATGTTCTCCAGTCCATTTGTTGTTGAAAGATCAGCAAAATTGGAGTTGTCATTCCACAACTGCACTAATCTAAAGTCTGTTTAATAAGCGTAATATGTTAAAATGACATGGATCTGCACAATTGATAAACTGATTAATGGATGAGGTCCTAATGTTGAGGAAGGGAATGCTTCTCAGTCTTAAGGCAGGGAGAAGTCTTCTCTTCAGTCTTCTGCACATCTGATATAAGTAAGACTGTAAGGCTGGATACAGAATGGGACTCCTGCTGTTTTAATCCTGAATGGGAACAGGGTGAGATACTGCAAAGCTCCATTAAGTGGGACGTTGTTGTTGTTGTTGTTGTTGTTGTGTGCCTTCAAATATTTTCTGACTTATGGCGACCCTAAGGTGACTCTATCATGGGGTTTTCTGGGCAAGATTTGTTCAGAGGCAGTTTGGTTTTGCCTTCCTCTGAAGACTGAGAGTGTGTGACTGGCCCGAGGTTACCTAGCGGGTTTCCATGGGTGAGTAGGGATTTGAACCCTGGTCATAGTCCAACACTGAAACCACTGCACCATGCTAGGTCATAAGTTTCCAAATCCTAAATTACAGGATCAGCTGCCCCCTCCCAACATGGCTATTTCTTCACCCGTGGAGGCAGGCAAGGATGTGCAGAGGAACACCTAGCAATATTCATGCTCTTGGCATCTCCATGTCTTTGCTCTACTGTTGAGACTATGTCCATGTTGGGCAGGTGGGAACAGTGAAGCTGAAAGTTAGCATTTGGAAAATAAAAAAGGACAGGAACTTTCATTCCTCTTGGTGAAGCTTTATGGTATATGTCCTACTTCACATTCTGCTCAGGATTAAAGTTACAGGAACCTCATTCTGTATCCAAACTAGCAACCCTAGAAGTAAGCTTAGATCTTGAGGTGGGAGGCAGATAAAGGCGTATCTTTGATATCCCCTAGATTGGAGATATGTCCCACTGAGGTCCTCATGTGATCCATCAAACTTCTCTCCTCAAGTTCTGCCCCTCTGATAGACAACCATCCCTTTCCTCTGTTTCAGTTTTGAGAGAGAGGAGAAAATGCCTAAACTGAAGGCGAAATAGATGAGAGAAATGTCCAACCCGCCATGCACCAAGGCAAGAGAAAGGGACAGAGTCTGTAGAATGAAGCCAAATGGGAAATACACTTGGGCTGCTATCACACTGCAGAATTAATGCAGTTTGACACCACTTTAACTGTCATGGCTCCATCCTATAGAACCCTGGGATTTGTAGTTTGTTGTGACACCAGAGCTCTCTGACAGAAGAGGCTAAATATTTCACAAAACTACATATCTCAGAATTCCTTAGCATTGAGCCATAGGTTGTTAAAGTGGTATCAAACTGCATTAGTTCTGCAGTGTAGATGCAGCCTCTGTTCTGGAAAACACACACAGCTTATGCTGGGCTTTGCCATCTACACAAGTGATCTGAGATTGGGATTTATTTAGAGTATTTATGCCTTTCAGCCAAAAGGGTCCCACGTGATCTTACAAATCATTATTTTGATAGATCCCTGCCCTCAGATGTACAATCAGAATAAAATCAGAAACAAAATCTGAAACTTTCTGCTCTTTTAAATCAGCCTGAACGTGTTGTAGACTGTAGGGGTACATCACCAGGACAAAATTTTGCTGTTTTCCAGGAAGCCTTGTTCCCTAAGTGCTGATTTTCTTATGGAGGAACATTTGACAAGCTTCTGAAGAATCCTCAAATTCTTTGAAACACAATATGGAAGCCATTGCCAACACGTTTTAAGCTTTACATCTGAAAGCATTTGCTGCATTGCAGCCTGTAAACAAGTGAGCTGCATTGCTCTTATTGGCCAAGAGAGGGCACAAAAAGAATAATATATATCTTTTTTATAACTGCAAGAAATTATTTTTGAGACCTCAATTAAGGTCACACTTTACAGTGGTGTATTTTAACAACCGCAGATCTATTTCTCCAAGTCAGCCTTGTCTAATATTCCATTGGTCTCTTCTAATGCAGCCTTACCTCCAACATATGGCTTATAGTGAATAACTTCTACTATTATTTGCACATCTGTTGAAGAGTATTACATTAAACTGTTAAATGCACAATTATGTTCAATTATTTTAAGAGAATCTACTTTACCTCATGCATATTCTCTAGGGCTTTTTGCGTTCTTAGTTACAGGAAGTTAGTGCATGGTAGCAGATGGTAGAACATAATTTCTCCAAGCTAATATATTTAAATGCCAAATATACCATGATAATTACAGACATATATGCATGCATATGTAATCTATATGAACACAGTGAGTGTGTGCATGTATAATGTAATATAAGCAGTTTCTGGTTCTCTTTGAGAATAGTCTAACATAGAAATATTTGCATATCAATCATTCTCCTTGGGTGTAGAGTCTTATTGTCATTTTAGGTCCGCAAACTGCTTTAGATCTTTCTCACACTGACCTTCTGGAAAAAAAGTAAAAAGCTTATATTCTGGATGGCATTTGTATGCCAGGCAGATAGGATGGTTTTATTATTTTGACTAGTTTTCATTGTGTTGAGTATAGTGATTTTTATTTTCTACATTTTTACTTCACCTTTCTTCCTAGAGACTTAAGGTAAAACACATGGTTTTCTTCCTCATTCACAACAATACTGTGAGGAAGGGTGGGATGGCTAGTTAAACTTGACGGCTTATTATCACACTACCTTTAAAATGCATTAAAAAGAGATTTACCTTGCCCAAATTGAAGTGAAATCTTGGTTGCATCTGGATGCTAGCGCATTGAACTTTCTGACTTAGAAGCGAGTTAAGTCAGCCGGGCTGAATTTGGGCTGCATTCCAATAGTGGTTTTTCGGGGGAAATCCATGCGATAGCATCTGGTTGCAGCTCAAATTTTACTTCAATTTGAGTGAGGTAAGTCTCTTTTTAACACGTTTTAAAGGTAGTGCAATAATGTCCAGAGAGTTGAATCTACGTCTCCACTCTAGTAGCTTTCAGGTTTTAACTGCTATCACTAGCTGAGTAGTTGGCCAGTGCCTTTTTAAAAACCAATCAATTGACTTTTCAATGGCTTTCCATTAATGACTCCCATAATTTATAATGATAAAGAGGAATATGGGTTGGTGTGCCTGTCTCTATCACAGTTTCAAGACATCTAAACACCTATAATTTGGCATTGATGCTCAGGAGATCCTGGGGTGTATAACTTGGAGTAATTTTATTTCTTACATTTTAGATTAAATTAATTAATTTTTGTGAATTAAAATCTGCATATAGTCTGTAGTACCATCTTTAGTAACTAGATGGCAGAAATCTCTAACTTTCTTCAGAGATAAAGCTGGCTGCAAGCCTGAAGTCCACTGGGTCTGTAGACTGTCTCATGAAATGTTTGCTTTAAAGGCCCTTGCATTCTTCAAAGAGAGAGAGATAGAGAGATGATGGCTGGTAATGGGAGGCAAGATTGAGTTGGGAGAAGTGCTTCATTACTTTCAGCATGGAGGAAGCAAAAGAGCAGTGAGATAGAAAAAGATTTGAGGGAGGAGGAGAGAAAGGAAGAGCAGAAGAAAAGAGAAGTGCCTGAATGGGCACTAAGAGGTTTCTAATTCTTGTAAAGATGATACTCCTGTTACTCAGGAATAAAGAAAACACATATAACAGCTCTTCATGAGATAGGCATGCCTTATGAGACATAATTTATTTTAAAACAGTGTTTTTTGTGTTAAGCTGGCTGGGTCTTCTGGGAGCTGAAGTTCAAAACATCTGGGAGACCAAAGTTTGAGAACCATTGAGACAGAGCTCTTGATCAGGCTACAGTTTTGTTATGAAACACCTGCTGTGCACTCGAAACATCTCAAGTCCAATCCCTGGCATCTTCATGTAGGGCCAGAAAAGACTCATGTTTAAAACCCTGAAGACATGCTGCCAGCTAGTATCAGCTACTGAAGTAGATGAATCAGCAGAATGAGTCGGCATAAGGCAGTTTCCTATTTTGTTATGTCCCTATCAGTTTTTGTTAGCACTTAAATGAAAACAACTTAAACCAACTTTTAGATAGTGGTAAGGTGTTTTCCATCCTACAAATGCATTAAGAGATGAAGAATACTGAAATTGGCAAGACTTTCTTCCAGTCTTCTCAGATTTAGTAAAGTCCACAGAGGGATGGAGGGAAAAGAGAGTGAAGGAAGTGGAGTTTCACAGTAACTGAACCACTATGTTGCAATGCTATTGTGTCTGTGGCTGCATCCACACTGCAGAAATAATCCAGTTTGACACCACTTTAACTGCCATGGCTCAGTGCTATGGAATGCTGAGAATTACAATGGAATGCTATGGAATTCGATCTGTTCTATTTGTTTGGAGAGGCGAGATATGAAATAAATAAATAAATAAATAAATAATGCAGGGAACTACAATTCCCAGAATTGTCAAACTAGATTATTTCTGCAGTACAGATGCAGCCTGTAATGTACTTTGGAACAACATCAGTGGTAGGCAAATGGTGGACTCCATATTCAACACTACCTGTGCAGTAAGTCTTGAAGCAGGAGTGGCGTTGGAATGGGCTTTGGGTGATATGGGGGAAGATTCCATTGCCTCCCCCCCCCTTTTGTTCTTCTTGGACTCAGATATAATAGCCCTGTCTTCTCCTCTTCTATGTATAACATCAAGGAGTGTTTGAAGCATAGACCAGAGTAGGAAATCAATTCCACAGTTTGAAAACCTATAAATGAATGTTTCTTGATCTTTATTTAGTAAAGGCTTCATGCAGATAAAAGGAAGTTATGCTTCCTGTATTTAAGACTGGGCTGGTTGAAGGTATTTTGTTACCTGAAGAAAAGGTCAGGTTTGGTTCCCCCTCCTCCACACCTCAGTTTCCACAGGTAGAAGCTGGCTGGACAGGCAGCTGAAGATTATTTCAATACTGGTGACAGGAGAGTGCCTTCAACTGCACCAGAGAGGAGCAAGCTAGTTTAGGGGGAAGTAAATAGTTTAGGGGGAAATAAATGTAGCTGTCTGCATGGGTATCCTGCTGGGCCATCTGACATGTTTGTCACCACCACAGGTCACTCATTTTTGAGGTCAGAAAGAGGTGCCCAGTGATGAACACATGCTGGGCACCTTGTTCTGACCTCAAAACGGGTGACCTGTGGTGGTGGCAGATGCAACAGCTGTTGCAGCACAGGAACAGAGGACTCAAGATCTTCCAGGAAGATACGGAACAACAGAGAAAGATTTTTTTTACTCTGTTGTAACCTTGTTATGCCTTGGTTATGATGTGGGACATGTCATATGTCATTCATATTCCTGACAAGAACTTGGTTTTGGGCCTGGTTTGGACAACACCGGGGGGGGGGGGCAGGCTTTTCGATTTGAACACTGCTATACAGGAAGCATTTTCTTCCTAAGGCGGTTGTTCTTTCTGACTAATGGAAAGGGCAAACCTAACTTTAGAGCAATGGGTCCCAGTAGAGTTGTCAGTTCAGGATTGTCCAAGACCTTGTGGTTTCTGGACCAAAACCTGAGACCTGGGGATGGCATACTTTAAGTACCAAACACAGCTGATCATATCTTGTAACTGAACCACATACATACACCACAACCCCACCCCCAAATTTTCCTGTTTGGAAATTGGAACAGAATTCTTAGCTAAAGGGCTGTTCCCGTGTTAAAGTGAAATGAAGGGATTACCCTTTTCTTACTTATTTCAGGAAACAGGATAAGGAAAATTTAATTTAGCCTACCTGGTTCTGGATAGCAGATGGGTGTGGAGAAGGAGAAAGCTAAGTAAATACATAAGCTCATTGGAGAATCTTTGAAAGTTGCAGCAACAAGTCAACTGAGACTTGGAAATTATAGCAAGGTGCTGTTCTCCTAGCTGAGCTGGAGATTTGCACACAGCTCTGTCCTCTTGCTTGGAGATGAGCCCATCAAAACTGGAGAATTTGCACCCTCAGTTCTCACATGAAATCTGGAACCAAGCCCTGAGATATGGCAACTCTAATTCCCAGACATGTGTCATAAGATGATGTGAAACTACAACTTGCAGAATTCCTGGTCATTGGCCATGGCGGTTAGGACCTCTGGGAGCTCATGTCCAACTACATCACTATTTGGGATAACTATTTGGAGACTAACTGGGGAAGACAAGGAATTACATTTAAACCTTAATTGTTAAAGAGACCGTAGGCTAAGCAAATGGTGGCCACATTTTGCCTTCCAGCCATTTAGAATTATGGTTGCGGCTCAATGCAGGTCTGTTATGTAGTCGTAAAGTCCATTTATCTGAAAACACATTTTATCGCACAGTAAGAGCAGCTTGATTAGGAGGGGCCTGTCCCTGCCAGCAATACATTGTCAAAACTGCATGATATTGTGTGCAGGACTCAGATACAAGGTTTTTATGTGGGATATTTAATGAATATGAACAAATATTTGGAGTCATGCACTGCTCCTATGGGGCAAGTAATTAGCCACAGGATTTTGCTTAAGAACTCCCAATGATTTCACATATGAAAATAAGGTAATTACAGGCCTACCCCTGCCTCAGTTGTGGACCGAGAGGCTGAGGTTTATCCCCCACCTGACTCCATTTAAAAGATTAGTCTGCATAATTCTGTGGCTGAAAAGACAGCTCAGGAAACAGGACTGAGCCGCAAGGGATATCTAGTTTAAACATGTATAATGCATGAATAACTGATTCTCTTCAATGTACTGTAAGTGACATTCCCCACCCTTTCTGTCAACACAGCACTCTGACCTGCAGCATGGAAAATAAATCCTGTTTTGGATGACAGCTCCTCAAATCTCCAAGCCAGCATGGCCATTGTCCACATTGGTTGGGGGATTTGGGGAACTGTGGTCCATAAGAGGAACTTTTCTGTGCTCTGATCCTTTTTCACACCCATGCTGCCTGCACCCAGTTTCTCCCTTTCCCCTGGATTTCCTAAGATACTTTTTTGCCAGTTGGAGGGGGAAGGAATGGAAAAGGAGGAATTCCCCTTTCTGCAACACTTTTGTGCTTGTCCTACACTGGAATAGCCCAGTCTAGCATTCAAACTTCAAGTGTAGTGATATATCATTGAATACCAAACTGAGGGTCAGCTATGCCATAGCGTTTCCATTTTCTATGTATGGCTGTGAAAGCTGGACAGTGAAAAAAGTGGAAAGAAAGAGAATCAACTAATTTGACATGTGCTGGAAGAGAGCTCCACAGACACCATGGACTGCTAATGGGGGTAAGAGCAAAACAGGCTGAAGCCTCACTAGAAGCTAAGATGATTAAACCAAGGAGGTCATACGTTGGCCATATCATAAGATAACATGACTCATTTGAAAAAATAGTAAGGCTTGGTGAAGTTGAAGATAGTAGGAGAGGAGGGAGACCACACTACAGGTAGATTGATCAATAAGGAAGCAACAGACCTGAGTTTTTAAGGCCTGAGCAAAGCAACTGATGACTGGAGCTTTTGTGAGCTCTCATTCATAGGGTAGGTATATGAAGCTGAAGTTGACTTGACAGCAAATAGCAACAAGCTTTCACATTACAGAGTAAGCACTGATGAAACCATAGTATTCATAGATAGCTATAGTGGTTGCGAGTGGGTTTATAGACCCAGCTGAAAGCCCTGGTGATCACTTTTAAATCCCAAATGGCATGGTACTGATGGCACCTGGACCTTCACAATATTTTCTATTCTCACTGTTCTCTTTCTCCTTCTATCCTACAAGTTACTCAGCCTGCCCCCAGTTCATTCTTACATCTCCCCATTGCCAGGCCTTAGCTCTCTCTCTGTGAAATGTTTGAAGGGTTCAAGGGTCCTGCAGGGAGAATCATGGCATGGGACTCATGGCATCTGATATGAACCTGCTCAGGTCCTAAGACTGGCAACAGACAATAGCAATGGATTGCTCTGTTAGCAAATAGGAAATTAATAAAATTTTGGGACACATATGGATTTCACTCTATGACCCCGAACTGACCTCTGTGGGATGTCAGCCATAATCCTCTAGATGACAGATCAGGTAGGCACAGGGAGGGCCTGCCCAAACAACTGGAAAATTCCCTACCAGACAGGTTTGGGAGTTGCTAAAGAGAAAAAAAACCATTATCCCAAAATTCAACATAATAGGGCTTGTTTGTCCTGAATCTTAGTTCTGATGGGGCAGTGGTCAGATTTAACTGTGCCCTTTTCGCTAAGCCTCCACTCCTTGATTGTGTCAAGACCCAGTGCGTTGTCTAGTTCAGGGGTAGGCAACCTAAGGCCCGGGGGCTGCATGCGGCCCCCCAAGGCCTTTGGATCGGCCCCAGGCCGGTCCCGCCGCCCCCCGCCACCGCCTCCCACTGCCCCCGCCGCCCCCCATGATGATATTGATTATTGTTGTTATTTCTTGTTCTTGGGGTTTTCTTGGCAAAATCTCCACAGGGGTTTTGCCATGGCTTTTCTGGGGCTGAGAGAATGTGCATGCATATTTTTTTATTTTATTTATTTATTTATTTTTGGTGCTTCGGCCCCCCAGTTGTCTGAGGGACAGCAACCCGGCCCCCAGCTCAAAAAGATTGCCTACCCCTGGTCTAGGTCATCCTCACACCATGGCTTAACAAAGCCCAGGCAATTAACGCCTTTGTCCAGGCTTCAGCCAAGCCATTAAGTCTCTAGCCATAGGCAAGATATTTATTATATAAACCTCTAGATTTTTAGACTCTATGTGTTATCTTTGGAGTGCAGCTTGGCTCCACGTCAGTCTGTGCTCCGATCATAGCTCCCTCAGCCATCCCTTTCCCCCCATTTCGGCGGCCATTCTTCTTCTTCATCATCATCATCATCATCATCATCCACACCCACAGCAGATCCCAGAGAAGCCTTTGGAAGTGAGCCCCATCTCAAGCTATTCCCGCTTTCACCCCTTTTGCTTCTAGTGTACAGTGTGTGTGTGCGCCATATTTGTGTGAGTGCAGTTTTCCCCTTTTAATAAATATTTAATAAATATTTAGACCTTAGTTGAAGAAGCCCGCCTCAGCATCCTCCATTGTGGGATCTTGTAGTCCTCTAGTATATATATATATATATCGGTACTCTGGTCTTGTGGGGTGTTGTTAGGACCCGTCTTGCATATTTGAGATAATTATAAATTCCCCTAATCAGATCCTTCCTAATACCTTCCATGTCAGCGATATCCATCCCACTCTAGGAATTAGTGTGAAGGAGATGTCCAAGTTGCTGAAACCATTTGGGGGCCAGGGTTTTGTAACCTTGAAAGGTCCTTTATAATTCAACTAAAATCCAGATCAGATTTGCTGCCCTATTGACATGCAAGCCATCACTAGTTGCAGAGACCAAGCTTCCATGTCTGCCAGTAACACCTAGCCACAGAACTTGGAAAAGTTACTCTTTTGGACTCTGGTTTCCAGAATTCTATCCCCAGCCATTTGTACATCCAAGTCTCCACCTGAAGCACATTCCTGTGCCAGCCAGATGTGTTAGAGAAATCTCAAATGAAAAGTTAGATTCCCTCTTGCAACCAGGGACAGACAGACACACAAAAGAAAAGCCCTTGCTGTTCCCAAGCATTTTCAAAAGAAGGCCAGAAACAGAATGAATGTTTTCTTCTCTTCACACAGTTTGTCAGACATGTTATGCCATGGATGGATAGTGGTTGTAGTGTGTGTAAAAGAATGGGACAAGGGCATCCTAGGGCAGCAAGGAGGGGGGATGCTGTGAAATGTGGACAGTAGCCCCCTTGGGCCCTGGGTTTCTGCCTTGTGTGATAACTCATAATTCATATCATCTAGATTTACCCAGGAAAATGAGGGAGGGAGGGAGGGAGGGAGGGAGGGAGGAAGGAAGGAAGGAAGGAAGGAAGGAAGGAAGGAAGGAAGATGCTACAGATAATCAGATACCATTCCCATCATTTTCTGGCCAGCGATATTGCCAGCCTATTCCCTCCTTAGCCTCACAATCACTGATCCCATATTTAAACATGCCTTTTCCAAATCCACTATATCTTCTGCCATAGTATTCACCCTAAGAAGTTCTTGCTCTCTTATACAAATAAAAGCTTCAACCTGGTTGTCTGACAGATTCTTATCTCCCCCATATGAGCCTACTGAGACCATGAGAAGCCCTTCTTTCAGTCCTACCATCTTCACAGGAACAGTTGATGGGAACATGAGATAGGGCCTTCTCAGTGGCTGCCCCATGCTCTGCAACTCCCTCCCTTTTTAAAAAAAATTCCAAAAGGCTTTTAGAACTGAAGGCATTTAAGGAAAGAGCTTGTAAGAGGCTGCTGTTTTGTAACATTTGTAACTGTTTTTAAAATCCTTTTGAGGGTATATTTTAAATTGTTTTTAAATTGTGATTGGTTTAATCCATTTTTATGTCAACTTCCTCTGAGTTTTTATCTACAGTTGGCCCTCCATATCCATGGATTCTTTGTCCACAGACTCAACTGTGCATGGCTTGAAAATATTAAAAAAATACATCCCAAAAACAAACCTTGATTTTGCCATTTATATAGGGACACCAGTTTACTATGTCACTGTATTTAATGGGACTTGAGCATCCATGAATTTTGGTATCCATGGAACAACCTGGAACCAAATCCCAGCAGATACCAAGGGCCCACTGTATATCATTTTCTTTAAATTTGTAAGCCAATTTGAATCCCGGCCTTGGGGGAAAGATCAGGGTGAAAATTGAGGAGGAGGAGGAGGGAGGGAGAGGGGGAGAAGAAGAAGTACACTTTAACCTTTGTGTAGGTTAGCCTCTTTTTTTGAAAAACACATGCATTGCTGAAATAGGTCATGCTGATGAGGATGCTTATGGAGATACAATCAGCTACTCTTTCTCTGCAAGGGGTGCATTCCTTCCAACAGTCCAGATTTGGCAAGGAAAGTCCAGATTAATCCTCTGGCATCCCACTTTTTCAGCTACTTTAAAAAAACTCTCATTTTTCTTTCCTCCTCCTACTTTCCCTCTTTGTCCTCAGTTTACGTCAGTTGCTGCAAAATGAATTGAAAATGCAAAAGTAAGTCAATTAACTCAGCAGAGGAAGAGGACAGGAGGGGATGGAGTCCTGCCCTTCCCAGTAGGCTCTGTCAAAAGCAATCTGCTGTAACCTCTCTTAGCTTGTCTTCCTCATTTACAACTTTTGCCATCTTGACCATACTCAGATATTGCATGGCCACATGTCCTGCTTTTAATCAGTGAATTCTTGGATGGTATGGGGGTGTTTAGCAGAGGAGTATCAACCCCAGTGCTAATAATGCCTCTAAAAGGAAAGAATGGCAAACCTGTCCAGCCAATGCTGATGAAATCCAGAAGATGGCACTGCTACTCCAAAAGTCCAGTGAGCTTGAAGAGCCCTTAAGTTGCATTTCAAATGAATAATAAAAAGAATTATGGATGCCTGTATGAGGGATAGGCTGCAAAGAACAAAAAGGCATTGTGTCAGTCAGCACCGGCTCTGTGTGGATGACCTTGGGAAGTGACAGATAACAGGACAAGAACAAAAATGAGGATGGGTGGGCAAGTGGGAGAGGGAGGGAGGGGGAAATGTAAAAAAAAAAAAAAGAGAGAGAGAGAGAGAGAGAGAGAGAAGATTCATTCTCACCTACCTGTGCATTGAAATCATTCTAACACAGAATTCATTGACAGAGAGCTAAGTGCATGAAACCATTTGGCTTAATGCGCACCGAGGAATCCATGAAATCATCCATGCTTTTAATTTGGTTTATTATCTCTCACACACCCCTCCCAACACCCATGAGAGAACGCACAAACCATCCCCAACCCCAGCGGTCCTCCCTAACGGATTTTGAAATCCTCAGGGCAATGAGGCTTTTGTACCAGGAGATTAACTAGAAAAGCAAATGAAAGGAGAGTATTACCATCACTGGAGTCAGCATTTTGTTATCAGCTCCTGTTTTCTAGCAATGTGGGTCTTATGGATTCATGAGCCCAGTGATTGATTTTCTGTTTGGGTTTCCCATCTGGGTAAGAAGCTATCCTACTTTGCCCCAAATAGACACACAAAGCATTGCTTTACTTTGCTACTCAGAGCAAGTGTGGTGTAGTGGTTAGATTGTTGGGTTGGGACTTAGGAGATCCAGGTTCAAGCCCACCACCCACAGTGATGTGAAACTCACTGGGAGACCTTGAGCTCTTTCAATCTGACCTGCTTTACATGCAGTAGTTGTTGTTTTAAAAATCAAATGGGGAGAGGTGTGTAAGCCACTGTGAACGCATTGGTGGAAAAATGGGATACAGATAAGAGCAATGGAACTAGGAGAGTAAGAATATTATTCAAAGAAGAAGAAGAATATAAAAAATGTCTGGGAAGCTTGGCCCAAAATGTATCTGTCCAGACATCCTATTGGTAAAAATAACAGGCCAGATGTCTCCTGAAGAGCATATGGAAATAGTCCGCTCCTCTTGGTCACTTCTTCTAAGACATAGAACACAAATGTTATATGCAACAGGTACAGATAACTGATGTTGATAGACCTCATCTATGAAAACTATGAGGGCTTTTTCTGCTACCGCTCCCAGACTATGGAATGGCCTGCTGGACAAGATCCGTCTCATCACTACTCTTGACAGTTTCAGGAGAGCGATAAAGACGGATCTCTTCCGGCAGGCCTTCCCAGAATAACTTCCCAGCTCAAACGGAGTTGGATTGCTACCCGCTCCCATGATGCCATTGCCTGTTTTTGTTTAAAAATGGTTTAGTGTATTGTATTTATGTTTGTCCTAATTGTTATTTTAACTTTACATCACTTTAATTTAGTTTTAAGGGGGTGGAAGGGCTAAGGATTGGGATGAAGGATTGTTTTAACTTGTTGACTGTTTTAACTTGTTGTACGCCGCCCCGGTTGCCGAGCAGAGGGGCGGGATAAAAATAAAATTTATTATTTATTATTATTAATTCATTGAATATTACATCAAAGGTGATCTAAGTTAGTAGCCATGGTCATAAGATATTTATACACTGTATGGAGTAGTTCTTTTTAGAAAGGCTTACAGTGGACCCTTGGTGTCCACTGGGGTTTGGTTCCAGGACCCTCCGTGGATATCAAAATCCGTGGGTGTTCAAGTCCCATTAATATAATGGATACTAAAATGGTTCCCTTTACATAGAATGGCCAAATCAAGGTTTGCTTTTTGGAATTTATATATTTATTGAAGATTTTCAAACCATGGATGCTTGAACTCGTGGATAAAGAATTAGTGGATATGGAAGGCAAACTTTACTTTGTTTAAGATAGTGATGTAGTGGTCAGTTTGGAAGTATAGATGTTTATTGTAATAATCCCCTTAGATCCCGATGGAGAGTAAAAAAAAAAGCCAAGCATCTATGTTGATTCATATCAAAGAACTGTCCACTTTCATCTCAGGAGCAAGTGTTTTGTAAAGCTATTGGATCTTAATTATCCAGTCAAGATCAAGCCAACAAATCAGAGTCCTGATACCCATAGCCCATTACAATGTTGGTCTCTATCATCTGCTAGGGCAATCTGGCATTACGAGAGAGAGAGGTTTTGAACTATTTACTCCCTTGATACAACAATGGCTGCATTCACACTGCAGAAATAATGCAATTTGATCTCACTTGAACTGTCATAGCTCACTGCTATGGAATGCTGGAAATTGTAGTTTGGTGAGACATTTAGCCTTCTCTGTCACAGAGCTCTGGTGCCACAAGAAGCTACAAATCCCAGAATTCCAGAGCATTGAGCCTTGGCAATTAAAGTGGTGTCAAACTGGATTATTTCTGCAGTGCGGATGAAGCCAGTGTAATCTTATGTCTCTGGCATGATCTGCCATAGCTGCCTGTCCACATCTAAACTAGCATTATGCACACACACATACACACATATGTTTTACCCATGCAGAGTTGAGAAGGTAGACTCTTTGAAGGAATCCTGAAACACACCCACCCACAATCCAGCACACATTGAAACCTGATGGGGAGTGTTGGCATACAGTCTCTTTTTCTTTCTTCTCATTTTCTTCTCCATCATAATAGGTTCACAATGACCTATTTGCAGACTTTAAAAGAACATTTTTTTTTGCTTCCAAACAAGAAATACTATTTCACTGCTAGTTCAGAAGGATCATTTGCTATACTGTGTTCAGTAAGCATTTTCCAGGACTCATGATGACTTGAAGGGAGTTGGTTTAATGTTCAGATATGATGGCAGCACAAGTGCATTAATATCTTGTAACAATTTAGAAAGCCAGTGAGCCATGCAGAAAAGTTTCAGTACATGATGTACTACAAAAGATGGAGAAATGCAGGCTTACAGTTTAAGGCTTGGCTCTGTCTATTATTACTTACCCAAAAGGGCTAGATGTCCGAATTGTGTGCAGAGAGGAAAACTATGGAGCTTAGTGATGAACTAGACAGAGTGCATACACAAAATGCAGTAGCTATATTGCATAGAATCATCCCTGTCTACATAAATGGACTTCCTCCCTGGGAAGTCTGTTTTAGGGAGCAAAATAAAATCTCAGAACATGATCTTTGTCCAAATACTAGTCCCTGGCACCGATTCTTTCATGGATCCATTGAAGCACCCATCAAAGTGCCCTTGGTTAGAACATGGACTGAGTCTGTACTGGGAACTCATTACTTTCTGAGCTACTGGTGTACTGGTATGGGTTTTGCATGTAACTGCTGCTCCAACCCATGGTCTCATGTTAATACAGATTGGCATTGTCATTGTTGTGTGCCTTCAAGTCATTTCCAATGTATGACAGCCTTATCATAGACCACAAGGTTGCAAGTTCAATATTAGCCAGGGCTCAGGCTAGACTCAGGCCTGCATCCTTCCGAGGTCGCTAAAATGAGTACCCAGAAGTTTGGGGACAATGAGCTTACAGTTGTAAACTGCATTGACATAGCGCGATATGAAGCGGTTTATAAATGAAGCTGCTTTGCTTTGCTTTGCTTTATCATGGGGTTTTCTTGGCAAGTTTCTTCATTGCCTAGTAACAAGATCAAGTGCCAAACATCATTTCATAGTGTTTTTATTGGCAAGAAAACTAGGAAAAGTTTGAAAAGTCATGTCTGCTTTCTCATTTGTATTTAGAGTGGGATTGCCAGTTTGAATGTGGGACAGGGCTCCTGTATAATTTAGGCGTTCACAGATCCTGGAGGAAGGAGGCTGATAGTGTTGTGCATCCAGCCATAGAAACATGGCTGGATGTTTCCCTTCTCTCTCCCTTCAACCAGTAAATGGATCTGTTTGGAGGGGAATGGAGCAGCTGAAAGGTGGCTTGGGAAGTGAGGGAGGAGATGTCAAGTTTGTTGTTTGTTGTGTGTCTTCACGTGATTTCCGACATATGGCAATCCTAAGGTATCATGGGGTTTTCTTGGCAAGATTTGTTCAAAGGAGGTTTGCCATTGCCTTCCCCTGGGGCTGAAAACATCTGACTTGCCCAAAATCACCCAGTGGGTCTCATGGACAAGCTGGGAATTGATCCCTGGTCTCCAGAGTCGTAGTCCAAGTAATTCCACCTAACAACCCTAGTTTAGAGCAAGAAGTAATGCCACAAGCCACAGTACTCAGTTGCCATCTCAGGAGAAAGAGGAGATCATTCCGAGCTGTTTGATGTTTCAAGAACTGCCTGCACATCTGTACAGCTGTGCAGGCATGGGGGATTTTAAAATTAAAAGGTGGAAATGCTATTCATGGCTGTGTAGTTCTGCACTGAAAATTAACCTCCAAAAATCATTAGTGGTTGACTAACCACCCTCATCATCAAAGGAGGACAACCATAAATTTCCTACCTGCAAATCAAAGGTCAAAGCTGAAGGTGAAGTAAAATTTTGAAAGACAGTTGTAAAGGTTTGAAGTGTCTCCCCCGCCCTGATACAGGTTACAATTCTATGAAGTTAGCAGTAGTACACAACTAAATCAATAACACTTAGAACCACAAGATATATTTTTTTAAAAAAAAGGAAAGAAAATCACAACAGTCTGAAAAAAAATGCTAGGATATAAGGCAGAAGTAGTGTGAGGATAAGAGGATGACAAGTACATCATGTGCTGCTTCAGAGAGACAGGCACTGCACGAACAGAAAAACCTAGCATAGACTGAGCTGTGATTCATTCTCTGCCCAAATTATTGCTAAGTAAGGAGGAAGGACAATGAAAAATGACACACACCTTTCAGCTTCTCACCTGCTCCCTGCTGACCATAAAGGCCCAGTCACACAATGCCACAGCTGTATAATTGCCACTTTATCATGCCTGCATGCCACCTTCTGTCTATAAAAAGGGAGACCTGCAACAAAATGTTGCAGTGTATCTTCACTTTCTCCCAGGACTTTTACTCAGTTCTAGACATCTATGGCTGCTACCACCCTGCAGAATTAATGCAGTTTGACATTGCTTTAACTGCCATGGCTCCATTCTATGGCATCCTGGGATTTGTAGTTTGGTGGGACATCAGAGCTCTCTGACAGAGGTTAAATATCTCACAAAACTACAAATTCAAGTGTTCCATAGCCCCGTGGCAGTTAAAGTGATGTCAAACGACATTAATTCTGCAATGTAGGTACAGCTTATGGTTTCCTCCATTCCTCTAGGAGAGAGCAACTCAAAGTATTTGGTATCTGATCAGTTCTAGTCCCTGGGCCATTGGATGCTGATCCCTGGCAATTTTTCAGGAAAAATGAAACAATTGTGGCAATGGGTACAAATATAATGCAAGTCTCTGTTACTTTGGAGGGGGGGGGGAGGTGGCTGGTCTCCTACATCAGATAGCATGAAAAGTTATCATGGGACCTAAAAGATGTAAGAGGCCAAACTGGCCAATTTCCTCTACCATATTTGTTTTCCAGTACTCAGCAGTCAAGACTGCTAGCATGCTCAGTCTCATGAGGCTATTTTGGAAGAGGCGTGCACCTTTGTAATGTTATGTGCTTTTGTATACCTCAGTTGACTTCCCCTTACTTGTCAGCCATCCTATTTTGGTTCTGATTCTACTGTTAGTCAACCATGCAAGTTCTTATTAGAGAAGAAGTGGGCTATGTGTGGCCCTTCAGTTGCAGATGTCATTGCACTGCATCTCCCACCATCCTTAGCCAGTGAGGGAGTCGTGCAAGTGAGAGTTTAATGGCCTATCTTTAGGACTGGATATCCTTGTTCTTTCTGATTTTTTTTCTGGAGATATCTGCGATGCTTTCCCCATTCGGAGGTATTCCCAGGAAACTCCCAGCACTTGCAAGGACTTTTGCTTTCCACTCTCCTGGTGGACTTTAATTTAAATTAAACCAGTATTTCCCAAAATGAAATGTACCCCTTGTAACATCTAGCTAAGATGGCCACTACCAAGAAGCATAGCAATTGTTCCCAGGATAGCAGATTCAACTGAGATCAACCAAAGGGAAGAGGCATGCTACCAATAAAAGAAAATGAGCCCAATGCTTAACTAGTGTAATATTGCTCAAGCACTGTGGCTGCATCTGCACTGCAGAATTAATGCAGCTTGGCACTGTTTTAACTGCTGTGGCCCAATGCTATGGAATTCTGGGATTTGTAGTTTTGTGAGATATTTAGCCTCACATCGGTGCTGCAAGAAACTACAGATCCCAAGATTCCATAGGATGGACCCATGATCATTAAAGTCATGTCAAACTGCATTAATTCTACAGTATGGCAGCAGCCTATAACTCCTGAATAATGTGTAAAAAATATATTAGTGAAAATTGGTGAAAGGCAGTTTCTTGCATGTTGCCTGAGTCTAGATGGGACGTGGGAGGGGAAGGAGAGATGGGAGGAGAAATATTTCAAGAAAGAATTTGGATGCAAAACCATGAATATGCAGGTAAAAACAAAACAAAAAATCTGGAACTTTTCCCTGCTCCAGATAAACTGTAAGAGCATCTGGAGAACTACAAATCCCCCAGTTGAGTAAGACAGGGAAGGTTTCCTTAGTTTTTTAAAAAGGTAAAAAATTGAATGTCTCCAAGACTGAATTTTGTTTTCCCATCTCAGTGTGCTCTGCTGCCACCAGATTGCTGGCTTGCTGGATATATTTAATTTCTTTATCTTTCCATTCCCTAAAGCCATATATAATATAGCAGATAAAATTACTTTTAAAACACCTTTAAATTTTTTTAAAAGCTACTTTGAAAACCACCTTTACAGTCTGAAGGCCTTCTGGAATAATAATATGGCTTTAGTTGCTCATTGCAAGCACACCAGGAATGGGGGCAGGCTAAATTGCAGCAGTCCAACAATGTAGGTGCCTCTATACAGACAATTCTGTTACCACTTTGCAAGCACTGATCAACCTGGACTCTCAGGATGGAGATCCTCCAAAGGGCCTGTATGGAGGAGGTGGTCTTTCAGCACTCTTCCAAATTGCATACATTCTCATGACATAGCACCATGGGTTTTGCCATTTGTTGAGACCTCTGCGTTCCACTCTTTGGGGGAGATTTTTGTAGCAATCTGCATTTTTTAGCAATCTGCCAGCTCCATCAGGCTTAGCCTAAAGCAAGACGAGCTCTTCCTCTACTCCAGGGGTAGGCAACCTTTTTGAGCCAGGGGCCGGGTTGCTGACCCTCAGACAATTGGGGGGGCCGAAGCACCATAAATAAATAAATAAATAAATAAATAAAAATAAAAATTTTAAAATAAAATTTAAAAAATTAAAAAAAAATTCATGCACACTCTCTCAGCCCCAGAAAAGCCATGGCAAAACCCCTGTGGAGATTTTGCCAAGAAAACCCCAAGAACAAGTAATAATAACAATAATATCATCATGGCGGGTGGTGGTGGTGGGCAGCAGCGGTGCAGGTGGCAGGACCAGCTTGGGGCCAGTCCAAAGGCCTCAGGGGGCCGCATCCGGCCCCCGGGCCTTAGGTTGGCTACCCCTGCTCTAGTCTATGCCATCTGACATCATCCGGCCTCAGAGGGAGTGAAAGGCAAGCCCAACTCCATCAGGTTTACCATACCTAAAGTAAGGGCCTCGGCAGATGACTAATAGAGTCGTCTTGGAGGCTTGGAAGAGGAGGGGCAGCCGCACGAGCGGCGCCCCTTCCTCTCCCTGAGGTCGCCCTCGGAGTCGCTGGCCCTCCGCACGGCCGGCGCTCCGGGGATGACCTCACACCGCGGCGACCGGATGCGCCGCGGCGGAAAAGACAGCGAAAGTGCGCCCGCCGCTTTTAGGGCGCACTTTCGCTGTCTTGAGGGAGGAGCGCTGATTTAGCGCTCCTTCCAGGGATGCCGCCGGTGCGCCGAGGTGTGGAGGCTGCGGCCCCGCGGCGCGCCGGCCCAGGGCGTCCTGGACGCCCTCGTCTGCTTCCCCCCTAAGAAGAGCTTTCCCTCTGTGCCATCTGAAATCTTTTAATATGTTTTAATACTTAATTGATTAATATGGTCTTAAGGGGTGGGTGGGTTTGGGGATTTTAGATTATTTGTGTACCTGTATTATATGATACAGAATTTTAATTGTAAGCCGCCCCGATTGCTTGCCAGAGGGGCGGGGTATAAATAAATTTTATTATTATTATTATTATTATTATTATTATTATTATCATCATCATCATCATCATCATCATCTGGCCTCAGAGGAAGTGAAAAGCAGGCCAAGCTCCATCAGGCCTAGCCTAAAGAAGAAGGCCCTCCCTTCATGCCAGCTGACATCATCCAGTCTCAGAGGGAGAGAAAGGCAGGCCCAGCTCCACCAGGCTTGGCCTAAAGTAAGAAGAAGGGCACTCCTTCCAGTCCATCAGCCATGGTCCAGGCCTCGGAGGGAGAGAAGTACCATTGGATTTATTTTCCTTCCCCATGGCCATTCCCTTCTCCTTTTGTGTCATGTCTTTTTAGATTGCAAGCCCGAGAGCAGGAAAATGTCTAATTAACTATCTGTAAGCTGCTCTGAGAGCCTTTCTGGCTGAAGAACGAGGTATAAATACAGTAAATAAATGAACAAATAAGGCACTTCCAAAGGTTTTACAAAACAAGACATGTTTTCTTGAGGTGATCCTGTGGTTTGAAGTGCAAATTTTCTAATTGTTTTTTTTTTAAATCTTACGGTGATAGTGCAGAAAGGCCATTTCATCAATACACTGTGTTGTTATTGTTATTATGTGTCTTCAAGTCAACTCTGACTTATGGTGAGGCTGTCATAGATTTATTCAAAGGGAACTTGCCACGGCCTTTCTTTTAGGCAGAGAGTGAGTGGGACTTACCCAAGGTTGCCTGGTGGGTTTCTGTGGTTGAGTAAAGATTTGAACCCTGGTCTCCTAGAGTCCTAGGCTGCATCTGCACTGCAGAACTAATGCAGTTTAACATCACTTTAACTGCCATGTTGTAGAATTCTGGTACTGGTAATTTTATACAGCTATTTAACCTTTTCTGCCACAGAGCTCTGTGCCACAAAAAACTACAAAGCTCAGAATTCCTAGTATTGAGCCATGGCAGTTAAAATGTTGTCAAACTGTATTATTTGTGTAGTGTAGATTCAGCCCTAGTCTGACTCTCGAACCACTACACCACATTGGCTCTCTGATGCACTACAGCACCATAACTTGAAGAAAAGAAACAGTGAAAGAGAGAGAGAAAGGAGGAGAAGGATTGTTCTGATATGCTTTGGGAGTTTATCTCATGCACCCCATTCTCATCATGATCATATTAGTAAAAGGAACGGGATACATAGTGGTTTGGGAGCTTTCTGTATCACATATCTCTTCCGTAGAGCATCTGGGCTCCCCCACTTTCTTCCACTCTCCTCCCTGCCTTCTTGTCTTATGTCCTAGCATGCTTTTTTTTTTAACTGTTGCTTTTTTTATTTTGAAAACCAAAAAATTGTATAAGGTATGTTAATACAATCTGGGGTATTAAAAATTAAATAAATTTTTAAAAGAGGAAAACAGCCTGCTTGGGAATAGTGGAGAGTGGGGACTGGAGAAGAGGAGGACACAATGGAGATTATCGTACACACTGTATCCCATGTTTCTCCCAATACATGCATGTTTAAGTGTCTAAGATGGGTCTTCCTGCATTCACCCATGGCTGTCCATCTGCAACCCATGTGTAGCCCATCTGCAACCCAGGCTTGTCCCATGGCTTTTCAATGACAAGAAAATCTTGTGTATGAAAATTTGCCAGAGAAGCCTGGGTTGCATATGGGCAGCAGATGGGCAGCCACAGATGAATGCGGTAAGACTCGTCTTTGATGCTCAAACATGCATGTATCCTGTTGGGAGAAAGATGGGATACAGCATGTGCGATAGTCTCCAAAGGCACCATGTGACTGCCCAATATGGGAACTGCTGCATGAGGAACTTATTGCACTTGATGACCAATGCTACAGTAGTGCGTTTGGGAGCTCATTGATGGTATTTCCCCATCAATGATGGGGAAATGATAAGGTGCGCTCTAATAACTCTTTGAAGACAAGGTCATAACAAGATGGAGAAGGCGTCTATTTTCCAACGTTAACAGCAGTTTTAAAGACACATGTGATAAAGTCCTCAGAATGAAAAAGAAATTTACTGGATGGAATGAAAAAAAAACCCAAAAACCTGAATGGGAATAAAATGTTGCAGCTGATGTCAAGAATTGGCAGACAATATTGCAGAAAACCATAAGCATCATTTCGCACAGTATGTTTTAACCCTCACCCAGAACTATTACAGCAACAAATACCAAAGTCTCCAGAAGTTTCCTAATGTATTTGTCCTGTCTGTACAAGCCTTCAGATATCCTGGCAAAAACTTTTTCAAATTTTGGAGATGAAAACTCTCTGTAGCTTCCAAGTACTTCAAGGGCAGGCCCGTGTAATTTGCATTACAGTAGTCTAACTAGGAGGCAATTAAAACATGAATTACTGGCTAAATCTATCATCCTTAGCAAGATGTGCAGCAGGCACACCAGCTGAAACTGGAGAAAGGCCCTCCTAGCCACAGCAGCTGCATGACTTTCTACGAGCTTCTGAAATTATACACAGCTTTTCAACAGAAGAAACTATTGCTTAATGTAAGATGGCATTTACCCCTCTTCTTATCATAACTTTGCTACTCCATCCAATTCTGGAAGCTGTCTAGCCATATGTTTTTTCTTTCCTTTTATTACAAAGTCAATTCCACTTGTCAAAATAATTGGATGAAGCCATATTTGTTTTAGCTATATTCTGAGACAAAATTTCTGAAATTTTGTAATGTTAAAAAAAGAACAAAAAATGCAATCACTTGGGAGACAGATCAAACTATCTTTAAAATCAACCCTATTTTTCTTTCTAAAAATGACAGATGACAACACAACCTGTACGCATAACAGATTATATATATATATATATATATATATTCATCAGAGTGTTTTGTTGAGACCCTTGATTTAATCTGATGATCAGGGTAGAGGTCCAAAAAGGATGTGGCATAGAATGTGGTGTGTCTTCAGATCCAGTTCAAGATGCTTTGCTGTCTGAGGCAAATGACAAAATGGCACCTCTCTGTTCCCTTTATAGAAGGCAGCTAGTTTGGCAGCTGAATCTTCAACATTGGGGGCAGAGGGCAGAAGATGTGATACTTATATAATTTTGCAGAGTGCTGTGATTCAGGTGTTTCATGTGTCTCTCCATTAGAAGACAAAAATGTTAAAATCCAGTGGGTATGTTAGCCTGGAGAAGAGAAGACTGAGAGGTGATATGAAAGCCATCTTTAAATTGTTAGCATATGTGCATTTTCATAAAATTTTTGGACACATGTGGAGTTCCCTCTATGACCCCAGGCTGACCTCTGAGCGATGTCAGCCATAATCTCCTAGATGGCAGGTCATGTAGGCACTGAGAGACCTGCCCAAGACCACTGGAAAATTCCCTAACAGACAGGTTTGGGAATTGCCAAAAGGGAAAGACCATTGTATTGGAAAGACACATAATGGTGTTTATTTGTCTTGAGTCTCACACTTAATGGGGCAGTGATCAGATTTGACTGCACCCTTTTCTCTAGCCTCTCTTCCTTGATAGTTTTGAAACCAAATGCATTATTTAAACTATGCTCACATCTAGGTTAACAATACTAAACCCATCAATGCCTTTGTCCAACAGCCATTAGACTTAATACTTAATTGATTAATACGGTCTTAAGGGGTGGGTGGGTTTGGGGATTTTAGGTTATTTGTGTACCTGTATTATATGATACAGAATTTTAATTGTAAGCTACCACGATTGCTTGCCAGAGGGGCGAGGTATAAATAAATTATTATTATTATTATTATTATAGCTAGAAGGCAGAAATTCCCTATAAAAACCCCTGGATTTCTAGGCTCCATGTGCTATCTTGAGAGTGCATGAAGACTCCACGTCAGTCTGTACTCTGATTTAGCTCCCACAGCCATCACTTCCCCTCATTTCAGCGGCCGTGCTTCATCACCATCCTCATCAACCTTTGTAGCCAAGCCCGGAGAAACCTTCGGAAGTAAGTATATCCCCTCAGCTTAGCTCCTTTCAAGCTATCCCCGCTTTCCCCCATCTTTCCTTCTAGTGTGTGTGTGCCATATTTGGATGTGTGCAGTTTTTCCCCATTTGTTAATTAGTAAATAAATTTAGACTTTAATTGGATAGCTCCATCTCTGCATCTTCCCTTGAGAGATCTATTAGTCCTCTGGTATACATAATGGTACACAGTTCCGAGAGGGTTTGTTGGGACCTCACTCTCGCATATTTGAGCTAATTATAAATTCCGCTAAGTAGATCTGATCCTAACAAAATACATGAAGGTATGTCATGTAGAAGATGGACTGAGCTTGTTTTCTGCTGCTCCAGACTCTAGGACAGGGGTAGGCAACCTTTCCCCTTTAAGGGCCGAGGGACTTCAGCTCCCAGAATCCCAGGAGCTATTGGCCAACATGGGACTATTGGCCAACATGGCTGAGGCTTCTGGGAGCTGAAGTCCCTCGGCCCTTAAAGAGGAAAGGTTGCCTACCCCTGCTCTAGGACATGAGCTAATGGAATCAGATTAAGAGAAGAAAGAGTCCACCTAAACATTAGGAACAACTTCCTGATAGTGAGTGCTGTTCAACAGTGACTGTCTAGGAGGGAGATAGACTCCCTTTCTTTTGAGGTCTTTAAACAGAGATTGGGTAGCCATCTCTCTGGAGCACTTTAGTTGCATATTCCAGTATGGCAGGGGCTTGACCCTTGCAGTCCTTTGCAACTCAACCAGGGACTGACAAATATTGTGCAAAATGAGTGAAAAGCTCAAACTTCTACAAGCCCTCTACATGCACCAAAGGATTTGCAGGAGGAAAGAGCTTGGGATTTATTGCACACTATCAGAAGTACCTGGCTTCATCCAGGTTAAAAAGCCTAGTCTGTCCCCCTCCCCATTGTTCTGTTTTCTTTTTTCCACCCCAGTTTTCTCTCCCCCCCCCCCGCTAGCCTTCTCTCCATCTGAGCTGTTATTTACTCAGATGGCACCAGCTTCACCTGAATGTTGCTAAAAGCCCTCTGTCCCACCCATCCCAGTGCTGTTTCTTTTCTCCTCTCTTACTTTTTCTTTCTTACTGTCCTTTTTCTCCCTCTATCCTAGTACTCACACAGCTCTTTCATGTACTAATTCCATGTACCACTACCACAGAATAAAAAAAATGCTCTAAATTTGTTAATCTTTTCCATGTCAAAACATTGAAATTCATGTCCTAATGCTGTGTTTGGAGATGAAGTGCAACTACTTTTGAAGTCCACATGTTGTCCATCTCTACTATACATAATGCCAATATAAGCCAGTATTTGTAGTTCCCTGGATATACAAAATATAGTTCCCTGAAGACCTGATACAAAAGAATTTATCCATTGAGTTTCCCTCCTTTGGATAAGGAGGTGCCTGTACTGAAAACAACTTGCCAAAGTTCACCAGAATGTTTTTTCATGACCTTATTGATGTCCTGTCCATCTTGCTACTGTCCTCAAGAAGCTCAGAGAAACAACATGGCTGGTTAACACCCTTTGAAGGAGATGAGACTGATAGGTAACATCATGGCAAAGTGACAACAAGGACCTCCATTCTCAGTTCAGGCCCATGACAATCCTTGTGATGTTTTTGGTCTTATTATTTTGAAGTAGCAGTTGTATTCAAGTTTTATTTTGTGATCAGTATTGAGGACCCCTGGTGAGCCAGAAGATTTGGCTGAACATCTGTCCGCATTGCAAATTTTATGATTTCTTCAGGTTTGTGTCCTTCAGGAGAGCAATAACCTTTGTTGGAAAGTGGCAATTCAGACTAAGTGGATGTGCTGTTCAGTTTTCTGCACACAAAACTGATACTGGCATTGTCAAAAAAGGGCTGTATGTGAAGCAGACCTTGGTAGTAAATTCATGAGTGAGAAGAAACATATATTTGCCATGGACACAAAAGAGTTTAGCTGGCATTTTAGGAAAAAGGCTTAGCTAGTAATCTCCCAAAGCAAAGTCCAAAGACCAAGCCAACCCCTCCATTCCATTTACCAGCTTCTCCAGAGCTACTCCAATTCCCTTTTCAGCTTTGGTGTCCTCAGACTGTCTGCAGTTGGAATTCTTCAGCTAAAGGTTATTCTTTGAAGCAGACAACATGCATTTTGGACTCAGCTAGACTGGGTGGGGCGGGGTGGAGGGTGACACAGATGTTTCAGAAATACATTTCCTTCATGCATGCTGTGGAATACAGGCATGAATTATATAGCACTTGCTATAAAAATACAGAGTTTTTTTCACAGATGTTCTCACACTTCAGAAATGTTGTAAACTGAGCATCTACAGATTGTGGGTTTTCAAAAACACAGCTGGTCAGAAATAGCTCAGATTGGGTTTAGGGTACAAATCACTCCTCACTGGATGGAAATGGTTGCAGAGATAATGAAGATAGTCATCTTTACCAATTTTTGTTTTGTTTTGTTTTTGAGGTGATTTTTCTTTTTGCCTGTGACTACTGAGACCTCATCTTCATTTAATCATTTGGGATTAGTTTCTTTCTTTCTTTCTTTCTTTCTTTCTTTTAAAAGAGCATCTTAACTCAAGTGAAGTTAGGGACAGAATTTGGAAGTTACAAGTTACAAGCAATGCAGTTGCCTGCAACTATTGTGCGTTTCTTTTTCTAATATAGCATTTAGCATTTACACGTCTATACCACTTATCAGTGAACTCTGCACTCTCTAAATGGTTTACAATCTGTAAGCCAATTGCCCCCAACAAACTGGGTACTCATTTTACCAACCTATGAAAGGATGGAAGGCTGAGTCAACCTGGAACCCTCGGATTGAATTCACAACATTGCAGCTGCAGTACTGACTTTAACCACTGAGCCACCAGGGCTCCTTTAATATAGTGTACCAATGTCACATTGTCATGACAGGTTTTCTAAGGGGTACTAATACAGTACTAACCAGAGTTGATCCTGCTTAGAGGATCTGGTACATTTAGGGTATTTAGGCTGTCTACACAGAGTCACAGAAAAGGAGGAAGAGACAGATGGTTAAAACTTGTTGTGAGTCCTTACTAGAGTAGGCACATCATTTAGCAATTGATTTAATGGGTCCACACTAGCTTGAAGTAACCAACAGGTTGCCAATCAGAGAATGGCAAAAAAACTGTAGACCAGGCATGGGCAAACTTTGCAGGTCTCGGGACCACTTTCCCAGCATTAAGACCATGGGTTGGCAAAATATGGCACTGGGGCTATGTGTGGCTCCAAGGCTATTTCTGTGATCACTGAACTCCCTGATTCTTCTGGAATACCATTTTTTCTGATGGAAAAAAACAGCAGAGAAATGAAACAGGAAATGCTTGGAAGGCCTCTTTCAGCTTTTTAAAAACTGGGTTTTTTTTAAATGGATTTTTTGAGGGGCTAAAATAAAGTTTGTAATGCATGTGTTATATTTAGTTCAGAAGGTGATTTGCAGCTCCCTATGAGGCATGGTTTCTCCACTTTTGAATTTTTTCCCCTTGGTGAGGGGGACTCATGATTATTATCCTGTTTTAGGTTCTTGGAGCACTGCTCACAAGACCTGTGGCTGTGATCTAGTTGATGTGTCATATTTTCTATAGGCTCAAGAAATCTTACAAAAGTTCAGTTATACCACTGACTGATAAGAATGTGAGGAATCCTGTTTCTGATTAGTTTTCTATTCTATTCTATCCTGCAGTTATCCCAGCTGAGGACTCAAGGTGACTATAGTTTATGAAGAATCACTTTGTTTGATTTTGCAGCTAATTTTCAAGACAACTCAATAGCCCCACTATTCCCTAATATGTTAAACTGAACTGCCAGAATAACGTTGGGGGACCTCCATCGTGGGAACCTTCCCAATACAGCCTTCTGGAGATGATCCAGGACATGCTGTCTTTTCCTCATTAGCCCTATGCACTTTCTCCCTGTCAAGTGAAGTTAGGGACAGAATTTGGAAGTTGCAAGTTACAAGGAACGCAGTTGCCTGCAACTATTGTAGGTTTCTTTTTCTAATATAGCATTTAGCATTTACAGCTCTATACCACTTATCAGTAAACTCTGCACTCTCTAAGTGTTCACAGTCTGTAAGCCAATTGCCCCCAACAAACTGGATACTCATTTTACCAACCTGCGAAAAGATGGAAGGCTGACAAAGCAAAACACTCTAAGTCCCTAGTTTACCAGTCTGCTGGGCTTCCATACTGTCCATGGAAGAAATCCAGTCACTTCATCTGCAGCCAAAACAGAAATTGATCGAATTTGTGAAGCAGGAACATGCGCTCTGCTTCACCAACCTTATATAGCTGGTCAGACTTACAAGGCAAATAACTCTGTCTCTGTTTTGCCAGGCAACTCACCTCCTGTATTAGCTACAGAGGAAAGAGAAATATATAGGATATATTGGTATATATATTAAGCAGAGTGCAGTGTGCCCTAGTGCAACATGAACGTCTGGTATAAAACAGGATTGAAATATGCATGGTGCTTTGGTATGGTCAAAAAACAAAACTTACATTTATTGTTGTAAGAAATCCATCAGAAATAGGAAAGTAGATAAACAAAAGAAAGTTAGCTATACTTTGGTGGAAGAGTCCCTAATGCTGGCCCTTGTGGGTATGTGTATGAAATATCCTGAGGCTGAAAAGCCTCATGGGTGCTTCTCACTCAGAGAAATGATTGTAAAACACTAGCACTAACTTTTGGAGAGAAAGAGAAGAGGAAAAGACCTCTGTAAACAAGAAGCAAAAATGAATTGAATTACAGGCATCCTTCCTTGTTTGTGGGGGATACATTCCAGACACACACACCCCACAAATCCAGAGAAATGCAAATACTGAAGTTCTCATTGGTTTCAATGGGGGTGCAGCTCGGGTGCATGTGCCATTTTGTCCCTTCCCTGCATGAACGAGTGAGAACGCAGACTCCAAGTGTGTGAATAGGGTGGGACACCTGTAATAGATCAGAAATCATAGAGAGAAAAGAAGACATACACTTCAAAGTTTCCTCTCTATCCTTAATTATTAAAGAAACAAGTGTTGATGGCTCTTCCCTTCCAACAAAGGAAAGGGAAAAGACTGAAATGGCCAGGGCAGTGGAAGAGGAAGAACCTGCCAAATAAGTGTATGGATGTATCTGGGTTATGCACATGAACTGTGCATGGAGGCAAGGGACACTGCCCACATCTTGTTTTAACCATATCCACTATAGGACTATGGGCCATAGAAGGTCAGCCATGAAGTAATGTAGACCTTGGACTGATAAATGACAGTGTATTATAAAGATACTTCAAAAGACTTTGTTGTTGTGTGCCTTCAAGTCATTTCTGACTTATGGTAATCCTAAGGTGAACCTATCATAGTGTTTTCTTGGCAAGAGTTGTTAAGAAGGGGTTTGCTTTTGCCATCCTCTGAGGCTGAGTGTGTGTGATTCACATAAAGTCACCCAGTGGGTTTCCATGTATGACCAGGGATTTGACTCCTGGTATCCAGAGTCATAGTTGTTATCCAAAAAGGTGGCGTGACTGGGGCGACTGTGTTATCTTCTCTTTATATGTTGGGGGAATTTGCCTAGCTCAAAGAGGCTTGCAAGAGGGTAACAATGAGAATCATTTCCACCTATTTATACCAGTACTGACTGAGAAGGACTCCAAATTTGGGTAAATAAATAAGTTTTTTTAAAGAAATATGCAAGAGTGTAACCAAACACATGATGGTACTTCAAACAGACACACAATTAATAGCTAAAAGAAATAGAGATATAGAAACTGGATAGTGGAAATTTTGGGTTGTGGTGTGTGTGTGTGTGTGTGTGTGTGTGTGTGTGATATTTACCTGTTCTGGAGAGGAGATCATGGAAAGTGGAGTGTGGCTCAGACGGTGTCTGAGGGAGATGCAGTGAATGGGAATCACACTGTGTACACTGTACTCACCGAGGCTAAGTTTGGGACTGATAGTTATACCTGAGATCCTAGCCTCAAGGGGTGCTAGGTGATATCATGCCATGTAACAAAGACTTGATGGTTTTACCAGGGAATTGACAATTGGATTCTGGAACAACTGATGGTTTTAGCTTCAGAGTAACAAAGACAATTATTGGATTTAGGACAATCTCAGGATAGATGGATAGAGAAGTTGGCTGGGAACATGGCAACGGATAGGTAGGAATTATTGGCTTACTCACTTTTGCCTTTGTCTTTATGTGGGATGCAATTTTAGTTTCCCAGGATGTTAACCCTTTTAAAGGTAAATTAAAATATGCAGGTATAAAAGTTAAACTTGTTAGAGTTCAGCTTTCATCAGCAGAAAAGAAAAAAAAAGTGGGTCAGACTATAATTTAATATGCCTTCCTAAAGAATAAGGACTAAGTCAAAATGGCAAACATGTAGTTTGTGGTTTAAAAATAAACAATAATGACTTTAATAAATATTTACACAACAAACCAAACCCTATCCTAACTGGTGTTAATATAGCAGGAAGAGAATGTTACTCCATCTTAGACTTAGAGGAGGCAGTTACTGACTGGAGACTGAGAGGTGACAGTTTAGAACAGGGGTCGGCAACCTTCCCTTACCTGGGGCCGGTCCCTTCCAGTAGTCCCTTCTGGCGGGCCGGGCGGGGGGGGAATGGCGGCGCCCGAGCACTGTCACTGCCGTGCGCTGCTCGGCCGCTATTTTGGCAAACAAAATGGCGGCCATGACTCGTTTGCGCATGCACAGTACTACTGCGCATGCGCAAATGAGGCACGGCCGCCATTTTGGCAAACAAAATGGCGGCTGTGACATGGATGGCCTCACAGTGGCCATAATGCATGGCAGCAGCAGCGGGAGGCAGTGGCGGTGGTGGCGGGATTCCACGGGGGCTGGTAAGCAGGGGTCCGCGGGCCGGATGTGGGCCACGGGCCGTAGGTTGCCGACCCCTGGTTTAGAATGTTCACAGTCAGTTAAACTGCCAGATAGAATGAGAGAAGTGGGGAGGGAGGAAGTCCCTGCCTAACTAAGGAGGGAAAGGAGAATGCAACACATATTTCTTCCAACACTTTAGATATACGGAAAGCCTGAGGCAGAGGATGGAACGATCAGCAAACCCATTCAGCTTTTATCTTGGTATTACTTCGGTCCTTCACATGTCTTCTGGCCTACGTGTTCTTCCCATGGGAAATTCTCCTTGTATTCCAAAAGTCATTGTGACCTCTTAAAAACACTCTTGGCTCCAGATATGAACATATGGAAACTCCAATACAACATGTGGTATGTCAGGTATGCTAACATAGTTCAATGCTCAAATCACTACAGCACACTTCCAAATCCACCAACTAGTGTGGGTGATTCTAGCAGTTGAATCCAAAGAGGAACTTTGCAAAGCTCTGGTCCCAGATATTGATCAGATCAGCCTATGAAAACTTTGCTAGGAGAAGGATGATAAGACAAATTCAGCTGCTGTATCTCATATATAAAATTGACATAATATAAGGCAAGTTACGCTCTTGTGTCATGCAACACAAAACTGGTAAATGTGGTAAATAGCAGCCTTGCTAACACCACAAATGTTGAAAGCTAAATACTAATATTTACTTGGTGGATTTGTCTGTACAGTCTTTATACTGTCTCATCCTACAAAGTTCAGTCCTTCCCAGCCATTGAATACATAATTAAAGGTGCTGCTGACTCTTCAGGGAAAGCTTAAAGTGATGATGTCCTTGTCACCATTAAACTTTTATAAAAAGTGATTGCTTGGTTCTAGGTTAATGCTCTGTTTTTATGCCATGGTCTTTCAGAGGGAATGATCAACAGCAAACCTGCACAAAACAATGTTTGTGGCAGAGCTGGCCCAAGAGCTTCATCTGCCTGAGGCATGGCAGAAAATGACACCCTAAAGAAGGTGCACAGCAAGCAAAGCTAGGCAAGTAATTTTGGCACCAGAGGCAGAAGATCTCATAAACCCTTCTCTCTGTTCCTCGCAGTAAAAATATAGCAATAAAATAACTAGTGACCAGTTTGCTGCCCTTGCATGACACCTGAAATCTGCTCCTTGCCTCAGCTGCCTCATTCTTCCTGATGGTACTGCTGGCCTTGGCATGTGAACTGATTGCAGTCCTTTTTCTTCCTGGCTGTTTGTGTTCCCATTTCTTTTGGAGATTTCCACTGTTTCCACTGAATTTCCACTGTTGTGACCCATACCCACATCAGTAGATAACAGTAGGACCATCTGTGACTAGCACCTCAACTCCTTGGAAAATACCTCCATTATGCTCTGCCATCCTTTTCTCATAGGTTTTATAGATACATAGTAGAGATAAAACTATTTTTTTTAGTCTTGTGCAACTACAATGGGCCTTTGGTATCTGCTGGGGCTTGGTTCCAGGACCCTCCATGGATACTAAAATCATGGATACTCAAGTCCGATTAAATACAATGGTACAGTAAGACTGTGTCCCTTGTATAAAATGGCAAACGAAGCTTTGCTTTTGAGAATTTATATATATTTTAAAAATATTTTCAAACCATGGATGCGTGAATCCATGGATAAAAATTCTATGGATATAGAAGCCTGACTGTAGTTGCAACTAGCGAAGTTGCTTAACAGTAGATTAACAGCAGAGAAGAGAAAGCTTAATTAATTCATAGAATCATAGAGATGGAAGAGACCACAAGGGCCATCCAGTCCAACCCCCTGCCATTCTGGAAGCACAATGAAAGCACTTTTGACAGATGACCATCCAGCTTCTGTTTAAATACCTCTACATAAAGAGATTCCACCACACTGAGGCAGTGTAGTTCACCATTTAACAGCTCTTATGGTCAGGAAGTTCTCCCTAATGAGTCCTGGTGGTGCAATGGTTAAATGCCTGTACTTCAGCCATGCACTCACATACCAGAAGGTTGTGAGCTCAATCCCAGCCAGGGGCTTCAGGTCGACTCAGCCTAGCATCCTTCCAAGGTCACTAAAATGAATACTCAGCTTGATGGGAGCAATTAGCTTACACATTGTAAGCCACTTAGGGAGTGCTTAAGTGCCCTGATAAGCATTATAGAAGTGTACTTGCTATTGCTTTAATGCTGATGTGGAATCTCTTTTCCTGTGGTTTGAATCCATTGCTCCTCGCCCTAGTCTCTGGAGCAGCAGAAAACAAGCTTTGTCCTTTTTCCATGTCACATTCTTTCAATTTTTAAACATAGCTATCATGTCACTTCTTAATCTTCTCTTCTCCAAGCTAAACATATGAACCCTGCTCCCTAAGCCTCTCCTCACAGGGCTTTCAGACCATTAGAATGCCAGTGCCATATGATATGGTGATGGCCACTAGGGCCAAGGTTGATGTGACTTCAGGAGTTCTATATAAGGCATGAATATATCTCTATTAGATTGTTTTTGTTATTGTTATGCAACTTGGTATCAACTTTGACATTTGGTGACACTATCATAGGGTTTTATTTGCAAGATGTGTTCACAGTGAGTTTGCCACTGGCTTCCTTTTTAGCTGAGAGTGTATGGCTTGTCCAAGGTCACCCGGTGGGTGTTCGTGGCTGAACAGGAATTTGAAACCTAGAGGCTGTATAGACCATTCAAAAGGGCTGGGGTCGGGGGGGAGTGGGGGTGCACTCTGACCATCACATCGCCCATCTGACCAGATGGCAGGCGGTGTGGGAATGCTCCTGTGGCACAGCTTTTATACACACTGTGCTGAAGAAATGGAGAAAAACCACTGCCACAGCAGCAAGGGTGGCTTCTTGCTGGCTCAAAAGGAGTGACATTTTGCTGCTTCATTCTGAACCAGCAAGGGGCCACGGCATTTGGTTGCCATGGCCCCAATCCAGTGAGTAAATAGGCGGCATTAAGCCACCCCTTACCAGCCATCTGTTTCACTCCCTAGCCTCCAGAGCCCTAGTCCAATGCTCAGACACACCTTGCTGGCCCTTACTAGGTTAGTAATGAGGAATTCAGACTGGGAAAACTATGAAGAAAAGGGGCTGGTCCAAGAGTTGTTGCTACCTGAGGCAAAGAACAATATGGTGCCCCTTCCATTCCCCATACAAAAACTACCTGAACAGGCAGCTGAAATTTTATTTTCCATTGTTGTTGGGACAGCCTCTTACACTGCACCTGAGCGTAGTGGGTTAGTTTAGGAGGTGTAAAGCTTGGGACGCATGATCTCCTCCCCATTGCAGCTGGAGGTGACAATTTCACTGTTCTCAATGGCAATGGCATCACTAGAACTGGTGTCCCCCAGTGGGGTAACTTTAGTAATGTTTTTGTAGTCATGTTACTAATAAATTGTAATTCCCATATATCACTGAATGTAATGGTAATTGTGACATAAACAACAAGCACAATTAAAATTATACTTTTAAATTACAATATCATATGTGCAGCCTAAATGTATGTACAAATACATAGTTTCATGTGCTTGAAGTGAAAATTTGGTAAGAAGAGATGCTTTTAAGGAAAATTTGATTTTTTTAAAAAAAATATTGAACTTTTAATTAAAAAAAAACAACACCCCGGGGCCCCTTCTTTTTCTGCCCCCACTGAGTCTCCGTACCCACACCATACTCACTCCCGTACTCACACCATCTCTTCAGCATTTTACAGGGATGCAAGCTGAATGCCACATCCCGTTTCTGCCCAAAGGCAGAGATGTTTAAGGAGCAGTGGTGTCACCTTCCCTTAGGGTGTTACCTGGGGTGGTCCACACCCCTTGCACCCCTTTAGTGATGCCACTGCCCAATGTTTGGGCCAGCTCTGTAGCATATTACAGAGTAGTATGTCAGTGTTTATTCACCATGATAGCCATTGTGGTTGGGGAATTCTACCAGGCATAGACTAAAGAGGCAAATTTTTCAAGTTCTGATGATAGCTAAATGAAGCCACCATGTTTTGAGGTGGTATTCTTCACCATTCCACTAGATTCTGGTGAAAGCAACAGAGAAGAGCTGTTACCTCCATGTTCTGCTTGTGGGATTCTGAATAACCACTGATGGTAGTGGAATGCCTGGATAGCATGGATCCTTGGTATGGTCAAGCAAATCTCTTTTCAAAGTGCAGTACAGAGAGACCTATAAGCTGCAAGGTCAGCCTTATCATTAGACAGAGTGGAGCAGCTGGAGAGTGTAGCAGAAGGTCAATATGTTGGAGGATTGTGTGTGTATGTGTGTATGAAAGTTGCAGTAAGGTTCAGCTGCTAGTCCAGTCAACTTTTATGTATGAAATTGGGGTGCAGGGAATTTCTTTCATTCTTTTTGCCTTGGGCAAAGTGACCCCAGAGCGAATTGAGAGCTCCTCATCTGTAGCCAATGTGCATCTCTGTTGTCTTTATTGCCTTTTCATCTTCTTTCCCTCACAAAGTTTTTTGTATGTATTAAGTCATTTCTGACTTATATTGATCCTAAGACAAACCGGTCATAGGGTTTTGGGGGGCTGAGACTGTGTGACTTGTCAAAGCCACCCAGTGGAATCAAACTCTGATCTCCAGAGTCATAGTCCCATGCTCAAACCACTATACCACACTGGCTCTCACAAAGAGGCAGAGAAAAACCTGATGGCACAGTTTCCTGCCATTGAGGGAGAAAATGTAGATTTTAGTTCAAAATTATTTCAGGAACTTGCCACGAATGGAGAGCTGCCAAAGGAATCCCCCAATTTCTCATAGTTAATAAAAGATGTATTCTTTTTTCGTTAGAGTTTACATTAATAATTAAGATAAATGCACTAGTAAATCCCACTAGAAAGCAGACACTTCAGTAGTAGTTAATATTATCTAGTTAGGAGCCCTCAGCTCAATCCATTTCATGTCACTAAGAGAAAGCAGAAGGCCTTCAGCTAGCACTACTGAGATTCATCAAAAACCAATAATGGATGTTTCTGTGTCCATACTGGGATTCAGCAGTCTGTCTTTGAAAGGCAGGGATCTGATGTGATTGGCTGCCTTATTCTTCAGATGTGTTGTCCCTAAGTAGGTCTCATCAGAATCGTCCATGAAGGACTTAGATGAACACTATTTTCAGGGACCATGAGCCCCGTGGGCTATATGCCATTCATTTGAGGCTGTGCCTGAACACAGTCAGCTATGCAAAACTATGTGTGTTCAGAGCTCTCTTCAGGCACGAAATAGGAAAGCAATGTGCAGCATTGGCAGTATAAAATACAGCTTGGAGAAGCAGCCCTGCTGGCTGGGGGATTCTGGGAGTTGTGGTTCAAAAACATGCATTTTTTTTTAGCTCTGATGAGAAGCCTATGAGTTGAAACTGTCTTTCTCTTGATCTTGTTTGATGCATGTTCCCATTCCAGAAGATTATCACATGAGGCTTTAAAACTGATATTAAAGATAGAGCTTGCATAATGTTGTCTCTGTCGCATCACTGTCTTGCCTTTGAAGTGTTGTTAGAGCATCCCTTTTCATTGATGTGGAAACTTGCCAATAAGTTCCCAATCACACTGCTTTTCCATTAGTCCTCAGATGATATAAGTTCCTCCAGCTGCAGTTTCGATATTGGGCAGTTACATAGTATCAGCCTCCTTCTCTCCCCCATAGGAGAAACAGGGCCAGACTAGAACCTAAGGACGTTATCACACGTGGGCCAGTTTCGTTGTTAAAGAGATAATAAAGTGGAAATGAAGCATCCCAAAAAGAAAGCGAAAATAGAACTTAATTACGCAAAAGCTTTTCATACGTAATTACAGTAATAACGGAATTAAGTTAAAAGTGAAAAAAAGACGTTTTTAACTTTCATACACAAGTGAAAAGAACCCGTACATGTACTAGAAATGGGTGTGTTTTGTGACAAGACTCCTCCTTTTTCCAGGGCAGGTCCTGCATTTCCCAGGAAGAAATGTCAGAACTGTCCTCCATTTGGGGGCATGTCCTCCTGTACAGGTCCTAACCTCCTTCCATTGGGGTTAGGACCTCTCAAGAGAGCAGAGGAGGAGGAGGAGGAGGAGGAGGCTGGAAAGGCACGGCAAGGCAAGCAAGGGAGTGACTGAGGGGGGGGAACTGGAGGTAGCTCCCATGCCCCCCCATAAGACTTTCCCCTTTGTAGGACCTGCAGGGCAGAACTTCATGGTGAGATGGATTTCCAAGTTGCTCCACAAGTACACCCCACACTTGCACCCACATCCACCTACAGCTGCTGCGAGTGAAGCCTTCTTCCCCCGCCCCCTTTTCCCTCCATCCCAAATGCCAAACTTCTCCTCCGTCCCAAACTTTTTTCTCCTGGGCTGCCTTCCCTTCCCTTCCCTACCCTTCCCTTCCCTTCCCTGGCACTTAGAAGGAGCCCAGGACTCTCCCTCACTGGAGGCCCCTCCTCCTCCTCTTGGCCCTCCTCCAGGTTTTAAAAGAGAATTGTCTGTGTGTATTTGCTTTTCACGTTACAGTAAATGAGAAATTACTGTAATTTTGCAAATGCATTTCCTCTAAACTCCCAAAATTAAAAAGATCTCGGATAATACCACTTTCTGTCCAGTTTCTGACCAGTTTCTGTGCGACGTCATGTGAAATCGTGAGGTGCAAATTCAGTTTTTGTTTGGGATTTGTGTGGATTAACCAACAGATTTCCCCCGTGTGATAATGTCCTAAGAGTCCTTGACTGGTATGAGGATGCTCCCAGCTGCAGTGCCAGTATTTATCAGATGGGACAGTTATAAAGCTATATAGGGTGCTAATTGTAGCTCTGGTGGCATCCTGATGGTCCTTGTCCAGTCAACAGAGGACGTTATCACACGGGGTCTAAAGCAGCCCCATGCCTGCACCATCGCTGCATCATTCTGGATCCTTTGCCCCTGTGATCAGACGACGTCGCAGCAAACCCCGCCCATCCCTGCGCCATTGCTGCATCATTCTGGATCCTTTGCCCCTGTGATCAGACGACGGACGTTATCACACGGGGTCTAAAGCAGTCCCATCCCTGCGCCATCCCTGCACCATCACTGATCCTTGTCCCGTGTTTTCACACGATGTCGCAGAGAAACATCAAGACTGGTAGAATGAGTAATCTTTTTCCTGCTGCTTGAGTCTCTTTTGATTTCTTGCTTGATTCCTCAAAGAGGAATTACGGCTGCGCGACCAGAATCATTCCGGTATGGTTCTGGATTGATTCCATGCTGCTTTTCTTGCTGCTTTGAGACCCCTGGTGTGATAACGTCCATAGTAGAATCTTCTGTTCACTGCCATTCAGAATTCAGTCTCCAAATTAATCTTCTTTTCCAGTTCCAGCAGCAGACGGTATTGTTCTCTCCCGCCCATCCTTTTAATCTTGACATCTACCTTGAGCATAATGAGAAAACACATGCTGCTTTTTTCAAACTCTTGTTGGTTCATTCATTCCATCACTGCTTTGGGTTTTATGGTCTTAAACTCAGGCCCTGCCCTAACATGAGCAGAGATGCTCACATCTCAAGACTGGTAGAATGAGTAATCTTTTTCCTGCTGCTTGAGTCTCTTTTGATTTTTTGCTTGATTTGCTGAAATGAGTTTACTCCCACTGCACCTGCTTCACAGGGCACTCCATAGCCAGGATGGCACCTCTACTAAGATGTGGAGTGCACTCCACATGCCAATCAAGTCCCTTCTGCTGTCACCCTTCTATTGGTAGCAGGCTCTGGAGTACCATTTGTAGATTCCATTTATCCTCTGATTGAAGTGCAGTAGCAGAGCTCAGAAAAGTTACTTTTTTTTAACTACAGATCCCAGAAACCTCGATCCAGCATGCTCCAGCCAGGAGAGCTGCCTGAGTCTACAAGGAAGGGCAAGATTCTGTCCCCTTTCTCCTCTCTCTTGCTGAGTTAGGGGGGAAGCAGGCTGGTGGCTCTGCGCCGCCCTGGGAAGGTGCGCCACAGGACCGAGGCATCCTCATGCCTCAATCCTGCAGCGCACCATCGGCGCCCCAAGAAAGGAGCACTAAAATAGCGCTCCTTTTATACGTCGTCGAAAGTGCACCCCAAAAGCATGAGGCGCACTTTCGGCGACCCTTCTGCCGCAGCGTGTGTGGACGCTGCGGCGGGAGGTTGCTCCCAGAGCGCTGGCCATGCGGAGGGCCAGCAGCTCCGAGGGCAACCTCGGGAGGAGGAAGGGCGTGCGGCTGCCCCTCCTCTTCCCTGCCTCCAGGACGGCTTAATAAGCCGTCTGCTGAGGCTCTTAGTTGAGTGCAAACTACATCTGCATTTTGAACTTTGCAGCACTTAAAGTGATCCAAGTACAAAGGGGGGAAGTGGTAGGGTAAAAGACAAACTGGGACATTTTAAAAGCAGCTGGAAAAGTGGAGCAGCAAAGGATTAATCAGACCTGTCTCTGCCAAATCAGGACAGTTAGATGGTATGCCCAGAAACAAGAATACTGAGAGTTGCAATCCCAAAAAGTAGTTTTTCCAAGTTCTGTGCAATTGCAACTCAAACAGAAAAGAAAGTGAGTGTGTGGTGGACAGTTCCATTAAATTGGTTAGAAATTGTAAAATTTAATATCAGCAACTCACAGATTGAGGCTGGGCCCTGATTTCTTCAGGTCTCCTCAAGTCTTGCCTTGCCAAACCTATACTTTCATACCACACAATTATACAGGTTTAGTATCCCTTATCCAGAGATCTGAAATCCAAACTACTCCAAAATCCAAAATTATCCACATGTGGCTGAGATAGTGCCATCTTTGCTTTCTGTTTAGTTGAAGTACACAAAATTTGTTTCATGCACAAAATTATTACAAATATTGTATAATATTCCTTCAGGCTATGTGTATAAGGTGTATATAAAATGAATTTTATATTTAGAATTGGGTCCCATCGTTAAAATATCTCATTGCAAATAATAGGTATTCCAATATTTGAAAAAATCTGAAATACAAAACACTCCTGGTCCCAAGCATTTCAGCTAAGGGATATTCAATCTATAGTGCTATGATTCCACTATAACTGCCATATCTGCATCCTATGGAATCTTGAAGTTTGTTGTTTGGGGAGGAATTAGAGCTCTCTGGCTGATACTTTTAAATATCCTGTCCTAAACTGCCAATCCCAGGATTCCATCAGACAGAAGCATGGCAGTTATACTGGAATTACTGCATTATATCTGTGTAATGTGAAAGGGTCCCTGGTGTAGAGAGATGTCTCTCAGAGTGAGTTCTCTGAATACTTTGTCACATGCTTGGTGAAATTCAATGTAATGTGGGACAAGAGGGATGAATGAGTAGGAATAGCCTTTGGGAGGAATAGAACAAGGTGGGAGGTGGCAGGCCTCTGCTTCAGGCAGAAAAATGGCTTGGCTCAGCACGGCTTAAACCTTTCTGCCTCAGTGTGATGTGCCATCTATCACATCCAGTGACAGAGCAGATTAAGCTACCACTTTGCTGGGATGAATCAAGAAACATTCATTAATTTAAATATTCTCTTCTTCCTGACATTTCTTTCTTGATCATGGATGAGACATATATATCTAGGCAGGGGGACAAGGGGGAGTATTAGCCAGTCTCAGTTATGCTCATCCAGATAGTTTACCATGAGGGAATGCTTAAGGGATGGTGTCACTGTGATCTACGGAAAGTCCATCTGCCTCTCAGTCCCTCCAACATTTCACTGATGAAAACTGGGACACATGTGGCCAAGCAACATCAGAGTGTGGCCAAAATGGCAAAATTAATGAGGAAGAACACAGAAGGTAGTAGAAACTGTCTGAGTCCACAAAAAAGGGCAAGATTCTGCCCCTCCTCTCCACTTTTCTGCTGAATGGAGTGCAAACTAATTCTGCATTTTGAACTCAGTTTGTAGCAGCTGAAGGCAGCCAAGTACAAAGGGGGAAAGTAGCAGGATGAGAGACAAATTGGGACAATTTAAAATCAGCTGAAAAAATGGAATGACAGAGGATTATTCAGGATCATCCCTGTTAAATCAGGACAATTGGAGAGTATGATCCCTCCAAGTCTTCCTCATGTGCTGTTTTTGTATCTTATGTTGGGTTATCGGGTCAGACTACTGATTTTTCTAGTGTGTCATCCACCCCACTGCTCAGCAGTTTCCCATTCTTGGATGTGGTGTTGAAGGTCTCCCTGTTGTTAATACAAATGAACAAATCAATACAATAAAATAAGTAAAAATGCCACAGATAACCTTCGACATGCAAGGCTTTTTGCTGTAAGATTAGAAGTCTGAATAGGTGAGTCTTCATGGAGCCAAGAGTACGGATGATTGCTTGAACATGCCTGGCAGTGTTCCAAAGCATTTTCCTCTTGTTAGGGAGGCAGGATGATTGCTCTCAACAGAAGGCCTTCTCAATAACTGGGAAATATCTAAAAAGGACATAACCTCTCTACCCTTGATTGATAAGGACTGGGAATGTAAATCTTCAACTAGGATGGATAATTATACAGTCATCCCTCCATTTTTGCAGACTTCGAGTCTGTGGTCTCGCTCTTCGTGGGAGGCCATTATTTTCAATGGGGCTCAAATATTTGTGAGTCACCATTTTCATGTGTGTGTGTGTCCAGAATGGATCCTCCATGAATTGGGAGGGGCTACTTTAGTAGTTTTCTCCCCACTGCAGAAAAAAAATATGAATATTTCTCTACAGTATTGCTCCTATATTTAGGCATCTCAAAAGGTTGTGGAGAAATTATTCTGCAGAGAAAAACATGGTATATTTTAGCATGAGAAGTGTTTTCTGCAAAGCAAACAGGTTTCCTATGCAGGAAACGTTTTCTATGTAGGAAACCATTTTCTGCACAAAACTCAGACTTGTTTGGGGTGTTTTTTGTGCAAAAATTTATCTTTTTCTATAAAGTAATTCCTCCATTACATTTTCAGACCATTCAAATATCAGAAAAAAATTGTACAAGATGCTGGTCTACTCTTCTTCCCAATACCAGTTTTGGGATCTGGGAAACAATAATTGGCCAAAATCCTGCCAGAGATTTATGTATGTGTAAACATCATAATTATGGTGCTACACAGTGAATCCCATCATGATCCACTTGTTTCCCCTTGTACTGAAGCAGCCACTGCAACTGATGGGGGATCTATTCCCCTGTAGCTCAGGAAACAGCTTACATTCTCATCCTCTCATGTGAGTGATCTCCTATGCAACAGGCAAAAACAGGACTCCTGTCACAATTCCCCCTTTCACCAGAGATTGCTTGTACAAAAGGGGTTGGGATTGTCACTCAGCTGTTTTTGAGGAGACAGGGAATGAAACCTTGTTGACTTCAGTGGTTGCTAGTTGGTAAGTGGAGAATGGGGGACTTTCACAGGCTCCACAAAGCCCCTAAACTAGGAGCTAGATCAGTGGTAGGCAACCCCTTTAAGGGCCGAGGGACTTCAGCTCCCAGAATCCCAGGAGCTATTGGCCAACATGGGACTATTGGCCAACATGGCTGAGGCTTCTGGGAGCTGAAGTCCCCCGGCCCTTAAAGGGGAAAGGTTGCCTACCCCTGGGCTAGATAGTGATCATGGATATGAAACAGTCACAAGTGTGTAACTCTAGGTTATGCATTCATAACTGCCAACATGATTCTGGCCATTATTGATATTATTTTCAGCTGTAGTAAGGATAGTGTGAACTTCATGATTATATATATGTCATCTGAATTTGGGACAGAGAGCTGAGTATGAAATAAATAAAAATGTCACAAAAACAAAAATGACAGTGCAGTCCCACATCAAAGCTGTGCAGCAATAGGGTGTTATGATTAAGCAAAATCTCTTTGTCCATCAGAATTGCTTTCATGCTAGTGGAGCCATGTTTTTCTGGATGATTTCCGAGATGTTATCTGCTGGCTAAGATCTGCCTGCAGAAGAGCTCCAAAAGAGGGAGAGAAGAGATATGGTAAAGGAAAGGTCAAGTTATGCCACATCCAAATCTCTTGCAGTTGAAGTACACAGCCATAATACTAGCACAAAGTTAGGTTAGGATGAGGATATTTGTCAGTGGCTTAAATCCAACTATTTGTTCCAACTAGAGTAGGTTCATTGAATTGAGTTTTGGATAAGCATTGATTTGCCATTCAGCAATTGATTCAAAGGTTTAATCTAGCTGGGACAAGCAACTGGATTTAGACCAGTAATTTTCACAATCATGTGGCTGGGAGAGATTTGGGCTCAGCTCTAATGTTAGCTCAGTTGGACCCTTGCTCTCTTTGCCAGTTTTAGGAGTCACTCAAAGATTCCGGTGATCTCTTTCCAAAGGGAACCAAATCTGGGCATCCTTACTGCCCATCACTTGGAGAAGTTGGGTATGTGCAACAATATATTTTATATTCAGAGCCATGATTATCCCCCCATTTTTTTTTTAAATTGCTACTATGAGGTGAGTAAGATGAAAGGAATTGGAGAGGCTTTGGAAAGAGTAAGAAATTAATGCCTGCTATTATTGTAAACTAGGATGGACTGGGCTTAATGAAACACTTGTTTTGCAAGCTTTCCAGAGAAGTAAAAATGAATGAACCACTTTTACAGGGTGTACTGACATGTCCTGTCACACAATTTTTGGAATGTTAACTTAGAAACATAAATTTCCCTACAGTATAGAAAGCACATAGCCATATATAACATCTGAATATGGAAGTAGATGGTGTGAAATTTATGCGTTAGAGTTAATAATTCAAAAACTGTTTGGCAGGGTCTTCTAATAGATCCCTTGAGAGGGCTTCCTCATGGAAGTGGCTACAAGCAGAAGGTCTGAACAGGCAAACATTCATCAGACTCCCATACCAATGGATACTGGCAGATCCATCCTTTAACCCAGGCTAGGTTTTAGTATTTCTTGGGCTAACCCAAGTCCCAAGAAATACTGGGTTAGTTTTGGAGCGGTGAATGCAAACTGGGGCTTACCAGAGCTACTTCATGTTTTATTGGAGCTATCCAAGATACTGAACCTATTTTGGGAATAGAGTTCAGCACCTCAGCTCCTGCAATACTGGGAGCAGCTCCCATGAAATTTAGAGAGAATTCACCACCCTGAAGTAGTGGAGCCACCAGCCAACTCTATACATCCAGAATTCATATTAGATTGACAAGGCAAGCTTACACTGTTAGTGGTAGCATTCAAAAAAGGAATTATAAATATAAATAAATGCTATAGATCCTTAGCTTGTATGATCAGAATCTGTGTTATTATTGCCAAGACTTGAATACCTGTGAACACAGCAATGACAAATTGTCATCACCCTATCAGGCAATTACATTAAGAGATTCATCCCTACACTTAGCATTTCCTTAGAAAGGATACCCCAACTTGTAAGGGTACTGTATCCCCTAAAGATTTAACCTGGGGAAGATAAATAAATATTGTTCACTATATTTCAAAACTAGCTCTGAATACTCCTTGCCTAGGAAAATTCTATGAAATTCATGGGGTTACCCTAAGTTGACACATAACCTGAAGGCACACACACACACACACATAAAGTACAGACTAATGTGGAAATTGGATAGACTGGACATATGGTTGAATTACAAGGAAATGCAATAGATTTGTGTATTCCTACCTTTACCGTACATCAGCCTTAATTTCCTTAATTTTAGGAGTTAGTCTCACACAATCATTATTCACGGCACCTAATTGGTTTCTTAATTGCATCTCTCAAAGATCCAGTATGTATTGCATGGGCTTAGCAAGCTCCAGCAACTGCACTAAGGGTGAAACAATCTGCAGCCAAACACATTTGGCTGTGCACAAATGTTATCAAGATTCCAATAATGTAGTCACTGCAACCATTTTTCCATTACTGACTAACAAAGCAATGCATTGGATGGTTCATTTCCCAAAGCATTTCTCAAGCTTAAAGGAGACCATTTTGTTACTCACATTAGAAAGGAAGCTTAATCAAATTAAGCCATTGGGCTGAAGGCATGAATACTATTTGAAGGAGACTTGATTTCCAATAAAAATGGACTGTACTACAGGGCAACCACTACTGGCTATGCTGGTTGGGAATAATGGGTACTCTTGTCCCAAAAGTAATATTCCCACCATGCCTGTGCTTTACAGTCCAAATATTTAATTCATGCCTAGTCCAAGATATTTTGCTGTCTGAGGTGGAACAACAAATGGTAATTCCCCTTCCCCAAGTTAAGGTCCATGGTTGCTAAAGCCACCCAAGTCATTTTGCCAAATGAGACAAAAAAACCCACAAGTACCTCTCCTGAACCCTAACAGTAAAAATGAAATCAGAATCTGTTAAATAGCTAATACTTTCCTGCCTTTTTATATCACCCCAAATCTATTGTTTAATGGTGACTCCACACTGCAGAAATAAAGCAGTTTGACACCACTTTAACTGTCATGACTCTATCCTACAGAATCCTGGGATTTGTAGTTTGGTGAGGTACCAGACCAGGTTGAGTACCTAGCCAAACTCTAGATCCCAGGATTCCACAGGCTGGAGCCATGCCAGTTATACTGGTGTCAAACTACTTTATTTCTGCATTGTGGATACATTCTAAGGTGATGGCTTCCAGATTTGGACACCTCTGCCTGCAGTGTCCAGTTTTGGCATTACAGATATATGTGATGGGGGAAAGCCCGTAAAAGGTATTGTTAATGTCAATATTGATTTCTTTCTCTTTTATAAAAAAATCTTGTTCCTGTGGATGGCATACACCAAGGGTAGGCAACCTAAGGCCCGGGGGCCGGATGCGCCCCCCGAGGCCTTTGGACCGGCCCTAGGCTGGTCCTGACGCCGCCGCTGCTGCTGCCGCCCTCCATGATGATATTGATTATTGTTGTTATTACTTGTTCTTGGGGTTTTCTTGGCAAAATCTCCACAGGGGTTTTGCCATGGATTTTCTGGGGTTGAGAGAGTGTGCATACATATTTTTAAATTTTTTTTTAATTTTTAATTTATTTATTTATTTATTTATTTGGTGCTTCGGCCCCCCAATTATCTGAGGGACAGCAACCCGGCCCCCAGCTCAAAAAGGTTGCCTACCCCTGGCATACACTGATGTAACCCACAGTTGCACCTGTGGAAGTACTTTAAAAGATATTGCAGAAGCCTGTAACTGGTACCTCCTTATTCAGGACCTTTTCACTGAGTGCTCATGGACTGCTGGAGGCTCCTGGGTACAGCCAGGATTGACTGACCATGAGGGTGAACCCAGGTGCTGCCCAGCTGCCCTTACACATGCAAAAACAAAGAAGCAGCTTCCATCTTTGTCTGGAGTGGAGGGGATGATAGGACAATGGCTTCTCTTTCTACTTTGGGTTTTTGAGGGCAATCAGATGGAGCTGGTCACATCTTCCAGTAGGTAGAGTTGTACCCAGGAACTTGTTGTTGTTGTTGTTGTTGTTGTGTGTCTTCAAGTCATTTCCAACTTATGGTGACCCTAAGGCAAACCTATCATGGCATTTTCTTGGAGAGATTTGTTCAGAGGAGGTTTGTCATTGCCTTCATCTGAGGCTGAGAGCATGTGACTTGCCAAAGGTCAGCCAGGGGGTTTCATGGCTGAGCTGGGAATCAAACCCTGGTCTCCTGAGTCATAGTCAAACACTCAAACAATTATGCCATGATGGCTCTCCTGAGAACTTCCATTTGCCCTTGTATAGTTGCAAAGGAAGGAGCCATTGCCTCCCCCCACCACAATCATAAGCATAAGTATTGTGGTGGAGACTTATACTCCAGTAGCATTACAATAGGATCTTGACTATTTCTATGTATTCCTACAATGTTTTAAGTGCATTCTTTAAAATGTAAAGAATGGACAAACACATACACATTTTCCAGGAATCCTCACTTGAGAGCATTTGTTGGTTGCACCTTCCTGTCCAGTGGCAAAGCCAGATTTGCTCTGCCTAAGGTGTAATGCAAACCTAAGAAAAGGAGAAGGTAGTGTGCAAGCTGAAAGACATTCCTACCATGTTTACTGAGGGCTCCCCTAGATTCATCGTTATGAAATCCAGAAGCCCAAGCAAAGTACAGCTTTAGCACTTCCCTATCCCTTGATTCCATTGAAGGCTGTATTCCACCGCTGCTGCTTGGCTGCCAAAACTGAAGTTGTGTTGCTAAATTTTGGCAATGCAGCAGCAAAAAAGCCTACTGAATTTCTTTTGAAAATAAACCTCAAAGGGAGTCTTGGTTTTGCCTTAGCATTTTTGGGAGCATGATTCCGCTTTAAAACAAGATGTGTGTTCTCTGTATGCCTTGTTTTCAAACACCCCCCCCACACTGCTTCATAATCAACATTTGGATATTGGAGGTGGGGTGGGGCATTAAGAGTTCAAAAGGAAGGAGAGGTTGGGGGTGCCTGATGGGCCATATAGTAGCCACTGCTGGTTCCTGCTGAAGCTTTCTCTCCATGGCACAAAGTGCCTTCTAGGTCAGTGGGGTAGCGAATCCTCTTCGAATTGTAACTTCACAAGAGTTAATTTTAAGGAGCTAATTAAAGGTGTTGAAACGTTTCCCAAAAAGCTGTTCAGTGCCTTGAGTGTGTGTGTGTGTGTTATGTGCCTTCAAGTCGTTTCTGACTTGACGACCATAAAGTGCTCCTATCATGGGGTTTTCTTGGCAAAATTTGTTCAGAGAAGGTTAGCCATTGTCTTCCCCTGAGGCTGAAAGCATGTGACTTGCTCAAGGTCATCCAGTGGATTTCACAGCTGAACTGTTTCTGTCTCCAGAGTTGGAGTTCGACACTCAAACCACTACACCATGCTGGGTCTCTCACTGCCTTGAACAACTATCTTGAAGTTCACTGTACCACACTAGCAAAGCCTCCAGATGCCACTCTTCTCCTCTTGAGAATCCAGTGTTGGATTCAGAGATGGGGTACCCAAGTTCAGAATGTAATGCTGTGGTTACTGGATGTTCCCCCCCAACAACAATTGTTCCCGAGATGCAGTTTCTCTTCATTAAAGTTAACATAAATACAGAGGCATGCATGGTGCAGCAAGTATGAATGGTATAGTGTGAATTATTTCACTAATGTAGCAGCAGCAATGAAACAGTGTAGTTGGACAGAATAGGTTCATATTAGCTTAATGTTTATACATTCTCACTTTTGCAGTGTTTAAAGAGAGTCAGAGGCCATTGCTTAGTGGCAGAGCACATGTTTTGCATGCAGAAGGTCCCATGTTCAGTGTTTGCCTCTGTCCCAGTCAGGAAGAGCTGGAAATGAATAAGTACTTTGGGGGGAGAAATTGCAGAGACTTTCCAGAAGACTGTCCAGATGTTCAATGTAGTCTATATGCTTATAAGACCAACCCCTCCCTCTGCTCTGTTAAAAATGTGCCTCTGTTTGGGGAGGGGGGTATGGCATTATTTATTGTGTTTTCTGAACTCAGTAAGTGTGCTGGTAATGATTATTGGTGGTTGAACTCACACTCAACTCACACATGCAGTTGTATCCTAAGAAACAAAATGTTTCTTCCCAAAACTTTGAAAATAATATGCTTTGTTTGAAACTAGTTCTGAGCCAATTTAGAACTTGGATGCATCACTAATAATGTCATTGGGAGTCTGACAAGTTCCAGTTCCTCTACTAATCTCCCCATGACCATCTAACACCACTCTTACCCATTTATAACCCCACCTGTGTCTCAGCTCCTCCTCTCCTCTCTGTAATAGCAATAGCAATAGCAATAGCATTTCTATACTGCTTCATAGTGAATTCAACACTCTTAAGTGGTTTACAATCTGTAAGCCAATTGCCCCCAACAAGCTGTGTACTCATTTTACTGACCTACAAAAGGATGGAAGTCGGAGTCAACCCTGGAGCCCTGGGATTGAACTCACAACATTGTGGCTGCAGCAACGGTGTTTAACCTCTGCACCACGAGGATTTTATCATGTAAGCATGTTTCTTGTTGCTCTAGTGCAGTGGTTCCCAATCTTTGATCCTCCAGATGATTTGAACTTAATCTCCCAGAATTCCTGACTGTTGGCCAAGTTGGTTGGAGCTTCTGGGAGCTGAAGTCCAAATCAAATGGAGGATCAAAGGTCAGGAACCACTGCTCTAGTGGTAAGAGCCATATCAAAGCATTCTCTGATGCAACAAACCTTTGGCAATGCAGTTTCCCCAGTGCTACTGACATGGCCTATGAGGGCTGAATCCTGCTGGTTTGTCCCAATAGAGTACACCTGTTGAATCAACTGCTTTTGTCAAGACCTAGATAAATTCTACTGATTAAATGAGTCTTGACTGTGATGGACTCAATTATGAAAGTCATCACTCTTCAAGACCTAAGCAGGGCTATTAATAACTGGATGTCTTAGAGGCATCTCATTCAGGGTCGATACGTTGAAGCCAACTTGACAACAATTAACAGCAACAACAAATGGGCCTCTTTTAGCTGAGATTAGCAGTAGGACTTAGGTCTTTGTTTCCTAGCATGCTTTACATCTGGCATAACAGCCCAATTGTGGCTGGTAACTGGTCAGTAGAGTGCACAATCTTATCAGGTTTTAATGAATTATTCAAATGCTGATCATATTTTGGGACTCAGGTCCAGAACTCTGGACTATTCTATTAAATCTTATCTAAAACCTGGAGCAGATTCAGTGTCTTTCTTATATGGACTGAATTCGATGCCACTGATACTATCTATTTTACAGAGGAAAGTAGAAGAGGGAAATTTTCTCACCTTCTTCCAGTGTTGCAGAAGGGTATCAGAGGTAGAGGAGGACCGGGAGGGGAGACAGCACACATTTATACAATGGGGAGTCAATACAGTCCAGATAAGATGTGTTAGTAAATATGCACGCACACTTCCTGACAGCCCTCATAGCTAATACCCTGGAAAAAGTCCAAAACAAAGGCAACTGTATTGTTTCACATCAACAACCCATTCTAACAATGTTCACTTTTATCATTTGCAAAATTAAATTGGTCAATTCAAGAACAAACTATCTCAGAATATTTTGCATTATCATAGAGATATTTCACAGCGAGCGTGGTGTAGTGGTTTGAACATTGGACTATGACTCTGGAGACCAGGGTTCAAATCCTTGATGAGTCATGAAATCCACTGGGTGACCTCAGGCAAGTCACACTCTCTAGGCCTCAGAGTATGGTAAATGAAAACTACATCTGAAGAAACTTGCTAAATGACCCTATGACAGGTTCACCTTAGGGTCACCATAAGTTGGAAATGAGTTGGAAGCACACAACAGCAAACAGTATTGCTTGGACCCCTCCTTGGCATGTACTGCAGTTAAACTCAAAGAGAACAGGTAAATTTGAGAGAGGTGGCAGGAGCATGTGCAAGATAGATGGCATTCTTATTCCTGCTAATCAGAAAACCCTAGCACTTTGACCTGGAGATCCTTGACTCCACACTACTGCACGGACTAACTAGGAACTGAAACAGATGTTGGGCCAATCCAGACTAGAGAAAGGAAGGGAGTTCTAGGAAGGGAAAATAGATGAGTTGGTCTTTTGTCCTTTTTCATTTTGACAGCTTTGTGCAAGCATTAAAATGTGACTGACATACTAGTTTAGTGAGGAAGGAGGCAAAAAAGGGGCAAATTATAAGCAATTGTAAGCCTTGCTGATACACTGCTGGCAAACTGTTCTTGATGCCTGTCACAGATGACAGATCACAACTACCATGTCTTTGCACGTCTCTTGGGGAAAAAAAGAATCCCTCGCTGATGAGCAGCTTTCCATTCCTACACAAAAAGAGCAATTAGCAACTGCAGGTGAGTTGGTGGCATTACCAGATAATAACACTTTCTTTCCTGCCTATGTAATTATGTGTGTGTGTGCAGGCATGCACCTTCCTATACATCTCTGTATAGCATCTTTCCCTGGCTCTTGCCCAGCTTTCTGTGGGGAGGAAAATATTTTCTCTACAACATAATGCTTTAATGAAGCTTTGGTTAAAAGACATGCTAGATCTGCTTATAGTTCTGAACAGGTGTAACATGTGCAGGTGCAACTCTTTGGAATGACTGTGCATTAGAGATTATGTAAATTGCTCACCAGCCAGAAAACATCTTCCTTTTCAGCTTTAACTGTAGGTTTGTAACTCTGTTTTAGGAAACATGTTGTGTATTATTAGAGGTCTGAACATAGATAGACAGAGGTGGGCAGGGGAGGAGCAATGTCTTATTTAAAGACAACTAAAATATTTTACAGTTCTAGGGAAAACCAGAGGCAGCCTGTGGTCTGAGCAGCAGCAAGGTGCCTCACTGGCTAATGTGGGGTGAGCTTTCCCCCCAATTGGACCACAGCATGAACGTGGCCCAGATCTCCAAATTTAGTCATGCTGTGTTTTAGAAAACACAGACCGATCCAGAACCAGATAGTTTTGCATGGAAAAGCAAAATATAAATGTGAAAACTAGTTAGTCCAATTTATAACACTAACTAAGGGCCTCGGCAGACGGCTAATTGAGCCGTCTTCCGGGCCCGGAAGAGGAGGGGCAGCCGCATGAGCGGTGCCCCTTCCTCTTCCTGAGGTTGCCCTCGGAGTAGCTCCGGGATGACCTCACACCGCGGCGACTGGACGCGCCGCGGCATTTGAGTCAGGGAAAGTGCGCCCGCTGCTTTTAGGGTGCACTTTCCCTGACATCTAAAAGGAGCGCCAATTTGGTGCTCCTTTTAGAGTCGCCGGAGGAGCGCTGCGGTGTGGAGGCTGAGCTCCGCCGGTGCTCCGGACCAGGGCGTCCCCAACACCCTGGTCTGCAGAGGGGGTAAGATCCTTCATTGTATTGTGGTTAATAAATTAGACCAGGCATAGTTACATCTCCTTCATACTCCCTGCACCTTCAACCTATCTGGTCCCTATTCCCTCCCTCACAACCTGGCCAGGAACACCTCCTCATAGACATTCAGTGGCTGGTGTGGGGGGATGATGAAGGACCACCAGGTGGTGCTTTTTCTACAGGTCTCCCAGGGAAGATAATGCCACTCTCCTGGACCACTGAGGACCCCTGGCATGTCCAAGAGAATGCCCTTTTCTTCCTTTCATTTAGGTGGCTGTGGAAACAGTGCTGATGGGCTGGCTGCCCTCAGCCCTCCCATGCCCACTGAATACCTATTATGAGGGAAAGTTAGCTAGAAAACAGGTAAGTGACTCATGGAGGAAGTCATAGCAGATGGAGATGCTGAGTTGCTCCATCTCTCATGGTGGGAAAAAAAAATAGCATAACGTGCAGTTACACCTGCATATGATGCTAAGAGGATGCTAGCCATAGATTATAATTCATCTTAAACCCAAATCTTTCCCCCACTGGACTGGGCTCTTACTAAGATTGCCACATTCCAATTCCCCTCAGAATTGTGTGGTCTACTTTATAAATTTGACTCTTATTTGTAGGGGTGGGGAGGGGCAGGAATGTTGATTTATTTTTAAAAATTTTTTATGCAGACACATCTGTAGAGCACAAGCATAGGAAGGGATTGGCACAAATGAGCTAGTGTGAACTTTGCTAAAGCCTGATGGATTCTGTAGGGGACTTTTGGTTGGATGTCCCAATGAGCTTCAGCCACACCTCTAACTGGTGATAGTAACTATCGACTCATATTATTGGACTTTCTGAATACATTCTCTGAGTGCATCTACACTGTAGAAATAATGCAGTTTGACTCCACTTTAATTGCCATGGCTCTATCCTACAGAATCCTGGGATTTGTAATCTTATGAGGCACTAGAGCTCTTTCAAACCTGCAATATGAGGATGCTGAGGTATGCTGGTATTAGCACTGGCAGGGCAATTTTTGAACATTAAAAAGAGAAAGACAGACTTCTGGTTGGTAATGACATCCCTTTGAGAACGCATTGTTGTAGAATCCATTTGGACAACTGGGACGCCGCCAATTTTTAATATTATGAGTAAGTGGCACTCGAAGGTTTGTTAAATATTTGGGAAGTCATCCCATGGTAGTGGGCAAATAACTTCAGGAAATATCATCAGACGTAAAGTAAGCTGTTAATTAAAGCAGTGATTGAAGATACAAAGATACGGGGAGCTCTCTAAAAGATATATAATTTTGGAGATAAAATGGACTTGAAATAAAGGAAAATTTTTGATTGCTTTTGACCCTAAGAAACACAACGATGAATTAAGATCAGAAGATCAAGTGCTCCAAAGACTTGGGAAGACTGATTAGCAACCTTTGTTGGAAAAATATTTGAGGAGACATTTTCTTTTCACCTCAGCCTTTTGTCTCGGTTTGGTTGGTTAAGAGGTCAGACGGGGCACCCTAGCCCCCCCGCTGTTCGCATGGTGTTGGAGGTAGCTCTAACCTCTTTAGAGGTGGAGAGAAGGTGTATAAAGAGTTAATTTACCAGCATGGAGTGATCAGGATGGCGAGCGGGGGAGGAGACGCGTCCTTGCCGTGGCGAGGCAAGGAGGAGATTGAGTGCTTTAGACTGAGTGCTGGAGAGAGAGGAGGACGAGCCCAGGAGTGTGGAGGTGGAGTTTGCCTTGATTGATGGGGAAACAATGTGGTGGAGAAAGGAGGAGTGAAGATGACCCTGGAAGTGAAAGGATTCTCTAACTGGAAGTAAACAATATGGAAGGGAAATAGAGTTTGATGTTTGGAGGCTAGAAGGTTCACATTGGGAGAAGATTCCAAAGCAACGGCATGGAGCAACAGCATGGAGGAAAGAGAGAGGAAGACTGAAAGAGGTGGCAGATATAAAAAATTGAGGACTTAGGACAAAAAGACGGTCTGGACTTGGGGACTGGATAAAAGAAACAACAGTTAAAGAAGTGAGAGTCGGGGGGGAAAGAGGTGTTTCTGAATGATAAATGATAGAGACTCTTTGAAATGTAAATTGGCCCTTTGTTTTGGTATGGAAAGGTGGGGTAAAAGGAGCTTTAGAAGAATTAACTAAGGGGTTACTGAATCTAAGACTGAAAATAATTTTTGATAAGAGAGCAAAAGATTGGAAAATAGGTTATTCTATTTGTCATAACATATACCTCTATATTTCATCAACTCTGTCATACAGGGGGTTCTAATATTAACTGTTTAGAATTTATTACTGAAGAACTGCTTAGGAAATGGGGTGTCTACTTCAAGAAGTAGTTAGCAGAGAGAAAAGAGTCTGATTAAGATTCTTATTATTGTTAGTCTTATTTTCTACAGCTAACTGTTAAAATTGTTGTATTGTGTTGTTTGTGATGGAAACAGTTTAAAATGCCATAACAGCAGTGTGTATTGTTAGTAGTGCTACAGTTATACTGCTTTCCAGGATTACTGGGATACAGAGTAACAAGTGGTGAGTGAAAAATGATGTCAAGAAATCAAACAGCTAAGACTCAAAGTCAGACACAACTTCCAAGGAGACCCTCTATAGAACAACCAAAGGTAATAGATTCACATTTGGTTTTATTGGATGAGATAAAGAGACTAAGATTAGAGATAAGACAGGAAATGAAGGATTTCAAAACGGAGATACGCCAAGAAATAAGGACCAATTTACAGGGGATAAATCAAACAATAGAGAAGATAACAGGTGAACTGACTGTAGCAAATCATAGAATTGACAATCTGGAATATAGAAGTGATAGATTGGGGAAAGAATTAGAAGACATTAGAAAAAGAAGAGAACAGGACTTAGATGAGAAGGCAGTCTGGGAGCAGAAATTAAGAGAAAAATGCATAAAGATAAGAGGGCTGCCAGAAAGTAAGAATGAGAATTTGCTGGAGATATTAACACAAAAATTATCCCAGTTCTTAGAAAAGGGTTGTCAACAGTTTCAATATGAGATTGATAAGGCATTTTGCTTTAATTCGGTGGTAGCTAAACAAAAAAAATTGCCGAGAGATATTATTGTTTATTTTGTTCAAAAACAGATACGAGATTTGCTTCTGAGATGCCACAATGAAATGCCTTTTGAAATAGAGGGCAGCCAAGTGCAAAGTCTTAAGGATGTTCCTGCAAGATTATGGAGAAAAAGGAAGGAATATACATTTTTGACCGCTTTTCTCAGACATAAAGATGGGGACAGCCAGAAGGGCTGACATTTTGGTGTAGAAAGAAAAGAGTAGTAATAAAGAACATGGCTGAGGCTAGAAGATTCAGATTTGTTTAAAAAATAATTATTAAAAAATGTGGAGTGATATTTTAAAAGATTTGGACAGATGGAATAAACTGAATTTATCTTGGATGGGAAAAATCACATATAGGAATCTCCCCATTGCTCTTTCATTTACAGCTTTCTTTTTCTTACATACTTTTAAACTTTTTTTTGGGAAAAAACAATAATTGGAAGTAATTGAAGCCAAAATTTAATTAAAAGTGTAAAATGAAAATATTGTCCTGGAACATTAAAGGATTGAATTCACCACAAAAATGCAAAAAACTTTTTTTATTACTAAAAAACACACAAAAATTTGATGTTATATGCCTCCAAGAATCACATATTACATCCCAAGATATAAGGTTAATTAAGAACTCAAAATTAGGTAAGGAATATGTAACTTCATCAGACAAAAGGAAGAAGGAGTAATCTTATATATAAAAGAACAATTAAACTCAAAGGAAATCTTTAAAGATAAAAAAGGACATTGACTAGGAGTAGAGGTTCTATGGAAATGAGAGAAGGTACTAATAGTAGGGATTTATTGTTCTCAAGAAAACAAGGGACAATTTTATTGGAACTTACATAAAAAGTTATTAGAATGTGAATATGACAAAATAATTATGTTAAGCAATTATAATGGAGTAATTGAACCACAATTGGACAAAAGTTCAACAAAAAAATAGGAGAAAAACAAGACAAATTACCCAAGATTTTTTTTAGATGCTGTTGCTCTGATAGATATTTGGAGACACCTATATAATCAAGCTAAAGGGTTCACCTTTTACTTGGATAGACATAGCTCACTGGCAAGAATTGACTTAATATTAACTTCTAAAGTACTGTTGGGAGAAATAAAGGAAATAGAAATATTGCCAAGGACAATTTCAGATCATAATGCACAGATTTTAACACTAAAAGATCAAAGGAAAAAGAAAAATTGGAGACTAAATGAATTATTAAAAGACCCAGATATTGTAATGAAGGCAAAAAAAGTTGTAACCAAATACTATGAAGAAAATATGAATAAAGGTACCAAAATGAGAGTAGTTTGGGATGCAGGGAAAGCGGTCCTCAGAGGGTTCTTCATACAACAAAGTAATATAATATATAAGAAAAAGAAAGAAAGAAAGAAAGGATAGGTTAAATAAATTACAATCTGTGAGTATCGATGACGTGGACAAGCTTCTTGGAAGGGTGAGGAAGACGACTTGCCCCCTCGATCCATGTCCATCGTGGCTGGTCGTCGGGGGGGGGATGCATTGAAGATGTTCCTTTGGGACATAATCAACGTGTCATTCAGGGAAGATAACGTACCATCTTCTTTAAAGGAGGCAGCAGTTAAGCCTCTCCTGAAAAAACCTTCCCTGGACCCCCTGGATAGAAACAACTACAGACCAGTTTCCTTGCTCCCTTTTTTGAGCAAGGTGATCGAGAGGGCAGTTGCTCCCCAACTCCAGGCAGTCTTGGATGAAACCGATTATCTTGATCCATTTCAAACTGGCTTCAGGACAGGATATGGAGTTGAGACAGCCATGGTTGCTCTGACCGATGACCTCCGCCTGGGCATCGACAGGGGTAGTGGGACCCTGTTGGTGCTCTTGGATCTCTCAGAGGCTTTTGACACAATAGATCATGCCATCCTCTTGGATCGCCTGAGAGAGAGTTAGAAATTAGAGGCACTGCTCTGCAGTGGTTCAGTTCCTTCCTCTCGGGCAGATCCCAGAGGGTGAGGCTCAGGGACAGTTGCTCTTCTAAATTAGACCTTAATTGTGGCATTCCTCAGGGTGCCATCCTGTCCCCAATGTTATTTAACATTTACATGAAGCCGCTGGGTGAGATCATTCAGAGACATGGAGCGCGGTGTCATCAGTACGCTGATGACACCCAGATATACTTCTCCATGACCAGATCATCGACTCAGACCTCAGATGGCGTCTCTCCTCTCAATGATTGTCTTAAGGTAGCAATGGATTGGATGAGGAAAAACAGATTGAGACTGGATCCAGACAAAACGGAGGTACTTACAGTCACAGGCCCGAAACCAGATTTGGGAATACAGTCTCAAGTCCTGGATGGAGTTACACTCTCCTCTAAGAACTGTGTTCGCAGTTTGGGGGTGCTCCTAGATTCATTGCTTCACATGACTAGTCAGGTGAATGCGATGGTCAGGAGTGCCTGTTGCCTGTTATCAGCTTTGGCTGATACGCCAACTGCGCCCTTATCTGGACATGAGGGATCTGGAAACTGTGGTACATGCTCTGGTAACCTCACGTCTGGATTACTGCAATGCACTCTACATGGGGTTACCCTTATGCCTAACCCGGAAACTACAACTGGTGCAAAATATGGCAGCCAGGTTAATTACAGGAACATCTAAGAGGGAGCACATAACACTGGTGCTTAAATTCCTCCACTGGCTGCCGATTAGTTTCCGGGCACAATACAAGGTGTTGGTTTTGACCAGGGGTAGGCAACCTAAGGCCCGGGGACTGGATGCGCCCCCCCGAGGCCTTTGGACCGGCCCCAGGCCGGTCCTGCTGCTGCCACCGCCACCCGCCATGATGATATTAATTATTGTTGTTATTACTTGTTCTTGGGGTTTTCTTGGCAAAATCTCCACAGGGGTTTTGCCATGGCTTTTCTGGGGCTGAGAGAGTGTGCATGCATATTTTTAATTTAATTTAATTTTTTTTAAAAATATATTTTATTTATTTGTTTATTTATTTGTTTATTTATTTATTTTTGGTGCTTCGGCCCCCAGTTGTCTGAGGGACAGCAACCCGGCCCCCGGCTCAAAAAGGTTGCCTACCACTGGTTTTGACCTTTAAAGCCCTACATGGCTGGGGCCAACTTATCTTAGGGACCGCCTCTCCCCATACATTCCCCCTCACGCCCTCCAGTCCTCTGGGAGGAATCTGTTACAGCCAATAAAAACTAGGCTGTCCCAGACCTCCCAGGGGGCCTTTTCTGCAACCGCTCCCAGACTATGGAATGGCCTGCCGGACGAGATCCATGTTATTACCACCCTTGCTGCTTTTAAAAAGCAGTAAAGATGGATCTCTTCCGGCAGGCCTTCCCAAAATACCCTTTCGGCTCAGGGGAGATGGTTTTCATTTGTTCCCCCTGCTGCTGCCTGCCCTACTGTTCATTGTTGCCTGTTCTATTGTTGTTTTGTTGTTTTTATTGTTTTAAATTGCATTATTGTATTTTAACTTTTCAATAGTTTAATCTTGTTTTAATGGGATGGGAGGGTTAGTTTGCAGGATGAGGGAATGCTTTTAACTTTGTATGTTTTAATATGCTGTAACCCGCCCCGATTGCCGAGCAGAGGGGTGGGCTATAAATAAATTATTATTATTATTATTATTATTATATAAATTGATCAAAGTATAAGAAGAAAAACTAAAGGATAATCCAAACAAAAAAGAAATAATTAAATAAATAAAGATATTGAAAAAGCAAATTTATCTGGAAATGGTAAGTGAGATAAATAGAAAATTAAAATGGATGAAACAGTATAATTTTGAACACTCGAATAAAGTAGAAAGATAGCTTGCAAACAAACTAAGAAAAGAAAAAGAAAAATCAAATAATTAGGATTAGAAAAGGAGATATATATATATGCAACATGAAAAAATTAAAGAAGTGTTTTACAATTATTATATAAAAAACTGTATGAAGAACATTCAGCAGATAAAACTAAACTTAATGAATATTTGAACCAGAGAGAAATATAGAAGGTAGATAATATGAAAAAAAATAAAGTTTGAATAAGGAAATCACAAAAGAAGAAATTATTGAAGTAATATTACAATGCAAGGAGGGGAAATCCCCAGGTCCAGATCAACTACCATCAATATATTACAAAACATTCAAAGAGGAATTGAGCACTCCCTTACAAGTAACAATAGAGAAAATTAATGAAGAAGAATTACCTGAGACATGGAGAGAGGCAAATATAGGTGTATTTCCCAAAGACAATAAAAATCCAGAAGATTATGCTAATTATCGGCCAATATCCTTATTAAATATGGATTATAAGGGTTTTCCCCATTAATTTTGGCAAATAGATTAAAGAATTGCTTAAAAACACTAATAGATGAAGATCAAAGAGGTTTCTTACTGGGTAGGCAGATAAGGGATAATTTCAGATACATTATAGACACTATTGAATATTATGAAAGGCATAATGCCAAAAAATTGGGACTATTCTTTTTTGATTTGAGGAAAGCCTTTGATTTGGTTAATTGGAAATTATTTAAAAAAAAATTAAGAATTTTTTTCCAAAATAGGTAAAAGAAATATATAAAAACAAAAAGCACAACTAGTCATTAATGAGGATAAAACTGAAATAGTATAATATGGAGAGGAACATGACAGGGTTGCCCTTTGTCACCATTTCTCTTCCTAGTGGTGATAGAATTGTTAATCAGACAAATTAAAAAGAATGACAGATTACAAGGAATAAGAATTAAGAAATATAAATATAAGATTAAAGTGTTCACTGATGATTTGGTGGTGAACCTAGAAAATCCAATAGAAGGAGCAGAAATACTAATGGACATAATGGAGAAATTTGGGGAAATGATGGGATGCAAAATGAATATGAATAAATCAGCAATTATTACAAATCATATAGATGTGAGTTAAGAAAAAGAATTGCAAAGAATAACAGGAATAGAAATTAAGTAAAAGATAAGATACTTAGGAATATTATTAACAAAAAACAACCAAACAAATTATTCAAACATAATTATGGGAAACTGTGGAAAGATATTAAAAAAAGATTTACTAGATTGGGGGAAATTGAATCTATCACTTCTGGGGAGAATTTTGGCGATAAAAATGGCAATATTACCCAAAATACTATCTGTTTCAAGTAATACCTGTTATAAATAATAGAAAACCCTTTGAAGGATGGCTTAAAGATATTACAAAATTTATATGGCAGGGAAAGAAGCCCAGAGTGAAATTAAAAATATTGCAGGATGCCCGGGAGAGAGGAGGTCTAGCTTTACCAAACCTTAAATTATATTCAGAAACATGTAGTCTTGATTGGATTAAAAAATGGATGGATTTGGAAGATGCAAGTTTATTAGAACTTGAAAGTGAAGGACTAAAGTTCGGACCACATGGTTATTTGGCTTATGATAAGGAAAAAACAAACAAAATATTCAGTTGTCATTGTATAAGAAGACTGCTCTTAAAAGTCTGGAAGATGTACGAAAATAAGATAATAAATAAAATACCCAGATGGTTATCTCCTCAGGAAGCTTTCTATAGGAAAGAGATGTACAAAGAAGAAAGGTGGTGTAGATATAGTGACATTGTAGAAAAGCAAGGAGGGAAAATAACAATATGTAAACAGGAGACTTTATAGGAGAAGGGATTCAATTTACGATGGTTCCAATATAGACAAATTTATGAAAGAGTGATTGAGATATATATATATATATATATATATATATAGTGATAAAAAGGATCAAGAGAGTAAAAAGGAAAGTTAGTAAGAGAAAGACAGATACACAATAGCAATAAATCACAGAGATAGAAAATTAGAAGGTCATAATCTAAGGAACAAATAGATAAGTTGATAACGAGGAAGTTAAATGTAGTGGTGAATGTGTATGTAAATGTAACTTACTTTTTAAAGATGAAAGATTTGTTGTTTTGCTTTGTCATCTTGTGGTTTTTCTCTCCTTTAAAAAAAAGATAGGTAGAGAAAGAAAATCATAGGTAAAAATGAAGATAGAGGTATCGAAAGCAAAGTACGTGGTAGAAGGTATGAGTAGGTAGGTTAGGTTAGGATAGGATAGGATGATAAAGTAAAAAAGAGGGGTTATAAGAGAAGAGAGACTAGAAAGAAGGGGATAATGAGAAAGAATAGGAAAAAAGAAGATAGAAAAAGGATTAGAAAGATTAGAGAAGGGACATAAGTGGAGAGTATAGAAGGAATAAGGCATAAAGATGATGGGTGAAGCAAAGAAAAGTAAAGATGATAAATGTTTATATGGTTTTTTTTGTGTGGTTTTTCTTGTTTTTGGTTTTCATGTTTTCTTGTTTTCTTCTTGTGTATGATAAATGTTTATATGTTTTTTTGTGTGTGGTTTTTCTTGTTTTTTGTTTTTATGTTTTCTTGTTTTCTTCTTGTGGGGGGTTTACTATTTTGTTTTGTTTTTTTGTTTATAGAATGTGTTAAATAGAATATTCGATGATGGATGCTTAAAAAAACCAGTGAATAAAAACTATTACCACACAAAAAAAGTAAATTCTCCACATAACATTTTCTATAATTAGCAAAAAAAATTGCTTAACTGGAACACTAGGCAGTGAAGTTTTGGGAAATTTGAATATGGACACACTGTCAACAGGAGATAAGAGAAATCATCTGGGATGCCCGCAAGCAGTACATGAAGATTGTTTCACACCACTTTTCCTGAGCAACTGATATGAGGACTGACTGAAGAATCAGGCAAATGACAAGATGGTACCCTCTGCCACATTTCACGTGCAGACTCTCACTCAACTTTTTTTTTTTACTGGTGAATACAGCATCATCCATTGCGTTGGAGGCCAGCAGGCTAATTCAGGAGATCAGGACAGGCTGTATGGCTGTGCCATCTAAGAAAGGTGAATGTAAGGGAGAGTCAGGGAGAACCTTCAGGGGACTGTTGCTGCTTACTCCTTCCCAGCATCTTCCTCATTCTATCAATTTCAATTTAATTTATTCGGTCCTTGACCAGTACAAAAATGTTAAAATACATAAAAATATATAAAATATATAAAATGTCTAAAATATAATATGTATATATATATATATATATATATATATATAGTATAGACCAACAGAGCAATGGACACACTAAGAATAAATTATAAATACAATGACCAACCAAATCTTCCTACACAATTGTGAGATGTTCATTTATCAATTTATCAATTTATCAATCGAGGTCGCAATTTACGAACAATGTAGCAAAATTTGGCCACCATATGAGATACTGTAAGATCATTGTTGTCTAAAAGAAGACGTAAATAAAAAGTGTCAGATTTGCCTGGGAATTTACTCAATAGTGGGCTGATCAATTGATGTCGAGCGTCCCTATAAAATTGACAGTAAAGGAGAACATGCTCATTGGTTTCAACATTGCCCGAACCACACGGACAGAAATGAAAATCAAAGGGTATTTTTTTAAATCTGCCTTCGAGCATGGCCGTGGGCATCACATTAAAGCGAGCCAGCATTAGGGCCCTCCTAAACTTCGGAAGAGTAACATGGAATAGATAAGGAGCCGGGGAAGGGACCAAAGCTAAAGGAGTAAACAATACATATTTTGACAGGGAAACAGAGTCCATGCGTCTTTCTGCTTCTATAATTTTTTGTTTGATCATAGATTTGGCTCTGTCAGTATCAAGTTTTAGAATTTCATCGTTATTGAGGCCTAGTTCATACAGTTTCTTGAGAATAGAACTACCCCAGGAAGATTTGAATGGATCTGAAAATATTAATTTTGTCAGGCCTCCAGGGATCTTATGCAGTTTCTGCCAATAGGTAAGTATGCTAATCCACAGACTAGATTCTATTTTGATGGTCCCAGCCTCCCTTCTGAGGAGAGCATTCGGAACACAGTGAGCAATCTGAAAAATTCTTCTAAGAAACTTTGTTTGCACCCGTTCCATTACATTGATGTTACTGTATGGTCCCAGTTGGGCTCCATATAGAAGTTGAGGGCGAACCTTGGCATTAAACAATTTGATTGCGGCCGGTATGAACTGAGCACCTTTACTGAAAAAAAATCTTAATATAGCCATTACGGTTCTTTGGGCATTGCTGATAACATATTCTAAATGGGCAGATCTCCTACCCGTGTTCTGGAACACAATTCCCAGGTATTTAAAAGTCTTGACCTGGTCTATATGTTGTCTATCAAGAGTCCATTGCATCAATTTGGGGTGATGAGCAAAAGTAAGAATCTTGGTCTTCGAAGAGTTAATTATTAATTTCTCCTCTTTGGAGAACAACGCAAGAGAGTTTAAGGCTCTTTTGAGTCCAATAGGAGATAATGAAAGAATAACAACATCATCCGCATAAAGCAAAGAGTTAATATGCTTATTGGCCAGCTTTGGAGGATGAAAAGAAAGGTTGTTCAAAGCAGAAACAAGGGAATTAATATAAAAATTAAACAAGGTAGGGGCCAGAACACATCCCTGTCTTACCCCCGTCTTAACAGAGATAGTCTTGGTGACATGTCCTTGAGGGCTGCATCTAACCTTGATATTGGAATTCTCGTGGATCTTAATAAGAAGCAGGAGAAGCCGCTTATCTATGTTGGTGCACAGTAATTTCTCCCATAGTCTAGATCTATTAACTGAGTCAAAAGCGGACTTAAAGTCAATGAATGCCGCATATAGCAGTTGACCATAATGGAGATATTTTTCAACAAGGTAGTGCAGTATCATTGCGTGGTCAATAGTGGAGCGTCCGGGCCGAAATCCTGCCTGTTCTGCCATCAAAATATCCTCAGACTCCAGCCAATCTAAGAACTTGTTTAAGAGATGTTTTGTATACAACTTGCTTACCAGACTCAAAAGACTAATTGGTCGAAAATTGGAAGGGTCAGTTCTATTGCCTTTTTTATAGATCGGGATAATGATGGCCAGACCCCAGTCTTTTGGAATGGAAGCGGATCTATCAATGGCCGTAAATAATTTGGAAAGGACGGGAACCCACCAATCAAGATTATTTTTAAGTATTTCGCCAGTTATGAAGTCAGCTCCTGGGGCACGAGCAGGTTTAAGTTGGGTGATAAGACTCTTTATCTCAGAATGCGAGACTGGAGGCCAAGGAGGAAGAACCGAAACCTGTATCATAAGATCATAAACTAATGAACTAGAAGAGCTGTCTACAGAATCATAAAGATTGGAAAAGTGACTTTCCCATATATGGGCTGGTATCTGAGCTGTAAGAATGTTAGCATTCTTAGTGAACGAAGGGGTAACCTCTTTCCAAAATAAGTTGGAATTGCTTGTGCTGGCTGACATAATTAATTTGTTCCAAGAATCTATCATGGCACCCTTTTTCTTTTGTCTTACAAGGAACTTGTATCTTTTCTTCTGTACCAGAAGTTCAGATACAGGAAATTGTATTGGGTCTAATTTATGTTGCTTAAACAGATATTTGAGGTGAGCCCAAAGTTCTTTGCATTCCGAATCAAACCAAATCTGGTGACGTGTTGGTTTATATCTAACAAAGTTACCTTTGGAAACAGTTAGCAATGGTTGTAACAAGCTAATTAAAGTGTTATAATTAGACAATGTTTCAGAATCTAATTTGGCGTCCGCTATTGCAAGAGAAAGCAACTTAATTGATTCACTAGACAGAAACTTAGTAAGAGCGTTAGACAGCTGGAGGGACCATTTGACATGGGTTAAACCAACATCATTTGCACAAATAGGGGTCTTATCAAGAGGCAAGATAAAACTGTCATGAAATTCTAAGCACAAGAAGACTAGAAAGTGATCACTGTCGGGTCTGCTAATAATAGCAAACTTGGAAATATGAGAAATTAAGTTTGGTGAAACCCCCATATAGTCAAGGATCGATGGTCTGGTACCTGCCCAGTGTGTATATTCGTCTGGATAATCATCCTTAAAGCTGCCATTAAGGATAATTAAATTTAATTCATCAAAAGTACGAGCTAGACATAATCCCTTGAAATCACAGAACGTGTCCTTGGATTTACGACACATTGTTGGGGGGATAACTATAGGAGAGGGGGGTTGGCAGTTGTATTTGGCATACAAAGAAACATCATCAGCTCCCATTCTAGCATTAAGATCCCCTGCTACAATGAAATTGGCCGTAGGCGTCTCAAACATTAAACCTTTGATAAAGGAATTAAGCTTGTTCCATGTGCTTGCTATCTTATCCCGACCCTGAAGTGGGGGAATATAGATATTAATCAAGTATAGTAAATTGTTATTAAGCTTCAAAAGAACAGCTAGGGCATACTGCTCCAGTGCAGAAACCTTGATTATTTGAACCTTGAGTTCCAAAGATATCAGCACCCCTAGCCCACCACATAGTCTCCCGTTACCTTTTCCAGGGGTAGCATTCAGACCCGTAAATTTATAACCTTCTATGAATATTTCTTCACCAAGCCACGTTTCCTGTAGAAGAATAATGTTATGTCTGTTGACAAAAGGTATAAAGGTAGGATCCCTACATCTAGGCTTCCAGCCAGCTACGTTCCATGAGATAATGGACAGAAAGGACAGATCAGCTGAATGTCAATTGCCTGAAAATACAGACTGTTCCTGGGATAGAGAAACTTGCAGTTCATTGGCAATTACACTTCCATTAAGTATATTTCCCTTCTCCGGTGCTAAGGTGATTGGACTGACAGATAGACCCTGCTTAGATATTTTGACTGCATCAGAATTTGACCTGAGACGTCTACTTTTCTTAACCTCAGGTGATTGTGTAATCATAATAGATTTAGGAGTGTTCAAAGTTATTAATTGCAGAGACTCACTGTGGTGACCAGTCATATGTTTGGGAGAAGTTTGAGTTAATGGGATAAGCGGATCCGCCAAACAGTCCATTGGGCGTTTAGGAGACATATACATTAGAGGAATCGGGTCATCCTCCTCCTCATCACTGCGCCATTTGAGTCCGTTTTTGGATTGTGACAAGGGATCTAATAAGGAACAGCTGATAGGTAATAAGTCCTTAATTTTCTCGGTTGCCGTAATTACTGACATCAGCATAGATTTGACTACATCAAACCTGTTTAGTACTTGCTTTTGGTCCTCGTCAGAAAGAGAGCCAAACATCTCAGCCAATTTTCCATCGTCATCAAAAAGACTCTCAGAAATTGGTGTTATCCTCCTGACGTCTTCATTGGAGTTCGCCTTCTGATGGGATGCTTCGCGTCTTGAATTAGTCCTCAGCAAAGGCTGAATGTTGGAATTGCGAAAGACAGGTGCTGGCATGATTGAAAATTCCCTAAATGAGCTCCAATTTTTCAGAATCAGGGAGGGTGTTGTAGCATTATTAAACCGCAAAACAATTCTTTTGGTGTTGTTATATGAAGGGAGCCAGTCAATTCCAAGCAGCTCATTATATTGCAGATGTCGATGCAAAAGAAGAGAAAGTGAGTGTAGTATGGCAGCCTTATTATGCCACCTGGCGTAATTGTGATGGTTATTGGCCACTAATAGAGCTACGCTATTTTGCAAAAGCACTAAGTTATCATTTCTCCTAGCTTTAGCTTTGTTTTGGATTTGTTCAGAGTCTTTTTTATTGGATGTTGCTCCTAATTTTGTTGAATATTTGGGCTTAATCATGAGATCTTTAATTCTATCAAGTTTCTGATCTATGCTTGTTAACTTGTCAAAAATAGCAATTACTGTTCTGGCAGTAAGTAAACAGTTCCTCGCTACGATGTCTAAGTCAGACGTATGATTGGTACCAGCATCTGTGCCTGAATTTGGAGCTTGTCCTTCATGCAAGGAGAGAGAAGATGTTTCAGAAATGGACTTATCATTATCTTTAGACGGGAATATCTCCTCCATTTTTAGTTGTTTCAAAGTGGTGGCTGCCTCCAATAATTCTGGGTTCAGTGAACTCGCTATTGAGTTCTTAGCAGGTTTCTTAGTCCTTTTAACATTTATACAGGCTTCCTTTTTAGTTAACCTCCTTTTACGCTTAACACTCTTCTTGTCAGCCATACTTTCCAAGATTGTTCAAATATCTACCCAAACGAGACTTAAGCTATAGCACCCCAACTAGAGTATTAAGGAATAGGAAAAACAAAGGTACCAAATAAACTCGCTAGTCAAAAGATGAAAAAACACTAAAAACAACAGCTTCCTAGGAATCCAAGAAAACTGGGTTTTCCTTACTGTAACCCCCACCGACTATGAAGGGTTCGTTGGGGCCTTTTGTAGGCCCGGGTCTTCCGGCCCTTTGAAGGTTGCTTACGCCGCCGCCGCCGCCACCACCAAAACGGCGCTTGCCGGGGGGCAAAGAAGGGCGGGGGCCCTGGAGCGTGGCTTCACCCGCCGCCGCAATGCACGTATCCTCTGCTGCTGCTCTTCTCTGGGCCTCCAGGCTCCTCTTATGAGGCCTTTGGTGTTGCTGGGAAGGGCAGTGGGTTTGGAGGACACACCCTCTGCTGCTGCTCTTCTCTGGGCCTCCAGGCTCCTCTTATGAAGCCTTTGGTGTTGCTGGGAAGGGCAGTGGGTTTGGAGGACTCACCCTCTGCTGCTGCTCTTCTCTGGGCCTCCAGGCTCCTCTTATGAAGCCTTTGGTGTTGCTGGGAAGGGCAGTGGGTTTGGAGGACTCACCCTCTGCTGCTGCTCTTCTCTGGGCCTCCAGGCTCCTCTTATGAAGCCTTTGGTGTTGCTGGGAAGGGCAGTGGGTTTGGAGGACTCACCCTCTGCTGCTGCTCTTCTCTGGGCCTCCAGGCTCCTCTTATGAAGCCTTTGGTGTTGCTGGGAAGGGCAGTGGGTTTGGAGGACTCACCCTCTGCTGCTGCTCTTCTCTGGGCCTCCAGGCTCCTCTTATGAAGCCTTTGGTGTTGCTGGGAAGGGCAGTGGGTTTGGAGGACACACCCTCTGCTGCTGCCACTCATTCTATCTAATGATAGAGACAGTCTTGACTGGTATATTGCCTCTGAATCTGGAGGGTGCACACAGTTATTCTTTCTAGGAGTTGTTGAAAAGCATCCCCCATGAATTTGTCTAATAATACTCTTGTGAGAGAAAAGGGCGAACAAAGCATCCCGTTGAATCAAGTGCTGTAAAACAAAAGTGTAGGGAGAGGTGGGCAAAGTGGTTTTGCTGATTTTCTGTTTTTCAGTAATGGTTATTTCACAGGCATGGTTATTTTACAGGCATTCATTTCATTCTCAGATCCAACAATTAACCTTTCTCTTCTAGGAGAGTAATTTGGGGAACACAATTCAGATGCAGAACTGGAAGCAGGTGCCCAGTGAGGTCATCAAGTTCAACCTGAAAACAGCCCCATGAACCATAAGCCATGTCTGACAGCATCCCTCATCAAGAAGGCACTTAAAAGCATCATTTTATATCTCATGGAAACCTAACTAGATGCACTTAAAATCATTTCCCAAATTGAGGCTTATCTTAAATGTAAAATTGGCTAAGAGGGCTATTACATTCTATCATCTTCCAGCTGCAGGATCTGACAAGAATAGCATAGCTGCAAAGGTTTATAATGCTAACAAGTTTGGTGACAGAACAGTTTAGTTTCCAGGGCAGGGGAGCCTATGCTGGGATTTTGTTTCCTCCTTTGTATTAATATGTATTATTTTATTATGTTGTAGAATGTACGCCATTGGCAGGCTTATCTTTATCTATTTTATTGACTGTATGTACAGCACTGTGTAAATCTACAGCGCTATATAAAGTGTAATAATAATATAATAATAATATTGCAATACCACCAAGTGTCTTTCTCAGGGTTGTGTTCTTGCATCCATATAACCCTGCATACTGAATATGGCATCACTGTCCTATTTTCCTGTACAATTATTGTTCCTTTCAGCTTAACACTGATGCAAGGCAAAGGCCTAATTTACAATTAATCTCACAGCTAGTGTAAAGCAGTAAAGTTAATTTGGCACATATAACCACAGGGTCTTATAAACCCACATTTGAGCTTTACTACATTCTACACTAGATTAAACAACAGTGCTTTCTACATGGTTCAGTGAATTGTGCAAGAAATAAGGGGATAACTAGAAAATTATGCACCTTATTGTGTTCTGACGTTTTCCTGATATCCCACATCTTACACTATGTCAGAGTAGAGACTGAAGCCAAGAAATCAAAAAAAGATTAGAACTTGGAAGAGAAGCTGTGAAGTGACTAGATAAGATCCAGAAATGTAGAGATATGTCAACTTAGGGGGGAAGCAGACGGGCGGCACGGGGCCGCCCCAGGAAGCTGCACTGCGGGGCTGAGGTATCCGCACCCCTCGGCCCCGCAGCGCAGCTTCGCTGCCCCTGGAAGGAGCGCTAAAATAGCACTCCTTCCACAAGTCGCCGAAGGTGCGCCGCAAAAGACTGCTGGCGCACCATTGGCCATTCTTCTGCTGCAGCGTGTATGGACGCTGCAGCGGGAGGTCATCTTCGGAGCACCAGCCATGCAGAGGGCTGGCTGCTCCGAGGACGTTTTGGGGAAGGGGTTGGGGCACCCAGCATGTGGCTGCCCCTTCCCTTCCTTGCCCCGAAAACGGCGCTTTGCGCCGTCTGCTTCCCCAGACAGAATGATCCAAGCCATCCTTTTCTCCATTTTAATGTATAGTTGTGAAAGATGGAGAGTGAAGAAAGCTGATAGAAAATCAACTCATTTGAGTTGTGGTGCTGGAGAAGAGTTCTGCAGAAACTGTGGACTGCTAAAAAGATGAATAAATGGGTCCTAGAGCAAATGAGGCCTGAACTCTCCATAGAAGCAAAGATGACTAAACTGAGGCTGTCGTACTTTGACGATATCATGAGAAGACATAACTCACTAGAAAAGACAATAATGCTTGGAAAGTTAGAAGGCAGTAGGAAAAGAGGAAGACCACGTTCCAGATGAATAGATGTTGGAGGTTATTTCAGCGCTAATTAAAGCAGCTTACCTGAGCCACCTTAAAATTTAAAATGGGTGGCATCCTGATGTTATCACAAGGATTTTGCCACCGAAATCACCAGCCGGGTGCAGCCTGGGTCCATCCCCGCTCCCAGGGCTGCTCCGGCAGCTATTTCCTTAAGCCAGAAAACTCCTGGCTTTAAAAAAAAGGCTGTGTGTAAGATCTGAGCAAGGTGGTGGAGGACAGACTGACTTGGAAGTCTGTGATTGATAGAGTCACCATAAGTTAAAGTCGACTTAATGGTAGTTAACAACAACAACAACAAACACTGTGTGTAATAAGGGAAATATTCATTCCAGATTGCAGCTAGAATCAAATTAAGTGCAATTAACTCCTATTGAAATGGCTCTTAAGTACAATTGACTTGACCTAAATCCAGCCTTGACAGCAACAGCGGGCAACTTCCATGGGACTTGCTGTCACTTACCAGACAGGTCAGTTGTGTGAGCACTACATGCCCAAATGAAGAGGCACAGTTGAACAAACTTTTTAATTAAAAAAGATGTAAGATAAAAATTGACTACTTTTGCAGTTACATTTTATCTTTATATTTTAAACTGACTATTATCTAATTTCCCCCCTCCATTCCTTGATGACAAAAGCTATAATCTTGTGGTAACGTATACTGAAGATATGTGGGGAGATACACAGCACTCATTCTACAATGCTCCCATGTGATGCAGTTCCACCGCACTTTGGTGAGTGATAGGAGGTACCTGGAGCATCTGCAGGGAAGAAAGAGCAGTCTTATGCTTGTGGGTGAAGGCATGGTCCAGGCCAGTTGGACCATGACCAAGTGCTCTGCTGCAGTCTATTAGTGGTTGAGGACCCCAGCAGAGCACACTAGATGATGTAAACATTTCACATCTGTCTTTAGGGTCATAGCCAGATGGTTCTCTGATCCCCCTGCTCTCCACCAGGTATGGAATGGCTGTGAAGTGGGCTTTATCAGTTCTAATGTAAGTCTGTGGTAAGTTGAAATGCTAATTGTAGCATAGTTGTACATATAGAACAACTATGCTATGCTGAGCCATTCATAATTCCAACTGCTTCTAGACATGTATTAAAAGGAAATACATCCCATTGACATCAATGCATACAGAATTGCAACCTTAGGCTCCACTGTTAAAATAGTTTGAATGTGGCAAAATAAACCTGCTCAAGAGTCACAAGGAAATTCCACCCCAAGTGTCATTTTGTTGTGTTGTGTTTTATTAAAATTGTGTTTTATTAAAATTTGTTAGCTGCAAGCTCATCACAAACTGTGGGCAAGGACTATCTTTGCAAAATCCATTTTGGCTATATCTTCCTTGAACATTTTCACAGATTCCTTATCACATGAAGTGAAAATATGCCTCAGGAATAATTAACCTGGGAGCCATAACACTATAATTCAACTGAATAAAGCATAAGATATCGGCTAATACCAGCCTCACTCCCCATAGAGTGCCAATTCCAAATAATTGACAAAAACTTTTGAAATTTCTTACCAGGCCTGACCCACACAGCCCACATTAAGAGTCAGCAAATTGGGTGAAGGAGAGTAAGGGAGAAGCCATCCTAGCTTCTCTAGGGATTGAGTCCCACATTCTGAAAGCAGCATCAAGGAGGCTCTCCTTTGTTCTCACCAAATACACCTAGGAAGTTGGTAGGACAAGGAGAAAGACCTCTCCCAAAGATTTTAAAGCTTGAATAGGTTCATATAGGGAGATAAGGTCCTCCAAATAGCCTGGCCTCAAGTTACATATTGCCACATTTCTGGATTCTAGGATGTGAGATTTTACCCACAAAAGTGTGAGGTTTAGAGAGCCTCCACTAACAACAGCAATCTATCTTTAATATGTTGGGGAATGCTTTTTGGCTTTCAAGAAGATGGGTAACTTTTAGGACTGGAACCACTTTTTTATACCAGTACTAACTGATAGAGACTTCAAGCTTTAAGAAGAAGAAATGTGAGAGAACATGGATGCAAGAATAACTCACTCTAACATCCAGCATTCAGAGCTAACTGAAATGGACGTGTGGAAGGGGATAACGGAGACTGATAGCAACCTGTCTTGGAGACTGGTCCATGGAAAGCAGGAGCAGCTCAGATTAGGAGTCTGAAGGCAACAGTCATGGAGCACTGCAGGGCCATTCACTGAGTGCCAGGCAGATGTGTGCAGAGGCTAGGTTTAGGCTAAGTTTTTCTACCCATGTTTATACTTTAAAACTAGCCTCAGGCTAAGGTGATTCCATGAGAAACAAAAACATAATAGCCCTTCAGAAGTATCAAAAAGGAATTCCAAAGTGGTTGATAGTTTTGGTGTTCAAGAGATGAAATGGACCAATTTGATTGATAGTAGCATCATTGGTTTAACAAAGCAGTGACACAATCTGAGGCACCCCAAAAAGTGTGGACAGGGAAAACTTGGGAACAGAGTAGGGAGTAAATGGGGAATGTGGTCTTGTTTGATCTGTTGATGAGTATCCAGGATTGCACTGGTCAGCAAACCCCTTTCACCCTTCATATTTGCTCACCTGAGTCATCTGCATGTTTTTGGGGTCTATGTGTCTTATTGATACTACCTTCCTCATATTTTAAAAGGTCATCGCAACCTCATAAGCACATGCTGGCCTTCAGAGGTGCAATATAAAAATATAGGAGCTCCAAAATATACCATGGAGCTATAAGAATGCTTACAGAGGGTAGAGGGTCTTTAACCTTTTGGTAATTCTGTAGTTCTGAAGTATATTGGAGCCCTAGTGCCTGCCATTTATACTGCTGCTACTTCCCATTTCGGTGCAGCCTTTTCTACTGGTGTAACTTGAAAATGTGAAGTCTTAATTTGGTTTTTTTTTTTTCTCTCTCTCACTCTCACTCTCACTCTCTCTCACATACACACCTTGAGAACGCTACTTATTTCAACTGCAACTCAGCTGCAGCTCTCTGAATCCTCCAGTCAGTCTGGTTTGTAGCCCAAGGTCTCCATACATACAAATAAACATACCTTCCTCCTTGATCATTTATGATCTGTGAAAAATAGCCCTGCTCTCAGTTGCAAATCTATATGTTTAAAATCCCATTTAGCTTGGTTCTAAGTTATGCCAGAATGCCTTTCTTGTCATTTTATCTTGTGATATGTATCTGTATCCTGAGGGAGCTAGATAAAGGTTTTCCAGAGGGTATCTATAACATAGCTTATATTTCCCAGGTCACTGTCTCAGGCCTTAAGGTGGCTATGTTTCTTCTTCATGTTCACAAATAATTACAATATTTTGAAGCTCCACAGTTTGCATAATGCATCAGAAAATATGGTTCTCCCCCACCTCTGTGCTTTACTCTGCTATAGCCATTATTTCACTATGTGACATTCCATTTGAAGATAAATATCATTGTAACTATGTCATTCCAAGACTATTATGGCCACACAAGGCACTACTGCCACCTAGAAGGAGTTCACATTTTCCAAAACAATCAGCTGAACAGTCAATACTATTTTAATTGATATTTCCTTGTCCCTGAGAGGTGTCCTTGAAATGTGACATAAGCCTTGTTATCTCATCCATTTTAAGATAAAATTGACAATATTCCGGGTTTTCTATGGCTCCTACTGTCCTGAAGCAATAACTGTATCTAATGTAAAATGCAGTGATATAGAATAATTGTCAGAACCTGGTCTCAGGTTCTGTAAGAATGGTGTTGGGGATGATGGACAATGAGAAGGGTTGATGGCATAGTGCTGGAAGGTCTGGGGGGGATGGGATATGTGCAGCTGCTAGGTTGTTTTGATAACGGACTCTTTGGAATGTTGAAAACTGGAAGGGAGGATGGTACTCCTTGGAGCCGTTGGTAAGGGATGTGCTAAGGTGGGGGCGAAGGAGCTGGGGAAACCAAACTGTGGGAATTGTAGGTGGAGATGGGTTTGCGCGCCAAAAGGCTAGTGGGTGGAGTGAAGATTTTGGTGGGTTTAATTAGGTGCTGTAATGTTGGGGGGCAGTTCTGGCTTAAACGCAGTGCTGTGAAATACTGACTTTGGGGCTAAGCAGACGGCACAAAGCACCGTCTTCAGGGCAAGGAAGGGGAGGGGCAGCCACACGCTGGGCACCCCAACCCCTTCCCGAAGACATCGTCGGAGCGCCGGACCCTCCGCACGTCCGGGGCTCTGAGGATGCCTATCCACCGCAGTGTCCACACACACTGCGGCGGAAAAGTCGCCGAAGGTGCGCCGGCAGCCTTTTGCGGAGCACCTTCGGCGATTTGCGGAAAGAGCGCTATTTTAGCACTCCTTCCTGGGCCGGCGAAGCTGCGCCGTGGGGCCGAGGAATGCAGATGCCTCGGCCCCGCGGTGCAGCGTCCTGGGGCAGCCCCGTGCCGCCCGTCTGCTTATACTTTGTGTGCATTCAATAAACTCCTAATTGCTGCTATTAGCTGGTTTACTGATATCACAGAGTTCTGATTTTGGTGAACCTGACAATAATAAACATACAGTACAGTCTATTCATTTACAGGCTTTGTGTGTGTATGTGTGTGTGTGTTGTGTCCCTTCAAGTAGTTTCTGACTAACGGCAACCCTAAGTCAAACCTATCATGGGGGTTACTTGGCAAGATTTGTTCAGAGGAGGTTTACCATTGCCTTCCCTGAGTCTGAGAGCATAGGACTTGCCCAAGGTCACCCAGTAGGATTCATGGCCAAGCTAGGAATCAAATCCTCATCTCCAGAATTGTAGTCCAACACCCAAATATCTATGCCATGTTGGCTCTCACCCATTGCAATTGAGGAAGTCAGTCACTGACAGGAAGGTGTTAAGGTAACTTCCAAAAAGCTTGTTTAGATGTTGAGAGACAGTGATTCCGAACAAACTTATATACTTGGTAACTTTGGGATAAAATAACGGTCTATGTGCCATAGTACCTTGCTGAGCATAAAGTTAGCCTAACACAATTTAATGCTACCATGGCCCATTAGTGGCTGAGGAAGGGCTGGTGGCATCTGGGTAGCATCAAGTTACAGTTGTGCAACCAGGAGAAAGGAACAGACATGCCTTTCTGAATATGCTTGATGTATTCTAGTGTGCCCCATGTTTGTAGGGAGTCTTTTTATTTCTGCACAGGCTAATTTCCTCCAAGACTTTGCAAGGTGCAAATGAGCTTGTGCAGCAGGGAGAAAAGCACAGATACTATTCTTGCCTGTAAAGATGAAAAATGTGAATATTTACTGCTCGGCTTCACTGATTGCAGTGGAACTTGAATTGGGCTTTCCCTTGCCTGACATTGCTCTTCCAAGGCTGCTGCCACACTGCAGAATTAATAGTTTGTCACTGCTTTAACTATCATGGTGCCATCCTATGGAATGGAGGAGGCGGCGGCATGGCCATGGAGAAATGTTTCCGGCCGCAGAGGAGGCGGCGGCGCGGCCATGGCGAAATGTTTCCGGCCGCGGAGGCGGCGGCGGCGGAGGCTCCCTCCCGCGCCTCGCCCTCCCTCCAGCACTTGCCAGCCCTCCAGCCAGCCCAAGGCACCGGCAGAGAGGCGGCTCCGGCCGTGGAGGAGGCGGCGGCAGCGGCTCCCTCCCGCACCTCGCCCTCCCTCCGGCACTTGCCAGCCCTCCAGCCAGCCCAAGGCACCGGCGGAGAGGCGGCTCCGGCCGCGGAGGAGGCGGCGGCGGAGGCTCCCTCCCGCGCCTCGCCCTCCCTCCAGCACTTGCCAGCCCTCCAGCCAGCCCAAGGCACCGGTGGAAAGGCGGCTCCGGCCGCGGAGGAGGTGGCGGCGGAGGCTCCCTCCCGCGCCTCGCCCTCCCTCCGGCACTTGCCAGCCCTCCAGCCAGCCCAAGGCACCGGCAGAGAGGCGGCTCTGGCCGCGGAGGAGGCAGCGGTGGAGGCTCCCTCCCGCGCCTCACCCTCTCTCTGGCACTTGCCAGCCCTCCAGCCAGCCCAAGGCACCGGCAGAGAGGCAGCTCCGGCCACGGAGGAGGCGGCGGCGGCGGAGGCTCCCTCCCGCGCCTCGCCCTCCCTCCGGCACAACCAGCCCTCCAGCCAGCCCAAGGCACCGGCAGAGAGGCGGCTCTGGCCGCGGAGGAGGCAGCGGTGGAGGCTCCCTCCCGCGCCTCACCCTCTCTCTGGCACTTGCCAGCCCTCCAGCCAGCCCAAGGCACCGGCAGAGAGGCAGCTCCGGCCACGGAGGAGGCGGCGGCGGCGGAGGCTCCCTCCCGCGCCTCGCCCTCCCTCCGGCACAACCAGCCCTCCAGCCAGCCCAAGGCACCGGCGGAGAGGCGGCTCCGGCCACGGAGGAGGCGGCAGCGGCGGAGGCTCCCTCCCGCGCCTTGCCCTTGTACTTCCCCAAAAATCCGAATGTCAAAAGATCCCCTTTGACTTCGGATCACGGGGAAAAAATATGTTTCAGCTTTGGATTGCCTTTGGATATGTGTAAATACACGGAAAAAAAATACGTTTCAGCTTTGGATTGCCTTTGGATATGTGTAAACACACGGGAGAAATATACGTATCAGCTTTGGATACCTTCTGCTTTGGACCCCCGTGTGATAACCCCCATAGGGTTTTCTTAGCATGTTTCTTCGGAGTGGGTTTGCTATTGCTATCTTCTGAGGCTGAGAGAGTGTGACATGCCCAGGGTCACCCAGTGGGTTTCCATGGTTCAGTTGACATTGAAACCCTGGTCTCCCAGTGTTCTAGTCCAACACTCAAACCATTACATCACACTGGCCTTCCCAGTCTCTGTGTTAGCCAAACATAAATGGTGATTATTACAACTGGAGATCACCAGGAAAAGGTCTTGCCCAGGCCCTTTAATTTTGTGCCACTCCCCCTTTCTCCTCCTCACATTTTTGCCATTTGCACATGGAGCCTTCCACATTAACAAAACAGCTATACAAGGTACTTATATGTCTACGGGGGGTTGCAGACTGCCAGAAATAGTGCAAATTGAGTCCACTTTTAGGGTTAGAGTTAGTGCTAGGGAATCATGGGAATTGTTTTTTTTCTGAGACATTGAGCCTTCTCTGTCAGAGAGCTCTGGTGCCACAATAAAATACAGTTCCCATGATTCCCTAACTCTAACCCTAACCCTAAAAGTGGACTCAATTTGCACTATTTCTGGCACTCTGCAACCCCCCTACGTAACTGTTTATTACCCACACATTGATTGATGCTGCCAGGGAAAGGACCTTTAAATGTCCATCACAGTCACAAAATGTGGAATGTTGTCCTTCCTAGTAGGCTGAGAAAAAGCAAACGGTGTTAGCCCCTCCTAACTTATATGTTCTTCCTCATTAATAGTTACTGCCATCTTGACCACATTCTGATATTGCTTGGCTACATGTGTCCTTGTTTTCATCTGTGAAACATGGGAGGTTATGGTGTCAGCAATACTCAGATATGACATGGCAGGGAGGATCTGTGGTGGCACCAGTACTCTACTGTAACTCCTCTCATCAGCCATTTGTGGGGTAGAGCTATCTGTTGTCCTATCTTTTGCTTTTTCTCCTGGTTGGTTTTCAGGTTGATCATGAAATAAATTTTTAAATGTAAGATATGTCTTACACAGTTACATCCTTGATGAAAAGTGTGCTCCAGGTTGCTATAACTTTATATTCCAAAGGCTGAATCCGGATATTCTAAAGGTTGATGTTAGCCATGTGCAATGGGATTGGCAGGTTATGCCATCCCTCCTCTACGTAGTGCCCCTCTAGCCCTATGAAAACACTACACTTTTGGGGTGAGCTGTGATGCTGAGAAAGTGGGAGATCGACCAAAATGAAGATGAATTCACTCTCGCTTTCCATGGAATCCTCCTATCTATAGATGATAGAATCTGGATCCACTGCTGAGTGTATTCATCAAATCAAATTACCTTTACTTAAAAATAAAAAACCACACAGAGGCAAAATTGCATGTCCACTGCTCAGTCTATTAAGATTGATTCCCACAATTAGTTTTAAGTTGACAACAGATGCATTATAGTCCTATTGTATCCCATTTGTCTTCTTGTTGGTAAGTCATAAGTGGATGTGATAAGCAATCATGATTAATAGCTTGCATATGGGTAATGGCTATTTCCCATCTGCTATCGTGTGACAGATGCCACTCTTACCACTTGGGAAATATAATGTCAAATGGGCCCTCTAGGAGTTTTTAGTGAACAGAATTGGCAGTAGAAAGGGAATTGTTTCATTAATTTTGTCTGATGTCCCTTCTTGCCTTCTCAGACACCTTAGCATTAGAAATTTAATGGGAACACCGGGAAAGATAGGTACCATACAGCATTGCCAGAGCCAATCCTTCCATTTGATAGGGAGATGTGGCATACTCATTTATGCTCTGATTCACACTGAAGACCTACTTATTTTTGCAAGCACTGGTAGGGTATACAGCTTGGAATTATTATTTTTTAACCCCCCCCCCCAAGAATTTGCCAGCTAACATGATCATGGGGGAGGGAATGGGGGGAGGAAAACCCTTTTCTAAACTTTCTTATATAGTTCAGCTTATTGTGTATTTCATTATGGCCTAAATTCTCTTGTTAATCTTGACTAAAGGAGAGCCATTAAATCACTTGGATTTACCTCTTGTGTTGACCCACTATTCAACAGTTGATTGAATGAATCTACTCTAGCTGGGCAATACCAATAGGATTTCAACCAACATTTAGATAATGTCAGCATTATATCTGAAATTTATGGATTATTGCCTACTGGCCTACATAGCTGATGGTATTGTAATAGTTTCACATGCAGAACTCTGCTGTGGGTTTCAGTTGCCAGCCAGGACTCACTGCATTACAATATGTCCCCCATGGCAATTTTGGGGGGTTGCAGACTGCCAGAAATAGTGTGAATTCAGTCCACTTTTAGGGTTAGGGTTAGAGTTAGGGAACCATGGGAACTGTATTTTATTGTGGCATCAGAGTTGTCTGACAGAGAAGGCTCAATGTCTCAGAAAAATAACAGTTCCCATGATTCCCTAGCACTAACCCTAACCCTAAAAGTGGACTGAATTCACACTATTTCTGGCAGTCTGCAACCCCCCTTTGTTACTGTAAATCAGGGGTAGGCAACCTTTCCCCTTTAAGGGCCAAGGAACTTCAGCTCCCAGAAGCCTCAGCCATGTTGGCCAATAGTCCCATGTTGGCCAATAGCTCCCTGCTGTAAATTGTGGAGATGATTGGAGAAGTATCTGGCTATGCTGCTATGGCCAGATACAGACTGAGGATTTCTTCCACGTGGGCCCTTTGGGGATCTCAATGGATGATGTCATCAGTTTGCATTTGGCTATAGGAATATAGCCAAATGCTTCTCTAATCCCATCAACTCTCCACCATCTAAGGAATGGTCATTGGTGGGGATAATCACAGTGCAACAGTGAGCTGTTGGACTTAGGATGTTTTGGAGGGAGCAAAAAGAATACCAACATCCAAAAAGACAAAAACAAACAACAAACAACAACAACAAACAACTCCCCATAAACCCTATACATTTCACTAAGAGGATACCAGCTGAAGTATGTTTTATGATTAAGTGCAGACTGCTTTGAAATCTTTAAATGTAAGTGATTTATAAATACTAAGAGTGACATAATTAAATATTTTGGCATGGATGGCACCTGCATAACTGGGCACTAGCATTCTAGCTACCTGTTCCTTCCACCCCTTGGCCCTCCTAGGGACAACAGTAGTTGTACCAAACAGCATCTGATTAGTAACTAATCAAAATGTAAATGGCATAAATAGGAAAAAGGTGCAATTACCACTTGATCGTAGATCTCTACAGTCAGACAGCCTCACAATATTATTAATCAGCCTAACTATGCTAAAGGAAGACTTCATCTCTGTCATGCCACCATTCCTGGGACAGATTGTAAGTGCTTTGTAGTTAACAGGCAATCACTCAGCCTGCTCCTGTTCATTATCTTGAATGCCTGATGAATTACCAAGTGATTTAAGTAGTGAGAAATCCCATAGCTCATTGTCTGAACTCCCTCCTCTCTTAAACTCTGGAAGCCATCTCTGAAAAGTGTCACTTGCATATTAAATGTCTATCCCAGAATTACTCATGTGCAGTTCCCATTCTTGTTGTCTGGAATCGGATAGAAAGATTTATGGACATGGTATGATTTATGTTTGGGTTTAAGGTTAAGAACATGGTATGGGTCAGCCTGGACTGATTCAAACTGTGCATTCTGCTAATCATGCATAGAAAAAAGTGTCTCTTTCCTGAAGAGTTTCTTTAAAATAATCAAGAGTGAGGTTCTCTCCTCTTCATATCTGTGTCTTTACTTCTATAGATGCCATCAATGAGCTCCCATGTTCATTATTAGTATCCACTTCTTCCCTTTACTTCTAATCCCCATTTTCACTATAACTCAGATTTTATGTAAATAATAATGCAATATAGATTTGTAGACTGCCAGAAATAGTGCAAATTGAGTCCACTTTAAGTGCCCTGACTCAGTGCTAGGGAATCATGTAATTTATTGTGGCACCAGAACTCTCTGACAGAGAAGGCTCAATGTCTCAAAAAATAAATAAATACAATTTCCATGATTCCCTAGCACTGAGCCAGGACAGTTAAAGTGGACTCAATTTGCACTATTTCTAGCAGTCTGCAAAGGCCTATGTTAGGGATCTAATTCTTCACTAGTTTCTTCTCGAAGGTAGCAACAAATAATTTCTGCAATTTTCTTCATGTTGTGAGAAAATCTACAAAAACCATGCCATTCTTAAGGCAGTTTGCAATTTGGAGCTTATTTTGCACAAAATTTGCATGTGGTTGTTTTGTGCAGGAAACAGCATTTTCAGTGTGGAAAATATGTTCATGCAAAAATATTAATTCCTGCACAGAAAATGCTGTTTTCTATGAAAATCAACCCTGTGTGAATTTTATGCACAAGAAATCCCCAACTGCAGCTTTTTGTGCAAAAAACAACATTTTCTGCACAGGAATTAATATTTCTGCATTGAAATATTAGTTTCATTGCAGAAAATGCTGTTTTCTATGCAAAATAACAATGTGCAAATATTGTGCAAAATAAATCCTGAAATGTGAAGATTCTCATCAGTCCAGGATTCTTCTTGCCAGGATTTCTTGACACTTAAAAAACAAAAAACAAACAAACAAGCAAACAAACAAAAAACCAAACAAAAAAACCCATGCACAACAACAACAATAACATGTTTTTGACAATTTTTAATATTTTCAAATATTCTTTCAATTCTTTTTTTTTAATTTAAAATTTTTATTGAATTAAAAAAAACATACAATTAAACATACACTTATACAATGACAACTTAAACAATAATAATAAACCATACCATTAAACGATAACAAACAGTAACAAATAGTTTAAACAGGGCATAACCTATCTTATACCTAACACAGACAAACACACATAAAAAGGAAAAAAAAATCTATCAATCCGATTACCAAATGTATTAACTAAAATTAACAAAAATCTTCATTGATCTCTTAAGTTCTAAGTCACATATTAGCTAATAACTATTCTTTATTCATCTAAACTAAAATACTTCCAGCCCATTATCCTTGTGCTTAGCCCGATATATCAACCTCTGTTCAGTCATCAGTTTTTACTCTACATACCATACATTGCTATTTCCCTTTATACTAAATACAAGTTACATTACCATCATGATATAGTCTTCAGTCTCTTATATCCTATCTAACATTTGCTCCAATTTATTTTTATCTAACAATCGACTATCTTCTATATCTTTAAATCATTCTCCAAGCATTTTTTGGTATTTTCCACCCTTGTTTAATCCAATAATTTATTAATGGTTTCCAATTAGTAACAAAAAGTTCACTATCCTCTCCTCTTAACAATCCCGTTAATCTATCCATCTCAAATAGATCCATCATTTTTAGTAACCAGTCTTGAGTTGTAGGGATCTCCTTAGTCTTCCATTTCGCTGCATAAGAAATTCTGGCTGCAGTTAAGAGGTAGAATATTAATTTTCCATATTTCCTTTCCAACTCTACATCGGAAATCATCCCTAATAAAAAAAAATGTGGTTTGTTTTCTAATGCGGCCCCAACAATCTCCATTATAGCATATCTTATCTCCCCCCAGAATTTTTGCGCTTTTTCACAACTCCACCACATATGTATGAGAGAACCTTCTTTCTTACCACATTTCCAACATTCACATTTTCTTGATTTGTTCATTTTAGTAACTTTACTTGGCGTTAAATGCCATCTGAATTGTAGTTTATAAAAATTTTCCCTTAAGTTTATATTTAATGTATATTTTATTCTTTTAGTCCAACATTTCTCCCATTGTTGCAATTCGATACTGGAGCCAAAATCCTGTGCCCATCTAATCATTTGCGGTTTTATTAGTTCACTTTCTAATTCTCTTTTTAGTAATAATTGGTATAACTTCCTTATTTTATGTTTACCTTCATCCATTATTACCTCTTCAAATTGTTTATCCAGAATTCCTATTTGTCTTGTCTTTATGTCTACTTTATATTGTTCTCTAATTTGTCTGTAGGTAAACCAGCTATAGTTATAGCCTTCCTGTTTTAGTTCTTCTTGAGATTTAATTGTCGTATCTTTACCTGATCTTTTCAATAAATCTTTATATGTCAACCAATGTTTATCTCCAAATTTATTGTTTTTATCAACTAATTCCCCTATAGCTGTCCAGAACGGTACATGATCTGGCCAATTTTTCTTTACTTTCATCCAAATTTTTAGTAACGTCCTTCTCACATAGTGGTCATTGAAATCTTTGTGTACCTTTACCTTATTATATAGTAAGTAGCCATGCCAGGAGTAAACATTGTCATACCCTTCTAGTTTTAAATTTTTTTCATTTTGAAGGCGTATCCAATCTATTATCCAATATAAAACACATGCATAATAATACAATCTGAAATTTGGAACTCCCAGTCCTCCCCGTTCCACTGTATCCTGTAAATATTTTAGTTTAACTCTTGGTTTTTTATTGTCCCATATAAATTTTGATAATTCTCTGTCCCATTTTAAGAAGGGAGAATCGTTCATTATAATTGGGATATTTACAAAAAGATAAGTCAATTTAGGCAAGACATTCATTTTTATCGCCGCAATTCTCCCCATCCAAGATAATTTCAATTTCTTCCATCTTTCCAGATCTTGTTTAATTTCTGCCCAAATTTTTTCATAATTATTTTTGTATAAATCAGCATTTTTTTGTGTGAAATTTATACCTAAATATCTAATTGTGTTAACTTCTTCAAATTGTATTCTTTCCTTTAATTTCTGCTTTTCTTTTTCACCTAAATTTAACAGCATCATCTTTGTTTTTTCTTTGTTAATTTTTAAACCTGATGCTTTACTAAATTTTCTCATTGTTTCCATCAAATTCTGTATATTTTCCTCTGGATCCACTAATGAAACCATTAAATCGTCCGCAAATGCTTTTAATTTAAATTCTGATCCTTTTATTTTAATACCTTTGATTTTTTCATTTTTGCGGATATCATTAAGTAAAATTTCAAAGCACATAATGAAAAGCAATGGAGATAATGGGCAGCCTTGTCTTACTCCTTTTTGTATTTTAAAGTTTTCAGTAGCTTCACCGTTCACCAAAATTTTCCCTTCTTGATTATTATAGGTCAATTCTATCCATTTAATAAAATTTGCCCCCATTTTTAATTTAATTATCAGTTTTTTCAAAAAATTCCAATTTAGATTGTCAAATGCCTTTTCCAGGTCAAAGAATAATAATGCAGCTTGTTTATCAATATTTTTGTTATAGTATTCAATCAAATTTAATAGGTGTCTGGTGTTATCTTTAATCATTCTTCCTGGAAGAAACCCTGCCTGGTCATCTGCAATCCATTCTACTAGCCATTTTTTCAATCTTTTAGCTATTATATTTGCAAATATTTTGTAATCAATATTTAAAAGTGAAATAGGTCGGTAGTTTTTTGGTTCTGTAATGTCTTTTTTCTCTTTTGGGATTAACGCAATATTTGCGTTCTGCCAAGTTTGGGGGATCTTTCCTTTCTTTATATCATTTAATACTTTTAAGAGATGACCTGCTAATTGATCTTTAAATTTTTTGTAGTATTCTGCCCCAAATCCATCTGGACCTGGCGATTTTCCTATTTTTAATTCCGATATTGTATCCAGTACTTCTTGGAGTTCAAAGTCCTTATTTAACATATTCTTATATTTTTCTGGAATTTCTTTGATTTCTTGTAATAACAAATATTGGTCTATCTCATCTACTTCATCCTTTTCTACCCTATATAATTTTGAGAAGTAATTCACAAGGATTCTTTTTATTTGCCCTTGGGTGGAAAACTCTTTTTGACCTTCTTTCAGTGTAACAATTGTTCTTTTTTCTCTTTCTTTCTTTAATTGGTATGCCAAAAACTTGCCTGGTTTATTTGCATATTCAAAATTCCTTTGTCGTAAAAATATCAATTTCTTCTGCATTTCTTCTGTTAAGGATATAGATATTTGTTTCTTTAACTTTTGTAATTCTAACTTCAATTCTTTGTTATTGGGGTTAGATTTCATTTGGTCCTCCACATTTTTCACCTCCTGTTCCAAATTTTTAATCAACCTTTCTCTAGCTCTTTTACTTTCTATACTTTTTTTTATAAAGTATCCCCTCATGTATGCTTTTCCTGCATCCCACACCACGTGGTCCGAAGTACCTTTACTTAAATTTTCTTTGAAAAACCAATTTAGGTTTTCTTGTGTTTCTTTTAAGATCTTTTCATTTTTCACTAAATTTGCATCAAATCTCCAATTGTAATGTCTTACTCCCTTTCCCATTGTCATTATGACCATATTATGATCTGACCAGATCGCTGGTTGAATTTCAATTTTATAAATTTTATTTATTAATATTGACGATGTTAGAATCATGTCTATTCTCAACCATGACTGGTGAGGATGAGAAAAAAAAGTGTAGTCTCGAACATCTTCATTTTTAATTCTCCAAACATCTTTTAATGACAATCTGTCCTGTAGTTCAAAAAAAACTACAGGGCAGTTTCCCTTGTGGTATCTTACTTTTTTTACCTGACGACCTATCTATTTTGGGGTCTACCACACCATTCCAATCTCCTAACATTATTATTTTCTCATTATTGTCTAAGTCTTCTAGTATTTTTAACAGTTTTACATAGAAATCCTTTTTATTTGTTAGAGGGCTATATAGTCCTACTATAATCCACTTTTCACCCCTATTTATAACCTCTGTAATTACATAATGACCAAGAGGATCAGATATCAATTTTTTTGCTTCCAATTTCTCTGATATATATAACACCACTCCTTTCTTTTTACTTTTAGCAGCTGCTATAAATTCCTTGCCCATTTTTTTATTTATAAGATACTTTGAATCTTTCTCCCTTATGTGCGTTTCTTGAAGACAAACTATATCTGGTTTCATTTTCTGAACATAGTGAAAGATTTTTTTCCTTTTTTGGGGCGTATTCATACCCTTTATATTCCATGTTAGAAATTTAATTTCCTCCATTTTTCCCTTTATTTGTTTACTGTGTTCCTTTCTGTATTATTTCTTTTTTGTTATTATTATTAAAATTATTTTTCCCTTTCCCCTTAAATTTCCATTCCTAATTTCAATCGTCTTGTTTTGCCAAATGACTATATCTTACTTGTATTTATTATTTTATTAACTATATTTAAATCAAACCTCCAAAATACCCACCTTGCTAATTTTCATCTATTAAATCATCTCTCAGGAGGTCTTCTTCATCTTCAGTATTCCTCTCTATTGACTCTTCTTCTTCCCCTGTTGTTCTTCCCCTCTCATATCTCCAATTAACTGCTCCCTGAAGTTCCAAATCCTGTTGTGGAGACAATCTGTCCTTCCTTGCTTGGGCCCTTTCCTTCTCTTTCTCTCTATCTGGAGTTTCTGCTCTCCTTTCTCTATTCGCTTTTTCTTTCTCCTTTCTTTCTCTTATTCTTTCAAGTCTGTCCCAAAATTTCCTTGCTTCTTCTAAGGATTTTAGCACAATCCTCCTTTTTCTCCACCAGAAGATTAGCCCATCTGGTGAACCCCACCTATATGGGATATCTTGCTGGCGAAGGTAATTTGTTAGAAAGCCATATTCCTTGCGCCGCCTCAAAATTCTCGAAGGTATATCTTTTAAGATCTGGACCGGTTTATCATCAATTACTAAAGGTGTTTCATTATGTGTTTTCAAAACCAGATCTCTAATTTGCTTCCTAACAAAATAGACAACCACGTCCCTAGGCAGATTTTTTTGCTTTGCAATGTATGAGTTTAAACGAAAAGCCCGATCTATCTCACACTGAAAATCCTTTTGATCTATTTTCAGAAATTTGGCTAAATTTAAATTTAGACTCTCCAAAAGATTCTCTTCTTTTCTTTCTACCAAACCTCTAATTTTTAAACATTTTTCCCTTAACTTTTGATCAATCAGTGCTTTTTCATCGAGATCCTTTTCTCTAATCTGTCTCAATTCCTCTATTTCCTCAGTCCATCTCTCTCCTCTACTCTCTAAATTATCAATTCTATTATTTGTATTTGTCAGTTCGCACGTTATTTTCTCAATGCTATGGTTAATCCCTTGTAGCTCCACCCTTATCTCTTCTCTTATTTCAATTTTAAAATCGTGCATTTCCCTCCTAATTTCCAATCTCAATTTTCTGATTTCCTCTAAAATGGAGGAATTAGGATCCGAATTTTTTTGTTGGTCTAGAGAGGGGCGTCGAGGTAATTGCGAATTATTTTGAGCCTTTGTCGTTTGATTCCTAGACAGCATGATTGACGGGCACTATTATCGAGACTTGAATCCAAAAAAGAAAAAAGAAAAAAGAATAATCCAATATATTTATGTCCACTTGACACTATGCTGTGTTTCCTGATTTACCTGAAAAAAAAGTTACACTGTATTATAGAGATATCAAATCACATCAGTTTGTCCTCATTAATCCCCAACTATTATCCCAATAATGCCTTCTTAAATGATAAATACGATCTCCTCAGTATCTATACAATGTTAATAATATTCGTTTTCTCCTAGAATAGGCAGTTATTATCCCAATTCTATGCCTTTAACTCCCTAATTGATAATAATATACATTCCCCTAAAATGGATAAACAGGAAAAGATAAATTTCCAAAAACCCCAAGAGCAAAGGAGCGCTTTCCTCCTTCCCTTTTTCCACCTCTGATATTTATTTGTCCTTTTATTTCCTCTTCAATTATTCTTTTGTTCTCTCCCGTCTCAGTTCTCAATCACCGCTCTGTCCTTTGGCTCTTTGATCTGTGACGTCTTCCGCTCCAATTTCCTTACTCTCTTTCTTTCCTCTCTATCTCCTTTTCACCGCGCCACTCTAGAAGATGTCTCTGATTTTACAGCGTCACTCTAGGAATAGTCTCTATTATTATAGTCTTCTTCTACCGCGTCAGGGTTATCCCTTCTCCCAAGCAGACCGTCGTTCTATTTCAAATAAGCACTTCTGCTCTATGGGTTTAAATCCTCCTTCTTGTTTCCCTCTCCTCTCTTCTTTGTTTATTTTACTTCAACCTTGACTCAGGGGGCCCACAGTCTATCTCTGACTTGAACACCTGTTCTTCTACTCCTCCACGTCTTCTCTTCCTAGAGGTAAGATTAACTCTTTGTATGACGAATTATTAATTAAAGGTTGATGTTTATGCATGTATCCTTAAGCAGTCCCACGGCAAAAAGGGGAATGGATAGATAACCCGCTTTCCAGGAACCCCTCTGGGAATCAGCACTCCTTTCTTTGACCAGCAGCTTAACTTTTAACTTTTATAGTCCCAAATAATTTCCTTAATCCCAGGGGATACTAAGATGTTTGGGGACACTCACACCAAATCAACAGAGTCCTAATTGGTCCACAGATCTTCAAGGTGGTCTACTATAAAACGATTTCAAAGTGGAGAAGTGAAAAGAGAAACAAAAAAAACTTCCACTTCTTATCTTCGCTTTCCGTGACTGCAAATGTTATTTTCCCAATCTTTACTTATTCTTTTCCTTATCAGCATCTAAAATGTCTATGCATGGAAAAATCCTAGAGGTTTAGCGTCCAGGGATAATAAGCTAATCCAAAACAAAACATCCAGGAATTTTTACTCACAACTATAGTTGCGATTTAGTTGATTTTAAGTGGGTAGCGTCCTGGTCTTCTTCTTAGAAGATCTTTCTCCACGACCGCGCACCCGGAGTCCAGTTGTTCCTTGCCTCTTCCCTTATGGGCATTGATCCCGCCAGTAATGAGGGTTCCGAACAACGTTCCGGACTCGTTTCGGGGTCGTCTGGGACTCCTATACCTAGGAGTCTCTTCTGATCGGTTTAAGAATTATTAACCGATCTTTAATCGTGGAGCTAGAGAAACCCTTCGGAGGCGTAGTGAAGGGCTGCTCACGGGGACGCCATGCCACCGGAAGTCCCAAATATTCTTTCAATTCTTAACCACCACACAGAGAAAGAATGGCAGTGTTGCTTCTTTTCTACAGTTTCATTTTTTGCTTGTTCATGTTCTTTCTCTATGTCATAATGATAGAAGGCAAATGGCAAAATAAAGAAGCATTAGGCCCAGGCATCTGTAGTCTGATCAGAAGTGTGGCATGTGAGACTTGGCAGGTGGCTAGTGATGCCAATCCTTGTGCCAAACATTACCCATGTCCATGTTGCAAGGATACTACAGTGAGCTTTTGGCATCTGCTGGGGTTTGGTTCAAAGACCTCCATAGATACTAAAATCCTGGATGCTCAAGTCCCATAGTAAAGTGGTATCCCTTATATAAAATGGCAAAAGGTTTGCTTTTTGATTTAAAAAAAAAACCCACACAAAGCTACCTCTTCTTTGGCTGAACAATTGTATGCCTTGAATAGATAAGATGAGCAATAGTTATTTTGATTTTGACAGTACACTTATATACAACATCAAGAGTTAGGTTATGTGGGGAATAATAATACCATAGCACCTTTCCCTCCAAGTACAAATTTAGCAAAACTAAACCACTGTGTTTATCAAATATACAAAATGTTTGACATGAAATATTTTTTAAAAAAATGTCTAGCTGGAAGTTGTACTTCATGTAGGTCACGTATATTTCATAGGCTTCACAACCAAGTGCTCAGCTCTGTTAAAGAATACAAATGTTTTATATGCCATAGCAGTGTTTTGCAGAGTAGCTACTTTAATCAGATGTAAGTGCACTGATTCTGTTCAAAATAATTGCCATTTTAATCTAATGATGAGGCAAGCAACTTTGACTTTTCTGTTTAGCCAGCAATACACTCTTTCCCACAGCTATACCTGAAAGAATAAGATTTCATTCCTGTTGTTATTCTAAACTAATAGATACAAAGAAGATACAAATGTTTACAATCTAGGTTATCTATCCCTAATGAAGCATCCTTCAGATGTATAGTACTGTAACTTCCATCATATGCATACAGGTAGGGGATGATGGGTTATATAGTCCAACAATCTGGCAGCCGCCAGATTGTGGAAGGCCAATCGCCAGAGATTAAGGGCCTTTGCAGAGTGCCAGAAATAGTGCAAATTGAGTTCACTTTAACTGTCCTGGCTCAGTGCTAGAGAATCATGGGAATTGTATTTTTTTTCCTGAGACAATTGAGCCTTCTCTGTCAGAGAGCTCTGGTGCCACAATAAACTACAGTTCCCATGATTCCTTAGCACTGAGTCAGGGCAGTTAAAGTGGACTCAATTTGCACAGTTTCTGGCAGTCTGCAAAGGCCCTAAGAGAAGGTATAGTGGAGCAGCTGAAATGATGGGTCTCCCCCTACTGTTCAGATCATGCTTCCCCTATGTGCTAATAGGGGCCCTTCCACAGAACAAAGTTATGGTGGTATGAATCCAATTTAATTACCGTGGCAAAATCCTGTGGAATCCTGGCATTTGTCATTTGGTAAGGCACTAGAGCTCTCTGTCTGAGAATTCTAAATACCCCTCCCTAAACTGCAGATCCCAGTTCAGTTCAGTTCAGTTCATCTTTATTATGGTCATAGACCAGCCCAACAGATCCCAGGATTCCATCGTATGTTGTCATGGCAATTGAAGTAGAATCATAGTACTGTAATTGTGTGGTGTGACAGGACCTGGCTTCTGCTGGTGACTGGGGTGGAGCAGGATGATGTTTCCAGCCCACTCCTGCCAACAAACTGTGGTGCAATAATCAGAGGTAGGACCTCTGTTACAGTTCCTCAATCCAACACAGATTGCTGGTGGAGGAGATGCCATTCTGCTGCATCCTGATTGCCAGCAGAACAGACCTCCATCACTTGGTGAGGCTTGCTAGCTGTTAAAGTAGGTTTGGGGAATGGAGTCAGGAGATTATATGTAGTTACACAGTCTTAACTACACCTGTGTTGTAAGATCTTGGCCCTCATTATTTGTGGAGAGCTGGCCTATGAAAAATTCATAGGCTTGCCATATGTTGATAGGTGACTTGAAGGCACATATGCACATATGCACTGTGATGGAAAGAATGTACGGCTAGAAAACATTTTTCTCATGTGTCAGTTCTCCATGCAGCTTGTAAATAATTCCCAGAGACTGTTCTTAGTTGGTACATCCTCTGAGAGGTATCTACCACATGACTTCTTGCCTAGTTGAAATGCTTCTCAGCTCCAATTGAAGCACAATAGTTGTTGTAATTCACTCTGAGAAGAGAGAGATGCCATGTGGGTAATTAGCAGTCCAGAGGACAAGAAGCCAAGGATTCAGTCTCTAGCCAAGAAAATCAAAAGAGAGAGATCCACAGAAGAGTAGTCAGGTTTCAAGAATCAAGAAAATGAGGCAAAGTCTCTGCAATGGCTTAGGTATCTTCTTTCACATGGACTGATTGCAGTGGTGTACCTAGTATATTCGATACCCAGTGTAGATTTTTTTTAATACTCCCTCTTCTCTTCAACAGCCTTTTCTGGGTTTGGTGGAACTGCTGGCCAAGTGGCAAAGGGAGGCAACTCTTTACCACCAGGCCAGTAGAACTGCCAGACCCAAAAGCCAGAGTGGGCTGCTATTGTTGCTCTTCAACCTTTCTGGGGAGCTGGTGACTGGGCAGGAAAGCGTAGAGCCCTACTTTTCTACCAAGTCAGCAGAGCTGCCAGTCCTGGAAGGCATCCTCTTCCCACCAGTGCACAAGGTGACTCTGAGGTGCCCCCCCCCCAGTGATGCCCCAACTAAATGATGGACATTGCTCCCAGTGTCTGAAGGTGCCTTATTTGGAGAGGCTGAATGTTCAATAAAAATAGCTGGGGCTGTTTTGAGCTGCAGCAATACTAGACCTATCTCAAAACATTCTAACTCTGCTGATATCTCAGAGGAAGGGACAATAGTAGTGCTACTTCAGCATTTGTCCAAGCATCAACACTTTTTCACAGATCCTCAGGCCCCAGGGTACTGAAAAGCGCTTGAACCCTCCTGCAAATTATCAATTGAGGAACTACCTGGAAATTACCCAAACTACTGACAAGAGTGCAGCAGTTCAGCCTGATTGATATATAGTAGCCAGCATCCTCTTAGTAGATGGCATAAGTCTACCTTACACTTGCATATGGATTGGTTTTTTGTTGTTGTTCTATAGGTTGGTATTCTCTTCTACCAAATCCTTCCAGCACTCTTGACTGGCCTCTCTGTGGCTGATGGAGAGTGTGAGGAATAAAGGAAGCTTCTGGTTGTTCCTTAGATGTAGGCTGATGAAAAGTGGATTTCAGTGGATGATGCCATCAGTTTGTGTGTGGCTGTGGAGCACAGAGAAGCTTCTCTGATCCTCCACATTCTCCACCAGCCATGGAATGGCTCTTCAGGGACCTATTTTAACCAAACTGAGTCCTTGGAGTGGAAAGCAGAGACCTATAATATGGTTCTGCTTATGGAACTCTTACTCTGTGCTGTGCAGTGTAGAATCTGTCTGTGATTCCTCAAAAAATAAAATAAAATAAAATAAAAATAAAATAAAAATAAAATAAAAAAAGAAAGGAAAAAGAAAGCCTGGCTGAAAAATCAGCTGAAAATCACATAAATCAAAAAGTGATTTCTGATCATTTTCAGTTTGACAAAATGATATCAGTGTGGCATGGTGTGTGTGTGTGAGAAAGATAGTGTGTGTATGCAGGGATGAAATCTGACCACTGCTGCTGATATGGTTGCCCATCCTTGCCCTACATTGAGGCTTCTAATAAACTGTTCCCAGCAGCTTTTCAGCTAAACAATTCATCCTGGGTAACTGCATGAACCATGTATACATGCATTGAATATCCTGATGGTAAGTAAGTGATGTCCTTAATAGGCTCATTGCTGTTCCCATTATGTGGAATGATGTGGTAGAGCTACCTGCAGAGCTGAAGGAGTTAAGTTCTCCTCTCTTCCCACTGATCTGCTCAGATTCAGAGTTCACCATTTAGCACTGTGGTCACAGTAAGAGAAGGAGATCATCCTGACAGTTTCCATAGATTTTTGTCCAGTGAAGGCAGCAGTATCTTGATCTGCATCAATAAGCCACTTATAGCAGTATTTAGTGAGAAGGGTGTTGGTGACTTACATAGGCATTATGTTTGCACAAGCACTTGAGCAATAGAAGTACCAAATGGGGAATTGCATTGAAAGCCATCTCTGGGGCCAGGCAAGATAGCTTTCTTTTCTGATGAAGACAGCTTTTGCTGCTCTTCCCCTTGCCATCATTGCCACATCCATTGCCCTATTATTTCTGCTGTCATGATACTGCCTCCCCTGCCTTTCCTCTTCCTCCTCTCTGCCAGTATAATTATGTTGGCCAGTAGGATTGTGGCCCTCATTTCCATAGGATAAGGTCTTCTAATAGGTCATGATTCAAGACTAGGCCACACTAAACATTTCCATGTGAAAAAAAGAGGCTTTCTTGCACACGAAACAGCCCAGGGGTGATGCAAAATATAGAGTATGTGGAGTGGAGCCCTTTGAGTACTAAAATAAAATAAAATATAATTGGGGGAAATTTAAAGAGTATGGGGTCTGCAAATATGGCCCTGAGGCGTTTGTGCATATCTTTTGAGTAAAAATAAGAAAGGGAAACTGGGTGCAGGCATACACACCCATGGGCTATGCAGTCATTATCCCTATTCATTTCTGTTCATTAAATATTGCTGGGATTGATAATCACAGATAAACATGTACCCTCTTTTGGAGAAAGGGGAGGAAATATCTAGGCCTTGATTCAATTTTGACCAATGTTACTTTTGCAAATCTACTGAGCAAGGGCTCTACTAGTTCTGAATGCTCTGCCTGTTGAACACCTTCTAGTACAACATTATTAGGAACCAGTATTAGGAGAGGCACGGTGTTGTATTTCATACCCCCCCCCCATCATTTCTTTAAAAAAAATATTTTTATATCAAATAAATTTACAATAATACATTTGAATTCGCATTATACATTAATAATGTCTTCATCCTATTGTTGTCTACATTGTATAACTCCTCCTAACTGTCTCTTGCATAATACACCTTATTCTCACACTTTACTCTAGTCTTATTGTTATTCAGAATTGTCCAAGATATATCTCATATATCTAGTCAGTATTCAAGAGATTTCATTTACCCCTTCCTTTTTCCTTCTTTTGTGTTAATTCTTCTGATTTCCAATTGCACCTTTTTGTTACTTGTAACCTAATTCCAACTGTTATCGCAATATTCATTTATTGGGAGCCACTCTTTTCTTGTAGTCTCTAAATCTTCCTGATTAAGTCGAACTATTAAAATGTCCATTTCCTTCATTTCTGCCAATTTCATTAACCATTCTTCGATAGTTGGGAGTTCTTTCTGCTTCCATTTCTGTGCCACTAGTATCCTTGCTGTTGTAATCATATAAAGTAATATTCACCAATATTTTCTTTCTGTATACATTGGTAATTTGTTAAGCATAATTAACAGATAAATCTCAGGTCTCAGTTCATAATTCACCTTTAATATCTTCCCAATCATAATATGAATCTTCTTCCAATGGATCTTCAGTTTTGGGCATCTCCACCACATATGGAACCAGGATCCACCTTTTTTGTTGCATTTCCAACACTCACTAGAGTTAGTTTTGTAAATCTTTGCAATTTTATTAGGTGTAAGAAACCATCTGTTTTCCATTTTAAAGTAATTTTCTTTTAAATCTTGAGATTTTGTGAATTTCTTTGTCTTTGTCCTAGCATAATTCCAACTTTCTACTCCAATCACCCTATCACTGTTGCCCACTTTATCATGGTATCTGATATCAAGATTTTCCTGTTCTCTTTCTCTCAGAAAGTTGTACAATTTTGATATTCTCTTCTTTGAATCCAATAATATTTTATCAATTTCTGATTTATTTTCTTCAAATTCTTCATTCTTTTGGTCTATTTTGAATCTTTCACTAAGTTGTAAGTAGGCAAACCAGTGCATTCCAAATGTAATAGTTTAGTATTATCTAACGTTATCCACTCAGCAATCCAGTTTAGTATGTTAGCTTGATAATACAATTTTAGACCGGGTATCCCACCTCCCCCATCTTCTCTCTTTCTAGTCATTGTTTTCCAATTGATTCTCGATTTTTTGCTGCTCCATACAAATTTTCTCAAGTCTTTTCCCCATTCTGCTATTACTTTAAAATCTTTCATAATACGTATACTTTGAAATAGAAAATTAATTTTAGGTAGGATCACCATCTTGATTGCTTCAATTCTTCCAAATAAGGACAATTGTAGTTTATCCCATTTTTTTCAAGTCCTTTTTAATTTCTCTCCATAGAGCAGGGGTAGGCAACCTTTCCCCTTTAAGGGCCAAGGGACTTCAGCTCCCAGAAGTCTCAGCTATGTTGGCCAATAGTCCCATGTTGGCCAATAGCTCTTGGGATTCTGGGAGCTGAAGTCCCTTGCCCCTTAAAGGGGAAAGATTGCCTACCCCTGCCATAGAGGCTTGTAATTGTTATTAAACAAGTCGATATTTCCATCATTTCACAGATGAAAACAAAGACTGCAACCCTCCTTCCTCTCCCAGGTGCAGCAGTTTGCCCTCAAAGCAGCTGCCACCTCTGTTGCTATTTCTATCATAGGCCCATGTCTGCTGCCTCCACCACCATCCATAGTCCTCCCTCCAAGCCCTGCCCAAGCCCAGGCTCTTCTTCTTCTGCCATCCAGTCACTTGGCTGGGGTGCAGCTTGGTGCTGGGCTGGAGCACCACCAGCTCAGGTGACAGTGAGATGCAGCTACTTGACATGGCTGATGAAGGCTCAGCTAGATAGGAAGGAGGCAGTATTAGTCTCATGGCCATTTCCTCCTCTCCGCCCCCCAGACCTGACACTGAGGGACACTGCTAATTAACTATCTGCCATCCCAATGTTTTAGGTCCAAAACACACTGCAGAAATAATCCAATTTGAGACCACTTTAATTGCCCTGGCTCAGTGCTAAGAAATCCGGGGAATTGAAGCTTATTGTGGCACCAGAGCTCTCTGACAGAGAAGGTTCAATGTCTTACAACACTACAGTTCCCAGAATTCCCTAGCATTGAGCCAGGGCAGTTGAAATGGATTATTTCTGCAGTGTGTTTTGGACCTCAATTTCTCTCTCCCCTACACATTTTCCTCCTTTGTCTTTGGCTTACTTCAGTTGCTACAAACTGAGTTCACAGTGCAAAAGGAGTTTGTGCTAAGCAGGGAGTAGGGGGCTAAGCAGACAGCGCAAAGTGCCGTCTTCAGAGCAAGGAAGGGGAGGGGCAGCCACACGCTGGGCGCCCCAACCCCTTCCCCAAAACGTCCGGCCCTCCGCACAGCCAGCGCTCCAAGGATGCCCTCCCGCTGCAGCGTCCGCACACGCTGCAGCGGAAGAGTTGCCGAAGGTGCGCCAGCAGCCTTTTGCAGCGCACCTTCGGCGATTTGTGGAAGGAGCGCTATTTTAGCGCTCCTTCCAGGGGAGGCGGAGCTGCACGGTGGGGCTGAGGAATGGGGATGCTTCAGTCCCGATCCGCAGCTTCCTGGGGCAGCCCCGTGCCGCCCGTCTGTTTCCTCCCTAGATGAGAGGAAAGGTTGAAATCTTGCCCTTCCCCAGTAGGCTCAGGCAGAAGCAAACTGTGGCAGCCTCTCCTGACTTATGTGATTTTCCTCATTAATAACTTCTGACATCATGACCAGATGTGACCGCATGTGTCCCAGTTTTCATCTGAGAAATGTTGGCGGGCGAGTGACACCTTTTGCTTTGCAACAGTAGGGGAACTGTTGTCACAGTGACTGCTTCATACCACCCACAAGGTATTGTTAAGGGCCAAGGTGTCACCTGCTTCTAGATCTTTGCCCTTGCTGCCACTTCCTCCACCTTGCTAAGACAAACCTTCAACTAGGGGGGGTTGCAGACTGCCAGAAATAGTGCAAATTGAGTCCACTTTTAGGGTTAGGGTTAGGGAATCATGGGAACTGTATTTTATTGTGGCACCAGAGCTGTCTGACAGAGAAGGCTCAATGTCTCAGAAACAAAAACAGTTCCCATGATTCCCTAGCACAAACCCTAACCCTTAAAGTGGACTCAATTTGCACTATTTCTGGCAGTCTGCAACCCCCCTAGGTCCACCAGCAGCACTTCATTTGTTGTCTCAGCAGGACCTGTCTGGTGGTAGTGTTGCCAGTGTGAAAACTGGAAAGGGCTCCTATACCTTTCATAGTTGTACAAAAGAGGGAATTTCAGCAGGTGTTGCTGCTTACTGGTTGTGAGACAAGCAATACCCATTGATATCCCCTCTTTTATACCACCATCCAAGGTACAGGATCCCTCTGTAGCTTTCAATCTGGCAACCTTAGTTGCTGCTGTTGGTGCTGCTCATTCCCCCTATAACTCCTTATGCTTCTATAGGGGCTAAAGCAGGGGGTCCGCAACCTATGGCCTGTGGGCCGCACCCGGCCCGCTGACCCCCGCCAACCTGGCCCCTCGCCGCCGCCGCTGCTGCATGTTCCCACTGCTGCGTGCATTGCGGCCACCATTTTGTTTGCCAAAATGGAGTACTGCACATGTGCAAATGAGTCGCAGCTGCCATTTCAGCAAACAAAATGGTGGCCATGACGTGTGCGGAGCCGGTGGCTGCACGTGTGCTGGGGGGCTGTGCGCGCACGTGCATGAGCACACGCACAGCCATTCCCCCCCCCCCCGGCCCAGCAGTAGACCTGGGGACCAGCGACTGGCCCCAGGTATGTGAAGGTTGCCGACCCCTGGGCTAAGGGCTTGCTTTTTAAAAAAAAAAAAAAAAAAGATTAGAGCCTGGAATGGGAGGGAAAATACAAGACATTTAAAAAGCATCTGAAAAAGTGGGAAGGTAGACAACAAAGCATGGCTTTTTTGCCTAAAGTGGGACAGCTGTAAGGGATCTACATACAAACTAGATACCTCTAAATACCACAATATAACTAAATTTCAAGATTCACATATTTATTTGGGGTGTGTGTGTGTGTGTGTGTGTGTAAAGCCATGGTCATAGTTCAGGGCTTAAACTTGAGATGATTTAGGCCACGGTCTTTCTTAATGCAACTCTAGGTAGGTGACATATTGCAAATGAAGTCTGATAGACAATTGCCTCTGGAATGTTATTTTGTTTATTGAACTTACAAACTCTTTCATTAAAATAAAATACTGAAAATTGTAATATATATATTGATATATATATTCAATAGACCTAAAAATCAATGTTTATATGAAAGACTTATTTTCACAAGTAACATTATAGGTATAGATTTTGAAATGTATGTCAGCTCTGCTTGATGTGTATGGGTGCAGTATTGTTTTGTAGTAAGTGAGATATGTTGTATTGTGAGGTAGTGTTTTGTATGTTTTGTTTGTATTAAATATTCTATATGTGTTTAATAAAATTTAAAAAAAAATACTGAAAATGAGGAGCAAATTAAAAGCAGAACACAAAAACAATTTGAAAGCAAGTCAAAACGTAATGGCACTGCAGGAAATGATCAAATAGTGTTTGTCAGGGTGCGATGTTAACAACCCTGGGCAGCCAAAATTAACAGTATTAAATCTCACTGAATTCATTGTGAAAGTTGCAAGTGTTTGAAGCTTTCTTATTGAAAACAAGTTATTAGATAAAATGAAATGTAACTTAATACAACAAAACCAAGAATCCTTCTATGAAAAATGGCTTCCTTTTAATAATAATAATAATAATAATAATAATAATAATAAAAACAACAAGGAGTATTTTTAAAAGTATTTCCCTCTTCCTTGAATGTGCTCCTTTTTAACAATTTCACAATAAAAAGCTTGGTGGAAAGGGAAAATAACACATCTCAAGAAGACCTCCTGTGGCAATGTGAACCATAGCTCATGGGCAAGAGCTTTTCAAGGTGCTGGCCCAAGTTTCAGTCCCTAGCCTGGCTCCTTTTAAGAATAGAAGAACCAGGTTTTGAGAGATGAGAGAGCCAGTGGGATGTAAGGTGGTTTGAGTGCTGGACTAAGGTTCTGGGAGACCTGGGTTCAAATCCCCCTCAAGCTATAGTGACACTGCAGGATTAATATAGTTTGACACTACTTTAAATGCCATAGCTCAATGTTATGAAAACTTGGGATTTGTGGTTTGTTTTGGCACCAGAGCTCTCTAACAGAGAAGGCTAAATATCTTACAAAATTACAAAGCCCGGGTTTCCACAGCATTAAGCAACAGCAATTGGAGTCAAACCGTGTTATTTCCGCAGTACAGATGCAGTCTCAGTCAGGGAAACCCATGGTGTTATCACAGGGAAGTCACACTTTCTTGGCCTCAGAAACCTTCGCCTTACACATGAGTCCACTTCAGATAGAACTGTATTTTGGGGAGTGTGATGCTCCTTGAAAACAAGGTGCACAATTCCCATGCAGCTCATTTTCAACAGGAATTCTTGGAATTTTTTGGCAGTAGAATAGTTGGTTTGTTTGTCATATGTGTTGGTTGCCTTCAAGTCATTTCTGACTTATGGCGACCCTAAATTGATGCTATCATGGGGTTTTCTTGGCAAGATTTGTTCAGACAAGGTTTGTCATTGCCTTCTCCTAAGCCTAAGAGCATGTGACTTACCTAAGATCATCCAGTGGGTCTCCAGCATTGTAGTCCAACTGTCAAACCACTACGCCACACTGGCTTTCCTACAGCTGCAATAATGGGAGTGCCCCCCTCCATATACCCTATTGGCTGTATGTTTCCTGGACTTGGGCTAAATGGACAAACCATCTGACCTGGTATAGGACAGTTTTATATGTTCCTATAAACTGGAGTGTCACAACAGAGAAAAGTCTTAGTTGGATTCATATTGGTGTGTAATCATCTGAACAACCCCAGTAACAGAATTTGATGTTAGGGGAACTTCACTGTGGTTAGAACTGTACATGTCTCTTTCAGGCATTTAGTGAACTGAAGCAACCAACTTTGCTTTGTTAGTGTGGGGAAAAAGACCTGCCTCATTTCCTGTGATTCATGAAGAAAACTCTGAAAGTAATTTCCATATAGACATCAGTTTGATATTATATGCTACCAATTTAAAAAAAAAAATCCCGGCGTGAATAGTCTTAGCAAAATAGTATGGTTTATCTTGATAGCTTTGCAACAGACAGATGTCTACAAAGAGCTAAGAGTTATTCATTTCAGCTATGCAGATTGAGGCTGTAACAATGTAATGAAAAGAAATAACTCAGAACACACCAAATTAAACTCTTCTTCAAGAATAATTTAAACTTCCTGTAAATGCCGCCACCATGCTTACAATTCAAGGCATGAATGAAGTTCAACACACAATTGTTTAGCGCATGAAAAATTGTACAGCTGATCAACTCCTTTAAACCAGGCTCCACTCTCTTTAATATCAAACTATTCCATTTTTTATTTACTAAGGAGCCACCTTCAATGAATCAGATAACAAATCTTCTGCCTGGAGAACACTGTTGCTTGGGTGGTCCCTTAGTAGGAAAGTTGCTTGCACCCTGGAGAGGCTGAGCAGTCATAGAGGACAGTATCTGGGTTCCTGATTTCATTTCTGCTTTATCTTAAATACTGTTATTCTCACCTTTATTAATATAATATCTATTTATTTACTAATTTTGTTCTCAGAGGAAGCAAGAAGTAATTTTAGCAATTTTATTGCTCCTGAAAGAAAGCCTTCAAAAACAGCATGATTTTTTGAATCATAGAACTTATTCTGGGACTTAGCCTTCTTGGGGCTTATTCTGTGAAAACATTCATGTGGATTTTAATGCACAAAGAGCATTTCCTGTTCAGCAAATGATATTTCTGTGCAAAAATATTTATTTTTTTGGGGGGGGGGGCGGGGAGAAAATGTGGTTGCTTTTCAAAAATGCTGCTGTCGTGGGGCCACAAGGCACTCCTCCCACTCCATGCTTCTTGGAGGTATCCATTTCGGCGAAAGAAAGGGCAGACCACTTAAGATGTATGCTCTATACCTTTAATCTACTCGGAAACCCATTCACCAAACAGTTACTAAAAGAGGGGAGAGATGTTGTGCCACACTCTCTCTTTAATATTCTCAGTCCATTCCTTTAATCTTCCCCTTTCACCATTCCTCCTCCTCAGATTAGTCTTCAGCCTGCAATCCCTGCCCTGGAGGGTTCTAAGGGAAGCCCCTTATGACCAACACCCTGGTTTGGCTTCAATTGACTTCGGCCCTAGGGTTGTAAGAGCAGCGACCGGTTCCTCCAGAAGCCCTTCCCTTGGGCTGGGTTGGCCCCAGTCGATTACCTCCCCTTCTGTCAGTGTTTCTCTTTCCTCTTGAGCTCCCGTACTGCTCGCTTCTCTTTCCCTTCCACCGTCCGCCTCACCGAGCCTTCTTCCGCGTTTCTCCCTCTCCCCGAACGCCTCCTCCTTTTCCCTTTTATCCTTGGGCCCCTCCCTCCTGGGTCTTGCTTCCCTTTCTTCTTTTCCAGGTGTCGTTAGATCTCGTAATTCCCCTCTCTGGCTCCCTGTTCTTTCCCTCATTAACCCTTGCTTTCCAGAACAACCCTCTTCCATGGGCCAGCCTTCCTTCACTTTATCACATAACCCCCCCGACAAGAGGGTTGTTCCGTCTCCACAAGCCCACGGACCCTGTCGAGAAAAAAAATCAGCATTAGCATGATGTCTCCCCGCCCGGTGTCGGACCGTAAAGGCATAGGGCTGCAGAGCTAAATACCACCGCGTCAGCCGGGGATTAGCATCCTTCATGGTATGCAGCCACTGTAAAGGGGCATGGTCCGTGACCAAAGTAAACCGAGCTCCCCACAAATAATAACGTAGAGCCAAAACAGCCCATTTCACTGCCAGAGCCTCCCGCTCAATGGCTGCATACTTTCTTTCTCCCTGCTTCAGCTTCCGACTCAAATAAAGAACAGGGTGTTCTCCGTCCTCCCACTGTTGAGCCAGCACGGCCCCAATTCCTCTCTCGGATGCATCCGTTTGGAGAATGAACGGTTTATCAAAATCCGGAGCTCGTAAGACCGGCCGACTACATAACAGCCGTTTCAGGGTGTTAAAGGCCTCCTCCTCCCGGACACCCCACCATTGTCTCTTATTCCGAGATTTTCGTGTTAAATCTGTCAAGGGTCCTGCTATACTGGCAAAATGAGGGATAAATTTCCTATAATATCCGGCTAACCCCAAAAATTGCCTCACCTGTTTCTTGTTCATAGGCCGTGGCCACTTACTAACCCGGTTGACCTTATCTTCCATGGGCCTTAACTGTCCCCTTCCAACCCAGTATCCCAAATATTTCACTTCTTGCCGCGCCACCGCGCACTTTGCGGGGTTAGCCGTCAAGCCTGCCTCCCTTAATCTCTGCAGCACTTGTCGGAGGTGTTGAACATGTTCTGACCAAGAGTTGCTAAAGATAATTATATCGTCAATGTACGAGGCAGCGCAATGTTCTAGAGGGGCCAGGACCCGGTCCATTAGCCTTTGGAAAGTTGCTGCTGCTCCATGAAGGCCAAAGGGCATTCGTACAAAATGAAATAAACCCTTAGGCGTTGCAAAGGCCGTCTTTTCTCGGTCCCCTTCCGGTAACGGGATCTGCCAGTAACCTTTTGTTAAGTCTAAAGAGGACAAGAACTTAGCCTTCCCCAACTTTTCTAGCAATTGGGTAGTCCCTGGCATGGGATAAGCATCAAACCGCGACACCTCATTGAGCCTTCTAAAGTCTATACAAAACCTAATCGACCCATCAGGCTTCGGGACCAGTACCGGTTGACTTCGCCAGGGACTATTAGAGGGTTCAATGACCCCCAGCGCTAACATCTTATCCACTTCGTCGTTAATCCCTTTCTGTAATCTCCATGGCCAAGGTCTCGCTGGAACCCTCACCACCACCCCGGGCTTTGTAACTATTCTATGGCAAGTCATGGACGTGAAGCCCGGGTCCCTAGAGAAGACATCCGCAAAGTCCCGCCTTACCTGATGGATATGTCTAAGCTGTTCCTCCGAGAGGTTAGAGCAGATAGGGAGATCATCAGGACCCTCTTCGCGCCCAGCCTGTGGGCCTAACTCTTCTTCTACCTCGTCCCCCGTTACTACTTGAGCCAAAAAGGCTTCCCGCTCTTTCCATTCCTTAAGGAGATTAACATGAAAAACCTGTAACCGAGGACGGGCCCCCAGCACTTCCACCTCATAGTCCACAGGGCCCACCTGCCTTTTGACCTCAAAGGGGCCCTGCCACTGAGCAAACAACTTTGCTCTCTCCGAGGGCAATAGTACTAGCACTTTTTGGCCCACCTGCAAGGACCTAGGCCTGACACGCTGGTCATAAGCCTCCTTCTGTCTTCTTTGGGCCTCCACCAGATTCTGTCTAGCTATCTGCCCAATCTTTTCCAAATGATCCCTCATCTGTAGCACTCTTCTTAACACCGTAGACCCTTCGCTAACCTCCTCTTCCCACCCTTCTCTAACCAAGTCCAACACTCCTCGAGGACGCCTTCCGTACAACAGCTCAAAAGGCGAGAACCCCAAGGATGTTTGTGGGACCTCACGATACGCAAACAAGAGAGGTCCTATTAATAAATGCCATTGTGATCCCTGTTCCATTACAAACTTTCTAAGCATGGCCTTTAGGGTCCCATTAAATCGTTCCACCAACCCATTGGCCTGTGGGTGATAAACGGAGGTCTTTAGGGGTTTGACTTTGAGGATAGACCACATCTTTTGCAGGACTCTACTCATGAAAGAGGTGCCCTGATCTGTAATAACCTCTCGTGGAAACCCCACCCTCGCGAAAATTGTCAACAACTCCTGAGCCACCCTACCTGCTTGCATGGATCGCAAAGGGACCGCTTCTGGGTAACGGGTGGCGTAATCCACCATCACCAAAATAAACCGATGGCCTGCTGCTGACTTCCCCAGAGGCCCTATAAAATCAATGCCCACCCTTGTAAAGGGTTCGTCTATGACAGGCATAGGAATCAAAGGCCCCGCGGGAGCTCCCCTTCTTTGGGTCACCTGACAGCGGGGACAAGAGGCACACCAGTCTTTCACCTCTTTCCACACCCCAGGCCAATAAAACCTCTGTAAAATGCGACTTATAGTTTTATCCACCCCCAGGTGTCCCGACAGAGGAATGTCATGAGCTAAGGAAAACACCGCAGGACGTAGTGGTCTGGGCACTAATATTTGCCAGTGTGCCGCCTCTCCTTCCTTCATCTGTTGAACCCTATACAGTAAATTATTTTTAAAAACAAAGTAAGGTCCCTTCTTTCCCCTCTCCTCCTCTGGAACCGCTTGCTTAAACGCTTCCTGTAGGGTCGCGTCATTTTGCTGCCAAAAGGCCACTTGCTCTCTATTAACCCTGGCGATATCTACCCCTTCCGCCCTGACCTCTGCCGCGGCGTAACCCTCCTCCTCCTGGATTAATTCCCTCCAGTTGGGCCAATCCCGCCCTAGGAGCATTTCTCTTCCCATTGAGGGTACCACCCCCACCCTCATCTCTCGCTCCATCTTTCCCACTCTCACCCTCACCTTGGTGGTAAAATAGGTTTTCACATCCCCATGGATACATTTCACCGCCACCTGTGAACCATACGCCTTCCCTGGTACCCTCCTTACCAAGGAGCGGCTACAGCCCGAGTCAACTAGGGCTTGAACTCTCTGTCCATTGACCCAGGCCGGGACCACCCGAGCATCCCTACCTGTCAGGTCCCTACTTACCTGGGCCGCCTCCCAGGCGTCTCCCCATGCACACTCCATGAGAGGACAGTCCTTCTTAACGTGTCCCTCCATCCCACAGGTGAAGCAGTTGATTGGACGCCGGGGACCTTCCTGGGCACCCAACAGCAACGGTCTTCGGGCAAGGGTCGTTGGTTTGCCTCCCTCTACTCCTCCTTTCAAACCTTTGCTCGCGATTCCCTCGGCTCCAAATCCGTCTCCCGGCGCCATTCCCCGCCGTTCTGGTGGTCTACCCCCGGCGACTCTCATTCCCCGCGATACCTTTGGTTCCGCCGGTCCCCGAAGGTGCCCTAATTCGGCCTCCTCAGCCCCTGAAAAGGCCTCCATCAAAGTCACAGCCTCTTCCAACTTGGAGGGTTTGTGGCACCGCACCCAACTGCGAGCTGTCATTGGTAAGGCATTAATAAATTGCTCAACCATCACCATTTCAGCCACCTCTTGCGCCGATCGCACTGCCGGCTTCAACCATCTTAAACAGCTGGCTCTAACCTTTTGCCCCAGGGCACGAGGATGCATGCCCAGAGTCCATTTTAACTCGCGTAGTCGGCGTCTATAAGTCTCCTCCGAGATGTTGAGAGTAGTCAAAATGGCCTCTTTGACCTTCTCATAAGAAGAGGCTTCCTCGGGGGCTAAGGTATCCACTATCTCCTGGGCAGGCCCCGTAAGACATGGGGTTACTATAAGAGCCCATTGTTCCTTAGGCCACTTGGCAGCTATGGCCACCCTCTCGAAAGCGTGTAAAAATGCCTCCGGATCATCATTAGGGCCCATCTTGACCAATCTTATTGGGGCTGGGGCCCCTACCAGTGACTCCAAGGTAGGCTTTTCCCCCTCCCTTGGGAGCTTCAGCGCCTCAGCCATCTGCGTTACCAACTGCTGTTGTGTCACCTGCTGGGCTGCAAACATTTGCTCCACCAACCGCACCTGGTGAGCGTTCACACTCCGCAACAACTTTTCCTGTTGGTCAGCCAACCATGCAAACCAAGCCTCACTGGGTCCTGTAGCCCCGCCTTGTACCGGAGATCCCACTTCTGACACCAATGTCGTGGGGCCACAAGGCACTCCTCCCACTCCATGCTTCTTGGAGGTATCCATTTCGGCGAAAGAAAGGGCAGACCACTTAAGATGTATGCTCTATACCTTTAATCTACTCGGAAACCCATTCACCAAACAGTTACTAAAAGAGGGGAGAGATGTTGTGCCACACTCTCTCTTTAATATTCTCAGTCCATTCCTTTAATCTTCCCCTTTCACCATTCCTCCTCCTCAGATTAGTCTTCAGCCTGCAATCCCTGCCCTGGAGGGTTCTAAGGGAAGCCCCTTATGACCAACACCCTGGTTTGGCTTCAATTGACTTCGGCCCTAGGGTTGTAAGAGCAGCGACCGGTTCCTCCAGAAGCCCTTCCCTTGGGCTGGGTTGGCCCCAGTCGATTACCTCCCCTTCTGTCAGTGTTTCTCTTTCCTCTTGAGCTCCCGTACTGCTCGCTTCTCTTTCCCTTCCACCGTCCGCCTCACCGAGCCTTCTTCCGCGTTTCTCCCTCTCCCCGAACGCCTCCTCCTTTTCCCTTTTATCCTTGGGCCCCTCCCTCCTGGGTCTTGCTTCCCTTTCTTCTTTTCCAGGTGTCGTTAGATCTCGTAATTCCCCTCTCTGGCTCCCTGTTCTTTCCCTCATTAACCCTTGCTTTCCAGAACAACCCTCTTCCATGGGCCAGCCTTCCTTCACTTTATCACAGCTGCTTTTCAAAAAATGATGTCCACATTTTATGCAGAATAAGTCCTGAGTTATGAAGATTTTTGAGAAGTCCAGGCTTCTCCTCATTAGGACTTCTTGACACTGGAGAAACATGTTTTCAACAATTTTTCAAATATTTCCAAATATTTCTTCAAACTCTATTCTCTCTATCTGTCTTATGCTCTGACCAAAAATACAATCCTTACCCATGCTTAAATATTATATGCACAACACAGTTCCTATCCTCTCATCTTGCAAGAAAGCAAACAAATAGCACTGGTGTCTTTATACACCTCTTGGAGAAGGCAATGTTCTTGCCATATGAGGTGGGAAGAGAAACAACACTGGTGCCACCAACCCTCACCCTATCATTATTGCCATCTAGCAGGTTGCCCATTCAGGATGGTTATGATGGTGGATGGTTATGATTGTGGCACTGTTGACATGATCGCAGATGCTCTTCCAAATCTACCTTAACAGCCAGCAGCCACATCAAGTAATGGAGGTCTGTACTGAAGGGCACAGCAAGATGTACTTCAGGGAACAATCAGGGCACAGCAAGATGGCATTTCCAGCCCCTTTCCACCAGCAATCTGTGGTGTGACAAGGAGTTGTGATAGGGGTGCTGCTGTTGATTGTTGCATTGACAAAAAGGGTATGGAAATGTCATCCTACTGGGCCCTGATTGCCAGCAGAACAGACCTCAGTTACCTGATTGAGCTCCTGGCTGTTAGGGTAGGTTTGCCGAACTGGGTTAGGGGATGATACTAGGGCCTGGTTCACATGGGCTAGAACAGGGGTAGGCAACTTTTCCCCTTTAAGGGCCGAGGGACTTCAGCTCCCAGAAGCCTCAGCCATGTTGGCCAATAGTCCTATGTTGGCCAATAGCTCCTGGGATTCTGGGAGCTGAAGCCTCAGCCATGTTGGCCAATAGTCCTATGTTGGCCAACAGCTCCTGGGATTCTGGGAGCTGAAGTCCCTCGGCCCTTAAAGGAGAAAGGTTGCCTACCCCTGGGCTAGAATATTCTGGTAACAGCCTGGAGTATTCTGGCCCTCTAGCTGCCCCAATGTCCCCCTGTTACCTGGAGTTTCAATGCTGGGTGGCTGTTCATATTGATGTCCTGCTGAGTTTCCCAGTGCCACTGCTACTGCGGTGAGTCACTTGCTCTGTGGTCAGAACCAGGCACCATCATTGATCACATGGCTGGGCACTTTCCTCAGACATGCCCAGTGGCACAGGACAGCACAGTAGGCTGTGATGTAAACAGCCACTTGAAGTTGCAACAGTGGGTTCTGGTTCTTCTGTGAAGATCCAGAACAAAAGATGAATAATTTTTTTTAAGAGGAGTATATGGTGGGTTCACTGCTGAACTGGCTGGATATTGTTTGGATAGTTAGCACCAGAACTGGGGATTGGGCCCTGTGTTGTCCAGACATCGTCATGGTAGTGGGGGAAGCTGTTTTATTTGGCTTAGAGAACATCTTGCAAATACTACTGAGAACATCTTGCAAATGAATTACTTAAGCCAGTCATTTCATTCTGACTATACTTGCAACTCTCTCCAGAGGAGAAGCATTTATGTTGCCTCTCATAATTAGCACAGTACTACTGTAGATGCAAATGTAAATTATACACTGGAGCTTTGAAGGTTGATGGTCATCTATAATTGCAGGGGATAAATCAGGCTAAAGAAAAGCTACAGGAAACGTTGGAGGTCTAAGATCATATATTTTAAAAAGAAATCTGGCACAGGTACTTGATTTTGCTCAGTCTGTTTTGCATGTGCTTGGAAGCCAAGAATTTCACAGAGCCAAAGATATTGTGGATACATAAATACATTGACCTGCTGTGTTACAGGATTGTGTCCAACATTTTTCATTTCTCAAGGATCAATAATGAATGTAATTAGTGAGTTCAACCCCATTTGGTTTCATTCAGTCTAAAACAACGATTTCTGCAGGAGCCAGAAAGAGTCCCCACTTAAGATATGATGAACTTTCTCCATTTCACTGTCAGTTTCTAGAAAACCAGGCTATTTCTGTTTCCATGCTACAGGCTGGTTGTTTGCAAACATGCCCTCTCTAAGCTTCTGCTTGCCCTCATGTTTTTCTCTTTCAAGTCATCCTCCCTCTAAGGAACAGTTTCTAGGCCTCTGATGATTTTATTGCATTTTACTAATTTTAAAAGAATGGAATCTCCAGCATAGCAGGGGCAATTTCAGAAAAGGAGAGGGGCATTTCTCCCCTGCATTGCTAACTTGAAGTGATTGTTAATAATTAAAACTTCAAAAAGTTCACTGTGGATCCAGACACTCATCTCTCTTGCTCCTAATGCTCTTCTCCTGGAGTAAAATTTTAAATAAAACAAAGTGAAAAGCCTGCACAAAATGGCAGAGATGTGGGACATTATCACACAAGCCTCATTTTCACCTCTATCATGTTAATAAAAAGAAGTGGATACATAATAGTTTGGGAACATTCATTATCACTTCTCTCTTCAATAATAAATACTACTGGGCTGTTTCTGCCGTCGATAGTCCCTCATGCTCTCTTCTGCACTCCTCTTAACCCTACCTTCCTGCCTTATGACCTTCCTAGCGTGCCTCTTGTTTTTTATTTTTATTTGTAATGCAATTTAGCAATTTTGGCTATGCCATTTAGTAAAAAGAAAGAATAAATGAAAAGAAAGTTGGAAAAAAGAACAGAAAAACAGCCTGCTTGGGAATAGTGAGAGTGAGGCAGGATAGACAACACTCTTAAAGTGTTGCTATTCCACTTTAGCTGCTCTGACTGTCTCCTGTTGCATTTTGGGATTTGTAGTTCAGTGCGGCCTAAGAGCTCTCTGGCTGAATATTCTAAATGCCTCTTCCTAAACTCCAAATTCCAGAATGCAACAGGAGGCAGCCAGAGTAGTTAAAGTGGAATAGAAACTCTTAGTGTAGTGAGATAATCTCCTTTCCTTTGCTGAAGTACCTTTAGTTTCCCTCACACACTCTGTGCTACTTAGCAGTTTCAAGTTGAGAAAAATCTGATTCAGAACAACTTGTTGAACTAAAGCAGGGGTAGGCAACCTAAGGCCCGGGGGCCGGATGCGGCCCCCTGAAGCCTTTGGACCGGCCCCAGGCTGGTCCTGCCACTGCCGCCACTGCCGCCGCCCACCATGATGATATTGATTATTGTTGTTATTATTTGTTCTTGGGGTTTTCTTGGCAAAATCTCCACAGGGGGTTTGCCATGGCTTTTCTGGGGCTGAGAGAGTGTGCATGCATATTTTTTAAATTTTTTTAAAAATAATTTTAAATTTTTATTTATTTATTTATTTATTTATTTAATTTTGGTACTTCGGCCCCCCAATTGTCTGAGGGACAGCAACCCGGCCCCTGGCTCAAAAAGGTTGCCTACCCCTGAACTAAAGGATTGATTGCAGTACAACAGCACAGGCTATTATGGATAAAGATTGATGGCTTGATGGAGACAGAGAGAGAGAGAGAGAGAGAGATGGTGTGGAATATTTTCCACAGAAGAATACAGCACTGGAAAATTTTGTTTGGAAATTTTTTTGTAGAAAATTTTCAACACAATGGAGACTATAATACGATACTTTAAAACTGATTGTAAAGGTAGACTATTGCACTTTGGCAAAACATATCACATGACGTAGCCTCCGTCTTTTTGTCATCTTGCCTTTGAGATGTTTTTAGAGCGTCCCTTTTCACTGATGGGGAAAACCTGCCAATAAGCTCCCAATCATGCCCATTAGTCCCACCAGTCCTCTGGTGTGATAAGGTCCTCCAACTGCAGTTCTGATGTTGAGTAGTCACATGGTGTCAGCCTCTTCCTATCCTCTATCCCAGGGGTAGGCAACCTTTTTGAGCCGGGGGCCGGGCTGCTGTCCCTCAGACAATTGGGGGGGGGGGGGCGAAGCACCATAAATAAATAAATAAATAAATATTTTTAAAGAAATTAATTTTTTTAAAAAATATGCATGCACACTCTCTCAGCCCCAGAAAAGCCATGGCAAAACCCCTGTGGAGATTTTGCCAAGAAAACCCCAAGAACAAGTAATAACAACAATAATCAATATCATCATGGTAGGCGGTGGCGGTGGCGGGGGGCGGTGGCGGTGGCGGTGGCAGGCCTGGCCTGGGGCCGGTCCCAAGGCCTCGGGGGGGGGCACATCCGGCCCCTGGGCCTTAGGTTGCCTACCCCTGTTTTAGTGCAATAATCTCCAAAGTCAAACTGTTGATATAAGATTTATTAGGTGCAACTCCCTTTAGGTATGCAACTTTTAAAAAGTGTTCTTTCAGGGGTAGAATTTTTTTTCTGTTAAGCATAAAGTAAATATTTCCCATTCTCTTTGTTGCTATGTGCCTTCAAGTAATTTCTGACTTATGATGATCCTAAGGTGAACCTATCACAGGGTTTTCTTGGCAGGATTTGTTTAGAGGTTTTTTTTCCTTTGCCTTTCTCTAAGACTGAAAGAGTGTGAGTTGCCCAAGATCACCCAGTGGGTTTGCACAGCCAAGCAGGGATTTGAATCCTTGTTTGCTAGTCCAGCACTCAAACCACTACACCACACTGGTTCTTATGCTAACTATGCATCATGTGAAGTGCTTTTATTTATTGTTTTTGCATCTTTTGCTAAGTTAATGATAAGCAATTATTTCAGCTAATCTCCATGGGTAGTATAGAGAGGCAAGGCTCTATTGTGCTGTTATCAGGGGAAAGTTCCAAGCCCTCTATAATGCTTTGGTGCCATCTGCCTGGTCCTTCTCCTTTAATGCTCATTTCCAGTTGGTTTCTTTAATGAAAGGCTGATCAGTAATCAGAAATAATATCAGGACTGCTCATACGCAGTGGCGTTTCCTGACTGGGTGGCATCTGGTGTGCAGGGAGGGCCTTCTGGGGGCGGGACTTCTGGTGTGTGACTTCCAGCGCATGCACCACATGGGAACATGCACATGTGCACACCAGAGAGGCAGTTGTGTGGCCCCGTGAAGGCCCAGGAAAGAGCCTCAGAGCCCTGCGGAGGCCTAGAAAAGAGCCCAAGAGCCCTGCGGAGGCCCAGGAGGAGGCCCAGAACCCTGCAGAGGCCCGGGGGGGGGGGCAGGGGCCCAACTGGGTGTCACCTCCCCTTCTGAGGTGTCATCCAGTACAGTCCACACACCTCGCACCCTCCCCCCCCAGTGATACTACTGCTCCTATGCCCACGTTTCCAATTTGGAAGAGTGATGGCACAGACTATGGAGAGTGGGAGAAGCTTCTTCCAAACTCTCTGGTGACTATAGACCAGAGGTTCTTTTCCTCTGCTGTATGTTATCTGGGCCATATAGAGCCCCAATCATGCATTTTTCCATAGCATCTATACCCATTGACCCAGTGTAAGGCTTGCACCTTTTGAAATTTCATAGCTGTTGAGTAACATGGAACCCCATAGCACTGAACAGTGGTTTACAACAGTAATCACTTCAGCATTACCTTACAGGTTCATTTGATTCTGCATGAATGTATTCACAGGTTCCAGATGAGGTTATGAGGAGGAAATGTTCATTGTAAGCTGTACAAGGTAGTTAACCACTGAATAGGGCACACCCAAAGCTATATAAAGCAAACTTATTTCAAGTTACTTGTATTATCTTCAGGGATAGAGTTCTCCCTGTCTCTCCTCTCTCTCCCCCTCCCCGCAGCTTGTTTCCTGGGCTCATTGTAAGCACCACTCCTACCAAAAAAGCTATCAACGGTTAGAAACCCCATGAAAAGGTACTTCTATTCCTGAAGTGCATGGCAGATGGGCATCATAAAAATCTTTAACAGAACACTGTGGAACAGTCTCGTACAGATTGCCTTGTAACATCTGTTCTACGGATGTGCCAGGAACATAACACAACTGAATACATTTCCCTTATCTGTACAAGCATTGTTCTGCAGCTTTGCTCCCCACCATGTGCTATTAAAACATTCAAATAATCTTCAAATATAAATTAGGATGCTTGGTAGTGAGGAGATTATGAAACAATGGCTGAGATCTTGCATGGGACATATAGCTACAATGTTATAACTATGCTCTGTCTCCCAATTCAACTTTCTAAAACCCACCTTAAAAGCCAGGCAGCTGTATCATGTGAAGGAGTTTTGTGGCCCTGCCAAGAGGGATGCTGAAGGATGACACATCCAAACTCCTCCTGCCAATGAGCCACAGTGTGAGGAGCAGAAGCAGGTACCCCCTGCAGAATCCTGCCACAATTCCCCCAGTATTCCTGAATGATCTTTTTCTACCCGCCCCAATAAAATCGCCCACAGGAGTAGTAATTCATCTTTTGAAGAGGTGAAGGCCTCCAGACTGATATACCCTTCCTCATGTTTTGCAGCCAGAAGTAGACTTTAGCTTGCTCACACCTTTTGCCTATGCATCATTCACCATCACCACTAGACCTCCTCTGAAATTGAATCAGCTCTTGGGCTGGAAGAAGTTCTCCACCTTTGATTTACCTGATGGTTTGAGGGCTGGCATCCTGTTGGGACATCATATATTCATAAACCAACTCCCTATCATGTACAGTTTAACTGCATCATTGTGTAATGTAAGTATTCTCAGGAGGGGAACAGAGAGGTTACACCTTTGGGACCATTGCATTAAAGAGACCAGGAACATGCACAACCTGTCTTGAAGTGTAGCACCCCCAAAGTGCAATGTATCTTGATGCATAATGTGCAGTGCCCTGTTGCACATTGCTGTAATTCACTAGCATGGTTGCCTATTATATTAGTGAAAGTTGTGCAATTATAAAGTTATTATCATAGCCTCTAATGCAGACCTTGGCCATTATTTTGAAGAGAGACACAGTGGGCCCTTGGTATCTGCTGGGGTTTTGTTCCAGGACCCCCCCCCCCCCCCCCCCCGTGGATACCAAAATCCATGGATGCTCACATTATATACATTATATAAAATGCAATAGTAAAATAGTGTCTCTTATACAAAATAGCAAAATCAAGGTTTGCTTTTTGGGAATGTGGTGGTGGTAGAATATTTTCAAGCTGTGGATGGTTGAATCCATGGATGCAGAATCCCTGTATCAGGAAAAGAATCTTGGAGTTTTGGACTGGAACCCTGTTGGTGGTTTATACTGGAGACTGGTTACACCAGTGTAAGTACTTTTTAAGGCATCTCACAAGGAGGAATAGAAATTGGGGTACTTTCTCATTTTTCACCAGAACTGGAGGTTGTGAAGTGCATTGTTGAAACAAATAATTATAAAAAACAATCAATTTATACAGTGAAAACATTAAACATTAAAAACATAAAACATTATTAAAACATCACATACACACCTGAAACATGGCATCACACAAAATTAAAAGTCCACCCTCAGTCAGTTCTTTTAGATGGCATAAAAACATTTTAATTTGCTGATAGCAGAAGAGCAAGCACAGAGTTAAGGTGAGTCCCATTCACCCAACTACTTTCTTCAAGTAACAGCACAATAGGTCTTACTGTCCCATCGCTGTCAGCAATTTTGTGATGGAGACTTCTCACTTTCTCTTATTCTGGCAGTCCTATGTCACACCAAGTACTCTGCTTATTTGGTTTTTTCGGCTATGTTTCTTAGGGATGCAACTCTTTCACTTTATGTACCTCTTAGTAGTGTGGATATGTATTCCAGGTTCAGACAAGCTTGTAATTTAATAACAATAAAACTTTATTTGAATGATGGTTAACAATCAGCCTTTACAGAATACCAGAAATAATGCAGCTTGAGTCCACTTTAACTGTCCTGGCTCAGTACAAGGGAATCATGGGAATTGTAGTTTTTTCTGAGACATTGAGCCTTCTCTGTCAGAGAGTTCTGGTGGCACAATAAACTACAGTTCCCATTATTTCCTAGCACTGAGCCAGGGCAGTTAAAGTAGACTCAAGCTGCATTATTTCTGGCAGTCTGTAAAGGTCCAATGTTTCACTTGTTCAGTTGTATTCACTTGTTCTTGTTACACTTTGTTACACAACTTTTTATCTAGATAACACCAGTTACTCTCATTTAGGACCCTCACACTGTCCTTATTTACTGTTATCCTTCCAATCTTATTTCTATATTAGCCCACAGGCTAACTATATCCTGGAGGATATCAAATACCAGCAACTCTCTCACTTAGAGTGCTATACCCAAACTAAGGGCTGATGTAGGGCCTTGGCAGACGACTAATAGAGTCGTCTTCTGGGCCCGGAAGAGGAGGGGCAGCCGCACGTTCGGCGCCCCTTCCTCTTCCTGAGGTCGCCCCCGGAAGCGCTGGCCATCCGCATGGCCGGCGCTTCCGGGTTGGCCTCACGCCGCAGCAACCGCACTCGCCGCAGCATTTGAGGCAGGGAAAGTGCGCCCGCCGCTTTTAGGGCGCACTTTCCCTTAAATCTAAAAGGAGCACCAATTTGGCGCTCCTTTTAGATTCGGCGGGGATGCGCCGCGGTGAGGCTGCCTTGGCCCCGCAGCACTGCGGACCAGGGCGTCTTGGACGCCCTCGTCTGCATCCCCCCGTAGACAGCCCATTTGGGGTGGCTCTGGGCTGCTCCTGGGAGTGGCGGATCAGGGCCGTGGCAACCACACACTGTGGCCCCGATCCTCCTTTTTGCCGCCCCCAAAAGAGTGGCAAAATGCCTCTCCTTTTGGGGGCGGAAAAAGGCAACCCTTTGAGCTGCCGTGGCAGCTCTTTTGCACCCTTTTGGTGCAACGTGTATATGATGTTGCGCACCATGCATACGGGTGTGCAGCATCGGGGCAGAGTCAGGGTGGAGTCGGGGAAGCATGGTTGTCCCAGGCCAGCCTATAGTGCCGGTCTGCATCGGCCCTATGTCCTCACTACTGGACTTTCCCCTTCACAGTCCCTGTCTTCTGGACCATTATCCTACCAAACCCAGTTTGACTCCAACTGTCAGCAATGGAATTCTTTATCAACTACAGGCCACAATTCTATTGGCTGTCGCCAGCTCACTCCTGATTGGCTGTTGCTCAGCTGGCCCAACTCTACCTTCTCTCCACTGACAGGATCATCCTGGCCTCTCTAGAGAGGAAGTTCTAAAGTTTGGAAGCAGCCACCGAGAAGGCCCTATCTATTGTTCCCACCAAATGTGCTTGACTGGGGAAGCAGACAGGCGGCACGGGGCCGCCCCAGGAAGCTGCGCTGCGGGGCCGAGGTATCCGCACACCTCGGCCCTGCAGCGCAGCTTCGCCGCCCCTGGAAGGAAAGCTAAAATAGTGCTCCTTCCACAAGTTGCCGAAGGTGCACCGCAAAAGGCTGCTGGCGCACTTTCGGCGACTCTTCCGCGGCAGCGTGTGTGGACACTGCGGCGGTAAGGCATCCTCGGAGCGCTGGACGTGCGGAGGGTCCGGCGCTCCGACGATGTCTTGGAGAAGGGGTTGGGGTGCCCACCGTGCGGTTGCCCCTCCCCTTCCTTGCCCCGAAAACGGCGCTTTGCACCGTCTGCTTCCCCCCTGAGTTTATATTCCCTTTGTACCTTTGGTTGTCCTTTTGCTTTGGATACCTGCATTGTATTTCTAAATGCTCAAATAAAGGGTTAAATTACTGCAATGCTAGAAATTTATCAGTGACTTAATGAAATTTCAATGGGAGGCAGAATTCTTATGGAGGGCAGAGGCCATCATCCCCTCCATGGTCACACTCCTGAACTCTGTCTAATGTATATTGGCCTTTGTATGCAAACCATTCACTCTCCTGCTGAGCTATGGCTCATCCCCCAAATGGAGCGGAGAGTGCACAAAAGTGCTCTGGCCAAAATAGTCTAAGGTAGGTAAGTTGTCTCCTGCAAATGTAACATTCTGTGGATGATGTCCAGCTTTAGCAACTGGCCCAGAGAGCTGCTGCAGTCTGCTACCAAGCTAGCAGTAGGGCTCCGATCGCTGTCAAATTGGATTAGCTAATGAAATGAAAATGCCTTGCCAGCCTCCAGTTTCTTGTATTCATGGCGCAACAGTTTAGACTAGTAATTTTGTGTTCAAAACAGTCACTGTGTGATTAGCCCCAATTGTTTGCATTTAAGGGATTTTGCTCCCCCCTCCTAATGAAACCACTTTGGCACTTTGCTGAGGGGAAAAAAACTGCTTACAATTTTGCCTCAATAAATTGCTTTTATTTGCCTCTAATTAGAATAGCTTATAGAGTGCACTTAATGTAATAAACAATTTTCTAGCAAAAAGAAAGAAAGAAAAACCAAGAAAACACAGCAGCACAAACAGATGTTAATAACAGGTATACACACTTAAGTGTAGAAATAGGCAAAAACAAACAAATAAAAAACCTACTAATAATTAAGACTGGTAAATAGACTGCCTTTCCAGGTTGTGCTAAATCACCTAGGATCATCTTTTTACATGGAGGGATGCAGTGGGGTTAGGAGAGAGGGAATTATACATCCAGAGGGAAAAGAAAGCAAGGGTGGGGGGGAGAAAAACAGAAAATTGGTCAATTCCATTTTCTTATAATCCAAGAGAAACTTTATTTTGGTATTGTCAGGAAAGGAAGGGACACTTGCAGATGTTTCCATGGGAACTTCCCATGTTGCTGATATCCCAGAACTACAGAAGCAGAAATGATAGAGGAATTTCATGCTTCCCTCACTGTACACTGCAGTGGAAAAGCTGAAGTCAAGCTTGACACCTCTTCTACAATCTGTACATCCAAGGAGATCAGTCGGTGCCATCTTAGTACGTGTTTCCATGTGAAATTACCTGTCAGGTGGTAGATGGGCAGCAGTCATGCTCCCTAAACTTCCCAGCGATTCCTCTGCTTCTGTAAGGACCAAGCTATCTGTGTCACACAGTCTGTCCTTATCCTTAAAGTGAAAAAGTCAGGAGAACTAAAAATTGGGGAAGGAAGCCTTTGCTGGGGCAGAGGGTTGGTTGGACAAATGTATGTGGGCAATGGGACATGAATGGAGTCAGCTGTGGCTCATATTGGCTTGGCTCAAGAAGAGGTAAACTATTTCTCTCCAGATTAGGAAATAGCTCGATGTATTCTGCAGTGAATCCAAATTTGGCAGCCATCAATCACTTGGAAGTCTCTTAGATCATGGCAACCTAATGACAACTTTGTGTACCACAGTATTATTTTTGAGGGAGGGGGAAAGAGGGAGTGCTATATCTTAAGAATGCAGTCCTACACTCAGAAGTAAGCCCTATTAAGTTCAGGGAGACTATCACAGATAAATGCATGTATACAATTGCTGCCTTAATCTCTATGCTGCACATTATTTCTGTTGTTGATGATGATGCTTTCAACTTGTCTCTAACTTATGGTGACCCTAAGGCAAACCTGTCGGTTTTCTTGGCAAGATTTGTTTAGAGGTTTGCCACTGCCTTCTCCTGAGGCTGAGAGCATGTGACTTGCCCAAAGCCACCCAGTGAATTTAATGGCTGAGTTGAGAATTGAACCCTGCTCTCCACAGTCAAAGTCCAACACTTAAATCACTTCTTTGTAACAGACCGAATCAAAACTTTTTGCCAGCTATGAAAATAAGCCATGTGAATGACTTTAGAAGGCTGAAATTATCATATGGCATTTATGAACAAATAAAAAATTATAATAGATATAAAATATTTATGCTAACATCTTTATTGCAGGGGGAAAACATCAGCACTGCTCCAATATGGGGACAATACTTTCCTGGATCCATTGCTTTCTCTTTGATGTACATCACATTGTTATGACTAACACATTGAATCAAATCCTGGGTTTTAGAACACAAGAAGAACCCTGCTGGATCAGATAAGCATTCTGTTTACAAAGTGGCCAAACAGACACCAATCGAGAGCCACCATCTGGATGTGAATTCATCAACAGCACCTTCCTGTTTCTTTTCCTTGGCAAATGAGATACGACCTCAGGTTCTGGAAGGAATATATATCCATCATGATTGTTGACTGCCCGCATCCTGTGTAAGTTTGTCCAATCCTTTTTTAAAAACTGTCCTAGTGGCCATCGCTTCATCTTGTATTAGTGAATTCAAAGTTTATGGGCCGCATGTAAAGTACTTCTGTTTCTCTGCCCTGGTTCTGGTATTGTGAAAAAAGGAGAAAAACAACTTTCCGGCCAAGATCCTGCCTAAAGAGGTGAATCTACAGAGATGTAGCTTTGTCTCTCTGTAGCTCTGTAGCCTCAGAACATACCTTTTCAGCACTGCAGCACACTTCACAACACAGTCATTTCCCTGTTGCTAGAGTGTGTGTGTGTGATAAATCTACCCCCCCCCCCGTAGATGTCTATTTGAGCATGTCCACACAGGAAGAGAGCAGGACACATCCCCATTCATCACTCTGTTCTTTGGCAACACAGAAATGGCCATGTTGGGGAGAGGGGCCCTGCACTGCCAAAAATTGTGTGTGTGTGTGTGCGCGTGTTGGGAAATTGTGGTCCTTAGAATAACAGAATCATAGAGTTGGAAGAGACCTTAAGGGAACATGCAGGAACACAGAATCAGCATAACTCGACAGATGGCCATTCAGCATCTGTTTAAAAATCTCCAGAGAAGGAGGCTCCACCACATATGTTCCACTGCTGATCTCTTTTCCTATAGTTTGCTTTGTCTCTCTAATTGCCCCCCCCCAAGAAAGAAGGAGCATGTTTTGGGGACTGTGTGCATAGGAAGTTAAATGAGAGGGGGGTTGGTGGATTACAGCCCACAAAATTTACACCCCTAATCTAACCCTGAGATGGGTGGTAAACCTGTTATTGGCATCTTTTTTGAAAGTTGATGAGGATCAAATGATTGAACACTCCACTGTAGAAATATTTCTTGAAGGAAAAAAAAGGATCACACTAAACATATGTCAGAATGCTTCCAACCTAGCTAGCCTTTTAGTATAGGAGTCTTCCTCCTTCCTGTCTTCCCTCCTTTCATGCTTTAGTGAGACCAAGGGAGCCCTTGCCAACAGCAAGGACTGTTACAGTCCAAACATGGGTTTTGCACTTCTTTGAACATTGCACAAGCACTCCATAGAAGCACTGCCCAAAAGGCCAGAAATGAGCCCACAGTTACTTTGTGCTCCAAGGCTGGAATTACTTGTACTCCAGTTACTTGTACTCATTCTATACAAATAATTGTTAAGGAAAATGCAACATGGGACATACAGTGATAGAAATAAAATATGTATGTGAAAGTCACAATGACTAAGCAAGAGCAATTATGAAGCTACACAGGTGCAAAAGCTAATGTAATTTAGAAGTCTTGAGAGCCAAGGACAGAGTTATAGAATGCATATTGGAAACACCTGAGATTCATTAAGTGTACAAGGTAAAATGATGAAATACTTGGGTTGGTCTTAAGTATGGGTTGAACTATGTGAACCAATCAAAATGAATATACACACCCACTGGGTGGAAACTAACTAGTGGGTGGTGATTAACAATGGCTATAATAATTGCAATGTTTGCCAATGTATTTTTGTGGAGTAGTTTTGGAGATATTGTGGGTAGTTGAGGAGATTTGTAGAGATTGTGATTTGTTGGGCATATATTTGTATATAGTAGAATAAAGTAGATCTTTTATATAAGACTACTGAGTTGTCTGGTGTCTTGAGTGAAGATACAAGAGCCAGCAGAATCCTGGAAAAGTTTGGAGACATCTGGGGAAGAAGAGTGAGAAGGCTTGGAGAGTTTGTCAGGGTCTTCAGCCTATTCTCTGAAACTCTGCTGCTTTGGAGAAAAGCATTAACCACTGATCAAAGCTGGTCAGCTCTGCTGCATAACAAGGTGGTGAGTTAGAGCCAGAGGTGAAGAGCTACAACTCTCATCATCCATGACAATAATGACCTTGTCATTATCCATGACAATAATGAGCCCCCCCACTGTTTTTATTCCTCATCCCTCTGGCTACAAAACTACATAACTCCTTCTTGGGTTCCCATTTGCAATCTGAACCTAGCCCCCAAATTCCTCCACTCAAATTCTATCTCTCCCCTCAGTTGGCTTGATCCTTCTCTGCAGCAATTTGCATTTTTATTGTTCATGTTGTGTCTGTACGTTGCTGTATTTCAAACTGTGCGCTCCATATATTTAGAATATTCATTAAAATTCAGAGCCTGTGTATGGCATGGCCTGCTTATTAAATAATGAGCACACTGCATGAACAACTCCCACACACAGGCTTTTGCATTTGTCAGAGACAGCCATGGGGAGCATTAGTAAATTTAATAAAATTGTTATTGCATATTTGCCATCAACTTTTTTTTTTTTTTTTTAGAGAAAGGAGATGGGAAAGCCATTCATGTTTGCTACAAGTGTATGATTAAGATAGAGAAGAGGGATGAGCAAGTCCACTAGACCTAACCTGAAGATGATAACTGTAAAATGTCCTCCTGTTTACTATGACTCTAGTCAGCATGTAAGTATTGGTTCTGAATTTTAGCTGCATTACGTCTGGGATACAGTGTGCTGAGATTGTGTGGAACTAAAAAGAACAGCTATGACGACAACCTTGTTAAGGTCTGTTGCTATGATGAGAATGCTAAGATGTCTTCCTCATAAAGTAACAACAGAGCTATAAATCTTATGGATTAGTACAGTCATGGGTAGATTGAGTGATAGAACCTGGGGTGATTTTTTTCCATCCCAGCTGCTTCAACAGTGGCCTCACTCCAACTCACATAGACACACATGTATATAGCTGAAATGAAGCTATGAGGGGAAATACATTTCTGGGTTCAGCATTCTTGTATTCAGAGTTGAATTCTATTTGATGTTGATAGACCATAACACTCTGCTAATGTATTCACAGTGGAAATCTGGCCCAGGTTGGCAGAAACCTCTGCTGGAAATGGTTGCTGGAAGGTTGAAGAACATGGAAGGAGCTTTCCTGGTGTCTGCCACTACAGCCGCCTGTTTGTATTGAGGGGACACCCCTGTATTCAATACACATCTGACTGCCTTTGCACAGGAGGAAAGAAATTGTCATGGATGGAGGTACAACCTCCCCCTAGCACAGTGGTGTAAAGAAGAACTATACTTCTATAACCTGTGGTAAATGTAAGCTACCAAATTTATTCCACTAGTAAGTGTTCTAGTTAATTCAGTGTGGATGTTTTGCATCAGGGTTCAATGAATCTCAATTATTGTTACTATTTTTAACAACAACAACAACAAACAAAAGTTGTGAAATCTGTCCACCCCTACATAAGGGCTTCTGGTTGTTTCCTGTCATGGACATGAACAGTGATAGAGGATCCTGGCCATATCAGGACCCCCCCCCCCTTCATATGCTGACATGCATCCTCCTTATACTTGCTGAGTGCTTAGATCAGGGGTAGGCAACCTTTCCCCTTTAAGGGCCGAGGGACTTCAGCTCCCAGAAGCTTCAGCCATGTTGGCCAATAGTACCATGTTGGCCAATAGCTCCTGGGATTCTGGGAGCTGAAGTCCCTCGGCCCTTAAAGGGGAAAGGTTGAATACCCCTGCCTTAGATGATGGAGATGGAGGCTAGCCTTCTGTTACATATTTACATCATTGTTAACTGACCTACGTTCAGATAAAGGTAAAAGACTACATAGCTAGAATATCATAAAGTTACAAATTGTAGACTAAGGCAGGAGCTCAGCAATAGTAAATGTCCAGAAGGTTGCTTTTTTTAAAGGAGGAGGAGAGGAGGACGAGGAGAGATTCAGGTTGCTGCCACACTGTAGAACTGGAGGGAGGCCACTGTTGTTAAAGCAATTTGACATTGCTTTAATTATCTTGGTTCCATCCTATGCAATACTGGGCTTTGTTGTTTGCTGTGGCACTAGAGCTCTCTGACAGAAAAGGCTAAATATCCCACAAAACTACACATCCCAGAATTCCATGGCATTGAGCCATGACAGTTAAAGCAGTGTCAAACTGCACTCATTCTGCAGTGCAGGTGCAATCTGAGTGACATGCTGAAGCCATCCATAAATGAGCAACGGTGGGATGATGCTCCAGGATGGAATTGCTGGAATATCTTTGATATTTTGTCCCTTGGGCTCAAACTATTGTTGAGGATCAGCTGAGGACGTTTTCACACTACCCTCCTAAAGCCGGCTGGAGCCATTCCGGAACGGGTCGTGCCACCGGTTCCGGAATGGCTCCGCCGCCGAAAGGCTAATTCCTGTTGGACAGCCGGAATTACCTTTCCGCCGCTGAAGCCGGAGTTAGCGTTGGTTCAGCCGGAGTGACGCCGGACTTAGGGCTCCGTGCGTTTGAACACACGGAGCGAAAAGCCGGACGGACGCAGGGATGACACCGGAAGGGGCGGGGTTTGCCACCGTGCGCGTCTGAACAACCGGGAAATGGAGCCGGAGTGAGGCCGGATGGAGGTAGGATTGCCTCCTCAAAAAGGCCCGTGTGAAAACGTCCATAGTGAAACCTTTCTACAGGCTTTTTTTAAAAAAAAAATAATCACCCTTATATCAACCTTGGCTAGCAGTCAGTCTAAATAGAAAAATACTGGGTGGAGGGTGAGTAACATTTCTTCCTGCAGTGCAAATATAGAAGCCCTAGCAAACAACACCAGGGGACTGATCAATTGTAGTATCAGTGTGGCAGTAGGCATAGTAAGGCCATATGCATAGCAGTGTGAAGGAAGGAAAATGGTTGTTATCTGGAGAAGACGACTGCATGTTCCAAGCATCCTATTTCTTAAATTCAGGCCTTTCAGGGGTGGTGATGGTGGTGATATGTCCTTGGAGAAAAAACACCCTTTAGGAAGCTTGCAAAATTACCTGTCCCATGGAATGCTGGCACTGAAGAAATACATAGCTTGGAGCAAGCAGTCTTCTTTTCCAGATTAGAACCACAAATAAGCAGGATTCCTTTCTTTTGTAGTGCTATATATGTTTAAGTGCATGCACAACAAGTTACACAGGCAACTTTGGGCTGCTGCAACACTGCAGAATTAATGCAGATTGACAGTGCTTTAACTGTCATGGTTCCATCTCATGGAATCCTGGTTTGTTGGGGCACCAGATCGCTCAATATAAAGCACTTTCACTCTATTTTGAGCCTTGGGTGTTGAAATGATATAGAAGGCCAAAATGGGGTGAAACTGGGAGGAAGCCATGCTCTGGGGCTAAAAAACGGAACACAAAGAAGCACATATATTCCACTCTAACATGGAAAGTGTGCATCATCACACCAATATATAAACATCATGAAGTGAGTGCAGGAATGCAGGAAAGCCCAAGTGGTGTACCAAAGCATTCTGTCCTGGAACCAGTGAGACACAGCTGTTGGTGCTATTGCTCACCATATGGTTATTTCATTTGAGCATACAGGTGCATGAGTTGAGCATACAGCTGCACCACTGACCCATCACACCATTGAGCTGTCAGACATGCCATGATATGAAAATGTGACAAACACAGCAAGTCACTAATAATGCAACAAATATAATTAAAACATACACAAACCAGACAGTCCAACAGGGGGCATGATGTGAAGGGGGCCCCTCCATGATTATGCTTTGCCAATGGTGCACTGATGCACTGTATTGGTAGTGTACTGCCCATGCGACTGCACAGAGGGCATCCAATGGATGGCAGCTGGGTGGGAAGAGGGAGGTTGCCCATCTCTGGTGGTGTGTTTGTGTGATGGTGAGCATGCATGGTAGTGAAGCAAACAAAACAAAATAAAAACCAAGAGGTGTGACTTGATGCCACATGGTCTGGACTGCCTGCATGTGTTCAGCCAACCTTGGGAGCAGGCCATGTGGACAGGGAGGTTTCCAACTGGTTTGGGGGAAAACAGGATTGACCTAGCTTTTCCTCTCTGTCTGCTCAGGCCCTGACAGAAGACTAAATATCTCACAAAACTACAGCCCCAGAATTCCATAGCAGTGAGCCATGGCAGTTAAACCTGTATCAAACTGCATCAGTTCTGCAGTATAAACGCAGCCTTTGTCTTCTCCCTACTTGCCCAGATGGAGTCACATGCTGTTGTTATGCTCAATCCGGATGTGTCCGGGCAAGACACTCCAAGACCAATCTGCATTTAGAGGAATTTATACTTAGCTCAAATAAAGAGATATAGAATGACTGGGGTAACTCAGTCTTGGGGGAATCTATCCCAACTTTATGGGGTCCCAAAGTACACAGAATTCCAGAGGCAGATTTCCAAGTGAAAATAAAATTTATTTAAAAGGGTATATAAGCACACCACTCAAACAAACAACCACACACGCACACAAGGTCTATAGAAATCAAAGGTTGGAATAGATGTAAGGCATCACTAATGGTAATATTTACCTATGTGGATCTTGATTCCAATTGCTGTGGGTCCAGAAAAAGGAAGAGGACTCAATCACTCCCATGACGCATGGGTATGGTGAGTGATCAAGATGCTAGCCAGGCAAACTCACAGAATTTCTGCCTGCTACTGGACTAAGCAGGGGACTTGCTGAAAAGTCCCAATATTTATATTAAAAATATGCCCTGGGGGCAGATTCCAAGGGGTTGAAAATACTAAATGGTTTTGAAGTTCTTGGAAATGGTTTGGGGTCCTTTGAAATGGGTTTGGAGTCACTTTGAAATAGTTTTGCAAGGTGGTAGCACTGAGGTGTGAATGGATGGCAATAGATGTGCATTTCCAGGCAGAGAGGATTAGCATGCACAATTTTCAATGCTTAGTTTTTCTTACATCAGCCCATTGCCCTGTGATCCTGGGGTCTCCTCACCTCCTCCAAAATAATAATAATAATAATAATAATAATAATAATAATAATAATAATAAAATTTATTTATACCCCGCCCCTCTGCATAGCAATCGGGGCGGCTTCCAACAAAAATACAATACAATAAGATCAAACCCAACCCTAACCCTCCCACCATAAAAAGATGATTTTGGAATGTATTACTAACCCACCATTTTATCAAGCGCACTCTGAAAAGCATCCACAAAAAAATCAATCAATCTGGAGCCCCCCATGCACCTCCTGTCTTGCTAGCCTACATGTGAGAGCTATTCTCTAGTCATGGTGTCTGCATTTTGGGGTTGTAAAAGGGCCACCCAGGCTATGCTTTATTACATTTCTGATATAAAAAAAGGAGGGGTATCTAAAGACACTCATGGGCCTAATACTGTAGACATATTATTGGCAATCCTGGAGGTCACTAAAGAGCATTCAGATGTTCTTCTTCAATCATCAAAATGATTTTCACTAGAATCATGAAATCTGCAGTGCCCATTGTTTTAACACTGACTGACTGACAGAAAGAAAGAAAGAAAGAAAGAAAGAAAGAAAGAAAGACAGCGCCACTTATGTATATGACAAAGAACAGTTTAGATAGGTGCTTACAATCTAAAATAAAACTGTTTCAAGGTGCTTACCATATAAAGGAAAGCTATCACAGAAGGAAAACAACAGAGCAAAAGATAGAAATGGGGACAGGAACAAACCCACATTGGCTTAAATTATTCATCACAATTAACTTTTCCATTTGGAGATGAATCAAGCTTCCTTCTCTACTCCTGCCCCAGCATGATCTGAGCCTTTGGACCTTTCAATTTGTTTCTGATATCAATGGAACCTTACATTACTCCCCATAGACTTTAATCAGGAATTCTGAGGTCTGTCACACCAGGGCAAATGTATTACCATTTATAAGAGTACATGGTGGTGTTGAGGAAACTGGGCACTTCCCTACAGGGATTGCCCACTGCAAAGTGCAACACTGCTGATTCTTTGTAACAGTACAGCAGAGGGACAATGTTAATCAATTTATAACAGTGAAACTAATTAAAAACACATGCATTATACATCTCTGAGAAGATATTCTTTGTTACCATAGAACCTTCCCATTATAAATTCATGTCACAGCAAATTACAAAGGGAAACTTAAAATGATAACAAGGAGAGCAATCTTCTTTTTGCTGCTGCCCTGTATCTGTCCTTGACCAAGGTCTGTGCTGAAACACTGGATTGTTCTTATAAGGTTACACAATATAAAATCAAGGTAATATGCTAGAAAAGGCCAAAGTGTGCTCAGGCAACACATTTAGCACACAACTAGATCAAGAGTAGCTCGTGGAAAGTTCTTGATTATTTTTCAGACTTTCTTCTACATCCAGTTCTGCACTCCCACAAGAAGTCCTAAGGGAACCTGGAATGAAAAAGAAACAGTGATGCCACCATTACTAACAAGGTTCCAGGGGAGACTGGTTAAAGTGTTCTCAGGAATAATGGACCAAGTTTAGATTATTTGGAAGACACAAATAATGGATTCATGCCAAAATGGGGAGAGACTGAATAGGTGGAACAGTGAAATTTCTTTGGTGGAAGCAGTAATTCCCATCCACCCAATTCCAGAAGGACAGCATGTTCAATAGGCACTTCAATGAAAAAAACATCAGGGGTCAGAAACTTGTTGGTGCCATGGGTAAGTTCCCTTACTTCTGCAGTGGTATTTTTTTAGCCATTTTGTAGAATGGTTGTGATTAGTTGTCATGGCCAAGGGACCAAGATTTAAAAAGCCAAGAAAACATTGCAAAGAAATTGGATTCCAGAACAGGGTTCTCTCACAGAAGAGTCAGTGTCAAATCCAATTTGTGCCCCAAACATCCCACCTTTAAAGATCCTTTTCCCAAGCCTCCCTTTGTCCTGCCCACAGCTATCATATCAAAGGGTTCTTTAAATTGGCTGCTCCACCTCTCTATCTCCAATCAATCCATCTCCCCCCCCCCCCACCAGGAATGTATTACTTTCTTGACCATCAAAGTCTTTCCTTAGGAACCAACAGGGCCATACACTCTATCTTCTTCAGTAATTATTGCCCATCTATCCCCGGTTTCCATTTCAATTGGAATACACATTACAGCTCCCCTTTGCCTTTTGCCTCCCTCCCATCATTCTCCCCTCCAATTAACCATAGCCTATTACTTCTGCTTTACCATTTTGAAATATTGCCCCATCACTAAATCAACATACTATTATATTAATATATCCCCTCATATTTCCCATCATAACAGATCCATATTCTTTTGGGTTCTGACATTCTGCCACCTCAGAGATCAAATTCCCCTCTTTTCTTTGTTTTTAATGCCCCCCCTGGTTTATCTGGATAAAATTCATGAAACAAGTGAATTAAGTCCAGAGCGTCTACATGTCTCGCATGCACCCATTCATTATGAGAATCTGGGAAATGTTTCTAATTAATTAGGTACTACAACTTGCCTTGGTGCCACTTCAGGTCCAAAATTTTGGCCACTTCAAAATATTGCTCCCCCTCCACCAGCAGCAGGGAAGGAGGCTCTGGGTCTGCCCGCCATAGATCTGTGACTAATGCTGGTTCCAGCAGGCTGAAATGGAACACCAGATGTAAATGTTTATAGGTCTTAGGCAGGTCCAATTCAGCAGTCTTGTGGTTGATCAGCCTTTTTACAACAAAAAGTCCTACAAAGTTTGGACCCAGTTTCTTAGAAGGCTGATGAGTTTTTAAATGTTTAGTGGACAAATAAACTTTACTCACCAGTCCCACCTCCCACTCCTTGCCCCTCTTGCAATCTGAAAACCTTTTTTTGCATTCTTCAACACTGTTCCAATTTGAGGCCAAGTATCTTTAATTTTTGTAATCCATTGGGAAAGTGAGATGGGGTCTGTGGGTTCAGTGGACATTGCAGGCAATGTCTTTGGTTTGTATTCATAAATTACCTCAAACAGTGAACGTCCTGTGTTCTGGTTGACTGCCCCACTGAATGCAACTTCGGCATGAAGCAGCAAGTTGAACCAGTCATCCTGAAGATAATTGCCATAGCAGTGGATGTACTGCTCCAGAGAGCAGTTTGTTTTTTCTGATTACCTATCTGTTTTGGGGTGATGAGAAGTGCTCATTGCCTGTTTGACCCCCAATTTCTTTTGTAGGCTCCTCCCAAATTGTGAGGTGAATTGGCTGCCTCGACCACTCACAATCCTCCCGGGCAGTCCATGGTACCAGTACACATGTCCAACGAAAAAATTGGCCAATTTTGCCATCGTGGAAAGTCCCTTACAACCCACAAAGTGGGCTTGCTTCGAAAATATGTCTGTAACCACCCATGTGGTGTTCTAGCCTCTACTTTCTGGCAAGTATGTTATAAAGTCCATAGCAATGTGCCTTCAGGGGGTGCCAGGCCGTGGTAGCGGCCGCAACAGCCCCCAAGGCTTGCCTATTACTGGGTTAGAGTGGGCAGATATTTGGCAGCCCTTAACATATGTTTCTATGTCCCACTGAATCCCGTTCCACCAATACTGTTTTCTTATCAAATGCCATGTTCTCAGAAATCCCCAGTGTTCTGCTGCCTTAGAATCAGGGGATAGCTGTAAGACCTTGAGTCTCAGCTCCTCCAGGATGTAAACAAGAGTCCCTTTGTACTATAATTTGTCTTTCAACTCCACAGCTCCTGAAACTTCCTTAGGCCACTGGTCCCTTTCAGATGTCTCCCAGATGCTCTGGAACAAAAAATCCACAAGTATGGCTTGGCTTTTGTTTTTCTCTTACTTGTGCACCTGGCCCCGAGTGGTTATTCCAGCCCCAGCTGTGCTGGGGAGAAGATGGTTTCTTCTGGGGTGTCTCTTTGGCTTTCATGCTGGGGCATTCTGGACAAAGCATCAGTGAGGGCATTTTCCTCCCCAGCGAAAGTCTTTAGTTTGATTTTGAAATGATAGAATTCTTTGGCCCATCAACTCTGTTTTGGGTTTAGCTTTCTTGGAGTTTGTAAGGCTTCCAAATTCTTATGGTCCTTCCAAACCTCAAAGGGGTGGGGGGTGCCCTCCAAGAACTGACACCAGGTTTGCAGCACCCTTTTGATTGCAAAAGCTTTTTTCCCCCAGGTGGGACACCCTATCTCTTCCCCCTAGAACTTTTTGGACAAGTAACCACAAGGTCTTAATTTCCCCTCTTTGGCTTTCATGTTTTGGGTTTAGCTTTCTTGGAGTTTGCATCAATATTGCTCCCATGATGCAATCTCTTTGCATCAATATTGCTCCCATGGCAACATCACTAGCATCAGTCTGTATAACAAAGGGTTGTTCTGGGTCTGGATGTTTTAGGATGGGTTCCTTGCAAAATAGTCCCTTTAACCTTTCAAAAGTCTGATATTCTTGAATCTACCTGATCTTGGTGGATGGCTTGGGCTTTTCATTGGGTTCCCAGGGGGCATTTTGGTCTTGAGTAAGTTCGTAATGGGCAGTGCTATCTGAGCAAAGTCAGGAATGAACTGACTATAAAAGTTAGCAAACCCCAGATACTTTGTACCTACTTTTGGGTCTTCGGGTGGGGGGAGCATTCCATAACCGTCTGCACCTTATCTGGGTCCATTTCTATTCCCTGGGTATCCCAAGAAATTTAACCTGTCAACATGGAATTCGCATGGAATTGGGCAGCTTAACATATAACTGATTTTCCAGGAGGCAATTCAGCACCTCCCTCATCAGCTTCACATGGGATTTCAAGTCTTGGGAATAAATCAACACATCATCCAAGTATACCAGGACACCCCCCTCCCCCCAAAAAAGCAAGTCATGCAGGATTTCATTTACAAGTTGCATAAACATCCCAGGACCTCCTGATAGTATTCAGTAGCCCCCAAAGGGCAGTTGAACCCAGTCTTGTATTCATCTCCCTCCATTATCTACACTTAGAAGTAGGCAATCCCTCAAGTCCAGCTTAGTAAATATCCTGCCCGTAGCCAGACTCCCTAGCATGTCCTTCATGAGTAGAATGGGATATGTGTTGGTACTGCATATCCCATTGAGGTTCTTGTAGTCAATAACCAGTTGCAGAGACCCATCCTTCTTCTCTCTGCAGAACATTGGGGACCCAAGATGGAGATCAATGGGCAGATAAATCCTCTAGCCAAGTTCTTTTCTATAAAGTCCTTTAGAGTCCTCATTTCTAGTGGTGTCATTGAGTAGAGTTTAGGTTTGGGAGGTTGCGCTCCAGCCACGAGTTCAATTGAGCAGTCTGTCTCCCCATGTGGTGCAAGCTGGTCATATTTCTCTTTTTCTCAAACCCCTCTGTCAAGTCTTGGTAGACTGGGGGTGGGTAGCCCAGCTGGTCCTCCTGGATGGGCCTTCCCACCTGCTTCAGCAGCAAGTCAGGTTGGCTCATAGCCACCACTGCTCTCTTTACTCCATTTGGATTAGCGCCCTTAGTGTGGGCTCTGCATCCCAGATGATCAAATATCAGTTCTCCAGACCCCCACCATATCCCAGGATTATGGAAATGGAGCCAGTCTATCCCCGGAATCACTTCGTAGCATGAAGTGAGGCCCAAAACAAAATGATTTTTTCCCCTGTGTTCTTTCACGCCTAGCCAAACTGTCTCAGTCCTTTCAGCCATCAGAGCCATCAGCTCCCCCGCCATCAGAGCCATCCATTTGATGGAAGGTTAAGGGGTGCCTCAACTTCTTGGTGTCCAGCCCAAACCTCTGCACCAGAGGTCGGCAACCTACGGCCCGTGGGCCGGCTCTGGCCCATCGAGACCTTGGAACCGGCCCATGGCTAGTCCTGCTGTTGTTGCCGCCACCGTGCGTGTCCCCGCCATCACCACCGCGAAGGCACAATTTTTCTTTCCAAAATGGCGCCCGCACTCGCACATGCATGTGCATTACAGCGGGCGCCATTTTGGAACACCAAACGGCACCGGCGCTATGCGCATGTGCACGACGCCAGCGCCATTTGGCGTTCCAAAATGGCGCCTGCTGTAGTGCACATGAATGCACAAGCACGGGCACCATTTTGGACAGAAAAATTTCACCTGCGCTCATGCATGCATGCGGACGATGGCGGGTGCCATTTTGGAACACCAAACGGCACCGGCGCCATGCACATGAGTGTGTGAGCACGGGGTGCCATCCAAAATGGTGTCCCGTGCTCACGTACGCAAGTGCACCACGGCCATACTCACAAATTGGGAGAGGGAACTGTATTGCTTTGCTGAGCATCAAAATCTTTCCTCAGGAACCAACAGGGCTATATACTCTATCTGCTTCAGTAATTATTGCCCGTCTATCCCCAGTTGCATTTCAATCAGAATACACATTACAGTCCCCCTTTTCCTTTTGTCTCCCTCCTTTCATTCTCTCCTCCAATTAACCATAGCCCATTACTTCTACTTTACCATTTTGAAATAATACCACATCAATAAATCAACATACTACTATATTAATACATCCCCTCATATTTCCCATCATGACAGGTCCATATTCTTTTGGATTCTGACATTAGTTCATGGCTGCACAAGCAGAATTCTGCAAGCTTAACCATTGACCATGCTGTTGCACATTCTCTGAATGGCAGAGACAGTCTTGAACCATAACATCATTATTATTTCATTGGCATTGCATATTCCTGAATCTCCTCTAACCAACTCTTTCCAAGAAAAACCCATGATAGCTTTGCCTTTGGGTTACCATAAGTTAGAAACAAAATGAAAGCACACAACATTCTTGACTGCATGTAGAACAGTAAGTAAGCACATCAGCAAAGATAAGATTGATTGTGCAACAGTGGGATTCACAATAAAAATGGCATAGTGCAACCACCACATAACTCCATATGATCAGATTTACATGACACCATTGTAATGTAGGATCATACACTAGCTCTGCCAGACTGAGGCTGGTATCCTCATGAGTTATAACAATGTCATAAGCCCAGGATATGACATCATAATTACACCAATTCACTTTAACTGGAGGTGCCTCCCAAAACTTACTTTTTAAGTCATGCAGCCCCCAACAGAGGTATTTCTGAGGCCCTAGAGAGCAGGTAAATGAGTGATGATATGTCCAACCCTCTCCCAGTAGTAGGGCACACCGAGAAAGCTGCCTGAAATAACTTTCTCTGAATAAATTTTGCCAAGGAGACCCTGTGATAGGATCACCATAAGTTGGAGTTTACTCAAAGGCACATAGCAACAACAAACAGAAGGAAAAATAGCCTGGCATTCTCTTGGGAACTTTACACTAGAATAAACTGGGATTTTGCAAACATACCTACTTTTTCTGATGTTCCCTAATGAGTTATCCAGTATCCACAATCTAACACATCCACATGCAACAGTTTTGCCATGCTGCATGATGGCTGATGGATGGCACGCAGGCACAGCTCTGACTCCCTACTCAAATGGTTCTAGGGATGCACCAGAAAAGCTTTGTTGTGCCTTTGCCTGGCTCCCTCTTTGCTGGTTTTGCTTCGTCTTTGCCCATGTAGGTATCATGGTAGAATGTTATACTCTGCCAGCTTCAAGTAAGATGTCACTCATACCTTCTCCAAACATAAGCTTCAGTCTGCAATATGTGGAATGGGTACTTCTCCCATCCAGTCTCATACCATTTGCAAATTCCATCCATTTCTTTCAGGATCGATCCATTGGACTTCAAGATGAGAAAACACCTGAGTGTGATGAAGATTTGCTCCATGAAACAGGGTGCAGCAGTTCACCCAGCCTCAAGCAGGACAGTTAAATAGGAAGATCACATTAATAATGCATTCCGTATTGTAAAGATAACAAAAACACAGTGGGGGAGGCCAGCCTTGTCACGAATTACCATGCAGATGTTTAATTGGAAATCTAAATAATGTATTAGGCTCTTGGATTTGGAGTCCACTGCTGACGCTCCACTGATCTGTTTCTGGATCAGCGAACGGTGAGATGAATTTCCAGGGATGAACTCAGCAATTGCTTTGCTCTTAACGCGAAGACAAACATTGTTAACATTTTGCTTGTTTGTTAGTACAACAGAACAAGAGCTTGACTCCTGGGCCCTGCATCCCAATCTGTTCATGTTCAAAATAAAATAAAGTAAAATAAAAATCCAAGGATAAGGCAGTGAACACACTGTCTGTTGGGTTTCAACAAAGAGATTTGTAGGTTGTTTTTTTTGTGTGTGTGTGTGGGAAATAATATAGAAATACCTACTGTGATCCTAATGGAATTAACATTAAGTCAAAGGAAGAAAGGAGGGTGGGAAGAATTGAGAGAAGAGAGAGAGAGAGAGATGTTGTTGTTGAAGGAGAGCAATTAAACCTATATTCTAAACCGTTTTCCTGTTCTATTGAGCCATGAGTATTTTTAACAGTAACTTATTTCTTATCTCCAAAAATGGAGACAAATCACCAATCTGAATTATAATGCACTCTGGTTTTGGAGTGCTGAGAACCTCTAGCACTGTGGTGAGAAGGCGGGTTAGAGCCAGCCTTGGTAACAACCAATCAGGACTGAGCTAACAACAACCAATAGAATGTTGGGCTGTAAGGGGGGGAATTCTCTTAGGAACAGATAGGGTTTGGATTCCAGACAGTGAGGGTCTGGTGGTGAAGGCTTCAGAGTGGAAGAGGGTAAGGTCCAGAAGAGAGGGGCCTAATACCCATAATAAACTCAAAGTGAGGGAGTTAATAAAGAGAATATCCTGAGGGGTATTGATAGCCTTAGAGGCTGATAAAGGTACCCAAAGAAGGGCTTAGAGTGTCCTGTGGGGGTAATTGAAAGTGTTCCAAGGAAAGGAGTGTTTTAGAGTATTATTATTTGTAACTGTAACCAATTATAACAAGTGCAGCAAGACCAAGTGAAATATTGTTACTTGTATCGTAAATAAATTTTTGTTGTTACTTTATGAAACACTTGTCTACAGTGTGAATGAATATCCATGTTACTAAACCTTATACAAGATTGGTTATACCAAAGAGTTTTAGAAGAGAAGGTTGGTGAAGGAGTGGCTCTTTGCATAGGGTGGTGGCAGCTGTGGGACGAAAAGGGTCCATAGTGTGGCCACAAAAGAAAAAGAAAAAGTGTGCATGACATAACTTGGTGGCCAGTGGTGGGATACGAAAAGATGCAGTGGCTAAAAGTGTCTTAGAGGCCAGGATACGAAGGAATTCAGTGGCTGGAAGTGTGCTGAAAAGGGTGCTTAAACATTGGTGTGAGAGGGTTCTGAGTTTGAGTTACCAGAAACCCAAAATTTGATCTGAACTTCAGAGAGAAAGGTCCAGAGGTTTGAGGTTAAAGTAAAGGTGTTAGTGACAGTAGGAATGATCTCTGAAGTAATTGTCAAGGGTAATTTGTAGGAGATTACTTGGAAACTGACCATACTGGAAAAAGTTTTGGTACCAGTCCTTGAGGTAATTTGCTGAGATAATTGTAGGGGACTGTGAAAAAAAAGAGAGAGAGATAAAGCAACCGAGTGAGAGTGGGCAAAGTCACTCCATATCTGAAAAGGTACCCAAGCCAGATCTTAGAAAAGTGATTTCTGAGGTAAAAAAATTGGAGTAAAGTAGGAAATCACTGGTTTGCCGTTAAGATCTATGTGTTACCTTAATAAACAACTGATTAAAAAGTAGTTAAGAGTATTTCCTGAGATAAAAGTTTTGGGTAGTAGTAAGGAAATACTATAAAAATGACTCCTAAGAAAGTAAAACCCACTGGGACAGAAGCAGAAGTGGTGAGAGAAGAATTGGTAGCAAGCTTGGACACCTCAATATCCGAATCATAGGAGAGTGTGGAGATTTGGAAAATAAAAGAGAATGGAATTAGCTAGACTTGAAAATGAAAGGCATTTAAGAGAAAAAGAAATAGAAAAAGAGCTTGAAAAGGAAAGAATAAGGTTAAGACAAGCCAAACTGGGAAAAGAAAGAGAACAAACATTAAGACAAGCAGAGGTTGAAAATGAGAAAATTTTAAGAGAGAGGGAATTTGAGAGGGAAAAAATGAATCATCAGTTGAGATTGAGGCAAATGGGAGAGCCAGTATCTCAAATACAAACTGTTACTGAGGTAAATAGGTTGCTTCAACTTGACATGAAGAGACTCCCATGATATTACAAAGGAGATAACATTAACCCCTTCTTCACAAACTTTGAGAGAACTTGTGAAGAATTGAAGATAAAGGATGAGGAACGAATGAGTTATTTAAGATCACAAATTTGTGGAGGATTATCTGAAATATATGCTGAAATGAGGGCAGAAGAGGCACAGGACTATAATTTGTTTAAACAGATGGTAAAACAGAGATTTGGATTGACCCCAGAACACCATCGAAGGGAATTTAGAGGTTTAAAAAGAAAAGGGGATGAAACATATGCTTAGATAGGATGTCGATTGGACTATCTATTAAAGAGTTAGATAGATGGATCGAAAGTGACTTCAAAAGAGGAATTACAGAATTTAATTGGGTTGGAGCAATTTTACAGTATTATCCCTCAAGAATATAAATGGTTGGTACAAGATCAGAAGCCTCATACAGTGGTTGAAGCAGCCAAGATGATGGACGATTTAGTTTTAATAAGAGAAGAAGGGGCCAGAAAAATGTCAAAACCTTAGGTAAAATCTTAGGGGAATGACAAAAAGAATTATAAAAACTGGCAAGCTTCAAAGGACAGATTTGGTGATGGGAGAAGTTTTAGGCCCTGGCAACAAGGATGAACAAATGAGGCTAAAAGGAAAAGTTTTGGGTCGAGAGAGTGTGACTCTGAGGAAAAAAAATAGAAGTAACTGGACTAGAGAAAGTCACCCAGATATGAATTATAAAGCATGTTATGAATGTGGTAAACAAGGACATTTGAAATATAATTGTCTGAATTACATAACAGAGAAAAAAAGTCGTGTCAAAGCAGCATATTATGTAAAATCAGTTAAGCCTACAAATAAAGAATGTTGCCACAAGGACAGTTCTGAGCCTGCAGTTGCCACGGAAATGACAGTTGAGAGAGTGACTGACTCTATAAGTTCACAGTTACCAAGAGTTTGCTTTGCAGTATCGCAGGGGTAGGCAACCTTTCCCCTTTAAGGGCTGAGGGACTTCAGCTCCCAGAATCCCAGGAGCTATTGGCCAACATGGGACTATTGGCCAACATGGCTGAGGCTTCTGGGAGCTGAAGTCCCTCAGCCCTTAAAGGGGAAAGGTTGCCTACCCCTGCAGTATCGACTGCACCTCAGGAACATAGCTCACAGGAGCACAAAGAAATGATATAAATAAACAATACTTGTATTTGGGGTTATAGAAACCCGAGAGCAGAAGTCTGTATAATTAAACCACACTTAGTAGAGCCGCAATACATGTGCCCAGTGAGACCATGGTTTTAAAGCAGGGATAGGCAACCTTTCCCCTTTAAGGGCTGAGGGACTTCAGCTCCCAGAAGCCTCAGCCATGTTGGCCAATAGTCCCATGTTGGACAATAGCTCCTGGAATTCTGGGAGCTGAAGTTCCTCGGCCCTTAAAGGGGAAAGGTTGCCTACCCCTGTTTTAAAGGGTTTAGGAGGACCTGTGTTTTCAGTTCCCGGTAGCCCAGTTAAACATCACCTTTAGAGATATAAGGTACAGTGGAAGTTTACAGTTCACGATGATATTGCAGTACTCTGTCTTATTGGAAATGATTTAGATAAATACCTTAAGTATGCCTTAGTTTATAACTAGACAACAAGAAAGAAAAAGTTCCTCAGAACAAGCCAATCTAATACATCAGGGGTAGGCAACCTTTCCCCTTTAAGGGCCGAGGGACTTCAGCTCCCAGAATCCCAGGAGGTATTGGCCAACATGGGACTATTGGCCAACATGACTGAAGCTTCTGGGAGCTGAAGTCCCTCGGCCCTTAAAGGGGAAAGGTTGCCTACCCCTGTAATACATGAAGAGGAAAAAGGAAAAAATTAGTAATGAAAGACGATATTAATATGACTGATACATATGAAGGAGAAGTGACTGAGGTGATCAATACCAAAGAGATCACAAAATTTAGTCAGGATCAAAAGGATGATAAAAGTTTAAAACCTTTGTTCAATCTAGCTGAGGAAGAAGACAGAGGGGGGAAGCAGAGGGCTAAAAGGGCCGTTTTGGGGGCAAGGAAGGGGAGGGGCACCCGCATGGTGGGCGCCCCAACCCCTTCCCGAAGGCATCGTTGGAGCGCCAGCCCCTCCGCATGGCCGGTGCTCCGACGATGCCTTCCCGCCGCAGCGTTCGCACACGCTGCGGTGGAAGAGTCAGCAAAGGTGTGCCGCCAGCCTTTTGTGGTGCACCTTCGGTGACTTGTGGAAGGAGTGCTATTTTAGTGCTCCTTCCAGGGGCAGTGAAGCTGAGCCGCGGGGCCAAGGTGTGCAGATACCTCAGCCCCGCGGCGCAGCTTCCCGGGGCGGCCCATGGCCGCCCGTCTGCTTCCCCCCAGAGTTAAGTGAGGAACATCCTCACAAATTCAGGATAATACAGTATAAAATATACAGAGAAACATTGAAGTACGAACATAATAGTCAGAAAGAGATCCATAGACAATTGGTTGTCCCCCTAAAATATAGAACTAAGGGGCTATGCAGACAGGCAAGAAAAGGTGACCTGAAGTTTCCTTTTCTCTAAGCTGCAGCAACTGCACTGCCTGCCCTGAGGTTGCCCTAAATGGGTATGAAGCAACTGCACTGGGGGGAGTCAATGCAGCTTTTCCGAGGCTGTATTGAAGCACCAGCAACTGCACCGCCAGCCCCAAGGATGCCGCAAAGGGAGACAGAGCAACCACATGGGCCGGCAGCAGCTGCTTTAATTTTTTTTGTTCTGAAACGCATGTGCACATGCGCAGGAACATCTCTCCATACCTGCGCATCTGTGCAGGAAAACATCCCTGCACACCTGCACAGAACCTGTCATACACCCACAGATCATGCAAGGATTCACTGACCTCTGCTTCCCCCCAAGTAGTGGGTGCCGTAGACAGGTGCCACTGTTTGATAGTGCCACCCTTGGGGCGAAGGAACAAGTTTGTCAACTGAAAAGGCACCTATTCCATTGTCCTCCACAAAACATGTCCCACACAGATCAGGAGAGAGAGGAGAGGTACATGCAAGGGAGGTTTGTGTGGACAGACTTGATACATGCAGCTGGTGGTCATGCAAGGGACAGGGTCAACAGGACACACTGACAAACATTATTCCAGGAGCCCCCCCCATCATGCCATGTCTTATGCACACCTGCACACCTGCACAGAAGAAGTCACAAAAGCCTCTTTCATGCAAACTGCTGTGCATGCTGACAGGAAGCGTACAAGCAACAGAATGAATTTATTGTCATAACAGAGGACAGTTGCTAGGGCATATGATGAGGGTTACAATTAAGATTAGGGTTAGGGCTCTAATATTCAAGTGCACCTGCACCAGTGCATCCACACCTGGAAGCATAGGGTGCTTTAAATTAAAGCTTGCATCGTACGGTGCATGCTCTGGATTGCCAACTCAATTTCTGCCGCATGTGTGATGGTGCATTTATATGGCTGTTTTCTGGTGCATCAGTGTCGCTGCATATATATATACACACATGCGAAGGTGCGCAACTTCACCAAAGGAGTGGAAAAAAGTGGCTCCTTTTTAGAGCGCACTTTCATAGGAAGAGGCAGGTAGGGGGCGCGTTTTTGGCATGCGTTATTTAAAGACCATGCCTTCAGGTCAACCCCAAAACAACCCTTTTAGCTCGTGTGCATCCTCCCCTCAGATATTAAAATTGGCCCATGTGAGCTCATTCATAGGTCATTTAGGAATAAAGAGAACTACCCAAAGGATATTTCTGAATTGCTATTGGCCAAAGATGGGAAAAGATATCAAACACTTTTGTAAGTCTTGTGACAGTTGCCAGAAAATGGGCACAGGCAAAGACAAAACTAGAGCCAAGCTCTGTTCCATGCCAGTGATATCACAGCCATTTCAGAGAGTAGGGGTGGACATAATAGGACCATTACCACAAGTGACTCGAGAGGAAACAGATATAGACTTACTATAGTAGATTATGGGGGGAAGCAGACCAGGACGTCGGGGACACCCTGGGACAGTGCGCCGCAGGACCGCGGCAGCCGCACCGCAGCGCACCGTTGGTGCCTCTGAAAGGAGCGCAAAATCAGTGCTCCTTTCAGAAGACAGGGAAAGTGCGCCCTAAATGCATCGGGCGCACTTTCCCTGGCTTTTCCACCGCAGCGTGTGAGGACGCTGCGGCGGGAGGTTGCCCTTGGCGCACCGACCGTGCGGAGGGCCGGCAGCTCCGAGGGCAACCTCGGGAGGAGGAAGGGGCTGCACCTCCTCTTCCTTGCCTCAGAGACAACCCTATTGGTCGTCTGCCGAGGCCCTATGCTACCAGGTATTCAGAAGCAGTAGCTTTACGAAACATGGAAACAACTTCCATAGCAAAAGCTTTAGTAAATGTTTTTTGTAGATTAGGATTCCCGAGTGAAATAGTTTCAGATTTAGGGAGTTCTTTCACTTCCAAAATAATGCAGAAACTATGGGAAGTCTGTGGAATCAAACATTTGACTACAACAGCTTATCACCCAGAAAGTAATGGGCTTGTGGAGAGATTTAATGGAACTTTGGTCAGAATGATCAAGACTTATATAGCTGAAAATAAAAATGATTGGGACAATAAGCTTCAGCGTCTGTTGTTTGCTTATTGAGAAGTACCGCAAGAAAGCTTTGGTTTTAGTCCATTTGAACTAATGTTTGGTTGCAAAATGAGAGGACCTTTAGATCTTATTTGATATGAGTGGGAGAATCTGGATGTAAAAGAGACTGAAGATGTAGTGACTTATATACAGAACCTGATGACATCTTGAAAGGAAGCATTACGGTGTGCAGGAGAAAATTCAAAGTCAGCTCAAAGTAAACAAAAGACTTGTTATGATAAAAAGGTGAGAAATAGATTTTCCCCCCCCTGGAGATGAAGTTTTGATCTTCGGCCATGAAAGAAAATAAGTTACAATATGCATGGATTGGTCCAGTTCTGATATTTGAAAGGATCAATAATCTAAATTATATAGTGGACTTGGGGAGTGAAATTAGTTGTAAATTGATTCATGTTAATATGTTAAAACCTCATCAAAGAAGGGAAAATTTGGTTCTATATGACATCAAAGAAGTTGGAGATGTGGAAATTCCAATTCCAAAGTGGGACCTTGGGGAAGTTTTGGGAGGAGGGATACAGGTGGTTAACCTTGACCCTTCCCTTGCTTCTCATCAAAAGGAAGAAATAATTGGTCTGCTGAATAAATACAAAGCTATTTTTCAAATTTACCCAGTAGAGTAAAAAGGATGTATCATCATATTAGGACATGAGAAGTTGGTCCTATTGCCACCTCACCATATAGAGCAATGGATCATTTGGCCGACATAATTGCTTATGAGATTGAGGTGATGCTTAAAATGAGAACAATTATCTCATTAGATAGTCCTTGGGCGTCGCCTGTAGTATTAGTAGAAAAGGCTGATCATACCATTCAATTCTGTGTAGATTATAGGCGACTTAACAAAATAACTCAGTTGGATGCTTACCCTATGCCCAGGTCTGAGGATTTAATTGAAAAGATGGGCAGGGACCAGTATATTACTACCATAGAGTTGACAAAAGGTTATTATTATTATTATTATTATTATTATTATTATTATTATTATTAAACTTTATTTCTAGAGCGCTGTAATTATACACAGCGCTGTACAAAGTAAAAAAGTTACAAATATAGAAAGTTATTGGCAAGTGCCCGTGTGTCCAAGAGATCAGTCAAAAACTGCTTTTATTACCCATATGGGTTTGTTTGAGTTTACTGTGTATTACCTTTTGGATTGAAGAACACTCCATCTACTTTCCAACAATTAGTAGATAAGATATTGGTTGGTTTAAAACATTACGTAGTGGCTTACATTGACAACATAGGTGTGTTTAGTAATTCTTGGGAGGAAGATATACAACACTTGATGGCAGTCCTAAAGAGATTTAGGGCCTGAATAGACTGCCAGAAATAATCCAGTTTGAGACCACTTTAAGTGCCTTGGATCAGTGCTAGGGAATCACGGGAACTGAAGCTGAAACCATATTTATGGGGAAGAAAATTCATGGTAAAAACAAACCACTCACCTCTATGTTGGTTAAATCACACAAAAGATAATAATGGCAAATTATTAAGATGGGGTCTAATACTCCAAGATTTTGATTTTTCCATTCAGTATGTAAAAGGTAAAGATAATATTGTGGCTGACAGTTTGTCAAGACAGCCAGAACATGGATAAAATTATATATATATTACAATTATATACAATGTAAAGTAAGTATAAAAATGTGTAGTCTGTTTTAAAAAGTGTTATTTAATGTTGTGAATGGTTGGTGGTGGTGGCAGCTGTGGGACAAAAAGGATCCATGGTGTGACCACAAATGAAAGAAAAGAAAAAGTGTGCATGACACTTTTCCCAACAATGAGATTTGTAGTTTTTGTGGGAAATAATAATAATAATAATAATAATAATATAAATAAATATAACAAATAATATAATATAATAATAATACCCACTGTGATCCCAAAGGAATTAACATTAAATCAAAGGAAGAAAGGTGGGTGGGAAGAATATATATATATATATATATAGAGAGAGAGAGAGAGAGAGAGAGAGACGTTGTTGTTGAAGGAGGAGAGCAATTACACATATATTCTAAACAGTTTTCCTGTTTCTGTTGAGCCATGAGTATTTTCAACAGTAACTTATTTCTTACCGCCAAAAATGGAGACAAATCTACCAATCTGAATTATAATGCACTCTGGTTTTGGGGTGTCGAGAACCCCTAGCACTAACTGGCTGAGCTGCCCTTTGGTTAGTGGGAGGATGGAAAAGTGAATTGGTCCAGGTCCCATTGAACTAATGAGAAAGGCTGATAAAATGTGTTATTCAACAATTGAAAGCAAGATTTGAATTGGTTAAGAGGACAAATGGAATTGCAAAAACTAAAACAAAACTAGAAGAAGCTATCTGTTCCAAAAAAACACACACTATTTTGTTATCTAGGTTGTATAAAAAAATTACTAGAAACTTATGTAGAAGAGGAATTAATTTTAAAAAAAACATGATTAAATGGGCCAGAAATTGTGGACAAACAATAGAATTAAGGTAATGGGAAAGGTGACAGAATATAAGGTTAAGATACTCTGCTAGCCAGGATGTTAGAGAGAACTATTATAAAATCTTGTACAAGTGACACCTTCCATCAAATAGAATAAGCAGAATGTATGGAACTGGGACAAATCAGTGCTGTAAACATGAAAAGGAGAAAGGCAAAGGTACTTTACCTTGTGTTGAGGCAAAAAGATATTGGAAAGAAATTCAAACAAATATCAATGAAATGTTAGAAATTAAATTAGAGTATAGACCAGAAATTATGTTACTGAGTATGTTGGAGGATTCTATTGAAAAACAGTATGAAAGAATTATTTTTTACATGTTAACTGCGGATAGATTGATTTATGCTAGATACTGGAAAATAAAAAAGGAAATTCAAATTGATGAATGGATACTCAAACTTTATGATATGATGGAATTAGATTTGCTTTCAAAGAAGTTAAATGAGAATGTAAAAGAAACTACAACAGAAGATTGGGAAAAGTCTATGTTTATTTAAGGAAGAAATGGGGGACTATAGTAACTATTGGAATTTTGGAAAAGTCAATTTTTTGAAAGATGAACTTGGATATTAAGAAGAATTTTGATTGTTGTCTCCTTCTGGGGGGGGGGGAGTACTAGATTTGATAAAACTCAACAAAAGAAAATACCTCATTATATAGAACGTAGAAGAAGGGGGAAAGGAATAAAAAACAGAGTAGATATGGCAAATTTGGAAAAATCAGATGGGTATCAAATAAAGGGGGGAAACCATAAATAAGGTACACAGGGAACAGAAGCAGGAGATATGAATTGGATAGGAGTGTTCCTAAGAAGTAGTGAATGGACTGTTTTATTTGTTTGCATCTGTATTAGTTAGTATTAGTATTTGTTAATCAATGTATTTGTTTATATGTTACTGTGTATATGATTGTGAAAACAAATGTTTCTTTTTTATTTAATAATAAAATTTAATGAAAACAAAACCAAAAACCAAAAAGTGTTATTCTTTAGCTACCACACACATACAAACCAAATTAAAAAAGGGCAAGGTGGATTTCCAGTCACTTCTGAACAGAAAGGTATTACAACACACCTGGGCTGGGTGGCCATTAGTTAGAGGGAGGCAGCTATCTCAGGCCATATAGCCAGGGAGGAGTGGCAGTCAAGGATTTTTTGCCTCACATGCCCAAACAGCCTGGCTAACTTTAGGTACTGTGTACCATGACTTGAGGAAGTGGGTATCTGGTGTCACTTGTTGTGCCTCAGCTAGTAAAATGTCTTGAACCAGTCCTGCATCACATGGCAGCAAGCACGCAGTAGGCTTGGTTGAATTCCAGATGCTTTCAGTGAAACCTCTGGTTTCTGTATCAAGGAATCTAAACCCAGGAGGAGGTTCTTCTCCAATCATTTCTGACTGTCTGTTCTGGGCATCCAGCACCTTCTCAATAGTGGTCTGTGATCATCTTGGCTGGAAGGGAAAGGTGGCTTATGGAAGGGGAAGCTGGATAAACAATACATGAACCAACCAATTCAGATTTCATCTTCCTCCTTCTTTGTTTGCAGTGACATTGCGGGAGGATTCCTTCACATTAAACGTCATACTGAACTGAAGAGGCACCTTTCATGTTGGTTCTAGAGGGTTTCACTCTATCATGTTTGATAATATGCTGGGCGGGGGAGGGGAGAGTGTAGCATCTAGCAAATGTTGTAGCAAACCCTGTGTGAAGTTACAACAGGAGGAAATATGTTAATGATGGGCTCTTGGATGAATGATATCAAACCCTGTCTTCCAGTTAAGCAGCTGTTCAAGGATGAAAAATGGCAGGCACAGTATGTTGCAACCAGGCTCATGTGTTTAGGCTGGGGTGGCCAATGGCTCTATCATGGCTTGGGGGAATTCCATCTCTGTTTTAAAGCCACATCTCCTGCAGTTGCTTTGGGTTGTACATGAGCCATCCAGGTGTTGCACCTCGTTCTTGGCAGAGCTTTGGTACTGGAGGAGCTCCTGTACACAACCTGGAGCAACTGTGGAAGAAGTGCCCATAAAAGCAAGAATAAATTCATCACTCTTGAAGCAAGGAACCCACTAGCTTCTCCTAGTTTAGGCAATAAAAGTGGTATGTCCATATTATACTCCAACAGCAATATCTTTAAAAGCATGTTGATGACCTACTCCAGTGGCTCCCAATCTTTGGTCCTCCAGATGTTTTGGTCTTTAGCTCCTATAATTCCTGAATCTTGGCCTAATCAGCTAGGGCTTCTGGGATCTGAAGCCCAAAACAAATGGAGGACCAAAGTTTGGCTCAAGTTGCACTGAATACAATGGCATAATAACATGGCATATATAGATGTGCTTACTGTATATACTCATGTATAAGTCTAGAAATTTTAGTCAAAAAATCGACCCCAAAAACCTGAGTCAACTTAGCCATGGGTCAATGTAAGTACTGTACTTTAACTATTATTTAAAAAGTGACCATCCCCTGGTGAAAGGCAAAAATGTAATCTGTCCAGGAGTCACTGATCCCCTTCTACTTTCTCATCCATCCATCCTTTATTTTGATCGCAAACAGTTATGCCTACTGGGATTTTGTAAGTTATTTGGCATTGTTTTCTTTTGCTTCATCCTTTAGATCCTTTGTTACATGCCCCTAAATTTCACCCTCATCTTATCCATGGGTCATATCAAAATCCATAATTTTGACCCCAAAACCTTCCCTTGACTTATACATGAGGTTGACTTATAGTAAAATATATGCAGTATATAAAATGACAAAATAAAGATTTGCTTTTTGGAATTTATATATATTTAAAATATTTTCAAGCTGTGGATGCTTGAATCTGTGGATGAAGAATCCATGGATATGAAGGGCTGACTGCACCAGTCAAACATGGGGCTGAAACGTGGTTTCAGGACATGAAGTGTTGATGAGATACGGAAAATTAATTCTAATCGGAAAGAGTCAAATGCGTCCATTTGTTCTCATATGACCACAGTCCTTGTGACCTGTGCTATTAAATTTTCATGAAATAATTGCATAAGGTATTTGATTAGAAAATCAAAACAGACACACACCAGAAGATGATTTTATTTTTATTAACCTTTTATTTTGTAGGAAAGTATTTTTATTTTTTATTTTTGCGTCTCAACAGATGAAATTCATAACCTTGTTTTCTGGTAAGACAATTCAAACATACAAATCAATTACAACAATGTGCTTTTCAGCTTTTTTGTCATTTAAATAACCAACAGTTTTGAAGGACACAGACAATAGGGCTTTAGCAGAACAATGGTACAATTAAAACAGTTTTTGGTGGAAAGCAAATGTCAATAGCTGAAAGAGAAAATGAGGAAGAGCATTCTAATGTGGTGGTTGTTGTTTTGGTTGGCAAAGAGTCAATTAAAAAAAAAATTAAAAATATTAGTGAAGAAAAGGGCAGTGCTTACAATTCCTTCCTGAGGGAAATCAGCAAAGAATTCTTTACACTGAAACAACACAGGTAGTGATAGGGCTGTCAAATCAAAAAGAATAAATCCCTCACAATAAAGTATGTCAGCCAGTCTCCATGCTCATTTTTTCTTCACAGCATAATAAAAGTTGCTTTTAAAATATCCCCTTCCCCAATGAATAGCTTGCTATTATCTTAATATCTATTATGTCATGTGTATATTCATTCCTTGGTTAGTATTTGTCCAAACGTCTCCTCCTGTGCATAATAATGGGAAAAATAATACATTTCATACACCTGACATTTGATGCTGCTTCTCATAATTCAGAAGTACAGTACGGAACATTTCATATCTTTAATTAGTCATTATCTTCACAAGATCCTTGCAAAGGGGCAGTACTGCATATCCAGTTTATGTGCAGTTTCTCATTCCTGACACACCAACACTGAGACCCTTCAGTAACTCTCATCCATTTACATCATAAAATTTTGGATATTCTGGTCCATACAAATATATCATCTATGTGCTAGCCCTCAGTAAGGAACTTCAATGAGAGAAAACAAGAGAAGTCATAATAATATCAGCTTCAAGGGAAATAATGCCTTAAGAAGGCCTTTCCTCTGAAAATAGGGGTTGCTGGCTTTAGATGGTTACTGGGATTCCATGCTGTAGTAACACCCACCTTAGTCCTTTTACCACTGAAAAAAAGTATCACGCTTGATTTGCACAAGCAGCTGATGAAACGATTAAACTGTTTGAGGACTGTTCCACTTTTTACTCTCTGTGGTGAGTAATAACCTGGAAGACAGCTCTTCCAAAGGTGGTCATACAAATGTGGGATTCCCTTTTTATTAGATTTTTGCCCCCTCTTTATTAGATCTTGAATATCATCTGAAAAAACTCCCAAATATTGGATTGATTTTACCTTGGCTTTTGTACTTTATTATCTATCCATTGGGTTTTTAATGATAACTTCTTACTGAAGACAATCATCATCATGAACATGACCACCTTCTTCCTCCTCCTCCTCCTTCTTCACATCTTTGTGGGCTGCAATGGAAAAACTCATTCATACTTTTTTTAAAAGTGTGGAGAGTGATGTATTTTATAATACATCATAGGGATGGAAAGAATGACCACAATCCTCTAGCACAGTCTATGTTATGTACCTTTACTTACACTTAGCTATGTGACACAGAGACTTAAGAAACCCTGTTAGTGAATGGTGAAGATGTGTAACAGGACACTGGCAAGAGTGTCGTGATGCACATCATGTTCTACCAATGTACATTGGCACTTCCTAGCTGATTTCTCGATCTACAACAGTCCTGATGAGCATAGTACATTGGTCCCATTGTGGATTGTTCCTGATGCACACCAGTCACTTTGCTGGCTGTCCTATGTAGCAAAGTATCAGCAGCCCCTTACTGCATATGGATATCATAGAAGTGCCAAATTCTAATTCCCACAGATGTAAGTCCACTTAGAAAGATGGAAGTCCCTTACAGGATTCCAGTTAATATTAAAAAGACAAATAAGTTAAAAAAAACACAGTTGAAAATGTATTTTTGAATGTTAAACAATACTGGCAAGGAGAATCGTAGACTGATAAGTATCTTTAAAATCAGGACTAATTCTACCCAAAATTCACTTTTTAAAACAATATTATTTTCTTTGTGGAAAATGCTTTTTTTCTGTGTAAAAAAAGACAGGGTTTTTTGTTGTTGTTGTTCAGAATAAGTCCCCAACTATAGTATTTTCTATACACAAAACAGCATTTCCCCCAACTACAGGATATTCTACATAGAATTTGCACAGACATTTTATTTTCTGCCCAGAAAATGCTGTTTTGGGTGCAGGAAATGCTGTTTTTTATGCAAAAGAAATGTGTGAATTTTGTGAAGACTGAGTCCTCAACTACAGATTTATTTATTTTTTGTAGAAAAAAATAGAGTATTTATGTGTTCTGCACAGAAAATGCTGTTTCCTGTGCAGAAAGTGACTTTTTTCTGCACAAAATGTGAATTTTGTGCAGAATAACTCTCAAATTTTGAATAGTCTTCAAAACTGTGCAGTCTTTGAAGTCTTCCTTGCAGCAGGAATAAAATGTTGAAATTACTTGTTGCTTCCTTTCAAAACAAAATTAGTTAGGAATGATAAGTGATTCTCTGCAGGCAAAGGAAAACAGCAGGTCAGGGTCATGATCAGTCCAGACCTCTTCCCATATACTAGGGTTTTATATATATAAAGTGTTTTAAATAAACACTTTAAAAAGGGTGATTTCACCTGCATCATAAAGGCATATTTTGTCCAGTAACAGTTTTATCACTGCATTTGCTGACTGTGTACACTAGCTAGGCCTCAGTTATGGCTTGCCAGGATTACAGAAGTTTATAGCCAGCAATTAAAATGATGCTAATGTTACTTTTTTCTATGCTGATTTCTTTCTTTGGGGTTAGCAGCTTCCTGGTATGAGCCAGGCTTTTGTTGGACCCAGCTACCTGGGGCTGAAGTGCTACTACCATATATTGGCCTTGACTGCTTGAATTCTGCTCATTGCTGTAGTTGTTGGCAACCTTTGTCATCAACTGTGGTGGTTTCTATGGTGCAGGTGGGTGTCCGACTGTCCAGCTGTACCACACAGGCAGATAGGACAAAGGGAAAGCCAACATATTAATTCTGGACAGGGCATCTTTTTTTTTTTAAATAGACCCCTGTGAAGTGGCAAGCTGTAAAGTCTTGTACGGTGACACCTAGTCGACACCCAGTCACTTCTGTATCTCTTAGGTCTTATACATGCAAACAGCCACATGGGTGAGCCACTTGAAATGCAGCAGCATTTCTGGCAAAAAGCATCTCTATGAAGCAATGTCTTTTGTACTTCTCATGGTTTCAATCACACTGCCCAAAAACTTCATTTTGGAGGGTGGGTGAACATTGGAGAGTTGAAAGCACATGGCCATAGTCATCCAAACAACATTGGGAATGACCAAAATAAAGCAGTCCACAGACCTGACAAATATATCCCCTATAGTTGCTACCACATACAAATATATATTAGCCCTTCAGCTTTATACCAAGACAAATCCTGGTCCAATCAAGAAAGTATTATCAATGATTAGTGCTGGGTCTCCTGGCTTTCAGATACCATTCCCCAGCCCTACCTGGAGATACCAAGGACAGAACTTGAGACCTTCTGCAATGCAAAACATAGGCTCTGCACCAGGTTACTATCTATCATTTGAGGTACACCAATACTTTGCAATGGAGGAAACGGAGAACAGTTTAGATCACACAAGCCTAACTGCCTCATCTAGTCATGGACAAGAGTTGTCTGTTTCTTACCCAATGCTTTAGGCAAGTGGCTATTTTCCAATCTGGCCTTGCAGTTCAAACAGACATTAATGTGGTGTCTCCTTTATAGGAAACAAGGTGCTAGACATTGTACACAGTGTCTTACCCTATTGCCTGGAGTTGCAAATAAGTATTAAGACACAGTCTTTCAAGTACATATTAGTAAATTTTCTCTCCTATATGAAATGAAAGTGGAGGAGCAGGTATTAAACTTGGATCCTCAAAAATTGCACTGTTAATCTACCAGATGACAACACTCATTTCTATGAAAAGAAACCCCATCAACTTTAAATAGTATGAATTGTCATCAGTACAGAGGAGGAACTAGATGGAACAGGACCTTTGCATAAAGCAGGGGTGGGTCACTTCCTGTTGTCAGCAGGTCAACTGGCATCCCTACATCCTACAAGAAGCCACCCTACTGCTGCTGAAATTCAGAGGTTACCACCAAAGTTCTTCTGCTACTGCATTTGAGGTCAACATAGTGTGGGAGCAAGCTAGAGTATTTAACATAGAGTCTTTCAGACTAGTAGGGAAGACTAGTAGGAAAGAACATCGTTTTCTCTTTTGGAAGGGTCCAGGAGCCTAGTAAGGTAATGACAAAGGGAAGGAACATATATTGGGCCATAGAATATAGAAAACATTCAGTATGAAGAGAGGAATATTTACTTCTTACATCAGAATCACTGTTTCCTAGCATGTCACTAAATCTGTGAAGTACTCCACAAACATATCAGTAAAATTCTATTGATTCCAGTCATACAGTCGCCCCTCCGTTCTTGTGGACTTGAGATCCTTGGTTCTGAATATTCATTGAGAGGTGACCTTTGTTAAGATCAATGGGGCGTGCCCCATTCAAGCCTATGGGGCTTGAATATCGGCAAGTCTCTGTTTTCACAGGTGTGTGTGTCTGAAACAGATCCCCTGTGAAAACAGAGGGCCAACTGTAAATATATTAAAATTAAGTGGGGAGGAAAACATTTTCAGTTACGATTTAGAAAAGAGATACCTACCTACTAGTAGCTATTGTCCAATGTTTATTGTAAAAGTGAAGCAGCAGCTGGAAAAGTAAATAATGATACTAGTTTGAATCAGGATCCCTGAGGCTCCTGAATCAGGATTCCCTCTTTTTATGCTTTGTTAAATGAACAATAATTCCATATGCTGTTGTGTGTCTTCATATTATTTCCAACTTACAGTGCCTTGAAGATGAACCTGTAATGCAGTTTTCTTGGCAAGATTTGTTCAGATTTGGTTTTGCCTTCCTCTGAGACTGAAAGAGTCTGATTTGCCCAAGGTCACCCACTGAGTTTTCATGGCTAAGCATGGATTTGAACCCCATCCTCCAGAGTCATAGCCCAACACTCAAATCATTACACCACATTGATCTCTCTATAGCAATTTATTATTTAGATGCTTTGTTAAAAAAAAAATCTCCAAAAACTCCTTATGGGGAAAAATTAAGATACATTTGAACTAATGATGAACACACAAATTGAAATAAATTGTCAAAAACATTTCAAAAGCATTCTAAATCATGGCAGAAGACAAAACAACACTAAAAACAAATAATCCTAAAATTAGGAAATGACTCATATAAGGATGAAATTTTGAGAAATATTTTGCATATATTTCTCATGTTTAGTTTGGCAACTATCAATGCAAGCCACATCATCATTAATTTTATATGCTACTGTTTTGCTAGGAAAGTCTGAGCCCTTAACCCAGCCTTGTAAATACAGTTGCCCCTCCATTTTCATGGGGGATCCATTCCCGACCCCCCAACCCATGAAAATAGAAAAACATCAATATTCAAGCCCCATTGGCTTGAATGGTGGCACGTGCCTGTGGGCACCCACGGGTATGCGCCACGGGCGCAAGCTCCATTTTAATCCGCTCCATTTGCCCCCCATGAATGGGTGAGGGATGCGGACTCAAAGTCTGCAAAAATGGAGGGGCAAATGTAAGAACAAAAAAATTAGTAGCCTAGATTGGAATTCTACAGTGCTTCTAGTGCTTCATTGCTTCTAGCCTCATATTGGGGTAGTTAAAAAGAAATTAACTTCCACCAAGCAGAATGCAGAGGAGGGACACATTGCTCTGTACATAATAATAATAATAATAATAATAATAAGTTTTATTTATATTTCCTACCTCTCCCTACAGATCGAGGTGGGATTACACAATAAAATGAATACAATGTACAAAATATAAACAATAAAGTAATAAAATCAGAACAATAATAATAGATTAAGAGAATAGAATACAATATAATAAAATAAATGAAAATAAAATTAAATAGGATAAAATAAAACAAAATAGCCGATCATTGTCAGAGTCTAAAAATCTGGAAGATCAGATGGATAGGCCCACCGGAAGAGCTCCATCTTAAGTGCCTTCTTGAAGGCTTCTAGAGTAGTAATAAGACGGATCTCCTCTGGCAGGCTGTTCCACAACTTGGGAGCTGCGACCGTAAATGATTTTTGGGAAGTCATGGTAAGTCTAGTTTTATGGTGTTCTAATAACTTCTTCCCAGATGTTCTGAGAATGCAGGGCGGATTATGTGGGGAGAGGCGTTCCTTCAAGTAACTTGGGCTCAAGCCATGTAGGGCTTTAAAGGTAATAACCAACACTTTGAACTGCACCTGGAAGCTAATCGGCAGCCAGTGAAGAGATTTTAATACAGGTGTTATATGGTCCAACTTAGATGTTCTGGTGACCAATCTGGCTGCCGCATTTTGAACCAATTGGAGCTTCCAAACGTGGTACAGAGGTAGCCCCATGTAGAGCGCATTACAGAAATCCAAATGAGAGATTACCAGGGTAAGTACTACTGCTTCAAGGTCCTTTTGGTCCAGGTAGGGATGCAGTTGGCGGATCAACTGAAGTTGATACCAAGCACTCCTGGACATCGCACCCACTTGAGATGACAACTGTAAAGATGAATCCAGGAGTACTCCCAAACTGCGTACTTTGTCCTTTAGGGGAAGTGTGACTCTGTCCAGGATGGCAAAGCTCCTTTCCCAGACTTGGGGTACCTATCACAAGTACCTCTGTTTTCTCTGGATTCAGCTTGAGTTTGTTTTCCCTCATCCAGCCCATTACTGATTCAAGACAGGCATCAAGAGGAGTAATACCATCCTTAGTCACTGCAGCAGATGGAGACTTAGGGCCTTTGCAGACTGCTAGAAATAGTGCAAATTGAGTCCAATTTAAGGGTTAGGGTTAGGGAATCATGGGAACTGTATTTTATTGTGGCACCAGAGCTCTCTGACAGAGAAGGCTCAATGTTTCAGAAAAAACCCCAATTCCCATGATTTCCCAGCACTAACCCTAACCCTTAAAGTGGACTCAATTTGCACTATTTCTGGCAGTCTGCAAAGGCCCATAGAGAAGTAAAGTTGGGTGTCATCAGCGTACTGATAACATCGCACCCCATGTCTCCAGATGATCTTTCCCAGCAGCTTCATGTAAATGTTAAACAGCATGGGGGATAAAATGGCGCACTGAGGGATGCCAGATGTCAGCTCTCTTTTTGAAGAGCCGCTATTCCCCAGCATCACCATCTGGAATCTGCCCGAGAGGTAGGACCAGAACCATTGAAGAGCAGTGCCCCCAATACCTAACTCCTCCTTTCCTTCATAACTGGCACAGAAATGAAGCAAGGTGGCAGAGGATGAACATACTCTCTTGCATGGAATTATTGATCACCTGTGACTACCAAATGATTTAGTTTGTACAAGACTGCTTCAATTGCAATAAACCAATATCTATTTTGGAGATCTGTTTCACAACTGGAATCTGAAGAACTGATAACATGGTGGCAGAGAGCTACAAGTGCATGAAAAACAGAAACACAACTTCCATTGTCATTTTAAAAAAAGCCTTCTGATTGGTGTATGTTTGGTTGGTCACTGTGAGTATGTTGAGTTAGTTGGGCCACTGGCACCTGCCTCAAAATTTGTATAAGTGGCCAATATGGGCACCAGACATACTATCTCAAGGAACTCTGGAATTGTAGTCCCTAAAATAAGTATTGTGAGTTCCAATATATCTACCTTTACAATAATAATCACCAAATGAAAAAGAGGATTGATCTCACAGTAGGAAATACATGTAGATGAAGAGGACAAGAAAAGTAACTTTTTTTGTCTGGGTGATCTAGATGCAGTCAGGGCAAGACTTTGGGGGCAGAAGTCCTATGAAATACGCAGGTAGGCCCCTTAAATGAATCGGCCCCTTAAATGAATTAGATCTTGTTTATGACATTTTGAAGCAATATACATCTAAAGGGGGCAGCTTCTCGTAGCATGATTAAGTCCAGACTAGGGAACCGCACTAGCAAATTTATTGTCACCATGTACCATCTAGGAAAATGGAAGGATTAAGGAATCACTTATCATCCAGCTCCTTTGAAAAGGCTAGAATGTTCTTGAACTTGACCAGACCAATATATTAGGTTTTCCAGATGCATCTTGCACCTTGAACAAACTTGTGTTCTGCTCAAGAGTAAGAATTTTCTTATATACATAGTCACTGGAAATAATTCCTCCTCCTCCTCAATCATATCATCCTTTGACCTGAGAGAAGGCATCCACCATTACAATGTATCTTTCACACTAAAGACCTGAAAGATGATTGCTAATTTTCACCTTCAAGATGTGATCTCATTTACAACTCAGTGGTTTAGATCAAGTCTACAAAAGCATATACTACAACCTCTTTCTCACAGTTAGTCTTAAAGGTGCTAGAAGATCCCTTTGCATACTGTTATTCCAGACTAGCACTGTTATTCAAGACTAACATGGCTATATCTCTGAATTCTACCTTCATGTGGAAGTTACACAAACAATCTGCCTCAAGGGCCAGGTAGAGTTCACCCAGGGCTTGTGCCACCAGAAAGGACGCATTTGGAATCCATTTAAGAGAGATATTTTGTAACTGTGCCATCTCTTTTTACCATATTGCGGGTAACGAGAAGAGCATTTCTACCTGATATTCTTTTGCAGCTCTTTAACAACACAAATGTTTCCTTAAAAGCTCAGCCATCACTAAAACACAGATAAAATATTTGTCCTTGAAAATCAAAAATGCTATCTCTCATTGCAGTAAACTCTTTGCATCCCATTGCTTGTTCTGTTGCTCAGAGAAGGAAATCTCAAGAGGGCATTAAAGGAGATGCATTGCACTGACTTCTATGAAAAAATGACCATCTTTTAAAAGAGGAAATGCTGTTTGTTTCTTAGCGATAGGCAAACTTTGCATAATGTATGTAACCTGCTAGTCTTTATACGTTCAACTGATAGCATGTACCAAAGGGAATAGATTAGCTGTGTGTGCGTGCACGTGTGCGTGCTCGCACACACACACACATGTACATGTGAAAAAATGGTTATGACTGGACTTGTGTCATCCCATGTGCTATCTTTAATGCACAAATAGCAAAGTACTTGGGAAATAACTTAGAAAATAAGAAGTCCCTCTTTCAAAGAGATGAAGTAAATAAGCCCTTCCAGCTGGTGATTACCACTCTAACAAGCTAAATTAATCCCTCAGGTATCAATTACTGATCCGACTCCTGCAATTCAAATACAGACCCCCAGGTACTCAAGCAAGGTGTTAAGTAGCCCATGTCGCATTCACTTTTGTAGAAGATTCATTTACATTTCCTCATTGTTATCAGGCTAGGGCTGGCACTATCTTGTTACTTTCTCCTTAATTACTCGGGTTGAAATTCCTCCCTGCCAAGACAATCTCTGTGTTGAGCAAAGGAAATACACATCATCCCAAGGGTGGGCAGAAGGAATGGTGCTCTCTAGCAACTGAGGTAGCTTGTTTTACAAATATGCAGAACAAGTGAGCATGCACACAAATAGAGCACACACATATGAATGCATATTTGCATGCCACTTGTTCTCTACTGTTTTTATACGGGCTGGAGAATTTGAGGCCCTGGATTCCCATCAGCTGCAACTAGCCTGGCCAACGGTGAGGTATGCTGGGCATTCTAGTTGATCAGATGTAGGGCTACAACTTGTCCACTCCTTTCCTATGTATATCTGGTAGAACAGATATTGCTAGCTATTGAAAACAATGGTAGCATATAAGCTTCTAAGGTGACATCAACATTACATGTTGCATTAGTCTAATTTAAATAATGCATTCATACAAATTTTCTCAGGAGGACTAAATATAGTCCTAGCTATAAACTTGTACATCTAATTCAACATGCTGGTGTTTATTTTTAAAGCCTGAAATGAAAGAATTGCAATTTCCCACATCTGTCTGCCCATGCATTATGGTCTTCCAATGAAGCCTCCTCCACATACTAGTTGTTGGTGGAGTGCATTATACCTGTACAAGAGAGGGTACCTTTTTTGACATGGTGCCCTGACTTTGGAATACCCTCCCTAAGGAAGTTCTACTAGTATTTACACTGCAGTATTTCCAAGCCATGTCAAGATATTTCAATGTGCCCAAGCATTTTGAATTCATTTTATGTCTGCTTTTATCAATTGTGATGTTTTGTTGCTTTTCAATTTTGTTTTTTTTATCAAGGGCCTTCATTGTTTCATTATTATACTCTTGTTGATATCGTACACTGGCTATTTAGGTATGGATGCATAACTAAATAACATCTCTTGGCCCAAAACCCAAGTCAACCTTAAAGACCAGCAGCCTCCTGGAGCAAAGGAGGTCTGTTCAGCTGCTGATCAGGGCCAGTGGTGTCCCTAGAGTTGGTGTCACCCAGTGTGGCAACTCATGATGTCACCCCCCATTGACCTTATCCCATTTTACATCATACAGAATCCTTAGTAATGCTTTTTTGCACTAATGGTATTCATAAATCATGATTCCAATATACCACTGAATGTAATGCTAATAGTTGTGACATAAACAACTAGCAAAATTAAATTACTATATCATATGCACAACCTAAATGTATTTATGCATACATAGTGATGATTTGGTTAAAATGTGATGTTTTTAAAGAAAATTTAAAAAGAATATTTTAAAAAAATAAATAAATCAGTTTTTATTTAAAAAAAATCTGGAACCTGTCCTTTCTCTTCCCAGTTAGCTTCATCCCACACCCACCATCTCTTAAAGCAGGCACCGGCAACCTATGGCCCAGGGGCTGGTTAAGGCCCTGGCCCCTGGACTTACTGGTCCAGGCCGAAGGTTGCCGCCGTCACCGCCGCAGCTTGCCGCCGTCGGAGCGTGTATTTGGCCGCACTCGCGGCGGCCGCCATTTTGGAAGTCAAAATGGCGGTCGCTACGTGTTTGCGCATGTACAGTACTCTTGCGCATGCGCAAACGCATTGCAACCACCATTTTGACTTCCAAAATGGTGGCCGCGACACACACCATGGCAGCTGCAGCCGCGCGCACTACGGCGGTGGCCACATCAGTGGCTGCGCCGGCAGCGTGCATGGGGGGGGTCGCGCACGTGCGCATGAGCACGCACGCTGGCATTCCCCCCCCCTCGGCCCAGCCGAGACCTGGGCGACGGCAGACCGGCCCAGGTCTGAAAAAGGTTGCCTGTCCCTGTCTTAAAGCATTTTAAAGGAAGCAGATAAATGCCACAGCCCATTTCTACCAAAAGGTAGGTGTTTGAGTAGCAGTAGTATCACACCTCCCTTAGGGTGTCACCTGGTGCGGTCCTCACCCCGTAATGATGCCATTGATCAGGATATAAGGAGGATAACATTCCCAGATCCCTCCTGCCAGCAAGCAAGGCAGAAACAAGGAACTATGGAAGGAATCCTATTTCTAACTGCCAAGGCCTCAGAAACATCCTCCTCTTGTGCCTTGATCAGCAACTGATGAGATCTCCTTTGTTGGCTGTTAAGGAGGGTTTGGGGGAGATGACTTATAACTGTTGCAGTAGTGCCATGATCATGATAAACTAATGTTACTGAATAGGGAGCAATTACAGATTGTAACTGCAATGCAGAATGCCAGCTTCTATTTTTCCCCCCTGTTTGTCTTCCCCAGCATAGAATCCACGTGGATGAAGAGTAGCATACACATTTTACAAACAAAGAAATAAGTCTCTTTTTGTGCCAGAGTGACTATGAATCTCAAAGTCACCACCACCTTATACTTCACAGAAGGTAATTTTTGTCCCCAAACCCCCAAATTCTAAATAATAAAAATAGAATGATCTGGAAATCTGGATCTGTTCTGAAGAAATCATACAAGTGAAAGATTAGCACAACTAGGGGATACCCCCAGCTCAGATGAGGCCTCTCACCATGATCCAATGTAGCATTTTGGCAGAGCAGAATAAATGAATTGCTGGTTCTGCCAAATGCTTCTGGAGAGAAAACAAATTATTTCATCAAAGTAGTTTCATACTTAACAGTCTGATTGTGCCCTGGAGAAAGTTGCAAAAGGCAGGGATTTTTTCTTCTCCAGGTGAACAGCTGCACTCCCCTTGCAAGATTGTCTGGAACTATAAAATGTCTACAACCTACATACTGAATGAATAACCATACTCATCAAGTGCTAATAATGGTTCAGCATCTTCCTATAAGGGGGAGGTCGAACCAAGGAACAAAGGGCTCTGTCCTGTCTCATCTTATAAATCTTATAAATGTCATAGATGAAGGTGTGGAGGGACTGTCTATCAAATCTGCAGATGATGCGAACAGCAAAAGGCCAGCACACAAAACAGAATCAAGATTCAAAGGGATCTAGATAGGCTGGCATATGGCCAAAACTAACGAGATGAGAATAAACAGAGATAAGTGTAAAGCCTTGCATTTCAAGGGGGGCAAATCCAAGATAAGAGTATAGAAAGGAGAAGGCATGGATTGACAGCAGTACCTGTGAAAATGACCTGGGTGACTTTGGGAAACTGGCTATGAGCCCACATTGTGATGTAGCATCTAGGAAAACTAAACCAATCTTGGGCTACATTAACAGAAACATAGTGTCCAGATCATAGGGAGCAATCTTTCCTCTCTGTCTATATTTGTCAAACCTCATTTGGAAGACTATGGACGTTATCACACGGGGTCTAAAGCAGCCCCATCCCTTCGCCATCGCTGCATCATTCCGGTTCCTTTGCCTCCGTGATCAGACGACATCACGGCAAACCCCGCCCATCCCTGCATCATCCCTGTGCCATCGCTGCATCATTCCGGTTCCTTTGCCTCCGTGATCAGACGACGTCACGGCAAACCCCGCCCATCCCTGCATCATCCCTGCGCCATCGCTGCATCATTCTGGATCCTTTGCCCCATGATCAGACGACGTCGAGGCAAACCCCGCCCACCCCTGCATCATCTTTGCGCCATCGCTGCATCATTTTGGATCCTTTGCCCCGTGATCAGACGACGTCGCGGTAAACCCCGCCCATCCCTGCATCATCCTTGCGCCATCACTGCATCATTCCAGCTCTTTTGAATTCCTCTTTCAAAGAGGAATTACGGCTGCGCGACCAGAATCATTCCGGTATGGCTCTGGATTGATTCCTTGCCGGTTTTCTTGCCGCTGGTGTGATAACGTCCTATGTCCAATTCTTGCTCTCATATTTAAAGATGGCAGGACATCCAGAAAAGGGAGGCCCAGGACAGTGAGGGGTCTAGAAGCCAAGTACTGTTTATCCAGCAGAAAAGATGATGAAGAAACATGGACCAAGATCCCACCATATGTGGATGGAACATTACACCCACCGATGAAATGCCACAGGTTTTCTTCTTCTGTCCCCTGGAAAATGCAACTTTCCAGTGGCAGAGGGAACTTCCATGGCAGTTTAAAAGGTAGGGTGGCATTGGGCAATGCAATACTGAATATGTCTTTGTACAGCAAACTGAAAAGAACATATCTGTGCATAATCCCAATTCATGTACTTGTATATCACTAACAGGATTCCAGCCATGATAGCAATCTTCAAATAGTTGAAAAATTGTTGTATAGAATATGAAGCAAATTTGGTCTCTTTTGCTCCATAGGAAAGGACTAGAACTCGTGAGTAGAAGCTGTAAGAAAGCAGATCTTGAGTAAGCAGGAGGCAAAATTTCCTAAAAGCTGCTTTTTTTAAAGCAGTGGAACAGATTGCTGAAGGATATGTGGGCTTTCCTTCCATGAGGGTATTTTAACAGAAGGCCAATATCTAGGAGGGTTGCTGTACTTGTATCCTATACTAAATGAACTCCACAATATTTATTCGCATGTTATATGAGTATATATCGTTATGCTTATTTTAAGGACCTCTTTGTTGTCTGATTGTTGATTAGCAAATGAATTTTGTTATGAGTCCCCTGCTGCAGAAAATCACACTAAGGAATCAGTGTAGTGTCTTTTCAGTGGTGACCCCAGCACTTTAGGACACATTGCCAAAGCAGATGGAATTAAGAAAACCTTTTCAGACTGTTTGGAGCAGGAGGGGGCAGCTTGTGGTCCATTAGGTGTTGCCAGACTACAATTGCAATGCCCAGCAGTGCTCACTAAATCTGGCTAGGGCTTATAGATATTGCAGTCCTATAACCTCCAACATTTCATAGAGAAAAACTGGGACACATGTGGCAAAGCAAGATCAGCATGTGGTCAAGATGGCGTATATTGAGGAAAATCACAAAAGCTAAGAGAGGCTAAAGGACTTTGCTTTTGTCTAAGCCTACTGGGAAGAGTGAATTCTACCCACTCCTTTCTCCGCTGCTGAGTTAAAGGTCATGCAGTGGTTTTCTATGGCCAAGCAGGGATTTGAACTCTGGTTTCTGGAATTGCAGCCCAACACTCAAGCTGCTATGCCACTCTAGGCTAATAATTTATAGCCCATCTACCAGCCACATATGTGAAGCAGCATTTACATAAAGCCAATATACAAAAAAGTTCAATTAAATAAATGTATAATATAGCCATTAAACCTCATGTCATAGAGACCCTGTGATAGCAAGAGAAAATTCAATAATAAGGTTCAGGGATGATCACAAGATGCTCATTTTAAGCTTCAAGGAAGCTTCAAATTTGTCTCTCTAAAACAGGCCTAGGCAACTTATGGCCCTCCAGATGTTGTTGGACTACATATCCTCCAACTATCCTGACTTGGTGTAGTTTTTTCTGAGACATTGAGCCTTCTCTGTCAGAGTGCTCTGGTGCCACAATAAACTACTGTTCCCATGATTCCCTAGCACTGAGTCAGGACAGTTAAAGTGGACTCAATTTGCACTATTCCTCCACTGGTAGATGGTGAGTTTCATTAGTCCGACCAACCTGGAACTTGTTAGTATGAAGGGTTTTTGTTTTGTTTTGTTTTTGAGTATTTCTTTTTCACTTTTTAACCAAGAGAGAAAAATGCCACAAAAACAATGGTGAATATTAAACTACTTGGAAAGGAAGGTGCTCAAGCATCACAGAAGATAAATGTTAAAAAATGCATATCATTCAGAAGGTAAGAGCAATGGGGCCTGTTTTACTCAGCATAATCATGAGTAAAAACACAGGACCATCCATCAATTGTTTTGGTATTAGTCCACATGGATGGGAAAGAAAATCTCAGATTGACATTTCTTTGTGCATTTTCCTTTTTTTCTTTCATTTGCATTGACGAATAAAGAGAGAAGAGCTGCTTCTGAGATGGAAATTGTTTACTTCATCTTTTCCTGGCTATTTTGCATATTATGGATAATCTCTTCCTTGAAATACTCATAATAAAGCAGTGCAACATTTTCTTAACTCTACCCAGGGCTGTTTCTGATTTTCTATGGCTGACACAGAGAGAGAAAGATTCCTACTGTAGGATGGCAATTTATTTAAGCACTGGCTCAAATTAAATGGGGGAAAAACCACGGGGGGAATCACTCAAAGCTGCAGGAGGATTGTTGTCAGTGTGTGATTTTCTAAAAAGCAATGAGATGCGTCAAGAATGTCTGGCTTCTCTTTCCATAACATGTATATATGGGTGACCCTCCAGGTAGACTACAAATCCCATCAGTACTTGCCAGTATTGCCAATAGCAAGGCATCCTGGGAGCTGAAGTCCAACAAGATCTGGAGGGCTGCATTCTACTCATTCCATTTTTTATGGGGAGAAACCTTCATCAAGCTTTCTGTCTCAACATTTAAAAGAAAGCATGTTTTTGTTTTTCATGTCAAATTTTGTAAGTGTAGTCCAATGGCAGTAATTTGCAGTTGCAGCAGCAGCAACCAAGGGCAGTGTAAGGACAGTGACTCACAAGAGAATCTCGGGGAAGAGCACATGCTTTGCACTGATACATTAAATCCTTGGTGACTCCAGGTAATGCTCAGGAATATACTGATCTAACAGCCTGGAGAGACACTGCTGTTACTGTAAATATTTGCCTTCTCAATGGTTTGGACTATACTTAGTACAAACCCTGTCCACTGACCATGCTGGCTGTGGCTTCTGGGAATTGTAGCCAAAAGTATTGGAGGGGGTGGGAAGTGCCACCACTATTTAGGTTGTCGAGACCAGGGGTTGGCAAACTATGGCCCACGGGCTGAACCCGGCCCCTCAAGGCCTTTGAACCTGCCCATGGCCAGTCGTGCTGCTGCTGGTGTTGCTGTTGCCGCCACGCACGTCGCCACTGCCGCCGCCTTCCTAGCGCAAGCGCGAGCACCATTTTGTGTTCCAAAATGGTGCCCGCGCTCGCGCATACATGCGCACGATGGCGGGCGCCGTTTTGGAATACAAAACGGCGCCGGCATCGTGCTCATGCTCTCACAACGCACGGTGCCATTTTGAGTTCCAAAATGGCACCCGACATCGTGCGCATGTGTGCGCGAGTGTGGGTGCCATTTTGGAACACAAAATGGCACCTCGCGCTCACGCACGCATGCACACGACACCGGGAGTAGTGCGCATGCGTGTGCGCGCACACCTTTGGCACCATTTCCCCCCCCTTCGGCCCGCCGACGATCTGGGGGACAGCGGAGCCGCCCCCCCCCAAAAAAGGTATGCTGACCCCTGGTCTAGACAATCTTGGGGACCAACAGAATGAAGCGAATCTTTCATTTAGAGATGGGTGAGATATAGGACATGTAATGAATAGTGGTTTGAGTATTGGACTAGGACTCTGGAGACTAGGATTCGAATCCCAGTTCAGTTATGGAAACCCATTGTGTGACCTTGGGCAAGTCACAGTTTCTCAGCCTCAGAGGATGGCAATGGCAACCCTCCCTCTGAAGAAACTTGCTGAGAAAATTCCATGATAGGTTCACCTTAGGGGTGCTATCATTTGGAAAATACTTGGAGGCACACAACAACAACAACAACAACAACAACAACGCCTATATTCTGTAATGTCCAAAGATCACACCAGGGAGTGTTATGAATGTTCAGCCTGAATGCAGATAGGGAAGTTCTCTCCCACTTCCAGCCCCTGGAGACTGGATGTTTTCCACTGTACGAATGCTGTATGTCACATTATAGAGAATTTTCTCAGCATTCCAAGAGCTATCACCCTGACTGATTTTGACAAGTGTTATTGATAAAAGAAACAGTTAAATATATGTCTTTAAATATTTGAAGGGATGTCATGTGGAAGCTGCAGCAAGCTTTCTTTTTGCTGTTCAAGAGACCAGAGCACAATCGATTCAAATTACAAGAAAAGAGATCGCAACTAAATATTAGGAAGAACTGACAGTGAGAGGGAACAGTGGAAAAGGTGGCTTGGAGGGTGGTGGATTCTCCTTCACTAAAAGGCTTGGCCATCTCTCTGGAGTGCTTTTGCTACATATCCTTGCATGGCAGGGGGTTGGACTAGATCACCCTCACAATCTCTTCCAACTCCATGATTTGATGATTCCAAGACATTATTTAACAAAATAATTTAAAGCTGTTTTATATTTTGCCCATCACTTTTATCCTAGAATGTTATGCTTGGCTGAAAAAGATCCAGAGCCCAGGGAAATGCTGCACTGTACAACAACGCTTATAGAAGCCCCTTTGCTCCCAGAATGTCTGAAACATTTTTTCAATAAAAATAAAAATTAAATTAAATTAAATGATTTTCAAGATCCAAGTCTCCTCAGCCACATAGGACCACCCCCAAATATGGCAGTTTCTTTCCCCACAATTCCTGAGATTTCCCAGTCTCCACCTCCTGCCATGTCTGAAAATCACAAAACTCGTAGTGAAATGACAATACTGGGAAAATGTTCACAGGAGTGAACTTGGGAGCTGCTTTGGGTCCCATATTGGGAGAAAGGAAGGGTAGATAAATAAGGTAGAAAATAATATATATATAATAGTTCTCCTAATATGTGTATACATACACACGTACAAAGATATGTTTGTGTACCTGTGCATGGATGCATGGATGTACCGAAAGCTAATGAAAATATCCAAAGAGAAATATAGGGAAACTTAAAAAGATCTGTGCATGGGCCGAAAAAAACACCAACCGGTGATACCAGAGAACTGGAAGAGAAATAAACAAAAATTATATAAATAAAACATATTGAGAAAAAATTCTCTTTCCCGTTGCTCAGAATACACAAATGGTTTATTCTTATTAATATTACAGGATAGACAGCACCCAAACTGCCAAGGTGACTTTGAAATATCCTCTGTCTTCTTCAGTAACCAGCCATATAATTAATTCTGTATCATTAACATGTGTTATTCCCCACAGTGTTTATCCAGTCTTTAACCTGCTACACAATCAATCATGACTTGTATAATTTCTCTCTTGCTTAAGCTGGTGTATTTCCACTGCAGACAGGGTTTATATTAAGTTTGTGACAGTGAATGTATGATTAGGGTAGATACAGTGCCAGCCCAAGTGGGGTGGATTGAAAAGGAATAACAAATGCACCATACATTTGAATGTTAGAACTGCAAATATATTGTTCCTGCTGGGAAATATTCTTAGATTCTCTCAACAGAAAGCTAGTGCATGATCTGAAAGAAGCAGCTGACAAAGCAGAAATAATCTAGTTTGAGGCTGCCGTAACTGCCCTGGCTCAGTACTAGGAAATCCTGAGAACTGTAGTTTGTGGGGGCATGAAAGATTTCTGACAGAGAAGGCTAAATGTCTTACAAAACTACAGTTCCCAGAATTCCCTACCATTGTGCCAGGGCAGTTAAAGCGATCTCAAACTGGATTATTTCTGCAGTGTGTTTTGGATCTTAGAAAGCAGGGGCCATTCATCTTAATAGATAATCAAAAATGTGTTAATAGTGAATATTAAATATTATGAGAAACATAGGAGATGAAAAGCAATAGAAGTCTACAGGAAATAAAATATAATAAACAATCACTACTTCACACTCTCCAGCATTTCCCAGATGAAAAACAGGACATGTGTGCAACATCAGATTGTGGGCAAGATGGAAAAATTATCCGGGAAAAATTATCAGGGAAGAACAGATAAGCTAGCAGAGGCTGCAGCAGTTTGTTTTTTTTTGAGCAGTCTAGGAAGTGAAAGATTCTGTCCCCTCCTCTGCTTTTGCCCTCCTGAATTGAGTGCAAACTATTTTTGCACTTTGAATTCAATTTGCAGCAAATGAAGTAAGCTGAGGATGAAGGTGTGAGGAGGGAGAAACTGAAACATTTTTAAAGCAACTAAAAAAGTGGAATGACAGAATTAATCAGTACTGTTCCTGCCAAATGGGGACCCTTGGAGGGTATGCAGCTTAAGCTGTGATACTTTGTTATACTGTATTACTGATAGCCATGTAAATCCACTGGGTGACCTTGGGCAAATCACACTCTCTCAGCCTCAGAGGATGGCAATTGCAAGCCCTCTCTGAAGAAATTTGCAAAGAAAACTCCACAATAGGTTCTCCTTAGAGTCGCCATAAGTCACAAATGACTTGAAGGCACACAACAACAACAACACTAGGTTTTTCTTGTTTGTATCTCTTATGTTTCTTACAATATTATTCGCTGTCTTATTAATATTTTTAATTATCTGTTTGTGGAGTTTTTTCTCCCTGGTTTTCTGTTGATGTTTTGCTTGTTTAAAGACTCTGCCTTGTTTCCTGTTGTTTGTCCATTCCTTTTAATGCCAGTCCAAATGTCCTATGTTGAAGCAAGCAATAGAAAAGGAAGCAAAAGCTAAGAGCCAGACTAGATGTGATGCAACAGATATGCAGTTAGTATTTTCTGCTTTGCTATTTACAAAAGGCAGCCTTGGGGCCCTGTTTCTCCAATGCAATGTGGAAAAGGGACTCTTTCCCTTACATCAATTTTCCATACATTCCAAGCAGATCCTTGCTCAGTTGGGGAGGCATAACATGTAGTATAACACTGATGTCTGTAGGTTTTCCCACATGGGGTAAATAACAGCTTGCAGAAAGGCGGGGATACTTGTCACAAAGCACTGGGAGAAAGACCTCCCATCACTACCTTTCCAATCCAGTTTGGAAGGTAGCATATTTTTTTTGTTTTAAAACAAGGGATCCATGGATTTCCTACCTCATTCCTACTCAAAGTGATGGTTCATGGACCAGTTCCACCCCCTGAGCCTCTGGCTGCTGGTCCCTGGAGAATTTCCAGGAAAGAAAGAAAGAAAGAATTATAGCCAATGGACACAAATTTGATGACGGTTCCTAGTCCACTGGGAAAAAAAATATTGATGCCCCCCCCCCTCCATCAGACAGCCTGGGAAGCACAGTCCTACACGACATCTAGTTGTAACCTGGCAAGAAAAAATAGGCGAGATGTTCTGGATAATCTGTAGGACTGTGGAGGCCCCCAAAAGAAGCAGGAATGGGAACAAACTGTTGCAGCTCAACAACATGAAGTTATAAAGGAGATATTGACTAGGAAGTGGTGGGACGAATAGAGAATAGATAACAGAAACGTTACCAGTTCCACCATCCCTATAATCCCTAAGAGTGATGTTTTCAGTATCAGGGAATAGAATTCACTATTTTGGTCATTACATGTATTGCTCAGTGTGGTGTAGTGGTTTGAGCCTTGCCTCTATAAACTCCTTGTAGGGATTAGCTGCAGTAATTGATTAGCATTTGATAAGCAATTGATAAGAGCCCTGGTGGTGCAGTGGTTAAATGCCTGTACTGCAGCCACTCACTCATAGACCACAAGGTTGCGAGTTCAATACCAGCCAGGGCTCAGGCTAGACTCAGGCCTGCATCCTTCCGAGGTCGCTAAAATGAGTACCCAGCTGTTGGGGGGCAATGAGCTTACAGTTGTAAATCGCTTAGACATCCCATAGCGCAATATGAAGCATTATATAAATGAAGCTGCTTTAGCATTAATTTGGCAAAAGATTCAAAAGCAGTAAAAGAAAGCATTTCACAGAATGCATAGTTTATATAAGAGTCAGCATGGTCTGAGTGCTGGACTGAAGACCAGGGTGTGAACCCCTGCTCACTCATGGAAACCCACTGGGTGATCCTGGGCAGGTCACACTGTCTCAGCTTCAGAGAAGAGGAAGGGCATCCACCCTTCTGAACAAATTTTGCCAAGAAAACCCCGTGATAGAGTTGTTTGAGGATTATCATAAGTTAGAAATGGCTTGGAGGTTCACAACAACAACAGCAAATATTTTCCACTTGCTACTTATCAGTGGCTGGATCTGTAATGTCTAAAGGACCGAACTGCATATGGATTGTCATATTTTCTGCATTTCACACATCCAGCAGGTTATTATCAGTGAGGCTAGTATTCATTGTGTGACCCATACTAATTTAAGCTTATTTATTATAATCAGGGCCAGCTACTATTGTGAAAAGGCAGCAAAGGTTTAGTAATTTATGTTCTGGTTGTTGTGATTCCTGCCAAAGCTGGGAAGAGGTGCTTGTGGGACTTTCTAGTTTATGTGCCAAAATAATTTGGTTAGCTTTGAGTACTGTGCACCTTGATTTCAGCCTTGGGCCAGACCTCACTATGAGAGAGCTGGGCTGGATTGTTCAAAAACATTAATAACCTTAATGGTAGAATAATGGTTGGGTAACTGATAGGTTTCTAGGGTTAAATGACCAGTGACACAGCAATTAGTGTAGTTATTCTACTTCTAGAAAAGTGTTTTTTCCATGAAAAGAGAGAGAAAGTGAGAGTGAGAGAAAAAATAGAGAGAAAGGGTGAGGAAGGGAGGGAGAATGGGAAAGACAGAGGAAATGCCACTGAACACAGAAATGCTGGCAGAGAAATGTTGCCATTCACCTTTGTATCACAAAAATGAAGTCCCAGCATCTTCTTGCTGCTCTTTCCAGAGAAGCTGAAATTCTCTTTCAAGAGCTTTCATGCCACTGACTTTGTTTTCAATAATCTTTTCCTAACCATTCTTTAAAATGTAGTGGTAAAGTCTGCTGATTTGAATAAGATTGACTTCATACTACATACGTCTGGCGATGCAGCCCAGGTTCAATTGAGTGGAATTCTGAAGGAGGAGTTTACTTCAGAAACCCACTGTAGTTCCTATACATGTACTGACTGTGGGTGGTTCCCTGAAGATCACCTAATTTGTGGCAAAGCTATGCTTTTAACTAGCTATTTTCTGATTCACAGTTTGCTTGCTTGGCTGCTATGTATCTTTGGGATAATACGGAATAATTAACAGTCCTAATCCAGTGGCTTCAATACACTTTTCTTAAAAATGTTCATTTTGTTAACATTCCATCACTTACAGAAATTAAACCAGAAAATTTGCATTTCTAACTTCTCACTCTCTTTCCTGCTAGTTTTCTATCTCCCCCTGCCATGAAAAATGGTATTTAAATACATTTACAGTACAGTACTTGTATGCATGTTTACTTAGAAGCATGTCTCATTGAGTGGTATGGGACCTTTCCAAGCAAATGGTCTATATGATCATAGAATCATAGTTGGAAGAGACTGAAAGGGCCATCCAGTCCAGCCCTTGCTATGCAGGAAAGGGCCATCCAGCCCAGCCCCAGGTATATCAAAATATACCTGACAGATGGCCATCCAGCTTCTGTTTAAAGATCTCCAAGGAAGGAGACTCCACCACACTCCAAGGGAGTGTGTTCCACTGTGGAACTGCTCTCACTGTCAGGAGGTTCCTCCTAATGTTGAGGTGGAATCTCTTTTCTTGTAGCTTGCATCCGTTGTTCTGTGTTCTAGTCTCTGGAGCAGCAGAAAACAAGCTTGCTCCATCCTCAATGTGACACCCCTTCAAATACTTAAACAGGGCTATCATATCACCCCTTAACTGTCTCTTCGCCAGGCTAAACATACCCAGCTCCCTAAATCTTTCCTCATAAGGCATGGTTTCCAGATCTTTCATCATTTTGGTCACCCTCCTCTGGACATGTTAAGTTGTCAACATCCCTTTTGAATTGTGGTGCCCAGAACTGGACACAGTATTCCAGGTTAGGTCTGACCAAAGCATAATAGAGTGGCACTATTACTTCCCTTGATCTTCCACTATCTTCTTGCTCTCACTTCTTTTCTGACAGGGGTTTGTCACCAAGACTAAAAGGTGTCATTGAATTCTATACCCTCAAAGACCTTGGTGCAGCAGTAGACCATAATCACCTGTATGAAAGAAAACATGCCTGAAGACAAAGCAGATAGAATCATTCATTGCATTTTAAACATCTAGTGAAAGCTAATAAGTGGATGTGTGTATGAGGTCTTGTAATATACTCATAATATTTGGGGGAATTGAGCATACTTACGGGCCAGGTTGTGATGTTGCATGAGAAATCTAGACTTTTGATTTATAAACTAAAAGCACAGAACACAGGATTTATATTGTTGAGCAAATGAACATTAAACAAGGAATCTGCACACTATTTTAACCCTCAAGGAACACTATAGAAATAAGCCACCAAAAGCATCTGAGGAAGTAGACTGAAGTCTACGAAAGCTCATGCTGCCAACTTATTTCTTTCAGTTAGTCTCAAAGGTGCTACAAGGTCTCTCCACTACAGAAATAAGTTAGAGCAGGTGAAGATTAAACCAGAAACATAATTTTGAGTAAAAACAAAACAAAACAGGATGACTATACATTCTCTGTCAGGTGTATTAATGACTTACCCTTCACCTATCCTCATGCAACAATGTTTAGCCATTCTCATGACTGCATTTCAAGTTTCAACCCGAATCAGATACCCTTATAGAAACAATATATACATTTCAAATAGTCTCAAGTCTGCCTCATTCTGTTAGTAAGTAAATTTTAATTAATAATTAAATATTTAAAACCATAGATGTAGTGTTATTGTTTGCCAACAAAACTCTTCTTTTAGGAGGGAAAATACAGGCTGTCATCCTGTTCAAGAAATACAATGTTTTAAGCCTCACTTACGGCACTGTAATTATTCACATTTATGGTCACTTCATGACAACAGAGACCTAAAATGCCACCCAAATTCTACCTTTGAAGCTTCACTGCCCCCTCCCAATATATCCATTTTTGAGGTGCTTTAGAGTGGGACAATGAGAAATTATGTGTTCCTCTACCAGGCATTGAGTGTGCTGAAACAGGCACCTGCAACAGGATCCCCAGCAGTTTTTGCAGTGCCCCACAAATAGGAGAGGTCTGGATGAATCTTTATTTTCTACCCTGCTCATCAGTGTTTTGGAAATGGCTGTGTTGGGTGTGTGTGTCTGTGAGGCTTCAAAGGTAGGATTTTGGAGTATAGTATTGGGAGATGTCAAAGCTACTTCCCTGTAGCTATGACTCCCAGTGCAGGATTTTGACCAGAGTTTCCATTTATAGCTCCAATTAAACAGAATGTTGGCAGAGACAGAACAACAAAAACAACAACAAAAAAGAGAGAGAAAAAACAAGCCCCAAACTTCGTTGTAGCAGTAAGGAAAAGTATTCTTTCCCAAATCAAGAAATGGACTATTAGCATATAATGATAATTACCAGGAAGGAGTTAGAGTAAGTCTTCAAATAACCATCCATCTATTCTCCTCACCCCCGTTTTTGCTTATTTTGGTATCTATATGAAAGAGTAGTAGAACTACAGAAACCCTGTTTTGTTATTCATTAAAATGACCTCTCATTTGTCAGCTTTATTGATATTGGGTCATTTAATGTTATTAAAATCCCACAGTTATCTTAGAAATGTGAAAGGATACTAAAAAAACTTTAGGAAGAACAACAATGCTCACAAAGCTTGATCTTTAGAATCTTCTACTCACTCTTATCTTCTGCTTGAGAAACATGCAGAGGATACAAAAATCCAACCTGACCTTGCAAGCAACATGTTGTCTTGTTCCTTCCATTCTCTCAGAAATCTGTTTCAACATGTGTGGCGTAAATGAACAGTCAAAGCTCCCAGACAGCAAGAGTTTGTGGGATTTCCCAGCTCATGAGCCAAATTAATATGATGCCTATGGACCTTGACTTGGAGAGGATGCAATGTCACCATTTGGTGCTTTCGCTTTGGTGAGAAGATGGACCTATGTGGAGTTTTCCTACAGTGGTTTCTTCCCACACTACATCCACAGCCTTTGGATACAGAAAGCATTTTGGTGGGACCAGCTGATTTCTTTCCTGATGTTCCTCCCTTTCCCATCTGACCTCCTTCCCTCTCTGCTGGATGACCAGCTATGGAAGTATTACTGGTTCCATGCTCAGTATTACCTCAGTACAATGTAGGAAGAAAATTCAAAGAGCCAATTCCTACTTTACACAAGCAGCCTAGCTGTTGTACCCTCACTCCCCACCCACACTGCTCTTGCATTTCAAAGACAATGCACCCATGTGAGAAGGGCAATGGTGCAATTATTTCCTATATTAAAGTTATTCCTCCTCTGAACTTGTACAAATTTTGCTAGACTGGTGTGGCATGGAACTACAGGTGCATGGTAAGTACCACAACAGAAGTATCTGTTAAACATTCTGCACAATCATAACTATAATTAGGATGGGGTGTAACAATAGCTATCCAAATACAACCACATAACCAATGCAACATTATGCTGATATGATATGGTATATGACTGATCTGAAAGCAAAACAAAGATCATTAGACTTAACTTCTTTTGATACAGAGAAAAAACTACCTAAATGCCCCCACATTCGTTTGGAAACAAAACTGTAAATAACACAGCACAGTCTATATTTTGATGTTATTGCATTCTAAATCTTGTGGCTTTGGGGGAAGGAACCCTATGGAATTCAGTGAAAAATACATTTTAACCCTTAAAACTGCTTTCGTATCTCAGCCATAAGCAACATGACTGTTAAGGGCTTTAGACTCTTGATACATGTGTTTGATAGAAATGTTTTAAAACTTACTGTATATATGTCTTTGAAAAAAATGTTAGTGATTATACAACACATTAGCATGGAAATGATGTGTTAAGTATAATGTATTAATTAATGGGTTTTTCAAATAATGAGGAAAAATTACTTCACAGTTTGCTTCCAACTTGAGGCCCATTTTTCTTCTTGTTTGTTTCCTACTGGAGGTTGGCTATTTTCTCTTGAAGGGCCACATTTGTTCGCTTTTTGGCATAGAGAATGGTAAGCTTGGACCCATTAAATCTTCTGCTCCTCTCTCCAATCAATGATTAGAGACCAGAGATAAGGTGCCATTTAACATTTGGAGTGAAACCCATTCTGGTTTGTAGCCCTAGAAATTTTGCATGGAATAGGAGTTCTCTTTTTCAGATTGCCTGTGTGTTTTATTTAAAATAATAATAAACATTGTGATCAATAGAACAAAATAAATATCATTATTACTAATGGCAACAACAACAAATTAATTTCTGGAGCCCACAACAAATTAACAAAATGGATTATTTTTTTAAAGCTAATGTTCCAAACTCTATATGCGCGCACACACACGCACACACAAAGAAAAAGAGTTGCTCACTCAATGATTATTGATCTTCATAGTTCCTGAGGATCATTTTAAAATGATCCTATGAATATCAGTCAAAATCTGAAGAAACAAACATATAGTTCCTTGTCAGCTACAATGCTGGGATAGCTAACAACAATCAAAACATATTGGCTTGAATCCTATTGATTAGCTTTAACTAGAGTAAACCCAGTGTATCCATTGTTAAACAGTGAGTCAACACACAGCTAAATCCCATGGTTCCAGCAGGTCTACTCAAGTTGGGACAAACAACAGGATTCAGGCTAATGGGTCTATTTCTTCATACCAGCATTACGCCACACTGTCATTGTGATACAAACTCCCCCCCCCCATTTTTGCATGATCTTGAAAGAAAAAACACATAACATAAATAAATAAAACATGCAGTTTTGCTACTCATATTATTCCTAGCCATTCTGCCCTCAGGAAGTATTCATTTTCATACTTGGAAAAGGCAAGGTAATATAAGTACTAAAATGACAACAAAATAAACATGAAATTATAACAGTAATCATGTTCTGCCAAGATGTTTAAAGGTTTTAAGTTTTATCTTTCTACAAGCCAGCTCACACAACGATTCACCCTCCACTATATTCTTTACTTGAGCCACCTCAGGTCTGCGACTACAAAGAGAATATACCATGAAACTGTAGCACATGCTTCACACTGGTTTCCAAAATGTCTGCAGTTCTTTAGAGGCACTGTGATCAGAATATTCTTTCCCAGCACACAGTGTACCCAGTTCACATAGTACAACTCCCACCCTGCCTGGCACTGCCTTTCCAAGGTTGCCATCTTCCTTGAATCCATTTTTAGACCAAGCATGATTATTTCTCAGGAACATCTACACATTAATGGATTTTTACTACTACTCAGAAACAATGAATGTGGGGTGTAAACTAGGTAATATAACTTCCTTCTCTCAAAAAGTGCCATTTTTGTCCTGGGTTATACAACTGTGATACAGTTTTTTTGAGGTATAACCAAAACCATTATAACAAATAATCTTTCACACACAGAGACTGAACTGGTCAGTCAGTCTTTTAGACTTTTGCAGAAGTTGTGCTTCCCTCCTAAAACATTTTTGCTCTCTCACATTATTGCAATTTGTAATGGCATCTCTAGGCCTTTTTTTTGCTCCATAGGATCATGGTGCCAGGGATCATTTGTACGAGGAAAACCCTGCAACAAAAGATTATGTGGACGAGCCTGCATTGCCTATAAATGTCAAATTGATAGTGGCTTGTAGTTTGGCAGTACTTTGGCCTTTTGGAAGCTATCAAGTGTGGAAGGTTTTGCTGAGTGACATGTCCTCCTATTATGCATGGCTAACTCTGGGTTACTGGCATCAGGGAGGAGTCTACTTCTGTCAGCCAAGCTTCTGTGTGTTTTCATTTGCTTCTATAAATACAAAGCTGATAGATAGCCTTTCCCTAGGCATATGGCAGAACATATTTCCCTGGTTCTTCCTCCTAGTACACATTAACATTTTAACAATGAACTAGAAATTAAAACAGAGGGGCAGAGGAAAGAGGACAAGGGACTGTCATCCAAGTGTGATTTACCAGTTGTCGTGCAAACAATGACTAGGATTTGGACGTCATACTCTTTTACAGTAATCTGGTCCATTATGATCTCAGATATTTTAAAAAAATATTCCATTCTATATCAAAATTAGGCACATGCCTTTTCTTTACATGAAGAGAAATGCAACAGGACACTGCAAATTTTGCCTGCCTAAACAGTTCCTCTCTCAACTTTAGGTTAGCTACCAGACAGCATCACTCACTGGTGGCTACAGAGGTCTGATTTGGGAATTTGGCAGTACTTATGGGAAGAGTTACATCACACTTGGGTCAGTTACTACAGAAGGAACAAAACTGCTCATTTGTATTGCTTTAAAATGTACACAGTAAATATGTATATATTTTTTTAAAAAAACAGTAACACATTAACTTTGTGATGATGAATCAACTATAAGGTTATGTATGATGCGAGGCTTTAGCAAATGAGAACTATAGATACAAATTTCATTGCAGAGTATGTTGTAGACAACTGTCTCTCTCTCTCTCGCTTTAAGTATGAAATCCTACACTGTAGGGTTTTTTCCTTTTTTTTTTTTTTTTTTTTTTTGTAGTGGTAGAAAATGTTTTGAACAATTGTCTGTGAGCATGAGCCGACGGTTTGTTACTGAGATCCCCAGAATGCCAAAAAATTTGCAATGCAAACAATTAGTACTGTATGCCAACTCTGCAAAAAGCCCTAACACACACACAGCCTCAAAACAAGAGGCTTCAATGTACAACCTCAGAGAGTCTTTCTGGTTTCCATGTACCACTTTGACATTGTGACAGCCCAAGTGAAGCTGCCTCCAGCCTGGCAATCCCTACATGCCAAGCTTCTTCAATCAGTTAGAATGCCACAGGAGAGGAAATAAATAAATAAATAAATGCTAGCAGCACAACCATCAAATCATTTTCATATTGAACCTGCGTGGTCCAGGGACCTCCCCTTCCACTACTGCGCCATTGTTTTTACGGGGGACGTACTCTAGGTCAATGCTGGCTTTATGCTTGCCTTTCCCTCGGCTCCACACAAAAAGTAGTAAGAAACAAAATAAAACCACCCCAAGGAATGTGAAACAGCCCATGGCTGTTGACACCAGTATTGTCTTCAGGTCCAGGGAAAATGTATTGACATTGGTCCCATTGGAACTTGTGTCATTGGAATCCGTCATGTACATAGGAGTCCTGTTAGCATAAAGGAAACGATCGGAGGCAAACCCTTTGACAGTGAGGGTGGCTGATGTGGTGTCATTTCCAGCAGCATTGCTGGCAATGCAAACATAGAGCCCACTATCCTGGTCCTGAGCAAACCGAATCTCCAGTGTGCCATCTCCCAACACAGTAGCTCTTCCATTAGATTTCATGGTGACCAGTCTCCGTCGTGGGGTCAGCCAGGCAATGGTTGGCTGAGGGTCACCATCAGCACTGCACAGGAGTTGTACTGTCTGTCCTTCCTCTACCACCAAGTATTGCAGCTTCTTCTCACGTATCCTGGGCTTCTTGCAAGTGAAGTAGAAAGAAAGGGCAGTGCTGTGGAAGTCTTTGAATGGTCTCTCTTTGACACTATCTGGGCCAGCACACATGGGTTGCTGGCCACCAAACTGCAGTGTGGGCTGCCTTTGTAATATCCAAAGCAAGCGACAGTCACAAGCAAGAGGGTTGTTGCTTATGGAGAGGACCTCCAGGGCTTTGGTTGAATGGAACACATTCTCTTCAATAGTTTCCAACAGGTTTTGAGACACATTAAGTACACGAAGGAACCGCAGTCCTTGGAAAGCATGGGGTTCGATAGTACGCAACTGAGCCCCAACAATATGAAGCTCCCGCAGGCGCAACACATCTGAGAGCATGCCTGACTCAATGGTGCTGATGGGATTGTAGGAGAGATTCAGGTGGGTCAGGTAAACCAGGTGCTTGAGAGCAGCATAAGGTATGGTGGACAGGTTGGTATTGGTGATGGAGAGATATGTGAGGTTCAAGCCATACAAGCCATTGGCAGGAATCAAATCCAGCATAGGCCAGTAGTCTATTTCTAGATTTTTTAGGTGAAACAATTTCTTGAAGGCATATGGAGGCAAATGGTTAATGTTGAGATGTCTCAGATGTAGGCTGATAAGGTTGTGAAGGTGGGAAAGGGCTTCTGTTGGTACAGCTGTGAGGTTGCATTTTTCTAGGCTGAGCTGCTCCAGGCTAAGCAGTCCACTGAAGGCCCTGTGAGAGATGTAAACCAGATCATTATCCCCAACCTCAAGAGACTTGAGGTTGTGCAGATCCTGGAACATGTAGTCCAGCAGAATGACAATCTTGTTCTCACTGATATCTAGTTTTGTGAGGTTTGACAACCCAGTGAAAACCCCCAAAGGGACCAGCTTCAGACGGTTCCCTTTCAGTCGTAAGGAGCGTAAGTTAAACAGATTATTAAAGGCTCCAGGCTCGACATTGGCAACAATATTGTCACTGAGATCTATCTCCTCGAGCAGCGGGAAAGCTGTGAACTCCTCTGGGTTGACACTTTTCAGCCTGTTCTTGCTAAGATCCAGGATTTTAGTCTCAATGGGGATGCCCTCAGGGATGGCAATCAGGCGCCTCCGGTGACAGCTGACAGACTTGTTCTGTGCTGAGCACTCACAGCGGGCCGGGCAGCCTATGGTGGAGCCCATGAAAATTAGCAGCACAGCCAGACCTAGAAATGGCTGCCAGCATGATATGGCTGTGTGAAGCATGACTCCACTGATGTTGTCTAATTCTCCGTCACAGGCCTGCAAAGAGAGAGGGGAAGAGGAAAGAAAAGAAGATAATTAGCTTAATAAGAATCTTACTCACATGTTAAAAATCATTCATTTTCATTTAGAACAACTGCAGCAATGCCTGTCAATCTCTCTCTCTCACACACACACGTTCAGGCATGCACTTCATTACTGGTTCGCCCCACTTCTTCCATATGCTCTGCAATATACTTTGAAAAACGAATATGTTGGCTGGATGTTTAGCAGCAGCAATTTCATTAAGATAATTTGTAGACTTCATTCATGCATAGTTTTAATAGGTCAGAGTTACTGTCAACATTACTTCAAAATATTTATTTTTTTAAAAAAAAATCTAGTCATAAGTAGCATATATTGGTTGGACAGTAGTTTAGCAGCAACTTATCTTTTTTTAAAGATGATTTGTAGATCTTAATTATATATACTTTTAGTAGGTTAGTGCTCATATCAATATTACTTCAAAATATTTTAAAACTTAATCATATCAAGCATGTACGTTTCCTGCTTTAATTTTCAGAACACCCCTTGCAGGTGGATCAGTATTGCTGCTATCAACATATTACAGACAGGGAGCGGAGACTGGGAATAAACAACTTGCTTAAATTGCTTGGCAAATTACAACAGAGGTGACATGAACCACACACTTCTGGATTCATAGCTTATTCTCTCCTGCAATATGGTGAACATAACTGCTGCCTTTTTATCATACAGAACTCAAGGAGGCTTACAAATGATTAAATATAAAACAGTAAATGTAAAGCAGTAAATAATACAGTCAATAAGAAGGCATTTCATTCATACTTAACTTGGATGCACCAAGAGTAAACCAACACTGTACATGGCAAGTGGCTGAAAACATGAAGACTTTGACCAAAGTCAAGTAAACATGGTGGTGGAGTCTAAGTCTCTGGCACCATTCAGGAGACAGCAGAAGATGCTCCCTCTTTCTAATTTCCTCCCTGGCAATTTGTTCCCTTGTTTTATTCTGCCCTTTCCTCACTGGCTTGCAGAATTCTCAAAAAGCTGAACAAAGGCTGGCTTCTTCCTGTGCAATGAAATCTGTACATGTGTGCATTGTTGGATATGTACACAACTGCACACAAGAGCAGAATGTGGATGGAAGAAGTAATTTGTACTCTCACTGGCAATGCCTTTAGACACTATAATAGTTCTTGTGATACCTCGACTGAAGATTTCAAATCACAGCAGTTAGTAGTACTCCACTCCTGTTCTCAAGGTCTATTGGGAGTATTTATGCTCTTTAGTTGTTTATTGAGCCAAGGATGGGCTTACTATTTGGAGCAGGAAAATGGGACAGTGGATCTTGTAGCATCCATTTTTAACTTGTGTGCTAGAGGAAAAAAAATCTGAAGAAAAAAAAGGCTGACTACAGCATTGTCAAAGACTTCCTCGAGTGAGCAGTACCTGCAAAGTATGCTTTTTGTGGCCATTTTTGTTTGTTCAAGAAAATACAAATTAATACAAAATTAAGAATTTATTATTAAATTCTTAAGCTGACAATGAAATATACTTATTTATTCCCACTGACTTAAGCTAGACTTACTCCCTGTTAAGTGTGTTCAAAACTGTAGACTGAGTTTGAATAAAAATGAATTTCCACTGCAATGATGTCACACTCTATGTATGATGAATTCTGTAGTACTCCCAATTTTTTTAAAAAAATCAGGCTTGGATTAACTCTGTTAAGCAGTGTAATGTGAAGATCATATTTAATAACACTTGATACAAGTTTTGCCTCCCTAGAGTGCCAGCTATATCATGGAAAACAAAACTTGACACTTCTCAGACTGTCAACCAGCTGCTCAGTCACTGAGATTAGCATATTATCTATACAAAAATGTACAGTCTGTATGAATTGAAGAGGAGATTAGCCTTGCGTATTGTATGTGACCATCAGACCATCCTAAAACATCAAAACAAAAAATATTACAGGTCTATCTGAAAGAATTCAATGTCATAAAATTAACAAATAGAAACTACATAATATATATATATATATATATATATATATATATATAAAACATTCTCAGTCTCTTATTAAAATATTTTTACCTGAACATGTATAATATTATACATCAATTTAATGATCTCAAAATTTTAAAGGTTAAATCCAACTCTAGTCCAAACTACAGTTGACTATTGAATCAACTGCATTTACCAAAGGATTGGCTTACAAAGTTCCTACTGAATCAGTGGGTATGTTTTAAGTGGGACTAACTTTGCCATAGATTTGCCACAAATTGAAAATGACTTGAGGTCACACAACAACAGCAGCAGCAGCAGCAGCAGCAACAACAACAACAAAACACCTAGATTGAAGGTGCCAGCATAGTGTAGTGTAGGGGTAGGCAACCTTTCCCCTTTAAGGGCTGAGGGACTTCAGCTCCCAGAAGCCTCAGCCATGTTGGCCAATAGTCCCATGTTGGCCAATAGCTCCTGGGATTCTGGGAGCTGAAGTCCCTCGGCCCTTAAAGGGGAAAGGTTGCCTACCCCTGATGTAGTTGTTTGAATGTTGGACTGTGTAGACCAGGGTTCAAATACCTGCTCAGCCATGGAAACCCACTGGGTGAGGTTGAGCAAGTTACACACGTTCAGCCTCAGAGGAAGGCAACAGCAACTACCCCCTGAACATATGTTGCCAAGAAAACTCTGAGATCAGTTTGCCTTAGGGTTACCATAAGTTGGTAACTACTTGAAGGCACACAGCAGGAGCAGGAGCAGCAGCAGCAGCGTTTAATCTTGAATCTACTTTACAAGGCACAACATTGCTTTTATGACTTTTCCCTTAGCATCAATTACTATAAACATAAAATGTGCTGTCTTTGTAGTTGGAGCCCTCCTTGACCCACAAGGCAAACCGATTATAATTTCATGGACAGACCTCCTTACATGTCTCTCTACACACCATTTCCTCAGTACATTATAGAAAAGACAATGCATATTAATATTGGTGAGGTCTGTCACCCTGCTTTAAGCCACAAGGGTAGTTAATACTCAGAACATGGCCTATGGCCTTTATTTTCCTTCTAACACAGTTGATGGCATTCAATTTTCAGCCTTCCTACCATGTGAGATTCTGAAAATTGCTTGAACAAGGGAGAGCAGAAGGAGTATAAAGGAAATTCATGTACTGCTGCTTTAGGAAATGACCTGTTTTTGTTTCTGGCTATAGAATTGTATCATTCAGTCTTTGCTTCTTTTTTTCTTATACATAATTTGCACATTCTTTACGTATACTTCAGGAATGATTAGTTTAGGACAAAACAAACTTCTAGGAATGACTGCTAATTTCATCAAAGAACATGAAAAGTCATTAAAGGTAACTTTTAACAAACATTTTAACATTATTGTATGCACTACTATTTGCCTTGCTGCTTTAGCAAGTTCTTCCGTACATAAATCTGATGAGAAGATGGTAGTGATGATCATAATATTTTATCTTGAACTATTTTCAGAAAATTTGTTCCCTAACCCACATACCTGGGCTTCACAGAGTTTCCTATTATACAACTGAGTAGATTAACTTTCCTATTATACATATATGTATATTATATAATATACTGTTATATACTATACTATACTATACTATACTGTTATATTATATTATATATGGGATATACAGTTGTCCCTTGCCCATTTGCGGGTGGGAAATGGAGGGGTCTAAAATGGGGCACGCACCCCCATTCAAGCCTATGGGGCTTGAATATTTGTGGTATTCCATTTTCATGGGGGGGGGGGAGTCTGGAATGAATCACCTGTGAAAATGGAGGGGTAACTATAATATACAATTGGTTTCCCATATGCATGGATTCAGCATGGATTCAACCATCCATGGCTTAAAAATAAAATAAAAATAAAAGCAAAGATTGATTTTGCCATTTTACATAAGGGACACCATTTCACTACACCACTGTATATAATGGGACTTGAGCAGCCACAGATTTTGGTATCCATAGGGCACCCTAGAATCAAACGCCAACAGACACCAAGGGCCCACTGTGTATAATATATTATTACTATAGGAATTCCAATGCTGGTACTAATAGATATCCACTTCTTATCCTATAAAAAGGTATTCCAAGCTCTTCTTCCCATTTTCTCCATTGTCGAGTCTATATTGCTTCTTTCTAGTGTCAGGAGAGAACCTTTTCAGTGGCTGCTCCCAGTCTGTGGAATTCCTTGCTGTGAAAGACTAGGCTGACCCCCTCCTGGTTCTCCATTGATCCACCACCAGGTAAAGACCTTTTTATTTGTACAAGCATTTGGTGACTAGAAGAGCATTTAATGGGATGTGTGTGCTTCATTCCTATTGTCCTTGTCATGGTTTTAAATGTTTTTATATTATTTCAAAGTTTTGTTGTTGTTTGTTGTTGTGTACCTTCCAGTCATTTCTGATTTATGGTGACCCTAAGGCAAACCTATCATGGGGTCTTCTTGGTCAGATTTATTCTGAGGGGGGCTTACCTTTGCTTCCTTTTAGACTGAGAAAGGTGGATTTCCATGGCCGAGCAGAAATTCAAACTCTGGTCTTCCAGGGTCCTAATCCAACTTTCAAACTGGCTCTTTGTTTCAAAGTACTGATGTTTTAACGATAGCTTATTAAAGTGTTATTTAACATTTTTAGTATTGATGTTTTAATTTCATGTACCTTGTTTGAATTCATAGTTTGGGTCTTATTTGTAAGAAAGGCAGAATATAAATTTTTTAAAAAGCTTATGATGTCCAGCACAGACTTTCTGTAATTTTATCAAGCGCACTGAAGGACTCGAGAGATGGCCCCAATCAAGTGGCCTCTGGCCATCCCTTTTCTTGCTGGATCGGGGCTGTGGCAACCGTATGCCACAGCCCTGATCTGGCAGTTTGCTGCTCTAAAAGGACCAACAAAATGCCACTCCTTTTTAGAGTGGCAAAAGTGTACCTCTGGTGCTGCTGCGGTGGCTTTTCACCAATTCTTTGGTGCAATGTGTCTAAACCCTGCACTGAAGATGCAGCATTATGCCACCACCATCTGGTCGGGCAAGCGCTGTGACACAGGCATTGGGGTGGTGTTTGGGCATGCAGTGTGCAGTCACCATGCCCCCACTGTATCCTGATTCCAGCTCAAAGTGCCAGTCATTACAGCCCCTGAGTGACCTATCATTAGCTAGATTTTCTCTTCCACTCTTTCTCCAAAACTGTGAGTGAATCTCCAATATTTGCATTAAAACTAACCAACTTTCTTTTAAAATTCTTTCTAGAATTATGATATTTCAGAAGGGCAGAAATTCTTGTCAGCCCCATCTCCAAACAAGCCTGAACTACTTCTGAAGGTTTTTGTTTTTTTTAACTTAAACAATTTTACTGGAGAATCTACTTCTGAATTCTTAACACCCTGATGAAAGCTCAGCACCTCCAGTCTGTCTTCAGGACTGTGGACCTTCCACTCAATATTATATCTTCTCACATGGCCATAAAGACTGGAGATTTAAAATGAAATCCCATGGTTTATTGGACAGTTAATTCACCTGTCTGTTGTAGTTTAAACCAACTCAATTTGATGTCTTCCTTCAGGAGGCAAAGATCATATATTTTACCATTAAATGAAAATTGAACCAACAGATGTCAGTGGTCACTCTTTGACATTTCTTTTACATCAAATGAATACCTTCTTCTTAAAAAGCAGGTGCAAACGCAGTGACCACAAAATCCACTGTGCTCACCCTTGTGGGATCTAATGTAAACTGCACACCAAACCATCCTTATAGTTCCCATTTAAAATATTTGAATCTAGCTTATTAATTAATTTATTAATTGAATAAACTGAATAAATTGTAAACAAGATTTGCATGCTTTGCAGTCATTTGAAGTTCCGTATGATGAAGTCCTATGCCACTCATGGAAAACCTTCTAGGGGCTGAGTGCCCAAACTAAAAGGCCAGGGGCAAGACTCCCGCTCTCTGGGGGGGACTTCTGGGGTGGGACTTCTTTCCCCCGCCCTCCCGGGCCTTCCAGAGAGGCAGCTGGAGGCTGGAGAGGGTGGGGAAGGAGGAGGAAGAGGCATGTGCCTGCTCCTCTTCTTTCCCCCACCGTCCCAGGCCTTTAGCTGTCGCTGGAGAGGCAGCTGGAGACTGGGAAGGGTCAGGAAGGAGGAGTGTCAGGAAGGAGGAGGAATAGGCTTGTACCTCTTCCTCCTCCTCCCCCCTGCCCTCCACATGCCATCTCTGCATGCCATCTCTGGCACACGTGCCATAGGTTTGCCATCACGGTCCTATGCTATCATCCTTTTTTGCAAAAAAAATTGTCATTGTTGTGTATATTCAAATGGTTTCCTTCAAATTGTTTCCAACAAACCTATCATGGGGTTTCCTGAGGCTGAGAGTGTGTGGCTTGCCCAAGGTCAACCAGTAGGTTTCCATGCCCAAGCGGGGATTTGAGTCCTGGCCTCCAGAATCATAGTCCAATGTTCAAACCACTACACTATGCTGGGTCTTACAAAAAAATCTCTTTTCATATCTAAGCATCTAAAAATGTAGGGTTTACAATTTACAGTCTTCCAGTTAGCCCTGGAGTACAATCTCTATCATTTCTCATCACTTGCTCTGCTGGATAGAAAGCTGCAGTCCAAAAAAGAAAGAAAGAAAGAAAGAAAGAAAATAAGAAAAGAAAAAGAAAAACTCAAATAAGCAGACCCTTCCATGATCAAAAAAATTCTAAGTGCTGGTAGCTTTCTATTGTGGGTAATGTACTTTGGAATATAAAACTCATTCCTTAGGGGTCTTTCAAACAAACAAACAAATGTACCACGTAAACAGATAACTAATTTGTTTTTTTAAAGAATACATAAAAGATATCATCAAACCATTTCTTTATAAGACATTCTGCTGCAATGAGGTTTAGTAGTTTTAGCAGGTTCATTCATCTTCCTTTCCTCAGAAACCATGGTAGGCGTTCTTTACATGTAAACATTGAAATGATTATTAATGTTTTCCCACTATATGAAGTAATTATTGCTTCCCTGTATTCTTTCCAAAAAAAGTACCTTTTCTATTTCCGACCAGGCTTGTTTTCCTATTCCAAACAAAGCTGAAACCTACATTACTTGGAATTTTGTAGAAAATATTAGAGTGGCACCTGAATTCTAATAATGCAGTTGTCTTGTGCTCAAATACATTCCAAAAACAATTAACATACGGTTCTTTCCACAAATTTGTGACAATTCCTTTGCTGTACCTTCCTCTTATCTCAACTGAAGAAGTAAAGAAAATTGGTCTCTTTTTATGGCTGTGAGCTAGCTGCAGACACAAGGATATGTTGTTAATTCCAGGAAAAGAACAGCTGTATATCATTATCTCAACTGTTTATTTGTTTTGAATTAACTCCACTACAAGAAAAAAAGGAGGTAGGTACTCAAGATCCATTTTTAAGAGATGCATTCATGGAACCAAAACTGTGTTTTAAGATAGGATTTTTGAGATGTGGGTGTGGAAGGGATTGAGGAAAATTTTATCAGAGGTCTAGCAGCTGAGATCAAGGGTGGAAATTCTGCAGCCAGTGGGCCCCAAGTGGCCTTCCAGTGTGTATGTGTGTCCATCCGTCCAATGTGACCCTTGTGACCCCCACTGACTCCCCCAAAGGCCTGGCACATTATTTCATTAAGCCCAAACATTGTTTTCCATCATTTGAAATAAATCCCACACATTGACAATTATATCCAATGCATTTGTGCACAGATCTAGTGAAATACCAAAGAGTCAATTTCAGTTTGAGCGGCTTTTTTCCAGTTGGTTCTACAGACAATTTCATACGTTTGGTCTGAAGCAGAAGTGATACTTATTTTGTTGAAAAGAAGGAGAGGAATGCAAAAATGAAGACACAGTATGGGGAAAATCTCAGTAGTCTGCACAATATTCACATGCAAAGAAAGCCTGCAGTACATTGTACCATAAGCAAATGTTCTTATATAACCAAGTTGGCAAAACTATGAAGTTTTTATGCAACAAAGAAATGGCTTGGTAAGACATTTCAAGTGTTTTAAATGTTTACTTAAAAACTGTCCACTACATATTTACCAGCTCTTATCTGTTTCTTGTTTTAAATATTCCTAAGGAAGAAATGTTATATATTGGGCTGAGTTATGTACAATAAATACTAAAAGCACTAGGAGATTTGTTTTTGTCCCCCACCCCAGATACATTTAGCTAATATCTGGACAGCCTCAAGTTGTTTATCCTTAAATCCTCAGCAATGAAAACTTTTAAATTTGTTATTAACACTGGACTGGAATGCTCATTTTGTACAGTCGTCCCTCTCAATTCATGGGGGTCCATTCTGGACCCCCCTACAAATCCTGAAAAACGCAAATATTTGAGTCCCCATTGGTTACAATGGTGGCACACTCCTGTGCGTGCCATTTTGTCCTTTCCCGCTTGCCATACATGAAGGAGCAAGACCGCAGACTCCAAGTCTGTGAATGGGGAGGGACAAGTATATACTGAATAAATAATCTTCCAATTGACTACAAACTAATGAAGCTCTCTGAGGTAAAATCCACCTCATCCACCATGAGCAATCATGTTAACAGAAAAGACAAAGCCATCACACTAAGTGTGTGTAATTTTTTCAAAGTCATGGCTTTCTAAAAAGCTGAGGCTCCTGTTGGTTTACCACACTTTAAAACAGTGGCAGATAATGGCTCTGATGCCAGCCAAACAAGATAGCCAGACAGATCTGAATTCAGACTACTATTACCTGTAAAATAATAGGAAGAATTACTGCCATGTTTCAGGATTAAATGAAGTGTGTGGAGGTGGAGTGTGTGTGACATACCATTTTGAGATTTTTAAATTAGGATCTCATGCCTATTATGGTAGCCTTTCTCAAAGTCAGCCAGCCCCAAGGCTGGAGCCCCATTTATTCTGCCAACTGTGGCAAACTGTAGGGAATTTTTTAAAATGCTTTAAGGTTCATGCATTGAGTCTGATACTTGGCTGAACCCTGCAGTTCAGTTAATGATGTAGCATTAGGTAGCCCAGTGTCCACCCCAAACAAGCAATTAAACTAACTATATATAGGGTGGTTTTTTTTAACAAAAAGATTTTGTGCCAGACTGAGCAACAAAAAGCTATGACAGTCATACAAATTTAACAATAGAACACAACTACTATTTACAAACTATGTGTCTCTTGTTCTTTGTATCTTGTTCTGGTATTCTAACTGGCATATTTTTAATCAGCAGAATGCATCACAATGTTTTGGTATATGGCTCAGAATGTTTTGTACATGCTTAAATTAACTTGAAATCACTAACAGTTTACAACATCTTCTGTCTAAATAAACTTTTTTGGAGGAATGGTTCTACCATACTTAGGCCTTATGGTTGCTTTTTCATTATTCCTCTTTAGCAATAAAGTTGCTCTGGGTTTTAGGTCTAATTGGCACTGCTAAAATAATGCAATTTGACACCATTTTAACTGTCATGGTTCCATCCTATGGGATTCTGGGATTTATAGTTTTTTGTGACACGAGATCTCTATGACAGAGAATGCTAAATATCTAACAAAACTACAAATCCCATAATTCCACAGCATTAAGTAAGGACAGTTAAAGCAGTGTAAAGCTGTATTATTCCTGCAGTACATATGCAGCCTTTGTTTGAGATTTACAGGTGTTATCCAAGGTTCTGAACCTTATACTCAAAATAGGTTCTGGGCTTGGATAGCTCCTCTAAAGCTCAGTCTGAAATCTGGGATGGTATAAAAGACATCAGCTGCCCCTGCTTCACAGCAATGACAGCATACAGTACATCTAATACTATTACTCAGTATTACTGTCTCTATGTATTCATTTGCTTTGCAGTCAAACTTATTTTAAAAAGCTAGAGAAAACAAAAGTCTTATTTGCTGAGCCTGCAGTGTTCTATGAGATTGAAGATTGCTTGTCCTTACTTTGACCTGCCCTCTGTATAAAACCTGATCAGTTATTTCACAATTATGATCAGCTCCCCAGTATACTGATTGGTTTTCTGGAGAAATCAAGATTGATCAAGCCCCATTATGCTGAACTATGTCCTTCAACCAAGGAATGCAATTTACCAAGTTCCCATTAATTCAGTAGATCTGCTCTAGTTGAGACTAACAATTAGATTTAACTTAATTAGTTTAAGATTCAATGCATTCCAACTCAGAAGAGCCTTCTGTGGGACAGCTAAGACACTTCCAATTTTGGAACCACTAAAAGACTCTCAGGAGCTTTGATGGACTAGAAGACATCAGATGGTCTATTGAAACTTACATGTCCCCCTAAGGAAGGATTTTTTTTCTTTTAAATTGTGAAGCTTTAAAAATACTTAATTGGTTGTATATCCTGGAGGATTTGTTTTCATAGCATATATATGTATTTTCTCCAACCAGAGTTCTCTCATATGTTTTGGACTACAAGGTCCTTGGCTACAGAGATTATGACAAGTGGCCACTGATGGGAGGTGAAGGACAAAACATCTGTGGGACATGGGCTGGAGAAAGCTGATGTACAGTATATGAAGCAAAGAGAGGGATAATCTTGCTATATATCTCACAAAAGTAAATGTGTACTGACTGAGATCATACATCAGGGTTAGGTAACATAACATCCACATGTGGAGTGATACATTTGGCTATACTTTCCTTGTGTTTGATGGCAAAGTTGCACAACTGAACACACAACAAAATGTGCATTAACAACTATAGTGTATGCACATGTGTACATGTTCATAAATATTTGCACTACATTGCATGCACAGCTTCACATCTGCAACCTTGAGCATTCCACATTGAAAAAAAATGTCCAACCACTTCTGCAGATGAACCTATACACGATGGATGGGAGTTTCTCAATAGGGAGATACTGAAGGCAATACTTAAAACAATTCTATTGAGGAGGAAAAAATGGGAGGTGTCTCAAGAAACCAGGATGGATGACTAATGAACTTTCAACTGAGCTAAGTTTTAAATGGAACATGTATAAGAAATGGAAAAGAGGGGAAATCACCAAAGAGGAATTCAAACAAATAATGAGCATGTGTAGGGGTAAAGTCAGGAAAGCCAAAGCACAGAATGAGCTCAGGCTTGCTAGAGGGGTTAAGAACAATAAAAAAGTCTTTTTGGGGTATGTTCATGGCAAAAGAAAGAAGGAGGAAATGGTAGGGCCACTGCACAGAGAAGATGGCAAAATGCTGACAGGGAACAGAGAAAAGGCAGAACTACTCAACACCTTCTTTGCCTCAGTCTTCTCACAAAAGGAAAAGAGTGTTCAATCTGAGAAAAATGGAGCAGAGGACAGAATAAGGGAAGTGCAGCACAGAATAAGTAAAGAGATAGTACAGAAATACCTGGTTAATCCAAATGAATATAAGTCTCCAGGGCCAGATGAACTACATCCAGGGGTATTAAAAGAACTGGCAAATGTAATATCAGAGCCATTGGCAATAATCTTTGAGAACTCATGGAGAACAGCAGAGGCCCCACCAGACTGGAGCAGGGCAAACATGGGTTTCTCAAAAACAAGTCATGCCAGACTAATCTGATCTCTTTTTTTTGATAAAATTACCAGCTTAGTAAATGAAGGGAATGCTGTGGATATAACATATCTTGATTTCAGTAAGGCCTTTGACAAGGTTCCCCATGACATTCTTACAAAAGCTTGTAAAATGTGGACTAAACAAGACAACTGTTACAGGATTTGTAATTGGTTGACTGGCTAAACCCAAAGGGTGCTCAGCAATGACTGCTCTTCATCCTGGAAAGAAGTGACCAGTGGGGTACCACAGGGTTAGTCAACATCTTTATCAATAACTTGGATGAAAGAATAGAGGATATACTTATTAAATTTGCAGATGACACCCAATTAGGAGGAATAGCTAATACCCCAGAGGACAGAATCAAAATGCAAAATGACCTCAATAGTTTAGAAAGATGGGCCAAAGCTAATAAAATGAAATTCAACATGGAGAAATGCAAGGTATTTCACTTAGGGCAGAAAAATGAAATGCATAGATATAGGATGAGGGACACCTGGTTTAATGAGATTATGTGTGAAAGGGATCTAGGTGTCCTAGTAGACCACAAGTTGAACATGAGTCAACAATGCAATGTGGCAGCCAAAAAGGCCAATGCAATTTTAGGCTGCATTGATAGAAGTATAGTGTCTAGATCAAGGGAAGTAATAGTGCCACTGTATTCTGCTTTGGTCAGGCCCCACCTGGAATAGTGTCCAGTTCTGGGCATCACAATTCAAAAAGGATACTGAAAAACTGGAGCACGTCCAAAGGAAGGTGACTAAAAAGGTGAAGGAAACCATGCCATATAAGGAATGACTTAGGAAACTGGGTATGTTTAGCCTGGAGAAGAGACAGTTAAGAGGTGATGTGATAGCCTAGTTTAAATATTTGAAAGGATGTCATATTGAGGAGGGAGCAAGCTTGTTTTCTGCTGCTCTAGAGAACAGGACCTAGAACAATGGATGCAAGCTACAAGAAAAGAGATTCCACCTAAACATTAGGAGGAACTTCCTGACAGTAAGGGCTGTTCAACAGTGGAACGCACTCCCTTGGAGAAGTGGTGGAGTCTCCTTCCTTGGAGATCTTTAAACAGAGGCTGGATGGCCTTCTGTCAAGTATGCTTTGCATGGCAGGGGAGTTGGACAGGAATATCCAACTGTATGATTCTATGATTCAAATATGATACAAAGAAGAGTCTAAAGGTAAAGGTATTCCCTGTTGACAAGGTTGTCAAGTCATGTCCAACCATAGGGGACGGTGCTCATCTCCATTACTAAGCCAAAGAGCCAGCGTTGTCAGAGACAATTCTGTGATCATGTGGCCAGCGTGATTGCACAGAACACTGTTTACCTTCCCACCAAAGTGGTACCTATTTATCTACTTGCATTTGCATGCTTTCAAACTGCTAAGCTGACAGAAGCTGGGACTAATGACAGGAGCTCACCCCATCATGCAGCACCCAGACCTTGAACTGCCAACCTGCCGATCTTGCAATCAACAGAGTCAGCATCTTAACCACTTGAGCCTAGCCATTGCATATTACACCACAGTTACCAGAATGACAAGGAAGCAGGATTGTGCCTGTCATGTCTGCTACATATACATGGATCCCAAGCCTGTTGGCCAGTGTAACTAATGTGGCATAAATGTCAGGGATGGCATAGGTGGTAGTGTTGCAGTAGGGGTAAAATAACCACAGATGACTGTGGTGGAAGACATCTTTGTCATGAGAGAAACCCAACCTCCTTTCTCCAGAGCAGCTCTCTGATGATAAAGATGGTGTTCTGTGCTGTCTCTTGGATCACTTCCTGTCTAAAGGTAAAAAAAAAAAATGCCTTACATGGGTGTAACACACTGTTATGATGACATAAAACACCAAAGTGAGAGACAATGTGGTTTGGCTCTTGGGACTGTTGACTCTGGGAGATCAGGGTAGGAATGCACACTCAGCCACAGAAACTTCCTGGGTGACCTTGGGCAAGTGATTCTCTCTCAGCCTCTAAGGAAGGCAATGACAGATTTCACCTGAATAAACCTTACTTAGAATACCCTATGATAGGATTGATATAAGTTGAGTCTGCTTGAAGTTACATAAGAACAACAAAAACAAGCACACTTCTAGACTTTCCAGGTTCTGGTAGAGGCATTACTTGTAAAGTATGCATACGCTGAATAATAATAATAATAATAATAATAATAATAATAATAATAATAAATTTTATTTATATTCCGCCCCTCTGTCACGCAATCGAGGCAGCTCACAACAATTTAAAAACATCATACAATATTAAAATACCATCCAAATCCCACAACCCCTCCCCCTTAAAAAAGAATTAAACAATTTTAGCATTAAAACAATGATTCAAACACATAATTAAAACAAACCATAATCAAACAGACAATAATAAGCGGGGCAGCATTTAGGAGAGATAAAAGGACTCCTGAGGCTGGGAAACTAATCAGGGAAGGCCTGCCGGAAGAGATCAGTCTTAACAGCTTTTTAAAAACTGTTTAAAGTTGTCAACTGATGGATCTCATCCAGCAGGCCATTCCATAATTTGGGGGCGATGACGGAAAAAGCCCTCTGGGAGGTTGTTGAGAGCTTAGTTTTCATTGGCTGTAGCAAATTTCTCCCAGAGGACCGGAGTGTGTGGGGAGGATTATATGGGAAGAGGCGGTTCCAAAGATAAGTTGGACCCAAGCCATTTAGGGCTTTAAAGGTCAAAACCAACACCTTATACTGGGCCCGGAAACTGACAGGCAGCCAGTGAAGAGATTTTAATACAGGAATTATGTGATCTCTCTGCGATGTACCTGAGACCACTCTGGCTGCCATATTTTGTACTAACTGAAGTTTCCGGACCAAGCATGGGGGTAGCCCCATGTAGAGCGCATTATAGAAATCTAGACGGGAGGTTACCAGTGGTCTCAAGATCCCTTAGTTCCAAGAAAGGGCGCAGCTGGCATATCAGCTGAAGCTGATAACAGGCACTCCTGACCGTCGCATTCACCTGACTAGTCATCTGAAATGATGGATCAAGAAGCACCCTCAGACTGCAAATACAGTCCTTCGTGGAGAGTGTGACCCCATCCAGGACTGGTGGTTGCAACCCAATCCTTGGTTTCGGGGCCGCCACCGTGAGCACTTCCATTTTGTCTGGATTCACTCTCAATCCGTTTTTCCTCATCCAGCCTATTACTGCCTTAAGACAGTCATTGAGAGGAGAGATCCCATCGGAATTTGAGGCCAATGATTGAGATAAGGAGAAATAGATTTGGGTGTCATCAGCGTACTGATAACACCCAGCCCCATAACTCCGGATAATCTCACCCAGCAGCTTCATATAAATGTTGAACAACATCGGGGACAGGATGGCGCCTTGTGGAACGCCACAAGTAAGCTCTTTCTTGCTGGAGCAACTGTCCCCAAGTAGCACCCTCTGGGATCTGCCCGAGAGGAAGGACCGGAACCACTGAAGACTGACATAAGGCATTCTACAGTGTAAAACAAAAGCAAGATAGCAGTTGCATTTCCATACAAATTTTGACTGAATTGGGAGTTTAATTTTTTAGAGTGGGGACTAGGACAGTCCTTTGAAAAGTAACAAACCAGTATAGAAGGTCATGATAGGTCATATAGCTTTGTCCTCCCATCATTCTGCTGGCATTCTGAGGTGTGAGGCAGAGTGAGAACTCTGCCTAATGGTAGGGCCATTCTGTCCTACGATCCAGTGTAGTGTAGTCTATGCTGGTTTAATCCTTTTTCAGACTCCATCAGTGTTAATGACTGCACAGTTCAACATTCTAGACAGCTATGAGGCTTATTGCATTCCAAAATAAAGCAGTTCCCGTGTTTGCAAATTGGCCAGCTGAGCGCAGCTGGGAGTTGGGATGCAGTTGGGATGCAGTCGCCCGGCGGCATCGGTGGCATTTTTCATCCGATAATTCCTGGTTGCATTCCATAAGTGACTGTATCCTGGCAGGGGTAAGTCACTTTATTTTGGAATGCTGTAAGCCCCTATGTCCAAAAATATATGCCCATGAATAAGGAACAGATGAGTAAAAGAAAATATCAGGATGTTTGAAAAGTCCAGAAGTAGAAAGGGTGTAATGATAGGTGGTACACCTCCTACTTTTAAGCATTCATGAGGCAGAGGGAAGGAGAGATATGGAGAGAGAAATACTGTTTCCCTGGTAGCCATTTAGAGTTTTCCAGAAAACAGTTGGCAGTATCTGAAAAGTGCTGAAAGTTTTTGGATGGAACTTTTACTGGTAACTTTATAGTGAAGATTATTTCCTAGCTCCTCAGAATGTCTTGTATGATTACTGCATTAACACAGCGGAACCCTTTCTATTTCTCTTTTTTCTTGACATACACATATAAACAGTACTAAATTTAGGATCTCTAAATTCTTGTGAAATGAAAAAAATGGGCAGCACCTGCTAGGGCTAAATATACAGTGTATCAGAAGGGTGGAAACACATCACATACACCTACCGGCCTCTCATAACTTTGAGAACACATGTCAACCTTGACCTACACAGCCTTCAATTTTGCTCTTGGCCTTCTCTCCAGCAGAGACTGATTGCTTGTGGCAGGTTATGTGCTGGCACTCTGTTCTAGCCTGGAAACATGAATGAAGCCTCTCAACTTTTTGCGACCCTAAGAAGAGATTGCAACACTGTCTGGGATGGACAGGCTGCTGAGATTCATTTAGGGCCTCCTCCTTCCTTTCAGCAGAAGCCTTGCAAGTAAAAGAATTGCTTGGGATGTCCAGCTGTGACAAACTCACCAAGCTAAACTTCACTTCATTAGGAATTAAGTTACAACTGAAAACCCATCAAGCCCTGTGATTTGGGCCTTTCCTGTGAATTCTGATCAAAGAAGCTTTCAGCCACTCTGATCATTACTTTTGGAATGAAGCATGGGAGAACAGCACTGCTGATTCTTCTGCTGTGCAGGGAATTCATTTCCTATCTTATCCATCTAATAGGCAAAGCTAGAAGTAAATAGGCTCAGAGGAAGACAAGCACCCTGTCCCACCCCCCACAGTGTTCACTGTAGTTGTTGAAATGTGAAAAGCTTGACTGCAGATATCCATGCTATTCAATAACAACACTAAAACCCACCCTGAGTACTGAAAATTTGATAATCAAGGATGTCAGTCAAAAGTTCTTTACCGTTGCCTAAGGAAGAGACTAGACAGTCCTTTAGACACTGCTAGACTGCAACTTTCATCATCTCTCATCCTTTCTCAATGGCTGTGCTGGTTAGTGCTGATGAGAGTTGCAGTCGAACATCAGGAGGGGCCACCCCACCCCTGCTGTATGGTGATATTCTCAGGGCAAATGAGGTCATTTCAAGGTTGCCAACAATATAAAACAATAAAAATCAGTGTCAAATTATAAAAGCAACACACACACCAGTTAAAATAAGAACAAATTTCATATATCTAAGAGCAATAAATACCATCAAACTCTTTCAGTTAAAAGCCAAAGAAAATATATTTTCCAAGCCCTTTTACAAGTCACTACATGCAGATTCAGCTGTCTATCTCATGGGAGAGAATTCTGGAGCGTAAAGGCCGACACTAAGAAGGCCTTCTGTATTATCTTAAGTGATGGACTTGTAGACAAGGCCTCTGAAGACAATCTCTAAGCAGAAGACAGTTCATAGCAGTTGTAGCCAAGGGTGGTTAAAGTACACTATCAACCAGTACAGAATTGGCATCACAATATTTGTTTTGATCTGTATTTTGACACAAGCTCATGGAAAGAGGAATGTGTGACTAAACTGATTTTTAGTTAGCTTAAGCTTGCAAACAGATCCTTCTCATTTGCACCAGCCTTGGATACAGCTGCACAATGAAGTGGATGTAGTAGTGTAATGGGCTCAGCCCCATCTCCATCTCTTGAGTAGGAGAGGGGACCACTGAATTGTATCAGCTGCCACCACCCACTAACCCCATGGTAAATGACTTAAGTCACTGAGGAATTTAACATGCACCTTTCTCCACCTCTCACTCTCCAGATGCTTTCCCACTCCATCCTATGGGAGCTGAGAATCCTATACGCGTGCATGCATGCACACTCTAGGCAAGGCACATGAAGAGAGAATGGAAAAGAAGAAAAAGGTTTTATTCTAAGTACACAATCTTACAATGTGGTGTAGTGGTTTGTCTATTATAGTACCGTCTGCTACAGTTAGAGTTATAATTGAATATTTGCAAGAGATTATTTGACACCTCTTCTTCATTTGGCTGAGAAAGATATACTTTCAGAAAAACTGTTCCTAAAAGAAAAGGAATCCTTTTACTATTTTTGTTCTCTCTCCCATTGTCCCACCTATACTCCTTTTCCATGCACTAATATAAAAGAAAATCAGATTTCTTTTAATTTATATGGTCTTTGAACACAAGACTGAACATGGAGGTTAGTGCACTGGTGAACAATGAGCAAAGCTGCTTTTAAATGATTACTTAACAGTTTTGTTTGATCTCCCCAGAAGCACTTGAGACCTCTTCTGGTATCTGTTCTTGATTTCTTTGAAATGCAAAACCAGTACAAAGAAAACACAGCAGTTCAGAATCTTCATTTGGACTACATTATGTGACTACATTATGGTTTGAATGCAGCCCTATGGTCAGTTCTCTCAAAGATCATCAGTACTTTTTTGGATATTAAAACCAGGCTTGCCAGATTAGTACCATCCCAATCCCTAAGACTTTAGAACCAAAACCTGAGACCTAGAGATAGCCCCTGGTGTTGTTACAGGAGGCAGATACCAGTGATGCCACATGGAGTGGGCCCTGGTTATGTCATGAAATATATGATGCATTAAGCATCAACCACAGATGCTCAGACTATGGGCCTTTGCAGACTGCTAGAAATAGTGCAAATTGAGTCCACTTTAAGGGTTAGGGTTAGGGAATCGTGGGAACTCTATTTTATTGTGGCACCAGAGCTCTCTGACAGAGAAGGCTCAATGTCTCAGAAAAAACAACAACAATTCCCATGATTCCCTAGCACTAACCCTAACCCTTAAAGTGGACTCAATTTGCACTATTTCTGGTAGTCTGCAAAGGCCCAAAGTCACTGCTGTTAACAAAAGAACAATAACAAGTTTAATAAAGGAAAAATCAGAGGGAGGGAGGGAGATTTTAAGGCAGTGATCTTGCCCTTAGAGTCCTTCCATTGGCCCTCAGAACTGGAGACTCAAATATATTGTAGAGGACCAGTCCTGAGATCTAGAAATCCTTATTAAAAATGTGTTATGCACACCAAATCTATTCCTAGCATTCTCCTATTTCACAGCTGAGGAATGTATGGCCCTCCAGGAATTTTTGGCTTATAGCTCCCACCACCCCTTGTCATCATAACTACCATCTAGCCCACCCAGCCCTCCACTGACATTATTAGGTGCTCTACAGTGGCCGCGGCAAGGCTGGGAATCAGGCTGAGGGCTCACCTCCCCATTTATCTGGGACACAGCAAGGGCTGGGCAGAGACTGCCCACCGGAAGATTTGGGGGATGATCTGCTTGTGCTCTCTAGGGCTCATAAAACAGCCTTTTAGATGGAGGATGGCAGGTGAGAACAGGTAGAGGAATTACGGGGGATGTCAATTGAAGTTCTGTGGGGCAGAGGAAGATATGGCAATAACAGAGTAGAACTATGTTACAAAAGAAGACGGATTCGATGTTTAAAAGTGATTCCGCCTTCAATTCACTCTGTTGCCCAATGTAAATTGGGGAGCTCACCAACCTTGCCACAGAACCTCACCTTGCTCCTTTGTAATGCCAGGTCGGTGAAAAATAAAACTCATATTATCTATGACCTTCTTGAGGATGAAGTAGCCGACCTGGCCTGTTTTACAGAAACCTGGCTGGGGGAGGATAGTGCCATCACCTGGAATCAGTCTCTCTCAGCCAGGTATTCTGTTTATGAGCAGGTGAAGGAAAGTGGGCAGGGGTGGTGGTGGAGTGGCTCTGGTTCATAAAGATAACCTCTCCTTGACCAGGATACCTATCCGGAAAACAGACCACTTCGAGTGTATGTACCTGAGCCTGAAAACTAGTGATAGTATAGGGATTTTGTTGGTATACTGTCCACCCCGTTGTCTAACAGACTCCCTATCCGAGCTGATGCAACTGGTCTTGGAGTTGTTGCCAGAGTCACCTAGACTTTTAGTCTTGGGTGACTTCAACATCCCACTCGAGACCAGTTTAACAGGTGTGGCTTGGCAGTTCATGGATTCAATGACAGATATAGGCCTATCCCAATTGGTTTCCAGGCCAACACATTCAGCGGGTCATACACTCGATGCAGTTTTTAGTATGGAACAGGCATATCCATGGGTGGAGGTAATAAATACCACCACACTGTCATGGATGGATCGTTCCCTGGTCAAAGTTGGACTAAGAGCCACTGTTCACCCCTCCGGGGGTGGAGGACCTATTAAAATGATCCACCTTTGGAGGCTAATGGAGCCAGCTGGATTCCAGAAAGCCTTGAAGGGTTCCTTGGTTGATAGAGCTGGCGATCCTGTCGAAATTCTGGTGAATACGTGGAACACCGATCTTACCAAGGCTATCGACACGATTGCTCCGAAGCGTCATTTCCAACCTGCTTCAAATCAACAACCCTGGTTCACAGAGGAACTTAGGAAAATGAAGCGGATTGGACAATGACTAGAGTGCACCTGGCAGAAAAAATCGACTCTTATTTGATAAGACTCATCATAGGAACTTTCTTCGTTCCTATCGAGATACGTGCAGGGAAGAAATCCTTCTCCTCTGCACGTATTACGTCTGCAGAATCTCATCCAACAGAACTGTTTAGGGTGGTGAGGGAGCTGACACAGGCTCCCCCTGTGCTTTGCTTAACCCGACAACAGCCTGTTGTGATGTTTTTAACAACTATTTCGCAGATAAAATCTCTCAGATAAGAGCCTATTTGGATGCTGGGATTACAGCAGTAGTCCTGAATGAGGTGTCCAGTAAAGCCGTCTATGAGATTAAACTGGATCAGTTAGAGCTGGTGAGTACCGAGGACATGGACAAGATCCTTGGAAAAGTGAAGAAGACGACGTGCTCCCTCGATCCCTGCCTATATTGGCTGGTCATCCAAGGGGGTGATGCCTTGATGGCTTTTCTTAAAAGAGTCATCAATGCATCCCTTAGGAAAGGAATTGTTCCATTAAGTTTAAAGGAGGTGGTTCTAGATCCATTTCAAACTGGCTTCAGACCTGGATAGGAGCCTGGGGGCACAGTGGTTAAATGCCTGTACTGCAGCCACTCACTCATAGACCACAAGGTTGCGAGTTCAATACTAGTCAGGGCTCAGGCCAGTCTCAGGCCTGCATCCTTCCGAAGTCGCTAAAATGAGTACCCAACTGTTGGGGGGCAATGAGCTTACAGTTGTAAACTGCTTAGACACCCCATAGCGTGGTATGAAGCAGTATATAATTGAAGCTGCTTTGTTTTGCTTGGATATGGGGTGGAGACTGCCATGGTCACTCTGGTAGATGACCTACGCCTGAGTACTGACAGGGGGAGTGTGACTTAGTTGGTGCTTCTGGACCTCTCAGCGGCTTTTGACATGATAGATCATGACATTCTCTTGGAACGCCTGAGAGAGTTGGGAATCGGAGGTACTGTACTTCAGTGGTTCCGTTCCTTTCTCTAGGGAAAGTTCCAGAGGGTGTCACTCAGGGACAGCTACTTCTAAAAAACGGAGCTTAAATGTAGTGTTCCTCAAGGTGCCATTCTGTCCCCAATGTTATTTAACATCTATATGAAGCCACTGGGAGAGATTATAAGGAGACATGGAGCGGGGTGTTATCAGTACGCTGATGACACCCAAATATATTTCTCCATGTCTTGGTCAGCTGCTATGACATCAGATGGCAGTTCTCCCCTCAATCAATGTATTGGAATGGATGAGGAAAAACCGACTCAAACTGAATCCAGACAAAACGAAGGTACTTACAGTAGGGGGCCCCAAACCAGGTATTGGGTTGCAACCTCCAGTCCTGGGTGGGGTCACGCTCTCCACTAAGGACTGTTTTTGCAGTCTGGGGGTGCTCCTAGACTTGCTGCTTCACATGACAGATCAGGTGAACGTGACAGTCAAGAGCGCCTGTTATCAGCTTCGGCTGACATGCCAGCTGCGCCCTTTCCTGGAAGTAAGGGACCTAGAAACTGTAGTATATGCACTGGTAACCTCACAACTTGACTTCTGCAATGTGCTCTACATGGGGCTACCCTTATACCTAACTCAGAAACTACAATTAATACAAAATATGGCAGCCAGGTTGATCACCGGAACATCCAGGAGTGATCATATTACATCTATTCTGATATCTCTCCACTGGCTGCCTATTGGTTTCTGAGCAAAGTATAAGGTGTTGGTGATGACCTGTAAAGCCCTACATGGTCTGGGCCCAGCTTACCTAGGAGATCGCCTTCTTCCACATAATCCACCCCACACTCTCAGGTCCTCTGGGAGGAAGCTGCTCCAACCAATAAAAACTAGATTAGCAGCAACCTCCCAGAGAACATTCTCTGCCACCACCCTCAAACTCTGGAATGCCTTGCCAAGGAGATCCATCAGATAACCAGCTTAGATAGCTTTAAAAAAGCCATCAAGACAGATCGCTCCTGCCAGGCCTTTCCACAATAAACTCCCTCCCGATAGATATACCCCCACTTTCTCACTGTATCCTGGAGAGTTAATGTTTAATGTTTTAATGTTCTATTTTATGTTGTGTTTTTAACTGACATGTCTATTTAATATATTTTTAATGGGGGGCTATTCTTTTTGTAACTTCATTTATTGTTTATCTTGGGGTAGTTTTATTCAATTAATTTTAGTTGTAAGCTGCCTTGATTGCTCTGCAAAAGGCGGGGTATTATTATTATTATTATTATTGGTGAAGGATGTTGGGCGCAGAGCTTGGAAGCATTACTTTTTAAAATGACAGCTACCAGAATCTCCCAGCCCATGCTGACTGGGGGGGGGGGGAGTTCTGGGTGCAGTAATCCAAACAATAACATTTCCAAGCTCTGTCTGGGAGCTGAAGCCCAGCAATATTTGGAGAGCTACAAATTCCTCAATCCAAATTACTAGATGAAGATGCAGGATTACATGAACATGTGTAGTTGCCTTAACAAACCAGAATCACATACCACAATTTAGAGACAATTTACACAGCTGAGGCTATAGTGCCTCAAATGTTCATACCAAGATGGTTGCCAGCTTTGTATAGGCAGGTACGGTATTCTTATACAGTTTCTTATGGAATAAATTATATATTTTAATATCAGTGCTTGAAGAGGAGAGGCTGAAAAACAACAACCAACCACTTGCTACCATCTCCAGGTCATAAGAATTGATAAAAAAGAATTTAAAGTCAAATTAATTAAAACAAGTTCAGACTATCAAAAACTATAACTCAAGAAAAGAAAATGCAATCAATACTATCATTTAATGTGGAGGAGAGAGGAGTACATTTCCTGATCTCAGAATCTCCATAGTCTCATTTTTCCAGATGTTATTTTAAAAACTTCCTTTCTAACAGTCCGCCTCAACCCCACTTAGAAGCCTCTTCCTCCCTTGTTGTATCATCAAGAGAGAAATGACTCACAGCCATATTGACCAAAGCAAACAGAACACAAGGAGACAAATCATCTTTGCAACATCTATAATGGTAGCATCATGTCACCCCAGCTGCCCCATCATTTACCTCACCCCAGCTGCCCTGATATTTCATTGTTCCTGCCTTTCAGAAATGGAAATTTACCTTCCTCATAATTGACAAGGGATGGATTTGTGGAAAATGGTTAGTGAAGAACATAGGCCATGGGGTGGGTTGACCCATGTGGCACTTTGAATACTGCTGTGTTGATACACGATGTAATTTGGAACATAGATCTGTGTGTATGCTTGTAGTGCTGAATTACTTATTTCCTGAGAAGCTTGTTTGCCCCCACTTTAATAGATCTGCAGGGAAATGTATGAACTAACAGGCATGCACTGTTGGTTTACCTCTGTTACAGCCTAGAAGGCAAAAAGTACTTGAAAGTTTATCGATGTTATGATTTGCAAAACTGCTAAAATAAAGACTGGTTTCTACCACAGAGGGTAATTTCAGTTTAGGGCCTAGGAAATTTAAACAAATTAAAAGCAATACATTACTTCTAATGCTAAGGCAAGAATTTCAGCACTTAGGAGAATAATTTTTCTTATGAACATTCAGCAAGAATATTGTGAGGAAGCAGTGATTCCAAGAAAAAAAGTAAGAGCTACATTCAGATCCACGACTGAATTTATAGATAGCATGATAAGTGACATATAAGGAAATAGGATGTAAATCTTCATAAATCTTGTTCATTTTAAAATGTATAATTTTAAAATATTTCTCTCCAGTGGAAGAAAGTCCTTGAAAAGTGCAGTTTTCAAAGAGTATTCACAGTTCAGGATTTATTTTATGAAAAATCCAAACATGCGGGCTTCCCCCCCCCCCCCCCATCAAAAAAAAAAAAAGTTCCTATGCAGGAAATATGCTTTCTGCATAATGAAACAACACTTTTGTACAGAAAATGTTAATTTTTACGCAAGCCCTGAACTCTGAACTGAATTTTTATCAAGCCCTGAACTCTGAACTGGATTTTCATTGTTGGGTTTTTATAACACTTGGGAAGCCCTCCGCTTTTATCTGAGATTCAAATATTTACAAATACTATTTCTAATAAGGAGCTATCTTTATTAGGACTGGTTGATTAGAAATGCAAGGGATGGAAGCTGCCACAGATGCAGAGTAAGAGCTTTGTGTGGCTAAACTATGGGCATTCTTCAGTATGGATCCAAAGCTTCCTAGGTGATCATGGACCTTCTTTTTTGTTTGAGTGGCAAATCCTAAGCCTTAACAAAGTTTCAGACCTTACTGTCCTCAGGGAACATTTGCCACTTGAGTCTGCACTTTGACGGACTCTTTTGCATCTGCTACAGAAGCACTGCAGAAGTCTAAACATGGAATTCATTTAGGCATTGTGTGGGCAGGTAGTAAATCTGAATATATTATAAAGGACCAGAAATAGATGCAATACTATGGTAGTAATAAAAGCAATATAATCTCTTCTCTGGCTTATACTGTTAATAAACTAGGTAAAGGTAAAGGTTTCCCTTTGACATGAATGTTTAGTCATAACTGACTGTAGGGGGCAGTACTAATCTCTGTTACTAAACCAAAAAGCCAGCATTGGCCGATGACAAATCCGTAGTCATGTGGCCAGCACAATTGCACAGAATGCTGTTTACATTCCCACCGAAGTGGTACCTATTTATCTACTTGCATTTGCATGCTTATGAATTGCTAGGTTGGCAGAAGCTGGAACTAGTGACAGGAGTTCACCCCATCATGCAGCACTTGGGCCTCAAACTGCCAATCTTCCAACCTTCCAATCATCAGAATTAACCACTAAGCCACCACATCCCTAATAAACTAGATATATAGGCATAAATCCAATTGTTCCAACTAGAGTTGAATTGATGGAACTTATTTAAGTATCAGCTTACCAGGTTCTCCTTCATTCAGTGGGCCAACTAGGATTTACAGGCACCCTTTATTAAATGGGATTCCCCTTATTTGAGGCTAGAAAGCTTATTCCAAGTTACATTCACTGCAGTTTGAATCTCCCTTATATGAAATGCTGATACCAGAAGTGTTTTGGATCTCAGAAGTTTTTGGATTTTGGAATACTTGCCTATACACAATGAGATAATCATAGAGATGGGGCCCAAGTCTAAACATGACATTCATTTATGTTTCATATATACCTTATACACACAGCCTGAAAGTAATTATATAAATAATATTTTTAATAATTTTGTACATAAAACAAAGTTTGTGTACAGTGGACCATCAGAAAGCAAAGTTATCACTATTTCAGCCACTCATATGGACAATTTTGCATTTTGCAATATTTCAGATTTCAGAAATTTTTGAATATTTTAGATTTCAAGTAAGAGATACTCAACCTGTGTTAATCACACTCGTCATAGCAGGCCATTCTAATTAAAAATACAACATTTTATGAATGAGAAAGTATTTTGCTGGTTGAAATTTACATTTTCTAAATTCTACTTTGAACAGAAAAACAAATACTTCCCAGCTCTGCGCATGTCCGCTGTGTGGCCAAAACACTTGTATCCTGTTTTCCTATAGATGTTTGTAATCAATCAGTTTAAACCTGTGATAAGTGATTATATAAAGGTTTTGGAGAACAATAGCTGGCACGGCAGTTGCTTGATCGCCATCTTGGTGTGCTGTCGCCCTGGCCAGAAAATAAAGAAGTGTTTTGCTTTGGACCAATTTGGACTCTCGTGTCTTCAATTAGGGGATCCTCCTCTGCTACAGGATGAGTGACAGAGGCTATATCTACATGGCAGAAATAATGCCGTTTGATGCCACTTTAACTACCAATGCTATGGAATTCTGGAATTTGTAATTTTGTGAGACATTTAGCCTTCTCTGTCAGAATTCTCTGGTGCCATCTCAAACTACAAATTCCAAGATTCTATAGTACTGAGCCATGCAGTTAAAATGGTGTCAAACTGCATTATTTCTGTAGTGCAGATGCAACCAGAGAGAAAGGAAGGAGAAAACTTTCAGTCAGGATTTACAGGGGTAGGAGAAACAGGACTTGAAAGAGAAGAAGATTCATAAATTAAAAGAGGTAAAAAAGAGTTTTAAAAGAGAAAGAATTAAAAGCAGAACTGAAAGGACATTTTTTTAACCTTTTTTTGGGGGGGGGGCACTAACAATGGTGCAACTCACATACTCAGACCAAGACCAAGACAGAAAATTGTGCTGCAGCTTCATGCATTTAGGGCAGAGTGAGAAAGGTGGGAACAAAATGGGAAATGTTGTAATAAAATGGCATCCCTTGTATAAAATGGCAAAATCAGATGGATGGAGAACTTCATTTTCATGGTGAGAATAATCCTGACTTAGATAAATAGATAAAACATTTAACTGAAGGAGTTATTAAAGACTTAGCACAATGCTCAGAGCTGGTTGGAATTCCCAAGCTTTCCTCTTGTTTTGTGTTGATCATGTTATCAGGTGGTCCCTTGGAGATTACAGTTTGTAATTCCATTCAACCTTTCATGTTGTCTCATGATGTCCGATGAGTGGGATGGCTTAATAAAAAAATCAATTATGATCATGGAAATTATCAATGGGCAGGTGTGTCTCCAGCCATCATGTCTGAAGTCCTCCAGATGATTCTAAGTGTACAAGGCTGAACATGACTCAGATTACACTTCATGAGACAAAGCACCTCTACAAGTACGGTGGCCATGCTGGCCGGAGGATTCTGGGAGGCATAGTCCATAAAGGAAATTTCTTCTGTTCTGCTAATAAATACTTCAATAGCCCATTTGTTTAGCAGGTTCAAGTACTGGGTACCTGTTTTGTTCTAAACTGCCAGTGCTGCATTGACAGTTTTAGCTGCCTTAAGAGCAAATTTTATGGCCTAGTTTCCCAAAATGAAAGGGCCTTTACAGACTGGCAGAAATAATGCAGTTTCAGGCCACTTTAACTGTCCTGGCTCAGTGCTAAGGAATCACGGGAACTATAGTTTATTGTGGCACCAGAGCTCTCTGACAGAAAAGGCTCAATGTCCCAGAAAAAAATACAGTTCCCATGATTCCCTAGCACTGAGCCAGGACAGTTAAAATGGCCTGAAGCTGCATTATCAGTCTGTAAAGGTCCAAAGTTTCATAGCATGAGCTCCATTGCCTGTATTCCTGGTGATCAAGTTCTAAAATGAGATACATTCTGTTTCTCTCCAAATCCCTCACCCAAAACCACAATCTAATTCATCATAAATTTCACAAAAATAGAATGTTTATTTCCTACCATGGACAAGCATGGTGAGTAATCACAGGAATCAATGACTATTTATTTGAGTATATTGAATGTGAATGATTATAATTACTTGGTAATTGACATTTTCCCTTGAGGCCATGTCCCCACTCAGCCCTAATTATTATGATTTTTCTTGCCTTTTCCAAGTAAAGATGCCAATCTAGTATAGGAAACATGGTATGTGATGAAGTATCAAGTTTTCAAGAACATTTGAGCACACTCCATTATTAATTTTCTTCTGTGGGGCATCTACTTATTTTTAATAGTGTTTTTCTAGAACACAACTTTTATCCCTTATGGGTGCAGATGGAGTGGAGTTATTCTTGTTATTCAGTGCTCTGACAACCAAGGCCCTTAAAATGGCATGTATTGAAATCCAATGCATCCACAACATTAAAAACAAAACACACAAAACAAAATACTCTTGAAAAAAATGGGCCAGAAAACATTTTAGAGGGAAAGTCCAAATAAAACAATCCAGTAATCCGCTTTTATAGGGTTCATGCTCATTAGGCTTAAATACTTAAGGCTCTACTTATTTTAAATTAGCAGGTTACATCAGCCAGGTGTTGCCCATAGGAAGTGCACAAAAGGTGATTCATGCCTACTAATGCTCATACAATTCCCCTGAGCAAAGAAACAACAGATGGATGCTCCCAGCTTGGTGGCAAGCAAAGGAAATTATTTCCAAGAGCCAAAATATGTTCTGGGAAAAACAACAACCCTCCAACAATGTTTCCCTCATTTTAAAACTGAGCCAGGGTTGATACTCCCCTCCCTATGCATTTTTTTCAGCATCACTGAACAAACAACTAGGCCCTTCTTTTTGAGAAATACATTCTGTCTCTTTCATAATACACTACATAATCTACTCATATGACCCTTGAACTAGCTGATGTTCTATGTTAATGGGAAGCCATAAACCTTCACAAGGCAACTCAAATGGGTACCTGGGATGTTCATAAAGCTTTTAGTTCTGAATGGCACAACAATGGTAATTGATGTACTGTTGCTTTCAAAATAAGATAACCAAAGCTATATTACATTTGGTCTGTTCCTTACAGCAAGCAGTACAACCAAACTGGCATTTCTGCTTGAGCAATCTAAAGAATATACATCAAGGAAAAATGGAACTGTGTTGATTCCTCTTCTTTGCCATATGATAGTGTAGTATCCAGGACAGTTCCATTACTTGATCCAGATTGGATTGCCACATTGTCATGGTCTGACAGCTGGCACAAACCATTTTGCTGCCAGAGGTAGTGCACAAAGTGGCACCACAGGAGCAGCCTGGGTAAATGGCACCCAAGGCTAGTGTCCTAATCCAGTGCTCAAATCACTACCCTCATGTATGTATATATGCATAAATAAATATATTTTTGCTGCATTTTCATGGCACCAAATATCTGCAATAGCAGTTGCTCTGCTCAATGGTAGAGCCAGTTCTGCCTGGGCTAAGAACAGATAGCCCACCATAGGATCACATTGAGAGCCAGTGTGGTATAGTGGTTTGAGTGTTGGACTATGGTCAGAAGACCAGGTTTTGGATCCCCACTTGGCTAAGGAAACCCACTGAGTGACCTTGGGCAAGCCATACTTTTTCAATCTCAGATGCTGGCAATGCCAAACCTCTCTGATTAAGTTTTTCCCAAGAAAACCCCATGATAGGTTCACCTTAGGGTCACCAAAAGTTGGAAACTACTTGAAAGCACACAACAACAACATGCATTGTATTATACTGGCAAAACATGGACAGTCTGCTTGTGCTCTTATGCAAGGAAGTAAATAGAAGATAAATTCTATATCTGAATCTGATAATAATCTAGCTTGTTTCCTAGGTCTCTAAACCCAACAGCTGTCTGACCAGGCAAAACATCAATATCAGTTTGGGGATTTACAGCCTAGCAAATTTCCCCATAGATTCCCTAATCTATGAATTTGTATGTGTTGGAGACACAGTAATGCTATCTTCTTCTCCTCCACTGCTAATTTCAGCATAGAAATGTGCCATAATGGCACTGAGTGGAGAATTTGGTAACACATGAAATGAAAGGAGGCCAACCCATGTCCTCCTGGAAATATAGCCCTGTGAAGAGCTGAGCAGAATTCATCTCATTACTGAAAGCAGCTGGTGTGGGGATAAAATGAGTGAGCATCAAACACCTGAAGGGCTATCAAGATACCATCTCTCACTAATTACTGTCAAATAGAAAGATTCCAGGTGCAGCAGAAAATATGGTAGGTCTGCACATTTTTTTCCCTTTTCCTTTTCCCACTCTCAAAAACAGAAACAAAGGACTTCTTTCTTCCTCCATATCCACCAGAATTATTTGTAAGAAACATTCCACCATCCCTACCAGCTCCAAAGTATGTGGCCAAAGCTATTTATAATTCCAGTTGACTGAGTGAGGATGAAGTTTTTGCTTTGAGGCTTCCTTATTTTCTGCTCTAAACAAACAAACAAACAAAGTGGGCCATGCTATAGATGCTGGAGGCTTCTTTGGGGAACTAGCCACCAGCCTCAGCATGATTGTGAGTTCTTTTTTAAGTGAATATGGAAAAACTGCAAATAACAAAACCACTAGGTTTTCATCTGAGAGAACACCTCTCTAGGAATCTCTAGGTCCTCCAGTGCATCTCTGTGCCCAGCATCTGCCAAACATCGGCCACAGAATTGTGCTAGAGGAGCTACAAACGCCTAGTGGACTGTTCTCTTTAGGAATCTCTAAGTCCTTCAGTGTGACTTTTGGTTAAAGTTGACCATAGAGTTGTTCTGGAGGGCCTAGATATTCCTTGAGAGAACTTATTAATAAAACTCGTGAATAATCGAATCTGCAAAAGTCAAAGCTGCAAATGTGGAGGGACGAGTGTATTTTCAATGTCTTGACCTCTGTAATGTAGTTTACAATTAAAAAACAAACAAACAAACAAAACAAAAAACCCAGAAAGTTGCCTAATAGGAAAACCTGTTTATAAAATGAGCATCCTAGTTTTTTGAAAAGGCAAAGTGGCTTGCAAAATAACAATAATAATAATAAAATAAAAATAAAAAGAGAAAATGTATATGAACAGTGTGCAAATTTCATTGCAGCCTTTAAGAGCTTACTTTTTGTGGGTGGGCTTCACACACAATTTGAGTTCTATAGATTTTTCATGTATATTTTTTAGGTGGATGTATTAATAGATGCATTGTCCATTGACTAAAGAGTAGTTGTAAGATTTTTAGAAATGGGAGGCACAGATTTTAAAAAATGCTGTCATGAATTTCTTACACATCTCTCATCTAGACTGGCTACTTTCCCCCCTCCAAGGCACCCACAGCATCTGACAGAAGGAAGGGAGAGAACAGGTTCGATCGGTAGTTCTTAACCTGTGGTTTGTGGATCCCCAGGCTGGCACAATGTCCTCACAGGGAGTCCACCAAGGCTTGCTCAGCCCACCTCCTCCCTGCAGCAGAGTGGCCACATGACAGGAATCATCAAGGTAAAAGCTGTCTGGCTGGGCCTGTGCATTACTGTTTGGTCTGTTCAATCTGCAAACTGACAGAAAGAAGCAGGAGAAATGTCTTCCCTCCCCTTAAATCTTAAATCCTGGGGGTCTGCAGCAACAAAATATATTTAAAGGAGTTCCTAGTAATGGAAAGGTTAAGAACTACTACTCTAGCGCATTTGATATAATCAGGACTCTGCTGGAAGCTTGAATAAGCCCAGTGCTTTCTTTAGTTCTACACTATGCACCCCAAATAGAATGGTTTCCACCCAGTGCTTTGGCCAGCTAGAACTGATCATGTCCTTCATATTTCAAGTTTTGGTTGTAAGGTTTAGCATCTAAATAATCTTCTGATTTTCTAGCAAGACCACTGACATCGGAAATGAACTGGGCAAGATAATCATTAGCAACTTCTCAGGGGCCAGCTATTTCTGAATTTAGATTCCCACAAAAGTAAGAGTTTGCTCACTTCTCAAGTGTTGTTCTATTAACATCTAATTGGAGGAGGCAATTGGAGAAGAGGGACCAAGCAGTAAGGGAAATATCCCCTCCCCTCTTACATACTTAACAATTGCACACAGAAAAATAATTAAAAAGTGAGATGCTGGATTTATAACTTGGAGAGATGAGGGCTACCCAATGACGACAAGAAGAAGAAGAACAACAAGACAAAGTCTTTATCCAATTCCATCAGTAATGAGTTCTTGAAGATTAATTTGGTTGAATAATCTACTTTGGGATTTAAACATTATGCTGCTAGAAGAATCCATGGACAGAATGAACAGGCAAGTGTCCAATGCACTTCCAATTGTCCTCCTCTCTGCCACAAATTTGGCACCAAGGATAGAAAAGACTTCTAATTTTCACCTTGGGTTGTCTGCAAGAGTATTCCTATAATCTTTCTGCTTCACAGATTCTGCATCTCATTTAATAATCTCTTTAATTTTCTTCCTTTCTTTATGGTTCTTAATTCCTTCCTCTGCCTTAGCTATTTCTGTAATGGCTTTACTTCGTTCTAAAAGGAGTGGGAACACTATTTGAAAGAGAATGTCCTCTCTGTTTTAGACTAAGGGCTGATTCAAACAACCTCTTTGTGGTTGTCAACCATAGTGGCAAATGCCTATTTCAGGACTGCTGGTACTCGAGCAATGGATTTTCCTCAGACAGAGACATGCTTTTAAATGTGTTTTCTTACATTTCTCATCACAGCAAAGAGCAGCATAGCTACAAGTTAATATCAGACTTGCTGGAATGTTGCTGTGTACTATGATTTTAGGATTTTAACAAAAAATCTATCACTTTGTGTTAAAAAGGGATCTGAAAATCTTCTACAAAGCAATGTACAGAATATTACATTTTCTAGATGCACAATGAAAATAGGCAACAGACATCACTTGGAACAAGCAACGAGAAATGGCTGATTTATACTGAAATGCACCCTGATGTGTGTGCAGATAGGGCCTCCATTCATTTCAATGGACTAAAGATCCCACATTCCATTTCCAACATCTGCAAGAAGAACGGGGGTGGGGGTGGGGGTGGGGGTGTAGTTATCAGCAGTCCAGGAGAGCTCCTGGCAGTCTACATAGACAGGTCACCTACCTAACATGTATAAAGCAATTTAGCATATAGCACCCAGGAGAGCCTTTTAAAAAATAGCAGCAGAACATCATGAGAAGGCATGACTCACTAGAAAAAGCAATAATGCTAGGAAAGTACAAGGGAAGTATAGAGAGAGGAAGACCGCATACTAGATGGATAGACTCAGTCAAGGAGATCACAGTCCTGAGCCTGCAAAATTTGAGCAGAATGGTTGAGGACAGAGAAGCTTGGAGGTGTCTCATTTAGGGGGTCACCATGAGTCAAAGTTGACTCAAAGGTGGTTAACAACAACATCAACAACAACAATGTGGGGTGGGGAAGATTTTGTTGGGACTGCTGTTGAGTGTGGGGAAGGGCTAATATTTACTCCCTTATGGTCTTAATGAAATTAAGATCCTTCTGAATACATGATTGAATATATAATCCCAGAGTCTATCTAACTTCAGGGATTACAGCAATGCTGTTTTAGGATAGATGAATCACTGGTCTCTTCTCCTCCTCCTCCTCCTCTCAAGTTCTTTCCATCTTGTTTATGAAGGAAATTGCAAATTTTGCTAAAAACCAAAGGAATTTTTTCTCCATTTGCACCAGCCCCATTCATTCAATCACTGGCATCACTAAGGTCACCTGGTGTTGTGACACATGGTGTCACATCTCCCCCATTGAGCTCCTCCCATACCACATCATGAAGAATCCTTAGTAATGTTTTTTATGCTATTGTTACTCATAAATCACAATTCTCATTTAACACTGAAGGTAATGGTAATAGTTGTGACATAAACAACTAGCAAAATTAAAATTATAGCTTTAAATTACAGTATCATACACACAGCCCAAATGTATTTACATGTACATTGTTTCATGTGGAAAAGGTGAAAATTTGGTAAGATGTAAGGTTTTTAAAGAAAATGTTAAAATAATTAATTATTATTATTTTAAATTAACATTTATTATTTTTTCTCCCAAATATTCACCCACAGCATCTCTTCAGCATTTCAAAGGGACACAGTCAAATGCCACAGCCCATTTCTGCCAGAAGGCAGATGTCTAGGAACAGTGGTGTCTCCCCATTTAGAGTGTTACCTAGTGCAACCCACATTCTTCCCCCCTCCCCGACACTCCTACATTAAATCCAGTTTAGGGATGTTAACATTTGATTATTTTGTTCTTACAAGTGTAGATGAATAATTTCCACTGTGGGAGGAAACAAATATTTCTGTAGTCCCCCCCACCCTACCCCACCCCAGTATTCACACATTCTGAAGTGCTTCACAAAATTAGTCTTTGTAGAAATACCTGTGGGGCTTTTTTTTGCATGGAAATTGAAGGGTTTGGTTGGAAAGCCCCACAATTTTCAGACAGCTATGTGTTTTTTTTTCCTGCAAGGTTATGTAAAAACCAGCACTCATGCACAACCAAACTCTTGCACAGAAAATAACAATCTTCCACAACAAAACCTTGTGCAATTTTTTGAAGTGTGTGTGCAGGAGGGCTGTTTTTTGCACAAGATTTCTGTTGTGCAAGATTGCTGTTTTCTTTACAAGATTTTTGTAGGGAAAATTGCTGTTCCTTTTGTGTAGGAAACAATAATCTTGTTCACAAATAATACGTGGCTGCCTGGAAAATGTTTTTTTTGCATAACTCCCCATAATTCTCAAGGAAAACACATTCTCTGTATGTGTTTCTGAGCAGAATAATTTCTGAAAACATTTTGGGATGTGTGAATACTGGGCCAAATAAATAAATAAATAAAATGCTAAATTCTTGCCACTATATTATTCCTGATTTTCTGCCCCCCAGAATGAATTATGGTGAATATTCGTTCCATTCCTAATGCAATTATTGCAAGCATAGAAAGAAGCACTCTGGTTGTCATGTAATTGTTAAGGATGAGAAAGAACCTTGACCGCAAAAAATAAAAAATAAAAAAATGTTGGCAACCATAAATTGTGCTGATTCAGCACCATAAATTGGGCTGATTATACAGAGAGAGAGAGAGAGTTTCAAAATCTAGGTCCTGTTTGCTCCAGCATGGGGCAGCCTGGAGTATCCTCACCCCAGAGCTTCCCCAATCTCCCTTGTTGCAAAGCCCTCTATTCTGATGCCAGGTGGCTGACTGCACTTACATCCTGCTGAGTCTTCCAGCACATCCATCACTGCTATGGACCACTTTGCTCTGTGGTTAGATGATGCACAAAGCAATGGTCACATAGCTGGGTGACTTGTTGTGACCTCAGAGTGAGTGACTGGCAGCAGCAGTGGATGTGTTAGGAGGCTCAACAGGATGTATTTCAACCAGCTGCCCAGCACAAGGATGGAGGGCTCAGGATCCTCCAAGAAGATCTGAAGCAAGCAGAGACTTTTCAAAATCTGGGGTCAGAGGGGTAAAAGCCAGTTCTGATGCTGGATGGGCCAACCATTTTCTAGTCTACTCACACAAGAACTGGGCTTTGGGCAGTGCATCATCCAGTCTCCTTGCTGAGGGAATGTGATTGAGGACCTGTCTGCAAATTCACCTGTATTTGGCCTGTACAGACAGGTCCTCAATCACATGAAGCCCTTTGTTTCAGTGAAATAGTCTGTTCCTTTTTCAAGCTCCAAAATTTGATTTTTTTTCTCCTTAAAACCCACACATTTGTTGTTGTTAGCTGCCCTCAAGTAGGCTCCAACTCATGGTGACCCTGTGGATGAGACATCTCCAAGAATCCCTATCTTCCACTGCCTTGCCCAGATCCAGCAAGCCCCTGCCCATAACCCCCCTGATTGATTCTATCCATCTGGTTTGTGGTCCTCCTCTCTTTCTTGTGCCCTCTACCTTTCCTAGCATTATTGTTTTTTCTAGTGATCCATGCCTTCTCATTATGTGGCCAAAGTACGATAGTCTCAACTTGATCATCTTAGGGCCTTTGCAGACTGCTAGAAATAGTGTAAATTGAGGGGCTAAGCAGACGGGCGGCCCCATACCTCGGCCCCACGGCGCAGCTTCGCCGCCCCTGGAAGGAGCACTGAATTGGCGCTCCTTCCACAAGTTGCTGAAGGTGCGCCGCAAAAGGCTGCGAATGCTGCAGTGGGAGGTCCTCCTCGGAGCGCCGGCCATGTGGAGGGCCGGCTGCTCCGAGGACGACCTGGGGAAGGGGTTGGGGCGCCCACCGTGCAGCTGCCCCTCCCCTTCCCTGCCCCCAAAACGGCTCTTTAAGCTGTCTGCTTCCCCTCTGAGTACACTTTAACTGCCCTGGCTTAGTACTAGGGAATCATGGGAACTGTAGTTTTTTCTGAGACATTGAGCCTTCTCTGTCAGAGAGCTCTGGTGCCACAATAAATTACATTTCCCATGATTCCCTAGCACTGAGCCAGGGCAGTTAAAGTGGACTCAATTTGCACTATTTCTGCCAGTCTGCAAAGGCCCATAGTTTTAGACAGCTCAGCCTTGCTTGTTGATTGTATACTTTTGGGAGATTTTTTGATATAAGGTTGGCAATAGACATGGTAATGCTTTTTTAAAAAATAAAATAAAATAAAGGCTGTTGTGAGGACAAAATGGGAAGAAGCCATTGTACAAGGTGCCTTGAGGTCACTGGAAGAAAGACAGCTTATAAATGCACTATCTGCCTACTACTTCCATACCTTTCTTCTGAATGAATGAATGTGTAGTAGGGTAGTGGTTTAAGCACTGGACTATGACTCTGGAGACCAGGGTTCAAATCCCTTCTCCGACATGGAAACCCACTGGATGTCCTTGGGTAGGTCACACCCTTTTAGCCTGAAAGGAAGGCAAAAGCAACTCCGCTCTGAACAAATCTTATCAAGAAAACCCTATGATAGGGTTGTCATGAGTTGAGAATGCCTTGGAGGCACATACAAAATATAATCTTTCTATTCCTTTATTACACATCTGTGAAATAGAATTATCAGGTGATCAGGCCTGCCTGCTTGCCTGCTCTTTCTTTCATGTGTTGGCAAGTGTTGATGTAAACCTCATTTACTTGTAAAAGATGACCATGTCAATTCTTTTTTCTTTGTCCTCCTTGTATTTGATAACCATTCTAAATGTTCTTTCTTGAAGTTCCTGGACATATCTTCCCTGGCATAACTTTCTGGGTTTGGTTGTATTCCTTCTAATGGTTGAAAAACACATGGCTCCTTGCTCTCTCTTTGGTAACATATACCAGTGAATCTTTATTTATTTATACGAAGGAGCTGTGTGTGCCTGCTTGGATGTGTCTTATCTTTTTACCTTTGATCTTGCAAGAGAGAAAAGGCTTCAGCATGGCTAGAAGCATCCATTTTTCAAAAAACAAAGTTAAATAAAAATAAACAAATAATCCAGTGTGCTACTTCCTCCACATCTTGGTTGAATGCACTCTTACTGTTTTTCTCCTTCAGTCTGGCAGGAGAAAATTTTCTTTCCCCCCTCTTTTTCTCTCTTTCTCAAAACACAGAAGGAATAATACAACATCTGTCCTCCACAAAAGGGACTTACCAACCTAAAATTCTGAGGCTCATTCCCACTGTGATTTACATTGATTTGCTGATCGCTTTAAATGTGCCTCATCCTCATTTGAAATGGTTTCAGATGAGACTATGATTGTTTAGACTCACTTTGAAGTGAGACAAAAGCAAAAAATAAAAAAATAAAAAAAATAAATAAAATAAATAAAAAATAAAAAATAAAAAAAATGCTCTTTTCAGACACTAGTTTTTTGGTGGTCCTTTTGGAAAGAAGTGATTAGCAAGCGTGTTCAGCAACTGGGAATGACAGACTACAGTCGCATCAAACTGAAGGGGAGGGATTACTATGGCAGAGGGTTGGCACAGGGGTGTATCCCATTCCTCACCTGTTTTGGGGGAAATCCACAATTCCCCCCCCCTCTTCTTTCCCAAGACCTGTCCTACATTCCAACCTTCGACCCAGGAGGAATTCCATAATGTCCTCTATTCTGGAGACCAGGGTTTGCATCCCCATTGAGCCATGGAAACCCACTGGGTGTATTTTTGCTGGGGGAGGGCTGCTGAGGCTGGCTGGTGACTGATCCCCCTTCCCTTCAGGAATCCCGGTCACCTCCTCCCCCAGGCCTCCAGTCTCTCAGCCTCAGAGGACAGCAATAGCAATGCCTCCTCTGAAGATACTGGCCAAGAAAACTCCCTTGGCATGCCTCTCCTCCTGTTCCTGGAGCCCCAGACTGCTTACCCACTGTGCCTCCGCTGCCACAATGGCTGAACCTTCCCCGGCCGAGGAGGAGGAGGAGGAGGAGGAGGAGGAGGAAGGGTGGCCTTCCAGCTTCCCTGCAGTGGGGGTGACAAGCCCCCAAATCTCTTGGAGGTGGCAGAGGTGGGGTCGGGGGCAGCATAATATCCCCTAGAGGACACCTAGGGAAGAGGAGAAAGGTGGTAGGTGGAAGGGGTTGAATCTCCACTGACCCACGCAAACCACTGGGTGACCTTGGACAAGTCCCACTCTCTCAGCCTCAGAGGATGGCTATGGAAACCTCCTCTGAAGAAACTGGCCAAGAAAACTCCCTTGGCTTCCTCTCTGCCAAGGATGTTGGTCATTGCCCCCTCCCCGCCCGATCCTGGAGCCCCTGGACTGCCTGCTCCCCAGGAGGCTTGGGAGCCTGGAGCTCCGGAATCCTGGGAAGCAACCCAGGGTGGCCCTGATGATGCGTACATGCACGTCATGTGATTGACATATATATATATATATATATATATATATATATACACACACACACACACACACACACACACACACAAAAGACTGGCTAGTGTGAATGACAAGTGTGTCAAAAAAGACACAAATGCAAGGGATTTTGGAAATAATTCACTTCCATAGTGAGAACTAGGTATCGGCCTCAATCGAATCTGTGAATTGGTGTCAATAGCAAAGCAAAGCAACTTCATTTATATACTGCTTCATACCACACTATGGAGTGTCTAAGCGGTTTACAACTGTAAGCTCGTTGTCCCCCAACAGCTGAGTACTCATTTTAGTGATCTCGGAAGGATGCAGGCCTGAGTCAAGCCTGAGCCCTGGCTAGTATTGAACTCGCAATATTGTGGTTTATGAGTGAGTGGCTGCAGTACAGGCATTTAACCACTGCGCCACCAGGGCTCCTTGTGCCACCAGGTCTACAATTCGCAAACTGGTTTAAATGTAAGTGGGAATGAGACCCTAGAGTCAACTGTGCATGACACTCCACAAAGTCAAACACTTTGGTCCGAGATCATTATAATAAACTGATTTACTGAACCAAATTGCTTTCTGTCTTTGGTGAAGAGGGTTAAGAAACTGCCGGATCCTAAGTAGATGTCTGCATGCCTTGATAAGTCATTATCATTTCAGAAAAGGGAGGTTAGATAAAGTCCGGGCCTATCAGAGGGCAAAGAGAGTAAGATTTACTTTCTGTGTTATCGGTCTTTCATTGCAGTGATTCCTGAGGAACTGGCAGCAAGAGCTGGAGTTTCTTGGAGGCATTTATCAAAAGAAGGAGCCTGAATGCAAATGGAAATGTCTTCCACTGACACTAACACCGAGCACAGTAATGCATTCAGTGAGGGAGAGAAACAAATGATGATTCTGCTTTGTTTTCTTCTTGAAAGAAAATGGAGACTGGGGAAATCCAGGCTACATGAAACAGAAGCTGTAACCTGAGAGAAGAAAATGGGCAAGAAAACTCATGCAGTAGTGAGGGTGCTTTTACAAACAATTTCAGATTGAAATACTTCATTCAAGCCATTACTACAACAACAGTGACAAGCTGAGCCTTCTATAGAACTGGAGAAAATGGTTTTTGGATTCTGTCAAAACCATGTCAAATGGTACAAAAAATAGTTGCGAGGTGTTTTTGTGTGACTGATGAAGAAAAAAACTTGGAACTAAGAGGAAAATTTTAACACTGGAAACTGTTACAGAGGTGAATGCTAATTGTACTGTTGTTTTTAAAAACCCATCAAAGGTAGTAATATAGAGATGCTATCAACCCAGGCTATATTTTTGTGTCTTTGGACACACGATCATTGTCTTCAATTTCACTTCCATGGTAACTATGTTCATACTGTTTCATTGCACAGTCTCTCCCCATATCATCATCTATTTCAGTTGTAACTGGACTGAGGCTAGGAGGTAAGCATTATAGTGTTGCTTTGTCTAAAGGGTTCACATGCCTGCATGGCTAATGCCTAGCTATAACAAATGCCTGGCTTCCAGGGGCCTCCACAAAACCAAATTATCAGTGATAGGATAGCTTGGGCAAGTGTCCCAGAGGTGGTGGCCAAGCACCTCTCACATATTGCTTTGGCCATGAAATCTAAGCACATTCCAGATATGGGCAGTGGCAACCTTGTAACTAACACTAGCCATTCCTTCTTCTCCTTTGCTGCCAACAGCTTTTTTCCTTATCATGAAACCTGCTCCTGTGCTTTTGCCAGTGGTATAACTAAAGTAGTGGTGCCAAAAGGACCCTGTCCATAACAAACAGCTGTGTCTTTTTTATCCTTTTTCACTATAGCAAATGTCAAGGGCCCATTCCATATCAAGAGTCTAGCATGGGGTGCTAGGGAGGTTTAAACCATTCCCCAAACTGTGGTATTGATCTGCATTTGGGAGGTGGTATGCTTGCTGTCTTTTAAATTGCAAAATAGTGATTTAAAAAGCAATTGGGAACATTATTTTGTAATATACACTGCAGGAGCAGAACCCCAAATTCAGAGCTGAGCCACAGTGAGAGAAAAAAGCTCTCTTCTTTATGTTAAAGTCTCCAATCCATAACTTTTTATAGAGTAAACAGAAACATATCTCCAAGCTAGGTCTTTAAAGCAAGTCTGCATTGGCTCAGGGCCGATGCAGACGGCCCCTAAGGGAGTGCTGGATTGGGGCTGCAGCAACCACACGCCACTGCTCCGATCCTCCTTTTTGCCGCTCCAAAAAAAGAGCTGGCAAATGCCGCTGCTTTTTGGGGCAGCAAAAAGCTGGCCTTAGAGCCACCACGGCAGCTCTTTTGCACCCCCTTGATGCAGTGTGTGTGCATGCTGTGTGCATGCTGTGTCAACAGGGCACCCTGATGCTGTGCGGCATGCGGCCAGGTGTGTGGCGTGACAGCGGTGTCGGGGCAGAGTCAGGGTGGCCAGCGTGCAGTCACCCCACCCCAACTCCACCCCCAGGCCGGCCCTTTAGGCTAGTCTGCATCAGCCCTCAGATAGGATTCAGTTTTCTGATCATCTGGAATACAGCCCTGTTGGAAAATGTAACTTGTTTGTGGAAATGTACAGATGTAGGAATTGTAGTCTGTGTGTAAAATGGCAACATGGGAAAGTTTGCCAGCAGGTGGAATGCAAAAAACAATCACAAGAGAAGATAGTCAAGGACAGTATGTGTCTGGGAACATGGATGCCAACTGTAAACATATTAGGTCATCATGTTTTGTGAGAACCATTGTCCACGTGACTATGAGTCACAAGGAGAGTCTGGACTTTGAGGAGGTTTAGCAAGTGTCCATAAATGAATTAAGCCCTCAGCTTGGGGGAGTGGGGTGGAGCTGTGTGTCTTTTTCTTCTGCTGGTTAGCTGGTTAGCTCTGATAATTCTTTTTGTTCCTGCCTGCTGATGTTCTGATCTACTTGTAAATAGTTAATTTGTATTTACTGCAACTGGAGAATAAAATGTGCCTCTTTAGAGATATCTTCTGCCTCCAGTCTGATTAATGGTAAGGCTGCATTCTTAGGTGGTAAGATCAGCACCAGAGACGAATACCATGGAGATCAACTCACAGCGGAGGAAGGCTTCAGCAGTGGAGGTTTCCACAAAGATTTATCTACTCTGCTCAACTCACACAATAACAAGCCCAATAATCAGAGTTGTTTTCAGATGGAGATACTGAGGACTGAACATGGTAACTTTTTCAAGCACAGCATGTGTTTTGTCACACAGCTATGCCCCTTCTCTTCCAAACTGTGTGTCACATAACTCCTGTCCAAATTAATCTTCAGACTCAGCCCCAGAAAATTCTGGGAATAACCGAATGCTTGTGTTCTGAATTAGGTAGGAACTGGCAACAACAGATATAAGGGGTAAGCTTTTTTGTCATTATGTTTTTGCTTCTTTGATTCATTAAGATTAGCATGTGATTCTTCGCAAGGCTTTTGAAGACTGTGTCTGACTGTGTGAAAAACATGCTAGAATCCTCATAATTGTCTCTTACACAAGTGCACTTTTATCCCAGTTAAGCAGCACTGTGAAGGTGAGAAGGTAGAGTCTTCATGGGCATTGCCAAGAAAATAAGGTTTCTGGCTCTAAACACCTATTCCTCTACTGACTATTGAGATTGGGGAGATACTCATCATCACTAAGGGTTTCTACAGACGGGTGGCCGTGGGCCACCCCGAGAAGCCGAGGATTGGGGCCGAGGCTGCCCCACGCCTTGGCCCCAATCCACCTTTTCGGCAACTGGGAAAGGAGCACTAAAATAGGAGCTCTTCTGCATCTCTTCCAGCTCAGCTGGGCTGGGAGGACATCATTGAGTGCAACGGCAGGCGCTCCGATGACATCCTTGGGAAGGGGTTGGGGAGTCCAGCGTCCGGCTGCCCCTCCCCTTCCCTGGCTCTGCAGATGGCGCAAAGCACCATCTGCAGAGCCCCTAAAGGTTATTTTGGAATACAGGTTTGCAAAATTCTTCATGTCACAGAACAAGCAGGGCAGCCACCTCAGAGTGTTGCTTGCTCTGAGGATTCCCAGATGGTTGGCAATCGAAAATTGCCTCCTTAAACCTATAAACCTTCTTTTCCTGACAATGACCATAAAGAGTCTGCCTCCCTCTGTGGCACTGTGTCTGAGCCCTTTTCCTCATGTGGCTGTGCTGATTCTGCAGCAGCCTCCATCAGAATACTTATGCCACCATAGATATACAGTCAGACACACACACACACACACACACACACACACACTGTATTCACAGATTTGGCACCCACAAATTCAGGCATTCACGGCTTGAAAATATTAAAAAAATAATTCCAAAAAGCAAGCTGTGGTTTTGCCATTTTTAAAAGGGATTTTAAAATTTTTACTACACCATTGTATATACAATTTTACTACACCATTGTATATAATAGAGTTTGAGCATCCACAGATTTTGGTATCCACAGGGCGTCCTGGAACCAGAAATGCCAGTGGATACCAAGGGCTCATGGAGCAAAATAAATCTTGGACAGTAACCCACCGGGATGCGATGGCTTAGTGGTTAAGACACCAATTTTGATGATCGGAAGATCAGAAGGCTGGCAGTTTGAGTCCCAAATGCTGCATGATAGGGTAAGCTCCTGTCCTGTCACTAGCCCCAGTTTCTGCCAACCTAGCAGTTCGAAAACATGCAAATGCAAGTAGATTGATAGGTACCACTTCTCAGTGGGAAGGGAACTACATTCAGTGCAATCATGCAGGCCACATGACCACCAGAGTGTCCTCTGACAATGCTGTTTTTTTGGCTTAGAAACAGAGATGAGCATCACCCCCTACAGTCAGTTATGACTAGACATTTGTGTCAAGGGACTACCTTTACCTTTAACCCTACTTTCTGATAGATCAGGTCCACTTTAGCTAATCATTAGTTCCATGCCAAAACAGGGATTGCTGAATGTAGCCCAGAGCATACAGAGTGAATATTAGGGCCAGTCCTACCATTGGTGACTTCTGAAAGCAGTGGATTTTTGCATGACCAGAAGGGCAGCAAATTTGTAGTGATTTTACTGGTTGCTATTCTTTTGTTTTTCCCCCAGTGCCAGGTGTCGGGATTTCCCCCGGTTGGATTTTTCACCTTATAAATCAGAATAATCTGGCAGTTTTTGAGTACTATGCATCTAGGCTGCTGGTGGCGTTACTTTTGTACCCCGCCCCGATTGCCATGCAGAGGGGCGGGTTATAAATAAAAATTATTATTATTATTATTATTATTATTACTTGGTGCTTTGCCTCAGGCAGCAAAATGTCTTGGACTGAGCCGGAGAAACATACTATTCAATCTAGGCAGAACAAGAGAAAGTTACCTTTTTGGCCTATAACTAGGGATGGAAAGTATATTTGAAAAAAGGAAAAACAATCAAACAAATCATGTTTCTTGAGTGTTGAGAAACTCAGACAAGGAAAATTCTGAAGAGACTTGGGAAAAAAGCTTTTAATCACCAAGTGAGAGTTTTCTATCACCCTTCAAGGTTATTTATCCTACAGTGCAATCCTATATAAAATTTACTTGGAAGTGTCACTAAGGAGCATATCACTCCACTAAATAAGCCAGTTTACCTTTGCCGGCTTCAGTCTTCTTCCAAGATATCCCCAGATGTTATCAGACATAAGTCACTGCCGATTTAGCTGTGATGCCACTAGCCAAATTCAGCCTGGGTCGGATGTGGGCTGGAGCCACGTCCAGCCCCCAAATTTTCGAAGTCAGAAGCTTCCCAACTTTGAAAAATTTCAGCCCGAGTCTCACCCAGCTGATGGCATTGCAGCTAAATCAGCAGTGACTTACATCTGATAACATCTGGGGGAATCCCAGAAGATTGAAGTCGGCAAAGGTAAACTGGCTTATTTAGTGGAGCGATAAGCTCCTATGTCTTGGGGAGATTACTCTCATTACTGTGCATAGGACTATAGTCTCAATATCTCATTGGATACAAAGATTTACATCCCAAAGAAAACTCCAACATTATTCCACGTTAATTATAGTTTATTTAATTATATATTTTTTGCATATGTTCATCACATTTTCTGACTAGAAGTAACCTAGCTCACAAGTTAATTGCTATAAAATTAATGAAGCTGCATTATTATTAATTTTATTTTAGAAAAATTCAATTGAGGGTTGAGTTTTCAGAGGTTCAGATTGTCCACACCATATAGAGAACTCTGGTCTAAAGACCACATCACAATATGTCAGTCCCTCTTGGTGAAAATGCTGGAACTGTGGCATCTATACTTGTTAATTGTTCTCAATAAAGTATTTTGCTTATCAGTGGGTTAAGTCTGTATTGCTCTAATTAGCACTTTTCTCTCTGTATAGGTGATGAAGTTCAGCTTTATGTCAAAGATTCCCCTGTCAAGATGGCTGTTAAGAATTCCAGATGCTTTATTCTTTAACCGACCCTGGGCTATCATAGTTTAAATGCCACTTTTTATGTTTTGGTTGGGGAGTCATTGCCAGTCAGGTGAATCATAACATCTGGCATTCATTATCCTCCAGTTTGTCTATTAACAGTGTCTTTGCTCCAGGAGAAAATTAACTTTAGTAGACCATATGATCTGTAGGGGATGTGTTAATGATTGGCCCAAAGATCATTTGAGCTTTAGAAAGTGTTATCAAGTTCCTTTTAGTGAAGAGACAGCTCTTAAACTACATGTTTAGTTAAATTTCATGGGGCATGCTTGTAGATCATTCTTCAGTGTATGAAGGGACCCAAACCCATTTCCTACAGTTTGTGGAAGCAAATTAGGGATGTGTGTGAATTCACTTTGCTTAATGCTGCTTCTCACAGATTTATTCAATCCTTGCCTCTAAGAATGGATTCCTAACCCACAGGCAATTTGCAGTATGATATCTTCACATTTACATTGTTGTAAAACACTTTATGGAACAAAAGAAATGTGATTGGCAACATCTGCATATTTTGAAGATGCACAAACAAGAAGTCATATGTTTCTAAAAGACACAGAAATATGGTTTAGAGACAATGGCAAGAATGTAAAGAATATATGGAAACATTTGTGACACCCCATGGAGAAAAAGGTAAACTATCAAGGGATGCAGTGGCTCAAGTGATTGAGACGCTGACTCTGTTGGTTGCAAGATCAGCAGGTTGGCAGTTTGAGACCCAAGTTCTGCATGATGGGGTGAACTCCTGTCACTAGTCCTAGCTTCTGACAACCTAGCAGTTCAAAAGCATGAAAATGCAAGTAGATAAATAGGTACACTTCAGTGGGAAGGTAAACAGCGTTTTGTGCAGTCATGCTGGCCACATCATCACACAGTACTCTGACAATGCTGGCTCTTTGGCTTAGTAATGTTGATGAGCACCACCCCCTATGGCTGGACATGACTTGACAACCTTGTCAATGGGGAATACCTTTGCCTTTACTTACCATGAGATCACCCTGAGAAGTTTTTGGTGAAAAAATTGTTTGTACAAAAGCTTGCTTTTCACACACACACACAAAAAAGGTTTTCTACTCATTTTTCTTCTTCAAAAATAAGGGGTGGGGTTATATATTTTTATACATAAAAAACAATTGAAAAAATTTGTAAAAACACCTGTAAACTCACCAAGTGAGGAGAAGCTTTTGAAATTATTTGTTCTTCCATGTGAGAATTAAACATGTGAAGATTTACATTTGTACTCTATTCTTGCATTTTTCTGTCCTAATGACAGAAATTTCCTATATTCTTAAGATAAGCTGATTTGACCTACAATAATTTGTAATAGAATGAAATATTGTTTTTCCCTTTATGGGTATACATCCTACCCCAACTTCAGTTCCAGTTATGGGTACACATCCTATCCCAATATACTCTACAGTATTTCTTTCACACTCCATCCATTTTTTTCAGTCCCTCATCAAATCAGCAGCAAGTACTTGTGAAGACACACCCAACTAAAAGTGGTGGCAAATATGGGTGTGCAACGCCAGTACCCTGGTGAGATCAAACTCTTTTACCCAAAAAGGCTCCAAAGCTGAATATAAAGTCCAAAAGGGGGAAATTTATTTTAAAGAATGAAAGAAAAGGGTTTCTCCTCCCCAGCTCTAACAGGCTTAACATAAAAAGTACTTTACAGTTTAGGTTTCAGCAGTCTTCAGGGTTGTCATCTCTCTGGGTTTGATCTTGGTTTGACTTCCTACTCAATGAAGCTAGTGCAGGGTCTTTCAGCTTCTGGTGCTCTTGACTTCTTTGTTGTTGATATTTAATTTATTTAACTGCTTTTGGTAACTAATCTGGTTAAATGGTAACTAAATTGGCTAACTGGTAAGTAAATTGGCTAAATGGTAAATAAATTGGCTAAATGGTGTAAGAAATGCCCTTTCCCTCTGTCTGTGCCTGTTTGCCACCAAACAGATAAAGCCAAGCCTGCCTAAGAAAAACTAAAAATCCCAAGCTGAAGCAGAGCTTGCTGGGAAGGGGCAAACCAAAAACTCAAAAAATACAGGGGATTCCTAAAGCTCCTCCCACAAACTAATACAGTGGAACATTCCTATGCTCAAACATACTAAAATGAAATGAAGGAAAATGCAGGGGAGAATTTAAACAGTCCAGGCTGGACATCACAGTACTTTGTGAATAATAATAATAATAATAATAATAATAATAATTTTTTATTTATAGCCCGCCCCTCTGCACGGCAATCGGGGCGGGGTACAACAGTATTAAAATAGAACAAAGTTATGTCTTTATCCCATTTTGCAAAGGGTGAATCACTAATCATAATAGGAATATTTTGGAAAAGGAATATCATTTTGGGTAAAACACTCATTTTAATGGTAGCTATCTTACCCATCCAAGATATCTTGAGTTTCTGCCATCTATTTAATTCTTCTTTGATTTCAGCCCAAACCTTCTCGTAATTATTTTTAAATAACTCTGAGTTTTTGGAAGTAAAATTTATACCCAAATATTTAACCATCTTCACTTCTTGAAAGTTAGTTTTTTGTACTAGTGTTTTCTTCTCTTCATTTGTTAAATTTAAAGGTAGCATTACAGTTTTTTCTTGATTTATTTTTAACCCTGAGACTTTACTAAATTCAGTAATCAAATCCAAAAGAGTGTCAATACCATCACAAGGGTTGGCAAGGGTCACCATTAGATCATCTGCGAAAGCTCTTACTTTAAACTCTGATCCTTTTAACTTAATTCCCTGTATCATTTTTTCCTCTCTTATTTTATTTAACAAAACTTCAAAACACATAATAAATAATAAAGGAGATAAAGGACATCCCTGCCTAACTCCTTTCTGAATTTTAAATGCTTTAGATGTCTCGCCATTAACCAACAATTTTGCTTTCTGGTTTTGATAAATTACTTTGATCAATTTTTCAAAGTTTAAACCTAAATCTAATTTATTTATCAGTCGATACATAAAATTCCAGTTCAAATTGTCAAATGCTTTTTCTATGTGAAAAAACAATATTGTCGCTTTTTTATCAATATTTTTATTATAATATTCAATCACGTTAATTAAATGTCTGGTATTATTTTTTATCGTCCTACCCGGAAGGAAGCCCGCTTGGTCATCATTTATCCAAACAGATAACCATCTCTTCAATCTATCCGCAATTATATCTGTGAAAATTTTATAATCTATATTGAGCAGCGAAATAGGCCTATAATTTTTTGGGTCCGATCTAACCTTTTTTTCTTTAGGGATTAACATAATATTAGCCTGAAGCCAAGTTGGTAGGATATTTCCTGTTAAAATTTCATTCATGGTTTTTAATAAAGGGCCCACTAATTGTTCCTTGAATTTTTTATAAAATTCCGCTGAGAACCCGTCAGGACCAGGTGATTTCCTAATTTTAAGCCATCTATCACCTCATACAACTCTTGTAAATCTATCTTCTTGTTAAGTTCCTTTCTATAATTTTCAGTAATTGTATTTATGTTAAGGTGTCGCAAATATAAATTAATTCTTTCTAATTCATTCTGACCTTCTTTATATAGTCTAGAGAAGTAATCTACTAATATTCTTTTAATTTGTGCCTGAGATGTGAATCTATTTCGACCTTCCATCAATTCCGTAATTGTCCTTTTTTCCTTCTCTTTTTTTAATTTATATGCTAGCATTTTACCTGGTTTATATGAAAACTCAAAGTATCTCTGATGGATAAATTTCAATTTCTTATGTAATTCTTTAGTTAATATAATTGACAGTTGTTTCCTTAATTCCTGCCGGAAGAGATCCGTCTTTACTGCTTTCTTAAAAGCAGCAAGAGTGGCAATTAGACGGATCTCATCCGGCAGGCCATTCCATAGTCTGGGAGCGGTCGCAGAACAGGTCCTCTGGGAGGTCTGGGACACCTAGTTTTTAGTGGCTGTAGCCGGTTCCTCCCAGAGGACGGGGGGGGGGGGGTTCATATGGGGAATTTCTGGAATTTCTCTCTCTATGTATGGTTGGAGTCTATGCTGCATAATTTTGAGCATTATTTTGCTTGTATGTGAGATTAGTGCTATTGTCCTATGGTTGCTGCAATCTTTAGTAACTTCTTTCTTGTGGATTGGTATGTATATCGAGCATTTCCAGTCTGTTGGACACTGCTTTGTTTTCCATATTTGTTGGCATATTTCAGTTAGCACTAAAGTTGCACCTGTCTGTAGGTACTATAGCAGTTCAGTTGGGATATCATCTGTTCCCAGTGATTTATTTTTTCCATTTATCTTATTGCAGATTCCACTTCACTTCTTAGAATTTGGAGTTTGTCTTCATATGGCTCCTCATTCCAAATGTCATTCATTCTCTCATCTCTTTTGTATAAAACTTCTGTGTATTATGTTCTTTTTTCTCTCCACAGAACATCCCTGCCCTTGGTTTGAATTTGACTTTAATTTCTAGGATTTTTTTTGATAGAGGTCCCTCATTCTTTCCTTTGTTGTTGTCTTCTATTTCTCTGCATTGGTCATTGTAGTATTTCTCCTTATCCCTGCATGTCAGATGTTGCACTGCTGAGTTCATACTTCTGGCTTTGCATGAAGTGTTTCATCTGTCATTCATTTTTCTTATCTTTCTTTTTGGCCACTGTTAGTATTTTCTTGTATTCATCCTTAATTACGTCTTTGACCTCTGTCCACAATTCTTTAGGTTCCTGATTGATTATACTTAATAATTCAAATCTGTTTCTTACATTGTCCTTGAATTCATCTGAAAAGTTATTCAGGTCATATTTTGGTATAATGATGGTTTTTGCTTTCTTCTTCAGCTTAACTCTGATTTTTATTATGAGCAGTTTATGGTCTGTGCCTCCTGGTCTGGTTTTGGCCACAAGGATAGAGCTTCTCCATCTTCTACTTCCAATTATGTAGTCTATCTGGTTTTTGTGTTTGCCATCTGGTGATGTCCAGGTGTATAGTCTCCCATCTGGTTGTATGAAGACGCTCTCCTGCTTTATTTCTGTCAAATTCATGATGAAATATTGAGATTGTGTAAGTTCTCATCAAAAAATGATCCAGATGAAATTGTAACTGAGTTACTGGATTGCCTAAATGTGTCTGCTTCTTTAGGTATATGGTAATCCCTGGGTTGACTGATTAGTTCTTCACTGGTTAAAACCAGTCTGGGTATCTATGCGTGCGGATGAAATGAAGCCGTGTCGTGCTCTCTGGTGCTATTTTTGTTGTTTAGAGCAAGTCTGTGTGAAAAGTCCAAAGCAGGTTTGTTTTTGTTTTTTGTAAATAGCTAGCAGTATGCTGTTACATTTTATGGCTGGAGATTTAATCAATAAAACTGACTAAGAGCATGTAACGAAACCCCCCAGAGCCATCTTTGCATACTGCCAGCCAGCTTGAGTGATGTGATGCACAATTCTTTGTTCTCTGTGTTTGCTAGAGCCCTTTAAAGCAGAAGTGTTCCCTTTTCTCTTGTCCCAGATTTTTTTTTAAATTATAACTTCATGGTATAATGAAATGTGCAACCACTTTTCCTAGGCAATCACCTCAGAGAAGTGAAGGGACTCTAATTGAAAATGACTTTCTAATTAAAGCTTCAATTGCAGGTCAGCATTTTACATGTCTGGATCATGGTTCTGTAAGCATGTTCTGCAAGGTACACCAGACCCTCCAACATTTCACAAAGAAAAACTAGGATAAGTATGGCCAAGGTGTGGTCAAGATGGTAAAAGTTATTAATGAGGAAGAACACACAAGCTAAGAGAGGCTGCAGCAGTTTTCTTTTGCCTGAGCTTCCTGGGAAAGACAAGCTCCTGCTCCCTCATCTCCCCTTCCTCCTGCTGAGTTAACCAAATGCAAACTACTTTTGCACTTTGAAGTCAGTTTGCAGCAACTGAAGTAAGCTGAGGACTCCCCCAACTGATCCCTTGGCTCATGTCCATCATCACATCCTCTGAATTAGTTCCCGGCACTCCTGCCATAGATGGGGAAAGTGCCTTTGAAAGGAAGGGGAAATGTTGGCCAAGACAGAGGGTCTCTCCCCTGTTCTTGGACCCTTAGCCATTTGGTTCTATTCCTTCTGTGCTCCTCAGAGATAAGAAGGGAGACAGGAGGAGGTAAAAGGAGCGATGGAAAATAAAGAGAAAGGCGGGGGGGGGGGGGGGAGCAAAGCGGGAAGAAGAACCAGAAAGGTGGAAAAGGATGATATGCAGCAGCTATAGCAATCAGCAAAAAGTGAATACATCTTATCCAGAACAAGGTTGGAAAAACACTGACTTAGCTCTCCCATGTGGGGACATTGGAAGGCCTTTCTTTTTCCTGCCTATTTGGAGTAATAGGAGGTGCATAACCCAAGCTGGATTCCTTTGAAATCCTTAGTTTTAGCAGATGCAGCATAGCTCCATGGCCAGAGAAGATGATCAGAGTAATAAAGAAACTGTATTCCATTTTTCTTATGTATGGTTGAGGCAGGATTTCCCTTGCAACACTGTTTCACCAATCAGCTGAATGACAGGTGAAGAGGAAGACACTGTCTTCACCTTTGGGGTTTAGGAGATGAAACTCTCTTGTCACCTTTGGGATAGCTGGTGGAGCTAGACAAATGTTGATTAAAAAGAAGATTGCCAAAACAAGGAACCTCTGTCGTCTCTGTACTAGCTCCAGTCAATGGTCTGTATGCAGCATTGTGGACCCACTGAAGGTTCTGAACACTTTTCAAAAGTAGTCCCCTATACAGAATGTGTAATAGTAATCCAAACAGAAGGTAACTATGGGCTTTATCACACCAGGCTGTTGAAGTGGAATTACAGCAGGATAGTAGTATCTGTGTCTGCACTTGATGCTGTGTCTGTCTTGCAGCTGCTTCGTTTTCCATCTGTTCGTATAGTGCTCCTTTTCATTGGTGTGCAAAACTCAGTGCCTCCCAATCACACTGCTTTCCCACTATTGATTCACGTGTGATAAGTTCTTTCTGCTACAGTTCCAATATGCAGGGAGTCATGTGGTGCAAGTGGGCATGATCATGCTCCTCTTTCCTTTCACTATTCCCAAACAGGCTGGTTTTCTTTCTCCCCCACCCAATTTCTTTTTTTAATGAATTACTGTGACTGCACAATTGATTAAAAAAAAAAAAGATTGACTGAAAGGCATGCTGGGAAGGGCATAGGGCAGGAAGGCAGGATTATGAATCCTGGCATGCAGAAGACAGAGTCTCTGGCCGCAACATGGCACTTTTGAAGTGTGAAAATGACTGTCCCCAAACAGTGTTTTCTACACTAATGTAATTGTGGCATCTTAGCAGCTACACTTTGACCAGATCAGGTAATTTTAGCATTAAAGATACAGACACTGAAGGGCAATGTCCATATAGTATACTGCAGGGGTAGCAATTATAAACCCCTCCAGATGTTGTTGAGCTGCAACTCAGCATTCATCATTATGGTCTGTGCTTGGTGAGGGGTGCTGGGAGCCTCAGAGCAAGAACATCTGGAGGACAACACATTTCCTATCTCTGATCTACAGAATGATTGTGAGGCAGATACATTAGCTTCACATCATGAATATATTAGGATCAATTGTTGGGGAGCTAACACCGTTTATGAAATACCTTCAAAGTGATGTATTTTGTAACTCAGAAAGAAAAGCTAATAAATCTATAAATACTAGGAATTATTTTCTCCTCACAGTTGTATTCAGTACCGTGTTTGTTATCTAAACACAGTTATTTAAATAGCTAGTGTTATTTAATCTGCAGGGGACTGCAGTTCTTACTGAGATGCTTGTATCTTTCTCCATATGGTACTAATGTATTTCTCTTTGTAGTTTACAGTCAGGAAGCTGGAAGAGGTTTGATGGTGCCCCATACACCACACATGAGCTCAGGGTAACTTCAGTGAACATCTGTAAATAAGGTCACAAAGGCTGTATCACCAGACTCAGCATCCTTAAGAAAATGGGAATATTCTGAAATGCTTATGGAATGAATACCTTTTTTTAAAATACATTTTTTGTACATTTGGGTGTGTACAAAAGCTCTTCTGATTATTCAAAATCTTTAGAAAATGATTGTCTTAGAGCACAATCCTACCTGGCCAAGTCAGTCAAAGGCCAGTTGATCTAACACCATATCCAAACCTGTCCTAGCTGGAGGTCATTGCAAATGACTTAGTACTACTTTTAACTATTTTTAACTTCTATGTATGATTGTGAAAGTTGGAAAGTAAAGAAAGCTAACAGGGAGGGAATGAACTCATTGAAATGTAGTGCTGGAAAGCTCTGCCCCATTAAAACAAGCTAATTCCATAAAGGAATTACCTCTAAAATGAGAAAACAGGAGATGCATGAGCAGTCACAGGAATTCCTCAATCTATGATTTTCTGGAGAGTTGATTTTCTGGAGAGTCACTTTTAAAATTATTTCCTTGTTTCTACCAATTGAAAAGTGTACTGATTTTTTCTGTTTACCAATTTCTACTTTTCACAATACATTTTGTAAGTATTTATGCTAATTAATGGGCAGGGAAATTCAAATATATTTTATACAAAAAGAAAAGAAAGACATGTAGTGCTGGAGAAGACTTCTACAGATACCACAGACTGTCAAGAAGTTAAATAAATGACCAAGAAAACAAATCAAGCCTGAACACTCCCTGGAAGACAAAATGATCAAAGGCTATCATACTTTGGGATGAGATGACATGACTCATTATGAAAGGTGATAAAGCTTGGTAAAATGGGAGGCAGTAGGAAAAGAGGAAAACCATATCACAGGTGGATTGACTCAATCAAGGAAGCCAAGGTCCTGAGATGGCTGTTGAGGACAGGGTTTCTTGGAGATCTCTCATTCATAGGGTCACTATAAGTTGACACCAAGTTGATGGCTATTAACAACCTTCACTATGGCTTAACTTTAAGCTTGCATTCTGGCTCTGTCCCTGAGGAGAAGTAGCTTTGGTTCTGGCCTCACTTAGCTCTTCCATAACTCCCAACCTTTATTCACCCCCTTTTGGGGGCTTTTTGCCAGCAAATATGAGCCAGCAGACTGGTTCTGCTGTCAATTTGCTCTTTCAGTCTCAGAGATCCACTAGTAAAAAGCTATTTATGACAGCAGAAGAGGCTAGTGTCTAATCCTAACCTCTGTACAGTTGGTGCATCTTTTGAGTTATGGCTACACTGCTGATATATTAGAAGAGCATTAAAGTAAATATTTCTGAAAGTTTAAAAGTACCAAGAAGAAACTGGGCAGGAGACAAAATATGGATAAATTGCCTGATCTAAAACCATGAACATCTGTGTTCTGTCATAGTCTGGCATTTAAGGATGGAAAATATGTTCAAAAGTTCAGGAAAATAAATTAAAGCGGAGAATCTTCTTGAAAGCCCTTTTGTGTTTTCCACCTCAAATCTTTGAATAGACCTGAGGACTACACTCCCTCCTACTTCACCACGTAGACTCACCCTCTTCCTGCCCATCCCCAACATGGCCACACACTAGCTGATGGGAGGGCAGGGGAGTTCCCTGGTGAGGAGGATAATATTTACTATGTTCTGATAGGTGGTACAAGGTGCTGACATCCTACTCCTGGACTTCTCCAGAGGAACTGGAAGATACCTATACTGTTGTGCATTGACAATCAGCTGGCAATGGGTGGTCCTCGCTGCATGGCCAGCAGTGGGTGATCATCACTGCACAGCTGGCAATGGATGATCTTCACTGCATGGCTGGCAAAGGGGGGGGGGGGTGTTCCTCATTGCATGGCTGGCAATGGGTGACCTTAACTGCACAGCTAGCAATGCATGGTCCTCATTGCATGGCTAGCAACAGGTGAGCTTAATTGCACAGCTGGCAATGTGCAATCTTCATTACATAGCTGGCAATGTGTGGTGTTCATTGCACAGCTGTCCCTCACTTGCCTGGAACTACAGGGCTATGGGAGGAGGATGGGTTGGCAGGATGCTAGTGATGGCATTCAAAGCTCTAAACAGCTTGGGAGTTCGGTGATTGAAGGAGATTTGGTGTCTCCCCAGTGAAAGAAATACATTTAATAATAATAATAATAATAATAATAATAATAATAATTTTTATTTATAACCCGCCCCTCTGCGTCGCAATCGGGGCGGGGAACAACCAGTGTAAAAACAGAACAAAGTTAAAAATCAAACCCTCATCTCATAATCCCACCCTCCCATCCCCTTAAAATAGAATTAAACAACAACAAGAATTAAAAATGCCACATTAATAAAAAACAATTGTAAACATATAGTAACAAAAATAGAATGAGCGGCGTCAATTTAAAAACTCATCTCCCAGCTGAAAGTTGTTCCGGGAAGGCCTGCTGGAAGAGATCCGTCTTTACTGCTTTCTTAAAAGCAGCAAGGGTAGTAATAAGACGGATCTCATCCGGCAGGCCATTCCAAAGTCTGGGAGCGGCTGCAGAGAAGGCCCTCTGGGAGGTCTGGGACAGCCTAGTTCTAATCGGCTGTAACAGATTCCTCCCAGAGGACCGTAGAGCGCGGGGGGGATCATACGGGGAGAGGCGGTCCCTAAGATAAGATGGACCCAAGCCATGTAGGGCTTTAAAGGTCAAAACCAACACCTTGTACTGCGCCCAGAAACTAATCGGCAGCCAGTGGAGGGATTTAAGCACCGGTGTTATGTGCTCCCTCTGTGATGTTCCCGTAATTACCCTGGCTGCCATGTTCTGCACCAATTGTAGTTTCCGGGTTAGGCACAAGGGTAGCCCCATGTAGAGTGCATTGCAGTAATCCAGACGTGAGGTTACCAGGGTGTGTACCACAGTTTCCAGATCCCTCATGTCTAGATAAGGGCGCAGTTGGCGTATCAGCCGAAGCTGATAACAGGCACTCCTGACCACCGCATTCACCTGACTAGTCATGTGAAGCGAAGAGTCAAGGAGCACCCCCAAACTGCGAACACAGTCCTTAGAGGAGAGTGTGACTCCATCCAGGACTGGAGACTGTATTCCCAAATCTGGTTTTGGGCCTGTGACTGCGAGTACCTCCGTTTTGTCTGGATTCAACTTCAATCTGTTTTTCCTCATCCAACCCATTACCGCTCTGAGACAGTCATTAAGAGGTGAGACGCCATCTGAGGTCTGAGACGATGATCTGGTCATGGAGAAATATATCTGGGTGTCATCAGCGTACTGAAGACACCGGGCTCCATGCCTCCGAATGATCTCCCCCAGCGGCTTCATATAAATATTAAACAGCATCGGGGACAGGATGGTGATGCAGGACAGCATTTTCAGTGCTGTGGTATCTGCACTATGTTATTCCCTGCCATTTGATTTCTATTGACATAAAAACTGGTTCCTTTTCTGTTGCCAAATTAAAATCTGGATCTTTATTAAAACTTGGGAGTGGTGGTGAAGAATCATGTTTATTTCTAGTGTACATATTTACCTTCTTTAAAGTTATTTAAAATAATGTAATTTATTAATTTTATAAACTTGTAATTTTTTAAAAAGTAATATAGGGCCTTTGCAGATGATGATCTGGTCATGGAGAGATATATCTGGGTGTTGTCAGCGTACTGAAGACACCGAGATCCATGCCTCCGAATGGTCTCCCCCAGCGGCTTCATATAAATATTAAACAACATCGGGGACAGGATGGCGCCCTGAGGGACGCCACAATTAAGCTCGATTTTGGATGAGCAACTGTCCCCGAGCCTCACCCTCTGAGATCTGCCCGAGAGGAAGGAACGGAACCACTGCAGAGCAGTGCCTCCGATTCCCAACTCTCTCAGGTGATCTAAGAGGATGGCATGATCTATAGTATCAAAGGCCGCTGAGAGATCCAAGAGCACCAACAAGGTCACACTACCCCTGTCGATACTCAGGCAGAGGTCATCGGTCAGAGCAACCATGGCAGTCTCCACTCTATATCCTGTCCTGAAGCCGGTTTGAAATGTACATTTGGTCTTCTTTGGAGGCATGGTTAGTTTCTCCTCCTTAAAGGTTTCTTTCCCCTTCTCCCCTTCTCTCACACAGACAGACAGACAGACAGACAGACAGTTATACGCTGGCATATAAACAATTCTACCTTGTGCTTGTACCCTCTGATGTTTTCAGGAGAAAAAAAGGGGCATACTTGAACACTCCAATTCTAAATCAAAGATAATTTTCTAAACAACCACAACTTTGATGAAGATTTGAATCTGTCTGTATTTGATGTTTCCTTTTGCTCTGGAATAGTAAATCGCCACCTATTAAAAAGCAGTCAAGTGAAGGTGTTTCTTGTTTTGGCTAAAGATAGGCTTCAACAAGATAGTTCTGTACCTGCTGCTATCAACAGTTCAAAATGCTATAACTTAGTAGCAGCCATGTGTGCAGTTTCCCACAGTGCACAGCAGGCTACCCTCATATTCATGTGCATATATTTGCACAAATATATACTGGTAACAAGATGCATCCATTCCATACCCTGAGGTTTAATTTCTAGAGGGCTGGCGCACATCGAAGTTAATTTTCACCATTGCCAGATTGACTTATTTTATCTTCTGATTAGTAAATTATTGCTGCTGTGGACTGCAACCACCTGTTTGTGTCACCTTTAAGAAATGTAATGTTTCCTTTACAGAAGGGTGGACAAAAGACTTGATGCTAAAAAAGAGAAAAGGTTACAGTTCTTGCTTCTATCATCAGATTTGGGCAAGAAGGAGGGGAAGGGGAACATTTTAAAAGATGCAGACCTGCTCCAAAACATTTTGCTGCATGAAGCAAAGGACAAAACCATGGTTGCCCTCCATTCCACCTGCATAAGCCAACTAGACTGGATGTTGAAGCTTAAATCAGCACTGAGGACAGGAGAGCATTAACCATGTCACCAGAGGCTAGTGGACTAGTTTAATATACACAGGCCAGATTATATGGAAAATACAACTCTGTTCTTTAAGAGCCAGCAGACAGCTACTACTATGCCCTCCACACCACGGAGCATCTGCTGTTTGAGGTAACCAGCTCCCTCCGCCTTTCGTACAACACAGATGTGGGACAACTCAGAGAATGCCCCTGTTTTTGTTTTCTGGGACAGCCTCTGCACCAAGACCTAATTCTCGAAAGGAAAATGAGCTGGAAAAATTCAAGGCTGATCATAAATTGGGTGAGTGTGGGTGGGAATGAAGAGAGGCCTGACTATTTTTTCTATCTCTCTCTTTCTGAAGAAAGCTTCTGAGACCACTAACTGCATTAATTCAGTTGTGACAAGCCCTTGAGACCTCTGCCAAGTGAACACATTAAAAACTCAAATGGAGTTGAGGAACTGGCTTTCTCTGCTAGTTAATGAGCATGGAGCTAGCTGATCTAGCATTCTGCTAAAGTGAGCAATGAGGATAAAAAAAGGACACCGGTTTGCCCACTCGGGTTTCCTCCCCACCCCCCCCCCCCAAGCTGCAGGATGCCAGCGCAGCACAGAGTATGTTATCTCACTCCAGCTGCTCTCTGGTTTGTTGTTACCAGTAGATTTCAAGGCTGTATTAAGCTAATGGAACGTATTCAGCATCCAAATCTCAAAATGTGGCTGCTGCGTGCTAATCACATGGCACAGAAACATCTGCAACCTCAGTCGCAGCATTCCACAATAGAGAGAGGGAGGTACAACACTAGTGTCAAGCCATAGTAGTAGGACATATATGAAAAAAGTTTCTATATACATGCCTGTAGTGACATAGGAAAAAGGAAGTACATAATAAATAAGCACAACTCATTGGTAGTTGCCGAGTAGAGTTTTCAGGGATCTCCTTTCCATTGGGGAATGCAAGAAACAGTAGTGTATCTCACAAGCAGAGTAATGAGTATTCACAAGCATAAGGTGAACAACAACTGGTCCCACACCACTACCCCCCAGGGGGGACTAGCAGAGAACTAAAGCAGGCTTTGTCTTCTTTGCAAAAACTATGAAATAGGCTTAATTAAAAACAGTAAAGTTTTCCTAATATCTCATGGTGAGATGCTTTGGAATAGTCCAGGGGTAGGCAACCTTTCCCCTTTAAGGGCCGAGGGACTTCAGCTCCCAGAAGCCTCAGCCATGTTGGCCAATAGTCCCATGTTGGCCAATAGCTCCTGGGATTCTGGGAGCTGAAGTCCCTCGGCCCTTAAAGGGGAAAGGTTGCCTACCCCTGGAATAGTCTATGCACATATGGAGAAGGGAGGGAGGAAGAGAGAGAAAATATCAGACTACAAAATGGAGGATGAATAAATTCAGGCTAAAAGCAGACCAGTGGTGTCCCTAGGCTTGGTGTCACCCAGTGCGGTATCTTATGGTGTCACCCCTAACCATTGGCCTCCTTCCATTTCACACCATACAGAATCCTTAGTAATGCTATTAATTTTGCACTAATGTTACTTGCAAATCATAATTCCCATATACCACTGAATGTAATGCTAATACCGTATTTTTCGGCATATAAGACGCATGTTTTCTTCCCCAAAACGAGGGTGGGGAAGTTGCTGCTTCTAATAAAGTGAATATACAGGCTGAGGGCAAACTAAAGAAGTACCGTAACTGCCGAGGTCACAGCTAAAAGTAGGCCTCATTTCAGCCTCAGCCTCGGTGCTCCAGTGGGCTCCTCCCATCCCAGGAAGAGCCCATTGGAGCACCCAGGACGGGGGTGGAAAGAGTCCCCTTTTCCTGGGTAGTTGAATGGGCTCCTCCTCTTTCCACCCCCATCCTGGGTGGTTGAACCTCTCAGCCTCAGAGGGTGAAAATTGCAAGCCCCCTCCTCTGAAGAAATCTGCCAGGAAAACCCTCATGGTAGGGTCAAAATGAGCCAGAAATTACTCCAAAGCACTGGATTACCCTGGCCAAGTTACACTCTCTCAGCCTCAGAGGGTGGAAACTGCAAACCCCCTCCTCTGAAGGAATCTGCCAGGAAAACCCTCATGGTAGGGCCAAAATGAGCCAGAAATTACTCCAAAGCACTGGATTACCCTGGCCAAGTTACACTCTCTCAGCCTCAGAGGGTGGAAATGGCAGACCCCCTCCTCTGAAGAAATCTGCCAAGAAAACCCTCATGGTAGGGTCAAAATGAGCCAGAAATTACTCCAAAGCACTGGATTACCCTGGCCAAGTTACACTCTCTCAGCCTCAGAGGGTGGAAATGGCAAACCCCCTCCTCTGAAGAAATCTGCCAGGAAAACCCTCATGGTAGGGTCAAAATGAGCCAGAAATTACTCCAAAGCACTGGATTACCCTGGCCAAGTTACACTCTCTCAGCCTCAGAGGGTGGAAATTGCAAACCCCCTCCTCTGAAGAAATCTGTCAGGAAAACCCTCATGGTAGGGTCAAAATGAGCCAGAAATTACTCCAAAGCACTGGATTACCCTGGCCAAGTTACACTCTCTCAGCCTCAGAGGGTGGAAATTGCAAACCCCCTCCTCTGAAGAAATCTGCCAGGAAAACCCTCATGGTAGGGTCAAAATGAGCCAGAAATTACTCCAAAGCACTGGATTACCCTGGCCAAGTTACACTCTCTCAGCCTCAGAGGGTGGAAATTGCAAACCCCCTCCTCTGAAGAAATCTGCCAGGAAAACCCTCATGGTAGGGTCAAAATGAGCCAGAAATTACTCCAAAGCACTGGATTACCCTGGCCAAGTTACACTCTCTCAGCCTCAGAGGGTGGAAATGGCAAACCCCCTCCTCTGAAGAAATCTGCCAGGAAAACCCTCATGGTAGGGTCAAAATGAGCCAGAAATTACTCCAAAGCACTGGATTACCCTGGCCAAGTTACACTCTCTCAGCCTCAGAGGGTGGAAATGGCAAACCCACTCCTCTGAAGAAATCTGCCAAGAAAACCCTTATGGTAGGGTCAAAATGAGCCAGAAATTACTCCAAAGCACTGGATTACCCTGGCCAAGTTACACTCTCTCAGCCTCACAGGGTGGAAATTGCAAACCCCCTCCTCTGAAGAAATCTGCCAAGAAAACCCTCATGGTAGGGTCACAATGAGCCAGAAATTACTCCAAGGCACTGGATTACTCTGGCCAAGTCACATTATCTCAGCCTCAGAGGGTGGAAATGGCAACCCCCCCCCCTTGAAGAAATCTGCCAAGAAAACCCTCAGGGTAGGGTCAAAATGAGCCAGAAATTACTCCAAGGCACTGGATTACTCTGGCCAAATCACACTCTCTCAGCCTCAGAGGATGGAAATGGCACCCCCCTTGAAGAAATCTGCCAAGAAAACCCTCATGGTAGGGTCAAAATAAGCCAGAAATTACTCCATAAGCCAATGGCCTAAAAACTCCAAAGGTACCAGTCCATCTGATCTTGGAAGCTAAGCAGGGTCAGCCCTGGATAGTCCTTGGATGAGAGACCGCCAAAGAATCCCAGGTGCTGCAGGCTGTATTTCAGAGGAAGGAACTGGCAAAACCACTTCTCGAGTCTTCCTTGCCTAAGAAAACCCTAAGAAATTCATGGAGTCACCATAAGGCGACAGGAGACTTGCAAGAAAGTTGGGCAGGGAATTTGTGCAATACCTGGCCCTGCTGCTGGCTTAAACTTAAATTTACAACTTAAAATTGTTCTTAAACTGCTATTAACTTTATATAGTTGATATAAAATATTTTACTACAGTATTTGGTTAAGAATTTTTTTCTAGATTTTCCTCCTTTAAAATTGGGTGCGTTTTAAATGCCGGAGCGTCTTATATGCCGAAAAATAGGCAGTTATGCTATAAAACAATTAGCAAAAATTAAAATTACACCTTTAAATTACAATATCATACACACAACCTAAATGCATTTACATAAACATTTTGAAGATTGGGTTAAAATGTGATGTTTTTAAAGAAAATTTTAAAAGAATAAAAAAAAATTAAAATTTCAAAAAAAATATTCAAAAAAATTTAATTTTTAAAAATTCTGGGGCCTCTCCTTTCCCCTCCCAGTGAGCTTCATCCCACTCCCACTATCTCTGAAAGCATTTTAAAGGAAAGCAGGTAAATGCCACAGCCCACTTCTGCCAAAAGGTAGGTATTTGAGGAGAAGTGGTGTCACCCCCCCCCCTTAGGGTCTCTCCTGGTGTGGTCTACACCCCGTGCACCCCCTACTGACACCACTGCTGCAGCGATTACATACTATGCCTATGCACACTATGAAATATGGAATGCAGGCATACTAAAATTGTTGTCGCTAGCACCTTCTCCCTCTACTACTGCCAACACCCTTCAGAAGTGTGTCACTGAACCTATGTGATACATTTGCAAGTTTTGCACCAATGAAAGTAATGTGACAGGGAGGGTAGATGAGGATGTTTACTTTGGCTAGTGTAGTTGCATCCATCTAAATCTGGATCCAGCACAATATGCATTACTCTGTTAAGTTTAATAATGAAGCACACATCACTATTTATTTCAAAGGCTTTACTTCTAAATTTTACTCTTGCCCAAAGGTACGTAGTTGTAGAGAGTCTTGGGATCAAATTTCTGCAGCTAGGGCCCTCTGGAAAATGCATGCATTGCCATAAAATGTTAAAACAAAACAAACATATAAATGAACCCACCCACCCCAAACTGGCTAGAAATCTGCTTCTGATTTTGTTAAAAGGATATTTTCTTTAATGTTAAACAGTGTTGAGGAGCCCCCTAACCTATTTCACCTATTTAAAAGGTGAACTGCCACTCTTGGATAGGGTTGCTGGATCTTGGAGCCTGGCTCTAAGTCTCCAGTTGTCATCGATCACCTCTGGGTGGGAGAGAAGGATGCAAATTCTTCAGTTCTGGTGGGATTCTGTTCCATCCAAGAGGAAAGGCCTGTGCACAAACCTCCAGCTCAGCTAGGAGAGCAGCAGCTTGTTAAAATTTGCAAGCTTTCATTGATTTGTTGCTCCAACATACACAGACTCTCAATGGGACCTATAAATCTACTTACCGTACTTAGCTTCCTCCTTCCCTTCCAGTGGTTGTAGCACCAGTGGCATCACTAGGGGGTGCAGAGGTTCAGACCACACCAGGTGACACCCTAAAGGGGGGGTGACACCACTGTTCCTTCAACATCTACCTTTTGGCAGAAACAGGCTGTGGCATTCATCTGCTTCCCTTCAAAATGCTTTAAGAGATGGTGGCAGTGCAGTGAAGTTCAATGGGAGAAGAAAGGAGGGGCCCCAGAATTTTGTAAAAATAAAATTTCAAATTTCATTTTTTTTTAAAAAAATGGAATTTTAATTTTTAAAAAAATTATTTTAAAAAAATCTTTAAAAACATCACATTTTAACCAAATCTTCACTATGGAGCTTATCACTTAGGCAAAAGAGGCATCTTACCTCTCCCAGGTTCAATCCTCTATCAGGGATACACCCAGATATTATCACACATAATTCGCCACCAATTCTGCCACAATGCCATTGGCTGAATCCAGCCTGGGTCCAAGGGTTGCTCAGCCGGCCGTTTTTGAAAAAGTGCTGGCTGAGTGCGGCTTCGACCTGGGCTCCATTCAGCTGGAGACATCATGGCAGAATCAGCAGCGAATTACGTGTGATAACATCTGGGTGTATCCCCAATCGAAGATTGAACCTGGAAAAGGTAAGATGCCTCTTTTGCCTGAGCAATAAGCTCCTGTGTATATTTAAATACATTTAGGTTGTGCATATGATATTATAATTTGAAAGTATAATTTTAATTTTGCTAGTTGTTTGTCACACTAGTACATTCAGTGATATATGGGAATTACGATCTACGAGTAACATAAATGCAAAAGAGCATTACTAAGGATTCTATATGGTATGAAATGGGAGGAGGTCAATGGGGTGTGTGACACCATGAGTTCCTGCACCGGGTGACACGAACCCTAAGGTTGCCACTGTGTAGCGCCAGGGTTTAACCTCTCCTAATTTCCAAACAAGAAAATGTGGTGTGTAAGTGTGTGTTTAAACGGCAAGTTGTGAGCAACTGTGGTTGACACATTATGGATAATGCTTAATGCAATCACCAGGGACCACCCTTAGGTCTCAGGTGTTGGCTGGGAGACCTCAGGGCCTGGGATGATCCTGAACTGGCAATCCAACTTTGGAGGGTTTTCAGAAGATGCAACTCATCTTTTGCTGAGAAAAAAGGGCAATTTGGAGAGTATGCAGCCAAAACAGCAATTGAGATCACAGGTAGCCCCATGGCTGCACTTTGCCCACCCATACTTAAGCCACACTAATGGGGTAAAAATCCAGTTAGAATATTTTGGATTTTACAGGACAGACAGCATGTATTGGCCATTGACATCAACATACCTACCTGACATGTTTTTGTGGTTTTGCACTGACAATAATGAAATCCGAGAAATCTCATATTCTATTTTCTCAAAAAGAACAACAGCATGTTTATTTCACAGGAGCTCATAACTCCAAAAGGAACCTCCTTTCATTTCAGCATGCTTTATCTTCACATAACAAAACTTCATTCAATTTACAGCTGGTACCTCAGTGATTTTACCACCAATGAATGCATATTCACACCAGCAATCAAATCCCAGAATAATTGTGTTTAATGCATATGCTTTCTGTGAAATGCTAAGAGAATCAGGGGGAGCACAGCATGTAAATGTGAAAACGTTATGGAAAAAGTGGTGGCACCTCTGTGAATCTGAGAGAGATTCCTCCAGCATTAAGACAGCTTCTTGTCTAACTTGGCTCATCCAACAGTTCTTAACCAATTAGAAATTTCACAGCCAAACTTAACACAGCTCCAGGAGGCCACAACATGTTCCATTTCCTGTTTCATGCTTTGTAAACATTATTAAAAGTATTACTTGTTTCCGCAGAGTTGATTTAGTAACATCACAGTTTGAAAATGTTTGGCAAACTATTCGACAGTCTCATTAGTTTAGAACTCATAGGTAGGCCTCAGTGTCTAAATTTTGGGGCCTCTCCCACCACACAGTAATTGTGCTATGATTGCGCTATGATCCCACAGTTATTGTGCTATGATCCCAACATCCTAAGGAATCCTGGGGTTTGCAGATTGGGGAGACACAAGAGCTCTTTTGTTGAGGATTCTGAACAGTCCTCCAAAAACTGCTAACCCATAAGATGTTGCCATGGAAGTTAAAGTTAAAACATGTCATTTGAATTGTGTAGTGTGAAAAGTGTGGCTGCTCCACCACAACTCAATCCCCAGGCCAGTCCTTTGGGCCGGTCTGCAACGACCCTATTCACTTTTACACTACAGTGAAAGTATATTTAATTTTTCTTTTATATTATGTTTGTCTTACTATATTGAACAGAAATTAAGCACAGCACTACTTTTAAAAAAAAGAAAAAAAAAAAAAGAAAAGCAACCACCCACAGTGTATAATGGTAGGAGACAGTTATAGCAAATAATGTTCTTGCTGTCATATACCAGATTTTCCAATCTTCCTTTGCCCAAAAATCTGAACACTAAAGAGGATAGTGGGCCAATACAGATTGGCCGTTTCGGGCAGCACAGAACCCCATGCCGTGGCCCTGATCCTCCCTTTTGCCACCCCGAAAAGAGAGGCAAAATGCCCATCCTTTCAGGGGTGCCAAAAAGCCGCCCTAAGAGCTGGCGCTGTGGCTCTTCTGAACCCTTTTGTTTATACGCTGCGCCGGGAGGGCGTCCTGATGCTGTGTGCCACGTGTACAGCTGCACTCAATCAGGATGGTGTTGGGGTGGGGTGGGGGTGGGGTGGCCAGTGTGCGGCTGCCCCGCCCCAACTCTATCCCCAGTCTGGCCCTTTGGGCCAGTCTGGAATGGGTTTCATTATTAGTGAGAAAACTTTATTTAAATAAAGCCTCCCCCCTCCCCCCAAAAATAGCAAGATTGCAAATGCTAGCCAGTAGGAATCTGTGACTCTTGTACATTTGTCTTTAAGTATTTTGGGGATGGGTGCGTAGAGCAGTTATTTTACAACCTTTTGACGTAACAGTTAATATCCCAGGAAACAGAATTTCTTTTTCTTTTTTCTTTTTACTTCACAGCTTTTCTGACCAGAAGCTGGAATAGCAGTCACTGCAATTGTATTAGTAATGGCAGACAGCTGTTGCCTGGTGCTGACTTTCAAATAGGCTTTTTTTGAGGGGTGTGTGTGTGTTCTGTTACAGCAGCAACTAAGGGCCAATGCAGATGGCCCCTAAGGGGCAGCTCTGTGCCGTCCCTGGGAGTGCCGGATCATGGCTGCAGCAACCACACGCCGTGACCCCAATCTGACTTTTTGATGCTTCAAAAAGAGCTGGCAAATGCTACTCTTTTTTGAGGTGGCAAAAAGCCACCCTTAGAGCTACTGCGGCGGCTCTTTTGCGCCCTTTGGCACAGCATGTGTGCACACTGCAACAATGGGGCAACCTGACACTGCGCACCATGCAGTGCCGTCCCTGGCAGCCGATTTTTGAAGGACAGTTCAAAATCATCCTTCAAAAATTGGCTGCCAGGAATGGCTGGGGAATGGCCTGGGGACTCCCGATAGCATCGGTGGTATTCTTCTGTCCAATAACATGTACTTTTGCCCGTTCCGTTCCATTCCATTCCCATTCTTGTAAGTGCTGTGCGATAAGCTTAATACTGTGATATTGCTTGGCCACACACATCCCAATTTTCTTCTGGGAAGTGTTGGAAAAGGGGTAGACTCACTTCTTCTTGGCCAGTCTAATCATCTCCCCCGACTCTTGACACACAGTTCGGAAAGTTATTTTTCTAGTTTGGCCAAAACTCCCATAGTCAGCCAGGAAGATTTTTGAGGATGCTGGAATGATTAACCTCTGACTCCTGTAATGCTACCCCCCCCAAATCATTTACTCCCCCATGGTAACATGGCTTTTGACATAAAAGAAGTGGATCATCCGTGTTTTAGATGCTTGACTCTTCTGCCTTCTCTGGTTTTTAAAGTCTCAGCCAGGCAACAAGAACAAGATTTGTAGTCTTCCTGCTGGCTGCTATCCATGTCTCCTGGCCCAAATTCAGTTTGGTGAATCACATCTTCCAAAGACATCATGACTCTTGTTCCTATAAGACTCACTTCACCAGTCCTTGCCTGCAATGCTATGGCATGATAAAATGACATCACACCCAGAGATGTAGAGATGCAATGCAACAAAGACAAGACTCTTGTATTTCTTTAGAGTATGGCATTTTGGCAGGTACACCTGATTCATGCAGGGTGGGATTTGTTCTCCCACGCACTTGTCAAAAGGAAAGGAGCCCTTGTTCTCCTTTGCACCCAATTGCCTCAGCAATATCACTGAACATAAATTCTTTTTTCAGTAGGTCTACAGAGGGTTTTTAAATTTTATTTGGAGGAGGTGGATTTATAACTATTTGACTCCTAAGAGCATTGTACCAAGGATGTGGGTGGGGGAATTGGAAGGAGATGCAGGCCACATGCTTTTCAGAAATGAAAATCTTCAAACCAGTGCCACCTGGCACCCCCTGCAAAATCAGACAGGCCTCTGTGAGTCACATTCGCACCAGCAGATGTGCTGAGCATCCTGTGGGGGTTTGAGGTCTCATCTGGCACTCAAATTGCGCCAGTCTTCACACTATGCGTTTTGCACACAAATACCTAAAATAAAGGGATGGGGGCTAACCCCCCCCCTCCCGACACATTGTAAAGGCAGCTTTCATGTTTTGTGGGATAAACTTTGACAAAGCCCTCAGAGGCAGTCTCCCTGCCATGCAACAAAACTCTTTTTGCTTTGCTTGTTTCTTTGCACAGCACAGCTGATGCTTGGCTTCTCCTGTTTCATCACTTTCTTGATACAATGGCAGGGATGCCACGCCAACTATGGCAGCGTACAAAGGGGGATAGTTTGTCCCTCCTGCCTCACATCCTCCTATTCTAAATACACAGCTGGCAGTTTTTAAAGCTCAGTCACATTCATTTAGCTTTCTCCTGGAGTGGGGTTCTAACAGAGTGAAAGCATTCTGCAGTTTATGGTTAAATTATCTGATGAAAAGGAATATCTTGTGAGAGAACCTGGATTTCCCAAGGTTATGGAAAAATTTAAGGGCTTTAAAAACACAGCAGGAACCACTAAAACCAAATGAATGTTCTATTAGTAATAATACAACCAGCTAGCATGTTGTTGAGGTTTGAGAGTTGGAGTTTAAATCCCCATTCAGCCAAGGAAACCCACTGTGTGACCTTTGGTGAGTCACAAGCTTCACCACCTAAGAGAAAAGCAATGGCAACCCTCCTCTGAAGAAATCCTGCCAAGAAATCCCTATGATAAGGTTGCTGTAAGTTGGAATTGACTTGAAAGCACAACAAAGTAGTAGTAGTACAACAATAACAACAACAACAACAACAATGTCCCGTCACTCAAACACATGGAGTCAGCAGTTCATTTATATTTTGCCAAAGAATTCTTCATGGTCATTTTGTCATTCTTTGCAGTTCTCAATATTCTCCCCCCGCCAAAAAACAAACAAACAAAAAAAAAACCATTAAAAGTTCTCATTCCACGATACAATAAATTACAAGAATGAAAACAGAAATTATCTCTCTAAAGTATTTACCCTCAATATTTTGTTTTTAAAAAATGAGTGTGTCTAATGCACTATGTGTAGCATAATGGTAAGCAGGTAAATTCATTTTTATTATTATATTTAAATAATACTTTAACCTTTTATATGTGTTAAAATTCAAGACTGAGTTCTTATGTAATGTCAACATACATAGTTCTGGTAAAACTCCAGTTCACCTCCCATATCAGCTCTCTGATAGCAAGTGAGAAACATTTCATTCCTTTTATTAAAGCCTTGTCATTTTAATGGTGCTGATCAGACATCAACATTTGTAACCCTCATTTGTTTTTCTACTCTCTAGTAAGTTACTTCAAAACATTTTTCTTCAGGGGCAAAGGACCAAACTTCACATGGTTGCTGATATTCCTCTGCAAAATGTTCAGATTGAGCCTTCTGCTGAATGTTGTGGACCCTAGACCACTTTTTACCCCGTGAAGCTATAGTCAAGCTCTTTTAGGGTAACCACAGTATGGATCTCAAAGAGGGCAGGATCTAGGCCATGTGACATGTAGCATGCAACAATAAGGTATACAATGAGGAACAAAAGAGAAACTTGAGGCCCTAAATTCTCTTCTCATTCCATTCTCCTCCCTCTTTCTGGCATCCATGTTTGGAAGCTTGCCAGCTTACTGCAAAGCTCTTACTCTTTTGGAATTTGTAACCCATTATTTTGTTTTGACTGTGCCAACGGAAGCCATTGCATTCATTAAATGGAGAGCAATCCACAACACCGCAACACAAGGTCAGCATTAACAACCAAGCACAAATAAATCATCCATAGAAAGTATTATTTTTGCTCATTTTTGAAAAGTAGCTCTTCATTATCCCAAGTTTTATACTAGTGAAATGCATAGAACATAACTAGCCCATTTTGGAAAAACGGGAAAACCTCTCTCTTCTACTACTATTGTGTGTTTCAATTATAATTGCTATAATGTTCTCAGCCACAAGTACTAATTTTTGGCTAATGCTTGCCCTTGATCCATTAGATGCCCCATTTTTCAGGCTGTAGCAAGGGTGCTAACGGACAAGTGAAGTGTTCTGTAATTGCGCTGCAAGAACATAGGATTAGATTGCTTGGCAGAGGAAATTCAACAGCATGCTCAACTACCTATTAGGCAAACATCGACACTGGAGCATAAAAGCACTAATTAGAAGGGCTGCTTCAGTGACACCATAGTTACTCTTGCAGTCGGTTTAGAAAGTAAGCAAAAGTTAGGAAGGTACAGAAGAAGAATTCATTCTACTTCACTGTGAGACTCTCTGCATTTTTGTTCCAGTTAACACCTTGAAGCTGTAGCTTTAACACTTGCACGGCACACGTGTGCAAAACAGAATGATTGTTTTCTTCTGAAAAATTATCAGGGCTGTGTCTGCATGGAGGAAAAGAAATGTTCCTGCCTCATTCTCACACTGACCTGTTTAGATAATGTATGGGTCCAAAATGGGCAAAACAAAGGTCCATTTTGTGCTTCAGGGTGATTCTCTGGAGTAAACAAAATCCTCATTTGCTCTTAATCAGGCCAGAAACTTTGGAGAATCTCAGGTATGTGGACTATGTGCTGGTGTGGGAACATGGGGAGGAGTGTTGGCAAGTGGGCAAAAGGGGTCAGGAAATGCCTCTATCTGGGTGAGCTGCTGACCTCTCCCTGCTGGGCAATTCCAACTCCTGCCACAGCACAGTCACTATCAGGTTCACCCAGTTCTTCCAGTGCATACTGTGTTTTTCCAGGAACGGGGGGGGGGGGGGGGGGGAGTGTGTGGACAATGCTGTTGGTGTCAGCCCAGTATGGGTGCTGGCTGTGCAGACAACGTGCCCTCCTGTGAATCCAGCAAGCCAGGTTTTCCCATCAGCGTGGACATAGCCTGGGACAGGAACAATGGCAGGTGAGGTCTTTAACCTTTTCCTTGCTTGAAGAAACAAACATGGATCTTCAAACTGGGAGAAGAGGTTTAATGGCAAAAGGATTTTCTGTGGCTAGGGTGCAAGATTTCTCTGCATAGCATAGTTCTTGCCCTTTCCATTCTGATAAAACTGGCTAGGTGTGCACATAACAGTAAACCTGGGATCCTTTCACACTACACAATTATAGTGCTATGATTCCACTTTAACTGTCTTGGTTCCATTCTATGGAATCCTGGGATTTACAGTTTAGAGAGGGGCATTTAGAATTCAGCTCCTTGGATGCCTCACCAAACTACAATCCCCAGGATTCTATAGAGGATTAGAAAAGCAATTAAAATGTAACCACAGCACTACTGGTATACCTCAGTTAACAATGTGTTATAGTCCGCCATATCCATGGATTCTACCACCCACAATTTGAAAATATTAAAAGATATATATAAACTCTAAAATGTAAAGCTTGATTTTGCTTCTCCTCCCCCAATTTTTGCTGCCATTCACTCTCATTAGGGAGTAATGATGGCCACGAAAAGACCTTACATTGCTCTCCAAAAAGTTTTTAAAAGGGGGCAAAGAGCTAATGGTAATCCCCTCAGAGCCAAGCATTGTGGGTCATATATCCTGGGATAGCTTCTGTAGTGCTGTGACACAGACAAGCTTCCAGGGCAAGCTGCCCCAACACCTTGGTCTGAGGACCCCTCAAATCAAGTCATTTGAAACCAGGCCTACCCTGGAGAACACTGATGGTAGGACTCCTCTTGGCCGAGATAGTGGCAATGTGAATAACTGTTTCTTTTGCTCTGTTGGCTGAGACAGGTGTGTCTCTCCACCTAAGGAGGGATCACATTGATGTCCAATAGGCCGACGATGGACTTTATCACATGAGGCTGTAAAAGTGGAATTGTAACAGGATAAAAGTGTCTTTTGATGGTAATTATCACACAACACTGTGTCCGTCCTGCTGCTGCCTTGCATTCCATTTGTTACTGTAATGCACCTTTTCATTAATGGAACAAAACCTGTCAGTAGGCTCTCAATCTCTCTGCTATTCCATTACTGCCTTCATATGATAGGTCCCTTCTGCTGAAGTTCCACTTCTCAAGCACTCACGTAGATTGAGTAGCCGTGATTCTGCTCCTCCCCAGCTTTTCCCCTTCCTCTCACACTGACTGTGATGGTGAACACCTCCCTGAAGCTGGCTGCTGTGTGCACATTCACACAGGAGCTGGCTTTGTGAGGCAGCTGGTTCAGCAGTGGTTGTACAAGGATGCTGTGTGAATGTGCACACAACAGCGCCATGCTTTTGAGGGGTAGAACAGTGATTGTGGAGGCCAACACCTTCCTGAAGCCATCTGCTATGTGCATATTTACACAGCAGCCAGATTCTGGAGGTGGTTGGCAGCCATGATCACTTGTTTCCACCCTTTCTCCTGGAAGATGGCGTTCAACAGTGTGGAAAACAGATCACACAACCATGGATTGCCAAAGTGCTATTGTGGGAAAAAGTATGATGAGAAATGATGTTAAACCAGTATGCTTCCCTTATTAAACTAGTGTGATTGTGGCGGGACAGCAGGCTGATGTGATAATATCCTCTGTGAACTACTACAAATCTCCACCCATCCACCCACCCTTCTTCTACAATGCAAAGGAGTTTACAGGCATCCCTCTGTAGACAAGTCAACTTTGAAAGGGATTCCCTGAAAGCAGAAAGCCTGAAAAACACTGCCAAGTCAATGATTGATAGTAGTGCCTAATGACAGTTTTGCAATAACCATGTATTTGTTACAATTGCTGGCACATTGTAAATACCCCAGCCAAATATCTGTACAACATAGAAGACATTGTAAACTTTATGTCTTGATCACCCCCTGCAGAAAATCCCATGATTCATTTATTTACTAGGGGGTTACATGGATTGCTGATGATCCCGAGTGTGTGCATTCAAGTAGGCTGCTCTCATTTGTTTTACTGTTTAGCACCGTCACTATGAGAACATCATTGTTTATTATGGCTCAAAGGCAGTAATCATTTTCCATAATGTGTGGATTCTTTTTAGTCAATTACTCTCATGCTTTAGGCTGATGAGAATATATAATCATGCCATAATTATTTGTACCTCTACACTTGATGCTTAGAGCACAGTGGGTCAAAAAAATTTAATTATAGTTTTGTACACTTTTATTTTGGTTTTTTTAATGCACAAAGAAGTGAACATACTAACCAGCTATACTTTGCTTCTCTCAAAATCTGGTTTGAAATAAAGTACTTTTTAGCACTATCATCACCAAGCCAAAAGCTGGATTTACCACCAGGGGATAAGACAGATTCTAAAGGCTGAATCAAAAACAAAAAAGGTGTCTGGTTGATAAAAAGTGTAAGGCAACTGACATATGAGCACAGCCATAATAATTGCCTCAAACCAACAAGTACAGATTCAGCATCTACATCTATGAAGCTGTAAGATTTTAAGGAAGGGGGAAAATTTCAGATTTCTATGATCTAGCTCTTTCTAGCTCTGTAGAAAGCCAGTGTGTAACAGTTTGAGTGTGCTGAACTATGGGGGGTTGCAGACTGCCAGAAATAGTGCAAATTGAGTCCACTTTTAGGGTTACTGCTAGGGAATCATGGGAATTGTTTTTTTCTTTCTTTCTGAGACATTGAGCCTTCTCTGTCAGAGAGCTCTGGTGCCACAATAAAATACAGTTCCCACGATTCCCTAACCCTAACCCTAACCCTTAAAGTGGACTCAATTTGCACTATTTCTGGCAGTCTGCAACCCCCCTATGACTCTGGCAATCAGGGTTTGATTCCCGCTCAGCCATGAAACCCACTGGGTGACCTTGGGCAAGTCAAACTCTCTCTGCCTCTGAGGATGGCAATGGCAAACCTTTGAACAAATAGTGCCAAGAAAACCCTATGGTAGGTTTGTCTTAGGGTTGTCATAAGTCAGAAATGACTTGATGGCACATAACACACACACACAGAGAGAGAGAGAGAGTTTGCTCTGTAATAATTATACTGAGATACTCCAATCAGAGCCTGGTGCAAAAGGTATATATACAAAATTAAAGAACAGTGAGACCAGGAACATATTTTTGAGTAAGTCCACATTGCCTATTCAAAGTTTTCTTCATTTCAGCAGTTGATACCTCTTATTTCTAGATAGAGCTAATGTAATAAAGGCCAAAGTACCAGAATGGATGGTGGCTTCCATGTCAGTAGAAGAATGAATCCATTCCAGGTTTTAATCTAAACATTAATGAAGTTGTCTAAAGGGCTGAATGCTATTACCAAAATTGGTTTTTCAACTTGGATAGCTCACTTCAAGCTTTAAATAAAGCACAGAATGGATTCTCCACTCCATTGGCATGAAAGCGACCGGTTGCCATTCCTGAGTGAAAATTTTATAGCAAAGAAAGATCTGTCTGATGAGTCCTTCTGAATTATAACCTGTAAACAATTGTAAGAACCAAGTTGGAGGAGAGCAAGAAAGTACCCTTTTTTAATTAATCTGTGCCAATACGCTCAACTAGGCAGATGGTGGAACAGAACCATCAACACCCATTTGTAAAGTTTGGAGAAATGCTGACTTTCAAACAGCTCCAGAGATCCACCTAAGCAGCCCAGTCCAGGCTGTTGTGTGTCTGCTCTGCTCGGCTCAGGGCAGAATGCGTCTGCTCTGCATAACAAGACCTTTATAAATACAATAGACCCTGTTTGGAAGGAAAGGGATCACCTGAGCGAGATCCAGTAAAAGAGTTCTGCTGGCAAAACTGCTCTACTGGCTATGATCTACTGGCAGAAGAGCCAAAAAGTGGCCAGAGAAGGGTTAAAACTGTGAGCCAGCATGACATAGTGGTTTGAGCACTGGAATATGACTCTGGAGACTAGGGTTCAATTCCTTGCTTGGGCATGAAACCTACTGGGGTTCAAGTTCTCAAGAAGCCTTTATGTTTTGCAGCAGGAAAACTTTAGGTGGTGTAGAGGCAAAGCATGCCAATCCACTCCCAATATTAGAAAAAAATGCTTTACTTTTGTTGGAGGCAGAAGCCTCAAATAGCAGGGTCCCAGTGTGCTGACTCTCTCTTTAGGATTCCCCTCTGATGGCTAAAATGCAGTATCTTGAAATCCAAAAAACATTCAGGGGTAGCCATGTTGGCCATATAGCAAATCCGATAATGTCCAAACAATGATACCTTTATTGGGCCAACCAAAATGCACAATTACATCTCACAAGTTTTCGAAGCCACACTGGCTTTTTCATCAGGCAAACAGGTTAAAAAACTAACTAAACTAAACATCTGAGCTAACAGAAAATGCAGACCTATGACTAACATGCAAATCATGAAGGCTTCTTGAGAAATTCAGTGTTCTCTACTTTCATAGGAGCCTATGGCTTCACAAAGGAAGGAGACATTTTGAATTCCAAAGGAGGCATCTTCTTTGAGTTGCAAATGGACAGAGAGCCTCCCCTACCATCTGAACTAAGACCAGAAACAACAGAATACAGGCCTATGACTTTTTTTCTCCTGTTTGCCTGATGAAGAAGCCAGTGTGACGTTGAAAGCTTCCAACATGTAATTGTGCATTTTGGTTGGCCCAATAAAGATATCATTGTTTGGATGTCATTGGATAACTGTATCTATTAACTTCTTATTCACATCTTGATTTCTTACCATCCACTCTTTCTCTTTCTCTCTGGTTCTTCCCACCCTTATCTTCTTTCCTCCATCCTACCCATTCTTTCCTTTTCTTCCCTTTCTTATCTTCCATCTAATGTAATCTTTTCTTTAGCCTTCCCCACCACTCTACTCTTTCTTCTACTTCCGTATCTTCTGTTTCATTTTTGTATATTAATTTATGATTTTTGATCTTTTTAAATTTTATTTCCTATTTACATCACATCTTTTCAGTTCCCACTTCCTCCCACCTTTCTTCTCTTCCAATCACCTTCTTTTCATCCACCCTTGGAGGGGAAGCACCAAGGAAGGATTGTGCTCATTTTAAACATTTTGCTTGTTGTCAGTTGAAATGCAAACCAGGTACACTGTGAACCTGTTTGTCAAAGACATATTTCATAAAATTCAAGAAGTGAAGCCATTGAGGAGATTTCCAATTCACCATTTTAAACTTAGCTATTTGACAATCTAGCCTGAGAAGTTCTGGTTGGAACAGACAAAGAAGACTTGGATAGCCACTAGCAGAGACCAGTACAATAAAGAATGATTAAAGAGATTGAAAAAAGAAAACACACACACACGCAAACATGTGCCATGTAGATAAATAAACAAAATCTTTTTCTTTCTAGGGCAAGTATTAATTTAACAATCAATGCAATTCCCTCTCTGAAAGGCTCCAAGTTCTCAATCTAGAAACAAGCATGATGGAAACAAAGACATCTCATTTTGGCACACCCAAAAGGAGCAGTTCTTTCAACAAGGACAACCAAACACAAAAGGCTCTTTTCACAGCAGGTTGACTAAACAGTTCATGTTACTATAGCAGGAGGCATGGGATGATAAAACAGAAGAGATGAGTCCTGGCACACAGCCACAAAAAGCAAAGTCCACTATCTGCTCTGCTGGCTCAGCAAGAGCAGAAAGGCTCTTCCAATACTTTCTGCCAAGACTTGCCTCCAGCTATTCAACTTTACTTTCAAGCACTGCATTCAGATTAGAAAAAAAGAAGGAAGGGAGGGAAGCAGGCAAACAAGTGTACAGCAGAAGAGATTGGGGCAAATGTTGTCCGCTATAAAATGTCTGACTCTTATGTGATAATAAGATATTTATGCCCGCTTTGAAAATTGAATACTTGTGCAGAGATCAAAGCTTGGGATTTTTCAAAAAGCAATTGGTTCTTGTTCTACAGTCGCCCCTCCGTTCTCGCAGACTCGAAGTCCGCAGTTTTGCATATTCACGGAGGGACGACCTCTGTTGATATCAATGGGGTGCACCCCCATGGGTGTGTGCCTGCATCATTCAAGCCTATGGGGCTTGAATATTGGCGAGTCTCTGTTTTTGCTGGGGGTGGGTGGGAGGGTCCAGAACGGATCCCCCACAAAAACAGAGGGCCAACTGTAGTTCTGAATCCTTAAAGTGGTTAGTTACAATTACTGTTATTTTTTAAAAAACACTTTACCTTTCTGTTTGTCTATAACAAGGGTGGCAACTCCTAGCATTCATCATTGGCTATGCTGGCTAAGATTCCCACCTCTTCTTGACAATGAAAACCATTGCTTTTTATTAGAATTAAACACAAAGGCAAATAATTGGAATACTATAAGCTGCTAGCATGTGGTACAAAACCCAGCCCTCTCCCAGTCACCTTGTCATTATCTCAACATTTGTAATAGAACACAAACTCCCAGCACAAACCAGCACTTGAATCAGGTGAGGCCAGATCAAAGTAACTGAAAGTTATTTTTGGAATTTGCATTGATAATATCTAAGTGCTCGAAATAAAATGTACCTCTGGAGAAAGATGTTCCTGAACCACCTGAAGAGGACTGCACTGTCCATATATATATATATATATATATAAAATAATTATTTTTTTTAAAAAATTCCTGAGGCCTTTCCTTTCCCTGGTGGCGCAGTGGTTAAATGCCTGTACTGCAGCCACTCACTCAGGGCAGATGTTTGGTGAGCAGTGGTGTCACCCCATCCTTAGGGTGTCACCTAGTGCATCTGGAACCCCACACACTCCCCTAGTAACGCCCTTGCTTCAAGACCCAATCCTTTTACTGTCTCAGACACAGACTCTCTCAGACACAAACTACACTATGGCCAAAGCATCTATTTTTATGTCTCAAATAGTACGTTTTTAGGTATCAAACAGATGTATGAAATGTAATGTTCTAGGTTTCTAATTACCAGTTCATTGGTCTGCTCACTTCAGAAGGGTTGGACTAGCTCTGTAGTAAAGCATTTGCTTTAAATACAGAATTGTTCATCTGCAACCATTGTGAAAGATCTGTATCTGAGAAGTCCTGGAGAGGTGCCACCAATCGGTGTAGACAATACTGAGTTGGACAAACCAATGGCTTGCCTTGAAGTGGGGCAGCATACTATGTAAAGCAATATTAATAGTAGTAGAGGGATTGTGTTTTTCCAGGGCAACTGAATATTGATTACAAATGAAGTATTTGTGCCCAGAACGCTGGAAATGCAACATTAGGTGCAACACAACTATAACCTCCAACTGTCCCAATTTGGCAGGAACAGTCCTGATTAATCCTCTGTTGTCCCACTTTTTAGATGCTCCTAAAATGTCCCAGTTTCTCTCTCTTCCTCCCACTTTCTCCCTTTGCCCCCTGCTTACTTCAGTTACCACATACTGAGTTTGCAGAAGTGCACGAGTAGTTCACACTCAATTTAGTAGGGAAGATAGGAAAAGAGGAGGTAGAATCTTATTTTTCTCAATACACTCAGGCAAAAGCAAACTGCTTCTGTGTTCTTCCTCATTAATACCTTTCGCCATCTTAACCATTCTTTGATGTTGCTTGGCCATACTTGTCATAGTTTCTATCTGTGAAATGTTGGAGGGTATGTACAACTAAAGGGCAAAACAGATCACTCCAAAGGAGTGGCTTCTGGCCACTCCTCTGAGCACTGGACCGGGGCCGCAGCAACCACACGCCATGGCCCCGATCCAGCATTTTTCCAGCCCCCAAAGAAGTGGCAAATGCAGCTCCTTTTTGGAGCAGAAAAAAGCCACCCTTTTCGCTGTTGCTGCGGCTCTTCTGTGCTCCCGCAGTGTGCAGCACCTAATCGCTGCGCTGCAGGAGCGTTGCAACATTGCCTGCCATCTGGTCAGGTGAGTGGCGTGACACCAACTTGGGGGTAGTATCAGGGTGTACGTTGTCCAAACACCATGCTGCCCCAAGCCGGCACTTACTGCCAGTCTGTTCAGCCCCTATGAAAGGCCTAAATACCCTACAGACACCAGATCCTAGCTGATCTTGGGCCAGGGACAGCCCTGGTTAGTAGCTTGATGGGAGACTACCAATGGATCCCAGGTGCTGTAGGCTGTACTTTAGAGGAAGGAACTGGCAAAACCACCTCTGGGTACACCTTGCCTAAGAAAGCCCTATGAAATTCAGGGGTTCACCATAAGTCAATAAGCAACTTGAAGAAACACACCTGCACAACTAGACCCATGAAGAAGATCTCTGGTTGTTATTAAAAATGCTCATAGGGACTGATTTATATCCAGCTCCAAAGTGAGGCACTGTGAACTGTATATTTTCCTATAACATTAAATAAGGGGAGGGTTAAAATGTCACAATAATTACAGAATATAGTGTGACTGTTATGTGTTCTGATATTGAAGGGGAGGCTTAACATGCAGGTATCAGACTGAGAATGAAAGATTTCCCCCCCCCCTTTCCTGCCCGCCATCAGTTTAACTTCTCAGACGTCACAAAGGAAGCTGTGCAACTTCAGGATTGGCATCTGAGTGCTGAAATAATTAGATTTTTTTTCCAAGATCCATTTGCACATTTTCTTTAATTAAAGCCTGTACGTATTCCCTAGATTCCCTGGGCTTTTGAGTAACTTTTTATGCACGGAAAAGAAATAGATTAATAGTTCTGGAGCCTTTGAATGGCAACACAGTTATCTCTGCAATACGGCACTACCTATGTGAAACTACTGCAACTATGAAAATAAGAATTACAGATGGACCAGTAGCTGCTCTTTTTGCAAGTTGTCCTTTTGAAGTGTGGAATGTGGAAAGCCAAAACAAAACAAAAACCCCATACACTTCGTAGAGACTTCACATTGTGGTTTTGGAAGCCTTCACAAAATGTACGTCTTTTATATTTAGGTCTGCTGAAAGCACGGCAAAAAAACAGCTGCTATTCAGAAGAGAATGATTTCTCTCCCCTCATCATAAGTGTGCATATATCTGTGTGAGGAGAAACCTAGCATTCCCCCCCCCCTTTTTCTAATGAACCCATCTGCACAAAATACTGAAGTTTCCTGCCAAAAATGTACTCCCTCCACCAAAAGCAGACCCCAAGAAATTTGCAACAGAATGAAAGGCAATACGTTTGTCTCTTGTTATCTATCTGTCCTCTTTTCTTTTAGGGCTTTCAATCCAGCATGGAGAATCTGGTACACCAGTGAATTCTCCGCTTAGAAGAAACTGGCAAGTTGCCATGACAGAGCTTAGTAAACAGAAAATGTGAAAAAAATCATAGGCACCCAATGGGAGCCTGCTGTGATGTGCAACAGAGAGCCTGGACTGCAAATATTTATAATGACAAGGTATCTAGCTGGTTTATTCATATAACTCCAGGAAAGCACAGCAGCCTGAGATGGAGAATGTGTATTTGCCTGTCTGTGGACAAGGCTACCTTCCTTTCTGCATTTTTTTTTAAAATCTGTCTTAACAGATATTTAAATTATCTTTCTCCGCTCCCCCTGGTTTGAGGAAACTTTCCTTTATTCTAAATGAGACCCCCTCCAGTCTCCTGAGAACACAAAATGTGTTCTCCATATTTCCCACCATCTGCACAGTAAATAATCCCCCCACACACATTTCTTTCAACAAATATCAGTAATTACATGGAGAACTATTTTGTATAAAACTTTAAAGATGGTACTAATTAAAGAAATATTGCAGGCTGTCATGTCATCCAAGCTGGGTTAGCTAATTACATGTTTCAATAGCATGGCAGGGAGGGGGAAGCTGCTGTGGACATTTCTCCATTTGCAAGTATTTTCCCCCCTCCAAAAGCTGGTAAGCTTTCAGTAATGAGCACATGGCCCTATGCTTCAGTCTGCAACCTGTCCTTGATATGTACTTTGAATTTCCAACATGTGGGTCAAGTTACAGCCTGCTCTTTTTTTCCATTTGTATCTTGGTGGCATACCCAGGGATTACATCTGCACTGCCTAATGATAGCAGACTGATGTCCCTTTAACTGCCACAATTCCATTCTGTGGAATGGGATTTGTAGTTTGTTGTTGTCCTTAAAATGTTCTGCTAAAGACCTCTATCCACTGGTTAACCCCAGTACTACAGTTCTGTAGCTGAGAATTCAAATGAGCTCACCAAACTATCAATTGGGATGGAGCCATGACATTGAAAATGGTATCAAACTGTGCAGTGAGGATAATACTCCAGCTCAGAGAGAGGTTAGGTTGGGAGGGAATGACTGGCGGCAAAGGAATGACTAGCTCAATAACTCAGTGAATTTCACAGAAAGAGCTTTAATGGATGAGATCAAAAGCTTAACTAGCCTAGCATTCCACAGTGGTCAACCAGATGCCTGGGAGAAGCCCACATGCAAGATATCAAGGCACGCGTTCTTTTCTGTTGTTGCTCATATTAACTGGCATAGTGCCGTATATTGGGTCACTTCAGGGAGAAAGGTGGCATATAAATGAAATAAATAAAATAGAATAAAATGAAATAAAATAAAATATTCCTTGTATTTGTTTGTTACTCTTATGTACCATCCTTCCCCCAAGGAGAGCATATATACTTCCCTGTCCCCATTTCATTCTTGCCATAGTGTTGTTGTGAGGTACATTGGACTGAGAGAGACTGATGTAAGTCCAATCAAGGTACTTCATGGCTGAAGGAGATTTGAGTAGGAAGAACACCCGAGCTATAGTCAAAAGCTCTCACCAAACACTACACTAGTTTCATGAGTAAGATGCACTCAGATTTCTTTTGCAGACAAAGCCCAGTGTGGAGAGCCAGTGTGGGGCAATGGTTTGAGTGCTGGACTATGACTGCAGAAGATGAGGGCTTGACTCTCTGTTCAGCCATCAAACTCACGGGGTCACCTTGGACAAGTCATGCTCACAATTGCACAGAAAGGCTGTGGCAAATCTCTTCTGCATAAATCCTGCAAAGACAACCCTAAGATAGGATTGCCATAAGTCAGAATTAACTGGAAGGCATATACAGTTGGCCCTTCATTTTCGTGGGGGATCTGTTCTGGACCCCTCTGTGAAAACAGAATTAATGAATATTCAAGCCCTATAGACTTGAATGGGGCGTGCCCCCATGGACGTGTGCCCTTGGGAGTGTGCCCCATTGTTTTAAACAGAGGTCACCCCTCCATGAATATATAAATCCGCAGACATGAAGTCCACATGAACGGAGGGGCGACTGTACTGTAACAACAAAGTCTAATATACCATGCCCTTTTGGCCTACATTCTGTGTTATTTAAATGTTAAGGGCATATTTTTTCTCCCCATGATAGCACTGGCCTCAGTTCCACATCCCTGCAGTGTAATGTAAATATCGACATGTGGACCTATGCTATTCTGAGCCACATACCCTCCCAGCAACCTACTGTAAAGGTCCTGAAGCCAACTTGCATGACCATTCTGTGACTGTAATCTGCAAGCAAGCAGATTAGGGAAGCATCTGGCTATGTCCTTATAGCTGGAGGCAAAATGATGGTATCTCCCAGGCTCCCCCAGGTTTTGCATCTGACTATAGAGAAATTCCACTTGTATATACATGGAGACATGGCAGATGCTTCTGTGGTTCTGCCTGCTTGCCATGAAACATGGAATGGGTTTGCTGGATAGCTTCAGGGACATTTCAGTTGTAGGGGGTGGGGAGTTGTTTGAGCTCTGCAGAAGGAGGAAGGGACTACCAACTCCCATAGCTCCTGAAAAAAGACATTTGCAAGTGTAAGGAAAATTTACATGTGTGCACGTGTCTTACAGAATGCCAGCCAAAATATGAGGAAAAACAACCTTTGTTGATATTTATCCTCCCTACTACTGAAAATGCAAAAGATTTGATTTAGATACATTCTGGAAACCCCAATACAAAGTATATTTGTACAAAAAATTAAGGAATTTGAAGGGGGATCCCTAAAAACCACTTCCAAAAATCAAGGAATGGCTAAATGTTCAGCCTTCCAGCAAATAATCTAAAATAGGGATGGGAATTGTATGCAACTCCCCCAATATTCTTGGACTGCAACTGCTATCAGCCTCAGCTAGCACAGCCAGTGGTGAAGGATGTTGGGCGATGCAGTCCAACTACATTTGGCAGATTGCATAGTTCTTTCTCCTTGTATAAAGAAAATGAAATATGAACCACAGGAAACTTTCTAGGATGGGTGACAGAAGTGGAGAATAGAAATGCGAAAGGCATCAACACAGTGATGATAATGTTTGCATTTCTATGCTTCCACTTCCCTACTCAGCATGCATATGAATCTCTGTCAATCAAGGTTGCACTCCATGCATCTGATAAAATGGGCTTAAAAAGCTTAGATCAAATAAAACATGTTAGTCTTTAAGGTGCCATACAACCCTTTGTTGTTGACCCTGCAATAGACGAACATGGTTGTCTCCTCAGAAATGCTGCATCTGGACTCCTAAATGTGTTGTTATAATAACATACAAGATGAGAGGCACTCCAGAAACTGTTCAGCTCCTCTATGCCTATCTAGAAAGAATTGCACTTGTATACGTGAAGCCTAAAATGAACTAAGGAACACAAATAGGATGGGAATTAAAAGGGGGAACAAGCTGGGCTTTTTGCCCATTTAACAGCATCAATAGGAAAAAGAGTGGAGCAAGACAAGGACTAGATCTAGTCAAAGGCTCATGGGAACTGGTAGTGATTATTCCACTTCCTTTTGAAGTCATTTTGCTGATGTGAACTTACAGAGACCTGACTGTTCTTACAAGGCAATCTTCAAAATTTTTCATCATTATTTATCAGAATAAATATTAATTTTCCATGAATGACCTTTGTGATAATTTTTCTTGTTATCATATAATGGCTTCAACTTTGCACAAGGCACTGGAAACAACATACAATTTAATCCAGGATATAAAATGGAGCAGAAGGACAGAATAGGGCCGACTTTTGAGTTAAGTTAGCTGTGATCCCATGCACCCGTGGGTAAAACCTAGATTTAAAGTTTGGTGATGACCATATTGGAATGGGGAATCCACTTGTAATTATAGGATTCTGAAATCAGAATGGATCAAAAGACCACCTAATTGAATCTGTTCTTCAAAGCTGGACTGTATATTATTAAAATTGCTCCTTCTCTTTAAAGCAGAGATGGAGAAAATATATCATCCCCAATGTTGCTGGACTGCAACTTTCATTGTGCCTCAGCAGACTATATTAAGTGAGGGATGACAAGAGCTGAAGGCTGCACATTCCCTAACCCTCCTCTAGAACAATGTGCAAAATCCAGCCCATGAAAACAAAACATGTGCACCAACATGGAAGAAAAAAATGACACAGGGAAATCAGCTAAAGAACAACTTGCAAGGGGATGCCTTAAAGCCCACAAAAGTCATGGCCATTCTAGCTCTATATGTGATAAATCAGATTTTTCATATGAAGAAAATGAAATCATTGCATCTTTCCAGAAGAAATGTCACCGGCCATAGGTCTACATCATCCATTATCTTATCCTGCCAAGGGTTGGTTCAGACATACATGTGAATCACGTCAGTACTGCAGGAGCAAAGTGGTGACTTTTCTATGTGTGAATGAAACATCAAACATCCTCTAAATAGGGTTACTAGATCACAGAGGATGGCCCCACTTCTCCACTTCTCAAATCACAGGGGAGGAATTTCAGTGTGAGAGTGCTGTCATGAAAAGTGTGTGTATATACCTTTTCCTAGATTTGTTTGATTTCGTGTTATTTTATTTAAATGGTGTACCCTGTGCAACTATGGCAGGTGCTTAAGCTATCATGCTTAATGATATTGCCAGAGGCTATCCCTTGTAACACCATGCTGCCCCCTGGGTCATCAGAAGACCCATGCCTCAGTCTCAGGTTTTGATGCTAAACCTCAGGGCCCAGGACAGTCTTAGCTTTACAGCCTTACTGCACTTTCAGTGACCTCTGACTGCACATTTAATTGCGAATCATCAAAAGTTGTGTAATCAAGGACAGTCAGTCCTCCGTATCTACTGATTTTTTTATCGACTGATTCAAGTATCCACAGTTTGAAAATATTTTAAAAATGTATAAATTCCAAAAGCAAGCCTTGTTTTTGCCATTTTATAAAAGGGGCACAATTTTAATATGTGATTGTATTTAATGGGACTTGAGCATCCATGGATTTTGTTATCGATAGGTGAGGGTGTGTGTGTCCTGGAAGCAAACACCAGCAGATTGCAAAAGCCCACCATACATCAGCCCTAATTATGATGGTCCCTAGAAGCTTTGAAGCATGTGCATGTTATTTATTTGATTGCTTATTTATTGTAATGTTTTTATTTCTGCCACTCTTCCTTAGTTCCAACTAAAGTTATGTTTGAGAGCAATTTGGGTTAAAAAAAACTTCCTCATAAACATAGCCTTGATTTTTAAAAACATGAGAAGAAGAAAGAGGGCAGATCACATATGAGGCTTTGCAGTGTAAGAGGTAAGCTGAATTATATTCACTTTAACATTTCACCAGTGAGACCATTAAATCCAGAGTCTATGAGCTCTAATATGCAGGTTAATTGAAGCAATCTGACATGTAGTCCCTTAGGTCTGAAGTACTAAAAGTACAGAGGGAAAAATGTAATGCGCCAGGAAGATGTTCCTTATGAAAACAAGGACATTCCTTCTCTGAGCTCCATTTTCCCTGTCAGCTTTAATCTACAATGATTTTCCTTGTTTGTTACTTTGAGAGGCTATGCTGCTCTGTGGAAGTGCATTTGCTCCAAGCCTTATGATACTGTTACTGTGTGGATCACCCATGCTCCTAGAAGGGCAAACAACATTGCTTGTAATTGAAATAAGAATTTTCCCTGCAGGGTTGGACTAACATTTGATTTAAATTCTTGATTTGAGTAAAAAGCAAACACAGCATCTCCCTACGGAGAAAATATATTTTAATTAAGGAATATTCCCACTAGAATTCCCTTAAATCTTGCCAGTTTTTACTTTTGCAAAAAAAAAAAAAAAAAAAAAAAAAAAAAAAAATTCATATACTCATACATTCATTCTCCAATCCAATTTAGTAACCCTTTCATCATTTGAAATCACAAGTTTCTTTTTACAGGTTATACAAATATTATACTTTTTTATTATTTTATATTCACAGGTAAGGGGCAGGGGAGAATACTCTCAAGTGAACCAGTGTGGTGTAGTGTTGAGTGTCGGACTCTGGAGAACATGGCTTGAATTCCCACTCAGTCATGGAAACCCACTGGGTGACCCTGGGCAAGTCAGAATCTCTCAGCCTCAGAGGAAGGCAAGGGCAAACCTCATTTGAACAAATTTTGCCAAGAAAATCCGGTGACAGGTTCACCTTAGAGTCACCATACTGAAGGCACACAACAGCAGCAGCAGCAGCAGCAGCAGCAAGAGCAACAACAACAACAACAACAACAACAACAACAAAGCTTACACCAAGCCATCAACTGATCATGATTGTCATGGCACACAACTTTTAGACTAAATCAAACAAACCACTGAGAGATAAATTTGGGGCTTTCTTCCCTTTCCCTTCCGCAGCCATCCATGCTGGTTTTCTGGGTGCATATTGTTCGGAATTAAAGTTTCTGAGGCTGTCAGATTTTGTTTTGGAAACAAAATATTAAAAATGTCAAAGCTAAAACTGTTTGGAATTAATCTTCTTTATCAGCATAGCAGAAAAGCATGTCCCAATCTCACAATGCTTCCCTGAGAACAGAAAACTGACTCAAAATAAACAAGGCAGGCTACAAACTTTGAAAATCAGTATGCAACAGAACCTTGCAGCACCTTTGAGACTAATTGAAATGTACAAGTTGGTAGCATGAGCTTTCCAAGACTTGAGCCTACTTCCTCAGATGCATGTGAAGTAGGCTCAGGTCTATGAAAGTGCATGCTGCTAACTTCTATCTTTCAGTTAATCTCAAAGGTGCTGGAAGATCTCTTTGAATACTGATTTTCCAAACTGGGAAACACTGGGGCTATGTCTTTGAAAACTTTGAAAGGTTTAGTAAAGGGTTTTACATAGGCATGGGGGAGCCTACATCTAATCCTAGCTAGCAAATGAATACATTAAGTAAAGAAAGTGCTTGAGACTGTGGACGTTTTCACATTGTCCTCCTAAAGCCGGCTGGAGCCATTCCGGAACGGGTCGTGCCGCCGATTCCGGAATGGCTCCGCCGCCGAAAGGCTAATTCCGGTTGGACAGCCGGAATTACCTTTCTGCCGCTTCAGCCGGAGTTATCCTTGGTTCGTCCGGAGTGACGCCGGACTTAGGGCTCCGTGTGTTTGAACACACGGAGCCAAAAGCCGGCCGGACGCAGGGATGACACCGGAAGGGGCGGGGTTTGCCGCCGCGTGTGTGTAAACACACGGGAAATGGCGCCGGAGCGAGGCCGGCGGGAGGCCGGCTAGCGTCCTCCTTTTGCGCAGTGTGAAAACGTCCTGTAACTCATTATCTTGCTGATCCAAAAATGTAGAGATATAAGGGAAGGAGAAGAAAGGGGAGGCTCTGTGTGACAAATGTTCCGAGGAAGTATCCTGGGTCACATGGTCTATTTACTTGATTACAAAATGGTATTTAAGATCATGCACTTCAAAAGATGGTAAGAGCAAATGGGAAGGTTTAGATGAGGGGAAACAGAAGGATTTCACATGTAGTAAAGGCTTTTCCATCATGGGTCGAGATTGACTCGAGGGTGGTTAACAACAAAATGCTATCCTATCTAAATCCCAATTGTGCTAATCAGCAAAAGTGGGGGAAAGAGAAGACTAGAGTTTTTCTAACACATACTGGGTTCAGCATAAAAACAAAGTTCTGCAGGGACATCTGATAATGGAAAGTGCCAATTATCTCTTACAGCAATTCACCAAATTTTGGATTCCCCCCACCCAAAGCTTAGTCTTGCATTCAAGCTCTTGCCTGATGGGTATAGACAACAAGACACTGCATGCAAGTGAGTAGACTGGGGGAAGGATGGGTTCTCTGTGGTCATTATAGAAGCAAACAGGCTATCAGAAAGCAGCCTGCTCTTCTGCACCTGATAAAGAAATTCAGAGGAAAGCTGCAGGAAGGGCCAATCATTTTTCCTTTCCTCTGCCATCTCCCAGCTGACTAGTAAACTTTGTAGAATGTACAAAAGAATCCTGTTGCACTATTGAGACCAACTGATAAGAACTTTCTAGCATAAGCTTTGTTGACCTTAATCCCTTTCATGGCAGGATTTACAAGCCTGATCAAGGAATAGTTTCACAAATTTCAATGGGAGACTATAGCATATGTTTACATGTCTTCAGCTGAAATGGGTTAAACTTATAAATGCTTGATATTGACAGAATCATGCCTTCTGTCCTCCACTTGCATACCACAGTTCCCTGCCTCTCATCCCTATGGGTAGCAAGAGATACTTAGGGGGGTTGCAGACTGCCAGAAATAGTGTGAATTCAGTCCACTTTTAGGGTTAGGGTTAGTGCTAGGGAATAATGGGAACTGTTATTTTTCTGAGACATTGAGCCTTCTCTGTCAGACAACTCGGATGCCACAATAAAATACAGTTCCCATGGTTCCCTAACTCTAACCCTAACCCTAAAAGTGGACTGAATTCACACTATTTCTGACAGTCTGCAACCCCCCTTAGTGCTTAAATTAAGCCAGGGGTAGGCAACCTTTTTGAGCCGGGGGCTGGGTTGCTGTCCCTCAGACAATTGGGGGGCTGAAGCACCAAAAACAAACAAACAAACAAACAAACAAATAAATAAATATAAATAAAAATTGAATTTTTTAAAAAAAATTAATTTTTTTAAAAAAAATATGCATGCACACTCTCTCAGCCCCAGAAAAGCCATGGCAAAACCCCTGTGGAGATTTTGCCAAGAAAAACCCAAGAACAAGTAATAACAACAATAATCAATATCATCATGGCGGGTGGCAGCGGCGGTGGCGGTGGTGGCGGCGGCGGCGGCAGCAGGACCGGCCTGGGACCGGTCCAAAGGCCTCGGGGGGGGGCGCATCCGGCCCCTGGGCCTTAGGTTGCCTACCCCTGAATTAAGCTGTTGTTGTAAGAATTTTTGCCCCAGGCACAACCCCCCCCCCACTGTGTTGGAGAGTGAGGGGGGAAGCAGACGGCGCTTTGCGCCGTCTTGAAGGCAAGGGACGGGAGGGGCAGCCTCACGCTGGGCACCCCAACCCCTTCCTGAACACGTCATCGGTGCGCCCGTCACTTCACATGATGGGCGCTCTGATGACATACTTCCGCTGCAGCGTCCGCACAAGCTGCGGCGGAAGAGACGCCAAAGGTGCGCCCAGCACCTCTTGCGGCACACCTTTGGTGTCTTGTGGAAGGAGCGCTATTTTAGCGCTCCTTCCAGGGCCTGAGAAGCTGCAGATTGGGGCCGAGGAGTGCGGCTACCTCGGCCCCAATCCGCAGCTTACTGGGGCAGCCCACGGCCGCCCGTCTGCTTAGGCCCTGAAACTATATTCCATGAGCTGTAGTGTAGTTGTTGCAGTGTAGATTTCCAGGGTAACTAATTGCTTTTCCATTATGCTTACTGCTTTTCTACTGCTGCACTGGCATTCCTATTTCTTGCTGGTTGTAAATAGCTTAGGTAGGATGTCAAAGTAACTTTGGGTAAGGACCTATAAACCATTAAGCTGTAGAGATGATTTCTGACAAGCAGAGTTGCCACTGCTTTTTGCATAGGAACAGTTCCCTTGAGTTCTTGCCTGTTAAATATCTCTTGTCATATTGTTATGAATAATGTATAGTGATCTATTATTTACTGATGAAAAGCAGCTGACAGAGTTCTGTGGATCTCCTCATGTTCCATTATCCATAAATAGTCTTAGGCTTTCTCATTTACACTGAAGCGACTGGGTCCTATAAATCTTAGCACTGAGAAGGAAAACTTAAATCAATTAGGATGGCAGATTGTTCCCTTGCTGCCTTCTGTCAAAGAGATGTCACAAAGTGTGCCCATAGCATATCATCAGGGCCATACATCTTGGTATCTCTGGGTCACTAGCCAATATGCTGGGTGGAGGTTTTCCAAAGAGTTCATCAATTGGTACTTGACTTTGCTTCTCCAACACTGGAACAGTAAAATGCTATGAGCCAGTGGAGGGAAGCAGACGGCTTAAAGAGCCGTTTTGGGGGCAGGGAAGGGGAGGGGCAGCTGCACGGTGGGCGGCCCAACCCCTTCCCCAGGTCGTCCTTGGAGCAGCCGGCTGCAGCAGAAGAGTCGCCGAAGGTGCGCTGGCAGCCTTTTGCGGCGCACCTTCGGTGACTTGTGGAAGGAGCGCCAATTTAGCGCTCCTTCCAGGGGCAGCAAAGCTGCGCCGCGGGGCCGAGGTGTGGGGATACCTCGGCCCCACGGCGCAGCTTCCTGGGGCGGCCCATGGCCGCCCGTCTGCTTCCCCACCAAAATACTGCCCAGGAGCTTGGAGAAGGAGTGGGGCTTGCTCAGAGATCTCCTTGAGTTGGATGGAATACATCTACTGGCCAGTGGTTCTCCTCTTCCACCTTCCTCCAGAATCTACCAGTCATATATCCAGAGCTGAGATATCTGCCCTGTGTCTTTCCTTACAGGGTTAGCTCAGCTACACAAGGCTTTCTCTGTGGTGATACTCATCCTTTGAATTCTTTGTCTCCAGACAGTCTGCTTGTTCTTCAGACCACAGAACACTAGTTTGTGTGTTTGATTTAGAACAACAGGCCTTGGGTTTTTTTAAAAAAATTACTTTTCATTATGGGAGGAATTTCATGTACTCCCTCTGTGCTTGGTTTATTGTTTCTTATAGTTAGTTCTTTGTATTACTCTGCAATTAATTTATGTTATAAAGTGTAAGTCCCTCAGTTTTGTACAAAAAAAAGATATGGTTGTCTTTCCATCACCAGTTTTTGGCTTTTGTCCACCTCTGGGATGCAGCCAAATGGATGCAGTAATGAATCTGGTCTTACTGCTTTAAAACAGCCAGTTGCAGAATAGTGCATGAAGCCACATCCAAATTATTGGAAAACTTTGGACCCCCCCTTCCCCCCCCCCCCCACATTACTGCTGTTTAGATTATGATTCCTTCAGTCCCAGGTCTCTCTGTTTGCTTTTTATGCAGGTGCATTATTTCCCCCATTGTCCTGCTATTTTTAAAATTTTCAGGAGCATGTTGTCTATAAACAAATTCAGGAGTCATTCACACTATGTTATAAACCAGTTTGCCAACAGGTTTAAAAGGGGTTGTTCCACTTTCATTGGGTTTTCCCAACCCGAATTTGGCCTCTCCGATGCAAATCCCACTTAGTCCGGTGCTTTTGAAAATGAGGCATTTTGTGTGTCTTTTCAAAAGAACCAGTTTTTTTTACCAGCCACAAGTGAGAATTTGCTGTCAATTCAATTCGGAGCACAGGAAGGGAGGGTTAATGTGCAGAGGGTGGATCATGCCCACTCCTTTGCTCTTTTCCTGCCAGCCAAAGCCATAGCCATGGAGGGGGTTCTTGGAACATCCCATTAGATGATGTACTTTTTTTTAAAAAATTGACAGATTATGCACATCTGTGCTATTGCATGGCTGCAGTAAATAGTACCTGTAAACACTGGCACTATTTGTATGACAAAGGTGTGCAAAAAACCCATACCCTATCAGTGGGGGTGGAGGTTAAGGGCCATCCTCTGAGGCTGACGGGAGGGATCCCCCCAAGGAGAAGGTATCAGTGGGTTTCTTGGCAAGGAGTCCTCGGAAGGGCTTGCCATCAGCGTCCTCCAAGGCTGGTGGAGGGGGGAATCCCCCCAAGGAGAAGCTATCAGGGGGTTTCTTGGCAAGGAGTCCTCGGAAGGGCTTGCCATCATCGTCCTCCAAGGCTGGTGGAGGGGATAATTCCCCCAAGGAGAAGCTATCAGGGGGTTTCTTGGGAAGGGGTCATCAGAGGGGCTTGCCATCACCATCCTCTGAGGCTAACGGGGGGGGGGGGGGGGGGGGAGAGATTTGCCCAAACAGTGTGACATAGATGCACATTATTTGATTGACAGTTACCCCCCCCCCCGAGAATGATTGAAATGGCGGCTCCATTTTAAATTGATACAAATGGTAATGTGAACTTCAACAGGGTTAAATTGCCACAGAGAGATTTGATTGGGGTAAACGTAGTGGGAACTTTGGTTCGGTATTGCATTATCGAATCTCTCCAGATCTACTCAACACAAAAATGCTAGTGTGAATGCAACCAAAGTCAGCTGTGGGGTTATAAATGGATAAGTGCTACATTGGCTGTCATTCCTGGAGCACAAAAGTGCTTCCTTCAGTACAAAATCTTAATAAGAATACCTGTCAATTGCTGGGTGCATGTTCTTTATAAATACACAATGTGTGTATTTTTATCAACCATTGCATAGGTCTGCACGGATCCTGAAACAGAAGGATGGAGGCTTGCCCCCCCCCCCCCAGAACAGGCTGGGGGAGGTGAATCCCCCTCTGAAATAATCTGGGAAAATTGGACCACCAACACTCATATATAGTCCGGCTTCTTGAGGAATTGTCAGTCAGATGTCTACTAAATGATCAAGGAAGATGACAGATACACAGACACAGATAGATATTCTGTGTTTTCAATGTTTTGTGGGCAAAAACTAATAACAACCTCTTTGCCAGTGTTGAATTCCTCCCAATTAAAAACAGTTCCAGAATTCCTGTGAGCCTGAGATGGTGGTGTGGCGGCTCCTAAGGAACCATTCCATAAACTAAAGACCACACAGGAGTATTTGGAACATCTCAGAATGGTCCATCATGGGGGGAAGCAGACGAGGGCCTCTGGGACGCCGCAGGACGGTGTGCCGCGGGACCGAGGCATCCGCACCGCGGCGCACCGTCGGCGCCCCTGAAAGGAGCACTAAATCAGCGCTCCTTTCAGATGTCAGTGAAAGTGCGCCCCAAAAGCGTAGGGCGCACTTTCACTGACTTATCCGCTGCAGCGTGTGCGGATGCTGCGGCGGGAGGTTGCCCTGGGAGCGCCGGCCGTGCGGAGGGCCGGCGGCTCCGAGGACGACCTCGGGAGGAGGAAGGGGCGCCGAGCGTGCGGCTGCCCCTCCTCTTCCCTGCCTCGGAGACGGCTCTATTAGCCGTCTGCCGAGGCCCCATGTCAGTCTTTTGTGTTTTGCTTTGTCTTTTAGCCACAGTTGCAACTACTAGGCAGGGGTAGGCAACCTTTCCCCTTTAAGGGCCGAGGGACTTCAGCTCCCAGAAGCCTCAGCCATGTTGGCCAATAGTCCCATGTTGGCCAATAGCTCCTGGGATTCTGGGAGCTGAAGTCCCTTGGCCCTTAAAGGGGAAAGGTTGCCTACCCCTGTTTTACATCGTAATCAGTATAGGAGCCACAGGAGTTCACTGCACTGAGTTTGGATTAATTTGCAGCACTGAAGGGAACAAGTGGGAAATATGTCTCTGTTTGTTTCCCTTCTTTAACACTCTGTGTCTGTCCATGTTCTCCTCTGTGGTTTGAATTTAAGGGGGAAAGGGGAGGGTTGATGGTAACTAAATAGACTGCTTCATTTTTTTAAAACTCCTTTTTCCTACCCCTTTTAGATAATGGAAAATGAAAGAAACCTAAATAAATTAACCATTGAAGGCAGTCCCAGATCAAGGATTAAAATACCATCATACTTGGTGTATCCCTGATGTCTTCAGTATGGTTGAGAGTCATGCCTCTTTCTCTTGTTCAAGAAAAGACTGTGTGGGAAACAAAGGCCCCATACACTTATATTTGTAATCTCATAGAAATCCAGGGGTGCTGCCACAATGCAGAATTAATGCAATATGATGTCATCGCTCCATCCTACAGAATCCTGGGATTTGTAGTTTGTTGTGGCACCAGAGCTGTCTGACAAAAAAGGCTAAGGGCCTTTGCAGATTGCTAGAAATAGTGCAAATTGAATCCACTTTAACTGTCCTGGCTCAGTGCTAGGGAATCATGGGAATTGTATTTATTTATTTTTTGAGACATTGAGCCTTCTCTGTCAGAGAGCTCTGGTGCCACAACAAACTACAGTTCCCATGATTCCCTAGCACTGAGTCAGGGCAGTTAAAGTGGACTCAATTTGCACTATTTCTGGCAGTCTGCAAAGGCCCTAAATATCTCACAAAACCACAGATTCTGTTCCATAGCATTGAGCCATGGCAGTTAAAGTGGTGTCAACTGCATTAATTCTGCACTGCAGATATGTTTCTCTGCGGTGCAGAATCATGTGTCCGGCTTTCCTTCTTGCAAACGAGAGAAAATCCCTGTTATGTGTTACTTCCTACAAATCAGAGAAAATCCCTGGTGTTTCTATGATGGGATACAGCTCAGCTTACATTAAAGATGTGTTGGGAAAAGAAAATAGAGACACCTCTTGGGGTTTGCTAGGCTATCATTTATCTTCTCTGAATTTTTTCCAATCTAAGAGTTACTGATGTCCCTTCCTCCTTCATCTTGAACCCACATCCTTTGTTCTCACAGAGAAGGTATATTTGCTTTTTCTGGAGGTGGGGAGGGGGCATGCAAGGTTTTCATCATCTCCACTTCACTTAGAAGTAGGGTTCCTATATTCTTTCCATACCACAATACATTTCTCACACAATACATTTGTTGTTGTTGCCGTTGTGTGGCCTTCAAGTTGTTTTCAACTTATGGTGACCTCTTAAAGACATGGGAGTGCCACTACATTTGATAGTCCTGTGTGTATGTGTGTGTATACAGAGTACTTAACAACAAAGGGCCTCAGCAGACGGAGGCCCCGGAGACGCCGCGGGTCGGAGCGCCGCCGGAGTTCAGCCTCCGGACCGCGGCGCTCCTGCGGCGCATCTAAAAGGAGCACCAAATTGGCGCTCCTTTTAGATGTAAGGGAAAGTGCGCCCTAAAAGCGGCGGGCGCACTTTCCCTGGCTCAAACGGCGCAGCGCATGTGGACGCTGCGCCGTGAGGTCATCCCCGGTGCGCTGGCCGTGCGGACGGACGGCGCTTCTGGGGGCGACCTCGGGGAGAGGAAGGGGCGCCGCTCGTGCGGCTGCCCCTCCTCTTCCCTGCCCGGAAGACGACTCTTTTAGTCGTCTGCCGAGGCCCATAATCAACAACAACACAGATGATATTTAACATCATATAATATACAAACACAGGTTTAAGATCATTCATTATACTCATGTTATTTCTGCTTTCAGTAGTAATCACAGTATGTCCTTTTACAAATTTTCTGTTTTATAAAAAATCACCCTCCCAATTTTTATATCATTTTTCCTGTGTCTGGATTTTCAGTAGAGCAGTTAGTTTGATAGAAATCATTCTTCTAAATGTTTGTAAGCTTTTCCCCATTCCAACCACCTTTTCTTTTCCTAGCCCTTGGAATTACTAGACCGCACTTTTTTATTTTTCTGTGATTGTAAATCTTGTCTTAACCATCCTTTGTTCTTCTTTCCTACTTTTGTTTTGTATTTGTAAGTATATTAACAGATAAAGCTACAAAATAGGTTGTTAAACAAGTATTAACTACAAGCTTTATGCTGATTTATATGATTGCCTTTTTCTTAGTTTAGCAAACTGTACTGCAGGGGTAGGCAACCTTTCCCCTTTAAGGGCCGAGGGACTTCAGCTCCCAGAATCCCAGGAGCTATTGGCCAACATGGGACTATTGGCCAACATGGCTGAGGCTTTGGGAGCTGAAGTCCCTCGGCCCTTAAAGGGAAAGGTTGCCTACCCCTGCTGTACTGGGTTTATGTTTAAGTGGTCAACCATTTCTTTTCACAAAAGTTTGTCAATAGATTCCAGTCATTGTCCCATCCAATAGTAAGTTTTTCCTTTAATATCATTGTCATCCTGTCCAGTTCTATCATGTCTAAACACTTCTTGAGCCAATCATCATCTTTCCACTTTTGAGCATATAACATTCTAGCCGCTGTAATTGCATATAAAATAAATTTTAAATGTTTTCTTTCTTCTCTTCCTTCAACCATACTTAATAGGAAGCATTCTGGTTTGGGCACTGAATTATCTGTTGCATAATCATATGAATTTCTTTCCAATTTTTTTTCACCACCAAATATGGTACAATGTGCCTTCAATTTTACCACATTTGCAACAATTTTGGGGGGTCCTAGCAAAATCTCATCTAAGTCTGTTTTCCCCCTTACAATGCCTTCAAGTTTATAATCCATTTTGACTCTTTCATTTAATTGATGGTATGTAGACCAGTGACAGATGAAATCATCTTCTTCTAGTTCTTTATTTGTTTTTAATCTTGGTGTTTCTCTTTCCCATTTCGGCAAGTCAGTGTATTTCAAAAAACGTTTTTGGTGTTCTGTTTGACCCATCTTCAGTGCGTCTTGAGGTGAGAGCCATTCTGGAAATTACATTTTATAGTCCTGATGAGAAATCTGTACTTAGGTAAACAGGCTACTGTCAGAACAGAATACGGAGAAACAGAATGTTTCCCGTTGGCAAAGTGGTCAAACAAGGCTGCATTTTATCAATCAGTTTGTTTAACTTGCATGTTGAAAATATCATAAGAACCACAGGACTCAGAAAAAGAAGAAATGAAGATAGGAGGAAGAAACAACAACAATCCAAGATATGCAGATGACATCACACTACTAACAGAAAACATCACAGACTTGGGACAATTATTAAGGAAGGTCAAAGAAGAAAGTGCAAAGGAGATCTTGCTGCTGAACTTAAAGAAAACAAAAATAATGAGTACGGAGGATCTACATAAATTCATTCTAGACAATGAGGAAATCAAAATAGTTAAAGATTTTCTGTACCTTGGATCAGCATGGAGACTACAGCCAAGATATCAGAAGAAGACTAGAAATGAGAAGAGCAGCTATGAAAGAATTACACAGATCCAAAAGAGTAAAGGTATACAACTGAGCACTAAAATTAGACTATTCCAAGTCATTATATTCCCCATCACTATGTATGGGTGTAAGAGCTGGAGTATGAAAAAAGTGGATAAGAAGAAAATAAATTCATTTGAGGTGGTGCTGGAGAAGAGTGCTAAGGTTACTGTGGACAGCCAAAAAGACAAACAAATGCATCCTTGAACAGAACAAGCCTGAAATCTCCCTGGAAGCCAAGATGATTAAATCTGGCCACATCATGAGAATCCACAACTCATTAGAAAAGACATTAATGCTAGCAAGGGTAGAAGGTAGTAGAAAAAGAGGAAGGCTGAAAGCTAGATGGATGGACTCAATCAGGGAAGTCAAGGGTCTGAGTTACAGGACCTAAGCAGAGCTATGGAGGTCAGGGGGTCTTGGAGATGTCTCATCCATGAGCTGTGGTTAACTCAAGGGTAGCTAAAACCACCACCACCAACAACAACAACAAAAACAGCAACAAAGGCAAAATTCTCATGTGGGTTTCTTGGCAAGATTTGTTCAGAAGGGGTTTGCCATTGCCTTCCCCTGAGGTTGAGAGCATGTGTCTTGTCTAAGTTCACCCAGTGGGCTGCATGGCTGAGTGGAGAATTGAACTCTGATCTCCAGAGTCATAGTCCAACATTCAAACCTCTGCACTACACTGGGTACTCATACTATAGATACTTCATAAAATTTTTACTTCTCTGAGTAAAAGTTTATTCAGAGAAGAGTCTGGTGTGGAATTGCCTTCCAGGGTAAATTGTTTCCAATTTTACCCTTCCATGATAAAGTGCATCCAAATTTTTCAGAGTGTCCAGAGAGATGGAAAGAATATTCCATTTTTTAAAAAATGCAAAAAAGAAAAAGCTGAAAATATACGGTAGTTAAAATGCTTTAAAATAGACACTGAGTTTTCACAGTTTGGGACTTATTCTGCACAAAATTCATTATTTTTTGCACTGAATGTCATTTTTGTGGCAGAAAATAGAATTTCTATGCATAAAAGAAATTTAATTTATGGAAAACAACATTATTTGGGCTGTTTTATTGCAGAATAGTATTTTTGCTGTTTTTTGTAGAAAAAATGTTTATAATACAATAATAAAATCTGAGACTGAATAGCAGTTAAAAAACAGTACCATGCTCAAAGTGTCACCCTAAAGTTACAAGGTGGCAACTAGGGGCTTCCGGGTCAGTGGGGCAGAGAATATACTCCTAATTTTAGACCAAACTGTTAAAAAGGATCTATCCAAGAAGCTGAAACTTTTGGGGACAGAATTTTGCATCTCAGATAGCTTCTATAAAGTTTGAACTAATCCCACAAGCAGATTTGCTACCCCATCATTTGGCTGAGGGGTGTGTGTGTGTGTGTGTGAGAGAGAGAGGACTGCATCTGCAATGGAGAAATAATACAGTTTAACACCACTTTAACTGTCATGGCTCAGTGTGGTGGAATTCTGGAAAATGTAGTTTTGTGAGACATTTAGCTTTCTCTGTCAGACAGCTCTGGTGTCACAACAAACTACAGATCTCAAGATTCCATAGCATTGAACCCTGGCAGTTAAAGTGTTGTCAACCTGAATTATTTCTGCAGTGTGGATGCAGCCTTTAACTGCCATGGCTCCATCTTATGGGCTCCTGTGTTTTGTAGTTTGTTGTGGCACCAGAGCTCCCTGACAGAGAAGGCTAGATATCACACAAAATTACAAATATCAGAATTCCATAGCATTGAGACATGGCAGTTAAAGTGGTATCAAACTGCATTATTTCTGCAGTGCATATGTAGCTTTCATGATGGAACTCCTCCCATGGGTTCTTTTTTTATCAGCTAGCAGGGGCATCTGGGGTGGTACAGTGTGACAACGAGATGGGTAAGAAAGAAAAGACACACAGAGTATATTTGGCCAACTTGCAACATTAAGGTAAGATCAAAATATGAGCTAAAGAAATTCAAACGCGCCCTCTGAGAATGAGGCAGAAAAACAGACACGTCTTTTGCATGAGAAGAAAATGTTCTGAAGGAATGTGAAAACATAAGCTGAAATGCTAATATAAAAAGCATGTTGTAGCAATGACAATGTGAAAGCTTTAAAAAGCATCACTTGTAAACTTGCTCAGTAGGCAACAGCTGGATGAAGTATTGTTTTTAAGCAGCCTTTGGATGAAGTCTCGGGCATTTTGACAAGTTCTGCACACAAACTCTGTTGTAAAGAGAACTTTAGAAAAACAGCTTCTCCTCCCTCCAGCAATCCAGAACTAAGGAGATTGTTTAGGAACAACAAGGACGTCACAAGTACAAGATGAATGGAATTACCTGTTATGGGTGTTCTAGACAGTGAAACCTGATGTGCTGGAGAAGATTAGCATCATAGGCTTGCCAGACTGAAAACTGGCAACCCTATGATGTACCTTTAATTATTGTGTAGAAATGGGAATTTCAGCAGATACTGCTTGTCAAACAATCAGGTAATGAGTAACATCTGCTGAACACCTCCCTTTTCTATACAAGGTACAGGAGCCATCTCCAGTGTTCACTCTGGCAACCCTAGTACTGTATATGAAATAGCTTGACCTTACTAGTGCTCCCTTTCTCATGGTGATTTTTTTTAAAAAAAAAGAAAAACACACAGCTACAACAGGGGGTCTTGTCTGATAGTAGAATTTAGGCACTACCTCATCTTTTTAATTAAGTACTAGGGGAGTTCATCATGTGGCTTCTCTCATTACAACCTAATGGTTCCATCCGGTACAATTAGTGCCCAAGTGAAACACTGTACCTTCCATGCAAAATAAACAGTTCCTAGTCCTGAATGGAGACTCCCTTCTAATTAACCCTTGGAGAACAGCATGATTAGACTTTCTGCATTGGGCATTTCCTAGTACTGCATGCATGAGTTCTTATCCTTACAGACATTCAAAGGATAAATGCCACAATTCTGTCTAAGCATCATTTATCAGGCAGGGGCCCTTGAAAAACCCTGCATGTCCCTGGGGCCTTACCACACCATTTTTATTGTAGCTCCATACTTGAAGGTATCATGGGAGCATGATGTAATGCCCTTCTGGTGACACAATATTCCAGAAAATATCGCTATGGGGAAATTGCATTTCCAGGAACTGTTGCAGCTACTTCACCATCAGTGTACACATTTTTTTGGGGGGGGGGCAGGTCAATACCAAAGGATGAGGAAATATATTGGGGGAACCCCCCCTTCCCAATAGCCAGGAACATTTTTTTAAATGTCTTAGATGATGATTATGTTTGACTAACATGCCTTGCCTCCATATATAGGCATCTAAGACATGAATCTTAACCTGAAGTCAATGGAAAAGCTTTTTAATAAGTATAACACAGCTGTTTTCAGAGCAAGTTGGGAGGTTTCAAAGCCAAGACCTGAAATACGTCTTCCTTTTTTGGAATTATGAGGGTTATGTTCAGGGCAGGAAGTGTAATCAGCTAAAGACATGGTAGCCTGCTAGGACTTGTCAAGCCCACTGACCCCGACTCCTTTCTTCCGATTAGAGTGGGAACAAATGATACTATTAGATAGTATCTTCAACATACTGTAAGTGGCTATGAGGCTCTGGGAAGGAAAGTGAAGGACCTTGAAGAACACATTGCATTCTCATCAATCCTTCATGACTCAGGAAGAGAGATAGCATCACAACTAAGCAATTGACTGCACAGATGGTTTCATCAGGAAAATTTCAGCTTCTTGGACTACAGTCTAGGCTTCCATGAAGAAGATGGTATCTTCTTTTGATTAGAATGTGTTTGCCAGGAGTCTGACAGATCTGATGGTGGTAGCGGTGACAATGAATCATTGGGGCAGGAAGACAATATTTCAGACAAGAGCACACAAAGTACTGAGGACAACAGAATCAGTGGTGCAGGGGGAATTAGGGTAGTGGTATATGAAGAAGAAAAAATAATAAGGGAGCTGCTGGAGTGAATGTACCATAGATTGAGATGAATCTAAACAAGTGCACAAATCATGGGGAAACAAACAAGATGAACTTGATCTTTTAACATTGGGGAGGCAGAGACAATATAATAAACATTTACTGAAATCTTTAAGGAAAGAACAGTAGCATCATTACTGGGTTCTGCTATAAATTTCCTAGCCAAACTGAAGACTTGAATAACACTTTCTTAGATCAGAATACCAAACACAATATAGTAGTAATATGAGAATACCACTTGGTATGTGTTGTAAGTTAAATTTTGCCAAGAATACAAGGTCCAACTAATTCCTAACATGCCTTGCTAGCACTTTCATTTTACAAAATGTGGATGAAGTGACAAGGAGATTGACTATCTCTGAGGGGATTCTTACAAACAGAGAAGGACTGGTCAATAATGTGGAAGTAGTGAGAAGCTTGCATGAAAGTGCCCACATCCTCCCGGGATTCATTATATGGAGGAAAGGGAAAGCCAGATGTAATCAGAAGTGCACTCTGAACTTTAACATAACTGATTTTTATGTTTATAGAAATATTGGAATAGAATGTAGAAGTTAGTTCATTATGAATGAAAGTGAGATTTTAAAGGAACAGGCATCACTTTATGTGCTGTAGTTCCATTCTATGGAATCCTGAGATTTGTAGTTTTATGTCTTTAGCTTTCTCTGCCAAAGAGTGTCTCACAAAACTACAAAACTCAGGATCTTGTAGAATGGAGCCATGACAGTTAAAGTGGTGTCAAACTGCATTGTTTTGAAAGTCTGGATGCACCCATTGAGGAAAAGGAAGAGGTAGTGGCAGGAGTAGTAGGATTCTTGTAAAGTCAGCTAATTGTTAAAGCCTTCCCCTTTAGCTTCTGGGTTAGTGCTACTGTGGTTTATCACTCCCTTCTGGTAGCAAACATCACTGTCAATTTTGGGTAGTAGATTGGGCTTTAGAACATTATTTCTCTAGACAGCTGGGGAACACAGAAAAGAGATTGAGGGCTACATGAACTGCATTTTGCTTACCACTGAGGAATAGAGTTATGAATAACATATTAGAAACAACAATGACAAAACAGCAACTGAAGACTGTCAGTTACAGTCTTGGTCAATGGCTCCTATATTGCTGCTGCTGCCAATGATAAGACACTGCTACTACTGAAATTGCTAAGGATAGTTCCAAACCAGTGGTACTTAACTTTTTCTTTTCTCCTTTAAATATCTTATGGACCCCCTTTGAATAGTTTTTGTTGCCACAGACCCCCCACACCTGAAAGTTAAATCAAGATTCAAAAGTAGTAGTAGTAATAATAGTAATAGTAGTAATAATTGTTTGTAGGTATAGATAACATGATATATGCCATCCTCTATCAACAATGCCCTTCAGCATTCTTATAATGGACTGTTTCTGAACACTTCACTCCATGCATGTGAGGAACTAAACTGAAGCCTATGAAAGCTTATGCTATCAACTTCTTTCTTTTTCTCAGGCAGTCTTAAAGGTGCTGCAATACACCTTTGCTGCAATACCCCTTTGCATAACGTAGCTGTGGTTTATCTCTTACGTGAAGGCAGAGCAGCAACCATTTTCTGGAATTATAAAGAATTTACATTTGAATTATTTTAAATATGAAGAATTCAGGAAGTTCTTTGACAATAGATGAGGTCAGTTACAACTCTGTCATGAAATCTCAGATAATTACTTTGTAAAGCCTGAATACAAATAAAGTCAAAATGCAAGCCTTATGATATATAGCAAAAGTCTAGTGTGCAAGTAAATCAAGCCTAGTGTGCAAGTACAAGTTGGCATGTGTGCAAGAAGATGTGCAATGAACAACATACTTGGTACACACCTGCACAAAGGAATTCCCCATAATTTTGTTCCACTTATATATCTACTCATGAAGTCTACAAGACCTGTACATGCTGTATGACATGTATACACACATTTAGCATTCTTTAGTTGCTTTGCCAATGAGCGGGAGATCAGTGTTTTGAGATCTGTGGAAATAGGATGGATCCTACAAATCTGCCTACTTCCCAGCACTTATGCCCTATCATTAATATAAACAGTGCCATCAGGTGGTTCTCATGTTAGTGTGATGTTGAAATCATTTTTGGTATTACTCAAGACTTTAAAGGTACTCTACAAGGTTTTGACCCTATTCACAAAATTGGATCAGGACCTTGGATAGCTTCTTTAAAATTCAAACTAAAGCCTTCCCACTGACATGGGCACCATTAGTTGCCATGGAATCTCAATATGTTTCTACAAAGAGATATTGGTTAATACTACAGTCCTAAGTTAGTGGACATTAGCCATAACATATATGTACCTGCCTGAGAATTCTCGTCTCCAAGAGGAGTCCTCATATGCGTCCTGTCAGTGGAACAGGATGGAGTGGGAGGACAAGGGAGAGGGCCTTCTTGGCTGTGGTGCCTCACATGTGGCATGCCCTCCCTTTGAAGGTCTGCCTGATGCCAACTTTGTTTTTTTTTTTTCTGTTGCCAAGCCAAAAATATGGCTTTTTATTAAAGTTTTTGGGGAGTAATTTATTTCAAGTGTACATGTACATAGATTTAATTTGTTGTAGTTTTAAAAATGGTTTTAACAGTTGCTTGTAAAGTAGCTTTAATTGCTATTGGGATAATCTATTTTTGATGTTTTTCAAATTATTTATGCTTTTAATCTGAAAAGGTTTTAATTTGTTTGTATTGCACACCACCCTGAGACCGTGTGACAGAGGATGGAAGAAAAGTGTTTAAGTAAGTAAGTAAGTAAGTAAATGACATGTGATCAGATCCTCTGGGATTAGAGAATTTACCTAATATTTCTGGATGCTGCTGAAGTTATTATATCATCCTTTTGAGCTTCCTATAGCATCTCACTGGCCTTAGCCAGTAACAGATTACTCGATTAGATGGACCATTTGTCTAACTCAGAAAGATCATTCCTACGTTCTAATTCTCAACACACTGAAATTTTTAAAATGCTTTTCTTATCTATCCAAACATGCCTCTCATTATTGTTTTGTCTTCAACCTAGACCGGAGAGAATATTTTTTTCTTTCATGGTTGATATCTGGGGAACAGCTCATGGGAATGAATACAGTCTGCCATCCTATCACAAAATAAGGCCAATGGGAAAAGACTTTCTCTGCAGACCTCCCTTGAAACAGTCATCTCTCTCACATAGTTACAAATTGGAAAACTGGGCAGATGAACAATACTCAGGATAAATCACCACCTCACTCTTCCCTTTGTGAGAGCTACAGTTAAACTAGGAAACTATACATAACCGTACATTTATATTACTTATTTCCATTTCATCCAAACCAGGAAACCATAGTTACTAGCTCCAGAACAAGCCAGACTATTAAACTAAGTACCAACTGTGGTTTGATATTCTGACTTCTTATGAAAATGAGATCCATAGTCTATTGGTTCATATGAAATGGGAAAATACAGTTAATGAGGGTTTTCCCGGATCAATGGGGACGCATCCACAAAGGGATTATTCTCATCTTAATTTACTAAAATGAGATATGATCATCTGAACACAGTGTTACAGTGTAACAAACAACTCATTTTCAGAATGGAAGCTAAAGAAGTATGGACTACATATCCTTTTTCCTCATAAAATATCTCTGAACCAATCTGGGGTGAAACCTCATCTTTCCTGAATGCCTTGCTGCCTTTGTTGTGGAATGCCCATCTTTAAACCTAGTATCCCAAAGTTATACAAAGCCTCCTTTGAGTTGTGTGTCTCTGGTGTCATTCAGTCATCAAGCTGTTGATTCAGTGTGAGCAATAATGTATTATTCATATTTTTCCTGAGTTCATCAGTGTCTCAGCTTGTTATTCTTACCATTCTGCACAATAATAGAGCTTAGCGAGGCAATTTATCCTCAACTTACAGCAGTGTGTAGGTAATAGAGTCTATTCAAGAATATTACGGGAAGAGTGGGGAGGGGGGCCCTATATTTAATCATCATAATTCCTCCAAAGATTTAGGATGCAATGCAACTTTCTGCAGCTCTCCTAACTTACCATTTTAAAAACACAAGCTTCAAGTAGAAATCACTGAAACCTAATGGCTTCTGAATATTTAGATTTAAATCCCAATTTAGCCATGGGTTTGGTGACTAGCTTTGAGCAAAACATTATTCCACCAACAAAAGATTGTTTTGCATAAAATATTGTTAGCCAGGAGGAGTCAGTTGAAAAATTCTGAATTTGATTAGTGTACTACATGGTTGTTTTTATGGCTTTGCCTAACCATTGGCTTATTTGTTTCTGAAACTCCTCACACTATTTCTAATCTTGTAGGTGAAAATTAGGCTTTGATTATGTCATCAGTAAACACCAGGAATACTACAGCTCAGATCACACATTATTTTAGATAAGAATGAAGCAATCTGTCAATATCACTTTCTCCCTACATTTTTTAAATAAAAATCTCAAGTTCTTTTCTCTCCTATTTGCGAATAAATTGCCAGAATTTGGTAAGTACTTATCAAAAGCAAACTGAATAAAATTCATGCACTACTGCATTGGCCAAATGTAATGGGTCCCACTATTCCCAGAGTGAAGAGGTGTCAAGTCTGGTAACCCCCTTCCTTCAGAAATCCAGGCTTCAGTAGTAAAATTTAGAAAACCTTTATTCAGTAATGAGAGATGTACACCAGAGATGTTTGTTATCAGAACTAAACAGCAAGCTTTGGCAAAGTTGCACTTTTTGTGCAGAAAATATAATTTCTTGTGCAGAAACTTGTGTTTTCTGCACCAAAAAATCAGAGGCAAATTTTGCACACAAGACTCACATTGTGATTAGTCTCCAAACACTGCACAGTTGTCAAATATTTTTGAAGCAGGAAAAAATTTGCTAAAATTATCCATTGCTTCCTTCAAGAACAAAATTAGCAAAGAATTACAGCCCCAAGTGTTGCCTAGATGGGGTGTCAACCAGGCAAGTATGAAACTTAACTAGTTGACAATGGGAAATACATCTGGTTTATTCAGGTCAGATGGGGTCAATTCAGGTATGATGTAATACAAATACTAGGAATATTCCTGACAAATGAATCTCAGTGCAGAATAATGCTTCTGAAGGTGTTACATGCTGGCCAGCTCCAAAAAAACCTCTGTTGTTATTCTCTAAGGTGTTTCCAACAGCAAAAGGGATGTAAGTAATCTTAATCTTTGATTTATTAATAAAATTTCTAAACTTTCGTCCCATGTGTGTATACTGCCTCCTAATTCTGTGAATACAGAACTCTTGTTTGTTGGCCAAGCAAGCATGAGGCAGTATCACAAGGCACAGCATGAGCTAGCCCCTGAACCATACTTATACTATCCTTCCTCCATCATTTAGTGACTAAAATTACAGTTACACCATGCAAGGAGTGATACAATTCCTTGTTCAGTTAAACTCATATTCTAATGTACTTATACCACTGTCATTGGAACCCATGCACCAGTGCAGTATAGTGATCTGAGCTTTGAGCTACGACTCTGGAGATCAGGGTTCAGTTTCCTGCTCAGCCATAGAAACCCCCTAGGTGACCTTGAGTAAGTCATATACTCTCAGCTTCAGAAAATGATGGTTTCTCCTTAGTTTTGGCATAAATCAGAAATTACTTGAAGATACAATAAACTTCCACACTGAATAAAATATTGTAATTCACCACTACTCCAGCATCTTCTAGCATAGCTAATAATGAATGCATGCTTTTTCTCATTTTAACAATTAGTAAGTAGACAGAGCACCAGCATGGTATGGTAGTTTGAGTGTTGGACTATGATTGTGGAGACTAGGGAGTTTATCCCATTACAATAAATAAATAAATAAATAAATAAATAAAATAAAAAATCCAATTTACCCCTGCTTTGGTCAAGTCTATTATGGGATGCAGTCAGGTATTATCACATGCAAAATGCTGTTGATGCTGCCACCCAACTGCACCCTACCTAAAACCCGCCTACAAGCCACACTCAGATGGCTGATTTGCAAAGTCAGGAGCTAGGATTCAAACCTCCACTCGATTATGGAAATCCACTTGGTTACTTTGGGCAAATCATACTATCTCAGCATCAGAGGAAGGCAAAGACACCACCATCCTGAACAAATCTGGCCAACAAAACCTTGTAACAAGTTTGCCTTGGGGTTGTCATAAGCTGGAAATTACATGAAGACATACAACAACAACAGCAGCAATGATGTGGACAAGGGATCTCTCACAGTACTTTGCATGAAGAAAGAAGCATATGAAATACAGAATAGAAACTGCTATAATGTGGAGTTATAGGGCTCTGCCATATACCGGTAGCTCCTTTGTCTAGCTGGTTCAGATAGTGTGTACTTCCTAAAATTACAAGTAAATGGGTTGTAGATCACACAAGATAGCTTCAAGTCCTTCAGTTTTTGTTAAAGGCAGCAAGAAAACAGAGGGCTTGGGTTTCCTCTGTATAAAGGAACAACATAAAAATCTTCTTTTGCAGTGTTACACTGAAATCATTTGTCCAGAAGAGGAAACATTTCACAAATGAGCACAGAAATATTTTTTTAAAAACCCTACAAAGTTTACAGAGGAAACTACAAAAAATAAATCTGGGCAGTGATGAAATCAGAGAATAACTAGGGAAAAGAAATAAATCAAGGGAAAATTCTCAGTGGTGCAATGCCAATAACCTCTTTCTCTTCCTCACTACAGATACTAAGTACTCTGAATGGAATGAGCTGAGAAATTTAGTGTTTCCCAGGCCAGGACATAAAGCTTACAGTACAAGTACAGAGTGGATGATTCATGTTAACAGGGCTCGTATTTCCAAGAATTTTACCTTCTGCTTCTGCTTGTAGTGACAAAATATCCAAGTAAGAAGGAGAGATTGCTCGTCAACCCTCATTTGCCAGCCTTTTCCAAATGTCCAAATAAGGAACCTCTCTTATGGATGGGGATCAAAGCAAATGTGGTCCTTTAAAAAGAAAACAGACTTTTTTCTTTAAGCATTGTTAGAACCATTATGCCTAAACTGTAGTCTCTAGAAAACCTTAACACATCCTTCTCATGCAGGAGGAGAATATGCTTATGATCTATACATAATCCTACCCTAAAATCAGATGAAATGTAATTTATATCTATGAGATAATCTCTCTTGAGACACTGTGCTAAATGCTCCAGACACAAAGACCTTTGAAAAATTATTTGCTCCAGTATTTTTTTAATGATCTTATTTATTCTGCCAAGGAGTTATTAGATCATGTAGGCTCATTGATTCATACAAGTGTATTAATATAATGAATATGATTAATTTGGAGCTCTGGCTATATATGTTACATTAATGAGGTCACATTTGACTTGGATATCTGAAAGTAGCATGTTCCAGCATTATTCTAGTTTGAGAGGAGCAACTGTGAGTTTAAGATTATGTTTCTTATAATGCAACTCATTTAGAGTTGCATATAATGCTTTTGCATTCACAGGGCTTAAATTAATATGTGTGGCCATCAGTCCTCTCTGGCCTTAAATTTATGACATCAAAATCATGAACACAGGGACCTGTAAAATCAGATTTCAAAGGTTCAGTTTTGTGGGATTGATTTCAACCAATCAGCTAAGATTTTAAACAATAAAATTTACTTTAGAAGCAAATTAGAAGTAAAACATTACTTTTAATCAACATCCAGGGGTAGCTGTGTTGGCCATTTAGCAAATCCAATAACATCCAAACAATGATACCTTTATTGGGCCAACTGAAATGCGCAATTACATGTTGCAATCTTTCAAAGTCACATTGCCTGCTTCATCAGGCACAGGAGAAAAAAACTGAAGATGTTAGTCATAGGCCTGCATTCTGCCATTTCTGGTCTTAGTTCAGATGGTAGGGAGGGCTGTCTGCAGGCAGGGTGGCACCTCCTCCTTTGGCCATGTGGTCACTGGGAGATTCTCAAAGTCAAGGAAATGTAATGTCCATTTGTAACTCAAAGAAGATGCTTTCTTTGGAATCCAGCATGCATGTTATTGGGATTACTTTTAACGTTACAGTTACAATTCCAAGTCCCAAAAGTAGCTGATTACTTTTACAGTCATATTTTTAAAAAGTGAGACTTCATTTTCAGTTACTTTGATGTCATAAATTTAAGGCCAGAGAGGACTGTTGTGTTTCTGATGGCCACACATATTAATTTAAGGCCTGTGAATGCAACAGCCTTACATGCAACACTAAGTGAGTTGCATTATATGAAACATAATCTTAAACCCACAATTGCTCCTCTCATGCTAGAATAATGCTGGAACATGCTACTTTCAGGTATCCAAGTCAATTTGACCTCATTAACGTAACATTACACACTGCCAGAAATAATTCAGTTTGAGACCACTTTAACTGTCCTGGCTCAGTGCTAAGGAATCATGGGAACTGTAGTTTATTGTGGTACCAGAGTTCTCTGACAGAGAAGGCTCGATGTCCCAGAAAAAAATACAATTCCCATGATTCCCTAGCACTCAGACAGGACAGTTAAAGTGGTTTCAATCTGCATTATTTCTAGCAGTCTGTAAAGGCCCATAGCCAGAGCTCCAGATTAATCATATTCATTATATTAATACACCTGTATGAATCAATGAGCCTACATGATCTAATAAATCCTTGGCAGAATAAATAAGATTGTTAAATTCTTTTAAAGAAATTTGCCACTCTACCAAAATGCCTGCTATATTAGAATGCAGTGAAGGGTTTTGTTGTTGCTGTTGTTGTTGTCCTCCCCCCTTTCTCCTCCTCCATTTCCATTAAGCTCTAGTTTTAAGGATCTATACTTTTGCTGTAAAATCACTCCACTCTGAAACTTGGAACACCAACAGTGAGTCCTTCCTTAGAATGGATTTTCACTCTAATCATGAAGATTTCGACAGTAACAGTTCCAAATAACAGAAAGGGACTCTGAAGATAATTTCTCACTTGCAAACAGCTGCAATCTTTAAGGTCCTCCCATTTCATTTCCAGTCTGAACCTGCTATAAAGATTGTTAATAGCTGTTATCAAACCACTGGGGCAAGAGTATAAATAATCACATCTAAAAGTGACCAAGCACACAGTTAACTCAATGGGCCATTTAATGGGTTTGGTAGAATAATATCGGCCAAGAAACACAAGGCCTTCCCACTTTTTAGCTATAATAATTCCAGCCTTTAAAAGATAAAAGCTTTCCAATCCACAAAAAGAATCAAGTATATCCAGTGCATACATTAATTGTCTTTATTTTAGTATATAGGATTAACAGCAACCAGTTCAATCAGGCTCACAAACACCAGGAAATTTACCATGGAATTAATGTTATGATACTCTGCTTGAGGAGAAACAGGAAAGAAATAAAATCAGTGATGATGATGATGATGATGATGACGACAACAACAATGATTTGAAATAAATAAACATCTGACTGAGAGCATATACAATCTTTAAAATTTGTTTCCCATCAAGTATCATGCAAAATGGGACCCAAACAGCAATTTGCTGGAGGGTGGGGGTGAGAAGAGGCAGAATTATCCTGCACTTGGATGAAAATGTTCAGGATGTCAATCTAAATCTGAATATCAAGTTTACTCAAAACCAGTTCATAAAAGTACCTTCTAGAAGAGGGGGGAAGACAGAGGGGTGGGATAGAAATTCAATTATAGTACATTTTTTGGGTGGTATAAGTTTCGATAGAGATACAAATACCTTATCTTAACACACATTTTCTGTTCTATATAATACCTGTGGTTAATTATTCTATTATTTTAATAATAGAATTGAGTTTTCATGCAACACTGGGTCATACATTATTTACAGTCATTATAGTTATATTTGTACTCTGCTTTAGCCTAAGAATTTTAGAGGGCTGTTCTACATGAGTATTGTCTCATATTTTCCCTCATAACAACTATAATGTGAGAAAGATTACATTCATAAACTGGTGAACCAATAAAGTGCAGAAAAGCAGTAGTCAGTGATACTGAAATACTCACTATCACTGAGGCCACCTTGTCCCAAAGAAGCAAAGACACATATCTGCTGTTTCAGGAAGAGTGCATCATCCTCCAGAAAGGGCTGTGTATCTGTTTTCTGGACATGAGAATCTCTTGCTGGACATAGCAATCCCTGTGTCTGAATTGAGATTCAGAATATTAAATTTGTTGTTGTTGTGTGCCATCAAGTTGTTTCTGATTTATGGTGATCTAGGGCAAATCACCAGGAATAGAGGAAATGGGACGAATGACTCATTGAAGCAGTGTAATAAGTAATCAGAAGAATCATAAAGTTCTGAGTTGGTCCCATTAAGACATGACTTTTTAAATCCTCTGGGACAATCATACTTATTTATTCCAGCAGCACAGCTGAGACTACCTCAGGTAGGCAAGAAACTGTTAGGAAGTGGGTAGATATGATCATCAAATGAGAGCCAGTGTGATGTAATGGTTTGAGTGTTGAACTACAACTCTAAAAACCAGGGTTTGAATCTCCACTTGGACATGGAAGCCCACTGGGTGACCTTGGGCAAACCACACTCTCTCAGGATCAGGAAGGCAAAGACAAACACTTCTGAACAAATCTGGCCGAGAAAACTCCATGATGGTTTGCTTTAGGGTTGCTGTATGTCAAAAATGACTTGAAGGCATATGGCAAAACAACAATGATATGGACAGGGGATTATCTCTCACAATACATTACATGAGGAAAGAAGCATACCAACAACAGTATTATATTGCCAGTGAAAAGCTTAATTTTATTCAGAAAGAATTACAACACTCCTCACATACTTGAAACACCTGAGATTTTTTTTTCACATGTAAATCAAATTGAGATGCAATTGTTATTACAAAATTGTATTATTTTAGAAAAGGTAACTGGGACTTTCCAAGTTCACTCTGCTTTTTAAAATATATGAGTTATTTGCTTGATAATCTGTACATTACAAAATTCAGAATCTGATACTGCTTCCTCCCCTTTAAAAGACAAATTAAATTTTCTTTGTTCATGTATGTGCCAAAGTAGAGGTGGTTTTAATACTACGCCTTGTATTTGTGTGTACATGTGTTTAATGTAATGTAATGCATTTCTGTATAAGTAAATAAGTACACTGAAGACAGGTTGTGAAATTTAGTGAAGAAATAATAGTTAACAGGATTTTTAGTGCATTATAACTATTGGGGAAATTATCACTATCAGCACATACATTTGTTTGAAGCTGTGTTATACAGTCCAAAAAGAGTGGGCTGCATCCTTTTGTATTCATATCACAGAATAAATTAGAATATAGTTGAAAATCATTGGCACAAATTCAGTGAAAGAGCTCAAGATGAGAGGTTTTAGTCAACTTGAACTTTCTCAATGTATTAGTATAGTGTAATTGTTAAAATTATAGTCTGTTTTTCTAATGTGGTAGTAATGTATTATTTATGGGAGAGCCAATGTGGTGTAGTGCATCTTGGAAAGTGCATCTGAAGTCTGGGCTAAGCCTAACACATACAAGGGGGTATTGTAAAGTTTTAATTATCACCTTAAAAAAATGACAGAAAGTTCATTTTGATTTGTAGTTGTTAACTTATCTCTACATAGTCACCATTCAGATATATACATTTTCCCCAGCATTTTTTTGATACTCTGAATACCTGATATTGTAGAAGTTTGAAGATTGCGCCTTATGAGGGGGGCATCAAAAAGTAATAATTATCACTTGGAAGTTATTATTGATGAAATTTTGTCAGTGTCATCACTGGTCCCTAAGTGCATGATGTTGAGAAAATCCGCTCATTGTATCCTTTATTTTTGTGACAGGTTGTGCCAGAAGTGACTAAAGTGTAAAATCCTTGTAAGGCATAATCTGCAGACTTCTACAATAACGGTATTTGGAGGGTCAAGTAATGCTGGGAAAAATGTGCAAATCTGGATGGTGACTACAAAGAGATAAGTTAACAACTACAAATCAAAACAAGCTTTCTGTCAATGTTTTTTAAAGATGATAATTAAAACTTTATGATACCCCCTCGTATTTACCATTCCACTTACATGGAAGCTACCCACTGCCAGTAAGACTTCAAATACCTAACAGCACTATTGTTTGGATTGTCATCTGCTTCCCCTCTGATGAACAACTGAAGCAGAAAGCGGAAATGTTTCTCAAGATTATGATGGCCTCCAATACACCAATCAGCATTGGCCAAGCCAACGTGTCTGCTGTTCTTATCCTCTCTTTCTCCCAGCCTCAAGAGACAATATGCCCTGACTACCAATTGCTAGGAAGTAACAGTGAGAGAGGTCTATTGCTTATGGCCTTCACAGAGGCATCCAAACAGGAGTCTTGTCCAACAGGATCCTTCTTACAACAACAAGATTCCCTTCAAGGTCTGGTCCCAAGGCTAGTACCTCTTGATTCCATCTTTGTGGGCATTTTCTTATGGACATGGCCTTTTATAGAGATAGAGTGTTCCTATATAGATGGGAAAAGCTCAGTATGTTTGTTAATGACAGGGAACCAAGGTCAATATTAATCCTGATTCAAACTATTATTTAGCTCTTACCAAAGTATAAGGCCTGCCTTGTTCCTCTGCTCCAAATAATGTAGCAATTGATTTTAAATTGTGACTGTGCAGCTATCCATTCATAAACCTGGAGGTCATCATCCTTACTAATACAATTTAAACCAATCTGCAAAACTCTGGCACGTTTGCCAGAGGTGGCACTCAGAGCCCTCTCTGTGGGCACGCGTGTTGTCGCCCCTGCACTATGGGCTTCAACTTATTGGTATTCTACACAAATTAAAGATAATTCTGAGAATGGCGGGAGAGACACTATGTGCTTTCACGTGTTATGACAAACCGTAGTATGGTTGGAGTCTGGCTTCTTCTGATGCACCTCTGTTAAGAAGCTATATCTTATCAAGGCAAAAATCACAGTTATACACTCATCCCTCCATATTTGAGGCTTTGACTTTTGCGGATTTGATTATATGTTCTCTCTAGGAATACCTAGGTTCTCCAGCACAATATGTTCTCTCTAGGAATACCTAGGTTCTCCAGCACAACTCTATGGTGAACTTTAACCAAAAGTTGTACTGAAGGACCAGAGGTTCCTAGAGAGAACATTCCACTAGGCATTTGTACCTTCTTCATCAAAATTCTATGGTCAATGTCTGGCAGATGTTGACCACAGAGTTGCACTGGAGGACCTAGAGATTCCTAGAGAGGTGTTGTCTCAGGTAAAAACATAGTGTTTTTGTTATTTGTGATTTTTCCATATTCACAGGGGTTCTGTGCCCCTAACTCCAGCAAATGTGGAGGGATAAGTGTAATCCAGTATTGGCTCTGATATTTTTAAACCATGTTTTGTTGTGACATTTGACTTTGCAACTTTGCAACCTGCAACTTTTGCCTGGCCTTGGTTTGGTCTCTACGCTGCCTACTTTAAAACAGAAGCTGACAAAAAGTAGTGGGGAGAATAAACAGACCTAGGGAAGATAAGCCATGGTTTGTTTGGCCAGTTGCCATGTAGTTTGTGGCTTAAGCAGAAAACTGTGATTAACATACACCATGTCTTATTGTGACATACAAGCAGGCTCAATAATTTATGCTTTATTGTCCTCACAACTTACTTATTATTTATTATTATATCTTACAAAAGATATGGGGTATTTCATGTTGTTATTTTTAAATATTCAGAATGTTGGGAATGTCATGCTGAGGTTGAGGCGTGAATGTGAACTGTAGTATCTCTGCCAGACCTTTGATGAAATCAGGAAGTGGGACTGGACAGCTCATGGTGAAGATATTTATTTACTGGTGATCAGGAAGATGACTATATATAGATGCAGGAATATAAACAGGAACAGAGTTCTAGGATGGAAGTAATACTCTCTCTTCCTCCTCAGTAGCTCAACAACAACAGAGCTAAACAGAACTCTCTAGTATACCAACTATACACACACCAACAGAACTGACTCTCTTCACAACTCCACTCTCCACAACTACTGACTCACAATATGTTATATGTTGACAAGGAAGGATTGTTTAAAACAGCATCTTGAACACTGAATTGTGGAGTTTGTTGTGAGCTGAGATATATAATCCATGACAACTGAAGAAGATTCATTTATCGAAACGGCTGTATAAAAATTCTGGAGGTAGTCGTCTTGCTACTTGCTATCAGAAAGATTGCGCTACCAGACTGTTTTGCTTTACTATCAGAAGCATTGGCTACTAGAATTATTTTTCTTCCACAGTATTCATTTACTTGCTACTTGCTTGTTACTCATCATTGATATAACAACCTTACTGTGAAGACTAAAGAGAACATTGCCTGTTTTCTGCAGCAGAGGCCAGAATAACTTGGGATAACATTTGGACTTTAATTGAGAAACTCTGTTTTACTTAATATTTTGTATGGGAATTGGATGTTTTTCACTGTTAGCTACATGGTGTCATTGTAAAATATATTTCAGTATCATGTTTAAGTGGTGGTTTCATTTATTTGGGATATATAGTATTTAGTTAATATACCATATCTCTATATTTTTAAAACTGCCGGTGAGCCATTAGTCACTTTTGTTTTTTAAAAAAAAAAAAAAAAAGGGGGGGGGGGAAGCAAGAACAAACTATCACTGGGTGATGTAGCTGTGAACTGATTGTGTTTAATCCACTGATGTGTTGAATAATGCAGCAGATAATAAATGTCTATCAGATGATTCATTGACTTTCAAATCCCATCTCTTACAGTGAAGTGAACCACTCTAGCCTTATATTTTTCTAATTCTAGGTGTAAGTTTCCAATTAATTTTAATCTTTCTTTCTTTCTTTTGAACCTACATTTGTGCTCTTTCTAATTCCTATCTGAATTCACTTTACCTCTTGGGTCCATATTTTGCTTCTTCTTACACATTCATATGACTTCAGCCAGGAACTGTATGGAAGATGCATATCTTTGTTATTTCTGAAGAGCAGATCTATGCTCCAGGCTGATAGTTAGTAAGTGCCCTAAAAGCTATCTAGCTGACTCATGTGTTCAAAAGTATGGATGTCCTCTTTTGTTATGTATAATTCAGTTTGCGCCTTTGTGCTGTTGCATTTCTTCGAGCAGCAGTAAAAGGTTAAAAAAAAAAATTAAAATCTTGGGCTCAGTGGAAGAAACCTTTAAAGGCCCACTGACTTCATGCAAAGCATGTGGACTCTTGAATGTGTATGAGCATTCAGTCATGTGTTTATTGATCATGAGGACTGGCACAATGAGGCCAAAAATATTAATCATGATGACAAGATTCAGTCAGTTTGGGAAATAACAATGCCCTCAAGAGCTTAAAAATAAATAATAAAGAAGATTATATATCTAGGTTTAGGATGTTTATTTCTGTTGGATATAATGGATGTGACCTTTGCTGCAAAGTATTGTTTTCAGCCCTAGTTAAGTGGATTTTCAAAGACAGGAAACAAAACTTAGGATGGAAAAAAAAGCAGTAAAGAGAAAAATAAAGTAAAGAGAAAATGTTTGCAAATGAAGGGAGAAGATGTGTGTGGAATTTATAGACAGTGAAATTCTAACAAATGTGCTCAGAAGTCCCATTGAGATCAATGAAGATACCGTTCAAAGAAGAGTTATATGAGGGCAGTCTAAAAGAGGCATTCCTCCATTTACCTCACATAGGAGAGAATGACTCTTAAGCTGGTTCTTAATTGTTTCATTCATTATCTAAGAATAAACTTGAATGCTTTGTACCTTGGAAACTTTTTTTTATACACACACACATTTAATAGGTTGATTAAAAGTGCAAACCTATGGATGAGGAGTCCAAATGATAGGGCATTCCTGTCTCAGAGATATCAGTCTATCCAACGAAGCCTTGCCAGGTTTGTGCAGACAGGACAGAAAGAACAACAGCAGAAAATCACTTCTCTGAAAAATGTCCTCTTATTGTAAAATAGAATAGAATAAATCTTTATTACAGTTATAGACCAGCAGAAGAGGGTGGGATCCTGTTGTAGGTAATGGGAAAGCATTTAGTTTGACCAGCCTGAGATCTCAAAACTTTTATCTGCACCAAAAGTCCAATTGAAAGCTTACAGGGCTGTATGGCCCCAAATTCTCACTGTCCCCAACCCCATCACACCACCAACACACACATTTTCCCCTTCTGCAAGATAAAAGTTCTGACTAGGGAGAGGAACCATTTCAAGCTTCCAAGTGATAATGGATGGGTCAGGAGAGAGAATCTAAGAAAAGATCTTACCTCTGAGATTGGAACTTCATCTAAGACCATAGAGATTTGTTTCTATTTCATCCTATGGCCCTGGGATGTTTCCCAGGACTCATATTTATTGTACCTCTCCTGTCAACTCTAGAATTCCTTGATCACCCACAGACCCCATATATATATATATATATATGTGTGTGTGTGTGTGTGTGTGTGTGTGTGTGTATAACAGGATGACACACAAACAACCCAAAAACGGGACTGTCCCTGATAAATATTAATGTATTCATTACATTTATATTCCACCTTTACTCCAGTGAGATCAAGGTGACATAGATATTCTTTTCCTCATATTCTACTTACAAAATCCCTCAGTCAAAGCCTGAGAGAGTGAACCAGGTTCTCCCAAGTCCAAGTCCAAAAACTCTACCTACGACACCACATTAGGTCTAAGTGTGGATTTTGCTCTCACCAACTGCAAGCCATACATTAAAAAGACCTGCTGTATTACAGTAAATGTAGACCAACACTAGTCAACATGATTTTCCTGTGAATTCCTGAAGTACAGCATGAGGGCAAGCTGTCTCTCAGGTTAATTGGTCTCAGGCAACTGGAATTCAGTAGCATATAGCCCTAGACTGAAGGTTTCAGATAACCATCATGTCTAGGAATGAGGATGACAAACCATGCAGGTGAGTAGGGAATCAGTAGCTTTCTGGCTGTTGCTGGACACCAGCTCCCATTAGTCTTGCCAGCACGACCAATGGAGAGGAATGATGGTACCTCTAGTCCAACAATGGCCTACAGCTAGGATGGGCAACTGTGGGAGGCTAGGTGGCTATTTAGCCTCACAGGAGAACTTTGAGGGCTGCACCCTGCACTGTACACATGGAAAGTCATTTGTGCCCCCAAATACTATGAAACACCCTTGGAGGATATGGGAGGCATCTTTTTGTGTTCCCCTCTCCCCCAGTCATTTTAAGCCCAGGAGAAGAATTTTTTAACAGAAAGTAACCAAACAATACTTCTGGTTAATTTCCTATTTGAAAAAAGGTTATCCTTTGTTTAAAATGGGCCAAAAGACCCCCCCCCCTCCCCAAACATGTCAAGAGTGCTCTCAGGCCCTCTAGAGCAGGGGTAGGCAACCTTTCCCCTTTAAGGGCCGAGGGACTTCAGCTCCCAGAATCCCAGGAGCTATTGGCCAACATGGGACTATTGGCCAACATGGCTGAGGCTTCTGGGAGCTGAAGTCCCTCGGCCCTTAAAGGGGAAAGGTTGCCTATCCCTGGTTTAGCATGTTGCAGCATCTTTTTTGTGGTTCTGCAATCTTTTTTAAAGATGGATCTGCTGAACATAATATCCCAAATATGAGTTAAATAAAGATATCTCAAAATGTATAATTTTATTCTTTCCCTAATAATCCTGATAATCTCCATTACTAAATCAAACCTCTCTTTTGCACACAGTGGGTCTGTATTTCCACTGATAGCCATCACAACGCCAACATCCTGTTTCTGGTCAGTCCTACCAATTTAGACCAGTCGACACAGCTTCACATATCAATTTATATAACTAATATATAATTAATTTCCACCCTGGGAACACCAGGATTGAAAGTTGGGAACATATATTTTAAAAAAATGTCCTCCTCATCAAAAACAATGAGCTAAATCCAACATTACTCGAGGAACATTCTTCTTCCATTCCCCCTGCAGTGTTGCTGTTGCTGTTGTGTGCCTTCAAGTCATTTCCAACTTATGGCAACCCTATCGTGGGGGTTTCTTGGCAAATTTCTTCAGAGAGGTTTTGCCACTATCATTCTCTGAGGCTTAGAGAGTGTGGATTGCCCAATTGAAAAACACCTTCCAACCATTCAGAGCTGTTTTTGGGGGTGCAGAGGACAGTGCTCCCTCCTAATTCCACTAAAATCTGCTGTTTCTCCTGTACAATTCAACTTAGTTTCCACTTAGATTCTTCCCAGTTTCTTTAAATGGTAAGTAATCCTGCTAGTTAGCAAAATATACCTATAAAAATATTGTCTTAATATATTTGTGCCTTGGTTTAGTAAGCAAAATTCTATCAGTTTCATTTTGATTACATTTCTTAGAATTCCAAAAGCATTCCCATCTTGTCCCAGTTCTGGGTAGGTTCCCCCCCTCATATAGCTTTCCCCCCAAAGTATATATTTTTATGTATCTTCCCACTGACTAAAATGTGTTACTGCATATTTTTCAGTCACATTTTCGAACACATACATTGTTATGGATGGCTTTAGGCAATTTTTTTTTTTTTTTTGGAGGAAATGTACAGATTTCAGAGACAACAATGGATTTGTCCCATTGACAGTCTTGGGAGCTGCAAAGTGGATTATTTTCTTACAAAAATGCAAACCCAACACATGTCTTTTCCATCCTTATTTCAATATCACCTACTACATTGTTCTGGGTATACAACTGCAGCTCACTGTCAGATTTGTGAAACCAGTAACATTGTTGCATATGAAAGGATTTTATGCTTCTCAAATGAAAAGAAAGCCTACTGGGAAAAGATCAGAGAGAACTCTGGCAGGTAAAACACGCAAAAGTGATGAGACAAGACTAGGACAGGGATAGGTACTGAAAGGGTAAAAGATGCACAGTGTTAGGATTGTATAAGGAACAGAAAGTGACACTTCTTATGGCCAACACATGCCCATAAAACTTGATAATATGTGGACACATACCTCAACTGTATCGTTCAGTCATTCTCTAGGATATCTCCTGAACCTAGGTCAAGTCTATAGAGGCAGAGGAGTTGCCAAGGGCATGAAATCTTAGATGTAAGGAGAACTGTTAGGAGAACTGTTGCCTTCTTCAGACATACAGTTTGAACACATGATGTGGGCATGGTCAGGGGTTGTCCCATCTTCTCAGTGGCGTACATGCTTCTTGGTCAATATGCAAACCACTCAGTTGGAAGATGGGTGCATTCTATCTCTGTACCTCTGGGTACAGCAACCCTGACAAGCAGGTTTCCCATCTTTGTGTTGCAAACTATATGGCCTGAATCCAAGTGCCAGTCCAACTACAGTAAACCAATTGAATCAATTGTTGAATGGTGAATCAATATTTATGTAAATCCCTACTCTAGTGAGGCTACCATAGGATTCTGGTTATGTGTGCAGGAGTCAACCCTCTTCTGACTGGATCGAATACATGGGCTCCCCAGCCCTGTCTTTCCCCCTACCATACACTCTTAAAGGTACATTTTGCAGTACCATTAAAGGAACTGGGGCAGTAGAATGTGTGTGAATGTGTTTTTGTGTTTGCGTACGTTTTGATTGTATGTGGGGGAATGATGTAGGGCAGAAAGAGCTAGTATTTCTCATCTAGATCAGGACAGCCACTTCTACTTTTTGAGCAAAACATCAATATTTAAATGACCAAAGGTATTCAATTACTGGGGTCACCATAAAGTAACAATCATCTTGAAGGCACAAGCATGATTTTCTATGACGTGTTGTTAATTCAGGGTGACCCCCAGCTAGATCAAACCAAATGTTCCCCCACTTCCTCATTTTCCTATTCACAGATTTTACAAACAACAGAGGATATTGTGATATAGAGATGAAGTTTTTGAAGATTTTTTTTTGGTCTCCCTTTGAAAATAACCATGGCTAAGTTAATGCCTGACCCAGATTTGGACTTCTTTAGCCAGAGCTAAAGAAATATCCAAAGCTAAATTTATACTCTGGAACAGGTGTTTTTATTGTAATCCATCAATTAACGAGTCAAACATCCCTCATCTGTGAAGGTAGAGGCCTACTTTAAAATGATTTCTGTTTTTGCCAGAAAAGAGTTCTCTTTTAAACTCTGCGTAATCTGAGTAACACACAGAGATGGCTCATGGACTATGGGGGAGAACCTTTGTCATAACTTTGAGAGGACATGCCCCCTCATTCAGTCTATGAGGCACTACTTGATAACACATAATTAAGTGAAATGAAAACAATCCCCCCTAATAAAAATTAGGCTGGACATCCAATGTAGCAAAAAAGTTTACAGAGTATTAATTATGATACCATTTTACCTGTCAATTTTGATACAGTATCAGAGATGATCTTCAAATGTTTTAAACTTAGTAGGTTTTTTTGCCTTTTCTTAAAAGATGAAGGTTAGTAAGGATGCTTAGTACATCTGGTTTAATTTCTATGAAAACCTAGTTAGACCAATATGAGGAAATTACAAACTAAGGAGATAATAATTAAATACTGTTTTACATTTATTTATTTATTTACCTATTTATTTATGGGGAAAATACACACACACTTACTACAGCATCTAACAAAAGAGAAAATTTTAATATTATGACATGACATTTCACTTTCTGCATTTTTGAACCGAATGCAAACGAATAAGATAGAGGTCAAAATGCCTGACCATAAGACTCAAATATTTATCTTTTGTTTGTCATTTCAATAAATATATACTCTAAGTGGTTAATTACATCCTTTCAGGAACAGAGTTGCATGTTCGCTCTGCCAAATGAAGATACACACACAGATTTGGATGAAAAACACCCAAAACTATTGATTGATTACAGATGCAGTTAACTGGCACATGCCTGGGATTGAATCTGGGCACTGGCCAGCCTGTCTGCTGCCTGATGAGACCAACCTCCAGCCTCCACAAGAGAATGGAAATGGGGCAATAGGAACTTGTCCAAATGTGGGTCCTCCCACGTGAGAACCCCTACACCTTCCCTTGGAGGGAGGTGCACCGGAAGTGTGCAAGCCTCCACCTGGGCCAACCATTTCTGCCACACTCCTCACCCCAGGTCCCTGACCATAGCCTTTCTAGGGTATTGAAAACTTCCCAGATCCAGGGTCCATGCCCTGCCCTGCATAGTTGTGAAAAAAGCATGCAGAACATGAATTACAATCAGCAAAGAAACCAAGGAACTGATGTAGAGAGGTGGGCTGGAGCGCCAACCAATGCTGGAGCTCCAGGATAACTGGCCCAGCTGCAAGAACACATGGTAATATATGCTGCTCATCCTGACCAGAGTGAAGACTGCAGTGGTTGTAGTCTTCACTCTGGTTAGCCTGGACTGCCAATGATGTAATAGCAGGCAGCCTGCTTCTCATTGGCTGCCCATCCTGCTGGCTCTGGCTTCCCTGAGATTGCAGGCACCCTAAGAAGACTTGCTATCTGATGGCCACCTGGTTGCAGTTCGCAGTGCTGGACAGAAACTTTGGCTGCGGCTAAGTCCCTGCAGCCTCATTTGTCTGAAGCGCTGGCTGATGCTTTTGAAACAGCCTTTGTGTGTACATTACATGTATAGCACATACCCATATCTGTGGCCTTGGAGATTCATTTAGACAGAACTGTTGCTAAATTTGGTGTACCATCATGGTAGGGAAAGTATTGTTTCAAATACTACTAGACATTTAAGTGCCCTGAGTCTAATAATAAATGTCAGTTGCGCTTAGAGTGCAAACAGTCAGTTTTAACAAGCAATTTGCTATTGTTCGAAGGTCCAAAAATATAAATACCATTTTAGTTAACAATGTTAAAAGCAACTCTTCATTTTCCTGTTCCTCAGATGTAACCAAACTTTTGTTGTTGTTGTTAACTGCCCTCGAGTAGATCTTGACCCATGGCGACCCTATGGATGAGACATCTCCAAGACCCTCTGTCCTCTATTGCTCTGCTTAATTCTTGCAACCCCATGACCATGACCTCCTTAATAGAGTCTATCCTTCTGGTACGTCGCCTTCCTCTCTTCCTACTTCCTTCCACCTTTATAACATTATTGTTTTTTCTAAAGAGTCCTCTCTTCTCATAATGTGTCTGAAGTATGACAGTCTAAATCTTGTCATCTTGGCTTCCAGGGAGGTTTCTGGCTTAATCTGCTCTAGGACCTATTTGTTTGTCCTTTTGGCTGTCCATGGGATCCTCAGCACTCTTCCCCAGCACCACATCTCAAATGCATTGATTTTCTTCCTATCATCTTTCTTAACTGTCCAGCTCTCACATCCATACATGACAATAGGAAATACAATGGCATGTATGATTCTAACTTTTGTACTCAGTTGTATAGTATCTTTGCATTTTAGAATCTTTTCTAGTTCTTTCATGGCTGCTCTCCCCAATCTTAATCTTCTGATTTCCTGGTTGCAGTCCCCAATTCTATCCATGTTTGATCCCAGGTATTAGAATTCTTTTACTGTTTCTATTTCTTCATTGTCTAGAGGTTGAACTTGTGAAGGTCCTCAGTGGGCTTTATTTTCAACATTTTCTTCTTTGATCTGCCTTAGTAGGTGTTCCATGTCTGTGAGGTTTTCTGCTAGTACTATGGTGTCATCTGCATATCTTAGATTGTTGATATTCCTTCCTCCTACTTTCACTCCTCCTTCTTATGTGTCCAAGCCTGTTTTTCTTATAATATGTTCTGCATACAAGTTGAACATATAGGGTGAAAGGATGCAGCCTTGTGTGGCCCCTTTGCCAACTGGGAACCATTGTGTTACTTTGTGTTCTGTCATCAGGACTATCAGATGAGTTGGCACTCCCATGTCCTTAAGGGCATTCCATAGCCTTTCATGGTCTATGCATTAAAAGGCTGTCTTATAGTCCATAAAGCACATGCTGATTTTCTTTTGGAATTCCCTGGTGCGCTCCATTAGCCATCGTATGTTTGCAATGTAGTCCCTTGTGCCTCTTCCTTTCCTGAACCCTGGTTGAACCTCCGGGATCTCTCTTTCCATAGTGTTGGAGTCTATGCTGCAAAATTTTGAGCATGATTTTGCTTGCATGGGAGATCAGTGCTACGGTCCTATAGTTGCTGCACTCTTGTGTCTCCCTTTTTGTGGATGGGGATGTATATTGATTGCTTCCAATATGCTGGCCATCATTTTGTCTTCCATATCTGTTGACATATGTTGGCTAGCCCTAGAGTTGACTTTGTCAATGTGGATTGCAAGCAGTTCAATTAGAGAATCATCTGTTCCTGGTGATTTGTTTTTCGCTATTTCTCTTATTGCAGTTTCCACCTCGCTTTTTAGAATCTAGGGCTCATCTTCGTATGGCTCTTCATTCCATGTGTCCGTCATTTTATCATTTCTTTTGTATAATTCTTCTGTGTATTACATCCAATGTCTTTTTATTCTTTCCTGGTTTTGGATTATTTTTATTATCATAAAACATCCTGATCCTTGGTTTGAATTTTCATTTGATTTCCTGGATCTTGTTCTTCCCTTTTTGTTGTTGCCTTCTATTTCTCTGCATTGGTCATGGTAGTAATTTTCTTTATCTTCCATACAAGCTGTTGTACTGTCGCATTCATAATTCTTAGTTTGTTCCTAACTCCTTTTTGTTTTACCTTTCTTTTCTTTATTGCTTGTAGTGTTTTTTCTGTCATCTATGTTTTTTTCTCTTTCTTTTTGTTTATTGAAAGTGTCAATCTGCATTCTTCTTTTATTATGTCCTTGGCTTCGGACCATAGTTCCTCTGGTTCTTGGTCTATTACGCTTAGTAGTGCAAATCTGTTTCTTATGTTGCCAATAAATTCTGTTGAGATATCATTTAGATCATATTTTGGTATAATCACTGGTTTTGTTTTCTTCTTGAGTCTTACTCTTATTTTTGATATGAGTAATTCGTGATCTGTGTCACAGTCAGTGCCTGGTCTATTCTTGGCCACTAGTATAGAATTCCACCATCTTTTACTCCCAATTATATAATCTATTTGATTCTTGTGTTGACCATCTGGATGTATGAAAAATGTGTTTGCAATGAATAGGTTGTTGGCTTCACAAAAATCTATCAGACACTCACCTGCTTCGTTTCTTTTGCCTAATCCAAAATTGCCTACTGTTTTTGATTATTCTTTGCTTCCAGCTTTTGCGTTCCAAACTCAGCTTGACATCCTGTGTTGGTGTGCTGTCAATTTCTTCCTGTACTCCTTCATAGAATCTATCAATTTTTTCCTGTTCAGCCTCTGTGGTTGGTGCATATACTTGAATTATGGTGATATTCATAGGTTTACCAAGCTAGTTACTTTTAAAAAATCTGAATGCTACAAGCTGGTGACCTATGATACAAAACACACTATCGTTACTTTATCTAATTCCTTCCATTAATACCTAAGATGCAGCTACACTAGATCACATGTATAATTTAATGAGGACCAAGTTAATTTATTTTGAAGTGAAACTGTTTAGTTATTTTTATGGTTCTGAGGATGGAGGAGGAATATCACATAGCTCAAGTGCTGACTTGTGCCACTGTACATTGAGACTTTAAACAAACAAACAAACAAACAAACAAACTATTTTATTTATTGTTGGAAAATAGGAGGCTACAAATTATATTTAAACATCTTTAAACCAACAGTAACTGACTACCTTTTTGTATCTTGGGACTAGAATAGTAATTTATTACTTTTGAAATGAAGTTTTCAATGCTCTAGGTTTGCAGACACAGTGGAATGAGGTAGCAATGAAGTAGTGGCATTAATTTTCCATTTAAACCATGTATTTTTCAGTGTTCATTTGCATTAAAAAACAAACAAACCCTAGCATTTCAAGGACTGAGCTGGGTTAGGGTGTTGACATTGATGTTTTATTGCTGTGATGTTTTATGACTGTAAGCTGCCCCGATTGCGTTGCAGAGGGGCAGAATAAAAATTATTATTATTATTATTATTATTATTATTACCTCTGTTCCTGATGTGTTAGGGTTGTGTTTTTTTAAAAAAAAATGAGGAGTGTTCCTTCTTTATTCAGACTGGAGAATAAGTTCCAAAGTGGTACCCTTTTCTTTAGTCTGGTGTGGCACAGAGAGCTTGGGCAGCTTAGGATTCAACCTGCTTGCTCCCCTGCATTGCAGAGATGAGATCAATAAAACCTGAGATGCTCCAAATGAGTGTTATATTTTAATGGTTTGTTGTGGGTAAGAATTATGCCATTTCTAGTTTTGTTTTTAGTCAAAAGGATTTAGAAGGAACATCACCTCAGAGGTGATGAATTCAATTTTCTAGTCCAGCCAAGTTATTGTGAGGCACTGAGTGCATTTATTGCCCACTGCTCCACATTGCCCTGAGTAAGATTTAAAGTTGTTAAGCACCACACAGGAAAATGCTCTGCACTTTGCAGATTGGGACAGTAAATGGCTGCTGAAACATCCTGTGGTGTCCTAGTTACTGCTCTCATCAGACAGAACATTAGGAGTGGCGATAGCAGCATGGTCCTTGCAAGCAGAAAGACTGTCCCATGATTGCTTCCTTGCAAAATGAATCAGCTCATGCCAGCCACCTGCCCTGCTAAATATCTGACCTCATCTCACCTCATCTCTCCATTTCAATTTTTTGTCCATGCCACTGTAGCCTTTCGTTAAATATATTTGGTTCATATTTCATCCTTAGCAAAGGGATGAAAAATCCTCATTGCAACTGCTACAACAAATTAAATGAAGGCCATGCCAGGCAACAGAACTGAAGAAAAAGACAGTCATTGTCTAACTTATCATACATCGTCTTGGAGAAGGGGCCAATTCAATGCCAGTTGCTCTTTACTGACGTCATTCTACAAGCTTCCTTTACTAATATGGGAAGATAACATTTATCCAAAAGGGACATTCAACAGATCTGAGATTGTTCAGTTCACGCAGAGTCCTGTTTATTATATATTAGCCAATAGCCATCTATACACAAGTTCAGATAAGCAGAAGTTTGAGTAGATGAATTAAAATAATTGGTGGATCTACTGTAGCTGCGGGAATCTTCAGTTACAGAACAAATCAATATGGCCCAATGGCCATATTGACACTGCCATTATGGGAAAATGGTGACTGCCACAAGCCCTCTTTTTTGCATCCCTCCTCACAGCACTGGGAAAGAGGAGCTACTAAGGGGGGTTGCAGACTGCCAGAAATAGTGTGAATTCAGTCCACTTTTAGGGTTAGGGTTAGAGTTAGGGAACCATGGGAACTGTATTTTATTGTGGCATCAGAGTTGTCTGACAGAGAAGGCTCAATGTCCCTGAAAAAAAACAATTCCCATGATTCCCTAGCACTAACCCTAACCCTAAAAGTGGACTGAATTCACACTATTTCTGGCAGTCTGCAACCCCCCTTTGACTCTAGTCTACTTCTTCAGATGCTTATGGTGGAGTGGAAGCCAGGGACAGACAGGAGTGCAGGAGTTTACCTGAAGAAAACTGGAAAGGAATGTTGGCTGCTGCAGAACCAGTCAGTATGAGTAGAACCCATGAGCTCTTCATGATACATAGTTTTGCAAAGGGCTTTTTCTGTGGTGAGCCCTTTGCAAAACCATGTATCATGTAGAGCTCATGGGTTCTACTCATACTGACTGGTTCTGCAGTAGCCAACATTCCTTTCCAGTTTTCTTCAGGTAAACTCCTGTACTCCTGTCTGTCCCTGGCTTCCACTCCACCATAAGCATCTGAAAAAGTAGACTAGAGTCTACGAAAGCCAATGCTATAAACATATTTTTTTTCCAGTTAGCCTCAAAGGTGCTACAAAATCTCTTTATATATTAAATTTTGATAGTGAGGGAATGAATTTTCTAGACAAAGCTAATAAATTACATGTGTGAGCAAATGCACCTAAGAAGCACTGCACTTTTATTTTGCTTGAAGGGTCAACAGCTATGAGGCTTAACAAAAGGTAATGAAGTTGAAAGGCTGCTCTAGTGTGACAATCCTCTGAAAATAACATGTTATACCAGGCTTTACCTAACCAAAGATAACTGCTAATCTAAACAAGGTTTCTACTCCACATCAATCTGGGTATTTTAGAAAGGGAGATGATATAGAATGTTTGCATACAACACATGCTGGTGTTTACATGAAAAATGGCAAAGAAAGGTGCTTCCTCTCTCAGCCTGTTTTCCCTTCATAGGTACATAAGAAAAGGGCCAATTGCAAACCTCACTCCTCCTTTATCTAGCCCAGGGGTAGGCAACCTTTCCCCTTTAAGGGCCGAGGGACTTCAGCTCCCAGAATCCCAGGAGCTATTGGCCAACATGGGACTATTGGCCAACATGGCTGAGGCTTCTGGGAGCTGAAGTCCCTCGGCCCTTAAAGGGGAAAGGTTGCCTATCCCTGGCATAAACCTAAACATTCCTCTATTCTGACAGGTATTTGATGAATGATTATATAAGACCCATCTAGCACAATGTGCTGGACAGTGCTAATTGTGCTGGTGTGTGTGTGTTTTAATGATACATTTTTAAAGCTTGTTTTAACTGTTTTCAGATTATTTGTGTTTTAACTTTTGTATCTTGTGGATTTTAATAATGTGTTTTTTTTAATCATTGTAACTGGTTTTGAGATCCAATCTGGAGAAAAGGTGGAATAGAAATAATAATAATAATAATAATAATAATAATAATAATGAAATGGAGAAGCTAAATCAGACTGATACATCACAAAGAACAGGACTCTTCTAGCTATCTAATTGAAAGAACTGGCTTCATGCCTTATTTTTTAATTTAATCTCAAAGGATCAGATATGAGCTGTTTCACACATAGCAACAACAATAGCAAGTACATTTCTATACTGATTATCAGTCCACTTAAGCACTCCCTAAGCGCTTTACAAATGTAAGCTAATTGTCCCCAACAAGCTTGTTACTCATTTTAGCAATCTACAGAAGGATGCAAGGCTGAGTCGACCCTGGAGCCCTGCAGGATTGAACTCACAACCCTGTGGCTGTGAGAGGCTGCAGTACAGGCATTTAACCACTGTGACACCAGGGCTCCAAGTTTACTATTTCATAATGCTCCCTGTGCTGCCTCATCAGTGTTGCTGAAATTTTGTTTCAAAAGTCCATGCAAAACCTCCTTCATTTTAAACACCTCTCATTGCTCCCCATACTGTTTTCATCTCCTTTCCCCACAACTTCCTTCTGTTAATCTCTTGTTTACACTATTAAGTTTATTATATCTGGAAATCCCCTCCAAATCCAAGCCTCACTCAAGCATTAAAAATAACCCTCAGTCCCTGCCAAGAAAACTCCCCATTGCATGGCTTCAATCTGTAGTAGAATGCTGACCTAGGCAATAAAGAAGTGAACACCAGATCCAAATTAATCTTTGGATCTTGGGTATGGAGGGAATCAAGTTACGTGCCCCACCTTGAAAAAGCTAGTTAATTCTCGTGGTTAAACTGAATGACAAATAGGGTTGCCAGGTCAAGACTATGCCAGGCCCTGAACCATGGATGATCTCCCCTTGTGATGCCATTATAGAAGGTGGGCCCTGCTGATGCTAGAAGAATGATGCTCTAAAGGACAGCCTCATGGGATGTCATTAGGCACAATGTATTCAGCATCAACCACAGCTAAGAAGAGTATGTGGACTGAAAAACACCAACAAGAACACCAAATCTAACAAATCAGGAACACACATACATTTTTCCTAGGCAGTTGCCCTGATATTCCTCCCTCTTGCCCAGAGGAATGGGGAATTGGATCCAGGCTTTCAGACTCATGTCCAAGACCTGAGATCTGAGGAATCTAGCAACAAAAGCTTTTCCACTTGCTATGCATCCTTAAAAACTGGCACATGAAGGGAGCCCCCTTGCAGTCCATGAACAGCATAGTGATTTGAAGGCTAGGGATAAGTGGGGGCCATTTTGCTCCAGCTCTAATGATACAGCGGACGGATAATGATACAACAGATAGAAAGGGCCTGTTGCTGACTTCGAAGTATTTAATTTAAATGTCCCTGGGGCTAACCTTCTGTATTGCACATCAGACTGACACTTCAGTAGAAGATAGAAGGGGACTGCCACCACCCCATTATTTCAATCTTTTTTCATAATCACAAAGCAATTGTTCTTTGCGTTTGCCCTCTGTCATGCAAAAACGTGATGAATGCAAGACTGCAAAATGTTCTACAAGGAGACCTGATTGCTGAGAGCAGGTTTTTATTACCATCTTAGAAAAAAAAAAACTGGTTAGGAAGATGTACTTTAGGAGGCACACGTTTCTGCTTCAACAGGGCTTGTGAGGAGGGAGGAGAGAACACAACCATTTCTTTAAAGCACACATTATGTCTGCCTTTCACACTCCTCATTAAAAGAGCCAAGTGGAGTGACAACTTCAGAAAGCCTCCCTAATTTAAAAAGAGCTCGACTTTGACATCCTTGATTAACAATGCAGCAACGGGAAGGAGACTTGACAGAAAAGATGACTGAGGCTATCCTCTCAGAAAAACAAACAGCTCATTTACAAATTGCACTTCATTAGGCTGAAGCAGATTAATCCAATTGTACATGGCAAAATGTAACTAATGCCGCATAATTTGGACGGAAGGACCAGTAAAACTTAATTTCCCTTAAAATTACGTCCTTTGAAAGGAGAGTGTTCTCCTATCTTTCTTGCCTCCTCCCCAGCAAACCTCAAACTACAGGAAAGTATTAAAACTGTCCCTAGAGATGAGAGACAAATGTTGCTTGGCTGTGAGGCAGAGGATTTATAAGGTGTTTCAGAAAAAAGCTTATTTAAATTTAGGATTATTTTTCACCAAAAGGCACCCAACATATTGTGTTTTTGCTCCTGGACATACATTGTTGTTAATGCTAAATCAGGTTCCTGACATCAGCCTAAATCTAAAGAGACTTAGGGGGGTTGCAGACTGCCAGAAATAGTGCAAGTTGAGTCCACTTTTAGGGTTAGGGTTAGTGCTAGGGAATCATGGGAATTGTTGTTGTTGTTGTTTTCTGAGACATTGAGCCTTCTCTGTCAGAGAGCTCTGGTGCCACAATAAAATACAGTTCCCATGATTCGCTAACACTAACCCTAAAAGTGGACTCAATTTGCACTATTTCTGGCAGTCTGCAACCCCTCTTTGGTTCATGATCCATCTTTAACCATTGGGATGACAAAGGTTTCCTCAATATACAAAAGTGGACTATATCCTAAATTAATGTAAAACAACCATCACACTGCTATTACTGACAAATCAGCTTTGTATCATAGGACTCATTAAGCCACATGGCACATAAAGCTAGTAAACTTTAGACATAGCTAGAATAGCCATAGCAAGAATAAGTAACTTTTGGCCTCCAAGACTGTTTTTGCAGCCAATGTTAGTTACTCCTGAAACAGTGCTACTAAAATTGGCAGTGCTATTGCAGCTGCTCACCAGACTGCACCACTGAACCTTGATGGATTTTATCAGAAAATTTATCTGAATGGTGTTTTGGACCTTAGAACATAAAATCACAGAGCTGAAAGGTAATGCAAGAGGCATCTAGTCAATGCAGGAATACACAACTAAAGCGCTCCCAATTTCATTTCACCTCTGCTAAAAGACCTCCAAAGAAAGAGAGGATGCCACCCTTTGTGGCAGTCTTTCCTACTATTGAACAATTCTTATAGTCATAAAGTTATTCTTCATGTTTAGGTGTAATCTCTTTCCTTTCAGTTTGAATCCATTAGTTTGTTTTAGTCTCTGGAGCATTAGAAAACAAGCTCATTCCATCTTCTATATGACATTCCTTCAGATACAGTGGGCTGTTGTTATCTGCTGAAGTTTGGTTCCAGGACCCCTCATGGATGCTCAAGTCCCATTAAATACAGTGGCACAGCAAAGTGGTGTGCCTTATATAAAATGGCAAAATCAAGGTTTGCTAATTGGAATTTATACTTTTTCTTGAATATTTTCAAGTTGTGGATGCTTGAATCCGTGGATAAAAATCTGTGGATAAGGAGGGCTGACTGTCTTTAAGGATGGCTCTAATATCATCTCAATCTTCTTCAAGCTAAACATACCCAGCTCCCTGTGCTGCTTCTCATAAGGCTTGGTTTTCAGCCCTTTGACCATCTTAGTTGTCCACCTGTGGACATGTTTCAGCTTCTTGCACTGCTGTACCAGAACTGGACACTTGTATTCCCAGTGAGCTCTGACTAAAGCAGAACTGGGCAATAGAATCACTTTTTTTTGATCTGAGCATTATCCTCCTGTTGATGCAGCCTATAACTGTATTGGGTTTTTTGTGCTTTTTTTTTTTTTTTTTTTGGCTGCCACATCACATCCCTAGATCCCCAAATCCTTTTTACATGTCCATGTGTTTTTCACATATACCTTGCTTGCCATGCCTTCCAGAAAGGAAGAAGATGCTCTGCCCAGTAGATTAGAAGGGCTCTATTGTGTATCTAGGGGCTAGTCCACATGTAGGTGTGTTACGCAAACTGCTATGGATTTCCACACATTTACATTGACACATCACTGCCCCCCTTCGCCAAAAATGTACAGCCATGTGAATCCATGCAAAGTGGACAGAACCTTGTGGGTACTCACAGATACTCCGGTGAAAACCATGGTTTCTTTTTCTGTGGAGTTTCAGGAGGGGTGTCACTAAGTGGTTTGGACTGCACCAAGTGACATCCTAAGGGCGGGTGACACCATTGCTCCCCAAAACATCTGCTTTTTTGACACAAACGGGCTATGGCATTCACCTGTGTTCCTTTAAAATGCTAAAGAGAGGGTGTGAGTGGGGTGAGGTTAAGTGGGAAGAGGAAGGAGAAGCTCCAGTTTTTTTTTTAATTAAATTTTTAAAATGTAAAAAAAAAATGAAAATTGAAAATTTTAAATATTTAATTATTTGTTCTTTTCAGTAATGCATGTGACATTATTATTTGAATTTTGCTAGTTGTTTACGTCACAGCTATTATCATTACCATTACTGTTACCATTACATTCAGCGATATAAGGCAATTACAATTTATAACATTAGTACAAAAAACATTACTAAGGATTCGGTATGGTGTGGTATGGGAAGAGGTTAAGGGGAGGGAGGTGACACCATGAGTTACCACACCTCATGTGTGAAGGGATCACATTCTATTCAAATGGAATGAGAGGCATTTTAATCATGTAGACAAGCCCTAGGATGGACAATCTGACACTCTCCTGTACCATATCTCTCCACTGCAGTTGTTGCCAAATTTCAAGGCTCATATTTCCATTTCACCACACTCCAGGGATGGCAAATGGCCACATATACATCCAAGGAAATGCTAACAGAGGAGAATCCCACACTGTTGCTTTACAAACAACAATAACAACAGAGACCCTTTAGCTACCTAATATACTCAGTAAGGGGGGTTGCAGACTGCCAGAAATAGTGCAAATTGAGTCCACTTTTAGGGTTAGGGTTAGTGCTAGGGAATCATGGGAACTGTATTTTATTGTGGCACCAGAGCTCTCTGACAGAGAAGGCTCAATGCCTCAGAAAAAAAACACCAACAATTCCCATGATTCCCTAGCACTAACCCTAACCCAAAAAGTGGACTCAATTTGCACTATTTCTGGCAGTCTGCAACCCCCCTAAGTGCAAGCCTCCTGTCTTACCCCAAAGTGAAATTTCTTTGACACCCCAACAAATACACAAACACGTACACCCCAGCTCCAAGACCAACACAGGCTCTCCTAGGTCCCAGGTAGAATTTATTCCCAGCTATGATGTCCTTTATCTTTCTGCATGCAAAGTGTGTGCTCTACTGCTCTACTGTGGGCCATCCAAATCTTTACCCACTAAAGCTCCCTGGCCCTCAGTACCTCAGTCATAAACCTGCTCAGCTCTTGAACTGGCATCTTCTGACATAGATTTTATTAGAAATAAGAAGACTTGCACTTGTTAGATTTTTTCTATCCAAATAATCTTCTGCCCTATTACAGAGAAAGGCAGATAATGACTCTAATAGCAAGGAAGATTCGGCAGTAGGATGAGAAATTATTGGTTTCAGCTCATTCAATGAATCTGATATGACAGAAGGTTATTACTACAATTTGCTGATATGGATATCAACCCTCTCCTCCATTACCTCTCTGGCTTTACAGGAGTATACACAGGTATAATTTTGCATTTTAGAAGGACAAGAAGCTACATTCTGTACCTTCCCAGTAGTGATTTCTCTTCATAGTTGCACTAGATTACCTAGCTTCATATCTAATGCTGTATCAAAGGATTACAATAAACCTTCAAAATAACTCTACCACATGGGGCTGGGGTGGTTCTGAAGTCTGTGTTTGCCTTATCCCACCCCCACCAGCAACATGCCATTTGGCTTTGCCAGACAGCAGTAGCCAAAGAGAGCTCTGTCCTTTTTGCTGTCCTTTCAGTGTCCTTATAAAGATTGCAATGGTTCTGAGGCACTTCATGAGATGTTCCCAATCTTTAGATGTCCCTTGCTTCTCCCCACACGTCCATGAGAAAAAATGCCCAAAGATAATTCATAAATAGTCTACGAAGTTATGTTAAAAGAACACCTTATTCTACATTTCTATAGCATCTGCCCACCTAAGGCAGATGCTAATGACTTCACAGGATACAACACGGACATTTGTAGAGATGGGTTCTGAGCCCAAGAATGGATGCATACATCCGATTGTGGTCCATGCCAGTTTTGCAGATGAACATTTTAAAGTCCATTCTGCATGAATCTGTATTTTTTAAGATACTAAAAGCATAATAAAATCATACTGAATGCACATCTTTGTACACATTTTAGACATAGTGTTGTAGGGACTGGGAGTGGTGGCACCATTTTATGTTCCAACTCAGATAGCTGAATGTCTAGGTTTGTCCCTGAAAGCAGAGCCTTGTTTATTTGGGAACGCAAAAGAATACATATCTCTTCCACTACTAGGACTAGCTGCTTTAAATACTAGCTTTGTGGAATTTTCCAGTCATATGTGTGTGTGCAATCTGAAAATGGCTTTTCCTCCCCACTTTCCCTCCCTGCATCTTTACCTTCTATAACTCTGACATGAAACCTACTCACCTGTGATAACTGAGAAGGGCAACCATTTTCTATTTATGCTCATATTTGGAGGTATCTCAAGCTTGCTCCTCATTTTGGCAAGCCAAAAGCAGTAATTTAGATTGAATTAGACTTTGCATTTCGAGGGGGGGACCCCTCTGGAGGCTCATAAAAAGAATCTGAATTCTGAACACACAGATGCTACAAAATTTTGTTGGTCCTTGGTATGATGTGGAATTGAAAGATATTCTGATTATGATAAAGAATTCAAAGGTATCCCAAGTCTTTTATATCTGGTTTTCCCTGGTTACCATCAGACATAAGGTAACCAAACAAAGAAGGGACACTTTCTTTCAGTATCAGTCCTTTGCTCTTTGAAAAACCCTTCTGGACAGAAAAATGCAGGAAGCCAGTTTCTCAAAGAGCTAAATGTTTGCAGGAATTTGGTCATGGCAGAAATACCATGCATGAATTACAGCATGGCTAGGTAACCTTGTAGCTTCCAGATGTTTAGGACTAAAATTCCCACACTTCCTGATGATGGGGGCTGGGGATTATGGGAGCTGTTGGCCAAAACATTCGGAAGGCATCAGGTCACCTAATACAGAATTAGAGCAAGCAGGAGGGAATCTACTCTGACACTGGTGTTTTCCTTGCAAGTCTAGTTATATAGGAATTCGGTAAATACCAGGAGCACCAGACCTTAATGACCAATGAGGATTATGGCCAGAGGAAATTTGTATATTCCAAATAGATGGATGTCAGAATAAGAAATGAATTATTTCTGTTATACAATCAGCCCTCTGTACCCATGGATTCTGTATCCATAGATTCAACCATCCACAGCTTGAAAATATTTCAAACAAAATTCCAAAAAGTAAACCTTGATTTTGCCATTTTATATATTATATACCATTTTACTATGCTATTGTATTTAATGGGACTTGAGCATCCACTGATTTTGGTATCCATAGGGGGTCCTGGAAACAACCCCCAGTGGATACAAAGGGACGACTGTACTTCTATCCACCACACTACTTCCAACAAAAGTTTTACGTGAATTTGATAACAATGCTATTCCCACTAGTATTCCTTGGGACGTTATCACACAGGGAGTTGCGGGGAGAAAGTGGAAATAATCGGGACGAGCGGAAGACTTTAATTTACGGGATTTGTCCCGTTCTGCCTCGTCTGATAACTAAATTCGAATTTAAAAGGGGGTTAATTCGAACAAAAAACTGATCTTTTCAAATCCTCAAAAATCTCGAAAATTAAAAGATCAGGTTTTCGTTCGAATTAACCCCCTTTTAAATTCGAATTTAGTTATCAGACGAGGCGGAACGGGACAAATCCCGTAAATTAAAGACTTCCGCTCGTTCCCATTTATTTCCACTTTCTCCCCGCAACTCCCCATGTGATAATGTCCTTAGATGCTCATCATCACTAAATTCAGCACGTTTATCCCTTTATGGGGCTTAACCAAATTGCCTTAAAGTACTGAGAGTTTCCAGTTCTTTTTGTTTTGATTGTACTGGCATATTAAGAGGCTTGCACCCAACTCCACCCCCCTTGAAGTATACCAGATTTCTCTCCCTCCCTTGTGTCTTCCCCCTTCTCTTTTCCACTGATTGTTTGTCTTATGCAACATTTCAGAAATTGATTTTCACCAACCTCCACTGAGCATTTAAAAAACAACAATAAATCAATCCATCCAGAAGCTAGAATCAAAATGTTAACGTGCTAGTTACTAGTTAAAATACTAGTTAGGCATTGAGATCATTTTGCTTTAGTGCTAGCATTCCACATTCCCTCAGTTTTAATCTCTGTTGAATCTGTGCACTGAAAAAATAGCTATGTTTACTTGGTGGCCATCCATACTGGGTCCTAAACCATAGAAATGCACAAAGCAAATAGCCAGCACAATTCATTTCAGAAAGTATTGGGTTAATTTAAACCAGCCTGGGGAGAAGGAAAAAAAATATCTAGTAATGCTGGGAGCTCCCAAATTTCCACATCCCAGGGAATGTTCTGAGATGAAGAAAATGGCTCTACAAAAGTAAATTGGCTTCTACAGGAACAAAACCTGGAATTTTTGGAGATTTTTCCCTAACTGAATGCACTGTGGGGAAATGTAATTTTCCCAGGGGTTTAACCCTTTAAAGGAAACAAAAATATACAAATATGAAAGCTAAACCTGTTACAGTTTGTCTTTCATTAGCAAAACAGCAGAGGTGCAATTTTGCCTAACTATGCTTTCCTAAAGAATAAAGACTGACTCAAAAAACAAACATGTAGCTTGCAGTTTAAAAAAAAAAATGATGGCTTTTATATATAAATGATATTAAAATGGGAAATGATATTTCCCATTACAGCTTGTGTACACTACCTCTGAGTGTTAAATTAGCAGTTTTCACCATTTGATGAAGAGCAGTAAGGCTGCAAGATGTCTGCATCGATCACTTTCACTTAGGATTGCCTACGCAGGAGACTGAAAGCTAGGCAAAATTACCATGCACAATCTGAATCCAGGTCAACTGTGGCTCCTGAAATTCAGCCAGGAAAAACTGAAATTAAATACTGGCTGGGAATTATCAATCTCCCCTGACAGTGCTGGCTGGCCTGAAGCCTGTAACAGTTTGGCCCTAGCTCACAACAAACAATGCTTAACTTTGGTTTTCTGAATGAATTACTGTCTTGTCTCTAGCCTGCTCTTTTCAAGAACTGTTGTTGAAATGATTACTACCATGAAGCTTCATGACCAACTGAAGACTCTGATATGTTGGGACCTGTCAAACTTGTTTTCAATGTGGTTACATCGCACAACCTGCATTTGTGGTCCTAGATCAGGGGTAGGCAACCTTTCCCCTTTAAGGGCCGAGGGACTTTCAGCTCCCAAAAGCCTGAGCCATGTTGGCCAATATTCCCATGTTGGCCAATAGCTCCTGGGATTCTGGGAGCTGAAGTCCCTCGGCCCTTAAAGGGGAAAGGTTGCCTACTCCTGTCCTAGACTATATCCTAGAGACTCTGGTAACTCAGGTAGAGGCTCCTCTGGAATTATATTACTTCAAGAAATGTAGTCCTTAGACTTTTTCCAGTGGATGCTGATGTGCAAGGTGTCTTTGATGTGTCTGTGAACTGTCAATTAATTTGTTATAGCTCTTGATAGTTTAATTCAAACAAACCTGGGGTGGAATTGTGTGGTTCCATCAAGGTAGGACATTCATCAAACCATACAGGTCCTCTGTTTGAAATCATCATTGCTCAGAATATATCTCCTGCATGGATTTGAGTTTCAACAGTACCGCCACAAACATGATATATTCTTATGACTTTTCTGTTCCCAAAATAATATACAGGTTGCGTCTCCATTCTCTGAAATGCTTGGGATGAGAAGTGTTTGGAATTTTAGATTTTGGAAATCCTGGCACACAATGAGATATTTTAGTGATGAGACCAAGTCTAAACACAAAATTCATTTATGTTACATATATGCCTTATACACATAGCCTGAAGGTAATTTTACACAATATTTTAAATAACTTTGTTCATGAAACAAATTTTGTGCACATTGAACCATCAGAAAGCAAAGGTGCCATTAATCTCTGCCATCTGTGAAATAAGTTTTGGTTTTTGGAATAAAGTCACCGCTCCCAATTCATGGGGGATCCATTCCAGATTCCACCCCCTGCAAAAATGGAAAACCACAAATATTCGAGTCCCATCGAAAATAATGGCAGTGTGCTTCCCCACCCCGTGCGTGCACACCATTTTGTCCCTCCTGGCCTCCCATCTGCAGAAATTCAAAACCACCAATGGGAAGTCAGCGAATCTGGAGGGACAACTGTATTTCAAATTATCAGAATTCTGGATAAGTGAGACTCTTGCAGTTGAAGCTGGGCTCAGTCATTTTAAACCAACTAAAATCACCTGACTTTCCGCTGATAGAGATGGATCTAGGAATACTCCCATGCTATGGAGTTGCTCCCTTGGAGAGTGCAACCCCATATAGAACAGATAGTTCCTGGACCCAGGATGATTCTGTTAATATAGAGAAATAAAGCTAAGTGTTTTCAGGACACTTATGGCACCCAAACCCCTAACAACCTCAACCAGTTGGTTTATATAGATAATAAATAGCATGGGTCATAAAACTGAGCCCTGTGGCACTCCACAGTGTACCTGCCATATATATATATATATATATATATATATATATATATATATTCTGTGGTCACAGACTCATAAAACTCATTAAAACTCATTAAAACAGTTAAAACATTTGAGAGTTACAAAAGATACCTTAAAAGCCAAATTAATTTTATGGAACTGGAGAAAGAACTGACTTGCACATTCTTTGTGCGGAAAAAAGAAACTTGGCCACTAGCTCTGTGATGGACTTGTTTGTCTCCTGTGGAAAATGTTTTAAGTGTCAGGAGATCCTGCCAGGAAAGTTACTCATTACAGGACCAAGGTACGCTCATCCCTATAAAAGTTACATGTAATGAGAACGTGCTCAAGGGATTCAATTTCTTCTTCATTACGGAGACATAATCGATTCTTGTATGCCACACCATGATAACACCCATATAAAACTGCAGATGGTAGGCCATTAAATCTGGCTCTCGGAAAAAAAAAACTGCTGATAATTTGGAATAGTCAGATTTTCCAAATACCTAGCACTTTTGGGGAATTCGAAATTCAAGCCAAAATGCAGAGGTGAGCAGGTTTTACTGGCATTTGATAAGGAATATTGAAGATCTATGTCCTTAATCCGATTTTCTAAAATAAGATTAAACGCCTTCAGCTCATGGGCATAAAGAAAATCTATAGACAGACCTAATAAAAGCAGTTTAGTAGAAAAAGTTTTAAACCAAGAGCTAGCATAAATATCTTTCTGTAGAAGGTATACATAACCTGCAGACGTATTTGAATATACCACTTTGGTCCAATATCTGAAAGCATATAGCCAGGCAGTGCCTTCTAATGATACAGTGCCTATCTCAAGTCGTTATCCTGTTGCGGAAGCACATCTTGGCATCCCAAGAATAGATCTTTAAAAATTTGAGAGAACATTCTTAATATTTGAATGGAATCCTTGAATCCCATTTGGGATTCCATACAGCAGTTGAGGCAAGATCTTGGACTTAAAAACCTGGATGGCAGCAGGTATGAATGGACCCCCCCTTAATGAAGAAAAAAATGAGAAATGGCCTTGATGGTATTCTGAGCTGTCTGTATAGCAGACTCTCACAGAGCTAGTCCAGCAAGATATCGTGATTAATGGCATCAACATTTGCTAAGAAATAGAGGAAGATCAACAGAGTTTTTAAACTGGAACTGCAGTCTGTCAGGGCGCCTACTTCTGTTTCATTACCATAAGCTGGCCTAAAATGGGTCCAAACATTTGTTTCCTCTAATGTATGAAGCTGCTCTGCCACCACGTTTGAGCACCTTGCCACAAAAGAGGAAAACTCTGGAAATACAATTTGAGAATGGCTTCTATGGATAAACAGCTTTCTAATAACTGAAGATGCCAGAATACAAGTATTAGCTGTAACATATTTGTTCTAATTTTGAAAATCTTTCTAGTGTACACTTTATATGTGAATCTTATTTTTGTTGTAATTTAAATTATAATGAAAAATATTCTATCAGGCCCAAATCTAACAACAAATTACTAGAAATTATGTCTATGCAACATTGTAGAGTTGTGTTGACCAGTGAAGTACAGAGTAACCATCTGTTAACAGTCAGTCCTTCATGTACACACAGACATTTCCACAAAATTAGAAACATTGACCTCATGTAGTTTCCAATCAGAGTAAGGACTGCCACTCCGAATGGGAGCCTGTTTGGCAAAATTCATGCTTAAACAACTGTCTCCCCTCAGGAAGAGAAGTGCTATGAGGGCATGTGGATCCACACAGAGAAAGCCTCTACTCTCCTGATCAGTTTCGCTTTTCTTTTCTTGAGCAGTAAAGTCCTTAGACTCAGAACATACACTTGCGCACACAAAAACTTTCCTGAAGATATTTGAGGTTTATGCAGAAAAGGCAAGGGGCAGGGGCAGTCCCTGCTCACATATTATTTGAGTACATGAATGCACTTTCTGAAGAGAGCTAAGGGATGTCTTGTATGATACATTAAAATCTTTCCTCCATCTTTTCCTCATGACTGAGCTGAGTTGCAATTACTGAGGGGGGATGCAGACGAGGGCGTCCAAGACGCCCTGGTCCGCCGCGCCGCGGGGCCAAGGCAGCCTCACCGTGGCGCATCCCCGCCGAATCTAAAAGGAGCGCCAAATTGGTGCTCCTTTTAGATTTAAGGGAAAGTGCGCCCTAAAAGTGGCAGGCGCACTTTCCCTGCCTCAAATGCTGCGGCGAGTGCAGTCGCCGCGGCATGAGGCCAACCCGGAAGCGCCGGCCGTGCGGATGGCCGGCGCTTCCGGGGGCGACCTCAGGAAGAGGAAGGGGCGCCGAACGTGCGGCTGCCCCTCCTCTTCCAGGCCCGGAAGATGACTCTATTAGTCGTCTGCCGAGGCCCTAAGTTTCTTTCTAGGCTTTGTAGCTGCACAGGTCACTTATGCATCTACTGCTACGAATATTATCAACTTTTACTTTAGTGGACTCAGCACTGTGCTGCTTTAATTCAAAACGTCAAGATTATTTTGGCATCTATCTGATACAAGTGAGTGTAGCTGTGGGGTTTATCTGATTTCTTGTACCTGTGCAGAAACCATTCTGGATGAAGTGGTTTCTTCCTCATCACTACACAACTTCCTCCTTAACTCATCTTCCTAAAACACCCTCCCCCCCCCCCATGTGCTTGTCCACTTGTCTTCAAATATATGTTTAGAAACAGAAATGCTGTACTTGATTTTTAAAAGCAGCCTGTGGGACAGGCTCTTTTCTCAAAAAAGCATCCATATGAGGGAATATCGTAAAGTAATAATAATCACCAGGAAGTTATTATTGATGTAATTCTGTCAGTGTCATCATTGGTCCCTAAGTGCATGATGTTGAGAAAATCAGCTCATTGTGTCCTTTATTTTTGTGACAGGTTGTGCCAGAAGTAACTACAGTTTAAGATGGAGAAGTATGAGGGGGTATCGTAAAATAATAATTATCACCTAGAAGTTATTATGGTATTTTGATGAAATTTTGTCAGTGTCACTAACTGACTTTTTCTTTTTCAAAAAAATGAAAAATCTGTTGCAGGGTCACCGATTTGACAACACAGATGATGTAATTCATGAAATAGAAGAGTGGTTTAAGGCTTAATCTGCAAACTTCTACAATAATGGTATTCGGAGAGTCAAGAAACACTGGGAAAATGTGTAAATCTGGATGGTGACTATGTAGAGATCAGTTAACAATTACAAATCAAAACGAACTTTCTGTCAAATTTTTAAAAGGTGATAATCAAAACTTTACAATATCCCCTTGTAATGACAGAGCTAATGAGGATGCTCTAAAGTGACTTAGACTAGTTTTATCTATTTTTGACTATGTTGCCCTGAGAGCTTTGGTTATAGGGTGACTCATAAGTTATAAGGAGTGAATAAATAAATAAGTACAGTATAAATTATTCTGGGTTTCTGCATCTGTATACAGTCTGAGCAAAGTGCTGCCTGAATCTTCCTTGAACTTGGTTCATCCAGCTGCCTGAAGCCTAGTTCCTACTGAGGAGATAAACCTCTGTTTGGGTTGTACAGTGTTTGACTGCTGTGGAGGGCAGGACAGCAGAAAACTCATATATCTCTATGTCCTCCACAGTGAAAAAACATTTTAGGGAAAAGGTCTATGGTTTAGACCAGGGGTAGGCAACCTAAGGCCCGGGGGCCGGATGTGGCCCCCGAGGCTTTTGGACTGGCCCCAAGCCGATCCTGCCGCCGCTGCCCGCTGCCACCGCTGCCCACCGCCACTGCTGCCCGCCATGATGATATTGATTGTTGTTGTTATTACTTGTTCTTGGGGTTTTCTTGGAAAATCTCCACCGGGGTTTTGCCATCATGGCTTTTCTGGGGCTGAGAGAGTGTGCATGCATATCTTTTTAATTTTTTAATTTTTGTTTTTATTTTTATTTATTTATTTAGTTAGTTTTGGTGCTTCGGCCCCCCAGTTGTCTGAGGGACAGCAACCCGGCCCCCAGCTCAAAAAGGTTGCCTACCCCTGGTTTAGACTTTCCCCCTAACACTCCAGTTCTGTGCATTCTTTTTTTTAACATAGGAACATTACATTAATTGAGTCTCTACTCAAAGTAGTTTAGACACAGGCTCATCATTACCATGAGAACTAAGGCTATGTCCACACGGAGGACAAGAAATGTTCCTGTCCCATTCCAGCATTCCTGCACTGACCTGTTTAGATGTTGCAGGGGCCAAAATGGATGCAACACTGGTCCAATCCATGCTCTAAGGCAGGGGTAGGCAACCTTTCCCCTTTAAGGGCCGAGGGACTTCAGTTCCCAGAAGCCTCAGCCATGTTGGCCAATAGTCCCATGTTGGCCAATAGCTCCTGGGATTCTGGGAGCTGAAGTCCCTTGGCCCTTAAAGGGGAAAGGTTGCCTACCCCTGCTCTAAGGCAATTGCTTCAAATCAGATCAGAAACTCCCCTGAGTGTGTAAACTGCACACTGGTGCAGAGACAGAGACAGGAACACTGGCAGGCAAGTGAAAGAGGAGAGGTATGCTGGACTGGGTGAGCTGCTGACCTCTTCCTTCCTGGAAATTCCAAGTCTGGACACATTACTATCACTATGTCTGTGTGGTTCCTCCAGTATGTACTGCATTTTAATGGGTCTGGGGCCAGGATGGTAGGGGTGAATGTGTGGACAGTGCTGTCAGTACCACCCCATTGTGGGTGCCAGTTGTGCGAAGAGCTTGTCCTCGCCACAGTTCTGGAAGTCCTGATGGATAGATATCAAGGACCCTAAAGTAACCCATCCATAGTTAGCTACTGAGCAGCAGACTTAGCAGTCCCCAGAGTTACAGTCTTCCCCGTACAGAAGAAATATATGGTAATTTTGTTGAAATTATATTAAATAATCTCTAATTTGGCACTCTAAACACATAAATCAGGATATTCAACTTCATGCAAATTGATCCCTCTTTTGACTCCTTTTGTCATAGTATGTACATGGCCACCCTATGTGAGAACAATCATGGGTCGACCAGGATTAATAAGTGGTAGGACAAATCTACACAGCCATCAGAACTAAAAAGAGCAAACCTACATTCTCTCCACATTATGTGTTGACATTCAACTTAATTCCCTTCTAGAATGGTGCCAAGCTAAACCATAGCTTTTTATTAAAGCCTTCAGGGTATATTTCAAGTATGGTTTTAGACTGTTGTAGTTTTTAAAGTGGTTTTAAAGATCATAACATTTTCCCAAAAAATCAAAATCATTTTAACTGTTGTTTTTAAAGTGGGTTTAACTGTTACTGATTTTCTCAACCAACGATGACCAAATTGTGGCTTTCCAGATACTGCTGGAATGCAACTCTCATCAATCCTAGGCAGCATAAGTGATGGTAAGGAATGCTGGGCGCTGCAACTGATAAACAACCGCAGTGCTGCACTTTGCACATCCCTGTTATAAAGCACATTGCAGATATTGCATATCACTAGAGAGGCTTCCGTTAAACATACACACCTGTATTGCCAAGTAAGTAACACAGTTTCAAAACACACATGCAATGCAATCCCTAAAGGACCATGCACCTCAAACTTTGGATGACAGGCCCAAGCAAACTCAAAACATACAGCTCTTTGTGAATTTTAGCAGTATAGCTGGTGCCTGTTCAATATATGCACATACTTCATTAGAGACAAATCTTGAGAAACAAGGTCAGATTGGAAACTGCATATATATTCATAAGGCTTCTGTCAATCGAAAAACACCTGAGCAAACTGGCAATGAGGTTTCATTAAACCAGATTGCTTTTAATTAAAAAAAGAGGGTGGTTTTATTTTATTTTTTATTATAAATTAATTTTCTCCAATATTGATAAATCTAGAAGGGGTAGAATATAACTAGACCTCTCTAAAATCTACCCCAGAGCATTGGGAAATGCTAACTGACTATGCCTTTTGGATGATGGCAGGCCCTCTTCACTGCACATCGCTAAATCAAATTAAGGGTCATGGTCTCTTTTCATTTTAAACATTACTTAACAATGAATTCAAAATGAAAGAGACATTACACAGATAAATGCACTGATAGGGAGGGATGAAGAGCAGCTGCAATATGCTTTGAGTAATGGATCTAGAATAGAGTGTGATATGTCATAGATATATACTTGATTGCATTCTGTCCATTAGATGAACAAATATGCCTATTTCACATTTCCCTTGTGTTTCTAATGTATACGAATAGTCCTTGTGGCTGTAATTCTCACCCCCCAATGCTACTTTAGTGTACTGTGAACAGAACAGAGCTTGGGAAAGTTATTTTTTAAGCTATTATCAGATAACCCAGCCAGCATGGCCACTGGATATTGGACATGCTGGCTGAAGGACTCTGGGACCCTTATCTTCAAAAAGGTCAGGAATAAATAGTTAATTAACAAAAAGCAGCAGGGTAAACAGACAAATCCTGATTATGTATCTACTGATAAGAGTTTGAATTAGCAATAATGAACCAGGGGAAAAATATTGGGATGGTGGTAGACAGCTCAGTGAAAACAACTCAAAGGAGAGCAGCAATCAAAAAGAGCAAAATAAATTCCAGAGATTATTGGGATTAAAAATAAATATTATAGTGCCTGTATATAGACATGTCTAAAATGCAAAGACATATAACTGAGCACAAAAGTCAGAATCATACAAGCCATCGTATTCCCTATTACCATGTATGGAATTGAGAGGATCCCATGGACAGCCACAAGGACAAACAAGTGGGTCTTAGAGCAGATCAAGACAGAAATATCCCTAAAAGCCAAGATGACAAGACTTAGGGCAGGGATAGGCAACCTAAGGCCCGGGGGCTGGATGCGGCCCCCTGAGGCCTTTGGACCAGCCTCAGGCCGGTCCTGCCGCCCCCGCTGCCCCCCGCTGCCAACCGCCATGATGATATTGATTATTGTTGTTATTACTTGTTCTTGGGGTTTTCTTGGCAAAATCTCCACAGGGGTTTTGCCATGGCTTTTCTGGGGCTAAGAGAGTATACATGCATATTTTTTAATTTTTTAAAATTTCTTATTTTTATATTTATTTATTTTTGGTGCTTCAGCCCCCCAATTGTCTGAGGGACAACAACCTGGCCCCTGGCTCAAAAGGTTGCCTACCCCTGACTTGGGGCCTTTGCAGACTGCCAGAAATAGTGGAAATTGAGTCCACTTTAAGGGTTAGGGTTAGTGCTAGGGAATCATGGGAATTGTATTTTTTTCTGAGTCATTGAGCCTTCTCTGTCAGAGAGCTCTGGTGCCACAATAAAATACAGTTCCCATGATTCCCTAACCCTAACCCTTAAAGTGGACTCAATTTGCACTATTTCTAGCAGTCTGCAAAGGCCCTTAGACTGTCATACTTTGGATACATCATGAGAAGGCATGAATCACTGGAAAAGACAATAATTTTAGGAAAGGTGGAGGGAAGTAGAAAGAGAGGAAGGCCACATGCTAGATGGATGGACTTTATTAAAGGGATCACGAATATAAGTTTGCAGGAGCTGGGCAGAGCAGTAGAGGACAGAGGAGCCTGGAGATGTCTCATCTATAGGGTCTCCATGAGTCGAGACTAACACAAAGGCAGTTAACAACAACAACAATATAGACACGTCAAGCAGTGATACTGAAAATATTGTTTACAGTTCCAGTTCTCCCTTGACATGCATCCAGGGGAAGCTCAGTTTGAAGATGAAAGTAGAATTCAAAGATTTAGCCATATTAGTCTGTGAAAACAGTATGGAAAGACATCTTGTAGCACCTTTGAGACTAACTGAAAGAAAGAAGTTGGTTGCCTGAATTTTTGTAGACTTGCAACTGAGGAAGTAGGCTCAAGTTCAGGGGTAGGCAACCTTTCCCCTTTAAGGGCTGAGGGACTTCAGCTCCCAGAAACCTCAGCCATGTTGGCCAATAGTCCTATGTTGGCCAATAGCTCCTGGGATTCTGGGAGCTGAAGTCCCTCGGCCCTTAAAGGGGAAAGGTTGCCTACCCCTGCTCAAGTCTATGAAAGCTCATACTATACTACCAACTTCTCCCCACCCCCATCAATCTCAAAGGTGCTACAAGGTCCCTTTCCATTTGAAGATGAAAGTTCCTAGTGTCAATCCCTTGTGTCTCCAGATAGAGCTAGGATAGCTGTGTCTCTCATACACTTAACACTTAAATATAATAAGCAGTTGACATGGCTTTAAGATGAAATCCACGGTCTCTTGGCTTTTCCAACGTCTTTACCTAGCAAAGGGACCTGGAAATCTTTGAAATTTGTAGGGTTTTGTGCCTTTTTGGTTGGCTAATAAAGGTATTCGCTTATTAGGGATTTGGGAATTTGCCTTAAGGTCAATGCAGCTACTTCTGCATTTTTATATGAAAGTTACAGGAACTCTATCCTCCTAGTCATGTGGTAACCTGTAACATTTCCAGTGACTTGTCACGTTTACTGAGGCTGATGGGACTTGTAAACCAGGAAAGGGGAAGGCTAGCTAGCTGCTGAATTTGGTGGACCAATACTCTATCTTGTTATGTAGCAAGCTTCCTATGCTGCTGAATCTCTGACAAAGCTTTCCCTTTGTGATTCTCCTCTAGGTATATTTTGCTATTTTCATGTATCTCTTAGTTCCTTTTTCAAACGACAGAATCATACTTGTCTCCAAAGACTCTTTTCTCTCTCACACATGCACATGTCACTGAAGTAATTGGCCTCTCTTTACCTCATAGTCTACTGTAGCTAGTGTACCAATTCACCCATCTCCAAATTCAACCTGTTGACCCCTGCTACATTTAAGCATGTTCTATATAAATAGCATGAGAATTACTTGGTGAACCACAAAAATCAACTCCATGGATTCTGCTTTCACTCTCAGGATACAACTGTACTCCCTCCTCCCTCCCTCTTTGTCCCTATTATGACAGGGACATAAGATGCAGAAGAAACATATCAATAAATGCTCTGTTTCATGGGCTTGAAGGCATGTCTCTTCTCCATACTGGAAACAGAGATGATGTATGGTATGACAAAGATCAATAGGAGGAGATCTGAAGCTCAGTTCTTCCTTGGCTTTTCACAGAGGCAGGTGGTATAACCTTTTCTATTTTGCAAACTCAGGTGATAGCTATGCTGGAGGTTTCTGATCATTCTGAACTTTCCTTTTTTAAAAAATATGAAATAAAATAAGCTTTTCATCTATCTCAGAACCTGCCCCTTAGGTTTTGAATGGTTTCTCTCACCAGGATTTAAAGCAATTGTTTTTCTAGGTACACCTGGTCAATCACCAGACCCTGACTTGTGTTCTGGAAGGAAGAATGTTCTTAAAACAAAACAAAAAACTCACTACAGAATATGATAGAACTCAAGGTGACTGCTGGCTCCTTTTTTCTGTCTTGAAAGCTTACTGCCAGTATCCTCTCATCAAAGAGTCAGAGAGGCCATCCTAAAGACCCACAAAAAATTGCTAGGTGAGGGGAAAACAGGGATGCTTCAAGAATTTCCTCTTTGCAAATTACAGCAAAGATCCAAACCTCCCAGACAGATAGGCAGATTATCAAAGATTCTGATGAAGGTTTTGGTAATTTAAGCATACTAAAATATATTGCAAAAGAAATGTTTAAGCATGCATTTAAATGTGGCCGCTTAAATCAAAACATTGCACATTAATGAGGAGGTTGGATATAACGGACTTGATGTGTGAGCAAAAGTGACAAGGAGCAAAACCAGACTGATTCATCCATCCTCCAGTCATCCTCGTCATCATATGAACTGGACTGAAGATGCAATTTCTGATTTTAGTATGGGGTTTCAGAGAATTGCTACTTTTTTCTGTTTCTGGGATATCTTCCATAATTCCTGTTTTCTATTAACTTTGCCTACTGTGTTTTCTGAAAGCAGGATTTATTGTTGGTCAAACAGTGAAGAAATCAAGAGCCTCCTCTGATGTTTTTGCACTGCAGTTTCCAGTATTCCTTACCATAAGCTGTGCTGGCTGGGGCTACTGGCAACTGCAGTGCAACAACATCTGAGCCAGGGACACAATTCTTTCTCATTTTTTTTTCTCTAAGGCAACAACGAGTAATCATAACCACTTTCTTCTCACTGCAAGTAAGGGCCTCTGCAGACTGGCCCAAAGAGACAGCCTGGGGGTAAAGTTGGGGTGGGGAATCCACACACTGGCCGCCCCAACCCCATGCCAACACTGTCCTGACACCACGTGCTGTTACGCATGGCACATGGCATCAGGATGCCCACCTGGTGCAATGTTTAAATACACTGCACCGAAAGGGCGAGGAAGAGACGCGGTGCCAGCTCTTAGGGCAGCATTTTGCTGCTCATTTTGGGGTGGCAAAAGGGAGGATCGAGGCTGCGGCGTGGGGTTGCCACGGCCCCGATCCTCCGCTTCCCGGGGCAGCCCTGTGCCACCCATCCCTGGTGGCATAGAGTCTCATCTTAAAAGATGATGGGATCCATATGTGACAACCACTTATCTTTTGAAAACTATTGTTCTTGTATGACAGCCCCATGGGCCTTTCAACCCCACTGCTGTCCCATCCAGTGACAGTGACACTCTCAGTCACTTTACTTATTTCCACGCAATGGCAACTATGGGTAGCATGGACCCACCACTCCAACCTTCTCAAGGGACTTAACCCCAAACTACCCTTTTAAATGTTGGTAGTATGTTTCTTTATGAGAATTCCAGACAAGACTTTATTAAAGCAAAGTTAGAAGTTTATTTGAAATGTAACTTGAACAATGTATCACTAGTGTGAGATGGTTATTACAGTTGATACTTCATGGTCTGGCTTTACTTGTTACACGTTGTTACAGTTATGATTTCTTGTACTTATACTTGGTAGTTACTTTAACTCGACAATAAAGCCAACCCTTTAGGATACTATGTTTTTATACTCTCTCTTATTGTTTGTGTTTCACTTTTTACTTTAAACACTTCGCTTCAGAGAATGCTCCTTAGTTACCCCAGGACCCTCTGTTGTAGCAACCAGGCTTTGCTGAGGTAACTATTTCATTTGATTCTCCAGCTTTCTGGCAATGTCTTTTGTTTCTATGGCAACCTGGGCTTCAGGTCTCTGGCTATGGGTGGATTTTATGTCTTGTGGTGACAGTTTTCCCACATAATATGCTGACTTAAAATTGCTTTCTTTTCCTTAACGTTTTCTTCAGTACAATTAATCTGAAGGTGTCCTTTCCACCCACATTTGTAACAAATTCTGGTATCAATGTTTTCTCTGTCTGGATGACCTGCTCCAGCCCATTTATTCTTCCTTTCCGCCTCATGGTCACACTCTCTGGCCCCAGTATTTCTTCTCTCAGCTTCATTAATTCTGTCCTGGTGCCAGGGTTCAAAGTTTCCTTTGAAGCTTGCCAGTTCTTATACAGTTTCTTGTTACTATAATGAGGTTTTACCTCAGGTTTTGACACTTTTTTGCCTTCTTCTCTTCTTAAAATTAAATTATCCATCATCTGAGCTGCTTCAGCAATTGTTTTTGGTCTCCTATCTTGTACCAACCATTTATACTCTTGAGGAATAATATTATAAAATTGTTCCAAGTCTATTAGATTTGCAACTCTTCCTTTGAACTCACTTTGGAACCATTAATCCAACTCTTCAATAAATAGTCCAACCAACATCTTAACTGAGCATACATCTCATCTCCTCTTTTCCTTAAATTCCTAAATCCCCTTCTGTGGTGTTCCAGAGTCAATCCAAATCTTTGTTTAACCATATCCTTAAGCAGATCATAATTTTGGGATTCTTCTGCCCTCATTTCAGCATATATCTCCAATAACCCTCCACAAATTTGAGATCTTAAATGACTCATTCTTTCTTTAGCCTTTATTTTTTAACTCTTCACATGTTCTCTCAAAATTCGTGAAGAAGGAGTCAATATTATCTCCTTTATAATACTTTGGGAACCTCTTTATGTCTATCTGAGGCATCCTATTTACCTCAGCAATAGCTTGTATTTGAAGTCTCATTAACTGTCTCATTTTTAACTGAAAATCCATCTCCTTTACTCTTAAAATTCTCTCATTTTCAGCCTCTGCTTGTCTTAATTCTTGTTCTCAGTTCTGGCTAATTCAATTTTCTCTTTTATTTTCCAAATCTCCATACTCTCATGAGATTCAGATATTGAGATGTCCAGAATAGCTACCATTTCTTCACCAACCACCTCTGGTTCCTCTACAGGAGTATTTAATTTCTTTGGAGGCAGTATTTCTTTACTAATACCCAAAACTTTTATCTCAGAAAATACTCTTATGTACTTTCTACTCAGGTGTTTAATAAGGTAGTACTTGTTTCTGGATGGCAAACCAGTGATTTCTTACTTCACACTAAATTTTTGCCTCAGAAATCACTTTTTAAACACATTTTTCCTCTGTGTGCTCTTTCCAGTACTTTTCCTGACAAAGTGTATTCATCCACTCTCACTCTGTATCTTCTTATTATAAGGTGTTACTTCAGTCCCCTACCATTACTCAAATGAACCATCTCATGAACTGTTATTAAGACTCCCTCAGTCTTATTTTATATCTTAATTCACACTTCTTTCCACCGTTGTCAGCTTCCAAGTAATCTCCTACTAAATACCCTCAGCAATTACCTCAGAGCTTACTTTGACTGACACATACACCTTTCAAACTTAAATCTCTGAACTTTATACTTTCCAGTTCAGATAAAATTCTGGATTTCTGGATCCCTTAACTTGAACCCAGAATCCTCTCACAACCGTTTTTTCAAGCACACTTCCAGCCACTGGATCTCTCATATCCTGACACTGCTCATCAATTTGTGACAACCACTTATCATTTGAAAACTATTGTTCTTTTATGACAGTCCCCATGGGCCTTTCAAGTGATTGCAACTGTCCACTCAGTTACCTTATTTCCACTCAATGGCATGTATGGCTGAAACACTGACCACTCCAACCTTCTCAAGGGACCCCAAACTATCCTTTTAAATGTTGGTAGTATGCTTCTTTATGAGAATTCCAGACAAAACTTTATTACAACAAAGTTAGAAGTTTATTTGAAATTTACAGTTGATACTTCATGGTCTTGCTTTACTTGTTACACATTGTTACAGTTATGATTTCTTGTACTTATACTGGGTAGTTACTCCACAATAAAGCCAACCCTTTAGGATACTATGTTTTCATACACTCTCTTATTGCTTGTGTTTCACTTTTTACTTTAAACACTTCGCTTCAGAGAACACTCCTTAGTTACCTCAGGACCCCCTCAGTCCTCCTCTGGATACTTTGTATATAAATCAGCCACTAACGCTCTTTCTATCCCTCTTGATATTATAACAGTAACTCCCCCTTGAATTTCTGCTCTTTACAGAATCCCTCACTAACCGACTCTAACACTAACTGCCACTAACTGATTGCAACTGTCCTATTTATCCCTGCCTAACTTCAATCTGATTGGCTGGTGCCTGCCTCATCCCTATTGGATGTTGCCAGGGCTTCTCTCATCTTGCCAAACCCTGCCTTCTCTCCACACTATACTCAAGAAAGCATTAAACTAAAGGGTTTGATTTCAAACAATTAGAAACATATCCCTTAGAAAGCAACAGAGACATCTTTTAGCTAGTGAATTTCAACAGGGAGCTGAAATCCTCCCCCTAAGCATGCGAGAGCCTATGTGTGTGTAAATGAAGGAATACCCATTTTTCCTTTTAATTTCTAACCCCAATGGGCTCAGGGTTTGTGATTTATATGTATGTAGGACACATTTTCTTCCAATGCATGATGCGTGGAAGCAGAATAGCCACAAGGCACACCAGCATTGGGGAATCACAATTGGGACATAATTCCACTTTTTGCTCATGAATTCAATGAGCATGTGATAAATAGCATGTATAACATGACTTATTACTTTTTTGGGGAAAGAAGATGCACTCTAAGAGTGTAAATATATAGCTCTGTATGAAACACAATAAAAAAACAGTTTGAATGTAAGCATCACTCGGCCGTTTAAGAAATTAATAGTCAGAAATAATAATTTGCACATAATACTTAGCAATAGTTCTTAAATCTTTCAACAAATTTAAAGGAAAAAAAGTAAGATTTTAAATTTTAAACCAAAAGTATAATCAAACTTCTTCTCATGCACTATTTGGGCATTCTTTCCAGTCAATCTGATCAACTGATACTAGTGTGGTGTGAATTTTCCCACATATGGTTAGGATTGAGATAGTACATACTAGGAGATATACACAGATAAACACAGAGAACATGCTTCATGGACAGATTACATTTTCATCAAAACAACATCTTTAAAGAATGACCTCTCAGCTTCATTAAGTGATTGTGTATTTTGCTCATAGGCTTTATAGGATTCAACATTTGGCAATCTTGAAATGAAGAGTTAAAACTTGATAGAAAACAAATTGAAAATAGGCAATAGCATGTTTAATTGTGCTTCAGTCCAAACTGCAATCACTTTCACCTGCACTTCCTGAAGAAAGACAAAAGCTATCAAGACTCTTATATCAGGCTCTCCCCTTGGGGTATCTTTTGGGGAAAGGGGATAGTGGCTTAGCAAAAGCAAGTATAGAAAGGTCTAAATCTATGGTATGCACACACATACACGAGAAATTTGTCTTTCAGGGTTTTTAAAGCAAACCTTGAGGCAAATATTCAAGTATTAATTTGGCAACATCTGAAGTGCTTTGAGCTGCCAGTAAGCAGCAGACAAAACCCCAGAGTTACATGTGGTGGATTATTCTTTCAAATAAGTTTCCTTGCTTGGAAGTTTGCATTTTTTAAATCACCTGCCTACTGCCCCCTGCTGATGGCTGCGAAGAATAAAGACAGCTTAGATTTTTGCCTGGGGTTGAGATTTTCTCTGTATGGAAAATTTCCATGGGCTGTTTTAATATGCTTGCATAAAAACCTAAAACTTTGAAAATGGATAAACTCCAACAGATAAAGATAATGTACTTGGATATATGTATGTGAATAATTTTCCCTTTTAATCTCCAGCAGTGCTACTGACAAATTCACAGGAAGTACAGGATGATACCAGTTTCATACCAAAGTATTATTACATTTCTCCTCTGATGGTGTTAAAACATAAACTTAAGACCTCTGATGGTGTTAAGACATGCATTGGAAATCTGAAAATAAAGAACCTTTTCCTCGAAAGAGGAAGGGTATGGGCTCCTTCAGACAGGGTGAATGTTGCTGAAGGTTTATTTGTTGCTGTGTTGTCCTTTCAAAATAAAATAAAATAAAATAAAATAGCCAAAAAATGTTTTGGTGGTCCCAAACTATTTTCTGGCAATTCCTGGCACAAGCAGCAACATTTTATTCCCTCCTCAGGTGGTTATCTTTTTAATACTACGACAAATAGGAACAATATGTTAAGAAAAGAGATTTCATGTAAACATTAGGAAGAACTTCTTGATGGTAAGAGCTGTACAACAGTGGAATATATTGTCATGGAGAGTAATGGAACCTCTTTCTTTGGAGCTTTTTAAACACAGGCTGGATGGCCATCTGTCAGGGGTGCTTTGATTTTGTTTTCCCAAATGGCAGGGGGTTGTACTTGATGGCCCTTGTGGTCTCTTCCAATTCTATGGTTTTAGTTTAGTTTAAAATTTGGGACTTTTCAATCAGTCTGGATGCACCCTTGGTGAGACTTTTCACGAACAGAGCAATATTCATATTAAATATTTCACAGTTCAAACAGCTAGCTTTCACAACTTGTATCACACCACTTTGATGTGATCCAAATAAGGTACAAAATGGGAACAATATCTTTTTATGGTATGAAAAATGGAAAAGCACCCCCCCCCCCCACACACACACACACTCAAAGGAATGAATGACTACATCAGAAGCCTTGATCCAGTCATTGAAAACCTGTAGACAGCATTTATATTTGGAATTACAGAAAACTGACTTAGGGCCGATGCGCCGGATTGGGGCCTCAGCAACCGCATGCCGCGGCCCCGATCTTCCTTTTTGTCACTCCAAAAGGAGCTGGCAAATGCCACTCCTTTTTGAGGTGGCAAAAAGCCACATTTAGCAGCTCTTTTGCACCCCTTTAATACTGCATGTGTGCAACGGGCGCCCTGATGCTGTGTGCCGTGCAGTTGGGTGCACGGTGTGACAATGGCATCAGGGCAGAGTCGGGGCAGCTGGCGTGTGGTTGCCCCACCCCAACTCCACCCCCAGGCTGGCCCTTTAGGTCGGTCTGCATCGGCCCTTACTCCATTGGCTTATGCAGCCACTCCAGTACTGTATCCACTGAAGTCACAGATGTAGCTATTCAGCCTCTTTTTGAAGATATCCAGAGAAGGAGACCCCGCCACTTTTCTAGGCAATTGGTTCTATTGCTGAACAGCTCTTATTGTCAAGAATAATCTAATGTTCAATAGAAATCTACTTTCCTGTAACTTCAAACCGTTGATTGCGTCCTAACCAGAGAACACTGTCACTGCGCTCAGTGACAGCCCTTCAAGTATTTAAAGAGTGTCATTTCATGTCATGTCACCCACAGTCTCAGACTAGGGTCTTTGATGTCACCTCCTATCTGATCCTTTTTCAAACTGGAGATTTCAAGGGTTGAACTTGGAACATCTGCATGGAAAGCAAGTATGTATTCTGATATTGAAGTATGGCTTCTCCACATTACCTGCTTCATTACAAACAATTGTTTGTATTTTTTTTAAAAAAAGAAAAATATTACATTCCAGCTTTACCTGAGACTATCCCTTTTTATCTTTGAATGCTTATAGAGGAAGATCCAAATACAGTTTCTCACAGTGTCAAGATCTGCAGTACACTGTACTAAACACTGCGAGGCTCTCAAGATGAAGAATTTTCTGTACTCCTCTTTCTGCTAACCAGACAGCCAGGTTTAGATGACCATTGAGAGTAATGGCTAATGAAATTTCAGTAAAAGCTGAAGAAAACAAATCTTATTAAAGTCACGCTTGTCAAAGTGTTTATGTTTGAACATCATCCTTAATCAGGCCTTTTGCAGTATACTTTGTACACAAATTGCAGTAACATTTGGAATTTTCTTTTCTTTCCTGACACGTTGTCAATTCCAGTCTAGAATGCAAAGCAATTCTCTAGAAGCTATTGTACTAGTGGGAGCTGTTAGGGCAATAAAATGGCTAGCTGAGAATCAGCAGCTGAGAATCATGGACTGCTTGTGGCCTGGAAAAGTTTGAAAAACTCTCAAAACCATGCAAAGAAAGGTGTGAATGCAATTGCCTATATTCTGAGAATAAGTCTCTATTGTCTGATGGGCTATATTCCACGAGACAAAGTTATTTGTACCAAGCCAGTCATAGGCTATGCATATGCAAACACAGAACTATGCCACCATTTTTCTTGACAGATGTGTGTTGATTTAGAGGAGGCCTCTCTTATTTTTAATGATATCTCAAATATCACAGAGCCCTGGCCAACCTTTCCTAACCTGTGACAGATCTGCTGAAGTGCTATTCCTACTCAGTGATGGTCTGGGGATGATAGGACTTATACTCCAACACATTCCAAAATATCGCACCTCCTCCTGGACCTGGGTTACCTCTTGCGAATTAGAGCCCAATTTGGGCTTGAGCTGGGTCTTATCACATGTCTTTTGCCCCTAAAAGAGCCATCCAGGTACATCCCCTCTCCGATGAGAACTGGGAAATGTGCTCCGGTAGCCATTTTCCCAAGCTGGAAGCTTCCTACATGGAAAAATGGCCACCAGAGTGCATTTCCCAATTTGCATTGGAGAAGGAATGCACCCGGAGAGCTCTTTTAGGGGCAAAAGCCATGCGATAAGACCTAGCTCGAGCCTGAATTGGGCTCTAATTCACAATAGGTAAGCCTGGTCTGGGAGGAGGTGTGATAATCCCCATGGACTCATCCCACTTAATCGGATATAGGCTATAAAGGCATACCTCAGCTAACAAAGCCTCTGTGCAGTGTAGCAAAATACAAAATCAACAAACAATGATACCTTTATTGGACCAGTTAGAAAGCACAAAATACCTCATGCAAGCTTTCAAAGCTTCACTGGCTTCATCAGGCAAAGATGTTAAAAACTGTACAGGAGGAGTCAAGTGATGATGTTAGAGTCACTAGCCTACATTTTGTCTCAGTTGCCACTTCAGTTATTAGTTAAGATGGTCCAGAGGGATATCAATATAGGCAGGGGTAACTCCCTTTCTTGGCATGTGGGGACCAGGGTCAAAGGGCAGTAAATGACAGCTAATAAAATTTCAGATCCATTAGCAATACCAAAGTAGCTTCCTATCCTCTGACAGTAAAGCTCCTTTTCACAGAACTTTTTTTGAAAATGCCTACCCATCACTCTCCATTTTCTACCTTGTCCTCTGTCTAGACAGCATAGTGTAGTGGTTTGAGCATTGGATTATGGCTCTGGAGACCAGGGTTTGAATCTCTGCTCAGCCATGGACATCCACTGGGGGAATACGCAAATCCACTCTTCCAGCTTCAGAGGAAGGAGAATCCTGAACAAATCTTGCCTTGTGGTTTGCCTTAGGGATGCCATAAGTCAGAAATGATTTGAAGGCACACAACAACACCAAAAATCTCTGTCTAGCTCAACTTTTTTCTTTTTTCTTTTCTTTTCTGCAGTATCAGATTGGGATGATGATGAAAGAGAGCTGGAGAAACAGAAAACTCTAGTGTTGGACTGCACCAATGTGTCTGCAGTAAACTGTATAATGAAGTTTGAGTTGGGAAGAATGGACTTCTTCAGTAGCAGATCCTAGTGTAGCTGTGTGTGCCTGCCCACAACAGGCAATTTAAACAAAAGCCACCTCCAGGATCCCATACTAAGCATGTATGAACAGCAAAGCAGAGAGAAACGGGTAGAACAGATAAGCCTGCCTCACCAATTTGCTCTACCATGTTAAAAACAAAACTTAGACCTATAAGTTTGGTTATCAAAATGGAAATTCCAAGAAAAATGGAGCACTGGTGAAAGAAGAAGTGATCCCTGGAGACATTTTGGAAGAAGCCTTCAAATATGAAGTCGTAGGCTTTCATGGCCGGCATCCATAGTTTTTTGTGGGTTTTTCGGGCTGTGTGGCCATGTTCTAGAAGAGTTTCTTTCTGATGCTGGTGAAACGTCAGAAAGAAAATTTCTAGAACATGGCCACACAGCCCGAAAAACCCACAAAAAACTAAGCCTTCAAATAGTTCTAGAAAGTTCAAAATGTTTTTGTTTACTTGTGCAAAGTTTACCTGACCTGGTTATTTTACTTCACATGTGAACAATGTTCATTTTTTGAGGGGCAAGTTAGCTAAAACATATTTAACTGCTCTTTTTTTTATGGTGTAGGTAACTATCCCTGTCCCCCCCCCCCCCCCCCGTTTTTTTCACCTCTGAAGATACCAAATATTTAATCTAAGAAGTAAAGCCCAGGAATACATGCACTTTGTTAACTGTATTCACAATTCTAAAACATTAGCAGTGGTTTGAACAGAGACAATGCTTTCTTAGAAGACTACATATATTAAAATGCAACAGAGGCACACAGATATGCTTGTTTTATAACAATATTTTACTGACCCTGGACCCATACAAATCCACCAGATAATATATTCCTCTGCAATATATTTATACCCTTATCTGAGATTGCATCCAAAACCGGGCCCCTACCTTTCTCCTTTTAGCTGCACTGTACAACCATGTTTAAATTGATGCTTATCATCACTCACATATGTTTTGCATTTCTATTACTTTTCAGGCACACATACACACACACAAGTTTGTACTTATGTCTATCCAGAAAGGCTTTACTCCGTGCATCTGATGAAATGGACTGAATCAATGAAAGCTAAGGCTTCAAATTTCTACTTCCCAGTTAGTGTCAAAGGGGCTACCTCACTTCAGTAGATAGCTATAATTATATTTTTAATGTCCTGCTTCACAAAAGTAGCTGAAATAGTTACTTTTATCTCCTAAAAGCAAGTACCTGAAAGGAAAGGAAAGCCATTGGCCTGTGTTACAGAACACTGTCCTTCTGTCCACCTCATTGTCACTTCAACATCCACAACAGAGTCATCATTTGAACCAAATGGTGTTGCTCCTCCACCATTTTGTGCAGAGGCTACATGCCTGAAACTAAAAATCTAAGAAAAAAATCACAGTCATATCAGGAAAAGAGTGAAGTTCTCTTTTATGAAGTTGTGACGTAAATTTACTATGCTTTTTTTTTTTTTAAGTGCAAAAAGGAATTAAAAACAAGTGAGTAGTTATAACTGGCTGTTTCCAGGTTCTGCCCTAGACTGAGCTCCTCAGAGGGTGAAACCCCTAGCACAACTCACAACTCTGGAGCTCAATCTTTCCATGCTCTAGAGCAGGGGTAGGCAACCTTTCCCCTTTAAGGGCCGAGGGACTTCAGCTCCCAGAAGCCTCAGCCATGTTGGCCAATAGTCCCATGTTGGCCAATAGCTCCTGGGATTCTGGGAGCTGAAGTCCCTCGGCCCTTAAAGGGGAAAGGTTGCCTACCCCTGCTCTAGAGTTATGCCACATCTAACCTTGAGTGAAGTGTCAAGGTGAATTTGTAACTTCTTGCTTTGAGAAGAATACTTGAAATACACTCATCCCTCCCTGTTTGCAGACTTGGTGTTCACAGTCTTGGTCTTTTGCGGATGGCAAGTGGGGGGGGGGACAAAATGGGGTGTGTGTGTTTAAGGTGTGTGTGCCCATTATAACTAATGGGTTATATTTGTGAATATTTGTGATTTTCCCGATTCACGGGATATGTGTGTCCAGAATGGATCCCCTGCAAATCAGGAGGGATGACTGTATATTGAAGGCATCTAAAAATCATTTTTAACCCTTGTATGCTACTGATTTTCCACATATAATGAAGTGAGATGAATTTAACTGTTCAGTAACAATAATTAGGAGTTTTGAGGGAATTAAAAGAATTTTGAACATAATTTCTTAGAGATTTTGCATATCACTGTTCTGGAAATGCTGGTTAGGAATTTAAGGGATAGTAACAGCATAATTACACAAAAACACATTCAGTCTGATTATTATTATTTGCAAATGTATTGACAGCCCAAAAAAGAGTAGCAGAGCACATGCTCTGGCAAGCATTGTTGAATTATTTCTGATATCATTCAGACTTCATCTAATACCAGTTAGACTGGGACAGCAATGGGCTAAATTAGATACAATTGATATATAAAAAGAGGTTGAGAGTTCATGTTTAAAAGCAATATACCTTTACTTAGTCTTTCCCAGATTTAGATCCCTAGACTGTGTTGGAATTCTTTTCAACTTCCTGGGTTTTTCCTCTAGTATGATGCCCATATGTTCAAAGGGGAGGAAGGACTATTTAAACAAAATCCTGGCTGCTGTGGAGAAAAAAAAACCCCAAACCACCAGTAGTAGCTGGTGGCATCCCAGTCCACTCTCTGTGAGTTCATGCTCACAGTGCTGAACTGCGTCCTCAATGAGGTTCAACAGTGCTGAACCCCATCCTCAAAACAGGCTCAGCAATTTAGATAGTTCCTTTAAAGTTCAGACTATAATCTGGAGCAGAATCACCACTCTACTGACATAGGAACATCAACCACTCCCCCAGCAGGTAACTCTCCCTCCCTCCCAAGAGTTGAAAGATTTTGAGATGGGTACATTAAATAGCAAGCAAAATAGATAAGAAACAACATTATAAGGGTAACCATAGTTTGGTATACTGCAGCATTGCCTCAAGATGTAATAACATTGATTAATGGTTTCAGTCATGCTTTCCCATACTATGATCCTGCCTAATCCCCAGAATTTGGGAATGACAAGCTTTTTGAGGTTTTAAGTTCACTACATCGGCTTGCATTTTCCTCATGAAGAGCAATATCTACAGAATCAGTGGCAATTAACACATAAAGCAATTATGCTGAATGCTTTCACCGTCAGAGGTAATTGGTTGGAGAGAAAGGGGCTTTGCAGCCACAATTATTTTCATTATTTGGTTCTCTCTGTCCCTCTCAAACCAACCCGTCTGCCAGCACAGTATTATGAAATAGCAATGTCAAATTCCACCCTATGCATAGTTATTCAAAATTAATAGCACTCTACTAACTGGAAAATACAGCCAAAGATCGGGAGAGGTGACACTAGGCCACCTTAAGCAATGCTGAATCCGGTCCCCTCAATGCAAGGATGTTGGAAATTATTTACAAATAGCCAGTGTGGATTAGTGATTTGAGCACTGGGTGCGAATCGCCACTCTGCCATGGAAACTCACTGGGTGACCTTGGGCAAGTCACACCCTTTCAGCTTCAGAGGACGACAAAGGCAAAACCCCTCTGAGCAAATCTTGCCAAGAAAACTCTGTGATAGGTTCCCTTTAGGGTCACCATAAATCAGAAACAACTTGAACGCACATAACAACAACAAATCCTTCCCTGATGAACTTTCAGTTGGCATTGCAGCTGTGTCCCAGAGCTAGAGGAGGTTTGGATCTTGTGTAACTTAGGGCCTTTGCAGACTGCCAGAAATAGTGCACATTAAATTGAGGCACTGCCCTGGCTCAGTGCTAGGGAATCATGGGAACTGTAATTTATTGTGGCACCAGAGCTCTCTGACAGAGAAGGCTCAATGTCCCAGAGAAAAATACAATTCCCATGACTCCCTAGCACTGAGCCAGGGCAGTGCCTCAATTTAATGTGCACTATTTCTGGCAGTCTGCAAAGGCCTTTAGATCCTGCCTCCAACTCACTCTTCTATTCCTTTTTGGGCTCTTCTCCTAACAGATCCTAGCCAGCAGGGTAGTTTTGCTGGTAGGTTACCCTCCTAGAAGATCTCTAAGATCAACTGTCCACAGAAGGCATTTTTACTGGCAGATAATTCTTACAGCTAATGCTAACAACCTATAGCTGGCACGTTTTTGAGCCAAGAATGCACTGCCTTTTCCACTGTATTTCTAAGGAATGAATTAGCTCCTGATTAAACTATCTAGGATTGAACCTTGGATCATTCTAAACAAGGCTTCCTTATTATTTTCCTATCATATTACAGTATACACAGATTCTCTCACGTTACGAATTTAAAAACAAATGTATCTTGCAACAGCTAATAATTCATGCACCTGATTTTTTTGAACCTTAGCTAAAGGGAAATTCATATCTATTTGGCAAATTGAAGCAAAGGGATTAGGGACTGTTTGAAACAATTAAATTTGGGACTGATTGTCCATTTCTGCCTGCATACATTACAAAGACAGCCAAAGGGAACCCCAAGCTGTGTTAATTATAAACAGTTAAGACAGAATCATTAAATAAATAAAAAAAACCTATTGTGCATATTGCTTGCTTCATTGCTTCCTAACATTTTAAACCCATTTCTTCTCCACTGAACATGCCCTGAATGCATTTTGCAATCTGTGCCTTAGGTTTGTAGAATGACTTTGTGCTTGGACTATTAGAATGTGTTTATACAAGCTTTCCTTTGGAGACTTCCAGCGGTGGCTGGTGGCTTTTGTCTCACTGGGGTGATGAATGCACTTCAGGTTTTAGTCCAATTTTCAATGAAGCTATTCAAGGCAGCAAATTTTATCCCTTACACAGGTTCAGTACCTTGGATAGTTCTTTGAAAGTTCACACACAAACCTGGAGTGTATTCCTTTCATATGTAAGCAACCAGCTGCCACCAGTCTGACTAGCCATGTCCACTGGTTCAGAATGCCCCATGCAAGCTGCTGACTGGGACCCATGATAGGGACTGTTTTTTTCTAGAGTGCAAAAGTTATATTGGCTACTGTTTCATCTTCAGGAGTAATTCAACGTGCTGATTCTAACCTATAAAACCCTATATGACTTTGGACCATGTTATCTACAGGACCAGCAACCTGGTTGTTGAAATCATCCCGAGTGACCCATTGCTGTATCACCAACAGCTCATGTCCGTTTGATGAGAACTCAAGAAACTTTATCACTGGCTGTACCCAAATTTCTGAAACTCTTGACCAAGGAAACTTTTTCTTCCATCTTTATGCATCTCAGGAGAATGAGACACCTGTGTAGGGTGTCTACTTAGACAGCATGGGATGGCCCTGTTCAACCTGCTCACCAAATCTTTAAAAAGTTGCGTTTTAATTTCAATACAATTCAGTAGCCCACCCTTCTGTGCAGTTTCGCTCACCATAGTTTCAGTTACTTTGGTCAGCCACAGTCCAATATAATCAGTGAAAGGTTATAATCCAAAAGAATAATTTTTATAAGCTCTGTGCTCACCTATAACAGTTGCACCACCATGTTGCTTTGAACACCATGTCATATTCTGCCCTACAAAAGAAGAGGTGTCAGGATTGTACCATGCCAGTTGCCCAGGTATGGGAGATGCTGGTGCCATCGCTGCTATTCTTCACTGCACAGCCACATTCAGTGCACTCCAGGTCAACAGTGTTCTAACCAGTACATTATTATCTTTTGTAAAATAGGCATCAGGTCACAAAGTCATATTGATCATGACTCTGCTTAGAAAACAAGAACAGCTTGAACTTGCTGTACTTGCACATTAGCCATCTCCTTAACCACAGTACAGATTTGCCTGGAATTTGAGTGAGATTGAACATGAAATCACTTGTCTCCTACAGTGAATGAAACTGCCAGATGTATATAAAGCCAAGGAAATAATTACATAAAGATAATCTATTCAGATTTCAAAAATCAGCAACTTGCATGCACTGTGAAGTTCTGACTGCTGTCAGATTTTTAGGAAAGTGACACTGAGCTTTAAGAAAGTGACTCTATTTAAGGAGATATTTGGCTATACATCAGAGGTTCCCCTCACTAGTGGAGGTTTTGCATCTATAAGCAGCTCTTCCACTAACGGAAGAAGATAGAGCTGAGCCAACCACATCTGTTTGAATTTTCTTACTGAAACTTCTACATCTCTGATATATGTGACCTTGTTGGTGCTCTTGGGGGTAGTGTGACCTTGTTGGTGCTCTTGGATCTCTCAGCAGCCTTTGATACTATAGATCATGCCATCCTCTTAGATCGCCTGAGAGAGTTGGGAATCGGAGGCACTGCTCTGCAGTGGTTCCGTTCCTTCTTCTCGGGCAGATCTCAGAGGGTGAGGCTCGGGGACAGTTGCTCATCCAAAATCGAGCTTAATTGTGGTGTCCCCCAGGGTGCCATCCTGTCCCCGATGTTGTTTAATATCTATATGAAGCCACTGGGGGAGATCATTCGGAGGCATGGAGCTCGGTGTCTTCAGTACGCTGATGACACCCAGATATATCTCTCCATGACCAGATCATCGTCTCAAGACTTCAGATGGCGTCTCTCCTCTTTAATGACTGTCTCAGAGCGGTAATGGGTTGGATGAGGAAAAACAGATTGAAGTTGAATCCCAACAAAACGGAGGTACTCACAGTTACAGGCCCGAAACCAGATCTGGGAATACAGTCTCCAGTCCTGGATGGAGTCACACTCTCCTCTAAGGACTGTGTTCGCAGTTTGGGGGTACTCCTTGATTCGTCGCTTCACATGACTAGTCAGGTGAATGTGGCGGTCAGGAGTGCCTGTTATCAGCTTCGGCTGATACGCCAACTGCGCCCTTATCTGGACACGAGGGACTTGGAAACTGTGGTACATACCCTGGTAACCTCACGCCTGGATTACTGCAATGCACTCTACATGTGGCTACCCTTGTGCCTAACCCGGAAACTTCAACTGAAGTTGAAAAATTGCTAGGTTCCTTTTGCCTATTTGGTTCTGTTCTTTCTATTGGATTTTTTTTACAGAAATGTTAATGGATGATGCTGTTCCCATCCAGCATAAATCCTTCAAACTCCTTATGAAAGATCTAAAAGTGGTGAAGAAACTTCAGCTACAATGGAACTACTGAAAAACCAAAAAGAAATAAACATCCTTCTCTGTGGTTTCACTTTCCATGGTTTCAGTTACCTGTGGTGAGCCACAGTCCAAAAGTATTACATAGCCTCCCCCCCCCCCATCTGTGGTTTCACTCTATGAATGTTCAGTTACCCACAATCAATCATGGTCCAAAAATATTACAGGTATAGGGTTTGGTACTATATGTGGTTTCAGGCAATCACTGGGGGTCTTGGAACATATCCTGCATGGATAAGGGGGGACTCACTGTACCAGTATTCTTGGAGGAACCCCAAGATCTGAAGAAAATGAAAACAAGGAAGGAAGGAAGAAGAAAAATATAGAAATAAAGAAAAGAAAACGCTCACGAAGGGGGAAAAAAACATTAATAGAAATTCTCTTCTACCAAACAACATCTCTCTTGGTTCTAACACTTTGCTCTTGCCTCCCAATGTCTGCCTCAGGTGTACTTAAGGCAATCCCCTTACTTTGTCTATTGGTAGGGCCAGCACTATTTATACACAGATACAAACTCCCCCCACCCAGGCTCTACAACAGGTATGTGACTTGCATGGTTCTTGAAGTCCTTGGAACTCTGTATGTCTGCCTCAGTGCTTGTTGGATCTATTAAATATCCATGCAAAATGTTTTCAAACACAAGAGTGACTTGCAAAAGCATTCTGGTGTCATTTAAACTCTAAGTGCACAGAGCACCTCTTAGCTTCATGTGACAGCTATAGCATGTCCTTGTAAGTTTGTGTTTGTGTACAATGGGTTTCAAATAGAATCCTCATACTAATGTTTTAGTTTCAAAGTGTTTGACCAGATCTTCCAAGGCATGCTAGCTAGCTGTGACAAGATACCCCCCCCCCCCTCGGCCCAGCGCTGAGTATAGCCTATCAAAAGGTTTTATTCTCTCTTTCTGGGGCAAGCTAAATAAAATAGGAGACTTGAAAGTGTTCCCATAAAACTTGAATAAAACATCACATTAAGCACTACTCCAAGTTCTTCTGCCCTCAGAATCATTTTTAAGCCCTTTTTCCATTAAAGATACTTGGCTTGTGGGATTTGCCATTTTGACAGATAGAGCAAACATATTACAGAGAAATGCTAACTGAAAAAAAATGAGAGGAAATTCAATGGACACATTCAGAGAAGGCTAGGGAATAAACATGTCACACATACATAACAAAGCACAGATAAGAAAACTTAAATACAGGCCTCAAAGTTAACTGTGCTAGGACAACTTTTTTTGCTGCACATGAAAGAAAACTGGAGACCACAGCCAACAAATCAAACTTGGGGTTGGTGGTTATGAGTGATCTCAGATCTCTAGAGTCGCCAGATGGGATTTGGATGCTATGTTTGTCACAGCATTATGGAAAACACAATTTTGGCAGTTATACTTTTACCTACAATGGAAGCACTAAGATGTGCCAGAATGAGTCCCTCTATACAATTATAAAAAGAATCAAATCCAGCCTCATGGTTCTGGGTGTTGACAGAAGAAAGGTGGCTGCATGAGTCCATTGTTGTTCTGCCATATTTATTTAGTGCTCCATATACCTGCAAACAAAGGAGCACAGTGTCTCCGCCTTTTAGATTTCTCTTCCTGTTTTGAGAAAGTTACCCTTCATTTTATTTATTTTTTAATTTGCCAGCTGTTGTGACACTAGACCTGATCCCACTTCTCACATTGCTGTGTTAACACTTGCAGCAATAGCTAACAGGTTACATGAGAAAACCATATTCAGAGCACATTTTTAGAGCTATGGTGCTGTAACGTGAAACAATGTGGGTATGCTCCCTTGCCACTCTCCAAGGTGAAATGGTGGCTAGGTTTTCTCTCTATTGCTCAGGGACAGCCCAGAAGTATAATATGATCAAAAGGGAAATCTGTTGGCCTTGCCCTACTTTGACCTCAGAAAGAGCAGGAATGGAGTTGTCCCTGGCCTTGTGATACTCTTCTGAGGGGTCCTGAGTGAATTGAACAAAAGCAGAGTGTTGACATTAGGGACTGCTTCTCAGGTGGCAGAAGTGGGGTGAAATTTTTGACCAATTTTGTTTTCAAAGGCAGAAACAAGTAAGTTCAGCAATTCTGTGCAGGTTTCAAATATTATTCACAGTTCAGAACTTATTCTATGCAAAATTTGCACATATTTTCCTGCAGAAAATAGTATTTTCTCCACATTTTCTGTACAGGAAAAAAACATTTCTCTGCAAGAAAAATGTTATTTTCTGTTCAGAAAAGGCTGATTTCTGTTCAGAAAATGCTATAGTTCTGGATTTATTTTGCACAAATTTTCATATGGGTTTTTACATAGAAAATAGCATTTCTGTACAGGAAACAGCATTTTCTGCGCAAAAAGTATACTTCTGAGAAGAAATATTATTTGCTATGAAGAAAATGCTGTTTTTTAAAACCACTCCTTCTCCCCAAACTGTGAAGATTCTAGTCAACCCAGGGTTTGTGTCATCAGGGTTTTCAGACACGTGAGAAACATTTTTTTCAACCATTTTCCAAATATTTTTCCATCCCTACAGAGAAGTGAGGTCTTTGAAAACTTGTGCAAAAGTAATCTGCTGCAATTACAATGTTTTCATGCAAAGATCTTAAGCAGGCAAATGCTGACAACTCTAAATCATGATGGTACTACTGCAGATTCTGGCCTGATTCACTAGCCAGGAAAATGCAGGCCAATGGAATAATTATCCCCAGAAGAACATGATACCTAAAAATAAATGAGACCTTTTTATTTAATTCTTTATAAAAATTAAAATTTTGCAAAAGGAATAAATTTACAATATATTTAGAAACAGGATGGAAAGAGCTTGAACTAACGGGACATAGCTTAAACTATCATGCATGATGATAGTTCTTAACTTTCAAAATGGCTGAGAATTATGTGACCCATACCCACAAATGTCGTCAAAAATGGAGATTTGTGCCTTCAGAAGCATCCTGGAGTTGTGATTCTCCAGCTGAAGGAGCTTTGCTCCTCATTTGACACCTTCTTTGGACCCCAAATAATAGCTGGCATGCTGCATTGCAGTTATAGAAATAGTGCAAATTGAGTCCACTTTAACTGTCCTGGCTAAGTGCTAGGGAATCATGGGAATTGTATTTTTTTTTCTGAGACATTGAGCCTTCTCTGTCAGAGAGCTCTGGTGCCACAATAAACTACAGTTCCCATGATTCCTTAGCACTGAGTCAGGGCAGTTAAAGTGGACTTAATTTGCACTATTTCTGGCAGTTTGCAAAGGCCCTATGAGTCCTGAAACAGATGAGCCAAATAGAACAGCTTCCAGCTGCTTTTGGGGCATGGTGTTTAGACAACACGTGCCTGCAAAGTGGCTGGAAACTGTCTGAAGGCCCCCTAAAGTGGCCTGAAGCCAACAGCCAAATGAACAGATTGAATTCACTGCTGCTGGTGACCCATTTGGGACCCATTTGGGACCGGCGTGTTGGCCCGCTTTGGGAGTGGGCTGTCCAGTTGCCGTGGTCCTGGGCCGATCAGGTCTGCAGCGGCCAGAGACTCCTCCTTCTGAGCCATCTGCTTTGGTCCTTAGAGTTACATATCGCTGACATCTCTGTATTCATCTATGGCACTATTGTCATGTTTGCAAATACTTCCCAGAACCCACCTTAAACTCAAGGGAACCGCTCTGTGTGATGAAGGCCTGCAGTGCAGATTAATGGGGCACTTCAGAAAGAAGCATCCAGCTCCCTCCCTTCCCTGAGCAGAAGGAAGACTCTACTTGTTGCCAGTAGTGTCACCAGGGGGTGCGGACCACACCAGGTGACACCTTTACAGGGGTGACACTATGCTGCCGCCCCCCCCCCCCAACACACACATACACATCCTCCTCGACATGCACACTGCTGCATACACAACACAGCCACTCCGCTCATGCTTGCACACCTGCTGGCTCCTACGCACACACACTCCCCCTGGACACAAACACACACACATCCTGCCCCTATTGCAGCTCACCACAAAAACATGCTGCCATGTGCACATGCATGTGGGCAGACACACACATACACATGCTGCCAGCCCCCACACATGCACAGACATGCGAGCATCGTGTCCTCCACAACCTCCGTTGCCCCACGCATACCTGATACCCACCCACATGCAGGTACACACATAAACACACACAAAAGAGTTAAGGTCCTAGTCCTCATGCTTCATAATAAAAGCTTGATTGTATTAGGATTTAATGAGAGTCAAGTTTCTAGTCCTCATACTGAGGTTTGGTTCCAGCCCCCCCCCCATTGATACCAAAGCCTGTGGGTGCTCAAGTCAAGTTAAACACAATGAAACTGTGTTTTTTTAAATATAAAATAGCAAGATCAAGGATATATTTTTTTAATCTATGTATTTTAAAATATGTATTTTCAAGCTGTGGATTGTTGAATCTGTGGATTAAAAAAAAAATCCCTAGATATGGAGGGCCAATTGTACTAAGGATTCTCTGTGTTATGGGAGGCGGTCAAAGGGGGGGGGGTGACACCATGAGTTATCACACTGGGTGACACCAACCCTAGGGACGCCACTGCTTGTTGCACCTGTCAGTGTGTGGATGATGGGTGTTGCAGTGATGCTCTTTGTCACCCAGCAGAATCTGCAGGACAAGCTGGCTGCTGTGCTCCACAGCCACTTTGTAACTCTTGCCATCAACTGGCTCAGCTTCCCTTCTTCAGGATCCTGTCTTCCTTAGTCAAGAAGACACATTGTAAAGTCCAACAGCATAGTTTTATTAATGCATATAAAAGTAAAATAAGATAACTAAGTAAAATCCATTGTGATGAACTTGTCCAGTTCAGCCATGAAAGATTACATCTTTAACAATCCCAAAACTTAGGATCTCCAACTTGTTGCAGTTAAAACCACTGCTTCCAGCCACACACGCACTCACATCTTGAACAATAACATTCTAGACAAAGGCTTCTCTAGGCCCTTCTCATACTCCACCTTCTAGGTATTAACCTTATGTTAACTGGATAATGCCTGTATGATGTATGTTAACCCAGCCTCTTGCTGTCCATCATCCACCACGTGACTATCTTTCCCAGCCTAACGATGCTTACCTTTTGATATCACTTGCTACCCATAACAAAGTCTGTGTCCATGAGTTGTATCTTTGGGAAAGTCGATGTTTACATCTGTGTAACCACCTGGTGTTAGATTCACTTAGTTTTTCTAGTTGTTGTTCTCATGAGGAAAACTTCCACACACACATCTCTACATTTCACCTTTGACTGTATATCCCATCCATATCCTAACAGCACCTTGGCTTGGAGAGGGACAGGGCTAGTCATCTCTTTCTGAAGTGTCCCATGGACTAATATCACAGACCTTCTCATGGAGTGGCTCCTTCATGTTTAAGGTGGGTTCATGGGGTCAATTCCACAGGGCATTCATAACTACATTTACGTTGTCACAAATGAGATGTAGGATCTCCACCAATATTTTTATCAGGCCAGAGTTGACCTTCCATTTTCATAGAAAATGTGTAGGCATGGCCTGCAGGAACCTGGTCTGGGCATAGAAAGTGGTATTGCTGTGTCCTCCCCTGGCTCTCTGCAAATAACTATCCCATCATAAAAGTCTGGAATCGAAACCCTGTGTCCTTAGCAGTAAGTATCAAAAAGATGATACTTCTGCTCCCACCTCTTTCACAGGCTTCTTGTTTTTAATGACAAAATGTCAGGTTAGCTACAACGTGGCCTTCTCCTTTTTAGGGACAAGTATGCCTGTTGAATTTGTCCAGGACAGAGGGTTTATTTATTATTTATTTATTTCAGTTATATCCCACCTTTCTCCCAAAACGGGATCTATGCTGTGTGACAATAATGTCCTGTTTTTGACAGTAACTGAATTCACAATTCTCATCATAAAATGGATGGAAAGACGAAGGCTTTCACAGCCGGCATCCATAGGTTTTTGTGGGGTTTGGCGGCTGTGTGGCTATAATAATAATAATAATAATAATAATAATAATAATAATAATAATAATTTATATCCCGCCCCTCTGCAGAGCAATCGGGGCGGCTTACAACATTAAAATTTCCATACAGATATATTAATACAATCTAAACAGAATATAAAAATCCCAAATCCCACCCGTCCTTTTCTAGAAGAATGTATTCCTGATGTTTTTCACCTGCATCTGTGGCTGGCATCTTCTCTGAATGGATGGAAAGAATTTGAGATGAAAGAAAGAAATTCTAAAGTAGGAGAAAATGCGACTGGCAGATTTCCTCCATGCATAGTGATGTCAGGGAGGGTCCAAGCCAGCCCTGTGGGTTCAGCAGAGAAGAAGCCGCTTCAGGGAGCTCATTTCCAAATTCCTTGCCAGGAAGAAAAATTGTAAGCTTGAGGGCATGGACTGTCTTATTGCTGATCTTTTTAAGCTGTTCTGAGAGCTGTTTTTTTTTTTTTTAAGCTAAGAAGCAGGGAAAAAAATACTAATGCAAAGAAGGAAGAGTGAAGATTGCCACACCAAAAGAATCCTATTTCCAGTGATTGGGAAATGAATAAAGCCAGGATTATTCAATGTCTGGGAATAAATAAATAATTGAATCATCATCATCATCATCATCATCATCATCCACAGAGAGATCTGTCAAGAAGGCAAGGTGAGGAATAGTTATATGAATAACTTCCAGCTGTCAGCCAAGTGAAGCACTTTGAAGTGATATTTTTTTACTTTTCCCCTTCTCTTTATAATTCAAGGCAAGTAGAAGCAAAAGGAAAGTCAACTGGAGAAATAAAAACACACTGATGGACTGTGACATTGCTTCTGTTCGTATGTCTACCTCACTGACAATCGTCGGTTATTAAACTGTGATGTTTGAGGGAGCCGTTTGCAATTGCCTTGGCTTTGAAATGCATTCATCAGAAAGTATGCCGTGTAAAACCACAGAAACACCTCATGTCTGGAATCTTTCATGAAACCTGCTCCAAACATTTAGCAGTAAGAGGGGAAAGTGAGGCTATTGTATTCCTTCACCTTGTTAAAATGGACCTTATTAAAATGACCTTCCTATTTTCCATTCAGTGTGTTGGCTTCACACTTGAGGGGAGCTTTACACAAGATGTTCTCAGTGTGCATCTTTTGCTCATATGGGAGTTCCCCCTGCCATTTGGCCCTGGGTACCCAGTCACCCCATAAAGAAAGTGAAAGGCATGGAGAGTTGTTCTTCCTCTCCTTGTGCCTGTCTGTAGTCAATAGGTGAATGCAAGGGCCGAGGGACTTCAGCTCCCAGAATCCCAGGAGCTATTGGCCAACATGGGACTATTGGCCAACATGGCTGAGGCTTCTGGGAGCTGAAGTCCCTTGGCCCTTAAAGGGGAAAGGTTGCCTACCCCTGATGCACAATAACAGCAAGGATGAGAAGCAAAAGAGTCAGGAAAGAGCTAGGAACTGACATTGTCCTTCTGACCACATTGCACACCCAACAATGTTAAGTGTGTGGACACTACCCTGTATGCAATCTTATTACCGTCCAGATGATGTTGGGCTGCAGCTTCCATTAGCCCTAGCTGGCAAACCACTGGTGAGGGATGGTGGGAACAACAGACCAACAACATCTAGAGCAGGGATAGGCAACCTTTCCCCTTTAAGGGCCGAGGGACTTCAGCTCCCAGAAGCCTCAGCCATGTTGGCCAATAGTCCCATGTTGGCCAATAGCTCCTGGGATTCTGGGAGCTGAAGTCCCTCAGCCCTTAAAGGGGAATGGTTGCCTACCCCTGATATAGAGCATCACAAGTTGCCCATCCCTACTCTTTGAAGCTTGTAACACTATGGCTGCAGCTAGACTGCAGAATTAAAGCAGTTTGACACACCATTAACTGTCATGGTTCAATGCTATGGAATTCTGGGATTTGTAGTTTGGTGAGATATTTAGCTTCCCCTATCAGAGAGCTCTGGTGCCATGACAAACTACAAATCCCAGGATTCTCTCTCTCTTTTTTTGCATTTAGGATGCTAAATACCTATAAAACCAGCATTCATTTAAAAAGCAAGCTTTTCCTTTTTGCACTCAGTCTTGCAAACCTCTTCTGCCCAAGAGGGCTGGTGCCACACCAAACTGCAAATCCCAGGGTTCTGTAGGATGTAGCCAGGGCAGTTAAAGTGGTGTCAAACTGCATTATTAGTACAGTGCAGATGCACTCATAAATCTAAATTGCACTGGAGAAATAATGCAGTTTGACCCCACATTTAAGTGCTGTAAGTTTTGTCCTATGAGATCCAGGGATCTGTAGTTTTGCAAGCTTTCTCTGGCCCAAGAGAGCTGGTGCCTTACCAAACTGCAGATCTCAGGATTTTGCAAGATGGAGCCATGAAAGTGGTGCCAAACTGTAAAAACAATGTAGTTTGACCCCAAATTTAAGTGTCATAGCTCTATTTTATAGGATCCTGGGATTTGTAGTTTTGCAAAGTCCTTAGCCTTCTCTGCCAAAATCCCAGGATATAGGATAGAGCTGTGGCAGTTAAAGCGGTGTCAAAGTGCATTATTTGCACAGTGTAGATGCACAGTTAGGTCTAATCTGATTGTAGAAACTATGCTGCTCATTTTTAAAGCTCTGACTTTGGGATGATGGAATTTGTAGCTTAGTAAGGTCCTTAACCTTCTCTGTCTGAAAATGCTGGTGCTACACCAAACTGCAAATCCCAGGATTTGGGAGGATGGAGCCATGGCAGTTAAAGTGGTGTCAAACTGTATTGTTTTTGCAGTGTAGATGCACTTTTAGTCAGTTGTGTTGATCTCTTTACACACCAAGTAGATGAAAACTTGTTTTTTTTTTATTAAATTATACATATACATAACACAACATAACAAAACAGCAGCCCTGGTGGCGCAGTGGTTAAATGCCTGTACTGCAGCCACTCACTCATAGACCACAAGGTTGTGAGTTCAATACCAGCCAGGGCTGAGGCTTGACTCAGGCCTGCATCCTTCCGAGGTCGCTAAAATGAGTACCCAGCTTGTTGGGGGGCAATCAGCTCACAGTTGTAAACCGCTTAGACATCCCATAGCGTGATATGAAGCGGTATATAAATAAGCTGCTTTGCTTTTTTTTGCTTTGCAAAACCTTGTATCTTCTTCATTATCTTCCATTATTTTCTTAATCAATGACGTATTATTATTTCTATACCTTCCATTTAGAGTTATCTGATTCTCTAGGTATATACAAAAGAACAGAAATATTATGTATTTCCCTGCTGTTGACGTTTCTAATATGACTTTAGTTTTCACACCTCTTATTGTATTCTTTCAGTTGCTTTAAGTTTTAACTCCTGTATTTTCTTTTGCTTCTTAGTTATAAATTGTCTTTATTTCCATCGTTCTTCACAGTGTTTTCTTAATTTTTCCCAATCTGTATTTATTGCGTTTTTTGACTTTTTCTCTATCATTTTTGTCAGCCTATCTAACTCAATGTTATCCAAAGATTTTAATAGCCATTCATCTATCGTCGGAAGCTCCTTTGTCTTCCATTTTTGTGCAATAAGGATTCTGGCTGATGTTATCATGTACAATATTGTGTCACTATGTTTTTTAGCTTTTATGTCCGTAATTTTATTAGTCATATTTAGCAGATATATTTCTGGTAACATTTGAAATTTTATATTTAGAATCTTTTCAATTTCTATATGTATCGCCACCCACAGTTCTTTAATTTTTGGACATTGCCACCACATGTGAAACTTGTTTTAAAGACATAGAAAACTGTTATAAGGGAGGATGATGGAAGATGCAATCCTAAAATATCTGGATAAGAGATATCTGGATAAGAGATATCTGGATAAAAGAACAGAGAAAAGAGTATGTACAAAAGGTGTGGCAAGTGTTTTGTAACTTATTTATAACTATTTGGGGAAATGCTGGAAAGATCACAGTTACAGCAGGACTTGAGTGGAGGGAAGTCAATGCCTGTGTGGTATATGTCTTTTTGGATGAATGAGATGTCAGTCTTTGTATTTTTGTATTTCAGCTAATACATTTTTTAATTGGATGATGAGATGAATAAAAAAATATCTGGAAAAGATAGATAGATAGATAGATAGATAGATAGATAGATAGATAGATAGATAGATAACCACACTGTCTCTTTTCCTCTGTTTTATTAGCCTAGCATAGTGGTTTGGGTCTCAGACATAGGAGACCCAGGTTGAATCCCTGCTTGGCCATGGAAATCTACCAGGTGGCCTTGGGCAAGTCACACTCTCTCAGCCTCAGAGGAAGACAAAGGCACCCCCTCCTTGGAACCAATTCTGCCAACCTACAATAGGTTTGGCCTGGGGTCCTCAAACTATTCAGAAGAAACTGTTCAGAAGGGATTTGCCTTTACCATCTTCTGAGGCTGAGAGGGTGTGACTTGCTGAAGGCCTGGCAGTGGGTTTCCCTGGTTGAGCAGGGATTCAAGGTAGCATTGTATGTTGTATGTATGTTGTCTGCTGTGTAAGCCTGGTTTACAGTGTTGTGATCTCTGAGCTGTGCAAATGTTTCCCCAAGATGTATTCAGAAGGGATTTGCCTTTGCCATCTTCTGAGGCTGAGAGGGTGTGACTTGCTCAAGGTCAGGGAGTGGGTTTCCCTGGTTGAGCAGGGATTCATTGACCATCTCATTAGCCAGAAGCAGGCGCATAGTTCCCATTGAAATACTGGTAAGTTTGTTGATTTAACTTTACTTGTTCTTCATTTTAAATATTGTATTTGATCCTGTTTTGTTTTTTGTTTTTTTATTTCAAAATATGATATGTGCAGTGGACATAGGAATTATTTTTTAATTTTTTAAAATTATTATATTTATTTATTTATTTTACTCTGGCCCTCCAATGGTCTGAGGGACGGCGAAACCGGCCCCCGGCTCAAAAAATTTGAGGACCCCTGTTTTAGTATGACAGCAGCATGCAATTCCACTTTAACAGCCATGATTCCATCCTATGGAATCCTAAACTTTGTAGTTTAGTGAAACACTAGAGCTCTCTGGCACACACCTCTAAATACTCTTTCCTAGACTGCAAATCCTGGGATTCCGTGGCCATTAAAATGGAATCATAGCGCTCTAATTGTGTAGTGTGACAGGGCCCCCCGTTTGTCCATTTCACTCAATGCCCTAATATCAGCCAGTGTCCAAACAGTTGTATGTTTTAGTCAGTGCTCAGACCATACCAGTATAAAATGATCAGTCCACAATTCCTCCCTTTCAGTGAAAAAACGATTGTAAGTTAGTCCTTGCCTATTGTGAAAAATGATTGTTTGGGGTTCCCAGTCATTTACAGGAGCTGTACCCGCATGGGGTCCCCTTTATTTTGAAAATCGGCTCAAAGTTAGCCATGAGGTAGCATGGGCAGTGGAGTCTAAGGCCAGGTGGTACATTGACATAATGTTTCTCCCTCTCTCTCTGTGCAAATGCACATATGTATGTGAAGCTAAGTGCGTATCACTCAGCATAAATGACCTTTCTGTTGTCAGGATAAATGCAACCTTTATGCTCTGTCTCAAGGCATATCTATCTGCACTACAGATATCTGCTTTGTTGGTTTCTCCTTTACCACAAGGAGCTCTGAGAACTCCAGTTCTCTGGGGACAGCTAAGCCTAAGAACCTGTCAAAGAAAATTCTCAGTGCCCTCATCAAACATCCCCAGGTTTCTTTATTGGAAGCCAAAACATGCAAAACCAGCCTAAAATGGATAGCATGTTTTTATTGCAGGTAGGATCCAAGAATGTTTCCCTATTTGTCTTTTCAAATAATTTCTAGGCTTGGCCAAAACGCAAACACAAAACAAAACAGAAGTTTAAAAGGAGAGAATGTGATCTTTCACTTCAGAGTGCTTTTCTTCTGTCTCTCCCTCTTTCTCCTCTGGCCTTTTTTCCTCAGCTGGGAAATACTGTAGTTTAGAAAGATGTAAGAACACATGAGGAAGATAATTTTCTTTGAAATATCAACATGCTTTGAAACATGTTCACTTTTATCTTTCTGAACGGTGGCATGGCTCAGAAAGACTATGGAGTGATACCTGAAGTAATTTCCTCTTCCTTTCATGCTCCCCAGAGTGAAAGAGGACTGTGAGACCCTGAGCCCTTCCACACTGCACAATTATAGAACTATGATTCCATTTTAACTGCCATGGCTGCATCCCATGGAATTATGGGTTTTGTAGTTTAGTGGGGTACCAGAGCAATTTGGCTGATCTCTCTCTCTGTGTGTGTGTGTGTATGTACCTTCAAGTTGTCATTTTGTCAATTTTTTTTTGCTTGTCAAATATTTCATAGGGTTTTCTTAGGCAAGGAATGCCCCAAAATGGTTTAGCCATTTCCTTTCTCTGGAATATATCCTACTGCACCTGGTATTTGTTGGCAGTCTCCCATTCTAAGCATGGCTGGGCCTGCTTAGATTCCAGGATCAGGTGAGATCTAGGAGTTTGTCACATTACTAAAACCCCCAACTTATCCCTGCCATGTTTAAGTCTATTACGGGATGCAGTCAAGTATTATCACATGCAAAATGCTGCCAATGCCACCACCTGATTTCATCCCGCCTAAAACCCACCTACAAGCTGTGGTCAGATGGCCGAACTGCAAAGCCGGGAGCTTCCCAACTTTGCAAATCGGCCATCTGAGTGCGGCTTGTAGGCGGATTTTAGGTGGGATGCAGTCAAGTGGTGACATCGGCAGCATTTTGCATGTGATAATACCTGACTGCATCCCATAATAGACTTGAACACGGCAGGGGTAAGTCGGGTTTGTTTGTAATGCAATAAACTCCCTTGTTCCCTTCCCTAAAATGAATACTCCATAGGATAGAACAAGGCATTTTATGTGGAATCGTGGTGCTATAATTGTGTGATGCAAGAAGGCCTGAGGTGTTCTTCCCTTTAGGAACTAAACTCAACCTTGAGGTTTTGGGCCTGGGTGCCACATCCAACGTGAAAGACACTACACATATGGAAAAGAAGACTAACATGCAAGCACAGATAGGCAACCTCTCTCTCTGGCCAGAAACCTCCTTCAATTGTCATCTCTGATCAGTGACTGGTGGTAACAGATAGTCACCATAGAGAAATACAGAGATGGAAACTGTCTCCATTATTTTTCCATTACACATCTACTGTGCAAGGATGTGAACCTGAATCCACTTATTAAAGCCAACTGGATTAGACTAACTAATTACATGAAATTCACCTGATGCGTTGACTTACTAGTTCCCATTGATTCAAGAGGTCTATTGCTGTAGTTCAATTGGGGAAATTAGAAGCCCAATGGTCAAAAGCCAAGGTATCAGTCTGGGAACCCAAACTAATGGGGGGGGCGCACACAGAAAAGTAGTCTAGATTGAAGAACAGGGTAGAATCTCTGAGCTGGTTGAGATGTCTCTCACAGAATAGGCAAGCTACATTATTTCCTGCAGGTGTTGAGCCTTTACTGCCTGTTTTACCATGGGAGGCTGATTGTTCAGTGCAAACAGTTGGGGCCACACTAATTGAAATACAGGTGTGCCAATCTTCTCCTGCAAACACTCTAGTCCTCTGAGTATGTTCAAGAAAGATCCAACATCTATTCTTACTGCAAATGACAACTAGATTCAGGCCTGGGCTAACTAGTGTTGCAAATGCAGAGGTGTATTCCTAGTCTAAAAAAGCAAAAAATGGGACAGCACCGCAAACAGGATAAGAGGAAAATCCAGGTTTGAGAAGAACAATTTATTGTAGGCAAGAAATGATTTGTTTCACTCATCATCTGGATTCCTCCTCCCTTTCCCCTCTGACTCCCTTAGCAACAATATATTGAACAGACCATGGAACTGCCATTTTGGCTGAATGTATAAATGTCAACATTATTTTAGAGTGATGGATTGCATCCATCAGAGTTTAAAAAAATAACAATGGGATTGCAGGAGACAACTATAATATACCTATATTTGCACACACACACACAAACACATTTTGTGCATTCTAATAGGTTTTGGCCTTAGAGACTGGGATGCCTTTCTGCACACTGTTGCTTCAACCTTTCAGAAATAATTGAACAGCTTAGTAATAAAATATTAACAATTCTGCTGTTTGAATGCAAAACTTTAACAAGGAGAGGGGAATTGGAGGGGAACACTAGGGTATTTCTTGCGTCTGTTTAGAAACAGCTCCAAATTGATCTAAATGAGCTTCATTCCATACATTTATGCAGTTTTGTCAACATTCATGCACTGAACAGTGAACAATGTCATCCAATCCTCATTTCTTGATGAATGTGCCTGTATGATACACAATATAGCAACCAACATGGGCATTTGACACTGAAAGATACAGCATACAAAGTGGTCCTAAGTATAACTGAATCCCAGCCATGTTTAAAATGTCACAGCTGGAGTTGAAGGGTAGGTCTACACTGGCCTGAATATCCTGGGCTGCTCCCAGAGTTTTCTGGCCCAGAAGGTACCCTGAATTCCTCCCTCACCTGGGCACTCCAGAGCGATGTTCGGTGGCTGTCTACACATGCATCCCATTTTGCCACCTGCTGCCACTGATACGAGTTGCTCCTTCTGAGGTTGAAAACGAGGCACCCAGCATCAGCCATATGGCTGGGCACCTTGTTGTGACCTCAGAGGGAGTGAATTGTGGCAACGGTGCCAGCATTGGGCAACACACCAGGATGCTGTGGTGATATCACTCCAGAATGTTCCAGATTTTCCTGGAAGATTCAGAGCAAATGTTGAGTTTTTTAAAAACCTGATTATGGCAGGAATGGCTTGGATTCGACTTTCCCATGTGATGTGACGAGAAGGATTTGGCTTTCCCACATGATATGAAGACAGTCCACTCTCAAACTGGGCCTGTCCACTTGCTATTTCAGAGGTGGGGGAAAATGTTGCACAAGGAAGTACTGGAAACCTCCTTCTATAATGCCAAAGAACATAGGGCCTAAGCAGAGCAAGGAAGGGGAGGGGCAGCCTCACGCTGGGCGCCCCAACCCCTTCCTGAATACGTCATCGGAGCACCCATTGCTCCGCGCGACCGGCGCTCCGACTACGTACTTCCGCTGCAGCGTCCGTACATGCTGTGGCGGAAGAGACGCCGAAGGTGCGCCCAAGGCCTCTTGTGGCACACCTTCGGCGTCTTGTGGAAGGAGTGCTATTTTAGCGCTCCTCCCAGGGCCTGAGAAGCTGCGTCTTGGGGCCTACGAGTGCGGCTACCTCGGCCTCAATCTGCAGCTTCCCGAGGTGGCACATGGCCGCCTGTCTGCTTAGGCCCATACTTAATCTGGCACAATCCCCAGTTATTTTATGTTATGAGTAAGGGGCTTATTGCACCCTCAAAAAACCCAGCTGCTCCCCAACAGGATACATGCATGCAAGTTGCTGCCAATCACCACATGCAAGTTGCTGCCAATTCCGCCAGTTAGCTGCATCCCAGGTCCCACGTGTGCGCTGTGGAGGCCTTTTTTCAAAGACAGCAAGCTCCCAAATGTGAAAAAAAGGCCTCCAAAGCACTCCTGGGACCCGTGATGCAGCTGGGATGCAGCCACCTGTCAGACTCAGTGGTGACTTGTATGTGGTAATACCTGCCTGCATCCTGCCAGCCGGCTGTATCCCATTGGGGAGCAGCTGGGTTTTTTGATGGTGCAATAAGCCCCTAACTCATGGTGTCACCCCCCCTCATTGACCTCCTCCCATACTACACTATACGGAATCTTTAGTAATGTTTTTTGTACTAATGTTACTTATAAATTATAATTTCCATACATCACTATATGTAATCCCAGTAGTTGTGACATAAACAAATAGCAAAATCAAAATTATACTTTTAAATTAAAATCTCAGCCTAAATGTATTTACATGTACATAGTTCCATGTGGTGAAAGTGAAAATTTTGTAAGATGTGACATTTTAAATGAAAATGTTAAAAGAATTAAAAATATTTTTAAATATATGTAAAACCTGGTGCCTCTCCTTTCTCCTCTCACTGAGCCATTTCTCACTCAGCCCATCTCTACAGTGTTGTGGCGCAGTGGTTAAATGCCTGTACTGCAGCCACTCACTCACAAACCACAAAGTTGTGAGTTCAACCTCACCCAGGGGCTCAGGGTCAACTCAGCCTTGCATCTTTCAGAGGTTGCTAAAACAAGTATCCAGCTTGTTGGGAGCAATTAGCTTACAGTTGTAAACTGTTTAGAGACTGCTTAGAGCAGTATGAAGTGGCATATAAATGAAGCTGCTATTGCTATTGCTATGCAGGTGAACACCAAAGCTTGTTTCTGATAAAAGGCAGATATTTTGGGAGCAGTGGTGTCACCCTCCCATTACCTGGTGCAGCCTGCACCCCCTGCACCTCCTAGTGATGCCCCTGCTCAGATGAGCTGCTCAGATCCAGCTCATCACATTTCCTCTCTGCCTCTGACACTACATTCAAATATTAATTAACATGGTTATTTACTCTCCTTGGCTTTAGGCAACATCCTTCCTCCTGTCTTTGTCCCTCAATGGCCATCATTAAAACTGAACTTAATAATAACTTAATAATAATTAAATTAATAATTAATAATACAATGATTAAGAATTGTATTCTATTTTTAAACAAATTATTTGTTTTAATATTGTAATAGTTTAATTCCATTTTAAGTTTTTGTAAGTTAATTGTACTGTGTTTTCTAGACTAAGCTGCTTTGAGCCCCAATTTTGGGAGAAAAGTGGGGTATTAATAAATATAAGAGGGTCCTGGAGGCTGGCTGCATGCAGCAATGGCAGGGAGGGGCCCAACATTTGATGAGCCCCAATGGGATGAGGCCAGGGGGCAGGGCAAGAGGCAATTTAAGGTCAGCCCTACTCTCCATGTAAGGTTAGGTCTGCCCACAAGGGCATCATCCATTATTCTGTTTGGGAGTAGGGCAGGAATGGGAGAGTGCACCTGTCTTATGACGGAATTCCTTTCCTTAGCTGAGGGTTTCCCGTAGCACCTGAGAAAACTGAGGGCCTGGCCACAGCCTTGTTTTTTCTCAATACTGAGATTGACACCATTCATCAGCATTGCAGACTCCCGATGTCTAAATTGACCGACGTAAGTAACAGGGTGTCATCCTTCATAACGTAATAAGGCCACCCTCAAGGAATTCCAGGAGATCATCAACCATTTGAATTTCGCATGCAGGGTGATGGCCCCAGGGAGAGCCTTTTTGCGGTGGCTCTGTGGGACCATAGTGGGTGTGTGCAAGCCTCATCACCAGATCAGGCTGATTCGGGAGATCTGGGAGAATTTGGAGGTCTGGAAGGAATTTTTAGTGCCTTTTAATGGGGTATCCTTTTGAAGGGATGAGCTTTGCATCAGGGATGCCTTAAAGGTATCGTCAGCTACAGCAGGGTCCTCTGGCCTCTGGGTTTGTGGTCTATTTTCAGGGGCACTGGTGTGCCTACACATGGCCCAAGAATGGGGCACTGCAGGTATATTGTCAGATCTCACATTCCTTGAATTCTTTCCAATTGTGGTGGCAGCATGGATCTGTGCAAAGGAGTTGGCTAACTCCTCTGTCCACTTCTGGTGTTACAATGTCCACAGTCCACAGTAATTAATACACTGTCCTCCAAATCCCCAAGGGTCATGTATTTGGTAAGGACATTTGTTTTGCACTGCCTACGCTACAACATCCTCTTCAGAGCTTGTCACATGCCTGGGGTTGACAATGGGATACTTGTCTCTCTCTCCTGACAGCAAATGGAGCATTTCAGGCAACTAGCCCCAGAAACAGATCCTTCTCCAGTACCAATGCCAGGAGACCTGTGGAATCCTGGAGGAGTGAGGTTATCCAGGCCATAAGTCTGTCAATTGCTCCCAGCGCCAATAATAGTTGCCGAAGTGCTGGTAGAGATTTCGAATGCTTTAGGTCGGTGAAGGGGCTCTAAGACATTTGGCCCATACCAGTTGATCACATACTCCACTACTGTGTGGCACTAAGGGGCAGGGGCTTCGGCCCACAGCCCATCAAGACCAGGTTATTGGCACTGGCCTTTGTTGCTAGGGTGCAGGGATACTTAAGACAACACAGGAGATTTTAGGATGTGCAAAGCACTGGAGGGATGGAGTAGACAACGAGGCTGCCAGGAAGACACCCGGGAACCTTTTTCATCCCAGATATTAAGAGGTCTGTGGGAGCTTTGACCTGGCCCCTTCTATGCTGAAGCCTTGACAGCATTCTTCAGGGCCTTGGAGGTCAGTGAACTGGTCGTGGCATTGAAGCTGGACACATCCAGAAAGGCCTTAGAACTGATGACTTAATTTTTTCAGGGAAAAGAGTGAAGCTGAGAATCCAGCACTCCAAAACAGGCCAGAAGGGCAAAGGGATGTTAGTCGTAATAGATCGCTGCCCCGAAAACTCCTTATGCCCAGTTACAGCACTGCAGGGTTACATTAAGCTTAGAGGGACACACCCAGGGCACCTTTTCTGTCATGCAGATCTCACTCCCTTTACCAAATATCAGTTTTGGAAGATAATATCTGAAGCACTGGGCAGGATGGGACTTCTCAGGGCCCATTTTGGTACTCACTGATTCTGCATTGGGGCCACTTCTACAGCAGCAGTAATGGGACTGGCTCCACAGTCCATCAAGCCAATTGGCTGCTGGAGATCCACAGCCTATAAAAGGTATGTCCGCCCTCTTAAGCGCTAACCAGTTTTTGTTAAGATTCCAGGTGCAGCACAGGATAGTGGAGGATCCTGATCTGTGGGCACAGCATGGTTTACCAGGCAGCACAGTAAGCCAAAAGTGGCCCAGTGGGTGCCCAGCTGGGCCTAAGTGGAGTGGCAACAGTGGAATGGTTCAGTAGAAGGGGACTGAAGTGGAATAGACTTCTGCCGCTGCTGTTTGCACTGGCCCTCCCCCTGATGTACTGGTCATCCACTTGGGTGGGAATGATCTGGACTCGAGGAAAGGCAAGACCCTCGTGGTGCAGGCCCTGGGCAACGTGCACCATGCCAGATGTGGTGCTGCTGTGGTCAGAAATTCTGCCTCAACAATGTTGGAGGGGTAAGGGGAACCCATGTGCTATTAAACTGGCATGGAGAAAGGTGAACTGGATTATGTGCAAAGCCATGGGGTTGGGCCATTTCATCCCACACCGGGAGATTGTGTTCCACCATAAAGAGCTCTATTGGGCAGACAGCGCACAAAGGAGGGTAATTCTCTATTCCTGGAAGATCTGCGGGAGGGTGTGAGCGCTGTATTGGTAGGCCTGATAGAAGAAAGGGACTAGGCAGATGCCTGTCCCTTGTCCATGGCAGATAGTGGTGAGAATGGAAGCGTTTCAGCATACACACCCCCTTGTGGTGTAGGTAGAGCTCTGGAACCACCTCACTAAGATTCCCACCACCCACAGGTGGAGAAGAACTTGACCCTTGAGGTTGACTGGGGTTTCACCCCCACTTCTAAAGTTATACGGCTTGGATGGGGGTGCCTGGAGGTGCCTTCCACTTGAGGTCTGGCCAGGGGGCAGTCCAGTCAAACGGAATGCCCCACAGGGGCAGATGTTTAGTCCAAGGGAAGGCTGGGGAGGTAGTCAGGGAATGACACCTGGCCCCAGCTGATCCCACCTCAGGTCATTCCCCTTTTTGGTCTCCCAGGATTTGGTAAATGTAATTAATTAGGTCCTTGATTAACCCAACTTCCTTGTCTGCTCTCATTATTCCATGGTGTTCCATCAATGATAATGATAATGATAATAACTGAATTTAATAAGAAGTAGCTAGAGCAGGCCCTATTTATATGGGGAAGTGAAGGACCCATCTCCAATGGGGCATCTATGTTGTCAGGGTTTCTTTCTTTCTTTCTTTCTTTCTTTCTTTCTTTCTTTCTTTTTCTTTCAGAAGGATTTTGGAAAGAATACGTCAGAATCATATTCCTGCAGGGGAACCTTAACTTTTGAGAGTGGATTATTTGTTAATTTAACTTTGGGACTTGATTTTACAGCATGGACAAAGTGATCTAGCTTGATTCTGTTGGCAAAATGTGCCTGTTACGCCACCTAAATTCACCATCAGACCAAAAAGCACAAGATCTTCCTGAAAGATCACTGAACCCTGACAACATAGAAGCCCGTGGCTTCATAAAGGACAGGGACAGAGACAGATTGCAAGGAGAAAGACTTTGTAGTTGTAAAAGAGAGAAAGGAAATTTTATTGCCTTCCCTCATTGCCTTTGATTGCATGGGCTTTCTCATTGGGCTCATTCCCACTTGCATTTAAACCAGTTTGCAAGTTGCATTGACACTGGGTCGCTGAATTGATTCAGGCCAATATGTAGTTCCCACTATGGAAGCAAATTATTTCATTATTCCATGAATTTGTGTCTTTTTCTATGCGATTGTCATTCCCACTAGATTTGTGCCACTACAAAATGCATGCTCGGTATCGAATGCAATCAATCCATCCCAGACTTTTTTTTAATGTCAATCATATGATGCACATCTACATGTCATTGGTGATGCAAGGAAGGAGGGAAAAGGGGGAAGGGAGGGCTGTTAAGACCGTCCAGGAAACAAATATATATGGAGGATGTCCCCAAGTCAAAGCCCAAAACACTGCTAGGAATGTCGATGCATGCCTCTTAGTCCTGCTCAAAATGAAGGGCATTTCCATACCAAAGCCCAAAGCTCCCCTAGGAATGTCAGTGAGTAGTTCTTAGTCCTGCTCAAAATAGAGAATCTTCCAGAGGGGAATATATATATTCTTGGAAAGGTCAACACATGGTTCTTAATTGGAGGACTTTCTAGGGAAAAATAATAATGAATAGAGGATGTGCCCAAATCAAAACCCTCAAAATCATTCCTAGGAAGGTTGATGCAGTGCTTCTCTGAGTGATGCTCAGAATGGAGGACATTCAGAGGAGTATGTAGGATGTGACCAAAATAATAGCTGAAAGCACTCATATAGATATGCATGCTTCTTAGTGCTGCTGAAGATGGAGGAGAGGGGCTTTTTGCAATTCCTCCTGGAGAGGAGGAGTTTGAAATGGAGGGTAGGTCCTGGAGAAAGAGGCCATTGGGTCCCCTTGGACCTCTCCCCAGAGGTGAGGGTCTCTGCGCCTGCCCTTGGTCCCTGTTTGTTTGGGGAGCCTCTAGGGGGGTGCTGTAGGGTGTGGGGTGGTGTTTTTGGGGGGATCACTGGCACTGGGCTGGCAGAGAGGGAGGAAGGGGGCTGGAGTGGAAGGGAGTTGTATGTGTATGGAGAGGGGTCTTTTGCCAGGGGGAGTGCCATCCTTGAAAGCCTCCCAATAGGTGTTTGGAAGGGAAAGGGCCCCCCACCTCTCTCTCTCCCTCTGAAAGTGCCACAGGGTAAGGAGAGAGAGAGAGAGAGAGAGAGAGAGAGAGAGAGAGAGAGAGAGAGAATTGCGAGTGATCACAAAACATGCTAAATCCTCCTCCCCAAGGAAAGCACCGCCAAAGTTGTCCTGTCCGTGTGGGAAAATGGGCTGCTCCTCCCCCAGCTTGTCTCTTTGTGGAAAAATTGGCCCCCTCTCCTCCTTCTCCCCCATTTTCCCTCCATGTGGAAAAATTGGCTCCTAGAAACTCAGAGGGTTCTTTCTATGGGGGCATGAGTATATACTGTAAGGGGGGGGGATGATGAATTTCTCAAAACCTGGGGTGGGATGGGTAACCCCCCTCTGCTCACCCTCTGCTCTAGTCCCTCTCCTCCAGTGTGATGCAATTGAGATCCAAACGTTATTCACATTTGTTGAACATGCTTGCAAAATGATTCTTTTCAAAAGAACTACCAAATGATCCATCTTTAAAAAAAAAGCGATTCTTTTGCATTTGCCTCACTTCACCTCGAGGCAAAGGTCTGAAATAGATTGGGTCTGAAATAGATTCCAGTGTGAACAAGGCACATATAAACCAATCTGCAAATCGCTTTAAATCATAGTGGGAATGAGCCCACTGTAATATCTCAGACAAGCAAGATACAACCCTGTAACTCCAACAATGCCAGTTTACCATTTCCATATGATTTTTTTTTTAACCATCTCTGCCTGATAAAGAAGTCGGTGGGTTTCAAATGCTAGCATAATGATTTTTGTGCCTTCTGGCTGGCCAAATAAAGATAGTATCACAATATGGATTTTGGCCTTTGTTCTATGGTTAACATGGTCACCGTATATACCTACGAGTCAAAACTGAAGACTTGGCAAAATAGAATTTTACATAGTTGTGAAGACACACAGCAGCATAGATACACAACTCTGTAGCAGCAAAATTTTGAATTATTTCTACCTGAGGCAGAGACAATCTATGTAAAGCAGAATATTCTAGACCTCACTTAATTGCTAAGCAATGGCACTGCATGCATCTGCTTTGATGATCTCTACTGATACTGAGGCTAAAGGCTACAAAATTCAGTGAACAAAATTTAACCCTATAGATGCACCTTTTCTGATTTAATCTATAACTACTGTTATTTCAAAACCTGTCAGAGCACAAGAAGAAAAAGTTCAGTCCCAGAAACAAGAGGGGGAAAAATGCTATTTTCAGTAGACTGTAATCTTTCTGCTTCCTTCTTCAGTTTAAATCACCTTCATCCAGCTTTCTCTTCTTGTTATTATATCTATTTTTCTTTTCTGAAGAAACAAGTAACTGAAAAGCTGACATTGCTCAGGCATGATAAATGTATTTTGAACTATTGTGCAGAAACAAAAAAATAGATAAAAATATGTAATTGTACTGGAGAACATGCCCTATGGTCCATGTGCAATAACAGAATCAAAGAATCTTAGAACTGGAAGGGGACATAAGGGCTATCTAGTCTGACCTCCTGCTATTCAAGTATACACAACATCTAGCCTCCAACACCATTTCTTTGGCTCCATCCCCACTTTTGTTTTTGCACATTTTTTTTTTTTTTTTTTTTTTTTTTACAAATGGGAGAAACATTCCTCCAGGAACCTTAAGGGGCACAATTCTGTTTTAATTCCTTTCTCCATTTTTAAAAACAATGGAAGTAGCATTCTGGTCACTTCTAGTTTTATTTAAAGGGGATGGTACATCAAAGGAATGGGAATTGTCCCCCAGAACTTCTGAAATTGTCGGTGTTGGGGGAGATAATGGGTATAGTGCCTATCGTTTTATGTTTGTACTTCAGTGCTATTCTATCCAGATCTAGCAAATAAATTAACTTCCCTCCACCCTGATGCTGTTGGGCTGAAACCTCCAGTGTTCCTCAGCATTGACATACTGGTAAGAGCCAATAGCACTTGCAGTTCAGCAAAATCTGGATGGCTGCGTAATTCCCATGCCTGGTTTAGACTATCATCTAAACTAGGGGTAGGCAACCTTTCCCCTTTAAGGGCCGAGGGACTTCAGCTCCCAGAAGCCTCAGCCATGTTGGCCAATAGTCCCATGTTGGCCAATAGCTCCTGGGATTCTGGGAGCTGAAGTCCCTTGGCCCTTAAAGGGGAAAGGTTGCCTACCCCTGATCTAAACTTTGTATGTGGACAATAAAGCCAAGGAGTGCTCATGATCCTGGTTGTCTACAGCTTAGTTCAAAGATGCATTGCTCTGAACAGAATTAGAGCACTGGACCCATTAAAAAAAAATTAAGACAATTGGTTTGAAATCACTTTGAAACCTCATTGAAATTGCAGTGACTGACTGTTAAGTTAGTTTGCATGGATTGCAACTGGAAACATAACTTCCATGTATTACAAGATTAGCATGCCTCTTTCTAACAACAGGCAAACTTTATAAGCAAAAGAGAATTCAGTGCACAACAATTAAGGATTCAAGATTGTGAAGTAATCCAAAACACTCTTGGTAATGTGGCCCCCATTCACACTACACAGTTATAGTACTATGATTCCCTTTAACTGGCAAGGTTCCATGTAATAGAAACCTGGGATGGACACTTTAGAGAGGGATATTTAAAACTTTCAGCCAGAGAGCTCTAGACCACAAAGCCCAGGATTCCATAGGATGCAGCCATGACCATTACAGTGGAACCAAAGTGCTATAACTGTGTAATTTGGACAAGCCTTTGGCTTTTTTTCTTTCACCGATTTCTTTATCACTGAAGCAGCAAAAATAGAGATGGTAGAAGATAGCAACTTGGCACAAATTTCCCCAGAATGCTTTGTTATATTCTGAAAGTGTAGGTAGTCAGGCAGAAAATGCATGAATGAGGCCCTTCGTTGATGAAAAGTGCAAATAACCAGGTATCTTCCCGCCTTTACTGCTGCATCTTTTGTGGTCTACACTAGAAGCAAATGTGAAACACATGGTAGAAAATGCCCAACTTAATGTATTGTATTTGTACAACAGGCATATGAGGTTACCCAGGTTTGGGAAACTGGGATATGGTAACACTGTTGCTACTGTTGTTGTTGTTGTGTGCCTTCACTTATGGTGACCCTAAAATGAGCCTATCACAGGGTTTTCTTGGCAAGATTTATTCAAAGAGGATTTGCCTTTGCCTTCCTCTGAGGCTCAGAAAATGTGACTTGCCCAAGGTCACCCAGTGGATTTCCATGGCTGGCTGTGGATTTGAACCCTGGTCTCCAGAGTCATAGTCCAATGCTCAAGCCACTACAGCACACTGGTTCTTGTCATGGCAACCCTATCCACAGGCTCATGAAGGCAGAGAATCTACGTTTATCAAGAAAACACTTCATGCAATTGTTAAGACTTAAATTTAGAGATGTTGATGTAAAGCTAAACATATGAAACACTAGCTATTATTAATGTTGAATCCCCACCAAAAATGTGCTTCTGGCAATGTTATCTTGTTTTAAAATAATTGGCTCAAACAGCAATTTCCATTACTTTTTGATATCAAGGTCAAAAACAAGACTAGATTAAAGAAACCACTTTGTTGTGTGAATTTACAAGCATAAACGCATCAGAAATTCCTTTTGTACACATTTTTGTATGAATGTAGACTGCCAAGGACAAATCCTTTCCTCATTTGTGGCTCAAATAGTAGTGCCTGTGTCCTTTGATGAATACAGAAAGTGGAATAATTTGACTTCATTTAATTCACTTCAGCAGCTTTTTATAATTGGAAGGGAGGAAAAAATATATACTACACTGCCAAAGATGCAGTTAACTGGCCAAAAATGACATTATCTTAAATCTCATTAATATCAAATTATGGGTTGACATGTAGCAGCTATTCTATATAAAAAAGTGAAATTATAAATAGTTTAGTTATACTATTTATGTTTCCTTTGAACTTAACTAATTATGCTGTGGGTACAATCTAACAGATATTAAGCTTGTTTATAATTCCATTGATTATCAATGGGACATAAAAGACATTAATATTTATCTTGATCATGCTCTGCATTCCAAAATGATATAAGGCTTTGAACAGGAACGTTGAACTTGTATAGTTGTGGAATGTATTTTTGTAAATTATGTTTATATCCCACTTTTTCCTCAAGCTAAAAACAGCAATCGTGGCTCTCTTCCTTGGCATTGTATCTTCATGACAACCTTGTTAGGCAGACTGAAAGAAAGTAACTGGCCCAAGTTCACCTTGTGAATTTTATGGCAGCATGAGAATTGAACCTCAAAATCTCAAGTCCTCATTCTGTATTCCCACCTTAAGAGAATTCTTTTGAATGTTTAAAACAATGTTCAGTCCAGTTCTAAATGTGAATGGTTACATGCATATGTGACTGAATTAAGGTGTTGAGAAAAGGTGCTCTAAATAAAAGTCCAATGGGGATGGGTAACCTCTGCATGCCTACATATTTTATGTCCACTGCTTCTGATTGAGAAATTTATTCATATAATTCTTTAGATAAGGGTTTTCTTAACAGAAAGTATTGTTTTTCTGGTATTTTTATAATTTAAATTAATATGTACTAGTAAATTTACTGGGCATTTTCCACATTGATGTGAGTGATTTTACTCATGACTTGAATGAAGCAAACATTTAATTCCTTAAAATTACCTTAAAATTAAATTCCTTAAAAGTTTCACACAAAATGGCAAAGTACATAGTATTGATGTATTGCACTCATTTAGTTTTTTTAGTTGTTTGGATTAATTTAGTTAGTTGCTCCTCGAAGTTCTAGTGTGATGCCTCATCTTGGAATGGATGTGATCCTTGATTCTTCAAGGCTATGCTAGTCTACCAAGCTTATAAGGCTTCAGATACAGCCCCGATGACAGACTGCATGATGGCTGTCATGGAGGAGCACAGCTAAATGCAGAAAGGTTCATCATTAAAAAGTTGAGCAGCAGGTGATAAATTGGCTACAATTGGCCATAAACCTCTGCATTTGTGGAACAGTTGGGATCTGCATTGGTGGAGAGATCAACCACGCCCATGGGATCATAGATCTTCAAAGAATTCAAGGTATTCAGTCATTTACTGTTTAACTAAAAGGCTCTTACATTGAACAACAGTTGTGTAAGGTACTAGATCAGTAACTTTAGGTGGTGCTATGTCCCACTGGAGAACCAGCATGGTGTAGTGGTTTGACAGTTGAACTATAACTCTGGAGATCAAGGCTCAAATATCTGCTCTGCCATGGAAACCTACTGGGTGACCTTGGGCATGTCACACTCTCTTAGGCTCAGAAGAAAGTAAAGGCAATCCCCCCCCCCCCTTGAAGAAAACCCTATGATAGATTCTCGCTAGGGTTGCTATAAGTTGGAAATTACTTGAAGGTATACAATAACAAATGGCCCACTAGTTGAGTTCCATGAATGTGGATCTGGTGTCTTTTTTTCTTTTATAATGGCCCTCTTAGCCACTGTTTTTAGAATAGTACATCATGCCGTTATTTAGTTAAAGTTGGAAATAGTCAAGGACAAAGACTGTAGTCTTTATAAAGGACCGTTCCAGCTCCCCTCCACATAATTGGAGTATTTGGTCCTCTGTGCTGCTTCTACAGAATCATGCAATTCATGTGCACATACAGCTCATGTTACCTGATACAATAATCATGTCACAGGAGAAGTATATGTGCATGAGTTCAATGGTTCAGCTCCTTCACAAAATATGGATGGGAAAGGTTATCTAACTGTCAGTTGGTGTCATCTCATACCACGCACAGACATGTTTATGAAGGAGGAACTGCACAAATATATCTGTTCCCACACTATGCATCGACTAAGGGGCTGATTTGCTTTATGTCATACTCGTGGTATTTATTTATGGTTTAAGTCTTGTTCATGGCTCACAGCATGCCACTGACCCTGGCTGACCACTTTTAATACAGCTACCACCGTTTTTAGCAAATTTCCAGTACATGGAGGGGGAAAGGATCTCGTTGGAAGCAAGGGGGAGTTCCTAAGGCATTAAAACAGTTCTTGCATGTACAATTAAGAGGATAGAGCAGTGCTCAAGGGAGAAATCAGTAAAATCAATTCTTGCTTTGATGTTAGTTAAGCAGGGAGAATTGATTTCTGCCACAAAGCTCAATGGAGAGTCTATTTTGTTTAACTTTCTTTTTTAAAGTTAAAAGTGTTTATGTGAACCAAAGCAAAGAATTACATGAGAGCATATTCATCCTCTCCCCTCAAGAAGACCAATAATATTGGAAGACATATGCTGGACCTGGTGTCCCTTCCATCACTTTCCCTGTTGAATATACATTAAAACTATTGGTTGGATAAAGTGCATGACTGCCATTTTTTCCACAGGGGTACAGAGAGGCTTGAAATTGTCAAAGATTTCCTGTACCTTGGATGTAATGTTGATCAGAACGGAGACTGCATTCAAGAAATCAGAAGAAGATTAGGGATGAAGGGCAGCTAAGAAAAAAACTAGAAAAGATCTTAAAGTGTAAAGATATATAACTGAGCACTAAAGTTAGAATTGTTCAAGCCATTGTATTTCCCATCACCATGTATGGATGTGAAAGCCGGACAGAGAAGAAAGTGGACAGAAAGAAAATAACTCATTTGAGATGTGGTGCTGGAAACGAATGCTCAGGATACCGTGGACAGCCAAAAAGACAAACAAATGGGTCCTAGAACAGATCTCTCCCTGGAATCCAAGATGACAAAACTTGGGCCACATCATGAGAAGGCATGACTCATCAGAAGGACAATAATGTTAGGAAAGGTAGAAGGTAGTAGCAAGAGAGAAGAATCACATGCCAGATGGCTGGACTCAATCAAGGTGGTCATGGGGCTAAATCTGCAGGATCTAAGCCAGGGGTAGGCAACCTTTCCCCTTTAAGGGCCGAGGGACTTCAGCTCCCAGAATCCCAGGAGCTATTGACCAACATGGCTGATGCTTCTGGGAGCTGAAGTCCCTCGGCCCTTAAAGGGGAAAGGTTGCCTACCCCTGATCTAAGCAGAGCAGTGGAGGATAGATCTTGGAGATGTCTCATCCACTGGGTCACCATGATTCAGGATCTACTCATGGGCTGTTAACAACAACAAAAACAACAACCATAGCAGCAGTTGTTTGAATAGAGGGGACATTTTGAATATGTCTATGAAGTTGAACTACTCTGTCACAGAGTAGCTGGCAGAGAACACCAAAAGAACATGGCTAGGACAAATTAGCAGCTGCCACTGAGAAGAATTTTCTGATCCATTAAAGAAGTTTCTCGTGTTACCCCTTTCCATAGATTACTTGCTCCTACTGCTTCCTTTCTGCATCTACCCAGTGGGAAGGATATTCTTTAGTAAGTAATAATGTGTGGGTTGTATGAACTGAGGTACAGTTGAATGAAAATTTTGTTTCAGTTCAGTTTTTATGAGAATTTACGGATTTGGGATGACAAGAAACTTAAATTACCACCAAAAAACCCTTAGTGTGAGAGAAACCAAAACTAATAGATTCACCCATCTAGACCAGGATTGCTGCCCCAGAGAACATTGGAGGACCACACCACAACCCTAGCCTTTCTGTCCTGCATTTTTTTTTAAACATTTTTCATGTATTTTGAGTATAGTGGGGGACTAATGAAGAGCTTTAGAGAAAGGATACAATTCTTCACTAATTGCTTTCTTGAAGGAAGCAATGAGTAATTTTGGCAATTTTCTTCCTGCTGTGAGATACACAACTTTAGTGTCTTGGAAGCCCATTTACAATTCCAGACTGAGGGCTTCTAATCTACACTGCAGAAACAATGCAGTTTGACACCACTTTAAATGCCATGGTTCAATGCTATGCAATTCTGGGATTTGTAGTTCTGTGAGACATTTAGCCTCCTCTCTTAGGGGGGTTGCAGACTGCCAGAAATAGTGTGAATTCAGTCCACTTTTAGGGTTAGGGTTAGAGTTAGGGAACCATGAGAACTGTATTTTATTGTGGCATCAGAGTTGTCTGACATAGAAGGCTCAATGTCTCAGAAAAATAACAGTTCCCATGATTCCCTAGCACTAACCCTAACCCTAAAAGTGGACTGAATTCACACTATTTCTGGCAGTCTGCAACCCCCCTTAGAGAGCTCTGGTGTCACAACAAACTACAAATCCCAGGATTTCATAGCACTGAGCCATGGCAGTTAAAACGGTGCCAAATTGCATTATTTCTGCAGTGCAGATGAAGGCTGCATCTGCAGAAATTCACATGTACTTATTTTGCAAAGCAAACATCTTTTTCTGCATAGGAAATACCTTCTGCATAAAAAAATATCTACACAGAAATATTATTTCCTGCCCAGAAAAAGCTGTGATTATGGATTTAATCTGTGTAAAATTTGCATGTGATTGTTCTGCATAAGAATCAGCCTTTTCTGCACAGAGAATGATACTTCTGCATAGAGATATTATTTTCTATGCAGAAAATGCTGTTTTTCTGCAGAAAACAACCCTATACAAATATTGCATAGAGTAAGTCCCAAATTGCAAAGGAGCTCATCTGTTCAGGATGATTCTTGTCAGGATGTTGTGACACTCATAAAGCATGTTTTTCAACCATTTCCCAAATATTTTTGAATATTCTTCCCATCTCTTCCTTGGAGGCTGGCCACATTTGCCCCATCCCAGCTATTTTAATGTTGAAATAAGATTTCTGATTCTTTTTGAACAGTCCCCTATTTTTTTAATAGTATGGCAGGAAGTGTAACATAGGGCCTAAGCAGACTGCCAGAAATAGTGCACATTAAATTGAGGCACTGCCCTGGCTTAGTGCTAGGGAATCATGGGAACTGTAATTTATTGTGGCACAAGAGCTCTCTGACAGAGAAGGCTCAATGTCCCAGGAAAAAAATACAGTTCCCATGATTCCCTAGCACTAAGCCAGGGCAGTGCCTCAATTTAATGTGCACTATTTCTGGCAGTCTGCTTAGGCCTATAGTCTTCTACATGCTGGGAATATTGCTGGGAAAATTGATTGAAATGCTGGGAATTTGATTGAATTTCACAGGTGCCAGTGGGGGAGAATGCCGTTTCTGCTTCCCTTGAAGAACTAAATATTTTTTTTTCATATTTTGGGTGGAAATAATTTGAATTTTTAAAAATTCAGATGTGATATCAACTGAAATATCAAACTGTGAGAAAAAGTGAAATTATTATGTTTTCAGTTGTCACAAGACTATAAAGATGAACATTTTTGAAGGCAAGAAGAAAACGGTGAAAAGAATGATATGAGGAAGTTATTTACTGAAAACACTTACTTTCTTATTTAGTATTTGGTATCAAAGCATGGTTATATTAGTTATTAGGAACTGCTACACAGGGCAAAGTTGATATCACTATTCCAGGTTTTTTGTTTTCACAGAGAGGCCAAATAAATGTATGTTTGCTTAAAAATGATACTAAATGACCAAATTCAGTCACTACCAGAGCTCAGAAAAATTTCTTTTTTCTTTTAGTATACCTAATAATAATAATAATAATAATAATAATAATAATTTATATCCCGCCTCTCTGCAGGAACAATCGGGGTGGCTTACAACAATAAAATACCACAATATACAGTCCCAAAACCCACCCACCCCTTAAAATAGTATTAAACATCAGAAAAAAAATAATAAAACAATAAACGAATACCTCCCTGAATTCCCTAGCAGAACCAATGTTAGTGAAAGGGGGTAGAAGAGGCATCACTGTCACTGCGGAATCTATCTTTCCAGCTACTGATTTAAGTTGCCATGGATCAACTCTAACTGCTTCACAAGACAATACAGGATGAGGACCGAAATCTGACATTGCTGGATCCAGACACTACAAGATAGGTTTGAGTAATGGTATTTAATATCCCCTTAGACTGAACCATGCCTTCTTAGTTATAAACAGTTTGATTCATTTACAAGACACACAGTGCACAGTACTTCAGTTAAATAAACAAGAAAAGTTTACTTATTTATTTATTTTCTTATATCCCACCTTTCCCCCAATATAGGGACTCAAGGTGGCAAAAGTTATTCTCATCATTAAACTTGCATTGGCCTTTACAGCATAGTCAGCTCTCCATATCCACAGGTTGCGTATCCACAGATTCAACCACCCAAAGCTTGAAAATATTTTTTAAAATTCAAAAATGCAAACCTTGATATTGCCATTTTATATAAGGGACACCATTTTACTACACCATTGTATCTAATGGGACTTGAGCATCTGCAGATATTGGTATCCACAGGGGGTCCAGGAATGAAACCCCAGCAGATACAAAGGACCCACTATAAACAGGTATTTATCTTCCCTGATGTAAGAATAATGGAACCTGGTATTTGTACTTTATCTAGCTTCTGATAGAGCTGGGATAGGAAGCACAACACCCTCCAAATGTTGTTGGACTCCAACTCCCCAAATTCCTCACTATTGCAATGTTGGCTAAGGCTTATGGGAGCTGAAGTCCGACAACAAGTGGAGGGCTGCACAATACATCATGGACTTCATGCAGCCTTCCAGCCTAACATGAATTGAAAATCTTTGCTTGATCATACAAGTTGAGTGCCCCTTATCTGAAATGGTTGGGATTTAGGATTTTGGAATATTTGGATATACATAATGGGATATCTTGCAGATGGGACCCAACTCTAAACATGAGACTCAATGTTATATATACATTTTATACACATAGTGTGAAGGTAAGTTTATACACAATATTTTAAAATATTTTTGTGTGTGAAACAAAGCCCTGAACAATCACAAATTAAAGGTGTCACTATTTGAGCAACCCATGTGGACAATTTTGAAGTATTCTGGATTTCGGAATTCCAGATAAGGGAGTCTCAACCTGTATAGAGATTGGCTAGTGAAACTGACATGGTGGCCTAATCTGCCTAATCTGGTATATTGGTAGAGAGACACTTTGGTAAATAGAAGCAGTTGAAGGAAATGTAGGATTGTACAGTCAGCAGCTGAGCTATGAATCTTATGAAACCAATCGAGTGTTCATGGAAAAGCCATTCTACCTCCAACTTATGCATGATAAAAGTCAGCAAAATATACATACTGTTATTGCTACTGAACTCTACATCTTAATGCTTCATGTGACGAGGAAACTTGATTTTTCAGGCTGCAAAATTTGGTGGAGAGCAACGAGAGGTAGGAGATTCTCTTCAAGAAAGTCATCCTATGTGTGCAAAGGGAAATGGAATTGGAGACAGATAGGGTGGCGGTGGGGTGGGTGAGTTAATTTTCTTACTTTTAAGTAAGTCTGAACAGGGCTTCTTTCTCTGCCTCACCCCCCCCCCCCCCCCCCGCATCTACAATAAGAGATTGGCAATCTACTTATCTATTTTGTAGAACTATTGCAATGATTCCAATAACATACAGAATAATGTAGTATTTATGAAAACAATCCACACATAATAGTGTGGGGTGGAAATGCTAACTGTCATTACTAGCCACCCCCCACTGAAGATCCTATATGATTTTGTCCACTTCAGGTCTTAACAAAACAAAGCAAAATAAAACTGAAAATAACAACAGCACAATTGCTAAAGGGACAGACACCAGAAAGCAGTCTTTGGGTATGATAGATAAGCCGTTGCCTGAATATTCAGAGTCAAGCTGCCTCTGAATATGCAGTCCTGTTGCTTTTCCTGGAGATAAAGTTAATGGTGCAGCTCATGTGTGAGGTGCAGGAACATTAACCTGAATGGAAGCTGACATTAAAAGCCTCTGTAAAAAGAGCCACAGTTTATCAGGAAAAATAGCAGAGCCCTTAACAGATACAAGTAGCAACATACCTGAGCAAAGAGCAGAATCAAAAACTATTTCCAACAACTAATTTCACACTCTTAATTACACTGCAGAAAAGTAAGAGGAAGACGGCATCTCTGATAAGAATGAGAGAGACATGGAAGATATAGGCACAAAAGTTATCTTCGTAAATTGGGGTACTGTGTCTTGCATTTGCCTGCCCATCTCTCAGCGTTTTGGTCACAATAAGAAGTTTAAGGTGAGTTTTATTAGGCCTTTGAGGATTGCTTCACTTTCTGCTGCACATTCAAGAATAAATGTATACCCCTGGTCATTACAATACACTATGGGATAATATTGAAGCAATGGTGCAAGTATGATTCACAGAGACTTCTGCTGAGGGAACCATGTGCCTATGCTCAGGAAACAGACACTTTCTTCCCTTTACAGGAATGTATCCACTCTGCACAATTATAGCACTTTGATACTACTTCGACTGCCTTGGGAACTTTGGGGGGTTGCAGACTGCCAGAAATAGTGTGAATTCAGTCCACTTTTAGGGTTAGGGTTAGTGCTAGGGAATCATGGGAACTGTTATTTTTCTGAGACATTGAGCCTTCTCTGTCAGACAACTCTGATGCCACAATAAAATACAGTTCCCATGGTTCCCTAACTCTAACCCTAACCCTAAAAGTGGACTGAATTCACACTATTTCTGGCAGTCTGCAACCCCCCTTATATGGAACCCAGGCATTTGTAGTTTGGAAAGCTGCTAGAGCTCTCTGGCAGAGTATTCTAGTTACTCCTCCCTAAACTACAAATCTCAGGATTCAGGCAAGGCAGTTAAAGTGGCATCAAACTGCTATAATTTTGCAGTAAGGATGTACTCTTTCTCTTCTAAACTGATGTGTATTTTAACTGATGTGTTTTAACTGATGTGGTGTGTGTCTATTAATTATTGTTGATCCATGAGGAGAGGCGGGTAAGAAATAAATGTTGCTGTTGTTGAAATATGTTATTCATGTATGTTTTGACTTGTTTACATAGCATCTGCCAGTTCTGTATAGAGGTATTTGAAACCATGGGGGAAATCCCATTTTTAATGGATCTTTTTATGGGGGAAATTGAAAATTTTGAACAAATTAAAAAATTCATCAGTAGCATTCTTTACAGATTAAAAATCATTTTCTTACTTGATACATATCTTGATATTGGATAAAATTAACAATTTTGATATATTTAAATTATAGTTTAGTCAGAATATAACTACAAACTGAACTTACTTTAGATATATTACAAATGGATCAAAAGCTCCTGAGCCATATGGAACACCTGAAATATATAAGGATCCTCTTTGGCCTTGGCAGTTACAGGAACAGGCAACACCCTCTCCCATAAAAACAGAACAACAAACATTGATAAAACACTAGTTCTCCACAGTGTCAAGAAGAGATAACCCACTAATTTCTACAAGAGAAAAAGAAAACTTGCAGGGGTAGTTGTGTTGGCCAGGGGACAGACAAAAAGGCAGACTACTCAACACCTTCTTTGCTTCAGTCTTCTCACAAAAGGAAAGGGGGGCTCAACCAGAGGGAAATGGAGCAGAGGACACAATAGGGGAAATGCAGCACAGAATAAGTAAAGAGGTAGTACAGGAATATCTGCTCAACCTAAACGAATTTAAGTCTCCAGGACCAGATGAACTACATCCAAGGATATTAAAAGAACTGGCAAATGTAATCTCAGAGCCACTGGCAATAATCTTGGAGAACTCCTGGAGAACAGGAGAAGTCATAGCAGACTGGAGGAGGGCAAACATTCTCCCCATCTTCAAAAAGGGGGAAAAAGAGGATCCCAGCAACTATCATCCAGTTAGTCTGACATCAATACCGGGAAAGATTCTAGAGCAGATCATTAAACAGAAAGTCTGTGAACATTTAGAAAGGAATGCCATAATCACTAAAAGTCAACGTGGGTTTCTCAGAAACAAGTCATGCCAAACTAATCTGATCTCTTTTTTTAAAATCAAAATTACTAACTTGGTAGATGAAGGGAATTCAGCAGACATAGCATATCTTGATTTCAGTAAGGCTTTTGACAAGGTCCCCCATGATATTCTTGCAAACAAGATAGTAAAATGTGGGCTAGACAATATAACTGTTAGGTGGATTAGTAATTGGTTGACTGACCAAACCCAAAGGGTGCTCAGCAATGGCTCCTCTTCATTCTGGAGAGAAGTGACCAGTGGGGTGCCACAGGGTTCTGTCCTGGGCCCAGTGCTATTCAACATCTTTATCAATGACTTGGATGAAAGAATAGGAGGCATGCTTCTCAAAGTTGCAGATGACATCAAATTAGGAGGAATAGCTAATACCCCAGAAGATAGGATGAAAATTCAAAATGACCTTAATAGATTAGAAAGCTGGGCCAAAGCTAACAAAATGAATTTCAACACAGAGAAATGTAAGGTACTGCACTTAGGGCAAAAATATGAAATGCATAGATATAAGATGGGGGACACCTGGCTTAATGAGACTACATCTGAAAGGGATCTGGGAGTCCTAGTGGACTACAAGTTGAACATGATTCAACAGTGTGATGCCGCAGCCAAAAAGGCTAATGCGATTTTAGGCTGCATCAATAGATGTATAGTATCTAGATCAAGGGAAGTAATAGTGCCACTGTATTCTGCTTTGGTCAGGCCCCACCTGGAATACTGTGTCCAGTTCTGGGCAACACAATTCAAAAAGGATGTTGAAAAACTGGAGCATGTCCAAAGCAGGATGATTAAAATGGTGAAGGGTCTGGAAACTATGCCCTATGAGGAATGACTTAGGGAACTGGATATGTTTAGCCTGGAGAAGAGACGGTTAAGAGGGGATATGATAGCCCTCTTTAAATATTTGAAGAGATGTCATATTGAAGAGGAAGCTAGCTTGTTTTCTGCTGCTCTAGAGAACAGCACCTGGAACAATGGATGCAAGCTACAGGAAAAGAGATTCCACTTCAACATTAGGAGGCATTTCCTAACAGTGAAAGTGTGGTGGAGTCTCCTTCTTTGGAGGTCTTCAAACAGAAGCTGGATGGCCATCTGTTGGGGATGCTTTGATTTTCAGTTCCTGCATGGCAGGGGGTTGGACTGGATGGCCCTTGTGGTCTCTTCCAACTCTGTGATTCTATGTTTCTATGATTTAGCAAATTCAAACAAAAATCCACCAAACAATATCTTTATTGACCTACTGAAATGCACAATATACTTTTTGCAAGCTTTCAAAGCTCCATTGGCTTCTTCATCAGGCAAAATGTTTCAAAATCCAGGAAATTTAAAGTCCATATGCATCTCAACAAGGACTCCTCTCTTGCAATCCAATCTGTCTCCATTCCTGTGAGGCCACAGGCCTCTTTGTAGGCAGAGAACAATGGATTTCTCAAGAAGCCTCCATGTTTTTGGATCAGGAATAATAAAAGGAACTAAGGCTGCATCTGCACTGTGGCATTAATGCAGTTTGAGATTGCTTTAACTGCCATGGCACAATGCTATGGAATTCAAGGATTTGTAATTTCGGGAGATTTTTAGCCTTCTCTGTCAAAGAGCTCTGGATCCACAACAAACTATAAATCTGGGATTCCATAGCATGGAGTCATGGCAGTTAAAGCAGTCTGAAAGTGCATTAACTCTGCTTTCTGGAAGCAGTCTCAGATCAGAACTTGTAATGTTCTGATGCTATACATAGTCTTACATAAATGTCTTCCACTTACATAGTTTGTAGAAGTGATTCTGGGGCACTAGCCATTTGTTAACCTTTTGTCTTCTATCCATTTATTAATCATTCAAAAAGAAAATAGTCAGCAGTCCATTTGTTTCCCAATTTTTCTGGGGGGAAACGGTTTGGTGGGGGGAATAGAAGAAAGTTTTCTTCCTGAATTTTACCAGTGCTTTTAATCACCCACCCAACCTTCACATTTCTAGTTCAGCAGGTGGAAAAAAGAGTAGTTTCTGATTACCTCTAGGACACTAGCCATATAGCATATATAATGTGTAACATGGCCTGGTTCTGCATTATACCCACAGAGACCTTGAAACTATGTCAGCAGTTTCTAGAGAGGATAAAAACACACTGTGACTGTGATTAAGTTACTGAGGTTGTGTCCATGGAGGGTCTACCTGGCTCATTACAACTTCATGTGGATCCAGCTTCTACCATGCAAATTAGTTGGATGGAATTTATCCATGCAGCCACAAATAGCTTTGGCATTGGGTTTGATTCAAACTTAGCAATGCTGAAGAGGACACCCACTGAAATCAGTAGGACTGAACTTGGTAATCAATGCGTCTTCTCTAAGTAGAATTTACAAACAGAAGAATCTAAAGTCAAAGTACTGATTGTGGGGATTAGGATGAAGCAGAAGCCTCTTACGCTTGCAAAACTTGTGTTGACTGATTTCAGAGACCTTCCAACAGATCAATCTGATGTCAGAAGTTTTCTGCTCCCTAAGATTTGATGGCAAATTTCAGAGGTAAAATGAGGGTGGAGCCAAGCTATACCAGATCCAAGACTCTTCCAGCCAAGAACATGGCCAAAAATTTAGGGCTGATGCAGACTGAACAAAAGGGTCAGCCTGGGGGTGGAGTTGGGGTGGGGTGACTGCACACTGGCCACCCTGACTCCGCTCTGACACCGCCATCATGCTGCATGCCCAACCACACAGTGCATGGCATCAGGGCGCCCCATTAGCACAGCGTGTAGACACACCACCAAAGGGGCGCAAAAGAGCCATGGCAGCGGCATTAAGGGTGGCTTTTTGCAGCCCAAAAAGAGCTGCATTTGCCAGCTCATTTTGGAGCAGCAAAAAGCCAGATCGGGGCTGTGGCATGTGGTTGCCTCGGCCCCAATCCGCTGCTCCCTTCCGGGCTGTCGGCATTGACCCTTAAGCCAAGGGGTGAGCAGTTGAAAGGAATTTCCCACATCCATAAACTGGAAGGTTTTACTCCAGTTTCAGATAGCCTTATATAGTCTCAATTGGTCCTTGGCTATTTTCACAGTTAGAATTGTGCTGTAAGTCAGTATCCAAACCATTGTGTGACAGCTGATTTCTACTGAACAAATTGGCCCTATCACCCTGTCCAAATCCATTATATTGTTCTATAAAGTCATGGAATGGGGGCGGTGCGGTGGGGGGAAGGTGCCTGTGTAGGGTCTTTGAAGACAAGAATTACCTCTTCATTGAGCTGGAACAGATTCTACATACAGTGGTACCTCTATTTACGAAATTAATTTGTTCCATAACCTATTTCGTAAGTAGAAAATTTGGTAAGTAGAGGTACATTTTGCATAGAAATGCTCTAATCCGTTCCAAGCCCATAGAATAGCCGAGGCTGCGGCTGGAAGGCCGCCTCCTTCCGGATTCCTCCACTTCCAGGATCAGCCCAAGAAACGGCTGTGGCTCCGACTTGAAGGAGGCCTCCTTCAAGTCGGAACCTCGGCTATTCTCAGCACTTTACTCAGCACTTTATTATTAGTAGTGGGTTAGCTAAGAGAGGAATTCAGTAATAATCCACTCTGCCCATGATGTTTGCTGAATCAGCAGGACTATATCACAAAAATGGGTCATTGAACCCACATCACTGTATTTTTTAATGCGATAGAAAAAAAGAAAAAAAGCTCATTTTAGTGATCTGGTACTATATGTTTATGACTCAGCTCACTCTAATCTACATACATAATTTTAAAATAAATAGTACACTATTACTTGCTATATTAGTGGGAGCATACTGGTGTATTGGTGGGGATATCATTAAGATATCAAAGCAGATATCAATACAATTAAGTTGGTGCTTTATGCTGGGTATATAATTATTTGTGATAGCCAGCATAGTGAGTGGTTTGAGTGTTGGACTAGGACTTGGCCATGGAAATTCACTGGGTGATGTTAACAAGCCACATTCCTTCAGCCTAAGAGGAAGTCAATGGCAAATCTGCTCTGATGAACCTTTCGAAGAAAATCCCATGATAGGCTTTGCCTTAGGGTTGCTATAAGTCAGAAACTACTTGAAGGCAAAGACCAGGAACATGATAATGGTTGTTTCATAATATATATATATATATATATATATATATATATATTAAAGGTACTACAGGCAACAATACCCAGAAGATAACAAAGTTCTAGACATCACAATGCAATACAGCAAAATAAAAATAAAAATAAAAAAATATAAAAATAAAATAAAAATAAAAATAAAAAAATCAAATCAAATCAAATGTATGTACACATAGTATATATGTGATATAAATATATCACTGTTCCCACCTAAGGCATATATCTATTATTTATAAAGTTTCAGTCATATCTCAATTTTTCCCCTTGGACAAAATCTCAACCAGTGGTATGAATCGATACATTTTTAATGAAATAATTATTTCCACCATTCAGAAACCAATATAGACTTAAATATATTCTTCGAATTACCCTTTGATTCATTTTTTTAAAAAAGAAATAGAGTGAAGGTCAGAATACATATTATCTATGCTTTATTGATGTTATGCAACATTTCATATTCGTATATCCCATTTCCTACATTCTTTCATAGTGTATTAAAACAAAAAGCTTTGTTCACAGAAAAATGCAATTTGACCCTAAATGCAGTTTATATCTCCAGGGCAGACTCCTGTTTCCATGGGCATAACAATGAACTACTGCAGTGTGTAACCACTGAATAGTGAGGTAAGAAATACTCAAAAATTTCCTTATGCTTGACACATCAAGGCATTTCATCAAGGTACTGCCCAAATGCTAGTTGATTTTTCATAATTCAGGACTTTTTTGTGAAAACTTCACAACATTTTTGTGGACAACAACATTTTTTGCACAGTATACTGCACAACAGTCTCCCAATATGAAAAACCCCCATAACAAATCCATAAAACCCAGAAGAGAAAAAACTTTTGAAATTATTCATTTTTGTGTGTGACAATGAGATTAGTGAATATTTACATTCCTACCACCAAAGAGTGGGACTTTTGTTAGTAACACTTTGGTTATGGAAAGTTGTCAGCTAGGTTTTGCTGGGTCCTGGGACCTTTCCCTTCACCCAGTGCATTAAAAATCACCCAAGTTCTATAACTTGAATGCTTAGTTTTAAAATCTAGGTTCCTGCTGCATTTTTAAGTTTAAGTTTTACATTATATTTCAATCATACATTTGTTTTGTGAACCATGGAGAGAACTTATTAGGGCAGATATAGAAATCCAGCAGAGAAAGTTAAATAAAGAGTTGAAATTCATGCAATCCCATGGCTTGGGTCCTCTTAAATTTGTTTGCTTTTCAAGGAACAGGATCCAGTATTACAAAATGCACATGTTTTAAAGGTCCTTTGCCATGCAATGAAGGATGAGGAGGGGAGGGTAAAACAAGGAGAAAGTGGATTGTGGTCTGTGGGTCAAATGTGGCCCTTGGAATCCCTAAATGCAGCCCTTGGAAACCCCCCAAACTCCCTAGACCCCACCCAAAATTTAAAGAAAAAAATGGGGACAATCTTTAGGCAATCTTTTACCCCCAAACCAATCAAATTCTTCATAAACTGCCTTAAAATGCAGCAGTTTCCTTCCCCTAATCTCCACCATGCCCTTTAATTTGTAAACACACACACACAAAGAGAGAGAGAGAGAGAGAAGTACCCAAAATGGCAGCCGGAAGTGATTTTGCACCACTTTGGTTTCACCAAAATATGTTGTTGCAGGTCACGAGGCAGCCACAGCGAGGAAAAATGCCCCTATCCCCTGCACATTTTCCCATCTCTGCCTTAGGACAACCTTTCTCAACACATACAACAAGCCAAATATAGGGATTTTAAGGTTCATATCTGTGAAACGTATGTTCCACATTTTCTCTCACGAATGTCCCACAGAAGCCATGCCTACCCAATTTGCTCCAGATTTAGGAACTTTTTCATTGTGGAGCTCTGTCAGCCCTGTTGGGGATTTCAAATTCTAAAATAAATGGGGGAACCCCTTGTGGTATGGACTCATTTATCATGTGAACTGTGGTGTTCCCTCAAAATGTCAGATTGCAATATACACCAAATTAATCTTCATGAAAGTGGAAATATGAAGGTACTGAGTTAGTGGCCTAGTGCTGAACCTTAGCAAAACTCTTCATTTTCTCCAGCGTTCAGTGAAGTGTCATAATGAGTAAAGAGACCAATTCTAGTAACGCTGCTTAGCATTCAAACACAAATATAAACCAATAAAACCAAGCAAAAACAATCGCTATATGTAGCTTCCTATTTTAGCTGGCAGAGTTCCAGTTAAATCCAAACAGCAGCACAAATAACATTTCCACCAAATCACATTTCACATTTAATAAGAACAGGTTAACACAAGTCCTTTCCATTTTGCTGAACTCTGCAGCAAATTCAGAATAGATTTCCATTGAGTGTCAAATCTATCTAGCTCATCTTCCTTGCTATTGATTCGTGTCTTCTGCTATCATTTGCAGTAGGGATTTCTTTCAGGCTCATCCATAGTTTTATGTGGGAAAGGAGGAATAAATAAAATGTAGGAGGGTGTGGTGAGAAATCTCCCCACTAGCATAAAGTGGCACATTTTTTTTTCTTGAAGTGGGTAAAAAGTAGTATGCATAAGGCTCTTTGTACAAAATATCCTTGCAAACCAAGGACTCTTCACAATGAGTAAAACCACAGTGGGCCTTACCATTAGGCAATGTGCAGGGCCATCACAAGAGAATTTGCTGCCTGGTGTACAGCAGCAAATAGTCCTACCTCCCTTGCAAATCAAAGTGCATAGTATCCAAGGCCAGTCATATTACCCATGCTATCCTGTACCCATGCTCAGTGTATAATACAAGAGAGAGAGCCTTTTCAGTGACTGTTCCCACCCTCTGAAACTCTCTTCTGTGAGAGACTAGGCTGGCTCCCTCCTTACTTCCCTTTCGCTGGCAGGCAACCCCCCCCCCTTTTTAAAAAGTTTTTTTTAATGTAGATTTTAATTGATGTCTTTCTGTGAGCCAGCTTGACTCCCACTTTTGGGGAAAGGCAGCATATAAAATGATAAGATAAGATAGGTACCTAGCACCTCTACTGAATTCTCACAAGTTCAGTAAAATGCAGTAACTATAGATTAAATAACAAATAAATTTCCATCCTTTTATGACAGCTGTTATGATGAGTGGTTTTGATTGGTTGTGATATCAAGACCTCTTTTGGGTCCCTGTCATGGCCCTATGCTGAAAGATGCCTATATCGCCATGAGCTCAAAGCGTGAGCCTCACGTAGGCACTTCAAACCTGCATTTACAACCATTTGCAGATCAAAAAGGCCAGGCTTAGGAGCTGCAAAAACACCTAGAAGATTTATGAGGGCCATCCAGGATGAGTCTGGCTGAAAAAGTGAGATAGCATCAACATCCTATCTCCCCTCTTTTGGAAATTATCTACTTCAAAGCATCCTTTGATATACAATAGCAACTCTTTGCCTCAGCCTCATCTTAAGAATATAAATCAGGGGTAGGCAACCTTTTTGAGCTGGGGGCCGGGTTGCTGTCCCTCAGAGAATTGGAGGGCCAAAGCACCAAAAATAAATAAATAAAAATAATAAAAAATAATAAAAAAATAAAAAAAATATGCACACTGTCAGCCCAGAAAAGCCATGGCAAAACCCCTATGGAGATTTTGCCAAACCCCCCCCCCCGAACAAGTAATAACAACAATAATCAATATCATCATGGAGGATGGTGGCGGCGGCGGTGGCAGGACCAGCCTGGGGCCAGTGTAATATAAAGAAGATATCACAGCCAGTCCAAAGGCCTCGGGGGGGTGCATCCGGCCCCCGGGCCTTAGGTTGCCTACCCCTGATATAAATGCTCCCCAAAAATCTCAGGCATGGGAGCTCTGGATAGATTTCAGGATGGCACAGGAGCTCTGGGTAGATTCCATGATGGTATTGTCCCATTGTGGTCTCTGACTAGAGTTCTCAGCTCTATTCTTTGTCCTTTCTCTGACATAATGGATCCCTCTTCATTCATCTTGCATGTATGTTAGGCTGTTTTTGTATGTTTGATCCTCTATGTATATATGTGTTTACTTATTAATTTATTTTTCTCTCTTAATAAAAGTACCATTCTTTTGGACAAATGATGTCTCTGCAGGAACCGTTCCCTTTAGCCCCTTGCATACAATGGGTTGGATCCCATTTACTATTTTTGAGCTAATTATAAATTCGCCAAGGTCACAGCCAACATCTATCAGAATTTTTAAAAGAGGATATCTCTAAGGTATGCAAGTTACTCTGGATCATCTTTAGGAAAACAGGGTTCCTACATCTCTCAGAGCTTGTATGAAGAGGGGAAACATATGTATTACTAGAGCATTTCCAATTCTAGGGTTGCTTAGTGGGTATTTAAAGAGCTCCAGTTTCAGGAATTTAATCTATAGAAAGTACATGATGGTTTAGATGTTCATACTTCCTTTGATCTGAACAAATGGATGACTGGTCTCATTATTTCTGCTTCATGGAATACTTGTTGAAAGCATTTGAAACTGCAGAAATGGACAAAGTGATTGATACTGTAAAAAAAAAAGACATATCACCCAACTTGACAATCCCAGAAATAGCTATCATGGGCAACATAGTGGAATATCCATTGTAATTACAAAAATAATAATTCTGTAAGTACATATTTATTCATTATGTGCTTTGCTTTTATGAATCATGAAAGAAAGAAAAAGGGAGGGGGCCAATGTTCTTCCACTATTTCCTATTAGCATCATGTAGTTCACCAGCTGGGATCATTCCTACAATAACAGAGGTGTCAATCTTGATCAGAGCTTGGAAATGTTATTTTTTAATGTACTACAACCCCAGAACTCCACAGCAAGCATGGCCAGTGGACATGCTGGCTGCTTGGTTGTGGGAACAGAAGATCAAAAACCATTCTAAGCTGCTGGCTGCCATGCTAGCAGAACAGTGCATCTGCTCTGAGTTTCTGACGGAATTTTAAAGGTCCAATCCAAATATTGAAGGTATTTTGTGGATTGAGTATAGCACATTTCATGTTTTCTTTAAAGTTTAGACTAAAACATGGAATAGATTCACCACCATTTGACAAGAGAGGCACTAGTTGCAACTCCCCAAAAGTAACATTTCTAAGTTTTAGTCTTGTAGGAGAGGGAAAAAAAATAGGAACAATCAGTATGTTTTGATATCATATAAGACAGAATGGTTTGTATGCTTATAGGCCCTTCTGATTTGTAACTAATGATAACCCATACAACAACAGAGGCAAAGGGCCGAGGGACTTCAACTCCCAGAAGCCTCAGTCATGTTGGCCAATAGTTCCATGTTGGCCAATAGCTCATGGGATTCTGGGAGATGAAGTCCCTCGGCCCTTAAAGGGGAAAGATTGCCTACCCCTGGCCTAGAGCTATATTGCGGTGGTCAGTTCTGGACTGCAAGTAGAGCCACACAGGTAGAACAGACACATTGGATAAAGTGATAGACCAGGGTGGGCTGGCCCAAGATATTTTGCTGCTGGAGGCAGAAGAATAAAAAGCACCTCTCATTCACCCAAGTCAAGGTGTATACTATCCAAAGCCAGACACATTATTTCAGGACACAAAACAGAAAAATCTATGACCAGCTCACTTCAGCACTAAAAATCAGTAATAACAAAGAAAATAAGTATGTAGATAGATCTTGTAGCACCTTTTAGACTAACTGAAATAAATAAATTGGCAGCATGAGCTTTCATAGACTTCAGTCTACTTCCTCTGATGCATTTGGTGGAGTGGAGGCCAGGCACAGACATATATATGTGAGTATATGTGAAAAAATAAGAAATCACTACTTTTCCATAGCTCCCCAAATGTACTTCTTAAGATGCCTGCCTCATTTTGATTAAAGGATGGGCCAGCCCTGGAAAAAAGGATGATTCGTTATGTTTAAATTAGCCTTTAATGACATAAAAAGGCAAGAACTTAATCCAAATAGTTCTCTCTACTCACTGAATATTTTCTGTCAGTGGCGTACATTGGACTGGAGAGTGAATCTCCCATTCTTTGCAACAACACATCCCCAATATCTACTCCAGCAGGTTGGAAGGAAGGCTTCTAGAGCAGAGTGTTGAATGGGCAAGTGAGGGCGGGAATCTGTTCATCAGTGGGTCCCAAGTCAGTGGGAGAGTGAGTCCATTCCAGTATTTGGCTTTAGAAGAGACTTCTTCTTCTTGTGTGCTTTCAAATCATTTCTAACTTATAGTGACCCTATCACAGGGTTTCTTGGCAAGATTCTTCAGATAGGAGTTGTCATTGCGTTTGCCATCCTCCGAGGCTGAGAGAGTATACTTGCCCAAGGTCACCCAGTGGATTTACATAGCTGAGCTGGGATTTGAACCCTGGTCTTCAGAGTCATAATCCAGTGCTCAAACCACCACACCACAGTAACTCCTTAAAAGAGACTACCTTTTAAAAAGAAGAATAAAAGCCTGGATTAAGACCTGAAACCTTTTCACTGTCCCAATGACAAGGGAGGCACCAAGCACTACTACTATTGATGTAGTGTTGGATTCCAATCTTTAAGATGTTTGCCTTGTTGAAATGACACAATATATTCATTAAAATGAATAGAGCATAGACTTGAACGAAATACCGAAAGATGAATCCCTGGGATGCGAATAGCTAAGGAGAACACCCCACTTCACCTTATTCACTGTCAGCTCTTGGAAAGTCACTGCATCTCCAGGGCTGCATATGCATTCAGGGCATTCTGTGCTCCTCCGTGACTCAGCAGGCATCCTCACGCATTAAATGCTCCTATCGCCTACTGGAACTGCAAAGCTGAGATAAAGAGATTTGGAACCTTAAAGTCATGTTGCCACTTTAATCTTTGTAACTGTCTGGCAATTTACTGTGAAGCAATTCCATTTCTCTTGCAACAGAAGGCACTGTGGATATACTTGTGGGGAGGGGGATTTTTGTGTGTGTATGGCTACAGTTGGGTGACCATGGGCCTTTGAAAAATAGTATTATATGGGATACAATTGGGTTCCAAAAGTAGAAAACAACATTTCTGTAAAAAGATAAATGACTGCAGACAGTATATCTCTTAGATGTCAAGAGAGCTGAATGTCCAGAATGCACACGCCTCATAGCAGAGCCTGTCTTGAGTTAGTTGTTTGGCTATATCAGGTGGATTAGCACAAGCTTGTAAATAACCACTTGCCTGGCATAACCACAGACATCTAATTAACTAGGCAGGGTGGCTTGTTGTTGTTGTTTAGAAGGTTGCATGCAAAATTTTATTTCGGCCCAACATGTGATGGGCTTGTAATGGACATAACCTGTGCCTTGGAATCCATACATGCATGCAATCATGAAAAAATGCACCTATTTGGAAAGTGTATGAAGAAAAAGGTACCCATTTCAAAACATGTGCACGAGATTGTGAAAAAGACTTAACGTGAATATATTGATATTTTTTAAAAGGCCTTTGTTAAACTCATGTCTTTGTCAGAAATTATATTCATGAGCTAGTGGGTGAGAAAAATATTACATGGCTGTATGGGCAATACTGGACAGATTACCCGGGATAGAAAGGAAATTTCAAAAATATTTTTAAAATGGTTGAAAAACAATTCTCAGTTGTCTGGAAACCCTGAAGAGATGAAACTGATCATAACCTTTGCAATTTTTCTGCACAGAAAATGTTGCTTCCTATACAGAAAGTGTTATTTTTGAAGCAATTATTTCCCCATTTTCAAATTTTGTGCAGAGCAAGTCCCTAACAATGAATAAGGCTTCAAAAGCTGCACAGTTTTCAGACTTTTTCCACAGCAGGGAAAAAAAAAACACAGTTGAAATTACTTGTTTCTTTTTAGTTGCTGTGGGAGCACAGTCAAACTGCAATATTACTTAAGCTAAACATGCTTCTGAACTTGTATTTCATTTCTGGACCAAAAGGACTTGTCCCTTCTGGCAGCATAGGTTTTCTTCCATTAGACTGTACAGATCCTTCTCCACAGTTTGATGGAAGAAACTCATGCTGCTAGAAGGGACAAGTCCCTTTATTCCAAAAATGAAGTCCAAGATGCTGGAATGCTGACATTCTGGTCATTTGCAAGTATGAGAATGGCTTTAAGTACCCTTTCAGTGGGATGTGTACCTCCTTATGCTTTGAAAACATGATCAAGTCAGCAGTCAACATGGGTCAAAGGGGCCAAAGTAAATATGATTTACGTAAATGTGGTGTAATATAAGTGACTGGTTGTTTTTCTTGCTCAAAAGAAAAACCAGGCTGAATCAAGGCCATGGCATCAGAGAGAAGATCAACTTTTCCTGAACTGTGGTCACATGCCTACGGGTCAGGTACAGAACATGGTAAAGTTACCTTTTTGGACTACAACTCCTAGAACACCCAGGCTATTATTGTCTAGGGGATTCTGGGAGGTGTAATTCAAAATAATTTCTCCAAGTTCTGGCCATGTAGGAGAAGGATACTTAGAACTGGTATATCTTTTGATGATGTGGAAGAAAAAGAACAGATAATATATTCCACTTCTGAGGCTAATATCCCACTTCTGAGGCTAATGACATCTTTAAGTGATCTAAATATGGGAAGTGCCATGGAGGAATGGGTGAACTCTATCTGAAGAGTAGCCTGCCTCCAGTCCAAACTGAGATCCCACTTGACTTCTTTTAAGCAAAGAAAAAAGGAACTAAGGGCCTCTACAGACGGCGCAAAGTGCCATCTTGGAGGCAGGGAAGGGGAGGGGCAGCCACACGTTGGGCACCCCAACCCCTTCTTGAGGACATCATCATAGTGTGTGCCGCTAAACACAGTGCGCACTGCCAGGACGTCCTCCCAGAGCAGCGTTTTTACATGCTGCGCCGGAAGAGGCACAAAAGAGCTGCATGGTGGCTCTTTGGGAACCCTTTTTGCTGCCTGGGAAAGGAGCGGTGTTTTGGCTCTCCTTTCCCAGGTGGCGAAAGGGAGGATTGGGGCCGACGCTTCTGGCAGCGTCAGCCTTGATCCTCCGTTTTCCGGGGCGGCCCAGGGTTGCCCGTCTGCATCCCCCCTAAGAAAGCCAGTCATGGATCTGATATGTACAATATGCCCTCCTACTATGAGACAGGCAAAGCTCTCAGGACTTACTTACATGGCCAGCATGTATTTTATTTGCCCATTTCTGTATTACTAAAAAAGTATGCCTTACTAAGTATTTTCTTCCCCCAAATGTATTTTCAAAATTCAGAGAGGGAAACGTGATGCTCAAAGCAGTGCTTAACCTTCCCACTCCCTCGTGAAATGCCCTTTTACCATGTGCCTCCATTAGGCCTTGTTTCACAGTATTAAACTTGTTATTCTCCAAGCAGACTAGCATAAACAATGAGAAAATTTGCTGGGAAAGAATTACTTGAGTCTCCTGGAACCAAGGGGATTGCCACTGAAAATTATGCACCATAATTGGCCTCAACACTTTCAGAATCAAGACATCAAGAGGTTGGTAATGTGTCAAAGTGATCTTTTCCATGGTAAAATAAAAGTTTTCACCTGTAATTTAAAGACAGAACAACTCAGTTTGCACTTTGAGGTATATCAGGGCTCTGTTTTCAGATGTCGGCTGTGTGCTCTTTCTTGAAGTAGGAAAAAACTCACTGAGCTGTATGTATACTGTCATAATACATTAGAAAACTCTAGGGAAGCTGAGACCTAATGCACCCATTGGGTCTCAGCTTCCCTAGAGTTTCCTATACTACACTCCACTGTCCAAAGTTTGGAAAAGTTCCCCCCCCCCCCCCCCCCCAGATTACAACTCCTAATCTATAGTTCAGTCTACAATACTTGCATTACAACTCCCCTGTGGGGGATTTTTGGAGCTGAAGTCTGAAAAAGTAACTTTACTGGGCTCTGCCATGGTCACACATCCCACAATCAAGATAAAAAGCAGAGAGGACGGCTTCCTCATTCAGAACCTCAAAAAATCCCTTATGAGCTCTTCCACAGAAAAGCCTCAGCAGCCAATCCATACACTTCCTTTGCAGCCCAAGGCAGTTAATCTGTCCTCTTCCATTTTGGAATCTGGAAAACATCAAAGGTGCTCCCAGGCACTAGTGGATTCTTAAAGGATTCCCCAGTAAACATGATTATATGAACTGCTCTGTATCTACTACAGAATATACTACTTTATCTATATCAACTCACAGATGATTTCCCCATTGGGGTTGTAGCATTGTCTGAGGGCCTTTGCAGACTGCCAGAAATAGTGCACATTAAATTGAGGCACTGCCCTGGCTCAGTGCTAGGGAATCATGGGAACTGTAATTCATTGTGGCACCAGAGCTCTCTGACAGAGAAGGCTCAATGTCTCAGAAAAAAATACAATTCCCATGACTCCCTAGCACTGAGCCAGGGCAGTGCCTCAATTTAATGTGCACTATTTCTGGCAGTCTGCTTAGGCCTTGAGTCTCCTTGGTTAAGTATCCGATCATATTTCCTCTCAGCTTTCAAGGTTCTTTGTTCTGGTACTCCTGCATCCTGAACTCCTGTGTAAACTCCTTTTCTTTTCTTTTTGTGCTGATTTTCCTCCCGGCCTGCAAACTGTGCATGGGGCAGGATAGCTGCTGTATTATAAATATGGAAACTGCAACAATGCTGCAGTATGGGCTGCTCAGTTCAGAGTTCCAGCCAGGCAACCAGACATGAACCCCTCTGGAACACTTCATTCAGTTACCTCTTGTACCCTGATTTTCACCTCTCAGCCTTCTCTCCTGTCACAGAAGAGCCACTACACATTCTTTGGCCACTGAATCTGGTCAGTACTCACTGACTAGCAGTAGTAGTAGTAGCTATCGTTGTTCTTGTTGTGTTGAGGGCCCCCCCCCCCTTTGGGGGTAGAAGGCCAAAAGAGACAAGAGCTGAAATAAGCCTTCTGTGGGGATAATTTCAAAACTGGGATGAAGCTAGAAATTTCCTCTCACATTTGACAGCTAACCTAGCATCTACCAGTTTCAAATTTGAGAAGAAATTCTTTATTAGATCTCATGATGTGGAGAGGACAATATAGAACACCTGACGTTCTTGGTGTTTTGGCCTACAGCTTTCATCATCCCCAACCAGAGTGGCAAGGAATTGTGAGAGCCAAAAAAAGTCCAAAACATCTGGAGGTCCAAAGTTCTCCCACCCTTGAATTAGGAGCAGGTTAGGTACTTTGGACCCCAGCTATTTCTAATGGCACAGTTAAGAAACACAGCTTTCAGTTGTGCCCAGAAGCGTCTTGGTAAACACTGAAGAAGTTCTGCAAAAACTGAAACTTTTGAACTTTATTTGCAGGCAGCACCAAATAACAGCAAATTAATCTTGTTAAAACCAAGAGATGTATGAATATGGTTAAACTTATTCTTCCTCTCCCAGAACATGCAGTTGGTAGACATTTTTAAATGGGACAATGCCTAGTGCAAAGACCTAGAGAACTGCTATGACTGGAGAATCTATAAGCAAGGCCAGTTTCAAAAATTACAGCTCTATCTTTCAAGTGCAAAGAACAGTTTCACTATGGGGTGAAACAGATGGGGAGGGAAAAGTGGCTTGAATGCCATTTCTGAAGCCTCATTGAAACCCCACCAACCGCACTACCAGCTCCCAAGGTGACTGGAGTGCACATTTCATGATCACATGGCACAGCTTCAAGCTGTGCCACTGGGTACTTTTTTTCACAGTTCCCCCCACCATACCTGTGCACCTTCGCAGGAGTGAACCACCAGTGACTGCCATCCCATTGGATGGCCATCCCTGTGAACCTGCACACATTTGCAGGTGCATCGCTTCACCAGGACAGGACATCGGAGCAGAGGTGTGCCATGCAGATGCCGGAAAGGTACAATCATGCCCGCCTTCACCCCCCCCCCTTCACCTCTTTTACTGTCTGTTTTGTGTATGTTGTACTCATCTCCATGAGAGGTGTCACAGTTTTTCTTTTAGGCATTGCCACCCTCACCCCTTGGGCTCTGTCCCTTTTAAATGTACTCCTGCAATGGTGCATTTACATGCACAATTAGGGTTAGGGTTTGGAAAGAGCACCCCTTTAGAGCCACCCTGCCGTTGGTGCATTTATACATACATGTGAAGGTGCACACTTTCTGGGAAGAAGCGGAAAAATTCAGCTCTTTTTTAGTCCAGCTTTTCTCCCCATAACATGGCTTGGGTGTGCGTTCTGGCCAGCTTCAAGGTGTGCATTGTCTAAATGCCCTGCCTCAAAGCCAGCCAGAAACCTGCTTATTTTGACTCTCTGTTTTGCTCCTATGTCTCAGGAGAAGTTATTCCTCTCCTACCTCTGGATTTTCCAAAACCTATTGGTGCCTTTTTCTTTCACAGAGTTTGGAAGCAAGGAATTACTAGTAATGACATATGATTTTTCAGGGTAATGATCATTTTTAAAAACATAATCACTAGTAACATTACTATATTGCTAGTGTGATGAGTAACATTTATTTATGCCTTCAGTCCCACAGTAGCTGCTTTGAGCTCCACTTTGGAGGAAATTGTGGGATAATAATAATAATAATAATAATAATGATAATATGGGTGTTCAGTTCTCCCTCCTCCCACAGATGAGAAAAAATGTGCATGCCAAGCCCCATTATAGCCAATAGGCGATGACATGTGCACAGCCATGATAATGTAAATATGTGCATGCACCACGACTGACTATAATGGAGTGGGGTGATCTGCAGATGCTCAAGTCCACAGAAGACTAGTCCAATGATACCGTGAGCACATGGTGCAAACAATAGATATTCTTAAAACATTGCTTTTTTGGAGAGCAATGAGATATTTGGGGACAGTTAAAAAGCAATACATTGTTAACATACCGTATTTTTCGGCATATAAGACGCTCCGGCATATAAGACGCACCCAATTTTAAAGGAGGAAAATCTAGAAAAAAAAGATTCTTAACCAAATACTGTAGTAAAATATTTTATATCAACTGTATAAAGTTAACAGCAGTTTAAGAACAATTTTAAGTTGTAAATGTAAATTTAAGCCAGCAGCAGGGCCAGGTATTGCACAAATTCCCTGCCCAACTTTCTTGCAAGTCTCCTGTCGCCTTATGGTGACTCCATGAATTTCTTAGGGATTTCTTAGGCAAGAAAGACTCAAGAAGTGGTTTTGCCAGTTCCTTCCTCTGAAATACAGCCTGCAGCACCTGGGATTCTTTGGCGGTCTCTCATCCAAGGACTATCCAGGGCTGACCCTGCTTAGATTCCAAGATCAGATGGACTGGTACCTTTGGAGTTTTTAGGCCATTGTCTTATGGAGTAATTTATGGCTTATTTTGACCCTACCATGAGGGTTTTCTTGGCAGATTTCTTCAAGGGGGGGGGGGTTGCCATTTCCATCCTCTGAGGCTGAGAGAGTGTGATTTGGCCAGAGTAATCCAGTGCCTTGGAGTAATTTCTGGCTCATTTTGACACTACCATGAGCGTTTTCTTGGCAGATTTCTTCAGAGGAGGGAGTTTGCCATTTCCACCCTCTGAGGCTGAGACAGTGCAACTTGGCCAGGGTACTAATCCAGTGCCTTGGAGTAATTTCTGGCTCATTTTGATCCTACCATGAGGGTTTTCCTGGCAGATTTCTTCAGAGGAGGGAGTTTGCCATTTCCACCCTCTGAGGCTGAGACAGTGTAACTTGGCCAGGGTACTAATCCAGTGCCTTGGAGTAATTTCTGGATCATTTGGATCCTACCATGAGCGTTTTCCTGGCAGATTTCCTCAGAGGAGGGAGTTTGCAATTTGCACCCTCTGAGGCTGAGACAGTGTAACTTGGCCAGGGTACTAATCCAGTGCCTTGGAGTAATTTCTGGATCATTTGGATCCTACCATGAGCGTTTTCCTGGCAGATTTCTTCAGAGGAGGGAGTTTGCCATTTGCACCCTCTGAGGCTGAGACAGTGTAACTTGGCCAGGGTACTAATCCAGTGCCTTGGAGTAATTTCTGGATTATTTGGATCCTACCATGAGCGTTTTCCTGGCAGATTTCCTCAGAGGAGGGAGTTTGCCATTTGCACCCTCTGAGGCTGAGACAGTGTAACTTGGCCAGGGTACGAATCCAGTGCCTTGGAGTAATTTCTGGATCATTTGGATCCTACCATGAGCGTTTTCCTGGCAGATTTCCTCAGAGGAGGGAGTTTGCCATTTGCACCCTCTGAGGCTGAGACAGTGTAACTTGGCCAGGGTAATAATCCAGTGCCTTGGAGTAATTTCTGGATCATTTGGATCCTACCATGAGCGTTTTCCTGGCAGATTTCTTCAGAGGAGGGAGTTTGCCATTTCCACCCTCTGAGGCTGAGACAGTGTAACTTGGCCAGGGTACTAATCCAGTGCCTTGGAGTAATTTCTGGATCATTTGGATCCTACCATGAGCGTCTTCCTGGCAGATTTCTTCAGAGGAGGGAGTTTGCCATTTCCACCCTCTGAGGCTGAGACAGTGTAACTTGGCCAGGGTACTAATCCAGTGCCTTGGAGTAATTTCTGGATCATTTGGATCCTACCATGAGCGTTTTCCTGGCAGATTTCTTCAGAGGAGGGAGTTTGCCATTTGCACCCTCTGAGGCTGAGACAGTGTAACTTGGCCAGGGTACTAATCCAGTGCCTTGGAGTAATTTCTGGATTATTTGGATCCTACCATGAGCGTTTTCCTGGCAGATTTCCTCAGAGGAGGGAGTTTGCCATTTGCACCCTCTGAGGCTGAGACAGTGTAACTTGGCCAGGGTACGAATCCAGTGCCTTGGAGTAATTTCTGGATCATTTGGATCCTACCATGAGCGTTTTCCTGGCAGATTTCCTCAGAGGAGGGAGTTTGCCATTTGCACCCTCTGAGGCTGAGACAGTGTAACTTGGCCAGGGTAATAATCCAGTGCCTTGGAGTAATTTCTGGATCATTTGGATCCTACCATGAGCGTTTTCCTGGCAGATTTCCTCAGAGGAGGGAGTTTGCCATTTGCACCCTCTGAGGCTGAGACAGTGTAACTTGGCCAGGGTACTAATCCAGTGCCTTGGAGTAATTTCTGGATCATTTGGATCCTACCATGAGCGTCTTCCTGGCAGATTTCTTCAGAGGAGGGAGTTTGCCATTTCCACCCTCTGAGGCTGAGACAGTGTAACTTGGCCAGGGTACTAATCCAGTGCCTTGGAGTAATTTCTGGATCATTTGGATCCTACCATGAGCGTTTTCCTGGCAGATTTCTTCAGAGGAGGGAGTTTGCCATTTGCACCCTCTGAGGCTGAGACAGTGTAACTTGGCCAGGGTACTAATCCAGTGCCTTGGAGTAATTTCTGGATCATTTGGATCCTACCATGAGCGTCTTCCTGGCAGATTTCTTCAGAGGAGGGAGTTTGCCATTTGCACCCTCTGAGGCTGAGACAGTGTAACTTGGCCAGGGTACTAATCCAGTGCCTTGGAGTAATTTCTGGATTATTTGGATCCTACCATGAGCGTTTTCCTGGCAGATTTCCTCAGAGGAGGGAGTTTGCCATTTCCACCCTCTGAGGCTGAGACAGTGTAACTTGGCCAGGGTACGAATCCAGTGCCTTGGAGTAATTTCTGGATCATTTGGATCCTACCATGAGCGTTTTCCTGGCAGATTTCCTCAGAGGAGGGAGTTTGCCATTTGCACCCTCTGAGGCTGAGACAGTGTAACTTGGCCAGGGTAATAATCCAGTGCCTTGGAGTAATTTCTGGATCATTTGGATCCTACCATGAGCGTTTTCCTGGCAGATTTCTTCAGAGGAGGGAGTTTGCCATTTGCACCCTCTGAGGCTGAGACAGTGTAACTTGGCCAGGGTACTAATCCAGTGCCTTGGAGTAATTTCTGGATCATTTGGATCCTACCATGAGCGTTTTCCTGGCAGATTTCTTCAGAGGAGGGAGTTTGCCATTTGCACCCTCTGAGGCTGAGACAGTGTAACTTGGCCAGGGTACTAATCCAGTGCCTTGGAGTAATTTCTGGATCATTTGGATCCTACCATGAGCGTCTTCCTGGCAGATTTCTTCAGAGGAGGGAGTTTGCCATTTCCACCCTCTGAGGCTGAGACAGTGTAACTTGGCCAGGGTACGAATCCAGTGCCTTGGAGTAATTTCTGGATCATTTGGATCCTACCATGAGCGTTTTCCTGGCAGATTTCCTCAGAGGAGGGAGTTTGCCATTTGCACCCTCTGAGGCTGAGACAGTGTAACTTGGCCAGGGTAATAATCCAGTGCCTTGGAGTAATTTCTGGATCATTTGGATCCTACCATGAGCGTTTTCCTGGCAGATTTCCTCAGAGGAGGGAGTTTGCCATTTGCACCCTCTGAGGCTGAGACAGTGTAACTTGGCCAGGGTAATAATCCAGTGCCTTGGAGTAATTTCTGGATCATTTGGATCCTACCATGAGCGTTTTCCTGGCAGATTTCCTCAGAGGAGGGAGTTTGCCATTTGCACCCTCTGAGGCTGAGACAGTGTAACTTGGCCAGGGTACTAATCCAGTGCCTTGGAGTAATTTCTGGATCATTTGGATCCTACCATGAGCGTCTTCCTGGCAGATTTCTTCAGAGGAGGGAGTTTGCCATTTCCACCCTCTGAGGCTGAGACAGTGTAACTTGGCCAGGGTACTAATCCAGTGCCTTGGAGTAATTTCTGGATCATTTGGATCCTACCATGAGCGTTTTCCTGGCAGATTTCTTCAGAGGAGGGAGTTTGCCATTTGCACCCTCTGAGGCTGAGACAGTGTAACTTGGCCAGGGTACTAATCCAGTGCCTTGGAGTAATTTCTGGATCATTTGGATCCTACCATGAGCGTCTTCCTGGCAGATTTCTTCAGAGGAGGGAGTTTGCCATTTGCACCCTCTGAGGCTGAGACAGTGTAACTTGGCCAGGGTACTAATCCAGTGCCTTGGAGTAATTTCTGGATTATTTGGATCCTACCATGAGCGTTTTCCTGGCAGATTTCCTCAGAGGAGGGAGTTTGCCATTTCCACCCTCTGAGGCTGAGACAGTGTAACTTGGCCAGGGTACGAATCCAGTGCCTTGGAGTAATTTCTGGATCATTTGGATCCTACCATGAGCGTTTTCCTGGCAGATTTCCTCAGAGGAGGGAGTTTGCCATTTGCACCCTCTGAGGCTGAGACAGTGTAACTTGGCCAGGGTAATAATCCAGTGCCTTGGAATAATTTCTGGATCATTTGGATCCTACCATGAGCGTTTTCCTGGCAGATTTCCTCAGAGGAGGGAGTTTGCCATTTGCACCCTCTGAGGCTGAGACAGTGTAACTTGGCCAGGGTACTAATCCAGTGCCTTGGAGTAATTTCTGGATCATTTGGATCCTACCATGAGCGTCTTCCTGGCAGATTTCTTCAGAGGAGGGAGTTTGCCATTTCCACCCTCTGAGGCTGAGACAGTGTAACTTGGCCAGGGTACTAATCCAGTGCCTTGGAGTAATTTCTGGATCATTTGGATCCTACCATGAGCGTTTTCCTGGCAGATTTCTTCAGAGGAGGGAGTTTGCCATTTGCACCCTCTGAGGCTGAGACAGTGTAACTTGGCCAGGGTACTAATCCAGTGCCTTGGAGTAATTTCTGGATCATTTGGATCCTACCATGAGCGTCTTCCTGGCAGATTTCTTCAGAGGAGGGAGTTTGCCATTTCCACCCTCTGAGGCTGAGACAGTGTAACTTGGCCAGGGTACTAATCCAGTGCCTTGGAGTAATTTCTGGATCATTTGGATCCTACCATGAGCGTTTTCCTGGCAGATTTCTTCAGAGGAGGGAGTTTGCCATTTGCACCCTCTGAGGCTGAGACAGTGTAACTTGGCCAGGGTACGAATCCAGTGCCTTGGAGTAATTTCTGGATCATTTGGATCCTACCATGAGCGTTTTCCTGGCAGATTTCCTCAGAGGAGGGAGTTTGCCATTTGCACCCTCTGAGGCTGAGACAGTGTAACTTGGCCAGGGTACGAATCCAGTGCCTTGGAGTAATTTCTGGATCATTTGGATCCTACCATGAGCGTTTTCCTGGCAGATTTCCTCAGAGGAGGGAGTTTGCCATTTGCACCCTCTGAGGCTGAGACAGTGTAACTTGGCCAGGGTAATAATCCAGTGCCTTGGAGTAATTTCTGGATCATTTGGATCCTACCATGAGCGTTTTCCTGGCAGATTTCTTCAAGGGGGGGACTCTTTCCACCCCCGTCCTGGGTGCTCCAATGGACTCTTCCTGGGATGGGAGGATGTCCTCTGACCCCAGGAAGACTCCATTGAAGCACCCAGGATGGGGGTGGAAAGAGGAGGAGCACATTCAACTAGCCAGGAAAAGAGGACTCTTTCCACCCCCGTCCTGGCTGCTCCAATGGGCTCTTCCTGGGATGGGAGGAGCCCACTGGAGCACCGAGGCTCAGGCTGAAATGCGGCCTACTTTTAGCCTAGGCCTCGGCAGTTTGCCCTCAGCTTTTATATTCACTTCATTAGGCGCAGCAACTTCCCCACCCTCGTTTTGGGGAAGAAAAAGTGCGTCTTATATGCCGAAAAATACGGTACTACAAGCAGATCACTCTTCAATGAGTACTCTCCAAGAGTTATTTAAAATAGATGAGTAATGAATAATATCTGTGTGTGCACATGCCTTCAAGTCACTTCTGACCTTTGGCATCCCTATGGAGAACCTATCACTGGGTTTACCTGGCAAGTTTCTTCAGAGGATGTTTGCTCTTGCCATCTTCTGAGGCTGAAAGTGTGACCTGCAGTGCGTTTTCATGGCCAAGCAGAACTTACTAGAAAAGAAGTTCCACACTTTGCTCTTGTGTATGAATGGTGTCATGAAAACCCATACAAAAAGAACTGAGTCTTCTACTGCACAATTATTGACCTTTACAGTTGGAAATTTGGAACTGGAAGATAGTGAATATGTGAAGAAATAGCCATTTGAACCCAGATTCAAGTCTAGCATGCTGACTCCTCAATAATACAACTCTTACTCAAAAAAGTAAACTGCTGCCCAGTTATATACTGAATACAAATTGAGTTATACAGGAGTTATAGCAACTGTTCACGCCTCCCTCAGGGAAAGCCACTTGACATTTTGGGAACCATGAAAATGTGTTGGTGAACTACAAATATTTAAGACAACCAGAACAGCAGGTTGGAGTAGATAAAAAGTAATACTCTTTTTATATAACATGTTTTGACCAACCAATAAGCAGAAATAGATACCAAATCCCACAACATGAAGACAAATTCCCATTCCCTCCTTAGAGGCAAGTGTTTATTGTTATTTTCAGGCTACTCACTTTTATTGATCTCCTGTCTAAAAAAATCTGTAACAGGTAAAATACTCCTAGCTTGCTTAGGAGTTTCTCTCCTACAATTCCAGAGAAAGAATGACTTGTAAATTAATGGCTCACTGCTAGAATGTATATATTTTAGATCATCAGAAGTGACAAGACTACTGGAGGTTTCTCTGTTCTGCTAACACACATCACAAATAATTTCTTCTGCTTTCCTTGAAGTTCTGTCAATAACACACCGTTGCTCCAATCAGGCTGTTTTCTCATAGAGCAAAAGGGCTCAGTGTGAGCACAGAAATATCCCATGGTCCCACCATTCACACCACACAAACCCTTATGTTTACAAGTAAAGCACAATAGTTAGATCTAAGCAAACAGCTTTATTGATCTGCATTGAAAAATCAAGAGCATAGTTAACTAAGCAACAGAGAAGAGAAAATGGTACCTGCTTTCAGAGCTTCTGTTGTTATGTGGGCTGGAGAGCCCCAGCTGAGCCATACAGTTCTCCAGAACTGGCAACAGAGAGAAGAAGACATGGGGAAGTGCTGGTGGCTCCCAGTGGCTAGGGAAGGAAATCCCCAGTGTGGCCCTAGTCTTCTGCCTTCCTTCCTTCCTTCCTTCCTTCCTTCCTTCCTTCCTTCCTGCCTAGGGAGTAAGATGCAGTGATGGAGCAACAGAACATAGGATGAAGAGATGACAGCAGTTGCACCCCTGTTGCTGCCATCAGCAGTTGGATGTGTTGTTATAGAGCCAGCTCTGAATGACCAGCTCTGAGTGTTCTTACAGTCAGATTCTATGGAATGGGTGGTTAATGTCTCTGCCACTCTGCACACAACTGTAGCACTTTGATGCAACTTTAACTGTCATGGCTACATCATATGGAGTCCCAGGAGCTGATATTTGAAAGTCGTCTGTATTGTAGCACAGTAAAGTCATCCTTGCCCCCAATCCCTCGTTTGGTTGTGAGGGTCCTCAGAACTATACATTAAAGAAAAATCAACAATGTACAGTAGAAAGCAGAGCTGGCTGTTGACAGCAGTGGGCTGTGGAGGCCAGTGTTGTCACTTCTTTTTATTTTCTGAAGGGGGGTCACCACAGTTACATCCTCCTCCAAACAGGCAGGAGTTCTGCAGGTGGCAGGGGACAATGGGACAACCAACTGCAGTCAACTATAGCCACATCATTCTTTTCCAATTCAAAAAGAGGATGTGGACAAGCTGGAGTGTGTCCAGAAGAAGGTGACCAAAATGGTGAATGGTCTGGAAATCATGTCCCATGAGGATGTTTATGTTTAGCCTGGATGTGTTTAGCCTGGAGAAGAGAAGGTTAAGAGGTGATATGACAGCCCTGTTTAAATATTTGAAAGGATGTTATGTTGAGGACGGAGTAATCTTGTTTTCTGCTGCTCCAGAGACTAGGCCATGGGGCAACGGATGTAAAATACAGGAAAAGAGATTCCACCTATACAGTAGGGAGAACTTCCTGACAGTAAGAGCTATTTGACAGTGGAATACACTCTCTTGGAATGTGGAGGAATCTCCTTCTTTGGAGGTTTTAAACAGGCTGGATGGTCCTTTGTTGGGGGTGCTTTCATTGTGTGTTTCTGGATGGGAGGGGGTTGGATTGGACGGCCCTTAAGATCTCTTTCAATTCTATGATTCTATGATTATACGATTCTAAGCCAAGTGTCACAGCTTACCAAGTACCATTGTCTCCTCTCCCCTTTCTCCTCCAGTGTGGCTATGTTTGTATACTACCAGTGTGGGGTGGGTGTATGTGTGTGGACAGAGTGGCATGTAGCTTCTGGCAGGAGAGTTTTAGTCACCCTTGATTACTATACAATATAAACTTTTACAATTTAGGCTTATTTTTTCTGACATTTTCTCACCCCATCTATCTATGCAATCGTCTGTCTGTAGCATAATGGCTAGCAGGCAGAAATGCACAGAGCCACTAATATATTTCATACAGCATCTTAATGCTTGGTGGGAACTCTATATGGAAGAAATGTTCTTTAACTGCTCTGTTTATGCTATTTTTGGGGCATCAGCCATAAGAAGAGATCAGTGTTTTTAGAACATAATTTAATGTAAGGGTGGCTTCCAAGTTGTTTTCAGAGCAAGAAGAAAGAAAGAAAGAAAGAAAGAAAGAAAGAAAGAAAGAAATCCCATCATTTTTCTTTACTTATTCCTAGTGAAAACTTGATAGGATGCATCTCCTGTCATTCAGAGACAATATTCATGCATTCTCTGAGGACATTCTAGAGTGGCAATGACTGGGACCCATTGGGCTGTAACACAAAATAGAAAGAACTGTCCACAGTCTCAATTTACAAAAGTAATATAAAGAACCCAACCGGGGGGGACGGGGACAACCTTATGAGTAAGGCCACGTTAAGGAACTACAAGCATGCATAGGATTGAGGAAAGCATACATGGAGAGAGATAGAATTTATAAATAAAGCTGTTCCACATACTAAGGCAGCAGGTTCAGGAAACTGGCTCAAGTCTGTGGGAAATGTATCAGAGGTTCTGACTGAAAGGATATTATCATCAGGAAGGGATAGCCCATGGTCTGAATGGGGGACACCTCAGCCCCAAATAGTGGACTTTTCAGGCCATGAATTGCTGAGATCACAGTGAAGGAAATGTTGAGTCAAGTTCACTTGTATCCATGCTCAACCAAAACAGAGATAAACTATCCATCTACAGGGTTGAAGGATAATATATTATATGAATATATCAAATTCACATTTCACAAATCAGTATGTAAACTAGAATACAGTTGCTTTTTGGTATTCACACTTCCTTTGGGAAGTGCATCTGAGAAACCAAAAATGTACCAAAATGTGTACATTAAGGAAATTTGTATACAAAAATGTATATAATGTTATTGTTGTTGCTGTTTCAAAAAATGTACAAAACAGCATTCTGTAAGGGAAAATTACAAAAATGTGCATGTTAAGCCAAAGATTGTAAAAATTATACATCACGAGAATTGTGTGCAAAAGTCCAAATGAAATTCCATGTGGAATTATTTTCAAAGTTGGAAACTGATGAAGACACAGGATGGAACAAAGTGATGACTGGAACAATGAGAAACTCAGAGAAACCAGCATTGACAGATTAAGCTTATCCAGATCAAAAAAATCAACCAACCAATCAAACCAAAAACAAAAACAACAAGCCAACAAAACAAAACAGAACAGAACAGAACAGACTTCAGAAAGCCACATCAATATTTCTGTTATAAACCCAACAGACAAACATTCAAATTGACAGGTTGCCTATCATCTTGGTGTGTGTTTATTATGTGATCATGGAATTAAGCATGGTTGAGGGTTGTCATCCCCTGTTTGGTTCATTTTTTTTTTAATGCCAACCTTATTTCAACCCTACTAACAAAGAGATTTGCAAACTGTGATAAATACTGCTGCTGCTGCTAATGCTATTACTTTAAAAAGCTGGACAAAATGTTCAACCATCCACACTGGAAAAGTTCATTAGTTACAGATAGTCTCAGGAAGGAGAAGATTAAGTTATTCCTCCCAAGCACCTAGCTGTTAAAACCGAAGAGCCTGCTAGGAAACAAAGCAAAGCAAAACAAAACCTAAATAGAAGTGATAATCTTAATCGAGCACCACAAATATGACTTGGCTTGACTTGTAAGAATATGTATTCAAAAGCCTTTGCCCAAAAGTTTTGCTTTTCCACATTTGGATTTTTTTTTTTTAAAAAAATACTCAAAATATTTTCATTGATGTATGAAGAAATGTGCGAATCTCTGAGATGTTAAAAACCATATCAATTCCCATATGACTGGTAAATGAAACTAGTTGTTTGGATTCACAAAAATATAGAATTGGATATTCATTAATGAGTATAGGAGTAACACGTTAATTGGGACACCATTTTTGGATAAGTTGCCCTCCCTTGGTGGGACCAGGTGAATATGTTGGTGTTGATAAGGGACAGAGCATGTTTTAATTTAATTCTTGAAACCTTGACAATGTGATAGCCATCATATGACCATAGGAAGCTTCCTTCCACACTGAGTCAGACCATTAAACCACACAGACGATTATTATCTACATTAACTGGTCTTAGTCCTCACGTTTTCATGAGGCAAGTCTTTCCCTGCTCTACATACCAGGCATTGAACCTGGGACCTTTTGCATACAAAGCATACTCCGTGCCATGAAGTTACAGCTCTTTCCAAGAACTTTGGTTTTTAAGCTGCCTGTTTTATACATTTGGCAAAAAAGAAACTTCAGATGACATGCCTTGTTCAAGTCAGACTATTTAGTTCAGTGCTGTCTGCCATGACAGGCTGCTGCTCTCCAGGGTTTCAGATAAAAATCATGCCCAGGCTGACCCGTGGATATGCCAGAGAAAAATATGACCTTTTGCATGCAAGTGTATGTGTTCTAAGCTATACCCCCAATACAATTTTTTAAATATGGAAAGCATGACAAAGTGAATTGATTTGTAGTTTTTTTGTGGGTTTTTTTGGGCTGTGTGGCCATGTTCTGAAAGAGTTTCTTTCTGACGTTTTGCCAGCATCTGTGGCTAGCATCTTCAGAGAAAACTGAAATGGAAAAGCCTGGTTGTATATATACTGTGAGATCCTGGGTAGGGAGGGGTGGTTCCCAGGTGAACTGTGTGTTGTCTGTGTTGAATAGGTATTGTTCTGTGTTGATGGCTTCGCTTCAGGCTATGCAATCCAGGATATGTCTGCTGTTCCCATGTAAACTGTGTATTGTTCTGTGTTGAATAGGTGTTGTTCTGGTATTAATGGCATGGCTTCCAGGTGAGGAATGCAATCAAGGAGATTGTCTGCTGTTGTCTGCTGACCCTGGTTGGTCTTCCCTTTGCATTTGCTGAGTGCAGATTTTCTTATTTTGTAGGACTGGTAGCCATATCTTGTTTACTTTAAGAATTGATTTGAGTTGTTGAATTGAATTGAATTGATTTGAATTGTTGAATTGAATTGATTTGACTGAAAGCCAGTAGGAATATTTGCTATGCATGAAGTGATTCACCAGCTGTGGATCTAGGCCAGAAAACCTGGGAAGTTATAATTTATACATCTCAGCCAAAATGTGAGATATCAGAATTCCATCTCTTAGTAATTTTAAAGAATGTGAAGTGGGGGTGGTAGAAAAAAAAATAGATTCACTTTTCCAGAAAAACAAAATGTATTTTTATTGCTAATTTTCTTGGAAGAATAGTAGGTACTGAGATTTCTATAGAAGCAGTAAATATTATTTATTTTGTAGCAGCATTTTTCTTCACACAGTGGAAAATGGTTATTTCAACTTGTTCTTGGGGTAGCTAGAAATAATAAAAATCTAGCTCCAAATTTAGAAGGTTGGAAACATAAGCAGATTTAAAGAATATATTAAACTAAGAGCTAATTAAGACCTAAGGCCCATTTATACACTCAGTAACGCTCATTAGTTAATATTTAGGACTTCTATTCCATATTCTTTTAAAGGGCAAAATGTAATGAAAGCTTTAAAATATCAAAGCAAATGTATCTGGGATAAAGATAAGCCAAGGAGGTTCACAGTGTATTTCTACATATGTATAATCACTCAGCCTCACTGAATGCACCACAACATAATTGCAGGTAAATTTATAGAATGGAACCTTAGAATCAAATTTTGTGTGCAGTTACACTGAACTGCATTCCATGTGACTTACTTCCCAAGCTGACCCATAGGAGTTTACTGTTACTTATGAGACCCTAGAGGCACCAGATCCCATCCAATCTTAGAAGCTAAGCAGAGTAAGCTCTGGTTAGTACTTGGATGATACACCATCTATGGTCACTAGCTGCTGTAGGCTTTATTTCAAAGGAAGAAACTGACAAAACCATCTCTGCATGTCCTTCCCTAAGAAAACACTTTGAAATCCATGGGATCACCATAAGTCAACAGGTGAATTGGGGCCTTTGCAGACTGCTAGAAATAGTGCAAATTGAGCCCACTTTAAGGGTTAGGGAATCATGGGAACTGTATTTTATTGTGGCACCAGAGCTCTCTGACAGAGAAGGCTCAATGTCTCAGGAAAAAAACAATTCCCATGATTCCCTAGCACTAACCCTAACCCTTAAAGTGGACTCAATTTGCACTATTTCTGGCAGTCTGCAAAGGCCCTTGAAGGCCCATGTACACACATGATTTCAGACTGAGTTGTATGATATCTCAGATGTTAGAATTAAGATAATTTTATATATACATTATGTATGGTTGTTGCTTCCAATTCTGATTTTGTATGAGCCCTTGGTATCTGCTGGGGTTTGTTTGCATGACCCCTTGTGGATATCAAAATCCATGAATGCTTAAGTTCCATTACATACAGTGTGGTAGTAAAATGGTGTCCCACATATAAAATGGCAAAATCAACATTTGATTTTTGGATTTATTTACCCTGTAGAATATTCTCAAGCTGTGGATAGATATGGACAGCTGAGTACAGATGACCTATGTTGGGGCAAGACAATTCTGTTGCTTTTCATCAGAGCAGACTATTATACAAACAAGCAATTGGATGGTTGACCTAAGCATGAGATGGGAACTCTGTGATCACACTTATCTTCCCCCTCATTCGCTAGTCCTTAAGGGCCGAGGGACTTCAGCTCCCAGAAGCCTCAGCCATGTTGGCCAATAGTCTGGGATTCTGGGAGCTGAAGTCCCTCAGCCCTTAAAGGGGACAGTTTGCCTACCCCTACCCTAGACCCTTCTTGTCATGTTCCACCCAGAGGATTCATCTTTTGAAGAGAAAGGAGAAGAGGAGAGCCCTCATGTCAGGGCCAGTCAGAGCCAGTGTTGGCTGGTAGCCTTGCCTTGGAGCCAGAGGAAGCTGGCAACCCTGCTTTAGAGACAGAACCTGGACCATTCCATGTGGACCCTGAAAAGGAGGCAGAAATATTGCAGCCATCTAAATGTCAGAGATTAAACTGGAAGCAACAAAGGACATGCCATTGTGTTCTTTAAAAAGGATACCTGGTCTAATGAATCCATCTGTGCTGATTTACAGCTGGATACAAATTAGCACTATTCCTGCTCAGCAGAGTCTTACATTCCCTGCTGTCTTTCTTCCTGATCTTCCACTGGTTCCTTAGACTCTGGACCCTTCTCAGATTCCTTTTTGTAATCAGAGTCTAGACTGCATTCACTACACATCCACTATTGCAGATGCTCTGCTTTTGAACCTGGTCTGGCTTGCTTTCTCCTTTGTTTGCTCTCCTGAATCACTGATATATTTTCCAGAGCACTTTCCATCCTCCAATGTGCTCTTCCTCATTCCTCATCCTGTAGCTTCTCCTTCTTTCTGCAGCAACATTTTCCTTTCCCCTTTCTCTTCACTCCAGCACATCTCCTAGAGAATTTTGTGAATGAGTGAAGACTGCACAACAGACTTTGGAAAAAAAAAAAGAAGAAGCAATGATTAATGGGCCTGAGCCATGAATGGCATGTCTACACAGCTCAAATGAATCAGACCCTCTCCCTACCCTCACTGTGACCACTCTTCACAATTTGAAGCCAGTTCCACATTTAATCTAGGAGCGTCTTACCTCTCCCGACTTAAATTTTAATTTGGGTAGCATCCTGATACTATTGCAGGGATTTTGCTATTGAATCCGCCACCTAGGTCCATCCCCACTCCCAGGAGCACTCCAGCAGCCATTTTCCTAAGCCAGAAAACTCCCGGTTTTGAAAAGAGGTGTGCTGAGCGCCCCTTGGAGAAGGGATGGACCCAGGATGAACCCAGGCAGCAGATTTGGTAGCAAAATCCCTGTGATAGTATCCCTGTGATAGATAGAAATCCCTGTGATAGATAGAATTAAAATTTAAGTCAGGAGAGGTAAGATGCTTTAATAAGCCATGGAATAAGCCCCCTAGACTCTTCCTGCCTTAGACCACATTAAAAAGAAGAGTGATGCCAGGTAGCTGTTTACAGACATGTCCCACTTTGCCACCCACTGCCACCTCAAGTCCCTCTTTCTGTGGTCACAATGAGGGGGTGCTTAACAGTGCTCAGCCGTGTGACTGATGCTGTGCACTTTGTTTCAACCAAAGGGGGGGGGGGGGGTGATTCCTGCCAGTGGCAATGGTGTTGAGAAGCACAGTGGAATATGTAAGTAGACAGTCACCTGGTGTTGCTCCAGAATGCCCAGGTAAGAGGGGGAATTCAGGCAGTTTCCGGGCCAGAACACTCCAGGAGAATCCCAGAGTAATCTGGCTGCTGTAGACCTACAAGTTTAATTTTCAAATTTTCCTTTCACTTGCAAAAGTTTGTTAGTCTTCTACTTACACTTGCTAAAGTTGGCGCTTGCAAAAATGTTAAGATGGATCTTGAAAATTTTGGATTTTTCTGTTCCAAGCAGAGCCTGGAAAACTTTGTTTTGTTGAACTACAGCTCCCAAGAGGTTTTGAAAGCAGTGCTTACAAGGGTGTGGAAAACACATCTACGCATGTGTGATTCTACTCAGTACAAAAGTTGCCAGCCAGATAAATAGTTTTTTTTTTACTTGTTAGATTTTGAGGTTTTTAAAATCAATTAATTAAATAAATGAAATGAGCAACTGCAGTATCATGCTCAATGACATCCCTAATGACTTAACCAGGAGCCCATAGACACTACATGATTATAGTGCTATTATTCCACTTTAACCACCATGATTCCATCCTATGAAACTGGGGTTTGTAATTTTGTCAGAGGTACTGAAGACCTCTGGCTGAGGAGTCTAAATGCCCATTTCTAAATTACCAGTCCCAGAAATCCACAGGACAGAGCCATGACAGATAAAGTGAAATAAAAAATAGGTAGTTTTGTAATAAATCTGTAGTGTGAAACTATGTACAGGAAGCTGTACATAGGCTACAGGTTTGCATCCTAAAATCTCAGGCCCTGGGTTTGTCCAGATTTGCAATTCTGTTTTCTGGGACCTACCCCTCATAAGCCATTACCCTGACTTAAATTTAATAAGTGTGTCTTGCTACAGTTGTCATTTTTCAGGCTTCAATTGCTGCCTGTCAATCTCAAGCATTTTTTCATTCATTTATTTATTAGTCACTCATGAAATTAGTCCTTTAGGTGGCATGCAATGATTTAAAGGGAATAAATAAATAAAAATAAAATACAAATCAATGAAGTATCCAAGCAAAGCAAAATCCATCAGCGTGAAATTACAAATGTATACAACGGGAAGCAATACTCCCCTACAGGCAAAAATAGAACAACCAGACTTGGACAATCTAGAGAATAAAACAATACTCAATGCCAGCTTAAAATAGCACTACACACACACACACACACACACACACACTATAAATCAATAGTAATATGTGTGTTTTTTAAAAAAAATTAAAAAGGCCTGAGTAGAGAAGATACAGTGGAGAAGATAACAAATGCAGGTGTTGGGTTACCAAGAGGAACAGCATTCTACAACTGAGAGGAAGACACCACTGAAAATATCTCCTCTCTTTTTGCCATCTTCAGTGCTTAAATGGGGGGATATCAGCTACATCTATGTGTGGTGGGGTTAACACACCCTGCATTTGCTGTTTGACAAGTATTGAGGTTTAGTTTGAACTGGAATGGTTGATTTTTCCCTAGTATATCTTTGGCCATGTCTGCACTGATGAGAAAACCTAGGACGTTATCACACGGGGGAAATCTGTTGGTTAATCCACACAAATCCCAAACAAAAACTGAATTTGCGCCTCACGATTTCACACGATGTTGCACAGAAACTGGTCAGAAACTGGACAGAAACTGGTATTATCCGAGATCTTTTTAATTTTGGGAGTTTAGAGGAAATGCATTTGCGAAATTACAGCAATTTCACATTTACTGTAATGTGAAAAGCAAATACGCATGGACAATTCTCTTTTAAAACCTGGAGGAGGGCCAAGAAAAGGAGGAGGAGGGGCCTCCAGGGAGGGAGAGTCCCAGCCTCCTGCCATGCAGGGAAGGGAAGGGAAGGGAAGGGAAGGGAAGGCAAGGCAAGGCAAGGCAAGGCAAGGCAAGGCAAGGCAAGGCAAGGCAAGGCAAGGCAAGGCAAGGCAAAGCGAGGGAAGTTTGGGATGGAGGAGAAGTTTGGCATTTGGGATGGAGAGAAAAGGAGGGGAAAGAAGGCGTCCCTCGCAGCAGCTGTGGGTGGATGTGGGTGCAAGTGTGGGGTGTGCTTGTGGAGCAACTTGGAGCTCTATCTCACCATGAAGTTCTGCCCTACAGGTCCTACAAAGGGGAAAGGCTTATGGGGGGGGGCATGGGAGCTACCTCCAGTTTCCCCCTCTCATGGTCATCATCCAAGGCTCTGGCTCTCCCCAGGGAACACCCAGCCCTTCCTTCCTTCCTTCCTTCCTTCCTTCCTTCCTTCCTTCCTTTTCCTCCTCCTCCTCCTCCTTCCCTGCCAGCTCTGCCTGTGATCCTACCCTCCTTGCTCATCTCCTCAGCAGCTGACAGCCTCCAATGCCAGGAAAGGAGAGAGAGAGAAAAGGGAGGCTGAGCCTTGCCTTTCCAGCCTCCTCCTCCTCCTCTGCTCTCTTGAGAGGTCCTAACCCCAACGGAAGGGGGTTAGGACCTGTGCAGGAGGACATGACCCCAAATGTAGGACAGTCTGACATTTCCTCCTGGGAAATGCAGGACCCGCCCTGGAAAAAGGAGGAGTCTGGTCACGAAACACACCCATTTCCAGTACATGTACGGGTTCTTTTCACTTGTGTATGAAAGTTAAAAACGTCTTTTTTCGCCTTTAACTTAATTCCGTTATTACTGTAATTACATGTGAAAAGCTTTTGCGCAATTAAGCTCTTTTTTCGCTTTCTTTTCGGGATGCTTCATTTCCACTTCATTATTTCTTTAACAATGAAACTGGCCCACGTGTGATAACGTCCCTAGCTTAACATTAGGGCTTCTAGATCTGTGGGGAAGATGAGCTGTCCATACATCCAGCACCCACAATGGGTCGATACCAGCAGCACATTCTGCACATTCCCTCCTGTCCTGGCCCTGGCCCTGGCCTTAGCCCTGTTAAAGCCCAGCATGCATGGGAGGAGCCTTGCAAACGTGAAAGTGGCAGTGCTATGGCAGGACTTGGAATGTCCAGGTGGAAGGAGGGCAGAAGCTTGCCCAGCCAAGTGTCTCTCTTTTCTGCCAACTGGTTGACTGTCCTCTCCTTCCCCACACTGGCATGCAATCTGTACACTCAGGGGATTCTTCAGAGATTCCGGCCTGATTCAGAGCAAACAGAGACTCTATTCATTCCGATGAATCACCCTCAAATGCTGATTGGATCTGTGTTTCACCTGTTTTGGCCCTGATGCACAACTAAAAAGGCCAGAACAGAAATGGAGGAGGAACATTTCTTTTCCTCCATGTGGACAAGGCCTGTGACATAACGAATAAATGAATATCTTTTCAGTTACCAAAGAACCTAATTAGACCTGGTCTATTAGATAATTTAAGGTAAGTTCCTCAGATGACAGATGTTAGGGACAGCACCAGTAGCTCCTCAGCCATTTCTCCTTAGCTCCCTGGCCATCCCCAGAGAAGATGAAGATGGATGTGTTGGAAGATAGAGCCTTGCATTTCCCTGATTTCTGTAAGCTAGCTGGCTGCCCTCAGTTGTGGTGGAAGAAGCTGTCCTATTGTTAGCATTGAAGCAAAATATGTATCAGTTCAATCAGCATATTTACATGTCTGTGTTCAGCTTTGTTTCAATGATTTAAAGTCAGGGAATGTGCCTAGGGAATAGCATTTATTGCAATCCTTGTAGCTCAGCATATAGTAGTAGGTCCACATGCAGATCTATGCTACGTTTAACCTATATACAACCCCACAACAAACTGAACAGCCTATGAAGCCCCTTCCTGAACATGGTCATTCTGTGCTTTGTGGGATGTGGGCAGGACTCTGGGTGCTGAAGAGAGAGGAAGGGCATGCCAATCCCATAGTACCCACCCAAAAGGACTTATGTAAGGAATACTTATGCTGGGAATGATGGGACATGTACTCTGACGTGTCTGGATGGTTCTGGAAGAGGCACAGTATGCAAAAGTACATTTCCCAGAATCATGATTATACTGGCTGGAAGAGTGCAGGAGTTGTAGGCCCAGAAGATAACTCTTCCAAGCTCTGGATAAAGTTTATGGTACAAGAAGATGGGGACAAGCTTTATACATCTGAGTTCAGAAGCAGAGTTATCTTAGAAGCTGCATCCAAATCCATTAAAGTGGATGGGATTGTGGTCCTCCAGATGCTATTGAACTGTAATTTCCTGCATACCTCAACATGCTCTTAGGGCTGCTTGGAATTACAAGACCAACATTTGGAGTAATAACATTTAAAGGCAAAGAAAGGGGAAAGGCACTTAGGAGCTTATCACACCACTAAAAAGAGTGTCTTACCTCTCCCAAATTCAATTCTAATTCAGGCTGTATCCGGATACCATCATAGGGATTTTGCTGCCAAATTCACTGCCCGAATATAGCCCAGGTCCAGCCCTGGTCCGAGGAGTGCTGTGGTGGCCATTTTCTTAAGTTGGAAAACTCCCAATTTCGAAAAGAGGTGTGCTGAGCGCCTCTGGGACTCGGGCTGGACCCAGGCTGTATTCAGGTGACAGATTTGGCAGCAAAATCCCTGACATAGTATCCGGATGCAGCCCGAATTAGAATTAGAAGATGCTTTTTTTAGTGGTGTGATAAGCCCCTAAGTAACAGTTAACCACCACCACAGCAAAAAAGCTCATCAACAGAGGGAAAGAGACAGATTTTATCTGCAGGTCTGTCTCTGATTTTAACTTGATTATCAGTAAGTCCTCATTGCCCACAAACAATTGAACAAAGAATACTAAACCAGCCTGGAAAATGAGGAAAGAGTTAGAAGAGAAGTGTACAAAATGAGAATTATCACTACATTAATGGACCATAAGAGCTACACAGGACTACAGTGCTTGATTATACAATCAAATTCCCCAGGCTTAATGAAAATAATAAACCATCTGAAGCTCAACAGTGGCAAAAGGGGGAGGGGGAGAAACTATCCACTTTAGAGTTTTATTGAGGGATTTTACATCAAATATTTAATGAGATGGCAAGCATGCATGAATAATTATTTTTACTTACTGTTCCCATTAAGGTAGAGAGGAATTAAAATCTTTCACTCAAAAGTAAAATGTTCTTCCCTGATCATTAACACAAAATTGGTTTTTTATTCACATTCAACAACAAAAAATCAGAAAATATCTACTGAGCTTTGAAAAGAACAAAGGGGGATTCCTATTTTAAGGAGAATTATAGTTTGCCTGGTTTTTTAAAAACAGTATTTTGTCAGGCGCGTGGTCAATTCCAAATATCAGCAACGCCATTGAACCAAAGCCCTTACAGCAAGCATACATACAACAGAATGCATTTGTCATAACAGAAGACAGTTGCTAGGGCGCATGCGTATGGTTACAATTAGGGTTAGGGTTAGGGTTCTAATATTAAAGCACACCTGTGCCAGTGCATCCACACCTGGAAGCATAGGGTGCTTTAAATTAAAGCTTGCATTGTAGGGCGCATGCTCTGGATTGCCAACTTAATTTCCACCACACGTGCTACAGTGCATTTATACAGCTGTTTTCTAGTGCATCAGTGCCACTGCATACATACACACATGCGAAGGTGCGCATCTTTACCGAAGAACGGAAAAAAGCGGCTCCTTTTTGGAGCAACTTTTCTCAGCATACGACGGCTAGAAGGCACTTTCCTGGAGACTTTTAGGCGTGCGTCATCTAAAGGCCACACCTACAAGTCACCCTCAGAGCACCCCTTTTTCCCCTTCTGCATAGCCCCCTACTCATTTGAAACATGTACAGGAAAAGAGTTCTGCGGATACCATGGACTTCTAAAGAGACAAATAAATGGGTTTTAGAGCAAATTAAGTCTGGACTCTCACCAGAAGTCAACATGAGTAAACTGAAGTTGCTATGCTTTGGACATATCATGAGACCATGTGACTCACTGGAAAAGACGACAATGCTTGACAGACCAGAAGACAGAAGAAAAAAGGGAAACTGCATTACAGGTGGATTGAATCCATCAAGGAAGCCACAGCTCTGAGTTTGCAAGATCAAAGCAAAGCAGTTGATGACCAGGAACTGTGGCGATTTCCCATTCATAGGATCACCATAAGTCAAAGTCAACTTGATGTCAAATAAAACAAAATGGTCCTTATGTTTTGCTTTAGTTTGGCATCTGAAGGCTAGGAACAGAATAGAGGATCAGCAGAGCAAACTCTAATTTTAGCAATTTGCTTATATAGTCCACATAGCTGTTAGGATGGGAAGTGGTTCATGCTCATGTAGTTCAATGTTCTTTGTTTAGTTCTGGCCTATATTCATCTTCCAGTTGCCTCACCAGTCGGGGAGGGTTAGTGGGGAAGTTTACCTCAATCCAGAAAGTATGGGGGGATGCAGATGGGCAGCCGTGGGCTGCCCTGATAAGCAGAGGATTGGGGCCGATGCATAGGGCAGCCTCAGCCCCAATCCACCTGTTCAGCGACTGGGAAACGAGCGCCAAAATAGCTCTCCTTTCCCAAGCTGCAGAAAGGGCACCAGAAGAGCCACCACGTGGCTCTTTTGCACCTCTTCTGGAGCAGCGTGTAAAAATGCTGCGCCAGAAGGACGTCATCAGAGCACTTGCCATGTGCAACAGCGGTCGCTCTGATGACGTCCCCGGGAAGGGGTTGGGGCATCCGGCATCTCCTCCCCTTTACTGGCTCCAAGATGGCGCTTTGTGCCGTCTGCAGAACCCCTCAGTTATCCAGCCAGAGGGATCAGGAGTGCAGGCCCTGGGTCAAATTCCTTGCTTAGTGGCCTGATTTTACCACTTGCTGGAAGGAGATTCTAGAATGTATAAGCTAAAAGACTGTGATGCTTCCTTTGCTATATAACACATTGTGCATTGATTTAGCACTAGGGATTGTAAGAATATCCACTGTTATTCAGTTCCTGGCCAAAAATGAGTCTCCTGAGACTCAGGAAACCTGGTTGGGAAGAATAACATAGGACAAAGAATCCTGGGCAATTTTTACACACTATTCACATATCTCAAAGCATTTGGGGAGATTATCTGTGCAAAATATAGACAGACAGACAGACAGACAGACAGATAGATTTTTGTATAAAAATTGTGCTGGCAGGGGAATCGTGCAAAACATAGTTTTCTGAATAAAAACCCTCAGTGCTTCCTGCTTCAAGAGACATACTGTTTGTGCAAATTTGGTAGGAGGGGGGTTTCACACACACACACAAAAAAAAGACAAAAAGGAAAACACATTTTTTCTTAAAAAGCCGCTTTTCTTGAAAACAATATTTTCTTGTGTAGATAGTGTGCTTTTTGCTGCAAAAAGCATCTCTTTTACAATCCCTCTTCCAAAAGGAACAAACTTTTTGAGCAAATAGCATGGTTTTTTTGGGGGGGGGGGGTTGGTACAAAATGTACCAATTTTACACAAAAAAGCCACAAGTGTTTTTAGAACTTTTTCATATACAAAACCCAAGTGTATTTCTGTTCAGAATAATTTTCCTCAAACACTTTGGGATATATGAATACCAGGTAAAAACTGCACAAAAATTGATTTTCATTGTCCACACTAGGGAGAAAACCAAAGAAATTATCCTCACATATTTACCACCAATAAAATTTGTCTTATAGCAGTAATGTGTGTCAGTTTTTACTACCCAGCTTTGGAGAGACCTGGAATGGGAGCTAGGCCCTGTTCAGAATATATACATAGTGCCACTAAAGTGATCCTCTCTTGCCATTACAATGGTGGAATGGAAAGCCCCAAAAAAGGACTCCTTTGGTGCTACTGTAGTAACACAAGAAGCCTAAAGGCCTAAGGAGACTGCCAGAAATAGTGCACATTAAATTGAGGCACTGCCCTGGCTCAGTGCTAGGGAATCATGGGAATTGTATTTTTTTCTGAGACATTGAGCCTTCTCTGTCAGAGAGCTCTGGTGCCACAATAAATTACAGTTCCCATGATTCCCTAGCACTGAGCCAGGGCAGTGCCTCAATTTAATGTGCACTATTTCTGGCAGTCTGCTTAGGCCCTAAGTCAAAATGGAAGTCCCATGCTACAACTTCTATCCAATCTGATATCCAAGTTTCATGAAGATTGCTGTTGACACAGGAACGTGACAAGAGTTCATTTCTTCTCCTACAGGTACCCAAGCTTTTCTCACTACTCCAATGACATAAAAACAAGCAGTTCCATAACTGTTTTGATGCTCAAAGGTATAATTAGGGCTAGTTTCTAGTATGAAGCCACCTGATGGTGAAATGGCCCTCCAATGGCTTTTGTATTTACATCAATCATCCTCTCCCTCCCTTGTAGGCTGTCTTTGGTGGTTGCACTGGTAAGGAACAGAAGTCCTGTGGTCTGTGCTGTACAATTCTAATGACCTACTATGCCCTAGACTGACACTAGATTGTACTGTGTTGAATTAAAATATTAAATGGATCTACCTACCAGACTTCTAGGGCCCTGGCAGTTGCCCAAAGATGCACTTAGTTAAACATATATAGAGAGAGATAGAAGCATGCCTCCTTGAAGTGGGAGTAAAAATTGATAATTTTTGGCATCAGCAATAAATTATCTGATAATCCACAACGGGAATGAGCACAGCATCTCCCTCCTAGCACACAAATTCTTATTGAACTGCATTACACACACACACACACACACACACACACACACTTTGGGGAAATGATCATACAAAAGATATATATTCATGGAAAGTGCGTGCATGTAATAAGGAAAATTGCACATAAATGGCTAATGAATTTGAAAATTGACATAGAAGTACAAACTGTCAAATTTTTAAAGAAATGGGCCAGAAAGAACTTTTTTTGAAAGAAAAAAGTGAGTTAAAAAGTGAAACAGACAGATCAATCCATCTCTTGCACACTTGACTAGAATCCCCCCCCCCTTCTGTAGTCTGAAACCCTCAGGATTCTGAACAGACAACGACTGCCCCTTTCCATGTAATGAGTGTGCATGCAGTTTAATGTATATTGGTCAGTAAGACATTGTGATGGCATTGCATAAGCAAGAGCATTATTATTTACATATGTTCAAAATCCATTCCTAATTGTTTAATGGCAGCATTTTAGGATATTACATATCAAAATCACGTCTGATGGATGCTGTGAGCTTAACTTTTAGAAACAACAACAGATACTAAGGGCAATATTTTGAGGGGCACTTGCAGATATAGGTTTGGAATGTCTATCTTATATGAAAAAATGGAAGCTCAATGTGCCTTTTTGTGGGGGATGGGAAGTTAAAATAGCTGGTTAAGGCAAACAAAGTACAAGTGTTTGAAAGATGCTGTCTTTCATAATTCTAATGAGTTACATATTGGAATTTCAGAGATGAGCTGGCAGAGGATAAATACTGCCCAAGAGAGCCATTCCTGCTTGGTGACTTTTTGTCTAATGAACAGAACTTAGCCCTTCTTTCCTTCTCGCACCCCTGTGTTGTTTGATAAATGCAGCCAGAGAGTCAAGATGAAAGAATAGAGTGATGTGTGTTTATTTCACATCAGGCAAAGAAAATGTCATGGATATTGACAATGAAATGAGAAGGGTATCTTATATTTTGCTGCAGCTGATAGCTTTTAGACATACTTCAGTATCTCATGGGAAGGCATGTCTCCTTCCTATCACATCTTTTAACTCACAGAGAAAAACCTCAGCAAATCTGGCTACTGAAGTCCGAAGATAAGCAACTACTTTTTTATTTTCCTTTTTTTGGGGCTTAGAATATTATTTTTCAAAGGCTGGCTGTCAACCAATATACAACCATTTTGCAGACAACTAATGGAAATGGTCAGTCTCAATGTCGCCACTGGATTCTGTTTTAAATATGTCAGCAAAATTCATATGAAACAAACAAAGCTATTAGAGATAAACTAAGAACATTGTTTTGATTTTCTTAAACTTATTAACATAGTACAGAAGTAGTATCAAAAAAACTGTAACCAAGGATTGATGTTGTGTGCCTTCAAGTTGTTTCCAACTTATGGCGACCCTAAGGGTAACCTATCACAAAGTCTTTTGGGCTGAGAGTGTGTGACTCAATCCAAGTCACCAAGGGGCTCTGCAGACGGCACAAAGCGCTGTCTTGGAGCCAGGGAAGGGGAGGGGCAGCCACATGCGGGGCACCCCAACCGCTTTCCGAGGATGTCATCAGAGCGCACATCCCCAATCCTTCACTTCTCAGGGTGGCCTATGGCCGCCCGTCTGCATCCCCCCCAAGTGAGTTTCCATGGCTGAGTTGGGAATTGATCCCTGACCTCTAGAATTGTAGTTCAATGCTGAAATCACTATACCAAACTGGCTCACAGATCAAAAACAGTAATTGTAAAATATTGTAGACATTAGCAACAGTAGTTGCTACTCTCATAGCAGAGTATAAGAATATGGCTGCTGGTCTTGCCACTGAAGAATGGGTCCTGATTCTGACTTCATTATTGGAAAACTACAATGCTTAAATACTTTTTCTTTTTGTTTATTGTTAACTGCCTTCAAGTCAACCTTGATTCATGGTAACTCTGTGAATGAGACACTTCCAAGTCCCCCCTATCCTCTATTATGTTTAGTAGCGCGAATCTGTTTCTTATGTTGTCAATAAATTCTGTTGAGATATTTTTAGATCATATTTTGGTATAATCACTGGTTTTGTTCTGTTTCTTATATTGTCAATAAATTCTGTTGAGATATTTTTAGATCATATTTTAGTATAATCACTGGTTTTGTTTTCTTCTTGAGTCTTACTCTTATTTTTAATATGAGTAATTTGTGATCTAGTCTTGACCACCAGTATAGAGTTCTGCCATCTTTTACTTCCAATTATATAGTCTACTATCTGGTGATGTTCATGTGTGTAGCCTTCTTTCTGGTTGTATGAAAAATGTGTTGGCAATGAATAGGTTGTTGGCTTCACAAAAATCTATCACTCATCTTAGAATCATAGAATCAAAGAGTTGGAAGAGACCACAAGGGCCATCCAGTCCAACCCTTCATTTCTTTTGCTTAATCTAAATCTACCTACTGTTTTTGAGTCTTCTTTGCTTCCAACTTTTGCATTCCAATCTCCAATGATCAGCTTGACATCCTGTGTTGGTGTGCTGTCAATTTCTTCCTGTACTCATTCATAGAATCCATCAATTTATTCCTGTCCTGCCCCTGTGGTTGGTTCATTTACTTGAATTATGGTGATATTCACAGGTTTACCATGGAGCTTTACTGAAATGATTTTTCATTGGATCCGCTAACTGCTTTTGCCACATCTTTTCTTAGTATGAAAGCTACTCCATTTCTTCTTGTCTTTCATTCCCTGAGTACAGCACTGTGTAGTTGTCTCATGCAAAGTGGCCCATTCCTGTCCATTTTAACTCACTTACCCCTAGTACTGCTATGTTCATGTGTTGCATTTCCATATTTACTATGTCTAGCTTCCCTTGGCTCATGCTTCTCACATTCCACATCCCTATTTTATGGGTAATGCTGCTTTTTATTTTTGTTTATTTATCGGCAAATGTGAGAATATTGGGGAATAAATACCCACAAGGTATTTGTGCGGGGAAGGAGAAGGGTATCTTTTTGAAGGGAATACTCTCTGTGTGTGTGTGTGTGTGTGTGTTGGGGGGGGAGGATTGCAGACCTTCCATTATAGAGCACCATTTTTCTTAACAATGCAGTCATACCCATATCTTCTCTGAGAAGATATGGGTATGACTGCATTGTTAAGAAAAATGGTGCTCTATAATGAATAGTCTCAAGCAAATATCATCAAAATCACAACCCATATAACTTCCTAACAAGCCATCAGAATACCTCAGATTCTTCAGGGCAATCCCATTTTTTTCTAGCTATATATTTCAACTAATTCCATTTACTCCCAGGAACATATTCGACATAATTTCCCCTCACTCCCACCTCCATTTTATCTAAACGATCCTGCCAAGTAGGCTAGACTGAGACTCCATGATTTCCTCAGGTAGAATTGCCAAATAGAAAACTGAAGAGGCTCTTCTGTCTTTAGTGGTTGTGTAGAAGAAGGGCTTTCAGCTGGTGATGCTTCTCCCACAACGAGATAATGAGCAACATGTGCTGAAACTTTCTTTTCTACACAACCATTAATGATACAAGAGCCATCTCTAGTTATTACTCTAGCAACCTCCAGCCGTTAGTTTCATTTAACATTGGGCCTTTGCAGACTGACAGAAATGGTGCACTTTAAATTGAGGCACAGCCCTGGCTCAGTGCTAGGAAATCATGGGAATTGTATTTGTTTCTGGGACATTGAGCCTTCTCTGTCAGAGAGCTCTGGTGCCACAATAAAATACAGTTCCCATGATTCCCTAGCACTGAGCCAGGGCAGTGCCTCAATTTAATGTGCACTATTTCTGGCAGTCTGCAAAGGCCTTTAATGAAGCAAGTTAGTCATAATGAAAAACATGCCAGTTACTTGAATGAGATTTCAGCATCTGGAGGTTCAGGAGTTCTGTGTACTGGAGAACATGCTTAACACTTGCAATGCTTCTATGGCTTTATTACAAGTGATAGGCACTCCATATTACAATGTTTCACTCAACCACTCCATATTGCAATCCAGAAAACATGCAGGGGTAGCTGTGTGGCCATTGAGCAAATTCAAACAAAAATCCACCAAACAGTGATACAATGTTTCAGTCAACCACTTGGATATTAAAAAAGATAATTTGCCTTTTATATACTTTCTCTATTCAAAAAGGAACTGCGTGGATATTGATTCATGTAGGTTTCATGTTAATACATTTTCAAAATTGCTGTGAGGTAGGGAACTTCCTAAGAGACTCATTCACCAACCTAGATCTTGTGCTGATCAAATTTCAAGGCCACTTTGTTAGCAGATAAACCCACTCAGTTGTGGTTTCAGTACATTTTAAGTAATTCGTTTATGCAAATTTATTTTCTTTGTTTGCTTAAGTGTTCCAAACCAAACCTTTTCATCTGCTAAAGAGTGTAGTACTGGAGAATGGAAAGTATCCTATTACTATTATGTATTTGAGAATTGGTCCCAGAAGCTTGGGTAAGGAAGATGTATAGATTCAGCTGCTTTCATCTAGAAGATGTGATTGGTTAGGGAACATTTGTGACTACAAGAACATGCTGGTAAACATACCTTTGCAACCAACTGGTTTCTGAAACAAGATACTGATATGGATTGTTTTTTAAAAGATGATGATGATGATGATGATGATGATGATGATGATACAAAATGTATCAGCTCTGACTAAACAGCCTGGTCAATGGCAGGGAATAGTGGCAGTGGTATTTATCATCATCATCATCATCATCACCACCATCACCATCATCATCATTTTTATGCTGCTTTTCTCTAGGCAAAGAGCCAGCCAGAGGAGGAATGAGAGAATGGACATGGGTGGGAATAATGCAGACTTCCATTATAACAAGGGAATCTTCAAAGGACTGCAGTTCCTAGTATTCATCACTGGCTCTGTTGACTAGGGCTGCTGGAAGCTGCAGTGCAACAACTTATAGAAGACTGCACAATTCCCAACCCAATCTAGAATTATAAGATTTTGAACTAAAAATGTTCCCAGAGTCCTAACATACATACACAATTCTCAATTCCATAATATAATCTGTGCAGGAGGGGGAAGATTGGTGTTGTTGTTAAATAATGTGGAGTCAGAATTCCTTGCTGATCCACTGCAAATTGCTATCATTAGTTTATAGTAACATTAATATCATTAGTTACTATCATTAGAGATCTATCATTAGTTTGAGATCTACCTCTTGATCTTTTGAAAAAGCCACACCAAGCTGAAGGCAGCTTCTTTGACTGTCCGACCATGGTACAGCAATTGATTTGTATGTGCCATTAGAAGGTTTTGATACTGAAAAATGAATAAATAACCATTTACATGAACTTTGCTCATTTTAGCTTACTTCCTCTCCTCAACACACTAAGGACACTTTCACAGCAAAAGAATTATAACCTTTCTGCAATCCTTTCACACTACACAATTATAGCACCATAATTCCACTTTAACTGCCATGGTTCCATCCAACAGAATCCTGGGGTTTGCATTTTAGGCAGAAGTACTTAGAATTCTAGAGAGCCAGCATGGTGTAGTGGTTTGAGCATTGAACTATGCCCCTAGAGAGCAGGGTTCAAATCCCCACTTGGCCATGGAAACCCACTTGACGACCTTGAGCAAGTCACACTCTCAGCCTCCGAGGGAGGCAAAGACAAACCCCTTCTGAACAATTATTGTCAAGAAAACCCCATGATCATGCCAAGAAAATTCCTTCAGGTTGCCATAAGTCGGAAACAACTTGAATACACACAGCAACAACATTTAGAGCTTTATCACATGACAAAAGAAAGCTGAGAGGCAGTGAGAGAGAAGCAGCTTTCTCCTTGCCTCTCCACATGCTGCTGTAGCACTTCCATTGCCTTTTGCCAAATAAACGTTTCCAAAAGACACGCTTTTATGACCATCTCCCCTGGGAAGAGAATTGACGTGCTTCAACTGCATGCCAAGAGGCAAGGATAAACCCACTTTTTCTTGCTGCCTCTTGATTTTCTTTTTCCATGCACTAAGGCTCTTACAATTATCAGCCAGATATCTCTAGTGCCTCCCCAAATGACAAACCCCAGGATTCCACAGGATGTAGCCAGGGCTATTCAATCATAGTGTTATAACTGTGTAGTGTGAAAAAGGGTCCCTTGGGAAATGTTCTTATGAACCCTCTTACTTTCATTTTAGATATGAGACACAAACAGGGGTTATATCATAAAAGCCCTTTAAACCATCTTCTAGGGTTTTCTCCAGTCACTTCACTCCACCGATGAGGTGAGCAATCTGGGGAGATTAGCATTTCTCTTGCCAGAGAATCTTGTTAGTCAGGTACAGAGAGAAATCAGATCCTCAGGATGAAAGCTGCAAGCTACAACACAGAACATCTTTCTTCAAACCATTTCCCCTTCATCTTTATTTTCACTGACTCACCAACCATACCAAGCTTAGGCCATGAATATAAATCATATCCAGGAGGAATTTCTCTCTCCCTCTCTCCCTTGCCCCTTCTTTCCTTCCCAAAAGAGACATTGAGTGTTGTTTTATCCTTCAAACAATGTGCTGAATATTTTATGAGTAATGAAGCTTAACAAGCTTCTCATGGAAGTGTATATGTGGAGGGGGGGTATGAAGGAGAATTTGGCTCATTCTGTTTTCTTCCTCATCCTCCCAATTTAACCTGTTCACTTCCCAGCATTTGGGCACATCAGTTTTCTGTCAAAGTAGCTTATCCATGCAAAATCCCCAAAGAGAGAGAGAGAGAACAAGGAGACCAGAGTGAAATTAAAACTTCAAAGGAATGTTGCTTGAAATGAACGTATTGAGTATGATTGTCACATGAAGATGGATCATAACTGCATTCTCTAAAAGGAAGACACTGTCAGTAGAGATGAAAGGACCTATCCTGAACCTAACCTAACCTAACCATGTGTAACTACACACCCCTCTTACTCCTTTCTTGCCCTTTCTAATGTTGAGATTTTATTGCAAACTCCTTGGGGCATCTTTTTCTTTCTTTCTTTTTGCTTATTTTAAACACACACACACACACACACACACATTCATTCTAGGTACATTGATTATGCAACAGAGTATAGTAACAATATATGATTTACAAAATAATCTACACATGCTTATTCAGAAATAAGTTCCTACTGACTCCCGTGGGGTCTGTTCCCAGGTAAGGTTGTAAAACTGCAGCTTAAGAAATGTATGGGCAATTCTAATAGTATCTAAAACAACCTATTACACAAAATTGAGAGAAGGCAGTTTTAAGAGAAGGGGCAAATGAATTAAGTTCAACTCAGTTGTTTGATTACATACAACACAAATTGATGACCCTTTTTCTTTATTAAGGATGTACATACATGGCATCATGTGAGATCAGTTTGCTATTGTAGTTTAAATTTATTGATGTAAATGTTGTAGTATATCCTCTTTTCTTAAAAGGAGTACTTCTTTTCAGGATTTCAGGGCACCATATCTTCCAGGCAGGGGACTCACTTTACTCCCTACCTATTGTGCTCCATTTTTATTTCTCATAGGCAACTCTAATTTTCTTGCTTCTGAGCACTGATGACTGTTGACTTCCATGTCACTGGAGCAGTGAATCTGCTCTTGGGTTCAGTGTGAACCTCAAAGGAGCCAACCAAGGTGCTGAACCTATAAGGTGGAATAGGTTGGATAGCTCCTTTAAAACTCAGAATGGATTATTCACCCCACTGACATGGATGCCAGCAGCTCCCATTGCTACGGAGCATGTAGAATTGTCAATCTTGCATTGTTGTTGTTGTTTTGTTTGCTTGTTTGTTTTTCTGTCCTTTTACCAAACCACTTGGGGAGGACCAGAGTGTGGGATGTCCCACCTCATCTATAGCCCCAATACTTCACAATGGCCAGATGAAAATTCTGCATGTGTACGAGGCATGGTCATATATTTACAAATTCCCCATTGACATTAACATGGGGCTGGAGTGAAATGAGCTACACTAGGTTTAAGAATAATGGTCCTGGATTGGGCCCATTTGTGGGCAATGTGATGGTTTGGGATATAGAAAATCCAATGCTGGGTCCGACAGCTCTGTACATGGAAGTCCCTGGTTGAGCTGTATTGCCTACTATTGCCAATGGAAGAAGCTCCAGTGTCAGCTGGATGTCCACCAGATGGACATGGCAGGTCCTCTGTCATGGTGGGAATCCTACACAGAGACATTTCTTTCTCCTTTGGAGGTTGACAAAGAGGCACCCATATTTCATTCTAATCCCCTCCTCTTCTGATCTGTTTAAACTACTAGAATTCAAATGGATGTTGGTGTTCTGTTGAGCATCTATTGACAACTGTCCTTCAAACACAAGGCCCTACTTCTGTCTCAAAAAGGTCTCCTATCATTGACTCATCCTTGATTCACTCTTGCATGGGAGTGAATGAAACAATAAAACAAAGCACAAAATCTTATTTGGTAGAAATTCACCTTCATTTTGTGGGACTTTTTCAGACCTAATGATCCTTGTAACCCAATGTTTATTAGAATGAAAATGAGGATTATGCATATGACCTCTGTACTCACTCCTTTCTCACTTGCTTGAATATGTATCTCCTGGGTTTGTAAAATTTCCTGTCAGAGCTAGGCTAATAAACTATAGTTTAATCTTGGACTAAACCCTACAACTAACTTGTACAGTGGTTTGCCGTCTGAAATTATATTAAAATTTCCCTGTCAGAATGTAATGGAAAATTTTTATAACCAAAACTGGAAATGTTCTCTTCTGGCATAGGAGAGGACAGCAGAGGAGGAAGTAGCCTTCAATGTGACCATAAGGAAGATTAAAGATTTTGCATTAGTTATCATGGTGACTTCTTATCTCTGAACCAGATAAACTGTCATTTCTTTTAACTAAAGTTTAGATTGTTAAATAAATTCATACTGGCATTTGCAAAACAGAAACAAAAACAAAAAACCTGGATTGATTTGCATAATCAGAGGTTGGACAACTTCACTGGGGCATGGCCCATGTTTTATCATCTATCCAGAGCCACACCACACCACACCACTGCACTGAAAGCAGAAGTGGTGTGACATCACATTTCATTTCATTCTTGTCTATTTTGGAGAATGGTTCAGCAAAACAGAGGTGTTTTACAACTGTTTTGGCACCTTTCTTCTTTTTCTAAAAACCACTATGGAGGAGGGGGCAATAGAGATAACTGTTAAAGGTAATAAATGACAGAGGGAAAGGTTAAGTTTGATGTTTCCAGCTATGTGACTCCAGTCCTTAAGCAAAAGGTATCAGAAATGCAGCCTCAATCAACAATAAACATATGTAAAGGTTTATTGGAATACAGTAAATCTGATATTCAAGATTTTAGACTTCAGTGTAACAAGAAGTAAAATGTCCTGTAAAACAAAATCATGGGAAATTGATTTATCTTCTATATGTACAGTGTCTTTAGATTTAAAATTGATACAGGTTCAGTAAAAAAAAAAAGTCAGGCATATTGGATGCCGCTGTGTCCCCTAAAGAGGAATATAGCTAGTTGAGGCAGATGGTGAGGCAATATGGACAATGCTTCATTGAGTTAGATAATATGATTGCACCCTGCAATGAGTTCCTCTAAAGGAGCTATGCAAAGTGCTAAACTTTATCCCCAAAATAGGTTCAGCATCTGGGACAGCTCCTTTGAAGTTCATCCTAAAACCCATACCCAGTTCACCACTCTAATGACATGGAAACTACCAGCTGCCACAGTTGTGACATGTACATGCATTGATATATTATATTTCTACAATGTCAGGTCTAATACAGAGCACCATAAATGGACTCTCCACTCTCTTATAGTTGCAAAGAGATGCATACATCAGCATTGGAAAGAAGACGACTCACAATCTGTCTTTTAGGATTCTGAAGATCTCACTGTTCCATCTGCATTTGAATATGTATCTTATAGCTGTCATTTCCATCTGGATATATTTTTGGATATATGGACTGTCAAATTTAATCTATGATTGTTTGTTTCTTTTAGTGCTATTGTGAACCAGCTTTGTTTTTCTTGCTATTACTTCTTTTTCTTTTTTTCTTCTTCTTGTTTATTTACAAGATATATGTTGGTTTTGTTTTTTTTAAAAAAGGATATACCACTACAAATCATTCCCTCAGCAATAGCTAGAAAAACAATAATCATTTCAATATCCTATGAAGCTTCACTCTTTTCTTTCTTTTTAATGAAACACAGTATTGTCTGTTACATTTAGAGGTGCACGAAGAAGCAATCTTTCTAAGAACCTCTATCCAAAATACAGGAATTCAACAACTATCATAAAGGGTGGCATGACATCAAGGACATGGATATTTGCCAAAAGCACAAGGGAACTGTCTATGTAAATTTTTATTACAGCCTAATAGAAATTCAGCACTCTCCTCTGTGAATCAGAGGAAACTTGTTCCCCAAGGCCAGCACCACATTCATTTCCAGAGGCAGGCTGATCAAAAGAAGTTGCCTAGCTGAGTAAATGTCAAGTCCCAAAACTTACTGGAGACATTCTCCTTGGGAGGAGCTTTAGGGGAACAAGTGGCAGGAAGGGGAATACCAGCATCTCTTATTTTCACCACTCCATGCACAGTGCAGAACGTGTTAGAAAAATGTCTGAATTCTGAGCTCTGGGTAGGATTTATGTTAGCCCTGATAGACAGTAAAATCACTTGTGAATTTCAAGATTTCTGCTGTTCTTTAGTGGCTCAGAACATTATACAAAGCTGTCAAAGGCAGCATTTGCCAGAAAACACTGGCTAACTAGAACTGTTTCCTCCCCAAAGCTAATCCCCATCATAGAGATTGCAAAAGTTACTTTCTTGGAGTACAATTCCCAGAAACTCCCAGCCAACATTGGCCTTGCTGGCTCATGCATTCTGGAAGCTTGTAATCTAAAACATTGCCAAGCTCTAAACAACCAATGGACGCTTATTTCCACTGATGAATTAGTGCACACTGAGAGTGGAAGGATGCATAATGGAAGAAGTAAAAACAAGCAAGTAAGCAAGCAACACCCACATTTTGGGGGGGGGGGCCTTTAAAAAAAGGCATGATGAGGACACACACATTTAGAACCTCGTTTTTAGGAGAATCATGCCCTTAATAATATGACAGGGTGCATACTAATTTCTACTCTTGCTTTAAAGCACAAGTGGGAGTTATTTATTTCTCCCTATGAATTGCACAAACATGGTATGCGAGGGATGTAGTCCCAGTGGTTCCAGGTGGATCATTAGTCACTGAGGTTGCCCACTGCTATAGCAAAGTCTCCAACAGAGGTCTGTATATTTGTGTGTCTGAGAATTAAGGTCTGCTCAGGGGGCCCTTCTCAGTATCACACCAGTGAGTTCAATACACTGTGTAAAGAGATAGAAGAGGGCCTTCTCAGCTGTTGGAACCCTGACTGGAGGTCTGATTGCCACCAACATTGGCTTCATTTAGGTACCAAGCAAAAACATGGCTGTTTACCAAGAGTGTAAAGCCTGAGAAATATAGCCCCAAAATGTCTATGAATACGAAAAGCAGTTTGAAAAGCAAGTTCTGGAAACAACACCAAAAAGCCCACAACATGGTTCCAATATGTAGATGACTCTTTTACCATTTGGAGCCACCGAGAAGAAGATATGATTGTGTTTTTGAGCCATCTGAATGACATCCACCCCAAGATCCAATTCACGATGGAAAAAGAAAAGGAAGGAACATTGCCATTCTTGGATATCCTAGTCATCTGCAAACCAAACCAACTATTGGGCCACACAGTATACAGAAAACCTACACACACAGACAGATACCTATGCAAGAACTCCAACCATCACCAGGGACAAAAAAAGGAGTAGAATAAAAACAGTGGTAGCCAAACAAAAAGGAACTGCAAATCTCACGTCCTGGAAGATGAACTGAAGCACCTAAACTGGGCTTACAGGCTAACAGTTACTCCAACTCAGATATCAAAAGAGCTGCCAGACCCAGAAAAAAACACAGGAGTGAAAACAAGCAACCACCCAAAGGGAAGGTATTTTTATCATACATCAAAGGAGTCATGGACAGAATAGGGAAACTGATGAGAAAACACAACATCCAAATGATCTACAAACCAACCAAGAAAATCTAGCAAATGCTGCGTTCAGCAAAGAACAGGAGAAAATCTCTCACTGCTGCAGGAGTTTACCGCATACCATGTAGATGTGATTAGGTCTACATAGGAACCACTAAATGCAGCTTCCAAACACGAATCAAAGAACATGAAAGACACTAAAGACTGAGCCAGCCAGAAAAATTGGCAGCAGCAGAACTCATCATAAACCGACATGGACATTGAATGCTATTTGAAATTCTGAAATTCTGGACCATGCCAACAACTATCAGGTCAGAATGCACAGGGAAGCCATTGAAATCCATAATCACCTAGACAACTTCAACAGGAAAGAAAAAACACTGAAAGTAAACAAAGTTTGGCTACCAGTCCTGAAAAACACAAAATCAAATGGATTGCTAATTAAATAGACACACATATCCTCCTGCCCTGAGGCCTTGACATTCAACAACAGACCAAAACACAGATTAACATGTAAATCACTTCTTCCCAACCAAGGGTCACACAAGTATATATACCCCACTCACTTCCATGCCACCACTCTCTGAGGATGCCAGCCATAGATGAAGGCAAAATGTCAGGAATAAATTGTTCCAGAACGTGGCCACATAACCTGGAAAAACCACAGAAACTATGGACGCCAGTCATGGAAGCCTTTGATTTCACTCTATGCATATGGTTTTCATCTGTTTTTAACGTCAGTTTGTCTGATGTACTCTATCCTGTTTAAATTATTTTTGCTTTTTAAAAATGTTTTTATTTATTTATATCAAATTTTACTTTTATGCTGCCCCAGGATCCTATGAAAAATGGTGGGATAAAAAATATTTAACAAACATTTGCTGCTTCTCTTACCTATCAACATGTGTGCAGGCAGTGCCACAGGAGGCTTGAGGGCATAGGACGATGCCCCCACCTTGCATAAACCCACTCAAATTTTTCTTTTTGTGTTTTGTGAGTTAACTAAGAATAAAAGCTGGATGGGTATGGGAGGCATATCCCCAACTGTCCCAGTTTAGCAGGGACAGTTCCAATTAATTTTTTGTCATCCCATTTTTCAGCCGCTTTTAAAATATCTCAATTTCTCTCTTCTCCCACTTTTGCCCTTTGTCCTCTGCCTACTTCCATTGCTGAAATCTGAGTTGAAAGTGAAAAAAGTCACTTGTGCTCAAGTAACTTAGCAGGGGAAGAAAGGAGAGGAGGGGGTGAAATCTTGCCCTTTCCAATAGATTCAGGCAAAAGCAAACTACTGCAACCTCTCCTAGCATGTGCGTTCTTCTTCATCAATGACTTCTGACGTTTTGACCAGACACTGATGTTGCTTGGCCATGTGAGGGTATGGGGAAGTATGCAGAGATGTCCCATGTGCCCTCATGTCTGATGATGATGATGATTGTTATTGTTGTGATTGTTATTATTGTTATTATTTTCTTATATCCCACCTTTGTCCCAATATAGGGACTCAAGGCGGTGTGCCTGTGATACCATGAGAAATAATTATGGGTCAGCAGAAAGGACAGTTTTCTTGACTCAGGAAAATTTTCCAGAAAACATCTTACACTTCTCTGTTAATTTTTAACTGAATTTTGCTCTTATCTAGCTTTTAAAAGCAGCATGATTTATCCAATGTTGTAATACAGGCACAAAGCTACAAGAGATCACTGCCTGAAGGATTCATGTTCTGAAATTAAAAACCATGCATGCTTATATTCAGATTAAGACTTGTGTCTCTCTCCACCTCCACTTTTTCCAAAACAGTATTCTTGCCTAAAGGCAAACTATCTGAAACTCAATCCATTAAATAATCTGAGCACACCAGCCTTGACAAAGATGTGAGAAATACAGCAGAAAAAAGCAGGAAATTTTAATTTCTTCCCATCAAATCACATTTATTAGGAAATAAACTAGTTTATTGTTACTAGTTACACATAAAATATTGTTTCTAGAGCTGTTTTCTAAAAGCAAAAGACACAATATTTAAAAGAACTATATATCATACAATCTAAAATGTGGGGGAAGAGACATTATTTAAAGAATTATATATCATACAATCTCAAAAGTGGGGGGAAACCCACAAAGAATAAATCAAAACTGAAACATTTAAAGAAAACCATAGGTTCACATAGAAAACCACAGGTTCACATCTTTCCTTTCCTCTTTAATGACAGAAATGAGGAAACTGGAAATGCTGACTTCTTCATTTAAACAAGCATCAGTACATTGTTACATTTTTGTTACAGTTTGTCAGGTGCATGGTATCCATGACAAACTTGGGCTATACCAATTGGTTTCTGGACTGGGACGCATTCAGCAGGTCATACCCTTAATGTGATTTTCAGCTCGGAACATACAGATTTGTGGGCAGAAGTGTTTGATACCTCTGAATTGTCATGGACAGATCATTTTCTGGTCATCACAGCTACAACCTACCCCTGCAGGGGCAGTGGACCTATTAAAATGACCTGCCCTCGATCCTTTGAGATTCCAGGAGGTCTTGAAGGGTACTATGGATGGAGTCAACGATGGTCCTGTTGAATCCCTGGTCAATAAGTGGAATCAAAATTTGACCAGGGCTATTAACATGATCGCCTCCAAACGTCCTCTTTGACCTGTTACAAATCAAGGTCCTTGGTATACAGAGGCCCTCAGGGAAATGAAAAAGGAAGGATGACGAGTAGAGTACAGATGGCAGAAAATTTGACTTTTATGTGACAAGACATGATATAGAGGATATATTCGTTCCTATAAGGTGGCAATGCATGCAGGGAAGAAAGCTTTGTTCTCTGCATGCATTGTGTCTGTGGATTCATGTCCAGTTGAGCTGTTCAGAGTGGTGAGAGGTTTCATTCAGGTACCCTCCCCTCCAAACCCATTATTTGAACCTTCAGTAGCTCACTGTGATGCTTTTAACAACCATTTCACAGATAAAATCGCTCACATAAGAACTGACTCAGATGCTGTCATTGGAGCAGAGGCCAACAACGAGATGTCCAGCAACTGTGTGAGTGGGATCACACTGGATCAGTTTCAATTGGTGAGTACCACTGATTTGGACAAGCTGCTGGGGTAAGTAAGGAGGACAACCTGCTTTCTTGATCCCTGTCTCTCTTGGCTGGTTGTGCAGGAAGGAGATGCAACTAGACCTCAAATACAACAAATTATTAATGCATCTCTCAGGAAGGGAAATTTTCCATCCTGTTTAAAAGAAGCAGTAGTTAGACCACTGCTGAAAAAGCCCTTCCTGGATCCCCGAGACCTTAATAAATACAGACCAGTTTCTAATCTTCCTTTTTTGGGCAAGGTGATTGAGAAGGCAGTTGCCCTCCAACTCCAGTCAGTCTTGGATGACACACACTTCCTTGATCCATTTCAAACTGGCTTCAGGACAGGATATGGAGTTGAGACTGCAATGGTTGCCTTAGTGGATGATCTTCATCTCAACATCAACAGGGGAAGTGTGTCCTTGCTGGTGCTTCTAGACCTCGCAGCGGCTTTCGATACCATTGATCATGGTATCCTTCTGGAACGCCTGGGAGGATGGGAGTTGGGGGCACTGTGCTGCAGTGGTTCCGGTCATACCTCTCAGGCAGGTTCCAGATGATGGTGCTTGGGGACAGCAGCTCCTTAAAAAAGGAGCTGTTATATGGCATCCCACAAGGTGCCATTCTATCTCCAATGCATTTTAACATTTACATGAAGCCGCTGGGAGAGATCATCCAAATGGTTTGGGCCTAGGTTACCTATAGGATCAGAATATAAAACACATTCGAAGACCTATCTCTTCTGGCAGGCCTACCCAGGCAGTTTTAATCATGAATTTTTAACATGAATTCTATGTATTTATTTATTTTATGTATTTTGATATATTGTGTAGAGATTATTTTTAATATGTGTATTTTATATAATGATTGTGTATTTTAACTATGTTGTAACCTGTCTCAAGCAGCGAGGAGAGGCGGGTAAGAAATAAAAATTGTTGTTGTTGTTATTATTATTATTATTATTATTATTATTACATTGAACTGAGAGAAATGTAGTTTGCTTAAACAATAGTTTAGAGAGTTAAAGCCCAGGTCAAAATGGGGTTTCAGATCCCGGCTTGTTCTAAAACAGATGGGATTTGTGTTGCTGATGGGGGCTCAGTGCAGCCTTTGACACCTTGGACTCATTCCCACTTGCATTTAAACCAGTTAGAGACGCATTGACACGTGGTTGCTGAATCAATTCATACCAATAGTAACATGTCCCACTATCAAAGCAAATTATTTCATTATTCCATGCATTCATGTCTTTTTAACACAACTGTCATTCACACTAGATTTGATATGCATTTATCTGAGGCTACCTGGTGAATTTGTGCATAAAGTGAAATTTGGAACAAAATGCATGCTCAGTATTGAATGCGATTGATCCATCCCGGTCTTTTTAAAGAAAGTCAATCATATGATGCACATCTACGCATCATCGGTGACACAACCAGGAGACCCATTACTTGCTCTAGAAGACCCACAGAAATGCGAGTGATGGCAAAATCAGTCATTTAATTTTTTAAAAAACAAGCCAACCCCCCCCCCTCCCCAAGGAAAGCACCCACAGAGTTGTCCTACCTCTTGAAAATATTCTGGCACAACTGGGAAAAACTGCAACCCCCCCCCCCCAAAAAAAAAACTGGATCAGGACCAGTGAGATTAACAGGGACCACTTGGCAGTGTTTAAAATCTAAAATTGAAAGCCCCTATTGTAGTCAAAAGACAGCACCGAGGCAGTGCTGAGAAGGGGGTAAATGGCAGATTTCCCAAAACCTGGGGTGGAATGGGTTATACCCCTCTGCAAACCATCTGCCAGTCCCTCCCATTGCCAGTGCAATCCGATTGAGATCTGAACATCCTCACATTTGTTGAACACGCTTGCAAAACGATTCTTTTCAAAAGAAATACCAAAAGATCTGTCTTCATAAAATATGATTCTTTTGCATTTGCCTCACTTCACCTCACTTCTCCATGATTCAGGCTGAATGCAGTTGGGTCTGAAATTGTTTCCAGTGTGAATGAGGCACATATAAAGTGATCAACAAATTGGTTTAAATCATAGTGGGAGTGAGCCCCTTATCTGACTCCCTTAGACTCTAGTAAATGCCACTCATTTTTTTGCCAATACCCCACCCCATATATTTTAGCAGTAAAAGGCTTTGATTTTGGCAGAAGAAAGCTAAAAAACAGCAAATAATGCTGTTTCAGATGGGGGCCATATCATAAAACAGTAAACTCCCTGAGACCCAAAAGGGTTCAGCACTAATGTGATAACCATTTTTGATCACCCAAGATGGTAGTGTCAATGCTCCAACATGGTGTACAGAACTCTGAGGTCTGAAGTGTGCCCATTTTTGTTTTAAAATCTCACTTGAAAGAAGTCTCATTTTCCAAAGTTTAATCAGAACAAAGAGCACGGATTACTTCAAAAGTGCAAGTGAAAGCGTCTGATCTTCTCAAAGCTGCCCAATGGGAGGGGAGAGCCAGAGGTTTCCTGAAGTATTTTCCTATTGCATCTGAACCAGGGCTGTCAATAAGATCTGTGACTGAGTTGAGGATTCCACAGTTCCAAATTTCACTTTATGCACAAGTTCACCAGGTAGCCTGAGATAAGCCACTGTTTCAGCCTAATCCTGTTATCTCGAATAAGCAACAGTACGGATTACTGAGGTAATGTCTGTGAATTATTTTCAACATTCAAAGAATGTTCTATAAATGGTTTTGGTATACATATCAACTAAATAATATCTTGATTACCCATTACAGAATGAGGAAAATTATTAAGTTTCAAGATTTTTAGAAAATCTATGGCAAACCCCATATAATTTCGTTTTATGGGCTGTCTATTCAGATTGTTTCTATTTTCCTTTTGTATGATGTTGAAGTGTTTCTGTGAAAGTTATTTATTGCACGTTTGGTATTTTGTATGATGAGGATTATCTCTTTTATGTGTGCTTATACTTTTTAAATATTTTTTTAAAAAACAATAAATCTGTGCCAAAGAAAATGACCTTGCTGACAGAGTGACCTGAAGACAGAATTTGTCTATGCATTTGAAATAATCAAATGTTCAAGCTCTGCTGAGACTCTACCATTTCAGCTCTACTGTTATGAAAATATGCTGGATGTGAGGCTCTTTTAACTCTGGAGGCTTTAGCTCAATGTTCTCAAACTCTTCCAGATGTTTTGGACTTCGACTCCCAGATATCTCAACCACCTTAACCAATGGTCAGGGATTCTGGGAGCTGAAGTCCAAAACATCTGGAGGAACAGAGTTTGGGAACCACTGCTGTAACAGAAAGTTGACTCTGGACCAGCTCAAGTTTATATTGATTTAACTTGTTGGTATTTACTTGCACACCACCCTGAGATCTCTTTGTAACAGAGTGGGATAGAAATATTTTAATATTAAAATCTATTAATAAAATAAAAATCCTCCTTTAGATTTTTTTTCCTCACTCTCCCTTCTTTTGGGTTTTCAACTTTAATGGAAATTCAGAATAAAAAGTATGTCAAAGCACAGTTTAAATAGAAGACTGTATTCTGTAAAATAGGATGGAATAATTACCCTAACTTTAACATGTGATTTATTTTTGATATGTGTAATCATGAGTTCAGAGTCAGGTATCAGCCAACTCACCAACTCTAGCAATGTAGCACAGGCATATATATACCCCAGCACTTGAACTGAATGAAAACATCCAAAGGTTCACTCAGGTCCTGCCTACCAGCCAATAGCTTTGAATCCAGAGGAATATGGACCTCTGGAAAGAAGAAGCTACCCAGAGTCATGACCATTAGCTCCCATGGCTAGAGATTCTGAGAGCTCCATTCCCAAACTCTGAACTGGCTCGAAGCGGATTTCCTGTTCTATTATTCTCTTCCATTGCTTTCCTCTACTGTTCACACTCTCAGTTCTGAACTTCATTTTTAGCATGTCTGCCAATTATAAACACCCACACCTTGCTTATGATTTCTAATATTTGGTGCTATTTCTGGGGTTTGGGTATTGTTGTCTGAAGAGATGCATTGCACTTCAAATCAGGACTCAGATCTCTCCCTTCTAGCAATTTCTCAGCTAGCCAGGCTTTGTCAAAAGGGTCTAAAGTCAATGTTCCCTACAGCTGAAATTTTACTCCCCCTCAACCACCAACTGTGGCATTATTTTCCTTTCTACCAATTACAATAGTTTAAATATCACAAACACCCTCCTACTCCACTGGGATGCAGTTCCAAACTTTTCTCTTTAGAGACTTGTTATGGGATCATACAGTACAATATAAAAGAAAAAGCTGCTCTCACTGCACATCACTGGCAATGTAACCCACTGTACCCCATTGCTTAAGACCAACCCTATCATTAGACAGAGTGAGGCAGCCACCTCAAGGTAGCAGATTTTAGGTGTCATGAAAAGGCAGCAAATTGCTGGTTATTTTAGTTGTTGTTGTGGGCCTTCAAATTGTTTCCGACTTACGGCGACCATAAAGCAAACTTATAATGGGATTTGCTTGGCAAGATTTGTTCAGAGGGGGCTTGCCTTTGTCTTCCTCTGAGGTTGAGAATGTGACTTGCCCAAAGTCATCTGGTGGGATTTCATGGCTAAGCAGGAATTTGAACTCAGGTTTCCACATTGGTCCAATGTTCAAACCACTACACCACACTGGCTCTGGTGCCTGATTAGTTTTTTTTGCCTCATGCACCAAAATAACTTGAATGGCTTTGGGTACCATGCATATTGGTTTGGGTAGCATGCACATTGGTTTGCTACATGCCCAAATTCCTGAGGCTTACTTTGCCACTCCCTCATCTTGGCCCATTATTGTGCCCTTCAAGCTGACAGGTGAAATTCTGTGATAATGGCAGAAAACCCATGAAACAGCCGTCTCCCTCCTATGAAACTCAAGTTAAAGGTGAAACAGTCCAGGCCTGACAACAGTATGGCCTCTTAAGGCCCCCTTGTACTTAAAACTGTTCCTCAGCCTTTTAGTATGGCATTATGCCCTCTCTCTGGAAAGAGCTACACACTGAACCAGACGTTACAGGTTTTCAATTCTCTGCTTACCAAACAGCAGCACTACAAAAGCAGAGGAGAAGGGCAACAGGCAGGGAATGGTTGGGAGGGTTGCGTAACCCTTATGGACTCTCCTTTTTTTTCTGTCTCACCAAAACCCTCTTAACAATCCCTTTTACCAACAGAGGCACTTCTTTTTGCTCTCAGATCAGCATTGTAAATCTTTACTCGTTTCATTTTTTAAAAAAGAATAAAAAATTCAAAACTACCTTCCTGTTGAGTTTTTGAGCTTTTTTCTTTATCTGTTTTCCCTCCCCATTTGTGGCCTTTTTGGTAAAAACAAAAACAAAAAACTTGTCGGGGTTTGGCATACAAATATTTTTTTAAACTATTATTATAATATTTGGCATACAAATACTAGAACCTTTGTTGCCACAAACACACTATAATATTAATCCCTTGCCTTTCCATTCATCGCCACCTTGGAATGGATGCTTTTCAATATATTGAAGGAGAAAGAACTCCAATAATTGTAAGAAAGGAGTTGTGTTCACAACACAAAACTTTCAGACTGCTTTCAAAATCTTCAGAATTTGCATGCTCATTACTTGGTTAGTATTTTTATTAGTGTCTATTAGCAAAGTACATCTCTGCTTTTAACAATTACACAGATTATTACTGATTAACACTATTTAGAGTAACTTCAGTTGTGCTGCACATTAGCAAGTATATTGCTTGGGTAATTTTCTTGCTTACAATTGTTTTGAACCAAACTGACCCTTTACAAAATTCACTGTTATGCTTATAATGTTAAATGGGCTGCTTCTGATTTTATTAGATAGGAGGATTTGAAGTAGGCAGCAGCAGGAGTGCCTCCAAGCTTCCAGCCTATATTGAAATGCAAGATGTCACATTTGACAGTATAGATTTTGCCCAAAGCCAGCTAACAACTGCAGACACTTTTTTTTTCTTTCCATGAGATTTCAAAGGTTGCTGGAAAAAAGATGCTAACATCAAATCAAATGCTACCCTGCTTAATGCAGACAGCTAAATGTACAGAAAGGTTCTGTATGTATGAAGAATACTATCAGGGGATTGCTTGCTGCACGATTTTTAAAATGACAAGCAAGGCCATGATGATGCTATCTTATTTAGCAATTACCAGCCCTCGATTCCTTTCCCCTCCCTTTAGCTACATGCATTACATTCATATAATTTCTCATTTACATATCTAGCTGTAATGTAAGACTGTTTTTTCCTCCCCTACCCAAGAATAGAAAGTATTTGATCTTCAACAACTACAGCAGCAGCAACAAAAAATATCTCTGGTTCATCAGCAAAAAATTAACTAAACCACAAAGCTTTGAATATATTTTATTTATTTTGTTCTCCTATCTACATCCTGATACATTTTAAGCACACCAGACAGGTCCAGGTCTGACATAATTTTTAAGGCAAGTTGTGGAAAGAAAGTGCTCTTGGGCAAAAGCATAACATCAACTGAGGGGGGTTGCAGACTGCCAGAAATAGTGTGAATTCAGTCCACTTTTAGGGTTAGGGTTAGAGTTAGGGAACCATGGGAACTGTATTTTATTGTAGCATCAGAGTTGTCTGACAGAGAAGGCTCAATGTCTCAGAAAAATAACAGTTCCCATGATTCCCTAGCACTAACCCTAACCCTAAAAGTGGACTGTATTTCTGGCAGTCTGCAACCCCCCTAAGACAGCAGTATAATGTTCAACTACATACAGTGGACCCTTAGTATCTGCCAGGGTTTGGTTCCAGGACCCCCCCTCCCCACAGATACCAAAATCCATGGATGCTCAAGTCCTATTATATACAGTGGCATAGTAAAAGGATGTCCCTTATATAAAATGGCAAAATCAAGGTTTGCTTTTTAGATTTTTTGGGAGTGAGGGATTTTCAAGCTGTGGATGGTTGAATCTGTGGATGCAGAATCCATGTATACATTGTGTGTAACTGTACTACAATTCACAATGTAAAGATTTGTGTGAATAACTATTTGGTCTGTCTATTTGCCTGTCTAGTTATCTATCTAGATTGCTAATCATATATAATGAAAGGAATAGTGATCAAGTTAATGATTTATTAATTTAAGGTTGAATTTCTCCTTCTTTTCCACTCCCAGCCCCCTATCTTGTCTGAATTTGTAAGCATTTAGACTTTCATTTGTAAAAGACTTTTGTTTTGTAAAAGAAGTCCAGCATTACTATCCATCTTTAATGAACACTGGGAAGAGAGCAGAAAAGAAGGATCAAGCAAGTAGAATGTGCAGAAAGTGATGTTGGATTGCATCTCCTGTCATCCTTTACCCTTTGCCAAAGAGTGGTTTGAGTGTTGGATTATGATTCTGGGGACCAAGGCTTAAATCTTTGCTCAGCCATGCACACCCACTAGGTGACTTTGGGCAAATCATAATCTCTCAGCCTCAGAGGAAGGCAAAGGCAAACTCCCTCTGAACAAATCTTGCCAAGAAAACCCCATGACAGGGTCTTTTTAGGGTTGTCATATGTCAGAAATTATTTGAAGTAATAACAACAACATGCTGGTGGGAACTGAAGTCTAACAACATCTGAGAAACTGTAAGACATTTGCAGACTCTCTTTTGGGAATAGAAGGTGACACCATAGAGGCTCCTGTTGGCTGGGATTTCTTCAGCCTCTAAGCTACATGGATCAATGGTCTCATATGAGATGAGGAGGCTTCTTATGTTTCTTTGGAGGTATGGAAAGAAAAACTTCCAAATATGACCCCACTGTAATATATAGGTAGGTTAGGGCCTAAGCAGACTGCCAGAAATAGTGCACATTAAATTGAGGCACTGCCCTGGCTCAGTGCTAGGGAATCATGGGAACTGTAATTTATTGTGGCACCAGAGCTCTCTGACAGAGAAGGCTCAATGTCTCAGAAAAAAATACAATTCCCATGACTCCCTAGCACTGAGCCAGGTCAGTGCCTCAATTTAATGTGCACTATTTCTGGCAGTCTGCAAAGGCCCTTAGTCTGGGAAAAGGCCTGCCATCAACTGGGACCTTATCCCACGGGGCCAAAAGCAGCAAGAATCCGCTAAGAATCAGGCGCTATAGCGCTATAGTTTTCCGCGTGATCCCACGACGTCGCTCAGAATCCGCTAAGAATCAGGCGCTATAGCGCTATAGTTTTCCGCGTGATCCCACGACGTCGCTCAGAATCCGCTAAGAATCAGGCGCTATAGCGCTATAGTTTTCCGCGTGATCCCACGACGTCGCTCAGAATCCAGCAAGAAACCGCTCGGAATGCAGCATCATTCGCATTCTTTTGAATGTCGGTTTCAGCAGGCATTGCAATAGCGCGAAGTGATCCATAGCGCTATTATAGCGCTAGCACCATATTTATACTAGCGCTATAGTACTGGAATGATGCTCATATCGCTTTCTTGCCACTTTTGAGAGCAGCGTGGGATAAGGTCCCTGCTGTATTTCATACATTACATTTTAAAAAGAACATAGACATGAACCAGGGACAGTGGTGCAAAAGATTGGAAACATGTATACCATGCATCTAATTTAATCAATGAACTGAGAATGGCTACAGCTCCCCACAGAGCAGACACTTGATGACAAACCTGGATTCCCTGCCTTGAACTGTGTGGGGAAAAACTGTTCTGTTACATGTTGATGAATACAATGTTTTTCTGGAGCCATCCACACCTTTACAGCAAATTAAAAGATGTAGCTAACTTTGGAGAAATAATGTTATTTGCAATTTTTTAGCTGGTGCAGTGCAAGGTATCCTAATGTGCCACTCCCACGGCTGTACCACTGGCATCCACCATTTTAACCACACTTCTTTCCAAACCACTGGACCCAAATGCATCTCTCTAAGGGCCTAAGCAGACTGCCAGAAATAGTGCACATTAAATTGAGGCACTGCCCTGGCTCAGTGCTAGGGAATCATGGGAACTGTAATTTATTGTGGCACCAGAGCTCTCTGACAGAGAAGGCTCAATGTCTCAGAAAAAAAATACCATTCCCATGATTCCCTAGCACTGAGCCAGGGCAGTGCCTCAATTTAATGTGCACTATTTCTGGCAGACTGCTTAGGCCCTTAGAGACCCTTCCTTGAGAACACAACAAAATACACAGTCTTCATGGACAGCTTTTCCACAGTACTTTGTTCTTCAGACCACTCAGAACAACATAGTTGGAGCCTGGTGGATTTTGGAAAGTACTTTTATGGCATTGCCATTGTGGGAAAATAGCTAGCATAGCTCTCCAGAGAATACTAGTGCCCTGCTTTGGAGAGGTCACCCATTTGCTTCTCAGCTGGGCCTTGTCTGAAACAGGAGAATCACCAGTAATGCTCTGTGGATGGTGGGTGCTTCCTTCCAAATGGGGAGGATCATTATTCACTGTGCCTAATGGAAAGTCCAGCCCGAACATCCACTGTGCTGCTGACACAACATAAAGAGTATTTCTATTTCTCTCCAAACAGAGCCAAAACGCACAACAGAGCATGTGGCCCAGAGCATATTTACTCATGGTATGATTAACTCGTGCCAACTAAATACAAGATTTTATTTAATAACTTGTTGATTAATGAGGGAACACGCCTCCATACAATAACATTAGTTCTCTAATATAGATCTATTAGTGAAATTCCATACAATGACGGGAAAGACTTATGCAAGTTATCTCATGAGTGTGAAAGCCCCATTAATTCAATACTGAATGAGTGAGTAATGTGTAGACCTTTGAGCAAATGAGATAAAACTTTAATATAGTGCTTGCCTTGGGCTCTTTTATTGTGGAGAACAGCATATTTGATTAAACACCTCTTTTGATTAAAGGAAAACATTTAGCCCAAGCTGGCTTTTTTATCAAACTATATATGCACATTTGATTTGCCACTGCAATATGACATTTTGCTGTTGCCATCTTTAAAGAGGAGTATACAATATTCTTTGTTTCCAGTTCTGTTTGGAATTTCAGTCCAAACATTTCATGTAGAATGGGAATGCTCAGCTTTAAGCTTTCCTGATGATTTTCCTTCAGACAAATATTAAAAGTGAAGTATACTTCGGCTGGTGCAATAGGAAGTAGCCCTCCTCTTGTTTTGCATGTGGTTTATAAACCAAAAAATTAATGACAATTATGCTGGCTTTCAGTTAGTTTTTGAGTCCAATTTGGAATACTAATTTTCCCCCATAGAGGCCTAAATGGTTTGAGGTTTGGATGTAAGAAGCACTGCCTCCTCTTCTTTTATGCACCTGCTCATAATATGAGATCTTCACCAGAGGCTAGACTGAAGGGTGTAGAGAACAGGGTCTTTCTTAGTTGGCAGCACACTGACTGTGGAACATTCCCCCTTGGAAGGCTACTTTGTTTGGTTTTTTAAAGTAGGCTAGAACTCCTGCCCCCTTGTCTAAATTTGGAAAGTTTTTTAAAATACCACTCTTTGATCTGATTTTTTTTAAATGAGTGCCCCAAACTTTCAATAAATACATGACATACCCTGGAACTGTCCTGTTTTAAGTTTGACGACTATGCTTATTTATCTGCCCTCCCACTTGTCCACTTGGTATTAAAATGTCCCTATCTCCCAGCTTGACCATGAAACCCAATTTGATGACCTTGGGCAAGTCGCATGCTCTCAGCCTCAGAGGAAGCAAAGCAAAGCAGCTTCATTTTTTTTCCCATTTATATACCGCTTCATATCGCGCTATGGGATGTCTAAGCGGTTTACAACTGTAAGCTCATTGCCCCCCAACAGTTGGGTACTCATTTTAGCGACCTCGGAAGGATGCAGGCCTGAGTCTAGCCTGAGTCCTGGCTAGTATTGAACTTGCAACCTTGTGGTCTATGAGTGAGTGGCTGCAGTACAGGCATTTAACCACTGCACCAATGGCAAACCTCCTCTGAACAAATCTTAATAATAATAATAATAATAATAATAATAATAATAATAATAAAACCCTATGATAGGTTCACCTTAGGGTCATCATAAGTCACCACAACCACAGTTTTTTTTAAAAAAAATTGACAGAAAGTTTGTTTTAATTTGTAGTTAACTTATATCTATTTAGTCATCATCCAGATTTACACATTTTCCCCAGCGTTTCTTGACCTTCCAAATACCTGATATTATAGATGTCTGCAGATTGCGCCTTAAGAGAAGGTATCGTAAAGTAATAATTATCACCCAAATGTTATTATGGTATATTGATGAAATTCTGTCAGTGTCATCATTGGTCCCTAAGTGCATGATGTTGAGAAAATCAGCTCATTGTGTCCTTTATTTTTTTGTGACAGGTTGTGCCAGAAGTGACTAAAGTATAAAATCCTCGCAGTCTGCAGACTTCTACAATAACGGTATTCAGAGATCAAGAAATGCTAGAAAATGTGCAAATCTGGACGGTGACTACATAAATATAAGTTAAGAACTACAAATCAAAACAATCTTTCTGTCAACATTTTTTAAAGGTGATAATTAAAACTTTACAATACCCCCTCATAAATAGTCAGTTCTCACAATTAGATAAATTCATAGATTACGTAAATTGATGGAGGATAGGTCCCTTATTGTAAGCCCTAAAGAGAGCAGCTTCAATTACCTGATCTTGTAAACTAAACTGGTCTGGTTAATATTTGGATGGGATCATCAAAAATGGCAGGTGCTGTAGGTTGTATTTCAGAGAAAGGCAGACAAACTACCTCTGAATAATTTTTGCATAAAGAAAACCCTATGAAATTAATGGTGTTACCATAACTTGACACTTACAGGCAATCAAAGGCAAACAGAAAGAAAGAAAGAAAGAAAGAAAGAGAAGGGGAGGGATGGTTACTAGGTAGGAATTAGGATGGTTATATACCATCTCCAGATTTGGAACTAATATGTCTCTTTTTTCAGTTTCTGGGGAATATGAGATGAAACTGCCTGTTCTACTGTTAGGCTTCCATAGGGGCGGTTCCATAGGCTACTGATTAGCTAGCATGTGAACAGACCTTTGGACTAGATTGGTACTTGGTCTGATTCAGACTAGTTCTTCTTGTGGTCTCATTCAGTTCCTAACTGGCGATTTTGAAATGCGGGAGACAGCCAGTGTGGTGTAGTGGTTTGAGCATTGCACTATGGCTCTAGAGAGCAGGGCTGAATGCCCACTCTGCCATGGAAACCTACTGGGTGACCTTGGGCAAATCATACTCTTCAGAGGAAGGGAAAGCAAAAAACCCTCTGGACAAATCTTGTCAAGAAAATTCCCTGATAAGTTACCCTTAGGGTCGCCATAAGCTAGAAAAGACTAGAAGGCATACAACAGTTATGAGATGCATTGTTATAAAAATTGTATACCATAGGACAGGAAGAGGGTTTTCTTCTGGATGGAAAAGTGATATAAATATATTTTAAATAAATAAATCTGCTGACCACTGGAACTTTTTCTTCCAATTTGCATTTGTTAGAAAGAATGGGCAGATTATACAATTATGGTAGATTCAGATAAGCTCAGCTTGCAATTGCATCAATCATGACAGCTATCATACAAACATGGCTTGTTTATGCAGATTGCTAGTCCATGAACTATACATGGTGAATTTGCCCTTTTGTTATTACACTGAATAAAGCATATCCTTTCACTGTGATGGCTGTTGGATTTTTAGACCTGGAGTCCACAAAAGTAACTTTCCTCAGCTCTAGGATGTCTGCATTATCACCAACTACTGCTGTAAAGCATCATATGGAAAATTGAGACTGAATTGTCATGAATGGTGCCTCTTCCATTTCATGGATATTTAGCATCACTAATTTAATTCCTTCTTCCATTCTTATGGGCATACATAATATCTGTCAGCTGAGAAGATTCCGTCTCCCTAAATTAATGAAAGAGGCTGTGATCTAGGGATGTAAAGAATACTTGCAAGTTTTCTCGTCCTCAGTGAGAAATAGCACCTTGGATGCATTGAGACATTCCATCAAGGAACTAGACAACCACTGCAAGATTTTTTTGTAATTCAAGATTCTGTATAAAAATTCAAACTCCAGTGTGCAAAATACACTGTTTTCTGTGCAAAAATATGAAGGTTTTAAATGCAAAAGATAATTGAAAAAGGCATAAAACCTCCCATAATCTTGTCTATACTGGGCAGTACTTCAGGAAATATTCATTGCTGCATGCAAGAATCAGAGGGGTGGAAACTAACAACATTGTGACTTCCACTCAGTCCTGTGCTGCTTATGCTGCAGCATACTAATATGGTTACTGTTTCAGAACTTGAATATTGTATTTTTTATCCCATTTTTCAGTAGCTCTCTGAAATATCCTTAAAACAATTATTCTACTCCTAGCTTAATAAAAATGATGCATCAGAAGTGTGATGAACTGATTAAACCATTAAAATTTTACTAAAATGAACTCCTGAGTCAACCAAGATTGTAAATCTAAACACATATATTTGAGACCGAATACACTGAGTCTTCCTTTTCAGTTGACATGCATTGAAATGTACAGTGTAATTCACAGTCTTAGTTGGTCTTTAGATATATCGTTCAACATTTCCAAAATATTAATAAATTATATGATCCTGTTGAAACACCATAAATAAGTTGCAGAAAAGTATTTACTTACCTGCTTTCCACACTGCAGATATAAAGCAGTTTGATGCCACTAACTGTCATGACTCTATCCTGTGGAATCTTGGGAGTTGCAGTTTGGTGAAGTGTTCACCCTAATGTTTCAGTAGAACTGGTGCCTCACCAAACTATAACTCCCAGGATTCCACAGGATAGAGTCATGGTAGTTAAAGTGGTGGCAAACATTATTTCTGCAGTGTGGCTACACCCTTAATTAATCTCAATTTATTCACTTATCTGGTTCTTAGCAATAAAAATAAATATTTCTTCTCTTTTAGCTTCTCACCATTTTACCATCACTAATACAACATTTCCAGGATTTGAAGACCCCCAAGGCCTTGCTAACCAAATTTTCTTTAGGACATAGGCTCAAAATTGACCTAATCATGGAATTCCCAAGTTCTGAGGAAACAGATGAAGGATCCTGAGTAGGCTACTATATTTTTTCCTAAGGGCATCAAGTTGCCAGTTAAGATACTGTCCTTTCACTATGGTAAAAGGGATGCAATGCTTAATCTGTATGTGTAGTTCCAAGGCATCTCAGGAGTTCTCTAAATAATAAACTGAAATAAATGCTCCTTTGGCTTCAGTATAATTCTTATGAAATATGGAGAACTCCTTTTGAGCTCTAGATTGAATTAAGTCTGACCTCTTAAAGTGCTGAGCCTGTCATGAACACCACCATGCTGAGATGCTTCTCCAGTAAAAAAAACAAACCCTAAGAATCAAAGGACTCTACTTAATGTCTAAGGCAGGACTCCTTCAGGAAAGAAGCAAAGGTTGACACTGCTACTATCATGTAGATATTTATGACTTGCTATCATTGATTCTGTTTTTATCCTAACCATTACAACAAACAAACAAACAAACAAACAAAAGCATTTCAAAAGTCAAATAAATTTTCTGATATATTTCAAATCCCTTGTTTGTTAAACCACAGAGATTCCAAAGGGCATTACAAAAGAAATTTCATCATGCAACTATATATTAGAACATATTTTAAAAAGAATTTACTCAACAGACCATGACAGTTCATTTGAAGCTGCTATCGTTTCAAATGCATACTCTGGGACTTCTTAAAATGTATATTATTTACTTGACAGACCATGAACTATTGCACAAATCCGGATTAGGAACTTCATAAGAAGCTGATTTTTAGCTCGATCATATGTGACGGCCAAACATATTTTCTTCTCCTGTTTATAATGGCAACAAGGACATTTCCTTTATTAGGGCAGCGCCATCAGTTTGCATCATCTTAATCATACTCCATCAGCTTTTCATTCTAACCTCATGAAGAGAGGAAGCTTTCCCTGAGTACTGGAGTGAAAATGACGTCTCCGTCTCTCACTATAACTGCACAGTTCTTCTGTCAATAGAGGAAGGGAGGGGAAAACCTCCACCCTCTAAATCCCAAATAAAGGGGAAAATTGTCCTTGATCTAAAGTCAAGCTGTGCGTATGACCCATCATGTGGGTGATAAGCTGATTCAGTGATGTATGACACTCAAGGAATCATAAAGAATACTGAATAGATTTCCACCCCCACCCCTCTTCCCTCGACATGGATGGAAAATCAGAGCTCCCAGCAATCCTGTGTCACTTCAGAACGTTAATGGAAAATAACTACTTCCACAATATGAATTTGAATCATAGAGTTGGAAGAGACCTCAAGGACCATCAAGTCCAATCCTATTCTGCCACAGAGGATGGCCATCCAGCCTCTGTTTAAAAACCTCCAAAGAAGGAGACTCTACCATGCTCTGAGGGAGTGTGTTCCACTGTTGAACAGTTCTTACTGTGAGGAAGTTCTTCCGAATATTAAGGGGGAGTCTCTTTTCCTGTAGCACCATTGCTTCGGATCCTATTTTCTGGAGCTGCAGAAAAACTTCCTCTATCTTCAGTATGACATCCCTTTACATATTTAAACATGTTATCATATCATCTCTTAACTTTCTCTTCTCCAGCCTAAACATTCCAAGCTCCCCGAATCACTCCTTATAGGGCATGGTTTCCAGACCTTTCGCTATTTTTGTTGCCCTTCACTGGACATGCCCCAGCTTGTCAACATCTTTTTTGAATTGTGGTGTCCAGAACTGGACACATTATTCCAGGTGGACCTGACCAAAAAAGAATACAGTGGCACTATTACTTCCTTCAATCTAGAAACTGTATTTCTAGTGATGCAGCCTAGAATTGTATTGTCTTTTTTAGCTGCTGCATCACACTGTTGGCTCATGTTCAACTTGTGGTCTACCAGGACTCCCACATCCCTTTCATATGTACTGTTGTCAAGCCAGATGTCCCCCATCACATATCCGTACATTTCATTTTTTTCTGCCTAAGTATACTGCCTTACATTTCTCCCTGTTGAAATTCATTTTAAAAATAAAATATTTTTCCTACTGCTATTCTACTGATTTGTGGAACATCTTGGATCTGCCAGAATCAGCAATATTCCCAGGATCAGTCATGAGCTTTTACTTCTAAGTCAGTTTTAAGGTACCTCAAGCCCACAGGCTAACAGGTTACCAGGACCACAGCTGAAGCCCTTCCATTTTCTGAAGCCCTAACCTCTGAAAGGGAAAGGGAGAGAATGACTCATGACCTTGAGGCAGCTGCTCAGTCAGTTTCTGTCCTACTGTGTTTTTATCAAGAATGAAAGTAAAGCCAGTTGACAAGTCATCATTTCAAAGTCTACTTCTCAAGGTCACAGTCCAGTCCACTAATCCTTCTTTGCCTTCTCTGTTGTAGGATAGGAGCAGGAGGCATGATGTTGGCTTGTAACTTGGACTTTATACTGCCATCCTAATCATGATGATGACTGTTGGGTCATGCTATTGTGTCCGTGGTGAAGCTGCCCTACCAAGCACTGGATCAGTCCTTCCACCATTGTAAAGAGAGGCATAGGGTTGACTCTCTCACCTCTGTATGAAGAAAGGTTAAATAGGTGTTGGAGAGAAGCTTGATAGCATCTAGTGAGCAGGAGGGGCACAAACTGGTCTGCTGGTTGGGTTCCTGGAGGCAATTATAGCCCACAGGACCAATCTACTTCCTCATTTCTGTTTTAGTCTCTAAATTTGCTAGAAAGTTTCTGGACCCTAAGCAGGCAAGGAAAGGAAATGCATGAATAGTTACAGGATCTATTGGTGTTAATGACCTAAAGTTTATGGTTTCATTCAAGCAGGGCCTGTCCAAACATGTATTCATTTTTTGGACCATGTTGAAAGCAACGGTACCAGTAGTTTTTCAAGATAAATCTGAGAGACTGACTAAGGATGTTATCACACGGGGAGTCACGGGGAGAAAGTGGAAATAAACGGGCACGAGCGAAAGTCTTTAATTTACGGGATTTGTCCCATTCCGCCTCGTCTGATAACTAATTTCGAATTTAAAAGGGGGTTAATTCGAACGAAAACCTGATCTTTTCATTTTCGGGATTTTTGAGGATTTGAAAAGATCAGGTTTTTGTTTAAATTAACCCCCTTTTAAATTCGAATTTAGTTAGATGAGGCGGAACGGGACAAATCCCGTAAATTACAGTCTTCCGCTCGTCCCGTTTATTTACACTTTCTCCCCGCAACTCCCCGTGTGATAACGTCCTAAGACAAAGCTAACAGCCAATGCTACACCATAAACTGCTTATGCACAATGAAGGAAGCAGAAGTGGATGGTTGTGGAGATGGCCAGAGCCTAGAGTGGAGAAAACTCCATTTGCCATAATGGACCAGCCTCCCATTCTAGTACAAAAGAGAGTAGGAGACAGGATAGCAGCAGATCAGAGAACAGTTAGAGAAAAACACAGGCAACTAGTAGACTAAAAAAAGATAACACTTCAGGCAAGAAGCATGTTTTACTGTTTTTAGAAAAGTTAGTAAGGTCTTGCTCAGAGGTATAGCATTGTTGGGAAATATGATATTTCGTGCTGGATCTCCAAGAATATTAGCAAAAATGGCAAGGTAGAAGCTGAACAAAAACTAGTCCGTCTCACCCACCCACAGGATCTAGCAGAGAATAGAAATAAGCTGTCTTCATTGTAAAAACATAAAAAAGTAGTTTTACTTATGAAACCTTATGCATAGTGTTCCTAACATGGGACTGGTCTGATGTTTTGTGGAAAATTAAATGGTGGCCCTAAATCTTAGCAGCTTCCTCTGCCAGGCAAATTGGCAGGAAAACCAGTAGCAGAAATGTACATGGGTCTTTTGTGAAGTTTGGTGCTAGTCTTAGGTAAAACTGAATATGGGAAAGAGATGAAGACACCTTGTGTGTCATTCATCCAAAAAAACAACCAAAAACACCTATCCATGTTGCTACTGAGTACTTTATCAGAGTTTATAAGCAATGTTGGCAAACCACTCATCTACATAATGTTAACATAGTCATTTAGTTAATTTTATTGGTCAGCATATTAAAGTTTCATAGGTTCACTGCTTTTCAAGCAAACTTTCACCTTGCCTCCAAGCTTCCTCAAAATGAAATGAAATGATTGAAGGAGGTCATAAAATGATGAATAGAATGCTAGAGCCCTACAAAAAATAAAAAATAAAAACCATGCAAGAGTAATAGACTGGTGAAGGTTCTACCAGCTTTTTAATTGAAACATATTTCAGCATCAATATTATGAAATTTCATTTCATCCAAATGTTACTGAGGGAGCCTTTAAAAGCATTTAGGTGATAGATTACAGACCTAGACAGAGATTATAGGACCCACTGGACAAACAACAGCGCCAACAACGGTAATACAACCACATACTTCTCAACTGTTCCAGTTTGTCAGGAAAAGTCCTCATTAATCCTCTGTCATCCCAATTTCAATCCTGGTTTTAAAATGCCCAGTTTTCCTCTCCTCATTCCTCTTACCCCCTTTGCCCTCAGCTTACTTCAGTTGCTGGAGACCGAGTTCAAAATACAGACTTAGAGCCTTTGCAGACTGCCAGAAGCAGTGCAAATTGAGTCCACTTTAACTGCCCTGGCTCAGTGCTAGGGAATCATGGGAATTGTATTTTTTTCTGAGACATTGAGACTTCTCTGCCAGAGAGCTATGGTGCCACAATAAACCAGAGTTCCCATGATTCGCTAGCACTGAGTCAGGGCAGTTAAAATGGACTCAATTTGCAAAGGCCAATAGTTTGTTCTCCATTAATTCTGCTCTGCAGTGGTTCCGCTCCTTCCTCTCAGGCAGGTCCCAGAGGGTGAGGCTCAGGGACAGTTGCTCCTCCAAAATCGAGCTTAATTGTGGCGTCCCTCAGGGTGCCATCCTGTCCCCGATGCTATTTAACATCTATATGAAGCCGCTGAGTGAGATCATTCAGAGGCATGGAGCGCGGTGTCTTCAGTATGCTAATGACACCCAGATATACTTCTCCATGACCAGATCATCGTCTCAGACTTCAGATGGCATCTCTCCCCTTAATGACTGTCTCAGAGCGGTAATGGACTGGATGAGGAAAAACAGATTGAAGCTGAATCCAGACAAAATGGAGGTACTGACAGTCATGGGCCCGAAACCAGGTTTGGGAATACAGTCTCCAGTCCTGGATGGAGTCACACTCTCCTCCAAGGACTGTGTTCACAGTATGGGGGTATTTCTAGACTCGTCGCTTCACATGACTAGTCAGGTGAATGCGGTGGTCAGGAGTGCCTGTTATCAGCTTCGGCTGATAAGCCAACTGCGCCCTTATCTGGACATGAGGGATCTGGAAACTGTGGTGCATGCTCTGGTAACCTCACGTTTGGATTTCTGTAATACACTCTACATGGGGCTACCCTTGTGCCTAACCCGGAAACTTCAATTAGCCCAAAATATGGCAGCCAGATTTGTTACGGGAACATCTAGGAGACAGCACATAACACCTGTGCTGAAATCTCTCCACTGGCTGCCAATTAGTTTCCGGGTGCAGTACAAGGTGTTGGTTTTGACCTTTGAAGCCCTACATGGCTTGGGTCCATCTTATCTTCGGGACCGCCTCTCCCCGTATGATCCCCCCCGCACCCTTTGGTCCTCTGGGAGGAATCTGCTGCAGCCCACGAAGACCAGGCTTTCGCAGACCTCCCAGAGGACCTTTTCCGTAACTGCTCCCAGACTCTGGAATGGCCTACCGGACGAGATCCATCATATTACTACTCTGGCTGCCTTTAAAAAGGCAGTAAAGACAGATCTTTTCTGGCAGGCCTTCCCAGAACATCTCCCTGATTAACTGATGGCGATCCTTTGCTCATCTTCTGGCCGCCATGACATGTTCACCCTATTTAGTTTATTGTTTTAATTGTTATGTTCATGTTTTAATTCTAAGCTAGTTTAATTATGTTTTACGGGGGGGGGGGAGGGTTGGGGCTGGGGTTGAGATTTTAACTGTTCTTTTTAACTGATGTATGCCACCTCGATTGCTGCGCAGAGGGGCGGGATATAAATAAAATTTATTATTATTATTATTATTATTATTATTATTATTAATTCAGCAGAGAGAGGGGGGAGGAGTCAGCAAATCTTGCCATTCCCAGTAGGCTCAGGTGAAAGAAACCTGCTGTAACATCTCCTAGCTTGTGTGGTCTTCTTCATTAATAACTGTGGCCATCTTGACCACACTCTTTCTGTTGACCACATTTGTCCTGATTCTCATCTGAGAAACACTGGAGGGTGTGCAAGTAAGTTGCTTTTATGGCACAAAAACCCACTTTTGTATTCAACATGCAGGTATTATTATTATTATTATTATTATTATTATTGTTTATTTCTAGAGCACTGTCAGTGTACACAGCGCTGTACAAAAGACAATCAAGGATAAAATAAAATAAAACCTGCCGAAGGCATACAATCTAAGTACCAACAATGGGTAAAATAATAAAAGTCAATCAAAACAAAAACAATTACAATAATTAATAACAACATCCACTGTAAACCCAAGTGACAGAAAAAGTAAATGTAGTGGTATTTATAGCCAGATCCTAAATCAGTTTGCCCCTCATTTTAGTGGAGTTTACTTTCAAGTAAGTGGATTCAGTACATTGCAGTCATTATATTCTAAAGATGATAGCACTTGTATGTTGCCATTCTGACTATACTTTTTGGATGAAGTTGTTTTGGACTGTCGGGAAGCAGGAAACACTGTAACGTCTGAAACCAAAGCAGAAGACTTAACAAACCACATACCTTTTATGAATCTGTTCCATATTGGAAACCAAAGTGTGCATTTTTCGGTCTGCATATTTTGAATAGTTTATCCCAATTTCATCTTTTCTGTAGAAAGCTGCTCTTTTGAGAAGATGAAAAGGAATTCTCATTATGCTTTTCAAGGGTTTTTATCTCAGCTAACGCTTGACAGCCAAACTGGAATTCAGTAGTGTTACCACCTCTGGTGTCACCCGATATGGAGTGTGGGGCTTCTGGGCTGTGTGGCCTTTTGGCCAAGCTCACCCCCCTCTCCTTTGATGCAGTGGCAGTGGCTTTCTCACAAGGAGACTGCCACCACTGCAGAGAAGCAAGACTAGGGGGCCTTGGCCTTCGTTCCCAATGGTGGTGGTGGCTGACTCACGAGGAAACTGCTGCTACCATGGGAAAGCAGGGTCAAGGGGCCTTAGCCTTCATTCTTAGCAAGGAACCACTGCCACCACAGGGAAGTGGGGCTCACCCCTCACCCACATGGGAGGATGGCCCAATCAGGTGTCACCCCACTTCTGGAGTGTCACCCAGTGTGTGATGCACCCCTCTAGTGATAGCACTGCTGGAACTGTGTTAAATAGTCAGTTGCCTCTCCACATTACTTTGGCCATTCTCCTTTACCTTCAGGCAAACCACAATCACCACCACCACTGCTACTACTTGCTGCAACACATATAGAATGAGTTCAGGGGTGGCTCCAGGGCTTTGGAGTCCTTAGTACTATCATCTTAAGCTCTTCCTGGACACCTGGCTAGGTGTACAACACAGTATATACTTACTTTGGATGTGCTGATATGCTGAGATAAAACAACAGCAAACAAGTGAAATGGGGATGCTGCTAGAAAAGAGTGAGAGAGCAAGAGAAAAGTGCTGCCACTCAGGCAGAGTTGAGCAAATCATAGTTATCACCAGTGGTGTGGGCCTGAGCTTTTGTTCAAATGTGCAACATGGTGATAGCAGGCTTGGATGAAGTGGCTGCAGGGGTGTTATTAAAGGGTGTTGGGCCACACTAGGTGACACCCTAAGTGGATTGACACCACTGCTCTCCAAACTTTAGTCTGCCTTTTTGGCAGAAACAGGCTGTGACATTTTGTTTACCCACAGCCCTTTAAAATGTTAGAGTTCATGCTCAACAGAAGAGAAGGCATGGAGTGAGTGAATGACATCTCTCCTTTCTCTGCCTACAGAGCTCTGAAGGTGTGGGATTAGGCTCAGTGGGTGGGAAAAGCAGAGGTGTCACTGATCCTGTGAGCAAGTGACCCTCTCCTTTTTCCACTACTGAGGCTCAGTTACCACAGCAGGTGGCACCAACCTTAGTGATGCCACTAGGTGACTGTATGGACTTTATCACACAGGGAAAATCAGGGCTTTAAAGAGCCATTATCCTGCCATTATCCCACGATCAGGTGAAAGATTTTCATCCACATCACAATTAAGGAACTATTATCCTGGCAATAAATAGGCAATAGATAGCAGCAAATCATTCATGGGATTTCCCAGTCAATGATTTGTTGCTGTTTATTACTGGGATAATGGCTCTTTAATCACAACATTGTGTGAAAATCTTTTACCTGATCACAGGATAATGGCATGATAATGGCTCTTTAAACCCTTGATTTTCTCCATGTGATAAAGTCCGATGTTATTTCTTGTCTTCCTCTTTATAGAAGTGTAAACTTGGCTCTGAGTCTTCAGCAATATGACAACAAACCCACATTGGACAGTAAACTGGCAATCTGAGGGACATCAGGCAGGCCTATGCATGATGATCTATCACCAATCAAACGAAAGGAGGAACAGGGAAGCCAGCCACACCAGGAAGGAAGCTTCTTTACACAGACTAGCTAAAGCAGAGCAAATTCTATTGCCAGTAAGAAGCTTCACACTCACCCACTGTTTCAACACTTATACTAGCAATGGTGTAGTAAAATGGGGTCTCTTATATAAAATGTTTGGTTTAGTTTTTGCAATTTTTTTTTTTTTTTTTTTTTTTTTTTTTTTTTTTTTTTTTAGGGAGGGATATTTTCAAGCCATGGATGGTGGAACCTATGGATGCAGATTCTGTGGATATAGAGGGTTGACAGTATATTCTCTTAACCCATTTCCCTCTCATACACAATTCCCTCTACATAACACAGAAAACACTCCACTAAATATTTCACTTACGACTTGCATTATCTTTGCTCTTTAATGATCATGGGCTATGAACTGAAAGAAAAAAAATGCACTGACCCTGAGTGTTGCCTAAAGCAATATTCATGAAACACTGATCAGGAGGAACATCTGCAGAAGAAATGTCAAAGAGAACATTAAAAGAATGTTAACAAGATCTGTAGAATTTTCCTAGCAATATAATTGCAGTTGCCCCTCCATTTTCGTGGACTTCTATTCCATGTCCCTTGCTCGTTCGCAGGTGGGAAACGGAGGGGGATAAAATGGGGCACCCCCCCATTCAACCCTGTCCTTTGATACTTAGAAGACGGATATTAATAGAGAAGGGGCAGTTGCCCTATCGATAACTTAAGAAGCCGCGGTTTGAACATTAAAATCCTATATTGCTGTCCGAAAAGCAACAGAATGGTGACTTCAAGGCTACATATGTTGCAGTTTTCCATTTTTCGAGGGGGGGGGGGGTCCAGAACGGATTCCCGGCAAAAACTGAAGGGCAACTGTATATTTCAGATATTGAGAGTGAGTTCAAATTCTTGATGGGTATACCCCCAAAAAATGAGAGAAATAAAAGGCAGCCTTGAGAAACTCTCAAATAATCTTGAGCTCAAGGAAGCATCACAGAAGCCATTGTCAGTCATAAGAGGAAAAACAGAGTATCAGCTATTATCCAACCCATAGCAAAGAGCACTTTAAAAGTCATAAACACAGCAGAGCAGAAGGCTCATCTCACTTTTTCACATAAATCCCTGAAGACAAAGAAAAACAATTATACAGTTGACCAGACACCTTTTTTTGATCACATGCTTCTCTCATCCATGGGGCAGGAGTAGAAAAAGGAAATATATATTCAGGATATGGAATTACTAGAGAGCATGTTGATGGGATTGGATGGTAACTCCCAGCAATCCTAGCTAGCATGGTTAATGATGAGAAATCCTGGGAGCTCCAACAACATCTGAAAGACCATAACATTCACACATTTACTATATACTGTGCCAAATCAGCACCTTCCATACTGCTTCCTGAATGCTATTACATAAAGGAGGTTTGGGAAATAAATGGTAACATTCCTCAGTTACTTATGGAGTGGAGTCATGCGTACAGAGAGAGAGAGAGAGAGAGAGAATGGCATTTTCAAAATCAATAAAAAGATATCTATGCAATTATACACAACAATAGCCCTAATATTTTATTTATTTTTTCAATCACTCCACCAGAGGCCCTCAAAGACATACTGCTGCTTCTCAGCAGTCTTTCAGCCTGACAAGAAGATTTAGCATTTACCCAGCTATAACTTATGTAGACTGCAAAAGAGAGGACTGCTTTAGCTAGCCATATGTCATGAACCCATGCAGGCACACACACACACACACACACACACACACACACACCACTCACTGTCACAATATTCTAAGATTTTCTTCAGCAATGTCATACATGTTTCCCTTTTGGAAACACCATGTCCTATTTTAATTTGTTCATGATAGAATGTGACATTCAGAGTAGGCATTGCTTTAGTTACACAAAGGCATGAAGCCATTTGAGTGCGTCACCACAAATCCCTGACAAATCCTATAGGAGAAGCAATTTCATATATGATGCAGAGGAAAACTTTACTTGCTGCCTCATGTGTATGGAACAGGGAGAGTCATCTTGGCTCACCAATAAATATATCAGTATAACATTTGTGTCAGGAAACATGTCACAGTCACACCTTAAGATTTTACACTGTATACTTACGATGTTTCTGGAGTACATCTACAGATGTAATGTTTATAAAATAGTCCTATGTCATGAACATCTCATGATGGATAACATGCCTGAAAATTCCAGGGAAATAAACAGGAACCAATGTCTGTCATTCAATTCCCACAGGAGGTTACTGATTGAGGCAATAAATACTTTTATTTTATAGTATCCATGTTAACAAAAGTCAGTGGCCAAGGTCAAAAAAACCTGACACTTCTCTAAAGCCAAAGGAAATATAGGTACAGGTTATTACAAGTAAAATGCGGTGGTTTAGTGGTTAAGATGCCTGTTTTGACGTTTGGAAGATTAGAAGGTTGGCAGTTCAAGGCCTGAGTTCTGCATGATGGGGTGAGCTCCTGTCCAGCTTCTGTCAACCTAGTAGTTTGGAAGCATGCAAATGAAAGTAGATAAATAGGTACCACTTCGGTGGGAAGGTAATAGCGTTTGGTGCAGTCATGCCAGCCACATGGCCACTGGGGTGGTCCTTGGAAAATGCTGGCTCTTTGACTCAATCAGTTACAACTTTGACTACAATTGGTTACAACTAGACATTCATGTCAAGGGACCACCTTTACTTTTTTTATTAGCTAATAGGGGAATCAAGAAATCAAGTGGGGGGTTTTAAGCAGGGATAAGATGGAATGAATATTTAAGGATATCTGATTGGTAAGTGAGCATCCTTATAACCCTAGTCCATAGTTTTGCTAGCTGGATTTCATTAACCCAACTTGATATTGGTTCTTCTTTAGAAATACTAGCTTTCATGTAGCTAAGCACATCCTTCCCACTGGTGGATATGTCTGTATGAAGCTGGTCTAAATCAATAAGTTATGGAATAAATTGCAGACATCTTAGGCAAAGAGCACCAATAGTTAGGGAAAATTCTTTTAAACTGATACACTAATGGTACATTATTATTGCACATTTGTCAGGAATGACAAATAGAAACACAAATAATGCAAAATGTTGGAGAAATTGTAAGTAGCAAGGTTTATATAGTCTTACTTGGTGACCATTTCCTGCCAGGAATATATTTGTGGCAATGGCAAACTTTTACAGCAAACTATACATGCTGTACAAGCATGGATGCTGTTAACAGTTTGGGAGGAACAAAATGCAAGACAGACATTAACAGAATTCACAGTATTCCTGCTGATGGAAGCTTGCAGGGTAATAATTTTTAAAAACAGAGCTTCTAATATTAAAAGAAAAATGATAAATATATTAGCTAAAGGTAAAGCTGAAGTATCTGTTTTTTAAAGAAAACAAAAATTCACATGGTTTCTGTTAAATACAAACCAGGGACAAGCAGGAAACTAACTATCAAAGGGGCTATGCAGACAGGCAGAAAAAGGTGACCTGGACCTGCCTTTTCTGTAAGCTGCAGCAACCATACTGCCTGCCCCGAGGATACCCTAAGTGGGAACGGAGCAACCGCACTGGGGGAAGTCAATGCAGCTTTTTCGAGGCTGTATTAAAGCCCCAGCAACCGCACTGCGAGCCCCAAGGACGTTGCAAAGGGAGACACAGCAACCGCATGGGCGGGCAGCGGCTGCTTTAATTTTTTAAAATTCTCTCAAATGCATGCGCACGTGTGCAGGTACACATCCTTGCATACCTGTGCACCTGCACAGGACCTGTCATAGGCTATTATACAGTCTGTCACTCTCTGTGTACAAAGGTGACTGAACTTCGGCATCCCTGCGAACCTGCGCAGGACCTGTTATAGGGTGGTATACAGTCTGTCAGTTTGTCTGTATATCAACTCAGAAATAGATTAAAAAATATTTTTCACAGATCCAAATGGCCACTATGTAATCGCGGAAGCTAATTTGAAAGGAGATAAGATAGGATTGATACGTTTATGGTTTCAACATCATTATGTAAAAGAATAACCAAAGTAGAAGTTCTTCCTGGAATTTGGTCTGATCATAATCCAATAATGATGAATATGAAAAATGGACGGAGAGAATTTAGATGGAGATTGAAAGGAAATATCCTGAAGAATGACAATTTCGTTAGAGAAGCCTGTGATCAACTTAAATTATTCTTTCAGGAAAATTCAGGAAATGAGGTTTTGCCAAATATAATCTGGGATACTTCCAAAGCTTTTATGAGGGGATACTTTTTGAAGAAAAGCTCAGAAATTAAAAAGAAGAAAGAAGCCCAAATAAAGAAATTAGAACAAGAAATTAAAGTGATAGAAGGACATCTGAAAGTAAGACAGAAAATTAAAAGAAGAACTAGATAGTCTGCGAAAACAAATATCAATAATAACAATGGAAGGGATAGAAAACAAAAGAAAATACTTAAAACAGAGAAATTTTGAATTTTCAAATAAACCTGGGAAAATGCTAGCATTCAAACTGAGAAAAGAGCAAGAGAATAGATCTATAATAATAATAAGGGAAGGAAATAAAATACACCCAAAACAGAAAGAAATTAAAAGAATCTTCTTAAATTATTACTCCAATTTATATAAAGAGGTACAAGATTTTGTCTGTACAAAGGTGACTGAAGTTTGGCATGTCTGTGCATGTGCGCAGGACCTGTCATACACCCACAGATCACGCAAGGATTCACTGACCTTGGCTTCCCTCAAGTAGTGGGTGCTGTAGACATGTGCCACTGTTTGATTGTGCCACCTTTGTGGTGAAGGAATGAGTCTGTCAACTGAAAAGACACCTACTCCATCGTTCTCCACAAAACATGTCCTACACAGATCAGGGGGAGGGGAGAGGTACATGCAAGGGAGGTTTGTGTGGACAGACTTGATACATGCAGCTGGTGGTCATGCAAGGGACATAGTCAACAGGACACATGAACAAACGTTACTCCTGGAGCCCCCCCCCCATCATGCCAGAAAGTGGTGTGCAGGTCTTATGCACACCTGCACAGAAGAGGTCACAAAAGCCACTTTCATGCAAACTACTGTGCATGCTGACAACAAGCATACATGCAACAGAATGCATTTATTGTCATAACAGAGGACAGTTGCTAGGGCTCATGCATAGGGTTACAATTAGAGTTAGGGTTAGGGTTCTAATATTCAAGCGCACATGCACCAGTGCATCCATACCTGGAAGTTTAGGCTGCTTTACTTGCATCGTAGGGTGCATGCTCTGGATTGCCGGCCGCACATACAGCGGTGCATTTATACAGCTGTTTTCTGGAGCACTGGTGTCATTGCATACATACTCACATGCAAAAGTGTGCATCTTTGCCAAAGGAGCAGAAAAAAACAGCTCCTTTTTGGAGCAGCTTTTCCCAGCATACGATGGCTAGAGGGTGCTTTCCTGGCAACTTGTAGGCATGCATCGTCTAAACGCCACGCCTGTAAGTCACCCTCAAAGCACCTCTTTTTGCCCATCTTCATAGCTCCGAAGCTTTCTTTTGGATTTTGAAAAAGAGCTTAAAAACACTGGGCAGAAATCACTTGTTAGTCCAAGTATAGTAGAGCCATTGACTGAATGGACTTCTTAACACTTATGGAAATCCTATTATACATCTGTTCTAGTAGACAACAAACAGGCTTTCACTTATACAGTCATTATAATCTGTATCTGTTTTCCTCTTCATACCAGGCTATGGAGGAGTGGCTATTTTGTTTGTATCCTTGCAAGAAAAGGAAGCCACAGATCAGGGTGGAGTTTAGCTAGAGTATAAAACTCCAGCTTGCCCTAACATTGGCCTCTTTTTCTCTTTTAGGTTGGCTCACCCTCCTCTCCGCTGTGCCTCAGAACAGGCCACAGCTGGTTACTTTGGGTCTGGGTAGAAATTGTGAGCCCTGTCATCTGATTGGCAATATTGCCTGAACTGTCTGCCCAGAGGAGACTGGGAAATATTGGCTGAGTGTTGCCATTAAATAGTTCATACCTAGGGTTGCCAAGTCAGGATCATCCCAGGCCCTGACACTTCTAGGTCAAAACCTGAGAGGAAGGGATGACCCCCTGATAATGTCATGGGGATATGACCTGATGATATCATTAAGCATTATGCACTAAGCAGCAAATACTGTCATTCACAGCTTGTCATTCAGACATGCATACAGACAGGCATATGTACATACACAAACAGAATATACTTTCCTGGTTGGAAATTAAGTGTCTTTGCAAATTGTTGTATACACTAGCTAGAATAAGATTGTCATATTTCAGTTCTCCAAATCTGGATAGATTATTCTGCATATGTAAATAAATTTGTATAAAATGCAAAATATACACTTTAATTGTATCATTGTTTGTCTGTCTGCCAGACACTTCCATTATGTTTCAGCCTTGGAACTATTTATATAGCAAGCACTGATCTGACAGAAATGCAGAACAACATAATGGTTGGAGTGTTGGGCCTGGAATAGGGAGACCCCAGTTCAAATCCATCTGCTCACAAAGCTGACTTGGTAATCATTGGCATTAGTAAGAGGAAAAGGAATGCTCAGAAAACTCATAGTTCCATCTCATATTTGCCATGAAGTCATTGAATAATACAGTCACCCCATCCATTAAGCAGAGTGAGACAAAGTACCAGGCAAACTGATTTATTACATCCTTCTTGGAGGGATTGTCATTGCTGCCTGACCTTCTTCCATTGCTTTGTTCTTCCTTGCACTGCTTCGTCTCCTTCCTATTTTGTTTCATCTCCCTGCATGACACCTTGGAGTCTCCACTGAACTTCCTTCCTTCTTTCTGCTCCCTCCCACCAACACTTACCACATACTGCTTCCAGCCTGCCTGCCTATCCCCTGTAAAGCAGCACAAAATAGCTGGTGGTACTTCAGTCAGATGACAGTAGAGGTGCTCTGCCATATCCACAAAGCAAGGTGCAGGAGACAGAGAGAGGAGGTGAACTGAGATGCAGGGGCAGAGAGAAAGACAATGTGGTAACAGAGGCAAGGTGGGGCAAGGGAAGAAAGCAGCAATAAGAATGTCATACTGAAGATGGAACAAGTTTGTTTTCTGAAGCTCCAGAGAATAGGACCCAGAGCAATGGATTCAAACTACAGGAAAAGAGATTCCGCCTCAACTTTAGGAAGAATATATTGACAAGTGCTGTTCAACAGTGGAATATGCACCCTTGGAAGGTGGTGGAGACTCCTTCTCTGGAGGTTTTTTTAAAAAGAGGATGGATGGACACGAGTGCTTTGATTGTGTGGCACAAACACATACATGGCAATGGGTGGGAATTGATGGCCCTTGAAGTCTCTTCCAACTCTATGATTCTATGACTCTATGGTTAATAAATGGTTTAAAACAGTGTGACAGCATCTACAGCATGCTGTCAGTACATTCCTCTTCACCACCTACAATGTATTAACTGAAAGCAGAGAATTTGGCAGTACAAGTTATCTGTGAAGCAGCAGAAAATATGTGTAAATAGATTTTGAAATAAAATGCAGCTCATGTTTCTCAAAATAGTTACAAAGGGAGTATAACAAGGCATTTGTTAACAAGTGGAAAGCAGAAGATACAAATGATGAGTTATGAAAACAAAGAACATTATCACATGCCTTAAATAATACTCCTTACCTCTCCCGAATTGAACTCTAATTCGCGCTGCAGCCATTTTTTACCCCTTGGTTTTTCAGCGGAATCCAACTTCAGAGTAGATCCCCACTCCAATGTGTATTTGAAAACACACTCTGGTGGCTATTTTTCCAAGTCGGAAGGTTCTGACTTAGAAAAATGGCCACCAGAGTGCATTTCACAATTCGCATTGGAGCGGAGATCTACTCTGAAGTCGAATTCTGCTGCAAAAGCTGTGAGATAAAACCTGGCTGCAGTGGGAATTAGAGTTAAATTCAGGAGAAGAAAGAAGTATTATTTAAGGCATGCAATAATCTCTAAAGATATGATAGGAATTAAATGTTGATTTACAAAAGGACTTCTTAGATATCATAGTTTGACTTTTATTATGTTTATGGATTTGTAAATCAAAAAAATGATAATGCCAAGGACATAGGTGTAGTATCTCTTAAAAGATGGCCTTAAAGCTCCAGCTAAGACAGTGTACAATTCTGTCAAAGATAAACAGACCTTAACCTACTTGGTACCTGTATGGGAGACTAAGGAGGAAACAGACCAGGGCGTCGGGGGAGCCCTGGGACGGTGCGCCACGGGACCGCAGCAGCCGCACCGCGGCGCACCGTCGGCGCCTCTGAAAGGAGTGCAAAATCAGCGCTCCTTTCAGAAGACAGGGAAAGTGCACCCTAAACGCGTCGGGCGCACTTTCCCTGGCTTTTCTGCTGCAGCGTGTGAGGACGCTGTGGTGGGAGGTTGCCCTCGGCGCGCCGGCTGTGCGGAGGGTCGGCAGCTCCGAGGGCAACCTCGGGAGGAGGAAGGGGTGCTGCTCATGCAGCTGCCCCTCCTCTTCCTTGCCTCGGAGACGACCCTATTGGTCGTCTGCCGAGGCCCTAACATACATGAGGCTTTAGGTCCATTTCAGGCTTCTTTATAAACAAAACCTCCTGTTTTTGTGACAGTTCAAAATCTAACCTATGATACAGATGACTCAATGTGCAGATGTTTCAGTCCTACATATCTTTCGCCTTGAAAAAGGTGGGCAACTGAACTAACAATTCAGCTGCCTGAGGCAGAGCAGCAAATAATGCTGCACTCTTCAGTGTCATGGTACATTGTTCTGGAGCCAACTGAGTATCTTTCTCTCTGTCTCTCTGGTAGTACAACAATAATATTATAACTAACAATTCATTGCCTTCTCATGATATGCCAAATTAGTTGCTTCATAGTAGGATCAGCAAACTGGAACCCTAACTAAAACTAACTGGGTGGGAATTCCAAAGCATAAAACAAAAATCACCTGCCCTGCCACTATGAAGAATGTGGTGGTGTTTTTAATAATAATAATAATAATAATAATAATAATAATAATAATAATATTGGGAGGGATAAATGTGGGGAGAGGTGGGGGATCAAGAGATATCAGCAGAGCCACCCAAAGCCTGTAGGCTGCATTCCTCCCACCCTGATCAAAATTAAGCACAGTGCTCTGTCCTGACCTTTTGCAAATATCTGCAGCCAGTCTAACACTGGTGAAAGTCCCTCATCTAATGGGAATGGGTTGATGAATTGGGAGGAAGACATTTCTTAATCAACTTTATCTTTGTCATTTCAACAGAACTGTGGGAGTTTCATCTGAAAAGATCTGTAGTCTTATTCTATTCATGAGCCTGGCTATTTACCCCCATTCACGAGCCTACCATGACAACAACAAAGCACTGCCTTGGTGAAAACAGGAGAGACAAATGTATCCAATTCAATTATTTTGCCTTGAATTCAAAGGATAGGTATGATAGGTTTGTAATCAGGTTTACTAGGCTGTCTTTTTGTGTAATTATTGTTTTATGTCTCCAGTAGCATAAATGTACAGCAAGTTAGTTATCTTTTCGTACTTCTTACCAAAAAATTAATGCTTTTAATGATGCCAAAAGGGGCAAAATATTTGGTTGCAATGAAAGATGCTAGCATCAAAACCACCAAAGGTCTATTGTATATGAAGAATATGAGTGTTGAAGATGGCCATAGTTCTTTGTAAGATTAATGTAGCACATATTTTATCTTTTGTCACCTGAGATCGTTACCTATATCCAGTTTATCCTAACTGGAATTTATCCTTTAATTTTTTTTAAAAAAAGCTTTGACTTCAAGACTATCATTTTCCAGATGACACCAAAGATCAGAAGCTGTTGATCATGTCATCCTGCATGAGCTGTATCTTCTCATTATCAATCATATAATGTAGGCAACTGCTGATGGGGTTGAGGTCAAAATATCCACCCCCAGCATCTGCTGTGAGATGCATCAGGCCTCCCAAAAGCAGGAAGGAAGTCACACAAACACACGTGCACACACCACCTAAATGTAGCTGATTATCACCAAACACAGAAGTTACTAAATTGCTTCTGTATACTTCCTGTAACATGTGGATAGTGGGCTGTGGGACCCACTGACCCTAAAAAAATGTAAGCACAATTGTGTCACTGCCATGGTTCCATTTTATGTTCAGAGTTGGACATTTAGACTTCTCAGCCAGAGAGCTCCTATGCCTCATCAGATTACATCTTGTCTTTTTGTGTCAACTTATCCCACACTTCATGTGACTTTCCCTAACAAAGGAAAGACATAAGCCAAGAGAAATGTTTGCACATCAGATTTTTGGGGTAGGGGGGAAAGAAGGGGAGCTTCACCCTCCTCCCTCTGACCCTCCCTTTTGGTAACAGTGAATCTCAATTTGAAATGTGCTCTTCCCATCTGTGTTTGTATAGGAGAGGTTTGATGGGGATATAAAAAGAACACAAATGTGATTGCTTCTGCAAGTATTCTAACCTGGCAAATCAAATCTTTCTTTCTTTTTTTATGGCTAAACAAGTATTTACCTTGTCATTGCCTGAGTGAGACAGTAAATATAATGTCTGAACAGTCTGTGTGTTCCATTCTGCTGTTCTGAGTTATGTGATTAATTTTATTATACCTTTTTAATGTATGTTTTCTTTTTAACCTTTGTGCATCTCAAGAAGAGAAGGACCCATTAAACTACACATGTTTTTCTGAGGTTTCACAGTAAAAAGCAACTTTTATGTCAAGCCATCTGCTGCACCTATTAAGGGAAAAAAAGCTGGAAAACAATACATAATGGAATCGATAGCTGATGTTCCTTTTTAAAGACTTGTAAAGATGTCTGGAAGCCAAGAGGCACCATGGATCTCTTACCTGTTATAGCGTCTTTAAAGTTCCAGTCCTTCTTGTCGACCATGCAATGCTCTTGGCCACTGGTTAAAATCAAAATGGAGTATGCAATCATGATAATCCCAGCGTGTCATAGATGATGGACTCTTTCATGCCATCACATTCCAGCTGTCCAAAACAAACCCTGCATAAGAAAACATAACATATATATTTCATTTTAGCTGAAATATAGCACAACATTTTTACAGAGATAAGGCGGCCTACTTAATCCATCAGAGCATTATAAAGAAGACATAAGGATATCTTGACAATCATCCAGGCTAAAAGACTATAGAGCATGTGCTCCACAGGAAGCATTTTCTATTGAGTACATTTTGTTACTTGACTATGTTGTCACAGATTTATTAAAAATGGAAGGATTAATTAAAAAACACCATTAAAGCTATCGCTCCACCAGGATTCTCTTGCAAGAACAGAATTCCTTAGGAGATATTTGATTGAAGCAAACCAAAGTTTGCTTTTAAGAACTGTGATCTAAGAAGTAGGTCTCAGCTACAGGGAGGGATAGATAGTCTGCAGCCTTTATAATCCAGTTTCTAAAGATGTTCATTTCAAATCCTTATGTCTAAATTTAGAAATTAGAATTTTTATGGCTAAACAAATATGCCAAGGTGGTAACATGGGGCACTGATGCATTGGAATACTGGAATTGAAAGGCTACATTGTAATGGTGAGATTCAAAAGCAAATGGCTTTAAATAGATTGAGATTTTCAAAAAAATAAAAAAAAATCTATAATTTAGGCAAGTGTGGCTGTCTCAAAGATTCTCCAGTCCCCTCAAGAGATACTCCCTCCTACAAAGGACTACTGCCAGAAATAGTGCAAATTGAGTCCACTTTAACTGCCCTGACTCAGTGCTAGGGAATCATGGGAACTGTAGTTTATTGTGGCACCAGAGCTCTCTGACAGAGAAGGCTCAATGTCTCAGAAAAAACACAATTCCCATGATTCCCTAGCACTGAGCCAGGACAGTTAAAGTGGATTCAGTTTGCACTATTTCTAACAGTCTGCAAAGGCCCTAAGATGTCTCCAGTGTGAGACCAATCAAACATACTTTCTACAGAAGTCTTGTCTCTGTTCAAAATGAATGCATTTTTCTACTTGTGAAGTTAAACAGACATACAAAGCAAGCAGAAAATGATACGTTGGTTGATGACAAAGAAACAACCATGCCTATCCAGTACTTTACTAGTCCACAGTCTTTTGGGAGAGTTGAGGCTGTTGTAAAGCTGTTTGTGGGAGCAGAGAGGCTTGCTTGTGTGCATGACAGTGTTCTGTTGTGTTTTGGAGAGCTTGTTTGTTTGAGCTAAGTGGGGGGTTGCATGAGTGTTTGTTAGTGTTAGTGAGCACATGGTGAGAGGAAGTGAGTCAGAGACTTGGTTGAGGGAGGAGCTAGCAGCCACTAGCTCTCTATATAGTTGCAGCCCTAGCCCTTGGAGCTTGGCCAACAGATAATGCCAACAGTTGTGCTGTGTCAGAGTTTAGTGGGGGAGGCCTGTAGTTCTGTTTCAGTGTTTACTTAAGACTACTCAATATGGATGCATATTTGTCTGAAGATGTGAGTAGCTACACCTGCAGAATGTGCAAAATGGTAGCCTTGTTTGAAGATAAGGTCCAGCAACTTGAGGCCCATGCACCTACCGTATTTTTCGGCGTATAAGACGACCGGGCATATAAGACGCCCCCCCCCCCCAACTTTTCCAGTTAAAATGTAGAGTTTGGGATATACTCGCCGTATAAGACGACCCCTCTTCCAACGCACACCAAATAAAAATTTAAAAAACATCAGATTTGATTTCAATATGGTGATTTTAATTCAAATGCTTATGACATGCAGGTACTTAACAGGAAAACTGTCACTTATAAACACAACAAACTACAGCTCCCATGTTCCCTAGCATTTATTTCTGCAGTGTGTTTTGGACCGTACTTTAAAAAAATAGTCCAGATGTAAATGCTGCTGTAAAAATTATTTCCATCTCCCAGCTATGAGATGTTTGGGGGGAAATGAGGAAGTGTTGGGCGGGAAGGACTGCCAATATACTACTAGGTGATGCCTTCTGGGGTATGTACAATGTGCAGCCAAGTAAGTGACCCTGGGCATGTCACACACTCTCAGCCTCAGAGGATGGTAATGGCAACCCCCATTTGAAGAAACATACCATTCTTTAATGATAAGGTTGCTTTAGGGTCGCCATAAGTCGGAAAGGACTTGAAGACACACAAGAACAACAAAAAAGTCTGCAGTTGTTTTATTGGTAGTACATGGGAATAGGAGCCAGCATGGTGCAGTGGTTTGAGTGTTGGACTACCACTCTGGAGACCTGGGTTTGAATCCCCACTCTGCCATGAAACCCACTGGATGAACTTGGACAAGTCACACACTCTCAGCCTCAGGGGAAGGCAATGGCAAACCTTTTCTTGAGAGAATCTTGCCAAGAAAACCCCATGATCACCATAAGTCAGGAACAATTTGAAGGCACACAACATACACATATAACCTCCAAGTTAGGGAACTTGGTTCTTCTTTAGATAAATCTTCAAGGGTACACTTTCTCTCTCTCTCATTGTGCTGACTTATTTGTTAAAGAAGCCATGCCCATGCCACACATCAAATTTGGCTGTGTCTGCATTGCAGAAATTTATTAAAGCAATTTGACACTGCTTTAACTGCCCCGACTCAAGACTATGGAATTCTGGGATTTGCAGTTTTGTGAGATATTTAGCCTTTTCTGTCAGAGAGCTCTAGTACCACAAAGCAAACTGCAGATCCTAGGAGTCCATAGGATGGAACCATGGCAGTTAAAGCAGTGTCAAACTGCATTATTTCTGCAGTGCAGATTCAGGCTGCATCCATACTGTAGAACTGATGCAGTCTGACACCACTTTAACTGCCATGGCTCCATATTATGAGAGCTCTTGGATTTGTAGTTCAATGGGCTACTTAGCCTTCTCTTTTCCAGGACATGCCCTCCATGTCAACCCTCTCTCTGAGCATGGCTAAGAAGCATGGATTTACATTTATATTAGTGTTTTTAGCTTTCTCTACATTTTTTTCTTGTATGACCTACATTTTTTATAGTGACTTGTCCTCCTTTGCAATGAAGACATTTGGTCACCCTGTCTGAGTATTGGAGCATGACTCTGGAGGTGAGGGTTCGAGTCCCTGCTTAGCCATGAAACCCACTGAGTGACCTTGGGCAAGTCACACTCTCTCAGCCTCAGGAGAAGGCAATGGCAAACTCCCTCTGAAGAAACCTTGCCCAGCAAACACCATGATAGGGCCACCTTAGGGTTGCTGTAAGTCAGAAACGACTCAAAGGCATACAACAACAACAACAACAATCTTAGAAGTGGCTTCCTTCTTCTTCTCCCCCTCCTCCTTCTCTACCTTGAGTCCTTTTCTCTCTCCCTCCATTTGCCTTCAGCTCTTCCAGGATCTTTTTTTCTCCCCCTGCCCTCCGTTTGCCTTCAGCTCTTCCTGGGTTCTTCCTTCTCCCCCCTCTGTTCTCATCCTCCTCCTCCTCTACCCGGCGTATAAGATGACCCCGGACTTTTGAGACCCTTTCCCAGGGTCAAAAAGTTGTCTTATACGCCGGAAAATACAGTACTCTTTAGCATAATAGGAAGCATGAGGTTTTCTTGTACAGAGAAGAGCAGACTGTCCTGGATGAGAGGCACACAGGGAATTCCTCTGAGGTTAGTTCCCAAACACAGGAGGTAGACATTTGGAGGAATGTGACACATAAAAGTCAATAATGTAGTTAAGTCTTTTACTCCAAATCTCAAGTCAAGTTTCAAGTCTAGAGATTATTGCATGGAGAAATAGTCCTGATATATATGCGGGATTGAAAATTCAAAACTGGGCGTTATACCATGTGCAGGTGGCCGGACAAGTACAACCCGGATGCAGCCCAGACCCCAGCTGTGCTTATCCCATGGCTTTTCAAAAACTGGAGCTTGTAGTTTTTGAAATTCAGCCACATAAGGGCGGCTGGGGTCTGGGCTGCATCCAGGTTACATTAGTGCGATAACATCCAGTTTTGAGTTTTCAATCGCACATATATATTGGGACTATTTCTCCATGCAATAATCTCCTACCTTCAAGTCTCAAGTCCTTGGGAGATACTTTCAAGTCAAGTCTCAAGTCTTACACAGTATTATACAGAATCATAGAGTTGGAAGAGACTCATCCAGTTCAACCCCCTGTGAATGAAGTGGTAATGCAAGATAGTAGCATTCCTTTTGTTGTTGTTGTTGTGTGCCTTCCAGTCATTTCTGACTTATGGTGACCCAAAGGTGACCCTATCACAATGTCTTTCCCTAGCCCCTCCCTTTTCCTAAAGGCCTGACTCCAGCAAGCAGGACTTTTGGACTTCTTGATTTTTTTCTTGTTGTCTCTCTGCCTCCTTTTTTACCCCTTCACCCCATCTTCACACGCCCATGGTCTGGCTTCTGGTCCCCCTCCCTTGCTTATTTTTCCTATACCAACTCTCCCCTGCTTCTTCATCCAGAATTGTTTGGGAGGGGATGTCTCTTAAGAACAGCAGCACCACCACCAACAACAACAAAAAGATAGCCAGTTCCACCCAAAACCACCAAGCAAGCAACCAAAAGAGAGGGAGAGAAGAAGAAGAAGAAGAAGAAGAAGAAGAAGAAGAAGAAGAAGAAGAAAGCAAGGCAGGGGCCACCACATGCACACACAGTACTTTACTAGATGATGAAATTAGAACAGGGAGCAGAGGAAAGGCAGAACTACTCAACACATTTTTTGCCTTGGTATTCCTCCCAAAGAAAAACAGTGTTCAGCCTAGGAAAAATAGAGAAGATGGTACAGTAAGGCATATAAAGCACAAAATAGATAGAGGTAGTACAGGAATACCTGGCTACTCTAAATGAATTCAAGTCTCCAGGGCTAGATAAACTACACCCAAGGGTATTAAAAGAACTAGCATAAGTAATCTCAGAACCACAGTCAATAATCTTTAGTAACTCCTGGAGATCAAGAGAAGTCCCTTCAGATTGGAAGTCTGGATGGGGGTTCTTCATATATTCTTGCATGACAAAATGGGGTTGGACTGAGTGGCCCCTGTGGTCTCTTCCAACTCTATGATTCTATGATAAACAAAGATGAACAAAGATAAACAGAAAGGTTCATAGGTTAATGTCCTAGAGGGCCTTGTCCACTCATGTCTTGCTCAAATCAGGTTTAAGTATACAGCAAATTAAAAATAAAGCCAGTGATTAAGCAAAGTATAGATTTATTGATTACAAGAAGGGGGGACAGATGCTGTAACAGAAACAGAAATAAACAAAGTGCAACATGCCTGTTCATCCAAGTAAAAACATTGTTTTATGTATTATTGTTTCCTCAATGATCACATGATGTCTCTTTGCTCCTACAGGCCACAGTAATTCCAAATAAAACACCAGATATCCCCTTTCTGAAAAATAATGCAAAGAAATGTTCAAATAGGTGGGGTAACATATCCCAACAGGACTGGCTTTCTAGAAATGGCAATGATGTAAACAGACCCTCCTTCCTAGTATTGAGAGAGGCAAGAGATTCCTGTTCACAAGTACTTATGAATACCAAGGATTATATAAAGCTCAAACAGAATAAAATGATCTTGTGGAACTACTATATATAAGCATTTCAGTAAGTTCCAATACATAGATATGCTCATTCAACATAACAATTGGAATCCCATAACTATATCCCTCATCAATCTTCTGAAGACAAAAACCCCAACCACACATGGGAACTCAGGTCTTTCAGTTACAGGTCTCCAGAGGCCTTTCTTTCCCCCTTATACATTCCCTGTATTTTCCGAGAAAGAGATCCCTTTCCCCCCCTTTTTAATAACATTTTTATTGTAAAAGATTTCCAGTATGATAAAACTACAGTAGATGAAAGAACAGAAAATATAAACAAACACAAAGTTACAGAAGGTACAAAGAGAAACAGATGGGGGGAGTGAGACATTGACTTCCAACTTTTTAACCTGTGGTTTAATTTGTTATAAAATATTCTTCTTATGAAATATCTTGTACTTCTACTATTTATTTATTCCTACTAATTTTCAAAGCCCACTGTTGACAATTTACCCTCCTTCTCCTGCAAAAAGACAAAAACATCCCAGTCTTTTCTAAAATTACTCAATTGTTTTCTCTTATTGAAATGGTTAGCTTATCTATTTCATCAAGATCAATTTCATTAACCAATCCTCCTGTGTTGGAATTGTCCTATTGTTCCATTTCTGCACATATATCAGCCTTGCTGCTGTAGTCTCATGTTGAAGTATTTTTCTGCATTTCTTCTTTATCTGTTCATCCATCAGGCCCAACAGAAGCTGTTCCAGTTTTAATTGAAATTTTATCTGAATATTTTTCTGAATCAAACAATGTATCCGATTCCAAAACCTTTTCACTTTCTCACAAGCCCACTACATATGATAGAAAGTCCCAACTTACTGCTCACACTTCCAACACACCTTAATAGTCCCTTTATAAATTTTGGACAATCTCTTTGGAGTATAATACTAGACAGAGTTCACCACAACCACCTCAGCTTGGAAGAATTACCTTTTTGCACTACAGCTCTCAGAACTCTACAGCTGTTTTGGCCATGCTGGCTCTTGAGGATTGGGAGATGTAGTCTAAAAAAGTAATGTTGCCAAGTTCAGATACTGCCAGTACCACACACACACACAGCCAGTTCAGAGCAAAAACACTTTTTGTTACGTGCATTTATTTTTCCCTAATACTTCTTCAAGGTTTTTTCCTACTGGAAATGATAAAGTAAAAGCAATCTTGGGTGCTTTTCACAGTATGGCTCACATTGATTTCAATACCACAACAAAATAAGAGCCACTTAGAAACTACCAAAAGTAGAGCCCCCAAACCTGGTCCCCACTTGATGTCTATCATTCTACCTGGATTTCCTGTCATAGGCAGGAATCAGCACTAATCTGGTTGTGGGGAAAGGGGCACTCAGATTCAAATAGCTCACTTCCGATCCTTACATCTACTTCCAGTTACTTCAATAATAATTTTCTGCCCAGTTCACCCTCCATTACAGATTTTGAAAAAACAAGCAAACAAACAAACAAACAAAACAGAACATTTCTTGCTACTTTTGAAAAGCACTTTCTATTTAACCAAATGTGGAATTTTATCATGGAATGCTCTTCCCTCTCAAAATCTTCCCGACTACCTAAAAAGAGGTTTTATTTTGCTATTATATATTGGATTTCATTTAACAATGATTGCAGGCTATAGAGCATTTCCTCTAGATCAGGGGTAGGCAACCTTTCCCCTTTAAGGGCCGAGGGACTTCAACTCCCAGAATCCCAGGAGCTATTGGCCAACATGGCTGAGGCTTCTGGGAGCTGAAGTCCCTCGGCCCTTAAAGGGGAAAGGTTGCCTACCCCTGATCTAGATAATTTATGTTAAGTCTGTCTGCCAACCTAAATAGTAAATCTTTAGCCAAGAATGAACTGAGGCATCCCATCCAGATGACCTATATGTCATCCCTTTCATTAACTGGTGGTGGACAAATCTATTAGTTTCATATTTTCCCAAATGCCACTTTTATGAATTTTGGTAAATTCTGATCAATCAGAAATGCTCACCCATCATTGCTATTAATCAAGTAAATGGTGCACACTTGATAAAGCTAAAATATTAAGAATTATTTACAAATCCCATTCACATAGTAAATAAAGAAAGCATTTCAAATTGCTTCATCTTCTTACCTTAAAACCTAAAAGGAAATTCTTCTAAATGGAAACAGATCAACCACCCATTTCATGTTTGCATATTGGTGGACATAAGTTCATTTAAAGCAAACTGATGGATGTTCTTTCATCTTGAGATTCTTTGTAGACTATTCCACATAGCAGATCAGAGTATGCTGTTCCTGGGCTGTGCTAGTAACTGCTGCATTGGTTAACCAACACCTATTGTTGCCAAATAATGCAGATTTAATGGATGACAGAAAAATGACTCACCATCATTGTATTGGACTAAAAGTCCTCAAACGGGGGACATGGGGGAATATAAAATCTGGACTTCTGCTGATTACTCAGTGGCTGAATCATCTACAAGTAGACTGTGCAAAACACTGGAGAGCTTCCTGTCCAGAGCAATCCTGAATTCATGAAAGACTGTCCAAGATTAACTGAGAATCTTTTTCAGCTCAACTATTATATTCAGTTAAGGAGGGAAAGCACATCCAAGTACAATACCCTTGTAATTGAAATTAATACAAGCTCCCTTTTGCTTTATAGAAAATGCCAACTTTTCTCAAGTTTTTCTTCAGATCTGTATTTGGTCAGCTTGCAACCTTTACAGAGCAAGGAAAGGTTGGAGGAGTCTGAGAGCTATAGTCTGCTCAAAAGTAACATTTCCAAGATCTGGACCATGACAATGGTTAATTTGACTTTACTGTAGTTGATATTGGGATGGTGATAATGTTTGTGGCCATGATATTGCAGCCTACAAATTTTTACCCATCCCCTAGCTCTTTACAAACACCTCCCACCCCGAAAGATGCTCCTCACATATGAGCTGCCCTCACAAGCCATATGGGAAATTATGAAGATAGATGAAAACTGGATGACCTATGGCTTGCTTGTTTATTTGTCAATGGGTCAGAAGTCCAGTACTTATGTAAGCAGCAAAACAAAATCTATGCATGAATGGTTCCTAAGCAAAATCAGAACCAGCAACTGCTTCTTCAGTGATAATTACATTTCTAACCAAATTAACAGAACAAGATAAATTGGGGGGCGGGGGAATAGTAACTGAACTATGTGCATTCAACATTGGAGTGACAATTTACATTTTTATTATAATTTATCCTATTTAACAATCTAAGAGGTTTGCAGCCATCAATAATTCCAGTGCAATTTCAGGTGCAATAGGACATTCTGGAATTTCTGTGGACTTCTTGTAGGTGAAATAGAAAATTGCAAATGAGTACTGGAAAGTATGTCTAGGATACACAAGCAAAAGAAGAACCTAGTCTTCACATGCTTATTGATGGTTATACATTATTCTTTAAAAGGAATTTTGATTATCCTGTTTTGTAAAAAGCCTATTTAGCCTTTACATTACTGAATGGCCTTCTTCAGCGGTTACACATTCAGTCTATCAACAGCAGTACCTTTTTTTATTGTTTAACAGTCCAGTTATATGGAGAGTGTAGCCCTTGAAGAAAGCTACTTAGTAATATAAAAGCCAAGACACATTGGGCTTTTTACAAAACAAGCTAATCAAAAAATTTTTTAATGTACAATACATAACCATCAATAAGCAAATGAAGACCTGTTTCTTCTTTTGCTTGTAGGTGAAATACATGCATACTTTGGACAGGACATGACAAGCTCTTAATAATAATAATAATAAAAATAATAATTTATTTATTTATACCCCGCCTTTAGCCTTGGCCATTTAAAATTTGCTTTAATTGTTTCATTTTCAGCAAACTGCCCTAGGCTGCTCAGCATATCTTTTATTGTTCCTGATGTGAATTCATGTTCCCATTTAACAATGAATTCATGGCCACTGGAAAATATCACTTTCATATACACAATGTGAGGACTTTCACACCTACCATATATTTTCTCTTTTTCATCTATAGCTGCATCTGCACTGTAGAAATAATCCAGGTTCACACCACTTTAACTGCCATGGCACAATGCTGTGGAATTCTGGAAACTGTAGTTTTGTGAGACATTTAGCTTTCTCTGCCAGAGAGGTCTAGTGCTACAACAAACTACACTTCCCAGAATTCCACAGCATGGCAGTAAAAGTGGTGCCAATCTGGATTATTTCTGTAGTGCAGATGCAGCCTAAGGGCCTCGGCAGATGGCTAATAGAGCCGTCTCCGAGGCCAGGAAGAGGAGGGGCAGCCACACGAGCGGCGCCCCTTCCTCTTCCTGAGGTCGCCCCTGGAAGCGCCGGCCATCCGGACGGACGGGGCTTCTGGGTTGACTCACGCCGCGGCGACCACACGCGCCGTGGCGTTTGAGTCAGAGAAAGTGTGCCCGCCACTTTTGGGGCGCACTTTCTCTGAAATCTAAAAGGAGCGCCAATTTGGTGCTCCTTTTAGATTCACCGGGGAGGCGCCACGGTGAGGCTGCCTTGACCCCGCGGCGCTGCGGACCAGGGCGTCTTGGACGCCCTCGTCTGCATCCCCCCCCATTCTCCTTTTCAAGCAAGTTCAATAAGGTTTCTGGTCTGCCAGAGGCCAAAACTGTTGACAGATTTGCTTATAAGGCTAGCTATACGGTTCCAACTTGGACAGTTATCTTTGTACAAGCATAAGCATTTCCAACTATGCAATATTCAGTAGTGACAAGACAAAACCCAATGTGCCCAATACAAGATACATTTTAATTAATGCCTCAGACTTTCAACTTTTATCCACTTTTACACTTTATATGGCCCATGGAATGCCAGATGTTGTAAATGTCCCCTTGGCAGTTTATTGAGGTCACTGATAAATCACCACAGCTATCTCTAACCTGATATGTCAAGATATGAGATACAGGCCAAAAACCAAGGCAGCTGGATGTATTGTAAAGTTCTGCATAGGCCAAACTATGACATGTCTACTCCCATCTCTCCAATCCACTTTTTAAACTACCAAAGCCTCCTCAACATGGCTGTTGACTGACAAATGGAGAGCAGAGGATGGTGCAGAGAAGATTCCAGTTATCTTCAGAGATAGGCATCCTCAAGGGTCCTTCTGACAGCCTGGAGAAGGGTGCAAAAGCTGTGCATCCAGCTATACAAACACAGTGGGATGTTTCTTTGTCACTCCTTCAATTCCTAACAACTAATAAATGGCCATGTGTAGGGTGGTGTAGCTGCTTAACAGTCAGATTGGTGTGGGGGGCATTGGGTTGTTGCTCAGTCAATAGAGAATTCCAACCTCTACAAAAACCAAAAAGTGAGTTAGCCATAAGCTGGACTTAACACCTTTATAAGTCACTAACAGGATGCCTGTTGTAATTCTTGGCTACTATGGGCCTTTACAGGCTGCCAGAAATAATGCAGATTGAGGTCACTTTAACTGTCCTGGCTCAGTGTTAGGGAATCGTGGGAATTGTATTTTTTTCTGGAACATTGAGCCTTCTTTGTCAGAAAGCTCTGGTGCCACAATAAACTACAGTTCCCATGATTCCTTAGCACTGAGCACTGAGCCAGTTAAAGTGGACACACTCTGCATTATTTCTGGCAGTCTGTAAAGGCCCGAAGTCTCTCAGCCTAAACCATGGGGGGAAGCACACGAGTGCTTCCAGGACGCCGCCAGACGGAGCGCCGCGTGACCGCAGCCTCCACACCGCGGCGCTCCTGCGGCGTCCCTGAAAGGAGCGCAAAAATAGCGCTCCATTCATAAGTCAGGGAATGTGCACCCTAAACGCGTAGGGCGCGATGTCACGGCCAGCCATGAGGAGGACTCGGAGGAGGAGGAGGAGGATGGGTCTCCTCCAGAGAAGGAAGAGATACAGGCTCCACCTGGCTCTCATTCTGCTCTGCCTGAGCCAAGCCCAGTTCTCCCAGCCCCAGAGCAGCCAGGTCCTAGTGCTCCTTCCTTGGAGGCTCAGCTGCCTAGTGGGGAGAATCAGGAAGATACAGCAGAGCCAGTACCTTCCTTTAGGCAGAGAAGAGCTGAGAGTGCTGGCAGTCGCAGGTCCAGGAGACTGGCTGAAAAGCAGCTGCTTAACAAGCCTCAGCTGCACTGAGGTAGGATTTGACTATTTAAGGAGTTGCAAGAGGCTTCCTCAGTGCTAAGACTTATTGTAGTTTTCTTGGGAGAGTATGGTCAGTGTGGTTCCTGGTTTCCTGCTGTGTGCCTCTCGCTCTTGCCTTGTGGAACTCTGTTGCCTTGACCCTGGACCGGACTGGACTTTTGCTGATTGCTGCCTGCCCTGACCTTAGACTGATTGATGCTGATTTCTGGACTCTGCTTTGCTGGTGTTTCGACTATGGAAGGTTTGTGGCTGGCCTTGCTGTTTGCAGCTCACCCTTTCCATCCCTAGCAGCTGTGGGAACTGAGGCTGGCTGTAGTCCAGGACATGCACTTTCCCTGACTTATCCGCTGCAGCGTGTGCGGACACTGCGGCGGGAGGTTGCCCTGGTAGCGCCGGCCGTGCGGAGGGTCGGCAGCTCCGAGGGCAACCTCAGGAAGAGAAGGAGTGCCGCGCGTGCGGCTGCTCCTCCTCTTCCTGGCCTCCAAGACTACTCTATTAGTTGTCTGCTGAGGCCCCATATCACACAGAGGGCCTTTGCAGACTGCCAGAAATAGTGCAAATTGAGTCCACTCTAGCTCAGCTCAGTGCTAGGGAATCATGGGAACTGTAGTTTATTGTGGCACCAGAGCTCTCTGAGGGCCTCGGCAGACGGCTAATAGAACCATCTCTGAGGCAGGGAAGAGGAGGGGCAGCCGCACGTTCGGTGCCCCTTCCTCCTCCCGAGGTTGCCCTCGGAGCAGCTGGCCCTCTGCATGGCTGGCACTCCCAGGGCAACCTCCCGCCGCAGCATCCGGACATGGACGTGGCGCACCATCCCACGGCGTCCTGGAAGCTCTCGTCTGCTTCCCCCCTGACAGAGAAGGCTCAATGTCTCAGAAAAAATACAATTCCCATGATTCCTTAGCACTGAGCCAGGGCAGTTAAAGTGGACTCTGTTTGCACTATTTCTAGCAGTCTGCAAAGGCCTAGAGTTATCATGAGAATAAAAACAAAACAAAAAACAGAGAAGAGGATAATGTATGCCTCCTTGAATTCCTTCATGAAAAGATGGGATAGAAATGTAAATGATAGCCATGATGATGATAATGGTGATGATGCTGAAAATGATGCTGAAGATGATGATGATCTGGGTAAACTAGATGTGATAATAACACAAAGATTTGATTACTATCCTATTACCAAGCTTGTCTATTTCATTACATTGTAAATAGCACAAAGACACTCTTTGTTTATTAAGTGTAACTGTTTTGTTCACTAATTGCACAGCTTATAACATTCATCCAAGTTATTCACTTAATGTGTCTCTCATTAAAATAGCGCAGTGGGAAACCCCATAGCTGGGTTAAAAGGAAAAACAACACCAAAACAAAAAAGGACTCCCTAACATCAACAAAATCCCTGCAAAACTTGTGTGCTTAAGAAACCATCACCACCAAATCAAACTTGTCTCCTGATGTTCAGTCACAAGTCAAAGATGGGAGGCAAAGACAAGCATTCACAATTCACTCAGCCTTGACAGATTTCAATCAACTGGGTTGTAACAGGATCAGAGACCAATCTCCATTATGCTTTTATATCTGATCAAACCCTTTCCCTAAGAGCAGGTGGAGAAGATACCTTCCCTTCCCTTTCCAGTTCTGATTTGAAAGTTTTGTGGCTGCATTTATGAGGAAGATACTTGCCTCAAGTAGGCAATACGTTTGGGAATGTTAACAAAATTGTTAATTATTAATTTTTAATGCAAAATGAAACAAAATTCAAAAGCTCCCCCCCCCCCCCCCCACACACAAACACACACTGGTCAAAGCTATGAGTGGGTTTTGCTCATTTTCCATGGTCTTGCCCACTGCAGGACATTTCTGTTAAAAAAAAAAAAATCATTTGCATGAAGCCCAAATGTTCTGGCACAGAGAACAGTGTTATATTGCACAAAATCATTGTGTACATGGTATTTGTTTGTTTGCATAAAAACATTGGTTTTGTTCTCACAGACAGTATTTTCAGAAAAAGTCCTGAAATATGAAAAATCCTGTAGTAGTCAAACAATTTTTCCAGCATATTCTCTTGTGTCACGGTACCTTCACTCATTGTGAATGTCCAACTACACTTTACATCTCTGGGATAATATCATTGCACCTGAAACACACACAAAAACCATGGTTGGATGCACATTATTCTGCTATTAAGCCAATGCTGCCTCTAATGTACACTAGTGATTTGAAGTGGTGCTTTGTTACTTAAAGAGTTGCCCATGCTTTTGAATAGGGAACATGACGTACATTTTGATTGGCATTGTATGCATTAACAACAAACAAACAAATCATCAGCCATAATGAAAACAATTAGGCCAATTGTGGCTAATTATATACAAGTGATTATAACAAGTGTTGAGATCTAAATTGCAAATGCTGCACATCCATTGTTGTGAAAAAGTGCCCCAGACATGTTACATCACTGTTTAGAAATGCAAAAATATCACTGAAAACAATGCAAGGAGTTAAGAATATTTGCAAGGGGCAGGAAGCATCACCTTTGTGAAGCTGTTGCTCACAATTTCTACTATATCCAAATATGGGATGAGAAAAGATATTTTTCATGGCTTGTTTACAGTAATGCATTAAGGAAACCGATGTTACTCCAATTCAATTAGGCAGTGAAGTTGCCAGCCACTACCCACTTACCTATCCTTAATTAGATTGATTTAGAACTTGATAAGACATAATTGCCCATTGGACGGGTGCTTGAGGCATCTGTTTGTTGCCATACTCATCCATCTAGGAGGATGAGTTTACCCTGTTTCAGCCTGAGGCCTAAAGTTACATTGAAGAAAGCTATAGCAGTTAGCAAACAACTTTGGTTATAGTTCTCCATCAACCTCAAGGTCAACCAGAAGGTAGTTAGGAAATGCTTCCCCTGTTGCTTAGCAATACTCCTTTCTGGTTGAAGTTATAGTCAAGATCAGGGACAGGCAACGTTTTGGAGACCTAGGCCGGTCTCCCGTAGCCCAGATCTCGGCTGGGCCAAGGGGGGGGGAATGGCGGCACGCGCATGTGCGCGCTTGACCCGCCGCTGCCACACGCAGACACCACCATACCTTGCGCGGCCGTAGCCGCCATGGCGCATGTTGCGACCACCATTTTGGAAGTAAAAATGGCGGCTGCAACGCGTTTGCGCATGCGTAAGAGTACTGCACACGCGCAAACGCGTCGCGGCCACCATTTTGACTTTCAAAATGGCGGCCTCAGCGAGCGCGGCTGAAAACGCGCCCCGACGGCGGCGCACAGCGGTGATGGCGGCGTGCGGCAGCAGCGGCGGCAACCTTCCGCCTGGGCCGGTAAGTCTGGGGCCCGGGCCCTTAACCGGCCCCCGGGCCGTAGGTTGCCGGTCCCTGGTCAAGATGATATCTCTATCTTACATCCAAAACATGTAACCTGGTATTTTTAATCCTGAGATATAGTAGCCTTCCAGTGTCCAGCATAGTGGGAAATCAGACTGTATAATTTAACTGCATGCGTTGGGCCACTTGCTCCTTAGCTCAATTGTTTCATTGCCTTGCATACTGAAATAGAAGGATATAATTATAACTTCCAACAGAGATGCTTGAAGAATTTGATCATTGCCAGTATCTGATGTAAGACCTGATCTGCATGTCCAGAACTAATGGGCAGATCACAACTTAGTTAGCTTCTAGATGATTCATGTTCTGGCATAGTTTTCAGCTGAATTTTTAAAATCAAAATAGCAATAGCAACAGCAATAGCAAGTACATTTCTATACCGCTTATCAGTTCACTTAAGTGTTCCCTAAGTGGTTTATAATGTGTAAGCTAATTGCCCCCAACAAGCTGGGTACTCATTTTAGCAACCTTGGAAGTATGCAAGGCTGAGTGGACCCTGGAGCCCTGCCTGGGATCAAACTCATAATCTTGTGGCTGTGAATGGCTGTAGTACCAGCACTTAACTACTGCACCACCAAAGCGCCTAACATATTTGGAGAAATAATACATTTGAAAACATGTATTGTGAGAGTATACATGCATAGATATGCAGTCAGCACCAGAAAAGTGAAAATGTAAATAAATGTAAATAAAAGTTGCAAATTTTATTGTTTGCCTGAGAGAACACTTTTCTAGGAATCTCTAGGAATCTTTAGGTCCTTCAGTACAGCTGTATGGTTAACTTCCACCAGAAGTTGACCAAAGAATTTGCTGGAGGACCTAGAGATTCCAAGAGCGAACATATTAATCAAATCCATGAAACATCAAATCTATAAAAGTGAAACTAGTGAATGTGGTATACTGGAGCAATTAACAAACAGAACTACAAAAATGTGTTAGTCAAATATGGCCTCTGGTTTCTTTGGCTACTCAAAGTAAAAGTGATCTGTACCTAAGGTGGCAGTTAGAGAATGTTGGTGGTGTTAAGTATTATCCTCTAGGCTGAGACCTTCTGATGTTAAGGTCTTAAATCTATGGATCCAAGAATTTCCCCCTTTCCCCCTAAAAGTACTTGAAAGAGATGGCATGTCTATTCAGAACACAGACAAACCGGACAGGCTATGGTGTTCTGAGGGGCCATTCACACTACATTATAAGCCGGTTTACAAACTAGTTTAAAAGTCGGTAGTTCACATTGGCTCTGGGTTTTGCACACCTGAATAGGGGTGGACACAGGGCAAATCCCCCCTCATTGCGGATTTTCCAATATTGAGTCCCCCCCCCATGCCTTTGGGGGAGGGGGGAAACAGATTTTGTCAGGGTGCTGCCAATGTGAACTTGCCCCGATCCTATTTGAGGCTTCCTGAAGATTAATGGCCAGAGGGTGGTCAGAGAAGCGGATTATGTCTATCCCCTCTCACAGGTCGGAGTGCATGGGCAAGCAAAATTTTTGTGCTTGTGCCTAGTTGTCAGCTCTAATGGTTTCAAATTTCCCACTACTGGGCCCTTTAAACAACCACTCAGCTTTTCCCTTTTTCCTGCTTCCCCCCCCCCCCCCCCCGCCAATGATGCCATAGCCCAAATGTTTAGACATTGCCCAAGCTGGCGAAGGAGGATCTTTTGGGTTTTTTATTTTTATTTTTTTGTCAGAAAGTGCAAACCTTTGTACTTCCATGGCTTCAACACACGGAGATTTTATTCTCCAGTCTGAGGACAGAAATGGAGGGATCCCCCCAAGGGTTTCATGGCAAGGGGTCCTCCAAAAAGCTTGTGCTCCCCATCCTTCAAGGCTGGCAGGGGGGATCCCCCCAAAGAAAAGCTCTCATGGGGGTTTCATGGCAAGAGGTCCTCCAAAAAGCTTGTCCTCCCTATTCTCTGAGGCTGGCAGGGGGAGGATCCCCCCCAAGGAGAAGCTCTCATGGGGCTTTCATGGTAAGGGGTCCTCCAAAAGGATGGTCCTCCCATCCTCCGAGGCCAGCAGGGGGAATCCCCCCAAGGAGAAGCTTTCATGGGGGTTTCATGGCAAGGAGTCCTTCAAAAGGCTTGTCCTACCTATTCTCTGAGGCTGGAAGGGGGAGGATCCCCCCCAGGAGAAGCTCTCATGGGGGTTTCATGGCAAGGGGTTCTCCAAAAGGCTGGCCTCCCATCCTCTGAGACTGGCAGGGGGGGAAGCCCCCCCAAGGAGAAGCTCTCATGGGGTTTCATGGCAAGGGGTCCTCCAAAAAGGTTGTCCTACCTATTCTCTGAGGCTGGCAGGGAGAGGATTCCCCCCCCAGGAGAAGCTCTCATGGGGGTTTCATGGCAAGGGGTCCTCCAAAAGGTTTGTCCTCCCCATCCTCCAAGGATAAGTTGGGTTTCACCCAAACAGTGTGATGTAGATGTGCATCATTTGACTGACAGAACAACAACAACAACAAAAAAACCCAAAATTATTGAATGCAATCTATAAGGAGGCTCCATTTTTAATCAGTACTTTGCTCAGTATGAACTTGACATGGTTAAATTGCACTGGAGAGATTCGATCAGGATAAACGTAGTGTGAACTTCTGTTCAGGTCAGAACTGGTATTGCATCAATGAATCTGCCCAAATCTACCCAGCACAAAAATGCAAGTGTGAATGAGGCCTGCGTTAAAATGCCTAGCCTAGCTCAAGCTTCAAATTCAAATTTGCATACTTAGAATTACTGAAATGTGTATGCAGGTCTGTGGTTGTTTTCACTGCATTCTGCAGATGGCATCCTGCATGTCTTCGTTTAATCACATAAATAAGATTGCAGGACCAATAAGTAAAGTTTTGTTTAAGAGAACAGGTCCCTCCAGTCAACATGCTCCTTTAGACTGACAGTCGTCTTGAGATACTTACGTGTAGCAGAGCACTTGGAATCACAAGAGTGCCACCCAGGATCACTGACTAGTGTTTTCAGGACAGCTTTTAGCAGCAATATCTGTAAATTGGGCAGCTGGTGGAAAATTATAACAGGAGGCTTGACGATGGCTCTAGCAAGATGTTTAGAATTTGCTAAGAACTGATAGCTTTCTCTAATTGCCAAATTGTAGTTAGGTGATGCTGGATGGAAATTAAAATGAATGGCATATGTTATTGGCTATGCTTGACTATTGTGTACTCTCAGATGCATTCTTGACTCTTCTTTCTCTCTCTCTCTCTCTCTCTCTGGATTTTTAATCCCATTGTGGGAGAAAGGCAGGATATAAATCCTTGAAATAGATAAAAATAAAGTAAATTTTATGCAAATATATCAATATCACAGATTAGTGTGAAAATAAGATGGTACAGACAGAATGTGCAAAAGTGGCATGGACTGGAAATAGATGGGCTCATCCAGCCTTGAGCCTAGAGATGTCCTAGTTCAGGTTATGAAATTTCTCTATACATGACAATAAGCTTGAAAGGTTATTTAACCTTGGATCATAATAATAATAATAATAATAATAATAATAATAATAATAATAATGGGAAACAACCACTTCAAAAGGCACTACAGATGTGCTGTATCACCCACCACCCACTTCCATCATTTCTGTTCTTATATGCCAGAATATTATATCTTGGTATAACTTCACTGATACATTATAATCTGAGGTGCGAATAGGTGTACAACGAGTTTTATAAGTCCTGCCAATTTCTGTGACTCAGGAATTATGGGGGGAAGCAGACAGCTAAAAGGGCCGTTTGGGGGGCAAGGAAGGGGAGGGGCAGCCGCACGGTGGGCGACCCAACCCCTTCCCAAAGGCATCGTCGGAGCGCCGACTCTCCGCATGGCCGGGGCTCCGATGATGCCTTCCCACCGCAGCGTTCACACACGCTGCGGCGGAAGAGTCGCTGAAGGTGCGCTGCCAGCCTTTTGCGGTGCACCTTTGGTGACTTGTGGAAGGAGTGCTATTTTAGTGCTCCTTCCAGGGGCAGCAAAGCTGCACCGCAGGGCTGAGGTGTGCTGATACCTCAGCCCCGCGGCGCAGCTTCCCAGGGCGGCCCATGGCCGCCCGTCTGTTTCCCCCCAAAGTAATATCAACTGACCTTTTCCAATGGTGATGTGGTTTAAGAAACAGTAGATCCTTGATTAATGCTAGAACAAATAATGAAGACTAGCCTTACATTGGCATTTGCAAATCATTGTCTTGGAGAATATAATGGCAAGAAATACAACGTTTAAGATAGGAGTGTGGAACATGTGGGCTTTGAAATATTCAAATAAATAAATAAGCAAGCAAGTAAATAAATATTGTTGTATTGCAACTGTTATCAGGCGTAGTTACTATAATCAAATATGAAGGACAATGGGAGTTGCAGTCCAATAATGTCTGAAGGCCCAAACTGTCTGCATCCCTAATATAAGAGACAGAGATTGTGTATTGTGAAGAAAGATGTTCTGACTAAAGGTAGAATTCAAAGATATAGTCGTGTTAGTCTGTAGAATCTGTATGTAGCGAGATCTTGTATTTATTTATTTATTTTTCTTATATTCCGCCTTTCTCCCAATATAAGGACTCAAAATGGCAAAAGTTGTTCTAGCACCTTTGAGATTAACTGAAAGACAGAAGTTGGCACATGAGCTTTCGTAGACTTCAGTCTGCTTCCTCAGATGACTAAAGCTAAACAGAGAAGAAGGAGCAGAATGGCTGGGGAGGCTGAATCACAACAACACAAAACAATAGAGGATATGGTAAGTTTCTTGCCTTGGCCATCAAAGATGGAAGAGAAAGGGCTGGAAACTGATGACCCTACATGATATTGTTTCATCTTCTTTGAACCTTACAGCAACAGTTTTCTCATGGTTCAACAACAATTGCTATTCCCCCCTCCACACCCCAGCTGCAGAATGCTTGATATAGTGATGATGGTGATTTATTTAGTTATTCTCCTTTAGCATGCTGACTGAAGGCAAAACTCACCCAGGTACTAAGGCCATGGTTTTTCTGCTGTCCACTGTCTAATAGGCACAGACATTCCAGACCACAGCCTACCATTGTTCTTGCAGAGCAAGGTTGCATCTACACTGCAGAATTAATACAGATTGACACCATTTTAACTTCCATGGTTCAATGCTCTAAAATTCTGGGATTTGTAGTTTTGTGAGATATTTAGCCTTCTCTGTCAGAGAGCTCTAGTGCTAAAACAAACAACAAATCCCACACTTCCATTGGATGGAGCCATGACAGTTAAAACAGTGTCAAACTTCATTAATTCTGCAGTGTGGCTGCTGCCCAAATCTCTCAAATGCCTAGATGCATAGTAGGAATGCTTGTAGAATTTGACCTTTCAGAGTTCTGATATGAACTACCTTGATTCATGCTTCCCTGATTCATGTGAGAACACTTCCTGAATATTGTGACATGGTAAGTTCAGTTTATTTATCAAGTTGCCCATATGTGTAACTTTAAAATAAATGTACAAAAATATGCATTTAAATACCACATAAATGTCAATTTTCAAATGTTTTTTTTAAATCACAAACCAATATGGAAATGGGATGAAATAGAGAAGTATAAGTGAATATACAGGAATGTGAAATAACTGCACAGAGCCCAGCAGAAAGCTCCTTGGGACCAACCTTGAGGCAATATGAAAAGGAGAAACCCAGTGATCAAAAATAAAAAGTAAAATTCCCAGTTGTGAAGACCAGTGATATATTGGGGAAGCCTCCTCACTCCAGTCTGTGGGGCTTTGGGAGAGGGGCATGTGTTTTCAGATCAGATTAGGACTATCCATGACGAATGTTCTCCACTGCACTATAGGCAATGCAAAGAAAGGAATAAATGCAGGGGGGGGAAGTAAATTATGACTTGCATGAAGGGGACAAATTATAATGTATCTGCTTCCGTTACTTCCCTAAATTGATCATTTCAGAGTGATAACTGGGGAAAAATCCACTTGCTTTAATACATGTTAACATAGCAAATGTAGGCTGTCACCCACCAGGACACAACAAGCCACTTTTCAGATAATCTAGGAGGAAGTATTTGCTTCACAAAGCACAATGGGAAGATCATCCTATCTCAAAGAGTTAGCTGAACTATCCATAAAAACTGAAACTCCCTGAACTCCTCAACTGAAAACAATTAGCGGTGTAATAATGAAGGCATGCACTTCACAATTACTATGGGATAATCACCAGGCTTGTTTTGTGACTGATGAAGAAAGATGCTGAATGGAAATTTAATCACTGATTTCCTATCCTAGAGTGAGATGCCTAATGAGATAACATAATTACAGGCAAATGGATTTATATCTTTAGCTGATGCAAAATCATGATTACCTAAGGAAGAGAGTAGAATTTCATACGGCCCAAAATCAATATGGAATGTGCTCAACATGCATCAAAGAGGGATTGTTAAATGTTGTCTTGGGAAGATATAGAACAGGGGTGGAAATCATGAGCCCTTTCAACTTTTGCTGGCCTACATTTCCTGGTTGGTCCTAGCCAGAACAGCCAACAAGAAGGAACTCTGGAAGTTACAGTCCAACAACATCTGGAGAGTCACAGGGCTCCTGCCCTGGGGTAGGACAACCTGCAAAGATAAGATGTCCTATTATGCTCAAAGGAGAAAGAGGAAGTGATTGCATGTGAGGGAGGATAACTTTGTACATATTATACCTATTACCACAAGAGTAATGGGAAGAAGGGGAATATTCATGGTCCTGCCTCCCACATTAACCACTGTGCCTGATAAATCCACATGATACATGTTGGACTGCAGATGCATCCCTGGTCTCCATTACAAATGTGTGGTTTTCTATATTTTAAGGCTGGAAAGATATTTGTACCAGTGATGGTTCCCATGTCAGTAAGGTAGCAAATCCACTTCAAGGTTAGCCTGGACTTAGAAAGAGCTATCCAAGGTACGTGCCCTGTCCTCCAAATGGATTCAATACCTTGGATAGTACTTTTAAAGTTAAACAAATCCAATATTAAAATTTCACACAAATGAGACCACATAAAGCTTCAAGTACAATTCCCTTGATGTGTGACAGAAGCACCTGTCTAAGCTCGATTTCAGTGTAGGATGCCAGCTTGGACTTGTGTTTCTGTCACACAAGAAAATGAACTGGACTGACGGGTCTGCCCTAATGACTTCTGCTTACTTTGGTGAAGGGAATGGAAAAACTTTCCTTAAAGTCTTATGTAGTCTCATTGTGTAAAATTTTAAGACTGGATTGGGATAGCTTTAAAAGTGCTACCAAATGTATTGAATCAGTCTGGGGGATATGTTTGTTATCATGGCTATATATCTGTTGGGTTGAGTATAGTTATTTATTGAACAAATGAAAACAAACTAACAAAACAAAGCCATCACCACCCTGGTTCAAAGACGCTTTTTCACACAGAGATGGCCCTACCATTAAGAAAAGTGATTCAACTACCTCAGTCTGTGCTGGGTAGATAATAGTGGAATTTCCCCGGCTGTTCCCATCTCTTGCCACACAACTCATCCTGCAGTCTCTAATTTCATTTGTTGCTGTCATCATTCATATGAAAGGATCTTATCCATTTCAGTGCTCACAATGAAGCAGGGATGGGAAGAAAATTTGACAATATTTGAAAAATGGTTGGAAAATGTGTTAAATCTTAAGCATCAGGAAACCATGGTAAGAATAATCCTGCATTTAGGATAAACTTTGCAGTTCATCGTTCTGTACAAAACTCATACATAGTTTTTGGTGTGTCAGAGGACAACATTTTGTATGCATACAATAATATTTATGCATAGAAAAATATTTTTTAATACAGAAAATGCTGTTCCCTGCACAGAAAATGCTCTTTTCTGTGCAACCTCCCTCCACCACACGTCAATTTTGCGCAGAATAAATCTCAAGTTACATCATTTTCTGTCCAGGAAATAACAGTTTCTGTACAGAAAGAACTGTTTCTTGTGCAGAAAATATTGTTTTCTTCAAAAAATATTACCTGCAAATTTTATGAGAAATAAGTCTTAAACTGTGTATTCGAAAAGTGTTCAGTTTTTGAAGACTGTCTCTCAGCCAGAAGAAAACAAGCAAAGAGTTGAATCTTTATGCTGAAGTAAGATTCAGTTTCAATTTAGGAGGTCTGGGCCACAAACTGGATCCTGCAGCAACAAAAGGCTCTTTTTAGAGCCCCAGTGGCACAGTGGTTAAATGCCTGTACTGCAGCCACTCACTCATAGACCACAAGGTTGCGAGTTCAGTACTAGCCAGGGCTCAGGCTAGACTCAGGCCTGCATCCTTCCAAGGTCGCTAAAATGAGTACCCAGCTGTTGGGGGGCAATGAGCTTACAGTTGTAAACCGCTTAGACATCCCATAGCACGATATGAAGCGGTATATAAATGAAGCTGCTTTGCTTTGCTTTAGTGGGGTGACGATGTTGCACTTTCCCTTCTTTTTGTTATAGTTTTAAATATTTTCTAAGGGTTGTAGTTTAGTATTTGGTTTTAATAGGATAGCTGCATAATGGTTTTAAACATTCTCTTCAAGATTATAACTTTTTTTTTGCAATATTTCATGTAAATTGTAAGCTCTCTTGGATCCTGAACTGAGAGGAAAGTGGCTATAAAATAAATTAGTGGACAAAGGACACTCCAGTCAAATTCTTTGCAAGAAACAGAAATGAAACTATCTTGCATTTTCTGTGAGGCAAAATAATGTCTCCATTCAGCCTTGGTGTCATATTCTCCATTTTCCCAGCTGCAGCCAAGTTCTAGGGCAGCTTTAAAGGGTTTCTTTCCTTCTGTCAAGGACTATTGGAGATCAAAGTTGTTGTTTTTTGTACTGTGTAATTATTTACAATTATACAGGCTGAGAAGATCAGAAGAGAGTGAGCATATATGTGGGGCAATACAGGCTGTAAAGCAGCATGAGATCCCTAAAAAGCAAACCCGCTGACTTGCAATCCCCTGCAATTGTTCCTTATCAGCCAAAACCTTGTTACTAAACTTTACTTCTGGGTTGGAAAAAACACACAAACTAAGATTCAGCAATGATGGTTGGTGGCTTCCAGGATAGTAGGAAAATGAATCTGTTCTACTTGCAGTTCAAACTTCTGTCAGATCTGTCCTGAAACTGATACTCAAACTGGGTTCAGAACCTTGGGAATTTCTTTTGAAATTCATACTAAAACCCACAAGTGGAGTTACCACCCTAGTGACATGGGAACCACCAGCTGCCATGCTCTAAATATGACTTGGTACCTTGCTCAAATGACACTTCTTTAGATAAGAAGCAGTCGCATGAGACCCAGGTGTCAGTTGCCTTTAAGGACCAATATATTGTTCACCATCAATTTGCACAATTTAATGGTTGAATGTGCATTCCCCCAATACATTTTACAGAATGAGACAGAGCAACAAAGGTTCTCCTCCCTCACATCAAGCTATGCCCCAAAACAAGTTTTTTTGCTACATATGGCAGAAAAATCTCACATGCACCATTCCACTGTAAAATAACATAACAAACAAAGTGGCAAAAGAATTTGTCTCCCTATCAGGACAGTCCAAATCTGCCTAATGGACATACCTAGCCTTGCATTAACCAACATAATGGCTATGATTCTACTGGTGGGAGTAACTTGCTGGTGTAGGTGATGGGGATGGCCCAACAGGACTAAAGTAGTTACAGGTGTTTTGCTCGTAGTGGAGTGGCAACTGAAACCATCTCTCTGAGGAGAGAAAGCTGCTCTGACTGTTCCCAAGCTGCTCATGAGTCAATGGGGCACACACATTGGTCTGGTGACAGAACTAGCTTCTCTGCTATCCTCACCATTTTGCACTGCCACGATGAACTGCTCTCAAACGTGCCTGCTGACGTAATGGACCCTTAAACTGGTTAAAGCCACTAAAAGGATTCCACCCAACATAGCCTGAATTCCAGTTAGATATTAATATAACAGGAAATGTGTGTTTTATTCTTGTCTGCCTGGGTTTTAAAAGACAAGCTAGATGAGCCACCATTCACAAAACTGGCTACTGAGTGAATAGCATTTTAAAAAGTCACAGGTACAAGAACTCAATACAAATAGAGACTCTAGAGATAGAAAAGTGGTCTCATGATCCAGGAGTGGAATGGGTGCTCATGCCTGCTGTGTGTCTGGGTGTCTGTGGGTATCTCTATGTGTGCAGGATGAATAATTTACTCCATTTTTTATAACTCAGGAGCAATATAAACAGAATGCATAGTTTAAGAGCTTCCTCTAAAAAAAGTAGGGGGAAAGCATGAAGTGACAATGATGATTATTACTTTTATTAAAGATAAAGGATTGAGATGAAGTAGTGTGCCATTTAATGGCTACAGTGCTAGGCTGAGATTTAGGAATAGTGTGCCCAAGCTATAAAACTAATGGGTTAACTGGGGTCGGTCACTCTCTCTCAACCTGGCATACCCCACAGTGATGTTATGAGGATGAAATAGGGAGGAGGTAAGTCATGTATGCTACCTTGACCTCATAAGAAGAAAAGTGACATATAAATACAATTAGTGAACAGCAACTAGTAATAATTTGTAATTTGAGGAAGATTTACTTGTCACTTGAGCACACTGTAAAAAATTAATTCTTCCCTAAGTTCATTTTTGACAGAAGCAACATGTAGTTTTAGCAATTTTCTATCCACTGTTAGAAAGTCTTCAAAAATGAACAATTTTCAAAGACCATTCATAGTTTGGGACTTACCCTGCACATAATTAAGGTCTTAATGTATATAAAATTTACACATGGTTCTTTTGAACAGAAAACAGGAAACAGCATTTCCAGTAGAGAAAATACTATATATATATATATATATATATATATGCACCAAAAATGCAGTTTTCAGCACAGAAAGTTTGATTTTTGTGCAGAGGAGGCCCTGAAATGTGAATAATGTCATCAGTCCAGGATTCTCCTCATCAGTATTGCCTAATATTTGAGAAAATCCTATTTTGACCATTTTAAAAAGCATTTTCAAATATTCTTTCCTCCTAGTACTTTGTATCAACCAAGATGAGCAACACTTTCATACATAGTTAAGCTTCCTATGTGAGGGTCCATGTATATTTTCTTTAACACATCCTCACAAAGCAATTGTTCGAAATGCAGTCAAAATGGCAACTGTGTTTGTGGATTTCAAGACTTGGGTATTAAAAAGAGATGGCATACAAGAGCACTAATTAACACACCAGAAGTATGTTCACCTTGAGAGAAGCCGCCAACTTCCAAATCAGTCAAGGGAAGAAATCTACTTATGTGCATTTCTACACCAGCAATTGATTACAGTTCTTTTCAGAAATATGGACCTGAGCCTCATGCGATATTAAAATAATGACAAATAAAGAAACATCCAAAGATGCCAACTGCACTCTCATGGGATCTCAGTTTAATATTGCATTATGGCAAATCACTTTAAACATGCAGGGATCAAGCAGGCTAATCCATTCTTCCAGAATCTTTCCATTGTCACGGCCAAGATGCTGTTGCTGCCATAATCTGACTTGGACCTTTGTCTATGACAGAAATTCTGTTTTAGAGACAGCTGCTCCCATCTTAATATTTGGCTTCCAAATGGGAAAGCCATGCCAAAGTCTGTCTCACAATGGCAGACAAGAGCATTATGTGTAAAACTAAGCACATTGTTTTCTGTAGCTTTTCGTTTAGTTTTGCATGGGAAATATTTTATGGAAAATATATTTACTATTATAGTTCATCCTGAAAGAGGGGGAAATGATCAACACTCCATTGGTGAAGGTTTGTTCTCAGAGGACAGCTTTCCAACAAACATCATGTGATAATTTACCTATGTGAGATGACCCTGACAAGAGCATGCAGACAAATTTCCATGGTACGCAACAACACATCAGACATGTACATTCTCTCAAAGTCAGGGAGCTGTGTAATCACATGATGTAAAATTCAGTGATGGACATATGCCCCTTAACCAGGAGTGCATCTATAGTACACAGCAGCTGGATCCCACTTTAACTGCTATGCTTCCATCCTAGTGAGTCCTGAGATTTGTAGTACAGTGAGGAATTTAGGATTCTCTGTAAGAGAGTTACAGTGTACCCTCCTGAAGTGTAATGTTAGAGCTCTCTAGTAGATGATTCTAAGTCCACCACTGAATTACAAATTGCAGGATTCTGCAGGATGGACGTATGGCGATTAAAGTGGTATCAAATTGCTGGAACTGTGTCCTATAGATATGTTTCAGGTCTAAGAACAACTATATGTTCAATCACATTCCAAGAAACCACCATGTCTTACACTGAAGTGAGCTGGTAATAGATCCACCACCATATGAAACTGAATTATGAACTTGTGAATGACAAACTCATGAACTCGTGCAAAACTGAGCTGAAATAGACTGGAAAATAGCATTCTTGGAAGGAGAGGTCTAATTTGAGCCTAATCTGCTGTCTCAGGCAGCAACCTGAATAATAGCAGGAATTATGACAGCTGGTCAGATGGGAGCCAAGAAAGAGCCTGCTGATGTTATACAAGCTTGGTTCTTTAGCCTGAAGAATGTCTTGCTAAAGATCCCTTGCAACCAGAACCTGCTTTTAGCCTGTTTAGAATTACTACATCCTTTGCCTTTGACCTCTATGAACTTTACCTGCCTGACTACTATCAACCACCTGTCTTGGATAATGTGGATGCCTTTTCCCCAACAAATTTTCGCTGTTCCTTTTGGACTTGACTAATGACTGCATCCTGACTTTGATGGGTACAAACACTGTCTGGTTCAGGAAGCACTGTCTGGCTCCTTGCAGCAAAACAGTGCTAATCACATAGCGTGGCAGAGGACTGCTTTGTCAATGTCTCTTGACAAAATCATGGCACCAAAAATGAACCAAAGTTCCTGTCCCAATTTCCTATAAAACAAATGATGTCACTTTTACCATATCAGTACAGGAGATCTCTGCCCATGAAAAGCATGCCTTATCTCACTGCTGAAAGACTTCAGGACCCTGCCACACTCAGAAAAGAGGAGAAACCAGAGTCTCTTTGATCAGAAGTTAATTCTAGAAAGCAGGGACAGAATGTTTGGGAATTTCAATTCAATAAACCTTTTCCAGAGATGAACAAAGTGTTTCTTCCCCTGCTGTTTCATGCTCAAGAACCTGTAAAACTATCACCAGAATGCACCTATCTACTTTCTCCATAGATTCAGGTAGCATTGATATACATTCTTTCTCTTGATGCTGTAGCTTTACCAGGAACTAATGTAGTTGCTAACATTTTTCTTTTGCCTCCTGATAATACTGGAAGCCATCCTGTTAGGTTTTCAGAATGTACCTGGAATGAAATTTAAAAGGAGGAAGGACATACCCTCTGGCACTTGGTGATGAGTATAACTGTTTCAGCAATCTGTGTGGGCACACAGAGAGCTGGCTAGTTGTGCCAAACATATCCGTACTATACAGATAAAACAAAATTGCCAAAATTTATTCCTCCTTTTACATCTCTCTAGTCATTCTTATGCAACAAGAAGGCAAAATTAATGATTTTCCAACTGTCTGCCTAGACAGATATCGCTCATTCTAAGAAAAAGTGTTGTGGATATTATGTAAAAAGGCCAAAGAAAAGAAAAAAATGTATATTTAGGAAATAAGTAGCTGATTTCTAAGGCAATAAGGCTATAAGACCACTCTATTATCATTTATGCAACTGCTAAACCTGATAGAAATCCACACCAATGTTTAGTGTACTGAATTGGTTGGAAATGTAATGACTACCATTAGATTGTTATAGGGGGAAATCAACACCAGCTCCTACAATTAAAGTCTGGTTAAGAAAATAATTAAAAACCACATGCTTGAGCAATAGCAATACCAATAGCAAGTACGGTACATTTCTATACCACTTATCAGTGCACTTAAGCAAACCTTAATGTAAGAACCTGGAAGCCCAAACCAATTCTGGAACCTCTTGGGAACTATTTATTCTGCAATATGTGATGCTGAGAAGAATCTGTTATTCTTTCCCTTGTTCAGTGGGAGATGCCTAGCTGAAGAAGGATATGCTTTTTAAACTTCTCTCAGTCTTGTGGCCGATGGCATGGTTATTCAAGAAATAGAAATTTAAGCACCCCACTTCCCAACTAGGCAAAACTAGTTGCACAAGTCTGGATTTACCACTTTCAAAGTAATATTTGCTGACCCATGAGCATATTTTGCTCCTGGTATGCTACACTAGCTGCCACCGACTCCTCCGACTCCTCCTTCCTTCAACAAAATTGTGAACCTGCTGGAACAGACATTAATGTAAGAACTGTTTAGAACTTCATTTTCATTAGTTAACTAATTATAAGGCTGAGGGAAAAAAATAATTCAGATCTTCTGTTTGAGGATGCTATCAGCTGTGGTGCAACCCTCCTCCATAACCACATGTTTGTGATACCTTCTCAGAATTTTATTGGTTGGCTTTTAAAATTAGATAGATAAATAGATAAGATAAGATGAGTTTAACCTTCATTTTTCATTTTAAATAATATTTATTCAAAATTTTATAACATTAATACATAAAACAAATACCTTCCTCACTTGTCACATATTGCATCAAACAACCAACATTCAAGTTTATATCATAAGACATCCTGGCATCAAGCAGTATCAAAACCAGTAAATATATTCCATTTCATTCTTGCTGTCTTTCTACTTCTTTGGGAGTATTAACCCATCCGTTATGCTGCCTTAAACATTCATCATATACTCCAATCACCCTCTATTTGTATCTTTCTCCATACCTCTCCTATCCTACTCCTCACTCTTCTTATCCTTGACCTCATTCTTCCCTCTACTTCTTTGTATTTCTCTTACCTCCTCCACCCTTCCTCTTCCCATCATTCTACAAATTCCACAATTTATCTAACAACACTTAATATTGGATAGATATCTAAGAGCACAAATTCTTTGACCCTTGCTATGATTCCTGAATCTCCTTTTGTTCCCCACCCTCACTAAGCTCTTGACATTCCTCCCTACCTAAAACCAGAATGGCACTTCATTTCCTCCCACCATTGCCAAATTCATTAAATTCCCTCATGCATTCATCAGATTCCCTCACACTGTTATGACTCTGTCCATACTGGCTGCAGCCATCAGTTCTCTGACATTCAAACTTCAATTGAGATTAGCAAGGCAAATGGGAGTGACTGCTTGTCATGTGTGCTTCAGCTCTGAATGTGCTCTCAGCATAAAAAAGCTGCTCCCCAACTCTACTGCCTGTACAGAGCTTTGAATATGAATGCACTATTTATGAATGAGATATCGCTGGAGGAAGATCAAGGCCCCCTTGTTTAAGATGCCAGCTAAACAGTTTTTTTTTAAAATGAAAACCAAACTTTTATTGTAGAAAAAAGTGATATTCCTGACAGTGATAATAGCATCCTTTAAACATGACACCTTTTAAAATACTAGCATCACAGGGCCTGAGTGACAAGGGAATAGCTAGAATAGAAGGTCTTGTACTGTCAGCTGTCAGGATGTGACATGGGATGCCTGGCAGCGTAATTAATCATTGTGCTTTTCGTGAATAGCTCTTCGGGGACAGCGACTAATACACACAAATGTACACATGCTTACTAACACCACCTACACAGAAAGGCTGACACCACTGCTGGCTTGCCAAATTGAGAAGTAACTGAACATAATATCAAACACATTTCTCTCCAATTGGAATGTTAAATAAAAAGGAATTGGAAGCAGGGATGGATGGATGGATGAATCAATTTTATTTTATCTTGACATCTTACTACACTCCCCACTTGCAGGTTCAGTTTACTTCAGAACTGGGAGAATTTTCTGAATGCACGTTTGACTCCAATGGAACTTTGAGAATTTTTCAAAATAAATTCATACATTTTTGTATGATTATATTCACATTTCTGTAAGTAGTTTTCCTAATATAATTCAGTCTTACTCCTGTGCAGCATTTACAGGTCTATGCTGTCTCCAGCACTGAATGGAGGGCAGGAAGGAGAAATACATCATGGCACAGCGTGAAAGCTTGGGAAAGGAGATGGAAAGCTTTCAAGTTCCATCCACCTTGAAACTTCCTCTTTTACTGGTGACGCTCAGTCCACCCACCCTCTTCTATTGCAGTGTTGACTTTTTCTGGTTGCATTTAGGCTGAGTAGGATCCTCCCCTTGCTTTCCACCAGTTTTTTCCCACCCTACACTGTATCTCAGGGAGCCTGGGATATTGGCATAGGCTGGTGCTCTTAAATAGGTGGTCACGAGATAGGTAGTGGGGAGAGATCAGGAATTCAATTGAGCACCTGAAGATATAATTTCAATCATGAGGACATCTCTGGAATTACCTTTTTTGGTTTTGGAGCTTGAAGTAGTTAAGAAGGCTATGCTTAGGATTCTTCAGGATACATCTCCTCTTTACATCAGAGGATGTGGAAGTATTCTTGGGAGTCTGCGCTAGCTAAGCAGCAGCCCAATTCATATGAGTTGCTCCTGGGGCTTAAGGTGCTTCACACAAGGGTGGGTAAAGAGAAGAACTAGAGGTGATCCTTTCCTCAGCCGCATCCATAACAGGCTGTTCCCACTTTGAAGCGAGTACATTGTTGTGCGCCTTCAAGTTGCTTCTAACTTATGATGACCTTATGATGTAAATACCACAAGGTTTTCTTGACAAGTTGGGACTCAGACTCTGGTCTCCAGAGTCATAGTCCAATACTCAAACCTCACACTGGTCTCACAGTTCATAAGTTAACTGAAGTTCAATAGTTAAAATAAAGTGGATCTATTAAACTCAAGCTTTGTATGTGGCCTCACTATTTCCAGAATGGGAAGACAATCCATTTTTACATTATTCATCCTGGTATACACATATTTGTGGGCACCTTTCCTTTACTAGACATGTCCAGTCTTCTTTAACCTCGCCTGGCCTGAACCACCCATCCTAAACCTGTTGGAAATGTGATTCACCAAAAGAATCTGCTCTGATCACCAAAGAGTGAAATAGTGTGTGTGTGTGTGTGTGTGTGTGTGTGTATGAGTTACAATTGTGATAATAGTGTCACAATTGTGACTAAGTAGCAATTGTGAACACAGAACTTTAATGGATGAGTAAATCTAGGGAACTTCTGCATTCATAATGGTTATGTAGGGTCTATGCCAGGGGTAGGCAACCTTTCCCCTTTAAGGGCCGAGGGACTTCAGCTCCCAGAATCCCAGGAGCTATTGGCCAACATGGGACTATTGGCCAACATGGCTGAGGCTTCTGGGAGCTGAAGTCCCTTGGCCCTTAAAGGGGAAAGGTTGCCTACCCCTGGTCTATGCAGACAGGTGGCTTTGGGCTGCCCCTGCTAGCCGCGGATCGGGGCCACAGCAACCGCACACTGCGGCCCCGATCCTCCCTTTTGCCGCCCCTAAAAGAGAGGCAAAATGCCGCTCCTTTCAGGGGTGGCAAAAGGCTGCCTTAAGAGCCGGCGTGTGGTGCACGGCATCAGGATGTCAGCGTGGGGTTGGGGTGGCCAGTGTGTGGCTGCCCCACCCCATCTCTGCCTCCAGACCAGCCCTTAAGGCCTAAGCAGACTGCCAGAAATAGTGCACATTAAATTGAGGCACTGCCCTGGCTCAGTGCTAGGGAATCATGGGAATTGTATTTTTTTTCTGGGACATCGAGCCTTCTCTGTCAGAGAGCTCTGGTGCCACAATAAATTACAGTTCCCATGATTCCCTAGCACTGAGCCAGGGCAGTGCCTCAATTTAATGTGCACTATTTCTGGCAGTCTGCTTAGGCCCTTAGTCACTACAGCCATAGCAGTAACTCCCCCCTCAACCTACTTTACTGGACATCAACTGCATGCGAAGGAGGAGGTTCATTCTTCTGGTGATCCAAGCACAGGTGAATGACTTTTCTGTCAGGTTTCAGGGTTAGACCAAAGGTTACTCTGTTAAATACACTTGTAGCTGATACTGAAGCATACTGTAGCTGACAGAGAATGCAGGCTCACATTTTGTTTATATGCATGTTTTGATTAGAGAACTTGAGGGCACAGAATCAATTTGACATAATTTGACTCAGTAGCCACAATGTCCTTGTGGAGCTCTGTATGTGCAGTTACTCCACTTGAAGCAGCTCTGCTGGTGTTATGGAGCCCTATAGGGGCAGAAGCCTTATCCTCACCTTCTACAAATAATAGGAGGCTCCACTACATACATAACGTGGGATGCTTCTTAAAAAAAGGGAAGCATTGCCCTTTACAGAAGAGAACAGGAAGTCCTTGTGCATTAATCCAATCCTGAGTACATTTGACTGGAAGGAAGCTTTAGTGATTTTGGCAGAACTTCGTTCCAAGTAGATATGCTCAGTATCACAGCTTAAAGGTCTAATTAAACTCTTAATAGTTTCCAGCAAGCATCCTTTGAAAAGTTGTACTCCACAGTCATTTTCTATTCTGCCTGTGTTCATAATGATGTGATTTGAAAATGTTCAAAGTTGAAAGCCCTATTAATCAATGGCTGTATTATCCTACATCTTTGCAAAAGCAAGGGAGGGGAATGGAGAAAGAAGAAAAGAAATTCGAGCTAATTTGCAATACTAATAAGGTTCAATTACTGTGTAATTCAGCACATACCATTTATTTATTTATTAGGTAGTGAAGGATTTTTTTATTATTCTGTGAAAAACCCGGGTGCACCACTTGGGTGGCAATATTCTTTGGAAGAAAGTGACGAAGGTGAAATGATGAATGAATGGTGACATTCAAAATGGGTGCTATGAAAGAGGAGGAGGGTGTTGGTTATTACATTTGAATGGGTTGCCTGTTTTAAGGAGTGGGAACCACACATCCCAATGAATTAAGAGGGACACTGTCAGATTTCTTATGACAGAAAGGTAAAATGTATGTGTTCTAACAGATGGGCCAATGCTTCATGAAAATTAATGTACAGAAAGAGAATAATTATGCATATTATATGAGATGCCTTTCAGAAGATATAAAAAGAATAGCAGCTGTTACTAGCGTAATGAAGAAGTGCATAAACAGGAAAATACATGTTAATATATACTGATCAGACAAAAACAGATTAGCAGAACCTTAGAGAGCAGTAGAAGCAAATGTTCTCCTTAATATTCTCACTCAGGTTGTTGCTGCTAAACTAACAACCCTTGAGGAAAAGTGGGGGAGACATAGGGCAATTATTTACAATCAGTTGTAAGGCAGATAAGTTAATTCAACTATACCAATAGAGATGCTGTAAAATGGCATGTTGGATTTCTGTGAGGTTTTGGATCCCAGAGAGAGCTGATTTATTATTGGAGGTTGAGTCTCCTTTATTTGAAATGCTTGAGATCAGACCTGTGTTGCATTTTGAATTTTATTTTATTGGATTTTGGAATACCTGTATTTTGATACATACATATTTAATGAGGTATCTTGGAGATAGGACCCAGGTCTAAACCCAAGATTCCTTTATGTCTCATATATACCTTACATACATGCCTTGTAGGTAATTTTTAGACAATTTTTTTAAAATTGTGTATGAAACAAAGTCTGTGTACATTGAACCATCAGAAAGCAAAGTGTCACTATCTCAGCCACCCATGATTTTTTTTTTTTTTGAGCATTTTGAATTTTGGAATTCCAGATAAGGGAGATTCAGTCTATATTAACAGCAACAAAAACAACATTGGGTTATATCCAGTAATACCTGTTTTCCAACTGAAGGCCATCTGCTGAATGGATTCGCCCTTCCCCTGCAGATCCTTGCACCTCTGCCCAAAATCTGCTCTAGAGAGTTGGGAAAGACTTCAGAGCAGGTTTCAGGAGAAGGAATTAGGTACTGCAAGTAAGGGTGGTGGATAATAATAATAATAATAATAATAATAAATTTTATTTATATCCCGCCCCTCTGTCACGCAATCGAGGCGGCTCACAACAATTTAAAAACATCATACAATGTTAAAATACCATCCAAATCCCACAGCCCCCACCCCTTAAAAAGTGATTAAACAATTTTTACATTAAAACAATGATTCAAACACATAATTAAAAGAAACCATAATCAAACAAACAATAATAGGCGGGGCAGCATTTAAACCAAATATAGGAGGGATAAAAGGACTTCTGAGGCTGGGAGACTAATCAGGGAAACTAATCAGGGAAAGTTGTTGTTAAAGGGGAAGTCCACTCAAGGTGCATCTACACTGCAGAAATAATGCAGTTTGACACCACTTCAACTGTCATGGCTCTAGCCTACAAAATCCTGGGATCCACAGTATAGTTTTGTGAGGCACCAGTACTCTTTGGCAGAGAAGGCTAAGGGCCTTGTAAAATTACAGATTCCAGGATTCTATAGAATGCAGCCCCAAGATACCTCATTATATATATATGTATCAAAATACAGGGATTCCAAAATCCAATAACATTTAAAGCAGTGTCAAACTGCATTTTTTTTTCTACAGTGTAGATCCTCATGTATAGCCAGTACATTGGTCACTACACACAGTAAAACTTCACTGTGAAGAAGAATGAGATGGGAATGGATTAATCACTATTTTATTTTGCACAGTGCTTAATATTTCAGTAAAGATCTCTACTGATTTTCAAACACACTTTAATCCACAGAATCCCCTCGTGCTTTGATAATGCCCAAGTTAATTTCCTTAGAACAGCTGGATGCCACAAATTCTTCTATTAATTTTGCCATTTGAAAACTACTCCAATATTTAGTATTTGTCAGTTTCACTGACAGAAGAAGAAGAAATTATTCTATTTATTTATTTATTTATTTAGTGTCTACCCTTTGACCATTGTGAACACGAATACCTTAGGATTTAAATTAATTTCTTACATTCATAACAATCAATACTGCATCATTTTCACATGTCATTTGTAGTTTTCAATACCTGCTTCCAAGTACTGCAATCTAACTGATCCAGGATTCATTCCAAAAATACATTAGTAGAAGGCCCTGCTGATACAATGGGGAGGGGGTTGACCTTCCCTTCCTCCAAACCCTCTATAACCTAGTGGGGATTTTCCAGCTCTATGGAAAAAAATTTAATTAGGTACTGCAAGTAAGGGTGGTGAGGGAGAAGAGGGATCCCCCTCTTCTGGGCCTGCAGAATAACAACGTTGGTCCACCCCAGAATTTTACTGGACAGAACTAAAGTCACATGCAATATTTCTGAGTCATTACACATGAAATACTATCTATAGTGTGATTTTGTATTGTGTGTGTACGCACACAAACACCCCCTCCCAATATCTTTGGCAATAATACTAGAAATCCCACCTCTAAAAGGCAAGATGAATTACATACGTCTTTGGAAATTAGGGAATACGTTTTCCATGACACACTTAACTGCCTGCATTATATGAGAGAGGAAGTACTATAGAAGTAATACCAGTGTACATAAAAGGGAGTTTAAACAAGCTACTGCTTTTATTTAAAGGGTTTGCAAATCAGTTGCATCTGCTGAGGGTGGGAATAGCATGCTTCATGGAAAACACAACACATGAAAAAGCCAAGATCCACTCAGACTGTAAGACTGCTCATGCCAGGTTGATAGCTGAGTTTAGTTATTTTCAATTTTTCAAGGTCCTCCTTCTCCATGTACTCTAGTTGTGCTGTAGAGAGATCTCGTAGCACCTTAGAGACTAACTGAAAGAAATTGGCAGCATGAGCTTTCGTGAACTTCAGTCTACTTCCTCAAATGCATCTGAGGAAGTAGACTGAAGTCTATGAAAGCTCATGGTGTCAATTCCTTTCTTTCAGTTAGTCTCAAAGGTGCTACAAGATCTCTCTATGTACTGATTCTACAGACTAACACGGCTATATCTTCCAATTCTAATTGTGCTGATTAGTGGGGGGAAATGACAATTCATTTCCAATTGTACAGGGAAGCAGCATTCAAAATCTTCCTTGCACAGGTAGGAGAAGCAATGGACATGAGGGTGTTCCCCAAGAAAACCAGTGAATGGGGAGACCTGTAAGCTAACAATGCAGCTAATCAAAATAAATGGTGCTTTCAAAATTAGAGATGGAAAGAACATTCAAAAATGTTTTCAATCTTCCCAAAAAACAAACACTTCCCCCCATGGTTCTCAAATGTTATGGAACCTGATGAAGATAATTGTGTCTGATGAGAATTCTTCCACTTATTCTGCAAAAATTTGGACATGGATTTTTTACACAGAAAAAAGCATTTTGTTTTTGTTTTCTGTGCAGAAAATTCTGGTTTTGGTGCAAGAAAAATATATATGTGCAAACTGTGCATGTAGTAAATCCTGAACCGCAAACAGAATAATGCACAGTTTTCAAATATTTCCTCCAGGGAAAAGTAAGGCAATCACTAAAATTACTCTTTTGCTTTGTACCAGAGTGAAATTAGTGAAGAATTACATTCCTATTCAAAATGGGCACCCCAAATAATGGCTGCTCTTCCTTTATATCCTTACAACTCTTTCTTCAACAAATGCACATCTGGCAGTCTTAGAGCCTTTTTGTAGAAACAATTCTCTTCCACTTCCAGGCATTGGTGCCCAGTTACAGAAGCAGGGTTAGATTCACATTTTCGTTCTGCGGGTTTGTGGAAGGGGGAGAAGGCATTCCATTCCTGCCTACAAAATTAGACTGTGGATTACTGAAAAATCAGAGGATTAAACATAAAGCTTTGGGATCAAATCAAAGAGCCTTTCAGCAGACACTTGTAAGGCAAGCTTCCTTTCTAGAAACTCATATAAATTTTGTGAGACAACTACAACTCTCAGTGGAGCTTGGGTAGTCTTGCAATACATCCAGTGGGAGATTCTGAGGGTTTGTTTGTTTATGTGAGGGACTGGCAGAGAATATTAAAACCTGACCGAAAAGTGCTGTGAATTCAGAGAAATCTTGGGTCCAATCAGAGATTGGTCCAATCAGTGGACTCAGAATACAAGCTGCAGGGAGCTCCTAAGGCTATTTCCTGGAGCCCTCTGCCTCTTATGCCACCTCTGAAATTGGTAGTATACTGCCAGATTTCAGATGAGTTGCAGTATAGTCTTACCAAAAACAATGCAGTTTTGCACTAAAGCAAGGTACTACAAGTGTGGGTACCTTGTTTGTGAGAAGAATCATCCCTGAAAGAGGCTTCTGGGATAACAGTCCTGTATTTGGGGGTCTCCATTTTTCATATTTCATATCTGGAGCCAGCATGTTCTTAAGGAGTCCGAATGACTTTTTTGGAACACTAGGTAAAGTTTCCAGGACAAATGGCATGAACACCCCAAGTCATGTGTACAATCCAGGCAATATTGCAATCAAGGGTAAATGGGTGTACTAATCACTCCTTCCCTCCCAAAGTCCTTTGCATTTCCTCTTGCATCAAGAGACAAAGATGGTCTCATTGCACCAAAGTAGTGAGCCAGCTTGTTCTGTCTATTCTCTACTGTCTATTCCTTGCTATGATTTCAGCCAGTATTCTTGTCTATCAACCCTGGGTTTTTCCTCATCCAATCACTGTTTTTGCCACTCGAAAGTTAAAGCCATCAACCAGTACATAATCCCATTGTAGGTTCCTGGAAAAGAGCATCATGTCTGTGTTACCTCGCAAGATAGCCCACCACTTAAGGCTAGTTTTCAGGTATAAATATTGGACCCAAAAACTCTGCACAGACAGTATGCATACTTTCTGTGTCTACACTTTGGACAGGTAAATAGCACCCTTTTGGAATCCCTGAAACCTCAGTATCAGATTTCCATGTTTCCATTTCAGTTAGCTCTGAATGCTATTCTGTGTGAATTGCTATTGTGTGTGTGTGATTGCACTCTGCATTTTTCTAAATAAAACCCTCTTAATTCACCCAAACCTGGAGTCCTCCTCAGTTATTACTGGTATACACAGGTGCCAATGGTCCTAAAGGTTACCCAGCCTCATGCAAAACTAATTTCCCCAACATTTAAAGTGATGTTGACATACAGTCCCTCATCTTTCTTTGGGTAATAGTTCTTCTTTGAAACAACGTACCTGCTTACAGACTGTCTTCTTAATAATGAAAACATACTTTATGCAAACTGGAAGTCCCCCTCACACATGCACACATACCATTTTTGATTGCCAGCAAGAATGTTGGTGGTGCTGGGCAGCAGTAACACAGAGTGCCTCCTGGAGTGGGATTGAAATGGCACAAAGTTATCCCTGCTAATCCATTAGAGTTGCACCCCAATTTCACATCCTTTCCTACACTATGCTAGTAGTGTGGTGCTAATATGAAACTACCTCTTTTCCCCTCATTGCCTTAGTATGAAAATTGTGAGGAGCTGGGAAGCAACATCTATGGTAACCACAGGTGAGGACACAACTGAGATGTATTCACTTGGTGGTCATGAGCACTGGGAAAATTTATCAGTTTTGCTTTTCCCCAGGTTTGCATATTCTATACTTCAGATGTCCCTGTCTATTGAGAATTTTGCACATTTTTGTAAATTCTTCATAAACATGCAAGAAGAGCCCTCTTTTCATTCCAATTGCCATTGGCATGGCCTCAGAGGGAGAGAAGAACCAGCAGTATCTGCTGGAACTGCCATTCCGTTCTTCTTTTATGTCATGTCTATTAAATTAACATTTTGTAAGCTGCTCTGAGAGCATTTCTAAAGAGTGGGGTGGGGTATAAATACAATAAATAAATAAATAAGCTGAATTCACCATCACCACCATCATTTATTTATATGGCACCATCACAAGTAAAGGAACAACAAAACAGTTCTCTGCCCTTAGGCTTACAGTCTAAATACAATTTATCCCCATTTCTTATGGCCAAATTCAGTTGGTACAACTCCTCCCAGTAAGGATTGAATCATGTTGTAGTTGCCACTTTTGTGTGTTACAGGTGAAGAGTTTCATATTTTATTGTTACCTTTCTATCCCTACTTTCTTCACCTTTGTTTAAATGGATAAAACGGTAGTGCACTGGTCTGTGATGCATGTGGGTACACCACTATTACAAGGCATGGACGCTTTTCTTCTTCATCTCTACTTAGACACTTGATTATTTTATCCTTTGTCTATTCATTCTTGATTGCTCTCTTTCACATCCTGTTTATTTCTGTCCCCTTGCAACTCCTGGTTAAATATCTCCCCCCCCCCGCCCCTTTGTATCTGTTTTTCTCTCATTATTCTTTCCCCCATCTCTGCTAACTGCACTCAACTTCTTCCTTCTTCTCCTTTTTCTCCTCCCTAATCCTCACAGTTACATTTATTTACATCCTGACAAAAAGTGCATAATTCAAGATGCTGATTAAGAAGTAAAGACACAAATGACTAAGGGCTGATACAGACGGCCCGTCTGGGGCAGCTCTTGGCCACGCCTGGGAGCGGCGGATTGGGGCTGTGGCAACCATATGCCATGGCTCTGATCCTCCTTTTTGCCATCCTCTAAAGAGTGGCAAAATGCCGCTCCTTTTGGGGGCGGCAAAAGGCTGCCCTTAGAACCAGCACCATGGCTCTTTTGCACTCTTTTGGAGCAGCGTGTGTGCACACTGCACCAGAAGGAAGTCCTGATGCTGTACGCCGTGCACATGGGCACATGGCATCAGAACAGTGACAGGTTGGAGTCGGGCCAGCTGGCATGTGGCTGCTCCACCCCAACTCCACCCCCAGGTTGGCCCTTTATGCTGGTCTAAGGCCCTAAGCAGACGACTAATAAAGTCGTCTTCTGGGCAGAGAAGAGGAGGGGCAGCCGCACGAACGGCGCCCCTTCCTCTCTCCGAGGTCGCCCCCAGATGCGCCGGCCGTCCACACGACCGGCGCATTGGGGATGACCTCACGGCGCAGCGCCCACATGCGCTGCGCCGTTTGAGTCAGAGAAAGTGCGCCCGCCGCTTTTGCGGCGCACTTTCTCTGACATCTAAAAGGAGCGCCAATTTGGTGCTCCTTTTAGAGTCGCCGGCGGTGCGCCTGGATGCGGAGGCTGCAGCCCCGCGGCGCTCCGTTTGGCGGTGGCTCCGGGGCCTCCGTCTGCTGAGGCCCTTAGAGAAATAAACTTAGGAGCTATGCAGACAGGCAGCTCTGGGCCACCCCTGCTAGCGGTGGATTGGGGCTGCGGCAACCCACACCATGGCTCCAATCCTCCCTTTTGCTGCCCCTAAAAGAGCGGCAAAATGCTGCTCCTTTTAGGGGCAGCAAAGGACTGCCCTAAGATCCGACGCCACGGCTCTTCTGTGCCCTTTCGGCGCAGCGGGTTTACACGCTGCACCAGGAGGGCATTCTGATGCTGTGTGCCATGTGTACAGGCATGCGGCATCAGGACGGTGTCAGGGTGTGTGTGTGTGGGGGGGTGGCAGCCAGCATGCGGCTGCCTCACCCCAACTCCACCCCCAGGTTGACCCTTTAGGCAGGTCTACAACAACCCTTAGTCTTTTATTATATGAGCTCCATTCTAAGATAGGAAAGTTAGGGTGCTAATCTAAACTAGCTTCATTCTAAAGAAGAGCTGAGAGAGGACTGGTGAGAAGAGGACAAGAGAAAACATCCCCAAGAGTACCATTTTACATCACAAAAAGGTCAGGACAGATAGACAAGGAGGAAGGACAATGTGAGTCACTCAAATGATCTAACCATATTACACTCTGAGGCATTCTTGACTCTTCAGTGCTAAGCATTGTTGCACTGCCAACACACCCTTCTTCTCCATCATTCTCTTTCTCTCCTTAATCCTCCTTCTCCTCCATTTCCCCTACCTACACTCTTTGTCTTCTCATCCTCTCCCTGTCTGTCCAATTCTTTCTGTTTTGCCCCTCCATAAAAGAAAACCCTGAAACTATGATTGGGGTATGTTAGATTCTGTGCTCTTTGAAATTGTAAGCTCCATTCAATTCCATAAGGCCTGCTTCAGAATAAACATGAATAGATAGGATTGCCCTGTTTTGTTTTTAAACAAAAATAAGTTACACAAGAAAAAGAAAAGTAGTGGTAATAGTAGTACAGTTCGCCCTCTGCTTTCACAAGGAATCCATTCCGTACCCCCCTGCAAAAATGGAGATTCACAAATATTCAAGCTCCATAGGCTTGAATGGGGTGCCCCTCATTGATTTAAATGGAGGTCGGCCCTCCACGAATATGCAAAACTGCGGACTTGAAATCCACGAAAACAGAAGGGCGACTGTAGTGGTGATGGTGGTGGTGGTGGTGGTGGTGGTGAGTATGGGACACTGGTTAATGATTTTACAAAATTTCTTTTTGTCTGGAAAGGTTTCTTTGATTGGATTATACCCATTGTCTGTCATATTGTATATTTTTAACAATTGTTTTTTAATTTGTTTGATTTGTTGAGGGGTGGGGGTGGGTGGGGGTGGGAAGGAGGGAAGGGATTTGATCGATGTTATTTATTTGCTTTGATGTTATTTCTTTGTTGTTGTGATTATTGTACGCCGCCCCGATTGCTTGGCAGAGGGGCGGGATATAAATAAAAATTATTATTATTATTATTATTATTATTAAAATCAGTACTTAAAAAACTGTTAAAAACATAACTGGGAAAAGTTTTGATTTTTATGTTCAAAGCATAACTGGGAGAAATTCTTTGGCTGGACAACAATTTTGTGCTTGGACAAAGTGTTAAAAACAGAGCATGGAAAAGGTCAGTAGGAAGTTGTTCATAGCAGAACTTGTAAAACTTAATTTCTTTTAGTGAATTATTTTTTCATTTCTGAGACTTCTTGTGCTTTAAATGGCATGCTCTAGCAACTCTAGCTGATGCTTAGTCACATCACCAGATTTCTTCTGATGGTCTTATCTGGGTTTTAGGTATGGGCCCAGAAATCTTAGGGTTTAGGATGTTCCTGACCTGGCAACAATGGGCCTCGGCAGACGGCTAATAGAGCCATCTCTGAGGCAGGGAAGAGGAGGGGCAGCCGCATGCTCGGCACCCCTTCCTCTTCCCGAGGTTGCCCTCGGAGCAGCCGGCCCTCCGCACGACCGGCACTCCCAGGGCAACCTCCCGCCGCAGCGTCCAGACACGCTATGGCGGATATGTCAGTGAAAGTGCGCCCTACGCTTTTAGGGCGCACTTTCACTGACATCTGAAAGGAGCGCTCCCGCGGCGCACCGTCCCGCGGTGTCCCAGACGCCCTCGTCTGCTTCCCCCCTATATTTCTCTCACTTCTGGATTTTTTTCAATGTTTAGGGTTTTTCTTTTCTTTTCTTTTCTGAATATGAAGAAATTTACAGTTTTGGTATCTTCTTACAAAAACTGACATGTAATTCTCATCCATCTCTAGTAGCCATATCAAAAGCTCATGATCACTGCATTTCAGAAATCTAGCTACAATCTTTCCTTTTCTTATTCTGCCTTTTAAAATCCAAACACCAAAGAGTCAAATTGCACAGGAAAATGATGTACTTTAACCCTGAGGAAGAAAATAATATTGACTTAAGGGGCTGATGTCCTTCACTTCTCTCATATATATATATATATATATATATATATATATACAGTGCGAGAGAGAGAGAGAGAGAGAGAGAGAGAGAGAGAAAGCTTGGCTTCTTGCAGTCTGCTTTCAATACCCATTAAGTTGCTAAGCAAACATTTCGGGTCAACAAGAGGTTGAAGCATAATCTGAAAACTCCGTGGGTAGATGATGGGAGGTGAAACACAGTGCCCTGGGTATTAAATACTGTACTGCAGTGGCCTCTTTTCCTAAACCTTTTGCAACAAACAGAAAAGTGTATGCCAGCATGCACAACAGTGAATCCAGCAGCTACATCTGGAAGCAGGCTATGCCAATCTGCATGGGAGAAAAATGGTGGTAAGGGAATGTGAGCTCTCTCTCTCATGGCTACAAGTCACTTCTAATGTTGGCTAAATGACTGGAATGTGTTGCACATTTTACAGCAGTCTAATTAAAATAAATGTAAAAAAAATAATCAAATTTTATCACCACCCCCCACAAAAGGGGGATAGAAGCCCATTTGCCAATCCACTTTCCTTTATGACATTTTAATTGGACCATAACAAATTAAACTACAAAACTGCATTTAGTTCACAAGAGCTGCACAAAAACATCAGGTTCATCCAGTATTCAAAGTGAAAGCATGCAGAAGATAGAACTGGGCCAGGAAATGATAAAGGCATCAGAGGCAGGTTGATTTAAAGAGTAATATGCTCAGTTCAACTGGTTATTCCAGTTCACAGAAGCAAAGCCTGATAGATCCATGTCAGTGGATGCATTTACACTGTAGAATTAATGCAGTTTTGACACCACTTTAACTACCACTGCTCCATCCAAGAGAATCCTGGGATTGGTAGTTTGATGGGGCACCAGCACTCTTTGGAAGAGAAGGCTAAAGACTTTGTAAAACTACAAATCCTAGAATTCCATAGGATGTAACTACAACACTTAAAGTTGTGTCAAACTGCATTCTCTGTACAGTGTAGATTCACCCAGTGTTTGAACTGAGGTTACGGACTCTGAAAGAACTTTGAAGGGAAGCCAGAACAGTATAGTGATTAGTGGGAAAAGAAGAGGGATTTGTTTGGTTCACATTTCCCTATGAAAATATTCATTTCACACTTAGAATAGAAGCAGGAGAAAACACATTGACTTAAAAATCTGCTCATTTCTGAGGCTTTCTCTTTGTATCACTGAATTGAAAACACACAGAAAACCGTATATATATTTTTAAAAAATTGTGCATGATCAAAAATGTACACAAATCCACTTAGTTGATGGGAAATGCATAAAACTGGATATGGGGGAAACATAAAAACAAGTGCATAATTTACAAAAAATGCACAGCAAAACATACACAAATTTCCATATGGAGGAAAAAAAAAATCTTGCACCCTGGTCAGGAACTTGCAAAATAAGAGGATGCCAGTAGGGAGAAATTCAATGAGAATAAAAACTACAAGATTTTCCATTTCCTCATGTTTAGATGTTGGAGTAGGACTGAAGAAACCTGGTTTCAAATCCCTGATTAGAGATAGGGAAAATTTTTTGAAAATAGTTTTAAAAAATGTTTGAAACACATGTTTTTCAAGTGTTGAGAGACCCTTATGAGAAGAATCCTGGACTGCTGAGAACCTTTGCAATTTGGGACTTATTCTAAACAAAATTTAGATGGTTGTTCTGTGCATAAAACAGCATTTTATATGTAGGAAACATCATTTTTTTTGCATGGAAAATAATATTTCAATGCAGAAATATTAATTCATGGATAGAACAATGAATTTCCTGTACAGAACATCCTACAAAGTTAAAAAAGTTACAACAAAAGTTTAAGAACAATTAAAATCATCATGATAAAATCATGTAAAACACACAAAAGTTAAAAATATAGAGCACACACCTCATATAACAACCTCCCTGACAATGATTTTATATTAAAAACCTGCTTCAATAAAAACATCTTTGCCCATCAGTAAAGGGAAAGCAGGGAGGGGGCCAGTTTAGCCTCCCATGGAAGCACAGTCCAGGGGTGGGAGCAGCCATTGAGAAGGCTCTCTCTCTCTCATGTCCTCAACAAGTGAGCCTGTAATGGTGGAAGGACTAAGAGAAAACCACCTCCCATAGATCTGGGGACCCTTGCAGGTTGGTATGGGGAGATATCAGATAGTTTGAACCTAAACCACACAGGGCATAGAACGCAGATTTTCTGTTCAGAAAACAGAATTTTCTACACAAAAAAATAATATTTCTACATGGAAATACGATTCCATGCACAAAAGTACTGTTTTCTACACACACACACACAAACAACATGAGATATTTTCGCAGAACATAGGGTTTTCTTTGTCTGGTGCAGGGGGCTCTTCCATCTTGTTTAAAAGGAAAATCATGACTGCTGTGATTTCCAAGATTAACAGTTCTCTTTTCTTCCATTTGTTTGGCTATGAGGTATCTCATGAATGCACAAATGGGCTTTCAGAGAGGGGTGTGTAAGGGCCTTTGCAGACTGCCAGAAATAGTGCAAATTGAGTCCACTTTAAATTGAGGCACTGCCCTGGCTCAGTGCTAGTGAATTATGGGAACTGTAATTTATTGTGGCACCAGAGCTCTCTGACAGAGAAGGCTCAATGTCTTAGAAAAAAAATACAATTCCCATGATTCCCTAGCACTGAGCACTGAGTGCCTCAATTTAAAGTCGACTCAATTTGCACTATTTCTGGCAGTCTGCAAAGGCTGTAAGTGGCCCACAGGGTACATGAGTCCTATCCCTGCCTTAACTAAAGGGGTAGAGTTCCTGCAGCATAAGAGAAAAGGAAAACAATCTGGTAGCTAGCACTGTGAAATGGTTAGGACTGATGATGTCAAGCCATGTAAACACAATAAATTAATAAGCAAATAAATAAACGCAGTTCTCTTTTTGGGGGGCAGTAATAAAGTTCAAACCAAGGACCAGGGCGCTCTACAACAATAAAAATAACATATTTCAAGATCAGTAAGGAATAAAAAGATGTTGGATGCAATAAACAGAAGAACTATACAAAAGAGATGACAAAATGAAGGACACATGGAGTGAACAGCCATATGAAGATGAACCCCAAATTCTAAACTGAGGTGGAAGCAGCAATAAAAAAAGGGAAAAAACAAGACTCCAGGGACAGATGATATACCAATAGAACTGTTGCAATCCACACTGACAGAGTCAACTCTAGTGCTAACCAACATATGTCAACAGATATGGAAAACAAAACAATGGTCAACAGATTGGAAGCAATCAACGTACATCCCCATCCACAAAAAAGGAGCACGAGAGACTGCAGCAATTATAGAACCATAGCACTAATCTCCTACACAAGCAAAATCATGCTCAAAATTCTGCAACACACACATAGAGAGAGAAATCCCAGAGGTTCAAGCAGGTTTCAGGAAGGGAAGAGGCATCAGGGATCAAATTGCAAATATACAATGGCTAATGGAGTGTAGCAGGGAGTTCCAAAAGAAAATCAGCATGTGCTTTATAGACGATAGCAAAGCCTTTGACTACATAGACCAGGGGTAGGCAACCTTTCCCCTTTAAGGGCCGAGGGACTTCAGCTCCCAGAATCCCAGGAGCTATTGGCCAACATGGGACTATTGGCCAACATGGCTGAGGCTTCTGGGAGCTGAAGTCCCTCAGCCCTTAAAGGGGAAAGGTTGCCTACCCCTGGTCTATGGAATGCCTTTAAAGACACGGGAGTGCCAACACATCTGATATTCCTAATGAGGAATCTGTACTCAGGACAAGAAGCTACTGTCAGAACAGAAGGCAAAGTAACAGAATGGTTCTCAATTGACAAAGGAGTCAGACAAGGCTGACCTATTCAACTTATGTACAGAACATATTGTAAGGAAAGCATGCTTGGACATGGAAGAGGGAGGAGTGAAAATAGGAGGAAGAAATGTCAACAATCTGAGATATGCTGACAAAACCATAATACTAGCAGAGAACTTCACAGACCTGGAACAACTACTAAGGAAAATCAAAGAAGAAAGTGCAAAGGCAAGCTTACTGTTGAACATAAAGAAGACAAAAATAATGACCACAGAGAACTTACACACATTCAGATTAAACAATGAGTAAATAGAAATAGTAAAAGAGTTCTCATATCTGGGATCAAACATTGATCGGAATGGGAACTGAAGCCAGGAAATCAGGAGAAGATTAAGAGAAGATTAAGAATGGAAAGGCCAGCTATGAAAGAACTAGAAAAGATCCAAAAATGCAAAGACATACAACTCATCACAAAACTCAGAATCATACAAGCCATTGTATTCCCTATTAGCATGTATGGATGTGAGAGCTGGATAGTCAAAAAAGAAGACAGGAGGAAAATTAATGCATTTGAGATAATGTGGTGCTGGAGAAGAGTGCTGAGAATTCCATGGACAGCCAAAAGGAAAAATAAATGGGCCCTAGAACAGACCAAGCCAGAGATATCCCTAGAAGCAGAGCAGCAGTGGACAGAGGGGCCTGGAGATGTCTCATCTATAGGGTCACTATGGGTCGAGATCAACGCGAAGGCAATTAACAACAACAACAACAACAACAAAAGTATTCCTAAGTGAGATAGCAACTCATGCTCAGTAAAGCCTGAAGAGGAACATTTTCTGATTAGTGCTTCTGATTATCTCAAAACTTGACCAAGAAGCCATTGATAACCCTTAAACGCACACTGTTCAGTCATTATTGACAGAGTGCTCTTTTAACTAGATTTAGGCTAGACAGAGAGATGAGAAGCTGCCAGCACTGGCCTTCACTCAAACTGCTTGTCAGTTTTCTCACCAAGATAAAGTTAACCATCCCTTTAGAAAATGTATAAAAAGGACATAAATAACCAAGTTAGCAATGGACAGCACCAAAAATAAATAAATAAATACATAAATAAATAAATCCAATGTTCCATTTGGATGAGCACTGAACAGTTGTGCACCTGTTTGAAGATCATTGGACCCTATCAACATTTGTTGATACCGCAAAGTTGGGAATTAAATGTCAACCAAAACTCATATATTCAGGTAATGACAACTAAAATGTGGGAAACATTTCAAGTTTGCAACAATATAAAAGTCTCTGATTTGATAGAATTGGCAGGGTAAGTAAAGTACTTTGTTGTTTCAAAATATTGAATTCATCTGAAAGGCAATATTATGGCCTGTTCAACATAAGTATAGACCAGCATAGTTAGCCTGGAACTCATGATTGTGCACATCATAGGGCAATGGGCACCAAGGTCTCATGCTACCCATTGAACAATGGTTGATACAAATTTAGAACTCAGAAATTTATGAGGGGGGGTACAGCTCTCAGAATCCCCCAGCCAGCATGGCCTGTGGCTGAAGGATTTGGGAGCTGTAATGAAATACCTAAATCCAACTGTCCTATCCTGGATGCTGTAATTCCATGTCCTCAGTATGACAAATAACAATTAACTCTACCTTTTTCTTTCTACCATATCTCAAGGAAGCCATTTTGCTGCTAAACCAGTCAGTGTTGGCTATCAGTCATGGACTGAATGAGAGTGAACCAACTGAAGTTTAATTCAGACAAAACAGAGGTGCTCCTGGTCAGACAAAAGGCTAGGAAGGAAATATGGATTCAACCCATTCTAGCTGGAGTTGCATTCCACTTGAAGGCACAGGTTTTCAGTTTGGGGATACTCCGAGGTTTAGTCCTATGCCTAGATGCTCAATTCTCCATGCTGGTCAGGAGAGGATTTGAATAGTTAAAAATAGTGCTCCAACAGTATTATTCCTGGAGATGTCAGATCTGGCCTTAATGTCATATGGCTTAGTTATATTCTGGAGCTTATTGCATACTTAAATAAATTGCCTTACCTGATCTGGTTTAAAATTTAAATCGGGTGGCACCCTGATATTATCAGAAGGATTTATCCACTGAATCCTCCATCTGGGTCCATTCTGGGTCCATCCCTGCTCACAGGGGTGCTCAGTGCAGCTCTTTTCGAAGTTGGAAGCTTTTCGGCTTGAGGAAATGGCCGTTGGAGTGCCCCTGTGAGCAGGGATAGACCCGGGTGGCAGATTCAGGGGGGAAGCAGACGGCGCAAAGCGCCATTTTGGGGGCAAGGAAGGGGAGGGGCAGCCGCATGCTGTGTGCCCCAACCCCTTCCCAAAGGCATCGTCGGAGCGCTGGCCCCTCCGCACGGCCGGCGCTCTGACGATGCCTTTCCGCCGCAGCATCCACACACGCTGCGGCGGAAAAGTCGCCGAAGGTGTGCTGGCAGCCTTTTGTAGCGCACCTTTGGCGACTTGTGGAAGGAGCACTATTTTATCGCTCCTACCTGGGGTGGCGAAGCTGTGCCGTGGGGCCGAGGTGTGGGGATACCTTGGCCCCGATCCGCAGCTTCCTGGGGTGGCCCATGGCCGCCCGTCTGCTTCCCCCCTTAGTGACTAAATCCTTCTGATAATATCAGGATGCCACCTGATTTAAATTTTAAACCAGATCAGGTAAGGCAATTTATTTATGTATGTGGTAAGCTTCCCTGTGAGGATTACTGAAATATAGTCTGAGCAGAACTGTTGCTAAAAAGCATTCAGAAATAGTCCAAAGAACTACATCCAAACTGTTGACTGGGACTGATAACATGGATCACACAACTCCCTTGTTAGAACAGCTCCCCTAGATACCATTCTGTATCCAGACACAATTGAGAGTGCTAATTATGATCAATAAAGCCTTGGGTTTAGGCAGTCAGAAATACTTTATTCTCTGATGCAAGGGTGCCTGGATCCTGAGATAATTTGTAGAGCCCTTTTCTTGGTCCTGCCATCCTCTCAGACATATTTGAAGGCTATTCTTAGGTGCTGAAACTCTTCCTAGAGAGGCTAAAATGGTCCCTCCTTGCTGTACTTTAATCAACCAGACTTATTTTCCCCCCAACAGACTTTTAAGAACATAGTATTTTTTTAAAGAAAGTGCTTTAATAAGATGCTGTACTGCTTTTTTAATGCATATATTCTAATGCAGTTTTAAATTGTTTCTAATGTTACTCATATTTTAATTAAATTTTAAGGATGATATTTAGTATAGCTTTACCATACACCATGAGTCCAGATTCTGAGAGGATACATATATAAAGGAAATCATCATCATCATTATCATTAGAGTAGACCCACTGCCTCTGACAAAGGGCCTTTGCAGACTGTTAGAAATAGTGCACATTAAATTGGGGCACTGCCCTGGCTCAGTGCTAGGGAATCATGGGAACTGTAATTTATTGTGGCACCAGAGCTCTCTGACAGAGAAGGCTCAATGTCCCAGACAAAAATACAATTCCCATGACTCCCTAGCACTGAGCCAGGGCAGTGCCTCAATTTAAAGTGCACTGTTTCTGGCAGTGGGATGTATACGTGTGTTGACATAATATTCCACCATTATTTAAGGGGTTTACTCTAGTAGGGAGTAGCAATTTATGTAGGTTCCAAAAAGTATTTTTTCCAAAGATTTGTATAAGCCTAACTCCTGTTGTCATTTAAATTTTTAACTGATCATGATTTTCAGTTTAGGATTCTACTCTAATATGCTTTGAACAAGTGCTGCTCAAAGTCATGGTCTGTGGGCTGCTGCCAGCCTGCAAGCCATCAGCTGTTGGTATGCAGGGATTTCTCAGGAAAGGGGGAAAAACAAAACAAAAACAAAAACAAAACAGTTGCAGTCAATGAGTACAAATACGGTGCTGGTCACTGATATATTGTGGATCAAGGGAGTATAGCATATTTTGATTTCAGCAGGACCGTCAACAAATCCCATGTTGCCTTGATGGAAAGCTGGTCAAATATGGGCTAAATCAGTGCTTCTCAGGCCATTTGATGTGGGGGACAAGCAATTAATGTTTTCCAATAAACCAGGGATCAACACTAAATTTGTGTCTATTGAGAACAATTGTTTCTTTCTTCCCTGGAAACTTACCAGTAACTGATAGCCAATGGTTCTGGAACTCAATAGTGCTAGGTTAGATGAAGCTATCCCTAGGTGGATTTGTAACTGGCTCAAGTGGTTAAGATGCTGACTCTATTGACTGCAAGATCAGCAGGTTGGCAGTTCAAGGACTGGGTGCTACATGATGGGGTGAGCTCCTGTCACTAGTCCCAGCTTCTGCCAACCTAGCAGTTCAAAAGCATGCAAATGCAAGTAGATAAATGGAAAGGTAAACAGCGTTTTGTGCAATCATGCTGGCCACATGATCACAGAGTAGTCTCTGACAACGCTGGCTCTTCGGCTTAGTAATCGGGATGAGCACTACCCCCTATGGTCAGACATAACTTGACAACCTTGTCAATGGGGAATACCTTTACCTTTACCTGATGCAGTGTACCCCAAAAGTGCTCACTATTTTCTTCTCATTAACTTGGAGATAATTGACAAATGAGGTGCCACAGGGATCTGTCCTGGGCCCAGAGTTTATATAATCTTTACAAAGGACCTGGATGAAGAAATGGTGGGTATGCTCATCAGATTTTGATGAGTGTGGATTAAACCTAGACAACAGCTTAGAAGACAACAATAATGTTCAAAATATGGACACAATTGAGAAATAGGTTAGCAAAAATGAATTTTAACATAAATACAAGTAGGTAGAGATTAGGTGCACAAACCAAGGATGAATGACAGCTCCATAAGCAAAAAAATTAGAGAAAGAGGGCAGATGTGGGAATCATGTGCCCCTTCGGGAGTTGTTGGACTGCAACTGTAGCAGTTCTTGCCTATGACTATGCTAGCTAGGGCTGTTGGGAGATGCAGTCAAGCACCATCTGGAAGGTCACATGACTCCCACTGCATCCCTAGGGATTTTAGTATAACACAAGCAAATGTGAGTCAGCAGTGAGGAATTAGGAGTATTTGCCAATTTCCTTATCCTCTGTGACAATGTGTATCTCAACACCTGGCTTGAAAGTAGTATATACAAAAAGAATTGTTAGTAGATCACAAACTAAACATGAATCAACGGTGTGATGAAGCAGCCAGAACTGCCAATGCAATTCTGGGCTGCATTTACAGATGTATAGTGTCTAGATCAAGGAAAGTAACTGTACCACTCTACTTTGCTTTGGTCAGACCTCACCTGGAATATTGTGTCCATTTCTGGTCACCACAGTTCAAGAAGGATATTGACAAGTTGGGGCATGTCCAGAGGAGGGTGACAAAAATGTTGAAAAATTTGGAAACCATGCCCTATAAGGAGTGGCTTAGGGAGCTAGGTAAGTTTAGCCTGGAGAAGAGAAGGTTATGAGGTTACATGATAGTCATGTTTAAATATTTGAAAGGATGTAAACATATACCACATAAAACATTAGGGAGACCATTTTTACTGTAAAAGTGCTTGACAGTGTAATAGATTGCTTTGGAGAGCGATGGACTCTCTGTCTTTAAACAGAAGATAAATGGGGATCTTTCAGTTGTGTATACCTCAATGGCAGGGGTTTTTGGAACCAGACAAAGGAAGAGAGACCTCCGAGAGTTGGAAAGAATGCCTTCCAGAAAGAGTGGAACCGGAAAGATCCCATCCCTTTCTATTCCCTGGAGTAGAAGAGAGGCTTTTCCCATACCGTGAACGAGAAAATGCCCCTCTGAGTCAAGCAAGAGAAGATTGGTGGCAGGAAACCCACTCAGGGGGAGATGCGGTCCTCTGGGAGGAATCTGCTACAGCCAATAAAAACTAGGCTGTCCCAGACCTCCCAGAGGGCCTTTTCTGCTACCGCTCCCAGACTCTGGAACGGCCTGCCGGATGAGATCCGTCTTATTACCACTCTTGCTGCTTTCAAGAAAGCAGTAAAGACGGATCTCTTCCGGCAGGCCTTTCCGGATTAACTCTCAGCCCACAAAGGGGCCCCCATTTGTTGACCCCTCAGTTAAAATTTTGTTTTTAATTAATTAATTAACTTAATTGATATAGTATTTTAATCATTCTATGGTTTAATTTTATTTTAAGGGGATGGGGTGGGGGGGAGGAAGGGATTGTAGGGAGAGGGAATGTTTTAATGTTGTTCTGTTTTAAATGCTGTTGTTCCCCGCCCCGATTGCTTTGCAGAGGGGCGGGTTATAAATAAAAATTTATTATTATTATTATTATTATTATTTATGACCATTGTGGTATCTTCCAACTCTCTGATCCTATGGTTTTATGACAAATATCATTACAGCCTGTGGGGGAAAATGGTCAACTAGAAAAAAAGGATCCCCCCCCTTTTTGCAGACTTTTGGAAAAAAATTATTTGCATAAAAACATTGTTTTTTCCTACAAAAAATTCTGACCTTTGAACAAAACAGCTTTCACACACAAATAAAGCATTTGTCTCACACAAGGTGAATTGGTAGGCATACTACTGAGAAAGTAGGTCTATGAAAAACAGCTTCTTTCACAGAGTCTAAAAGGTGCTACAAGATCCCTTTGAATACTGATATACCAGAATAACATGGGTATGTCTCTGAATTCTATTTGACTCAGTTCAAGAAAAATAATAATACAGTTTTTGAAAGGATCTGTTTTCGGTACAAGCAGGTAGTAGTTGCCATGGGGACAGAGCATGAGCACAAATGGTGTCATAGTTGGAAAGTCGGGAAGATTGGTTTTCTGCAACAAAATCTCTCTGATAAGATAAACAATAAAAAGGATTTAGGTACAAGGTGGTTTAAGAGTTTTCCGCATGATCCTAGCTGTTTACAAAACCGGCAATCCATGGCATAAGAGGTAGACAATGATACACAGAGCAAGATTTAACATCTCAGTTGGAAAATAACAGGGACATTTATCCTGCACTTAAATCTCAGCTGTATGCCACACATCACTAAAGGCAATTTCATACTTTATGTGGTGGATGTAAGTGTTGTGATGTTTTTCATTTTGTATACCAGTGTTTCCCTGTACGAGCACACCAAGTTGGAAGAGCACTTTATTTTCAAGGAGTTCTGCCCTAATAAGATATATGAATGCAGAGGTGTCATTCACAAAACATCATTCATACTTCCTGCTTTGGAAACACAACATCATCAATTGTGTCCTCCATGTCAGATACAGAATTGCTCTAAGAAGGAAAAACATGATCTTCCATATTTGTGAAAGTGTTCATAATCAGATGGTACAATGTAGTGCTGTGAGCATGTGAACATTGCACATATTACCCCTCCATTCAAAAATTAGATATTGGGATGGCCCAAGAGAGTTTTGCTGCCCAAGGCTGAACAGCAAACAGTATACCCAGTGCTTCAACTCATGGTGCCTAGTATCCAACACCAGCCAAGTCACTGAGGCATGTCAGAGAGAAAATCTCAATAATACTGTAACAAGAATTTCTAGATGTCAAACACAGATGTTACCTAGTTGGTGTACCTTTTAATGTTCAGAGCTTATCCGGAGCATACTCACCATCAAAACCGACAGAAGAGATTTGGGAAGTAAGCAACTAAGCTTTCCTTATAAGCATAACAGCCTATTCTCAAGACAAATATTCTTCCAGGAAAGCTTTTATTCCTTTTCACTAATGCCTCACAGTTCCCAGAAGCTAGAGCTATACATGCTGTAGAGAGGAATCCTACTGTAGAATACAATTATGGTTAAAGCAGGAGGAAACCAAATTATAATTTCAGCTTGTGATCTATGGGTTTGTTTTCTGAAGCAATAAGGGGCAGATGCAGAATCAGACCAAAACTCGCATTGTGCGCAGGTTTATGCCCTTGCCTCTAGGCCTGGCAGAAGGCACTTAAAGGTTCACCTTGGGTGCCATGGCTTTGATAAATGAATACAATTACTGCATTTTAACTTCTTTCTTTGGTGGTGGTGGGGGGGAGAGACTTAGAATCCCTGACATTACAATTCAGCATGTCTACAATAAGCGAGTCCCCAGCAAGGGGACAGGTTTAACTTGTAATTTACAGACAACTTAACACAGTGGAAAGGGGATGCAGTTCTCTGATTGCACTGCTGATGTAATATCCCTGCTGTACAGAGAACATGCTGAGCATACAACTAATACAGCAACATCCTCAGCCAGCTAATTAGGATACTCCCAGATGTGTTGGCATTCTCAGTATATTTCACAGGCTATGCTTGCCTTGTTTTTGTCTCCTGCTTCCCACCTCCCTTTTTAAAATACACAGCACATCATGTTACACCCATGTTCCGTCTCCTCTCTTAACCTACATAAGGAGGAACTGTAATCTCCGAAGAAGCACAAGCAGCAGCTTATCTTGTGGGACTAAAATATATTGATGTAGCTTCATTATTAAGTGGCCCTGAGATGGAAGGCCTTTTGACACTCTGCCTGTTTGGAAGTTTGCTTGCTTGTAAATGCTTACTTAGAGCCTCTGAATGCTGAATGTCAGGGTGACAGTTTGGGATATAAAATACAGAGGCCATTCTATGGTTCAAGTTTGAATACATATTTGATTGCTGTGCCTCAACTTGTTTTCAAAGGGGTGTGTTTGTGTGTGTGTGTGTGTGTGTGTGTGTGTTCCAGGAGCAACATGCAAGGAACAATGCAACACTCTTGTTGAAGGTTCAAATACTAAATGGAGAAGTGTTGTGCATGCTCAGAACAATATTGTGTGTTCAGGTCTGATGCTTGCCTTTCACATCAGGTTGGCTTCCATGTGCTTTTGAAAGGGAACCAGGAAAAAAGCAACAGAAAACAGAATGCAACATCTACCTTGAACATGGAGGTACTGAACTGATGCTTAGTGGGCATATTCAGGATAAAATACTACATTTCAAATAGAAATGCTAGCTCAAAATGTGCAAATGGTTCCAGAGGTATTGGAATCATATTAAACCAATGAAACGTGCTATTTCCATTGCTCTTTCCCCTGCTGAATATATCTGAATTGAAACTGGTGTACACATTCATAAAACAGTATTATATGGATTTTCCCTGAGTGGAGAAGGGGATGTGAGAAAGAGTGCATATAAACTAGCTCTCAGTATTTGAAGTCTCATGCTTTACTAGTTCTGAGTAACAGAAACGTCATAATAAAATGGCTAGAGAAACTGAAGGCGATACAAGTTTGTATTTATTGCATTAATTTCAACAGATAATTTAGGGAGTCCTTGGCCTAGTATGTGGCAACATGAATTAATACTGTTTGAATACAGTTTAAAGAAAAGACGTAGGAAGCAGGCTGAATTTGGCACAGCTAAAAGGTATGTAGTAATGGATGCCAATTTCATTGGTTTCTTCATTTTAAAATAATACAATTTCTCAACATTTGCCAGCGTTTTCATAATTTCAATGTAAAAAAATAAGATAATGGCAAATTTGTCTATTTAGCCAGAAGGCTTAGAGTACTTAGTTCATTAAAAGTTTGGCTTTGAATCCCTGAGGATTCAGCCATGTTTGTAATATTGAATTAGGATTGCCACTTTTTTTCTGTCAAGCTCCTTGTCTTTAATACCAACATGGTAGGAAGCTAAAACACGATCCTTTCCCTATTTGGAAATGCCTGTACATACTGAATTTAGGCAGGGTTGTTGTTGTTATTTTAAAAATTCTCCAGAATTTGTTAATATCTCCATTTTTTTAAACAAAATGAATGTGGATACAGTTTTGTCCATTCCTAGAACATAAGGAAAGGATATTGTGTATCTTCCCCTTTTTTCAACTATGCTTCTTGTCTGGCTGCATTGCCTCTCTGGAGTATGGGCTGACTTTGTACAACATCAGTGGCATGTTGTGTCATTGGATGGGTGTGGTGAAGAGTACCAGTGGAAATGGAGGGGAGCTCCATCTATGACAGGGATGGAAATTGTGCAACTCTCTAGGTGTTGCTGAACTGCAACTTCCAATATTATTAATAGCAATGGAAGAAATATTCAAAAATATATGGAAAAAATGATTGAAATGGTCAAGAAACTCTGATGAGCAGAATCATGAACTGATGAGAATCTTCACAGTTCTATGAAAAATTCACACATGGTTGGTTGCTTTGCACAGAAAAGTTCATGTTCTTTTTCTGCTGTTTTCTGTGCCAAAATTATCATGTGTGAATTTTACTCAGAAGAGATCCTGAACTGCAAAGAATTTTCAAAGAGTGTGCAGTTTTCAGAGACTTTCCCACACTGGGAAGAAAATTGCTAAAATTATATGTTGCTTCCTTTGAGAAGAAAACTGCATCCTTAATTCTTCACCCCTGGCTATGCTGGTGAGGGTTGCTGGATAATAAATCCAAGCATATCTGGTGGGTGGCACATTTCCCACCTCTTATATATGTGGTGCAGCTTCTAAGGAGAAGGTTTGTAGGGTTGCTTTTCAGTCCAGTGATTCATTCTTTCTATCCCAGCTCTGCTTGATACAACAGTTGAAAGCTTACTGCTTTCCATATGTTAGTTTATCCCACGGTGGTACACTCACATGTTGGGTTTCAAGCCCAGTCATAACCAAACAGCCACTGGACCCACTGACATGTCCACAATAAGATTCTACTTGGTCTGCTGTAGAAGGGGGGAAATAATGGAGGATCTGTAGTAAGTGAATCTTCTTTTGAGTTGGCAAGGGGATTTGGGGACATCCATGCTCTTTTCTGTTTTCCTGTAGAGAGCCGTTGGAGAGTCAGCTCCCACATGAGCCACTGTAACCTAATGCCTTGGAAGGTATGAGGCAGAAGAAGAGTACAATCTAGAGTTAGTTTTACTGACAAGAATTGGTCATGTGCTAAGTTAGCCAAGAAGGATTTTTTGCTGGGCTGACAGATTCCCTGATTCCCTAAAACTCCCTCCATGCTCTAGTAGTAAAAACACAAAAACAAGTTGAATAATAAATAGCTTGCTGTTCTTTTGTGACATCCCAAATCTGCTATCAGAAACAGCCACCTCAACCTGCCTAATGTTGGACACAGACCTGATGATCTGAAACAAGCTATGTATGTTCCCAGAAAGTAGATGAAGGGACAAATATGAGTCCCATTTAGAGTCATGATAAAATCACATAATTGTAGGGGGTCTTTAAGATCATGTAATTCAACACCTATTCAAGATAAGAAATCTAGAACCAGACAGCCGTTAGTTAGGGGTTCTGCCACCCTGTACACTCAGCCCTGTATATCAATGGAATCTGCACCCATGGATTTAATCATCCACAGCTTGAAAATATTTTTTTAAAGCAAGCATTGCTTTTGCCATTTTTTATAAGTGACACCATTTTACTGTGCTTTTATATATAATGGGATTTGAGCATCCACAGATTTTGGTATCCATGGTGGGTCCTGGAACCAAATCCCAGTGGATACAAAGGGTCCACTGTATTTTTTTCTGTTTTGAATGGGGTAGAATTATATTAAATAGTCTTATTGCCTTTGCAGACTGTCAGAAATAGTGCAAATTGAGTCCACATTAAGGGTTAGGGTTAGTGCTAGGGAATCATGGGAATTGTTGTTGTTTTTTCTGAGACATTGAGCCTTCTCTGTCAGAGAGCTCTGGTGCCACAATAAAATACACTTCCCATGATACCCTAACCCTAACCCTAACCCTTAAAGTGGAGTCAATTTGCACTATTTCTGACAGTCTGCAAAGGCCCTTAAAGTCCCCTTGTAATTCTATTATTCTCTGCTTTAAGTTCCTCAACAATTTCTCAAAATAATTGGTTCTGGATACACCCTTCATGGAGGGGGCATCATAACTCTTTCCATAAGTGTGCTATTTAAAATATAAAGAAGAACAGCCCTCAGTGTCAGGAAATGAGGACAGGCACTCTGTCCAGACCAGCCAAAAGAGCTGGCCTGGGGGTGTAATCAAGGCATGGCGCCCACACACCGGCTGCCCTGAGACCGCCCTGATGCCACCGTCATGCTGCATGCCCCACTGTACGGCGGGCGGCATCAGAATGCTCCCTTGGCACAGCGTACAGGCATGCCACGCCAAAGAAGTGCAGAAAAGTGCTGCAAAAAGGAGTGGCATTTGCCAGCTCTTTTTGGAGTGGCAAAGTGCTGGATCAGGGCCATGGCATGCAGTTGCCACAACCCCGATCCAGCACTCCCAGGAGCAGCATGGAGCCATCCCTTAGGGTCTATCTGTAGAGTCTCAGAGTTTGGATAAAATTACTTTTGGGGAATAGAATTTTCCAGCCAGCATTATTTTATTTATTGCACTTATAACCTGTCTTTCTCCCAAAATGGGATCCAAGCCATTGGCCATGATTATTGGCAAATCTGGGAACCGTATTTTGTAAAACTAAATGTCCCAAGTTTTATATGTGGGTTTATATGTATTTAGTGCTCTCAGCAACTTAGTACTTATTCTATTCCTAAGCAACAGGAATCAATGTATACAGTACCCCTTGGTGCAGGAATGGTTCTGTTTTGTGCTTGTGAGCAGAGAGAAGAGTAACATGCCATTTCTTTTAAAGGATTTAGGGACTAAACATGATTTGGGAGTATACATTCACAGGCTGCAAAGATAGTTCAGAGAATCAGTCACTGATTCATCATTATGAGAATCATGTTTATTTTGTGAAACATTTTTCTAGTAAAGATTCACATTTGGAACTTGAACTTTTGCATAATCTGGGACACTGAGTACAGATGTGAAAATCTGTCAATTTCATGGTTGATACATTTTTTTTCAGATGCTCACCAGTAAGCTTATCCTGTCCTGAATATCCTACTGGAATATTCAACTATTTGTTTTCTTCCTACATGGAAATGTTGCTATAGTTTGCCTTACATTTTTCTTAATGTGCGCACTTCTGCACACCTTCCTTATTTCCCAAATTGTCTTTGTCATTTTTGAAATACATACATTTTTAGTGGTGCACTTTGTGTATAATTTGAAAGAGAGAGATAAAAAAAAGGAGACTCTGATACTTATGGTTTCCTCCTGATGTCAGGGAACCGAAAGAAATGTGTGTGCTTCCATTAATAAGCTCTTGGACAGATTCCTTAAAAAAAAAATCTAACTTAACATAAACTTCTTTTCCATCCCTAATAGTCAAACATGTCAGAAAGCAAATGGGAGGGAAAAGAGGAAGAGAGATTAGAGGGTATGCAAAAGCCGCCAGAGAAACAGTATCCTCTTGGTAACGGAAAGGGTTTTGTATTTAATGAAACAGCACAATTCAATACACATTTTACTGACGAGCATCATTAATAAAATACTGCTGCACTGGCCCTTTTGGGAACCTGGGCCTGATAGTAACAGATAATTGCCTTTGAGAGGCACACAAAGGAGCTGTGGAGAGGCAGAAGCTGCTGTGCCATTTCTTTTAAAGGAGGGGGTTGAGACTATAATTGTAGCTGGAACAGAGTTAAGGCCATTGTTTACCTATGTCTGCCTTCAACCACCCAAGGATAGGTGCTCAGAAAGAATAATATCTGCTGTGTTGTCTATCGACCTAATCCTGTCCCCATTAAGGCACAAGGAACACGAGCGGCTGATAGAGATCAGGGCTTTTTGAATTTCATGCGGATGAATGCCGTGCACAGGTTTACAAATGTACATCAGTGTGCTCCTGGTCACAGAGAGATAAAGCCAAACATATTTATTTTAAATCCCACTCACCCCCCACCCCCAGACTGTGCATTCATCAAGAAAGTGAATTCCCTGGTAGTATATCTACACATTCATATATAAACATAGCATTAGCAGAACCATAAAAATATGAGAATAAATAGGGTAGGGGTGGTATTGGTTGAACAGGAAGGAAATGCATCTCTGTGCATGTTTTTGCCCGTGGCATATTTAGAAAGATCCACCTCAGGCAGCAAAATGTTATGGGGCAATCCTACATATCAGCATGCTCCTTGTTACAGAGAGATAAACCCATAATTTCAATCCTCAGACCTGAAAGACTGGAAGAAAAACATGGCACCTCATACAGTCTGGTAAGTAACAGAATGAAATGAAATGAAATGAAATAATTATTAGGACCCCCCATCCCCCCCCATCCCCCTTTACTGAAAGCAGTCATTCTCTCTTCCACATCTAGATGCAATGACTGGGAAAGGATGAGGTGAAGCTGATGGTAAGATCTTCACATAGGAATTTTACCAAAAATTGCAGGTCACTATAGGTTGGAAATGTCTTGAAGGCACACAACAACAACAAATTAGGGGCATATGGACTTGAAACACCCAGTGAACCAGCTTCAACATAGATTATAGAATCCAGACACCATTCCAGCACATTGAAAGTATCAGATGACTTAGATGACAAGGAGTAGTATTGTTGGATGTCATGAGTAAACATATTACAATCAACCCAAACATGTCTAAGAACTTGCCCCAACAACTGCATAGAGATGATGAATAGTATGAAAGAGAAGTTGGATTCCTGTGGCACTCCATAGCCCAATGGCCACAGGGCTGTCCAGGAGTCTCCTAATATCACTCTTAGGAACTGGCCTTAAAAATGTGAGAAGAAACGTCATCATACAGTGCCTACTCCCTACTCCCATCTAATGGAGCTAGTCCAATAGGATACCATAATCAATAGTATCAAAAGCTGTTGAGAGATCCAGAAAGATCAACAGGACAGAACTCCCTCATCCCCCACCCCCCATTCATAAAGCAGTCCATAAATCAGGGCAATCAAACCTGCCCAGTATTGTACCCTAGACTATGCCCAGGGTAAAATGGGTTTTGATAATCTGTTTCCTTTAAAAACATCTGAAGCTGCCTAGCCACTGTACAGACAAGCACCTTGCCCAAAGAGGGGAAATTAGTGACAGGGAAGTACTTCTCACATACCTTTTGGTTCAGAGAGATCTTCCTGAGGAAAGGGCACACAAGATTCCTTCAATGTAGCAGGTACAACAAGGCATTTATCACCCACAAGATCCACCCAATCAACACACTAGATGTTATCAGCCAAGAAGCTTAAGAGTATGGACTGATCCAAATCTCTTGTCCACATCATCAGACTGCAACAACTGAAACTGACCCAAAGAAAACAGATGGCACATTGGACACCCCAGTACATTCTGTGGTAATTGTGGCATCCATTTCTATGTGAATATAGGCATTCTTCTCCTCAAAATGCGTGGCAAATTTACCATAGCAGAAAAAGGAGGGTTCTAATCCTGCTGCTCTGAGCCCTATCCCAATAGGCACCTTGCTGTTTTATGTAGCTCTGCTGGATGGGGTGCTGAGGATAGAATATGACCTTTTGCAAACTTCAGTGTTGCATAATAGGCACAACAAAGGGTCTTCACCAATTTTGGGGTGCATTTGCTCTGTGACATATGTAACCTGCACTGTAAACTTTGTTCAGCCTACTTTATTTCTACAGCTCTTCTGTAAACCATGGTCAATTACAGATTACATAGCAATGGATTAATTATTCAGGAGTGCTTGTATTGATGGCCCTTTCCATCTCACAATTCCTTAGAGAGATCAAGGCCTCAAAGAAATCACCAGCCCTAACACCAGCCCTATCAGCCAGAAAATCACTGACAGGATTCAGTAATTCTTCAGATTCCATCAGGCTCTTGGGCAGAACATCTTATTCACTCTCCTACTCTTGCATGGAGGGTCTGCTACCAGCAAGCCAAACTTCACAAGGAAGTGTCTGACCATAACAAGAGGAGCATTGTGCATACCTCCAAACCAGATCATCCCACCATTCCCTGCCTCTCACCCAGGGCTTCTGGAATTGGACAAAACTCATTGGTTTGAGACTGGGAGGCTGACTACACACACGACCCACTGAGCTGTGCATGCATCCACCACTGCCATGGGTCACTTCACACCCTGATCACAACAAGGTGCCCAGTGATGGATACATGGCCTCAGAGCAAGTGACTGGCAGCAGAGCTGGACTTGTAGGGCAGTTCAACAGGACATGTTTCAAATGGCTACTTGGGATGAGAATAGAGAGCTTTCCAGACGATCCAGAGCAACAAGTTAGTTTTTAAAATCTGAGGTAAGAGGGGTAATATTCTAGTACTGAGTGGGCCAGCTGACATCTGGTCAGCTTTAATCAGAATCGAGCTTTTGACCAGCCATCATCCAGTCTCCTCAATGATGAAACGGGGGAGGGGGGGAGGCCCCTGGCATTCCAGGAAGAGTTATACCACCTATATATTATATACTATACTTCTCTGCCACCTTTGCATTTGCACAGTGTCATCCAGCGGAGCTGTTTCAAGTTGCCAGGGGCCTTTTACATTCTGGCCCCCAAGAAGGAAACAAAGACCACTCAACAGCTTACTGTAAGAAATTTGCAAGACACTTTGCAGACAAAATCACTTGGATTCAGTCTGACTTGGATGCTGTAGTTGAGATAGGTCCAGTGGAAGTAATTTTAGCACCTGCCTGTCCCATATTATTGGATAAGTTTCAATTTGTGCAACCTGAAGATGTGGATAGGACCCTTGGAGAAGTGAGGGACACCACATGCATATTGGATCCTTGCCCTTCCTGGCTTCTGAAATCAGCTAGAGGGGGACTGGCCAAGTGGGTAAAGGGAGTGGTGAATGCTTCACTGCAGCAAGGCAAATTTCCATTCTGCCTAAAGGAGGCTGTGTTGAGGCCATTACTGAAAAAGACCTCTCTGGATCCCACCATTCTGGATAACTATCTGCCAGCCTCTAACATTATATTCTTGGGCAAGGTTCTGGAGTGAGTGGTGGCCTCCCAGCTCCAGGGGTTTCAGGCTTCCTGGCTTCAATCTGGCCTCAGACCTGGCTATGGCACAGAGACAGCTTTGGTCACCTTGGTGGATGACCTACACAGGGAACTGGACAGGGAACTTGTCCTGTGCAGATATGCTGCAGTCCTAGTTTTGTAGTAGTTGCTAGCCAACACAGGCCAGCAGAGGCTAGAAGAAAAGCCTTGACACAGGCCTTACTGGCAGTATCATTATAGTTCTCAACCAAAATCCCAAATTGCACAATACAGAAGCTACACTAGATTCCATTTTAAAAGAATGCCAAAGGAATCTTATTCTGATTGATATAAAGTTGTTCCAGCCTTCAGATACCTCCTGAGCATTTTCATTTAATATTTTTATCATAACAACATGTAATATTTATGCTCTTGCTTCCATTTATTCTCTCTCCACATTTTCCTCGAGGACTTTATTTGCGATACTAAATAACAACCCCAAACAAATAAATCATGTTTGATTTTATTATCGAAAACTGCATAAATGTAAAAAGAGGGGGGTCCCAGTTCCCACCTTACTCGCTAAATATATCAAGCCACATCTGTTGAAGCTAAGATTCAATTCACAGGCACTAGGAATGCTTCATTACTGCATTAGTGGCACTTGGTGTGTGAAAATCCCTTTGTTCTTTCTGCCTGCTTGGTTGACATGAGTCAAATGCCAGATCACTCATTATGCTTGCCAAGCACAAACAAACAGCTCAAGAACTTGGCATTTTGTAAGTAATAAGCTTAACCTTTACCCACACCCATAACCCCTCCTTTTGCAAAGTGGATTGTATTATCATCATTAATGGAAGAATAGAAATGCTGAGCTAATAAACTTACTGTCTTCAGTGAAGTATAGAAGAGGAGATACTTGCAGTAATAATCACAAGAAGATGAAGGGTTCTATCTTTACTGAATTGTTTGATGATAGCAAAACGAGTTGCAGGGAAAGAGGACCATATGTCTTGCAAAATTTGTTAAAGGTGAAGTCTAGAGATAGAAAACTCACAAATGTTGTCATCACTGGGCCCTTAAACACTGCACAGTTCTAGTACTATGATTTCAGTTGAGCTGTTAAGGCTGCATTCTGTGCAGTTCTGGGATCTCTACTTTGGTTAGGCACTAAAGGTGGTTTCTGACTGAAAAATCCAAGTGCCCCCCTAAACTGAAAACTGGAGGATCCCATAGGATGGAACTATGGCAATTAAAGTGGAATTGTAGTACTGTAACTGTGTAGCCTGAAATGGTATCTTGCTCTAAAAGGCTGTCATGATAGATTGAGACAGCCCATAAAGAAAATGCTCAAACATTGTGAGATGCTTCATAGTTTAGGATTCTCCCCCCCCCCCATGTTTTTTTAAAATAATTCTTTTTTGGTGCAAACCCCAACATTTTGTGCAGAAATCAGGGTATTGGACAAATAGCACAGTTCTCTGCACCCCCATGTTTTTGTTTCCTCACAAAAATATCCTGGATGAAAAATCAGTGTAATGTTTGCTGGCAAAGCAAAAACATAAACAAAAACAAAAAACCCTAGTAATCTCAACAGTCAAGGGAAAACATTGTGGAGCTATTCATTCTAGCATGTGAGAAAAAGAAAGCAAAAATTAACATTCCCTATTAGATCCTACTAGAGACTCCATTTTATAAACAGATGTTGTCTCTGAGCACTTAAAAGAGTTCCACCCTGGTGTTCTTTCTGGCACAGTTACAGTTCCACTAAGATGGCTACTTCTACACTCCTAAAAATTAGGAAATGCATCACTTGGAATGTTTATGCCCATTCTAACTCTTGGATATACCTGCTAATTTAGAAATAATTAATATACTTTAAATTGAAATGCAATACATCTCACTATGGTGGGAGGAATCCAAATGGGTTGTGTACCTGTTCAATCTGCTGTCCAGGTGCTAATTGCTGGTGGACAAAGTCAAGGTCCTTGCTTTTCCTTGTTACGGTTCTTTAAACCAGCTATTCAATGGAGGGCACAATTAAACAGAGGACTTCTGTAAAAGCAAACATGAGTGTCTGTGGGGGTTTGCTTACAAAGCAAACATGAGTGTCTGTGGGGATTTCACTTTCTACTTTCTAAGCATGCTCGGTGACTTCTGTTGTTATCCTTTACTGTTCATCCACTAGTCTAGAATTGGCTGAAGAGTACACTAAGCAGTGCAGTCACTAGGGTTGGTGTCACCCAGTGTGGGTAACTCAGAGGGTCACCCCCTCCAACTTCCTAAATGAAGCCCCACCTCCCACGAAGACAAAGACTCTCCCCCCCTCCTCTGGTGTGCGTGTGCATGTGCATGTGTGTGCAAAAAGGGATGCCATCAGGGTTACTCCTCACTCCTTGCATGCCCTCTAAGAATTTCAGCTGCCTTTCCCAAACCTCCACATCCCCCCCCTTCCCTCCTTCTGTGGCTCCTTTGCACACTCTCCTGCTCAGGGCCAGAGAACATGTACATTAAAAAGTTCAAAAAGTAAATTAGCCAAGTTTTATCCTTGTAGGTATATTGATGCAGTACAGTGGACCCTTGGTATCCACTGGGGTTTGGTTCCTGGACCCCTTGTGGATATAAAAATCTGTGGATACTTAAGTCACATTATATACAATGTCATAATAAAATAGTGTCGCTTATAACATGGCAAAATCAAGCTCTGGTTTTTGGGAAATTTGGAATATTCCAAGCAGTGGATGGTTGAATCTATACATGAAGAATCCTTGGAAACTGATGGCCTACTGTATATGCAAACTGGGCTTATGAAAAAAAATGCTTTTGTAGGTATAATTGCACAACATTTGTATAGATAGTCATTTGGGTGTCATCCCCTCTAATGGTGTCATCCAATTCAGTACACACACATCCCATTCCCTTGACATCACTGCGTGTAGGATACAACATGACATTTTAGGAGGTGAGAGTCTGTATGACATATTTCTGCAGCCATCCTTACCCAGACACTCCTCAGGTGAGTGATAAAGATGATTGGGATGGGTAGCATATGGCCCTTGGTCAATGTGTGACACCCTCACCATGAGGGGCGTAGGGTGGAGTTCCTTTGGAGAGACTGATACCACCAAATTGAGTGACATAGCAATAAATAATGTGTTTTTGATACTCTTAAAAGGCATCCACAATCCCAGAAGTATTCTTGAAACATGGTTGTACTCCGAAGTATGACATTCTTCAAGCAAAGTTGCATATTCCTGGAGCAGACAACACAGGGCAGGGCAATGATTTTACCCAAAATATTAGCAATGGCAATAGCAGTAGCACTTTACATTTCTGTATCACTTTAAAACAAACTAAGCACTCTCTAAGTGGTTTACAATGTGTTAACCAATTGCCCCCAATAAGCTGGGACTCATTGTAACGACTTACCACGTTATCACACGGGGTCTAAAGCAGTCCCATCCCCGTACCATCCCCATCCCATTCCGGATCCTTTGCCCCTGTGTTCAAACGACATCACAGCAAATCCCGCCCCATCCAGTGCCATCCCCGGCGCATTGCGGCATCATCCCCGTTCTTTGCAATTCCTCTTTTTTTGAGGAATTACATCTGCCACAACCAGAACCATACTGGAATGATGCTGCTTTCTTGTCTGAAGCTACGGGGTCTATTCCGGTATGGTTCTGGATTGATTCCATGCCGCTTTCTTGCCGCCGCGTGTGATAACGTCCTTATACAAGGCATCTTTTAAAAAGTGGAAAATAACTCAAGAATGGTCTAGTGGACAGAGTGCTGGGTTAGAACTACTAAAATCCAGACCAAAATTCCACTCAGCCATGAAGCTCACTGTGGACTGTAGGATTGCTGAAGGTCATCTTGGAATGTAGGACTGTCACAATGAAAGTTTGGAAGAAACTGCAAATAAATATTTACTCTGTAATGTATCTCAAGAAGTGGGTTTATATCCATGAAAGCTCATGCTAAAATAAAACCCAGTTAGTCTTTAAAGTGCTGCTGCATTCTTTTACCCCTCCTCTCCCTTCATCCTCTTTATTCCTTATAATGAATTCATTTCCCAAATAACTAAGGTATACCTGTACTACATTGCAATTATAAATTAACAAGGATTAACATATCTCCTTTTGTATGATAACTGTATTTTTAGTTATGATAGCTACCAGGTATGGCTTCAATAAATGGGAGAGAAGGAATATTGTAGATTTCAAATACCTCCTTGCATTTTGCCTTGAATTATTGCCTACTACTCTGTCGTGGACACTGAATAAAATAATGTTTTGTACTACAAGCCAACGTCTTGTAACATTCTGTAATCACACTTTTGTACAACTGTAACAGTCACCAACTACTTTAGGGATATAACTGTAAGTATAACTATCATTACTTTTAAAACTAAATTTCCAAATTCTAGTTCTTTTTTTAAATTTTTTTAACAAACTCATACTTCCCCTTCATTCGCTGCCAGACCAAAATATTTGAAAGACATGGGCCTTTGGCAGGAAAACTAGGGGCCCTTAAGGCTACTGAATATTTCAAAAACTGATTATCTCTACCACTCCCTTGTTATGGATGATGTTCTAAGTGTTGGAAGTGCAAGAACACTCTGCACTGAAGAGTCAGGAGTGTTTCATCATGCACACTAACAATAAGTAACAATAGGTTTGGAATGGAAGTGTCCTCCCTACCTTTCTACCAAGCCTGGTCTCTCTGTGATGTACACTGATATTCTTAGGGATATTTCTGCCTTTTCTCCTTCCCAGAACTCTTTCTTCACTGGAATGCAACTAGGTTAGATTAGCCCCTGAGAAACTTTCCTATCTTGGAAAGGAGTTCCTACAATAAAGCCTATATATTGCTTCCTTAAGCTACTGGGGTGTTTCCTTCTTAACAAGATCCCCAACTGCTGCACACACTCTATTACTAGGTGTGGATGAGTACCGTAATTGCAGTTATTGACTCTGAACTAGAGAAGAATAGAGATTGCTCACAGGAGCGGGGGGGGGGGGGGGAATAACAACAACAATGACAATTCATTTATGTTGCACTTCAGAACTGTTCAGTGTGTTTCATCTCTGTCCTTTCTGTCTATTGGAAGCTGTTGTTGTGTGCCTTCAAGTCATTTCTGACATAGCATGATCCAATGGCAAACCTACCATGGGGTTTTCTTGGTAAGATTTGTTCAGGGGGTGGCTTGTCTTTGCCTTCCTCTGAGGCTGAGTGTGACTTGCCCAAGGACACCCAGTGGGCTTCTATGGCCAAGCAGGGATTTGAACCCTGATCTCCCTGTTTCCTGGTCCAACTTCACTGAACATTCAGACATTTTTCTTGTGTTTCATACATGCCTTGTCTGTCTGTCTGTCTGTTGGAAGACAGATCAGTATATTATACAGGGGGTGAGAGCTTCTGGGGAGCGTAGGTTGTGCCATATGGTGATCTCATGGGCCAACTTTCTGCCCCTGGGACCCTAGACATGGGAGACAGGGTACATTGACTGCCAAAGAAACAAACAAAAACAAAAATTTGGAAGTGGTCAGCAGGCTATTTCTAGTTTTGAAAAGCATGTGGGGTTTTTTTTTGGGGGGGGGGGTGTAAATAGTGATGGATGAGTTGCAACCTATTTAAAAGAACCTACCCAACCTGGAAGACAAAAATGCAAAATACATGCTATACCCCTGTGTCTTCTGTGCTAGTAGTCCACAAAATCACATACAGTTTGCAACTGAAGCAAGATTTGAACCAATGGCTGGGTGAATCTTGGCTTAATGTTTAATTAGCATGCTCAGTATAGTTGGCAGCTCTCTAATCAAGATCAGCCATAGCATGGCAGAGTAAATTGGAGAATTACAGCGCAATAGAAATGGTAAAGCTTTTCTAGCTTTGCACCTTGAAGCTCCATCTTGAACAGCAATTATAGAAAGCAGTGGTTCTCAAACATTGGGGTGGGACCTCCAAAGGGAGCATGAGAGTTGCTCAAAGGAGGTGCAAGACTTGGATGTCTGGATCCCCACTCTCCTCCTCCTCTGCTTCCCAAACCTTTTCTGTCCTAGAGGGAAAGAGAGAGACTAGGACAGCACTTGGAGCTTCTGCCTGAGGTAGGAGAAGGGGAGAGCTATTTCCTTATAAAATGTTAACATATGAATATACATGAACATATGAACAAAAATATGCATATTCAACAAACAAAATATTTTTATTCATGTACTATATCAAGCCAGGAGGGGGACAATGTCCACATGTAGATGAAAAGGCAGTCACTAGGGTAAACCACTGGTATAATAACTTTTATGATCACCCTGATTTCTACAGCTTTATTTAGCCTCAGTATGAATGCTGAGCTTATGCACAACACTAAGGTAAAGCTGTGAATCTGTTATTGGAACAGGAAAATTGAGAGCAGAATGATCAGGTTGAAAATTACAGGTTTGTTTGCTTCCCTTTTTTGAAAGCAAAAAGCTATTTTGCGTATTCATGATTTCCAACATCTGAAGCTTGATTTTCTTCAGTCCTTTGATGGGAATTTATTTATATTCCCTTCATCAGTCACACATTCACATAATTAAGCAGGCTTCTTCTGATTTGGAAGGAAGAACCTAGTATTTAGCGTTTACCATGGTAAGATCAATCCGCTTCTCTGCTTTGGTTTCTTGGTAAATATGTACAGATAGCTACACAACATCAAAGCTGTGACAGCACGATTATCAACATGATGCTATTGACTTTGTTCACATCACATTGCTAATTCAGATGTTAGGGAGCAGATACAGCAACACAAATCATCTACTGTTTCCTCTACCCTTTACTTTTAGCATAAAACCAACCAACTAGATTGCTTTCCAGTGACAAAATATAAGAACTGGAATTTTCTCCCTCTAATTTCAAAGTGACAGCTTAAATATTTTCACCAAAGATGGATGAAGCTGGGGGGGGGGGTTGATCCCCCTTTAAAAAATCTAGTACAGATGAGAGATATTACCGTAAAGTACATTGGACAACACAATGTCAGAATATCTGCCATGATGGGAACCTCTAAATATCATATATCAATTCATGTCCAATGAAATTAAAATGAAAGCATCACTATTCAATATTCTTATATATTTCTGAGAGGGAGGAGGGGACATCAATGTTCAAAATGATAAAAAAATAATCTTACTGTTGGGGAAGAGATTGCTATGTAAGAGAATGAAAACTAGTCAATAATAAAGGTGGTCTCGTGGTGTAGTCTGAGCATTGGATTAGGGACTTTTTCACAGAGGGGGGAAATCAGGGGGAAAATTGGGGGTCATTAAAGAGCCATTATCCCGTGATCGTGGGAAGATTTTCAAGGATTTCCCTGTGAACGATTAGTTACTGTTTATTGCTTGGTTATTCCCAGGATAATGGCTCTTTAATCATGATGCCATGTGAAAATCTTTCAGCTGATTGCATGATTTTCATGGAATAATGGCTCTTTAAACCCCTGATTTTCACTGTGTGATAAAGTCCTAGGACTCCGGAGACCAGGGTTGAATCCTAGCTTGGTCATATAAACCCACTGGGTGACCTTGGGCAAGTCATACTTTCAGAAGATGGTAATGGTAAACCCTCTCTGAAGAAACTTGCCAAGAAAACCCCATAATAAGTTTGCCTTAGGCTCACCATAAATCAGAAATGACTTGAAGACAATAACAATTCCAATCCAACACTAACTATAGGGTTGACAAGATGCATTACTCATGAACCTACCTCCAAAGCATTTATCCAAATTGTCACTGTGCCATAGCCACCATCCTATGTCAAGCATGAAGACACATACATCTCCAAGTCTTAACATGGTTGTCAAATGTGCTGTTTTTGGTGAGGTGACACATATATCTTCCCACATTTTTTTCAGCACTAGTTTCTCAGATATGTTGATCAAGAAGCAATATCAGTAGCAGAAACTCAGGGAGGAATCATTTAATTAAAGATGCAATCACACTTACAGGCTGCTATTGGCACATTAGGGGTCTGCTGCACTGGACAAACTGTCACTGTAACTGCATTTACTGTCAAATAAATGGTCTCAGATGAGATCTAGAAAACATGAGAATACAACACACGCTTCTCCCCTTCCCCTGGATCCAGTGATTTGACAATGATTTTGTCTTGCATCTCTGTAAAAAATTAGTGACCAGAGCATGTCATTTCTGAGGAAAAGTAAACAACTTTGGTGGGCTGCAATGAAAAACTTTTTCAAACCAGCTGAAAAGATGAGTGAGAACAGAATAGGTGACTGATTTCTGCTTTGTGTTCTCCAAATTTATTCACCTTAGCTGAATATGAAATCAATCTTACACATGTCCCCCAATGGGGAAATACAAAAAAAAAAAAAATCATTTCAAATGAGATGGCAGCATATGGAAGAGAGAAATGACATATTAATTCTTCCTGTCCCCATCCCCTATCAAGCCTGAAACTACTTCAGGTACCAGAATAGAAAACCAGAATATTAAATATTAAATTTCGAATTGAGGTAGTCCTTTAGAAAAAGGCTCATAGGAAGGAAAGAAATCAGTAATTCACGTATGCATATTTTGACACAACCAAGTTAATATTAAACTCTAGAATGATCTTAGATATTTCAATCACCTTTAGAGACAAGAAAAAGCTATTAATATGTATAAGAGGTATAATTCCATTTCCATCAGCGGAGCTGGCTAAAGATTGACTCCTGTGTACTTAGTTATTTCCACTGCCATATGGGCAAAGACATCTTTCTGAGCCTTTGCTGTGTTTTGTTTTGTCTCCTGGCATCTTTTTAAAAATACCGCAAGAGATCTTCTATCTTCCTGCCATAATGTTGGTGATAACTTCTAAGGCTTTAACAACAGCACCTTGGTTTTATATATCTTTTACGATAATATGCATTTCCCAATCATTTGTTATGAACGACAGTTTTTAAAACTAGCCCTATTCAGGCATTAATTTTCTCCACACATTTCCGAATTGCCTACAGAAAACCAGAGACACACATACTAGGTGCACCTTTCTTTCATCGATCGTCCTTTGGCCCTTTCACACTACACAATGATAGCACTATGATTCCACCTCAACTGGCATGGCACCTTCCTATGGAATCCTGGGATTTAAAGTTTAGGAGGAAATATTTAGAATTTTCAGTTGGAAAGTTCTAATGACTCACTAAACTAGAAGTCCTAGGATTACAAAAGATGGAGCCATAGCAGTTAAAATGAAATCACAGTGTTACGTATTATTCTGTAGTGTGACCCCTTGATGTCTTTCATACATTGGAGGGTACCCTTCTGTAGTGGGGATCCTGCTCTACTTGTGCAGCCCTCCCACTGGCCTGATTTAGAAGCCTGGAAGAAAAAAAAATCAGTGTGTCATCTTGAGAAGAACTTAACAAATATGTAAAACTGTTTCCCAGGGGCAGTCAGTCATTCCCTAAATCATAGAAGGCAACAGATGAGGACAGACAGCTAGAAGGCAACATATGAGGACAGACACTCATCATTACTCTTCCTAATAACATGGGGATTTAGTTTGCTTGAACTGGGCTACTATACCTCTAAGGCTGCATATACACTGCAGAATTAATGCAGTTTGGCACTGCTTTAAATGTCATGGCTCCAACCCATGGGATCCTGGGAAGTGCTGTTTATTGTGGCACCAGAGCTCTCTGACACAGAAGGCTAAGTAGTTTATAAAACTATAAATCCCAGAATTCCATAGCATGTGGGCATGGCAGTTAAAGCAGCGTAGATGCAGCCTAAAACAGGGATGGACAACGTCTGGGGCATAAAGAGCTGTATTAGCATCCCCTGGAAACTTGGTGGGGTGCACCCTCCACTGCCCTCAACCTATTAATTAATTTTAAAAAGTTTTTCCTCTATTTATTTGTTTTAAAAAAATTAAAAGTAAACCCTGAATGTGCACTCACCAGCATGCCTTTCGCCTGACCTTCCTCCTCTTGCGGTCAGCTAGTGAGCTTTCTTTCTCTCTCTTGTTCCTTTATTCACAGTTCTCCTCCTTCTCTTCCAGCCATGGAGAAGCAGAATGAGGGAGTAAGGGCTCACTCTTCCATTCCCTCATCCCCTCATTCTGGCCGTCACCACCACCTCAGAGAAAGGAGCACTGTTGTAACTCTCCTGTATACAGCCATCAGCTTGCTGAACTGGTCCTCTGAGCAGACTTTGAGAGAAGGAAAATGGATAGGTAGGGAAATTGCTTGTGTTGCAGCACAGAGAATCTCCCCGTAATCTCATTCCCCTTCCAAGCAGCCTGGGGTTGAAGGCATAGAAAGGAAGTGTTGTCAAAACTTGCGGGTCACAGACAGCAAACAGATGGGAAAGTGATGATATATATAAAACAAATTGGAAAAAATGGAAAGGAATGATAGATTTCATGAAGTGTTTCTTAGGACCTTATCAAACGCTGGCCACGAAGCGAAGTATAAACGAAAAATACCCGAAGTAGGAATAAATTCAGTTCTATAGCGAAACGAATCGAATATCGCCTGTTTGGCCATTGCGCAATTAATACGAAGGCTCCCTTCTCTCCCGTCACAAAAAGCCGGCGTCACAGAATGTGGATGGCAAGGATGGGAGGAAGGAGTCAGGAGGAAAGGCAGCCAAGGGGACCGAGGAGGAGGAGGAGAGCTGGAGGACTGGAGAAGGGAAGGCAGCCCACAGTGGCGTGTCGGTGGGGGAAAATGCGAGAGAGATCGCCTCCCTCTTCCCTCTTCCTTCCTCCTCTCCTTCTTTTCTCCAATCCGGTTTGCCTTTTGCCAAGGCAATCCCTTCCCCTCGCTGGGATTTTCTCCCCGCCTACCATTGCGCACTGAATGCGAAGGCTCCCTTGTACTTCCCCGACAAACGGAATGTCAAAATCTCCCTATTCCTTACGGATTAGCTCCGTGTTCTGCCGAGTTCAGGGGCAGCATCGTGTATAAACACGGGAAACAATACAGATTAGCTCCGTGTTCTGGGGCAGCGTCGTGTATAAACACGGGGAAATAATATGTATTAGCTGTGGATGCCCTTTGGATTAGCTCTGCTTCAGACCCCATGTGATAAGGTCCTTAGATTATTTAGTACTATGAGCGACATGTGGTCAGTCGTTTAAATCTAGCAGAAACAGGGATTGATACAAGATATATTTATGTGGATATCAAATATTCCAGACAATGAAGGATGCCTGTGACTGTTCTTTCAAGTTCTGTTGAAAGATATGCATTCAATGGAGTTTAGGAAAACAATTCAATTTATTAATCCTTCATACTTAATCATACCCTTTTGATTAGATTCATAACCAAGCATCTGTTACCAGAGGATCATCCTACTAGTTGGTTATGCCTTTACTGTAACCTTTCAATCTCTGTTTTTATCACCACAATGAGGATCATGTGCATGTATATGCTTCATGCTTCAAGCTACTGCATGCAAGCCATTCCCACTACAGAATTAATAGAAATGTACGGTTGTTGAAAATCATATTGCACATTGTACAATCTGAGGAGAAAGCATCATATGAAGTCTCTTTGTTGTGTGCCTTCAAGTCACTTCTGACTTCTGGCGACCCTAAGGCAAACCTATCATGGGGTTTTCTTGGGAAGATTTGTTCAGAGGAGGTTTGCCAAGCTGAGAGCATGTGACTTGTCCAAGGTCATCCAGTGGGTTCCATGGCTGAGCATGGAATTGAGCCTTGGGCTCCAGAGTAATTGTGCAACACTCAAACCATTACACCACACTGTCTCTCCTCATAATGTCCCTATCAACCAAAGTAAAACCATTTTTTCTTCTTGAATTTGGACTATATTAGCATGTTTTACCTCTACACCTACTAAATTATTTCTAATGCAAAAACATGGAGGCTTCTTGAGAAATCCATTGTTCTCTGCCTACAAAGAGGCCTATGGCCTCACAGGAATGGAGACAGATTGGATTGCAAGAGAGGAGTCCTTGTTGAGATGCATATGGACTTTAAATTTCCTGGAATTTGAAAAATCTCCCAATTGTCACATGGCCAGAAGGAGGAGGAGCCAGCCTGCAAGAGATGCCCTCCCCGTACCATCTTAACTAAGGACAGAAACAACAAAATGCAGGCATTTTATCTTTAATTTTTCTTCTGTTTGCTTTGTAACATCTTGCCTGATGAAGAACTCAGTGGTAAGCTTGCAACAAATATATTGTGCATTTTGGTTGGCCAATAAAGGTATCCATGTTTGATGGATTTTTCTATGACAACATATTCCATCATGAGCTTTGGGAACATGACATATCCATGCAACAGAAGAATTTGCTTGAGAAAAGATGGCTGTTCTCTGCTCAGCAAAACGAATACCTATTACAAACCTAGAGAGAAAACAAACATTTGTCCTTTTGACAGCCGCTTTGACAATGTAAGTGGAGTCCCAGCAAGAAGGGGAAATTTGAATCAAGCAAACAGGCAAGAACAGAAGAAAGGTATCTATAATCTACAGTTACAGAGGTTTGACACCAGTTTTAATTGTCATGACTCAATTCTGCTGGAGCCTGGAATTTTCTACTATAGAGAGTTCTAGTTTTCTAAAATGGATGTCTTGCAGAAAAGAAAAGAAAAGCTCAAAACAAGAAACTGCTAAATTTATTTCAATTGCAGTAATAGGTAATCACAACAATATTTGATTTATCTTTCTCAAAGTGTTTTAACACACCACAGATAAAATGTCAGTTACCTTTTTACAAGGATTAAAAATGACAACAATCCCAATAAAAAATTATATGATTCTATGACTCAGAGGTCATAGAATCACAGAGTTGGAAGAGACCACAAGGACCATTCATTTCAACCCCTTGCCATGCAGGAATACACAACCAAAGCACTCCTGATAGAAGGCCATCAAGCCTCTGCTTAAAAACCTTCAAAGAAGGAAAAATCTCCGCCACTTTCTGAGGCAGCATGTTTCATTGTTAAACAGCTCTTACCATCAGGAAGCGTTCGCTAATGTTTAGGTGGAATCTCGTTTCCTGCAGCGTAAATCCATTGCTCCATGTCTGAGTCTCTGGAGCAGCAGAAAACAAACTTGTTCCATCCTCAATCCCTTTAAATATTTAAACATGACTATAATGTCATCTGTTAACTTTCTCTTCTCCAGGCTAAACATACCCAGCTCCCCAGTCAGCTCCTCATAGGGCATGGTTTCCAGAACTTTCAGTATTTCGGTTGCCCTCCTCTGGACATGCTCCACCTTGACAACATCCTTTTTGAATTGTGGTGCCCAGAACTGGACACAATATTCCAGGTGAGGGCTGAATACAGTGGCACTATTACTTCCCTTGATCTAGACGTTATACTCCTATTTATCCACCCTAGAATTACATTGGCTTTTGCTGAGTAATGTTCAGCCTGCGGTCTATTAAGACTCCTAGATTCTTTTCACATGTTCCACCATCAAGCCAGGTGGCACCCATTTCATATCTATGCATTTCATTTTTACTGCCCAAGAGTAGTATCCTACATTTCCCCCTGTTGAAATTCATTTTGTTAGTTTCTGCCCAACTTTTTATTTGGTTAAGGTTATTCTGAATTCTGATCCTGTCCTCTGAGGTATTAGTAATTGGTAGTAAGGTGTTGTGCATTTCTGCCTTTTCTCTATTCCCTGTCAGTATTTTGCCATCTTCACCACACAGTGGTCCTACTATTTTCTAGTTCTCCCATTTGCTAAGGCCATATCCCCCTCCCCCCAAAAAATTCTTCTATTGTTTTTAAACTCTCTAGCAATCCTGAGCTCATTTTGTGCTTTAGTTTTTCTGAATTTCTCTGTACACAAACTGGCTATTTGTTTGGATTCTTCTTTGGTAACCCCCCCTCCCCTTTCCCATTTCATGTCTCTTTTGAGTCTTAGCTCATTTGAAAGTTCTATAGGGCCTTTGCAGACTGCTAGAAATAGTGCAAATTGAGTCCACTTTAAGGGTTAAGGTTAGGGTTAGGCAATCATGGGAACTGTATTTTATTGTGGCACCAGAGCTCTCTGACAGGGAAGGCTGAATGTCTCAGAAAAAAATACAATTCCCATGATTCCCTAGCACTAACCCTAATCCTAAAAGTGGACTCAATTTGCACTATTTCTGGCAGTCTGCAAAGGCCCTTAGACATCCATCCTGGTTTCTTTAGACACCCCCCATTTTTTTTCTCCTCACTGGAACTCTTTGAAAGTTTGTCTTCAATATCTCACTTCTAAGAAACTCACATCCCTGATGAACCCCTTTCAGTCTATTACTATTTCTGACCATGGGATCACTTCTAGAATTTCCCTACATTTACTGAAATCCCCTAGAAAACTGTGTCTGGCTGTGCTTGGCTTTCCTTTTCCACTGTTTAACAAACTCCAGGAGAACATGATCACTACGGTACCTCCTAAGGATCTTGCCACTTCCACCCTATTAGCCAGATCATCACTGTTGGTTAGGATCAGAACTAAAATAGCTGATCCCCTAGTTACCTCTTTCAGGTAAGTAGTACTGTTCCTGTGTGAAGTCGTAGGCTTTCATGGCCGGCATCCATAGTTTTTTGTGGGTGTTTCGGGCTGTGTGGCCATGTTCTAGAAGAGTTTCTTTCTGACGTTTCGCCAGCATCTGTGGCTGGCATCTTCAGAGAAAATGCCAGCCACAGATGCTGGCGAAACGTCAGAAAGAAACTCTTCTAGAACATGGCCACACAGCCCGAAACACCCACAAAAAACTATAGTACTGTTCCTCTCTGACACTTTCACCCTAGGGAAAGCCATTGGCCTAATGATAGCATCAGCCCTGCTTATATAGGTATCTCTTCCCACTTTCATTTACAGGGCTTTGGAGACTGGCATCAAAGAAAACAAGGAAACTTATGGGCTTCACATAAACACACATTCAAAGGTGAAAAGGGGCTGAGGAGCTAATCCTAACATCTTTGGTACTTTTACTCCACTTGTTCTTTAGTTTACTATACAGTATACTAGTTTCAGAAAAACAACAACCAAAAACTGATATCTGCTAGGGAGAGGAAAATCTGCGTTTCACTTTCTCCTGCATATTAATTTTTAAATATCAAATTATTTATGTCCCATGCATGAAGAAATTGGAAAATATTTGTAAAGGCTTCAACTGAAATGAAGTTGCCTCCCATCCCTACAGGCTAAATATGGTCCATATTCCTAGCTAAAGAGAGATCTATGCTGTATCCGTCCATTCTTTATGGTTTAAAAGGGAAAGAGTTGCTGACAGAAAAAAGAGAGAGGGAAGATTACTACTAGGGATGTAACTCTCAACTATTTCATCCTCATATGTGGGGACAAATAATTACAGCAGTTTTAATCCCACTGGAACAGAAAACAAATATTCCTCACCAGTATTCTCCTCACATTCAAACTTCTTGAAATATTGTAGAGGAATTTTCAGAGTAGAAAATCACATGGTTTTAACATTTAAAAAAACAACACACTGTGTTTTTCAAAGAAAAAAAATCTTGCACAGTAAACAGTGTTTTCTGTGCACCCAGTGGGTTTCCATGGCTGGATAGGAAATCGAAGCCTGATAACAGCCCACCCCTCAAACCACTACACCATCCTCACTCTCTTTTTCTATGGATAAGATAGGTTTCTTTTTGCAAAACTGGATTTTGTGTTTTAAAAATGTGTTTTTCTACACTGAATAAACACAGTTGGGGAAATTTGCAGCACTTTGGGATGTTTGAATAGGCGGGAAGAAAACTACTAGGGCTCAATACTTCCCTGTGTGTTGGGAACTCTATTTTCCAGCTGGTGAACAATGATAATGAATAATTTTTCCCTCTTCATCACTACCCTAATTCAGCATTCTTGTGGTTGAACACAGAAAGACTCAAAGTAAGACTGGGAAGAGTTAAGAACTCACAATATCTCCAACTGAGCTTAGATGGATGAATTTGATACTTTTGTTCTCTCACACATTTACCGGTAATTAAAACACCCACAAAAAATTCAACTTTCCATTCTGAAGAAATCTGAAAATTTTGACAAATACTTATTTAAAAGAAATGAAACAATTGAATCATAGAATTGGAAGAGACCACAAAAGCCATCCAGTCCAACCCCCTGCCATGCAGGAACTCTCAATCAAAACACCTGACAGATGGCCATCCAACTTCTGTTTAAAGACCTCCAAGGAAGGAGACTCCACCACTCTCCAAGTGAGAGTGTTCCACTGTCAAACAGCTCTCACTATCAACAAGTTCATCCTAATGTCAAGCAGGAATCTCCTTTCCTGTAGCTTGCATCCACTGGTCCGTGTTCTAGTCTCTGGAGCAGCAGAAAACAAGCTAATGCCCTCCTCAATATGACATCCTTTCAAATATTTAAACAGGGCTATCATATCACCTCTTAACCATCTCTTCTCCAGGCTAAACATACACAGTTCCCTAAGTTGTTCCTCATAGGGCATGGTTTCCAGAACCTTCACCATTTTTGTCCCCCTCCTTTGGACACTCTCCAGTTTCTAAACATCCTTTTTGAACTGTGGTGCCCAGAACTGGACACAGTATTCCAAGTGAGGCCTGACCAAAGCAGAATCCAGTAGCATGATTACTTCCCTTGATCTAGGCACTATACTTCTGTTGATCGCAATGGCCTTTTTAGCTGCTGCATCACACTGTTGACTCATGTTTAACTTGTGGTCTACTAGGACTCCTAGATCCCTTTCACACATATTCTCATTAAGCCAGGTGTCCCCCATCCTATATCTATGCATTTCAATTTTTTGTCCTAAGTGCAGTACCTTACATTTCTTTGTGTTGAAATTCATTCAGGGCCTATACAGACTGCCAGAAATAATCCATCTTGAGACCACTTTAACTGTCATGGTCCAGTGCTAAGGAATCATGGAAACTGTAGTTTATTGTCCTGGAATGCTGCCAGCACACACACCCCAAATAAGCTGTTAAGAGCGGCAAAGCCCAAGCTGAGCTGCCAGCAGACAGATTAAACTCACAAACCTGTCCTTTGTCCAAATAGAGTAGTCACAAGTCAGTCCAAGTTCAGGGTTCCAGAAATTCTCAAGTATCAGTTCAGTCCAAGGTCAGGGTGCCAGAGAGTTGGTCAATGAGTCTGATCCAAAGTCGTCACTGAAAAACAGTCCAAGTGCAAGGAAGCCAGAGCCAGTAGTATTCTCTCAAGGGAAGCTCTATAGTCTCTGACAAGGGAGTTGGCGCTTCCCATGTGCCTTAAAACATAGCACCACTCCCTCCTTCTCGCAGCTGCTGAGTGTTGGCTGAGAGTTTAAATGAAAATTATTATTATTATTATTATTATTATTATTATTATTATTATTATTATTATTATGCCCTTTCGGCTCTCCTCTGGCTGAAGGTAGGGATGTCCTGCTGTTCTATGTCTCCCAAGGCTGAGACCTCTGCTGAGGCAAGGCTGGGCTGCTGAGCCTCAGAGTTCCCTGAAGGAGACTCCACACCGCTAGGGCTAGTCTGAGCCATTTCTGAAGGGGCTGAGAAGGGAGAGCTGCAACCTAGGAGGGCAGAATTAGGCTCTGCCACAGTCTCAAGATCCTCCCGTACCTGAGGGGCCAAGACCTCCTCCTCGTCCTCCTCATCCTCCTCAGAGCTGACCATGACATTTATTGTGGCACCAAAGCTCTCTGACAGAGAAGGCTCAATGTCTCAGAAAAAAACTACAGTTCCCATGATTCCCTAGAACAGAGCCAGGACAGTTAAAGTGGCCTCAAACTGGATTATTTTGGCAGTCTGTATAGAGCCTTAGGGCCTTTGCAGACTGCCAGAAATAGTGCAAATTGGGTCTACTTTAACTGTCCTGGCTCAGTGCTAAGGAATCATGGGAACTGTAGTTTATTGTGGCACCAGAGCTCTCTGACAGAGAAGGCTCAATGTCTCAGAAAAAAATACAATTCCCATGATTCCCTAGCACTGAGCTAGGACAGTTAAAGTGGATTCAATTTGCACTATTTCTGACAGTCTGAAAAGGCCCATAGTTAGCTTTGGCTTCCACACTACAAATCCAACTTTCTAATCTATTAAGGTCATTTTGAATTTTCACCCTGCCCTCTGGGGTATTAGCTATTCCTCCTAATTTGGTGTCATCTGCAAATTTGAGAAGAGAGAGAGAGAGAGAGAGATCAAATTAGTCTGGCATGACTTGTTTTTGGGAAATCCATGTTGACTTTTTGTGATTATGGCATTGCCTTCTAGATGTTCATGGACTCTCTGTTCTAGACTCTTTCCTGGTATTGATGTCAGACTAACTGGATGATAGTTGTTGGGATCCTATTTTTTTCTCCTTTTTGAAGATGGGAACAATGTTTGCCCTCCTCCAGTCTGCTGGGACTTCTGTTCTCCAGGAGTTCTCAAAGATTATTGCCAGTGGCTCTGAGATTACATTTGCCAGTTCTTTTAATATCCTTGGATTTAGTTCATCTGGTCCTGGAGACTCAAATTCATTTACCTTAACCAAGTATTCCTGTGCTTCCTCTTTACTTATTTTGTGCTGCACTTCCCCTATTATATCCTCTGCTCCATTTTCCTCAGGTTGAGCACCCTTTTCCTTTTGTGAGAAGACTAAGGCAAAGAAGGTGTTGAGTAGTTCTGCCTTTTCTCTGTCCCCTGTTAGAATTTCTCCATCTTCTCTGTGCAGTGCCCCTACTATTTCCTTCTTTCTTCTGCTACAGACATACCCCCCCAAAAGCCCTTTTTATTGTTCTTAACCTCTCTAGCAATCCTAAACTCATTCTGTGCTTTAGCTTTCCAGACTTTCCCCCTAATATTCTCACCCATTCCTACTGGCACTGAAAAGATCAAACAAGGAAGGATAGAAGTTGCCTTGTATCTCATTTTGGGAGAAAGGTGGGATATAAATCCAATAAATAAATAAATTGTCATAGTTAAAACTTAGGGCCTTATCAAACGCTGGCCAGGAAGCGGAAAAAAAGCGAAGGCGGCAAACCTCCGCGGTCTTTCCATGGCCGTTCCGTGGCCTTTCCGTGGCCATTCTGGAGGAGGCAGAGGCGGCGGCAGCGGGGGTTCCCTCCTGCACCTCGCCCTCCCTCCGACACTTGCCAGGCCTCCAGCCAGCCAAGACACCGGCTGAGAGGCAGCTCTGGCCACGGAGGAGGCGGCGGCGGAGGCTCCCTTCCGCACCTCGCCCTCCCTCCGACACTTGCCAGGCCTCCAGCCAGCCAAGACACCGGCTGAGAGGCGGCTCTGGCCACGGAGGAGGCGGCGGCGGAGGCTCCCTCCCGCACCTCGCCCTCCCTCCGACACTTGCCAGGCCTCCAGCCAGCCCAAAGCACTGGCTGAGGAGAGGCGGCTCTGGCCACGGAGGAGGCGGCGGCGGAGGCTCCCTCCCGCACCTCGCCCTCCCTCCGACACTTGCCAGGCCTCCAGCCAGCCCAAAGCACTGGCTGAGGAGAGGCGGCTCTGGCCGTGGAGGAGGCAGAGGCGGCGGCTCCCTTCCGCATCTCGCCCTCCTCCCAGCTGTACTTCCCCAAAAAACCGAATGTCAAAAGATCCCCTTTGACTTCGGTTCAGGGGGAGAAAAAACGTTTTAGCTTTGGATTGCCTTCAGATATTGTGTGGACACAAGGAAAGGAAAAACGTTTTAGCTTTGGATTGCCTTTGGATATGTGTGGACACAAGGTAAGGAAAAACGTTTTAGCTTTGGATTGCCTTTGGATATTTTCTGCTTGGGACCCCGTGGGATAAGGTCCTTAGAAGAAGCACAAACACTGCAAGGTTCTTTCCAATTTCCCTCCCATTTTTCCCCAGAAAGAAATAATATGATGGAATTCAGATATATAAGGAAACTCACAGAGGATCCTCAAATTTTGCCTAATGTTTGCTGACAGAAATAAACTCAAACATACAACCTCACAAGGAATCATATAGCAAGATTACAATCAGTATCTTCCCTGCCGTCATGTGAGGAGGATGAGACCCTTTTGAAAAACAAGCCTTTTGACTTGTGCCAAATGCAGCTAAAGGAAAAAATATTCTGTGCAATGAGGCTGAAATGTGATTCTAGGCCACCAGATTCTTATATCAGCCTTTTTTGTGTGTGTCAAACATTTCTCTCCTTCCTCCACCCCTCTCCGCAATTTGAACATCCCTTAATCCTGCCAGGGAGATATCAGTAGGAGTTGGTATATCAGAATTTTATGAAGTGAGGCAATGTATTTGAATTAAATTTCCAATATGTAACTGTGTTTGAATGAAGCAGTTGATGAAAATTCACAATATCTCTATATATCTATTTATCCAGTGGTGTTCCTAACATTGGTGTCACCCAGTGCAGATGCCTGGCAGTGTTGTGTGTGTGTCTGTGGTGTGTGTGTGTGCGCGTGTGCCATCCATCCATCCAACTGCCCATCAGGGCTGTGAGGAGAGGGGCATGGCTGGGCAAGTGCTGAGCAGGCAGGCAGGCAAGGGTTCCCCAAGCTTCAGGCACTGCCAACCTACATCAGTGTCTACTGTTGGGCCCTGAGGAGCAACAGTTTCAGGCAGCCCCACTGCGCAATGTGGTGAAACTTTGGGGACCCATTTCCCTTGGGTGGGGCGCTCTGGCTGGAACACAGTCCTTATGGCCAGTTGCAGACCAGCAGGCAAGCTGTCACCCCACGAAAGAGCCCCCTGCAGCTGGTAGGCAGCAGACTGGGAGACTGGCTAGGCAGGCAGGCAGGCAAGGGAGGGTGGGGTGGGGTGGGGAGCACATGGCTGGGAGCACACACTCCAGCTTCCCACAGATTCCAAAGTGGTCTCTTTGGGAGCCCTTGCTGGCTGGAGGGCAAAGACCCCTGCTTGCTTGCCACCTACCTTGTCCTCCTTCCCTCCCTCCTGCTGGCCCTGTGGCATAAAGGTGCCCCTGCTCCAATGCTGCACCCCAATGAGGCTGCCCATTTGGGCCTCCTGAGATGCCAGATTTGGGGGCAGTGCCAGCTGACAGAGGGGCCCTAAGAGATGGCTCTGAACTGGACCAGCAGGCACACTTCCTGGGCTGGTGGGGTAGGTACTGTACTGATGATGGCATAGGCACTGGGGTGAAGGATGCTTGATGGGGCAGGGGTTCCCATCAGTGCAGAGGACCGCCTCCCCCTGCAAGCATGGAGAGAGACATGGAGAGAGACACACTTGGAGGCATTCACATAACCAGCCCCTGACCTGCCACAACTTGGTGGGGATGGAGGCTTCTGGGGGACGCTGGACCACCCCACCCAGCTGGCTCTGGCATTAAGTGTGGCATCAGGGAAGGCAGGTGAGACATGCTTTGGCTGGCTGAGGAAAGCCAGCCAAAGCACCAGGTGTAGGTGGGAAGGGTGCATGCATGTGCACACTCACCCCTCCGTCCCCCGCACTGGGCCCATGGCAGCAGAGAAGTGGTGGGGCCTGAGTTCCCCCTGCAGTAGCAGAATGGACCAACTGGGTGTCACTTCCCTCTATGGTGTCACCTGGTGTGGTTCGAACACCCTGCACACACGCACACACACACACACACACACACACGACACCACTCTATCTATCTATCTATCTATCTATCTAGCTATCTATCTATCTATCTATCTATTTTTCCATCCGATGATACTGTTAGTAGAACCAAACTGATACTGTTAGTAGAACCAAAGATAATCCTATTTCTTAGCTCTATATTATGGATCTACAGTAGAGGTGGATGGAATTGTTTTGAGGATCCAAAGAGTCCATTGCTATGTCTTTGGTTATGCATGTTTTTTTTTTTATTAAAAGTGATTCCCACTGAGTTTAGTCACAAAGGGCCTTTACAGACTGCAGAAATAATCCAGCTTGAAGTCACTTTAACTGCCCTGGCTTAATGCTAGGGAATTATGGGAACTGTAGTTTTTCTGAGATACTGAGCCTGCTCTGTCAAAGAGCTCTGGTTCCAATAAACTACAGTTGCCATGATTCCCTAGCACTGAGCCAGGGCAGTTAAAGTGGTTTCAAGCTGGAATATTTCTGGCAGTCTGTAAAGGCCCAAACATGGCTCAGTAAGATTACACAAGACCGTTGAAGAAATAAGCCACACTTACAACAGTGAAGCTTATTTCTGAGTAAGCATGCATAGAATTGCACTGCATAACTGAGAATACTTATGTGCAAATAAATAGTATTGAAAACAATAGGCTCCATTAATCAGGTTTAGGTTTAGCCTGCCTGCCTGCAATCCTAAACTCGCTATTCCCTAGGGAATAAGACTTCCTGCAAAAAGATATTTATACACTTCATGCATATTAAGCTCTGTATCACACAGGCTGGTGTGTGGGTTTGTTGCTACAACAATATCCTTATTATCTCCTATGTATATAATACCTTATGTATATCTCCTATGTATATAATTTGTGGATACTGCCTTGTTTAAATAATAATGCCTTCATGAGGAGTAGTAACTCAGGTTACAAAGTTTATATGCCTTAAAAAACAACTCCATCAAATACTCTTGCCACCATATTCTCTTGTTTTCTTCACCCTGCCCCTGTTCCTTTAGATATGTTTGGTCATGGGTCGATGCAATATGCTTTTCTCACATTGGTCTGGATATGTGTAAACTTGTTGCATGAATCCTAGTTTTCCTCTCCCCAGACTCAAATCTAGATCCAACTCACTGTAGCTCAGAATATGTGGGGCTGTTCTCCAACCCAGCCTCAGATCTAGATGAAACATCATTTAATCCAAGCAAATAAAACACTGTATTTTCTGGCATTTATGACTACTTTTTAACCCAGGAAAATCTTCTCCAACCTCAGGGGTCATCTTATACACCTCCAACCTCAGGGGTCATCTTATACAGGTGGTGGAGGAGGAAGAAGGGGTGGCGCAGCGCAAGACGGGAGGAGGAGAAAGGGAGGAAGGCCAAGTTAGAGGAGGAGGACAGGAGCAAGGGGTGCCGTGGTGTGGCATGAAGCAGGAGAAGGAAGCAGCAGCGGATAAGAGGTGAACCCCTATCCTGAGGTTTTCTTGGCAAGACTGGTTCAGAGGAGGTTTGCCATTGCCGTCCCCTGAGGCTGAGAGTGTGTGACTTGTCCAAGTTCACCCAGTGGGTTTCATGGTAGAGTGGGGAATCAAACCCAGGTCTCCAGAGTGGTAGTCCAACACTCAAACCACTACACCATGCTGGCTCCTATTCCCATGTACTACCTATGTACCAATGCAGACTTTTTTGTTGTTCTTGTGTGTCTTCAAGTCCTTCCCCACTTATGGCGACCCGAAGGCAACCTTATCATGGGGTTTTCTTGGCATGTTTCTTCAAATGGGGGATGCCATTACCATCCTCTGAGGCTGAGTGTGTGTGACATGCCAGGGTCACTTACTTGGCTGCAAATTGTACATACTCCAGAATGCATCACCTAGTATATTTGCACTCCTTCCCCCCAACACTTTCTCATTTTCCCCCCGTTGGAAGAGGGGTCATCTTATAAGGCGAGTATATCCCAAACTCTATATTTTAACTGGAAAATGTAAGGGTCATCTTATACGCCCAGTCGTCTTATACGCCAGAAAATACGGGTAATATAAAAACTAAAAACAAAACAAACAAAAAAAAAACCCAGAAACTGATTGTGTTTTCAATACAATCCATCTCCTGATTTCTATGAGTTTTCAAGCTCCCTCTCATACCCTCCAACTTACCCATTTGGCAGGGACAGTCCTAATTAATCCTCTGTTGGCCCACTTTTTCAGATGCTTTTAAAATATCCTGGTTTCTTTCCCACTCTCCTCCTTTGTCCTCAGCTTATTTTAACTGCTTCAGAATAGGTTCACACTCAGTTAACACAGTAGGGAGTGAAAAGAGGAGAGTGGAATCCTGCCCTTCACAGATTGTTGTTGTTGTAAGTTGCCTTCAAGTCAGTTCTGACTCATGGTGACCCTGTGGATGAGACGTCTCCAAGAATCCCTATCTTCCACTGCCTTGCCCAGATCCTGCAAGCTCTTCACCATAACCCCCTGATTGAGTCTATCCTTCTGGTTTGTGGTCTTCCTCTCTTTCTTCTACCCTCTACCTTTCCTAGCGTTATTGCTTTTTCTAATGATTCGTGCCTTCTCCTTATCTGGCCAAAGTATGATAGTATCAACTTGATCATCTTTGCTTCCAAGGACAGCTCTGGTCTGAACTGTTCAAGAACCCATTTGTTTGTCTTCTTGGCTGTCCATGGTATCCTAAGTACTCTTCTCCAGCACCAGATTTCAAATGAGTTGATTTTCTTTCTGTCTGCCTCCTTCACTGTCCAGCTCTTGCATGTGTACATGGTAATTGGGAATACAATGGTCTGAATGATTCTGACTTTAGTGCTCAGTTATATGTCTTTGCTCTTCCGTATCTTTTCCAGTTCTTTCATAGCTGCCCTTCCCATTCCTGGTCTTGTTCTTATTTCTTGACTGTAGTCTCCATTCTGGTCAATCTTTGATCCTAGATATGGGAATTCTTTAACTTCACAGATAGCTCAGGCAAAAGCTAACTGCTAAAGCTTCTCCCTGCTTGTATGTTCTTATTCTTTAATAACTTTTGTGATTTTTTTTTTTTTTGTATGTGTATGTGTACTTTGTACGTGGCTGGCAACACATGCCCCAGGTTTTATCTGTGAAATGTTGGAAGGTATACCCTTCCACTGGCCTGAATGCATACCTGCCTCCCACCACCGTAGGGAGCATCCTGCACTCCATGCATCTAAGGAAGTAGTCCAAGTCTATGAAGGCTTATGCTATGCCCTTTTCTCCATTCATCTCAATGGGGCTAAAAGATCCCTATGCATACTGATATTCCAGACTAACATGGCTATGTTTCTGAATCCTTCATCCTGCGCTTCCAAGCCCAGCTCTCATAGGAAAGTGGCAGACTTCTTTCTTCCAACTCTTACTGGCATATAATGCTGGCACTACAATGCGAATGAATCAGAATGAACAGGTACTAGGAAACATGGCACATACTTTATTGCCTTTCAATTGCAGCACTTTTAAGTGCATTTACTTATTACATTTATGTTCTGCCTGCACTCAGGGTGGAATATATTGTTCTCTGCCTCTCCCTTTTAATCTGACAACAAATCTTCTCAGGCTAAGAAAAAAATTAAGATCATCCAATAAGTTTTGGGCATCACTGGGATTTGAAACTGGATCTCCCAAGCTCAAAGTAACCACTAATCTGTACTGTTGGTAGCAGAAATAGTAATAATTCTTCCACATTGTGGGGAATCTGTGTTTGTGCAAGGTTCTGAAGTGTTGGCAAAATGACAACTTGTACAAATCTTATTGATTTACATGATCATTATTGAGTAAGTAATTAGAACAGTGCATTATTAGGAGTTTCATTGAGCTTTCCATGATCAACATAAATAGATTTTATTGACCAGACTAGGTAATAAACCAAATGAGAATGATGGATGTGGAGAGTGCCAGTTCGTGTAAGGTGATAATGGAAAGAGGTGAAAAATAATTATAATAATTATGTTCTGGATTTGCTTGTTTTGTAAGATGGAAAGAGCAGTTGAGTAGAAATTTTACCAATGAAAAACACTCCAGTGCTAATCATTTCTACTGAATAATGAAAGGGAGATTACAAGCAATAATTATAATGCCAGCATTCATGTTGGGATTTTAGTTTATAGGCAATGTAACTTCAAAGCCAACACACACACACACAGACACAATGAAGAGATGCACGATTCATGTAAGAGCCAGTGTGGCATATTATTTAAGAGTGCTGGATTATGATCAGGGAAGCCCGGGTTCAAATCCTTACTCAGAGAAGCAGCTTAGTTCACAACCCCGAGCCTCTCTGGACTCGTCTACACCAGCCAGAATACTCTGGGCTATTCCTGGAGCATTCTGGCCCTGTATTTTCCATGCTACTGCAAGGGGAATTTCCTGTTGCATTCTGCAGTGAGACCAGGCAGCTGACTACATACATGTCCTGCCGTGCTGCCAGCTGCGGTTGCTTCTGGCCCAAGTCACTCCCTCTCACTCCATCTTTAATTTGGCCTGGTGCAGGGATTGTACAACTCCCTTGCTCCAATGGCTGGCTGGCTGTTTCCAGGCTCTATTCAAAGTACAGGTTAAAACTCTCTATAGGTTAGGTCCAGACTATCCAGTAACAGATTGTATCTCTCCATATGAGTCAAGTGCTGAGATCTTCAGGAGAGACCCTCTGGACCTTATCACACGCGGGGCTCAAAGCGGCAAGAAAGCGATATAAGAATCAATCCAGAACTATACCGGTAGAAACCCCACAATACGGAAATGGCTATCAGACGCAACTAGCATCATCGCGCAATTAACGAAAGCGCGATGAAGTGCCCCCCAGGAACTGTATTTGCTGTTCGCACACAAGTGAGAAGATCCTGTACAGAACCCAGCAAGGATGCTCTTGCACATGTGCAGAAACAGGACAGCCGCGGCTGTCAAACACACCCCTTCCCAAGCCGGCTATCCCCCAAACCCCTTCCCAAGCCGGCACAGGGTCCGTGCTCCGAGGAGAAGTCCTCAGAGAGTGGACTTTTCCTCGGAGCGCGGACCCTGTGCCAGCTTGGGAAGGTGTGTGTGTGTGTGTGTGTGTGACAGCCGGCTGCCACACACACACACCCCTTCCCAAGCCGGCACAGGGTCCGCGCTCCAAGCAGAAGTCCTCAGAGAGGCGCCTCTCTGAGGACTTCTTCTCGGAGCCCAGGCCCCGCGCAGGCTTGGGAAGGTGTGTGTGTGTGTGTGTGTGACAGCCGGCTGTCACATACACACACACCTTCCCAAGCCTTGCGCTCCATGGGAAAACGTCCCCAGAGAGGTCCCTCTCTGGGGACGTCTTCCCTGGAGCGGAGGACCCGCGCGGGCCTTGCGCTCCATGGGAAGACGTCCCCAGAGAGGTCTCTGGGGACGTTTTCCCATGGAGCGCAAGGCCTGCGTGGGTCCTCCGCTCCAGGGAAGATGTCCCCAGAGAGGGACCTCTCTGGGGAAGTTTCTGGTGTTAGGTTTTGATGGGATATATAGTCATTGTTAAAATGTTGAAATGTAAAGATGTGTGTCTGTATTTTTCCATGTTGTGAAAATCTGTTTTCTGAGGCTAGAGTCGCAATTATCAGCCACAGGTGTGTTATAGTCTAAACAAGCTAGCTAACAAGCTGAAAGTATGTGAGAAACAGTTTTATTTACAAAAGAGGTTTTCATCAACAAGGGATGTTTTGGGAACTGCAGTCACATGGTGTAATATGGAAATTAAAGGTTGGGCTAACACACGTCATGTAACTTCAACCAATCAGTCTGTAAGGGCTACACCCAAAGGGGTGGAGAAATGTGGGCTGAGAGTTGTGATTCTGAAAAGTTTCTCACTTGTTCTTTAATCTTTAAGCTGAATGGACTAATTAAAACATATTTTTGCTGATGCTGAAGCTAGACTAACTTTAACCATGTAGCAGCTAAGCTTTGTTCCTGTTTAGCCATTCTGGCTAAAGTGAAGATGTTATTATTATTATTATTTGTTTTTGCTCATGCTGATTTTGCAATAAAGAAAGCTTGCATGAAGTTCTGGATTTCTTGGTGACTTGACTTCAAAGACTGTAAGCTGTATATTTATCATCAACACATTTTTCAACATCTGGGGACATTTTCCCATGGAGCGCAAGGCCCGCGCGGGTCCTCCACTCCAGGGAAGACGTCCCCAGAGAGGTCCCTCTCTGGGGACGTCTTCCCATGGAGCGCAAGGCCTGCGCAGGTCCTCCGCTCCAGGGAAGACGTGGCCAGAGAGGGACCTCTCTGGGGACATTTTCCCATGGAGCGCAAGGCTTGGGAAGGTGTGTGTGTGTGTGACAGCCGGCTGTCACACAGACACACACACACCCCTTCCCAAGCCTGCGCGGGGCCTGGGCTCCGAGGAGAAGTCCTCAGAGAGGCGCCTCTCTGAGGACTTCTGCTCGGAGCACGGACCCTGTGCCGGCTTGGGAAGGTGTGTGTGTGTGTGACAGCCGGATGTCACACACACCCCTTCCCAAGCCTGCGCGGGGCCTGGGCTCCAGGATACGTGTCTGGTGATCAGACATACGGCGAAAGCGCAATGATTGCGCTATCATTCCGGTCGCGCGATTGCAATTCCCCAAGAAACCGGCATTCAAAAGAACGGGGATGATGTCACATTGTGACGGGCTTCTGACGGGGTTCTGTGCGACGTCGTGTGAACACACGGAAAAATAAAGCGCAATAGGACGGGATTTAGTGTGGATTCTGTCTGCTTTAGACCCTGTGTGATAACGTCCTCTGTCAGGCTCACCACGTTTACAGTGTGGATGAATCTAGCTGCCTCAGAACCTGCTGGCCTTAAGCTATGGAACTGAGACCAAAAACCCTTCCTTGCTTTTCCTTCCATGAACACACAGATATTTAAAAAAAAAATAGGGCTTTTGGGAACTGATCATTTTTAAAGAAAGGGCTTTTAAGAGGGGACTCTTATTGTTTTAATTGTACTGTTCTGTAAACTTTTACAATTATATTAATTGTATGTTTTAAAATTGTTTTTAATGTTGCTAATTTAATTCCATTTTAACATTGGGTTTTTTTGTGTGAGTTAACTGTATTGTATTTATTTTAATCTGTAAACTACCTTGAGTAGTTTACTACGCCATGGTGGCTTTGCAGCATGGCATTGTGGTTTGAGTGCTGAAGTAGGACTCTGGAGATCAAGGATCGAATAAAGGCTCAGCCATGTAAACCCATTGGCTGACCTTGGTCAAGTCACACTCTCTCAGTCTCTGAGGATGGCAGTGGTAAACCCCTTGTGAACAAATCTTTCCAAGAAAACCTCATGATAAGGTCACCTTGAAGGTAAAAATATTCCCCATTGACAAGGTTGTTGTGTCCGACCATAGGGGGCAGTGCTCATCTCTGTCACTAAGTCAAAGAGCCAACATTGTCAGAGACTCCTCTGTGATCTTGTGGTCAGCACGATTGCACAGAATGCTGTTTACATTCCCACTGAAGTGGTACCTATTTATCTACTTGCATTTGCATGCTTTCAAACTGCTAGGTTGGCAGAAGATTGACTAGTGATAGGAGCTAACCCCATTATGCAGCACCCAGGCCTCGAACTGCCAACCTACCGATCTTGCAGTCAACAGAGTCAGCATCTTAACCACTTGAGCCACTGCATCCCATCACCTTAGGGTTGCCATAAGTTGGAAATGACTTGAAAGCATACAACAACAACAACAACAACAATCTGCCTTGATTTACCATTTTGTGAAAAAAGGTGGAATACAAATAGAGAGAGGATACAAATAGAGAAAGGAGGCAGTAAGAGAAGAGAAAAATCAAACATATTACAAATAGAAAAAGACAATGCACAAAGAAATGTGATAGATCATCCTTATATGTCACAGACCTCCCTTAAACACTGGTCTTTGCCACAGTACTGAATCGTTCTCCTCTAATATACTGATGTGGTGAGGTCAGAGTGATCGTGCATTAATAAAAAATGCATCAAATTATATGTAGGGGAGGGGAAACTTAAGCCAGACTGTAAAATGACTTTTCTCCAGATGCCAGTGTGGTTTGGAGGTCTTTTTCAATGAGCAATAAAGGAGGGGCATGCTTTGTTATATTGTTTTCTTCTCACTAATGCTGTCTTCCTAGAATGGTGAATGTCTGTAAGCAGGAAACAGAATGGCCAGAGTGGCCAAAGGAAGGAGGGATGGAGCAAGCAAAATGGACAGATACCTACATTCTGAGTGCATTATAAACACTGTGAAGTTGCTGCTCTAAAATCAAATGCAAGGAGATACAACAACAGATGTGGAAAGTGGAATCAGGAATAAACCAAACAAGTACATGAATTCATTGTGGCATGTATTGAGACTTCAACAAGAACTAAGAGCTTGCACTTCAATAATAATAATAATAATAATAATAATAATAATAATAATAATAATAATAAATAATTTTATTTTTATCCCGCCCCTCTGCTCATCACCGGGGCGGTGTACAACAAGTTAAAACAGTCAACAAGTTAAAACAATCCTTCATCCCAATCCCTAACCCTCCCACCCCCTTAAAACTAAATTAAACTGATGTAAGGTTAAAATAACAATTAAGACATTGTGAACATCTGGAAGATAATTTCATAATCACAAAAAGTCAACATGGGTTTCAGAGAAACAGGTCATGCCAGACAAATCTGATCTCTTTTTTTGATAAAATTACCAGCTTGGTAGATGAAGGGAATGCTGTGGATATAGTATATCTTGATTTCAGTAAGGCCTTTGACAAGGTTCCCCATGACATTCTTGCAAGCAAGTTGGTAAAATGTGGGCTAGACAAAGTAACTGTTACATGGATTTGTAATTGGTTATCTGGTCGAACACAAAGGGTGCTCAACAATGGCTCCTTTTCAACCTGGAAAGAAGTGACCAGTGGGGTGCCACAGGGCTCTGTCCTGGGCCCAGTGCTATTCAATATCTTTATTAATGACTTGGATGACGGTATTGGGGGCATAGTTATCAAATTTGCAGACGACACCAAATTAGGAGGAGTAGCTAATACCCCAGAGGACAGGATCAAAATTCAAAATGACTTGAGCAGACTAGAAAGTTGGGCCAAAGCTAACAAAATGAAATTCAACACAGAGAAATGTAAGTTACTGCACTTAGGGCGGAAAAACAAAAAGTACAGATATACGATGGGGGACACTTGGCTGAATGAGACTACGTGTGAAAGGGATCTAGGAATCCAGGTGGACCACAAGTTGAACATGAGTCAACAGTGCGATGCAGCAGCTAAAAAAGCCAATGCAATTTTAGGCTGCATCAGTAGAAGTATAGTGTCTAGATCAAGAGAAGTAATAGTGCCACTATATTCTGCTTTGGTCCGGCCTCACCTGGAATACTGTGTCCAGTTCTGGGCACCACAATTCAAAAAGGATGTGGAGAAACTGGAGCGTGTCCAAAGGAGGGCAACTAAAATGGTGAAGGGTCTGGAAAGCAAGCCCTATGAGGAACGACTTAGGGAGCTGGGGATGTTTAGCCTGGAGAAGAGAAGGCTGAGAGGTGATATGATAGCCGTGTTTAAATATTTGAAGGGATGTCATATCGAGGAGGGAACAAGCTTGTTTTCTGCTGCTCCAGAGACTAGGACCCGAAACAATGGATGCAAGCTGCAAGAAAAGAGATTCCACCTCAACATTAGGAGGAACTTCCTGACAGTAAGGGCGGTTCGACAGTGGAACACACTCCCTCGGAGAGTAGTGGAGTCTCCTTCCTTGGAGGTCTTTAAGCAGAGGCTGGATGGCCATCTGTCGGGGATGCTTTGATTGGGAGTTCCTGCATGGCAGGGGGTTGGACTGGATGGCCCTTGTGGTCTCTTCCAACTCTATGATTCTATGATTCTATGATTCTAAGACAAACATAAATACAATAAAATGCATTAAATTATCATCCAATGTAAACATATAGCAATCTATTAAACTCCAATATTTTAGATTATATCAATCCCATAAAATGTGATGATTTGCCATTTTGGCTGGGTCTGGTCATAGCCCAAAACATATGCAGGGCACTAGTTTGCCTACCTCTGCTTTAGAAGCAGGAATTGGAAGCGATTCATCAATTGGGCAAATTTCTTTATACAGTCCCTTGTTTCTCTGCAGTGGTCAGATATCAACAGACAAGGAATGAATTTATACCACCTATTTTGTTACCATTCATGTGTCCTTAACTGAACAGCTAGGCCATGAAGTCACAGCCAACAACTGTAAATATATCCATTAGCATATGGTGGGTGATAGAAAAAAGTGCAAAATACACCTGCTGTTTGTGTGGGAAGCAAGAAAGGAAGGAATGGAAGAGAACAATCCTATTTTAGGAATACAATTAATGTTGGAGTAAACCAGGGGTAGGCAACCTAAGGCCTGGGGGCCAGATGCGCCCCCCCGAGGCCTTTGGACTGGCCCCAGGCCAGTCCTGCCACCACCACCGCCCCCGTTGCCGCGTGCCATGATGATATTGATTATTGTTGTTATTACTTGTTCTTGGGGCTTTCTTGGCAAAATCTCCACAGGGGTTTTGCCATGGCTTTTCTGGGGCTGAGAGAGTGTGCATGCATATTTTTTATTTATTTTATTTTTATTTATTTATTTATTTAGTTAGTTATTTTTGGTGCTTCAGCCCCCAATTGTCTGAGGGACAGCAACCCGGCCCCTGGCTCAAAAAGGTTGCCTACCCCTGGAGTAAACAATACTCAAAGCCAGTGTAATGTTTGAACGTTGGACTATGACTTTGGAGACCAGGCTTAGATTCCCTGCTCAGTCATGAAAAACCACTTAGAAAAGTGACACCCTCTCAAGCCTCCTCCAAACAAATCTTGCCAAGAAAATCCCATGAAAATTTCGCCTTAGGGTTGCCATAAACAACGTGAAGGCATGAAACAACAACAAAACAATACTTGTTTCCTTAAACTACCCTATAAACAAAATGTGTGTTGCTGCAGAAGCTGCGGATCGGGGCCGAGGTATCCCCACACTCCACACCTCGGCCCCGCGGCGCAGCTTCGCTGCCCCTGAAAGGAGTGCTAAAATAGCTCTCCTTCCACAAATCGCTGAAGGTGCACCACAAAAGGCTGCCGGCACACTTTCGGCGGCTTTTCCGCTGCAGCGCGTGCGGACGCTGCAGCGGAAAAGCATCCTCGGAGTGCCGGCCGTGCGGAGGGCCGGCTGCTCCGAGGACGTTTTGGGGAAGGGGTTGGGGCGCCCAGCGTGTGGCTTCCCCTCCCTTTCCTTGCTTTGAAGATGGCGCTTTGCGTCATCTGCTTAGCCCCTTAATTAGAACCGAAAGGCTTTAATAAAAAGCCATTTTTCCCATTGGCCCAGGAATGACACCAGCCAATTGCCCAGGCCTTTCAGGGGAGGATATTCCACTATCAGGGTGCTGCAACAGAGTAGGTCCTCTTCCATGTCTTCCCACAGCATATTGTCTCTTCTAGTGTTCTCTTTTTATTTGAATGTTTTCACATCAGAGTGTATACAGTGGACCTTTGACATCCACTGGGGTTTGGTTCCAGGAGCTCCCGTGGATACCAAAATCCATAGATACTCCCATTCTATACAATGATGTAGAAAAAATGGTGTCCCTTATATAAAATAGCAAAAATCAAGATTTGCTTTTTGAAATTATTTTTTGGGTGGAGGATATTTTCAAGCTGTGGATAGTGGAATTCATGGAAATTGATGGTTGACTGTGTATGCATATGTTTGCATTAGAAACATGCTTCTTTAAATTCTTCTTATTCCTTCAGGGGGAATGAATTTTGGTATTTTGATCGTGAAAGAGTGGTATTTTGGTACTTGTTCCCCTACCAGTATATATATATATATATATGCCAAAAAGCAAACCTTGATTTTGCTATTTTATATGAGGGACAGCATCTTATTACACCACTGTATTTAATGTGACTTGACCATCCACAGATTTTGGAATCCAAGAGGGCTCCTGGAACCAAAGCCCAGTAAATACTGAGGGCTTACTGCAACATTATCTATAACCCTCAAATGTCTCTAATCTCACTGACACATTTGTACTCCCTTCAAAATTCCTAGATATTGCAGTTTCTCCACAATGCAGCATAGTGTCAGAACCAGTAGACTAGGTTCCCAATAATCAAGAAAACACTGTAGTGTGATAGAAAGCAAAATACTTTTATACCGGACATTGAGACAGAAGTCACGAGTAAAGTTTTTGGCAGAACTGAAAATTCCAGTCCCAACCATAGTTAAACATGTAAGTTATCCAGCCCCCCTTCCTGGCTGTTGGCGCTTGGCCTTTCATCCTGATCAAAGCAAATGCTAATGGTCCTTTCTTCCTCCACATACTAGAATTGCTATAGGAAGGATGGAGTCATAAAACTGTAAACCCCCTTCACTCTGTTTACCATTTGCCCCCCTGCTATTTCCAATACACAGGACCCATACATGATTCTTGCAAACATTTCAGTATCCAGTGCACTTCCATATTTGATACATACACCCTTCTCAACAAACCACACCAATCATGGCAGAATCATGCCCAGGGATTCTGACACAAGGGCAGTTTGAGAGATGACAGTTTTCTTTCCAAGTACTAACCAGATTTAGCTCCCTGCTTAGCTTCCAATATCAGATGGAATCAGGTGCTTTTAGGGTATATATACGAAATGGAATGAAGATACTATACACTCACAGACTCAGTTGAAATTAAGTAAGTGCTAACTTAACCAAGTTCACATTTATTCAATAGGATTAGCCTAGTTGCTTCCAACAATTGGATTAATGCACTCAAGTGTACCTAGGATATCTTTGTTTTCAAATCTACAGATGCATACCTGATATACTTGCATTTATGTTCAGTATGTTCATTGTACTACAAATATAATTCTCTTTGTAGAGTTACTTGAAAAGCATCAACTGTTTATTGTACCAAAAATTCCTCTGATTTAAGGAGAAAACCTGTATAGACCTTTCCAGATTTTTGCAAATACCTAGTTTAAGCCTGCTAAATTACACTTTAAGGCTCTTCGATATAACACTCGTCTCCTAAACCCTTTGGAAAGCTTGATAATAGGCCTATGTCAGAAAACTATGCCCAGTCCACAGAGGCTGCAAATCTTCCCAAGGAGAAATCAGATCAACACAGGGTCTTTCAGTCTAGAAATGATACTGTTCAAATTGCATTTGAAAAGAGCATAGGGGATTGCCATAAGCTCAGAAGGGCACGTGACAGGAGGAGAGTACAGCAAAGGATAAGCAGGTCAGTATTATGGAGAGAGAGAGAGAAAAAAGTTATCTACAAAATCCAACATTTTTCTGGAAAGAAAGTAAAATAATAACAGTGCATGGTGGACAGACCTAAAATGTCTGGTATTAGAATACCAGACATTTTAACTATTTTAGCTGTGTTTCTAATTTAATCCTTTTTTAGAGGGTGGGTAAACTATTTATCATGTTTGTCTGTTGTGGGGACTGTATTTACTTATGCTAACAATGGAAGCCGCCTTGATTGCCATGGCAAAAGGCAAGGGGTACAAAAATAAAGTTTATTATTATTATTATTATTATTATTATTATTATTATTACTTTTCCAGAGGAAACAAACCTATTTGATTTCATCTTGGCATTAAACTGATGACTTGTAGTCAAACTACTTTAACAGTTGACAAATGTACACAGGGTAAAATTCATGAGCAGTCACAATATGAAATGCTTACACACACACACACACACAAACTTTAAAAGTCCTGATGGGAACTTGAAGATAATCCTCTGCAAGGACAGAATGAACCCAAAAATTTCTGGACTTCATCTGAATTTTATTTCTGGAGAGCCACTAGCTGTTCGTCTTTGGAAAATTTACTTTTGAGACAAAACTTCCAAAATCTCCATGTCAACATGCTCAGTGTTCAGGCTGGTTGCACAGGAAATTCTAATATTCCAAAAAAGTAATTTTCCCAAGCTGTGTCCTATGCAACTAGATGAAATGCTGAACCCAGAACCCTGTAGAAATTCTGAGGATGAGCAGGTATAACACTCTGATGAGTTAGCTGAAAGTCTCATATTTTCTAAGGAGCCCATTGGCTCCTTATTATTTTATTTGTTTGTTTATTTATTTGATTTCTATCATGCCTTTCTCCCCGAAAGGGACCCAAGGGGCTCATAAATAAAAAAATTAAAAACATATTACAATAAAACAATTAAAAATATATCTAAAACAATATACAATTACAGACATTAAAACCACACTAAAACTATAATACCTACCCTATATAACAAACACCCAAGCCACCCCATGATTATACATCAAAATCCTGTCTTATACATCAAAAGCCATTTTTTTCTTGCCAACAAAAGGAAAGCAGGGAGGGGGGCAGCCCTGCTTCTCATGGAAGGGCATTCCAGAGGGCAGGAGCAGCCACCGAGAGGGTTCTCTCATGTCCTCACCAGCTGAGCCTGCGATCTTGGTGGGACCGAGAGAAAGCCTTCTGCTGCAGATCTTAGGGGTCTCACAGGTTCGTATGGGGATATATGGTCTCTCAAATAATCTGGACCTAAGCCATGTAGGGCTTTATAAGTCATAAACAACACTTTGAATTGTGCCCGGAAACGAACTGATAGCCAGTGAAGCTGTTTCAGCAAGGGAGTTATATGGTCCCTATAACTGGCCCCAGTCAGCATTCTGGCTGCAGCGTTTTGCACATGCTGAAGTTTCTGAACAGCTTCCAAAGGCAGCCCCACGTAGAGTGTGTTACAGTAGTCCAAATGGGATGTAATGTGTCACTATAGCCAGATCTGATATTTCAAGGAATGGGCGCAGTTGGCGCACAAGTTTTAACTGTGCAAATGCACTCCTGGCCACTGCTGAAACCTGGGCATCCAGGCTCAGAGTTGAGTCCAGGAGCACATCCAAGCTGTGAGTGTGAGATTTCAAGGGGATTATAACCCCATCCAGCACAGGCAACATCCCTATTCTGTCTTAATCCAGAATATTAACCCATTAATATTCTGTTTTACTGTGTTATGGGTAGAGAGCATAAAAATCTGGTGTATATAGCACTTAGTCCTTAATATCACAGATGGCATTTGTGGTTTCATCACATTCTCTTTTTATGATTATCGGTCTTACAGCTGTTTTATCTGGTTCTAGTGTCATTATTTGCTTTATGGAAGAATAAATACACATGAAAATGTGCAAAATGTGAGCAAGATGTATAAAGAAGAAAATACTCAGGTTTCTTGTACATGGATTGAGATGAATTTTCTGTCCATAACATTTTCCCCCATTTTTAAAAAATGTATCCTTAAAAGGGGGACATCCCCATGACTTTCTTTTGGTGGATTTCCTGGCTTCTTTGGAGTCATTTATCTCTGCTTGTAAGCTGAGGCTCTGTTTATTGGGCCAACATTTCAGACTTCATTGGTTTCTCTGTCATAATTTTTGCCTATCGTGGTATTCATAATACTCTTTTGGGAAAGTTAGTAATATGCAAATTCAATTAAATTATGTGTTCTTCCACATATCTTTGGGCCATTCCTACAATAATTAAATTAAAGTATTTAGAACAAAAAAAAATAATTCTACACAAGAGGCAGAGGAATATGGAAGCCAGTTGGAACTGTGTGGTTGTGATAAACTCATCCAAGGCATGAATATCAACATTCTGCCTGTCAGCTTAGTCACAATCATCTGAAGCAACATAAGACCCTTCATTTTCACAAACTGTTTCAGCCAAAATGAGTCTTCCTTTTGATAGCAACAGCAAGAGGATGTGTGTGTGTGCATCTGTAGAGGGGGAATTGAATTGAGTGGATACCTGAAGTTAAATTTCCAGAAAGGTTCTTGCTGGTTGGGCCTAAAGACCTTACTAGGTTAGGAGAGAGAGTGAAAGAGAGTGGAAATAAGGAATCACACAATCAGAATTAGAGTTGGATGAGATCCCAAGGGGCATCTAATCCAACCCTCTGCCATATTAGAATACACAACTAAAGTACTTCTGAAAGATGCCCATCCAACCTCTGTTTAAAGACTTCCAAAGACTACCTTCCCAGACAGTCTTATTCCATTCTGAAACTACTCTTATGTTTTTTTTAAAGTTCTTCTTATATATTTAGATGGAATCTCTTCTCTTGCCATTTGAATTCATTAGTTTATAGACTAGTCTCTGGAGCAGCAGAAAATAAGCTTGCTTCACCAGTTGTTATTATAAATAATACATGCTGCATTGCTTTACTTTGTAAAGACTTTCTTAAATTATACATTTACAATAAAAAAAAACCATTTAGAAAAGACCCCTCCCCCAAACCTTCAAAATTCCCCCATATAGTCCCTCACAATTTTTAAAAAAATTAATAACATGATTGGTTATACTAACAAAAAAGGTAACAAGTTAACACATGACTGCACAAAAATAACATTATCTTCCAAAGTAATGTGATACAGGTAGTGTCATTCAACATGTTACTTTCCTCAAAAGTAGAGATTGAAATAATTTTTAAAAAATAATAATGTTTTTTAAAAATAAATAAATAAACTGTGTCTGTACTTTTGGGAAACCCTGGCAAGGTAAATCCTAGAAGGACAAGAATATGCATGTGGTATTGTTGGGAGGAAAACAATATTTTATGCACAGAAAACAGTATTTATTCACAAAATCTTGACAATGACAATCCTGGAGGTATGTGAATTTTGTACAGAATAATAAGTCCTAAATGGTGATGAATCTTCACTCTGCACAAAATTTGCCCATAGAATTTTTAACTCACATGTGGATTTTACGTAGGATAAATCTCCAATTACAGCATTTTCTGCACCAGAAATAGCATTTTCAGGACAGAAAATATTATTTCTGTGCAGAAATATTATGTTCTGCACAGAAAATCCTGTCTTCTCATATAAAGATACTACATGCAAATTTTGCACAGAATAAAATCAAACTGGACATATTTCCAAAAACTGCAAAGTGCGTAGAAAACTTTTTAAATTATTTGTTGCTTCCTTCAAGAATGAAATTAAAGAATAATTATACCCCTACACAAAAGTAAACTGTGGGTTGTGTTTAGTTGTAGTTAAAGTAAATCAACCAAAATAAATTAGCCACAGTTAACTTAGGTCCTATTCATTTTACCCTACATGCACCTCAATGTTTTGGAACATTCTGGGAAAGGAAAATGTCATTTGCCAGGAAACCTTCTCATTCAAGAGAAAATAGGCCTCTCCTCCCAAATAAGTGATAAATGGATACAAGTGTGGCTTTAAAGACCTACCAGCCATGTAGGTTGGGAATTTTTTTTATTATTATTTTTTTGGAGTTACAGTTCAAAAAATTATTTTTCCTAGCTTCAGAATAAGCCAGAGGCCAGCCTATCCTAATACTACTAATAATATTTCTTTCTTAGAAAATGAAAATGGGAATGCATTAATTCCATTCTGCTCATTTTTTTCCATTTGTTTTGAAATGAATGCAGATCGCTAATTACACTATCACTATATTCATCAAGAAATTTATAATGCTATTTCTCCCTCCACAAGGAGTTGTCAAAACAAATGTACTGAACCTGTTTGGGTGGGCTGGATGGGTTTCAACACCTTCTGTATCTTTAAATTTCAAGTAATCTTGCAGCTGACACATTGCCCCACTGAGGTGACTGTCATCAGCCTTGATCACTCACACCCTCCATATATTTTACCTTATGTTTCACATGACTCATGACCTCAAACAAGCTGAGTGAGTATATGGGAACTGTAGTCCAAAATATCTGGAGATCATGAGGGTGCCTACCCCACTTCTGGACCATAAAACTAGAGTTATAGGTGAATAAAGCCTCTGAAACAATTGGAGGGTTTTGTTCTTTTTGCCAAGCCTTTAGGAAATTTAAAAAAAGCCACATTATATGGTAGGGTCATTCAGTTTTCACAGAGGTTGGATAGAAATTAATGCTTTCCAGCAAATTATACAGCAAAACCCAAATTAGCCATATAACTCCATAAACTTTATCTTCATAAAGCAATCATGGCAGATACCCCTTGTGTAAATCAAAATAAAAAAAGCAATTTGGAAAGAAAGAATAAAACAAGCATAAACTATAAGTGCATCTTTAACTTTTCCTCAGAATTCTATTTTCATCTGTTTTGATTATTTTCTTAAATAGCAGGAGTAGCTCTAAACACCATTTAAATGAATAGTTAACAAAATGGCTCCAGAGGTCAACATAAAGTATTTCTACCAGTCAGCTAACAATGGAGAGCAGTTTGCCTAAAAGAAAGGGTGAAAAAAGAGAAACACAACTTAACAAAATGTTGCCCAGTCAACAGCTAATCTCCAATATGATCTGAAAGAAAGAAGATGTGGTTTAGTGGTGAGAATGCTGGACCAGAATGTCCCATAGATCAGGTCCCATAGAATCATAAATAGCATTCACTGGGAGGGCTTCTTCATAGGGTTGTTCTGCAGATGAAGTGAGGAAGAAGAGAAGAATCACATCATCCATCCTGAACTCATTAGAGAAAAGGCAATTTAGGAATAAATAAATGGTTGTATCAGGATCTTTTTACCCATAGCATTGCACCCAAATGATAATTTGACAATGACACTGTTTGTTAAACTAGGAAAGAGAGAGAATGTGAGGACCCCAAGTTTAAAAATGGGCCCTTGGGATAAGGAATAATGCCTTGCACTGTGCACGAATGGCACAAGGACATATTGCCAAGATTATGCCCTTTTGATCTTTGTTAGGCTAGGGAACCATTAGTACACCTTTAAGGATGGGAACGAGGGAATGAGTGTTAAGGACCTGTCACTGCCATGTTTCTATCCATTTTCTTCTTAGTGGCATCTTGTATAGGAATGGGGAAATCTTAGATTTGACAGATCTTTTGGAGAGTCCAAAAGACTCCCTCAGTAACATACCATTAGCCATGCTGAAAGGGGCTATGAGAGTTGAAGTCCGAAACATCATGAGGACCAAAAATTCCTAGACCTGAACTAGTAACTAAATCAAAGTTTCATGCTCCAGAATAGCATTATGCCTTCCATAGTGTTATGAATCTTCTTTTTCCCCTTGCACATAAGAATGAAGAATTTCCAAAGTTTTCTCCACTCCAGTTGCAATTATAATAGGTTTCTACATATTTTGAAAAAAAAAATCACATTTCAGTTGTTGACCCCTCCCCCATGTTTCAGTGCCAGTGCCAGCCACTTTGGTATGTGTTCTCAGAGAAAGAAAGGGATCTCTTATTTCCTCATCACAAATTGGATTGCACAATTGTATCAGTATCTGAGGGATAAACTTCCAAAATTGAAACTTTATGCTATGATCCCCAAAGAAATGGTGGTTCTTAGGAAGATCATTGATTTAAACAAAGAAACAAACCTGGCACAGGACTTCATCAGACCTGCCACTTCACCATGGCCATTCCTGTCTTGTTTTGTGAAAAGAAGGATGGAGGGCTGAGACTGACTTTCAGGGACTAAATGCTGTGTACACCTCAGATAAATATCACATTCTTCTCATGAAAGACCTGTTGGCTCAATTGGCCACAGGCTGAGTCTTCACCAAATTGGATTTTAAGAGATGCTTACTTCTTTGTAAGAATTCTAAAGGTGGATGAATTTAGAAACATATTTAACTGTCCTCTGAGAGCCTTCAGGTACCTGGCTATGCCTTTTGAATTGTCTGGAGCCCTCAGAGTGTTCAAACACTTCATAAATGAGGTTTTTCATGAATTTTTACACAAAGGAATTTAATTTATTTAGATGATATATCAATCTACTCTCAAGACATGAAACACATGTAGATTTGGTGAGAAAGGTGTTGAAACACTTCTAGATAACCTACTGTTTGTAAAACTGTCCAAATGTGAATTTCACAGGTAAAAATTAAACTGTCTGAGATATCATACTCCATCAATGGCATTTAAATGGACCCAGAGAAAGTGTTCACAGTCCTGAATTGGAAGGCCCCAAAATGTGGCAGAAGCTGCAAAGATTCTTGAAGTCTGCAAATTTTTATAGGCAATGCATTCCCAATTTTGGTCATGTGACACTGCCATTGACTGATTTGTTAAAGATTGAAAAGAATGGGAAAACTACAATTTGTGTAGTAACTGATATGGTCTTTAGCAAGCTCATTTTATAGCATTTTATAGCACCATACCTACTGCTTAACAAACTGTTCATTCAGCATGTTACTGGGTGCACAAAGTGCTCAGTAATATTTTCTCCGATAAAGACACCCAGTTTACCTCTCAGTTCTGGGAAGCCTTTTTGAAACTACAAGCTATGAGCACTGCCCATCATCCCCAGACTGATGAGCAAATAGAAAGAATAAATTGAATTTTGGAACAATATTTACCATAGCATGTGTATTTTTAACAACTGAGTGGACTTGCTTCCATTTGCAAAAATGGCTTACAGCAATTCAGTGCACCAAAGTATTGGACATTCTCCCTATGAAGTGGTGTATGGGCACAAGCTTCATTCATTGCTGAGCCTTGAAGTCATGCAAATGGATCCCATCTCATTAGCAGTCTGGCTGCAAAAGAGTCCAACTGCTTGGCCTGCATTGAATCTAAACTGAACTATGCTAAAGACACAAAAATACGTGGCTAAGAAACAGAGTCCTAATTGGGAGTTTAAGGTGGAACAATCTGAGTACTTATCAACCAAATTCCTGTGGCACTAGCAGTGATCTAAGAAACTGGGCCTCATGTTTGTTGGATAAGTTGTGATTAAGAGACTAGTCAACAAAATAGCAGTGGAACTGATTTGCCAAAGAATTGCAAACATTTGCATCCCGTGTTTCATTTTAGCTTGTTCAAACCAGTGCTGAAGAGCACTGTGTGACATCTACCAGTGGCAACTCCACAGAAACACACATTCTGATTGATGAGGATTAACATGTTGAAGTGTCCAAGGTTCTGGACACTAGATTTCGCAGGAGGGAATTATGGCATTTTGTTCAGTGGAAAAACTTTCCTAGCAGAGAAAATGAGTGGGTGGAGAGTTTTATAGAGTAGGGAAATTTAGACATGTATTGACTTGGGCTCCATCATTCCCCATGTTTTGCAATGTTCCTACATGGCCATGGGTTAGACTGGATGGCTCCTGAGGTCTCTTCCATTCCATGATTATAAGCATGTTTTCCTTGCTCTCTAAATTTGGGATTTCTAGATTAACTTTCTATTAAAATTCTGAATTCTATTTAAATTCTGAATTCTAAATATACATGGTTTGTCAGAATTGTTTTTACTTTAAGTGTTGGGATGTGGTTTGGATTCCATCTAGCCTTCTGGACCACCACAATCATAATTATTTATCTTGTATTGAATAATTACATCCATATAACTCCCCTTTTGCCCAAAACAACACTCAAGATGGGCTAACACCAAAATCAAACAAGGTGTAATACAACTTTTTTTTTTAAAAAAAATATTGAAATACAATTAAAAACAAACTGATAAATTAAAAAAAACCAACATCCCTCTTTAATTCAAATCCAACTAGATGCTAACTGAATAAATACAGTTTTTGTTGGCTGGCTGAAGAAGAGAGAGTTACCTGCCTTGGCTTTCCATCATGAAGACCCTCTTGTACCTCTCCCCAAATGTGCCTCTAAAAGGGACTCAAACTCAGGGATAGGATTCCCCAAAGATCTTAAAACCAGGCTTGAAAGGGAGAATATTCCACATAACTATACTTTTAGGCTATAAAAACAAGTGAATGTAAGATAGGCATGCCGATTATTTATGGGGAGGAGGGGCTGAATGAAATACAACTTTGTTATTGCAAAAGAATAATATTTTTCTCTTCCAGTACTGATTCAACCTTGATTGATTTGATAACCAGTCTGAGTGTGGAAACAATAAACGCATTCACATATGTTAATGTGATTCTACAAAAGGGCAGCTTGAATGCTTTCAGAACTTTCATCTGTCTCATTTTCAACACATTTATAGTCACATTAATTATAGGTGCATAATAGAAAAATGCTGTTATGAAATACATTTTAAAAATATTAATAGAACTTTTCAATTGCTGGTGCTTCTATTTAATTCAGATTAATTTGGTTTCATAAAAGAACCTAACTTCAGCTTCCCAGGTACAGCAACAATTTATTGTATAAACTAAACATACACTTTATGTTCACTAATGTAAAACTGCATTCAGGAACCTCACCCATGGCAAGAAAATTTAATGCCATTAAAGGGCAAAGCCAAGCAACTTATTTTTCATCTAAGGACTGTGTGGAAAGTAGTATTGGTGGAATTATTACAGAAGCCCAAGTGGTAAAGATAGGCATTTACCCTTTCTTTCACATTAAATAAATAAAAATATCAAAATTTTCCCCACTGATTTTAAGACTTGTTTGAATTGTGATTTCTTCTTTTTCAACATGAATTGAATGACATTCTCATTCCACTGTATCAGTCAAATCTTGTTCCCACACAAGAAAGGACCATGCTATAACTCTCAAACGTGAAGCTGTCAGAGATGAAGAGCCTAGCAATAAAAATAAAGATGGTAACCTAATTTGGCACTACAGAAATGTCTGAATACACAGGGGCAGCTATGTGGACTATCCAATGCCCTCAGGCTTTTGTGTTTGGGTGTGTATCATATTTGTTATTCAGCATTCTCCCAAGAATCTCTGTAGAGCATACAGAAGACCATTTTAATCTCACTATAAACTGATAATCCAGGTGGACAAAATGGTTGAGTAGGAATTTAAATCCAGATCCTCAAAGTCCAAGCTCATCAGTTTAGCCAATGAACCATACTCCTCCTCCTCCTCCTCCTCATCCACCATTTGCTGTCTGATCTCTTTTAGTAATGCTAGTGATTCCAGCCCTGAAAATGGAAAGGGAGGGAAGACATCAGCTGCATGTACGTTGCAGAATTAATGCAGTTTGATGCTGTTTTAACTGCCAGGGCTAAATGCTATGGGATTCTGGAATTTGTAGTTTGTCAGAAATTTAGCCTTCTTCATCTGCCCAACAAATTACAAATCCCAGGATTCCATAGGATAGAGCCATTACAGTTAAAACACCATCAAACTGCATTAATTCTGCAGTGCAACAGGAGCCCCTGGGAGCAATGTTGGATAACTGTGTTTAAATCATTTTCCAACAAGTCCCTCTAAAATGTGGAGCTTTTCCTCATGAACTTAACAGAAGGAATATAGAGTATTTCTTTTTTTAAAATCAAATGTGGTAGAAACTCAAAAGTAACCCAGGCAGAAGGCTGGGTATTTAGCTCTTATAAAGCTGTCCCTGGGTATAGACACCAGGGATCCTGCATTACAAAAAATATGCAGTATAAAGAATGTGTGCATTGTGAGTGCAGCTGAAAAGAGTGGTTCTAGGAGGAAACAGTGCTTCATACAACATAGTGAGATGTAAAATATTTCCTCTGACTATTCTGATTTTATTAGTACTATTTGTTCTGGGCTGAGATATGTTCGTTTATTACCGGTGCAGCTTTTGCTGCCTTTTGAAAACAACAGAGATAACCATTTAATTTTCTCTGTCCTTCTGTGCCCCGATGACACATCTTAAAGACAGTGAGAATAAAGGAAATGTCAAAAGAAGAGGGAATGGAAAATTCATTTGCTTTGCTTCCTGCTCTGGAAGATAGTAGTGTTTTGACAGGGAGCAGTGTCACAGGTAGATGAAGCATTTCTCATGTACCTAACACCAGCTAATCCAGCAACTTGGTGGTATCTCACCAGAGCTGTCTTTATAGCATCCTTCTGCTGAAAATAAGTGTGAGAAATGCATCATCTTAGCTGAAAGAAATGGGACTAGCTGGTAAATGTGTTTGGAAGAGAAGATGGAGAAATTCAGGCAGGCTTTACAGGTTATTATTATTATTATTATTTTATTTATAGCCTGCCTCTCCCTGCAGATCAAGGCAAGTTACAACAAATAAGAATAACAATAAAATACAATATACAATTAAAACCCACATTTCTAAATAATCCCCTACCCCAACCCCTTCCTAATCATAAAATGAAGCAAACTAAAAACAATGACAATATAAAATACTAATTAAAAGAGGAAGAAATAACAAATTAGCTAAAATTAGAGGTAATTAAAGGTGATTCACGACAGTAGAAGTTTGATGAAAAGTGCCTTGAAGACATATGGGCTGAATCTGGAGCTGGACATAATGATCACTTCTTAGGTCCAAAACACACTGAAGAAATAATCCAATCTGAGATCACATTAACTGTCTGCTAGGGAATCCTAGGGATTGTAGTTTATTGTGGCACCAGACCTCTCTGACAGAGAAAGCCAAATGTCTCACAAAACTACAATTCCCAGAATTCCCTAGCATTGAGCCAGTGCAGTTAAAGCAGTCTCAAACTGGACTATTTCTGTAGTGTGTTTTGGACCATACATGCAAACTCCATTTATGCATACCCAGCCATCAGTCTTCCCCATCCATGCCCAATTGAACTTAAATAGGGGTCATACTCTTCATTCCACAGCCAACTGAATGTCATTGTATGACAAAAAGGGATGGCATTCACTGTCTAGAACACTTTCTTCTATTTAGTTCAAAGGGCAGAAAGTACGGTATATGAAGCTTTAAATACTACATTAAAAAGATTTGTTTTTGCAGGCCTTCTCTGGCTAGTAAGGTTATGACAGCTCTTCCTTTGTATTGGCTATTGGAGCATTTTTAAATGATTCATTATTTTTAAATGGTTTTAAAATTGCTTTGTATTGGTTTTTAATTTGATACATATGTTTTTACTGCACACTCTCAAAGCTTTGTAATATGAAGCTGTATAAAACAAATAAATATCAAGACATTTTTTAAAAAATAATCCACAGCTGACCAGTTGATCTCCTCCAGGGCAGGGTGGGAGAAAGGAACACATAGGACGTATTCACACAGGCGGCTCTAAAGCCGCCTGGAAGCCCCCTGGAAGCCATCAGGAGTCATTCCGGCGGCGAAAACAGCAGCCGCCGGAATGACTCCTGATTGCCTCCGGCAGAAGCGCCTGTAATTCCTTTTTAAAAAAGGAATCAAAAAGATGGCGCTAAAGCCGGCTAGCGGCAGGGATGGCGCAGGGATTGCGCAAGATGGGGCGGGGCTTGCTGCGACGTAGTTTGAACACGTCGAGCAAGACCCCGGAGTGAGGTAGGGATGGCGCAGGGATGGCGAAGGATGAGGAGGGGCTTGCTGCGACGTCATGTGAACTTTTCCTGCACAGAGCCGGAGTGGGGCCAGATGGAGGTAGGAACGACTCCCTTTTTTGCTCTGTGTGAAAACGTCCAAAGGTACAGACCCTCTATGGTTCAATAAGTGGAGACATTAGTAAACTGAAGGCAGCAGTAGTTTCTGTTCATTACTGGTTATTTTGTATTAGTACCATAGACTTTTATTGGGCAGTTGTTGGTGATGTACAGTATTTACAGGAATGCTATATAAGCTTATTTTAACTAGATGTTTGCTAGAAGGACTCTTAACTTGCCAAACCTTGGGCTCACCAGACTCTGCCAGAAGCACCTTTAAAGAATCTGCTATCTTCAATTAACTAATGCCTCCATTAATTGAAAACTAGAGGGCCATTTTCTGCCCTACAACATACAGTCTGCATCCACAAAATTTACTCAGATTTTGGACACACTTTGAAGGCTTTATGCCCATTTCATTATAGAAAATATATGAGATTATTTAGCCATGTTTTTACCTGCGGCATCAAGGGTGAGACTTTCATGCATCTCCTCCTTTTCCCAGTTCCAAGTGCATTCTAACTCAATTCCATGCAGATGAAGTCATGGATACAGATATAGGTAAAGATATGTGGTGCTGGAAAAGAGTGCTGAAGATCCAATGGACAGCCAAAAGGACAAACAAATAGGTCCTAGAGCAGATCAAGCTGAAAACCTCCCTGGAAGCCAAGATGACTAAACTGAGGCTGTTGTACTTTGGACACATCATGAGAAGAGAGGACTCATTGGAAAAGACAATAATGCTGGGAAAGGTGAAGGGAGGTAGGAAGAGAGGAAGGCCGCATGCCAGATGGATGGACTCTATTAAGGAGGTCACAGGTATTAAGGGGTTGCAGGAATTAAGCAGAGCAGTAGAGGGCACAGGGTCTTGGCAATATCTCATCTATAGGGTCTCCACGAGTTGAGATCAGCTTGAGGGAAGTTAATAACAAAAAAATAGATAAATATAGATTATTATGGAGAACAATCTGTATGTATTTTTGCACTTGCAGTTACAAACAGACACAACTGACACATTAATGAATACATACTCCCATCCACTAAACATGTTTTTGCACCCTTTAGAAATGTAGAGTGTTTTCCAAATGTGCACTTTTCTTTCTTTTTTGAGGAACAGATTGCATACCCAGATTTCTAAGTTCATATTGTGACTGATTCTGTGTGCACTCCACAAGGTACAGAATCAGAAAAAAGTCATTTTAAAAAAGAGAATTTCCCATGCATCCCTAATCCCTTGCGTCTCCCTCCAATGACCTTCATAAGAACCTAGGGCAGTGATGGTGAACCATTTAGGCACTGAGTGCCCAAACTAAACAGCATTGCAGCAGCAGGTGTTAACCTGTGCTGGAGGCAGGACTTCCAGCAGGAACAGGACTTCCAGGGTTGTACTACCGCCTTATGGGGGTGGGACTTCTTCCCCTCTGCACTTTCCCAGGCCTTTAATTGCCTCTCCAGAGGCAGCTGAAGGCCTGGGAGAAGGAGGAAAATCTAATCATTCAATCTACCGTATTTTTCGCCCTATAGGGCGCTCCGGCATATTGGGCGCACCCAATTTTTAAGGGGGAAAATCCAAGAAAAAAGGATTCCTCCCTTTAGCCGGAGGCCGGTTGTTCAATGGGCTGGTGCTGTGATTGGAGACCGATCCCAGCACCGGCCCATTGAACTGAGGTCGCGGGGGAAGGAGGGCTTCTTCCCCCCCCCGCGACCTCAGTCTTTGAATGGGCTGGTGCCGGGATCTAAGCGATCCCGGCCCCAGCCGATTGAAGACTGAGGCCGGCGGGGGAAGGAGCCTTCCTTCCCCCCCCCCCGGCCTCGGTCTTGGAATGGGCTGCTGCCGGGATCGTTTCGATCCCGGCACAAACCCATTCCAAGACTGAGGCCGGGGGGGGGGAGAAGGAGGGCTCCTTCTCCCCCCCCCCCCCCAGCCTCAGTCTTTCTATGGGCTTGTGCCGGGATCGAAGCGATCCCGGCACAAGCCCATTCCAAGACTCAGGCTGGGGGGAGAAGGAGGGCTCCTTCTCCACCCCCGGCCTCAGTCTTTCTATGGGCTTGTGCCGGGATCGAAGCGATCCCGGCACAAGCCCATTCCAAGACTCAGGCTGGGGGGAGAAGGAGGGCTCCTTCTCCCCCCCCCCCGGCCTCAGTCTTTCTATGGGCTTGTGCCGGGATCGAAGCGATCCCGGCACAAGCCCATTCCAAGACTCAGGCTGGGGGGAGAAGGAGGGCTCCTTCTCCCCCCCCCCGGCCTCAGTCTTTCTATGGGCTTGTGCCGGGATCGAAGCGATCCCGGCACAAGCCCATTCCAAGACTCAGGCTGGGGGGAGAAGGAGGGCTCCTTCTCCCCCCCCCCCGGCCTCAGTCTTTCTATGGGCTTGTGCCGGGATCGAAGCGATCCCGGCACAAGCCCATAGAAAGACTGAGGCCGGGGGGAGAAGGAGCCCTCCTTCTCCCCCCGGCCTCGGTCTTGGAATGGGCTGGTGCCGGGATCGAAACGATCCCGGCAGCAGCCCATTCCAAGACCGAGGCCGGAGGGGGAAGGAAGGCTCCTTCCCCCGCCGGCCTCGGTCTTCAATCGGCTGGGGCCGGGATCGCTTGGATCCCGGCCCCAGCTGATTCCAAACCGAAGCGGGGGGGGGGGAAGGAAGGCTCCTTCCCCCGCCGGCCTCGGTCTTCAATCGGCTGGGGCCGGGATCGCTTCGATCCCGGCACCAGCCGATTCCAAGACTGAGGCCGCGGGGAGAAGGAGCCCTCCTTCTCCCCGTGGCCTCAGTCTTTCAATGGGCTGGTGCCGGGATCGCTTCGATCCCAGCACCAGTCCATTCAAAGACTGAGGTCGCGGGGGGAAGGAGGGCTCCTTCTCCCCACGGCCTCGGCCCCTTCGCCCTATAGGGCGCACTCACTTCCCCACGCATATTTAGGGGAAGAAAAAGTGCGCCCTATAGGGCGAAAAATACGGTAATACTCAGAGCAGATTCCTGAGTCTGCCCCTGTATGTTGCATTGCTGTTGTTGTTGTTGTTGTTGTCTTTGCTGTGCCCTGCCACCTGCTGAATTTTGCAGCAAAACAAGCAAGAGAAGAAAATGCCAGGGCCAGGTCAGTTGGAGAAACTGCACTCCTTTTCCTCCTCTTCCCCACTCCGAGTGCCAGGGAAAATGGCTTCATGTGTCATCACTGGCACACGTGCCATTGGTCCAACAACACGGACCTAGGGAGTCAGTAGTAGTGAAGACAATATAGGGCTAGATCAAACACTGATTTCTCCAATTTCTTCGACTTTTCTTCCCTGTAGCCTCCATCAAAGAAATGTGGAAGACATGCTGTCAGTCTGGCTGACAACTCTGGCTGGAGCTCCAAACCTGAGTCTGCCCCTGTATGTTGCGTTGTTGTTGTTGTTGTTGTTGTTGTTGTTGTTGTTGTCTTTGCTGTGCCCTGCCACCTGCTGAATTTTGCAGCAAAACAAGCAAGAGAAGAAAATGCCAGGGCCAGGTCAGTTGGAGAAACTGTCTCCCTGTTAGGAAGTCATCATCAGAAGGTGCTCAAGAGGACAGGTCTTGAAAACACCATAAAACCAGCCAGGTCTTGGATAGCAGAAATTTAAGAAACATCACGGTTCCATTGCTAATTCACAAGGCAATAGTCAGAATGGCCTGTTTATCTTATACACCCCTCAACACTGCCTAGTAAACCTTGTGAAATTATATTGTTAATTTAAATATCTGGCACTGACAGCTACTGCTTTCAATATTGTCCTTTTGCCATTAAGAAATAGAATGGCTAATTTAAGCTTTGGAATTTTAAGGGGACGGAATCAAGTTTTGTCATACGGAATACAAAAAAACAAGCAGTGAGTACAGACTTCACATTGAATGTCTTTTCCTCTCCTCTTGCACTAATTCTCTTCTTCTTCTTCCTATTCCTCTTCTTCTTTTTAAAAACCCCATTCTTTTCTTTTCTTTTCTTTTCTTTTGCTTTCCTGGCAGGAACAGGTTGCTAGAGGCATAAGTTTTGATTAATAACACAACACAGCAAGGCATTTTCCTTGAAAAGAATTAGGAAAGTGCATTTCAATGAAAATACCATACAAGAAAAATTACAAAGGAGCCTGTAATTACCAATGTTTCCCTTCAGATTTCTTTTTGTGTTCTCCTGTAGACAGGATAATTCCATAGGGAATATTACCCTAGGAAAAATGAATGAACTGACAGATCAACACAGCCTTCTGAACACCTGTGGTCGTGGTGTGACATACTCATAGTTAGTAAGACAAACGTTTCTAGAGTGTGTAAATAAGAGCTTCTCCATTCCAAAATCCAGTTCTCTGGAAATATTGGAATTTGCACTGAATTACATCTGTCAGTCTTGCTGTCTGTCAGTAGGCCTCATGTATCCAGGGACTACTCTATATTTTTCCATTAGGTGAAAGTGCTGGAGCTCACAATAGCAGATATAGACCATATATCTAGATTAAGTAGTTCCCTCTCAGCTGTCACAGTGGGGAGCCCCTGAGCAGAGAGTGCTAAGGAATAGAGACAAAGTATATAGTAGGAAGAACTGGCACAAAAACAGGTTTGAAGAAAGTCCATAGGTCTATGGAAAATGAATGGTTAAGGTTTCATCCACCACACCATCAATGAACTTTTAAGCTGCAGATGCTTTCATTTATGGTTTACTTTTGGCTCAAGAGCTGAGATTATTACTTTGAGTATAGGTTTGGATCAGGAACCATTAGTCGCAGAGCTTAGCTTTAACACTCATCATGTTATTGGTGACACATAAGACATTGTCTCATACCTGGTGAGACCATTGATACATCTAGCTTAGCATTTCTGGAAATGAGCAATTTTTTGACTTGGGAACTGCGTGAGTTCCATTGCCCATACCTGTGTCTCCCCCTCCACCCCCAGGACCATGCTGATCCTGTTGACAACAAATTTGCCTTTACCAAGGCCAGATGATCAATGGTTAGTTGGGGCAAGTGATCCAGGCCTCAGTGCTTTAGGGGGCTCTAGGAGCACAGGAGAATGAAAAAGTGCTTCCCAGCCAGGACAGCAACTGCTGCAGTGACTGACAGCAAGGTGTCAGAGCTGACGTTTAGATTTGCTTTGCTTTCTGTTTCTTCTCCCCTTCCAATCAAGCAACTTGAATTCTTAAAAGAGCAATGGCAGTAGCCCATCAGGTGGGGACAGATCCTTAAAAGGACAGGGGAAAATCCCCACTTTTTTGGGCAATGATTGCCTTGCCAGCCCCAACTTCTTGCTCCACTGAGCCAGCATGCATGTGTGAGTGCATGTGCCAAGCATGAACAGCTTTGCCACTAACATTTCCCCATCCTTTCTTGTGCTACCATTTTTTGCTTGGGCTCCAGAAGCATCTTCTCATGGCTAACCTTGAGAGAGAAATAAAGAAAGAGGAATGTGAGGAAAATGCAGACTGCAAGAGAAGGGAGTGAAAACAGAATCAAAGATGAGGGAGTGGTCCTTAAGTTCTAGGCAGCAAATCCAATTCAGTTAGGGGAGAGGTTGAGAGGCGGGACAGCAAACAGAGTTGGAGCAGGAAAAAAAGTGAGGAGGATCATCCTATTCAATCAGACGCCATACTTGAAGTTAAAGAGCTTAAAGAGAGTCTTGAACCAAATCCTTCCTCCCATTGATACTTCTTCCTCCTTCCTTGCTATACCTTCTCACACCACAGCATCCCTGACAGGCAAAACCAGTGTTCCCTTGTCTCCCTTCCATGTTTACTCAAGTTCTGGACTGCAGTAAAAGCACCTGCAGAGAGGGTTATAGGGAAAGAGGATTAAGGGAACAGGAAAGGTAGGAAGGACATGGAGCACATTTACTGATGGGCAGAGATGCCCTTTGGCTCCAAGCAGCATGGAGGCATTTTCCTGTTCAGCTGGAGTGAGAAAGATAGTAAGAAAAGCTTTTATCTTTTTAATTGCATTTTATTCTTGTAATGTGAGATGTGTTTTGATACGCTAATAGTTTAATTCCATTCTAATGCCAACTTTTTGTATGCTTATAATTGTATTTTAAATTGTGAGCTGCTTGGAATCCCAATTTTGGCGGAAGAGAAAAAGAAGAAGAAGTGGAGTAAGATGAGGAGGAGGTAGAAGTGGAGGAGGAGGTAGTGGTAGTAGTACATGTGCAAGGCTGAGCAAGGATTCATGAGACAGGGTGAGAATCTCCTTGCTCTGTCTTGTGTGAAATGGGGTTTATAACATCATATTTTCTTCCTTTCTAAAAGACAAATCCCCACTGAAGCCTCACAATATGTGAGAACAGCACATAAATAGCAATGGAGAATAGAGGGAAGGGGAAAAATTGGCTACCAGCTGAGTCTTTTATATAATTTCTATTATTTAATACACCATTCTACAATCCATAAAAATAGAATTGAAATATACCGTATTTTTCGCCCTATAGGGCGCACTTTTTCTTCCCCTAAATGTGCGTGGGGAAGTGAGTGCGCCCTATAGGGCGAAGGGCCCAGGCCGCGGGGAGAAGGAGCCCTCCTTCCCCCCCGCGACCTCAGTCTTTGAATGGACTGGTGCTGGGATCGAAGCGATCCCGGCGCCAGCCCATTGAAAGACTGAGGCCACGGGGAGAAGGAGGGCTCCTTCTCCCCGCGGCCTCAGTCTTGGAATCGGCTGGTGCCGGGAGGCTCCTTCTCCCCCCGGCCTCCTGAGGCTCCTTCTCCCCCCGGCCTGAGTCTTCAATCGGCTGGTGCCGGGATCGCTTCGATCCCGGCACCAGCCGACTCCAAGACTGAGGCCGGGGGGGGGAAGGAGGGCTCCTTCTCCCCCCGCCTCAGTCTTTCAATGGGCTGGTGCCGGGATCGCTTCGATCCCGGCACCAGCCCATTCCAAGACCGAGGCCGGGGGGGAAGGAGGGCTCCTTCTCCCCCCGGCCTCAGTCTTTCAATGGGCTGGTGCCGGGATCGCTTCGATCCCGGCACCAGCCCATTCCAAGACTGAGGCCGGGGGGGGGGGGGAAGGAGGGCTCCTTCTCCCCCCGCCTCAGTCTTTCAATGGGCTGGTGTCGGGATCGCTTCGATCCCGGCACCAGCCCATTCCAAGACTGAGGCCGGGGGGGGGGGGGGGAAGGAGGGCTCCTTCTCCCCCCGGCCTCGGTCTTTCAATGGGCTGGTGCCGGGATCGCTTCGATCCCGGCACCAGCCCATTCCAAGACTGAGGCCGGGGGGGAAGGAGGGCTCCTTCGCCCCGCAACCTCAGTCTTTCAATGGGCTGGCGCCGGGATCGCTTCGATCCCAGCACCAGCCCATTCAAAGACTGTGGTCGCGGGGGGAAGGAGCCCTCCTTCCCCCCGCGACCTCAGTTCAATGGGCTGGTGCTGGGATCAGAGAAGTTCTCCGATCCCAGCACCAGCCCATTGAACAACCGGCCTCCGGCTAAAGGGAGGAATCCTTTTTTCTTGGATTTTCCTCCTTTAAAATTGGGTGCGCCTAATATGCCGGAGCGCCCTATAGGGTGAAAAATACGTCAAATAAGTCAATAGTGTGATGGCGAAACTAAACAAGCCAATATGATACTAGGCTGCATCAATAGGAGTGTAGTTTCTATAACAGGGAAAGTAATAGAACCACTTTATTCTGCTTTGGTCAAGCCTCACCTGGAATATTGTGTCCAGTTCTGGGCACCACTATTCAAGAGGGATATTGACAAGCTGGAGCATATCCAGAAGAAGATGAAAACATGGTGAAAGGTCTAGAAACCATGTGCTATGAGGAGAGACTGAGGGAGCTGGGTATGTTTAGCCTGGAGAAGAGAAGGTTAAGAGGTGACATGATAGCCGTGTTAAAATATTTGAACGGATGTCATACTGAGGATGGAGCAAACTTGTTTCCTCCTGCTCTAGAGACTAGGGCATGGAGCAATGGATTCAAGAGATCTACCTAAACATTAGGAAGAACTTTCTGACAGTAAGAGCTGTTCAACAGTGGAATATACATCCTTGGAGTGTAGTGGAGTCTCCTTCTTTGGAGGTATTTTTAAACAGAAGCTGGATGGCCATCTGTTGGGGATGATTTGATTGTGTATTCCTGCATGGCAGTAGTTTTGATGGTCTTTGTGGTCTCTTCCATTTCTATGACCTGCAACTGACCCATGTGTAGTTACATATATTGCTTAGCCCAGGGGTCGGCAACCTACGGTCCACAGGCCGCATCTTACCGGCCCCCGCAGACCCCCGCCACTGCCGCGCATTTGGGCTGCAGCGCGGCCGAGCTGTTTGCCAACAAAATGGCGCAAATGAGTCACGGCTGCCAATTTGGGAAACAAAATGGCAGCCACAACGTGCACGGAGGCGGAGGCGGCGGGGGATGCGCGTGCTCATGAGTGCGCACGCCGCCATCCCCCCCTGGCCCACCGGAAGGGACTGCCGTAAGGGACTGGCCCCAGGTAATAGAAGGTTGTCGACCCCTGGCTTAGCCTCTAACATCTGCAAAGGGTTTAATTTACAGAACTGGCAAATTTTGAGCTTGGGTAAAATATGTTTTGCCATGTTATAAATTTTTGATGTTGTTTGGTGTCACCTATCATTTTTTTTTATACATCAGTTAAAAAGAGTAACCAGTTCATAGAGCTTACATCCAGCCTGAGAGCTTGTATCTACATAACTTACAGAAGAATCTGCAGAAATCCATTAAACATGCATTTAATTTGCTTTTTGTTGTGTGCTTTCAAAGTCATTTCTGACTTACCAATTTTTTTAAAAAAAATCAGATGGATATTTATTAATGGCAAATTAAAGGTTTGTGCTGGCCTCAGAATTATTGTGGTTCTAGCTTCTTTTGAATATAATTCAATGCATATTTTATGCAGAAGTAAGCTCCCAGGCTTTCTGATGCTAGATATTATGTGGCACCTCCATTATTACGTTGCATGGATCCCCTATTCCTTACTGTTTTAAGCTCAAGATCTTACAGTCACTTGCCTTACATTGCATCTGCACTCAGGAATAATGCAGTAATAATGCTGTTTGACACCACTTTAACAGCCATGGCTCAATGCTATGGGATTTTGGGATTTAAAATTTTGTGAGATATTTAGGTTGTCAGAGAGCTCTGGTGCCACAACAAATTACAAATCTCAGGATTCCATAGCATTTAGCCATGACAGATAAAGTGGTGTCAAATTGCATTATTTCTTCAGTGCAGGCGCAGCCTTAGTAGAGGCAGAAATAGTGTGGCCTTATAAAAGTTGAACCGTACCCAGCATTTCTCAACACAGGTTACACTGGGAGACTTGCTTTAAATTACAAAACCTAAATCTGAATACTATTGGTACCTCTAGCTACAATACACCAACTGAATGATAAGTGTTGGTTCACTGTTCCAACAATTGGTTCAATGGGTCTACTCTAGTTGGGGCTACCTATAGGATTAAGTTCCTACAAAGCCAGAAGATTCCCAACTCTTGCTTAGTGGGTTGTTATTATAATAGCAGAAAAACCTGTCTGTTTTGAATTTTGGCACATTGTTCCATTATTCTTGTGCATTATTATTAGGTGCATAACAACACTCCAGGGAAAATTTGGAAGATCTGGGTTCTAGGAATAGCATGTTGCATGAAGACTGGGAAGGTCTGAGTTCTAGTCTTCACTAAGAGATGAAATTCCTGGCTGATCTTGGTCATCTCTCAGCCTTACCTGCCTGACAGGTGGTTGTGAGGATAAAGTGTGGTAAATCATGTCCACCACCATGAGTTCATTGGTGGAAAAGGCAGGATATAAATGAAACTAATAAACAAAGAAAATAATAAGATCTGGCATTCAGTGTTGGAAGAAGATGGGAAGAATTGTGAACTGAGTGAATGCATGCTCAATCCACAAATTAACTCTTTGGTGCTGTTAACCACAGATGCAACTCTGGTGAACAATGTAGAGTTTGTTAGTAAAAGTCTTCCATTTTTCATATATATTTTGACTATGCGGAGTCCCCTATGACCCCAGCCTGACCCCTGGGAGATAGAAGCCATAATCCCCTAGATGTGAAGTCATGTAAGCAAGTAAAGTTACAAAAGGCCACTGGAACAGGCAGGTTATGGGAGTTGCCCTGGGGAATATCCCATTATGTTGGAAAAGATACCTAATGGTGTTTGTTTGCCTTAGTCTCACACTTGATGAGAGAGTGATTAGATTTGATCGCACCCCTTTTCTCTAGCTTCCTTTCCTTGATAGTTTTTAAACCACATGCATTGTTTAGATTATACCCAGACTTAAGTAAACAATAGTAAACCACTCAAGCCTTTGTTCACCTATTGTCTAACACATGGCTAGAAGGCAGAATCGCCCTTAAAAACCCCTAGATTTTAGCAAACCTCGTGCTACCTTGGAAGTGCATGCTGAAACTCTGTCGGTCTGTGCTCTGAGATAGTTCCCGCAACCCCCCCTCTTGCCGGTCATGCCCCTTCCACGGAGCTCATCTTCATTCACCGCTAAAGCCCAGAGGAGTCGCTCGGGTGTAAGTATATCCTCTGTCCTGGTCTTTCTCTCTTTCCCTTCCCCGCTCTTGCTCTTCCCCTGCTTATTCCTCTAGTGTGTGTGTGTGTGTGTGTGTGTGTGCCGCATTTGGATGTTTGCTTATTTTGTTAATAAAAGATTTCATACTTTAATTGGAGCTTGGTCCGTTTCAGCATCTTCCCTAGCCAGAATTCTTACGTCTCCCATAGACAATTTTATAAGGTCCTAGAAGTGAAGTTGGACGCTTCCCTCTCTCATTTGAGCTAATTATAAATTCCCCAAAATTAGGTCTTGGCTTCCCAACAAGTTTCACGGTTTAATCAATGACTTTGCAGACGGAAACACAAGAGAGGCTTATTTCTAAGGTAAGAATTTCTACTACAGATTTTCTTTAAGCAACAATAGCAAAAGTGTGAATGTAAAAATACATCCATTGTTTTCACATGAAGGTAGCCAGAATGTTTATGTTGACATATATAGAGAGGAGAGTAAGATTTTTGCACTTTATATTTTATTTTAGTCTATTATCTAGTCACTTCTTTATTCTCTATGTCACTCTTCTTCCATTAGCTCATTCATGCACAAAGAAGGGTGAGGGGGACTTTGAAATTTTTCCAGCTCTCCAATCTCTATAATCCAGCCTGTTTGCGCATGGGCATGCCTTCACGTTGCTTGTTGATTTATGGTAATCCCATGCATTTCACAGGGGTTTTTAAGAAGGGGTAGTCAGAGATGTCCCGTCCCGCCCCCCATTTACTTCCTCTGAAATATAACCTACAGCACCTAGAACTCTACAATTATGGAGGGAGGAAACATCCTTTAAGGCATGGGTTCCCTGCTTGCTTTGTTCATTTTTGGTGTCACACTTCCAGATGTCTCCCAAAAAATACAAATTCTGTTTGGAAACAAAGAGTATGCTTACAAGTGGAATCAGAAGCCCAGAGGTATGATGCATATCTGGTTGTAAAGGAACAATTGGGGGGGGGGGTCCTTTTTGTTTGGTTTGGTTTTGCTCCTGCAACATTACATTCAGTGGAGGCTGGCGACTCAGATACCAGTGGGGTGGGGAATCTGCTCTGAGTATTAGATTGAATGTTAAAGGAGATGGCCAAGGTTCTGAACACCACCCCGAAATAGCTTTACTACCTTGGTCAGCCCCTTTAAAGAATAGAATAAACCCCAGAGGAGATTCAGTGTCCCACTAACTTTGGAACCACCATCTTTCACTGATCATAACAAACTAGGTGGAAAAAGTGTATGTGGGAAGGAGGGTCTCCATGGGTTCAGGGGCATACCAATGTTTTGTTTGTTATTGTTGTATGACTTGAAGTCATTTCTGACTTATGGTGACCCTAAATTGAACCTATCACAGCATCTCCATGACAAATTTCTTCAGAAGGAGATTTGCCACTGCCATCCTCTGAGGCTGAGCATGTGTGACTTGCCCAGGATCACCCAGTGGGTTTCATAGTTGAGTAGGGTTATCCACGAGAATATTTCTTTCTAAGCATCCTACCAGCCCTCTCCACCTAAGTTATTTATGTGTTTATTTGATTTGATTTGTGCCCCACCTTTCTCCCAAACTGAGACTTAAAAGCAATCTCTTTCAAGAGAACCTATAGCAGACACACAGACTATTCAACCTTATGCTGCCTAAACAGGTGCCACATTTATACTGCTTTTATTTCGTTGGATCCAGAACTCATCAGCTTCCATCACCATATTTATACTGAGGAAGTAAGTCAAAAAGAGCCCTAAAAAGAAGAGATAGATGCAAACTTCCAAGAATAAAACATGCACATAAAGATATCGAAGAAACGTGCAACACTTTAGATAGCAAAACCACCTCTTTAGAACTGCAGAATTTAGACATGATAGACACAAAGGTTTATTGACATGAAAAGAATGTATGATGACATGAATACCAATATAAATTCTTATTGAGCTTTAAAAGGAAAAAAGGGAGCAGAAAATGAAGGTGGAACTGGGGAAAATCTATCACAGAAGGGACTCTAGGAGCCAAAGCCTAAATTGAACTAGATAACTGGGAAAACAATTAGATTACAACATCTGCATAACACACTCTCATTGAAATAAGTGGAATAAGTGCCGTATAAGACGCTCCGGCATATAAGACGCACCCTATTTTAAAGCAGGAAAATCTAGGAAAAAAAGATTCTTAACCAAATACAGTGGTACCCCTACTTAGCAGGTGGAAGGAGGCCTCCCTTTAGCCACGGCCTCGGTGGTTCCTTAGATGTATATTCACCTTATAAGACGCACCAACTTCCCCACACCCGTTTTGGGGAAGAAAAAGTGCGTCTTATATGGCGAAAAATACGGTAAGTGCTTGATATTTCCTGTATCATGCACAGAATGGCCCAGTGGAGTTATCTAGGTAGGATCTGGGGTTAGACATCTAGGTTTCCACTCAGTATGAACAGAAGGGTTGATCTAACCACACTATGAAGTAGGTAAACAACAGTCACTACCATCTAAAGAGTGGCCCAGCAAAAGTTGATTAAATTCTATGCTAAAATTTACTTAACTGGATTCCTTGTGTGGCCTGTGTCAATTATGAATGTAATGCATATTTTCACATTTTCTCATCCTTGAGCAGAAAGAATGTTTCTAAACACTAAAATGTGTTGTTGAAAAAATGGTCAACAGTTGTCTTATTTTTCACATTTCAGGACTGTTCTGTGAAAATGTTGTTCGATCAATACTCAACATTTTCACATAGGAGTTGGTGCCCCCCCTTTTTTTGTATAGAACACCATTTTCTGCTATAGAATTTTTTCCACACCACCCCCCCACCGCAAACAAGATGAACCTTTTGAAGCATTCTCTTCTGACATTTCTTCCTTCAAGAATTCTGAAGGAAACAAAAATATATTTCACAAGAAAGGAAGAAGTGCACATTTCTAAATTTATAGCTACCTTAATGTGTAATGAAATCAGAGCTATTATTTTGGACCACAGTATCCCAAATCCTCCAGATATCATCATCACTGACCAAACTGACTGGGGATTCTGAGACTTGCAGTCCAAATAGTACATTTATCTTTCAAAATGTGATCTAAGGAAAGCAAGAAGGGTATGTGGCCCTGAAGTCTTCCTTATGCTGCTGTTTAGGATAAGAAATGAACAGCCATTTAATCATATCAATCTCATATTTCTTTGTCTTTCTCTGTCTGTGCATCTTCTGCCTCAGCTCACTTTGTCTCCTCCTGCCCTCAACATAGATGATTCATTTTGGTCTTCAGTGGGATTCATTTGGTTGTAAGCCCCCTCCCTATTCCTATTCCTATTCCTCCTCCTCCTCCTCCCTATATTGTCCTATACTTTTACTATTCATTTTGGTTCAGAAAGCAACACCTTTGCCACTGCTCAGCTGCTTCTTTTACTAAGACATTCAAGTGCTGGATGAGAGAACAGAATGCCGCTCTGCACAGTGTGGCCTGTTCGAATCATTCCTTTTGACAGGATGATGCATCAAGGTCTGTAGGAAACAGCTCTGGCTCCTATCTTGAGATGGACATGTTGGGTAGAAAACATTACATTGGATAGAAAAAATATAAGGCAAAGAATCTCTCATTTAAAAGCCAACCTTCTTATAAGCCATGTCACCAGTTTTAGGACATTATCACGCAAGGTTTGAAAGGTGGAATTCAAGGAGGATAGTAGCATCTGTTGCCATACCTTATCATATGATACTATGTCTGTCCAGGCAGCTGGTCTGTATATAGTCCATCTGTCACTGGAGCACTCCCTCTCACTGAAGGGCAAAACCCTTCAATGCCTCCTAATCTTGCTGCTTTTGCACAATTGACTGAAGTGTGACAAGTTCCTCCCAAAGCAATTCTGATATGCAGGCAGTCATGTGGTGCAAGTGGGCATGATGCTCTTCTCCATCTCTCCCCCCTCCCCCTCACTATTCCCAAGCAGGTTGTTTCCCCCCCCCCCCATTTCTTTTCTTTTCTCTATTTATTTTTATTAAATTTATTTTACTTAATGGATTGCCTTGATGGCACAATTGCACTAATAATAAACAAAAATAAATACAGATCAAAAGTCATGCTGGGAAGAACATAGGGCAGGAAGGCAGGAGCCTGGCATTTGGAAGAAGGCCAGCACAGAAACAACACCAAACAGTGATTTGGAAGAGCTGTGCAATAACGACTGTCCCCAACTTGGTATGTTTACATTTCCTAGGCTTAACACAATTGTGGTGCCTTGTGAATCTGGTGTGATAAAGTCCCCATGAGTTTGGTAACATACAGCTCCTGGGCTAATCAGGCAATATAGGAATAGATGTTCTCAGCATGGAGAGGTCCATGCAGTTCTGTCTGCAATATGACTGATAAAGATGAAGCCAATCTTGGAAATAGAAAAGAGAAGGGGCAGAGCTACCTGAAAATAAAAAAATAAAAAATGAGTAGCTACCTGATTTAAAAAACAGGAGAAATGCCAGCATTTATTCAGGCCCAATGCATGAATTAAAAAAAAATCCTTCCCTGGAGCAATCAGTACTCTGAAAGAGGAAACGCTTTTGCTCTCTCAAATTCTGATTCAGCACCATAAATATGGTTAAATACACAAGTGTATTTCTGGTTTCTATGTGTGCTTGTGAAAGCTGGACAGTGAAGTCCCAAACAGAGTTCAGTAATGTCCAAGTCACATCCAGAGTCAATAAACGCATTCCAGGTCAGGTACATGGGATACAGAGTCAACAAACACAGTTTAGGTAAAGTAAAGAGTTCAGGAACACAATGGGGAGTCAGGTAGGTCAGATAATCTCCAACTACTCCTGGAGGGCATGGCTTGGAATTTATAGACCAGCAGTTCAACACAGCTGTTATGTAATTAATTGCTGTTACCTATAACTTCTCTGAGACCTTCTCAAGCCTCCCTTTGTTATCTCTGCATGGCCAAGTTAGGTATAGACAAGTGGTTTTCTATATCTGAATGCATAGGACGCTCTGCCAGAGCTGGTACTGCACTCTGGTCTGTCTCTGAGATGTGTGACTCTGGAGCCTCATGCTCTGGTTCAGCAGCAGGTCCCATCAGGACCACTGCTTTAATCTCTGAATCAGAGTCTATGTTCTGGAAGCAGGGCATGACAGATTGGCTCAATTAAGGAAGCCTAAGTTTGCAAGACTTGAATAAGGCTGTTGATAACTAGTACTCATAGAGGTCTTTCGTTCATAGGATTACCATAACTTGAAACTGACTTGATGGCAAATAACAACAAAACACATGGATTCAAAGCTAGACTTCTAAGAGCTATGAACTCAAAGCCATGGGTCTGGATGGATGAATGAATGTGTCATTCTCATTTTACTTCACGTTCATTTAAACATTGCTTCCAATTCTTTTCATCCCATTTGTGAAGAAATTGCAGATATTGGTGATTATTCAAAATCAAAAGACAAAACGAGAAGAAATTTCCGCCCATCCTAGTTAATATCCTCCCCCCCCCCCCCAAATTTCACTTCACATTCCCTGAAGTAATACAGAAAGCCTCTATCACAATGTCTAAAACATGTCAAGGTTGGAAAGGGAAAATGGAAGCAGGAGTACTAGAGCAAGAAAAGGGGTTTACCCTCACATATGTCTGTTTATCTAACCATCTCTCCTTATTCTTCTGAGTAAGCTGGGTGGTAAAAAGGGGTGAGACAGAACCATGAGATGATGGTGAAAAATAAAGGGGTTGTTGGCATTATAGTGCCAAATATTTTCCCTCACAAAATGTGTCCCTCTCCATATCAATGTAGGCATGAGTGAAATGCCTCTGAGAAATGCCAATAGACATATCAAGATTTCTTCTGACTTCCTTGGCAGTTCACTTCCTCAGATGCAGAGCTAGGAGACTATTATCCTTTACAAAGTACAATGCTCTGTTTGAAGACACCCTCTATCTATTTGAAAGTCCATTACAAATGTAATCCTATAAGAAGGAAGTATGTCAGGGGCCTTGAAATTTTCCATTGGCACTTAGCACACCAGTCAGTTATGGAGTCTTCTCTTACAGATACATTGTATTTTCAAGTTTAGATTATAGTAAGTATTCCCAAATCTCTGTCCATCTCATCTTTCTGTCTGTCTGTCTGTCTCTCTTAGCACATGCATTTTTCTGTACATCTATTTTTTTTAAATTGGAAGTATACAGGTGGTCATTCTAAGAAGTAATGAAATTCCTTAGTCCAAGGGAGAGAGAAAATTAAGAGAATAAATTAAATATTTCTGTTTAGGATGGAGGAGTCTGGTAACAACCAATAAACATGCAGTGTCCTCTCCAGGGATTTAATCAAAAGTACAGAAACTCTTGGGACTACATGACACACTGTATGCTAATTGTTTCTGCTCTTTTTCAACCCTTTAGTAAATATAGGAGAGTCAAAATTGATTAGGACCCTATAATGTTGGCTATAACAGTGCTTCTTAAACTATCTGATGTGGGGGAACAGGACTCCCTCTCCAATGGGTCAGGCACTGGTACTACATTTATTCCCTTGGCTATAATTGTGTCCTAAACACAAGTCGGTAATTGCCAAAGAAGCCAGGTGGTTGATGTGTAAGAGCTCTTGGGTAGGCAGTCCAGTCCAGGTCAGTCACAAATTATTGGAGCATAGTGAAGGGAAAACCATGGGGATGGTTGTCAGCTGAACCAGAAGTTGCTACAGGTAGTCCAGATACATGAACCAGGAAGGAGTAAACAGATTAGTTGAAAAGGTAACCAGGGAAGAGGAACACAAGAGAATACAGTCAACCAGATAAGACGGTTGTCAGTACTAAGGCTGAGAGAGAAGTGCCAGGATATTTATAGGCAGCTCCTTCAAGGCCACAGGTGACTTAGTGCTTACTTAGGTTGGCACCTATTACGTAATAGGTTCTAGGATCTGCACGTCTCTCTCCCCGGCACTCAACAAAGGAAAGGAGTGGGTTGGCTTCAGCCTCTGCCAACTCCTGCTGGGAGTAGGGTCCCCTAATGGCCCAGTCCCCATCTCCTTGAACATAGAGAGAGATCCACTATCAGGATCTACAGCTTCCTGGCAATCTGCCTCCTCCTTCTTATCTCAGTTGTCCAGGGGGGTGAGTTACAACAAATTGTTTCCTTCTTTCTATGACATTATGTGGAGCTTGGCAGTAGATGGCTTGTAGACTGGCACCAGTCCATGGACTGAGCAACACTGGACCAGGAGGTTTTAATAATTTGACCCCTGCTATGGTTCAAATCTGGATTGCACCCACATACATACCTGAAATTTCTACTATCCAAGTGATTCCCCCAAAAGAAACAAATGAATTTGGGCAATATGTAATTTTAAAAACAAGGGGGGGGGGGCAGAATAGGTACCACAAAAGGGAACAAATATTTACGCCTGCCCTTACTCAGTGCAAATGATGTTCTCTCCAACTACATGTTTAATTGAATGTTTCATAATGGCTTTAAGAATTTCCATTTTGGTTTAAAATTTCATTTTATGTGAATTTACTGCAAGTGTATTAAGATTATTTTATACTGTTGAATTATTGTTGTGAAAGGCTACTGAATCAAGCTTAAATACAGAAGAGTTACTGTGAGCTAAACAAAACTGTCAGACTGGCACAGAGTCTGATGGACTATGGTAAACGGACATCACTAGAGGGCATGCAAGCTGCAGGGCTAGGATTACTCTAATCATGCCTGTAAAAGGAAACTACATCAAGTCAGTGGATTACATGGTTCTTTTTCCTCTGAAAAGTATTTTCAATTACATAGATTCAAGGTAAATTTTAAAATCTGAAGAACAGGACTGGTCTATGACATGCTGTCACTAAAAGCAAACAAGAGATTGGACCCCAACAGAAATCCATGTTCATGTAGAGACTAAGCTTACTTAAATCCTTGTGATGGCATAACTTCCTCTGCCATTTCTCAGAATCAATCTCATTTAGAAGGGTTGCTAAGGATGTGTAACATATACAACTCACTCACACAACTCAGGGGGGTTCCAGACTGCCAGAAATAGTGCAAATTGAGTCCACTTTTAGGATTAGGGTTAGTGCTAGGGAATCATAGGAATTGGGGTTTTTTCTGAGACATTGAGCCTTCTCTGTCAGAGAGCTCTGGTGCCACAATAAAATACAGTTCCCATGATTCCCTAACCCTAAACCTAACCTTAAAAGTGGACTCAATTTGCACTATTTCTGGCAGTCTGCAACCCCCCTCAGTCCTCCAAAAGAAGGAAGGGTTGACCACTGCCTAAATGTTTGCTGTCTGATACCACTGACTCATTCTGCCAAATGTCAGGGTCAGCCCTCCATGGGAACTGAATGAGAAACTTCACATTTTTAAAGCAGCACTGGATTAATACTAAAACACTGGTGTCTCTTCCTTTATTTTGCACTTACACTCTAAGTTAAATTAGGGCCATATAGTTAATTACAGCATTCCTTGATTACCTTTTTCTGCTTTCACCCTGTGTCTTTTTATGCAAATCATTGCTTAAAAACACTGACAGCATAAAAGGAAAGGACCATAAATCATAGTTACTGTCTCAAATAAATTCTTTATAGCATGATGGTTGTTCCATGAATATCAACAGACATCCAAGGTTATCGTAAAGCATAATTATTCTACATATCTAAAGAAAGATAAGAGTCTGAGAGTGCACTGGTGTATGCACCAAAAATAATATTTTAAGTGGCCATTTGGAGACCTGCTAAATGAACTATGTCCCGAGACCACTTATAAAGCAATATTTTATTGCTTTTATTGTATTTTATTTTATTCCAGTGCTTACCCTATTAGCTCAATAATATAATTAGCCTGTTCATGTGCCAAATGATAGAAATAGCCAAGAGAATATTATATGAACACTTTGTAATGGTGTGTAACCTCTTTGGCTTGAGAAGTGACACTGGCTGTTTCGCAATTCATCGGGTATTGTACCATCCCACCAGAATTCTATATGTGCCACTAAAATCCAGCAGCATCTCCAGCAGATCCATGGTGCAGAAAAATGCTAGAGTGTCCTCAGATAACATAGAGCCCTGTGAAATAGCTGACCAGTGTCACTGATTCCATAAAAGAGGTTTTCTTATTTGGCAGGAGAGGACCAGTCCATGTTCTATCCATCCATGTAATATAAATACATAAGAGCAACCTTATCACATACTTAGATTGCAATCATTATATATATATATAGAGAGAGAGATACCTGGCAGTAACTTGAGTGAGCCTTTTTCAATGTAGATATGCAAAGGATGTCACTATTAGACTGCAATCCAAAACACATTTACTAGGCAGATAGCCCCAAGGATCAAACACAGCAGGACCTTCTTCCAGGTAAATAATGCTAATGTTGCTTTTGTTAACTACTGTTAATTTGATTTTGACTTATGGTGAAGATATATATGAGAGACCTTCAAGTCCCCCAATCAACAACAGCCCTGCTCAGGTCTTGCAAACTGAGAGCTGTGGCTTTCTTGATTGAGTATACATCTGGAATGCAGTCTTCTTTTTTGTCTTTTCTAGTGAATCATGTCTTCTCGTGATATGTCCAAAGTATGACAGTTTTAGTTCAGTCATCATGGCATCTGGGGAGAGTTCAGCCTTGAATTGCTATAGGGCCCATTTATATATCCTTTTAGCACTCCACAGTATCCACAGAACTCTTCTTCATCACCTATCTCAAATGAGTTGATTGTCTTCTTATCTGCTCTCTTCAATGTCCAGCTTTTACATAAATACATAAAAATGGGAAATCTGATGGCACAGACAGTTCTATCTTTAGTTTTCAATTATAGCCTTTACACTTCAGGATCTTGTCTAGTTCCAAGTTGTAGTCTTCTTCTGATTTCTTGATTCCATGCATTCTGATTAATGACTGAGCCAAGGTATGGGAAATCATGTACTATTTCAATGTCTTCATTGTCTACTTTAAAGTTATGTAAGTTATCTGTGGTCATTATTTTTGTATTCTTAATATTCAACTATAAACTTGCCTTTCTTCTTAGTATTTCTTGTTAACAGTTTATTAGTAGCATTCATGTTATAAGCAATTTATTATTCATTATTATTTAGTAGCATTCATGTTATAAGCAATTTATGTCTTTACCTTTCTGAATTTAACTTTATGGCCATGTGGAAACCCCTTAGTTCTCATCTGAAGTTTTATTTGAAAAGAAAAATAGAACAATAGATATATGAATTTAGAATTCATTCAAGAAAGCATGTGGTGCAGCTTTCTGGGATTATACTTTTTTTTTTTTAAAAAAAATGCAGGTAATGGCCTGAATTTTTGCCTCCTACTCTAGTCTAAATTAGAAGATTAAATTCTAAACCCTTCTATCTTTGTCAATTTTGCTCCCCCATTTCCACCTGAATTGGGATAGTCCCAATAATGCAACTAATCATGATTTCTTATCATGTTCCATGACCCCAAACAGGAATAGTGGGGAAAGTGTGGTCAACAGGTCTTATGTGGTTACTACTTTGTGCCCCGCCAAGAACCTTGAGGAACAAACAAAGCCACCACTGCATTTCCGTGGTGTGTCTGTGTTCCGTATTTTTATTAAATAATATATAAATAAAAAGTATGGTCCTTGAGCACTTAACCAATCCATGAAGTGTCCCTGCCCCCATTACAGTTGAGAGTCCGTCCCTTAGAAGCACTGAGTATTCTAGAGAAAACAGAAAAACAAAAAAGGAACTGAAAGCAAGATATTACTATGATTATTATGATTGGTATTTATATTCACCCTTTCTATCAACTTTGGACTCACAGGAGCTTACAAATGTTATAGCTGATACAGCTTTAAAAAGTCACCTCCATCTTCCTGTCTTCCAGGGGCAACTCAAGATAATTTGCTTCCTCTGGAAGTTCAATCTTATAACAATACAGATAATTGTACAATATCCTCAACTTCACCTGGACACAGCAAGCTTCCTTAAGGAGGCCTGCAGACAGATCTTGGTATAGACATTTGTCTGCTCCTGATGCCTACTCCACACCACTGAGGCAACAGTTGGACTGACCATGGGCCTTATCAAACGCTGGCCAGGAAGCGAAAAGTAAGCGAAAACTAACCGAAGATGAATAAATTCCGAAACTTAACTGTTTCGCCTGCGCGACCATTGTGCAATGTTTCCGGAGGAGGCAGAGAGTGGCGGCGGCGGCGGCAGTTCCCTCCCGCACCCCGCCCTCCAGCACTTACCAGCCCTCCAGCCAGCCCTCAAAACCGGCGGCCTCGGAGGAGGCAGAGGCGGCGGCGGCGGCGGTTCCCTCCCGCACCCCATCCTCCAGCACTCCAGCCCACCGCCGACCTGTGAGAGCCTCCCTCGGCCAGCCAAGCTGGCCTCGCCTTCGCCATCTCCCTCCGTCGTCAAGGACGACGAAGTCGCCGCTGCCGGGGCCGCCACCATAGAGCATGGCGAGGAGGCGACGGGCGGCTCCACCGAGAAGAAAAGGTGCCTCCCTTCCTTCCCTCAGTTGGGAGCCATTGCTTTTCCTTTTGGGGTGTATGTGTGTGGTTGTGTACGCGTGTCTTTATAGGCCACCTCTGCCCCTCAGTTGTGCTGAGGTCCTTTCTTCGCACAAGGAGACTCACAGTCACAAACTCCTTCTCTTCCCCTCCCTCCTCCATTTTGCCTCGCCCGGACCATCCTCCCTTCAAAACACGGCAGCGGCGATGCCTAAGCCGCTAAGGGGACTCTGCAGCTTAACACAAGTCCTCATTATTCCGAAAGCTCCCTTGTACTTCCCCAAAAAACCGAATGTCAAAAGATCCCCTTTGACTTTGGATCACGGGGAAAAAATACGTATTAGCTTTGGATTGCCTTTGGATATGTGTAAACACACGGGAAAAAAAATGCGTATCAGCTTTGGATTGCCTTTGGATATGTGTAAACACACGGGGAAAAAATACGTATTAGCTTTGGATACCTTCTGCTTGGGACCCCCGTGTGATAAGGTCCCATGATAGTACTGGCTTCTACTGGAATAGCTGATATGACTGTGAAAACCATACTGCTGACTGGAAGCGTTTTGCCTAACACCATCATTGAAAAAGAGAACCCAGTTCATACAACCAGGTTCTAAACATTCTCTCATTATTGTGCATATCCCTCAGGTGTTACCTGTGACTGGAAGAAAGCCCAATTATTGCAACTACAGACCTCACAATGACAACATCTCCCTTTGTTTGTTTGTCCCCCCCCCCGCCCCCATATCATCTAACTTGAGTCTTGGAGAACCTGAAAATTTGGACACTTCTGTGGTGCTATACTCTAGATTTGTGTGTAAGTGTGCCCTCTCTTTGGTTTTTGTTTTTTTTAAACTAGTAAACTGGTAGTAGTGAAAAGCATCTGCCACAGTGGAAATTATACTATTGAACAGGGTTCCAAAGTTAGAAAAATACACAAATTGAACATTAAAAGTATATTGGCCTTAAAAGCTTGTCTTTCCATACACACACACACACACAGAGTCATTTTCCATTTTCCCGGCTGGGTGAATTTATCAAGGGCACCATTATTATTATTATTATTATTATTATTATTACAGTTTATTTATATAACGCTGTGGATTTACACAGCGCTGTACATATAGTCAATAAAATAGATAAAAATAGATAAAAAGCCTGCCGATGGCATACATTCTACAAAATAATAAAACAATACATATTAATACAAAGAAGGCAACAAATGAAAACACCAGTAGATTTTAGTTGTAAGAGCAGGAAGCAGGATTTTGGATCAATTAGCTACTCCCCATGTCAACCTCTCAACAGACTGATAAGCTGTGCAAAATGATCTCCTTCACCATAAAAATCAATAGGAACACAAACAATAGGGATTTCAGATTTGTCCAATCACTTATTGTATGTATGCACAGTTCAAATAACATTTCTCAGAATCAAGTAATGCCACAATCTGTTTCTAATGATTTACTGTAATCAAAATTTATACAGACCAAAAAGTCCACCAAAATCATATTATACAAATCTAATTGCCCCTGCCCATTTAATTCATGTTCTGGGATTGCACCATAAGATACAGCTGCAGGCAAAGTCAGGGGTGATTAAGTGAATGTGTCTTGGTCTCCACTCTACTTTTTGCTTGGTCTTCTGCAGCTGTTCTGGCACCAAATTATAAGATTACAAATTACACGAAGAAGCACCAATAATGAACCCAATCTCTAGTAAGAGAAGGGCAGTAATTCAGTTGTAGAATACATGCTTTTTGGAGCTGGCTGAGATTAACATATATTCATTTATTACAGCCATGTCTGTCCTTCTAAATTGATATATGTCAATGGCTATGAGTATGTTTTGACGAAGTCACTATATGTCACTTAGATGTTTTATTGTATTTTTTAAATGTGTGTTTTTATACTGGCCTAATGGCTGTAATGGCTGAGATTAACAATATATACATGATTTGATTCTCATCCCAGATTGGTGCTTCAGAAAGTGACCTGCTTCTTCTGAAACTGATTCCAAGTCACTAGGGATGCATCTGCAATGCAGAAATAATGCAGTTTGATACTATCTTAACTGTTATGGCTGGGATTTATAGTTTGTTGTGGTACCAGAGCTCTATTACAAAGAAGACTAAATATCTCTCAAAACTGCAAATCCCTGAATTCCAAAGCACTGTGCCACAGCAGTTAAAGTGGTGTCAAACTGCATTATTTCTGCAGTGCAGATGCAGCCTCTGTTTCTGATTTTGTGTTGAATCACCTGAATCAGTATTCAGAAATCCAATGTTAGCTGCATTTCATGGATTACTTCTTATTTTCAGAATTAGATGAAATCAGCATGATGGATAGCTTATTTAGAGGGGATGATACCTACCAAATTTAAGAGAAATAGGTGTAGAGCTTTTTTGTGCAATGTGAGTTTTAAACTAGAAATGGAGATGTGAAATGAAGTGAGCAGATTGCCCTCAACCTCTTTTACTTTCATGATTTAGAAACTGAGCCCAGTTTAGTCTGGTCTGGCCTGACACCTGATTTTCAAACCTTACTGGGACATCAGTGGTCACACTTCTTGTCAACAATGCATCCCTGGCTATCACAGCATCAGGAGGAACTTTTCCTAAAGGGAGCTCCCAATAATTTCTGCATTGCTTGGCAGAACTGGACATTTTTAAAAGGGCATTAATTAGCTCATGTATCATAAATATAGCATCACATAATAAACAAATGAAACAGGCTCAAAGAGCTATAGGCCAACTTTCAATAACTGGGGGAAATTAAGTCAAAACAACACATGTAGCAATAACAAAAGCAGTGAGGTTTGTCAGGGCCTCTGCAGATGGCTGCCTCAACCCCTCCCCAAGGACATCAACAGGGGGTGCCATTACGCACGGCGCACACCCTTAATACTTCCTCCCGGCACAGCGTCTTCACGTGCTGCTTCAGAAGGTACGCGGAAGAGCCACGCATCGACTCTTCTGGCGCCCTTTCTGGAGCTTGAGAAAGGAGTGCTATTTTAGCGCTCCTTTTCCAGATGCCAAAAGGGTGGATTGGGGCCAAGGCGTGGGGCAGCTTCGGCCCCAATCCTCTGCTTCCTAGGGCGGCCCATGGCCGCCCGTCTGCATCTCCCCTCAATTTCTAAATCTTGGAAGTAAAAGAGGTTGAGGCTAAGCCAAGTACTTGTCCATCTCATACCATCAACTGTTCTGAACCGGTAGGGTACTCCTTGACTCATCGCTCCACATGACTAGTCAGGTGAGTGCAGTGGTCAGGAGTGCCTGTTATCAGCTTCGGCTGATACGCCAGCTGTGCTCGCATCTGGATAGGAGGGACTTGGAAACTGTGGTACACGCTCTGGTAACCTCACGTCTGGATTATTGCAATGCACTCTACATGGGGCTACCCTTGTGCCTAACCCGGAAACTTCAACTGGTGCAAAATATGGCAGCCAAGTTAATCACCAGAACTTTTAGGAGGGAACAAATAACACCTGTGCTTAAATCCCTCCACTGGCTGCCAATTAGTTTCTGGGCACGATACAAGGTGTTGGTTTTGACCTTTAAAGCCCTACATGGCTTGGGTCCATCTTACCTTAGGGACCGCCTCCTCCCGTATGATCCCCCCGCGCCCTTCGGTCATCTGGGAGGAACCTGCTTCAGCCGATAAAGACTAGGCTTTCGCAGACCTCCCAGAGGGCCTTTTCCGCTACTGCCCCTAGACTTTGGAATGGCCTGCCAGATGAGATCTGTCTTATTACGACACTTGCTGCTTTTAAGAAAGCAGTAAAGACGGATCTCTTCCGACAGGCCTTCCCAGAATAACGTTCCAGAGGGATGAGTTTTTAGCTAGTTTCAATTGAGTTTTATTCTGCCCCTGATCCTCTTGCCGAACTTTTAGCACTTAGTATTATTATTGTTACTGTTATTTGTATTTTAATTCTTTCTAAGTTTAATTCAGTTTTAAGGGGGGAGGGTTGTGGATTGAGGGAATGTTTTAACTTTGTTGTTTTAAAATGCTGTAACCCGCCCCGATTGCTGCACAGAGGGGCAGGCTATAAATAAAAAAATATTATTATTATTATTATTATTATTATTATTATTATATAAGGACAGTCCTGATTAATCATCTGTCAACCCACTTTTTCAGCTAAAATATTTTAAATATCCCAGTTTCTTTCTCATTCTCCTACTCTCTCTCTTTGTCCTCAGCTCATAGTTGCTCTAACCTGAATCCAAAATGTAAAAATAGTTTGCACTCAATTAACGAAGCAGGCGAGACAAGAGAGTGGATAGAGTCTTGCCTTCCCAGTAAACTCAGGCAAAAGCAATAATAATAATAATAATAATAATAATAATAATAATAATAATTTATACCCCGCCCCTCTGTGCTCAATCGGGGCAGCTAATAAGTGATAAAATACAAAGTGCAAAATGCATTCAAACCCCTATTCCCTCCCCCCCTTAAAAAGTATTAAACCAACAAAGATTAAAACCATACCGATTAAAACAAGAAAAAGTCAATAACAGTAAATCAAAGGGAGAGACGGCGGTCACATTGACTAGGAGGCAATGGGTGAGTTCCTAGAGGGCTCCCCTAAAGGAGGTTTCTGAGGCTGGGATATCTATCCTGGAAAGGCCTGCCGGAAGAGATCCGTCTTAACAGCCTTTTTAAAGCTGTCTAAAGATGTAAGCAGACGGATCTCATCCGGCAGGCCGTTCCATAATCTAGGAGCGACCATAGAGAATGCCCTCTGAGAGGAAGCCGAAAGCCTGGCTTTTTGTGGCTGAAGCAAATTCCTCCCAGAGGACCAGAGTGTGCGGGGAGGATTGTAGGGGAGAAGGTGGTCCCGAAGATAGTTTGGACCCAAGCCATTTAGGGCTTTAAAGGTGATAACCAACACCTTGTAATGGGTCCGGAAACTAATAGGCAGCCAGTGGAGGGATTTTAATACCAGAGTAATATGGTCCCTCCTAGATGTACCAGAAACTACTCTGGCTGCCATATTTTGTACTAACTGCAGTTTCCGGACCAAGCACGAGGGTAGCCCCATGTAGAGCACATTACAGAAATCTAGACGTGAGGTTACCAACACGTGCACAACAGTCTCAAGGTCCCTTACTTCCAGAAAAGGGCGCAATTGGCGTATCAGCCGAAGCTGATAACAGGCATTCCTGACTGCCGCATTTACCTGATTCGTCATCAGGAGCGACTAGTCAAGGAGCACCCCCAGACTGCGAACGCAGTCCTTTACGGAGAGTGTGACCAGAGGTTGCAGCCCAATTCTTGGTTTCGGGGCCGCTACCGTGAGCACCTCCGTTTTGTCTGGATTCAGTCTCAATCTGTTTTTCCTCATTCAGCCCATTACTGCCCGAAGACATTCATTGAGAAAGGAGACGCCATTGGAACTCGAGGCCAACGAAGGAGACATGGAGACATGGAGAAATAGATTTGGGTGTCATCAGCATACTGATAACACCCAGCTCCACAACTCCAAATAATCTCACCCAGCAGCTTCATATAGATGTTAAATAACACTGGGGACAGAATAGCACCTTGTGGAACACCACAGGTGAGCTCCCTTTTTCTGGAGCAGCTGTCCCCGAGCTGCACCCTCTGGGATCTGCCCGAGAGGAAGGAATGGAACCACTGGAGTGCAGTGCCTCCAATTCCCAACCCCCTCAGGCGATCCAAGAGGATGCCATGATCTATCATGTCAAAAGCCGCTGAGAGGTCTAAGAGCACCAACAGGGTCACACTACCCCTGCTGATGCTCAGACGCAGATTGTCGGTCAAGGCAACCATGGCAGTCTCAACCCCAAAGCCTGTCCTGAAGTCAGTTTGAAATGGGTCTAGATAATCGGTTTCATCCAAGACAGCTTGGAGTTGGAGAGCCACCACCCCCTCGATTACCTTGCTCAAAAATGGTAATAAGGAGACTGGCCTATAATTATTCATATCCAGGAGGTCCAGGGAAGGTTTTTTCAGAAGCAGCCTAACGACCGCTTCCTTCAAGTGAGATGGAACGTGGCCTTCCCTGAGGGATGCATTGACGATGTCGATTAGGAACATCCTCAAAGCATCCCCTCCCTGGACGGCCAGCCATGATGGGCAAGGATCGAGAGGGCAAGTCGTTTTCTTCACTCTACCAAGGAGCTTGTCCACGTCATCGGTACTCACAGATTGAAACTGATCCAGTATAATTTCAATAACAGAGTCTCTGGATGCCTTGTCAATAGTTTCTGTCAAAACACTGGCTTCTAAGTCGGCTCTTATCTGAGAGATTTTATCTGCAAAGAAGTTGTTAAACGGGTCGCAGCAGGCCGTTGTTGGATTAAGTAAAGAGTTCTGCACAGGAGGCACCTGTGTCAGCTCCCTTACCACCCTAAACAGTTCAGCTGGACTGGACTCTGCAGACGCAATACATGCCGAGGAGAAAGATCTCTGCGCTGCACGTATTGCCTCCCGATAGGACCAAAGAAAGCTCCTACGGCGAGTCGGGTCAGATAAGAGTCGAGTTTTCCACCAGATGCGCTCTAGTCGTTGTCAAGCTGCTGCAGCATGTGCCAACTGGTGTGTCCTTCCTCATTAATAGTATTTATCATTTTGAACATCTGCTGGTGTAGCTTGGACACATGTCTCTAAGTTTTCACCTATGAAATGTTGGAGGGTATGCTGTCCATCTCTATGTTGTCTGCTCTGGCTAAGTCTTTCAAGGAAATAAGGGCATCTCCCATCACTTGCTATCTAATGCTAGTCAAACTGTTGATGCTAGAAAAACTTTATTGAGCCCATCTGCCTGCTAATTCTATGTTATTCTATTGAGCTGTGGACCTTTTCTACCGGTTGTCTTGGTTCAGCTTATTAATATTCTGTATCCACACTAGCAATAATGGCACCTGGAGGAAAAGATGGAACAGGGCCTATTTCTGATATTGTTCATATTTACAAAGATAACAAGAATATACCAGTGAGATATAATTTTCTTCTTAAAAAGTTTTTGTCTGTAAACTGTTCTAATCTAATATACATACCATCCAACATTTCATAGATGAAAACCAGGACACATATGATTAAACAATATCAGTGTGTGGTCAAGATGGCAAAAGTTATTAATAGTCCAAAACACACCGCAGAAATAATTAAGCTTGAGACTACTTTAACTGGCAAGGCTCAGTGCTGGGGAATCCTTGTAATTGAAGTTTGATGTGACACCAGAGCTCTCTGATAGAGGCGGCTAAATGTCTCACAAAACTAGTTGCCAGAATTCCCTAGCATTGAGCCAGGGCAGTTAAAACAGTCTCAAATGGCATTGTTTCTGCAGTGTGTTTTGGACCAATGAGGAAAACCACACAAACTAGGTGAGACTGTAGCAGGTTGCCTTGCCTGAGACTGCTGGGAAGGGCAAGATTCTGCCCCCTTCACTCCTCTCTCCCTTCCTGAATTAATTGAATGCAAACTATTTTTGCATTTTGAACTCAGTTTGCAGCAATTGAAATAAGCTGAGGACAAAGGGAGTAAGTGGGAGGAGGCAAGATAAACTGGGACATTTTTAAAACATCTGAAGAAGTGAGACAGCAGTGGATTAACTAGGAATATCCCTGACAGTTGGAGGATATGACTACACAGTGATATTTTCATCACTATTTGCCAGCGTTATAAATTGTCATGGTAAGATACAAAAACCCATATGGGAATATACTAGTGGTCTGTCCAGTCCATTCTTCTTTACCCACAGCGGACAGCCAGATGTCTATAGGAAAACTTCGACCAGAATATGTGTGCAATAATGCCCTCCTAAGTAGAAAAAGTTCTTCCTGATGTCTTTTGGACTTGTTTTTCATAAGTGTTTTCTTATGAGTGTTTTTCATAACAAGGAATAGATAGGGTTTAAGGTATGCACATTCAAGAGCTATGAACTGGATTTTGGCTAAGTTGGTGGTAGCTACTGAAATCAAATGTGCGAAATCAGTCATGTGTAAGTCCCATTGATTTCAGGGGGATCTCGCCAATTTAGTCTGGAGTAATCTACTACTGACTACTACTACTACTTTAAAAAAAAAGTCATGCAAGAAATAACATCTGTAAAAAGGAGGGGAAAGAGCATGTGAATAACCCATCACATATTAACTACTTGCCCAAATAATATATTAACTACATATCCCAATCACATTTTAACTACTTATCACCAGGATATACTAATCAGAAGGATGCAATGTCAGAGCAGTGACTCATACAGAAAACCAGCAGGCAGCCTCATCTACTGTAGACAGTTTGGGGTAATCACAAGACTATCATTACTGAGTTAATTTACTCCTTATGGCTGGCACATGATTTGAGGAATTATTGAGCAAGAGGATCATTAAAGTAACACCAAAGAAAACAAAATATAAATACTCTTATAAAAATGGGGTGTGGTACTGTACCCTAATAATCAGAAAACGAATTAGAGGGGCAAGGCCACTGGGTGGGTGCAGAAATATAAGCAACTCAATGACTATGGGGGGTTGCAGACTGCCAGAAATAGTGTGAATTCAGTCCACTTTTAGGGTTAGGGTTAGAGTTAGGGAACCATGGGAACTGTATTTTATTGTGGCATCAGAGTTGTCTGACAGAGAAGGCTCAATGTCTCAGAAAAATAACAGTTCCCATGATTCCCTAGCACTAACCCTAACCCTAAAAGTGGACTGAATTCACACTATTTCTGGCAGTCTGCAACCCCCCTATGTTTCTGACCTATTTCTGAAAGAAAGTCAAAAACAAAAGGAGTGGGGGGGGGGAGGTTTGCAGGTGCTTAGCATACTTGCAAGTCTGCTGCAGGCATCTAGCAATACAAGGTGTTTTTGTTGTGTTGTTTTTTTTAAGCACAGAAATATAAATAGTAGAAATTCAGGTTGCCAACTACATAATCTGCTTGCACTGCAGTATTCCCTTCCCAGATCATTAATTAGCATCATGATTCACAGGAACCTGATTTATAAATTTGAAATTTCTCAATAGAAATACAGCCTCTTGAGTCTGACCCTGTCTAGCCACAGCAGCCCACTTTGGGTCCCTCCTAGCAAGAACTGTGTCCCCTTCCTTGACATAAGTAGCATAGAGTTTCCCTAATACTACAAGAACTGAAAATATGATGAAAATATGCAAGTGTGAAAGTGTCCAAAGCATTGCCTTCCCTTGTACTCCATGGTGGACACACAATGTCCCTTGTACCATCAGATTTACCATTCTAAGTCATCTTGAGTTTTTTGGGAAAGACATTTATATTAATAACAATAACAAATAGTAGTCAGATAGATAGTAGTAATAGTACTGTGCCCTGGTAGCAGAAAATCCTTCTTTAACCTCTCTTTAAAACAAACCACATGGGCAGCATACGCATTGTTTATAAGTTAAAATGCACCCCTTTTTTGGTACTGCTGCTGCTACTGCGTCTATGCATACATGGGAGGAATACATGGATTGACAGTTGTCCATTCCTGTGCTAGAGTTTACGGCACCATAATAACCAAGAGGATAAACTGTGAACCACAATGGCCATGGGTCAAATACCAAACATATCACATAGACAGACGAAGCTACCACGTCCAGCATCAGTCCTGCAATCCCCATTTGCATTACATAGATAAGCTAACCAACATGCTGTGGTAAGAATTGCTCAGACAATGGATCTAATGTTATTTGGCCTAATGGTTAAAAGTAAAAGATCAGACTTGGTTTGGATGAATCCCAAATGCTTTAGCCAAATTGGGTGGATTTGGCATGATTACTTGCCCTTTGGAGACAAAACAAGGGCCCCCGAATCAAACTGAACAAGTTTCCAAAGCCTCATGGCTGTCTTGCAACTTTGGAGTCCCCAGGAGACCCAAAGTAGGCTCCTGATTGCCTCTTTCTTTAACATTGTGGCATTCCTTTGGATGTCCTCCATGGAATGACCATTGTGAAAGTGGGATGGAAAGGAGTGGGTGCAAGGCTTTTATACATCTCTAGCATCCAATCAGAGAGTAAATTTAACAAGGTGCTCATCATTGCTTCTACAGTTGTTTATAGTTGGCAATTAAGCAAAAAGCCTCAAATCTTTTATTCATATATATATATATATATATATATATATATTACCCTTAATCCCATGACCATCTTTCTGAAAGCATGCAGATTATTTAGCTTGGTTTCTATGACATCTTATATGCTTGTTGTGTGTCTCCATGCCGTTTCCTACTTATGGCAATCCTAAAACTAATCTATCATGGGGTTTTCTTGGCTATCTTTGTTTAGAAGTAGTTTTGCCATTGCCATCCTCTGAGGGTGAGAGTATGTGACTTGCACAAGATCACCCAGAGGGTTTTCATGGCCAAGCAGGAATTTGAACCCAGGTCTCCAGAGTTTTAGTCCAACGTTCAGACCACTACACCACACTGGCACTGTATCATTTTCTCTCGTTTATAGTATTTTAAACAGCTACAGGAAGGTAAGAAGTCTGCCTTCTTGCATAAACCCACTGCAAAATACTACAAGTTACCAAAGGCACATCTACAATGCATGCAGTTGTCATACAGACTGGCCATCCTGAAACCACAGGGGCATAAATTAAACCCTTTTAACATCCCTCCCCAATTTAAATATTTTCCTTTAACAAAAACTCTTTCACTGTCCCATCTGTATGTCAGGCTCCCTCTCCTCAGAAGATGCACATCATCCAATGTCATAAAGAATTCCACATAATACTTAGGTGCCCCCTTTAAACAATAATAATAATAATAATAATAATAATAATAATAATAATATTTATTTCTATCCCACCCCTCTGCTGAATCAATTGGGGAGGCTTACAACAATAAAATACCACAATGTACAATCCCAGGAAAAAAAACCACCCACCCCTTAAAATAGTATTAAACATCAAACATTTTAAAACAATAAAAGAACAGCCAACAATAACAATTACAGAGTCCTAATAGCTGGCAGGCAACAGTTATAAATGTAGCAGAGGGTAGAGATAGGATGGGCCCACTCCTTAGGCCAGGAAAAAAACTAGTCAGGAAAGTCCTGCCGGAAGAGATCTGTCTTTTTTGAAGCAGTTTAAGCTGGTGACTGATCTTGTCTAACATACAAAAAGTAACGGAATTCAAAAAGTGTCATCTACCCAGAAGGGACTATCAGGATTGAAAATCATCGACTCCTGATAAACAGTAAAAGAAGCATAGCCATTCGTTGATATTTCCAGTATAGTCAATTAGGACACATGGAACATTGAATTTTCAGACATGAAATAAGCCTTCAGATCTGAGCTGAAGTAGGCCATACCCAAGGCAGATCAAGCTTGAAGCAACCCACTTTCTAAGCTGCCAGAATAGGATCCAAACCAAATTTTCTCTTGGGTGCACAATCCTAATTAGTACAGTAAATATTGTAGACATTATTTTCCTCCTCTGTCTAAAAGGCAACAGCTCTTTTGGAAAGGCACTGAGTACTCCTTCAGAGCTGCTACAGCTGCTGTTTTCCTGGGGGTGAAATGATTCAAGATCATAAAATACAGTGCACATTGCATTGAACAAATCTATAATGCAGACGTTTACAAAATAAATGGTGGCCAAGATCCTGTGGAACATAAAGTTCCATGGTGCAATTATGCAGAGCCCATGCTTATAGGGGGGTGGGAGAGAATAGGTATGGAGGAACTTTTCAATGATATCCTCATGGCTATACCAGCCATAGCTTTATGGATCAGGAAGCAGAACTTTGCCCAGGTCCCATCCAATACCTTCTTATACAATGTCATAAAAAGTAGATCTTCTACTATAATTTTTGGTAATGCTATTGTAAAACCAACATCCATGAATTCAAAATAGTAAGGATAATTCATATGACTTTACTCATTAGGATGTCATATCTGTGTATCATGCAACTCCTAGAGCACTTACCTTTTTTTAAAAAGCACCTTTGCTTTAGTCTCAAGCATATATGAACACCTATGAGAAAATGTGCAGGGCACAATTCCAACCACTATCATCCACTTCTCTGGTATATATTACACCTCTTTGTACAATCATCAGCATTGACACAAAAACTAGAAGAAGCAGGTTGTGATACAGCCCCAGACACTAATATTATATGTCTGCTTACTAACACCTTTGACATTCCTATGAATCCCTTTTTAGCCTTAAAGGAATGCAACTTGAGCCACCATCATTATTCTAAGGCTCTGACAGCAGCTGCTTCACTGCTCCAGGTTGTAAAGAAACAGATTCAAAATGCATTAAATAATATTGCCTGTCTTAGCTTTGCCTTTGGAGTTTATATTTCTTTTCTTTTCACTTGAGCTGATGGTGGAGAAATTTCCAACAGACTGCACTGCTTCTACATCATTACTTGACAAAGTTCAACTTTGCTGTTCAAACATCATATGCAATGTAACAGTGAATCCAAAAGGTGGGATGTCTCCTGCATCACAAGAGAACTATAAGCACAAAGGAAAATTTGTTGAATGCATCATTTTACATTGCAGAAGAGACTAGCCATTCTAAAACAGCAAAAATAAAAAGCTGATAACTTCTCCAGTATCAACCTACTGCAGAGAAATTTGCATTTGTCATCTCCATAGGGCTGAACTTGCTTTTTTATTACACTTGTACCCTGTGCTTCCTTAAAGAAGTTCCTTTAAAGAAACAGCTAAATAAGATGAAGAATGCACACAAAAGGCAAAATAATAGAAAACCAGAAACATCCAAAATGGTTTTTTATGTGATCAGCATATTCACTATAGATTGAATTAAATGCTTACATCAAACTCATTTTTCTAACCAGAAATATTTTGCAGTGTTCTAGTGTTAACATTACTAAGCATTCTGTATGATGTGATAAGGGAGGAGGTCAATGGGGGCATGGTGACACCATGAGTTACTGCAACAGCTGAGTGATGCCAACCTTAGTGACACCACTGTGCAGAATAAGTCCCAAGCTGTGAATAGTCATTACAGACTGCACAGCGTTTACAGACTTTCCTGCAGAAGAAAGAACGTTGCTAAAAATGTCTTGTTGGTTTCATCAAGAATTAAAACTGGTTAAGAATTACATCCCTGTTCCATTCTTAGCTGCCATGGCTACATTCTGTGGAATCATGGGGGGCGGTTGGGGTTCAGTGAGGCACTACAGCTCTCTGAGAGTTGGAAATGCACTTTCTTCAACTGCAAATCACAACATTCTAGAGAATGTTACCATGGCAGTTGAAGTGGAATCCTCATGCTATAATTATACAGTGCGAAAGGGCCCATGACTAGCAAGGATGATGACAACACCTCCAAGCCCTTCTCAGCTTTCCCTCACTGAGCATAGCTACAATCCCTTGGGAGCGCCGGATCGGGGCTGTGGCAACCACACACCGCAGCTCTGATCCAGCTCTTTGCCACTCCAGAAAGAGTTGGCAAATGCCGCTCCTTTCTGAAGTGGCAAAAAGCCACCCTTACTGCTGTCCCCACGGCTCCTCTGCACCCCTTTGGCACAGCATGTCTACACGCTGCACCATGGGAGCACCCTAAAGCTGTGCGGTGGGGCGCGCAGCATGTTGGCAGCATCAGGGCGGCCAGCGTGTGGTTGCCCTGCCCCAACTCCACCCCTAGGCCAGTCCTTGTGGCCGGTTTGTACAGGCTCTGAATTAATTACCCTTGGATTTTGAAGTCAGTTTGCAGCAACTCAGCTGAGGAGAAGGGGGGGAATGGAAGGAGGAGAGAGAGACTGGGACATTTCAAAAGCCATTGAAAAGGGGGTACAGCAGAGGATTAAGAGGACTGTCCTGGCCAAATCTAGACAGTTGAATGATACGAATAACACAGCTGCCCATATTTTTGGATTATCCTTGCAAGATTAGCTTTGAGGGTTGTCATGATGAGTGTCTGCACTTATTTACTACTGAGAAAGAGTATGGGGAATCAAAAGCAGAAAAGAGAGAGAACCACCTACCAGTATAAAATGAGTCATTCATACTTTTCATGTACCTCGTCCTGTATCTCAGTATATGTTTGTTTTTGGGGCTCTTCTTGTTTTTCTTTAAAAAAGAAAGAAAGATAAATCAATCATTAGAGAAGATACTCTGAGTAACTGAATGAAGAACAACTGGCTGTGTTACAATGACATCTTATGTTTTCACTTAAAACTTTTGAAATGTGTACAGAGAGATACATGGCTGTTTTCAAAATGGCCCTGAAGCTGTTGCCAAACAAGACAAGTGTAGCCTGACGTACTTATATAATAAATCTCTTTGGAGCACCACACATGTCCCTACTAAATAACATTAAAAAGTGATGAAAATGCTTTCTGTAAAGAAGTAAAAGACATTGGCATGCATGACCTCAATAAGACGGCTGGAATTGATGTATTCTCAGGCTGAAGCAATTTCCTTCCACACACAAAACGGCAGGGTTTAAACATCAGGTATGCATTTTCCCCCCTCCAAAGTGAACAGTCGTATGCAATGATATTAACAAGCATTTTTAGTTTTCTCAAGGACCACCATCAGTGCTTAACATTGGAATCTGATCGCAATTGGGCCTTCCCATTGTCCAGTGTGAACACAGAATGCACCACACAATGTTCTTTACCTTCTCTGTAATGCAGAACTACAGCTGTAGGCAGCAAGTCAACTCTACCGTGGGAGCAGGTTTTTGTGTGACTTCTTCCTCAGACATATTTCAATTAATGCCCGAGGAAGAAGTGGAATTGCAGACATTGACATACCTATTAGACATGCTCATACTAGCCAGAAGGAATGGGGGAAATTTTACTTCAGTTCATTATTTGCAAGAATTTTCTTAATTGCAAATTCCAGATGGATAGAATTTGAGATTAAACAAATGAGCAAATAAATAAGATTCTAAGTAAAACTGAAACCACAACCTCAGGGGTGAAAAGTATGTCCCTACCCGTTATAACTAGCATAGACAATTGCAGCTGGAGTGCCACATATGTCCCATCCCTGTCTCAATTAGTTAAAAGTGAGTTTGAATCAGTCTGCATTCAGCCATATGAATGCTAAATTATGGCAAGCCTCTTTAATACCTAAATGGCATACTGGTATAACATGGTCCTCTTTGTACTGAGATCAGCTGTGTCTATTGCATTTGTTTAGTGTAGATGGATGGAATTTTGTCTTGTTCCATTTTTGAAGAATTTTCCAAATTGCCAAAATTACATATTCAGGGCAAAAAGAACCTGAATTTGTTTTTGTTTTTTTAAAAATATGACTATAGGAAAATGCAAACCTGATGAATTTTCTCTACTAGCCATACTGTTAGATAATGAGAATGGAACGATATGTGCATCAGGTTCTCCAGTTAGATAGAAACTTGGATCTAATTGCCATAGAGGCATGGCCAATGGTTGTGTTGAAAAAAGGATGTATGGCAAGCAAGCGTAATTCCACTTCCTTCACATAAATGGGATGAAAATGTATGAACAACAAATATGTTGTCTTCCTGGGAGATATGCCCACTATTATTGTTTTGAGGATCTCCCAAAAACCTTCTGATGTAGAATATTTAGTGAAGCTTTTTGGCTACACTCTCATACATTTTGCTGGCTATTTGTCCATTTCATAAAAATCCCACTTCTGCTAATGAATTCAAGACTGCATAACCTGTGACACACCAAGCTAAAAATCTCCACAATAACCATTTATGGCAGACCAATACTGCTTTAATTAATGGTTTATTTTCACCATCTGTTTTAGACTTCAAGTCTTGGAGAGTTGTGGGGAGGGTGGTCTAGTGCATAGTAGACCACAATATATGAGTGATGGTGCTGTGCTGTGCTTTGGAATCATAAATTGGTCCATAATGGTTTTGATAGCCAATCATGAATGAAAGTATCAGGCCCAAAACATATGGCAAGGGGGAATCATGGGGGATTAGGAGTACAACACATGAGAAAAAACTGGTTCATTTCCTATACCTCCATTAGACCAAGTTCCTGATACAAATCTCCTTTCTTGAATTTATTATATGATCTGGGCAAAAAGAAGGGGGGGGGAACCTACTAACAAACAGAACCAACAGAAATCTGAGGGGTGATTTTCACTATTTTTAACACAGGAAAGAGCATTAAAAACGATATAAAAACAGCAGAACACTACAAACAAAATGCATCACATCAAGCTACTACAGAAATATTTTAAGCACCATATTTTAATGTTTCTTCTGTATAAACAGACAAATCATTTAGATTGTCAATAAATTTAAAATGGATTATTCCAGAGCTTCAAAAGCTCTACACAGTGAAGAAGTACCACACAGCAATATATTTATCACCGCAGTTATTCACACGTACACTCATAAGGATGATTTTCTTTGATAGGATACTGGTGGGAGGCATTGTGTTAAATTAAGATGGCAGCTAGGCTGTAATGCCTAGTGTTGTTTGGAGTGGGCCCTGAAAGTCTGCTGGAGCTTTGGCAGCTGCCCAGGAATACCAGACTATAAGGCCACTTCTCTCCCTTTTACTTGCTTGCTTACACACAGAGAGACACATTGCTGACAGTACTTAGTTATATTTCTTTCTCTTTCCTTAAACCTTTGTGGTAAAATGCAAAATCTCTTCTGAAAAGGTCAGAAAAGGGATAAGCCTTGCTTTGCAACTAACCGTTAGAAGCATTTGCGGGCATCTGTCCAATGTAAACCAGCACTGTGTAGTGGTTTGAGTATTGGACTAGGACTCTGGAGATCAGCGTTTGATTCCCTGCTCTGCCATAGAAACCTACTGGGCGACCTTGGGCAAGTCACACACTCTCAGCTCCAGAAAAACCTGTGATAAGTTCATCTTAAGATCACCATAGGTCAGAAGTGACTTAAAGACACACAACAACAACAACAACAAAATCCATTTTCAGGCAAAATATGTTATGACTATAATGACAGTTTAGGAGAAATTTTGTTCTGAAGAAATTCAAACTCATCTGATACTAAAAAATGACTATATTTAGGTCTTTCCCCTTTTCTTTTATTCTTTGTATCTAGCTCAGGGGTAGGCAACCTTTCCCCTTTAAGGGCCGAAGGACTTCAGCTCCCAGAAGCCTCAGCCATGTTGGCCAATAGTCCCATGTTGGCCAATATCTCCTGGGATTCTGGGAGCTGAAGTCCCTCGGCCCTTAAAGGGGAAAGGCTGCCTACCCCTAGCTACTTGATCCTTAACATATAAATAGTTGATATTTATCATGGCAACAAAAAGGATGATGCTTTTATATCACAACATATTTTTAATAAGACCTACTTGGTTGGGTTTTATAAAGTCTACCAGAATGATTTTCAATCTGCTTTGCAAATGACTTTGCCAATATTTATCTACTGTATATACTAATATATAAGTCTAGAAATTTAGGTAAAAAATTGACCCCAAAAACCTGAGTTGACTTATACATGGAAGTACTTTTTTTTAAAGGAACCATCTCCTGGTGAAAAGCAAGAGTGTAATCTGTCTTGGAAGCACTGAAACCCCTCCATTTTCTCATCCATCCAGCCTTTAGTATGAGCACAAATACTTATACCTGCTGGAATTTTGTTCTTTGGCATTGTTTTCCTTTGCTTCATTCTTTACATCCTTTGTTACATGCCCCTAAATTTTACCCTTGACTTATCCATGGGTCATATCAAAATCCATCATTTTGGGCCCAAAATCTGGCCTTGACTTATACATGAGGTTGTCTTATAGTCAAGTACATATGGTATTTCCTTTCCCCTTTCCCTTTTCTTTCTTTCTTTCTTTCTTTCTTTCTTTCTTCTTTAGTGTCATTAACTCTCATCTACCTGATATTATATGTCGATATCTCTAAGTTATTATTTGTTGCTGAATTCTCCTAAAATGAGACCTACAATTAGACCTATGCACAAATTTCTCCCATGGACAAACAGAACACACACATACACAAAACAGCTAGGACAGTCCATTGGGTTGTGTGTGTTTTTTTGGTCCCACATGATAAAATGGTTCGGAACAAAAATGTTATTTTATAGTTGAAACATGATACAGAGATACTAGTGATAAGACCTGAATAATAAACAACAATAAACAATTCCTAACTCTACTGAGACCTTGAGCAAGTTACTGCAGCTTCAGAGCAAAGCAAAGGGACCCCCCTTCTGAACAACTCTTGCCAAGAAAACCTTGTAATAGCATCTCCTTAGGATCTCCATAAGCTGTAAATGACTGGAAGGCACACAACAAAACAATCTCTACTGAAAAAGGTGGGGAAGCAATAAGTTCATGCTCACTTCACCCTCTCCAGGCAGCCTTTCACACTAAACAATTACAGCACTCTGATTTCATTTTAATTGCCATGACAACATCCTAAGGAATCCTCAGATTTGCAGTTTAGAGGATTCTCAGCCAGAGAGTTCTTCTAATTTCTCACTAAACTACAAATCCCAAGGTTCCATAGGATGCAGACCTGGCAGTTTAAGTAGTGTCATAGTGCTGTAATTGTGCAGTGTGAAAGGGACCCAGGACAGAACAAACAAAGATATTAATGTCATGAAAGAGAAAGATGGAAGGAGTTGGCACAAACATCTACAGACAGTTATCACAGAGCAGCAAAAGACATCAGTCAGAGACATATGGGAGAAAGAAAGTTGCAAACAAAGAAACAGGGCTGGAAACCTTTAAACTGTTCAACATCCTTTGCCCCATAAGCCATTGACCCAATAGAGAAAGGCATGGCATGTATCCAGAATATGGAACAAGTTAAAGTGTGGAATACACTTGAATCACTGAGATGAAGGGATGCATTAGCCCAGTGGTTCTCAAACTTTTTACCCTTGTGACCCCCTTTACATCTATATGTGGATGTCATCCTCTCCACTCAGCATAGTATATGAATAAAAATATTTGTTTGTTTAGTGTACATATTTTGTTCACACATTCTGTATATTTTTATTTTTAGATTTTATAATGAAATAGCTCTCCTTCCACTCTTTCTACTCCCTCACACAGAGGCTCCAAGAGAAAGCTCCTTCCAGGTCAAAAGAAGTTTAGGAAGAAGAGGAGGAGAAGGGGGGGGGAGAGATCAGGCCCTCCAAGTATCATCCCCCCTTCTCTCACACCCATTCTGGATGGTTCCCCCATCCCGTCCCCCCGTCCCCAGTTTGAGAACCACTATATTAGCCTGAAGCACCTGGCAGAAGTATATCATGGATAACTTAAAGATTTGGCAGCACTATAGCATCCAGTCTTTTTGTGATGCACCTTCAGAACAGTGATGAGCCTGAAAAGCACTTCAAGAAACTTGACGTTCAATAACAGTAAAGCAAGACACAGTCACTGCTAACATTGTTGTTGACCTTCCCTATCAATGAACTTTGTGGAGCAACACAAAACATGATACTCACTAGGGACAGATTCAAACACTGATGAATACCTATCTGAGTTCAGAGATAAATGGTTTTGGGGTTCTGGTGCTGACAAAGTGTGTGTGTGTGTGTGTGTGTGTGTGTATACACACACACACACACACACACACACACACATATATAAACAGCTGCTGACAATTTTTGACAGGTAGCCTTGTTGTGTCGAGATACCCTTTCTTATTAAGACTGAGGAAAAAAATGTAAATATGCTTTGCATCCTGAGGAAATATATTTATATTCACTTCTGTATACTCTGTCTGACCTATTGTCACTGAAAACAGATCAGGGAGCTTGACTCTCATTCTAATTAGGCCTTGCTGACATTTTTTTTTCTAAAAAACAAAACAAAAAAACTTACTGCTATGAAAACACAAGTGACAGGAGAGTTATGGGAATTTGGAGTTCAATATTGGAGTTTTGACACCTCTACCATACTTTAGAGCTGGAAATAATATGATGCTCTGAATGTTTTTGAACTGCAACTCCTAGCATGCATTACCATTGGCTATGCTGGTTAGGTCTGCTGGAAATTGCAATTCAACAATATCAAGTAGTGGTGGGGGAGTTATATGATTCCCACTCCAACTACAAACATCTTCACATGATTCACTCTGACGCAAATATATATTATGCATCAGATAGCATCTTCATTTCAGCTTTGCAACATAGTTGCATATATATTACCCCAGTCGTTCAAATTTCCACATTAGTTTCATCCCTTTGTTTATATCAAACCCTGTTGTTCCTGTCAGCAAATGACACAAATACGGCTAGGAATTCAAGCAGCCGAAAATCTCTAATAAAGAGGCACAATACAGTTATGAAAAAACTCAACAACAACCTGCATCCTGGGGAGTTTAACTGAAGTAAACTTTTTATTTATCTATTAGAAACATAGATTCCTGTTTTTTTTTGTCTTTAACCCCCCCCCCCCCCAAAAAAATATGAAGTGGATAACAACAGCAACAACACTTATTAGCTTTAGCCTGCATGGTCAGTGTTCAGAATGATGAATCTTATATTTTTTTAAAAAAAATCTGGAGGATCATTAGGTTGCCTACTGCTTTTAGCTTCCCACCAACTAGCCCCAAGTGCACCTCCATCTTAGTGCTTGTTGGGATTTCTCATTCTGTTGAGGTACCATTTATGCACAGACATTACAGTGATATTTGTGACCTACTGCAAAAGCACTTTGATTGATTTTGAGGTGGTGAACATTATCCACTTACAAGTGTTAAAATGCTTTCAAACATCTGAAATGCTTTAACTCCTATAAATCAATAAATAACTCCTGCAAATCAATCAAGAATGGTCTTTGTATGGGTATGGGTATGCATGCATGTATTCTCAGCATCTGATTTCAGCCATTAACTCTGGAAGAACCACCCAACATTGGAGAATAAGTACATTCATCCTTGGCCTACAAAGTGAAAAACAGAAAACAAAAACAAAACAAAAAACAAGCATTTAGAACCAGGCCCTTTTGTTCAACAGTTGGTGAAGACTGGATGAAATGAATTACAATCCACTATTATAACCAGAAACTAGGGACAGTATATTCAGTATATTCTTGGAGGGAGGGGCTGAAAGTTTGTGAATGTTTGGCAGTGTAGGAGAGAAAGGATTGAGGTTGGTCTGTGCCAGTTTTCAGGCAGTAGAAGGTAGGTATCCTGTTTGGGATCTTGGAAGCTACAGTTCATGAACATAATTTTTCCTAGCTCTAGTTTGAATTATGATGAATGGCCTTTGACATGAAATAGAGGGCATGCTTCCCAAATTTGGAGATGACATTACATTAGGAGGGGTAGCTAATATCCCAGAGAATAGGATCAGAATTCATAATGTTTTTAACAGATTAGAAAGCTGGGATAAAACTAACAAATTTAATTTCAATTGGGAGAAAGGTAGGGTACTACACTTGAAAGTAAAAATGAATTGGTTTGGGTGGGTGAATCTGCTCCCCTTCTTAAATTTTTTATTAAATTATTAACCTCTTTTTATGCTGAGTATGGAATGTGGTTGCTTTTTTTGCAGATATTATACATTTATATCAAAATGATCTCACAACAAAAATTGCCACCATTCTTAAGACGATGGTTTAATTCTCATAATAAAATTCTCAATGCCACAAATTTTCTGTCTTTTTTCTTCCTCCTTACCTCCTCCTAAGATGGGAGAGGGTTCATGAGCACAAACTGAGTGCCTTCTCCTGTACCGTTCCCATTGCCACTGGGTGTATCAATCTGTTGCACCATTCTTATTGTTCTCTGACTCATAGAATATGATAATTTTTAAAATCTTGTTCAATGTGAAGGTCCCACTAGGCCACCTCATCATGGAGAAGTAAAGCAAAACAGCAAAGCAGCTTCATTTATATATTGCTTCATATCGCGCTATGGGATGTCTAAGCGGTTTACAACTGTGAGCTGATTTCCCCCCAACAGCTGGGTACTCATTTTAGCGACCTCGGAAGGATGCAGGCCTGAGTCGAGCCTCAGCCCTGGCTGGTATTGAACTCGCAACCTTGTGGTTTATGAGTGAGTGGCTGCAGTACAGGCATTTAACCACTGCGCCACCAGTAGTTAACTATTGATGGGACCCTCACCAGAAAATCAGCAGAGAAACTTGAATAAACTCACATGGAAAAGGGCATGGCTGGCTGAGAACGTGAATAAGAATGTTTTTTGTTTGTTGTTGTTGTTAACTGCCCTCAACTCGATTTCGAGTCATGGCGACCCTCTGTCCTCCACTGCTCTGCTTAAATCCTGCAACCCCTTAATACCCGTGACCTCCTTAATAGAGTCCATCCATCTAGCATGTGGCCTTCCTCTCTTCCTACTTCCCTCCATCTTCCCCAGCATTATTGTTTTTTCCAAACAGTCCTCTCTTCTCATGATGTGTCCGAAGTACAACAGTCTCAGTTTGGTCATCTTGGCTTCCACAGATATTTCTGGCTTTATTTGCTCTAGGACCCATTTGTTTGTCCTTTGGGCTGTCCATGAGATCCTCAGCACTCTTCTCCAGCACCATATTACCTCAAATGCATTGATTTTCTTCCTATCATCTTTCTTAACTGTCCAGCTCTCACATCCATACATGGCAATAGGGAATACGATGGCTTGTATGATTCTAACTTTTGTGCTGAGTTGTATATCTTTGAATTTTAGGATCTTTTCTAGTTCTTTCATAGCCACCCTCCCCATTCTTAATCTTCTTCTGATTTCCTGACTGCATTCCCCATTTCAATCAATGTTTGATCCCAGGTATGTGAATTCTTTTACTATTTCTATTTCTTCATTGTCTAGGTTGAACTTGTGAAGGTCTTCAGTGGTCATTATTTTTGTTTTCTTTATGTTCAGCATTCAGCCTGCCTTTGCACTTTCTTCTTTGGTCTTCCTTAGTAGGTGTTCCAGGTCTGTGAGGTTTTCTGCTAGTCTATGGTGTTATCTGCATATCTTAGATTGTTGATATTCCTTCCTCCAATTTTCACTCCTCCTTCTTCTGTGTCCAAGGCTGCTTTTCTTATAATATGTTCTGCATACAAGTTGAACAGATAGGATGAAAATATGCAGCCTTGACTGACCCCTTTGCCAAATAAGAACCATTCTGTTTCTCCATTTTCTCTCATGACAGTAGCCTCTTGTCCTGAGTACAGATTCCTCATCAGGACTATAAGATGTACTGGCACTCCCATGTCTTTAAGGGCATTCCATAGCCTTTCATGGTCTATGCCAGGGACAGGCAACCTTTTTGAGACCTGGGCGGGTCTCAAAAAGGTTGCCGCTCGGCTGGGCCAAGGGGGGGGGGGGGGGAAATGGCAGAGTGCGCGCGCACATGCGTGCGCACACCCTCCTCCTGCGCGTGCGACCCCCGCGCACGCTGCCGGCGCGGCCACTACCGCGGCCGCCGCCGTAGCGCGCACCGCCGCAGCTGCCGTGGCGCATGCGCAGCCGCCATTTTGGAAGCCAAAATGGTGGTCGCGACGCGTTTGCGCATGCGCAAAAGTATTGCGCATGCTCAAACGCGTTGCAACCGCCATTTTGGCTTCCAAAATGGCGGCCGCGACAAGCGCGCCCAAAACGCTCCCCGGCAGCGGCGCGCGGCGGCGGGGGTGGCGCGCGGCAGCAGCGACGGCGGCAGCCTTCGGACGGGGCCGGTAAGTCCGGGGCCCGGGGCCTTAACTGGCCCCCGGGCCGTAGGTTGCCAGTCCCTGGTCTATGCAGTCAAAGGCTTTGCTATAGTTTATAAATCACATGCTGATTTTCTTCTGGAATTCCTTGGTGTGCTCCATTAGCCATCGTATGTTTGTAATACCTCTGGGGTCTCTCTTTCCATATATGATTGGAGTCTATGTTGCAGAATTTTGAGCATAATTTTGCTTGCGTGGGAGATCAGTGCTATGTTCCCATAGTTGCTGTAGTCTCTTGTGTCTCCCTTTTTGTGGATGGGGATGTATATCGACCACTTCCAATCTGTTGGCCAGCATTTTGTTTTCCATATGTGTTGACATATATTGGTTAGCTCTAGAGTTAACTCTGTAAATGGATTGCAGTAGTTCAATTGGAATATTATCTGTTTCTGGTGATTTGTTTTTCACTATTTCTCTCATTGCACCTCACTTTTCAGAATTTGAGTTTCATCTTCTTTTGGCTCTTCATTCCATGTGTCCTTCATTTTGTCATCTCTTTGGTATAATTCTTCAGTGTATTGCACCCAACATCTTTTTATTCCTTCTTGGTCTTGAATTATGTTATTTTAATTTTAATCATAAAATAGCAAAATCATGCTGCAGGTTTCATGTGTATACTCCTAAATTTACTTTTGTATAACACTGAAAGATGGTGATGAATGAGGCCTCTCATATGATAATGGTTCATACATGAAGATGAAAATGAAGAAAATTATGATCATGACAATATCCTGATTAATCATTGCATGCTAATGATTTTAGGCAGTTGCCATCAGATTTAAATGAGGTCTGCTCTAGAAACATCTCCAGTAGTTGCTTGGGTGTTTGGATAATTTTGTGAAGCCTTGAAGTGAAAGTAAAGCTGACAGTGCTTCATTTAAAAACGTTTGAAACACATCTTGGTTCACATCATTTCTAACCGTCTTGAAGGATTCCAATACTGAGATTCCTTACTTTTTAAATGACACCCTTGGATTCTGCCAGACTTTGTCTAATTGATATAGCTATGCTCATTTAACCCCCCCCCTATAATCTCTATGAAAGCTAGGTTTACTTAATTTTCACCAGATCAGATGAATTTGGTGAGTCATTATCACCAAAACATATGTTCTGCTGCATTTAATTACAGTAGGGGGATTCATACATTGTCTCTTTGTTTTGTTTTGTTTTTCAAATGCCACCAACTTAACTATGGAGATCTGAAAGCCATTGAAATATTTAATTCATCCATCTATCTATCCATCCATTCATCCAGGGTTGTATCCAATAGTTGTGCAGTTGAATGATCCATCCAGTTGCAGGCAATTTCCCTTGCCTGATGTACTCTTTTGCACTAGAATGCACAATTCAGGACCCATGAACCATGGGGACATTTTAGTGATTCAGTGGCTGCATGAGTGGACAGTGAGAGAAAGAACTGTATGATCTGTTTTCTGTTTACATAACTAGATATACAACCACTGTTTATTGACTTCTTTGATTACTTTATAAATTATTCATAAAACTATATAAGATACACACAGAAGTGGAAAATATTTTGTTGCTTTCATAGGATTCTAGTAAGCAGTGAATGTTTATATTTTGCATTTGTGCCCACACTAAACAATATAATTGCAGATTTGGCTTTCCAATTAATTTTGTCACTTCACCAACACAATGCAAAAAGGTCTTCATATTATATGTTGGAGAAATCACATAATCTGAGGAAACAATGATTTTATATGTTTAATAGTTTAAAAGAACATATTTAATTCCAAGACATTGCTCCCCCGCTTTTTCTTTTTGCTATGGCAAGCATTTGAGATTTTGTTTCTGTTTTCTTCCATTATGTAAACAGCTGCTTTTGGCCTAAAAACTCCCCTCCAGACTTATTTTTAATACGTCACTCTCTTGCCCTTGTCAGATTGTTTATCGAATCCTTTCTCCACTTTGCTGTGCTTGCCAAATATCTGAAATATGTGAAAATAATAATATACATCAAAGTACCATTCTTAAAAGAGCTTGGTGTGTTCATTTTTATTTATGGTTTTACTTGCTGCTGACCTACTATTGTCCTCAAAACCATTTGGGCTTTTTAAAAAGTGCTTTGCTGATTTATGTTAAAAGCTGATATATTTCATAGTAGGTATTAAAAGATCAATGTTTCAAGTGACTAAATGAATGATATTTTGGGGAACTGGACTGGTAGTATACCTCTAAAAATTTGTTTTGTTCTCAAACACAACCTGTTTGTCAAAAACTATTTTGCATAGATGATATACTCCAGTCCAGCAAGCATGTGGACCCAGGCTCCCAAAATGTGCAATTGAAGAAGGCAAGATCTGTTTGTGAATGACCATATCAAGATGATCATGAGTTAATTCAATGTGTAATTTGGTGCTGGTTATAACCTATAATACAAACCTTTTACTGCTTGGGTCCAAAATATCTGAAGGAGTGTCTCTATACGAGACTGTTCAAGCTCTAAGATATTTAGGGAGCCCCTTCTTTGAGACACACCTCTACTCAGGCACAGTTCCTGGGTGCAAGGGTGAGAGCATTTTTAGTAGCTTCTCTCAGCATTTGGATTTCCTTCCCTAGGGAGCTTAAGATGCCTCCCTCCTTGCTCTCCTGCTGGCAAGTGAAAACTTTCCTATTCCAATAGTTTTTCAGGAATTGACTGTAATGGGCTTTTCATTGAGTTTTGTATTGCTATATATATATATATAGTCTTTTGGTGAATTGTCAATATATATATATATATATATATATTACTGATGTTTTTGTATTTTTTCATCTCTTCTGATTTTAATTTCGTATAATCTACCTTGAGTCCCTATATTTAGAAACAGCAGAATATAAATTAATACTACAGTAACAATAATAAGTATTTACAATTGTTGTCTTGCTGTTCCATATTTCCTAGCAGAACTGAGAAAGTGCACTTGCACTCTTACAGACCTCCACATAAGCCCTTAAAATCTGCTCTGCAGGGCCAAACTTCCACACACACCCAACACACATGCACACATATGGACACACACACACACACACACACATACATAAATAAAAAGCAGGGGGGGGGGCAAGGTCCAGTCACTCTAAGGTAAAAAGTGCAATGTTAGATTTAGCGGCTTGACAGATGGCCCCAGTAGAGTGGGCTTTAGCTGTCCCTTTCCTTGCTGGGCCAGGGCCATGGCAACTGCATGCTGTGACCCTGATCCAGCAGTCTGCCACTCTAAAATGAACTGGCAAAATGCTGTCCTTTTTAGAGCAGCAAAAGTGCACCTTTACCATGGTGGTGGCAGCTTTTCGCCAATTCTTTGGTGCAGCACGTCTAAACGCTGTGCTGAAGATGTGGCATGACGCTGTCCACTGTCTGTTCGGGCAAGTGGCATGACATCAGCATTGGGGTAGCATTTGGGTGTGCAGTCACCACACACCCACTCTGCCCTGATGCCGGCTCAAAGTGCCTGTCTGTGGAGCCCCTCAGTCAATATTCTTTCATATTGTGCTAATATTTTACTGAAATTTTGATCAAAACATAGGGCTGAAATAGATGGCTCAGATGGGACAGCGTGAAGCCATCCTACCTGAAGATGGATTGGGGTGGTGGCAGCCGCATGCTGTGGCCCCTCAGGTTGGCTGGCACCACAGTGGATTGGGGTCACGGCATGCAGCTGCCGCAGCCCCAATCCACTGTGATGCCAGCCAACCTGAGGGGCCACAGCATGTGAAGTTGGCGCATGGCCACAAAAGAGTCACTAAAGGTGTTTTTTCCACAGCCAAAAAAGAAGCAGTTGAAAATGCTCCTTTTTTTGGCTGGCACCACAGTGGATTGGGGCTGTGGTGCCAGCCAACCTGGGGGGCCACAGCATGCGGCTGCCACCACCCCAATCCATCTTCAGCTTCTTTTTTGGCTGTGGAAAAAACACCTTTAGTGACTCTTCTGTGGCCATGCACCAACTTCGCAGCATGTTGGGGGATTGTGGCATGTAACCACCATGCCCCCAAGATGCCTGGAAGCCAGACAACCTGAGGCTGCTCTGAGTGCCTTCAGGGTGTCATGGGGTCTGTGGTGTGTGCATGCCAACCTGCCCACAGCAGCCCTACAGGCGGATTTTACTGCCAGTCTGTAGTGGCCCATAATCTAAATTAAAGGATGCATCTCTATACTTCACAGTTATAGCAGTTGATACCATTTTAACTGCCATGACACAATTCTACAGTATCCTGGGGAACACAGTCTAGTGAGGTACTTAGAATCTTGTGTTAGAGAGCTCTAGAGCTATAGTTCAGGATAGTGGACCATAATAGTTAACACTGTACCAAACTCCTACAACTCTGTCTTCTTTTTGAAGCATATCGTCCTATTTGAACTAGATTTAAATACTCTAATCCAGGGGACCTCAAACTATGGCCCGTGGGCCGGGGCTGGCCTGTCGAGGCCTTTTAACTGGCCCGCGGCCCGCCTGGTGTTTTTTTGTTCAGGTTTTTTTTTTTTTTTTTTTTTGCCACCTGGCTCGTTCCTGGTTTGAGCCCCGCCTCTGGCTTGGCTCCCTTCAGGGAGGAGAGGGGTGAGGAGGCACCCAGCCAGGCTCCCAGTCAGTCCCCTGTGTGCCGCGGTGGCTTGGCCTGGTGGAAGAGGAGGAGGAAAAGGGCTGAGGCGCGGTGTTTCTGGGAGGGCCTCCCTTCCTCCCTCCCTCGCTGCCCTGGGCTGGTCTGCCCTCCTCTGCCCTGCCTGTCATGCCTCTCTACAGGGAAGGCCCTGTAAAAACCCACTGGGCAGCCTTGGGCAAGTCACAATCTCTCAGCCTCAGGGTGGCCTCAGCTTGCTTCTCTCCCTTCTTTCCCACCTACCTTCCTTCCTTCCTTCCTTCCTTCCTTCCTTCCTTCCCCTCCCTCCCTCCCTTCTTTCTTTCCTCCGTTCCTCCTTCCTCCCTCCCTTCCCCTCAGCGAAAGCCCCTCCACAGGGGGAGGAGGAGGAGGAAGAAGAGAGTTAGGGAAGCCCCCTTGCAGGGTGGGGATGCCCTCTTCCTCCTTCTCCGCCTCCTCCTTTTCCTCTTCTTCTTCTCTCCCAGGGAGTTCCCTCCCCGCTCTCGCTCTCTCTGAGGCCCCGGCACTTGCCAGCCTTCCTCCTCTTCTTCCCGACGACGGCGGATGAAGCATCTCGGGGGGGGGGGGGTTGGTTGGCTGGGCTCTCTTTTTCCTTCCTGGAGCCTTTGGGGGGGGAGAAGGAGGGGAAGGAGAAGAAAGAAGACTTCTGGCAACTCAAAGCTGAACCTATCCTGGGTTTTCCTTGGCAAGGTTTGTTCAGAAAGGGTTTGCCATTGCTTTCCCCCGAATCTGAGAGAGTGTGACTTCAAAGAATGTGGTTGTTGTGTGCCTTCAAGTCGTTTCTGAATTCTGGCAACTCAAAGACAAACCTATCCTGGGGTTTCCTTGGCAAGGTTTGTTCAGAAAGGGTTTGCCATTGCTTTCCCCCAAGTCTAAGAGAGCGTGACTTCAAAGAATGTGGTTGTGGTGTTGTGTTCCTTCAAGTCGTTTCTGACTTCTGGCAACTCAAAGATGAACCTATCCTGGAGTTTCCTTGGCAAGGTTTGTTCAGAGGAGATTTGCCATTGCCTTCCCCTGAGGCTGAGAGTGTGTGACTTGTCCAAGTTCACCCAGTGGTTTTCATGGCAGAGTGTGGAATCAAACCCAGGTCTCCAGATTGGTAGTCCAACACTCATACCACTTGGCAAGTTTCTCCAGAGGAGGGTTTCCATTACCATCTGGGGCTGAGAGAGTGTGGCCTGACCAGGGTAATCCAGTGCCTTGGAGTCATTTCTAACTTATGGCGACCCCTATCATGGGGGTTTGCTTGGCAAGTATCTTCAGAGGAGAGTTGCCATGGTTATCCTGTGAGGCTGAGAGAGTGTGACTTGCTCAAGGTCATGGTGTTTTTTTTGTTGTTTGTTTGTTTTGTGGGGTTTGTTTGTTTGTTTTTGTTTTTACTCTGGCCCTCCAATGGTCTGAGGGACAGCAAATTGCCCCCGGCTCAAAAAGTTTGAGGACCGCTGCTCTAATCAAATCATTTATGATTAATTTGTTTGACATTGGGCTCTTTATCTAGCTCTCTAAAATAGAGGTTCAGTAAACCTGTTCAAGAATGGCTTAGGCTATGAGGTGAATAAGATAGTTGGTTGACAGTTGGAGTTTACCAATGAAAGCAATTACATTCCTTCTTCACCACCATCACAGTCATTTGCTGCATTGCTTCTTGGAGTCTCCATTTTATCAATAGCAGAAGATAAGTATGGCTGCTGCCACACTGCAGATTTAATGCAGTTTGACACTGCTTTAAGTGCCATGTCCCTATCCTATGGAATTCTGGGATTTGAAGTTTGTTGTGGCCCTAGAGCTCTCTGACAGAGAAGGCTAAATACGTCACAAAACTACAAATCCCAGAATTCCATAGCACTGAACCATGGCAGTTAAAGCAACGTCAACTTGTGTTAATTCTGAAGCGTAGATGCAGTCTGAGACTGGTTTGTTCAGTGCATATTGGTAAGTGTCATGTAACCCAGATGACTTCTCCGTTTTTAACTGAATTAAATACAAATTACTGCCAAGAAAGCAGTGCCTACATGCACCTTTATGATAAAGCACACAGCCTCTTTTCAGTACTTGAGTGTCATTGAAGAATAAAGCCAATGTCACAGAGTGTGTGTTCACATTACTAGGCCCTCAGACATTGAGAGCAGAAATCCTTTTTTCCCTTGGAAATCTGGGTTACCAAATTTACATTCTCTATGCTTCTACATTTAAGAAGTTGCTTATCAGTACAATGTATAACGGTAACACAATTTACTAAAAAGGAAGAGGGGAGTATAACATTTGAGCTAACAGCTTTGAGAAGCAACTACAGGTATACCTCAGTTAACATAGTAGATTTGCTCCTGGGCATGACCTTTTCCTCTGAAAATTTGGCACCAGAACCAGAGATAACATGGAAAGAATAGAGGGTCAATTCTGCACTGTAGAAATAATGCAATTTGACACAACTTTCACTGCCATGACTCCATCCTACAGAATCCTGGGATTTGTAGCTTTGTGACTCTTTAGCAAAGAATGTGAAATGCCTTGTAAAACTACAAATCCCAGAATTTTATAGACTGGAGCTACAGCACTTAAAGTAGTGTCAAACTGCATCATTTCTACAATGCAGACATACAATCAGGCAGGTGTCTATGCTACAAAAAAAGAAAGAAAAGTAATTAAATGTGCTTCAGCATACTTTTAATTTAAAATTAACAACAAACACACATGAAATGAAACAACTGGACCAGGTAAGCTTTGCATAAGGAAAGAAAAATGTGCTGAACTTTCTGGAGACTGCCTGAAGACATGTTCTGGGAGGGATGGTTTTTTCTTTCTTTCATAAGGTTCCATTTTTCTTATGATTTTCATTTGTGTGTGTGTGTGTGTGGCCACATATATGATTTAAAGAACATGCTGGCAGAGCACTGCTGAGACATGTCTATGTTTTCCCTTTCTCTGTTTTCCTGTTAGCACATGCTCAGAAAGGAATCCATGAGGCAGCTGCTGTTCACCTTGCCTATTGCAGGCAGACATACACAGCTACAGTAGGATCAGCAAGAATAGAATCCTGCTCTTTCTCAAGCTTTGCTTATTGGATTGTTTACTGCAATCATTCTGCTAAATCCCAAAACTTCAAGGGAGACAGAGCATGAGGAGGAAGGGGGCACTAGGCAGCTATAATAAGAATTTGTAAAAAGGAACTTTTTTGTCAGAGGTGTTGTTAACTGAGGTATGCAGATACTTCCACTACATAAATAAAAATAAAACTTGAAACAGAAGTTTTCTCCTCTTCCTCCCACCACACTACTATTATCATAGCAAACAATGTAGGAAATTGGTGCAAGATAAAGCAAATGTAAAGATACAAGCCCAGATCTCAGGGTTACTATCTAAAGCAACTATGCTTACAAAGGAAGAGGAACAGACAGCAAAGGCAGATAAACAGCATCAGGTGGAGAGTGTTACAGCAAAGCAGTAATTTTTTATAGAGACTTTCAACACCCATCTGGAAGGAATAAAGCATCCCCACAGTTGAGAGAATTGAGACAGAATGGGTTTATTTTGGGACTAGAATATGTAATTTGAGTTGAGAGAAGACAAAGGGACTGAAGTAATGAAGAGAGCAAACCAGGACCATAGAGAATAGGAAGAGAGCTGAATTACTAATATGGAAAACACCTCCTGCAACTGTTCTCCAAACAGAAACATTTCCTTCATATTTTATGAAATCCAATCTAAACATGAAGTTAAATGTGTTATTGTATTCACTAAGCAGAGTGGGAATAGTGCAGGTAGGTACCACAGGGGTGATGGACTACAGCAGGAAGAGAGGAGAAGTTTAACTCTTTATCTCATATCTTCCAACTCTCCCAATTTGCCAAGGACGGTCCCAATTAATCTTCGGTTGTCCCACTTTTTCCAGCTGTTTTTAAAATGTGCCAGTTTCTCCCTCTTCCTCTCTCTTTTCTCCTTTGTCCTCAGATTACTTCAATTGTTAGAAATGGGGTTCACAGAACAAATCTAGGGGTTCATTCCTATTATGATTTAAAGCAATTTGTTGATTGCTTTATATATGCCTCATTCACACTGGGTTCAGTTTCAGATGCAACTACGATCGTTCAAACTCGATTTGAAGCGAGACAAATGAAAAAAAGTGCTCTTTTTAAATAGTAGTTTTTTAGTGGTTCTTTTGAAAAGAATCGGTTAGCAAGCATGTTCAGTAAGTGGGAACGATGGACCTGAATGCTTTGTACTGGAGGGGAGGGACTAATGGCAGAAGGCTGGTAGAAGGCTGGCAGAGGGTGTAATCCATCTCACTCCTGGTTTTTGGGAAATCTGCCATTTTCCCCCCTCTCCTTTTTCAGGACCCTCCTATATTCCTGACCTTCTGTCCAGGAGGAGCTCCAAAATATCCTCCATTTGAGCATGACTAGGATGCATGAATTTATATGCTGTGTTATTAGCTTGTATGTGTGTGTGTGTGTGCTGTCCTCCATTTTTGGCTGGCAGGTCCTCCATTTGGCAGTGCTATGTCCTCCTTTGCAGTGAGGGTATCCATCCACCCTGGCCCTGGGCTCCTGGGCCTCTTCGGGGGTCCCTTACCCACCCGCAGAAAAGCGCAGCCCTGCCAAGGCTGGTCCCCTTGGTGAGGAGGAGGCCACTTGGAGGTCGCCAGCCCTGGTTTGGATAGTGGCAGCAGCAGCAAGGAGAGGCACCCCTTGATCCAGGCCCATCAAACCCTTGAGGAGGCCTGGCCAGCAAAGGATCCAGGTTCAAATCCCTGCTTAGCTAGGAAAACCCCTTTTGTGAGCAGTCCTAATAGCCACTTACCCATGAGTAAGTGCCATTGCAATAAAGGGATTTACATCTGAATAGAGAGCCAGGCTGGTGCAGAGCCTTGAGTGTTGAACTAGGACTCTGGAGACAGGGTTTGAATCCCCACTGAGCCATGGAAAACCACTGGGTGACCTTAGGCAAATCCCACTCTCTCAGCCTTAGGAGTGGCAAACCCTCCTCTGAAGAAACTGGCCAAGAAAACTCTGTGATAGGGTTGCCTTAGGGTTGTCCTCCTTTCCCAGGACCCATCCTACATTCCAACCTTCTGTCCAGGAGGAATACCAAAACATCCTCCATTGCAAGACTAGGAAGCATGAATTTATATGTGTGTTTCTAGCTTTTGTGTGTGTGTGTGTGTGATGTCCCCCATTTTTGCTGGCAGGTTCTCCATTTGAGTTGAAGGTTTGGCTGGGAAAAGAAACCTATTCTTTTCTCTCTCTCTTTTTCTGTCAACTCTCTTCTCTGTTCCTCTCCCTCTCCCTCCCTCGGTGGCTCCTCAGTGGCCCAAATACCTTGTCATTGAGCTCCCAGTGACTTCATGCGATGCCAGCCTTAAATGCGAGTGCAAGGGCCCCAGCGCTAAAAGCACTTACCAGTATATATAAATGTCAATTCATGCTTCTTAGTCCTGCCCAGATGGAAGAACCCATTTGTAATTCCTCCTGGACAGAAGGTACAAATGGAGGATGTGCCCTGGCAAAGGAGGACGACCTCTGGTCCTCTGACCAGGAGTCATTTCCTCAGTCTTTTCATTTAAATGATGGTTGTGAGAGTGGGGGGAAACACCAACAGGTTTGCAGAGGGGATGGAACCCCAAACTTTTTAACTTGGGTCTAACCCCATAACTAGGGTGACTTGATGTCTTCAGCGCCAAGGAGGACAAGGCTCTCCTTTCTCTAGCTCTTCCTCTTGTTGAGAGCGGCTGAACGGCGGTGGCGAAGGCGGAGGAGGAAGAGGAGGACCAAGGTCTCCTGCTGCTGCTTCTATCGCCACTGGACCTGTTTCCTCTGCCTCCCAAGGAGGAGGACACAAGAAGCATTGCCCCCTTGGGGGCACCCATGAATGCCATAGAGACCCCACACACACACCGATGATGCAATTTGAGTGACAATGGAGCACAACAATCGTGTCAAAAAAGAAACAATTCATGGAATAATGAAATAATATGTTCCATAGTGGGAACTACGAATCGGCCTAAAACAATTCAGAGACCCAGTGTCAATGCGACTCACAATGTGATTTAAATGCAAGTGGGAATGAGCCTGTAGTTTGCACTCAATCAACTCAGAAGGGGGAGAGAAGAGAAGGAGGCAGAATCTTGCCTTTCTTGACAGACTTAGGCAAAAGCAAAAGACTTCCGCCTTCCCTAGCCTATGTGTTCTTTTTTATTAATATATTTTGCTGTCTTGATCCCACTGCAATCTTCCTCAGCCACACATCTTCTTATTTTCATCTATGAAATGTTGGAGCATATGTGAAGTCAAAGGCTTTCACGGAAGGCATCCATAGATTTTTGTGGGTTTTTCGGGCTATGAGGCCGTGTTCTAGAAGAGTTTATTCCTGATGTTTCACCAGCAGCTGTGGCTGGCATCTTGAAAATGCCAGCCACAGCTGCTGGCCAAACATCAGGAATAAACTCTTCTAGAACATGGTCTCATAGCTCAAAAAATCCACAAGAAACTTGGGAGGGTATGTTTTCTCACTTTAGATTTTGGTAAGAATTGCTTCTCTAAGCATCAAAAATTGACACATTAGTCCTATTAAAAATCATAACATTTGAGGGCATTTAAAAATATATGTATACATATGGGAAGCAGAGAGTTAAACCTATTATGTTTGATGATCTGAGCAGACCTCACACCCAAAGGCTTTTTTTGCACATTTTTAAAAAAGACATGCAGATTAAATCCCATGTCAAGTTTGACTCAAAGACTGGTTTAACATTAAGATTACCACCTCAATCCACTGCATCCTTTCAATCACAAAAATACCCTGTGCACTTGATGTCTGCAAATCAACAGACTTGATGAAGCACTGCTTGTGTTTGTGTGTGTGTGTGTGCGTGTATCACAGGGATTTTGGAAATAGCTTTCGGATCAGACAAAATGAGTTCCAGTACAAATAAAGAAGAGGAGAAATTTCAGCAAGCGGCTGGCAAGATATTCTGTGACAGCAAGACAGATGTGCTGTGACACCCCATCCCCAACAATTGATGTTGTATGTTTAAGAGCAGATTTAATAATGCAGGTTCTGGCACAGACTCTGTATACTCAGTGAAATATGTCTTGTATGGTGCAGATGGGTTGTCTAAAAAAATAAAATAAAAAGAAGTTTGTAAGAATTCCTTTGAATCACTGCCAAACTCCTAGCACTTTCTATTCTAATCGATAACAGAATAGGCATCACAATTTTCACTATTTAACATGGAGAATTTTCTCTCCAAAGTGCAACATCCTCCAGCTTGCTCTTTAGTTCTAACAAGAAGGGACTGCTCAATATACCTGAATCTCATTTCCTTAACAATTGCATTATTTACATGTAGAGAGAGAACTTTTAATAATAATAATAAATAAAATTTATTTTTATCCCACCCTTTTGTTCCTTTGCTTAGGGATTTAGGGTGTCTGTGTCTCTATGTGTATATGAGAGAGAGAGAGAGAGAGAGAGAGATGCAAAGAGAACAAAACATTACTGGTATGTTTCTGACATGGAACGGCAACCACACGCCGTGGCTCCAATCCAGCAATTTGCTGCACTTAAAAGAACCTGCAAAATGCCACTCTTTTTTAGAGCAGCAAAAGGGCACTTTTGCCACAGCGGCTTTTCAATAATTTTTTGGCGCAGCACGTCTAAAAGCTGTGCTGAAGACATGGTGTGACTCCACCCACCATCTGGTTGGGTGAGCAGCATGACGCTGGCATTTGGGTAACATTTGGGCAGTGTTTGGGCATGCAGTCATCACGTCCCCACTCTGCCCTGATGCCAGCTCAAAATGCCAGTCTGTACAGCCCCTATGTACAGACATATGTAGGCTATTCTCTGCTCAAGCCCTGCACACTCACAGTTCATATTCACCAACAGTTCAGTTGCCAATGCTGTAAAGAAATCTTAACCACTCTTCCCAAGAATACTTTTCATCTTTCCTCCAGCATCCTCTAGGCTAGCTGTCTAAGGTGTTTCTACAAAAAGACTTCTGCAACAAACACTCCTGCACCTGTTTAAATAATGGGGTCATCACCGTGTAGTAAATGAACACATCCAATACACCTCTCCTTCTCACACAGAAGTTGATGAATTGCATATCTTGGCATTCTTTACTACTGTCCAGCAACATCTGAAGGCCCAGATAATTCCGTCCACTGATCTCCAGTTCTCCATTGACCAACAGCAACTTCCTCGAGTTTTAGACTGGGATTGAACTTGGATATTCTGTACATGAGACATCAGATCTACCCATCTGCGGTGGCTCTTCCTCTGAAGAGTTGTATACCCCAAAACAGAAATTCAGCATGAAATTCTAACACATAATAAAATGCTAGCATTTGATGCTAGATTTTGTATGATACAGTAAAATATGTATATTTGGTAATATTTTGAAAATTATTTTATAGGACTTGGTGAAGTAATGATTTGCAGAATTCTTGGAACTGGGTATGTCAGCTATAAAACCACATGGAAAGAATTCATGACTCCATAATGAAGAGCTATTCTTTCCACAAGGTACAAAGAAAGTAGCAAGATGTGTTACAGGAATATATATTGGGTTGATTCGATTTTTTTTTTTAAAAAAATGCTGAAGTAGTCTTACAAATAAAGCTATCCACTAAAACATTATAAATTCACCTACTTAGCTAGGAGTGATGTAGGGTCAATTCATGCTAACAATGTGGGAACTGTTCCAAAAATATCTGGAGGAAACAATCAAGAGGATCAGGATGCGGTTACAGTAATTTCTAAACCAGCTCTACCCAGACCCCCTTAGGATTCATGGGCAAGGGAGCACATGGAATCCTTCCTCTGGTGCCAATTGGTTTCTAAGGTAGTAAAATCTGCAAATGAAAAGTTTACACCTCAGTTTCAGGAAAACTACTCCCCCTCATGTGATAATATTGATTGTTTGTAGCTTACAGTGATTTCAAAGGCCCATCTAGTTTCATTGAGGTGAAAAGGTCACTTCTTCAAATGTTTACAACCTCACAAATGACTTTGGTGAATTGTCCCTTCAGTTTCAAATATGCAGTTTTTGGAATATGTTGCTCAAGCTGATGCTGGTTATAGCATTAGTGTAATTGCTGTTCTAAATTCTACAGAGTAGTATATGACACATCAATCAAAGTTAATTAAGCAGCCAAATATGACCTGAGATAAGGTTATGATATGCTTACTTTGTTGTTGTTGTTAACTGCCTTTGTGTCTCGACCCATGTCAACCCTATGGATGAGACATCTCCAGGGCCCCCTGTCCTCTACTGCTCTGCCCAACTCCAGCAAACTCATATCCACGGTCTCTTTAATAAAGTCTATCCATCTAGCATATGGCCTTCCTCTCTTTCTACTTTCCTCCACCTTTCCTAACATTATTGTCTTTTCCAACGATTCATGCCTTCTCATGATGTGTCCAAAGTATGATGGTCTAAGGGGCTGTACAGACCGGCCAAAAAGGCCAGCCTGGGGGTGGAGTGAGGGCATGGTGACCACATACCGGCTGCCCCAACTCCACCCCGATGCCACTGTCATGCCGCCCACCTAACCAGATGGTGGGCAGCTTCAGGGCCCTCCCTTGGCACAGCGTTCACACATGCTGCACCAAAGGAGTGCTGAAAAGCTGCTGCCATGGTGGCAAGAGCAGCTTTTTGCTGCTCTAAAAAGGAGCAGCATTTGCCAGCTCTTTTTAGAGTGACAAGCCACTGGATCGGGGCTGTGATGTGTGGTTGCTGTGGCCCCGATCTGGCAAGGAAAAGGGCGGCGGGACGCTGCCCCTTAGGGCCCATCTGTTGAGCTCCTAAGTCTTGTCATCTTGGCTTCTAGGGATATCTCTGGCTTGATCTGCTCTAGAACACATTTGTTTGTCCTTTTGGCTGTCCATGGAATCCTCAGCACTCTTTTCCAGCCCCATGCTGGTTACCATGATTACAATAGGAAGACATCAACCAGACTGTGGAACTGTGGACTCTATTCCCATTCAACGTAATTACACTTCCTCAAACATGTAAATGGCTGCCTTGCAAGCTTCTCTTTGGGTACATCCACACTTCAGAAATAAAGCAGTTTGACATCACGTTAATGCCATGACTCTATCCTACAGAATCCTGGGGTTTGCAGTTTGGTAAGGCACCAGACCTCTCTAACAGACCAGGCTGAATACTTCACTGATCTACAAATCCCAGAATTCCACAGGATGGAACCATGACAGTTAAAGTGGTGTCAAATTGTTTTATTTCTGCAGGGTGGAAGAGATGCCTGTCTCCTCACTCCTTGTGGTGCATTGTAGAAAATGGATTACCTCTCTTCCCTTGTTCTGAACCTGCATTTGCAAGCTGTCTTTAAATTATTTGCTTAGAGTTTGACACCTTTCTCTCCACACATCCTCCCTTCTCCTTAGCTTCAAAATTCATATCCATGCCTAGGACAGACCTTCCACAACCCCCTCCAATGATGCTTTTCTTTCTCTTGTCTCATTCAGTGTTAATTCCTTGACATGCCATTTGCCCTGTATATCCCTCAAATATTTCCACATGCTGAATTTGTAACCTTGCAGTGTTCTCAGATATAATGGGAAGGCTGTAGATAGATCCAAATTCTGTTGGGGGAATTGCAGGTGCCCAGTCTGCTTTTGAAAATCAAGCATACACACACACACACTTGTGCATCCTTTAAAAAATTGAGTTTTGGAAACCTGAGGGCTTCAGGTTCCTTCATGTTCTGAATATTGGGTTTGTTTGAGTAATATGTCATTCAAAACCACGTAAGGGAATTTTCACCTATGGCCATAAGCAAATACATTCCCTTAATTGAATCACTAATGCAGTGCACTAAAAGCCTTATCACATTACAAACAAACCCTTCAAGCAGTGAAAGAGAATGGTGTTTCTGTTTCTGCCTGCTCATGACAATAATGCACTTCCTTTTATTGATAAAATATTTTTATTCAATGCTTGATTAAAACACATATAAACATAAACAATATACATGTCCAAACCTAAGAGAACCTAAGAGAAAGAGAAAAAGAAAGAAAGAAAGAAAGAAAGAAAGAAAGAAAGAAAGAGGAAAGAAAAAAACCAAGAAAAAAACAACAGGAAAATCCCTTTTTTACCCTTCCTCCCTCCAGTCCCTCTGCTACTCCCATTCCCTACCCTCCCAATAGGGGAAAAGGAGGGGGAAGAAAGAAAAAAAAAGGAGAAAGGAACAACAATGCAAGGAACAACAATGCATTTCCATTTTCTTCTGGTTGTAAAAGTATGGGAGGAGGTCTTAAAAGTGTCCCTTTTGCCAAGATGGAAAAATGCATTTGGCTAAAGGGACGCTTTTAAGACTCTCTTCAAGATTTTACAAATGGAAGAGAATGAAAGTGCTTTGACATCATGTGGAGACAGAAACATGTTTGCTGCTACCTGCCAGGTTTGTTTGTAATGCAATAAGGCTATACATTTTATTCCAAAATGATTTGTGTGGACAGGGGTTTACCTTTTCATAGGACAGTTAAATCACGACTGATTTTAGCAACTTGCAACATATTTTTGAGCTATATCCCTGAAGTAAAGACACTACATCTTTCTCTCTCTTGCTTCTTCGCTTTATTTATTTTCTATTCTGTCTTTATCTATAAAGAGATCCAAGGCAGCTCATAGACATTTGAAAAAAAGGGTATAGTTTTTAAAATAAAAAATACAAGTTTTTTAAAAAAACAATTAAATGATAGTTCAGTTTAATTTTACAACAACAGAACACACAATTAATGCATATTAAAAAGGATAAAGGCAGATTACAAAGATGAAAACATATTTTTTAAAATTATATCATGCAGGTCAAAAGCAGAGGCTCTGGGATGTTATCCCCTTGATTATATTGTATTCTTACAAAAATAACTGATGTATTTTGAACAAAAATCCATCAGTGATACCTTTATTGGCCAACCAAAATGCACAATATACTTGTTGCAAGCTTTCGAAGCTCCACGGGCTTCTTCATCAATTTAGCTTGGTGATATCTGTTCTATTAGACAACAGCTTTCCAAGGTTTGGGCAGAGCTTTCCCTAACCTCCTAAATTAGGTGGGTTTCAACTAAGAGTTGACAGTCATGCATGTAAACCTATGTGTTGGGCAGAAGGGAGAGCAAGATGCATTCAGAGATCTCACAGTAATTTGTAGTAGACTGTCAAGGTTAACCTAGGGGGGAAGCAGACGAGGGCCTCTGGGACGCCGCAGGACGGTGCGCCGCGGGACCGAGGCATCTGCACCGCGGCGCATCGTCGGCACCCCTGAAAGGAGCGCTAAATCAGCGCTCCTTTCAGATGTCAGTGAAAGTGCGCCCCAAAAGCGTAGGGCGCACTTTCACTGACTTATCCACTGCAGCGTGTGCGGCTGCTGCGGCGGGAGGTTGCCCTGGGAGCGCCGGCCGTGCGGAGGGCTGGCGGCTCCAAGGACGACCTCGGGAGGAGGAAGGGGCGCCGAGCGTGCGGCTGCCCCTCCTCTTCCCTGCCTCGGAGACGGCTCTATTAGCCGTCTGCCGAGGCCCCTAGTGCATCCAGGAAATTCAGAAGTTTACACCACAGTGGATGATATCAAATGCCATTGAAAGAGACAGGGAAAACAGTAGGATTCTATTTCTCCTGTTCATTTCCCAGCATGGGTCACCCACCAGGGCAGTCTAAAAAAATTCTGTCCCCAAATGGGGTTTAAAAAGAATTGGAAATTGATTCTATTGCTCAGTATTCTACAAGAATAAGAGGCCACCATTGATTGAAGATTTGGCCCAAGAAATTAAGATCAGAAAACAGACAATAATTATTCCTGGTTATACAATCCAGGCCAGTGGGTTTGTTTCATCATTGACTGCTTTACATGCAGCGGGAACTACTCCATGTTTAAGACATGCATTTGTTACCATTTAGATCCATGTCTTTGATCCAGCCATGGCAGATTTCAACAGCTAAGAAGGGCAAGATTCCAAAGTCTATACAATAGGTATCTATCCTCCAATTGGCTTGTCCACATCCTCAGGTTGCACAAGTGAAAACATAGCCATGAAATGACCAGATGGTACACTAGCTGAATCCATCTCTGACCCTGTGACAACTAAGGCAGTGAAACAGATGCAACCAGTTTTATCAACAGAACATAAAGACAGATTTGTTAGAGTGACAATGAGCCTTTGAGGCTGCTACCATGTGCATCTCAGGGCAGATCTCTTACACCTGAGAACATGTTGCAGACAAGATGGTGGCAGGGGATTGCTTGTGGCACCAGAACCACTCTTTGCCTAGTACAATGATAGTATCATGAAAAAATAGCAGAAAGAATGATAAGCTAAGGAAAGAAATAGGGGAGGAAATCTAGCCTCATATTTCATGCTCATATTAACTCTAATTCGCTGTTCTTGTTTATGACAACTGATATTTCCGGAAGTGTCCTGCTTCAGTGATTTACATGAGTTTTGGGGTTCCCCCCCCCCCTTTGTCCCAAAGTGCTTGAGACTAAATAGGAAAGCTGGTGGACTAATTGGCTTGAACCTCAGGGAGCACAATTTGAGCTTGAAGTTTAGCAGCTTAACATCTGTGAGCTTTCCAAAGGCTTGTTGCTAAAGCAAATCCCTGTGAACTGAAATGAGGCTCAAGGATACTACCAGAGCATCTTGATTTTGATTTTGGTGTATCAAAGATTTCCAAGTAGAAGAGGAAGGAGGTAATGGTGGGAAATGATCAGAAAGAGATTGCCTAGTGCCTCCAGGGGGGTTGTGTTATTCGTCACAACACTTTGGAAGAGCTGATTCCATTTTACAAAGGACAGTGTTTTTTGTTTTTGTTTTAAAAAAGTACGGTAGAATTGTTGGTATTTTAATTGAGGGTCTTTAGAATTAGTTATTGGTTCAGTGACAAGGAGGAACTTCCTGACAGTAAGGGCGGTTCGACAGTGGAACACACTCCCTTGGAGAGTAGTGGAGTCTCCTTCCTTAGAGGTCTTTAAGCAGAGGCTGGATGGCCATCTGTCAGGGATGCTTTGATTGGGAGTTCCTGCATGGCAGGGGGTTGGACTGGATGGCCTTTGTGGTCTCTTCCAACTCTATGATTCTATGATTCTATGACAAGTCCCTACTGTGCCAATCAAGGACTGGAAGCATTATTAGAAATGCTATTCAGCTGTACAGAGCCAGTCTTACTTTGCACTGTTCAGAGGACTGTCCAGAGTCTTGCCAAAAGAAGGTGCATTGGCAATACGATATGGAAACCTTTTCTACTAGACAAAACTTGCTCTGGTTTCTCAAGTTCAAAAAATATTGCCAGCCATTCTGCAATGTTCAATGGCCTTCCATTGTGCGGCATTTAAACAACAGCAACAACAACAACAACAACAATTGTGGTAGCCTGTACACCTTTACTAAACAAGAACAAAATACACCAATGATGCTATACTTTTATTGATTTTTTTAATTTTCCATATATACTTTTCTAATAATTAGAATAGCATGAGCATAAACATTCAGAGTAAGAAGCAAAAATAATTACAACATGAACTATATACAAAAAAGTAAAGAAGAATCAAAAAATTCTTCAGACAGTAGTGTCCTGATTTAGCAACTGTCCTGATTTAGTAGTCCCATTTTTTCAGCACTTTAAAAATGTCCCTGTTTCTGTCTTCCTCTCATTTTCCACACTTTTGTCATTGGCTTACTTCAGTTGCTGCAAACTGAGTTTAGAGTGCAAAAGTAGTTTACACTCTGTTCAGCAGTGGAAGAGGACAGGAAGGGGCAGGACACTGCTGTTCCCTGTAGACTCAAGCAAAAGCAAATTGCCATAGCCTCCTGTAACTTGAGTGTTCTTCCTCATTACTAACTTTTCCCATCTGGAGTACACTCTGATGTTGATTGGCCACATATGTTCCAGTTTTCATCCATGAAATGTTGGAAGGTTTAGTCCTATGGACTGGTACAACTACACTAACATCAAGCACAACAGTGGTGCAGGCAGTGGCATGCCAGCAGGGCTAAAATGGCAGTCGGTGATGTGATGACAGTGGGCAGAGCTGCAAAAGCTATCTGTCATTAGAGAAAGCTGCCCTGACAGGGGTAGGCAACCTTTCCCCTTTAAGGGCCGAGAGACTTCAGCTCCCAGAAGCCTCAGCCATGTTGGCCAATAGTCCCATGTTGGCCAGTAGCTCCTGGGATTCTGGGAGTTGAAGTCCCTCGGCTCTTAAAGGGGAAAAGTTGCCTACCCCTGATCCAGAGCAATACAACATTATACCAGGTTAAAGCATCAACAGAATTCCAGTTAATAAAATTGGTGTCATGTATCCAGCTTGTTGGGAAACTATGAAAAATGCATGCCTTCTCATTCTATTTTAACAGTCCAGTAAATAGATCCATGGGCACACAGTGTGGCAGCCACAGAAACAGCCAATAGCAGGAGGCATTTCTGTACACAAATGATGCCACTGCATGAGTAATTCCTGGCAGCATTAGTGGATGTTCCTGAAAAGGATGTAAATATTTGTATGCAAAAACAAATATATTATTTGTTTTCTCCCTGCTGGGCAAGATTCTGCAAAGTTTTCCACATTTTAAAAATACTTTTCATATTCTAGGGCATTTTTGGCAACAAAATTGCATGCAGAGTATTTTTGCCGCTAAAGCATTTTATTTTGTATAAGAACATTTTAATGCATAAAACACTGGATTTTGTGAAAAAATACAATTTTTTTTGTGTGTGTGTGCACAAATCACAGAATTTTTACCAGGTCCTCAAATTTGAAAACTCTTTTGGATGTTATGATGGTGTGTCTTGACAGTTGAGTCTCTTTTATTGTCATGAACAAGAAAAAGTATGAACATTATTCCTCACCTTACTCCTGAAGCACCTTACTCCTGAAGTGGAGGGGTGGCTGACTACTGGAAACTTGTCTTCAATACCTTGGTGTTTTGTGTTCCAGGTGAATGGCTTTCTCATGACCAGTGAGAAAATGCCAGTTTTTCCCATGGAAATATCTCTATCACCTCCTTACTAAAAGCTGTTTAGTCTTCTGCTAAGAAATTCTGATAAGATCTTGTGCCTTTGTCTACCTTTTACATTTTAATGTAGAAGTATATCCCACAGTTGGGAGTTTGCAAAGCTGCTGGTACAAGAGTTTGTGAAGAGAAATATTGATCTACCTTTCCCAAAAGTTCATATACATTTTATCACCAACTTGATATACTCTCAACTGACAGCTTTGGTTCTGATGAGTATAGATCACAATAATACCAATGCAGTTAAATTTTGCAGCTAAAATAAAAGTGGTTATCCAATTTTCTTTTAAAATGGACAAATTAAAAACCTAAATGAAGAAAATAATTAAACAAATAATTCCACCATTCAATTCCTGACACAATTTAATGTTCTGTACTGTGAGACACAACATTATAACAAAAGAAGAAAATCTAGATTGTTTGGGAAAGGCCTCGATACACAACCCTAGGTTTCCGCACCATAAAAATACACTTTCTAGAGACTAGCACATTATGGTTTAAGTGAAACTCTTAATTAGATAGTGTGAGAAAATGATGCATTAAAGGAAAATATAAAAGCCTTCTTAATAGTTCCTGTGCTGACAATGTAGGCCAAAGACAATCAATAGCCACGTCTCATTTACTTTATGTCTTTGATCACTTAGAGGCAAAATGCTAGCATTTTCTATATACTATTGGGCAACTCAACCTTCTAGCTTTAATGGGGGGAAAAAACAGATTTACATATGATATACATTTCTGGGCAAGTGACAAGGTGCTGCCAACAGTTAACAAAGAAAGAGGAATACTTAAGATGTTCCTTTGGGCTCATTGAACCCCCCCTCCAATTATTTCTTTTGTCTATAAAAAAACAACACTCTAAAATCATTATAAAAATGGATAAACTGAACTGTCAGGTCCCACTGATTGCAAACTAGGAAACAAAAAGACTGCTGTCCTCCCTAGAGCTTGGAATGTTAACTGCAACAGGTTATTTTGGTAACTAGTTATGTTTTTCAGTGAGTAGGACTGGTGTTCTTTTTTCTTTTCTTTTTTTGGTTTCTTATGGCCAGAGCTGTAATTTGCTGCTTGTGAGGGTAACATAACGCCCATTACTCTCAAGTGGGAGTGCTCTGATTCATTCTAAAGAAGAAACCTTAAGTCTAGTGGCCTAATACAGGAATAATAATACACCCAATGTGGAGGGTTGGGCCCCCAAAGTGGAAGGAGTGGGGCTTCCAGGAGATGCCAAAGTTGGCCTTGACAAGTGGGTGCACCTCCCCCCCCATTCCTTGTCCCTCAGGGGAAAGCCAGGCAGCAGTGAGGAGGATAAGAGGAGCTGCCCGCCACCCACCCGGGCCCTAGACCCATCTCTTGAGGCCCGGAAACCTCCCCAAGGTCCATGAAAATGGCAGCATGGCCAGGAAAAGAGCCGCCCACTGCCCATTGCCAACACGGGTTGGAGGCCCCTCCCCTGAGGCCCAGAGAGCTCCCAAGGCCTGTGGAAATGGCCACACAGGCCAGAAAAGCAGCTGCATAGCTGGGAGCCACGCGGCCAGGGAAACAGCCACCCATACAGGCTGGAGACCCCCCAAGGCCCGCAGCAGCACCCTCGTGGCCCCAAGGAGTGGCTGCAGGGGGTGGGGCTGACCAGGTGTCACTCCCCTCTTCTAGGATGTCACACTCTTTCTGGGGTGTCACCCAGTGCTTCCAGTGATGCTACTGCACTGGAATAGCAGGCACACTCAAATTGGCTATGTTAAACAAAAATGCAAAAGAGCATCATAACCCTAAAAAGTTCAGATAAGGGCAAATATTGATAATAATAATAATAATAATAATAATAATAATAATAATTATTATTATTTAATACCCCGCCCCTCTGAGAGCAATCGGGGCGGCTTACATCATAAAAAATCATCACAAATTCAACTTTGGCTTAGGGGGGTTGCAGACTGCCAGAAATAGTGCAAATTGAGTCCACTTTTAGGGTTAGCGTTAGTGCTAGGGAATCATGGGAATTGTATTTTTTTCTCAGACATTGAGCCTTCTCTGTCAGAGAGCTCTGGTGCCACAATAAACTACAGTTCCCATGATTCCCTAACCCTAACCCTAAAAGGGGACTCAATTTGCACTATTTCTGGCAGTCTGCAACCCCCCTTAGTGAGGTTGCCTTTCCATATGGGAAATATAATTTATTTTAATCTAAAATGCTGTTAGAGATAAAAACCTATTCAAGGCAGCCTTCAGACTAAGATCCATTGCAATAATAAACACTAACAATTAATAAAAACTGATCCAGGAATCACTGATGCAAAACTACCAAAAAAATAGGAATACTATCAGGTAAGAAACAGCAATAGTATAACTCAGGGGTAGGCAACTTTTCCCCTTTAAGGGCCGAGGGACTTCAGCTCCCAGAATCCCAGGAGCTATTGGCCAACATAGCTGAGGCTTCTGGGAGCTGAAGTCCCTTGGCCCTTAAAGGGGAAAGGTTGCCTACCCCTGATAACTGAAGAAAAAGGCTGACAATGATTTAGACCCCACAGTAATATACTTGAAAAGCAGGGTCCACTGCAGATAAAAAAAATTCTTTCATTTACATGCACCAACTTAAGTACTCCCAAAGATAGGCAGATAAGAAGTGTCTTTTTTTTCTCACCTGGTAGGCTAATATTGGTTAAAGTGGTCCTTCAAACAAACAATAGATCCAAACATTTAGGCTTTAAATGGCAAAACTATCCATCTGATGCCAGTTGAAATTGCATCTGAGAGTGACAGATTTCGCTATGTCTTGCCACAGATCACCAAGTAGGATTAACAGTTGCCATGACATTTACCCTTCCACTGACATACACACATAGCTTTGGCAGTTTCTTCTCACATGGAGAAAGCTAAATGATAGATTCATAATACCTATATCTACATCCATATACTGAAAGAGATGAACAACAATAATATTTTGACAATGGCTGGATCCTTGCTTTATTCACATTTTCAGCATGCCAATGGATTTTAATAGGCCCATTTTAAGCAAAGAGCATGGGCACTGTGTAGAGGTTTGACTACTGGACTAGGCAGGGTTTCAGGGAACTAGGGTTCAAATTCCCACTTGGTCATGAAGATCTCCTAAGTCGGCTTGGGCAATTCACTCTCTTTCAGCCTCAGGGGAAGGTAATTGCAAACACTCTCTGAATAAGTCTTGCCAAGAAAACTCCATGATAGGTTTGTCCTGTGTTTGGTGTAAGTCAGAAATGAATTGAAGATACACAACAATAAATTCCAAGTAGGCCTACATCTGAACCCAAGCTACAAATACTATAAAATTTTACCAATTACAGTATAATAAAATATGTACCTCCTGCTCCATGAAGAGGGTCAGATGGACACATACATTTCAACCATATGTATTGCTGCTGGTTAGTATTAATATTGTATTTGGTGAAAATGGAAAGAGGGGTAAATATATTCATATTATAAATGTTCCTCTCTTGAATCAATAGCTTCCTTAGAAACAAGCAAGGGACAAGCTTGCTTGATCACTTGGGACTTATCATAAGTGGCTCAATCATGGTTGTCTCAGGTAGGAGTTGCTGGGGCATGGCAGCAGAAACCTAAATCCAATTGTTTGTCATGAATAGAGTAAGGGCCTTTGCAGACTGCTAGAAATAGTGCAAATTGAGTCCACTTTAACTGCCCTGGCTCAGTGCTAGGGAATTATGGGAACTGTATTCTTTTCTGAGACATCGAGCCTTCTCTGTCAGAGAGCTCTGGTGCCACAATAAACTACAGTTCCCATTATTCCCTAGCACTGAGTCAGGGCAGTTAAAGTGGACTCAATTTGCACTATTTCCGGCAGTCTGCAAAGGCCCTAAGTCATTGAATCAATTGAGACTTGGTGGGGAAGCAGACTGGCGGCTCTGCGCCGCCCCGGGAAGGTGTGCCGCAGGACCGAGGCAGCCCCACGCCTCGATCCTGCGGCGCTCCTTCCCCATCCCTGAAAGGAGCGCTAAAATAGCGCTCCTTTCACAAGTCAGTGAAAGTGCGCCTCAAAAGCGTGAGGCGCACTTTCATTGACTTAACCACCGCAGCGTGTGCGGACGCTGCAGCGGGAGGTTGCCCCTGGAGCGCCGGCCGTACGGAGGGCCGGCGGCTCCGAGGGCAACCTTGGGAGGAGGAAGGGGCGCCGAGCATGCAGCTGCCCCATCTCTTCCCTGTCTCCAGGACGGCTTAATAAGCCATCTGCCGAGGCCCTTGGTGAGGCAACACCTACATGCTCCATTGATTCATTGGTTGTGCTATACATGGGATGAACATCTGAGACAAGTGGATGTTGCAGACTGCCAGAAATAGTGCAAATTGAGTCCATTTTTAGGGGTAGGGTTAGGGTTAGGGAATCATGGGGACTGTACTTTATTGTGGCACCAGAGCTTTCTTACAGAGAAGGCTCAATGTCCCAGAAAAAAAACAATTCCCATGATTCCCTAGCACTAACCCTAACCATAAAGTTTTGCACTATTTCTGGCAGTCTGCAACCCCCCTAAGACAGGAATGGAAGGCACATGGCTCTGTAGATGTTGTCGTACTGCAACATATGTGGAGCACAGTCAATCACAGGGAATGCTGGAATTTATGGTTCAATAGCATCTGAAGGGTCACAAGATTCTCACATGATTACTATTACTACTATTATTATTTCTTACCTGCCTCTATGTGTGGATTGAGATAAGGAACAACAACAAATAATACCACACTAAATATAAAACAGACAAACACACACACACACACACACACACACGCTTATAAACTAATACATATTACAATCCATCAATAAATACTTTAAAATTATAAATTTATAAATAATCAGGATAGGCCTGCCAGAAAAGACTAGTCTTTAATGATGATTTAAACTCAGACAGTATCTCAACTTGACAAATCTTTTCTAGCAGGTCATTCCACAGTTTGGGGGCAGCTGAAGAAAATGTCCTCTGGGTAACAGTCAGCCCCATTTTGACTGATGAAATAGCTGTCTCCCAGAGGATCTGGATGATTACGTGGGAGAAGGCGATCCTGTAGATAACCTGGACCCAAACCATGTAGGGTTTTACTGGTAATAATCAACAGGAAATCCCATGAATGATTTGTTGCTGGTTATTCCCTGGTTATTCCCAGGATAAGTCCTCTTTAATTGTGATGTGTGTGAAAATCTTCAAAATGATCGTACGATTTTCCTGGGATATTGACTCTTTAAACCCCCAATTTCCCCCTTGTGATAAAGGACTATAACACAGGGGAAAATCAGGGGGGAAATTGGGGGTTTCAAGAGTCTTTATCCTGTGATTGCAGGAAGATTTTCACACATCACAATTAAAGAGCCATTATCCTGGGATAACCAGGCAATAAACAGCAACAAATCATTCATGGAATTTCCCCATTAATGATTTGTTGCCATTTATTGCTGGTTATTACTGAGATAATGGCTCTTTAATCGCAATGTCGTGTGAAAATTTCCACCATGTGATAAAGTTCACAGTCCATACATTATATATGTGCATGTTTTTTCCTGCTGAGATTTGCATTGTGATATCTGAAGTACAGAATCCAAAGGATAACTATGTTCCAATTAGGAATGTAAATCCTCACCTTTTTCATCCTCACATACAAATGAACAAACATTTAAAACATTTCTCCTCCTCTTTGAGGCAGTGAGACTTTTATGGGTCACTTTGGAGAGCATTTGTGCTTTGGTTTCTGAGAGTTTCTGTATAATCACATGGCTTAACTACTTCCTTTTTGCATGCACTATTTAAAAAAAAGGTATGGATTGCTTGTATCTCTGCAAGGAATCATCCTGTCCTTTTGTGTTCACTGTCTGTGTATGTGTGCTAATAAAAGATGCCAGAGACTTTTCCCACAAATTGCACCACGTTTTTTAAACAACCACCACCACAACAACATCTTGTTTTAGAGGTAAGAATGCTCACAGCAGGCAGGGAATTCTTGCCAGGCTATCCTGTCATGTTCAGACAGGCTGTCTCTGCTATGAATGACACACTAGTGAAACTTCTTCACATCACCAATTCCAACTTGCAATCAGTCAAGGAGGCGTGAAATGTGAATTGGGTTGGTTTCCTTTAAATTAGGTATCCATAATCCAGATCTCCCAAGGTGAGGCTGGACACTATCTACTGCATTAATACTATTGGGTTTATCTTGATTGGTATCTCATAGTTGATATAATGCTATAACGGATAAAAGTTACAAGGCACAAGCCCTTTTAAAAATATATTTGGAACAGCTATTTAACATAACAAGATAATATAAGTTATGTGGTTTCTAAATGCACCAAACATCTGCATATTACAACAATCATAGATATTTGTCTTCAATACCACAGCTCCATCCTTCACCATTCAAAAACCACTCAAAAAAGAATGTTGTGGTATTTCTTCTTCCAAGTAATTTTCTTGATGCCTCATGGAGACTCTATAAGAATACCTGTTTCCATGTACTGTAAAAGTTGACTGGATTGTGAACAAAATCAAACAACTGAATGTAAATTTGCAAATAATTTTCTTAGCCCAAGAAACTCCACTAAAAAGGTGGTGGTCATACAACAACATTGACAACAACATTTTCCATCAACAGTCATATAGAGATTGGGGAAGAATTAGAACTGAAGAGCAAGTGTTTATCTGGAAGCATGCCTCATGCAAATTGAAAAACTGATTGTATTTTGCAAATTACAGTGAACTATGCCCAGTGCACTTTTGCTAATGCACATGCCATCTATGGAGGGCTGAGTATTCATGCAGATGTCATGCTCTGCTAAACACATTTCTTATGGGGAAATGTTAAATCCATGTAAATAGATGCGAATGCTAGGCAGGATGCTAAAATGTTAATGGTGAAGAAAAAGACAGACAGATGGTGAGATCACTTGTTGACAGCATGTCCCTTGAGCCAGTTTCTTCAAATGTACTTTGATGGCCTGTGTTGCCTCCAAGTTGTTGGTTGCCACTAGAGATGATGGACTTCAGCAAAGGGATGAAGCTGTGTTAATGGCTCTGCATTAAGGGATGGCAGTGCTGTCATTCGTGGATGTCATGGGTTTTCCTCACACTTCATGCACTGACATTTTTAAATTTATTTGTTTATATTTGAATTTGTAGGCTCTGTTTCTGCCTCAAGCAGCCCTTAAAGCAGCTTTGATGAGTCAAGAATTTCACTATTTCAAACGTATTTATAACGCCAAAAAAGTAGAACAGGAGGGACCTGGGGGAGAACAGTATAGAACGCAATATCACTTACATTAGATGTAACTGTGTTTCTCCAATATCTTAGCTAAACTGGAATACTGAAAAGTGAAAGAGTGTACTGTTCATGAGGCAGGAATCAATGCCTCTCCAAGGCTCTTGGTGTGAGTGGCAAAAACTGTTTTATATAACAGTGTTTTATATAACCCTAAAATAAGTTGGAGAACAGTGTGCCATTTCACAATGACAATTTATCACTTTTATGAAAATCAATTTGTATGATTAATTCAGAGTACTCAAAGAGGTGCTGACTATAACTATTTATACCATAAAATTTATGCAATGTGAACCGTATTTTAAGTAGTAGAAGTTTTATGTTATGCTAAAATGGTAGTACCCACGGACTACAGATGCCAACTTTGGAAGTCCAAGTCAAATATTTTGTTTAATTCCTCTAAGAATAGTCTTCAGTGTGAAGCTCAAGTGCACAGTAGGCAGTCTACATGAGTTCACACTTCCCAGCTCTACCATATTTGAGGCTCTGCTCTCTGATAGCTTCTCACTTTAGGTTTCAAACAAGAAGAGGCAGCCCTGAAGCCCTTCCTCCCTTTTGGACTGTGTTCCTTAAGATCATGATAACACCATTCCTCATTAATAAAAAGATAATTCATACAAGTCCCATATGTCAGGCCCAAGAGAGTATAGGCCTACCAGAAGTTTCACAAACTGGTCAGGATAAAATGAAGGTTCTAATTGTATGAACTCTTGGAAGAAGAATTGTTAGACATAGCAGCTTTGCATGCTGAGACTTTCTAGGAATGTGGATACATATATATGGTAGTTTATTGTTCTAATAGTGACCCCTCCTCATTTGCTGTCTTGAGAGCACACCTTCCTTTGTCCCTAGGGCTAGTTGCCATTCTTCTTTCTTTTGTCCTTCACTGAGCAGCATGTTCCTCCTAGCATGCTGCGGGAACTTTCTTCAGAAGCATGTAAACTTCTTCTTACCTCATTTTCTTTGCAAATGCTGTTAGACCTGTGTATTTGCATACACATGCTTTTGTAAGTAAACTTCTTTTATATTACTCTCATTAAGACTCTGTCTTAATTGTTTATTGGGGAGACACATGGGCTTGGGAGAACAAAGGTGGACCTAGTTTCCTGCTCATCTATATTCTGCTAAATTTACTCTGCTGGTGAGATTAAACAATCTCTCCTATTTTGGACTTTTCATGAAACCCAGAATTCTAACAAGAATATGAATATACACGGTTCATGATTTCTAAGGCTTTGGTAGCATTTTTCAACCTACCCAAGTTGGGCATGGCTTGACACTATGAATACCTCCATGTAATTACTGATTGTTGTTGGCCCACCAGCAGCCCCCCTCCCAAAGGCAATTACAAAATTATCATCAGATCTTTGACCTGGATCAGTAAAGGAAGGAAGACAAGGATACATTCAGTGCAGCACTGAATTCAGAAAGAATTCTCAAAATTACTGTCCTCATGTGAAGTTGAAGGCTTTCATGGCCTGCACCAATAGTTATTTGTGGGTTTTTTGGGCTATGAGGCCATGTTCTAGAAGAATTTATTCCTGCCGTTTCACCCTCAGCTGTGGCTGGCATCTTCAGGGATATGATAGCTTCAGTAACATAGGATGTTATCACATGGGGGGAATCTGTAGGTTATCCCACACAAATCTCAAAAAAAAAACCCTGCACTTGAGCCTGACGATTTCACACAACGTCACAGAGAAGCTGGTCAGAAAGTGGACAGAAAGTGGTATTATCCAAGATCTTTTTAATTTCGGGAGTTTAGAAGAAATGCATTTGCGAAATTACAGTAATTGCACATTTACTTTAATCTGAAAAGCAAATACGCACGGACAATTCTCTTTTAAAACCTGGAGGAGGGCCAAGAGGAGGAGGAGGAGGGGCCTCCAGGGAGGGAGAGTCCTGGGCTCCTCCTCAGTGCCATGCAGGGAAGGGAATGGAAGGCAGCCCAGGAGAGGGAAATTTGGGACGGAGGAGAAGTTTGGCATTTGGGATGGAGGGAAAAGGAGGGGAAAGAAGGCTTCCCTTGCAGCAGCTGTGGGTGGATGTGGGTGCAAGTGTGGGGTGTGCTTGTGGAGCAACTTGGAGATCCATCTCACCATGATGTTCTGCCCTGCAGGTCCTACAAAGGGGAAAGGCTTATGGGGGGGGCATGGGAGCTACTTCCAGTTTCCCCCTCTCCTGGGCATCATCCAAGGCTCTGGCTCTCCCCAGGGAACACCCAGCCCTTCCTTCCTTCTCCTTCCATCCTTTCCTCCTCCTTCCCTGCCAGCTCTGCCTGTGATCCTGCCCTCCTTGCCCATCTCCCCAGCAGCTGACAGCCTCCAATGCCAGGAAAGGAGAGAGAGAAAAGGGAGGGTGAGCCATCCCAATCCCTCCCTTGCCTCGGCTTGCCTTGCCTTGCCTTTCCAGCCTCCTCCTCCTCCTCCTCTGCTCTCTTGAGAGGTCCTAACCCCAACGGAAGGGGGTTAAGACCTGTGCAGGAGGACATGACCCCAAATGGAGGACAGTCTGACATTTCCTCCTGGGAAATGCAGGACCCACCCTGGAAAAGGAGGAGTCTGGTCACAAAACACACCCATTTCCAGTACATGTACGGGTTCTTTTCAAATAAAGAAAAGTGTATGATTTGTGTATGAAAGTTAAAAACGTCTTTTTTTCACTTTTAACTTAATTCCGTTATTATTGTAATTACATGTGAAAAGCTGTTGCGCAATTACGCTTTATTTTCGCTTGCTTTTCGGGATGCTTCATTTCCACTTTATTATCTCTTTAACAACAAAACTGGCCCATGTGTGATAACGTCTATAGAAGCTATAGGTCTATTCCAGGGGTAGGCAACCTTTCCCCTTTAAGGGCCGAGGGACTTCAGCTCCAGAAGCCTCAGCCATGTTGGCCAATAGTCCCATGTTGGCCAATAGCTCCTGGGATTCTGGGAGCTGAAGTCCCTCGGCCCTTAAAGGGGAAAGGTTGCCTACCCCTGGTCTATTCCATTATAGATCCACCAACCTGACCCCCCCCCCCCATACCTGTACTGATGGAGCTGGAACTAATCCCACCATGGAATGCAACCAATTGGTTTAGTGTTACAGTATGGTTTAGCATTACATTAGGGGCAGAAAACATGCAGCCCTCCATATATTGTTGGACTGCAACTCCCAGTACTCCTTAGCAATGACAATTCTGGCCAGGAAGGCTAGGACTGCAATCCAGCAAGACATGGAAGATTGGCTGATCCCCACTCCTGATTACATGGACGAGCCTTGATGGTTGCTGCCTCCTGCATAAGTTAGGTGGTGAATCAGTTCTGGGGTTTAATTCAAACTTTAAAGGATCTATCCAAGGTTCTAAACCTAACCTGGGATTGGGTAGCTTTTCTAAAGTTCACAGTAATGTGCAGAGCCCATTAACCACCCCACTGAAATGGAACTCATCTGCCACCACTAATTTTTGGCCTCATGAGCAGCCTGCAGTACTGGCACGCAAAGCCTCAAACCTTTCACTTTTATTTTCAATTAAGTAGTTTGATGTTAAGTGTAAATGTGGAAAATTTCTGGCTAATTTAATCAGGGAAGCAACAACTTCTGATCTCCTCTTTGGGGACACACAAAAAATTAAGAGATAACTGCATGAACCTGATGTTTGTTGATGTGCATCTCCTTCACAATCTGTTCTGGATTCCATAACAGATATGACATAATTAATGTGTATTGAGCAATCCTTAATGAAAAGCCAGAATGTTGTAGTGATTTGAGTGTTGGACTCAGACTATTGGAGACCTGGGTTCAAATCCACATGAAGCCCCATGGAAATCAACTGGGTGACCTTGGGAAAGTAGCACCCTCTGTCACAGAGAAAGACAATAACAAATCCCCTCTGAACAAATCTTGCCCAGAAAGCTCTATGATAGGTTCGCCTTAGGGTTGGCACAAACCAGAAACAACTTGAAATCTCACAGCAACAACAGAAATCCTCAAAATGTTACCTTGCTTGAAACTATGTGTACTGAAATATCAGGCCCAAAGCCCCTTCTTTATAAAATTCACAGCAGGCAAAAGGCACTGAGAGGATCACCAAAAATTAGGTATTGCCCCACCAGTATAATGCAATCAACTTTCTGACCATTCCCCTCTTCAGTCAATATTCCAGTGCATAAGTAATGCATACTGGTACAGTGATTGTAGCTATAGTTTTTTTATAGAGATTTATGTATCCTTCTATTTCCAATCAACTTGTGCAATGCATAAACTTTTATGATTAGCTGGTTAGTTTGTTTCAGTTCAAAATAAAATGTCTATTAGGCTTCTGACTCAAGCAATGTGCTCTTGCTGAGAATTTCAACCCACCTAATGTGTCCACAGATATTACTTTAGTCCAGAAAAAAATACAAATGATTCCCAGTTTGGCACTGAGCTTATGAAAAAATAGAAATATATCAACCTGTAGCGCAAAACCAGAAGTGTGTATATTTATCTCTGTAAGAACTCAGCTTTTTGGAGTCCATCAAAATGTGGTAATTCCCAGACAGTATAATTCTTTGAAAATCTGTTGAACCAACCACTAATTTTAGTTAAAGTTCACTGTACAAACATATATTTAAGCTTCCCCTCACCCTGACCTAATTGAATGTAGACTATGGGGGGTTGTAGACTGCCAGAAATAGTGCAAATTGAGTCCACTTTTAGGGTTAGGGTTAGTGCTAGGGAATCATGGGAACTGTATTTTATTGTGGCACCAGAGCTCTCTGACAGAGAAGGCTCAATGTCTCAGAAAAAAAAATCCCATGGTTCCCTAGCTCTAACCCTAACCCTAAAAGTAGACTCAATTTGCACTATTTCTGGCAGTCTGCAACCCCCCTATGGCTAGTGCCACACTGCAGAAATAATGTAATTTGACAAGACTTTCACTATCATGGCTCAATGCTATGGAATCCCAGGATTTGGAGTTTGTTGTGGCACCAGGGCTCAGAGAAGGCTAACTATTTCATAAAACTACAAGTTCCAGAATTCCATAGCTTTGAACCATGACAGTTAAAAGTGGTGTCAAGCTGCATTAATTCTGCAGTCTAGGTGCAGCCTAAATTAGCACTTTGAACTCATTTTGCAGCAGTGGAAGTAAGTAAGTAAGCAGGGGACAAAGGAGGAAGTTGGAAGAGGAGAAAGAAACTGGGACATTTTAAAAACAGCTGAAAAAGTGGGATGGTACAGGATTAAACTGGACTGGCCCTGCCAAACAAGGACAGTTGGAAAGTATGCTGACCACCTGACCACCTGAAAATACATAGGAGATTCCTAGGTATATATTCCTTTGAGTTATTGAAAAAAATATTAGTTTAAATAAAATGTATCTATATGTTTGAAGAGCACCGTTCTATCTTTAGGTGGTTTTACTAAACATTTAATATCTGTATATTATATTGAGGAGAATCTGAAATCAAAGGAAAAACAGTCAAAGGGGTCATTTACACCGACTTCCGGGTTGGAATGGTGAACCGTCGAGACGTGTTCCTCCTAGTCTCCTGAGGGAACCATCTGGCTAATAGGTGGAAATTGGTTATCTGCGATATCGATAACCTGAATTGACCCCCTGGTAAGGGGGTCTCGGAGGGCTAGTTTGTGGCTGCAGTACCGTGGAAAAAAAAGAAGAATGAAAGAAGGGAGAGAAAGGAGAAGGGAGAAGTGAAAGATCCCACGGTCTGCAGTGAGTAACGGGGCCACGTCCACCTTTATGCCTTCCCCAAATAAGGGGTTGAGGAACACTACCAACTTTTAAAATTTGGTTTTTGTCTTTATGGACAATTTGGTTTGGACGAAACCAACAAAAGTCCCCAAGGCAAAAAACCAAGATGTGTACCAAAGAAAACACCAAAGATGGGGTAATTTTATCCTTTTAATAATTATAGAGGTTTTTCTGCTCCAGGGTTTTGGTAATTTCTTACATTATTGTTTTTGAAGTTGGGTGGGGCATTGTTGTTTATACTCCTTTGGCATAACCCCTTTTTTGGGTTGTTTGGTACACAATTTGGTTTGGACGCAATGGAACTTCGGGCTTAGATTGAAGAGGCGCCTTTCTTTTTCATGGAAAGCCCCCCCCCCCCATTGGAAAACTATGAAAACCAACCCTCTGTTAAGATATCTTGTGGTGTAGAGAGAAATGACTTTCAAATGAAAAGAAATTTATGATTCCTTAGAGATGACAGTTTGAATTGGAGTACACCGAATTTAAAACTTACTTTCTATCTTTACTTGGAAAGGAGCCATATAGACTGCTGGGTTGCTTCAGAGTAAAGCTGTAATTAGCTCCGCGTTTGGGGTGGCCCGGAAATTGGAACACCACATTGGTGGATGGGAACAGTAGTTCTAAGTTGTGGCTGAGTCCCTTGAGTAGGGAGTAAACCAAGGGGCGGAGCCGGAAATAGAATATGGCATTGGATGCTGGGAATGGTAGGGTTTTTTTGGGTTTTTTTGCTCCATTTACCGAGAAATTGGAATTGAAAAGCAGTGAAAGAGGCTTACAGGAGGCTTAAAGGAGGACACCGAGGAAAGGAAGTAAATAAGTCAGCGAACTAAACTACTTGTATATTTAAAAGGAGGACACCACGGGGAGGAGGAACAGGAAGAAGAAATATCAAGCACCTGTGGAGCATGATTGAAAAGGAGAGCGCTGAATTACTGTGTGCTCTACACTAATCTTTCTTACATTGCTCTCTTATGCCCCCCAACTCCCTTTTGGGAAAGGAGATCGCTGCTAAGAGAGCGAAGATTCAACTATTGCATTTCTTGGGGGAGGATCTTTGGTTCGGCAGTTGTTTTTTGGCATGGACAGAAGAGAGTGGAACCGAGGCACCTGGAGGAGCGGCTTGGCGTAACTACTGTGTTTTTGATTACCAGGAGACGCCGAATTCTCTGAAAACCAACCCTGTCTGAGGAGAGATTGATGTTAATGTGTTAATGATGCAAGATAGTAACGAAGTATGACAGTAAATTCTTTGACAAGGTTCCCCATGACATTCTTGCAAGCAAGTTGGTAAAATGTGGGCTAGACAAAGTAACTGTTACATGGATTTGTAATTGGTTGACTGGTCGAACCCAAAGGGTGCTCAACAATGGCTTCTTTTCAACTTGGAAAGAAGTGACCAGTGGGGTGCCACAGGGCTCTGTCCTGGGCCCAGTGCTATTCAATATCTTTATTAATGACTTGGATGACGGTATTGGGGGCATAGTTATCAAATTTGCAGACGACACCAAATTAGGAGGAGTAGCTAATACCCCAGAGGACAGGATCAAAATTCAAAATGACTTGAACAGACTAGAAAGTTGGGCCAAAGCTAACAAAATGAAATTCAACACAGAGAAATGTAAGGTACTGCACTTAGGGCGGAAAAACGAAAAGTACAGATATACGATGGGGGACACCTGGCTGAATGAGACTACGTGTGAAAGGGATCTAGGAATCCAGGTGGACCACAAGTTGAACATGAGTCAACAGTGCGATGCAGCAGCTAAAAAGGCCAATGCAATTTTAGGCTGCATCAGTAGAAGTATAGTGTCTAGATCAAGAGAAGTAATAGTGCCACTCTATTCTGCTTTGGTCCGGCCTCACCTGGAATACTGTGTCCAGTTCTGGGCACCACAATTCAAAAAGGATGTGGAGAAACTGGAGCGTGTCCAAAGGAGGGCAACTAAAATGGTGAAGGGTTTGGAAACCAGGCCCTATGAGGAACGACTTAGGGAGCTGGGGATGTTTAGCCTGGAGAAGAGAAGGCTGAGAGGTGATATGATAGCCATGTTTAAATATTTGAAGGGATGTCATATCGAGGAGGGAACAAGCTTGTTTTCTGCTGCTCCAGAGACTAGGACCCGAAACAATGGATGCAAGCTGCAAGAAAAGAGATTCCACCTCAACATTAGGAGGAACTTCCTGACAGTAAGGGCGGTTCGAGAGTGGAACACACTCCCTCGGAGAGTAGTGGAGTCTCCTTCCTTGGAGATCTTTAAGCAGAGGCTGGATGGCCATCTGTCAGGGATGCTTTGATTGGGAGTTCCTGCATGGCAGGGGGTTGGACTGGATGGCCCTTGTGGTCTCTTCCAACTCTATGATTCTATGATTCTATGATTCTAAAATTATGAAAACAAGTACAAGGTCGGAGTAAGGTCAGAGTTGGGGAGGAGATAAATTTAGAATTTACTGTGTAATATTGAAGTATAGGTGTGGAGGACCTGTAATTAATCCTTAATGGTGGATTTTTCAAAATTTTAATTTAGGCATAGACACATCTTTAGGTGTTGACTGCTTTCCTTTGATCGACAAGGGGAAGCACTTCTGTTGAGAATAATCAAATAATAGTCTGTTTATTGTAGAGGATTGACTTCTGAACTTATTTCTGAATGTACTAAGGATGTGATATCTTTCTGTATCTGATATTCCCACATAGAAATTGACTGTGTCCTATCCCCTTCTCCAAGATTCTTATACGATATCCGACTGATAATCAAGTCATAGTGGGGGTTAAAATATCAAAGGAATATTGGGGGAAAATAAATCTTTGCTTATTGTTGTTGGGAACTGAATAAATGACCACTGGGAAAACCAGGGTGCAAACTTTAGCATAAGCACAGGCACAGACAGGTCGGAGAACATCAGTAGACCAACCCAAAACAATGGATAATAACTCCCACATATTGCATGAAATACGGAAAATCTAAGTAGAGAAATCCAAGATTTGAAACAGGAAATGGCGGATCTCAGGGTGGAACTGAAAAAAGAATTACAGGATGACCTGAAAACTGTTAGCGGCTCTTTAGATAAAGTTTCCCTGGAAATGAATAAGATCAAAAATAAGATGGAGAAAATAGAAACTAAACACGAAAATCTGGAAGGTAATTTAAAAGAGATTAAACTGAAACAAAGGAACTAATAGACGATAATATTGTTAAAGATTTACGCACCAGGGAAAAAATGATTAAAATAAGAGGGATTCCCGAACAAGGTAGGGAAAAGCTGTTAGAAAAGGTATCAGAGATATTAGGGGAGTACCTGGAGATATTGCCAGAAAAATGTGTGGCCGAAATTGATAATCTTTAAAGATTAAATTCTTATGCTGCTAAACAAAGACAGGTCCCTAGAGACGTTATGGTTGTCTTTGTTAGAAAAAACTTTAGAGATGCCATATTACACAGATACAGGGACATAGCGATACAATGGGAGGGTAAGAACTTACAGCTTTATAAAGATATACCTCCTGTAATTTTGAGAAAAAGGCGGGAATATAATTTCCTGACCTGAAATCTTAGAGATAGACATGTGGTATACCGGTGGCTGATCCCTGAGGGGTTAGTCCTCTGGTACCAAAAGAAAAAAAATTGAAATTAGAACAATACAGGAAGCAAAGGATTTTCTGAAATTTTTTAAAAGAGGGGAGCAAAAAGATGAAGAAGAAAGTCCCGATAAACTGACAAATGAAGGTAATAATAGCGGAATTAAAAAACAGTGATCGGAAAAAAAGAATAGGAAGTATAGAGAGGAGAGGAAAGATAGTAATCCATCTAATGTATATCAGGAAGAACAAGAACCAAAAGAAAAGAGTGTAAAGGCCATAACACAGTCAGATAGCATAACTACGCAGGCAGGTAGTGATAGTAGTGTAGAGACAGACTCTGGGTCAGAAAGGGGGGGACACGATATTACACCCGAGTTAGAAGGTGTGACCAAAAAGTAAGAAGACCGCCAGAAATCTTAAACTTAAATTTATAGAGGACAGGTGGGATATAAATAATAATGGAAATGACTTGTAAGACTTTTCAGAAGACAATAAACAGTTTAAAAATTGTGTCCCTTAATGTGAAAGGCCTAAACGGTTGTGCGAAAAGAGGGAAGGTATTCCAGTATCTAAAAAAACTAAATGCTGAAATTCTGTGTTTACAAGAATTAAGAATTAAAAAAGATAATGTGAAGCTCTTACAGAATCAAAGATTAGGTAAAGTTTTTGTTTCAGCAGCTGACAAAAAGAATAAAGGTGTAGCGCTTTATGTGAAGGAAGTCTATGATGCGATAGAGGTTTTAAATGACAATAGGGGTCACTATATTGGAGTCCAAACCATGATTGAAGGAGAAAAAGTTCTCTTGATAGGTGTCTACAGTCCCCTGGCAAGGAGAGGGAGATTTTATGAGAAGTTGTTAATTAAATTGATAACCTTTCCTTTGATTCATGTATCTTTATGGGGGATTGGAATGGGGAAGTTGACCCCCAATTAGACAGACTCTCGAGTAAAAAGATTAAACCAAACCAAGGCAAATTACCACAAAATTTTTTTAATATTATAGACAGGTTGGAACTTTTAGACATCTGGCGGGTTTTAAATCCTGTGAAAAAAGAATTCTCATTTTATTTGGAACGACACTGTTCCTGGGTATGCACAGATATTTTTTTTCGTGTCTAAGAGTCTCTTACCCAAAGTATTGAACACGAATATAAACTCAAGGACAATCTCTGATCATGGACATATTGAAATTACTATCAAACTAAGACCCAAGGAATTTTGTTGGTACTTAAACGAAAAGATATTAAATAATGAGAAGGTGACTCATGAGGCCTTAATCTGTTTACAGAATTATTTAAAATAAAATTTGGAAAAGGGCATTTCAATAATGACTGTTTGGGAGGCTGCGAAAGCGGTTATGAGAGGGTTTTTTCTTAAAAAAAGGTTGCCTGCTCAAAAGAATGAGAGTACAAAAACTAAAGAGACTACAAGATAAACTAGAATTGAAAGAAAAGTATTTTAAACAACACCCTAATGAGACAATTACAAATACTGAAATTAAAGATTTACAATATCAAATCTCATCATTGTTAATGGCAGAAAGACAAAGCAATCTTAAATTTATTAAGCAAAAATTTTTCGAAGGAAGTAACAAACTGGGTAAATGGTTAGCATTTCAAATGAGGAAAGAAAAAGCAAAAAAAAACCAAAAAAACAAAAACAAACCCCCCCAAAACCCAAATAATTTGTTTAAAGGAACAGGGTCAAAAATTTACTGACCAAGATCAGCTGAAAAAGATAGTTCATGACTTTTATGCCCACCTCTATAGGAAGGGAGAAGAGGTTTCTAAGGAAGCTATTATTGAATATTTGGATAAATGTGATGTTACTACATTCACTGCAACCCTAAAAGAACAATTGAATAAGAGTATCTCCTGTCAGGAAGTTCTAGAAGCAATTAGTAGGATTAAGTCCGGGAAGGCATCTGGTCCAGATGGCTATCCAGCTGAATTTTATAAGAAATTTGCAACTCAAATAGCCCCAATACTTTGTGAAGTAATGAATGAGATCAGTCAGGGCACTTATCCAGCAACTTGGGCTCAGGCTAATATTGTTATAATTCCTAAAGAAGATAAAGATATTCAGGACATCCGGAATTATAGACCTATTTTTCTACTGAATGTAGATTATAAGATCTTTGTTTCAATCTTAGCAGAAAGATTGAAAAATATATTAATGACCTGGATTCATAAAGATCAACGTGGTTTTTTTTTTTACCACAGAGGCAGATTAAAGATAATATTCGTGTTGTACTTAACATGATTGAAATGTATGAAAAAAGAATAGACAAAAAATTGATTATGACTTTTATCGACTTTGAGAAGGCTTTTGATAAAGTGGACTGGGCTTTTCTTTTCCAAGTTCTTGAAAGAGTTGAAGCTGGAGAGCAGTTTATTAGCTGGATTAAGGCCATATATAAATATCAAGAGGCACAGGTTTTGGTTAATGGCGAAAGAACAGAAAGAATTAAGATACAAAATGGAACCAGACAGGAGTGCCCTTTATTCCCCCTTCTGTTTTTAATGGTTATTGAAATACTTAATATTAATATTAGGAAGGATGATAGAATAGTAGGGATAAAATGTAGATGCCATGAATTTAAACTTCGTGCTTACGCAGATGACCTTTTGGTCACCACAGCAGACCCGGATAGAAGTATAATGCAACTGTTAAATACCCTTAAGGCATTTTGTTCTGTTTCAGGCTTAAAAATTAATAATAATAAAACTGCCATTTTAACTATGAATGTAACTAAAGAGGAAGAAATCAAACTCAAAGAAATCACTGATTTTCAGATCTGTAAAAAAGTAAAATATTTAGGAATTACTATTACAAAAAAAGTAGATCTCTTTAAAAATAACTATGGGAAAATTACTACTGAATTAGCTAAAGATTTAAAAGTATGGGATAAATTGCATCTGTCTTGGATAGGTAGAATCTCGACTATAAAGATGAAAATTTTGCCTAAATTTATGTTCTTTTTCCAGAATCTCCTGATAATCACCAATACAAAACCCTTTAAAATCTGGCACAAGGAACTTTCTAAGTTCCTATGGAGTGGAAAAAGACCTAGGGTAAAGTTTAAACTAATGCAAAATAAGATCAAAAATGGCGGTATGGCCCTTCCCAATCTCCAGGTTTATTACGCAGCTTGCTGCTTAGATTGGATGAGGGAGTGGTTTATGTTAAAAAATGAAGATATTTTAGCATTAGAAGGTTACGGACTAAGGTTCGGGTGGCATGGTTACTTATTTTACGAAAAACATAAAGTACATAAAGATTTTAGTAATCATTTCATTCGTAAATCGTTACTTAACATTTGGCTCAAGTATAAGGCTAGAATATGTCCGGAACTCCCCAAGTGGGTCTCAATTCATGAGGCATTTCATCAGAGAGAAGTCATAACAAGAGGCAGATGGGTAACATATGAAGATCTAATAGAAATAAATAAGACAGATGGTAGTTTTGTCTTTAAAAACATGAACGCTTGATTGAAGAAGAATTTGTCTATGGATGGCTTCTGTATCGACAATTTCGAGAAAGGTTCCTTTGTGACCAGAAGTTGACTGGAATAAGAGGCCAAAAGAATAGGCTAGATGAAATTGTTTATCAAGAAAATAAGCATAAAATTGCCGCGTTCTATGACTATCTATTGGGCTTTGAACTAGAGAAAGAATTAATTACAGAACACATGATTAAATGGTCTCAAGACTTAAAATATAATATTAACTTAGACCAGTGGGAAAGAATTTGGTTAAACAGAGTTAAATATACTGCATGTTATGATATGAGAGAGAATCATGTAAAGATGCAGTTTAGGTGACATCTTACACCCGCCAAAATTGGAAAAATATATAAAGGTGTCTCCAATAAATGCTGGCATTGCAAGAAAGAGACGGGCACCTATATACATATGTGGTGGCGTTGTAAAAAAGCCCAAAAATTTTGGATAAAAATTCATTGTGTCATTGAAAAAAATTTACAGACAAAATTAGATTTAGACCCCAAACTATATTTATTGAGTCTATGCGTAGATCAGGAATTAGAGCATAAACATGGGAAGCTGATTTTTTACATGACAACTTGTGTCAGACTGGTTTTTGCCAGATTTTGGAAATCAGTTGATACTCCGGTTAAAGAATGTTGGCTCCATAAACTCCTTGAAGTGGTGCAATTGGATGAGCTTACTTGCTCTTTGAGAGGATATAACTGAGAGAAAATTGAGAGGGTATGGAAACCTCTGCGTGGTTACATGGAGGGATTATATAAGCATAAAGACGTGTAAAAATTTAATAATTTTGCCTCATTGGTACGAGAAGCTATAGGAATTATTTGGGTTGCTGAATTTAAGCTGAATTTAAGTTGTTTAAGTTGTTTAAATTTTGTTTTTGTGCTGATTACAAACTTGTGAGTAGGTGTTATTGAAATGACATATATTGATTCCTTTTAAGTCTATTGGCTTATAGCTTCAGAGTATATCTAGGAAGGCTTACATGAGATTGAACAAGATCTTTGTTCGAGTTCAGGAAGTAATATTGTGTTTGTGTTTATTTGTCTTTTTTATGTTTGTTTGTTGGTATGTTTTTTTTTTAGATATGTATGTTGTATTCTATGTCTGTATGATATGTTTTTTAATCAATAAAGGAATTTTTTTAAAAAGGGGGGGGTCATTTACACCAGCCAGAACACTCTGGACTTCTCATGGAGTATTTTGATCCTGGAGCTGCTCCAGATCCCCCATCCACGATACTTTCACACTCCGGATGTGGCTGTCTATACATGAATCTCACTCTCCTGCCCAGCACCAGCACCAATGGTGTGAATTGTTCCCTCTGATATCAACAGCATAGCATCCAGAATCAATCACATGGCTGGGTGCCTTATTGCTACCTCAGCACTGAAGAGTGGTCTGAATTTTCCAGCAACATCTGGAGCAAAAGGAGAGGGTTATTTTTAATACTGGTTTAGGAAGGGATGGGCTAGATTCAGTACAGAACTGGCCATCCCTTGTGAAGACAGTCTGCACTTGAATTGGAGTGTTGGCCCTGCATTGTGTAGACAGCACACCATGAAGCCAGAGAAAAACATGTTTTGCCTACGTAGACCTGCCCTTAGACTAATAGGGTTGCTTCTCTCCACTGTTGTGGGCCAATTCCCTCTTACGGGTATGGAGTGGGCAGACCCAACCCAGGTGGCTCCATGCCAGTGGTATGACTAGCAATAGCAATAGCAATCACAACTGCAATAGCATGTACATTTCTATACCACTTATCAGTGAACTCAGTACTCTCTAAGCAGTTTACAATATGTAAGCTAACTGCTTCCAACAAGCTGGGAGTAGAAGTCCCAGACAGAAAATAAAATGTGTCCAGCTGAGACAGCTCTTGCAATTTTGTAGAAAGGCCTTTGCATATTAAACTAATGACTACCCCACACCATATGAACCTAGGTGCTTTCACTAATAATTCAATACAGCTGTTTTAATAGTGTAGGGATGTGAAAAATCTCTGTTTTCTTTGTTTTTGTTGAGTTTCCCAAAATCCCACCTGCATTTTCTTTCCATCTTTGGGGATTAGCACTTGGGGGAAAGGTTAAAGTGGTGTCCTTTCCCATCCTTATCACATTTCTGATACTCTTTCACACAATTGTGTGACAAGGATGGGAGCAAAGCAGATCACTCCTGTCCTTCTCTCCCCCCCCCCCCATCCAATAATCTCCTTAGTATTTATACTGGGCTGTGAGACTTTTGTAATTTGCAAATTGGTTTCACCCATTTTCCCTAATTTGCACATTTATTTCAACACAACTGTTGAGATCAATAGAATTTATTTCTTTCCCTAGAAAGAAATGCCACTTCTCATCCTACCCTCAGAAAAATCAGGCCCTCTAGAGGCTGCAAATGCACTCCTCTGGAAATAATTTCCTATTTTGCTTTGTGCATGAGTGTTTGAAGAGAGAGAGATTGGGGGGGGGGGAGAGGAACAGGAATTGCAAAGGAAAAAGGTGGTATAGAGACTACACTGTAAAAAAATAATGCAGTTTGCCACAACTTTAACTGGCATGGATCCATCCTACAGGAACCTGGGATTTGTAGTTTTGTCAGACACCAGCACCCATCAGCAGAGAAGGCTAAAAATCTTGTAAAACTACAAATCTCAGAATTCCATAGGATGCAGCTACATCAAAGTGGTGTCAAACTGCATTATTTCTACAGTGTAGATGCATTCTTAGTGAACTATGGCAACATATAGGTCCAAAACACACTGCACAAATAATCCAGCTTGAGACCACTTTAATTGCCCTGACTCAGTGCTAGGGAATTCTGGGAACTGCATTTTTATGAGACATTGAGCCTTCTCTGTTAAAGCCAGTCCATATTTGGTTAAAGCATCTGAAACTTTTTGAAAATAGGATAATTTTTTTTTAGCAGGGTTTGATTCCATTTGCCCCCACCCCCTTTAATTCAAGATTTGGAAACCATACTCATCCATCTGCACTCCCATGTTCTGCCTGACATCCCTGCATAGTATATAACATTGGAATTAGGCTTAGATTCATAGGCTCAGTTCACATAATGGATATCCTTTACCTCATGCAAGTAGCATTCCTGGAGGGACACGGGCTGCACTGCGTGAGACCCCAGAAGAGGGTGTGACACCTAGTTGGCCTCCCACCCCTGTGGGCACTACGGCCCATGTGGGTACCCCTAGGGGCTGCACAAGCACTGCTCCAGCCTATGCGGGTGCCCTTTTGGCCCATGAGGGCACTCCTCTGGCCCATGCGGGTGCTGCTGTGCTGCTCTAGCCCACATGGGTGCCATTCCAGTCTGTACAGGTGCCGTTTCGGACCAAGCAGGCATCCCACACACCGGAAGCCAGAGGTCCTATCACTGGAAGCCCCACCCTCACACTGGGTGTCACCTGGTGCGGGGATGCTACTGCCTCATGCAGGATACAAATGGAAGGGATATTCATACATTTTCTAATTATTGATAAGAAATGGTGTCTTCACACATCACAGTACACTACATATTGTACTTTGGGGGTCACAGTGGGACTTTTTGGTGAAATTACCCCCCTCCCCCCTGCAAAATGCAATGTTTCTATGTAAAACACTTTTTTCTTTTTCTTTTTTGCAAAAAAAGACATTGCTCTTTGAGCAAATGATTTTTTTTTGTCCCAAAGTCCCCATATGTGACAAATCACCTATAATTTCAGTTATATAACTCATCCCAACATGGTTATCATATATAATAGGAATCACTGAAACCTTGTGGGATAAGTCCCATGATTGGAATGTAGGAATAGTGGAGTATAACCTTTTTAAGAGAAATAAGCCAAACAGGAAAGGAGGAGGAATAGCATTATATGGCAGGGTTTATACCTGTGAAGAGATCCAGGACTTAAATCCTGGAAATCAGGTGGAGAGCATCTGGATAAAAATTAAAGGGGAAGGAAACAACAGGGATGTTATAATGGGAGTCTACTACAGATCCCCAAGTCAGACTGAGGAATTGGATGATGTTTTTCTAGAATAGATGACAACACACTCAGAAAGAGAGATGTGGTAGTGATGAGTGACTTTATCCTGATATTTGCTGGAAGTCAAACTCAGCCAATATTTCAAAGTCTAGAAAATTCCTCACTTGCCTCAAAGACAATTTCATGGTCCAAAAGGTGGAAGAGGCAACAAGGGGATGAACTATTTTAGATGTGATCCTAACCAACAGGGATGACCTGGTAAATGGGGTGCAAGTGGTGGGATCCTTAGGTGGGAGTGATCATGTTCTCCTGGAGTTTCTTATACAGTGGAAAGGAGAAGCTAGGCATAGTCAAACACTCATTCTAGACTTTAGGAGAGCTGATTCCAAAAAACTTAGGGAAACACTGGGAGTGATCCCGTGGTCAGGCATACTAAAGGAGAAGGGAGTTCAGGATGGGAGTGTCTCAAAAGGGAGATACTGAAGGCACAATCTCAAACTGTTCCAATGAGAAGGAAAAATGGGAGGTGTCTCAAGAAACCGGGTTGGATGACAAAAGAAATTTCAACTGAACTAAGTTTTAAATGGGAGATTTATAAAAAATGGAAAAGGGGCAAAATCACTAAAGAGGAATTCAAACAAATAGCTAGCACATGTAGGGCTAAAGTCATGAAAGCCAAAGCCAGAATGAGCTCATGCTTGCTAGAGGGGTTAAGAACAACAAAAAGGGCTTTTGGGGGGTATGTCCATAGCAAAAGAAAGAAGAAGGAAATGGTAGGGCCACTGCACAGAAAATTTGGAGAAATTCTAACAGGGGACAGAGAAAAGGCAGAACTACTCAACACCTTCTTTTCCTCAGTCTTCTCACAAAAGGAAAAGGGTGCTCAACCTGAGGAAAATGGAGCACAGGACACAATAGTACAGGAATACCTGGTAAACCAGATGAATTACATACAAGGATATTAAAAGAACTGGCAAATGTAATCTCAGAGCCGCTGGCAATAATCACTGAGAACTCCTGGAGAACAGGAGAAGTCCCAGCAGACTGGAGGAGGACAAATATTTCCCCATCTTCAAAAAGGGGAAGAAAGAGGATCCCAACAACTATCATCCATTTAGTCTGACATCAATACTGGGAAAGATTCTAGAGCAGATCATTAAACAGAGAGCCTGTGAACATTTAGAAAGGAATGCCATAATCAAAAAAAGTCAACATGGGTTTCTCAAAAACAAGTCATGCCAGACTAAACTGATCTCTCTCTCTCGATCTCTCTCTCTCTTTTTTTTTTTTTTTTGATAAAAATTACCAGCTTGGTAGATGAAGGGAATGCAGTAGACATAGCATATCTTGATTTCAGTAAGGCTTTTGACAAGGTCCCCCACGATAAGTCTTGCAAACAAAATAATAAAATATGGGCTAGATAATACAACTCTTAGGTCAATTAATAATGGGTTGACTGACCAAACCCAAAGGGTGCTCAGCAATGGCTCCTCTTCATCCTGGAGAGAAGTGACCAGTGGGGTGCCACAGGGTTCTGTCCTGGGCCCAGTGCTCTTCAACATCTTTATCAATGACTTGGTTGAGAGACTAGGGGGCATGCTTACCAAATTTGCAGATGACACCAAATTAGGAGGAATACCTAATACCCCAGAAGACAGGATGAAAATTCAAGATGACTTTAATAGATTAGAAAGCTGGGCCAAAGCTAACAAAATGAATTTCAACATGGAGAAATGTAAGGTACTGCACTTAGGGCAAAAATATGAAATGCATGGATATAAGATGGAGGACACCTGAATTAATGAGAGCATCTGTGAAAGGGATCTAGGAGTCCTAGTAGACTACAAGTTGAACATGAGTCAACTGTATGATGCGGCAGCTAAAAAGGCCAATGTGATTTTAGGCTGCATCAATAGAAGTATAGTATCTAGATCAAGGGAAGTAATCGTACCACTGTAATCTTCTTTGGTCAAGCCCCACCTGGAATACTGTGTCCAGTTCTGTCCACCACAATACAAAAAGGATGTTGAAAAACTGGAGCGTGTCCAGAGGAGGGTGACTAAAATGGTGAAGGGTCTGGAAACCATGCCCTATGAGGAACAGCTTAGGGAACTGGGTATGTTTAGCCTGGAGAAGAGACAGTGAAGAGGTGATATGATAGCCATCTTTAAATATTTGAAGAGATGTCATATTGAGGAGGGAACTAGCTTGTTTTCTTCTGCTCCAGAGAATAGGACTCAGAACAACGGATGCAAGCTACAGGAAAAGAGATTCCACCTCAACATTAGGAGGCACTTCCTGACAGTGAGAGCTGTTTGACAGTGGAACATACTCCCTCGGAATGTGGTGGAGTCTCCTTCTTGAACAGAGGTTGGATGGCCATCTGTCGGGGATGCTTTGATTTTGAGTTCCTGCATGGCAGGGGTTGGACTGGATGGCCCTTGTGGTCTCTTCCAACTCTATGATTCTATGATTCTATGTGAATACAAGGTGGGCTTGAAGATGGAATGAGCAGGATCCAACCTGTACATTCTACTTTCCAGAGAGATCTTTGCAAATGGTGATAGAAGTGGCTTATATAAGAATTGGAAAGAACTTGTATTATTTAAAATGCTGTGTGGAAGATTAATGAATATTGCAAATGCTATATATTTCCATTACTGACATGTAACCTCATACAGTATTTTCTAATTTATGGTCCTGAATTGCTGCAGAATTTATTAGTCATCTGCAGACACAAGGCAAAGAAAATCTCATCACTTAACAATAAAATTAGAACTGCAAAAAGTTAGAAATTATATTTCCCTATAGTGTATGCAAGCTTTAACCATGCCTCATTCAAAAGATACTTCTTCTAATGTATGTTGTATAAGGTTGTGGGTTGTTGTCATGTTTAATTACCACATAAAGTAAAACAAAAACACAATTAAAACTAGATACTTTCCTCTGAGCAATAATTATGAGCTTTATTGCAGACATACTCCAAATTTGGAAAGCCACGAGATGGCAGTGCACAATCCCATTCAATTATTGGCTCCTTTCTTAAATTTTCCTACAATATTGTAAATCTGAGGAGAAAACAGTATTACATTATAGCTTAGTAGAGCTGAGGTCTTAAAATAAAATTAAAATAATTTACTGTGCAGAAGTGAAGGAAATATTTTAATATTTAATGGATTTTTTTAAAAAAATGTGTTATGCTTGAGAGTTTTTATTAGTTATTAGACACCTTTATTCCCATTTGTTTGAATGAGAAGATGTAATGACCTACTTAACATTGGCTGGATAAATGCTATCTGCCCTAAGGTATTTTGGAACAGGATAAAATACAAAACGTATATTAAAACATGAGTGATGGTATTTGGGATAACATTTCCAGCCTTGGTTGCACAAATTGTGATGCTGATAAAGGTCTCCAATAATAGGCTAGCAAGAAATGAATTGCTGCCTCATGACACTTGTTTGTCTTAAGAACCGGGCAACCTTACCTGAAACATGGTTTATAATGACTGTCATGTATTCCTAGCTGATCTGTTTTTGTGTCTGCAAGCTTGGAATTCATCAGACAAGAGCTGTTCCCATTCTTGACAGATTCTGAGAGCTCAGTTCCTTTCATTCAGCACTGTACTGGCATATTTGGAATGCAGCTGCGCACCAGGAGAGCCCCATAGCTACATATCCCAAAAGAGATTAAAAAATGCAGGCACCATATTGATTCATTTCCCCTCACCCTCATCATACAGAAAGAAACATACCAGCCAATAATATTGCAGGAGATCCTCTACCTGGCATGAGAGAGAAAGACTATGGGGTGAAACAGACTGCCCTGAAAGTCCGACTCTATGCCATCCCTTTGAGAGCCAAATCGGGGCTGCGGCAACTGCATGCCACGGTCCTGATCCAGCATTTTTCTGGCCCAAAAAGAAGCAGCAAAATGCCACCCCTTTTGGGGTCAGAAAAAAGTCAGCTTTGCCATGGGGCGCATGTAAATGCCGTGCTGCAGAAACACTGTGATTCCACCCTCTGTGTGGTTAGCCAGGCAGAGTGATGCCAGCTTGGGGGCACCTTAGGGATGTGCACCGTGCATATACCATGCCCCCATGCCACCCCGAAGCTGGCATTCCTTGCCGGTCTGTTTTGTCTCTGTGTTCAAAATCCTGTTGGCAATTTACACTTGTGTAAATGCCTTTATGCAAGTGGTTGCATCTTCTAGGTAGTTTATGGAAGGATAGCATCCTAATCATGGTTGCATGAGTGATATAACTGTTGCACACCAGGTGACCATGAAGCAATATACCATCCATTGCAAGCTCAACTGCACAATGGTGCACTCCAGAAAAACTCCAGGAGAGTGTCACCCTATGTTGATGTAAAGGCATGCTATATAACCACTGAATAAGTTCTCAGCTGTTGTCTCAAAGTCCACAATCTAGTTCTAGCTGTTTAGCACCCATGTGCCCAAAGCATCTAAGCTCAGAGAGAACAAGGAAGGTTGGTACAGGTGGCAGATGATGGTGTCATCCCCAATGGTACATGGACTGGTGCTTTGACCTTATCAGTCTTGGCTGTACTATCAACATCATTTCAGCTTTTATTCAAGAAGAAATTATTCTTCTCTCCTACTAGCTTCTTTACTGCTCCTGTATATAGTAGTTTATACACACACACACACACACACACACACATTTTGTGGATGTGGGTTGAGATGAAGCAAAGAGAGACGTTTATGATAACACTGCACTGTCACCCAGTCACTTTCTCACTATATTTCAGGTTGGTCTGAGAAGGTAATACAAAATAAGCCTGCAGTGTAGCTCATCTCTTTATCAGGTTAGAAGGCTGTGTGGAATAAAAATACCATACAGCTCCCCTGCAATGTAACTCACTGTTAATATTGAAGGACAGTAGTGATACTTCTTAAATGGTCCCTTCTGACCTCCCCCTCCCTTTCAAATCAAATGATCAGTCCCATGCTCCACTCACTTAATTCTGATTGCACTTTTCAATGTTCAAAAAACAAATGAACCAAAACCAAACCAAACCAAACCCACAGAATAAATGAATAATACACAAGAAGAAATATCAACATTGAAGCTCATCTTTGATGAAACCTCTCCTTTCTTCCCCCCAGACTCCTGTGTGACAGGCTTAGCTAACACATACTTTCCAGAACACACTGCAATCGTTACACACAAAAACTTACAGTGTTGTGAAAGAGTGTATAAAGAAATAGGCCAAACAGAAAAGGAGAGCATTTCTCAAGAATGTGTACACTTCTGAGGAACTCCATAACTTAAAGCATGGAAAACAGGTTAAGAACATTTCAATAAAAAATGAAAGGGGAAGAAAATAAAAGTGGCATGACCATGCAGGCCTACCATAGTCCCTCAAGGCAAGCTACAGACTTGGATGATACTGTCCTAGAACTGATAAAACTTGCCAAATGTAGTCCAAATGAAATGGTTTTACATTTGTTGGAGGCAGAGACCTCAAAGAGTTATTTGTTAAAATTTTGCCTGTTGCTACAACAGTGGAAACTTTAAATTTATAAAAACCTGAAGGTTTTTTTTTTCCCCCAGAGACTTCTTGAGAAATTCAATGTACTCTGCCCAGAAAGGGGCAGTTAGCTTTGCACAGGATAGACAGCCTGAATCTCAAGGGAAGTTATTGTTTTTGTTGATACTGGAGCTGAAATTTTATTACCTGTCTTTTATTATCCTTTGTGCCTGGTCTTCATGTGACCAAGAAGGAGTAGCCTTCGCCTGCAATTAGATTCCTCCAGACCAACCTAATAATAATAAATAATAATACAATTTATTTTTATCCTGCCCCTCTGTGTGACACAACCAGGGCAGCTTACAACATTAAAATATACAACACACATCCCACAATCCCACCCACCCCCCTTAAAATACTATTAAACAATAATGATTTAAAACAACTTAAAATGCTAATGCAAGTAAACAAATAAACATTGATTGTAGCAGAGTCAAGGAGCATGTTGGGCTATCTTTTGATGTCTGGGAAAGGCCTGCCAGAAGAGATCCATCTTAACAGCCTTTTTAAAGCTCTTTAAGGTGGTAATATGAAAGATCTCATCCAGCAGGCCATTCCATAATCTTGCAGCAGTTGCCGATAAGGTCCTCTGGGCGGTTGCAGACAGCCTAGTTTTTAGAGGCTGCAGCAGATTCCTCCCAGAGGACCTGAGTGTGCAGGGTGGGTTATACGGGAGCAGGTGGCCCCAAAGATAGGTTGGACCCAAGCCATTTAGGGCTTTAAAGGTAATAACCAACACCTTGTACTGAACCTGGAAACTGACAGACAGCCAGTGGAGTGATCTTAAAATCAGTGTAATACGGTCTCTTCTTGATGTTCCCGAGACCAGTCTGGCTGCCATATTCTGTACTAGTTGAAGTTTCCAGACCAAATATGAGGGTAGCCCCATGTAGAGCGCATTACAGAAATCAAGACGAGAGGTTACCAGTGCATGCGCTACAGTTTCAAGGTCCCTAACTTCCAGGAAAGGGCGCAGCTGGCATATCAGACGAAGCTGATAGCAGGCACGCCTGACCATCACATTCACTTGATTTATCATCTGAAATAATGGATCCAGGAGCACCCCCAGACTGCGAACACAGTCCTTTGAGGAGAGAGTGACCCCATTCAGGACTGGAGATTGCATCCCAATATCTGGTTTTGGGGCCGCTACTGTAAGTACCTCCGTTTTGTCTGGATATTGGACATTTTCATACTGTCCTCCTAAAGCCGGGTGGAGCCATTCCGGAACGGGTCGTGCCGCCGATTCCGGAATGGCTCCGCCGCCGAAAGGCTAATTCCTGTTGGACAGCCGGAATTACCTTTCCGCCGCTTCAGCCGGAGTTATCATTGGTTCGGCCGGAGTGATGCCGGACTTAGGGCTCCGTGCGTTTGAACACACGGAGCAAAAAGCCGGACGGATGCAGGGATGGCACCGGAAGGGGCGGGGTTTGCCGCCACGCGCGTGTGAACTACGTGGAAATGGAGCCGGAGTGAGGCCGGATGGAGGTAGGATTGCCTCCTCAAAAAGGCCAGTGTGAAAACGTCCTCAGTCTCGATCTGTTTTTCCTCATCCAGTCCATTACCGCTTTAAGACAGTCACTGAGAGGAGTGACACCATCTGGAATCAAACCTGAAGACCGAGACATGGAGAAATATATCTGGGTATCATCAGCATACTGGTAACACCTGGTCCCATGTCTCTGGATGATCTCTCCCAATGGTTTCATATATATATTGAATAGCATCGGGGACAGGATGGTACCTTGTGGGATGCCACAGTTAAGCTCTTTCTTTGCAGAGCAACTGTCCCCGAGCATCACCCTCTGGAATCTGACCTAACTGACAAGAGAATTACATCTGAGACAAAATGTAGGCCTATGACTCTAGCATCAATTTTTTTCTTCTCCTTAATGATTTTTAGTATCTTTACCTGAAGAATAGGCCAGTGAAGTTCGGAAGCTTGCACAATGTATTTTGTGCATTTGGTTGGCCAATAAAACTATTGCTCTTTTGTGGATTTTGTATTTTGTTGCATTTTACTTTTGAGGAGAAACTACCCCCCCCCCCAAAAAAAAGCTCAGAATGAGCTCAGTCTTGCCAGAGAGGTTAAAATTAAGCATATTTCAGAGCAATCATCAAAGTTCAGAGTATTGACTAAGTTCAGAACAAATAGGAAGAACAAAAAAATGGAAGGATCGCTGTGGAAAGATGGTGAGATGCTAACAAGGGAGATTATTGCACATCTTTAAATAGGATCTTACCCCTCACGAACTGAAGTCTAATTTAAGCTTAATTCAGGCTCCATCCTCATTTTATTGCATGGCTTTTGGCCCAAAACCCGCCATCCAAGTACATCCTTGCTCCAATGCAGGTCCCTTAACTCACTTTGGCAGCCATTTTTCAAAAGTCTGACTCAGGGGATGTACTCAGATGGCGGTACAGAAACTTCTAAGGCTAGGTTCCACCAGCATTGTATCTTACCTTCTATTCAGCAGCCCCATACATTAATGTAATTTAATGTTTCTGTACTGGTTGCATATGTCAGATTCATAGTTATGATTCTGTCATGATTGTGATTATTGGAGAGAATGTATGTACTGATTCTGTGTATTGATTGTACGTACTGGTATGGCGGTGGAAGGGAGGGCTAGACAAAGGGCACACTGGCCAAATGGTATGTAGAGAGAAGGGATTTGATGATCCTGGAGAGGATATTTGTTCTTTCTGTAGCAATTCAGATATGTGGAGGATATTTATTTTATTTTCCTTTATTGTAGCAGCATGGCAAAGCTAGGAATGAGAGGTAGAGGGACAAATGGGTAATAAGGGAACTATTAGAATTTGCTTTATTTAGCTGCATTATTTCTGGCACTGTAAAGGCCCTAAGTTTGTATGCTAACAGCCTGGGAGTGGGACTAGATAGTTGGAATGTAATATCAGCGTATAGGGAAGGAACTAGTTAGTTCTGACACAGACGCTTTTCTGGTGACTTCTGTCCTGATGTCTTAAACATAAGTCATTTGTTTTCTATCACAATAAGATGTTTTTCTATCCATTGGGAACTGAGTTCACTGGTTCTGACAATATTCTATACAAAAATATAAACCATGCTACAAGATATATTTGTCAAAATGAAGAGACATGATGCCACATTGACAAGTAGAATCTCAAGTGTTAAGAAGTTGACATTTTAACGTATTGTATCTTTACTTTACAGAGTATTTTCAGAGTATTTTTTTTTTAATGTAAAGGGGAAAGGCCTCCTAACCTGATCTTAATGACTACTTTTGTAGCCAGGAGCAAAATTTTACAGCTCAGGGACCAATAAAGTAATGTGATGCAAGGCTAACAATGTTCAATTCAGAATACAGTTCAGTGAAGGTCAATGCTTGAAGGTGACAATGAAGAGTAAAAAGATGATCAAATATAGATGCTGAGTTCAGGATGGAGTGAACAATGAAGGGGAATAGAATTCTTGAAATTTGTCTTAATTTCTCCTCTTTCAGCTTTTAAAATATTCTAAACAAAACATACAATTTCTGCATTCAGCAGCTGGAAGGGATGAGTTGCTTGAGAAATAAAATCAAGAGTTTTTCAAAGAGATTAGCACTCCCATTTCTTTCTGTTGTTCCTCAGGAAATACTTTTGAGATATAGCAATAGCAATAGCAAGTACATTTCTATACCACTTATCAGTGCACTCCCTAATCAGTTTACAAGGTGCAGGCTAATTGCCCCCAACAAGCTGGGTACTCATTTTGGCAACTTCGGACAAATACAAAGCTAAGTCAACCCTGGAGCCCCTGGCTGGAATCGAACTCAAAACCTTATGGCTGTGAGTGAATGGCTGCAGTACAGGCATTTAACCACTGTGCCACCAGGGCTCCAAATCAGGAAATAGCTGGTTAGTATATATCAATGAGCTCAGTTAATGTAATGTTTGATTATGTATATGCAAAGTAAGATTTTATACATCATACAGGCAAATACACATATGCATACAAACGTGGCACAGAGACAGGAGCTTCTAGCCATGGATAAGACAGGTAATTTAGGACATTGGAATTTGGTTTCTGGATTTTAAAAAGGTGAAGGTTATGGTTGTAGTGGGGTGTCTTTAGATGACAACGTATATCCCTTCACCCTTTGGGACTAGTTCCATTAAGACTATGAATTTCTGCCCCAGAATCTTCTCTTAACAACACCACAAGCTGGCAGAGCTACAGACAGGAAACTGGGGGTTTGTCTGTGTGATAAATGTTGCAACATCTCCCTAGATGATAGGTAGGTAATCTCATGCTTTCCTGAAATTTTGGACTACAATTCACATCAACCCCAGTCAGCAGGTCCAAGAATTGTGCTGACTATTGGAGGGTACCAGGTTGCCCTTAACAGAAAAGTGTTCCCTTGTACAGGACCATTTGGCTTGGCCATTGATTGTCATCACACAGAGGACTATAAATGTTTACTGTTTAGTCTCTCAACACTTGGTTCTGAGTCCTCCTGGATTCATTCCCCTAATGTCTGGTACCAAACCATTGCTTCTGACATTATGAATTCAGCAAATTAGGTGGGGGGGTCTGCCTTCCACATCATAATGGGGGGGGGGGCAAGAGATTACCAAAATGGAATGACCCTACCAGGCGGAGGGAATTGTCACAGATAACAAAGGGGGGGTGCAGACGGGCGGCCCTGGGCCGCCCCCGGAAGCGGAGGATCGAGGGCGAGGCTGCTGGACACCTTGGCCCCAATCCTCCCTTTCGCCACCTGCAAAAGGAGTGCTAAAATAGCACTCCTTCCACAAGCTGCAAAAGAGGCGCCGCAAAAGGACATCATCAGAGCGCCTGTCGTGTGGACGGGCCGTCACTCCGATAACGTCCTCAGGAAGGGGATGGGGCGCCCAGCGTCCGGCTGCCCCTCCCCTTCCTTGCCTCCAACACTCTGCAAAGGGCCTGTCTGCAGAGGCCCGAAGTTAGCATGTAATATAATAGAAACAATTCATTACTTATTTAATTTGTTGTTGGAATGATGATATTTTTAATGTCAGGAATGGGAAAAGATCCTTTGGATTTTCTTTCTCATATGTAAAAATAGCTTGGCTCAATTTTGATACTGTGCACCACACAAGGTCCACATGAGATTGAGGTGGAGAACAGTGCATCTCAGTGACACAACTTTATATGGGAAGGGTTTTAATTGCTTCTTTGCCTTAAAGAGCAAAATGTCTTGGGAAAGCTCAGTCCCTTTGTTTTCTCGCATAGAACTAAGTTGCTAAAATTCACACAGTTTGTAAAAAATAAAATGTTGCATTTTCGAAACATGCTCTGTATCTAAGAATAGTGAGGACTCCTCAACAAATCTCCACCAACTGGCAGGATAAAGGATAAGAGGACTATTTTATATAGCAGTTTTGCGTAATTTGCAGATAGAGCAAGAAATTCAATTGCTATAAATATTTGGTTCATTGATTAAAAATATATTCATTTGGCTGTCAGGCTAAAGCCACACTCAGCTGCAAGCAAATGCACACTTTCAATCCATTTTATGTGTCTATGCTGGGATAGGCTTTTATTACCAAAAAAGTAATTATTCTCCACTTCGGATAAAGAAAGTATGTGCTAAGTGCTGTGGAATAATAAAACCAGTGTTTGTGTATTGATCATCTAGTAGAACTGCTATAAAGAATTAAGCAATAGAAATGTAAACCACATATGGGAAGGTCATTCTCTTTTTTAAGAGTAAGACAAATAACTAATTTTAAAGACATCCTCCCTCTTGGTTTTTGGCTGTGTTTCAAGCTATTTTCATTTTCAGGGTTATAACTCACAAAACGATCGGCTTTATATTGGTGTACTCTAAAGCGTGAAAAGCCAAACAACAGGCAGCTAACTTATAGTTCAGAAAATGCAGGCACACCCTTGAAATCTTTTTTCAGGCTAGTTCAGGTGTGAAACTAAAACATAGTTTAGACTTAATGACCATGAGCCACTGAGCACAGCAGGCTACAGTCTGGTTTTCAGTAAAGATAATCCAAGGGCCTTTGCAGACTGCCAGAAATAGTGCAAATTGAGTCCACTTTAACTGCCCTGACTCAGTGCTATGGAATCATGGGAACTGTAGTTTATTGTGGCACCAGATCTCTCTGACAGAGAAGGCTCAATGTTGCAGAAAAAAAATACAATCCCCATGATTCCCTAGCACTGAGCCAGGGCAGTTAAAGTGGACTCAATTTGCACTATTTCTGGCAGTCTGCAAAGGCCCAGGTGGCCCTCAAAAATGTTGTAGAACAGCCATTCCCATCATTCTTCATCTTTGGCTGCTGTTCTAAGGTGGTGGGTCACAAGACATTAATCCTTGCTTAAGATACCTCCAGCTATGATTTCTTTTAAAAATGCCCAGGAACTCACACAACTGAATCACCTTGTAAGTACTGGTTGAGTATAGGCTGGTTGGTATGTTAAGTGTAGACTGGATGTGAGAAAAATAGGATGGTTTTGGGAGGTCAATGTATCCCAAACTCACATCATCATAGTTTGGGAGAGAAGCAGCAAGCCAATTATATTGCCTCCATACAAGCCATTTTAGGCAAGACTCACAGAGATAGTAAACCTGCAGTTATACCACTTCTTACCACTTCTTAGTATGGTGATGCTTCCATTAATAAATGTTATTTTCATGCTGTAAATGATCAATCAATGAATAAATCCTTGATATAAAATACAAGTATGCTAGAAATAACAATATTAAACACAGGGGACCTTTTTGGTTTGATCATGTGAGCCCACCTCAGATACTACCATTCCAGAACACAAAAAATGGATGTAATTGTTTTTGGGCCTTTAAGATTGCCAGAAATAATGCAGCTTGGGTCCACTTTAACTGCCCTGGCTCAGTGCTAGGGAATCATGGGAACTGTATTTTTTTCTGTGACATTGAGCCTTCTGTGTCAGAGAGCTCTGGTGCCACAATAAACTACAGTTCCCACAATTCCCTAGCACTGAGACAGGACGGTTAAAGTGATCTCAAGTTGGATAATTTCTAGCAGTTTGTAAAGGCCCTTTGTGGATCTGTTGTCTTCAAGAAAGTGATTGTTTTCAATGAAATAATGGTAATGGTTTCACATATCTCTTTGAAGGATGTGGTTGACATGGGACCTTATCACACGCAGGGCTCAAAGCAGCAAGAAAGCGATATAAGAATCAATCCAGAACTATACCGGTAGAAACCCCACAATACAGAAATGGCTATCAGACGCAACTAGCATCATCGCGCAATTAACGAAAGCGTGGTGAAGCGCCCCCCGGGAACCGTATTTGCTGTTCACACACAAGTGAGAAGATCCCGTACAGAACCCAGCAAGGATGTTCTTGCACATGCGCAGAAACAGGACAGCCGCGGCTGTCACTTGCCACTGCTGTCAAACACACCCCTTCCCAAGCCGGCTGTCCCCCAAACCCCTTCCCAAGCCGGCACAGGGTCCGCGCTCCGAGGAGAAGTCCTCAGAGAGTTGACTTCTCCTCAGAGCGCGGACCCTGTGCTCGCTTGGGAAGGTGTGTGTGTGTGTGTGTGACAGCCGGCTGTCACACACACACACACACACACACACCTTCCCAAGCCTGCGCGGGGCCTGGGCTCCGAGGAGAAGTCCTCAGAGAGGCGCCTCTCTGAGGACTTCTCCTCGGAGCGCGGACCCTGTGCCGGCTTGAGAAGGGGTGTGTGTGTGTGGCAGCCTTCACACGGCCGGCGCTCCGACGACGCACTTCCGCTGCAGCGTCCGCACACGCTGCAGCGGAAGAGGAGCCGATGGCGCGCCGGACACCTTTTGCGGTGCACCTTCAGCGTCTTGTGGAAGGAGTGCTATTTTAGCGCTGCTTCCTGGAGCAGGGACGCTGTGCCGCGGGGCCGAGGAATGCGGATGCCTCGGCCCCGATCCGCAGCTTCCCAGGGCGGCCCCGTGCCGCCTGTTTGCTTCCCCCCGTTGTTAATGGAGGATCTCCAAGCCTCATACCTTTATGGGTAACAGGCACATAAGGCCAAAAAATATTGGAATGGGTTCAAGATGACAAAAATTATTAATGTGGAGGAGCACACAAACCAGGAGAGGCTGCAGTGGTTTACTTTTGCATGAGCCTACTGAGAAGGGCAAGACTCCACCCTGTTTTCACTTCTCCCCTAGCTGAGTTACTACTTTTTAAACATTAAAACCAGCTATGCTAGTAGTAGTTCTTGTCACAGTAGTAAAAGTTGTAGATTAATTATAGCAGTTACAAAGTGCTTATAAAAGCCTCATTCATACTCACAGAAAATCCAGTATTTGGATCAAATAGATGAGGGATCACAGACTCGATTTGATCTGGAACAAAGTTCAAACTAAGTTTTCCATTACTGAATGCTTCCTTGTCTATTTAACATTCACACTTACTTTTGCACCAGAATAAAATGGATTCTCAATATTGGATGTGTTCAATCCATCCCGGTTCTCCTCTCTCTCTCTCTCTCTTTTTTTTTACTGTCAATCATCTGGTACACATGTGCATGTTTCCGATTATGCAACCACTTGAAGGTGTGGCCACACACATCAGCTGTCAACATTTCCACGGGTCTCTGTGTCTGTATGTGTTTATGTGTGTGTGTGTGTGTGTGTGTGTGTGTGTAAGATGCACACACACACACTCCTCCTCCCCCTCCTCCTCTTTCCCCCGTGTTGGGAAATAGGCTGATGGAAGCAGAGAGAGTGCAGGACTATTTCTATGGGGAGAGGAGGAAGAGCTGATCACACATGCATCCTTCTCCTACACTTTCCCTCTGTGTTGGGAAATAGGCTGCTGGAAGCAGAGAGAGTGCTTAATCCCTCATGGCACCCATGCCAGGGGAGAATTCCCTCCACGGCACCCATGACTCTCTCCAGTGAATCTACACAAATAAGACAGTGTGCAGATACTGACAAATTATTAAAAAAACCCACTGCATTATAGTCCCATAGGGGCCCCCTAACTTCCCCAACATTTGGACCAGGCACCCACAGAACAATACATGCCAGGGCAGGGAAGAATTCCCATCACGGAACCCATAGAATCATAGAATCACAGAGTTGGAGGAGACCACAAGGGCCATCCAGTCCAACCCCATTCTGCCATGCAGGAACTCAAAATCAAAGCACCCTCTTTGACAGATGGCCATCCAGCCTCTGTTTAAAGAAGGAGACTCCAACCCATGACTCCCTCTCATGACCCTACACAAATACAACAGTTCACAGAAACTGTCAATTAAAAACAAAACAAAACACTGCACCATGCCCCCCAAGGATCACTCCCCTCCACCCACTTGCCCTACCTCTGGAAAATTTTCCAGCAGAACTGTAAAAATAGCTGCACAGTTTGATTAGGACCACAGTGTGATTTAAAGGGGCCACTTGGCTGCAGTAGAGATCGAAATTCACAGCCCCACAGCAGTGCTGGAGTGGGGGGGGGGGGGATGAGGGTTTGCCAAGATTTGTGGTGGTTACCACCCCATTGCCCATCCTCTGCCCATTGCCCCTCCCTCCCTGAGTGACCCAAATATGATTGGAAACGCGTTAACATTAGTTCAGCATGGTTGCAAACCAGTTCTTTTCAAAAGAACCTCTAAAGATCCGTCTTCAAAAGAACCAGTTCAGAAGGACGTGTGCTGATTCACCCTAATTCACCCTGAACACAATCAGTTTTGAAATTGACTTGAGTGTGAACGTGGCACATATAAGACGGTTTAATCCAGTTTGCAAATTGGTTTAAATCGTAGTGTGAATTAGGCCAAAGTGTTTAGATACTAACATTTTTCATAAACCTGATTTTAAATGTAAAAGCTGGTAAAGTTCAAGAATATCAAAGATTCTAGGAAGAATACTGTGATTAGCATAATGCCTGCTGCCTTTGCCAGTTATTTTACTCTTAGCAAGAAATTTGCTGAGATCCTCAATATGTTCAAAGGTGTTTGAAGGTCATATGATCTCTTGAACACTTGACTGATGTATTTACAGAGCAGTGGGCATTGCCTAATACTCCAAATGGTGAATTAATGTTTGATTTAAGACTCTTTGTAGATGAAACTAAGAATAGTTGTGTCAATGTGGAATAGTCACACATTGCTGAATCAGTTAAGAAAAGAGATTCCACCTCAACATTAGGAGGAACTTCCTGACAGTAAGGGCGGTTCGACAGTGGAACACACTCCCTCGGAGAGTAGTGGAGTCTCCTTCCTTGGAGGTCTTTAAGCAGATGGCCATCTGTCGGGGATGCTTTGATTGGGAGTTCCTGCATGGCAGGGGGGTTGGACTGGATGGCCCTTGTGGTCTCTTTCAACTCTATGATTCTATGAGTTCTCAAAATAAAAGGTGTATTTAATACTTTGAAAAATCAAATGTCAAAGAGAATTCTTGATAAAGATACAACACATTACTGACTGGTCCAAACAGTGAGGTCCATGAGGAAATGCTATACTTGATACAGACAAATTCATTTTCATTTTTATCCACTTTTCCTATGGGATCAGCAATTCCTTACTGTCTTGTAACTACCAAATTATGAGCAAATAACAGGGGAAACACCTTAACAAGAACAAAACATACAAGCGAAGATCAGTGTAGAACAACATAATGGGAAGGTAGTACTGTATGACATCTGTCTTTAATACACAGAGCTACAGTTTCAAAATTCATCTTCAGGCCAGTGTCCACCTGTTCCATGTTAAAAAATACACCCATCCATTGCTTGTAATATTTAGAAAATGCCCCTAACTTGTTTTTGAAACAAAGACAGTGGTGGTGGTGGTGGTGGTGGTGGTGGTGGTGGTGGCTTCATGATAGTTCTGCTTCTAACACTCCCAAGCAGTTTAAAAAAATCAAGCTAATCCTGGTGAAATCCAATTGTTCAGCTCATTCATAATACCTACCCGCTCTGATGTCTTTCTTTGTATAATATACAAAAGGGGGGGGGGGAACACTCTGTAATTGCAGGGCTAAAGTAAAAAGGAAAGAGAGGGAGAGAATATGTGTCAAGATCCAGGAAAAATCTCTCTCTCTCTGAGTGTTAGAAATGGGAGAAATTTGTTCAGCTTGCATTTTTGTTTAATCACTTACTTTTGCACTTCTGAGTCAATATGCAAACAAAACATCTTTGGAAAAGTGCACACCTCCACATTTTGCAAAAGAGTTTGCCAAACAATGCACACAAAAATACTCATGGTAGGAGAAAGCGCCCACAAGAATGTGAAGCTGCATTGGCTCCTCTGGATTAAAGGTCAGGGACAATGTTGCTCACCCACTCCCTTTATGAGCTTCAAATGAAGTACCATGGCTCTCAGAATCTCTTGGGATTTCCTGCTCTTGTGAGAGTTGGATACATAGGCCTTTTATAAGGCCAGGATATCATTTGGCAATTCCTATTTGCTTCAGTCCACATGGACGCTTTATTGTTATTGTTAACACTCTCAAGTCAACTCTGACTCATGGTGACCCTATGGATGAGACATGTCCAAAGCTCCCCATTTTCCTCTGCTTTTATCAGGCCCTGCAAACCCATGCTTAGGGCCCCTGATTGAGTCCATCCATCTGGCACGTTGTCTTCTTCTCCTTCTTCTACCCTCCACCTTTTTAAAGCATTATTGCTTTTTCTATTGATCCATGATTTCTCATTATGTGGCCAAAGTATGATAGTTTCAATTTAATCATCTTGGCTTTCAAGGAAAATTTTGGTTTGATCTGTTCAAGGACCCATTTGTCTGTCTTTTTGGATTTCCACGGTATCCTCAGCACTCTTCTCCAGCACCACACTTCAAATATATTTGTTTTCTTTCTGTTTGTTTCCTTTACTGTCCAGTTCTTGCATGATGGTGATGGGGGATACAATGGCCTCACCAATTCTGACTGCTCATTTGTATGTCTTTACTCTTCAAGATCTTTTCCAGTTCTTTCATAGCTGCCCTATCCATTCCTAGTCTTCTTATTTCTTGACTGCAGTCACCATTCTGGTCAGTGTTTGACCTTAGGTATGGGAATTCTTTGACTATTTCGATTTTGTCACTGTCTGGATTGAATTTATGTATTTCTTCTAGGGTCATTTTTTGTTTTCTTTATTCTCTTCTTTTGTTTTCTTTATTCTCAGCACTAATCCTGCCTTTGCACTTTTATCCTTGACCTTCCTCAGTTACTGTTCCAGGTCTGTGATGGCTGCCGCCAGTATTATTGTGTCATTCACATACCTTAGGTTGTTGATTCTTTTTTTTTTCTTATGATGTGTTCAGCACATAAGTTGAACAAATAGGGTGATTAGATGCAGCCTCACTTGACCCCTTTATGTATTGGAATCCACTCTGTTTCCCCGAATTCAATTCAGACAGTTGCCTCTTGTCCTTGGTAAAGGTTTCTCATAAGGACTATCAAATGTATTGCCACCCCTATGTCTTTGAGTGCATTCCATAGCTTTTTGTGATCTATAACATCAAATGCTTTGCTATAATCTATAAAGCACATGGTGATTTTTTCCTCAAATTCCTTGGTGTGTTCTATTAGTCATCGTATATTTGCAGTTTGGTCCCTTGTGCCTCTTCCCTTCCTGAATCATGCTTGCACCTCTGGATTTGCTTGTATGTGAGATTAGTGCTATGGTCCTATAGTTGCTGCACTTATTTGCACCTCCTTTCTAGTGTATTAGGATATCCATTTATCATTTCCAGTCTGTTGGCCATATCTTTCTTTGCCATTTTGTTGGCATATTATAGTTACCATAACCCTTGTGTTGCTTCTGTCAGAGTGTATTGTAGGAGTTTAGTTGGGAATATCGTCTGCTTCTGGAGACTTATTTTCTGCAATTTCTCTTATTGCCATTTCTACTTCGCTTTTTAGAATTTGGGGTTTGTCTTCATATCATTCCTTGTTCCATGTTTCAATCATTTTTTCAGCTCTTTTCTTTAACTCTTATTTGTATTGCCTTCAATGTCTTTTTATTCCTTCTTATCCCTGTGTTATGTTCTTATTTTCTCCATATAGCATTTCTGCCCTTCGTTGAAATTTACCTTTGATTTCCTATTATTATTTTTAAATAGGTCTCTTGTTCTTCCCCTTTTGTTGTCATCTTCTATTTGTCTGCATTGGTCATTATAGTGATTCTCCTTATCCCTGCACACCACATGTTGCACTTTTGCATTCATGTCTCTGGTTTTGCTCCTATCTCCCTTTGCTTTTGCCTCTCTTCTTTCTTGTACTGCATGAAGTGTTCTGTCTGCCAATTACCTTATACAGCAGTATAAAACCATATTCTATGAGGAGCAATTTAGGGAGCTGTATATATTTAGCATGGAGAAAGAAGGCTAAGAGATGATATGATAGCCCTGTTTAAATATCTGAATTTTCTGGCAAACTTAAAAAAGAATCCAGTCCTTAAACATTTGGGACTGTACAAGGGTAAAATGAGGAACAGAGAAAATGAATTGGGCTGATTTGTATGGCAGCAGGCTTCTGTGAACATAGTCTAGGTGAGATGGGTAGGCTAATGGTATCATGCACACAGTCCCAAACACAGATTAAGTTGGAGTTGTTTATATGTATCTCCCTTTTTCATTGGTTATTAACATTTGAATGGAATCTATATAGAACATATAATTAGAATAATTTGTGGCACAGTAGCAGGTTTCTCTATAGGTTTTTTAATGTAGAAAGAGCTTTCATGTTTTATTCTGAATAATCACCATAATAATATCTGAAAATATTAATCTGACTGTGTGCATTTTACCAAACTAAGGGTCTTTACAGACTGCCAGAAATAATTCAGTTTGAGACCACTTTAACTGCCTTGGCTCAATGCTAGGGAATCATGGGAACTGTAGCTTACTGTGGCACCAGAGCTCTCAATGTTTCAGAAAAAAAACTACAATTCCCATGATTCCCTAGCATTGAGCCAGGACGGTTAAAGTGGTCTCAAGCTGGATTATTTCTGGCAGTCTGTAAAGGCCCTAAGTCTTTACACTAATCAACTACAGTGGGCCCTTGGTATCTACTGGCGTTTGGTTCTAAGACCACCCATGGATACCGAAATCCGTGGATGCTCAAGGCCCATTGAATGCAATTACATAGTAACATGGTGTCCAGTATATAAAAAGGCAAAATCAAGGTTTGCTTGGGGGAACTGATATATTTTAAAATATTTTTGAATCCATGGATGCGTGAATCCATGGATTAAAAAATCTATGGATAAGGAGGACTGACTGTATAACACACTGTGATCTCACTTTAACTGCCATGGTTCCAACCTATGAAATCCTGGGATTGGCAGTTTAGGGAAGTGTATTTAGAAAACTATGCCTCAGCAAACTAAATTCCATAGGATATAGCTATGGCACTTAAAGTGAAATCAGTGCTATAATTGGCTAGAGCAAAAGGGCCACTTGAAAAGTGAGTTAAAGCAATTTTTCTGAGCAGATTCCTTTCATCTATGGAAAGCAGATTCTGAATCCAACCCACTGAATTTCTGGCCTCGGAATAGCTTCTCCTTTTGATGTTTTGAGCAAGGAAGTAGGTGTAGATATTAGAAGAACATTAGTCCTGACTGTACTGTAAGCAGACTACCTAATTTGCTGGTAATAGCTTTAAGATACCAGAATGATAGTTAAGCAAACTAATCCACCACCAGCTCCCACTCCCATTAGTTAATGTTTCTATACTTTACTTGAAGATGTTGAGTTACTCATATACTGATAGCATCATAACTTCACAGCTTGCTTGGCTTTTAATATTAGATGGAGGACTTTGATTGTAGGATCATAAGGCAGGAACGCAATAGATAATAGACAAGCTTTTTTTTAGTTTGGACTTAGAATTGTGCCTTAGCAAATGCCACATCAAACATCCGGATCCCATTGAATGTAGGCATGGCAGTTAAAATAGAACTGTTGTTGTGCAAGGTAAAAGGGTCCTTAGATTCAAAGATCTTTCTGGCTATGCAGCAGAGCGCATTTCCATTTACAAGAGTGAAGGATTCACCAGCTCCCCCCACATTTGCTGCGATATAAGATCACTCAACCTTCTTCAAGCCAATTTTAAAAAGGCAGAAGATTGCAGATGGGGAACAACTGATGTTCTACCTTGGAAAAGCAGAAACACAACTTACTTCTGTAACAATACCTTTCCATCCAACCCAGAGCACTAGAAAATTAGAATCTGAAGATCATTCCTGCCCATAGGATTTGATCAAATTCTAGGAACAAAAGAAATCAGGAAAATAAGCCATATTTTTAATTATATGCTTGCTTAGGTAGAATAATTGTTTATTCATATGAAGTCATGTAGTTCTTGTTTAAAATATACTGAACTCTTCTCTAGTTTAGTTTTTCATTTTGTTTCCTCCTCCATCACTATCAGGTACAATATTCAAATATGTCTACATATTTGAATGTCCCCTAAACGAATGGGGAGGCATTTTATTCACATGGTGTCAGGGAACTATCCAATGGGAATGCAGACAGGAAGTAAGAAAGTCAGGAAAACAAAACAAAGGCTTGATTGATATGGATATTCATGACAGGAAGGGCAAAAAATAATGCAGCTGCTCTGGTCAGGGGATCTAAACTAATTTGATTCATTTAACACATGGGCAATGGTAGAAATGTCCATTTGTGCTGATGTGACTTTGGGTGGGGGAAATGTGTAGTTTTCAAGGCCAATTTGAGTTTGGATAAAAACTGGTGAGGTTTTAATAATGTCAAGCCAGGGCAGGATATTGTGCAGTGGAGTGTAATTAGTTTGCAGGTGTGGATTCAGCCTAAGTTACAGAAAAATCATTAGAAAAACCCTATGAGAAACGTGAACTTACTGCAATATCCATCTTTAACATTTAAATATTGTGCAAATTTGGTAGCATACTATTTTGAATAAACTTCAAGGTGATAGCATAATGGTTTAATGTACATCTGGGAATACCATGATATGTCATTTGTGTGTGTTCATGTGTGTTTGTTGAGCCAGTGTGGCAGAGTGGTTTGAGTCTTGGAGTACAACTCTGGAGACCAGGGTTCAGTTTCCAGCTCAAGGTAACTTTAGAGAAGTCACACACTCCCAGCCTCAGGGGAAGACAATGGCAAGTCTCCTCTGAACAAATCTTGCTAAGAAAACCCCATGATAGGTCTGCCTTAAAAGGGTTGCCATAAGTCAGAAATTACTCGAAGGCACACTGTGCATACGTGCGCGTGCACACACACACACATCTCCATCTCACTCTCACTCTCTCAATATATGAGAGAATATTGGTAAATATTTTCTCAAATACATATGACATTCTCAGAAACAGTTGATCCTATGACACATTTGTATATTTTTATATTATAGATACCTATACATACCTATTTATCAATTTTACATATTTTTTATTTGATTAATATCTATTTTGTCAATTTTCCTCTATTTAAAATTCTTCTCCACCACTTTCCTTTCAGGCTACATATCTTTGGCCCAAGATTAGTTGTCGAATTGGAAAAAATACCTTTCCAACCCTGGAGAAATAGCTTGCCTTGTTCTAGTGCTTGATCTGGTGTTTTTGTTTGTTTGTTTTTTGGTCTGTCTTGTTTGGATTAAGGTTATTTAAAAATAAAGAGCCACTATGTTTCCCAGGAAAAAAAAGCTTAAATCAATTAAAATCTCTCACTCTCATGATAGGATAAGCAAGAGAGGCATTACATGTAACACCAGAAGCAAAACATGTGGTCCATAGGGCCAAGGCTAAACAAAAACAATGAACGTGTGGGACACTGTCTTTCCTTTCCCCAGTTATTATCTGTTAACTAGCAGTGTGAACTAAGAAGCTTCTTCAGAAATGTTGCCAATGGTGTGTGGTGACAGTTCCCAGGTCTGGGACAGGGTCTGTGTAATCATGAATGACTGTAGCCTTAAAAGCAACCGAAAATGCAAATGACAGCTAAGCATCAAACTCCCACTCAGAAAGTCACTTAGCATTAGCCACTATCCATCCCTCAAAGAAGTGATTAGCTTAAATAATTTCTTATGGCTTATCATCAACATTTGCTGAAGCCGAATCCTCCCAGCTTTTAAGATCAAAACTTGACAAAGGAGTTTGCTTCAAATTATATTTATTCTGTATACCCAAAGACACTCAACAGGGTCATTGTGTTCTGTAACCAGTGACCATCTTCTCATTTCCAATTTATGTTTAAGCTTTCAAAATGATCTCTAGGTCATTTCTGTTTCAAGGGGAGGCATGTTTTGTGGATTTCTTGTTACTTGACAGAAAGTGAGGGCAGAAGCTGTTAGAACTCACAGGAAAAGCACACAGCAAGCAATTATTAGGACAACTGGACACGAGCCTCCACAAAAGCCTCACATCATCATCCTATATCCTAATTTTGTGAGATTTAGAGGTGGTTTCAAACAGTGGTGTTTGCCCATCATGACATAAGGGGAAGGAGGTGCATATGTTAGGAGGGAAAAATCCGTATTATCTGGGGGAACATTCACATGGTTGCAGCTGCAGATTCTACCACCTCTCTCACTCTACAAGCATTTGACATGGCTGTTTCTCCTCTCCTGCTCATCTGTAGCAAGGGGAATACAATGGAGGAAACATTGCCATTACTCTGAATTGGCTCTGATTATCAGCTGTGACACTCACAATCAAAATCTGAGTGACTACTTGGTGTTTCATGCTATTACACTCACAACGTGATCCATGATTGGCTGAGACCACATTGCAGTAAATAAAAAGCAAAGCAGCTTCATTTATATACCGCTTCATACCGCGTTATGCAGTGTCTAAGAGTGAGAGATTTTTCCCCTTAACACCTGCAACCAAGAAACTAAGGGCCTCTACAGACAGGCAGCCATGGACCACCCCAAGAAGCCACGGATTGGGACCGAGGCTGCCCCACACCTCGGCCCCGATGCACCCTTATGGTGCCTCTGAAAAGGAGTGCTAAAATAGCGCTTCTTTCAGAGAAGCCAAAAGGGGTGCCAGAAGAGGCGCTGGGCACCTCTTCCGCGCTCTTTCTGGCTCAGCGTATCCGGACACTGAGCTGGAAGGACATCATCAGAGCGCCCGCCGTGTGCAATGGCGGGTGCTCCGATGACGTCCTCAGGAAGGGGCTGGAGTGCCGGCATCTGGCTGCCCCTCCCCTTCCTGGGATTGAAGATGGTGCTTTTCGCCATCTGCACCCCCCCTAAAATATTAAATTTAGGACTGTCCATGCCATAGTATTTCCCATTTCTATATATGGTTGTGAAAGCTGGACAATGAAGAAAGCAGACAGAAGGAGAATCAACTCATTTGCAATGTAGTGTTGGATAAGAGCTTTGTGGGTACCATGGATTGCAAAAAAGACAAATGAATGGGTCCTAGAGCAAATCAAGCCTGAACTCTCCCCAGAAGCCATGATTGTACTTTGGACATATCATTGTTGTGGTGTTTTCTTGGCCTGGTGTGGAATAGTTTATGCCATTTTTCAACAGGTAAAGAAGAACTGATTGCAGAAACATTCAAGAAACAAGATATGACTCACTGGAAAATACAATAATGTTTGCTAAGGTGCAAAGACAAAGATCACATTACAGATAGACTCAGGGCCTCGGCAGACGTCTTCCTGAGGGCGCACCCGGAAGCGCCGTCCGTCCGCACGGCCGGCGACTGCGGGTTGCCCTCACGCCGCGGCAGCCGAACGCGCCGCGGCGTTTGAGCCGCCGAAAGTGCGCCCGCCGCTGTTAGGGCGCACTTTCGGGAGAATCTAAAAGGATCGCCATTTTGGCGGTCCTTTTAGATTCGCCGCAGAGGCGCTGCCGTGCGGAGCCTCCGCTCCGCCGGCGCCCCGACACGCGGCGGCTCGGAAGCAGTCGTCTGCTTCCCCCCTCAGTCAAGGAAGCCACTGCTCTTAGTCTGCAAGACAGGAGCAAGACAGTTGATGATAGGGGGAGTTGGAGGTCTCTTCTTTATAGGGTGGCCATAAGTTTAAGTTGACATGACAGTAGTTCACAACAACAGTAGTCACCAAGAAAAATGATACATACAAAAGCAGCCTTGTCACAAAAATACGTACAGTTGGCCCTCTGTACCCACATTTCCCCCCCCCCCCACAGATTCAACCATCCACAGCTTGAAATATTACAAAATAAATAAATTCCCAAAACAAACCTTTATTATGTCATTTTATATAAGGGACACCATTTTACTATGTCATTGTATTTAATAGGACTTGAACATCCACAGATTTTGTTATCCATTGGGGGTGGTGTGGTGTGGTGTGGTGGTGATCCTGGAACCATATCCCAGAGGATACCAAGGGTTCACTGTATTTACCAGGGAACTTTCAGGGAAGCCAGATTCAGCATGCACAACACATCTTGTCATATATTACCATACATTAGCAAGAGGCATACTGGTTAACTGCACCTTCCCCAAATACATGATTGTCCATTTCCTGGCAACAGTGGTCGGTGGCTTTCATATCAATGGGTAGTGCATCTGCTCCAGGTTTTAGTGTGAACTTGAAAGGAGTTATCCAAAGTGCTGGCTCTTCTTTTTTTTTTTTTTTTTTTTATGAATCTTATCCTTTGTGAATCCTGTCCTTTGTTAATCCCACTTTTAAGTTGCACAACCTCATTACAAGATTCATAAAATATTTAAGACTACTGTTTATGATACCAAAGCTGCAAGATGGAAAGAGAGAGGAGGGATGGAAGAAAAAGTATGTGCTTGTTGCAATGGCCCTGCCCATGATTGTTTTTTTCACTGACACTATCAGCATGCTGTATCCTCAAACAATATGCCTCAAGGTATTTGGGGCTCTGACAGATGTGCAGGATGCATACTGAACAAAAGGATGCTCAATTTTTCAGTAGATGAATCATCCTTATTAACTATGAATTTGTCCAGGACGGAATGACATATAATCCATACCTTTAGGTAGAACTTCAAACAAAAACACCTATAAATAGGAATACAAAACAATCTGACGGTCATCACACAGAATCCAATGACAAGCACTGTTGTGATGTTTTCTTGGCCTGGTGTGGAATAGTTTATGCCATTATTCAACAAGCAATTTAGAACTGATTGCAGAAACATTCAAGAAACAAATTTGTAAATATTAGGGACAAGGCAAATAATAGGCAGTGTTAGGATACAATATCAGAATCATAGCTGCACAGGAACCCAAATGGGCAACTTAATGAACTCTAGGTTTTGCTATGAGAAGCACCTAAATTGCACACAAATATGACTTGGATGTATGTTTCTCATGTTCTCAGAATCTGTTTTGATACCGTAATGGGACTGATATTGAAAAACTACCAGGTGCAACCCCTCAGATACAGCACCCTGGTCGAATGCCAAGGAACAGTAAGGTATTAAAACTGCCAGGAGAAGCCTTTCTTTTGCCCTCTGCCCATAACAGCTTTCTCAAGTCTACCCCTATCAGAGCAGTTTAATATTTAGTCATTTCGCTGTGTCTGCAGCTCTTAGAATCCTGAAAGAAAATCACTGCCTGTTTGAATGACTTGAAATTACAGCTTAAAGGTTGGCACAAAAGGCTGATGAAAAATCTGCTGATGTGTCTGTTTCTCTCCTTCTCCCCTCCCCACATGTTCCTTTAGTTTTCAGAAAATGAAAAACTATCTGTACTATCTTTTTCTCAATCTTCTCTCTCCCCCTAATCTATAACAAGTGATATACTTACTTTCCTTTCTGATTTCCTCCTTTAAAGACTCTCCAACAGTCCTCATATTAGGCTGTCTCACAGTAGCCCTACACAGAGGCCATTATTATTTTCATGTATAGAATGAGAATACAGGCTGAGCTGCAAGTGCTTTCTGAAAACTAGCAGTAAGCTTAGCAATGTACTTTCCCCACTGCCCAAAACCTACCCAAGGTCCACTGTTGTACTTTTCGCCTATACGTATAACACATAAAACAATCATCCCAAGACATGTTTCTGTCTGAGGCAGGGCAGCAAATGTTGTGACACATTCTAAGACTGGAGGGGCATAGTACTCCTGGTTAGTCAAGATATTTTGGCACATATCTCACAAGCATCTTTGCTCCTTCCTGCTAGTAAAATTATAATTACTTTAAATCAAAAGATTCAAATCTGCCATCTGATGTGACATAGTAACTACCTAGGGCTGATCAGGCAACTAGTGGCTTTAATGCAAGGGTAGGCAACCTTTCCCCTTTAAGGGCCGAGGGACTTCAGCTCCCAGAATCCCAGGAGCTATTGGCCGACATGGGACTATTGGCCAACATGGCTGAGGCTTCTGGGAGCTGAAGTCCCTCGGCCCTTAAAGGGGAAAGGTTGCCTACCCCTGCTTTAATGTTAGGGTGGTGGTGAATATACTCAAATTTCATCCTGAATTTTAAGGAAGTTATTCAAGGTGAAGCCTAGCTCCCAAAAAAGTGAATGGCAATGCACCAGAGGAGTAAAAGATACTCATCTTAATGGAGGAGGACTTAGCACAAGGGATGCAGAACATATTATAAGAAAAGCAGCCTTGGACACAGAAGAAGGAGGAGTAAAAATAGGAAGGAGGAATATCAACAATCTTAAGATATGCAATTGACACCATAGTACTATCAGAAAACCTCACAGACCTGGAACACCTACTAAAGAAGATCAAAAAAGAAAGTGCAAATGCAAGCTTAATGTTGAACATAAAGAAAACAAAAATAATGACCACTGAAGACCTTCACGAGTTCAACCTAGACAATGAAGAAATAGAAATAGTAAAACAAATCCCATACCTGGGATCAAACATTGATAGAAATGGGGACTGCAGTCAGGAAATCAGAGGAAGAGTTAGAATGGGGGGGGGGATGGCTATGAAAGAACTAGAAAAGATTCTAAAATGCAAAGATATACAACTCAGCACAAAAGTTAGAATCATACAAGCCATCGCATTCCCTGTTACCATGTATGGATGTGAAAGCTGGACAGTTAATAAAGATGATAGGAAGAAAATCAGTTCATTTGAGATGTGGTGCTGGAGAAGAGTGCTGAGGATCCCATGGACAGCCAAAAGGACAAACAAGTGGGTCCTAGAGCAGATCAAATCGGAAACCTCCCTGGAACCAAGATGACCAAACTGAGACTGTTGAACTTCGGACACATCATGGAAAGAGAAGACTCTTTGAAAAAGACAATAATGCTGGGAAAGGCGGAGGGAAGTAGGAAGAGCGGAAGGCCACATGCCAGATGGATGGACTGTCACGGGTATTAAGGGGTTGCAGGAATTAAGCAGAGCAGTGGAGGACAAAGGGTCTTGGAGATATCTTATCCATAGGGTCTACATGAGTCGAGATCGACTCAATGGCAGTTAACAAACAACATATTCTTCACTAATTTTCTGTTCAAAGGAGGCAATAAGTAGTTTTAGGAATTTTCTTTTACAACAAAGGTCCAAAACACACTGCAGAAATAATCCAGTTTGAAACCACTTAACTGCCCTGCCTCAATGCTAGGGAATTCTGGGAACTGTAGTTTTGTAAGATATTTAGTCTTCTCTGTCAGAGAGCTGTAATGCCACAATTCCCAGGATTCCCTAGCACTGAGCCAGGGCAAGTGAAGCAGTCTCAAACTGGATTATTTCTGCAGTGTGTTTTTGACTAACATATTCCTGCAAGGAAGTCTTTGAAAACAGCAGTTTTAAGGCTATTTGCAGTTTTGTATTTATTCTGAGCTAAATTTGCATCTGATTGTTTTGTTCAGGGAACAGCATTTTCCTGTCTTAACTTCAAGGAAGGTGTTTTCAGTGCTAAACCAGTGTCTGTTCCCAGTAATGGACTGGATAACATCAAACAAATTGGAGGTTGATTCACACAAGACAGAGGTGCTCCAGGAGGTTACCTCACTACACTCTTATAGTGCTACTATTCCATTTTTAGTGCTCTGGCTGCCTCCTTTTGCATTCCTGGGTTTGCAGTTGAGAGAAGGGCATTGAGTTCTCAGCCAGGGAGCTCTTAGGCTTCACCGAACTACAAACCCCAGAATGGAACAGGTGGCAGCCAGAGCAGTAAAAATGGAATAGCAGCACTATAAGAGTGTAGTGTGGTAATCTAACCAGTCAGTAGGATGGCAGATCACGGAACAAGGAGTCAGCCTGTACTGGATGGGGATTACACTCCTCCTGAAATTTTAGGTTGCAGCTTGGGTGTACTTCAGAAATCAGATTTGAGACTGGATGCCCAGGTTTCCACAGTGGTTAGGACTGTGTTTGCATATGTAAAACTAGTGCACCAGATTCACCCATTCCTTGAGAGGTAGATCTGGCCTTGGTTACACATGCCTCCATTATATTCTGGTTGGTTGCTTATAACACATTCTACATAGGGCTGCTTTTGGAAGCTGTTAGAAACTTCAGCAGGTCCAACATGCTGTGGCCAGGGTTTTGATCGAAGCTTGTTGCAGGGCACATATAAACCCCCTGTTGAAACATTTTCACTGGCTACTGCTCGACTTCCAGGAAGAATTCAAAATGCTGTTTATAACCTTTTAAGCTTTATATGGCTTGGGTCCCAAAGGAGCCCTGCTTGTGCAGTGGTTAAATGCTAGTACTGCAGCCAAAATGTTGTGGGTTTGATCCTGCAAGGCTCCAAGGCTGACTCAGCCTTCCATCCTTTCATAGACCGGTAAAATATGTACCTAGCTTGTTGGGGGAAATTGGTTAACACATTGCAAATCACTTAGAGAGTGCTTAGCAGTATAAAGCGGCATAGAAATGTAAGTGCTATTGCTATAAAATCTGAAAGACAGTGTCTCCCTGTATGAGCCTTCCTTAGCTTTCTCTCAGTCCCACCACCAACACAGGAACATTGGGTGAGGACCTAGGAAACCTTTGGGAGCTGTTAGATATAGCAGGTTCAAAATGCTGCAGCCAGAATGCTGACCATGGCCAGTTATAGGAAGCATATACTTCCTTTGTTGAAACAGCTTCACTGACTACCAGTTCATTTCTAGGCACAATTCAAAGTTCTGGTCATGACCTATAAAGCCCTATATGGCTTAGGGCCAAACTATTTGAGAGACCCTATCTCACCATACGAACCTGCTGGGGAAGGCTTTCTCTCAGTCCTGCCATCATCACAGGCTCACTTGGTGAAGACACAAGAGTGAACCTTCTTGGTGGCTGGCCCCCTCCCTGCTTTCCTTTCACCAGCAGGCAAAAACGGTTTTATTCAGGCTTTAAATACATAATCATGGGATGGCTTTTATATGGTATGTGTGTTACATGGGGTATGTGTTGTTGTTATGGTTGGTTTTTCTGTTTCGTTGTTTTTAATGTATGTAATTTTATACTGTTTTTATTTGATGTTCTTAATTGTTTTAAAAACCTTTATTATGAAGTTTTAAAAACATTTTTATTTAAGCCACCCTAGGTCGCTTTCTGGGAGAAAGGCAGCAAAGAAATGAAATAAATAATAATAATAAACCATAATAGCCTTCTCAGTGACTGGTTCCATGTTATGGAAATCCCTCCCTTGGGAGGGTCAATTGGCTCCCTCTTGTCTTTCCTTTCTCTGAAAACCAAAAACCTTTTTATTCAGGTTCATAATTTATGTGGCAAAATGAACTTTTAATGGGGTAATGTTATTTGTTCTTTATTTTTAAAAATGAGAACACCATGTTTTAATTGTGTAACACTTTGTTTTAAACCTTGCATTTTTAACTGAAGTGTCATTTTTTAAAACTTTTGTATGAGCCTTAAAAAGACTGTACCCTGTTTTCTTTAAATATTTGTAATCTGCCTTGGATACTACAGAAAGAGAAAGACAGAATATAAAATAAATAAATGGGGTTTTGCAGAGCTCTAAATCATGTGGAAGGAAACCTCCGGGAGGAAAGCAGGCATTCAACATTTGAAGTGTGAAGACCTTCAGAGGCAGAAATTGTAGTGATCCTGGAAATGGTAGGAATAACATGTTCATCCCACTGTCCACATAATGTGATTCTAATTTTGTCAGGGTGAACTCTTAATTCTTTACAGGGTTTCCATTCTTCCAATAGCATTTTTTTATTCCAGAAACTAGTCCCTCATTTATTTTAATAGTGGCATGATATTTATAGTGCCACAGTCACCTAGCCCTGTGCCAGATATTTCTATTTTATTTTAGGCAAGTCATGTGGTTTGGGGGCAACATAAAGAGCTAAAGAGGTTATGGTTCAGGGAGAATTTAAAAGACATTTCTAAGTGGGGATTAGGGAATGGGAAAAGGAAAAGCATATGAGGTGGTCAAAGGATTTATTATTATTATTTTTTAAAAACTTTAAAACATTCCATGTGCATTTGGCAGATAGCTTGGGACTAGTGCTTGGAATGCCCATATGCCCTTGCATTATCATAGGACTTGCCACTGCTTGTGAAGAGACCACAATGGTGTAAACAGAGCTTTTCAGATGCATAGTTAAACCAGAGGTCCATTTGCATTATAGAATCATTACAGATACTGTACACAATACAGATTCTGTACGTATTACAGTATCATAGCATTATTATTCTACTTTAATTGCTATGCTTCCATCCTATGAAATCCTGGGTTTTGTTTTGGTGAGACACTAGAGGAGCTTTCTGGCAGAGAATGCTAAATGCTCCTCCTTAAACAGTAAATCCCAGGATGCCATATGACAGAACCATGGCAGTTAAAGTGGAATAATAATGCTATAATTCTGTAGTTTGAATGGGCCCTAGAGCTTTGAAACACTTTTTAAAAAAAAGTAATTTGTAACCTGTTGTTCATTGTTTTGAAAGTGCTACTGTTATTTAGAAAATAGCACATTAATAACATAATACTAGACTATTGCTTTGCACTTTTAAAAATTGTTGTTTGAATAGATTTACAAATTCAACAAATAGCCAAAAATCTCTGACAATTATTCTAGGGGAAAACATTTTAGAAGGAAAACATATACATCACTCACCACACTGAAAGAGTAACATTTTAAAAGTTAAAAAAATAAGCATCACTTATCACATGAAAAAAATACTACTGTTACTAGCTGATACATTACTTGTAAAATGAACATCATTATGGCCTCATTACACCCAAAGTAATGTGTTATGTATAACATTCTCACTTGTAATGCATTACTTCCATGTTTGGACATGAAGTACTACAATCTTTACTCCAATACATTTTTCTGTCACCAGGGAAGATATTCACACCTGATCTAATTAAAATACGAATGGTTCAGCAGTTCTGCAAAACACTGCATATAGATTCAACCATTTATTTGATGGGGAAAATTATTGTAAGAAAAAAAAATACAGATTATAAAGTTCTAAGGAGACACGGATTAAAACAATAATTTTAAAATTATGCTAACTAAATTTGATTTTAATGGAGTCAAGCATTTCTTGTCCCACAGTATTATGTTTCTAGTTAATATTTTCAAATAGATTTTTTTTAAAAAATGCAACACATTTACTTCTAACACTTGCAATGTTATTTATAGATGCTAGTTTCCAACAAAAACAAATGCTAATGGCATCATATTGGAAACCACTAAGGATGCACTAACAATGTAACACTTATGGGTATCCAACACTTATGGGTATCCAATTGTTATTTTTTTAGATGTCCTCACAGTTTTAGTACATTTCCTGCAAAGGGATCTAATTCTGATGTCATTTCCAGGTTTCCTTTATAAACAAATATTATCAGCATGGTCATATCAACAAGCAAGCATTACCTTATAAACACTGCTACTTTGGGGGTGGGTGGGAGTGGGGTGAAGAACATCTATTGTTTGATAAAGGAACTGTACATTGGTATTTAATATCCAGCTAACAAGCACTGATGGCCAAAGAAAATGAGATTCTTGTGGTTTCAGCAAAGATTTGATTCTCAAATTAGAGTCACAAAAGCAAACATTTGAGAAGAACCACAGTGTGCTAGGAAACAATAATCTATACATGTTAATTATGAATAGCAAGCTAAGAAACATGGACAACTAACTGTAAAGACCTAAATGTAAGCAATGCACACAAATCTATGCTCATTTGCATGACAACGATTATCCGGTAAGGCCACTGATTTAATAATATAAGATTTTTCAGCTGCACATAAATATTGTCTGGGAACACAACATTTGCCTTGCTGCATAGGCCCCATGCTGCATCTAATCCAGCATCCTCTTTTCAAAAGTGATCAGCTAGGTACCTTAGAAAGCTCACAAGCCAGGCATGAAGGTGAAAATTGCTCTTCACCTGTCCTCCATTGATTTATCTAACCCTTTTGGGAAAACAACAACAACATACAAACTGCAAGATAGCGCCGTATTTCAGTGCAATGACTTTGTACATGTTAACTCCATGTGTGCTTTTGTTGAGGTAATGTTGTTAGATAAATCACTTCTAGTATTCATGAACAAAGGGGGGAAGCAGACAAGGGCGTCCAAGACGCCCTGCGACGGTGCGCCGCGGGACTGGAGCAGTCGCACCGCGGCGCACCGTCGGCGCCTCTGAAAGGAGCGCAAAAATAGCGCTCCTTTCAGAAGTCAGTGAAAGTGCGCCCTAAAAGTGTCGGGCGCACTTTCACTGACTTTTCCACCGCAGCGCCTGCGGTCGCTGCGGCGGGAGGTTGTCCCCAGAGCACCGGACATGCGGAGGGCCGGCGGCTCCGAGGACGACCTCGGGAAGAGGAAGGGGTGCCGTGCGTGCGGCTGCCCCTCCTCTTCCTTGCCTCGGAGAGGGCTCAATAAGCCGTCTGCCGAGGCCCTAAGACCCCTGCTTCTGAAGAGATGTCATCTAAAAACCAAACCCTATTAGGGTGCCCTTGTGCTCTATGTATAAAGGACCGTGTCTATCTGAATGGTTGTTTCACAGTTCCCACAATGTCTGAAGGGGCAAATGATTCCCACCCCCATTTTGTGTGATGAACCCCCATATTTGTTGTGTTTAATTCTTTTTTTGTTATGTTAAGAAATAATATTCTACATTTATGTTCCCACCAGCTATCTGAGGGGATATAACCTGGAAATAGATTTATCAATTCACTTGCTATTTGTGGAAAACTCATCTGAGGTACCAGGAAGCCTTGATGAGGAAGGAAAACCATTTGGACCAAGGGAGGGTGACAGAGCATGTATAAATTGTATACATTTACAGTTCATTAAGAAGAATTGTCAATGTTTAACTCCTAAACTTCAAGCAATTGTGTGAAAAGATACTATCAGGGGCTGTACAGATGGGCAAAAAGAGGTGCTTTCAGGCTGACTTGGAGGCATGGCGTTTAGACGACACATGCCTAAAAGCTGGCAGAAAAGCGCCCTCTAGGCGCCCCATGCTAGGAAAAGCCGCTCCAAAAGGAGCAGCTTTTTTTTACTTCTTCTACAAAGATGCACACCAGAATAAATGTAGAATATGTAAGCAGCGACACTGGTGCATCAGAAAAAGGATGCTGGAGATTTAAAATGGCTATATAAATGCACTGCCGCACATGCAAAGGAAACTGAGTCAGTGATCCAGAGCATGTGCCCTATGTTGCAGGCTTTAATTTAACGCGCCCTATGCTTCCAGGTGTGGATGCACTGCCACAGGTGCGCTTGAATATTAGAACCACAACCCTAACCCTAACCCTAATTGTAACTCTGCACATGCGCTCTAGCAACTGTTCTCTATTGTGACAATAAATGCATTCTGTTGCATGTATGCTTGCTGTTAAAATCCACAGAAGTTTGCATGAAAAAGGCTGCATACCACTTTCTGTCATGCTGGGGGGGGGGGGGCTCCTGGAGTAACATTTGTCTGTGTGTCCTGTTGACCATGTCCCTTCCATGACCACCACCTGCATGTATGAAGTCTATCCACACAAACCTCGGTTGCATGTACCTCTCCCTTCCACCCTGATCTGTGTGGGACATGTTTTGTGGAGGACAACAGAATGGGTGTCTTTTTGGTTGACAAACTTGTTCCTCTGCCCCAAGGGTGGCACAATCAGACAGTGCCACCTGTCTACGACACCCACTACTTGGGGGAAGCCGAGGTCAGTGAATTCTTGCATGATATGTGGGTGTATGACAGGTCCTGCGCAGGTGCGGAGGGATGCTGAACATCAGTCATCTTTGTACAGACAAAATGACAGACTGTATGCCACTCTATGACATGTACTGTGCAGGTGTGCAGGGATGTGTTCCTGTGCATGCGCACATTCATCTGAGAGAATGGGGCAAAAAATAAAGTAGCCACTGCCTGCCCATGCAGTTGCTCCGTCTCCCTTTGTGGCATCCTTGGGGCCAGCGGTGCGGCTGACGGGGCTTCAATACAGCTTCAGAAAGGCTGCATTGACTGCCCTCCAGTGCGGTTGCTCCGTTCCCATTTAGGGCATCCTCGGGGCAGGCAGTGCAGTTGCTGCAGCTTAGGGAAAACGCAGCTTCATGTTACCTTTTCCTGCACTTCTGTACAGCCCCTTAATCTCTTGAAATATTGCTGCCCTTTCTTATCAACACAGTTTGCCCATAGTGGACCTTCTTTGTAGCTTTTTATTTATTACACAGTCGCCAGTGGCATTTATTAAGTGATTAAATGGATCATAGCATGGAAACACTGGAGGGCATTCATGTTTCTTTTACTGCACAATATAGTTATTGTTCAATAATCTATACCATCTTCCAAGGTGATAAAATTGTGTTTTAACAATAAGTGTGTTAATATTTAACGTAGAACAAAAGGTCACTTTCTTTGCAATCCACAAACTCAGAGTATAGTACACTGCCAATAATCATTGCAGAGGACAAGCTTCTCCACATGGCTGTATGTTAGGCATTCATGGCTTCTTTCGTAGAAATGCCAATTCCTGTATCTAGCTCTCTCATGAAGGGAAAAGAATATTAAAGGTTTTCTCCTCACTCTTTGAGACCACACTTTTTCCCCCTTCATTTTTCAGTGCTTTTTTTTCACATTTCGGTACTTTTTCATGAAAACTGCATGCAGGGCTTCTCATTTGACAATGTAGGAGTACGTGCAAGAATATTTACCCTTTGCAAAACATCCACAGAAAATCTCCAACTATAAAAACTCTCTTGTGGTTGGATTTTTTTTTTCCTGATGGGTGTACTATTTGTCTTTACATATCACTACTTTCCTTCTTGTTGAAGTTAAAAAAAACTATGACTATATATTTTTTTAATCCTCAGTCCATAGTCTATAGTGTTGTAATGTGACTACCAAACACAACTTTAGTGCGCATCTTTGTCCATAATATTTGAGCATTCTAGACAGGAAACCTCACAATACTATGCCCTTCCCCTACGTTATGAGGAAGCCATTAGTCTATTCTCCCTTCTCTTTTATTGTCCTCTTATCGGACTATGCACTTCTGGTGGGTTTGTTATGAAGCAGGGATGGTTTCAAAGTTAGGCATCCTCAAGTCTTGAGTACCTGCTGGGTCTCACACCCCTGAATGCTTCTATTGCCTACTTTCTGGAGTTGCATATACAACTGACACTTTTCTGCTGTATCCCATTGTATTCCTCCTCCTCTTTTCCAAGCTTTGCTTTTGAGAAAGTCCCTTTTCCAATTCTGTGCCATCATGTAAAGGCTTGCTTTCAGGCACCATAGTAAGAAACTCCTGGCTCACATGCTCCCTTTTCCACTATCTTCTCTCCCTTGGCATTGGGGTTCTGAGTCACCTCCTCTTAGCAAACCACCACTGATAATTTCATCTGAATTAGGGAAACCATAGTTTGTGCAGCCAAATCTTGTCCAATTGAATGAAATCAGCAGCCGTGGTTTAAGCAGAACTGTATGAGGGAATCTAAACAAATGATGTGGACAGGAAAGGAAGGAGGGATGAATGACCCTGAGAATCTTCTATTGGGCGGAATGAGGTAGTCACCATGGATAGCAGATACTGAGTTGACAGCAGCACCAGCAACTGACCAGCTCTTTCTCCTGAATTCACTGGCTGTTCTCCTCTATTGGAGGAGTGTGTGCATGTGTGCATGCATGTGCTTGTATGTTATCTATACTATAAAACTAGTCTTGAGCCCATGAATCTGTACTGCTGTCTCAGGTGTGGATAATATTATTATACTATGAAAAAAGATTCAGCAGTCACTCCAGGTCAGCTTCTGTATGTGGATGTAGAAAGAGTTGCCCTCATCTCTCACCTCAAGAAGCAGAATGTCCTGGACTGGTCTAAATCCCTAAAGATCCTGTTTGATATTGGAAAGTGATCAGGGTCAGCCCTGGTTAGTACTTGGATGGCCAATGAATACCAGGTACTGTAGGCTATATTTCAGAGGAAGAAACTAATAAAAGTCACCTATGAGTACTCCTTGCCTAAGAAAACCTTATGAAATTCATGAGGTCATTGTAAGTCGACAGGTGACTTGAGGTCAGGCAGGTGCACGCACACACATACACACACAGAGCACCTTAGTTGTAATGGTGAATCATACTGTGGTACTACTTCCCAACTGAACTAAAGTGTTGGCATGCTTGCTTAGCATTTCTGCAACCCTCTCCTCCTTTCTTGGGGTTATTGTACTCTAAAAACATATATTTAAATAGCAACAGCCAGCACCCATGTGCTAGAACTACATGGTCCACTGTAGAGTTATTGTTTTCAGCTCTCTATACTTACAGGGCATAGTGAATTCAATCCGACATTAACAGCTCTCAGAGACAGATGAGCTGGTGTGCATTCCAAGGAGGGAGGAGTAAAGGAGGGACCAAGATATTTTGGACTGAAACTTTCATATTTTGGATCCCTTATCATCAGCCATGCTGGCTTGATCCTCTGGGATATGAAGTTCAAGACACCCCTGTCATAAAATACACAGAGACAAAACAGCCTTATCTGAACCACTTAAGTTCTGTTATTTGACTGGTAGACTCTGTATCTGTTAGGTTTTGAATCCACTCTGAATGACACTCAAAACTTTCAGGCAGCTATTCAAATAGCTGAACACTACTACCAGAATATGATCAGTACTCCGGACACTTCCCTTAAAGTTTGGAGTACATGCCACAGTGGATTTAGCACCCAGCAGACTTAGGGCCTTTGCAGACTGCCAGAAATAGTGCAAATTGAGTCCACTTTAAGGGTTAGGGTTAGTGCTAGGGAATCATGGGAATTGTTTTTTCCCCCCTGAGACATTGAGCCTTCTCTGTCAGAGAGCTTTGGTGCCACAATAAAATACAGTTCCCATGATTCCCTAACCCTAACCCTTAAAGTGGACTCAATTTGCACTATTTCTGGCAGTCTGCAAAGGCCCATAGAGACCCCAAGACCTCTGGCAAAAGTAACATCACAGAGGGATAATGTTGATATTTATAAAAAGCTTAATAGCACAGTCATTTTGAGTCACTTAAGAGAAGAAGAAGAAGAAGAAGAAGAAGAAGAAGAAGAAGACAGACACATTGTTTTTTGAAATGACATAACAAGTCTGGCATCCTCAAAATCCTGCTTCTACTTATACACATTTCAAATTTTAAATATGCTGTTATGAAGTTAACTATAATACTCTTGCTTTGCAGGGTAAATACTACATTTGTTTTTCTATTGATTTCACTTCCAAAAAATGCCTTCAGGTTACTTTGTGAAGAACATATTACACATGCCTGTTATTACAACCAATGCCAACTACAGCCGAGTGATATAAACTCTATTAAAATGTAGGCTTTGCTTGTTATTCCAGTTATGATACATTCTATCCTGGATCCTTGCATGCATGACCACTAATGAAATTTAGATAGGTTTAACATCACTGTTGAAAAGAGAGCATGTTAGCAAGGAGTCACAGGGCTGAATTTTAGGGTGAAGCAAACAAATCCAAATATAGTTCTGAACATATATGTCCATGTGATATATTTTCATCCTGCAACATGAGAAATAGCTAAGCTCAAGAGACTGAGCAAATTTGAATGTGTAATCATTTCACAGGCAATATGTCAGAACAATGTTCCCTAACCAGAAGCCTATTCAAGTATTGCTTAACACAACTTTTTCAAATAGGGAAACACCTAGCCCTGCCCTCTTGGTCATGATTTTCTTGATAGAAAAGGAATTCTGCAGCTAAAATAAAACCATAGAATTGTAGATTTGGAAGGAAGCCAATGGGCCTCCTCAGATGACATGTACAAAATTGATTTTCAGGAGCTTATCGCATTAATTTTAAAACTGGCTTACCTGATCCAGTTTAAAATTTAAAGTGGGTAGCATCCTGATATTATCAGAAGGATTTCATCATCGAAATCGCTGCCCGGGTCCATCCTGGCTCCATCCCCTCTCCCAGTGCCGCTCCAGCAGCCATTTTCTTAAGCTGGAAAACTCCTGGTTTTGAAAAGAGGTGTGCTGAGTGCCCCGGGAATGAGGATGGACCTGGGATGGTCCTGGCCGGCAATTTCAGTGGCTGAATCCTTCTGATAATATCAGGATGACACCTGCTTTAAATTGTAAACCAGATCAGGTAAGCCAGTTTTAAAATTAATGCAATAGGCTTCTAACAGTATCCAAACCAGTTTTTATGATTTTTTTTAAAACTGAAAGCAATAAGGCATTATTTTCAGGAGACCTTTTCAGTCTGGATGGAACAATAACATCTTTACAACTGCAAACAGTGCAATCTACAGAACCCAAGAGGAAGCTTTGAGAGCATCCAAAATCCAAGTCCACCACAAAAATATTTCTCTAACCAGGCCACTAAATATCTATTCAGAGATAATGGTGAGAACCTGTGCAATATAATAACAGCACAAATACTAAGAAACAAACTTTATCTAGCTCCCCCAATGACTTTTTTTGCCATGGAAACCCACGGGTGACCTTGGACAAGTCCTACACTCTCAGCCAAAGAGGAAGGCAGTGGCAAATGCTGTCCAACCAAATCTTGCCAAAAAAGTCCTACATGTCCTCTCAATGGAAATAATGCAGCTTGAGGCCACTTTAACTGTCCTGGCTCAGTGCTAAGGAATCATGGAAACTGTAGTTTATTGTGGCACCAGAGCTCTCTGACAGAGAAGGCTCAATGTCCCAGAAAAAAATACAATTCCCATGATTCCCTAGCACTGAGCCAGGACAGTTAAAGTGGCCTCAAGCTGCATTATTTCTGGCAGTCTGTAAAGGCCAAATGTCTCCATAGGTTGGAAATAATTGAAAGCAACAACAAGATCAAAGCCCCCCACAGGAAATCAAGCATAGCCATTGCAGCAGTTGGCCATAGGAAAAGCAGTGTCCACCACTTGAATGCCTGCCCAGATGCTTTTTATTTATTTTTATTTTGGAGAAGGAGAGTACTTTGCCATTTCCCTCTGACTAGCAACACTTAGCCTACCCACCTGGTGCTAATAAAAGAGCTCTGTCTCTGTGAAAATCTCCATGGCTCACCCTGTGAAAATGGGAGAGGAAGAACAGGGTATCAGAAGAGAATGAAAGAAGGGGAGGGGAACTCCATGAGAAAGAAAAGGAAAGAAACAAGAAGACTTGAAGGAGATAAAAGCAGTCTACTTCTATAGAGGCAAATGGGGGAAGCTGAAAAGGCTTGATTTTCATCTAGACACTGACTGGATAAATGGCTTGGAAGGTCAAAGTGCAGGGGACAAAATAGCATTATTATTATTATTATTATTATTATTATTATTTAAAAAAGGAAACTAAAGCTCAATGGCTTCATTTTATTCTCTATCTATCTATCTATCTATCTATCTGTATATTCATATATTCTTTTAAAAATGCAGGCAACAAAGGTAGAAAGAGGCAGAGAGGTTACCACTTTAAATTCTTGCTTAACAGAATTGCTGATTACAGAAATAGGCACTTCCAACTTTCCTTTTAATCAAGGACAAATTATTTTGAAAGGAAATAAATGTGGCATTCAAATCCCAGAAGAGTTTTCCAACCATTCTAGACTATTAACAGGTTGTTAATAGCCTTGAGAATGTAGATAGCCTTGAGCCTTGTTATATTATATTATATAAAGAAGTAGACTGAAGTCTAGGAAAGCTCATGCTGCCAACTTCTTTCTTTCAGTTAGTCTCAAAGGTGCTACAAGATCTCTCTACAATTTGTATTTGGTTCAATTGAATGTAAATGGATTTGATCATTTACCTCTGTGTTGGATTCCTTTTTGAAAAGGATCCATTGTTGAAATCTTAATGCCAACCATAACATTATGCTGTCATACATGTTTTGATTAGGAGCTAATTCAGTTCCTCAACAGGAAAAAAACCTCTGAATAGTTCAGTCCACAGACTTCAGTAATGATACACATAGGGACATTGCTATGCTATATCCACAACCTAGACATGTCTACAGCACTATGAAATGAGCATCGTATGAAAAACCTCCAAAACTAAAAGCAAAAAGAACAACACATGCCACCAACAAACTAAAAATAGTGAACAATCGGCATGTTGGCTTGAGTATTTTCATCTTTTCCTTAAAGCTTCTGGAGGAAAAAGGTGGGAAACAACAGTAAGGCACAGGAAAATAGAAATTCTTTTGAGAATTTGAGTCTAAATCAGTACCCAGAGCAAAGCTACTAATCAAAATGTGCCACAAATCACAGAATTCTAAATTACTCATAGAATTGTCACTTGAAAAAAAGAAGGGAAAGAAGAATAACTGCATTCCTATCTTTGTACCCTCAGTTTAAGAATGAAATGTCTTGAACAGCTGCACGTTTGCAAAGGATGTTTCTGAGAAATAAAGGTTGCACAAAACAATGTGAATATTTTCAAAATCCAAGTGGCTAAAATGAGTAGAACTGGGAAAAAAGGGGGGAGGAAAGGCACACAGATAAACTTTGGGCTTCTGCAGACGGGCCCTTTGTGGCATGTTGGAGGCAAGGAAGGGGAGGGGCAGCTGGATGCTGGGTGCCCCATCCCCTTCCTGAAGACGTCATCGGAGCAACGGCCCATCCACACGATGGGCACTCCGATGACGCCCTTCCAACTCAGTGTCCGCACATGCTGAGCCAGAAGAGACGCCAAAGAGGTGCACCATGCCTTTTGCGGCACCCCTTTCGTGGCTTGCAGAAGGAGCGCTATTTTAGCGCTGCTTTTGCAGGCGGCGAAAGGGAGGATCGGGGCTGAGGTGTCCGGCAGTCTCGGCCTTGATCCTCGGCTTCTTGGGGCGGCCCAGGGTCGCCTGTCTGCATTGCCCCATTAGTTCATGGGGAAACAATGCATAGCCTTTTCCAACATTTTTACACTAATGGAAACCTTGAAATAATTTTCAAGTCTCAGGGAACCCATGCAACCTCTCACGGAATCTTAGGATTCCGAGGAACTCTAGTTAAGCAAGCCTAGACTAGCCACCAAGATGTGCAAATAAATGTGCACATTAGGGATATAGATATAGATCTAGATAGGAAAATATGTGTCAATTTTAATACAGAGGAAAAAATACAAACCCTTGCAAACTGATGCAAGACAAGGAAAATATAGGTGGGATTCTGGAAAAAAACTTGACAAGATCAAAACTGAAAGATTTCCACATTTATTATGGCAAACTACAGGCCTGAACAGACATTAAACCAAGTGACATTAAATCCCTTCCTTGCCCACTTCCTTTTTATATTGTTACCACTCTAACCCTAATTGACAACAAAGCCCAAGAGCTTCAGCAAAACCCTACTAGCAGCAATTTCTGTTTCTTTTTAATTGGAGATGGAATTGAACTGGGGACCTCATGTGTAGAAAGCATGTGTTGTACTTCTGAACTATGGCTCTTCCCTACAACTGTGGTGTACTCTCTTGTGGAGGTTGGTTTTTTTTAGGGAAGACGAAAGAGAAAGGGATGGACAATAACAGTAAGGAATGATCACGAAGGAGGGAAATTGGCTTATACTAAGTGGAGGACAGTGTTCTAGAAACACTGAAATCAGTAATTGCCAGCCTCAAAGATTCAAGTCTCAGGGAACCCATGCAACCTCTCACGGAATCTTAGGATTCCGAGGAACTCTAGTTAAGCAAGCCTAGACTAGCCACCAAGATGTGCAAATAAATGTGCACATTAGGGATATAGATATAGATCTAGATAGGAAAATATGTGTCAATTTTAATACAGAGGAAAAAATACAAACCCTTGCAAACTGATGCAAGACAAGGAAAATATAGGTGGGATTCTGGAAAAAAACTTGACAAGATCAAAACTGAAAGATTTCCACATTTATTATGGCAAACTACAGGCCTGAACAGACATTAAACCAAGTGACATTAAATCCCTTCCTTGCCCACTTCCTTTTTATATTGTTACCACTCTAACCCTAATTGACAACAAAGCCCAAGAGCTTCAGCAAAACCCTACTAGCAGCAATTTCTGTTTCTTTTTAATTGGAGATGGAATTGAACTGGGGACCTCATGTGTAGAAAGCATGTGTTGTACTTCTGAACTATGGCTCTTCCCTACAACTGTGGTGTACTCTCTTGTGGAGGTTGGTTTTTTTTAGGGAAGACGAAAGAGAAAGGGATGGACAATAACAGTAAGGAATGATCACGAAGGAGGGAAATTGGCTTATACTAAGTGGAGGACAGTGTTCTAGAAACACTGAAATCAGTAATTGCCAGCCTCAAAGATTCTTGATAAACTGAGTGTAAAACTGAAAGATATTGGGGGGGGGGGGGGGGGGGAGAGAATCCATTTCTGTTAGTGTTCAATTGGCTAGCAAAATAGTCCCATCTCTTCCTAGAAGACATATGATGTGTATCAAAAACTAACCAGAGATTACACTCAGAGATGGTGGTTCCAGGTGACTGAGACAGTGCTTCCAATCTAAACCCTAATTTTCAGTCACTCGTAACATTCTTTCAGCATAACTGAAATGTCTCCTTCTGGATGGCTAGGTCAAAGTTCAGTTACTTTGGTAACCTTTTAGAAAATTGTTCCATCTATTTGAGTCATTTGACAGAGCGGATTGTGGGCTTTGGGTGGGAGTAGTTTTTATTGTTTGTTTATTTTCTGTTTATTGATTTCCCCCCCCCCCCCCGATACTCTTCTCCATTCAGGTATCTTACACTAAAGTCTTTTATAAACATCAGTGCATCACTGAGGGCATTACTGCAAGACAGACTTGAGGGTAAAAATTTGAGGATGATTTAAATGCAAATTTAGCCACAGTCCTGTAGATCCTGTCATATATGATGGTAGAGCACAAGATGTGCAAGCAAAAGGTCCAAGGTGCAATCCCTGGAAAAGGTTGAGGGAGATTCCAGTCTTAAAGACTAAACAGCCACTGACAATCAATGTAAATTCAAGGTAGGAAATATTTGACCCTTCATATTCTTTGGGCTACAATTCCTATAGTTCTGCACCACTGGGACCCATTTTGGGAAGTTGAAATATAATAAATGTAGAAATAAATAAATGATTAGTACTCTAGAGAGAGATGAAGGAAGTTGTTTGTTAAAGAATCTGGAGACTCAGATTCTGTACATCTTATGTAAACTATACTAAGGCTGCATTTACACTGTAGAATTAATGCAGTTTGATACTGCTTTAACTGTCATGGCTCAATGTGATGGAATTTCGGGATTTGTAGTTTTGTGAGATATTTAACCTTCTCTGTCAGAGAGCTCTAGTGCCACAACAAACTACAAATCCCATGATTCCAAAGGAAGGAGACATGACATTTAAAGTGGTGCCAAACTGCATTAATTCTGCAGTGTGGCAGAAGCCTTAGCCAACTCAGGGCCTCTACGGATGGCACTTTGTGACGTCTTGGAGGCAGGGAAGGGGAGGGGCAGCCACACGCTGGGTGCCCCAATCCCACGCCAAAGACATCATCATGGCGCGCGCCATCAGGATGTCATCACGGTGCAGCGTCTTAACGTGCTGCGCTGGAAGAGGCACAGAAGAGCCACGTGGCGGCTCTTCGGGTGCCCTTTTTGCTAGCTCTGAAAGGACCAGCATTTTGGCACTCCTTTCAGGGCTGGCAGCAGCCTCAGCCCCAATCCTCTGCTTCCCAAGGAGGCCCAGGGCCACCCGTCTGCATCCCCCCTCAATTTTCTCAGTTAGTATAAGGTAGCTTCCTATGTTGCTAACAGTGGATTTATACCACCCTGTTACAGCAGTTTGATATCTATCCTACAGAAGTCCTGGGATTTGCAGACAACTGAGATGCTTGGAATTCTCTAGAAGAGAGCTGTAGTGTTGCATCTCAGGGAAGTGCATTAGAGCTTTCTAGCATAAAATTTTAAGTACCTCACCAAACTACATGCCCCAGGATTCTGTAGGACTCAGCCATGAAGGTTACAGTGGCATCAAACTGTTTTAATGGTGCAGTATCCCTCCCCCCCAAAAGTAGCATTTTACAGTCTAAGGAGATTATTGCAAGGTTCTTAAATATTGGGTTAGAAGCAAGATTGAAACAGTAATCACTGAATCTTATTACACCATATCATGGCTAGGCAGGAGGTATGCTGTAGTCAATCCGTGCTTCTGCCACTGCTTTTAATGAATGGGAAAATCCAGTGAATAGCTGTCAATCCTGCAGTTAACCCATTATTGAAGTATGTGCCACAGGTTATTCCAGGGTAATTCAGAGAGAAGGAGATTTAAACCCGTTTGACTGCACAGACCTCATTCCCAATGAAGGCAAGATGTTTTACTCACAAGGAGCCAGGGTAAATGAGATTTAAAATGGTTTCACTGCACAGACCCCCATCTCAATGAAGGCTTACTTATCTACTTACTACTTATTAAATCTTGAATAGCTGATCAGTAAAAAAAAAGTAATGCGATAAGATGCATCAACAATCTGTTATCAATTTGTAACTGTGTGATAGTATAAAAAGAAATGTTGCGGTTTTGGGTGTTTAAAAAGCCACAACAACATCAGGAGGGAAGCTTCGTGTGATAATCTCCTAAATTGATTTGTTTTTTAGTCCCAGCTAGACTAAATTCATTGAATTAACATGACCTTGCTAGATCAACACTTAGGCAAGTTTCAATGTTTCAGTGGGTCTACTCTAGTTAGGATTAACAACTGGATTTAGACCTACAGAAAAAAAAATCAGTTATTTATTTATGTCATATATGCTTACTTGTAAATGCCTAGAGCTCTGTCCTCAGAGTATGCAGACAAGCAAGTGTGAGTTAGAATTAGACAGTCACAGGTCAATGGCTGGGTGAGCAGCAGATTGTCAGTCTGGATCTCTTGGCAATGTTATGCTGTACATACTTAGATTCACTCTGAAGTTAAATGCTGCCATTTTCAGGATTCTACTGAATTCAGTTCACCATATAGATTAAGACCCTAGCGTGGATCCCTAGAACACAACTATGTTCAACAACAAAACAACAAATCAATTTCCCCCCATTGTGGGCAAAACAAATATTTCTGTATAATTCTTAACCAGGTATTGACATATTGTGAAGTGTTTGGGGAAATTATCTCTGCAGGAATGCTTTGAGGTTTTCTGTATGAGAATGATGGGAGATTATACAACTCCCTCACACATTATTTCGAAGCAGCCATGTGTTTTGGGTTTTGTGGGTGTGGAAGATAGCTGTTTTCTTTGCAAAATAAATAAATAAATTAGCAATCTTGCAGAACAAAACTTTTGCACAGAAAACAGCAATCCAGCACCACAAAACCATTTGCTGTTTTCTGTGTTTTTGTACAAGACTTTTGCTGTACGGTTTTTGTTGTCCAAGATTTTTGTTGTGAAATATTGCTGTTTTTTGTGTAATAATAATAATAATAATAATAATACTTTTTATTTATATCCCGCCCCTCTGCAGAGCAATCGGGGCGGCTTACAATATTACAATTTCCATTAAACAAAACATAAAATCCCACCCATCGTTTAAGAAATAAGAGTTCTTCTTATTTTAGACTGGGTGGTGCTGGGCTTAGTGTCTCTCCCTCAGATGACATCAGATGGTAATGGAGGGAGGCTCTTCTTCTTATTTTAGGCCCGATGGTGCTCGGCCTAGTGTCTCTCCCCCAGATGACATCAGAAAGCACCAACCATGCACACACACACCCTTCATGTGGCTGTCAGGAAACAGTGCTTGTTGTTCAAACCCCCACACTTCTCATGTGAAAAGAAATACGTAATTCTGCTCAGGATAATTCCATGTAAAACTCTGCAGATACCGGATGAAAACTATGCAAATTCCTCACCACCATATTATTTTTCACAATTAGATTTCCCTAGTATTGGAAAACCCACTTTTTAGCCAGAAAATGAATTTTTAGCCAGCAAATATTCTTTCAAGCACTAATTGAATCAGTAGGTAGCAGCTTCATTTTTTCTTGCACTACAATATTTCTGACTGTACAAGATGTTTCCTGTTTCCCATATCAGAAGCACATGTGCTAGCCTCCTCTCTTAGAAAAACAGGAAGAGTAATTGCACGTCCAGAGGTGAGGTCCGCTCTGCATGAAAGCCCAAAACCCAGTTAATTGGGTGTGTGTGTGTGTGTGTGTGTGTGAAGATTAATTGCAGCTGTAGATAGGGTTGCCCTAAGTGTGGGTCTGGACACCAGCATTGACCAACCTGGTGCTGATCGATTAGCCCTTCACTCTGGCCTGCAGCCAGACCTCTATGATGACAGGAGGAGGAATTCACTGTGTGACAGCACTGTGTGATAGCACATCATGATCCCCCTGTTATTGAGGGGAAATGTAAATTTAGACAGTGGTCAGAGTTTTGAATCACATAGAATGGAGCATACTTCAAAGTCATGGGGCTCAAATTTTGCCATTCCTAGTTAGTACTGTATATCTCTGGAAGGATGATGAAATCTAGAAGTTTCTCTTTTCTTCATACATGAATTATTTTTACATTCAAGTTCTTTGCAACTTGAATACAAAGAAATGTGCAGTAAAGTCTATGAAAACAAACTGGAATGAAATTCTCCCCCATTTGCACTGCTGAGATTCAATAGGTACAACTATTCCTAATATGGAGGGAACCATATTATGCCTGCCTGCCACGTCAGTATCAAAATGAGCCTTTCATAGCAAAGGAGCTTATCGCACTGCTCAATAAACCTTCTTACCTCTCCCAAATTCAATCTTAATTCAGGTGGCATCTGGATACTATCACAGGGATTTTGCCGCTGAATCTACCACCCATATCCAGCCCAGGGCCCAGGGGCTCTCCAGTGACCATTTTCTTAAGTAAGAAAACTCCTGGTTTTGAAAGAGGCACACTGACAGCCCCTGGGACCCGGGCTCGACTTGTGCTGGACGCAGGCGGCAGATTCAGCTGCAAAATCTCTGTGATAGTATCTGGATGCTGACTGAATTAAGATTGAAGTTGGGAGAGGTAAGGAGGTTTAGTTTAGTGGTGGGATAAGCTCCAAAGAAGTGGCAACTCAAATTCAGCACTATTATGGTTGAATAGGTAGTGATCAAAACCAGACTTTTAAAAACTCTGTGCCTGGCTGAATCAATCTGTCAGTTTTGGTCTTCGCACAACTGTTTGTTTGTTTGTTTGTTTGTTTAAAAACCCTCAGGTTCCTTCCATCCCAAATGTGAAAAAAGCACCTTCTTTTAGAAAACTGATTACAGAATAAACTGGAACAAAATGTTCACCCATTGCTAAATGCCAAATGTAAAGGGACTCATCAGAAATCCTGGAGAGCTGCTACCATTAGAGCAGACAATGTTAAATTAGGTAATCCAAAGATCTGATCTGGTACAGAGCAGACTTCTAATGTCCAGATATGGGGCCTTACAAAGAACACAGAGAAAAGAGTCCTGACACAACGCAGGGCAGTTTCCCACTTTCAGCTATCCCTTTCAGCACTGTATAGCTCTTGTCCACACAGCCTGACAGCAGCATTCATGCTTGTTCACCTCCTTGAATCCCTGCTGGATCTCAAAGCCATTGGTTTCAGCATGAAAGACCCAGCAGTGCTATAAAAAAGAAGGTACAAAGAGCAATGGTGGCAGGGCCATAGATGGAGTGGAGGTGAGGCCTTTAGGAGAGACTCAGAGTAGGACATTCATACTTTACAGCATTTAGACACTTGCAGGTATGTTATAATTGTTTCTTGAGCATCCAGCCCCCCCCCCTTTTAAAAAAATCAAACATATGTCCTTTCCTCTATTCACAAATATTCTCCTTTCTCTCTTCTCTTTGTCCCACCAGATACCTCATGCTGTGCCACTTTACTTGCATAGCAAGGAGTTTGGCCTCTATCACATTGTAAGCAGCATGATACATGTTTCCTCTGAAAGTAAAGTTCAAAGTCACTCAGTTGCCTAAAAAGCTGAAAGGAGGGTAGCAGCCATGGTGAAGGAGAAGTGCATCACTTTCCATTCGAAGTAAAAAAAAGGGCTGAGAAATGCTGACACCACATTTTGGAAATGTGAAAGGAATCATAGAATCCTAGAGTTGGAAGAGACCACAAGGGCCATCCAGCCCAACCCCTTGCCATGCAGGAACTCAAAATCAAAGCATCCCCGACAGATGGCCATCCAGCCTCTGTTTAAAGAAAGGACTGCATTTTCCTCTGTGCTGCTTTAATATGATAATGGGACTCATTCCCCTCCCTTATTTGCACAAGTGCTGTTTAGTATTTCCCAAGAAAGATCATGAGACAAAATGCATTGCATCTGAACACAAGAAAAGGAACCTAAGGTGGAGGATGGGAAACCAAATCTCGATGAAGTCCTGGACAAAGTGGGAGGAAAAAATCCTCTTTAATGCTTCTCCTTTAGCTTGCTCACAAAAGAGAACTTCACAGAGGTTTTGGATTCCTCTCTGGCACACACTGCCTGCTCAAATGAACTGACAGACAGTATAAATGGCATTTGGATTAGGAGCACAGTCTGCAGCTGGTGCACAGTGTATTTTGAAAAATGTTTGATACTGCCTGCACAGCTTGTCCATTCAAGAAAACTGGCAAAAACCCTGATCTTCTGGAGGAGGAAAGTCTTCAAGGAAGCAAGATCACTGATGCATGGAATGGGTGATCACCTTCCTCTTAGCTTCCTCCTAGCAAAGCTGGCATCACTGTACAATGAGAGCAGAGCTGTTGTTTCTAAAGACTGTGGCTCCTGAGAGAGAGGAAAAGAATGAAGAGGCTGGGGCCATGTATGTAGTTCCCAATCCAGACTTCTGTGAGTTTGTAAGGTTCCACACAGAATGTGTAAAAAACTTGTAGAGAGACTGCTACACAAGACTGAAACAACAGATGTGAAAAATGTAGCTCAACCAAGTGATTCCCCCCATGTTATTCAGCATGTAAAACATGTATACAGTTTGTGGTGACCCAGTGAAGTCCAGAAAATGCAAGGTCAAGTTCAAACAAAAATACTAACTCACCAACCACACTCTGCTCCCCAAACATCTTTTGTTTAAGTATAGTGATCTTGAGGTCAGAGATTGAGTATGTTATCATTTATTATGCTTAGCTGCATGAAGTCTGTCTCTAATACTCCCATTTGTCCTAACTAAAGAAAAAAAACGGCTTTCCTGTTTCAACAAAGACTGTTGCCAGTTAGGATAGCATCTAATAGTTTGAGTGGACTGATATTCTATCAGTGTCTAGCAGAACACAAGGGATCTATGGAAGTGTGTGTGTGAGAGAGAGAGAGAGAGAGAGAGAGGCTGGGGGAGAGAAAGAAAGGAATGCAATGCTAAAGTTTCTTTTTCATGATATCTTTTGGCATCTTATTACTGATAATAGTGAAAATCCCCACCAGTAATAACTCCACAATGATTAAAATGTTGCTTACTGTGCAAGATGATAAAAAAAGAAATTACCAAAAATCACATCTACACACAGTCCATCAATCACTAAAAATGGCTGAAAGGAGCCACAGAACAAGCTATGAACAATGTTAGCCAGCCAACACAGAAGAAGTGCAAAGAAATACACAGGCAAAAAGTAATACCATATTTTCCAGCGTTTAAGCTGACTTTTAAACCCAGGAAAATCTGGATTAAAGTCGGGAGTCATCTTATACGCTGGGTATAAAGATGAGGAGGAGGACAGAGGCAAGAGGAGGGAAGAAGCCTGGCAAGAGGAGGAGGACATGGAGGACAAGGAGGACAGGAGTGGTGAGGCAGGAAGAATCCAGGCAAGAGCACGTGGAGGACAAGGAGGATGGGGGTGGCAAGGCAGGAAGAAGCCAGGAGAGAAGAGGGAAGAAGCCAGGAGCGAGGCGGGAGGAGGAGGAAGAGAATTCTAACGCAATCCTCTCCTGAGGTTTTCTTGGCAAGACTGGTTCAGAGGAGGTTTGCCATTGCCTTCCCCTGAGGCTGAGAGTGTGTGGCTTCTCCAAGTTCATGGCAGAGTGGGGAATCAAACCCAGATCTCCAGAGTGGTAGTCCAACACTCAAACCACTACACCATGCTGGCTCCTATTCCCACATACTACCTATGAAAGAATTGCAGACTTTTTTGTTGTTCTTGTGTGTCTTCAAGTCCTTCCCCACTTATGGCGACCCTAAGGCAACCTTATCATGGGGCTTTCTTGGCATGTTTCTTCAAATGGGGGTTGCCATTACTATCCTTTGAGGCTGAGAGTATGTGACATGCCCAGGGTCACTTACTTGGCCACAAATTGTACATACCCCAGAATGCATCACTTAGTATATTGGCAGTCCTTCCCCCCAACAACACTTTCTCATTTCCCCCCAACCATCTCATAGCTGGGAGATGGAAATAATTTTTAAAGCAGCATTTAAATCTGGACTATTTTTTAAAAAGTAAGGTCCAAAACACACTGCAGAAATAAATGCTAGGGAACATGGGAGCTGTAGTTTATTGTGTTTATAAGTGACAGTTTTCCTGCTAAGTACCTGCATGTCATAAGCATTTGAATTAAAATTACCATATTGAAATCAAATCTGATGTTTTAAAAAAAATTATTTGGTGTGCGTTGGAAGAGGGGTCATCTTATACGGCGAGTATATCCCAAACTCTATATTTTAACTGGAAAAGTTGGGGGTCGTCTTATATGCCCTGTCGTCTTATACGCCAGAAAATACGGTAACTATTAGGAGATATCAGTGTGTTGCAACTTCATAGCTGCCTTTCCAAAGAAAGAGCTAAAAGGCACCTCACCAAAGACTTCTCATTGATGTGACACAGTTATCAGAATAATTAACTGTAATATATCTTAAGAGTTAACACATTTAAATAAAATTTGCACATTCAGATTGGGGGATGTTTATTAGAAGGGTAATCTGTCTGGCCAAGCACTGTCACAGAGCATGATGCTCTTCCTACCACTTTCCCCAGGTTTATTTCCAGTGAAAAAGTAATTTGTGGGAAGAAATACTCTTCTAGGGAATGAAATGCTCTCAAAGTTCTCTGCAGAATTGATAGTTCCAATGGAAATGGCTTCTCAAGAGTCTTCAAGTGGAAACTGCATTCAATCCAAGTTGGCTTGAAAATAATTGACCAATACTCACAATTTTATTTTACTTGACCAGAGGAGAGTAGGGGATGATTAGGCAAATACAGAGACACAACACTGAAGTGATAGAAAAGAAAAGAAAAGAAAAGAAAAAGGAACAAAACAAAGGGAGAAGTGGGAAAATGCTTCCAAGTATTCTGAGAGAAGGGCAGTTGTGTTGCAGTAATATCATTCCCTGTTTACTAGAAGATGTGCTTGTAGCTCATGGTAGTAAGCAGGAATATAGTAGGCACTTTTCCCCCACTGCTGCCAACACTCCCTTCTCATTCTGTGACATTTCATGGGCTCTTGGAGAGCATGGGAAAATCAACCAGTCTAGTGGCATTAGGACAGTTGGTGGGCTCCAGGGAGGCCAGCCATATGCCAGTCTGCCCTCTGTCTATTTAAGCAACTATCTATCACTTCTCTCTTGGGTTCACTTGGGAGCTTCATTCCCATCCTTCCTCCCTTAATATTAATGTATTGGATGTTTAAATTACCGTATATTCATTAGCTGTAATATTCATCACAAATTACAATTGCCTTAGCATGGATGCAGATTCAATTTGATTTAGAAGGGGACCACTGGACCTTGCTGAGAGGCAAGCTTAAGGGACGTTGGGGGAACAGGAAATTGAAACATACCGAGCTTACGGGAAAATGACTTTGCCTCTCTTCCAGGTGGCAGGGGGACTACTCAATGGTTTTCGCTCATATAGATTCCCTTGACTATCATTCTACAGTTGCTAAACAGGTGAGTTTGACTTAATGCTCTACATTGATCTGAAGATAAGTCAACAAAGATCACTCCAAACCCATGCTTGGGTCAAGCCTCTTCCACTGTAACCAATTAAATTGTGGCCACATCTTGCCAACAAATGTGGTTTCTTTAATGGGGATCAAATGGAACCTTGCTTGCTGTTGAATCCACAATAACAATGAAGAGTCTCTACCCAGGGATGGAAGTGGGCTGGTCTCACAAGAATGAATGGCAAATAATGCAGGTCTTTCAGGTGCTTCTAAGTATATGACTCTAGATGACAGGTGGGGCGAATCCAAAATGTTTTGGATAGCATTGTATCACTGGACATGTTGGATGGGGCTGATGGTAATCATCATGAAAACAAGGAGGGGAAAGATTGTCCAACACTTTGTAACTACAGTGGACCCTTCCCATCTGTGGGGATTAAAAACATAGATAGTTGCACCACATATCATTCAATGGCAGCAATTTGTACATGGACACATCAGTACATCCACATGCATTAAACTATTGAGAACTTGTGTCTTTGGCTGCATCCACACAGCAGAAATAATCCAGTTTGACACCACTTTAACAGTCATGGTTCAAAGCTAAGGAACTCTGGGAACTGTAGTTTTGTGAAACATTTAGCCTTTTCTGCCAGAGAGGTCTAGCACCAGAATAAACTGAATTCTCAGAATTTTATTCCATTGAGCCATGCCTTTAAAATGATGTCAGACTAGATTATTTTTGCAGTATGGATGCAGGTTTAAAAGATCACTTGGATACAGTTAGTCCTCCATATCCACAGATTCTGTATCCATGGATTCAGTCATCCAGAGCTTGAAAATATTAAAATATTTATTATATCAAAAAGCAAACCTTGGTTTTGCGATTTTATATAAAAGACACCATTTTACTACCCCGCTGTTCACAGTGGGACTTGAGCATCCACAGATTTTGGTATCCACAAGGGTCCTAGAACCAAACCCCAGTGGATACTAAGACCCCATATATTATGTTCTTTCCCACCCACCCCTTTCAGATACAAATGAGTGCTTCACAGAAAACTGCAGTTACTTTTTGGCTAAGAGAAGTGACAATAATAATTTTCTTAATCCAACCACATTAAATGTTGTTGTTTTTCTGCATTTGTTAGAGAGATTGTTCTTCAACCTTACTTTTGTATGTTAATTGATGCATTGGTTCCCCCCCCCCCTTTTAGGTTTGTTGACCAGATCAATAAAATGAATTGAAGATAATGTATGAAAAGGGCTACAGTGTTCTGCAGAGCTCAAAATAACACCAAGCCTGCAGAAATTGTATGCATTATAAACCAGTCCTTAAAATTAGTTTCATTCCATTTACTAAAGATAAAAGGCATATGCAAAAAGGAACCTAATGTTTTGCTTTCAGCACAACAAAGACTATAAAGAATACAATGCATTCTATCCTTGGAAGAGAACACATAATATGGCAATTACGTGGCAGGTTTTATCACCATGGCAGCCACAAAATGAACCAACACAATTTCTGAAAACAGTCTTAACTCACACTAAATATTTTTGTTACCAACTGCTATTTTATAAAGCTCTCAATTGTACATCAAATAATGCTGCTAACAGTATAACAGGATGTCAGCAGTTTTGCATTAAGTAAGCACAGCTTTCCTTTGTTTGTGAAAAGTGTGAGTGGTTTAGTTCAAGCAACATACTTGGAAACCGATGTGGGTACCAATGTAGGGTACTAACATTTTGGGAGAAGATGCCACTAAATCTAGCTAAACCATTTCTATTATTTGATTGGCCAGATTTGCCTCTCTAATTTTGAAGTAAGCAAGGGAGAACATGTTTCTGGTCTTTAGAAAAATTCTCTGGCTGACTACTTTACCCACACTAGTCATTTTTAGCCATAGGTGTAGAGAGGAAGAAATAGTTATAAAACACCTCTTTTTTATCTCCTGGAGACTGTTTTTACCACAGACAGTGTGCTATTTATAAGTCAAAGGTTTTTAATTATAGTGTATTGCTGTTTTAGCCCCATCACTTTAGAATCCAAGAGACCCCACATGTTATCAAAGACATCAACTCCCACAACTCTGGCATGGGAGAGGGATGTTTCTAATGTCAAATTAAAGAAGGATGTTATTGTGGGAGTCTATTACAGACCCCCAAGTCAGACTGAGGAATTGAATGATGCCTTTCTAGAACAGATGACCACACACTCAGAAAGGAGAGATGTAGTAGTGATGGGTGACTTCAACTATCCTGATATTTGCTGGAAGTCAAACTCAGACAATACTTCAATTTCATTGTCCAAAAGGTGGAAGAGGCAACAAGGGAATCAGCTATTTTAGATCTGATCCTAACCAACAGGGATGACCTGGTAAATGGGATGCAAGTGGTGGGATCCTTAGGTGGGAGTGATCATGTGCTCCTGGAGTTTCTTATACAGTGGAAAGGAGAAGCTAGGCATAGTCAAACACTCATTCTAGAATATAGGAGAGCTGATTTCAACAAACACAGGGAAACATTGGGAGTGATCCCATGGTCAGGAATACTAAAGGAGAAGGGAGTTCAGGATGGATGGGAGTTTCTCAAAAGGGAGATACTGAAGGCACAATCTCAAACTGTTCCAATGAGAAGGAAAAATGGGAGATGTCTCAAGAAACTGGGTTGGATGACAAAAGAAATTTCAACTGAACTAAGTTTTAAATGGGAGATATATAAGAAATGGAAAAGGGATGAAATCACTAAAGAGGAATTCAAACAAATAGCTAGCACATGTAGGGGTAAAGTCATGAAAGCCAAAGCCCAGAATGAGCTCATGCTTGCTAGAGGGGTTAAGGACAATAAGAAGGGTAAATGTCCGTAGCAAAAGAAAGAAGAAGGAAATAGTAGGGGCACTGTACAGAGAAGATAGAGAAATTCTAACAGGGGACAGAGAAAAGGCAGAACTACTCAACACCTTCTTTGCCTTAGTCTTCTCACAAAAGGAAAAGGAAAATGGAGCAGAGGACACAATAGGGAAATGCAGCACAGAATAAGTAAAGAGGAAGTACAGGAATACCTGGTTAACCTAAATGAATTTAAGTCTCTAGGACCAGATGAACTACATCCAAGGATACTAAAAGAACTGGCAAATGTAATCTCAGAGCCACTGGCAATAATCTTTGAGAACTCCTGGAGAACAGGAGAAATCCCAGCAGACTTGAGAAGGACCAACATGGGTTTCTCAAAAACAAGTCATGCCAGACTAATCTGATCTCTCTTTTATTCTGCTTTGGTCAGGCCCTACCTGGAATACTGTGTCCAGTTCTGGGCACCACAATTCAAAAAGTATGTTGAAAAACAGGAGTGTGTCCAGAGGAGGGTGACTAAAATGGTGAAGGGACTGGAAACCATGCCCTACGAGGAACGAGTTAGGGAACTGGGTATGTTTAGCCAGGAGAAGAGATGGTTAAGAGGGGATATGATAGCCCTCTTTAAATATTTGAAGAGATGTCATGTTGAGGAGGGCGCTAGCTTGTTTTCTGCTGCTCCAGAGAATAGAACTCGGAACAACGGATGCAAGATACAGGAAAAGAGATTCCACCTCAACATTAGGAGGAACTTCCTGACAGAGCTGTTCAACAGTGGAACACACTCCCTTGGAGGGTGGTTGAGTCTCCTTCTTTGGAGGTCTTTAAACAGAAGTTGGATGGACATCTGTTGGGGATGGTTTGATTTTGAGTTCCTGCATGGCAGGGGGTTGGATTGGATGGCCTTTGTGGTCTCTTCCAACTCTATGATTATATGATTCTATGAAATATGAGGATATACAACTGAACACTAAAGTTATATTTGTCCAATCTATTGTATTCCCCTTTACTATGTATGGATCTGAGAGCTGGACAGTGAAGAAAGTGGATAAGATGAAAATCAGTTCATTTGAGATGTGGTTGTGAAGAAGCATGCTAAAAATACTGTGGACAGCCAAAAAGAACAACAAATGGGTCCAAGAACAGATCAAATCCAAACTCTCCCTGGGAGCTAAGATGACTAAACTGAGGCTGTTGTACTTTGGACACATCTAATGAGGCATGACTCATTAGAAATAAAGCAACAAGGCAAGGAAAGGTAGAAAGTGGTAGGAAGAGAGGAAGAGCTCATACCAGATGGCTAGACTTAATCAGGGAGGTTACAGGTCTAAAATTGCAGGATCTGAGCAGGACGGTTGAGAATAAGGAGACGTGAGAGATTATCACACAGCTTTTCCCCCAAGCTTCTCCCGTACTTAGCAATGAATGAGAACGAACTGTGTTTTGCTAAGTACAGGAGAAGTCCTGATTGGGTATGGGCTGCCTCCAATCTGAGCATGGAGCTGTGCAATAGCATCCATTTTTACACATCTCAGCCCATGCCCAGATCAGGAGAAAACAACCAGTGTGATAACCTTGGAGATATCTCATCCACAACAAACCAGAAAAAAATATCTTGGAAGATCATCTGAAAGTCTGGTTTGTTATATACTATGGGAAATTATCATTCAGGTAACTTGTCCCCACAACATTTAGGATTTAAAAGTTAATAGCAACACTTTGAACTGGGCCAGGAAAAGGACTACAAGCCACTGCAGTTCACAAAGCACTGGTAAACAGTGAATGCACAGAAAGTTCATTCCGTGGTACACTTACCTACAAGTATAAGGCCTTTAGAATAACTGAACTATCATCACTGAATCTTCCTCAAAGAAGTGCATCAACCCAGCATTCTGTTTACTTTCAAAGAGACTATAAACAATATTCTTATTTAACAGTCTCCTCTGGGAGTCAAGAGACTATGGTGTATCTGTTGGATAAGGATGGGTGAATCAGATTACTTCTGGTCCACCGCACATCTACATGAGTGCTTACCCAAGCCAGTTTCTGCATTAATCTTCAGATTATTTTTAATTGCATAAAAATTCATGTACAAGTGTATATTTGTATAAATATTTTCCAATGTCTTTTCTTTCAAAATACAGAGTGATTCAAAAAGAATGGTGCAGAAGTAAAGGTGTTCTTGTTCAGTTTTGCACAATGCTTTTTATATAAATATTTTATTAATAAATAAATAAACGATTAACTAACAATAATAACATTGGTGAAACTACATTCATATATTAAAAAAAGAAAAAAAGACAATAAAAAGAAAAAAGAAAAAACTGATACAAGGCAGCATTACTCCAGCTACCCACCATCAGTGTTAAACATACATTTTATAAAAACAAAAAAGCTCTTAGTCTTCTAACCCATATAATTTACAATTGATTACATCTTTCATTGTTTTCATACCTCACTATATCAACACCTAACCATTTATACTCAGGTTCATTGCCCATATTAACAATTACAAAGCAAATAAACGATATTTACATATTGAATCCTGAAATAGCCACACCCCCTCTCAACTTCTTTATATACTCAATAAAAGTGTCCAGAGTTCCACAAATTCCTTTAAATCTCTTCCTCAAACAAAATTGGTCAATTTCGCTAGTTCCACCAGATCCATTATTTTGTACATCCATTCCGAAATATTTGGGTTCTCTTCTATTTTCCAATTTCTTGCAAAGACAAGTCTTGCTGCTATAACCATAAAAGATATTAATGTTTTATATCTTCTTTCAGACACATTTTCATAATCAATCATATTTGTTGTTAACTGCCCTCAAGTCAATCTTGACTCATAGAGATCCTTGGATGAGACATCTCCAAGACCCTATCTCCTCCACTGCTCTGCTTAAATCCTGCAACCCCTTAATACCCGTGACCTCCTTAATAGAGTCCATCCATCTAGCACAGGGGTCGGCAACCTACGGCCCGCGGGCCGGGTCCAGCCCCCCGAGACCTTTGGACCAGCCCCCACCGCCCCCTGCCACTGCCGCGTGCGCTGCCGCTGCGCAGCCACCATGCATGTTGCAGCCGCCATTTTGTTTTTCAAAATGGCAGCCGTGACTCGTTTGCACATGCACAGTACTCCTGCGCATGCGTGAACGAGCCACAGCCACCATTTTGAAAAACAAAACGGCAGCCATGATGCACACGGCGGCGGCGGTGGCAGCACACAGCGGTGGCGGGGGTTGTCATCATCAGGGATCGTCGGGGGCTGCGCAAGCATGTGTGAGCGCACGTACCGCCATTTCCCCCCCCTCGTCCCGCAGAAGATCTGGAGGCCAGCGGACCGGCCCCAGGTAAGAAAAACTTGCCGAGCCCTGATCTAGCATGTGGCCTTCTTCTCTTCCTACTTCCCTCCACCTTGCCCAAGCATTATTGTCTTTTCCAAAGAGTTCTCTCTTCTCATGATGTGTCCAAAGTACGGTAGTCCCAGTTTGGCCATCTTGGCTTCCAGTTTGATCTGCTCTAAAACCCACTTGTTTGTCCTTTTGGCTGTCCATGGGATCCTGAGAACTCTTCTCCACCACCACATATTAAATGAATTGATTTTCTTCCTATCATCTTTCTTAACTGTCCAGCTCTCACATCCATATATGATGATAGGGAATACAATGGCTCCTATGAGTCTAGCTTTTGTGCTGAGTTGTATATCTTTGCATTTTAGAATCTTTTCTAGTTCTTTCATGGCCACCCTCCCCATTCTTAATCTTCTTCTGATTTCCTGACTGCAGTCCCCATTTCCATCAATATTTGATCCCAGGTATGGGAATATTTTTACTATTTCTATTCTTCATGGTAGGATGAACTTGTGAAGGTCCTTAGTGGTCATTATTTTTGTTTTCTTTATATTCAGCATTAAGCCTGCCTTAATATAAAGTTATACCCAAAATCAATTTTTGCCTATAATTTAATTTAAAAAGCCCGATTCAAGTTATCAAATGCTTTTTCTGTGTCTATAAATATTAATGCCCACTTAATCTCATTATGGCGATTTAAGTATCCCCTATATATAGTAACTGAAAATAATTATGCTTTTCTTCAATTCTTTGCCTTTTTATTACTTTTTCTCCATCTAAAATTTCTAATATCATTCTTTTGGCTCTCTCTTTCTTTAATTTATAAGTTAAATATCTTCCTGGCTTATTAGCAAATTGAAAGGGTTTTTTTTTTGTCTTACATAGTCTAATTTCTTTTTCATCTCATCTGCTAACAACATCGATACCTGACTTTGTAATGTCTTAATTTGACTCAAAACTTTTTTTTTCTTATCTTCTACTTTTCCCAGTCCTTCTTCTTTTACACTTATCTCATTTAGAATTTTATTTAATTTCTCTTGTCTTAATTTTTTCCACTCAATATTTTTTGGGAATAAAGTTACCTCGAATCACAGCCTTACCTGCATCCCACATTTTTCTATTTTCAATCTCTTTATTTATATTTAAATCAAAGTATTCCTTTAGTTTCTCCTTAAGTTGTTAAATAGCCTCTTCTCTTTGTAATAGTAATTCATTTATTCTCCTTCTAAAACTTTTGTTCTGCCTTTTAAGTGGTGTTATAACTGGACTGTGGTCTGATAGAGCTTTTGGTAATATCTCAACTTTTCATATTAATCTTCCCAGATTTTTAGATATTCATATCATGTCAAATCTTGACCAGGACTTGTTGGCTTCTGAAAAAAAAGTAAACCCCTTATTTTTTCCTTCCTTTAATCTCCAGACATCAATCAACTGTAGCTCGTATGTAAGGTCAAAAAATTATTTTGTCAATTTTACTTTTTTATATATATATATATATATATATATATATATATATATATAACCTTCTCAGATTTCCTGAGTTAGTGGGTCAATCACACAATGAAAATCCCCCAATATACACCAACTATCATAGTCAAATTTGATTATTTTTTCTTTCACCTCTTTAAAGAATGAGGGTTTTTTTTGTTTACTCGTGCACATATGCCTCCAATTAACATTTTAAAAATCATTTAGATCTATTTCTACCCCAACAAATCTTCCTTTGTTATCTGAGATAATTAGTCTTGGGGAATGACTCGCCCTGACATATAAGACTACCTCATTTCTTTTCTTAGGGCCCAATGATATAAATTCTTCTCCTAATCAGTACATTTCCATGTTTTATCCATTACGTATTTCCTGTAAACATATCACATCTGCAGTCAATTTTTTCACTTATTTAAATATTATAATCCTTTTTTACTCGAATTAGTACCCTTCATATTCCATGTCACCACTTTACAACCCATCTTCTTTAATAAAACCCCTAACCATTTCCGAGTTTTTCTTGTACCTTAGTCTTACTTACTTACTTAGTAAGTCCAACAAATTGTTTTCTGATGGCTTCTCTTCAATTTCATCCTTACTTCCTCTCCTACATCCATCTTTCTTCTGTTTTTCCCCCCTTATTTTGTTGAGCTTATTCTTCTTTGGGCCTCGGCAGACGACTAATAGAGTCGTCTTGGAGGCTTGGAAGAGGAGGGGCAGCCGCACGAGCGGCGCCCCTTCCTCTCCCTGAGGTCGCTCTCGGAGTCGCCGGCCCTCCGCATGGCCGGCGCTCCGGGGATGACCTCACGCCGCGGCGACCGGACGCGCCGCGGCGGAAAAGACAGCGAAAGTGCGCCCGCCGCTTTTAGTGCGCACTTTCGCTGTCTTGAGGAAGGAGCGCTGATTTAGCGCTCCTTCCAGGGACGCCGCCGGTGCGCCAAGGTGCGGAGGCTGCGGCCCTGCGGCGCGCCGGCCCAGGGCGTCCTGGACGCCCTCGTCTGCTTCCCCCCTTTGTCTTCCTCTGAATCCTCATGATGATCTAAATGCTCTCTGAAAGTTTTTAATTTTTTTTCCAGAAGGAAGCCCCTTGCTTTTTCTACTGAGTTGATTTTGCATCTTTGTTCTTTGAAACTGAAGTTCATTCCTTTTAGCTTATCCCAATAAAAGAGCATCTTTTCCCTTTTCAGTTTCTCCACCTTTTTCTCAACAATCTTGATGGAATTTCTTTTAACATTGTTACTATTTTCTCATCAATCTCTATACCTGTGTGATTACGCACCTCAACAATACAGTCCTTAGTACTTCTTTTAACACATTGGATGATATCTCTTGGCAACGCTCTTCTTTTTGCTACCACGAAGCTCACCCTGTACATCTTGTCTATCTCTCTGTCCACTTTATTCTCCTCCCATTCTAGACTGTCTGCCAATCCTTTGATTATATTCATTCTGATGTTTTCCTTTGGTTGCTCCATGACTCCTCTCAATCTTATCCAAGACTCTTTCTCCCTTTGTTCTGCTAATGCCAATCTGTTCATTTGTCTTTCCAATTCTGATTTAACTCTTAATTCTATTTCTAAAGTATTTCCTCCTTATTTCCTTTAACTTCTTTTTCCACACCTACTAATATGTTTTGCATTGTGTTAAATTTACAGTTCAGATCATCCAGCCTGATAGTAGTGTCTTTCCTGAATTCTCTAATTTTTTTTCATAAATTTTAACATATACCATGGAATCTGTTCTTCAATTGAAGCCCTGCTATGTTAAGAAGCTTGAGTTCTCCCTCTTGATTTTATTCCTTTTGCCATTTTTTCAGCTCTTTCCTTCTTTCACTCTCCTTCCTCTTCTCTCTCCCTCTTTCCTTTATTGTTCCCTTCCTTTCTCTATTGTCGTATCCCTCATTTTCTTTGCTCCTGTCTTATTTCTTTCCCACTCTTCTTCTGTCCTATTCCTTTACTTCTCAGTCATCTCTTTCTTCCTTCCTGCAGCATATTTTCAATCCTTCCCAGCTCTACTTCTTTCTGCTTTCATATTTCAGGTATTCCTTTCTATATCCTTCTTGGAAACTTTTACTTCCGCAATTCCATTGTTCTACTATATCCTTTTCTTTTCTTCCTCTACCTTTCCTCCTCCCTCCCTCCCTCCCTCCCTCCCTCTGTCTTCTTTCTTCCTTGTCCTTCTCTTCCTCTTCTCTTCCTCCTCACTTCTTCTTCTTCAGCCTTTCATCTCCACTTCTTTATCTTTTTACCTCTTTCCTTTTTTCCACCTCCACCTATCACTTTCCACTCTAGTTTTTTCTTCAAATGGCTTTTTCTCCTCTTTGCTTTACATGCTTTTTCAAACCTTCAGTTACTTTCTCTTTACAGCTCTCTACTATTTTCTCCAACCTTCTCCTTCACTCCCCCTGTTTTATACTTCAGCCTTTTCAAACCATCTATTATTTTCTCCAACCTTCTCCTTACACTCCTCACTCTCCACTTCTTTAGCCTATCCTTTAACTTGTCCCTATCTGTTCTTTCAACTAAAATCTTCATCTTTTAGTTTAGTGTTCTTTCTTCCCTCTTCTTTATTAATAGAAGTATGGACAGAACAATAGCAATAAGGGGCCTTCAGAGAAACCACACAGAATACTACTTCCAAAGTTTAAGAGGAGAAAAAGAAAAAGAGAAAAAAAATCCTCTAATAACTCTTACTATAATAAATAGAAATAGAAAAATGAACAAACAAACAAAAACAACAATTCCAGTGGAAGACAAACAACAAAAAGGGTAGGGAGAAAAAAGAGACCCTTTAATTCAAAATATAAAAATAATAATGAAACTGCACAAAAAAGGAATTTATAATGAAGAGCCAATGCAAAAAAGCAACTATTAGAATAATACATTTTTAAAAAGAGAAAAAAAAGAGAAAAAATAGGCTACCAAATGCCAAAACTACACAAAAGTGGAAAAATAATAAAAAGATGCAGTCAAAATATAAAGTGGGTAAAAAGAAGGTAGAGAGAAGTACCATCACCCCCAACCACCCCCCACAAAAGCTAACTCAAAAACACAGGATCTTACAGCTCCATCAACTCTTCCAGTAGTTGCTTGCATTTTCAAGGTCAGAGAACTATGCCACAGAACTTACTCTAGTCAAAACAGAAAAAGGGAAAGAAAGAAAGAAAGAAAGAAAGAAAGAAAGAAAGAAAAACTGATCCAAAGGCATCCAAGTACAATATAGTTCTAATGAAAAAAACAAAACAAAACAAAAACAAGTCAAAGTAACTAAATTTTTTTATAAAGCTCCCAAGATTCAACACACTGAAAAAGCAAGAAAAGGAAAAAAAAAAATCTGGCGAAAAGCTTAATTTTATACCTCCACGATTCACTCAGTCTTTATCCCTTTCTCACAACAACCAATCTTAACAACCCATCTTCGTCTTCTTTTTTTATTATATTTTCCAGTCTTCTCTTCTCAAAAATAGAATCCATACAAATTAAACCAACTTTCTCTTTCTATCCTGAGGGGACTCAAACATTTCTTCCTCTGCCTCTAAATAGGCTTTTTTGCAATCCGAGGACACCACACTGTATTTATATGGGGTTTCTGTTCAATTGAACTTACTTTCTTTTTCAACTCTCCAGGTGATCTGGAGGTCTGTGGGCTAGGTGGAGGAGGGAGGAATTCCCTTCTCATCCCTCCATGGCAGCTGTTTATTGCTCTGCCTCCCTGCAATTACTGCAACTGCCTCTCTCCCTTCTTTTGCAGCTAAATCGTGTGGTTGGGGCAGATAAGCAGTTATTTATTTTGTCCCTCTACCTGGGGCATAATCTACAGATATAGATTTTATCAGGAGCCTTGTCTGCCTTGAGGTTAGACCGGCTGGAGTCAGAGCCCTGACTCCCGCTGTCTTCACCCACTCTGCTCCAGTCCAAAAGTCTGCACCATTTTGAATCACCCTGTATATATAATTAAAATGGACTTTATAGAATTCCAGAAACCATGGAAGAACATTTGGAAAGTGTGAACCTTGATGGAAAACTAAGACAAAACATATCAATTGATACAAGAATGTGCAGATTGAAACTTTCAAAAACTGTTAGATCATATATGCTGAGACTGTTGCTACTGATTTTCTTCTCTGTATGGTGGATAGTATATCTTCCACCCCATTTTTTTCCCCTTTGGATGGATGGTGGTGAGAATGCTATCACTATAGCCTTTACTGTTGCTTTTAACGCAAGCTGCCATTGAGAGCTGGGTGTGCCATTTAGCAGGTACAGATTTAAATTTAAACAAACAAATGTGATTGCACCAATACTTTAGCAAATACACATTTTATTTATTCTCTCTGATTCTTGCTTTTTGCCCTCATAATATGGGGTTTTCATGCATCAAGGCAGAATATGGCATATGAATACATTGGATGTCTTCTGTTCAGCTTTCCTCTTCTCCAATGGATTGATTTTCATGCCACTATATTTGCATCCTTGCTTTCTCCCTGCTTTAAGCCTACTGAAAGGGAAGTATGACAAATTATAGGTGCACTCTCTTTCTTTACAGTCTCGGTGTGCAAGGTGTTCCAATTTTACATTAAAATAATTACAACCCCATGAAAATTGCTGGCATGCTGGCACTTATTACACATAATTTGGGGCCCTACAATGGGCAAAGGTAATTTTGGTTCTATTTCAGAAATATCTCTAGGCATGTGATAACATTTGACTACTAAATAATTCTCCAGATATTCCATAAAATGTCTTTTACGGGGGGGGGGGGGGGGAACAGAGCTGGTAGGCTATATTAATTTGGTTGCTTTTGTCATATCCCCAGTGACTACAGAAAAGCCAATTACAGGAAAAACCACTCCACCAATTTAGGTACAATTTGTCACATTCATTTTGTATCTAAAAGGTTTCTGGTTACTGGTTTTTGTTTTGTTGTTGTTGTTGTTGTTGACAAAGGATAGCCTAGTATTGTGGACAGTACATTTTGCATAAAACACCACACCCACAGTGAGCTGATTTGATATATGAATAAAGAGCATTCTTGAAATTCAATACTGCCAGTTCCAAATTTATGAGAACATATTACTGTTATATGCAGAGTTACAGAAATGTACAAATCATCCCACAGAGCCTAGCTAAAGCCTTTCTCTCTCTCTCTTTTTTAGAGGAACGTGGAGTTTCAAAGGCACATTGTTGGATATATTCCAAGTAAACTGCAAAAACAACAACACACAAACAAAAATCCCAGTGTATGTTAAGGGGATTTGTCATGGATGCTTTTTTATATTTCATAATAGACACATAAGCATTCTAGGTGAATAAACAGATGTAATATGAAACTTGGATGGGAATAATATCACTCAATGTACAAGCACAATGTTTTTTGGTGTTGAGATTATCTGTTGTTGCTTGTATTATTTGCTTATTACATTTACATCCTATTAATCCTTGTGGCATGTGGTAACAATAACATTATTGTAAATGAGTAAGTAAAATGTGTCTAGATGATGCTACTGTTAGGTGGATGTGTAATTAGTTGACTGACTGAACACGAATACAAAGGATGCTCTCTAGTGGATCCTCTTCATCATGGAGAGACCAGTAGGATGCCACAGGGTTCCATCCTGGGCTCAGTGCTATTCAACATTTACATCAGTGACTTGGATGTTGGAATAGGGGGCATGCTTATAAGATTTGCAGATGAAACCAATTAGGAGGAGTAGTCAATACACCAGAGGACAGGATCAGAATTCAGGATGACTTTAATAGATTAGAGAGCTGGGCCAAAACTAATAGAATGAATTTCAACTGGGAGAAATGTAAGGTACTGCACTTAGGCAGAAAAAATGAAATGCACAGATAGGTGACACCTGGCTTGACAACTATACGTGTGAAAAGGATCTAGAAAGAGATTTAGAACTCAAGCTGAACTTGAGCCAGTGATGTGGTGCAGCAGTTAAAAAAAACTAATGTGATTCTAGGCTGCATCAATAAAGGTAGAGTGTTTAGAGACTGAGAGAAGTAATAGTACCACTCTATTCTGCTTTGGTCAGGCTTCACCTGGAATATTGTGTCCAGTTCTGGGTTCCACAATTCAAAAAGGATGTTGACAAGATGGAACATGTCCAGAGGAGGGTAAGCAAAATGGTGAAAGGTCTGGATACCATGCCATATGAGGAGCAACTTAGGGAGCTGAGTATGCTTAGCCTGAAGAAGAGAAGGCTAATAGGTGAAATGATAGCCAAGTTTAAATATTTGAAGGGATGTCATATTGAAGATGAAGCCAGCTTATTTTCTGGTGCTCCAGAGACTAGGACATAGAGCAATGGATGCAAACTACAAGAAGAGAGATACCACCTAAACATTAGGAAGGCCTTCCTGATGATAAGAACTGTTTGACAATAGAATATGCTGCCTCAGAGTATGGTCGAATCTCCTTCGTTAGAGGTTTTTAAACAGAGGCTGGATGGCCATTTGTCTGGAGCACTTTGTGTACTCCTGCATAGCAGTGTTGGACTGGATGGTCCTTGTGGTTTCTTCCAACTGTGATTCTATAACATGATAAATCATGAAAAAGAAATATTAATAAAATCATTATATAAAAGGGGACAGAACAGATAGTTGCAATTGTATTAAGTCAAATTAAAATTAGGATATATTTCTATATGTTTTCTATATATATTCTATATAGAATATGGAATATTTTCTAATATAGAAAATCTGAATTTTAATTTATATCTTAATACAATTACAACTGTCTGTTCTGTCCTCTTTTATATAATCCATGTTATATATAATCCATTGATCACATTTTGGAACTTTACTTCACATATTGATTGCATGCATAAAGTTTTATTGTCAACCTGTTGACTAGATAAATAATTTGTGCTGAACTATGCTAAATATCAAGCAATAAATGAAATAAAGCACATATTTGAATAGAAAGGTGTGACCACAGGGATTTTCCTGCCAAAGCTCTGAGGCTTTTCTTTTACCCCAGAAACATCCTCTGACCCCTCGGTCCTGACACTTGCTTCACTTTTACCCTTAATACATTTCTCCTAATATGAATTAGGGTTGAGGCCTGCAAGTGTTCTTCTCCTATATATGTTTTACTATGGGTAGCATGTTATCTGTGTTGTTATCTTGTAAATTCATTCAGCTTGTACTCTTGTATAAAACAAGTAAACTTTGACTTTATTTACAAGCAAGATGTTAATATTGTATGTTTTCAAGGATGGTACACAGATCGTATGGTTACAGTTAATGCAGCACTTCATTTGTTACAAATTATTTCTTCTTCAATTCCTTCACTGAATCTCTTTCAATTCTAAACTGTTTCCTGCTTCTGTTAAATTACACACTCTGCTATAACTCCCCTTTGGGAGAAGTATAAATTCTGCTAAGGTCGGGCTGAATCTCAACTGACAAACCACAGAACAAAGCAACTATAAATTGATATGAACTGATCTGTTAACTGACTCATTTGACTCTAAACCAGGGGTAGGCAACCTAAGGCCTGGGGGCCCCCCGCCGCCTGCCATGATGATATTGATTATTGTTGTTATTACTTGTTCTTGTGGTTTTGTTAGCAAAATCTCCACAGGGGGTTGCCATGGCTTTTCTGGGGCTGAGAGGGTGTGCATGCATATTTTTTTAAATTTAATTTTTTTTAAAAAATATTTATTTATTTATTTATTTATTTATTTTGTTGCTTTGGCTCCCCAATTGTCTGAGGGACAGAAACCCGGCCCCCGGCTCAAAAAGATTGCCTACCCCTGCTCTAAACTGACATACTCTCCTCAATTCTCCCTTGCTCCTCCCCTTTTATAGCCACTCTTCTGGAAGACCCCACCTCTGCAGCCAGCCTGAACCTGATTGGCTGTTGGGGAAAACCACTCTGCCTAATAACAAATATTTGAATAGAAAGGTTATCTCACAGCTTCCTAAAGAGGGGTAACCTTGCTAAGCAGCCTCTAAATATAGAATGAAATATTAAGAAATTATTAGTGACACTTTCTACACTAATGTTAAAAAAGAAAAGAACTAAATCATGGCAGTCTGGGTTAGTAAAGATTGAGAAATGAGCACTATCCAAAGATATGTGTAAAAACAGATCTGAAGGTAAAGCTGGACAGTAGCAGCTACATTTTCTTTCCTTACTTTACAGAGGTCCAATCCAGAGCATGTGGGTAACAATAAAATTGATGTTGGAGAGGGTGGGTGGGATTTAACCTTAGCATCCTACTTTGATTCTGACCAACCTCTCTTGCTCTGTTTCAGAAATTGGTGCCTCAGTCATTTTAATTAATTAATCCTACTTTTCTTCCACCATGGAATTGAAGCCATCATACACTATTTTGAAAACACAATACATTTTTAAATTTTTTTTTAAAAAAGCTCTTAATAGAAAAGTTAAAACACAATTAAACTAAATTTTTGTTGGAAAATCACAAGTTAAAAACAGCATTAAAAGATGCTTAAAACATAATGGGAAAAAGAACTCTAAAAACCAAATGTGACCTTAAATAAAAAGGTATCCTTAAATCTGCCAGTGGAAAGACAGCAGAGAGGGGGCTGAAAATCAGTCTTGTGTCCTTAACAAATGTGTATTGGGATGGTGGTGGGACTGAGAGAAAGCTTCCTCTGCTGATCCTAGGGGACATGCAGACCCATACAAGGAGATAGTGTGGACCCAAGCTGTGTGCCTTTAAAGGTCATATCCAGCATTTTAAATGTGCTGGTTGTGATCTTTAAATGAGTGTAATTTGTCCCATGGGGGAAACAAAGGGTCAAAGTCCCCTTTGCCTGACCTATATTGGGTCCTCCTTAGAGTATAGAAAAGTGAACATAGGTATTCTAACTGCATGTTTACCTTTTGTTGTTGTTGTGTCCCTTCAAGTTATTTCTGATTTATGATAACACTAAGGCAAATCTGTTACAGGGTTTTCTGCTCAAGATTTGTTCAGCAGGGTTTAGCTATGGCCTTCCTCTGAGGCTGAGAAAATGTGACTTGCTGAAGCTTACCCAATGGCTTTCAATGGCCAAGCAGGGATTTGAACCCTGGTGTTCAAAGTCCTAGTCTAATAGTTAAATTCTACACCAGACTGACTCTCACATTTTTAGCTTTCTGTCTAATTTTGTCCCCTTTCCTGAAAGCTTGCCTATACAGCCACTTGACTACCACCACTGGATTTTAAATCAAGCTGGAAGCTGTGGAGCAGCAAGAGATTGTCCAAATGTCACTGGTAGTTTGGTTGTTTGTTTGGGATTTGTACATTTATCAAGGACCCCTAATTCCAGAACATAAATAGAACAACCTGTGCTGCCTATCCCAAAACTACCCTCCTTGTAGCCAATGTTTGATATTTTCACTTCATGTACTTCATTTTTAATACAGCCTATTAAATATGGAACATAAGACTCTCTAAGCAGCACGGAATATTCTATGACAGCATTGCTCTCAGCCCCTTGAAAAAGCATCTGCAGAGACTGTTGATGTGAACATTTGGATCCATGCACAGGCTACTTGGAAACTGATTTTATTTATATCAGTGGCACTGAAGCTGATTTTGAAGATCATGTTTGCTGTTCAGTAGTTTCTGAAAATGAAGCCATGTGTGAATTCTGCTTGTGTGAAGTGGCCCTGCCAAGTCCAGGATCCATGCACTGGTGGTGAACCTTCCACAACCTCCATTGGTCATGGTAGGCCAAGAAGTTATCCATATGTTGTGTGTGGCTGTAGGTAAGTCCACACAGGAGATAATCCAGAGTTGGAATCACTGCAATTTTCTGCAACTTGTAGGTCACAATTTTCTACAAAAACAGTTCCCCTCCCCCAACTTTTGATCTCAACTATTGTTGTCATATTATTCAGTTTGATGAATTTCACCTAGATTCTCAGGCTCATTTACCAAAGGCATACAATTGTGTAAAACCAAGATGCACACAGGAAGGAAGGAGGAATACAAATATAAGTTGCAGTACAATTGGAAACAAATTATCTAAACAGAAATGGAAAAATAAAACAAAACAGTGCAATATGATATAAAGCAAACTGACAAATACATATAATCAAGGTATACAAAATTAGAAATACAGTTTTTTATTCCTGTAATTTGTTCTTGGCGCTGAGGAGATGTTGTAACTGTCTCAGGGAAGAGAAGCCTAGATGTCTTGCTAGTCCTTTTTCATCACCTTCCATGACAAATGAATCAAGTGAAAGTCACTACTAAAATATCTTCATCTCTTTATAGCCCAGATTAACTGAATCCCCATGAAGACAATGGGTGTAAATCCTTGACATTTTCATCTTGATATGTGAGAATGAATAATTATAGTAGTTTTTTCCATGCTGCAGCTGTTTCCTCCACAGTTTTGCTCCCAAATCTGAATGACTCAAAATGTTGTGGAGATTATTCTTCAGAGAAAAATGTGCTTTTTGTACATAGAAAACAGAAAATCCATTTTCCATGTATAAAATAGTTTTGTTTTTGTTTTGTTTTTTGCATTAAAAAGTGCACAAAATAATTTCTCTGCAACAATTTCAGAATACTGGGACAAGATTATGCAAATTGTGCAAAATCTGTTATTCTTCCTGACAGGGGTTCCTGACTGTTGGGAAACTCTATTCTCAACCTGTGGATAAATAATTATGCATATTCTTTCCATCTCTACTTAGGAGAGCTCAGGCATGGGGGGGGGAGGCTTATGTTTTGCAGTAACCAGGCTTACAGGTTGCTTACTTCCGTGTTGGAAATAGCTTTACTGAGACAGTGGAGTCATGCAGACGTTCCTAAAAGAGTGGTGTGCAGCTGGCTGCACCGATTCCTATCGTGCCAGGGCCACAGCAACTGTATGCACCTGGCCTCGATCCAGGCTGCCATTGCAATCCTCAGCCCAGACGTCAGGAAGGAGCAGCTTTTTGATGCTCCTTTTTGTGCTGGCTCTTCTGAGTTGGAGCAGGTTCAGTGTGGCTTCCAGCTACATTTTGGGTGTGTGTTATATAAATTCCAGACCCCCAAAACTGCCTGAAGCCAGCGTTTTGGCCTGTCTGCTTTGGGCCACTGAAGTATAAAGGAAATGTTAGCAATGTGATTGGAAATGAAACAAAAAAATAACCTAGATATGTCTATGTCCTTATATGAGCGACACATCCTTACAATTTTCACCAAGGTGATCCAGAATGAGACAGACCACAAGGGTGTATTTGTGTTCCTTTTTTACAACCCATTTAAATTGAGCTAGACCAATTGAAAAAGTGTCACCTTCTTGCAATCTTTCTCTGCAGTCTGGAGAGATAAAGGCACTCCTAGCTAGGGAAGATATCCCTGAAACCTGTTCTATGACCTTGAGGTTTAACTGACCAACCTCTGGCTCCATCCACTTGAGTCAATAACTTGTACTTTATGAATGGCAGACCTTCTCAGCAGATGAGCTTGGGTGTAAGCCAACAGCCTCCCCCCCCCCACAAACTTTTTTACTTTTTAGAAAAACTTCCAAGAAACAGATGTAATCACCACCTATTGGGACTTGCCCAGACCCAAACATTAAATATATATCAATCTTTGCTACATGTCTTCTGTTCCCTGTTTATATTCCATAGTAATGGTGTTTATATTTTTATCTATACCAAACTTTTCTTCTGTTTCTTTTAAGGTAATTACTTTGAAGAATAAATACAGTTGTCCCTCCCCATCCATGGACTTGAGGTCCGCAGTCTCGCTCTTTACAGGGAGGGACAGCTGCCATATCTAAAATGGCCACAGGCGCATGCACCATTATTTTCAATGGTGCTCCAATATTAGCAAACTGCCATTTCTGGGGTGGGGGGGTGGGGGTCCGGAACAGATTGCCCATGAATTGGGAGGGGCAACTGTAAATGTGTAATCTGGAGACACATATTTTTTTGCAGATTCAAGAGCTTATTGCACCTCTAAAATAAACCTTCTTACCTTTTCCAACTTCAATCTTAATTCAGGCAGCATCCAGATACTATCACAGGGATTCTGTCACCAAATCCACTGCCCACATCCAGGGGCGGGTCCCAGGGGTGCTCAGAGTGCCTCTTTTTGAAACTGGGAGTTTTCTGACTTAATAAAATGGCTGTCGGAGCTCCCCTGGGATCTGGCTGGATGCAGGCAGTGGATTTGGCGGCAAAATTCCTGTGATAGTATCTGGATGCTACCCAAATCAAGATTGAATTTGGGAGAGGCAAGAAGGTTTATTTAGTGGTATGATAAGTCCATGAACAGTACTGATTTCTGGTTGGTTTGTAGTTGAGAGGTTTTACTTTCAAAGCACAGGAATTTTCTATCATAGTTCTTGCCCTTTCCATAAACTCTTGTGTATTCTTTAGGGAGAAGAAAGATGTAACCAATTCTCCCCAACTACACTACTCTACTTGTGAAATCTCTGTCTAGAGCTATAATGTTCTGCATCATTACACTTGGGTGACACTTTAAAGTCAAAATTATATGCAATCCTAATCCTTTGTGTGATGTTGTCTTTTGTTGTGATTTAGAAGAAACACATCATGCTTTATAAGTACTACAGATGCTTAAGATTTATCATCACTTTCTTATAAGTTACTTTCAAAGTCTTTAATCCTATACAGAATTTTCACTGCCAGAAAAATATATAGCCCTTGAGGTTTACTTTGTCTGAAAATCACTATCTTTTGGATAATCAAAGTACCTTTGCTGCCACAAAGAGGCCTGTGACCTCACTGGAATGGAGACATATTGGATTGCAAAAGAGGGGTCTCTGTAAGGTGCAAATGGATTTTAAATTTCCTGGACTTGGAAAATCTCCCTATAAGCCACAGAGCCAGAAGGAGGAGGAACCTGCCTGCAATAGATATCCTCCCCATCATATGCCATCTTAACTAAAGACTGAAACAACATGTAGGTATCTGACTAATATCTCTAATTGTTTTTCTCCTGTTTGGTTTGTAACATCTTGCTTGATGAAGAAGCCCATGCATGGTGCTTTGAAAGCTTGCAACAAGTATATTGTGCATTTTGGTTGGCCAATAAGGGTATTAGTGATGGATTTTTGTTTGAATTTGCAGAATCTACTTTATTTTTCATTGTGATTTTAGCTTCTAGTTTCATGGTAGCCATGGACTGGCCCAAGAAATGTCAGTGCAATTTAAAACTAGTTCCAAATTCTAATGGGAGTTTTCCAGTATACAAAGAGTCAAAGCATTGCCTAATTAGATACAAGAAAGCAGGTTTCCATTTAGAACTAGTAGAAAAGATGTTACATTTTGCTTTGAAGTGACTAAATAAAATCAGAACATACCTTTATTTCATATATTCTTAATATGGTGTTTGTTACTGATATTTCATCTGATTTTTTTTAAATGCATTAAATGTTGTCATATTATTCTGCAAAATTAGAACTTACTCAGAGTTTAAGAGGTTGATCAGATCAGATACTTTATTATCTAATGTGTTGTGAGAAATTTACTGTATGAAATTATTCTATCAGTAGTGACCTGCTGTAAATGCCTTAATTGTTGGTGGCTCTTACCGTAGTTTATTTTTCAGGGAAGGTTTTAGATGGTTTTAAAATGTTTCTGTTTGTATATTCAGTATTTAAAGGTCTTTCCTCCCCTATTGTGCATCACCTTAGGGGCTTTGATTGGTTGAGATGTGATATATATACATTGAACAAACAAACTTGTTCCTTTAAAAAAAAATCAATATGCTACTCCTAACTTAAGAAAGGCCACCTCCTTTCCTCCATGCTTGCTGTCTCTTCTCTACCCTCTGACTTCTCAAACACCTCTAAATATACTACTTTTATCCTCCCCTCCTTTTTGCATCCCACTTTCCCTCTCTCCTCTACAAACCTGTAAGACATTCTGCTCTGTATTCTCAGAGGTCACTCTGCCAACCTCCTACATCACAGAACTGCACTATAGCCAGGGAGTTCTCACTGGTGCTCTCTGAAAAATTGCTCCTGCTGCTATGATCAAAAGAAGTAAGTGTATAGGGTAGAGAGGTGGGTGGATGGAACAAAAATTAAAGACATACAAGAGAAAGTGGTAGTAAAGGGAGGAAGAAACTTAACAATAGTAGCAGTGAAAAATACAATTAATAACATTTTTTAAAAATAATAAAAACTAAAAATTAAAATCAATGCCTTACTGTGCCTTTAAGTCAACTCCAACTTATGATGACCCTGTCACAAAGTTTTATTGGCAAAATTTATTCAGATAATGTTTGCCATTGCCTTCTTCTAAGACTCGGTTCTTCTTATTGACTCCTGACGCGAACAGCCTGAAGCAGCTATATAACTGCCAAATAGTAGGGCTGTCCTTGAAAAATATCTCTAATTTTGAAAGGGGTACTTACATGCCAAAAGAAGTAAACACATGACAACTTAGTTTTAACAGAGCACACTTGTGTCCTATTGAGGCCTGGCTGAAGGCCTATTTGCTCACCCCGTCCAGGATAAGGTGCATAGCACCCTAGGCTCATCAGATTATTTGTGGGACAAAAACCAATTTCAGGTTGCAAATTATAAATGCAGTTATAAGAGTTAAGTCTCATCATTCTTAGTGGAATTTACATATGAGAAAATATGCATACATTTGGCCATTTCTCAGACTTCTAGCCTTCCTTGTAGTCATTCCTCCCATGTATGACATTCTGCTTTTCCCTTCAGCATTCAAACTCATTCAAGCTTTGGGGGGAAATGCAGAGGAAAAGCACCAAGAACAGTAGATAACTAGCAATAACCAAAACCCCGAGGGCAATGTGTTCTGTTCTATATTTGTCAGAAAAGAATGACATATTAAATAAGACTTTTCCCTCATCTTGAGGCAGATGAATCTTATTTTACCCCACAAAGCTCTGGGTCACTGTAGCAGGGGTAGGCAACCTTTCCCCTTTAAGGGCCGAGGGACTTCAGCTCCCAGAATCCCAGGAGCTATTGACCAACATGGGACTATTGGCCAACATGGCTGAGGCTTCTGGGAGCTGAAGTCCCTCGGCCCTTAAAGGGGAAAGGTTGCCTACCCCTGCTGTAGAGGGTAGTAGATAGAGTTTTTTCTTCCTGAGGTAAAACCAAAGGAATCCTTTGATTCATAAATATTGATATCTAAAGAATGAGAACTTGAAGAGGATATTTCAGAGGAGGAGATAATTAAAGATCCTATCTGCTAGAGTTTTAGTTCTTTTACAGAGATGCCTTTATTGAATTATTAGCAGCTTCTGGATTATCCTAAACAGTAACCATTCTGATACAGAACCTTCTGAGCGCTGATTTTTAATTATGCATAGTGGCACCACAGAACAGTTCCATGAAAAATGGAAAAAAGCTGTCAAAATTTATTGCCCTTTTGTTGTTTGGAACATCCAATCCCCTTTCAACAATTGTCTGTAGATTGCTCCTTCTGAGAACTCGTTCTTATGTTACCTTTGTAGTGCAGTCATACCGATGAGGTAGAAAATAACTACAGTTTATAGTCAAGCCATTTCAGATCAAGCACCTACTCCCTTTCATCATGCCAGTTATTTGCAAGGGAAAGAAAGATCCCATTATGATTGTGAATGTAGCAGGATAAAGGAATCAAGCTCCTTTCCTGACGTAGAATGACTGGGGTAGAAGTAGTATGGGGTACTTGTGGAAAGTAACTTGCAAGGCTTCTGTGTGTCTTGAGAACAAAGGGTTGCACCACACCACCAAGGGCAGGGAAATCCCTGGAGTCCATTATTGCAGTCCTCAAGCCCTATGTCAGTGCCCTGGAAACCTCCATTTTTTAAAAAAAATTGAGGGGTGATTTGTTTTGTTTTGCCCAACAATCACCAAAATGCATAGAAAAGGCTTGCATGTGTTGCAGTTTGGCTTCTTCCATTGCCTGGACCCCATACACACAAAGTAATTGATTTAGGGGCTGCAGATTTTTTTTAAGGGGGATGCAACTAAGCAGTGGTTAGGTGGCTTCTGAAAAAAAAAAAAGCTTTCCTTGACCCTCTGGACATGAATAGCTATATGCCAGTCTCTCTGCTACCTTTTTTGAGCAAGGTGATCGAGAGGGCTGTTGCTTTTCAGCTCCAAGCTGTTTTGGAGGAAATCAATTATCTGGATCCATTTCAAACTGGCTATAGGACAGGATATGGAGTGGAGACTGCATGGTTGCCTTAGCTGATGACCTTCGTCTGGGCATCAACAGGGGTAGTGTGACCCTGTTCATGCTACTGGACCTCTCAGCAGCCTTTGACACAATAGACCATGACAACCTCTTGGAACGCCTGAGAGAATTAGGAATCAGAGGCATTGCATTGCAATGGTTCTGTTCTTTCTCTCAGGCAGATTCCAGAGGGTGATGCTCGGGGACAATTGCTCAGCAAAAAAGGAGCTTAATTGTGGCATCCCTCAGGGTGCCATCCTGTCCCCGATGCTGTTTAACATATATATGAAGCTGCTTGGAGAAATCTTCCGGAGACATGAGGAGGGGTGCTATCAGTACACTGATGACACCCAGATATATTTCTCCATGTCTCCATCTACAGCTTTACTTCAGATGGCATCTCCCCTCTCAATGAATGTCTTAAAGCGGCAATGGACTGGATGAGGAAAAACAGATTGAAACTGAATCCAGACAAAACGGAGGTACTAATGGTAACAGCCCTGAACCCAGGTATTGCGAACAATCTCCAGTCCTAGATGGGGTCACACTTTCCTCGAAGGACTGTGTTTGCAGTCTGGGGGAGCTCCTAGATCCATTGCTTCAGATGGAAAATCAGGTGAATGCGGTGGTCAGGAGCTCTTGTTATCAGCTTCGGTTGATATGCCAACTGAGCCCTTTCCTAGGGGTTAGGAAATGTATTCTACATGGGGCTACCCTTGTGCCTAGTTCAGAAACTTCAATTGGTACAGAATATAGCAGCCAGGTTGGTCTCAGGAAAAACCAGAAGAAACCACATAACTGTTGGTGTGTGGATGATGAGTGTTGTAGTGATGCCGCTTGGCACCCAGCAGAGTCTGCAGGACAAGCTGGCTGCTGTGATCTACAGCCACTGTGTAGATTTGCCATCAACTGGCTCAGCTTTTCTTTTCCAGGCAATCCTGTCTTCCTCAGTCAAGAAGACACATTGTAAAGTCCAAAAGCATAGCTTTATTAATGCATATAAAAAGTAAAAACAAGATAACTAAGTAAAATCCATTGTGATGAACTTGTCCAGTTCAGCCATACAAGATTACATCTTTAACAATCCCAAAAGCATTAGGATCCAACTTGTTGTAGCATCCAGCCACACACCCTCACATCTTGAACAATAAAACAATTCTTAGACAAAGGACTCTCTAAGCCCATCCCATACTCCACCTTCTAGGTGTTAACTTTATGTTAATTGGATAATGACAGTATGATGTATGTTAACCCAGCCTCTTGTTGTCCATCATCCACCACATGAGTAACTTTCCCAAGCTAACAATTATTTACGTATTTGATATCTCTTTGTTAACCATAACAAAGTCTGGTTCCATTAGTTCTATCACTGGGAAAGTACATTGTTGAGGTCTCTGTTACCACCTGGCATTGATTCACCCTGTTTCTCTAAATATTGTTTGTGCCTTGTCCAGAAACTGTTCTCAAGTGGAAAATTACAGACACACACACATCTTTACATTTCACCGTTGACTATATATCCCATTCATATCCTAACAATAACACCTATTCTAAGATCACTTCACTGGCTGCCTATTAGTTTCTGGGCGCAGTACAAGGTGTTGGTTATCAACTTTAAAGCCCTAAATGGCTTGGTTCCAACCTATCTTCGGGAACCACCTCCTTCCGTATAATCCACCCCGCGCACTAAGATCCTCTGGGAAGAATTCATTACTATCTATAAAAACTAGGTTTGCAACTGCCCAGAGGTCCTTTTTGGCAACTGCTCCCAGATTATGGAATGGCCTGCCAGATGAAATCCATCATATTACCATCTTGAACAGCTTTAAAAAGGCTGTTAAGATGGATCTCTTCCAGCAAGCCTTTCCTGAATGGATATCCCGGCCATTGTGAGACAGCCCAACCTGCTCCCCTGATTCTGCTGCAGTTTTTCTTTATTCGTTTATTTGTATTATTATTTAAAGTGTGTTTTTAAATTGTCATTGTTTAATAGTATTTTAAGGGGTGGGTGGGATTGTGGGATATGTAATGTATATTTTAATGTTGTAAGCCACTCTGGTTGTGTGATGCAGAGGGGCAGGATAAAATTATTATTGTTGTTGTGTTGTTGTTGTTGTTGTTGTTGTTATGATTATTATTATTATACCTTGGTCCTAAAACAGCTTGGTCCCCTTGAATTAGCAATTTTAAAACCAGTAACTATCCAAATTGTGTACTATGTGACAAGTGTTCCATCTGTTTTGTTTTTCTAGGCCTCTTCAGAACATATTACAAAGTATGTGAATAATTACAAATAAGACACTTCTGCATTCTTTGTTGCTATTTTTTGAATGTCAGAAATAGGCATCACTCTCAATACTTTTCATCCTCTTTTTAGGGTCTCTTTCTTCATATATCTTTGTGTTGTGTTCCTTCAAGTCATTTTTGAATTATGGTAATCCTAACACTAATTTATCATGGGATTTGCCTTTGGTAGGGGAGTTGTAGTCAACAAAGTAATGTCTCCAAACTCAGATAGATAGATAGATAGATAGATAGATAGATAGATAGATAGATAGATAATCTCTGTCTAGAATATATATTAGAAACACTTGGACAACAATTCCAATTTAGAAGAAGGAAGAAAATGCAGATATATATCTCATGACTCAAGCATTGAAGTTAATAGTCAAGAAGATTTTAAAAAATCAAATTTCCCAAATCTTGCAAAAGCTGTACTCCTTCAAAATATTCCCAAAACATATAAACCAAATTGACATTTTCTTAATGAACCACTGATGAGTATTACTGAATCTGAAACAGGGTTTCAGGGTGAATAAGACGGAGCTGTAAATCTAAATAGCTAAATTAGCAGATAGAAGAAGATTTTGCCATTTAGTCCTCTGAACTGAATTACTTAATTCCAAATTCCACTTCCTGTGAATAACATCTATGGACAGAAATTACTGAAACTTTGTTGTAAAATGAAATAAAATTCTGTTCTACACTTATTGCTGAATTCCATTTAATGTTATACTCATCTGACTTCTTCTGTCATGCTCAGTCTTCTTGGCTTCTTTATCTGTGACCATAGCTAGGTGCTTGTTTTGGTAGATAGCTTTAAAAATAAATAAATAAAAGTGGGCGGTATCCTGATACTATCACACACATTTAGCTACTGAAATCGCCACCCAGCTGCAGCTCGGCTCCATCACTGCTCCGAGAGGCACTCCTCATGCTTCTTTTCCAGGTAGGGAGTTTTCCGGCTTGAAAAAATGGCCACCGGAGTGCCCCTCCGAGCGGTGATGGAGCCAAGCTGTAGCTGGGCAGCGATTTTGGTGGCTAAATGTGTGTGATAGTATCAGGATGCCGCCCACTTCTAATTTTAAGATGGCTCAGGTAAACCACTTTTAAACCTGATGTGTTAATCTCCTTAGAATAAAATGCAATTAAGATGTAAAACAAGTATGAGCATAAGAGATTCAAAAACAAAATTTATAACACACCAATAAAAAACACTGCAGCTAGCTCTTCCACAGCAACTGTGCTAAGCTGCCAAAGGTTATAAAGGGCCTAAGCAGACTGCCAGAAATAGTGCACATTAAATTGAGGCACTGCCCTGGCTCCGTGCTAGGGAATCATGGGAACTGTAATTTATTGTGGCACCAGAGCTCTCTGACAGAGAAGGCTCAATGTCCCAGAAAAAAACAACAATTCCCATGACTCCCTAGCACTGAGCCAGGGCAGTGCCTCAATTTAATGTGCACTATTTCTGGCAGTCTGCTTAGGCCTAAAGTTCCTCATTCATGAACATAAAATGAGTAAAAGTGTGCAGAAGGAATGAATAAAGATACAGGGCCATGGAGTTTCCCTCTCATTTGCAGCCTTCACCCTTCACCATTTAAACTGGTTCTCAACTTTAAGCTGAAATCCCAGCACAACTTTTCAAGATGAGGCTACAGACCTATGCACAGTTAACAGAAAGTAAAATCCTCTAAAATCTGTGACTGTTGCTTCTGGGAGACTCTGTAGTCCAAGGGTGAGAAACATGTGGCCCTCCAGATGCTGGAAGATTGTACCTCCCAGAAGCAATAGTCAACAGAGTCAATGATAAGGGCTGATGGTAACTGTAGCCCAACAACATATAGAGGGACACACAGTTCTCATCACAGTACAATCTTTTCCCACTGTATGAGCTTTTACCTGTAGCAGAAATTCCATAATCATTTTGCCCTCTTTCCTTCAAGGCCCATACAGATGAACCCGTGCTGTTGCCTTTCTTAGATTTGGGCAATACATGATCTTCTAAATTCTGGAATGGGCAATTTTTGTTAGTTAGGGTCCTAAAATTCTGGGGTGGGGTGAAATTGCCCCCTACACCTCTTTCAGAATCCATGGACATGGTTCTGTCATGATTGTTATTGAATATTGGAGATAATGTATATATTGATCATGTATGGTACATAGAATTGGATTGTGGGTCTGATAGCATATTGTTATAGAAGGGGGCTAGACAAATAGTGGGCTGGCCAAATGGAATGTAGAGAGGAGGAGTTGGTGGCTTGATGAATTTGGAAGGGATGCCTGTTTTTCCTGTAGTGATTCAGATATGTGGAAGATGTTTATTTTCCTTTCCTTTATTGTATTAACCTCATAAAGCTGGGAGTGAGGTAGAGGGGAAATTGGGTAATAGAGAAACTGTTAGAATTTGCTTGGTTTAGGAACAAACTTTGTGTGCCAACAGCCTGAGGGTGGGGCTGAATAGCCTCCCATCTTTTCCCCCTTGAACATCCAAAGACCCAGAATACCAATTTTAGTATCAATATAATAGGAATGTTTAGTTAGGTAACTGCAATCCCCAGGATTCCCTAGCACTGAGCCAGGGCAGTTAAAGTAGTCTCAAACTAGATTATTTCTGCAGTATGGTTTGGACCTGAGTTATATTTCTTTCTTTCTAACTTTGGCTCAATATGATTTGAGAATGGGAAGTCTCTGCAGAGTCAGGAGTGATAAAGGGGCAAGTTAAATTCTTTATTGACTCCACACTATGTTATTTAAGTGTTGGCCTGCTCACTAGTGCATAGTAGCAGCAGACAGAATTGGGGTGGGGGTGCGGGTGGAAGGCTTCATACTAATGAGTAAAATAGAAGGAAAAAATCCTTAATACATATATTTGCACTCTGTCCTCATAATTTCACTGGTGGGTAGCTTGAAAATCTTTCAAATAGGTATATAAATAAAGAAGTGTCAATTCTTTTTGGCCATCACATTTTGACAATTTGGGGGATTTGTCACATTAAAAACATGTTTACTAAGTTTCTTCTTTGCAGACTTTAAACTTGACATTGTCCTGTCTTTTTTCTTCTTGATGCAGAATTCCCCTGCCACAACAGGTGAGAAAAGAGCTCACAATACATAAATAAGCTTGTTTCTAAAATGGTAGTTCTGTTTAATGTCGGAGTGCCTCCAGTCCCCTTTTACTTTATTGACCATGTAAGACTTCATTTCTATCTCCATAAATCTTGCAGAAAAGATTTTAACATCCCATTACTACTGTACTTGAACAGAGTGTATTTAGTGATCCAGAAAGTTTGTCATTGTATAATGGGTACATTTCCTCTAACTCTTATCTATCTACCTGCTCTTGTTCACAAAAATGCATTCTGCTGACTGCAGCAATGATAAATATTTCATTGTATTTTATTCCTGCACAATAAATTCCCACTAACTGAAATAAGTTCCTATAATTAAGTATTTGAACAAAGCTGAGTTGTACTGAAATGCAATAGGATGGTGCTGGGATATGAACAAAAGAAAGATTCCATGGACAATAAAAAGTGAGCATGGCCTTTGGAAAAAAGGTAATACTTCCAACTGTGAGATTGAGAGTTCTGAGAACTGTAGTTTTGTGAGACTTTTAGACTTCTCTGTCAGAGAACTTTGGTGCCACAATAGACTATAATTCCCAGGATTTCCTAGCACTGAGCCAGGGCAGTTAAAGAGGTCTCAAATTGTATTATTTCTGCAGTGTGTTTTTGACCTAAGAAATTAAAACAGTAGCAATGGTGTTGTGGTTTGAGCATTGGACTATGACCCTGGAGATGAGGGCTTAAATCCTCACTTGGCCATAGAAACCCACTGGGTGACCTTGCGCAAGGCACATTCTTTCAGCCTCAAGGGAGGCAAAGGCAAACCCCTCTGAACTTATCTTGGCAAGAAAACCCTGTGGCAACCATGTGGTTGCTATAAATCAAAGGCACACACAGCAACAATAGTTGAACAGGCAAAAAGACATAATTTCAATGGAACTAGCCCATTGCACTACACTGCACAGTAACTATAGGACCATTACACTAATTTTTCATGCAAGCAAAGTCATACTCAAAAATTTTGCACCAAAGACTCTGACAGAGAAGTCCAGCATATATGGAACAAGAAATCTCAGAGGTGCATGTTGGAGCCAGGAAAGGAAAAGGCATTAGGGATCACATTAAAAACATGTGATGGATAATGGAGTTAACCAAAGAATTCCAGAAGAAAATGTGCATGCACTTTATTGACTACAGCAAAACCTTTGACTGCATAGCTCATGAAAAGCTATGGTATGTTCTCAAGGACGTGAGAGTGCCACTACATTTGATTGTCCTGATGCATAACCTATAAGGATAATATATAGGATAAGAGGCTACAGTCAGAACTGAATATGGAGAAACAGAATGGTTCCCAATCAGCAAAGGGATCAGGCAAAGCTGTATTCTGTGATCCTATTTATTCAACCCCTGTGCAGAAAAATATCACATGCAGAGCAGGCTTAGACTCAGAGGCAGGAGGAGTGAAGATTGGAGGAAGGAATATTAACAACCTAAGATATGCAGACAACACAATGTTATTAGGATAAACTAACAAAGACCTGGAACAATTGCTGAAGAGTGTAAAGGAGATCTATGTACTCAAGCCTTTTTGCTTCCTGCCTGCCTACAGATAGCACTCCTTCCCAAAATCAATTAGTCCTTTCTTTCCCTTTGTCTGGGAGATAGCATCCATGAGGCTCCTACCTCAGGATGGACACTAGACAACATCCACACATGAAAGCCAGCCATAGGGGCTCTTCTATTGAAGTTAGGTAATCTTCTTTTGTCTGCTTTCCTATGCAAAATGGATTTCCTAAAACAATATTTTTTCTTTTTTTTTTTTTTTACCTTACCAAAACATCCTAAATATTTTCTCCTGTTTCAACTACAAGCTCATATTGCACAATGTGCTGCACTCTACTTGATATAAATACCAAATATTCCTATAGGATAAAAAAAGTGAAGCAAGAGACCAACTGAATGAATTTTAGTAAGCCAACGCTTTGCTCATTGCAAATATATTCTTCAGACAACCCAAGAGGCAACTGTATAAAATACATGAACATAACTCAGCAACCAATACTGAAATCAGACAAACTACATAACTGTATGTGGAAGATGAAGAACCTCCATTCTATTTGCAAAACTAAGACAAGGAGCAGATTGTGACATAGACCATGAACTGAGGTCTATCAACAATTATAGTAAAGCGGAGGGGGGGGGCACACCAAATCAATCATTGTGCCACAAAGTGAAGAAAAACCCTGTAGAATTTAAAGATAATGTAAAAATAGATTTTCATGATTAAGACTAATTGACTGTGAGCCAGAAGAACTCTGAACTGAAGTCAGGGACATTGTCAGGGAGGAATGCAAAAAGACACTATCTGTAGCCAGAAAGAAAGAAAAGTCTCACTTAAAGCAATTAAGGATAGATGAGAAGCAGAAGAAAAGGGAACAGAAATACAGTCAGAACTCTGAATGCAACTATTTAATGACATACACACAGGGACAAGGACAACTAATAAAAAAAACAACCTAAAGCAGAGAAATAGAAGACTGCAACAAAAATGTAGAACAGGAAACCTCTTCCACAAGACCTGAGAAATTAAAAATACATTTAAACTAAGATTTGAGATGCCCTACAACCAGCAGTGATTCAAGAGATTAAGACACTGACTCTGTTGATTGCAAGATCGGCAGGCTGGCAGTTTGAGGCCCAGATGCACATGATGGGGTGAGCGCCCATCATTAGTCCCAGCTTCTGCCAAACTATCAATTCGAAGTAGATAAATAGATACCACTTTGGTGGAAGGTAAAGAGTGTTCTGTGCAGTCATGCTGGCCACATGATCACAGAGTAGTCTCTGACAACGCTGGCTCTTCGGCTTAGTAACGGAGATGAACACCGCCTCCTACAGTCAGACACGACTTGACAACAGGGAATACCTTTACCTTTATCTTTACAACCAGCAGAGGAACACACTACATAATCAAGAAGAATCAAAGAAGCCAATGAAAAGAACACACTGAAGAACTATATAAAAGAGATGAAAAGATGCCAGATTCATTAAAGGAAGAAAGGTGAATCCACAATTTTAGAAACCTGCACTCAAAGCATTGGGGAGAAGTAAATAACCAGGAACATATGATCACTATAAACCACTAGAGCTGTTTCAAGCAAGAGAGACAGAATCCACTCAAATTCATACTAAAATCTGTCAGGTAATATGGAAAACAAAGAAATGGCCTACAGATGGGAAACTCCCAATACACATTTTATTCCCCAAGAAAGGGATTGCAGTAACCACAGGACCATTGCATTAATATCCCACTCAAGCAAAGTGGTACTCAAGATTCTATAACATAGTCTTTACCATAGATGGAATGAGAAATGTCCGGTGTCCAAGCTGGGTTCAGAAGAGGAAGAGGCACGAGGGACCATATTGCAAAAAAACTACAATGGATAATGGAGTGCATAAGAAGAAAATCAGCCTGTGCTTTTAAGATTACAGCAAAACCTTTGTGTAGATCATGCAAAAGTATGGACCACTCTTAAAGAAGTGAGTTTACAACAATATTTGATTATCCCAATGCATTACCTGTACTCAAGTCAAGAGCCTACTGTTATGGCAGAATATAGAAAAACAGAATGAGATTCCAGTTGGCAAGGGGGTATATTAAGGCTGTATTTTATCACCTTATTTGTTTAACATATATACTGAATGTATCATATGCAATTAGACTCTGGATTAGACTCTGAGGGAGAATGTGTGAAAACTGGAGGAAGAAACACCAACCATATAAGGTATGCTGATGATATCATAATACTAGCAAAAAATAGAAAAAATAGCAGACCTGGTATGACTACTGAGGAATGTCTAGGAAGAAAGTGCAAAGGCAGACTTACATTTTAGCATTAAGAAAAAAAAATGACCACAGATGTTTTACTTAACTTTAAAGAAGAACATGAATATTTTGTGAAAGCCCAAGATTTCCTATACCTTGACTCAGTCATTAATCCAAATGGAGACTACAGAAAACAGAAAAAGACTAGGCCATGGAAGGACAGCTATGAAGGAACTAGACAAGATCTTCACATGTAAAGATATATAATTGAATGAATACCAAAGTCAGGGTTGTCCATGCCATTGTATTTCCAATTTCTATGTATGGTTGGGAAATGTGGACAGTGAAAAAGGCTGACAGGAGGAGAATCAATTCATCTGAGATGTGGTACTGGAGGACAGTTCTGTAGATCCCCTGGACTGCCAAAAGGAGAAATAAATGGCTATTAGAGCAAATCAGATCTAGCCAAGATGACTAAACTGAAACTGCTGTACTTTGGCCATGGCAGTAGAAAAAGAGGAAGCATGCATTACAGATGGGTAATCAGTCAAGGAAGCCATGGATCTGAGTCTGCAAGACCTAAGCAGGGCTGTTGGTGACAGGGTGACTTGGAATTCTCTCATTTATAGGATCACCATAAGTTGAAGTTAATTTGAAAACAGTCGACAATGACAACAGCAGCATTTCTAAAGACAAGGAAGCCATGAATCACAGTCTGCAAGACCTGAGAAGGACTATCAATGACAGGGTGACTTGGAGCTCTCTCATTTATAGGGTCACCATAGGTTGAAGTAGATTTGATGACAGTTGACCATGACAACAGTAACATTTCCAAAGATAGTTATTATTCTGATAAAATAGTATTCTATTTTTTATTTATTTACAGGCACTTCATAATTTGAAGCCCTCCAGTGTAGCTCACTAAAATTGTTATTAAATCTGGGACTATGGGCCTTTACAGACTGCTAGAAATAATGTGCTTGAGACCACTTTAACTGCCTTGCCTCAGTGCTATGGAATCATGGCAACTGTAGTTTATTGTGGCACCAGAACTCCCTGACAGAGAAGGCTCAATGTCTCAGAAAAAAAAACTACAATTCCCATGATCCCCGAGCAATGAGCCAGGGCAGTTAAAGTGGTCTCAAGCTGCATTATTTCTGGCAGTCTGTAAAGGCCCTACATCATTTCTCAGCTTTTTGTGAGGAGCTACTTCTGCATCATATTCTTTCTTTTCTCACATGTTCTTTGTAAGTAGACCAGTACAAGCCTTTTAATATGATGATCAAGATGGGCCATTTTCAAATAATGTTTTGATTAAAAAAAAAAAGGGGGGGGAAGAAAAGATAAGTCAGGAGGATGACAAAACTATGGTGTATGTACAGAATACTGTGCTGTGAAGGAGGCATGAAGGAAAAGTCAGACAGGGTTCATTATTTCAGTAAGTCACACCATCTAAAATGTGTCACTGTTTGTGACAGTAAATTCAAGTGCTCAAACAGTTTTCTGAAAAAGAGAAGACAGAATCTGAGAGTTGTGTTTGTATCAAATGTAAAAAAAATTGAACTACAAAGGGATCATTAAAATAAGGCACTTCATGTGGTTGCATAATGGATGTAAAACACACTACTCTTTCTCATTTGAAATTTAAATGCAAGGAATGAGAAAGAAATATCAATTACTTTTGCATAATAGTCATTGGCACTGCAGAATCAAAATGGACATTTGCAATGGCCTTTGCATTCAAGAAGTTCCTTTGATTCATTCAACATGAATCTGATTACTAAGATAGTCAAATTAATACAATTTATCATAATTTGTTCAATTTAAGGAGTGTGCATCATTTCAATAAATGGTTATTTGTGATCACATGAGCTGTCTTTATTACATAAGTTTAAAAGTTTTAAATGGTGCTATGTGGGAGATACAATATATTCAGATTACAAGTTCTTCCAGAAAATCAGCAAGTGGATACCCAGGTATGTTGCCATTTTCATAAATTTGAAAAGCTTTATGCATGTCACCAATATTTATCAGTTCCCTACAATCAGGGTTTATATCTTTGCAAAACAGTATCTCCCATTACCATAGAATGCAAGAAGAAATATGGAGAAAACCTAACAAAAATAACAATGTGCTACTGCCATAAATTTCAACTGCTGAAAGTTTTTTATACACTCCATATCCACAGGTTCTGCATTCATGGATTCAGCCATCCACAGCTTGAAAATATTGGAAAAAATTCCAAAAAGCAAACCTTGATTTGGCCACGGTAAATATGGGACAACATTTTACTATGTCATTGTATATAATGGGACTTGAGCATCCACAGATTTTGGTGTCTGTGGGGGGTGGTCTTGGAACCAAACCCCAATGGATACCAAGAGAACACTGTAAAACTTAGTCACAATACCATTTCCTATGTACTTTTACTATCTTTCCAGAGTTTGAAAGTGTTACCTTTTGGGCTACAACTCCCCAAATTGTCAGTCAGTATTCAGTATTCTGGGATATGCAGTCCAAAAAAAAAAGAAAGAAAGAAAGAAAGAAAGAGAAAAAGTAACTATTCTGAGCTCTGTATCTTTCTACCAAGTCCTTTCTAGTATCACAGCAATACACCTACGATAGGGCCAGAAATATTTTGATTATAGTGAACAAGAAGCCATTATTCGTGCCCCAAGGGACATCTTAATTTCTAATATGACCTAATAGTTAATTGTTTTCCAACTATACTACATACCCCATCAGTGCCTCATTTTCTTCTGGCTAGGTAGCCTGAGGCTTTTCAGGGCATAAATTCAATCTAGCCTTCAATGCGTTTACATTATAAACTAGACAAAACTACATTAAACAGGATGAGCTGTGAACTGCCAGGAAATAATTAGCATCTTTTCACATATTATTTTAAAAAGGTGTTATTGATGAAGCTCTGCTGAACACTGCCTAAAAAAAACAGATGAAGGTATTCAAAAAGCAAAGGGCAAGACAACTTGAAACATTAAAAAAAAAAACACCTCACTTTTATAAAGACACCTGGTTAGCAGCTGTAGGGCTCTCAGAGAGTGTAATAAGAAGAAACTTATTTTAGTGCTCTTACAGGAACATGTCGGCTGTTGCTTTCTTTCTTTGACTTTAACACTGTAGCCCACAAAAACTTGAGGTTTCATCCAAACGTACCGTATTTTCCGGCATATAAGACGACCAGGCGTATAAGACGACCCCCAACTTTTCCAGTCAAAATATAGAGTTTGGGATATACTCGCCGTATAAGATGACCCCCCCTTCCAACGCACACCAAATAAAAATTAAAAAACAAAACATCAGATTTAATTTCAGTATGGTAATTTTAATTCAAATGAATTGCAGAAATTTATGAAAGCAGTTTGACACCTGTTTAGCCTTTTCTGTCAGAGAGCTCTGGTACCACAAAGCAAACTGCAGATGCTAGGCGTCCATAGGATGGAGCCATGGCAGTTAAAGCAGCATCAAACTGCATTCTTTCTGCAGTGCAGACTCAGGCTGCATCCATACTGCAGAACTGACACAGTTTGACACAGCTTTAACTGCCATGGCTCCATATTATGAGAGCTCTTGGATTTGTAGTTTGATGAGCTACTTTGCCTCCTCTTTTCCAGGACATGCCCTCCATGTCAACCCTCTCTCCAGAAGGAATTCCAAAACATCCTCCATTTTGAGCACAGCGCAAGAAGCATGGTTTTACATTTATGTTTTTAGCTTTCTCTACATCAGGGGTAGGCAACCTTTCCCCTTTAAGGGCTGAGGGACTTCAGCTCCCAGAATCCCAGGAGCTATTGGCCAACATGGGACTATTGGCCAACATGGCTGAGGCTTCTGGGAGCTGAAGTCCCTCGGCCCTTAAAGGGGAAAGGTTGCCTACCCCTGCTCTACATTTTTTTCTTGTGTGTCCTACATTTTTTGTAGTGAGTCATCCTCCTTTGCATTTAAGACATTTGGTCACCCTGTTTGAGTATCGGAGTATGACTCTGGACTCTGGAGTATGACTCCCCACTTGGCCATGAAACCCACTGGGTGACCTTGGGAAAGTCACACTCTCTCAGCCTCAGGAGAAGGCAACGGCAAACTGCCCTCTGAAGAAACCTTGCCAAGCAAACACCATGCTTAGGGTTGCCATAAGTCGGAAATGACTCAAAGGCATACAACAACAACAACAACAACAACAACAACAATCTTAGAAGTGGCTTCCTTCTTTTCTCTCCCCCCCCCCATCCTCTTCCTCTTCTTGCTTGGATTCTTCCATTTTCTCTCCTCTTTCTCATCCCCTTTTCTTGCTGGATTCCTCTGTTTTCTCTCTCCTTTTGCAACCCTTTCTCTTGCTTTCATTGCTCCATTTTCTTTCCTCTTTTGCAACCCCTTCTCTTCCTGGGATCCCTCTGTTTCCTCCCTTCTTTCTCATCCTCCTCCTCCCTTCTTCTCCCTGCCCCCTGGTTCTCCTCCTCCTCCTCCTCTACCCGGCGTATAAGACAACCTCCAATTTTTGAGACCCTTTTCCAGGGTCAAAAAGTCATCTTATATGTCGGAAAATATGGTAACTTTGTTTTAGCAGAAAGTCATCATTCACTATGAAGACCAGAACACTTGTCGCCAAGCAACTACAGATGACAAAATTTATTATGCAGAAGAAAACACAAGCTAGGAAAGGCTGCAGCCATTTGCTTTTGCCCGATCCTTCAGGGACCAGCAAGATTTCCCCCTTCTCCACTCTCCCCTGTTGAGTCAATTCAGTGCTTGCTACATTTGCACTTTGACCTCAGTCAGAAGCAACTGAAATAAGCTGAGGATAAAATAAGAAAGTAGGAAGAGATGAGGAAAAACTAGGCCATTTTAAAAGCAGGTGAAAAGTGGGACAGCAGAGATTAATCAGGACTGTCCCTGCCAAATTGAGATAGTCATAAATATGAAATTGGCCACCTATGCCTCCTGCCATTCACAGCCATCCATAGGGTCTCCCAGTTAGTATCATCAAACCAATCAGGATTCTCAGGTCAACAGCATCCCATTCTGTGAGCTACAGAGAAATCTCAAAAGTCCCAGGAAGGACTCAGCCATTTGAGCGCAGTTTTTCAAATATATAGTTTGACTGCATTATTTTGCTTAAAAATTATCCTCATTAAAACATTCTCAATATCTAATTCTGAGATGCTGCAATATGGATTTATTTACTGGTTAAAAGAGCTGAAGGGAAGTCCCTTTTACCAGCTATAATAGATAGGCTCTAGTTACCCAAACTGTATATATAACAACAACAATCTCTATTTGTTCTAAATTGGGCTGACTTCACAATGTCTTTGTAATAAGTGTTCTATTGCTTTGATTAAGACATTTCAGATCAGTAAGGCTGGTTTTTTTTTTTAAAGATTAACAGGAATATCTTGTTGAAAGTATAGAAGACACGGGAAGAGAAGGGAAGAAAAGTCTGTTTCAATTTCCTGGGAAACAGGGATTTTTTTTTTCTGCCTAGAATACAAGGGTACCATCCTAACTGGTCACAATTGCCAGTGACCATCTGACTTGACATTAGACCACCGAAACTGTGCTAAAATCAAGCACATACCAGGCTAATTATGTTCAAAATTTCTTAAGGAACTCTCCCTCCCTCCCCCATCTAATCACAGCCCTCTTTTTGTCCATTTTCTTAACTGTGCAGCTCTTGTGTCCACACATGGTAATGGGGAATACAATTGCTTGTACAATTCTAATTTTCATGCTTAGTTGTATATCTTTGCTCTTTCAGAGCTTTTCTAGTTCTTTCATAGCTGCCCGCCCCACTCTAAAGATTTTATCACATAGGAGTCAATCTCATGAATAAAGCACATTTAATCCTGCCAATATCCTGCAAAAGCGGGACAATTTTCAGATGAAGTCCCCATGACATCGCCATTATGGGACATTATCCTATGAATACAGCGGCAAAATCAAAATCATGCCACTTTTTATTTTCATGATTTCCCCATGAATAAAAAGGGGCATGATTTTGCCGCTTTATTCACAGGATAATGTCCTGATAATGGTGACATCAGGGGATGTCATCTGAAAATCATCTTGTTCTTTCATTGATGGGATTAAATGTGCTTTATTCATGGGAGGAGGACGCTTGCCTCCCATGTGATAAAGTCCTTAGTCTTCTTCTGATTTCTTGACTGCAGTCTCCATTCTGATCAATGTTTGATCCAAGGTATAGGAACTCTTTTACTATTTCTATATCCTCATTGTCTAGGTTGAACTTGTGAAGATCCTCCGTGGTCATTATTTTTGTTTTCTTTATGTTCAACAGTAAGCCTCCTTTGCACTTTCTTCTTTGACCTTTCTCAGTAGTTGTTCTAGGTCTTTGATGTTTTCTGCTAATAGTATCATGTTGTCTGCATATCTTAGATTGTTGATGTTCCTCCTATTTTCACTCTTCCTTCTTCCTTTCACTCTTTCCTTATACTATGTTCTGCATACAAATTGAAATGATAATGTGATAAGATGCAGCCTTGTCTGACCCCTTTGCCAATTGGGAACCATTCTGTTTCTCTGTGTTCTGTTCTGACTGTAGCTTCTTGTCCTGAGTACTGATTCCTTATCAGGACTATCAGATGTGTGTTATGCCCCCCCCCCGGCAAAAAAACCCCCAAACTATCTTCTAATGATAGTTTATTTAATTTAAAAAAAATAAGAGAGGGATGGGGAGAGAGAGAGAGAGGAAGATGTTTTCATACACTTTTTAATCTATACTGGTTTTAAAAATTCGTATGCTGCCTTGAGTCCCATTATTGGGGAAAAGGTGAGATATAAATGAATAAAATCAAAAGAAAGCAATAATACATGGATTTCATAGAGGCAGAGGGCCAGCCTGTCCATTAAGTGGAATGAGGCAGTCACCTTGGATGCTGCAGCACCAGAAGTGACAATTTCTTCACCTGGTGGGGCCCCCAGAGATCTAGTTCTCCAGAGACACACAGGCTCAAATTTCTGTCTCAGAAGGCTCCTTGGAACCAGTCATTACAAGCAAGATTCCTGGGGTGCTTTCTATGCCTGATTTAGATTTGTTGTGAGGATTAAAAAGGGAGAAAAGAACCTTCAGCTCCTTGGTGGAAAGAGAGAATATAGACATAATGAGCAAAACACAAACAAATTAATACAGTTTCACAAAGAAGAATTATGAACAACTTGGTGGAAAGAGAGAATATAGACATAATGAGCAAAAGACAAACAAATTAATACAGTTTCACAAAGAAGTATTATGAACAACTAGCTGCATTCTTGCTAACAACAATTAAAAATATTAATGTATTCAATGGAAACAAAGAAATAGTAAAAAGCATATTGTCTGAAATAAGAAAAAAATGATATAGCTGTTTGATTATTCATCCCTCTTTGGCATTATTAGACTGGGGAAAAGGGTACGCAAGCTTATTTTTTCCATTTCCTAGAGCTGCCAGGATCCATTATACAGGACAGGAACAGACAAGTTTCAAACCCCACTGGAAACACCCCTGTTAAACTGAGCATCCAAAGCAACAGCGGAAAAATTATTTTATTGTCTTATGTCTTCTGTCTCTCCCCCACCCCCCAACTTCCCTCCCAAAAGTCTAAAGAGGACCCTTGAAGGACCTTTTTTTAATTGACAGAATGAATCACAGTGTGACTATGCGTGGGAGAGAGACCTCAGTTTTATTACCAGTAGAAGCCCTTTGTGTCATAATGACTTCAGATGGATTGGCTGGAGAAAATTCCCCCTAAGACAAAGGAGATTAAGACTTAAAACTGATTTCTCAGCAGAACAGAATAAAAACAAGGAACCATTACCCATTTGTCTTGCTTGGAAAGTGTGTGGGTCCCCTGACAGCAAAGTAACCAGGATTCTTTCTACTACATCAGGAAGAACAACAAAGGCAGAAGGCTCTGACTGATACAGCAGGCAACCAATTCTCTCCCAGTCTTAAAATGGAAGTTGCATCTTAACATGGCAGAACGGCGATTCAGGAAGATCAAATATCTAGAAAATCGTAAGCATGAGCCCCCCTTTTAATCTTTTCTGTTTAACAGAGCTGCCCACAAGTGTTGGGATGATTGCCATTCAAAATGAAGGAAAATTCACACACCATTCTTATTAATGAACACAAGCAGTGTGCACAGCAGAGTGGCATTTGATTCATTTTGTGAAAAGAAATGACAGTAGCTAAAGGCACCCTCCTCCAAAGCCTTTGCCACCCCATTTCTCAAATGTATCTTCTTCTACATGAAAGAGCTTGCTCACTCAGCAGTGCTTCAGCAGGGAGGAAAAGTGCTTCTCCAACACAGGACTCTTTCAGATCATGATTCATGGAGAAGTCTTGCACATCCTTATATTGATCAGTTTTTCCTAATGGACACTAAAAGCCTAAAATACCCCCAAACCTCTCATTGGGAGGAATGGTTCAATGGCAATTTATCTGGGAAAAGAAAGCCACTGTCTACATAAAAGTAATAGACTCCCCCCCCCCTTTTTTTAAAGGCAATCCATCAAGGCATGATCCAAATGCATAGCCCAAACAGAGAAAACACAAACAACTGGAAGGCATTTCTAATAAGGTAGAACAGCTTCCCTCAGTCTGGTGCCAATGGTGCTACTGCCAGATTTGAGAGAACCTTAGATAAGTGCCTTCTACTCCCACTACAGTGACCTTTTTGTCCTATTTGTTTTTCTTTTTACCATTCATTAGATAGCAGTGTTGTTGTTGTTTTTCCATAGTTTTTCCACTGTCACTTTTGTGATGAGACAAAAGCTGGGGGGAATCCTATGGACAGGTCCTGAGGACAACTGCTTCACTTCTCTGCTGTATCCCAGCAACTGGCATTTTAAGACAGAAATGGTCAACTTTTGGCCTTATAGAAGTTTTAGACGTCAACTTTCAGAATACTTGACCACTGGCTATGGGAGATGAAATCCAAAACATATAGTGGGCCAAAAAGATGTCTGTGAACTACTACCTTAGATGGTTGATGGAAGTGTTCTACTAAAAACTTACAAAGACCACAGTTTAATAATTATTACCCATAATACCCATCTTCAGTTGTCCAGTTCCATCTGATCTGGTGGTTATCATGTCATCTTGGGAAAGTATATTCAATAATATAAGAGTACATTAAAGTTTGTCCTAAAACTACACCAATTTTCTTGACTGGATGACACTGAATTATTGTATTGTTACTGTTACTGTTATTGTTAGTTGTCGTTGTTGTCATTGTTGTTGTTGTTTTATGTGCCTTCAAGTCATTTCTGACTTATTACGAGATTTTCTGGGGCTTAGAGGGTATGGAGTTTATTGCACTCCCCCAAAAAGTGACTTACCTCTCTCGGGATAGAGTCACTTACAGGATAGAACCAGGAATTATTACATTAAAAATGACACTGATGCCACCAGGTGACTGCATCCTGGTTTAATCCTGGCTCCCAGCCACACTCAGCTGGCCAATTTGCAAACTCCCATGTTTCCAAATCAGCCAGCTGAGTGCAGCTGGGAGCCAGGATTTAGCCAGGATGCAGTTGCCTGGCGGTTTCAGCGGCATTGTTAATGCAATAATTCCTGGCTGCATCCTGTAAGCAACTGTATCCCGGGAGAGGTAAGTTGCTTTTGGTGGTGGTGGTGGTGGGTGGACAATAAACTCCTATGACTTGCCCAAGGTCTCCCAACAGGTTTCCATGACTGAATGCAGTTCAACAACTTCTGAAGACCCGATCTCCAGAATCCAAGTCCAATGGTGAAATCACTGCACCATGCTGGTTCTCTATTGTATTCTAGGAGATGATAATTTATTTATGTTCTTCATTGCATATTAAAATATTCACCCCTTTAGTGCTGTTTTATTTTTCCTAAGCAAAATCCCTGAAACACTTTTGCCTTTTTTCATCAAGATGTGCCCCAGCTCCTTGATTATTCTGGTTGCCCTGTCCAGTACTGTGGTATCCTTTTGAAACTGAGAAACCAAAGCGTATGAAATCTTCCAAATGTGGTCACATCACTGATTTAAGTGAATGTTTCTTAGTACTAACTTTTCTATTTTCTGTCCTCCCCCCCCCCCCCCATGATTTCTGGAATGTCACTTGTCTCCTTAACTTCTATAGCTCAATGTTACTGGTGTGTATGGATCTGGCCTTTTGTCGTATCATGAATGCATAGGTTTTAAAGAAGGCATTTTGTAAAAAGTATTTTTCTCTCCTGAAGACCAAGCTCACAAGCCTGCTATACCATGTTAAACTATAACAGGAGTTGGCAAATGCATCATCCCCTCCCATAACAACATTTTTTCTACAATAAAGAGCCACTATTGCTGCCTAAAGCACTGGGATGGGCACAAGGGGCAATTTCATCCCATTTTCATATTCCCAGTTTGATTTAAGCTTGACAAACACCCCCCTTTCACCCCAAAAAAACAGTAGGTGACCACTTGATCACTTTGGGCATTTTTAAGAAGTTTGTATGAGACTAAAACAGTTGAGAGAAACCAAAAACAAGGGGAAAGGGCCAATTATAGACCCCTGAGTGCTTTTGGAATGATATCAGAAATTTTAAGGAGTGGATTTCCCCCCCAGTGTAAAGTGTTTTAAAAGATGTGAGGAATGAATAGAGGCATGGATAATAAAGTTTCCCATCTGCATATTTCTTAAAGTTTGCCATCTGCATATTCTGTGTAGGTTGGTAGGACAGGTCTTGTATTTATTGCCATATTGTTAACAAGTTTTTGATTCTGATTTCCTGCATGGCAGGGGGTTGGACTGGATGGCCCTTGTGGTCTCTTCCAACTCTATGATTCTAAGTGTTCCCCAGAGCTCGTTCATTTCTCCTTCACTCCTTTGGATAATACTGGGTGATTCAAAAAGAATGGTGCAAAAATAAAGCTGTTCTAAGAAAAGATGTTCTTATTCCGCTTTTGCGCCATTCTTTTCGAAGTACCCTGCTCTACATTTCATAACAGTGTTTCTTTTTCTTTTTTAGTTTCCTGAACTCTGTCTGATATGCATGTGAAATTATTTTTCACTTGTTCAAACCTTTCCCTATAGGTTATACACGTGTCTGAGTATCTGTTGTACATTTTTTAAAAAAATACCAGCAAGCTTTCATTGAGCAATTTAACTTTTTGACACGTCATATAAACTTTATTTTTATATGTTGAATAATTTTCTGTTTGAAAGTTAACCATATTGGACTTTATGGTCAAAACTTTCCACTTCACAGATGTTGATTCTGAGTTAATTACACTATTTGAACTGTATAATCATTAAACTTTCATGCCTTGTGTGATGTGGAAATAAGCAAAAAAACAGAAAGAGACCAAAATAGGGAAAAGACTGAAAAGAAGAAAAGTGAACTGCTGGATTTCCTTAAGTATTTTATTTGGACAAAGTGATCAACTAAACAGGTAATCTCTTCCCTGGCTCCTGTACTATACATTGACCGCAACAGCCAAACCACAGCAACTACTTGGTAAAACAAAAACAGACATACAAAAATGCCCAACTTTTCATGAGTGCTGTTTGATTCTAGTTATTCAAAAGTAGAATTTTGGAAGATAGATACCAGCTTACTAGAGCACATGCTCTATTGCTTTAAGGTAATAATAATAATAATAATAAACCCTTGATAATGATATGATTTCAGAGCTGTTATTCCATACCCACTTACTTGGGAGTAATTCCCATTGAACCCCTTGGGAGTTCTTACTTTGTTACTTATTTATCTACTTCAATGTAAGTAGGCATGCACAACATTGCACTGTGAGATTCAAACAGATATTACACAGCAATTTTTCAGAAAAGGTGGTCCCTCAAGTCACTGACATAAGCTTACCCTCATTTATATACCTTACATATAGTTTTGTGGTTGGTCACTGGAATGTAAACATGGGCTTAATTTGCATATCCCATTGCTCAGGCACATATCTCTGAAGAAATCACACTGTAGAAGGAAAACTAGGTTACCCTTTGAGGATACACATTCCCCTTAATTTCAGGTTTGACACTTAAGCTACAAAAACAAGAAAACGTATTTAAATACACATACTGGAAAATGACACTTTCTAGTTTTAATACAATCAAATGAAATTTGATGGAAGGGGCCCCAAAGCCCCAAACACTTACCCTCTAGAACCAGAATCCATTGATACAAGGAAGAAAGGCAATCTCACAGCCTGTGCTTCCAGCTCCAGTTCTTTCTTACTAAAAGGAATTAAGAAAAGAAACTCAGTAATGCTGAAAGCTATCATTCTCACACCTACTTGCTTAATATAGAAATTATGTTAGATGCACATCTGTTACAACAACATGGTTATAATCTACCTGTATTTTGAGCATCTGAATCTTATGGTTAACCAAATGCACTTACATCTGGAAAAAGTCCCCCAGAGGAAATAAAAAAAATATACAAAAGTGATGGACATCAGCTGAACATTTGGAGGGAAAATAATATATATGAAAGAAGCTTGTCTTGAAGTTCCTTGTACAGAACCTACCTTGTTAAGAGACTAAGACACTACACAATGGCAATGGCATTCTCATGGTTCTCTGTTTATAAGGAAAAAAATCACATACAGGAAAATACCTGAGAGCTGGTAGAATGTCTCTACTACTGGTGTTATGTGTAGCACATTCGACCCTTTCCCTATGTATCTCCAGCAAGGATGTAAATACACATCCATAATACAATGTCTAATTCAGTATGTGTGTATGTGCCTTCAAGTCACTTGTCAACTTAGGGCAACCTCATCAATTTCATAGGGTTTCCTTAAGCAAGGAGGGGTTGTTTTGCCAGTTTCTTCCTCTAAAATCTAATTATGTAGTTACCATTTACTGAAGTGGCCATTTTATCATTTTCACATAACATGAAATTTCAGCTGCCCACGTGTTATAGAGATCAGGTCAATGATGGAAACCTCTAATCTCCTTGTTTCACGGATATGAGTTTGTTTTTAAAGCATGCAGCTCTTGTCCACAAGTACCTTGGTCAGTTGAGATAGCTGTTAATCATTGTTTCTTTACATTCTATAACCACTTCGGGGGGGGGGGGGAACACAGCTTCCACTGAATTTGCTATATGCAGCCTACTGAAGAGCTAAAGAGCAGGATGATGGAGGAGTCACTAGGCCATACTTTGGCTGCCAAATTTTATTTTTATTTTACACAAATAAGTACCTCATAAGGAATATGGAATTTACAAACTATGAAGTTAAAAATGGTTATAACCTATGCATAACCTATACTCATTGTCAGCAGTGGTGTGACTAGATTTGGTGTCACCTGGTGCAGAGGGTGTCACCCAGCAAGGACAAGTGTTTGCCTCTCTTGTTCCTCCTTTGCCAGGCTTCCTCACCAGGGAGAATGCCCTGCAATGGAGCATCTGGGAGGGACAAGTATTTGCCTCTCTTGTTCCTCCTCCGCTACTACTGGGCTTCCTTGCCAGGAAGAAAGTCCTGTGATGGAGCAGCAGGGTAGGGCAAGTGTTCACCTCTCCTGCTCCAAAGGGGGAAGAACGGGGAACTGGATGTCACCCCTCCTGTGGGGTATCACCCAGTATGGCCTGGGGGAGGGCTCCCATACCCTCAGTCATGCCACTGACTGTCAGGCAACTATCAAGAAAAACAGAATAGTTCAAATTGGCAGAGGGATGAGATAAGGCTGCACTTTCTGTTGAATTTATATGCAGTACATATCATAAGTAAAGCAGATTTAGAATCAGAAGAAGAAGATGTGAAAACTGGGGGAAAGAACATCAACAATTTAAGATATTCAACTGACACCATATTACTTGGCGAAAATGGCAAAGACTTGAAAGACTACTGATGAAAGTTAAAGACGACAGTGCAAAAGCCTAGTTACAGTTGAACATTAAGAAGACAAAAATAATGACGATTTATGTAACTTTAAAATGGGTAAGAAAGATTCTGCAATAGTTAAATTTTTGCTATACCATGGTTCAGTAATTAACCAAAATGCAGCCTGTAGTCAAGAAATCAGAAGACGACAGAGGGCACATCTACACAGGTCAAATAAAACAGTTTCACCTAGTTTTTACAGCAAGCTGTCTACCGGGGTAAATTCCAGGCCTTTTCATTGCCACAAGGCTTTAATCCAAATAAAAAAGTGGGGATTTATCTCAGTTTTGAGTGGAAAATCTAGATGTAGAAAATGTAGATGTGTGTGTGTGTGTGTGTGTGAACTGTGGTCCATAGCAATGTTGTTGTGGGGCTGAGGAGAGGAATTCAGAAATACAAAAATTCACATGCATGGGGGGGGGGGGACCCATAGCAACCACAGCTATGTGGTTGTGGATACTGTGATTTGTCAGACCTGGGTGGGTTTGAAAGGGAGAACTGTGTGTGGCCAGTGCTTCCAAACTCATCTCAATGTGCATGGTGATTGTGAGGACAACCATGTAATTTTTGTGAATTAGGATAACCCAAAGGTAATCTAGATTTTACTGTCAGTGCAGCTGTACCTTAAGACATAGAAAGGTATTAAAGAATTGGGTAAGATCCTCAAGTATAAAGACATTAAATACCAAAGTCAGAATAATCCAGACAATAGTATTTCTAAGTTTATCTTTGACTGGAAAAGCTGGACAGTAGAGATTATCACACAGGAAGTGGGATGTCCTTGTCTCATTCTTGTCCTGTCCTTCCCGTGTAATCGCATGGAGATTATCACATGATGTCATTCTTCAGTCATCTTTATCGCACAATTGTGATAAGATTTTCAGATGACATTGTGCTTATCCCATCCTTCTTCTGTCCATGAAGTGTCATGGCCCCATCCGTTTGAATTAATGGATACTCATGTTAATACAATGGCAGGGCCACTGACAAAAGAAGGACTGGATAAACATGGATGTGATAAGGATGGGGTAAGGATGGGAGCGATCCCTCCTTACCCTGTGTGATAATCTCCACTGAAGAAAACTGACAAAAAGAAAATCAACACTTTTGAAATGTGGTATGGGAAAAGAACAGCACCACGGAAATGAACAGGGTATCTACAGATATTATGGTCACTAAAAAGGCAAATAATGAGAACAAATCAAGTTTAACCACTCCCTTAGAAGCAAAGATGACTAAACTCAGACTTTTGTACTTCGGACATATTATAAGGCAATCCAAATAACTGAAAAAAGTCAATAATGCTTGGTAAAGTGGAAGGCACTAGGAAAAGAGGGAGACCATACTAAAGGTGAATTAATTTAATCAAGGCAGCCTCAAAGTTGGAAAAAGGCAGGTCATTCTCTCTTTCATAGGTGAAGACTGTAATGAATGGGAGTTCCCTCCCCTCAGTCATTTGAGGACTTCTCCCAGACAACAAAGGATTAAATGTGGTGGAGGAAGGCCCTGCATTACTCAACTGACCAATCAGTGGCTAGTACCAGGAACTTTGAGATGGTCCCAAGCAAAGGTTTTAAAACAGCGTCTCTGGAGACCATGCAGTTGAGTCTTTTATTTGTTTGGCCCATGTGGCCTAGAGAGTCTTCCTTTGTGTCTGAGCCCAGCTCTTGGGGGTTGTATGCCCAGGTTGCAGCCTGGAGGGATGATGGTTGAGCTGGGCATGGGCCTAAACTCCCAGCATCTAGTGAGATCAAGGTCTACAAATCCCATCTGTTTGTGAGTAGCTTAGAAATGCGTGTCAGTTAGAGCATCTAGGCCTTTTGGTTCTTTTAACTGGCTTGTTTGGAATGCCTGTCTTATAACTATGCATCCTGTATTTGCAAGGCAAGGAGGCCTTGTAAGAAATGATAACTCTTTGCTCTATACTATCTAGTTAGAATAAAAAAACATTTCTTTAAAAGTATCTGCTGCTTCTGTACTCTTAGTTTATTGCTTGCTTAAGTTAGTAAGGAAGGGTAGAAACTACGTGCCTTTGCAGACTGCTAGAAGTAGTGCAAATTGAGTCCACTTTAAGGGTTAGGGCAGGGGTAGGCAACCTTTCCCCTTTAAGGGCTGAGGGACTTCAGCTCCCAGAAGCCTCAGCCATGTTGGCCAATAGCTCCTGGGATTCTGGGAGCTGAAGTTCCTCGGCCCTTAAAGGGGAAAGGTTGCCTACCCCTGGGTTAGGGTTAGGGAATCATGGGAACTGTATTTTATTGTGGCACCAGAGCTCTCTGACAGAGAAGGCTCAATGTCTCAGAAAAAAATATGATTCCCTAGCACTGAGCCAGGGCAGTTAAAGTGGACTCAATTTGCACTATTTCTGGCAGTCTGCAAAGGCCCTACATCTCTATTAGCAAGCCCTAGCATGTGCTAAGGAGGTTCTTAATTTGCTAGGTGGTGGCAGTGTGGTTTCCCTTTAGCTCAGCAGGAGTGAGGAAGGATGGATCTTAGAGACCAGAGATCACAGAGCCAAAAACAGGGAGGCTGTGGTTGGCTAGGAGCCAGAGATCATCACAAAGACAAATGTTAACAACAACAATAAAAATACTATGACAGCATATGCTACCTACTTCTTTCTCCCAGTTAATCTCAAAAGTGCTACAAGATCCCTTTACACATTGATCCAGACTAACATGTTATGTGTAAATTCCATTCCAATAACAATATTGTTATTTAATCACAAATAACAACAATAATGTTGTACAGCAGGCAAATGATTATTCTTTGAACAAGGAGAGCTCTGTTCAAATTCTCACACATCCAGAAAATGAGACTGAGGGCCTTTGCAGACTGCCGGAAATAGTGCAAATTAAGTCTACTTTAAGGGTTAGGGTTAGGGAATCATGGGAACTGTATTTTATTGTGGCACCAGAGCTCTCTGACAGAGAAGGCTCAATGTCTCAGAAAAACAAAACAAAACAATTCCCATGATTCCCTAGCACTAACCCTAATCCTTAATGTGGACTCAATTTGCACTATTTCTGGCAGTCTGCAAAGGCCCTGAGATAAGCCATTTTATCCCCATCTAAAAACACTGTTAGGAAGAACAGTAGACCAGCATTAATTAATTAATTAAGATGATGGTGTTGGTGTTGGTGTTATTGTTATTTTCTCCAGGTATTTGACAACCTGAAAAGCTGTAATGTAATTATTTGCAGAGAAAAATCACACAGTTTATGAGCAACCCCACTCATTTTCTGCGAAGAAAACAGAGTTTTTGTGTTAAAAACGTACATATTTTTACACAAAAATATTAAAAATATAGACAACAATATTACAGAAAAGAAATGTATTCATGAAAATAATACACATAAATGCACTACATTGGGAAATGATTTCAAAAAGTGTGCACATTAAGATAAAAACTCACAAAATACAGTAGGCCCTTGGTATCTGTGGGGATCTGTTCTGGACCCATCTGCAGATACCAAAATTTGCAGATACTCAAGCCCATGTTGTCCCCGAGGGAGGGAAAGAAAAATGGGGAGGGAACTTTGTCACACACTCTCTTCCTCCCTCCCTCCCATCTGTGAATTGCCACTGGCTGGGTCGGGAGAGAGGGAGGCGGGAAGAGGAGGAGGAGAGGGAGGGAGCAGTTGCTCCTGCTTCAAGATGTTGGATGCGGGGCACCACTCCTCCAGTCCCAAAGCAGTGGCTGCAAAAGCAGCAGCCATGGAGCTCCATCTATGAGCTCCTCCACACAGAGCACAGAGCCCACCCAGAAATGCTAGTGGCGCGACTCTGCTAACAGTGCTGGACCAGGCTGCAGGGCCACTAAGGGACCCGGCAGAGAAGCGCTTCTTGTAATCTGGGTGACCTCTACCAAAGAGGGGAAGGAGAAAGCCCTGAAGGTGGAGAAGAGGCCACAGTGGCGGAAGTGATGGAAGGAGGAGGAAGGGGGGGTGGAGTTGCCCCAAGAGCAGGTTGAGGTGGTGGGGCCTGGCCCGAGAGGAGGCACTGCAGACAATGATGCACCACCAAATGCAGCCTCCTCCTCCCTCCCATTGTTCTGCATGGATCCTGAAGACCATAGGAAATATGAAGCTCTCTCCTACACCCCAGTCCCAATCTAGGGAACAATGTCATAGGGGACAATGTGGGCCTGCCATCTGCAGATACCCAAAACTGTGGATGGCAAGTTCTCAGATACCAAGGGCCCCCTGTATATACAATTTTTGCATGGGCTTAAAAGAACCCTCAGATTGATGAGTAAATAGAATGAACCAAATGTAGGAATAAAAAAAAATGGGAAAATGAAACAGAAACTAAAATCCATAGATTTACCAATCCCTAATTATAACCCAGCACTCTAAACTTTATATCAGACACACACACACACACACACGATTAATTCTGACTTGGAAATACTCTGTCTAGTGAGAAGAAAATTGTATGGCTTATTTATTCTTTCTTGTGAGAAACAATAGTTGTGAAGTTTAGAGCCTTTGTAGACTGCTAGAAATAGTGCAAATTGAGTCCACTTTAACTGCCCTGGCTCAGTGCTAGGGAATCATGGGAATTGTATTTTTTTCTGAGACATTGAGCCTTCTCTGTCAGAGAGCTCTGGTGCCACAATAAACTACAGTTCCCATGATTCCTTAGCACTGAGTCAGGGCAGTTAAAGTGGATTCAATTTGCACTATTTCTGGCAGTCTGCAAAGGCCCTTAGCATACATTGATGTGCAAAGTGACCTAGACTAGATGATGGGATATCTGACAAGAGGTAGGCTGAGGAGTATATCTGTGGACAGCATTATGAAAGGTTCAACTAGTTAAGAGTGACTTTGCTCTTCAACAATAAGCTCTAATGCTGACATCTGACAGGAATGGTTTTTATGTCCTTGAATGACCTCAGAGAAACAAACGTAACTGTCCATTGTGTGATAAGCTGGTGTTTTTTTTAAGGCTGGAAGTTATTTCTGTCATGTCACATGCAGACACTGAATGGAATGGTCACCTCCACCCTTCAATCAGAATGCTCAAGACTATCTGTGGCCTTTGAGGCTTCTTAGTATGATGAGGTCTCAGGAAATGTGCTGAGAGACCCGATATTCCCTTTGCCTGACAAGCTGTCAGAACAAGCTGTTCCAAGGGCTTGAGGAAAAAATGTCATACCCATGACCCTCATTCCTAGCGTATGCAGAAGAGCAAGAGCAATGAACTGCCCTGACAGAATTATCTCTGGGAATCAGTAAATCATATATAAAAAGATATACAAAAGATACCAAAGTTAGTGTTAAGATTGCAAATATACCACCTGATAGATAATAATTCTTGAAACGTTTTTAAAAGATTAATGCATTGGCATTAATGATACTTTTGAAAAGAAAAACTTATTAGTTCTATTCATTGCCCATTACTTTATGAGTGACCAAGTAATAATATTTTACTAATGTATTATTACTAGTTGCTTCTTTAAAAACAAAATAGAAAAATTGTGAAAAAGAGCATAAAAACCACCAACCCAACATCCTCAAAAATGACCTTTTAAAATCAATGGCATTGTGAGTTTTCTGTGTCAGCATGGTAATATGCTCTAACCCAGTCTTGAAGTTTGGACTAAAACCTGAAGTGCATTTACCTTCCTACTGACATGGAAGCCACCAGCCATTACTGTTTAAAATGTCTCAAAAGAAATGAGAAAATATTACTCATGACTTCAAAACAGTAATGTCTGAATATGATGTTATTTGTTTTTTTTAAAAAGTTACACCCGTGACAACTCTGAAAAAAAAAGTATTACAGATAACTTTGTTGCTTATACCATGATACTTCCAAACTCTGTACAATGGCACAACTCCTGGAAAAAGAAACTGAGTCCTGTGTGACTCCTAAAAGACAAAATTTAGACTTTGTGTGAGATGCATTTTATGGGGTGGGTTGTAAACCATGAAAATGTATGCCATGTAACACTTATTAACCTGTCACAAAACAGCTTTGAACATTTGCACCACAGACTAACATGGCTACCTGCCTGAAATTTGTAGAAAACCCTGGCTTGTGCATTATTTATTTCTGTTTATTATAATATAATTTATAGTAATAAATAAATAATTTATGAATATGCTACTGCTACTACTACTAATAATAACAATAATAGATACCTGTTGGAGGAGGAGGAGGAGGAGGTGGAGGAGCTGCCACCATTACTGCAGGACAGTAATTCTGGGACATAGGAAGAGGTAGGATGCCTTGGAGAGCTTGGATGAAGTCTTGGTGGATTCTGTCGATTCCTGCCAACTTCCACAGAATGAGGAAATGTGGGGTGGTGGTATGTGACTCCCTGCTAAAGTGGACCGACACAGCAGCATGTAGACCTGAGGATGCATGATGTCTTCCTGATGTAAGTTGACAAGACTCATCAAGCACACTGACCAAGCACAGCTATCAATGTGTTGGAAGTGACTATGAGACATTAGACAGGAATATTGGGTGGGGGGGGATGACAATGAGGCACAGGTTGTTATTTCATCATTTCTTCCTGTTGAAGATCATAGCCAAGGAAGAAAGTGAAGAATATTGCAAGTGAACAAGTGGATGAACAGAAGATGTTGTTGGAAAGGGTCCCACCCTGTAGGACCAAGGTTTGCACTTCCATGTAGGAGGATGTAAGGCAAGAGCTGAGTTGTACCTCACAGCAATCAGTAAGAACATGTTTGCTAGGAGTTTCAAGAACCTGATTAAGGCTGTGTTAAACTGAATCCTGTGAAGAAGATAGTGTTTCAGAGGACAGTGAAACATAAAGAACTAAGGACAATAGTGGCAGCATTGCAGAGAAAACCATCAAGCCTAGTCTAGACTAAGAAGAAGAGCCCTCCCTCCAGTCTATCTGCCATGGTCCAGGCCTCAGACAGAGAAAAGAACTGCTGGACCTGATCCCCTTCCCGCTGCTATTCTCTTCTTCTCCTTTTGTGTCATGTCTTTTTAGATTGTAAGCCTGAGGGCAGGGAACCATCCAATTAACCATTTGTAAGCCACTGAGAGCCTTTGTGGCTTAACAACAAATAAATAAATAAAGTGGCTGTACATAAAATCTGCATACTGAAGGAAGCATGTGTTGTCCCTTTGTTCAAAAATTTGAGGGAAGGAGGCTTCCACAAGGTAAATGTAGCAACTACCTTTAGATAAGAAAAATGTAATTCACAAATATAAGATGGATAACACTTGGTTTTACATGCTGATTCTGAGTAATCACAGCATCCTTTTCTAAGTGTTCACAGGTTGTCTATTTAAGATTCACATACCATCACCCCCATTTCCAGGGCAACAATGATGTTCTTCTCTAAGTACTATGGGGGAGGAAGACACTATTTCCAAGGACAGGGAAGATCATTTTCCCCTCCCACAGGATTCAATTTAAAATATATGTGGAAAAGATGTAGGGGTCTTAATGGATCACAAGGTAAATATGAATCAACAGTGTGATTTCGCCACCAAAACAAAACAGAACAAAACAAAAGATTCTCAATTCAATTCTAGGCTGCATCAACAACAATGTCCAGAGGTCCTTTCACACTGCATAATTATAGTGTTTTGATTTCACTTTAACTTCCATGCTAATGTCCCATGGATTCCTGGGAATTGCAGGTTTGGAAGAGGTATTTAGAACTTTCAGCTAAAAAGCTCTAAATATAAAGCTCAGGATTCAATAGCATGTTGTTGTAGCAGTTAAAGTGGAATCATAGTGCTGTAATTGTGTAGTATGAAAGGACTCCATCTCAATGGAAATAAATAGTACCACTCTATTCTGTTCTGGTCAGACCTCACCTGGAGCAATGTGTCCAGATCTGGACATCACAGTTTAAGAAAGGTATCTATAAGCTCAAATATATCCAGAGAAGGAAAGACCAGATAGTAAAGGACCAGAAACCAAGCTATATGAAGAACGGTAGGATGGAGAAATTTTTTTTATGCCCTAGGTCAGAGGGATGTGGTGGCTCAGCCGTTAAGACACTAATGCTGATGACTGCAAGATTAGCAGGTCCGCAGTTCGAGACCTGCGTGACAGGGTGAGCTCCCATCACTAGCCCCAGCTTTTGCCAAATAAGCATTTTGAAAGCATGTAAATGTGCAAGCAGATAAATAAGTACCACTTTGTTGGGAAGGTAACAGCATTCTGTGGAGTCATGCTGGCCACATGACCATGGCATTGTCTTTGATAACATTGGCTCCCTCAGCTTAGTAATGGAGATGATCACTGCCCCCTGCAATTGGACACAACTAGACAATCCAGTCAAGGGAAAATGTTTACCTTTAGCTGTAGTCAGAGGTTGGGACTAAACCCAGTGGATTCAAATGGCAAGAAAAGGGTGTGTGTGTGGGTGTGTGGGTGTGTTTTGAAGCATTGTGTCTAAATGCAATTGCAATATAATTGCATTTGTGAATGTAGAACAACAGCAACGGGGAAAGTGTGCTCGTTGTCATATTTGGACTTCAAGCTGTTTTTAGACCCTTAGAGGCCCCATAATTTCTAAATGTTTTGAAATGTTTTTGCCCCCAAATGTCCCCAATATCACCTAGAGTGTATGGACAGCAATTCTGTCACACCCCTCCTGGGATGGACAAGACTGTCTTTAAACTGGAAGTGAATGGGAAATGATTGGATAAAAAGATCTTGGGGAGTCAAGTTTTGATTTCACATTTCCCCCCAGCTCTCCAAGATGGCCCAAGTGTGAATGAAATTATTAATTTACTAGAGGAAGAACAACTTTTCCACCAAATGACTTTTAAGTTGTTTAAATCTAAGGGAGTCTTAGAAGACAGGTTCTCACTAATAGACTGTATCCATCTATTATTGAAACAGCAGAATGCCAAGATCCACATGAAAACTAGGAAGAATCAGCCCTTTGAAGCATGTCCTATTAATATCAAATATTATTCAAAGAGCAACATGCAAAATTTCTCTTTTTCTCCATCCCTAAATTAGACTTCAAGCCTATCTGCACTGGTTCATCACTCTACATGTCACTACTGGTCACTATAAAGCTTGCACTTTCTTCGATTTTCTACATCTTGTATCAAAAGCAGAGCCACAGTGGGCTGGTACAGACCAGCACTAAAAGCCACCTTCAGGGCAGCTGCGGGCAGCTTGGGGCATGGCATGTACACACCACATGCCCTCATGACACCTTGAAGGCACACACTGGCCAGCTTCCAGGTGTCTTGGGAGGCATGGCGGTTACACACCGCAAGCACCCAATATGCCACAAAGCCATAGTTTTTCCACAGACAAAAAAGAAGCAGTTGAAATCCATTCCTTTTTCAGCTGGCACTGTAGTGGATTGGGGCTGTGGTATGCAGCTGTGATGTCCCCACTCTATCTTTGGGTGGGGCGGCTTCACGCCATCCCATCCAGGCCATCTATATCAGCCCAGTGTGTGCTAGGTATATAGTGAAAGACATCCTGCTGGAGTAAAAGCTAGGCCTACTTGGATCTACACCACATCTAAAATACAGATAAAATTGGAAGTGACATAGAGCTAGAGTGGTGGAGCGGTTAAGTTGAAATCCCCATGGAGGTTATTGGGTGGCTTCATACCACTCACCATCTTTGAAAATAACCTATCACGCATGATTGCTGTTCAGTTAAAACTTTGTGTGTGGCTTTTTAGCATTTTAATTGTTATGTTTTAAATAGTTTTAGACATTGCTGACATTCCTTCTTTAATGTCGATATTTTGCATGTTCCAACTATATTGTATTTAAATTAGTTTATAAGCCTTGAGTACCAGTGTTGAGGGGAAGTGGGGTATAAATAAAGTTTTTTTAAATTTATTTATTTGATGTTAAAGTTGATGAGGAAGACAGTGAAATTGTCAAAGACTTTCTATAACTTGGCTCAGTCACTAATCAATGTGGAGATGGTAGTCAAGAAATCAGATACATAGGACATGAAAATGCAGCTATGAAGGAACTAAATAAGACTCTCAAGTATAAGAATATATCACTGAATACGAAAGCCAAAATTCCCCATGACAACATATTTCCAATTTCTCTAGATATTTGTGAAACCTGGACAGTGAAGAAAACTAGCAAAAAAAGAATCAACCAATGATGGAAGAATATTAAAAATATTTGAAAAAAAGGTAAAAGAAAAACAAGTTATTCAAGGCTTGAAAAAACTGATGAGAAGATTCTGACTGATGAGAAACTTTGTAGTGATTTCTGGGAAGCGGGGGAAGCATTTATGTGGAGAATTATTATTTTCTGTGAAGAAAATGTTGTTTTAAATGCAAAACAACACACCATAAGTCTCAAATTATTAATGGGCTTGAAAAATCATGTGTTTGTCAAAGATTATCTCGGAGCTGGAAGAAAATTGTCAAAATTACTAATTGTTTCCTTTAAGAAGAAAATTAATGACAAATTACATTCCTAGAATCAAGTTACTTGAAATATTATGAAGTAGGAGAGTTCTATAGTTATCACGGACTTCCAAAATGGCCTATAAATGGGTCCTGGAGAAGATCAAGCCTGAACTCTCCCTAGAAGTCAAAATGGCCAAACTAAGGTTATTGTACTTTGGACATATCATGAAATGACATGACTCACTGGAAAAAATGATAATACTTCATAAAGTGGGAGGTAGTAGGAAAAGAGGAAGATTATAATACATGTAGATAGACTCTATCAAGGAAGCCACAGCCTGAGTTAAAAGGTTCAAAGCAGGCAGGGTGTCTTGGAGGTCTCTCATTCATAGGTTCATCATAGATTGAAGATGACTTCATGACAACTGACAACAATAAATTGATGATGATGATTATGACAACAATGATCACAACAATGAAGAAGGCAAATATTTGAAGAGCTGACAAGTAGAAGATGGAATCAAGTTACTCCAGGGTTGGCCAACTGGGGTGAGTGTGGAGGTCAAGTTTTTGGATATACGGCGGCGGCAGCAGGCTGCACCAAAATGGCTGTTTGTTTTTTTTAAATCAAAACAGGAAATGATATAGCACATATGTCTATTTTTTGTTCTGATTTAGAGAGCTTTTGTGGGGGTGTCTCCATGAAAAGGAAAATTGTCAAAAGAATTTTTGAAGTGTGGGAGATTTTGATAGGGGTAGACATTCAAGAATATAAAAATGGGCTTTCAGCCTTACTCTTGAACATTAGGGGATGGGAAGCATTCACCTAATCATTATGAAGAACATTAGTAAGAGCTTTTCAAGAGTATAATGGACCACTTCAGCAGGTGGTCAGCTTTCTTTCTTTCTTTCTTTCTTTCTTTCTTTCTTTCTTTCTTTTTTTTTTTTTTGGAGTTATTTAAACAGAGGTTGGATAGCCATTTGCCATACTTTAACTGATGACTCCTGCACTGACTGGACTAAATGGTCACTTCAACTGTTATGAGTCTGTGTTTCTATAATTCTGTGGTCTCTGAATTCTATCTCCCTAACTTTGAAAGGCTCTTGAAGAGAATAATCATGATAGCTTCACTGTACACTAAATTTTAAGGAGGACAGAGGCTGAAACATTTGAGGCTTGTGTGTCTTTACACAACCATCTCCCTCAAATTTAAAATCAGTAGGTTGGATTTGTTCAAAAATCATAATGCTGAATATTAAAGTATCAGTACAAATTAAAATTTCAAAACACTACTATTATAGTTACATGACAAACAGATTTCTTTAGACCACAAGTCATGGCACAAAAGCCTTGGTCTAAAACACAATATAGCATGTCAACAAATCTAAATGGTCAGTTATCATTAAAATAATCTCAACTGAGGTAAAACTTCAAAGCTTTGTGGCCCATGTTGTACTGTGAAGGCTTAGGGCCTAAGCAGACTGCCAGAAATAGTGCACATTAAATTGAGACACTGCCCTGGCTCAGTGCTAGGGAATCATGGGAACTGTAATTTATTGTGGCACCAGAGCTCTCTGACAGAGAAGGCTCAATGTCCCAGAAAAAAATACAATTCTCATGATTCCCTAGCACTGAGCCAGGGCAGTGCCTCAATTTAATGTGCACTATTTCTGGCAGTCTGCTTAGGCCTTTAGAAAGCCAACTTTTCAACAAGAATTGTATTTTTCAGGGGCAAGCACAAGGAAATAAGAGCTGTCCTTTATAAGCAAAGATAACTGAAACTAAGGAAATGGCAGTAAAACAGACTATATTAATAGTTAAGTGTTAGTATATTTGCAGTACAGTGTGCTGGGGAGGTATTGAGCAGTCTGCACTTTAATGTAAAAATGAAAAATAAAGCAGGGAGGGAAGCTCAAGGCTTAAATTTTTGTATGCACAAAGAATGTTCCAGCATTAGAAGATGAGAAAATCTAAAACTGACAGCCTTTTCCCTCTTTGTTGAGAGATAGCAAGAGGGAAGTTGAACAGCCCAGTCTATAGTTTCTTTTTCTGTGTGTTTTCCTAAAACCTGCATCCAAGCCTCCTGTTTCTCAACCTCTCAGGACTATCAGTTGCATAAAGCAAAGGAAGAAAGCATATTCTTCCTAGAAAAGTATGCCAGTTGCCATTTTAGGTTTTGTAGCTATACAAACAAATACAAATAAGGCTCTATCCTATGCACTGCTTTCAGTCTTCAGCTTCACTATAATGCAAGGTCGGGGATGTGGGCAGTGCTTTTGACCTAGATTCATATACCCAAACCCCACTCATGTTCTTTCAAAATATCGTCAGAGACTTCGGGACTGTATCCTTATGGCCTGAAGCTGGGCGTACTCTCATTAGCTGTGTGTACTCTGACATCAAAGTCTTTTTTTCTGATACAACTAAAAGTGCTGTGATGGTCACACAATGAAGAGCCTGTGCAGGAATCCGCAAGCACCTGTGAATGCCTAAGGTAGGATTAGAGATATGTCCATTTGCCCACCAACATCCTTGCATCATTCCAGCACCGTTCCAGACCTTTGTGAGAAGTGGTAACTTACTGCAATTAAAGACAGGTGATGGATAGAAACAAGGAGAGAACATGAGCATACTATAGATAATAGGTACAGAGGCTACTCTTTATAACCAAAAGATAAAATATGACATGATCTATGGTGGCATGATAAGACCAGCATATCAGGCAGAAACTGTGATATTATGAATAATTCCTTTGAATTGCTCTCTCCCCCTCCCCAGCATAGATTAACGAAACCCTGAAACTCTTGAAAATCTTTCATCTAGGCCACAAGCTTTCAAATCAGCTGTGGCCAACATGACTATCTTTTTAGGTTCAGTTACCATTACAAGTTGAAATTTTGTTTAAAGCTGAGCCTTGCACAGTGTGTTACTTCAGGTTTGGAGTAATTAATAAAAAATAAAAACCCACAGTTTATCAAGTGACAAACAGCAATTGCCAGTAGAGTTATATAACATTATGACCTGATAAAATCATTATATACATGGATAGCATTTGTTATGATAACACAAAAAATAAAGTGGGCAAAGGGGAGAGTTGCTTCATTCAGAAAGCACTCACCTGCCATCACAGCCATGCCAAGTCCACAGCCAGCCAGAAACAACTCAAGACAAGCCACCCCCTCTTGAGTGGATATTTGGCTGCAGCCTTCTGCTTTTCATACCTAGCCATAGTAGTTTTCTTTTTATGCACCATTTTGTTTTGTCTCTTAAACTTATAGCTTTGCCTGCACCCATGTTAGGAATGTAATTTTTTGCTAATCTTCCTCTCAAGGGAAGTAATGAGCTACTTTAGCAATTTTCTTTCACTGTGAGAAACTCTTTGAAAACTGCAGTTTTTGAAGACTATTGACAGTTCAGTACTCTTTACAAAATGTACATGGGATTGTGTGTGTGTGTGTGTGTGTGTGAAGAAAATAGCATTCTGCATAGGAAACACTGTTTTATGTGGAGAAAATACTATTCATATCCAGAAAATACTATTTCCTGTGCAGAAAAGTCTAGTTTCTTCACAAACCAAACATGTGAGAATCTTGTGCATAATAAATTTGGAACTGTGAAGATAATTGTCAGTTCAGGAATCTTCTTGTCAGGGATGTTAAGTCATTTAAGAAACATTATTTAGGATATTTTCAAATATACTTCCCATCCCCAACCCATGTAGTATTAACGTCAATGATCAGCTTAGGCCTGGTTGACCCCCACATCACCAGACTTGAATAGGAGCCCCTTCCATGTGGCTGGATCCCACAATATAACATCTGTAAGGATGGGCCAAATGAGCAGCAACGCTCAATCAACAAACAAATAATTATACACCACAAATAAAAAAGACTTTGTAAAAATGATTTTATTTTATTTTTATTTATTTATTTTTGTGAAAAGCTTGCTAACTGTAGAATACCAGGACTATGAAAGGGATCGTGCAAGGACATAAACAAGGAATAGGACACAGTTGTGTATACCCCCTTAGGGTTCACAATTGCATCAGCATGATAAGCAAGTTAAGTCAAATGTGTTTAGAAACCCTCTTTATATCACTGTGCTAAAAACACAAACTTAGAAATAGGGGCCACATGTAGGAAGATGGGACTGCTTGGATGCACTCCAAGCTTTTTAATATGCTTCATGTTAATGCAGTTATAAAATGGCACAGCTTGGTTCATATTAATTTTTATTTATTAACTCATTATCCGTGTACCCCTTGGTTGATACCACTATGCAAAAGAGGTTTTTTTTCATGTGTGAAAAATATTTCAAAATATGTTTAGCTAAAGATTATTGGTGGCTCTCTGAGATGATTTAGGTATCCATAACATGAAATTAGTGAAAGTCTTGTGGGTTTTCCATGATGGGAAAGTGCTCCTGTTGGGAAAAGCCTTGGATAACGATACATATCATGCAGAAGCAAAGGGGCAGGAATGCAGAGTAAAATAAAGGCTAAAAACTGACAGGACTTCCAGTAGCAGCACAAGAAGGAATACAAGAAGCTGGTGAAGCAATGATGAGTAGGAGGTCCATCTTTACCATTGTACAACTGCTTCAGAGAAGCACATCAGCAGCACTCCCTGACAGGGCCTCCTTAAGCCACACACTCATGCCCCTATTTCAAGGACAGAGCCTTTTGGAGGTATCTTTGCTTCCCTGCCTGCTATCCATCCTTAGCCTAGCTTTTCTGACCTCAAGTGGGGTGGAAGTTGCTAGTTTGTCCTTGGCCTCAAGAAGCAAAATGACTTCAGGCCTGCCTCCTGAAGAAGCAGCTGCTAAGTCACCCACCAACTTAGAAGATTTGCATTGTGGGCAGTTCATGCTAGCCAAGGCTGCAGAAGGTTAATCAGAGCAGCTGATGCCTGTATATTTCCCTGAGCAAAACAGCCTGGAAGGCAACTTTTCACATCTGTCTGGACAACCAAACAAACTGGCTGCTTCTGGTTCAAGAACTGCATTCTAAACAGATTTTGGCTCCATACCCAGATCCTAAAGAAGGTTAAATGATATAGCATATGTAACTTACCAAAATCCTTATATTTATTTACACCAACCCATAGTTCCCCCTCTTCTTTTTTCATATACAATCACTTCATTCATTCCTGTGACCTTTTATGTGGCCTATATGACACACAAAATCTGAAATAGTTCTTGAAGTACCAGAGCAAAGTACATGAAGCCAAAGCTCACAAAGCTGAGAATGATGCACATAGGAGGTGTTAAGATGTCAAAACAATTGTGCTGACATAGCTCTCAGCATAGCAATGTTATTCGTGTGCATTATTTATTCTTGGTTGCATATTATGCTGTCCAAGTCCTATCATGGTGCTGTCAAATGTTATTTATACTTATGTGGACAATACCTAAGGAAGTCATAGTCAAACTTTAATTTTTGAAAGAGAAATTTCCAAAAAGAGAAAGAAAAAGAGAAAGTTGAAATGGAGAATCAAGAGGATCAAATCTTCACAAGAATACAGTCAGGATTATTCAGCACTAAAGCAACGGAAACACAACTAGAACATATACAGACCAGGAAGTGTACCATCCAGTTCAAAGATGACACTAGTGTGGTTAATGTGAAGAGTCAGAAAGGTTTGAGAAATCAGAAGGCTTCTTTCAGAAAATGGAAGTCTTTTCCAGATGATAACAAAATGGAACGAACTTTGGCAAAATAAATGGATATAGAAGGTAAAGAAAGAAAGAATTCATTTAGTAATATATTGTTCAAAACATTAACAGTAAAAAGGAACATTATTTCAGGATTTCAGAGGAAACTAGTTAGGGGGGTTAGCTGGAGTGGTAAACAACAAGGTTCATTAAAAGGGGACGGGAAGACTGCAGAGAAATGAATTCAATAATTTGTGACTGTTTCTTTATTATTATTTAATCTCATGAGATCATAGAATAGTGTACAAATAAAATCAATATAAATACATTAAACCTATTTAAAGCAATACAAATAATTTAAATAAACTAAAAAATAATATGGTGGTTCAGAGATGCGGGTTCGATCTAGAAGATCTCAATCTTGGTAAAGCATTAAGAGGAGGAGGCATTCCTTCAAGTATTGATGACTAAAGCTGTTTAGTGTTTTAAATGTCATCACAAGCACCTTGAATTCAGGTTGAAAACATACTAGCAGCCAGTGCAATTCTTTTACAAGACTGGCTGTACTTACAAGACTAACAGTATTCACTATAAAAGATAAAACACAGATTCCTGTAACTCAACTGATATATTTTTAAAAGGAATCAAAGAGCTGAGGTGAATATTCTTTACAAGAGATGATGTTCTAGGCCTTATTGGCAATTTAAAAAAATCCCTGGGGGTGGATGGTTCTTATAGAACTCAAATGTAAAGTTGCTGAACTTTTAACAAAAATGTAACTACCCACTGGCCAGCCTCACTTCACACCCACTTCACACCCAATAGCCTCAACCCCATCATTCAGGCATTTGACATAAGTGAGAAGAGGATCTCTGTATGCCCAAACCGATCATCTATATGACAGTGATCCTGATAGGGCCAGGACCCCCCTCACATGGACAGTTTAGTATCTGTGTACAACATCTTCTCAAATACACCACATACTTTTGCTCTGCACATTGGTCCCAGATATGCAGTAAGACCATATTGTTTACAGTTCATTCAAACTAGGAGTGGAAATAATATTAATAAATATTTGAATCTCAGACAAAAATAAAATAAAATAAAATAAAAATAGGGGGCCTGTTGGGAAACCTTGATGAAGAGAATCATGACCATACAGTAGTCTTCAGGGCTTGTGCTGTACAAATTCAGACATATTATAGCTTTTCTTGTACACAAAACAACATTTTTGACCAGAAATATTACTTTCTGTGCAGAAAGCAAGTTTCCTACACAAAAACCAAGATTTTGTGTGTAAAAACCATGTTTTTTCTACACACCCCTCCCCCAAAATCCCTTATGTGTGCATTTTACTCAGAATATGTCCTAATCTTGAATAGTCCTTTTCAAGGACTTCAAGTAAGGAGAAAAATTGTTGAAATTATTTGTTCTTTCCCTTGAGAATGAAATTTACCAAGATGTACACTCAAACCTATGATGATGCATCCAAAGTCACAAAGTAAGTTTCCTGGCTGAGTGAGGATTTGAACAATCTTCCCCAGTCTGTACCTATTTATGCCATTTGTTTTTAAGTTAACCATAAAATGTGCTGATGCATCAATACAAATTCACTGTACTTAGAACTATTGTTACACAGTGTAAAGGGATGAATAGGAAAACTCAAGCTAAAACTAAAGCATCGTTATATCTTTGAAAATCTATTGCTGGTTAGAAAGCCAACCAACAGCACTTTCCCCATGTTTGTATGGGATTCCAGAATGATGAGGTCAATCTCTAAACTTATCAATATCTATAATGCTATTGCTTTGGTTTTTAACCAGCTATGTATTTTCAAATATATAATGATGTAGTTTTAGCTGGAGTTGATTAATCTCTCACTCATATGTATATGATTAACAAACAGAACTAAAATGAGTGAACCTTTTCAGCTTCTGCCTTCTTCAGATACTAAAAATACTGAGCTGTACCAAGAGGGCAGTTTAAAACATTCTGACTTCAACATTCTTCAGCAGATGATGATATTGTCCTCTTGGCTGAGGCTATGGGGTATTGGGATCTTGCCTATGAACCTAGAACTCCTCCCTTTTGTTCAAAATGCCTGAAGAAGATGGTACCTCAAGATCAAGATCAAATAGTGGTAAAGCAAAATAATAATAATAATAATAATAATAATAATAATAATAATAATAAATCATAGGCTGCTATCACACTGCAGAATTGATGCAGTTTGACACTGCTTTAACTCTCATGGTTCGATTCTATGGAATCATGGGATTTGTAGCTTGTTGTGGCACCAGAGCTCTCTGACAGAGAAGACTAAATATCTCACAGAAGTACAGAATTCCATAACACTGAGCTATGGCAATTAAGCTAGTGTCAAACTGCATTAATTCTGCAATGGAGATGTAGTCATACTTTCTAGAAAGTTACAGCAGGTGTCACCATAAAACTAATTAGATTTAGTTGCCTGTTCTTAAAGAAATTATGATCCTGCAAAGGCCCACTACACAGAAGGTAAACAACTCCTCTCTATCCTCCAGCAATGCTACTTTCTGGGTAAAAGCTTTAGCACTACCATTAAGAACAGAAACAAAACAAAACAAAAACCTTACATAACTTCTAGCTGTAGCTGCCAGTGAAGTGAATCAAAATATCCTTTAAAATTCTGATGGTTCATTTCATAAACTCACCCGAAAGCACAGATGAAACTATCTGGGCATATGAAATGGAAGGCTAAGACACACTTAAAGTAATCTCTGTTTGATACTGGCTGTATGGAGTGGAGAGAAACCATTCTGAAGTGTTGTGTGACACCTATACTCTATTATATGTAATTTCTGATTTTACTCAGAATTGACTCATAGTGGATGAACAGTATATCCAATAAATGAATGTCATTGGCAGCTGTTTTCGAGTGGGTACCAAGCAAATTGGCAACATTTTCTACTCAGAAAGGTATTTCTAGGATTTCAAGATGCTGTGATTGAATTCTAGCATACTTTCAATTTTACTGATGAATGTTTCCAAAATGTCAACTAAGGTTAAACTATCCACACTGAAAACTCTTGGAGTGATCATTTTGTCTCCTTTCCAGCAGCCACCATAATGAGACATCATTTCTATATAGAGAATGCAATTAAACTATTGAGGGTCTTAGGAAACTGAAGCTATCCAGAGGCATTGGGTTTAGCTTCTTTTGAGTATCACTGTGTGAACTGTTCCAGAAAAGAAATATTCCAGATAAAAAAAGTGGAATCCATGAAAGCTGGGACTTTGTGGAGTAGAAACTCTTTTATGAAAAAAAATCATAGCATCACTAATGCATTTGTGAAATACATTCATACACAGAAAAAATGGTCTACTGCGTTTGATGCATTTACTCTCAATGAACTGCATATGGCAGTGGTGGATAAACTGGAACCTAATAGGTGTGAATAGACTTCACCTCCCATAGGTTCTCACTAGCAAGACCAGTGGTCAGGGATGGTGCGAGCTGTTGTTCAACAACATCTGGAGGATCATAGGTTTCCCATCTCACTTATTAGTAGCTTACAACCAAAATCCTAGCAAAGTAACAAGAAGGAAAGGGGAAGATGTGTAAAGGTTATCGAGGGATTAAATGAGCAAAATGCAGTTTCTGAGAACTAAGCTTAGGGCCTTTGCAGACTGCCAGAAATAGTGCAAATTGAGTCCACTTTAAATTGAGGCACTGCCCTGGCTCAGTGCTAGGGAATCATGGGAATTGTATTTTTTTCTAAGACATTGAGCCTTCTCTGTCAGAGAGCTCTGGTGCCACAATAAATTACAGTTCCCATAATTCCCTAGCACTGAGCCAGGGCAGTGCCTCAATTTAAAGTGGACTCAATTTGCACTATTTCTGGCAGTCTGCAAAGGCCCTTAGTTACACTTGGGAGCAAAGATCAAGGGGTGAACCAGAATATGAGTTTTGAAAAAGAATCTGAATGAGATGAGGGGGAATCATACAGGAATTTTTGAGATGTGCCAACAGCAGAGGCATTTACAGCTATATTATACATCTCACTTTCTCATTGCTTTCTTTACACCTTCATTGCTTTCTTCTAGTGGAAAGTCTGAAGTGGAGAAGTTCCTGTTCATATGGACCCTTTCAATTCAAGAAGGTTCCCTGATATTCCAGGGTTCTTATTCTGAGTGTTGAGCCTCCATGTGAAGAACAGCATTTTCTCTTCATATATATCTCTTTCCACAAGAGGAAAGAGAAAATTGAGGGGGTGGCGCCAAGCACTCTCTCCATGTGTTGAAGAAAATGAAGTAAGTACAAAGTGTTGAAGGATGTGAAGGAGTATGGCTTGTAGGAAAGTGCAATCACTAGCCAAAGAAATGCTAATGCCTGAACTGAAGGACAAGATGCTACCCACTATTCTATGTATAGAAACTGAACAGACTGCCATTTGAATCTCACTTCTCACATAGCAAAAAGCTACTTGTGCTGTGGTAGCAGAAGGTGTAACACTTTGAAGCTCTTTATTCAGCATAAGATACATTCATAATTTTGCTCATAGAGAATTAAGAATTTTATATTTTTAAATGTTATAAATATGTCAAATGGCACACTTTTATAATACCGTAGTTTACAAATGAAGCATTTTATGTTGTTCAAGCAATAAAATAAGTGTTTTTATGAAAATAATGCTACTGCAAAGCCCATTTTTTCAGTGAAAAAAAATGTCCCTCCCACTCACCATGGCTTCAAAATTTCCAGGTGGTTAATATTTCTAGATTTACTGTAATTCTCTTCCTCAGTCTCTCATGTCATCTCAAAGATGCAGTGATTTAACTTTATCTCTTTCCAATCAGGCAGGTAATTGATAGGAAGGAAGAAAATTATGTAGTTGATGAGTTTGGCTACCTGATCTGCATTTGAAAAATATCTATTGCGAAATACTTGGCTTTCCAATACAGTGGTCCTTTGATATCTGCTGGTATTTGGTTCCAGGACCCTCCCCATAGATACCAAAATCCATGAATGCTCAAGTCCCATTATGTACAGTGGCATAGTAAAAAGCCTCCACCAGTCTCCCAAACTCTGCCTACCTACCTCAATTTTGGAGGGAAAAGAAGGTACGATTGTCGCTGCCCATTCATGGACTTCGAGTAGGTGGTTCTTGCTCTTCACGGGGAGGGACAATTGCTATACTGTAAATGGCTGTGAGTGCCTGTGCACGCACCATTATGTTAAATGAGGCTCAAATATTTGTGAGCCACCATTTTCATGGGGGGAGGGGGTCCAGAACAGATCCCCCACGAATTAGGAGGGGCAACTGTAGTTTTGAGAGGTGGGGGGTACAGCCCATGAGGAGTTAAGAGGGGTGGAAAATTGCCCCTGACTGACATACAGTTGTCACTTCAGTTTTAGGAGGTTCTTTTTTTATTATAGAGCAGTTCCCATTTTATTGCACAGCTATGTGTTTTATCAATTTTAAAATGTTCATTTTGTCTAGAACAGTTTTTCTAGGATTTTTTAATCATTAATTGCTTTAAGCACTTTGAGAAGGTAATTCAGAAATATACCAAATAAATAAATAAATATTTGGAGTTATTTCATTTACATTCTTTATTTTTTTTAAAAAAAAAATTGAGATATTAATAATTACCTAAAATGTGATTTAGACATCAAGCAACATTGAATTAAAAATGAAAGTATTGTACTCTACCACCCTTCATCTACAAATAGGATATAAAACATGCAGACAAAACAAAGAGATGACTTCCGACCCTGCAATTCCAAGACAATAACTTAGCAAACAACAATAACAACAACAACAAAAACAGTAGGCAGATTTGCATTAGGCAAAAGAAATGAAGCAGGTGAGTGTCTCATAAGATTTTTGTGAAACCAACAACCTATTCATTGTAAACACATTTTTCATACATCATCACCAGATGGTCAACACAAAAATCAAATAGATTATAAAACTGGATGTAAAAGATGGCAGAACTCTATACTGGTGGCCAAGACTAGACCAGGCGTTGACTGTGGCACAGATCACACATTATTCATATCAAAAATAAGAGTAAGACTAAAGAAAAAAGCAAAAAACAAGTGATTATACCAAAATATGATCTAAATAATATCTCAACAGAATTTACTGATAGCATAAAAAGATTTGCATTACTAAGCATAATAGACTGAGAACCAAAGGAACTATGGTCTGAAACCAGGGACATAATAAAAGAAGAATGCAGATAGACACTTTTAATAAGCAAAAATAAAGAGAAAAAATCATGGATGACAAAAACCCCCACCACAAACAATAAAGAAGAGGAGAGAAGAAAAACAAAAGGGAGATAGGAACAAACTAAGAATTATGAATGCAACAGTACAACACTTGTGCAGAAAGATTAAGAAAACTAACAACCAATGCAGAGAAATAGAAGACGACGACAAGAAGGGTAGAACAAGAGATCTATTTCACAAGGTCTGGGAAATCAAAGGAAAATTCAAACCAAAGACTGGGACGATATATTGTAGCAGAAATAACAGGCTATGGGCTAATAAACCCACAGCACCTCTGGTTCTTTGCAGAGCAAGACAAAGAGAGGAGACCTTGATACGTTTGTAAACACAGGTTTATTAAGCTGGCTGTCCTAAAGGAATTAGCATTCCAAGCTTTGGGCAAAGAACAGATAAAAAAATGGCTTTGTTTTATACACCATCAAACAAATAAATCCAATTCTCACACCTCATTGGGCATTTCAAACTCTAAACATATAGATTTTCAAGCAATAAGGGTAAAGATTTCAGAATACATTATAATCTACTTAATGCCCATCTGGCCACATTCCAATGTCATCCTTATCAGCAGAAAGAGATGGTACATACCAGGAGACCCCTTTGCACACAGAGTGTGATTTATTTTGACTATGCTATTTCATTCTGTCGGCTTCTAATGCATTCAGGGTCCTTCTAAAGGTCATCATGACTCTGAACATTCAAAACATACTTACTACTGAAATCTTCCAGCCTTACATTCTTTCTTAGGAGCCTCAACTCCCAGAATCCTCTCTGTATGTGGCTAACTGGACATCTATTTGGACATCTCATTATGACAATAAAAATAACATAATTCAAAACCAAGAAGAACAAAAAGACATTGGATGCAATACAAAGAAAAACTATACAAAAAAGATGACAAAATGAAGGACACATGGAATGAAGAGCCATATGAAGATGAACTCCAATTCCTAAAAAGTGAGTTGGAAACTGCAACAACAGAAATAGTGAAAAGCAAATCAGTGGGAACAGATGATATTTCAATTGAACTTCTGCAATCCACACTGACGGAGTCAACTCTAGTGCTAACCAACATATGTCAACAGATATGGAAAACAAAAAATTGGCCAACAGATTGCAAGTGATCAATATACATCCCCAACCACAAAAAGGGAGACACAAGAGACTGCAACAATTATAGGACCATAGCATTGATCTCCTAGGCAAGCAAAATCACACTCAAAATTCTGCAACATAGACTCCAACCATATATGGAAAAAGAGATCTCAGAGGTCCAAGCAGGGCTCAGGAAAGGAAGAGGCTCTAGGGATCACATTGCAAACATACAATGGCTAATGGAGCACACTAGGGAATTCCAAAAAAAATAAAAAAAATCAGCATGTGATTTATAGACTATAGCAAAGCCTTTGACTGCACAGACTATGAAAGGCTATGGAACATCCTTCAAGACATGGGAGTACCAGCACATCTGATAGTCCTGATGAGGACAAGAGGCTACTGTCAAAACAGAAAGTGGAGAAACAGAATGGTTCCCAACTGGCAAAGGGGTCAGACAAAGCTGCATCCTTTCACCCTATCTGTTCAACTTGTATGCAGAATATTATTATAAGAAAAATAGGCTTGCACACAGAAGGAGGAGGAATGAAAATAGGAATAAGGAATATCAATAATTAAAGATATGCAGATGACACCATAATACTAGCAGAAAACCTCACAGACCTGGAACACCTACTAAGGAAGATCAAAGAAGAAAGTGCAAAGGCAGGCTTAATGCTAAACATAAAGAAAACAAAAATAATGACCACTGAGGACCTTCACAAGTTCATCCTAGACAATGAAGAAATAGAAATAGTAAAAAATATTCCCATACCTGGGATCAAATATTGATGGAAATGGGGACTTTAGTCAGGAAATCAGAAGAAGACTAAGAATGGGGAGGCTGGCTACAAAAGAACTAAAAACGATTTTAAAATGCAAAGATATACAACTCAGCACAAAGTTAGAATCATACAAGGCACCGTATTCCCTATTACCATGCATGGATGTGAGAGCTGGACAGTTAAGAAAGATGATAGGAAGAAAATCAATTTACTTGAGATGTGGTGCTGGAGGAGAGTGCTGAGGATCCCACGAACAGCCACAAGGACAAACAAATGAATCTTGGAGCAGATCAAACCAGAAACCTCCCTGGAAGAAGCCAAGATGACCAGACTGATGCTGTCGTACTTTGGACACATCATGAGAAGGGAGGACTCCTTAGAAAAGAAAGTGACGCTTGGAAAGGTGGAGGGAAAGCCACATGCCAGATGGATGGACTGTATTAAGGAGGTCATGGGTATGGGTTGGTAGGAATTAAGCAGAGCAGTGGAGGACAGATGTCTTGGAGATGTCTCATCCATGGGGTCACCATGGGTCAAGATCAACTTGAGGGCAGTTAACAACAAATGTGTGTATATATATTTTCAAGCCACAGATATTTGAATCCATGAATAAGAGTCAGGGGATACAAAGTTATGGCCATATAAGAGCAGAAAAAAATTCTAGCCTTCGGTATTCATGGAATAAATGTGAAACAGAATTCATGAATAGCGTCTATTAAACAATGAAAAATAAGAAGTTTCAGGGTGGGATATCTGGGAAATAGCCATTGCATTCAAACACTCAATACATTCAGGTATACTCTGTAAGTCAAGTCTTTGTCCTTTTGCTTCCATGCACTTATCCTATACCAATATTTTGTACAGTGGTGGCTGAAGATGTGGGTGATGAATCTGTTGGCTTCAGTCTAAAATATAAAAAGGAGGCTCCCAAAATGTGGCATCTCTTTTGGCAATGGGATTCAGCATCTTACATAGCTCCTTTACAACAGATTCTCCACCCAACTGAAATCAGAATCACTAGATGCTATTGGTTTTATGAGGCCCTGTCCACACACACCCCGCTCACACACACACACACACACACAAAAAGGATGAGGAGAAACAAAGTGCAACCAAAACCATTATTGGAAGCTCTCCATACTACAAAACCTCAGGGGAGAGAAAAGCTCCTAACACTTTGATTACACTATCTATAACTACTCTGCTGAGACCATATTAAGCCCTGAGTGCCTACTACAAAGGACTGCAATTATGGTCAATTATATAATGATATAATGACACCAAATGATTAACAGAAGATTTCTGTTCTTCAGTCATCAGTTTGTTCAGGCCTGGTTCTCCAGTTGATATCTGGTGTGTGTGTTAGAGAGAGAGAGAGAGAGAGAGTCATTTACTCATTTTAACTACTCTAAAATCTGATATATATACATCAAAAATGTGGAGGGGGCATGGCTATTTGGTGTTGATGTTTATGATCTTATAAAAAAGTCAAAATGGTACAGTGATGTACTTTATGACTGCACTTTAATTTCTGTTAAATGCTCAGCGAGGACCAAAAAACACCTACTCAGCTTTTAAGAAACAGAGAGAAAATTAGAAGGATGTGGCACTTGCAATACCTTCCCATCAGCATGATGATATTGGCTTCAAAAATAGGAGAACTATTTTTCAGTTTAGGACTGTTAATGGTAGTAATTTTGTAGCACCTGCTTTTGATCTCATTCTTCTTCTATGTCCAGCTTGAAATTTCTTTTTGATGAATCTGTTATATTAAATCACCCTTCTAACTACCATCTCAGAGAAGATTTCTTTTTGGGGATGTGTGGGGGGTGTTAGAGAGAAGCAATGCTTTTGAAGCAAATAAATAAATAAATAAATAAATCAGAGATTGCTTATAAAGACATGCTGGTTTACAATTACTGAGCTTTTTCTGTCTCCAAGGAGCTTATTAATGTTCAGCTCAAGTACTGATGTTTATAAATATTCCCCCCACCCAAAATCCTTTGATAAAAAGAGTTCCTGCACCCTGGCAAAGAAAGAAAGAAGGAAGGAACCATGCTGTAAACCACTAGCATTTGTGGATTGTTGTTATGAGCTTTCTGGTTAAATGTGATATATGGGAATACAAGCAATAAAGGAAAGAACAGAAGAAAAGAAAAGAAAAGAAAAGGGATATAGGAACAAACTAAGACCCATGAATGCAACAGTACATAAAGAAAACTGCTGCAATGACCAGTGCAGAGAAATAGAAGACAATAACAAAAAGGGAAGAACAAGAGCCCTGTTCCACAAGATCTGGGAAATCAAAGAAAAATTCAAACCAAGGACTAGGACACTCTATGACAATAGAAATAACATAAATTCAAGTCCAAGAAGGAATAAAAAGACCTTGGATGCAACACACAGAATAATTTATATAAAGGAGATGACAAAATGAAGGACAAATGGAACGAAGAGCCATATGAAGATGACCCCCAAATTCTAAAAAGCAAGGTGGAAGCTGCAATAAGAGAAATAGTAAAAAAACAAATCACAAGGAACAGATGATATTCCAATCAAACTACTGCCACCCACACTGACAGAGTCAACTCTAATGCCAACCAACATATGTCAACAGATATGGAAAACAAAACAATGGCCAACAGATTGGAAACAATTAATATACACCCCCCTCCACAAAAAAGGAGACACAAAAGACTGGAGCAACTATAGACCATAGCATTAATCTCCCATGCAAACAAGCAAAATTATGCTCAAAATTCTGCAACATAGACTTCAACCATATATGGAGAGAGAAATACCAGAGGTCCAAGCAGGGTTCAAGAGAAGAGGCACTAGGGACCACATTGCAAGCATATGATGGATAATGGAGTGCACCAGGGAATTCCCCCCATCCCCCCCCCCCAAATCAGCATGTACTTTATAGACCAGGGGTTGGCAACCTTTTTTGCTAGCGAGCCGGGGGGGAAATGGCGCTGGGGGCCGGTGCGTGCTTCCCCATGTGCACGCGTGCGGATGACTCCCACCGTTGTGCGCATGCATGCACATGGGGGGGCGCCATTTTGGAAACCAAAATGGCACCCTGCATCGCGTGCGCATGTGCACGATGGCGGGGCGCCATTTTGGTGGCTGCCGGGGTCCCCCAGGAGGGCTCCTTCAACTGTTATCTGATAGAGAAGGCTCAATGTCTCAGAAAAAAAACTACAATACTCAGTGAGCCAGGACAGTTAAAGTGGTCTCAAGATGGATTATTTCTGGCAGTCTGTACAGGCCCTTAGTCCCCTTGAATTGAATTTCTCTCTTGTAGCTGTATAAAGTAAAGGTGAGGTTTTCCTTTGACAAGATTGTCTAGTTGTGTCTGATTGTAGGGGACGGTGCTCATCTCCATTACTAAGGGCCTTTTCAGACTGCCAGAAATAGTGCAAATTGAGTCCACTTTTAGGGTTAGGGTTAGTGCTAGGGAGTCATGGGAATTTTTTTTTTCTGGGACATTGAGCCAGCATTGTGAAAGTTGGCTCTGTAGTCATGTGACCAGCATGACTGCACAGAACACTGTTACATTACCACCAAAGTGGTACCTATTTATCTGCTTTCATTTTTACATGTTCTTGAACTGCTAGGTTGGCAGAAGGTGGGACTGGTGATGGTCACTCCGCCCCATGGCACTTGGGCCTTGAACTGCCAACCTGCCGATCTTGCAATCATCACAGTTATCTTAACCACCGAACCACCACATCCTTTGTAGTTTTATACAGAATTGGAAACTTAATATGACTGGCTCCAGAGTGTCCTATACAAGGGGAAAGGGAGTTCCCATTAGTACATGGTGCCGATACTCCCAAATTTCTTCCTATTCATACATCCCAGCATGTTCCAGAAGTGGCTTCTGGTATGATGTAAGGGACTAAAATTGGAATCAGTGACAAGTGAAAATAAAACAGATACAATAGAAATGAATGGACTAATTCCAATTAAAACACAGTAACTCAATTAATGAAAGTTATAATATTTAATGCAAATGAAATAACTCTAGAAAGAAGAATGGATTGTAAAAGTCTCAGAAATGGAAGAAATTGATAGATTAAAGTCCTTGAACAAGTTCTTAAAATACTGGGAACTTTTTATATTTTTAATAGAAAAAAGAAGAAGGAAAGATGATGTTTATAGATTCAGAAGGCTAATTTCTTTCTTTTGTACGCTTCTGCTCCAGAAATATAATTTTAAGTAGAATAGAGAGGTTTATTGTATTTGCTAAGTTTGTTGTTGTTAACTGCCCTCGAGTTTATCTCAATTCATTGCAACACTATAGATGAGACATCTCCAAGACCCTCTGTCCTCCATTGCTCTGTTTAAATCCTGCAACCCCTTAATACCTCTGACCTCCTTAATAGAGTGCATCCATCTAGCATGTGGCCTTCCTCTCTTCCTACTTCCCTCCACCTTTCCCAGCATTATTGTTTTTTTTCCAAAGAGTCCTCTCTTCTCATATGATGTCTGAAGTACGACAGTCTCAATTTGGTCATCTTTTTCTGATTTCCTGACTGCAGTCCTCGTTTCTATCAATGTTTGAGCCCAGGTATGGGAATTCTTTTACTATTTATATTTCTTCATTTTCTAGATTGAACTTGTGAAGGTGGTCATTATTTTTCTTTTCTTTATGTCCTTTAGGTTCAACATTAAGCCTGCCTTTGTATTTTTCTCTTTGATCTTCCTTAGCAGGTGTTCCAGGTCTGTGAGGTTTTCTGCTAGTATTATGGTGTCATCTGCATATCTTAGACTGTTGATATTTCTTCCTCCTATTTTCACACCTCTTTCTTCTATGTCCAAGCCAGCTCTTCTTATAATATGTTCTGCATACAAGTTGAACAGATAGGGTGAAAGGATACAGCCTTGTCTGATCCCTTTGCCAATTGGGAACCATTCTGTTTCTCCATGTTCTGTTCTGACAGTAGCCTCTTGTGCTGAGTACAGATTCCTCATCAGGACTATCAGATGCGTTGGCACTCCTATGTCACACACACACATTCCAAAAAGCAAACCTTCATTTTTCCATTTTATATAAGGGATACCATTTTATTACATTAATATATATAATGGGACTTGGATTTTGGTAGCTACAGAGAGTCCTGGAACCAAACCCCAGCAGATACCAAGAGCCCATTTTATAAGCCAACTGGTTCTTAGGAACAGGAACTTGATTCCACTTTGTGGAATCCCAATATAGGAAGTCCGGGTAGCCAACAACAAATTTAAAACAGTACAATTTAAAAACAATACAAAAGCATTAAAATTATAAATATAAAGTTTAAAAATAATTAAACAATTTAAAAAGTTGAAACCATTACATTTGAATTACCCCCCCCCCCGACAATATGGGACTTATATATGTTAATGTTTAGATTTTAAAGCTATACAAATACAGGACATTTGTAAACATTATATTTTGATTACATCAAGGCTTAGTGTTATGAGCTTTTTGTGTATGGGTTTGTTTGTTTGTTTGGTAATAATTATAGAGTGATAGAGATATTCTGGACATAATGAGGGGATTAATTTCCCTTAACAAGCTTTGCGATTTATAGTTGATTAGGCTTGTCATCATGTTTGTTTTCCTAAGAACATCTGTTTGTGAGTGTGTGTTACAAGGCTGTATTTACTCAACAGCAGCTGCAAGGATCAAGTATATGTTTAAAAGGATTTTTCTAGAAAGGAATACAATAATATGGCCTGCAAATGAATATGATAATTTTAGAATGCCCAAGGGGCAAGCCATATTAGTCTGTGGGAGCAAGAGGTTAATAAAGATTAACTCATTGATTATAGCATGAGATTTTGATGGACTGGAGCCTTTTTCCTCATTGACTGACAAAGTGGCCTCCAGATCCAGCAAATTTTATGCCACAAAATCATTAGAAGGAAGGGCCACAGCTGTCTATTTGCCGTCCAGCTTCTAGTTGCTTTTAATGTTTTTCTGTTGTTGTTGTTGTTGTTGTTGTTAATGAATACCAGTTTTCTATACTTTGATAGTTCTGCTAGCTGAACCCATGTGCCTTGAGACAAGATATGTGATGCATGCTTCAAAAATGAGTAAACACAAAATAGTTGTAAGGAAAGGAGAAAAAACTGCCTACTACTTAGGACAATTCAAGAGATTTGTATTTTATTTTTTTGAATGCACCGCTCATCATTCCTCACCATTGGTAGGCTTGATATAGGTCAAAATCCTCTGGAGGGTTATACTGCTGGCATTCATTAGCTATTCAAGGACCCTCTTCAGGGAAGAAGGTTAGGGCAGTACATTGAATTTCTGTGTTTTATGATATATTTACAGTTCATCTCCCTGGAACTGACTGGATGAAAAAAATAGCAAACAAGTAACCAAAGACAAGTAACAGATGTAAGCAAGCAAGGTTACTTGCTTACTAATGTTAGCAAACAGTAAGCAATGTGCACACAGAGGGAGCCTAGAAGGAAGAAATGTTGGGACTTCAGATGTCCAGAAATAGGAACTATTGCATAAGCAAGTTAAACTGGTTTACCTAAGCTGTCTTAAAATTTAAAATGGGTGACATCCTGATATTATGATAAGGATTTAGCCAATGAAATTTCCACCTAGGTGCAACCCGGGTCCATCCCTGCTTCCAGGGGTGCACAACGCAGCTTTCTTCAAAGCTGGGAGTTTTCCAGCTTAAGGAAATGGTCACCGGAGCACCCCTGGGAGTGGTGAGGGACCCAGGCTGGACCAGGGCAGCTATTTTGGTGGCTAAATCCTTGTGATAAAATCAGGATGCTGCCCATTTTAAATTTTAAGCAGGCTCAAGTAAGCCAGTTTAATTGCTTATGCAATAAGCTTCATAGACAGAATACTGGCTCAGTATTGAGAGCACTGTGTTATGTTAAAGCAGTGGTTCCCAAACTCTGGTCCTCCACAGGTTTTGGACTTCATTTCCCATAATTCCTGATTGCTGGCCAAGCTGGCTAAGGCTTCTGGAAGCTGAAGTCCAAAATACCTGGATGACCAAACTTTGGGAATCAGTGTGTTAATGGAATGTTTTAAGGCTGTCACAAATCAAGACAAATTCACACAGATGTTAAAAAAATGGAAAATTGCACATTCCAGTATATTTATGCACTATCCAGGACAAAAATGTGACCCTCCAGTAGCAGCAATGGGTGACTAACACCTCACATTTCACGAAGTGGCTAAGGTCACACAGAAAATCCTTGCTAGATTTAAAACTGCACCAGCATTTCTTTTTAAATCTAGAGAGAAATAATTTGGGCTTTCCAGGGTATATGGATGAGTACTGTGTCATGTCTTCACACTGGTAATCACAGTCTCATTATAATCTTTAAACTGTTTTAGAAACATTGCATGCCATTCATTCCATAAATGAATTAAGCACAATCAACTGAAGTATCAAAAATCAGAATTAAATAACCTTGCCTATTGGTTCCAAAGCAAAGCAGCTTCATTTATATACCGCTTCATACTGCGCTATGGGGTGTCTAAGTGGTTTACAACTATAAGCTCATTGCCCCCCAACAGTTGGGTACTCGCATCCTTGTGGTCTATGAGTGAGTGGCTGTAGTACAGGCATTTAACCACTGCGCCACCAGGGCTCCTGGTTCCACAATAGTACAATTGAGAAAGTACTGCAGGTATATCTCAGTTAATAAAGTAGATGTGTTCCTGGGCATCATTTCTTTAACAGAAAATTTGGTACCAGAAGCAGAAATAAAGTGGAGAGGATAGGGATAGATTCCTACACCATAAAAAGAAGAGTAGTTGAACATGCTTAAACAAACTATTAATTAAAACAAAGAATATGCACATATGAAATGAAACAACAAAATTGGGTAAGTCTTTAATAAGTAAAGAAAAACATTTTGAATCCTTGGAGACCATTTGAAAGCTTCTTACAAAATGCATCCGGCAAAAAGGAACTTCTTTGTCAGAGGTTTTGTTAATTGAGGTATGCCTATAATTAATTTGTTTGTTTTCCTTGTGATACAGCTAGGCTCTGGTTTAAAGTTGCCTGTCCATGTTTATTTCATCGATCAGGGGAAAAATCAAAGCGAGTGGCATGTGGCTCTGCAGATGCTGTCTTCACTGGCTGTATTGGCCAGTATTGCTGGGACATGCAGTTCAGACATCTGGAACGCAGCATGGTAGTAATTCCTTATGTAGGAGATGGTTATTGTGGCATTGGCCAGGAGATAGATTTTGACTTTGTCTATGCTACAATAATCATGGCTGAAATGGTACCCTGTTATTTTAAAAATGCATTTATCTTGTTAGCATTGCATCTGTCTATTGCAATTGGGATGAATGATATTCCTCATCAACCTGTAAGGGTGGGGTCCAGATGGAGATTTGGATCACTCCCTTGCCATCACCCAGCAGTCATTCTATTTGGCTGCAGCTAAATATGTGAAAAAGTCTTACAGTTGACATTTGGGTCAAGACACATCATAAGTGATTTTTCAACTCCTGTGACAGATATTAGGGCTATTGAGAATTCTCCAAGCACTGAGACAGTGTTATCTCCAACACCACAGTCAGGTGATAAGCACACACACCCCATTGTATTACCTGAAATTTAGGTTAAAAACAATAAAAAAACCTGACATTTTCCCCTTCATGTATTTAAGAGTTCACATGCACAGAGCAATTACAAATGGACAAGGTGGCTGATCAAAAAGACACTAACAACTAACAACTAACCAAATTTGACTCCCAAGCAAATTTGACTATGCAACAAGGCAACATTTATTGTGAGCTTAACCATTCAAAAGGATGCCACTTTGCTTTCAAACAAGTACAACTTTGACTGAGTTCAGATATCCAATACCTTTCAAATCATTTTAAATTATATAGGCTGTGGAGCTTGGGTGGGAAAACAGGCAGCACGTGACTTCCAACCACTTTTCTGCGCTCTCCTATCAAACTTCCAAAGTTTCTGCAAACCACTAAGGATTTTTTTTTTTAAGTTGCCAGGTACAATCTTGAAATGGCAGTTTACTGCCTAAATTGGATGACAAACCACCACAGAAGTAGAAACTCCAGATGGTCACCATTATGGCATCCTTCTGCTTCTCCAACCTTCTCCTCCTTCAGTGGCAGCAGCATCTCCATGAAATGGAAGGAAAAGGAATTGAGCCCAAGAAACAGGATGAGCCAAAGAAACAGGATGATGGCAACAGCAATGACTGCAGTGTTCCAGCCCCAACCTCTTTCTCTTTCTCATACACAAATGCGCGCACACAGACACTATGGACCAGTGGTTCTCAAAATATTTTACTTTTGTGACCTCCATTACACCTACATGTGGAAGCCATGGCCCCTTTGGTGTGATTTAGGGTTAGGGTGGAATGGTGGCATAGGGCAGTGACATAGGATTAGGCACATGTTCTGCTGCTGCAGTTTGGGGGAAGTGGTCCAACTAAACACCAAGGCCACTTCTCCTCTGCCTTTGGAAGGGCCCAAGTCAGAGGTAGGTGATGCCAATAGTCCTGAGCAAGAGGTGCAGCTGGCAGCTCTATTGCTTGGGGGGGGGGGGTCATCATAGACACTGGCTCTCCTTTGGCCACCATATGCCTACGGTACACTGGACTAAACGAGGAACTGGTTGAGGCTGCAAGAATGCCTCATCCCAAGAACCAGGAAGTGACAGGACAGTGGGGAAAGAAGAAGTAGCTTGGGATGGGCCCTGCCAGACACCATGATCCTCCTCCTCCTCCTTCCTCAAGCAGAGCAGTTAGGCCAAGTGCCCTCTTTGCCTTTCTCTTCCCCTACAGCACAAATAAATTTTGGAAAGCAGGTGGTGGGGGAGGAGGGATGCAGACCAGCAACTCTTGCATACACACCCCGGGGTCCTGGCCCACTTTTTGAGAACCATTGCTATGGACAATTTGTCCAGTCTCCCTCACCACAATGTTTTTTTTTGCAATTATTTCTAAAAAGCTGGCTGATACACACCTCCTTCTTACTTAAGAGTGGTTACTGCTGTTATCTTTCTCATCATACCACCTCCTCCTTCTGTGGTAAGGAAAGTGCAGTGGGTATAAATAAAAAGACAAAGACCAAAAAAAAAAAAAAAAAAAAAAAAAAAAAAAACCCAAAAAAACAACCCAACAACAACAACTGGGAGGCAGCATATGTGAGATATCATTGCAACTATCCACTTTGTCACCTGATTTTTTTCTTCACGCCAGCAATCTCCTATGCAGTTTGACTAAGAGATTGGTCCCATTCCTATTCAGTGTGACTTAACCCATATTAGAAAAGGGGAGCAAAAGCAAGACAGATGTATATTTCTGTATTTCAAATGTTAGGGTATAGTTTTCTGTGCTTAAAAACAAGAACAAAAATAAAAGAACAGCCTTGAGCACTTGGCCAACCCCAAAAGTGGCCCTCTGCCTTGCACAGTTGTCCACCTTTGCTGTTGAGAGAATGCATATTGATTTAAATTGTGTTCTAAATCACCAAGAAGGCCTTTTGAAAGCAGTGATCCAGCACATTCTGTGATTCATGCCTTTCCTGAATAGAGGGCCCAGCCACAAGAAATTTCAACAATTAAAATGTAGTTTATTGCTACTCAATAAAGGCAGCTAAATAACAGCTTTATTCTCTATAACAGTATAAACCAAAGGCTCTCATCATGTAGTTCAAATGTTTCTAAACAACATTATTACATTTGCTTAGAGGTAAGAAGGATGCTGCAATTGTGAAATGAATTGACACATATTTGGCTCTGTACACACACAAAGATTTTAAGCAAGATCACTTCCTTGATGATCAGGGGCACAATCCAGTTCAATTAAGGTTTGCTGGTTTGTCGGCTAAGTGCCCAGAATTTTACAAAAAGCAAGAATAGCAGTTACTGAGAAATGCAATGATGTTCTTCTATCAGAAGAATGTTTGTGTTACGTTCAGCTTTTATCTTAAATTGTGAATGGAGATGATTCTGAGTTTATAGTAGGATTTTACATGTTCAGAAAATGGACTCTTCTGACTTTCTCACTCTCATCAATGCAGCGAAGCCTTTTTAAATACCTGCAGAGCCCTCCCTTGTTATTTCATACCAGGTCATCATGACCTCATGACTTCATCATCATGACTTCAACATTTTTGTTAGCCTAATAAAAAAGTACTACATTAAAACAGATGCTGGCATCTTAAAGCAAGCTACTTTTTGCCTGTATAAAGGGAAATACATCATATTTCTTGTATAATAAACTGATGATGTTTTTAACCTATTAGAAACATAAGAAATAATCTTGCACTACGTCAGGGCATTTCCCCATTAAGTCCACTTGTGTGTGCTGCTATGGACAATGGTTCTGCAAGGTCACAGGCAAATATCTCATTTCCTACCTGATCCTTCCAGAATTAGCTAGAGATTCAGGGATTGAACTTGTAGCTTTCCACACAGAAAGCTTGTGCTCTACCACTGATTTATGGTCCTTCCACTCCCCATAGAACAGTATTGATCTGTACCATAGATCTATCAACATAAAATAGCATTGATCTGTACTAAAAACAACAAAATAACTCATAACAGTTACATAACATTTATATTGGTATATGTGGGACCTGTAACTTCAGACCTGTATATAAAGGTACAGGTCCCACATATACTAATATATGATCAAGTTGGACAATAGCTGCAGAAACATCATGCAAAACAGCTCAACTAGGCTATCTTCAGGGCAAGGAAGGGGAGGGGCATCCACACGCTGGGCGCCCCAACCCCTTCCTGAAGACGTCGTCGGAGCGCCAGACCCTCCGCACGTCCGGTGCTCTAAGGATACCTATCCGCTGCAGCGTCCACACACGCTGCGGCGGAAAAGGTGCTGAAGGTGCGCCGGCAGCCTTTTGCAGCGCACCTTTGGCGATTTGTGGAAGGAGCACTATTTTAGCGCTCCTTCCTGGGGCGGCGAAGCTGCGCCGGGGGGCCGAGGAATGCGGATGCCTCGGCCCCGATCCACAGCTTCCTGTGGCGGCCCCGTGCCGCCCGTCTGCTTCCCCCTCAGAAAACATGGTACATCTGGCTTGGTCACAGATACAAGCTAGGGCAGTATCAGCAGCTTTGGGACTTGATCCCATCTCTGGCAGTATCTACAAAGTGGGGATATGAATCTTCATTTATTTCTTTTGTTCTTTTATACAAGATTGAAGCATTTCAAAAGTTTCTTCCTGCTGGGCAAGAATATGAGAAAGTTTGCACATTTTTCCAATGATTTTTCACATTTCAGAATGTTGCTGTGGAAAATTCACTTTTTCTACAGTCATTGTACAAATGAAATTTCAGTTTGGAAAATTACCTGAATCATCATCATCATTGTCATTGTTGTTGTCATCAAATCTTACAGAACTTGATCTCCCCCCTCCCCCCAAAGAATCCTTTCTTGAGACATCCTTTCTTGTCAGGGATAAACAGTCCTGCATCACTATTTCAGTATTAGGGCCACCCGGTGTGAGTGGTACCAAAGTATGGCCCAGAGCAAATCAACAGTTCCACTGAAAGATCATAGTGACACTGAGGACAAGGTAGCCATTTCAAAAATGAGAATAGAAGAGACTAATTACAAATGTTGAGTTACTTGTAAATCATCCTCCTTCCTAATAAGTGCAGTATAATGACATTATATGAATTGTAAGAGAATGAGGGACAACTTCACTCCTTTGATGGCACAATTAACTTTTACTGATGGAGTGTGTGGTCTCACTGAATGGTGGTAAAAGGATATTAGATAGTCCCAGTATTGGCTTCTGTTGTGCCTTATCTTGCTGCCTTGGCTCTGTTGTGGATGTCGAAGCAAGAATGAAGAAGACTGGATGTGCAGTGTTTTTACATAACAATTTTTAATGTATGGTAAAATCCAGGTACCGTATTTTCCAGTGTATAAGACGACTCCCCACTTTTCCAATTAAAATATAGAGTTTGGGATATATTCATTGTATAAGACTACCCCTTTTCCAACGCACAACATATGTACAATTTGGGGCCAAGTAAGTGACCCTGGGCATGTCACATACTCTCAGCCTCAGATGATGATAATGGCAACCCCCATTTGAAGAAACATGCCAAGAAAACCCCATGATAAGGTTACCTTAGGGTCACCATAAGTCAAAAAGGACTTGAAGACACACAAGAACAACAAAAAAGTCTGCAATTGTTTCATAGGTGGTACATGGGAATAAAAGCTAGCATGGTGTAGTGGTTTGAGTGCTGGACTACCAGTCTGGAGACCTGGGTTTGATTCCCCACTCTGCCATGAAAACCATTGGGTGAACTTGGACAAGTCACACACACACTTGGCCTCAGGGGAAGGCAATGGCAAACCTCCTCTGAACCAGTCTTGCCAAGAAAACCTCAGAATAGGGGTTCACCTCTTATCTGCTTCTGCTTCCTCCTCCTGCCTCACGCCACACCATGCCACCCCTTCCTCCTCCCCCTCCCCCCCCCTCCTCCTCCTCCTCCTCCACCTGGCATATAAGATGACCCCGGACTTTGGAGAAGATTTTCCTGGGTTTAAAAGTTGTCTTATATACCAGAAAATACAGTAGTTTTCAGATACAGTAATGCAAAGAAATACTGAAATATGTATGGCAAAAAACTAAATGTCTTGGGGGACCTGTAATTTGTTACAATATACTTGTAACAAATTATTTTTATGGTCCTATTCACACTTGCGTTTTTGTGCTGGGTAGATCCAGGCAGATTCATTGATGCAATACTGAATCTGACTTTTCACACTACATTTACCCCAATCAAATCTCTCTGGTGCAATTTAACCCTGTCAAGTTCACACTTACCAAATTACTGATTAAAAAATTAAGCCTCCTCATCAACTGCATTAGATCAGTTTTGTTTTGTTTTGTTCTGCCAATCAAATTATGCGCATCTACATCACACTGTTTGGGTGAACCCCCCTCATCCTTGGAGGATGGGAAGGAGAAGCCTTTCAGAGGACCCCTTGCTCTGAAACCATCCTGATAGCTTCTCCTTGGGGGGATTCCCCCTACCAGCTTCAGACTGGAGAATAAAATCACTTTCTACCAAATATTTTTTTTAAAAAACAAACAAAAGACCCTCCTTCGCCAGCTTGGGTGACATCTTATTTATTTTTAAAAAAACACCACTAACCAAAATCCTCCTTATTCTCATTTTTCTGGTTTCATCGCTGGAGTTATTCATTGCTCAGGTTTTTGCAAAGAAGAGGAGGAGGAAATGGGAATATATATTCTTTTTTTATTTTTAAATATGCAATTATTGCTCATTCTTTCTCTACCTCCCCCAAGTAAATGCCAGAGAGGCTGATGAATGGTAGGGCTGGTTTTTCATGGATTCAGCAAGCACAAAAATGACACTTGCCATGCACTCTGACCTGTGAAAGAGGATAGGCATGTACTGCCCCTCTTCCCATCATCTGGCCATTAATCCCTCCCTTCAGGAAGCCCCAAATAGGTTCGGGGGCAAGTTCACATTGGCAGCACCCTGACAAAACCCAGTTTTTTTCAAAAGACATGAGGAGGGGGAGAACTCTATATCAGAAAACCAGAAATGAGGGGGATTTGCCCCGGGTTCACCCCTATTCTGGTGTTTGCAAAACCCAGTACCAGTGTGAACTACCCACTTTTAAACCAGTTTGTAAACTAAATTATAATTTTGTGTGAATGGCCCCTACATTAGAATAGTACCTTTCTGAGCACTGTTCAAAAACCCTGGTACCTCACAATCTCATTTCTTCCCTTTCTACTGCTCCTGTATAAGCACAACCTATTTACTCTGTTTATTGTTCTTACTGCTGAGATTCTCCTTAGACTGCCAGAATGATTTATAATCTTTTAAAGGAAGAAATATAAACAGACAAAATATTTTTGAAGAAAATGGTGAACTTGCATGTCTACAGCTTTCTATTATTTCTAAGCTTAAACAAAAAATAAACCTTGCATTAGAAAGATATGTTAGCAGGAATGTATTTTTAATTATTATGAACGATAAAGACTTTTTTTTAAAATGCCAAATACCAAGGCCTATATGCAATGGTTAATTTCACCTACAGTATATATACAGAATATAAGCACTGATTTACAAGTGTCCACGAATTTGATAGGTCCATTTTAGTTGGGGCTAACAATTGGATGTGGGCTTTGAAAGTGGGGCATTTAGATTACACACGCCCCCAAAGTGGCAGTAAACTGGATTGAAGCCGGAGCTCTGAGGTGAAAAACCAGAGCAAAAAGAACCTGGGATATTCCAACTTAGCATGGAAAATGTGCATCTTTGACCCTGCATATAAATGCCCTAACACCAGAATGGTTCTGAAGGAGCAATTCTATCCCTAACCTTAATGCTGCATCTAAGCATACTGGTTCAGGTGCACATTAAAAAAGGATGGAGCTACTGTATCCAAGTGGATTGGACAGAAATGTGAAAGTGTGATACCTCCAATGGATATAATTACAACACACACAAACCAGACAGTCCAAGAGGGGGCATGGGGCGAAGAGAGGTGAAGGGTGCATGTGGGGGGCATGATTGTGCTTTGCCAGTGTTTTACTGAGCACAATGATGCTCTGATGTCCTGAACTGATGGAGGATCAAAGGTGCAACTATTTGACTGTTCAAAGGGGCAGCCATCCCATGGGATGACATCTAGGCAGCAGATAGTCACCGGTGGAGTGTTTGTGCAATGGTGTGCATGGATGGTGGGGACGTGCCAAAAAAAATTTACCCAGCAGTGCAGCTTGATGCTGCACTGTGGGGTCAGGCCGTGTGCATTTGGCCACATTGGGAGCAGCCAGTGTGGACTGCAGGGTTTTGAACTGCTTTCACAAATAATAGGTTCAAGCTGCTTTTTCCTGCCTGTCTGTTGCACCCCAGAGTCTGCTTACCATGCCTGGCTACTTCACTTAACTGTTGGCTTCCTCAGATGGGAGGCCAACAGTCCCCACATCTGGAAAATACTGTTGCTGTTATGTGTAGTGGCTGATGCCTTCACTGCAACAAACTGTTTAGTTAAAATGCACTCTGGAAACAATCTCAGACCCCATGCTGCTCACTCCTGTTCTACACCAAGGAAAAGGACATGCCAAGAATAAGGACATGTGTATCAGAGAAAACTCTACTCCTAACGGAAGGCTGAAAATTATGCAACATATCCAGATCATTTTCCCATCTTTTAACCCAGGCACTGGTGAGTTACAACAAAAACAAACATGCAGAAATATGTTTGTCCAACCTGTCCTGGTTTGGACATTGCCTGGAAATCTTATCTGGAAGAAAGGCAGCTGATTATTTCATATGTGCGCTTGCATAAGCAACAGAGAAATTCGACATTTAGTTAGCATATCTATTTTGGAAACACATGATCCCTCAAATACAAACATTCCCTATATTATGTATACATTTAAACAGAAGGTTTTAAAAATTTAAACATCCCATGTGGATCCCTCAGAGCTCAGACAAAGTTAATGCAGGGTGTGTGTTTGTGTAACTTTTCAAAGTTAAAAATTTACCTTTCCCAAGCTCTGGGAACTCAAAAGTTGATTCAAAAGACCAGAGGTTAGTTTTGTAACATACTTGTGGAAATTTCTCACCTACCATCCATTAAATGTCACTTCATAATTGCAAACAACAGCAGCAGCAACAAAAATCACAGGGTGAAAATTAAAGATTTAGAGACAAGAAGCTTAGTCACAATACAGCACTTTATTTCCCCAGTTGACAATAAAATTAACTGTTCTTGATTGTTTACACATAACTCAGTTTAGCAAAAAACAAAACAAAACAAAAACCCTATAAAACTATTACACCCTTAAAAGCAACAGGACTTTATACTATAACTAGGGCTGGGGAAAATATTATTCAATTCCTTGGCTTTTGAGTGCAGAAGAAAAATAGATATATTTCCTGAAAAGATATTTTAAGAACTGAGTGCATTAATATCATTGGGTAGGAGACGTGTAAGTATGTTTGGTGAGGACAGAGGTGAGAGCCTTCTAAGTGGCTGCTTCCAGACTATGGAATTTCCTGCAATGGGAAGTTAGGTTGGGACTTCCAAGTGGGGACAAATGGAAGAATGGTATGTCTGCATGAGCTCTGCAACAGAGAAATCTTAAGGGACAAGCCAGCTAGGAGACAAATTCCAGGTGGCGACTGTGATATTACTCATGTTTGCTCCAAAACAATGGAGCAGCAGGGGAGGCAGGTTTGGGATCAATAACAGCCCCAGCCACCTAAGCAAGCCTTTAATGGACACTGGACCTATAAAAATCATAATTTTCTTCATCACTTTTAACTACTATTTTAAAGCAAAAAGCTTAACAGGAACATGGCACAACAAAAAGTTAAAACAAGGTTTTAAACCAGGGGTCGGCAACCTACGGCCCCTGGGCCGGTTCTGGCCCAGGACACCGGACTTACCGGCCCAGGCGGACCCCTGCCGCCGCGGCCATGGCCGCAGCGGCACCTCCGCTACCTGTATTTGTTGGCGCACGCCTGTGTGTGCCACGGCTAGCATTTTTTCTCCAAAATGGTGGCCGTGACACATTTGCGCATGCGCAGGATTTGCGAATGCGCAAACGCGTTGCGGCCGGCATTTTGGAGAACAAAATGCCGGCCGCGTCGCGTGCTATCGCGCGCCGACAAAAACAAACATTGGTGGAGGCAGCAGCGGCAGAAGCGGCGGCGGCGGCAGAGGCGCCGCCTCTGCCTCTGCCTCCACTGCCATCTCTGGCTCCACCGTCGCCTCCGCCTCCGCGCTGCGGCCGCTTTTGTCAGCGCAGGACGCGGCCGGCATTTTGGTCTCCAAAATGCCGGCTGCGTCCCGCGCTGACGAAAGCGGGCACAGCGGCGGCAGCAGGGGTCCGCCTGGGTCGGTAAGAGGACTCGTGGGGGCCCCGCGCGCATCAGTGGAGGGTGTGTGCGTGCGCGCGCGCGCCGCCATTCCCCCCCCGGCCCAGCCGAGACCTGGGCTAGTGGAGACCGGCCCAGGTCTCAAAAAGGTTGCCGGTCCCTGTTTTAAACAGATAAAGGGGACAGTAATTTTATGCAAGATTTATTTCTTTATTTTTTGATTGTGTCTTGAGAATTTTGCTAAGCAAAGAGGACAGGCCTCTGTGAGAATGTGTGTTATGAGCACTGAAAGTCTTCCAATTTATGGGTGTGGGCTTCTCCCTCTATGGCCCTAAATGGACTCTGGATGGTAAGCAGCTATGATTCCAAAGGCAGTGGATCACATACTCACTACATCTGAAATGCAGATCAATCAGATAGTTTGGGAGTTGTTGAGGGGAGGCCCTTCTGAAGACAGGAGGGCTAGGTGATTTGTAAGCAGGATCTTTTTAACAGCCTCAGCAGAGACCACCATTTATCAACCATTCCCACCTTTGAGACCTATAATCTCGAGTGATCCTTTACTATGTAGATTTGGCTCTTTGATCAATCTTTGCCTGAGGCTAGTTCTGGCCTATTTAAGGACTCCAACTTTCTTTGTTCTTTGGGCTAGATAAAGTGCATGGGGACACTGCATCTTTGTGAATTCTGACTAGTTCTGACCTGCGCCATCTCAATCCACAATCCCAGAGGGACTGAATCCAACACCATAACACCCAATTTGGACCCCTTAGGAGCTACTACATCAGATGTAAGTATTGCCATTAGTGAAGCCACTTGTTCTTTTCCAATGCTAAACCCTTTATTCCCGAGCTCTTGTGAGAGTGTGTGAGTGTTTGGTTCTCTTTGAGTTCTTGTGTCCCCACAATAAAATACAATTAATTTGGAGAATTTTGCTTCTGTGGATTCCTATCTCATACCTCCCCGTATACAGGTGGGAAACAGTTTCAAGGGACTGTTTTGTAGCTCAGTCCTATAATTAATTGAGCTAATTGAAATTCTCCTAGACCCCAAGGTTTAAGCAGACTGACCATGCAATCGAGCTGTTCAAATCCTAGACGTAGAAAGTGAGGGGATAGTGAGTTTCACAGATGCAGGAACAATTCTGCAGGAAGTGTGTGTGTGTTCTTGTATAAGTGAGCTGCAAGGGCTGGGTCTAGCCGGGTTGGCTTCACCCATTTCATCAATTTGGTTGGATATCTTGCACACTGGCGCTGGTCCACTAATCCTGTGGTGAGCTCCAATCATCCTTGAGAATGGTGTCAGCATAGCTTCCTGACTCCCTATTTTTATTTTCGCTATTGTGGTTTGGGAAACAATTATTAGGTTGCTAGCTTCTCATCCCTTTCCACCGCACAATCTCACACAGCTCTAAAATCCCATCACATAGGTTCCATAAGCCAAAACGCAATCCACACTGTTTTAGTCTTGATCAGAGCGGGGCAGTAAAGCCGTTCTTGAAAGAAACATCACTTCATTCAGTAGTTAAGACTCTGTGCAAGGCTCCCCCCCTCCCCTTGGTTGTTGTAAGACAATAAACCAGGGGTAGGCAACCTTTCCCCTTTAAGGGCTGAGGGACTTCAGCTCCCAGAAGCCTCAGCTATGTTGGCCAATAGTCCCATGTTGGCCAATAGCTCCTGGGATTCTGGGAGCTGAAGTCCCTCGGCCCTTAAAGGGGAAAGGTTGCCTACCCCTGCAATAAACCCAGCTTACAATTCCAGTAATAATACCTTCACTTTGTGGGGTAAGTTCTTGGTCATTGAAGGCAATAACGTCATGAGTGAAACAGGCCATGTCTCTCCTGGCAATAAGACCTTTGCAAAGACTTTGGAAAATGCCCTGCCTTTCCTTTTGAATCAAAGCTAAGCCGTAGAATCCACTCTGGCAACACTTTCATTAGAAAGACAGGAGGCCTGGACAACGGCTCCAGGACCCGTAGAACAGGTCTAGTCAGGGATCAAAGTTTGGTGCTGTTTTTAGTCAGCTGCTGTTAGCTCAAGTGGGATGGCAGCGTGTCAGGACTCCCCGGTGAAAAGATCAGCCTGGGCTGATCTGACCATCTAATCAGGTCTAGTGAAGGGACTAGTCCTTAGGTTCGCTACTGCAGGGAGACAGGACCCCTTCAGCAAAAAGGTGGCAGGGTCATCCCCAATCTGAGTTTTGTTGTGTTAAAGGTGCAGGAAGAAGTGAGGAATTGGATTTAGAAAACCCAGAGACAATGGAGAACGTATCTCCAGCCGTAGCAAGGCTGTTCAAGGAGGATCAGCCTCAGGACCGCTTAGAAAAATGGATTTTGAAGAAGGGACATAATCCTTGGAAAACAACAGGATTCCTGATGGAGGATCCATTTGCAACCCTACTTGAGGTGAGCTCACTGTTGTGCAAGGCACCCATGTATAGAAGATATAACGCACCACCTCCCACAAATAGATAGTGCTATTTGGTAAATATTAAGGAGCTTGAAAACACTTAAGGTGTTGAAGTTGTAGACTTTCATGGCTGGCATCCATAGTTTTTTGTGGGCTTTTCGGGCTGTGTGACCATGTTCTAGAAGAGTTTCTTTCTGACGTTTCGCCAACATCTGTGGCTGGCATCTTCAGAGAATCTTCTTTGAAGATGCCAGCCACAGATGTTGGTGAAACGTCAGAAAGAAACTCTTCTAGAACATGGCCACACAACCCGAAAAACCCACAAAAAACTACAGTAAAGGTGTTATCTGTGATCTACCTTTAGGATGGCTTCCTTGTACTGTGTACAGATTGTATTAACCAGTAGAAAGATCCCAAATTGTGTCCATTGAGAATTTATAACCTCCTCCCATTTCACACCATACAGAATCCTTTTTTGCACTAATATTACTCATAAATCATAATTCCTATATGCCACTTAATGTAATGTTATTAAGTTGTGACATAAAAAAACTAACAAAATTAAAATTATTCCTTCAAATTGCAAGATCATATGCATAACTTAAATTTATTTACATATACATAGTGAAGATTTGGTTAAAATGTGTTTTTAAAGAAAATTTAAAAAGAATATTTTTTCAAAAAAAATAATCAAAAAATTAAAATTTTGAAATTTGAAATTTTAATTTCAAAAAATTCTGGGGGCCCTCCTTTCTTCTCCCACTGAGTTTCACCTCATTCCCACCATCTCTTAAAGCACAGATACAGGCAAATGCCACAATGTTTCTGCCAAAATGCAAGTGTTTATGAGCAGCAGTGGTGTCACCCCCTTGGGTGTCACCTGGTGCGGTCCATACCTCTCACACACCCCAAGTGAGATGCCATTGCATTTATATCCTACCTTTCTCCAAAAATGAGATCTAAGATGGTTTACAATAATTTTTAAATGTTCCAACTAAAACATTAATTTTCAAAAGTTAAAAAAGAATTAAATAGCAACATTATTCTTTTTAAATGATAAAAATAGCTTCAAAACCTAAAAATACTTGAAACATGTTGAAAAAACAATTTCAATAATATTTGTGTGTGTATATATATATATATATATACACACACACACACACACACACACACATAGAGAGAGAGAGCACACCACTTCACATATTACAACTCCATAATTAAAATCCAAAAGTCTGCCTAAATAAAATCATCTTCAGTTGCCTGCAGAAAGACGGGGGGACCTCCCAACAGGACCTTCCTTAGCATGAAAAATCAAAGTATTCAAAACCAATTGACATGTCATTTTATATTATATACATAATATAATACGGAGCACAGTAAAAACAGTAAATATTGATACAGTATAGTAATGATACTTGATTCTCTGGTGCAGGGGTAGGCAACCTTTTTAAGCCAGGGGCCGGTCCCGCGAACTCCTCCCCTCCGCTGGGCCGAGGGGGGGGAATGGTGGCGCGCACGCACGCACCCCCACTACGCACGACCCCCATGCGCACGCTGCCGCCACCACCACCGCTACGCAGCCACCTCTGTGCATGTCGCGGCTGCCATTTTGATTTCCAAAATGGCGGCCGCGACTCGTTTGCGCATGCGCAGTACTCCACGGCCAAAACGCGCGGCGGCAGCAGTGTGCGGCGGCAGTGGTGTCCCGCCTGGGCCGGTAAGGACCTTAACCGGCCCGCGGGCCATAGGTTGCCGGCCCCTGCTCTGGTGCATTAATCTGTTTAGATTTAAAATTACCAATGCATTAAGAGAGCGCAGTGCCTACTGTTTTAAAAAGGAGATTTGAAAAGAATAGGATCTGTATTTCCTGAAACCACCTGATGACATGACCTTGGAACCTATAAGTTTGACATTCCCTTATCCTAGTTTTCTAGTTCCCACCAAAAAAAAAAGAAAGAAAGAAAGAAAAGAAAAAAAAGCCAAGATTTTTAAAAGCCTCACTGTATCAAAAGCAAGATAAGGTAAAGCAAGATAAGCAATTCCCAGTCTTCAGTTCTACTGTGCTGCTTTTCAATTGAAACAATATATTCAGATGATACATGATGATGACTTCATGGGGATTGGCAGAACTCCTAAAGGATTCAAAGTTTATGGCAGCAGCATCACTTTAATTGTATCATCAACCTGTTAATGCTATGGGTAGAGGTTCTACTCCTCACCTCCAATTTTACCATTTCTCAATCATCCATCTACCTTATTTACTGAAAAATAGATGGATGGTTGGATGGATAGATAGATAGAATCAAAGGGGGGAAATTATGGGCCTTTGCAGACTGCTAGAAATAGTGCAAATTGAGTCAACTTTAAGGGTCAGGGTTAGTGCTAGGGAATCGTGGAAATTGGTTTTTTTTTTTTCTGAGACATTGAGCCTTCTCTGTCAGAGAGCTCTGGTGCCACAATAAAATACAGTTCCCATGATTCCCTAACCCTAAATCTTAAAGTTGACTCAATTTGCACTATTTCTAGCAGTCTGCAAAGGCCCTATGGCACTTAAAGACCAGTTTGTTAAATATGCACTCTTCAAAAAGCATGCAAAGCATATTAGTAAGCAGTGAGGAGATGTGCTGAAGCAATGCACCTAAACATTAGGAAGACATTAAGAACTGTTCCAACAGTGGAACACACTCACTCGGAGTGTGGCAGAGTCTCCTTCTTTGGAGGTTTTTAAACAGAGGCTGGATGACCATCTGTAGGGGGAGGGGGTTGATTTGATGTGTATTCCTGCATGGCAGAAGGATGGACTGGATGGCCCTTGACATCTCTTCCAACTCTTATGATTCTATTCTATGATTCTAATGAAGTTTAAAACATGTGCCTGAATAGGAAGTGATTTGAAGTGAGGAGAGGCAAAAAAGGTGTGGGGAGACAGATTCTTTGTTGTCAGTTTTTGCCATCAAGTCACCTTCCTCTTATCATGGCCTTAGGGATGAGAGATCTTCAAGAGCCATGGTAATCAACTACAATAATGCATTTGTTTTGAAAACTCAGGATTATGGCTTTCTTGGTAGAATCAATATAGCTATGGTGTTTTTTCTTTTTCTTTTTCCTATTCTTTTTCCTATTTACCAAGCATTATCATCTTTTAAATTGAGTCACATCATCTCATGGTATGTCTGAAGTACAACAAACTCAGTTTAGTCATCTTGCCTTCCAGTGGAAGTTCAGCATGATTTTCTCTAACCACCCATTTATTTATCTTTTTGGAAGTATGTGGTATCTGCAGAACTCTCCTCCAGCACCACACTTCAAGTGAGTTGATTCTCTTCCTGTAAGCTTCCTTCATTCTCTAGCTTTCACAGTCATACATAGAAATTAAAATAATACTACAAATGATTCTGACTTTGGTATTTAATATATATCTTCACACAAACTCTTATCTATTTTTTTCAAAACTGCCTTTCCAACTCTTAGCCTTCTTTAAAATATGACAAGACGCTACAGGAATGACAAGAGGTAGGGATAACAGGACGCCCCTGAATAAGCACATCCCCAGTAATAATTCATCCAGTGGTCTCTCCACTCCAGCCCCCAATAATTCTTGTTTTTGTTGTTGTGTGCCTTCATGTCATTCTGACTTATGGTGACTCTAAGGCAAATCTTTCAAAGGGTTTTCTGCAGATTAAGAGTGGTGATGCACCCAAGGTCACCCAAATGAAAGATGAACTGAACAGAGTGATGACTTGCCCAAGGTCACCCAGTGAGTTTTCATGGCTGAGCAGGAATTTGAACCCTGTTCTGCAGAATCATAGTCCCACACTCAATCCACCTACCTTTCCCCAAATATAGAAACCAGGTGGTAAATTACCCTAGCTGAGGAATTTCAGTGTGCAGTTATAAATTAAGATTATAATTGGTAGTCTCACAGGCCAAAATAGTAAGGAAAATAGAGCATACTTCCCAATAAATAAAGAACACACATTTACAAAACAATGTTGAGTGTGTGTCAGGATCTATGACCTTTCAAAAAGTATTGTTTCCCATTCAGAATTTATATCAAAGCACTATTGTTTGGACATCTTCATTGATGAATGAGTTCATACATTAAAATATGGATTTTTTTTAAAAAAAAAATGTGGAATCTGAGGCCAAGTATATAGTTCCACTAAAATACTTATAAACCAAACTAAAGGCCTAAGCAGACTGCCAGAAATAGTGCACATTAAATTGAGGCACTGCCCTGGTTCAGTGCTAGGGAATCATGGGAACTGTATTTTTTTTCTGGGACATTGAGCCTTCTCTGTCAGAGAGCTCTGGTGTCACAATAAATTACAGTTCCCATGATTCCCTAGCACTGAGCCAGGGCAGTGCCTCAATTTAATGTGCACTATTTCTGGCAGTCTGCAAAGGCCCTAAGAGAACACCATTTACCAGACTGCTCACAGGATGACAGAGCATCCCCAGTGTACTTCCTCCAGCCAATCAGGGACTGTTTGAGACATAGGGGCACAGTTGGCTGTCACTGCACACTCCAGACAGAAACAGCACAGAAGGACATATTGAATGATTCTTTTCACAATGTCTGTAAGAGTTCGTAGGATGCCATAACCCTTGGTTGCCCCCAGGTAAGTCATTAAGATGATTCCACTGTGAGCTCTTTGTCCAGCTCTGAATGTAATGACCATGGAGTTCAGCTGGTCAGAGTCCAATTGTGTGCTGTAGTCAAAAGAAGTGTGCTGTACTCAAAGGAAGCCAAAAGAAGGCAGGAAAATATTTCAATAAAAGGGAGAGTAGTAGGTGATCTTGCTAGTCCTAGGTTGAGAGCCATTAATCACAGTTTTTTTTTCAATAAATAAAGCTATGAAACAATCCAGAAGCTGTAAATCAACCAAGAGTCTAAAATTCACCTGGATCCTCTGAATACAACACAGCCAGGAGGGGTGTTTTCTATTGAGAAGCCAGTTTCTGTACAACCTTATAAAGCCAAAGAGACCCAGCTCCATATAGCTTCCAGATCTGTATTTATTACCTGCATTTTCAGACCATTTATCTGGAAAAGATCTTGGTTGAAGCTGCATGCAACATCAGAAAAAAATCTGGGCCAGATGTTTCAGCATACACCTTTTTCAGGAGTGGGTAGTGGTTTTTTTCTCCTCCTCCTCCTCCTCCTCCTCCTCCTCCTCCTCCTCCTCCTCCTCCTCCTCCTCCTCCATTGATTTGCCAAAGAGAAGAGAGAGGTCTGTTTGATCTTCAGGTGTCATCTGAGGGCCTCTGCAGACTGCCAGAAATAGTGCAAATTGAGTCCACTTTAAATTGAGGCACTGCCCTGGCTCAGTGCTAGGGAATCATGGGAATTGCATTTTTTTCTAAGACATTGAGCCTTCTCTGTCAGAGAGCTCTGGTGCCACAATAAATTACAGTTCCCATAATTCCCTAGCACTGAGCCAGGGCAGTGCCTCAATTTAAAGTGGACTCAATTTGCACTATTTCTGGTAGTCTGCAAAGGCCCTGAGTCTCTTCCTTCTCCTTCCACCATAGTAAATCTGACTTTTCCTTTGTTGAAAAGTCCTCAATGGATGGGCATGACACTGTCCTATATGTGGACTTTCCATATTGTCTTCATAATTTTAACAAATGTATTGTAATTTTTGGTTCAGGAAAAAGATTTAAGAAGAGACTTCACACGGTACCTTATATATTAATATCTCTGAAGAACCTACTCTTCATCTGACAGCCTCAAAAATCTGAGGTCAGATTATCTCATTAACAGTCTGGAATTTATTTGCTGAATTATTAAGATGATGAAATATTGTAGTATAGTTGCCGCTCCGTTTTTGTGGACTTGAAGTCCGCAGTCTTGATTATTGATGAAGGGGTGGCTAAATGGCATGCATGCCCATGGCGCCTGAGCAGAGGAGCACACAACCATTCAAGCCAATGGGGCTTGAATATATGCAAGTTTCCATTTTCACAGGGGGTGGGTCCGGAATGGATCCCCTGTGAAAATGGAGGAGCAACTATATAATCAAAATATTTCATCAGTTTAATGGTTCAGCAAATAAATTCCAGATAGTTAACTGGACAATCAAACTTCAATTATTTGATAGCCATATTAAAAGCTCACCATAGACTTATTTTTTTAAAAAAATATATTAAATCACTTATCTAACCTTGGTAGACCTTGCGTTTATCAGAAATGATTTTCAAAGATAGCTGGTAATTGATTTCAGACTTTGTGAGGGCACATTTTTCTTCAAAGTAATTGCTATCCCACTTTTTATGACAAAATGTTTCTTGTTCCCATATTTATGTTCTTTCTTTTTCATATTTAATTTGAGCTGACTGTTTTCTTACAATCTCTGAAAATTGTCACTTTTCAGAAGCTGAGATGCTGCCTTTCTTTGTAATGATAGCTTTTTATCTTAACCACTCTGGAACCCATGCCCTTAATTATTAATGTCCAGATTGAGTGCTGCAAACCACATCTCAGTGTGGTACTTCGGGGAAAGAAAAGTTTACCATTCTGGTATGTTGCAGCAGTTGTTTGTTCTGAGACTGAAGGAGATGGGGGAGGGAAGAGATTAAATTTTAAAAAGACGACAAAAGAATAGCATGTTTGCTGTGTTGGTCATTAATATTCACATTCTAACTTAGGGCCTTTACAGACTGCCAGAAATAATGCAGATTGAGGCCACTTTAACTGTCCTGGCTCAGTGTTAGGGAATCATGGGAATTGTTTTTCCTTTCTTTTCTGGGACACTGAGCCTTCTCTGTCAGAGAGGTCTGGTGCCACAATAAACTACAGTTCCCATGATTCCTTAGCACTGAGCCAGGACTGTTAAAGTGGCCTCAATCTGAAGTTATTTCTGGCAGTATGTAAAGGCCCTTAGTACAGTATATAGCAAGTGATAAGGATATGTTTCAGCTCATTGCTTATTTGGGTCCAAACAAATTACTCATGTTCACATTAGAGGGCCAAAGGGGATACAGGCAGCTGTAACACTGCAGGGGCTATTCAGCACAGTAGTCCAAAAAATGTATGGTCACAGCAACAAATTACTGTGTAGAATAGGATCTATATGTATGCCACAGGGAGGCAGGCTTTTTATATAGTCTGGATTTTTTATTTGGTTTTGTACAGCACCGTGTACATCTATGGTGCTTAATAAGCAAAGCTAATAATAATAATAATAATAATAATAATAATAATAATAATAATAATGCTCTGCTGAGAACTGTTTCCTGCTTTCATGAAGTTCTTCCCTTCCCGAGGAACAGGTATTTCCCCCCCCCCTTTTTTTTTTTTCAAAGGGATGGGAAGAACTTCAAGAGACATTTCTGACTGGGGAGTGTGAGAGGAGGCATGGGTTTCTGTTTATCTGATTAAGTACACAAAATGTCTGAGGAGTCTTCAATCTGCTGTTTACTTTTAAAACTCCCCCTAGGGCACTGCAGGGCTTTCAGCAGATAAGTTTTCCTCTTGGCCTCAACAACACCATGTTATTTTCTCTTTAGCAGCATCAAGTTTTCCCTTCAGGTTCAGACCTTGGAAGGTTACTTTTAAGGAGAACAAACAGAATGGTATACTGAAGACATCTGTAACTGAACAGTGACAAGATAATCAGGTTGGACACAGAAGGCTTCAAGGCAACCCTTCCTTCTGGCTTCAACTATAACTCAGGGCCTCAGCTCCTAGCTCTCACTGACCTTAGGAATCCTGGGTTGAAAACAAACCCATGCTGGAAGCCTAGCCTAGATACACAGATTCACCTCTTAAAAACAGAACACAATAAAATTCAAAATACACAAAAGAGCAACAACTTTATTGGCCAATGAAAATGAGAAAAATATATCATGCACGCTTTTGAAGCTTCACTGGCTTTTTCATCAGGCAAAGGTGTTAGAAATCATACAGGAGAATAAAGTGAGGATGTTAGCAAATTTAAAAACAATACAATTTATAAGCAGTACAACATTAAAATGTATGAATATAAAATTTAAAAATTATTCAACAATTTTAAAAGTTAAACCAGTTATTAAAATGTTAACATGTTAAAAATACAAACTTTAAAGTTTTAGATGCACAACACTGAGCGTGAGAATATCTTTATTTTTTTATCAGCTGCCAAAAGGTAATCAGGGATGGAGCCATATTGGCCTCTCTAGGGAAAGAGCTCCAAAGCTTGGGAGCAGCCACTGAGAAGGATCTCTATCTCGCTCCCACCAAATGAGGCTGGAAAGGTGATGGGGCAGAGAGAAGGACCTCTCTGGATGATCTCAACAGTGGGCTTATAAAGGGAGATACGGTCCTTCAAATAACCTGGACCCAAGCCATATAGAGTTTTATAAGTCAAAACCAGCACTTTGAATAGTTCACAGAAATGAACTGGCACTCAATGGAGCTGTAGCAACACAGGAGTGGTATGCTGCCTGTAGCCAGCTCCAGTTAACAACCTAGCTGCAACAATTTGGGCCAACTGAAGTTTTTGAGCACTTTTCAAAGGCAACCCCACGCAGAGTACATTACAATAATTCAAATGGGATGTAACTATGGCATCTTCCACCATGGCCAGATCAGACTTGTCCAGGAACACTAGCTTTAATTGTACAAATACACTCCTGGTGACCACTGAAACCTGGGCTTCCAGGCTCAGACTGAATCCAGAAGAACCCCCAAACTACAAACCTGAGTTTTCAGGGGGAGTGTAATCCCATTCAACACAGACTGAATTTCTACTCCCAGATCTGGCTTTCAACTGACCAGGAGCACCTTTGTCTTGTCTGGACTAAGCTTCAATTTGTTCAATTTGTAATCTTCAATTATGCCTAAACAGTGGCAATGTTAACCAGGACTGATACAAACTGAAGTCCAGCAACATCTAGTGAGCTGAATGTTCTCCAGTCTTGCATTAAACAATTATTTCTATTTGTCAGATATTACTTTTGCTGACTTCATATCAAGATGAACCCACAATATTATAGTCTTCTATAATTCAAGTCGCTTCTACAGGTTACTATGAAGTTTAGTAATGTAGAAGAGATGCTTCACCTGGTACATCCAACTTGGTGAACTGTGGGCCCTTCTACACTACACAATTATAGTGTGGTGATTTTACTTTAACTGCCATGGTTCCAACCTATGGAATTCTGGGCTTTGAGATTTAACCACAAAATACTTAGAATTCTCTGCCAGATAACGCCAATGCTTCACCAAACTGCAAATCCCAGGATTATACAGAATGTAACCATGGCAATTAAAGTGGATTCATAGTGCTGCAATTATGTAATGTGAAAGGACCCATATGTTTGAGGTCAATGTACAAATAGGGTTGCAAAATGCACTGTTGTACTCTTCTCTCTGTACAAATCATTATGCATCATTGATTTCATTGCTCACCAAATACATGAAAACTCTCCTTCCTGACCTATGATTAGTACATTTCTTATTTCTGAAACCTAGAGAGTGGACAGTTAAATACCACAGACCAGCTGCCACTTTCCATTATTTTGGGCATATTTATATTTCTTCCCCCCACCAGCATCCAACCTATTAACAGGAAAGAACTTAGAATACAAAATATGACTCTCAGACTCTGAAGTGCTATGCAAAACATATTAAACATGTGTGAAGTTGCAAAACCCTGCGTGTTGAAAATGCATTATCTTAAAAATAAAGAAAACAAAAGCAACTTTGGCCTTCAATTCAATGTCCATTAAGAAATAAAAATAACACCAAGAGATTCTAAAGGCAATTAGCTGCAGTCCGCATGAGCTCATTGCACTAGAGTCAGCAACATTCAGCCTTTTACAAAGTGGATCCAAATCAAAGTGCAGACACAAAACCAGCAGTTCATTTTCAATCCCTTGGTGGTCATTTCAATGTAGTGTAAAGACAGCCTGCATTGTTCAAACCAACCAAACACTGTACTGGAGATTTACCATATTTTCCAGTGTATAAGATGAATTTTTGACCCTGGAAAAGGGTCTCAAAAGTTGGGGGTCGTCTTATACGCTGGGTGGAGGAGGAGGAGGATGAGAACCGGGGGGGGGGGGAGAAGAAGGGAGGAGGAGGATGAGAAAGAAGGGAGGAAACGGAGGGATCCCAGGAAGAGAAGGGGTTGCAAAAGAGGAGAGAAAACAGAGCAATGAAGGCAAGAGAAAGGGTTGCAAAAGGAGAAAGAAAAGGGAGCAATGAAGGCAAGAGAAGGGGTTGCAAAAGGAGAGAGAAAATGGAGCAATGAAGGCAAGAGAAAGGTTTGCAAAAGGAGAGAGAAAACGGAGCAATGAAGGTAAGAGAAGGGGTTGCAAAAGAGGAAAGAAAATGGAGGGATCCCAGGAAGAGAAGGGGTTGCAAAAGAGGAAAGAAAATGGAGCAATGAAAGCAAGAGAAAGGATTGCAAAAGGAGAAAACAGAGGAATCCAGCAAGAAAAGGGGATGAGAAAGAGGAGAGAAAATGGAAGAATCCAAGCAAGAGGAGGAAGAGGATGGGGGGGGGGGGAGAGAAAAGAAGGAAGCCACTTCTAAGATTGTTGTTGTTGTTGTTGTTGTTGTTGTATGCCTTTGAGTCATTTCCAACTTATGGCAACCCTAAAGCGGCCTTATCATGGTGTTTGCTTGGCAAGGTTTCTTCAGAGGAGAGTTTGCTGTTGCCTTCTCCTGAGGCTGAGAGAGTGTGACTTTCCCAAGGTCACCCAGTGGATTTCATGGCCAAGTGGGGACTCAAACCCTGGCCTCCAGAGTCATACTCCGATACTCAGACAGGGTGACCAAATGTCTTAAATGCAAAGGAGGATGACTCACTACAAAAAATGTAGGACACACAAGAAAAAAATGTAGAGAAAGCTAAAAACATAAATGTAAAACCATGCTTCTTGTGCTGTGCTCAAAATGGAGGACGTTTTGGAATTCTTCCTGGAGAGAAGGTTGACATGGAGGGCATGTCCTGGAAAAGAGGAGGCAAAGTAGCTCATCGAACTACAAATCCAAGGGCTCTCATAATATGTGAGCCATGGCAGTTAAAGGTGTGTCAAACTGCGTCAGTTCTGCAGTATGGATGCAGCCTGAGTCTGCACTGCAGAAATAATGCAGTTTGATACTGCTTTAACTGCTATGGCTCCATCCTATGGACTCCTAGGATCTGCAGTTTGCTTTGTGGTGCCAGAGCTCTATGACAGAAAAGGCTAAATATCTCACAAAACTGCAAATCTCAGAATTCCATAGTCTTGAGCAGGGGTAGGCAACCTTTTTGAGCCGGGGGCCGGGTTGCTGTCTCTCAGACAATTGGGGGGCCAAAGCACCGAAAATTAATAAATAAATAAATAAATAAATATTTTTAAAATAAAAAAAATAAAAAATATATGCATGCACACTCTCTCAGCCCCAGAAAAGCCATGGCAAAACCCCTGTGGAGATTTTGCCAAGAAAACCCCAAGAACAAGTAATAACAACAATAATCAATATCATCATGGTGGGGGGCAGCGGCAGCGGCAGGACCAGCCTGGGGCCGGTCCAATGGCCTCGGGGGGCCGCATCCGGCCCCCGGGCCTTAGGTTGCCTACCCCTGGTCTTGAGCCAGGGCAGTTAAAGTGGTGTCAAACTGCTTTAATAAATTTCTGCAATGCATTTGAATTAAAATTGCCATACTGAAATTAAATCTGATGTTTTGTTTTTTAATTTTTATTTGGTGTGCGTTGGAGGGGGGGTCGTCTTATATGGCGAGTATATCCCAAACTCTATATTTTGACTGGAAAAGTTGGGGGTCGTCTTATACGCCGGAAATTACGGTACTAAACAGGCCAAATGCACTATTTGACATTATATTGTTTCCCTTTTAAAAAATAAATAAAATCTAGATCCTCCTTCCAATGAGCATGATAGTTAAAGCACTATGGAAGTATGAATATACGATAGAGAAAAATGTCCTTTAACTTCAATGACTTTACTTGTAACGATAATGCAAGTTAAAACCAGGCACCTCCCATGCAATGGGGCATTGTGGTTTGAGTGTTGGACTATGACTCTGGAGACCAGGGTTTTATTCCTAGCTCAGCCATGAAACCCACTGTTGGCCTTTGCAGACTGCTGGAAATAGTGCAAATTGAGTCCACTTTAACTGCCCTGGCTCAGTGCTAGGGAATCATGGGAATTGTATTTTTTTCTGAGACATTGAGCCTTCTCTGTCAGAGAGCTCTGGTGCCACAATAAACTACAGTTCCCATGATTCCCTAGCACTGAGTCAGGGCAGTTAAAGTGGACTCAATTTGCACTATTTCTGGCAGTCTGCATGACCTTGGGCAAGTCACATCTTTTTAGCCTCAGGGGAAGGCAATGGAAAACCTTCTCTGAACAAATCTTGCCAAGAAAACCCCATGATAGGGTCGCCACAAACTGGAAATGAACAACAAAAACTTCATAGTTTACCTGGATGCTATTTGACATTACTGAATTATACTGACTAAAAAAAGCCATAGTGTCTACTGATTCTAGAATGCCTAGAGCAGGCTTCCCTAACCTCTCATATTCAGAAGCGTTGGATTATACTGGAGATGCAGTCTAACATATTTGAACACACCAGTTACGAGAAAGATGGCCAAAAGTATGCTAACAGTGCAGTCCTATAAATACCTATTTAGAGGTATGCCCCATTAAGTTCAAGATGATTTATTTACTGGACAAAAGTATTGAGCTCCATGCTTCAGCAATGTGCATACTAATACTAACTTTCACTTCATGACAATTTGACAGTATTAGTCACCTTTGTCCACAAATCCATATCCCCATCAAAGGTATGACCTGCCAAATATGTTGGTCATAAAACCAACATTACATCTATCTTAAAATCATTCCACTGCCTGCCAATTAGCTTTCAGGCAAAGTACTCAGTGTTGGTTATTACCTTTAAAGCCCTGCATGGTTTGGGTCCAAGTTACCTACAGGATTGTTTCTCCCATACAATCTGCCCTGAACCCTCAAGTCTTCTGGCAAATGTTTGGTCCAACTTGCCAGGACTATTGGCAACAATTTCCCAGAGGACATTTTCTTCTGCTGGCCCCAGACTGTGAAATGACCTACCAAAAGAGATATCACAGCTGAAAATGCTGATTGTATTTAATGCTGCTGCACTAAAGACATATTCCTTCAGGGCCTTTGCAGACTGCTAGAAATAGTGTAAATTGAGTCCACATTAAGGGTTAGGGTTAGGGTTAGGGAATCATGGGAACTGTATTTTATTGTGGCACCAGAGCTCTCTGACAGAGAAGGCTCAATGTCTCAGAAAAAAATGCAATTCCCATGATTCTCTAGCACTAACCCTAACCCTTAAAGTGGACTCAATATGCACTATTTCTGGCACTCTGCAAAGGCCCTCGGTCAATTTTAAATCATGACTTTTTAATTTGTATATATACTCTTATAAGTGTACTTTAATGGTTTTATAGTATTTTATAAGAGGAGAAGAAACAGCAGCCAGAGGCTTTAAAAACTGCCTCCCCTCCCTTCCACCAGGGCAGAAGGAGAAGAAGCAGCTGCCAGAGGCTTTAAAAACTGCCTCCCCTCCCTTCCACCAGGGCAGAAGGAGAAGAGACTGCTGGCGGCATGTGTCCAAGACCATCCTTCCCCGGCACCGGCAGTACTCTTGGAGGCTCAGGCCCCTGAAGGACTCTCTTGCCCCTTACCATCACCTGGGGGCCGGGAGCAGCTGGGGATGGTGTGGGGCCATCGAGAACGCCAGCGGGTTTTTAATACTATTGTTTAATTGTGTATTGTTTAACTGATTAATTGTTTAACTGTTTAATTGTTTAATTGCTTATTGTTATTTAATCCGGTTAGTTTGGTTTGTTTTCAGGGGTTGGGTGGGTGTGGGAAGGAGGGAGGGGATTTGAAGTGATTTTATTTGTCTTTATGTTTTGATATGTTGTACGCCGCCCCGATTGCTTGGCAGAGGGGCGGGATATAAATAAAAATTATTATTATTATTATTATTATTATTATTATTATTTATTTTAAATGTGGATTTATGTTTTTAATTGCCTTTTGTATTTTAACATACTGTACCCCACCTTGAGAAGAGGTGGAAAATAATAATAATAATAATAATAATAATAATAATAATAATAAGTGGTCATAGTTATCTTTGAGATAGGGCATTCACATCACAGAAGCCACAACCAATAATGTCTGGATTTTTTTATTTATTTTTTGCAACACCTTAGTAGGTGGTTTCCACCATGCTTAGAAATAAAGAAAACTCATTTGCTGGCTCAAGAAATTTCTTCTTACCCACTGATCTCAAAACAACAGCAAGCGACAGAGGCTACAAGAGTGCATATTTGTTCAGTGGTCAGTTCATATCTTTGTGATCTATCTATCTATAGTCTTGTGGTACTGTAAGTGTGCAAAAAAGGTTGGCTTCAGACATACATAATACAACAGAAATATATTGTTTTCTTAACCATTATGTCATAGTTACTGGCTGTATAATGTATTCTGGTAATTCCTCTTCTTCCTGCTCTTGACACTGATGGTGAGAAAATGCTCTCTTATGATACAACCAATTGATATAGGCAATTTACCTTCCTTATGTGCCCACCACCCACTTCTAAAATCCATCTTGCATGCCCAACTGATCTAAAAAGAAAAGAACAGAATAGAAAAAAAAAAGCACTGAAAATAACTATAGAGCAATGGAATATAAAATCCATGAAATATAAAACTACAAAGGGATTCAGATTTCTTCTCTTTCCCCCCCAAAGGGATAGGTAAGCTCTGCCTTTCACCCACTATGGCCTACTTCAACTTCAGCAGCAGAGGACATAATGTTTTACAAGGTTAAGGACACTCAACCTTTCAGTATAGAATGGAAGTGATGATGCTTCTGCTGTGAGTCTGAATTAGTTTCCCCTCTAAGAAAGCCACACTTGAGAGAGGTCCAGCACCTCATGAACTATATCATGTATAGCAGAAAGTTCAGACAGGAACAAAAAGAGAAAATGCAAGTACTCCAAATTAAATAATGGGTCTAGCTTTTTGGTCTAGCTGTGTGGAGGAAAAACAGTCATTCACTTCCCTAAGTATCTCAGGCAGGTACAACCTACAGTTTAAGAGCAATCTCAAAATGCATTTAAATGTGGGATTGATATCCCATCTTAGGGGTGGGTCACACCTTTGGGGAGGGAAAAAAGGATAAGTTTAGGTTTATATATCAGTTACTTCAGGTTGAAGTTATAAGGTCAACATGAGGGGGAATGGCCAAAGAATATCAAAGTGCCCAGAAAATTTTGAATTTAGCAAAGTATTATTACCTGGATACTAATACGGCATCTAAAATATTATTTAATGTATATAGCCCAAAAAAAAAAAAAAAAAGAGAGAGAGAGAGAGAGAGAGAGAGAGAGAGAGAGAACCAAATCCCACAAATGTATATAGCTTTTAAAAAAAGAAAAGAAAGAGAGCCAAATCCCACATTGGTCCTACCTTGAATAAAGTAATTGGGTGGTTAATGCAGGCTCCTAGTCTTCCATAGTTGCACACTTTTAATGGAAACAATAAGATTCATTTTCAGCCTTCACATCCACTGTGATCACACTATATGAGAAATTTTGTAGCATGGCCCTCCCTGGAAGGAGGCTAGAATCCCTTCCTTAAAGGAGGAGTCCACCTGTTTCTGTAACTTTTTCAGGTTCAGAAGTAAGCACATATGTTCTTACTTTGCCTGGCATGTGATACTGCTTAAATAAATCACCTTTTAATCTTTTATAACCCCCTTCTCCAAATTAGCTTGCTGTCCTCAGGTGTTGGGAACAACATTACCCAAGCATGCTTCAATATGTGGAAGAAATAGCACAATTTCAAAATCCTGAGAAATAACAACAGCTGCAGATGGCTTATCAATAAAATTTAAAAGCAGTTGAATGCAAACCATTATAAAGGTAACCTTTCCCCCTGAGCAATCAGCCCTAAAGCCTTGCCAAAACAGTCTTTACCCGCCTAGGAATAGATAAGCAAAGATGATGCAAGCCTAACCTCTCTACTAAGGGAGTTCCAGAGCCTGGGAGCAGCCACCAAGAAGGCCTCTCTCATGTTCCAAACAGATACATCTGTGAGAGAAGTGCTTCTCTAGATCTCAAGACACAGCAGGCTCATATGACTTGAACTTTGGTGACAAGCAGCACATTGAATTTTGCCTGGAAACAGACCAGCAGCCAGTGTAGCTGTTGCAGCAAGGGAGTTGTGCACTTTCTGGAATGAACCCCAGTTAACAATCTGGCTGCCAAAAACAAACATCTAGATATTGTTTCCATCTCAGTGAAGCAAAATGACTGGAACTGTAATTCAGCTTGAAAATGGTAACAAAAGCTGTATTCTTCCTGCCTCCTGCTCATATTAAATGACCCCAGTGTATTTCATACTATATACATAATAAGGTTAATGGCCAATGGCCTTAAGGCACTGAATCATTGAAGCATTCAGATCTGCACTGGAATTAAGCACATGCTCATGCAAAATTGAAGTATTTCTGCATTACAGAGAAGGTGCAGGGTAACTTTTTGAAAGTGAACAGCATAACCCTCAAGCTGTTTACCTCACTTTAATGGATGAACTGTTGCTGATAAGGGACCTTTGGGTGTGAAATTAGCACATGTGTTCAAGGTCAGGAGTGATTTTTGTCTCTCAGATCCCTCTCTTGCTTAGCGGTGTGTCCCAGAACTTCTTCTCCATCATGAAACACATTAGAGCTATCAGAGACGTCAGGCTGTGATAGGTACCGTGAGACTACTTCTCTGTAGTTGGCTGTCCACATGGACACATCTGATATGATTGACTGTGGCACTAAGGCATTCTTCAAGCGAAAATTAATTGCCTCGGTCTCTGCCTATTATGGGATAGCCGGATGTGACTGCTCCTTTGGGCCACTAACAGATGCATCTACTTTCTCATACAATTCTAGTTATGCATGGTTATCCTTCCTCCTTGCTGTTTTGAAGTGTTTTGAATAGGTTAAAATGAGTGGTTTCCCTCCATTTAGTAAATATAGGGGTGCAATTATATAACATTTCATATACATTATCTAAGGGCTTCTGTGAGCCACACTGATTGCCTAGGCAAAAGGCGAGACACAATAAATAAAATTATTATTATTCTTCTGCAGAACGGCCCAAAGGGCTGGCCTGGAGGCAGAGTTGGGGTGGGGTAGCCACATGCTGGCTGCTCCAACCCCACACCGACGCCATCCTGATGTTGCACGCCGTTACGCACGGTGTCAGGCCGCCCTTCTGGTGCAGCGTTCAAACACAATGTGCCAAAAAGGGTGCTGAAGAGCCGTGTGCTCTTTTCAGGGCAGTAAAAGGGAGGTGGAGTGGGGTGCCATGGCCCTGATCCACTGCTTCCCGGGGAGACCCAGAGCCGCCTGTCTGCAGTCCCCCTAAGTAATCCTTGAAACAGCCCTGTAAGGTAGACTGTCATGACTTCACATTGTGTTGCAGAGAGACTGAAAAATTGTAGCTTGCCCAAGGCTACAAAGTTCACAATGGATGTTAGATTTGACTAGGAGCTTTGTCGATTTACAAAATTACTCCCTTTCTGAGGGTGTGCACAGGCTGCAGCAATACAGACCCCACAGCAGCAGCGATAGCAGGTGGACAGCAGAGGTGGCTTCAGTGGGTAGAGACAAGCGGCTGGAGAGGTGTGTCAGGTAGCTTGGGCAGGACACAGAAGGTGGCGAGAGGGAAGGCAGATGGTTAGTGTCCCTGCCTGCCTACTGTGCTTCTCCTTTTACAGTTTCCTCCCCTCCCACTCTCTCCCCATGTTGTTGTCTTCCTGGAGTGGCTGCCCATCTGAGAGTGACAACATGAATTACTGCACTGGAATGGCACCAACTTTGGTGACACCACTGACATGATCCCTTTGAGGGCCCTCATTCACTGTATCATCTTAAGTTGAAGCTGCTCAAACTCTTTGAAGCCAAATCAGTTGCACAACTGTTTTATGGATCCTAACTGGGACCCCTCCCCAACTCTGCACTGTTAGAACTTGTGCAATCCAAATTTCTAAGATCAAAAATCCAAGCTCCAAAGTGTGTCTCTAATGCAATTCTGAGACTAGAGTCAGGCTTTATGAAAATGGAGGCCACAGAATGGGTGACTATACTCAGCTACTGGCTTAGGGCCTTTGCAGACTGCCAGAAATAGTGCAAATTGAGTCCACTTTAACTGCCCTGACTCAGTGCTAGGGAATCATGGGAACTGTAGTTTATTGTGGTACCAGAGCTCTCTGACAGAGAAGGCTCAATGTCTCAGAAAAAAAATACAATTCCCATAATTCCCTAGCACTGAGCCAGGGCAGAAATAATTTGCACTATTTCTAGCAGTCTGCAAAGGCCCTTAGACTATCCTTCTTTCCCACTGCCCTTGCTCCACTTACCCTGACTGATGAATTCAATCTACTTGGAAACAGACAGTAATGACTAAAATTTCTTCACTGGGTTTCTCTCCAGTCCTTTTGCTCAGCATGGGACATGAAAAGGCCAACGTGATCATCAAACAGTGGGTGATAGACATAGAGGGACAGCTAGACCTAGCTAGTGCCCCAACTTTTATTGTCAGTGACTCCAACAAATATTTGGCATCACCTATGGCATATTTAGCAAAACTTGAAGTACCTAAACACCAGAGAGCCTTTACTTTAGCACAATGCCATGCCCTCCCCATAGCTGTTCTTGAAGGCCAATATAAGAAGATCCCCTTCTCAAACAGACCATGCCCCTGTGACTCTGGCCAAACAGATATTACTCCAGTGCTCATACTACAGGGACATCTGCTTCGGCCTTATCTCTCTTCTGTTGTATAAACACCAAGTACAAACCAGCCAATTCTATACTTCCTTACTACTTTCGGACACCAATCCGGATGTAACATATAATGTTGCCAGATTCTGTGCAGGTGCAGTTAAAATCCATCAGGCAATAACCTCCATGCCAGACTAGAATTAATCTTGCCCTGCCAGACCAGATTCTAAAAGGAAATACTGTTTTTACCTTGCTTTTACCATTATCCTTTTATTCTGTATCCCCAACAGCAAATGGCGGAAATCCTGTTAAGGCTATACTGCTTTTAATCTGTGTTTTTACCTGGTGCTTACCTTGATCTTACCACTGTTTTTAACACTACCCTCTTGTATTCTGTATTCCCTTTTTACCTGTGCTGGTCTATGACCATAATAAAGATGAACTGAACTGACAGTATCTAACAACAATAACCCAAGATGCAACATGCAATATAGAAGGGGCGGGGGAACAGCCACTGATCTTCACACAAGATTCAAGAACCATAGTCAGAAATCAATCATCATTGAAAAGATAGAACAACTTGTTCCAATACATTTTAAACCACCTGATTCTTTGTTCAAATGAATACCGGCTCTAACCATTGTTCAATTAAATGTACAGTGGGCCATCAGCAGGGGGTTGGTTCCAGAACCCCTCCTCCCTGAAGATATCAAAAACTGAGGATGCTCAAATCAGTATTTAACATTTAAAATTATTTGGGCAACAAAGTCTGGGCACTAGGAAGGCATTCTTCCTGCACTGTTTCCCACCTTCTCACAAAGGGTCTGCCAGAATTTAAACCCTTTCCTGATTCTGTTTCCCATCCTTTCAACCTTCCCATCACAAAGGCTCTGCCAGATTTTAAACCCTTCTGCCACTGATCTGTCTCAGGGGAGCAGGAGGAGTGGGGGCAAGGAAGTATATCAGCAGAAAAGGGGTTTAAATTCTGCCAGAGGCTTCCTTGTGTGAAGGTGGGAAACAAAGTGGCAAGAGTTGAAATTCGAGAAGAGACAGTTCAAAATTAATTCCTAAATGTGAATTCTAATTGGAAAAAAAATACCCTCCCCCCCCAAATTTTGAAGTGCCCCATTGAAGAAGTGGGTTCAAAGCCTTACTATGTTTGTATCGGTCCTCTAAGATCACTGACCAAGTATGATAACAGCAATGAACCATATAGATTTATATAGCACAATGGACTGATACACAATGGACCATCAGAGAGGCAAGGGGACTGGGGCTAAACACCAATTGAGCCCAGTCTCCACCACCAGCTGAGCCGGAGAACAGAGTGCCACCAGAGAACCAGGCAAGCAAGTGAAGGAAAGAAGAATGCGACCAGACATCTCTGTCCTCCCCCAACCACAGAGAAAGAAGTGAAGAAACTAAAGGAGGGAGGGGGCAGAGATGGAAAAAGGAGGGAGGACACAAGGGAAGGGAAGGAGGGAAACCCATGGAGGCATAAGGGGATGGGTAGGAAAGCAAACAAACAACAACAGGAGGAATAATATAGGGAGACAAACAGCTACTGGGCAGCAGCAGTAGTGGTGGGGATCACTGACAAGAGTGAATTGTGACACCATAGCTAACATTGGACCTTATCACACGGGGTCCAAAGCAGACAGAATCCAAAAGAAATCCTGACCTAATACGTATTATTTTTCCGTGTTTACACACGACGTCGCACAGAACCGCACAGAACCCCGACAGAACCCCGAACGAATCCGAAACGAATTGAGATCTTTTGAATTTCGGTTTCTTTAGGAAGTACAACTGCGCTTCTGAAATCATTGCGCAATGCCCGAGTCTCCGAAATACATATGAACATGCAATACGTATTGGGGAGCATTTCCCCAATACATATTGTGGAGCATTTCCCCGCCCCCGCCTGCGCCATGCCGGCTTGGGAAAGAGGGGTGTGTTTGACAGCGGGGCCAGGGACTCTGGGAAGGAGGCGTGTGTTTGACAGCAGTGGAGGAGAAGGAGGAGGCACAAGCAGCATCTCCTCCTCCTTCTCTATCTCCATCTCTTGCTCCTCCGGGGCTTTCCTCTTCCTCCTCCTCCTCCGGGGCTTCTCCCCCATCCTCCGAGGCAAGGCTCTCCTCGGGGCCGCTTTCTCCAGCTGCAGCCTGGCTCCAAGAGCCGCCACCGCCGCCTCCTCCTCCTCCCAATGGAGCCGCCACCGCCTCGGCGCCCCCTTCCTCCGCTCCCACCCCTCCATCCTTTCCAGCGCCTTCCTCCTTCCCTTCTTCTGGCTCCTCGCCTCCGGGAGCGGCTTTGCCCAGCTCCTCGCCCTCCTCCTCCTCCTTCGCTCCTTCCTCCTTCCCCTCTTCTTGCTTCTCAAGAGATACTTTTCTCAGTTCCTCTCCCTCTCCTTCCTCTTCTTCAGCTCCTTCCTCCTTCCCTCCTTCTTGCTCCTTTCCCTCAGCCGTTGCTTTTTCCAGCTCCTCTCCCTTTCCTTCCTCCTCCTCAGCTCCTTTTTCCTTCCCTCCTTCTTGCTCTTTTCCCTCAGCCGTTGCTATTCCCGGCTCCTCTCCCTCTCCTTCCTTCCTTCTCCTCCGCAGCTCCTTTTTCCTTCCCTCCTTCCTGCTCCTTTCCCTCAGCTGTTGCTATTCCCGGCTCCTCTTCCTCTCCTTCCTTCTTCTCCTCCTCAGCTCCTTTTTCCTTCCCTCCTTCTTGTGTTTGTCAAATGCACCCCTCCTTTCCAAGCCGGCGTGGGGCCAGGACTCTGGGAAGGAGGGGTGTGTTTGACAGCTGGCTGTCAAACGCACCCCTCCTTCTCAAGTCGGCGCAGGCTCCCTTCTGCTCAGAGCCCAGGCCCCGCGCTGGCTTGGAAAGGAGGGGTGTGTTTGACAGCCGGCTGTCACCCAAACCCCTCCTTCACAAGCCGGCGCGGGGCCATGTCCGGGAATTGTGTGTGAACGGCAAATACGTATCCAGGATGCACTTTAATGGAAGCACGATAATTGCGCGATGATGCTAGTTGCATCTGATAGCCATTTACGTATTGTGGGGGCTCTTTGGGATCATTTCGGTATAGTACTGGATTTATTCTTATTACGGTTACTTTTCGCTTCGTGGCCAGAGTGTGATAAGGTCCATTGGTTGGCACTGCACACAGGGAGGTGTAGGTGATCCTCCTTGTGTAACCCTGTCACCCAGTAAACCCTATGATGAGACACCACAAGTGAGACACAGGCAGGATCAAAGCATTAAAAGAAAGGGAAGGAAGGAGAAATAAAGGGATATCACATTTGCAAGATTAGCCAAGGCATAAGAAAGATGCTATGACAAATAGCAGACACCCCTAGGAAGGCAAATGGCATCCAAAGCAGCATTGCACATAAAATAGGGACATGGAATATGAGGAGCATGAGCCAAGGGAAGTTCGTCATAATAAAAATGGAAATGGAATAAATGAATATAGCAGTACTGGGGGTGAGTGAGTTAAAATGGACAGGAATCAACAAAGCTATGTAGAGAAGCTCGGCATTGAAGATAAAGTAGTGAGGATTTATAAAGATATCCCAAAAGAAATTTTAAAACGGCATCAAGAATACAAAACATTAACACAACTATTGACTCTAAGAAACATAAAATACAGCTGGGACAGATTTGAAGAGGTATCATTTATATATAAACAGAGAAGATACAGAATAAACTCCCCAGACAAAGCAAAAGAATTCTGTAGAAGACTTGAAGAGAAAACAATGGAAGAACCAGAGAAAGAGGACATTGCCGAGGAGACACATTATAAGACACAAAGAGGTGGGGGGGAGAAAAGAGATGAACACTTCCACTGAAGAAACAGAAAGTTTGATACTACAAAAGAAAGGAAAACCAAAATTGGGAGAGGATATACCAGAAAAAGAGGAGAAGGAGGGAGAAACAGAGGAAGAGCAAGAAGGAGGAGGAGGAGAAGTACTACAAATAATCCAGAACTTATTTAAATGTAATTAAATATAATTAACTCTGACAACGGAATTTAAGATATTAACATGGAATGTAAAGGGTTTAAATTCTAAATTTAAAAGAAGCAAAATATTTCATTTATTAGAAAAAAAGAAATTAGACATCATTTGTTTAATTGAAACAAGAATAAAATCAAAAGAAGATAAATGTTTACAGAACCCAAAATTTGGACAGTGCTTCCAAGGCCTAGGCTTGAGATGCTGAGTAGACAATATAAATTAGAGAATAAAGTGTGAAGTGAAATCCCCGCTAAAGCTATTATTAACAAATTATATAAATAATTTGAATAGGTAATATTAGAGCTAATCTAGTATAACTGGTGATAACAGACAGTTTGAGTCTATTCCATATGCAGAAAAGCAGTCCTGTTGAACCAGACCAAGGACCGATACAGTCCAATATTTTGTTCACACAGTAGTCAAACAGCTACCTGAGGGAAGACCACAAAAAAGACATGGCTACAACTGCATCATTTCATTCTGAGTTGTAAGTCCTGATCACACTAGGGTGTATAAAAAAGAATATGCATAGTAGACTTTTATAAGCATGGTGGTGCTCTTATGGGGATGATGAAAATGTTTTGACATTTGGTATTGATGCAATTGAGTCAACAGAAATAACACTATATAGGCAGGTTGAACCACATGTCTCTTGTAACACATGAAGTTGTCTGTATTTTATTTATACTTCCTTGGAAACTAAGAAATAGGCAGTGAACTGAACAATCATCCAGTACAATGGTCAGGAAAAGTATTCAATAGTTATTATAGAAACACACTGAATACCTCAGTTCAACACATGTCCCACAGTAACAGTGGAAAGGAAACAAGATGCTAGCTTGTAAGTGCAAGGGATGTACTTAATAGAAAAAATGGAACATAGCATGTTCTGTGAGTCCTAAAGGAAGACATTGTAGCAGCATACAATATTGCAGAACAAGAATCTTGGCAATACACCATCAGACCTGGCCTAATAAAGATACTGGCTATGTTTGTTTGGACAATCGTATCTCAGCTTAATAAACCAAGAGACGAACATTTTGCCCACAAATGCAGTCCATTCACTCCTTCCTGCATATGGGCTATAGCACATCAATAAACTAGAAAGCTTCAAATCAATCAATCTGTCATTCAATCAATCTTGATCACACTAGGGTGTATCAAACAGAATATACATAGTAGGTTTTTAATTTTATCTGAACTGGAACACTGTGGCTATAAGTATCACAACATGTCAGGAGCAGATATTGTATCAACTATTTCACTTGATTTTGTAAGGCAAGGAATACTGGGAGGTGATTTTGCCAGTTCCTTACCCTAAAATAAAGCACACAGCCCATGGTATTATTTGCAGTCTCCCATCCAAGCACTAACCACAACTGATCCTGATCAGTTTCCAGGATCAGATTAAACCATCTTTAAACCATGGCTGACTCTTCCTATTTATTCCAAAGCTGGCAACATCAGTGTTGGGACAAAAGGGGAAACTACAAATATTAGAGGTTTTCTGGTTACATCTGCATACCATGAAGGAAGAAGTAAACAGTTCTTGCATGCGGAAAGAAAATACATTTTCATGTCTCAATTTGCAAAGCCGAGATATGATTACCCAGATTGGATCATTGTTGGATGCTTTATAAATGAAACCCTGGAGAGATTAGTGATGAACAGAGGCCTCCTGAGACAACTTATTAGTCTTATCAGATCACTTTCTGCTTCCTTCCAAAATCCTGGATGTCAGTCAAGGAGTACTAAATAGGCTTAGAAATCCCCATCTACATAAAACCCAGGGAACACTTATAAATGTGCAGAATCACCCTTCAGAATGCCTCTAGCTTTGTGAAATTCCTTGGCTTTCTGTTAAATTCTTTGGATGTTTAATTTTAAGCAGGAAAGCCTGCAATATTGCCTGGAAATGTTGCTTCAGGTGAAATTATGTGACAACTCTAGGAAGGCAGTCACTGTACAACAATTCTGCACTGATTTTTTTCAAGACAAAGAGTGTATGTACAAACACCTACAGTTACAGCACTATCTTAACTGTCATGGTTCCAGTCTATGAAATCCTGGTATTTGTAGTTTGGTAACATATTTAGAATTCTCTGCTAGAGAAAGCCCCCCTCTCTTCCCCTATACAAGAGCTCACTAGCAAAGAATTATGAGTAGTTCACAAAGCTACAAATCCCCCCCCCAAAAAAATCTGCAGGATGGAGCCATGGAAGTTAAAGTGGTTTCAAGCTGCAATAATCATACAGTGCAGATGCACTCTGAGAGTCTTCAGGACAGTTATTAAAGGCAGAGGAACTGATATTCTTTATTGTGATCAAGTTATTCTATTATTTATTATTATTCTGCCTTTGAAAGGAAAGAAAATGTATACATTTGTGGGAGGTAAACATAATGCATCAATGGGTGAAATTAAGCAAAGAACAATATAACCTATATGAAAAAATTTCACATACATAAATCTCATCATACACAATTTTCCCTCATCTATCCATCAGCCACTAAAACCTTTCTTACCTTGCTTTCTTTTATAATTTGGTGGCAAGGCCTTTCTAAGATAGTGAGAAACCAGGTAGCAAAATGTTAATTTGTGACCCCTTCTCTTGGTTAGTGTGCTTTAGAGGGGTGTTGGACTGGTAAGTAGTATTATAATATGTGTAGTGTGCCAAGAAACCACTTTCTCTTTTCAACCCACTGTTGATACATTGAGGTTTGTGGATATATCCCAATTCTGAAATTTCTTTCTTCCAATCTCCCTTCTGTGTTTTTGTCCTTGAATACTACCATTATTATTTTTAACAATACCAGTGAACTCACTAGGGAGTTTTAAGCATGCCACAGTTCTTTGGGCCTCTGGTGTGCAACTGCAGTTGCAACATACATTGTATCTTCTATTCTGAGCAGGAGGGATCATGTTTAGCATTCCATGAAGCTCAGCTGTTAGTAAATGTTCTGGTAGTATATTGTGTCCTATGAATTGACTAGGCATCACTTTGACACCTTGGCTCAGGAATCCATTTTAGTTCCAGAAGCAGCAGCATGGAAAGCTGCCAGGAATGTTGATAAGGCTCTAGATGACAACAGAGGGACAGGAGCCAGTGTGTATGTGTTTTCTCTGGTGTGTACAAGATTTCTCTATTGATCAGATGAAAAGGATTTGCTTCCAGTAACTACTGAAGCATGAAAGCTTGCTCGGTTGGCGTGGTATCACCTAGCCAATGAATCCACAAGGGTATCTTTGAACTGGTTGAGTCACATCCTTGGAGGAAATCTGACCTCATCTTGAGGGTTCTCCATGTTCTAAATAGATTACCCTGGAAGGTTATAAAGATGCCTTTTACTTTGATTTCTGCATTGTGTTACCATAAATAACCATTTAGATGCAAAGCAATCAAGGGACACGGAACCTCCTAGAAATTTATTTGCATTCACCCAAGCCAAAACCATTGCTCTCTTTCTTTTTGCTGATCCTAGGTGCAGCTTTCACACTCTGTTTTGAGTCATATGACTGTGGGGGGAAGCAGACGGGCGGCCATGGGCCGCCCCAGGAAGCTGCGCCGCAGGACCGAGGCATTCCCATGCCTTGGTCCCACGGCGCAGCTTCGCCGCCCCTGAAAGGAGCGCTAAATTGGCGCTCCTTTCACAAGTTAATGAAGGTGCACTGCAAAAGGCTGCAGCGCACCTTCACCGACTCTTCTGCCGCAGCGCGTGCAAATGCTGCGGCGGGAGGTCCTCCTCGGAGCGCCGGCTGTGCGGAGGGCCGGCTGCTCCGAGGACAACCTGGGGAAGGGGTTGGGGTGCCGATCGTGCGGCTGCCCCTCCCCTTCCCTGCCCCCAAGACGGCCCTTTAAGCCATCTGCTTAGGGGGTGAGTCAAGGAGGCCTTTCATTTTTACCTGGGATTGCCTCATTCTTGTGAGACTTAGCTCTGAGAATAACCCTGGATGTGACTGTATGTTAGAATAGGTATTTTATTGCTAAATTTGCCCAAGGAGATCCATCTGCACTGAAACTGAGAAATCAGAGTAATCTATGTTTATAGAGCACAGCAATTCATAACCAACTTAGAAGTGACATTTTGGGGGTTCCCTTTATTTCAAAGCCAGGGAACTGTAACCACTTATGATTATTTTTTATTCATTTCCACTGGAATCCATCAATACCACCCACATATACCCACCATGACCCATCACTGTGATGTAGCATCTATGCCAGGGGTCGGCAACCTACGGCCTGTGGGCCACACCCAGCCCGCTGACCCCAGCCGACCAGCCCCCGCCAACCCCTGCCGCTGCGTGCATCGCAGCCGCCATTTTGTTTTCCAAAATGGCAGCCGTGGCTCGTTCACGCATGCACAGGAGTTTACTGTACATGCGCAAACGAGTCACGGCCGACATTTTGGCAAACAAAATGGCGGCTGCGACACGCGCGGCAGTGGCAGCGGCAGCGGCTGCACTAGCACGCGTGAGCACACCAGCGACCGGCCCCAGGTAAGTAAATCTTGCCAACCCCTGATCTATGCTTTCCATAGCTACCTAATTCCCTGCTTTTCCATTTGTCCAGTCACTAAATCCATTCTTATTTGGCAACAATGATTTCCCTGTCCTTCATCAAACTATGTCTTTACATCAAAATTATTAGAATTCTTTCTTTGGTCAATGCTCTATGGTAGGTATACCCCCAGAGGTTGGACTGTTATACTTATCACATAGACTGCAAGCCCCATCATCCCCGGCTATAACCCATAGTCTATGCTGGCTAAGGCCAACCCACAACTGTGCTAGGGCATAGATAGGCATCCAGACACTACAGACACGATTAGATACAAACCACAGGATCACTGGTTAAAGGAGAAATCTATAACACCTGGTGGACAACAGGTCTCTCTCTCTCTTCCCCCCCCCCATATGTGTGTGTTTGTGTGTGCGCATGAACTAATTAAGTCAATGGTCTCTTTTGTAATGCCAATGTTACAAATACAATTTTATTTTTCCAAAAAGAAATGCAATCTTTTTTTAAAAAAATTAAATGTATCTTTTTCAACATTTGTGTGTTTGAGCTAATTATCCCACTTCATAAGCAGCTATTCTCTATTTTGCTAGAGCATAGTATATAGTCTTGTTGTATGTACATCCCACTCATCCAAGATTCCCTTATTTAACATCAACCATATAGTGTGCTCATGAAAGCTCCTGAATGAAGACATGGACAGCCATGGCCCCACCCTCCTGTATACAATATAAACTGTAAGAAGTTCAAATGGTCCACTCCTCCTTCTCCCAGTGTAATGTTTTTACTTTGCTAAATAACACTTCACATAAAATCATGGCTACCTATCATGATCAGTCTTCATGGGTCTATTTTGCTGCTCGTGGTGTTTTGGTTATATGCTCTTTACGTATTTTTGTAAAGATTCACCCCACTTTTTACATTCCTGGGATTCCATTCAGTCATACTGATTCCTCCTTCTTATTTCTCAGCAGATCCGGATCCAATGATTTTGGACTGAATTTTGTTGGCACTCAGGTAGTGTTCTGCAAACAGTGTTTTTAGAATGACCTATATAGTGTATGTCAAATAACTATCAGCTTTCCCTAAGATCCTCTCAGTCCTATGATCCCTCACCATTGGTCAGATTAGCTGAGGGTGAAGGAAATTGTAAAACAAAACCACCCGAGGCACTCACCAGCATAACATAAATATCATGCCATAAAATGTCTACATGGGAAATATCACCATTGGTTGTGGAATATTCAATGGGACAGATGATAGAGGAACCAGTTTTTAACTACACATAATGTATGCTGCACTTTTCTCCAAACTACCTATATTAAACTGTCAGTAATTTCAACTGCAGACATTCCACACCAAAAATTATTTCACAAAGAACATAGCTCTCAACAATTATTGCAAAAGCATACATGCAATTAATTCTCTGGTCGTCCTAAGCATAGGCTGTATTGCTAGCCAGGGAATTGCCCAAAAAAGATTAATGAAAGCAAATAAAATAAATGAAGCTATAATACGGGAAGACAAACTAAGCACAACCTGCCAAAATAACAGACTGTCGCTCACCTTATTGAGCCATGACAGTAAACATTTATCAAGAGCAAGGAAAATCATATGCCAACAAGCAAAATGAACTCTTTCTTTAATACTCAAGGTTGGGTGTTCCAGGTACTGGTTTCTAATTAATTGGAGATAACAATGGAAGGCAGATATATCAATAGAAAACCTGTCTCAGCTACTTTTTTTCAACATCCAGAAACTGTCTGGATCAATAGCTGCATGAATAAACAGATGGACAGATAATAAACTTCACTTGGAAACTGCATAATATGATATAACTATCCAGGAAACCAGCACTAATGGTGGTCCTTCAATAGGAAGAGAAGCAGTAAATCAGAATCCCCACTACATTAGCCAGCTTTGTTCCTGATCTCTCTGCCAAGTGAAGGAGTATTTTATTCACGAACAGGAAGTCTCAAGGGGCATTTGGTGGAACATTACATTCAATGGCTAGACCACGATATATGAACTTTAGCTATTATTATTGGGGAAGAGGATAGTTACAGTTTGAAGATGGAGAGTTATAATTAGAAGATAAGTTGAAAGTTGCCTCCCTGTTTACTATATTATATTTGCTGGCGCTGTTAAGAATAAGCAATGATTTATATGTGAAAGGAAGGCAACTTTAATATGAGTGCAGGGATGAATGAATTTTCCTAAGCTTAGTGTTTCATTCTGAAACCTGTCAATTCAGCTGGAGAATCACCCCCCCCCTTTCTTTTTTCCAAGAGCTTTACTTAAAAGCCCTACTCAGGAATCCAGAATGAATGGAGTCAGATGAATGCAAAAGTAGGACAAGGAACCTTGTATGAGGGTTTTGCCCACTTACTTCCTACTGCTTGCGGGTCCTGCCTCCTAAGTCCAACCTTGTCATGCTGAGCTGCAAAGACTAAAAATGTGCTATGCAGCTCTTTCACACTGCAGAGATAAAGCAGTTTGTCACACTTAAACTGTCATGGCACTATTCTGTGGAATCCTGGGATTTGCAGCTTGGTGAGTTATTCAACCTGGTCTGTCAGAGGGGTCATTTAGACATCATTTGCTTTTTTTATGGGATGCAAATAATCTTACTCACACATTTCAGGTTTGTTATCCACACTATGGAACTGCATCTGCACATCTCAGTTGGTCACGCATTAGAATAAACATAGAGTTGATGATGTGAATGTATTTGAAACACGTTCAAGGCATGCAGAGTTTAATCCCGGATCTATTCACATCATTTATTCACACTGGGAAAAACCAGTATTGATTACACCAGGTTAAGTAGGTTTTTTGGTACCCACCTCCCAAACTAAAGGCCTAAGCAGACTGCCAGAAATAGTGCACATTAAATTGAGGCACTGCCCTGGCTCAGTGCTAGGGAGTCGTGGGAATTGTATTTTTTTCTGGGACATTGAGCCTTCTCTGTCAGAGAGCTCTGGTGCCACAATAAATTACAGTTCCCATGATTCCTTAGCACTGAGCCAGGGTAGTGCCTCAATTTAATGTGCACTATTTCTGGCAGTCTGCTTAGGCCCTTAATCAGGTGCATTCAGGATGCATGTGAACAGCAGAGATTCAAGACGGATTCACCCTGGATTATTTTCATCATCTGAAGGCTCATTGCACCGGCACAAAAATGACACCGTACTCAATATTATGGTTGTAAAACTTGGCCACAACTTTATTTGTACAGAGTAATCAATAATTCTTTAACAATTTAATTTAACCACAATTGACATTGTTCTTGACACATGTGTTCCTTTGCATATCCAATTTAACCAACCGTGTCAATCTATCCCTTTAATTCATGTGTCAAGAACATCAAGTTCTAATTAAACCAACCTACAAATAAATCATCTCCCCCCAACAGGAAATGACGTCATAATTTAACTCATGACGTAACTTGTCTATGATGTCATCCATTTGTTTGGTGACGACATAGCAACAATTTTATTAACCCCTTGAAGTATACTCTTTGTCCACTTAAATTTGAACCAATTCCGTAATTTCAATTAACTAACTGATCCCTGGGGAGGGGGGGATCCTTTCTGCCAGAAACTTAAAACACTTTGCTATAACATAATATATCCAGAACCCTGACACCCAGTTGTGACAGATTAACTTCATTTGTCCACAATGCCACATAAACAGAATAACAAATGGACATAGTCGTAACAGTACACATTATAAAATTCAAGCATACCCCAATTTATTCTCAGGGAGGGCGAAAAACCCAGGTCACAATAACTCTGGGAAAATTCCCTCCCGGCCTCATAAGGCAACCAGCCACAGCCTAAGAATAAATACATAAGCTTCTATTAATGAAGGGCGGGTGGGATGGGTTGCTTGTCTGCTCCTTAGAATGGCTGCCATCATGAGGCAGCCATGGGGCTTTATAGCCCCCAATTCTTGTTGGTAATCTCGCGATAGGCGAGATTACCAACGAGAAGGGATCCTAGAGGATCCCTATCCTGATTGGCTGGGCAGCAGAGGAAGGGGGGGACTTCCTTCCTGCCCAGCCGATCACGCGTCGGCATCATTTTAATTTGGCCAGTGCAATAGGGAACCCCTCCCAACTCGTCGGAGGGGGGGTCTTTCACACTAGCATTTTTGTAGCGAGGAGATCCAAGTGGAATCGATGTTGAGATTCCAAATCAAAGTTTCCACTATGTTCACCTAGATTGAATCTCTCTCTGGCAGTTTTACCCTGTTGGAGTTCACATTGCCATTTGTATCAATTTAAAATGGTGCCACCATTTCGATTGTTCTTGGTTTTTTTAAAAACTGTCAATCAAATGATGCGCTCTTACATCACACTGGTTGGGCAAATCCCCCCTATAAGCTTCAGAGGATGGTGATGGCAAGCCCCTCAGAACAACTCTTGCCAAAAAAACCTGGGATAGGTTAGCCTTGGGGGAGTTACACTTTCTCAGTCTTGGAGGATGGTGATGGCAAGCCCCTCTGAAGGAACATTGCCAAGAAACCCTGGGACAGGTTTGCCTTTGGGGAAGTCACAGTCCCTCAGGCAAGAAACCCCCATGGATTTAAATGTGGGATACAATATGTGTGCGAGAGCTTTGTTTGCACGAACTTGGGAGCAGAGTCTGATATGGCTTTATTCCTGAGGAAAGAAGGAAAAATGACCCCTTACCCCCACCCCTACTGATAGGTTTTTTAAAAAAAAGTCAGTCAAATCAGGAGCACCTTTGTCATATCAATGATGTGAGTATTTAAAGGTTCAGTCTACTGTGGCCATGCATGTGGCCATAAAATATATACCTTATTTTCCTGCGTATAAGACTACTTTTTTACCTGCAAAATCTGTGGCTAAAGTGGGGGGGGGTCGTCTTATACGCCGGATATAAGGATAATGAAGATAGAGGTGCTAAAACTCTATATTTTGGCTGGGAAAATGGGGGGGTCGTCTTATACGTGGGTCGTCTTATACGCCAGAAAATACGGTATATTTAAAGGTACACGAATGATGTTCCCTGGAGAACCCCCTCCCTGGCTTTGGTTGGCAGGGAGAGAGCAAAGGCATGGGCATGATCCCTCCCTTCTTGTGCACCAGTTCTTTCTGAAAGAACCACTAAAATCCCCATTTCTGGAAAAAAAAAACAGGTTAAGGGGCATTTGCACAAATACACCTGAATTCAGGTCAGGAAAACCCAGTGCAAGTGTGAATGACCCCAATTTAAACCAGTTTACAAACTGGTATATAATGTAGTATGAACAACCCTTAAATAACCTGAGAAAGCTCAGGTGCTCCACCAAATGACAAATCCCAGGATTCTGTAGGATAGAGTCATAGCCATTAAAGTGGTGTCCAACTGCTTTATTTCTGCAGTGTGGATACATCCCTTGCGTTTGCATGAAAGGAAGCAAACTTTCCATTGCACTAACAGATTCCTCCAACTGTGTGTTTATCTCATGCTCAAGCAAATTTGAGAACCTCTTTTCAAATTTTGCTTGCACATCAACATGACAAGGTTTAAATTGAGGAGGGCATGGCCAGCATGCAGTGGGAGTTACAAGCAAGGATGATATGCACAGCCACATGCCCTGGATAAGTGTTCAGCCAATACAACGTCCTCCAGGTTAAACACAGAAATACAATGCTATCTCAAGCTGCAACTAGGATATTTTTGAAGGCCCCATGAAGTGATTTTGTTCCTGTGCTAATTCACAGAAATAAAATTCAGAAACATCCTAACCCTTCATTAGAAGAGAACGATATAATCCCTGTGCCATCATGATGATATAGTTTGAGCATTGGACTGTGACTCTGGTAATCAGGGTCTAAATCCCTGATCAGTCATGGAAACCCTCTGGGTGACCTTGGATAAGTCACACTCTCTCAGCCTCAGGGGAAGGCAAAGGCAACCACCTCTGTCAAATCTTGCCAAGAAAACACCATGAAAGGTTTACCTTAGGATCACTATAATCTGGAAAGGACTTGAAGGCACACAAAAACAAGTTCATAGACCAAAATTTATTATGAGGATTCCCAATGAGTTTGACAATACCACAGATTCTGTTTAATTTCTGATGGAAATGATTTCTTCTGTTCTTTGTATATAGCCTCAACACTTGATTATTTCCATAGTTTTCTGTTTCTAACACTAGAACACTGTTACACTATTTCTAAGAGAATGTAGCATTATCACCTAAATGTGCATATTATGCTCAGTGAGTTACAATAAATACTATGAAAGCCAGATAATGCAATGAGACTAGAAACAATTGTGATGATGCATTCATGAATATAAAATTCTAACAATATCAAAATGTATGGAAGCTCATCAAGCTGAGAGGCTTTTCAACACTTGGTTTGACAGACCTTGGATGCCTAAAATAGCAATTATGACTGCAATTGTAGATTTCATATTATCAGCAGATAAAGAATTTTAGTCTAGTGAGAAGGGAAGACCACAGAGATTAAGCTGAATCACTTTGCTCAACAAGAACAAAAAAATGTGTTGTCAAGTTAGATAATTTATTGGCAGTTTTAGATTACTACAGAAAAGTGGCAAAGAAGAATCAAAGCTTAAAAGTAACTTATTACAGTGGTTGTTTATAATTAGCTTACTTCCCTAATGAGGAAAGTGTAATTACATTATAACTGTAACTTTAAAAGGGACAACTTTACTCCTTTTGTGATTTAACTGTAACATTTCTATAGCCATGGGCTGTGGCCTCAATAAATAGTTGAATAACAACAACAACAACATATATATATATATATATATATATATCCCACCCTTTTCCCAAAACTGGGATTCAGAGCAGCTTACAAGACTAAAGCAGTACAATTAAAAACATAGAAAAGGGTTACATTAAAACAGGATTAAATAATTACAATATTAAAACAATGTGAAGTCGTATTAAATATTAAATATTTAATATTTAAAATATTAAAACAGAGCATATAAATGAATAAAATATATTTAAAAGGGTTCAAATGTTCAAAATATATTTAAAGGAATACAACATATAGCTAAACTTCTTTAAAACCCTTCTATTTAAAATTCCTGTCTAACAGGAAGATCTTTGCCTGCCAGCGGAAGGATAACAGGCCTTTGCAGACTGCCAGAAATAGTGCATATTGAGTCCACTTTAAGTGCCCTGGCTCAGTGCTAGGGAATCATGGGAACTGTATTTTTTTCTGAGACATTGAGCCTTTTCTGTCAGAGAGATCTGGTGCCACAATAAACTACAGTTCCCATGATTCCCTAGCACTGAGTCAGGGCAGTTAAAGTGGACTCAATTTGCACTATTTCTGCCCCCCCAAAAAGGGCCCCATTCTGGTCTCCCTGGGCAGGAAGTTCCACAGTCTAGGGGCAGCCACGGAAAAGGCCCTCTCTTGTGTACCCACCAACCATGCTTGCAATGATGGTGGGATGGAGAGAAGGGCCTCTCCTGAAAATCTCAGAGCCCAGGCTAGCTGATACAGAGAGAGTGGGGTTGCAGACTGCCAGAAATAGTGCAAATTGAGTCCACTTTTAGGGTTAGGGTTAGGGAATCATGGGAACTGTAGTTTATTGTGGCACCAGAGCTCTCTGACAGAGAAGGTTCAATGTCTCAGAAAAAAAACCAATTCCCATGATTCCCTAGCACTAGTCCTAACCCTAAAAGTGGACTCAATTTGCACTATTTCTGGCAGTCTGCAACCCCCCAGAGTCTGACAAATAGTCTAGACCTGAGCCATATAGGGCTTTGTAGATCCCAACCAGCACTTTAAGAAAAGGGAACCATTAATAATGGCATGCCTTCAACCTCCAAACTTAAGTGATACAGTTCACAGAGAGATCTAGTAATAAACAAAATAAAAATAAAAAAGCAGTGGATGGGGGCCAACATTATGGGAGTGAATGAGAGCAAGAAACCATTTGTAGTTTGAGACTGTAGTATACTGTACCATTTTAAAAAAAAATCTATAATGTAGAAATCATATAAGTTATTTGTTAGGTGTTCTCAAGTGTCCTGAAGACAATCAGCAAGAAGTCTTAACTTCTCCCTTAAACATTTGCTCAGATCCAGGATTCATTTCCTTGCTAAAATGACTGAAATATATGCCTATTAATTAGTACCTTCCTGTGCAATCAATGAAAAATGAGGTGAATTGGTCGGAGCCTTGCAAATTCCAGTCTCATTTGGTAAATGGAACCACCTCTGGGATCCCTAGCTATAACTAGATATTTAGAGGAAAATTCACTAAAACTAATCGGGTTTCTATCTGCATTATTCCTGAGCAAATAAGTATTAGTTGCTGGTTCTAAAATTCAAGCTAGATACTTCTTAAATGCAGCTTCCTTAGCATTGAAGCCATGTTGAAGTTCTCATATCAAAACTGTGAAGAAGATGGAGAATGGGTTTAGTCAGAGTTGAGAAACAAAGTTTTTTGTAGTTGCTGCATTATAATATGCATTAGAGTGCATTATAATATGCACTCATATGTCAGTGAGCTCAGCAGAGCTAGCTTTTGATTAGACATACCTAAGAGTCTGCTCCTAATTTATCATTTCCAAATAAAGATGCTAATAAGATTACCAGACTTCCTTTCTTTTTGACAAAGGTCAACATCAGCATGAAAAGTTTGCACACCAGACAGAGAAGTAAGTCTGTTGAAAAAAATCTGATCTCTAAACATGCCTTCTAATTCTAGTTATGTAGCCATTTAGCCTTCTCTGTCAGAGACTTTTGATGCCATAATAAACTACAATTCCCCGGATTCCCTGGCACTGAGCCAGGGCAGTTAAAGTGGTCTCAAATTGGATTATTTCTGCAGTGTGCTTGGGGCCTAAGGCAGGTATTAAAAACCAGAATGATTAATTTTGTTCAGAAAACTTATTTTTTTTTTAAAAAAAAAAAGTTCAGAATTTTGCTTGTCTGTTTTTTTTTTTCATTGTAAAGAAAGTCTTCTTTTGTATCCATCCTCATTTGTGGTCTGGACATTATTAACATCAGATGATGTCATTTGGTTAAAATGCTGACAGAACTGGAACAAACTCTTAATTTTATTTTTAATTTTATTTTCTCAGCTTTCTCCTCTCTCAATATAAGCGTCTTACAGAGTCATCATGTCCTTCTTCAGGGCACAGTAATTGGAACAACCATCTCTCCGAATAGGTGTTGTGTTCTGTTAAACAATCTGGATGGGTGTCCATTCCTGGGAGAAGCATGAAAGCCCTTGTTAGCTTGAAAAAGAAGGGTGATAACTAGGCAGGTCACCAACTGTTAACAATTTACAGGTTCAGATTTCTGATCTAAATGAAGGATGAAGACACACACACACACACAAGATGCTGTGATGCTGACAGTGCACCCAAAGTGCCTTGATGCTAATCCAAAGTGAAAGGCTGGTTAACAGGCAGCAGCACAAGGCTCTCATAGCTGTGGGGCTGATGCTTTGCAATGGACCTCAGGTCACTCACTCACACAGCCTCAGAACCTGGATAAGCTGTGCAGAACTAACAGAGGCAATCCTGACCTAATTTGTCTTTCACCCTGCACTGTGCTGTGATGAGAGACAAAATCGTTGTAGTTTTGACAAAAAAGAGTGAGAGAGAGCTTGACAAGAGGAGAATTTTTTTTGAGTTATTTTGAAGAACTTAACAAAAAATGTATAAATTGATTCATGTTCAGGATGTAAAGACCATGAGGGGTCAACAATCCCAAAGCGGGTGAAAGGAAAATGTTGCCAATTTTGTCCATTCCTAATTACAAGTACGGTTGACATGTTTCAGGGTGATTCCTGAAGTCTAAGGGAACTGCTATGCTCCCCTGGCATCTCCAGGAGATAAGAAAAACCTCAGAGTGAGCATAACTAGAGGAGAAAGAGGTCTTCTACTTACCACTAGACATCAAGGAGAAAACAAGTATTCATGTTTTTCTCTTTCTCTCTGAGAAGGAAAATCAAGGCTACATCTACACTGCAAAATTTGACACTCCTTTAATTGTCACAAGCTCAATGCTATGGATTTCTGGGATTTGTAGTTTTGGGAGATATTTACCCTACCCTGTCAGAGAGCCACAACAAACTATACATCCCAAGATTCCATAGCACTGAGTTATGGATGGCAGTTAAAGTTGTTTCTGGCTACTGTTTTATTTCTGCAGTATAGCAGCAACCTGTCACCAACTCAGGATTTACATCTCTATGGTATATTTAGCATGGGTTTTAAATATCATTATTGCTTTTATTAGCCAATATTTTTAGTGTTGTTACAGGCTCTAGCTAGTTCTTATTCTAACTAGTGCTGGCTGCATCTTTTCACTTTACCTTTAAAATGTATTATTATTAATATATTGTACAGGTTTATGCTGGGTGCCATCTTGGAAAGAGTTTACCCTACAACATGATGGAAGCTGCATAGGAGAGGGATTTTCACCACATGCTCCTCCATCACCTCACTGGTGTCTCTGGGTGTATCACACATCACATCATTCCCAGTCCTTAATTTCAGCTTGGGCTATTTGGGGGCAAGAAACACCCAAAATCAGACTGGAAAAAATGAATTGGGGGAGGGAAGACTTGGGGGGATGTCACGGGGCTTAGAGGGCTGCCAAAGTTGTGTTGTGGTTAGAATGTGACCTATATGCCACATTTTCCCTGCCCCTGTCCTAAACATATATTATGTTTAAAGAAAATTATATAATTAAATTAACAACAAAAGAGCAGCAACAAGAAAATGACCATTAATCTAGTGTCAGGGAAAGCGCCTTTAGGAAATATTAAGGCTTCACAGCATTATTCTATATACTCCTGGTTTCTAGTGTTTTGCTTTTTTGTTTTAGTTTCTCTCAGTAAGACCTTTAAAATCAAATCTGTCACAACTGTGATTTCAGAACGTATTTTATCCTCCACAAACTGAGCAATTCTTCTGACACTTCAATGAGCCTTGAGGTGTGATACTTAGGTTCCACTAATACATATGCATATTTCAGAAATTCACTATGACATGTTGTTGTGTCCCATCAAATGAAATATTTGAAAGTCAGTATCACAATCTGCGGCAAACCATTATTTCTTTTTATTCTTCTGTTGAAAGTGTAGAGAAGAAATACATTTACTGAAAAATTCTTGCAGAAAATATGGATGACACTGTAAAATGTAGACATATTTTTCCCCATCAAAGTGTCCTTGGAAATGCTCACTCGCTTCTCAGACTACAAAATATACGCTGGTGTAAGTAAGCATATTGCTAACATAAGGAAGCAGCATAAGGATTGGTGCCTCAGCATTATGTGGCTCTACTAGCATCTGGCAAAGTCAGACTATGTTTTATCTACCTATCAACTTCTCTTCCTGTGGCTGAACTGAGTTGTATGGGAAGTACAGGATTCTATTCTCAATAGAGATTCAGTATCAGGAGAGCTCATATGGAAGGAGGAACACAAGATTAAGAGTGGATTCATTGCCCATGCAGGAACAGATCTACCAGTCAACCTTGCTATCCATCTATCTGTCCACTCATCTGGCAATCTATCTAGCATTCAAACACTGCAGTACTGCTTCTCTTTAATTGAACTGGTAACTACAGGTTTAGTATCCCTTATCTAGAATCCCAAAATACTTCAAAATCCAAAATTGTCCACATAGATGGCTGAGATATTGACATCTTTGCTTTCTGATGGTTCAGTATATAAAACTTTGTTTCATGCACAAAATTATTAAAAATATTGTGTATAAAGTTACATTCAGGCTATGTGTATTAGGTGTATACAAAACATAAATGAATTTCATGTTTAAACATGGGTCCCATCTTCAAGATATCTCATTATCAATATACAAATATAGTCAGCCCTCCACATTCACAGGGGTTAGGGAAACAAGACCCCCGTGAATGTGGAAAAACTGAATAATACCCCACACAAACACACTCACACACGGAAGCCAGTTAAAAGGATGACTGGGTGGGAAAGAGGAACAGGCATTCATGCTCCTCTTCTTCCCCTACCCTCCCATCCCTATAATAGGCTACCCACCCCTTTCCCAGTGGAATAACTGTCTTCTCTAGGCATCTATCCCACTGGGAAAGGGGCAGGGGATCAACCCTCCTCCCTCTTTTCCCATTAGGATAGCTGCCTTCCCAAGGCAGCTACCCCATCAGGAAAGAGGCAGGGGGGATTAATCCTCCTCCCTCTTTTCCCGGTGGGGAAGACAGCTATTCCACCAGGAAAGGTGCAGGGCTGGCGCATGAACCCTTCCCAGCTTCTCCCTCCTTTCGAGACTTTTTCCTTCCAAGGGAAAAGTCCGGGAGGGAGGAGGATGAGGATGAATGTGCTCACACGCAGCCTTAACCTTGTGAATAATCAAAACGGTAAGTATCAAAGCCATGAACATGGAGGGCCCACTATATTCTAACATCTGATTTTAAAAATCCAAAATATTTCTCGTCCCAAGCAGGGAGACCTATATAATGAACAGAGACAGCATGGTGTAGAGATTTGAATGTTAGAAACTCATAGGCCAGGGTTCAAATTCCCATTTAACCATGGAAACCCAGTGGATGACCTTAGACATATCAGAACCTCTCAGCCTCAGAGGAAGGTTTGTGAAAACCTTTTCTGATAAAATCATGGAAATAAAACTCTAAGATAGGGTTGTCATACCTTGGAAGGCACGTGTCAACAAAACTATAATGAAACTGAATACAAAAATGAATACAACCAACTAAAATTCAGCTTTCTATCATCAATGTTGAACATCTTGTCAAGGTTGCAAATAGTTGATATCATAAAGGAGAAGGTCCTGTCCCACTTTAAATAAGAACTTAAAGCATGTATCCCCAGGCCTGGGCCAGCAACAAATTGGACCACACAAGAATATGGGACCCCATAACTCAGGGTTTGTAATCCTCCTGCCCAGTACAGATATTCTGGCACCTGAGGCAAAACATTTGTCTGCTTCTCCTCTCTGTCAGTAAAAAATCAGTGATAATAAATACGTAACACGCTATTTGCTGCTTTTGAAAAAACCAAACCAGGGTATTGGTGACTGAGGCAACTGCCCTAAGTGAGCTGACTCATCTCCAAGCTGATCTCAGGAGCTGGGGCAGTCCAATGGAAGGATGCAGATCACATGCAAGAACAAAGTATTTCCAAAGTTTCCTCCTTGCTATGTACAATTACAAGACACTTTGCACATTTTCAATTATCCCCTCTTCCCTATACTTTGGATCATTTTTTTTATCATGTTTGCTTAACAATATTGCCTTTCTAGGGAAAACCCCCCACAACTTACTGAAAACAGTGTCTTCTGCACAAAATACACTGTTTTCTATCTCAAAAGTTATTTTCATTTTACACCCACAAATGAAGGTGTTTTTTTTTGGGGGGGGGGGGTGTTTTTTTTTTTTTTTGGTGAAACAGTTCCTAAATTTCTCTTTCTTGTGACAGGTGACTATTCTTGATGAGCTACTGAGAGGCACTCTTTCTTCCTGAGGATGAGAAAATTGGCAAGTATTCTTTATATCTGAAGCTCACGCAGGGGAAAAAATAAGGAACAAACACCAATGCCTCTTCTCTTCCTTTCAAATCACATGGATGACCCTGGACACAGGGAAGCAAGACTACTCAAAATGTTTTTTCTGGAGGGAAAAAAAAAGGTATCCTTCTCATACACTGACCCATCACTTGATCAGGTGTAAGTGAACCAGACTGACATTTATATATTATTTCAATATCCACAGTCTCCACTCTACTCAAGGGCATGACTGAAGTGGAAGGTGACAGAGACCGTTGTGTGACACGTACGTCTCCATCAACTTTGAGTCCTTTCTGCTACCTCACATAGTTGACTCATTCTGCATAATGGAAGGTTAAGCCTAGCAGGTGTGAAATAACTAAATTTGATATGTGACAGCAAAGAGCTGCTGATGTAAGTGAGGGACTCTGGCAGCCAAGCCCAAGTGTCTTATTCACTTCCCTACCCCATATGACTGCATTGAAATGGACCTGAGAACCTGGTCTATAACACTATAGCTTTCAGTCCAAGAGATATTAGATAATCCAAGGGGCCAATGAGGCATTATCTGGGCATAGCTCTGTATGCTTTCTTCAGTTTGAGCACCTCTTCTCTGAGAAGCTTCTCTGTTAGTCTTGCCACTTGCTTCTCATCCACTTAGACATCTGCTTGTCTACTCCTTTGCTTGTCTGACCAGTTATGGAATCCTTGCTGGATGGTTACACCTGAAGGACACTGGCTCTGCTTTTCCTATCCTTGAAATGTCTACTGTTATCTCTTTCTTATATACCTATAGATAGTCTATCAAAGATAACGCTGAAGTAAAAAACAAAAACAAAGTAACAATAAAATCCACTGAAACTCAAGAGATATACTGTTGTAGAACAAAGTTCACAGGATGAAATATCAGCCATTCATGAGTAACATTTGTGTGAGAGTCTGATCCACAGCTCATCAAGACCCAGTCAAGGGATTCACAGCAACATGAACTCCTGGATGCAGCTACCATGTATGGGACCTAGGTATCAGCTAGGATTTGGTTCCAGGACCCCTCCCCGCTGTGGATGCCAAAGTCTGTGGAAGTTCATGTCCCATTAAATACAATGGCATAATAAAATGGTGTCCCTTCTATAAAATGGTAAAATCAAGGTTCAAATTTTGGAATTTATATATTTTAAAAATATTTTCAAGCATCGTAAGGTTGACAGTGGAGGTCCAACTATAGTACAAGCCAGAAAGCAGCATATTTTTGTTGTCCATCTTAATTCCATTACATTTTAAAATAGAAACATTATGCTCAAATTAGGACTAACAACTAGTCTGAATGATATGCAGCCAGCTTTTTTATGATAACAAAAGGAAATGTCAATAACCTTGTTTTCCTCAGAAGAGGGCAATGTTTAAAATAGCAGTAGTCCTCACATATGGTGAACTGCAACAATACTATTGATTATTCCAGTAGAGATCTCTTTTTTCTTTGCAAAACTAGCACAGGGGATTTTATTTTTTTGAATGTAAAATTAAACCTTCCATGTAAGCCTGTTTGAGAAAGTCTGTCTTCACAGTGTCTTTTCTATTACATCATTAAATATACTTCTCATTTGTCACTTGGCCATTATTGATAAGATAATGTCTAGAAGCCATATATCACAAGCATCATGCTGCTATGAATGAATACAAAAGGGAGTGGCAAATTGCCTGTGTCAAACAGGATGGACAGACTTTTTGACTAACAAGTTTGACTGAGTAGCCAGCTATGATTATTCTGTTTTCTAGGAAACATGATTAAGTAACTGCAGTCTTGTGAAATATTGAACAGGATGGGGAGGAGGCAGAGAAAGATTTTAAAAAGAAATAAAGAAAAATAAGTCCAATAATACTATCAATAAAGAGCGGTGAAGCCAAAACCTAACATCTAGGGATAGTCCCTGGTGACGTCATTATGTGTTATAATTAAGTATTGACTACAGATGCTCACAGATTCTCATTCTTTCTCTCTCTCACAGGACACACACACACACACACAGAGCATTTTGAAAATTAGTACTAAAATCTTTGGAGCCACTGAATCAATGGGATTTACATAAGTGTTGTGATACCATTCAACAGTTGATTCAGTGGGTGTGTCTAGCTGGGACTAGCAATTGCACTTTGGCTGTCATTTATAACAGGCTATTTGTTAAACAGAGCCTCATATTACTTTGTTTAGGTAGCAACTCTGCCTATCAGCTGGGGGTAGATAAGAAGCATAAATCAATGTCATAAGCAAAGCAACTATTTCACTTGTGATTTAACTGAATACTCAAGGCACATATAGTGGTGATGATGTTATTGTTGTTATTGAAATACAGTGAATAAGCATTTTATATACAATTAACTTTTAAATTGAATTATTATTCATTGGGGGATTTTTGTTGTTGCATTCTTTTGTTTTGTTTTGCTTTGTTTAATAATGGTGTAAATGGCATCAGGATTTTGTGCAAAAGAGAAGCAGTGCACATTTTAATTTGATTAATCAATTAAAATAAAGTACAATTTGAAGACAGTCCTAAATGCCATGCATTTGACTAGCCAATCCTCTGGCAACCTGCATGTACAGCACAAGGGGCTCCATGGATAGAACCCTTCCATGTTGTATGTAGAAAAGCTTCCATAGAACTTTGAATTCTGATCATGCCAAATTCTAAATCTTATAGATGTTTTTACACATATGTACAGTATCTCATGCTAGTTTGTTTCAAAGACTGGTTATAGATATCTGACTTGTGGGCAGCAAGTCTCTGGAAGTGAAAGATGGTATAGAAATACATATTTTTAAAGCTATCCTGTTTTCCAGCACTTGTCCAAGTCAGTAACAGTAAGTTTTAAAGAACAGATTTGATTACTGCTCATTAATACTTTTCAGTTTATGGACAGACTAGGAAACAAGGCTAAATAGGATATATTAAGTGAATTTGATTTTGTAAAATATCAGATCAATAAAAAGAACAGAATAGCAGGGATAGAGATATTAAATTTCAGAGTTAGTACAGAAATAGTTTTATATTGATGTATAGAAGGTGGAGGGAAGTAGAAAGAGAGGAAGATCACATGCTAGATGGATGACTCTGTTAAAAAGGTCATAGGTATGAATTTACAGGAATTAAGCAGAACAGTGGAGGACCAGGAGTCTTGGAGACATCTCATCCATGGGGTTGACATTGACTCGAGAGCAGTTAAGAATAACAACAAATAGAAGGATCAGCTACTACGTTATGTTGTATGTGGCATATGTACAGTGGTGTCACTAGGGGGTGCAGACCGCACCGGATGACACCCCAGAGAGGGGATGTACACCCAGTGGGGATGATGAAGCTGCTGGGCAAGTGAGAAAGGACATCACATCCCATTCTTGCTTGCCCAACATGCAGGTGAGACCCCAACAATCATGGGAAGGCCACAGCATTGCTCACCAAGCAGTGGGCATGCAGCACACCCCTAGCAACAGTCTTGCCAGGCAGCATCAGGCCAGCCAGAGGAAGCAGGTAAGCATGTCATCTGGAGGGAGGGTGTCGAGACAGTCCCTTCCCCTACTGGCTTCCTACTGCCCACCTCCCACACTGGGTGACATCATCGACAAGTACACCAAAGTATATTTAAGTTATGTCTTGTCTAATTTTTCCTCATTTTGTTTGTGGTATTTCTATTTGTGTTGTTGTTTTTTTACTATATCATGCTGATTATAAAATAGTAAAAACAACACAAGACAAAACATGGTAACAGTTGCTATTCACATTAAAATATTAACAATCCCTAGTGAATTTTGTGAATGTCCAAACCATAAGTGATATTCTAGTGACTGTAAGCAGTCACTCTAAAGCTTTCTTGTGCATATATCTAAAAAAATAAGGCGAAATATTTACAGGGGATTATACATTGCTGGCACTTTGAATGTCAACTTTTGCATATTTTCCAGCGTATAAGATGACTTTTTAACCCAGGAAAATCTGAGTTAAAGTCGGGGGTTGTATAAGGAGAAGGAGGAGGGGGGAGGAGGAGGACAGAGGTGGGGGCGGGAAGAAGCCTTGGGAAAAGAAGAGGACAAGGAGGACAGACATGGGGGCATGAAGAAGCCTTGGGAGGAGAAGAGGACAAGGAGGACAGAGGTGGGGGCGGCAAGAAGCCTTGGGAAAAGAAGAGGACGAGGAGGACAGAGGTAGAGGTGGGAAGAAGCCTTGGGAAAAGAAGAGGATAAAGAGGACAGAGGTGAGGGTGGGAAGAAGCCTTGGGAGAGGAGGAGGACAAGAGGAACACTAAGGTGATCCTCTCCTGGGGTTTTCTTGGCAAGACTGATTCAGTGGTCTGCCATTGCCTTCCCCTTGGACTGAGAGTGTGTGACTTGTCCAAGTTCACCCAGTGGGTTTCATGGCAGAGTGGGGAATCAAACCCAGGTCTCCAGAGTGTTAGTCCAACACTCAAACCACTACACCATGCTGGCTCCTATTCCCATGTACTACCTATGAAACAATTGCAGACTTTTTTGTTGTTCTTGTGTGCCTTCAAGTCCTTTCCATCTTATGGTGATCCTAAGGCAACCTTATCATGGGGTTTTCTTGGCATGTTTCTTCAAATGGGGGTTGCCATTACCATCCTCTGAGGCTGAGAGTGTGTGACATGCCCAGGGTCACTTACTTGGCCGCAAATTGTACATACCCCAGAATGCATCACCTAGTATATTGGCAGTCCTTTCCCCCAACACTTTCTCATTTTCCCCAACCATCTCACAGCTGGAAGATGGAAATAATTTTTAAAGCAGCATTTAAATCTGGACTATTTTTAAAAAAATAATGTCCAAAACACACTGCAGAAATAAATGCTAGGGAACATGGGAGCTGTAGTTTGTTGTGTTTATTAGTGACAGTTTTCCTGCTGAGTACCTGCATGTCATAAGCATTTGAATTAAAATTACCATATTGAAATCAAATCTGATGTTTTTTTAATTTTTATTTGGTGTGCGTTGGAAGGGAGTAGTCTTATACGGCGAGTATATCCCAAACTCTATGTTTTAACTGGAAAAGTTGGGGGTTGTCTTATACGCCCCGTCGTCTTATACACCGGAAAATATGGTGATCAAAATGTGGGCATTCACTGTAGCATATATAGACTAAATATTTTTGTGAGCATCCATAGAATAATGAATTAATTCATTACAGCTCTTATCTAAACCAGGCCTAAGCTCCACTGATGAATATTTGAATTGTACTGGTTTTGTTTTACCATGACTCTCTTCAATTGAGTTAATGCTACTTATCTGTAAATAAACTTTGAGTTGATTGAGTATGGTCATTTAGAATATATTAGGTTCTCCCAAAAATCCATCCAAATCTACTATTTTTCTCCTTCTACTACATTTTTCTCCTTCCCTAGAAATTTTTCCTTTAGAATTCATAGATTTTATTTTCCTCTGTTTTTTAAGGTGCTAATGATAGACTAGTTGTTAAACAAAGATAGGCTGAGCATGCAAAATGACAAAGACAGAATTCTACTGCATTTATTATAGTATATTAAAGAGCTTAGCAAGCAAATGGCAGGATTTATGTTTGTGCATACGGTTTTGCCAGCAATAACTTGTTTAATCTCCCATTTCATATATTTGCTATTTGCCATTTCCTATAATTACTAATTAATTATATTTAGGTATTCAGCAACCATATCTTTATGCGCCCTGGATTATCTTGCATTCTGAGTGCTATCTTTATAGTGGAAATGCAGGATATCTTATCTTAATAAAGAAAAATATAAATTCCAATCCAGCAAGTATTTGGACTGCTTGTAGACTGCAGTTTGGGGGCCCTTATCTCTATTTAGGGAACATATAACCCCTCTGTTGAAACAGCTTCTCTGGGTATCAGTCCATGTGTGTGGGAAATGAAAAGTGCTGATACTGACCTTTAACACCTTATACAACTTGATTCCACAGTCTAAATGGCTGTATCTCCCTGTATTATGAGCCTGTCCAAGGAGCTTATCGCACAATTAATTAAATCGCTTTATCTGATCCAGTTTAAATTTTAAATCAGGCTGCATCCAAAGCCTATCACAAGGACTTAGCTGCCAAAATCACCACCCAGGTCCAGCCCCACCCTTAGGGTCGATCCGGTGGCCATTTTCTCAAGCCAGAAAACTCCCAGCTTAAAAAAAAGCCACACTGAGTGGCCCTGGAAGCAGGGATGGACCCAGGTGGCAATTTTGGCAGTTAAATCCTTGTGATAGACTCTGGATGCAGCCCGATTTAAAATTTAAACTGGATCAAGTAAGGCAATTTAATTAACTGTGTAATAAGCTTCCAAGTTTTAAGCCTCCAGGGGAAGGCTTCCTCTCAATCCCATCACCATCACAGGCACATTTGGTGAGGACATAGTACAGCATATTCTTGGTGGCTGCTCTGAGGCTGTGGACTTCCCTCCCATCAGTGGTCCAGTTAGCCCCTTTCTATCTATAAGCAAGTAAAGATCTTTTTATTCAAGCAAGACTTTGGCTTATAATTCATGCAGCAAACTGGCACAACTTTTAATGGGGGACATACTATGATTTAATTATGTTTTATATTGCTTTAACTTAGTGTTTTTAACCAGTTAACACACTGTACCCTGTTTGTAATTGCTTATTGGCTACACTGGATCTTGTACTACAAGAAATGAGGGATAAAAATAAAATAAAATAAAATAAAACAGCCTCTGATTTTCTCCTTATCATTGGGGCTAACATTTTGAGACTACTACAATTTTTGCCAAGACTACTACATTAAAGACCTTAGAGGCCAAGATTGACCAAGATTGAACTATAAGTATGCTAATCATGTGCTCTACCACTGATCTATACACTCCCTTGGGATTTGTCCTTTGCCTTCTCCATTAGGAGCCCCATTCAAATTGCTTTTAATGGTGAGAAGCAGCTCCTCCTCTTGAAAGAGAGTTCTTCAGTTGTGCCATATCAAATGGGACATGAAATAACCCAGCACAGAGGCAAAATCTGAGGATATGGAGGTTGTACAGTGACTAGGGAGTATTTTCCCAATCAGGTGTAAAGAATTACAGTACTGCCAAGACAATGTTGATATGTTGTTTTCTTTTATGGTTTTTCTCCTACACACCTAACAATGTGTGCTATTAACTCTGTGCAAACACTAGTTTAGTCAGAATATTGTGTCAGGGATGATGGGAGTTGTAGCTCTTCACCTCTGGCTCTAACTCACCACCTTGTTATGCAGCAGAGCTGACCAGCTTTGATCAGTGGTTGATGCTTCTTCCCCAAGCAGCGGAGTTTCAGAGAATAGGCTGAAGACCCTGACAAACTCTCCAAGCCTTCTCACTCTTCTTCCTGAGATGTCTCCAAACTTCTCCAGGATTCTTCTGGCTCTTGTATCTTCCCTCAAGACACCAGACAACTCAGTAGTCTTATATAAAAGATCTACTTTATTCTACTATATACCTAAATACTATATGCCCTACAAATCACAATCTCTACACTTCACAATATCTCCCAAACTACTCCACAATGTACATTAGCAAACATTGCAATTTATAGCCATTGTTAGACACCACCCACCAGTCAGTCTCCACCCAGTGGGTGTGTACATACATCTTGATTGGTCCACATAGATCATCCCATACCTAAGACCAACCCAAGTGTTTCATCACTTTACCTTGACCACTTAATGAGTCTCAGGTGTTTGCAATCTATCACAGGCGTTCTCAATATACCTTCTATAACTTTGTCCTTGGCTCTCAAGGCTTCTTAATTATATTATCTTTTTCACCTGTGTATCTTCCTGATTGCTCCTGCTTAGTCACTTTGACATTCACATACATATTTTTATTTCTATTACTGTATATCCCATGTTGCTTTTTCCTTAACATATTGCTCCTTGTTTACATTGGACTTAACATGAAGAATATGATGTTTTGCAATTATTTCTAACAGGCGGCTCAGAGGCAATTCTTTGAAAGGGAGGGTGATTTAATATTTGAGAAAGCAGTGATGATATGAACAAGTATCACATTCAAGCCAAAGAGGTATCAGTTCCATTTAAGAAAAAAACAACACAAGAATAATAATTTTAACACAAAGGGGAAAAAACCCACTGCAGATGCTAAAACAAACACACACAAAGGAATAGAACGGTATAGGAACTGCTGGCTTAGCAGGGATAACCAATGAGATGTTGAAATAGGTTCAGTGTTTTGTTTTGTTTTTCTTGATGTTATCTGTAAAGCTATTAACCACTCACAGTGTTCATAAATTTATTATACTCATAGGCAACATTCTCCAGTTATTTGTCTTTTGATGTATTCAGATAAAATAAGGACTCTGGGCAGTAATCTGGCAAAATCGTAAGATACTGCTATAGTTGAGAGACTTTAACTCAGATAGCCAAGAATGTGCAGCAATTTTAGGGTTCATGAAAATAGCATTCTGGACCAGTTTAAAACAGCTGTAGTCCAGCATTATAAAAACTCTTGAATCCTCAGTGGTCCATTTAATACAAACACAAAAGTACTGGATAGCAAATGGTCAAATCCTCCCCATACTAAACAGTAAATAAAATGCTGCTGTTAAAGGCCATGCCAAAATATGTAAGTGAATAGAGGCCTTTCCATTCATCTTTGCGAAAACAATGTTAAGGCATTTCCCAAATTCTGGAACAAATTGTTTCTGGCTTGTCAGGAAGCTCAAGAGCTTGAAGTTTAGCAGAAAATGACACAAGATTGAAAACAAACAGAAATAGCCTCTTCTAACATTCACCTATCCAGCCTTTGAAATGCTCAGATGGTTTAGAATCCCTTACAATGAACTTCCATTTGCAATTTATTAGCCACTGCTGGTCTGACTATGAACTGTGTCATCTTTCAAAACATTACAGACAGATTTTCTATGAAGCAAAGATGTCAAAAGTTATCAAAAGCAACATTTCAGAGATGCAGTCCAATTTTAATACCAACTACAATCTGCATCAATGTGTTGTCTTGGGATGCTGGAAACTTTAGTTCAGCAACATCTGGGGAATCTTGTTCAAGAAACCCTGAGACAGCATTCCCAATCTCAGATCCCCAGATGGTGGTGAACAATGATCCCTTTCAGCCACAAGTGGGCAATGATCAGGGATAATGAAGAAATTGTTACAACTGCATGTGAGGCCTAAATGGAAATTCTGCCCTAAAACCCACAAAAGCTCCTCACAAAAAAAGCATTCACTTTTGAATGCCAACATCCATTCTGTTTCTAACATTTGGATACAAATACATTTTAAATTGCCTCAGCTGTGGCGCAATCTATCAGGGATCTCCTATGTGTGAAATGGACAGACATGAAGGGGAGTTGTTATCAGGTTGTCCCCCATAAATATTTTTTTAAAAAAGCCTTTAGCTCCCTGGAAGTCTTAGAGTCTAAATTATTATGTTCTGCTCAGGAAATATCAAAAATGATTGGGTCTTTGAAAACTGAAACAAGTGCTGAGCTTCTCTAACCCTCTTGACATGACAAGAGAAAATCAGGCTTTTATATTTTGCAATACACATGTAAGTTTTTATCAGGGCCAGGCTACAGCATGTTGCGTGGCCTATGGTGTTCTACCAACTGCATGATGAGACTCTCATCTCTCAGAGGCAACACTAATTAAGTTAACAGCAAGAAGCTTGTACCACTGCACAACCTCCCAGGAGGACTGAATAGCCACAAGCAATGTCCTGGCATAACTTTAAGCAATGATTATAATTAAAGGACAATCAGCTTCTGCCTTTTTTCTCTCTCACTCCCCCACCCCCTGCCAATGAACTTGAGAAATGACACTCTGCTAGACGCTTAACTCAATCTGAGCTTCTTTTAAACAATATCTCATTCTTTTTAAACAGGATCTCATGGGTCATAAGATTCCAGGTTGCTTCTTTTTCTGTTCCCATCATCTCCATCCTTCGAGTACCTCCTGATACTCCAAAGAACAGTCTTTATTTAGCTGTTAATGCAATGGAAACAATTTAGAGAGTTGCACATAAGGGTATGGACAATGTGGGGTGAATACCAATAACTCTGTGTAAAAGTGGAGGAGGGGTGGTCCCTAACATCATTCCATAAGATCCTTGTATATCTCTTCTTTGGCTTCTGTGAGGTAAATTATACATGAACATTGGAAATATAATCATACCTCAAGTCCCTTTTTTAAAAACAAAAACAACAACTACAACATCAATACAACAAATTACATGCTCCATTGAATACATATCCAATGTGCCACATGTATCCAATGAGATGCCAGTGTAGTATTGGATGGCAGGAGTCTTCTGCACATGCTGCTCAGCAGTATTGCAACCCTGGATGCAAACTTTAAGAACCAAGTGAAAAAAAGCTTATTCCTTCTGGCAATTCCAGCTCCTGTATTCGCCTCCTCTTCCTCTCTTTATGAAATCAAGTACAGCTTCTTTTTTAGGGTTTCCCATGCCACTGGGTCAAACTAATAATTCACAAAGGTCACATTTGCACAAGAATTCACACTATGTTCTTTAGCAGTTTTCATTTACTCAAGGGGATGCATAAGTCCAGAACATATTATTATTATTATTATTATTATTATTATTATTATTATTAATTTTCCTGTACATCATACTCAGTTTTATTTAAATGAAACATTTTGATTGAAAATCAAAACTACTAATCCCAGTTCCTACCAAGTCATTACTTTCATTTTTTAATGGATTCAGTTTTTAATGGATTTGATTTAATACTGTTTTAAGGAGGGTGGGGGGTATCTTTTGTATTATAAGTTTTATTGTATGGTATATTTTAAGATTGTTAGCTGCCCAGATTGGTGTTCCAAAGGTGCGGGATATAAATAAATTTTATTATTATTATTATTATTATTATTATTATTATTATTCATTGTTCAAATATGAGCTGATTACTAGGCATTTTTAACATTATTGGCTCATAGTTTTTTGTGGGTTTTATCGGGCTGTGTGGCCATGTTCTAGAAGAGTTTCTTTCTGACGTTTCGCCAGCATCTGTGGCTAGCATCTTCAGAGAAAACTTTTCTCTGAAGATGCTAGCCACAGATGCTGGCGAAATGTCAGAAAGAAACTCTTCTAGAACATGGCCACACAGCCCGAAAAAACCCACAAAAAAACTATGGATGCCGGCCATGAAAGCCTACGACTTCACATTATTGGCTCACTTTTTCTCTCCACTCTTTCTTGCTGTGTTTCTTTCCAGAGCACATGTTTCTCAGGAACCTGGGATCAACCTTTTAGAAATTTGCATTTCTGAAGACTGGGTTTGTTAATATCATTTCTGTATCATTTGTGAGATTGATTGTGTGTGGTGGAGTTCTTGGATTTGGCCATGGCTTAAACCTCCACCTTTATTTATTCAATGCCCTGCTTTTCTCCCAAATGAGATTCAGGATAAAAGTTACTGTCATTCAGCATTCTAATATGAGTGCAAGACAATGGGACAGAAAGTAAAGTATATCCACTAACTAGGATGACAAAATTCTCAATTTTATTGCATATCTCTAAATCCATTCTGCATTTTCTTTGCCTCTTCATTTTTGGTAGGATTGTAAATCTTTCTGTTTTACCTTGCTGGGAAAATTGTGTGTATTTTGGTATTCACCTTTCCTAATGTAAGCTTTGCATACTTTTTTCTGAATGCATGTATTGTTGAAGAACTTAGCTAGTAAATATTGTACTGAAAATGGCCAGAAATGGGATCTGTTAATTTTAACATCATTGAGCAACTGCTGTAGTCATGAGGGAACCTGGGAGAAGAGTCTGTCAACAGGATAGCTGCCCAAAAATGCTGAGCTTCAATTCAAGCAAAATTGAGAATCTTAAATAGCGATCTTACAGGCATATAGGAAGACCACTCCCTCTTCCCTCTCTAGTTCAGTTAGTTTCAGCACAATATTCAGCACTTTTTGCTAAGCAGACATTGTTTTCAAAACATAGGAATCCCAGAAAAATGTTTACAGTACAAGATGACTGTGGTGTTATCAATGCAACCTTGACGGCAGTACAGAGCACAGGGCTAAGAGAAACAAATAGACAGACAGAAGAATTTCCAAAGTCTCATCTAGAGTCCCAGTTGATTATCTAGTCTGATGCCAAATCATAGGCAATCATGGACACTCATTTTAAAATACAATTTTCAGGCAATTGGCTACTTCAGTATTTTTGTTTGCATTTCTCCCATTGACTAAATTGTATTTTTTAAATTATACATTTTCAATTGTGTGCATCTTTATGCAGAAACTCAAGGGGAGGGGGGAAGACAAATAAAGAATTTGCGACTTGTACCCAGAGATGTACCCAGTTTCACTCTTGGAACACAAACTGGAGCAGTTTCTCTCTGTGTGTTGTTTTAGTTAATTACATTTTCTTTCCCATTCCTACCAGTACTGAATTCATTAGTTCTTCAGGTTCATGAGAGCCAGACTAACAAAGTATGAAACCATCACTCCAGTAGCAGAAGTCACTTTTTGCACACAGAAGTCCACCTTTGGCCTCCGTCTCATGATTATGTCATGGCTTATGTTTTTGGAACTAGAGAGCTTTGAATTTATACATGTACTTGTGGGTCTCCTCTCTTTTTAACTTCTGCCACTGAGCATGTATAAGAAAATGGACACTGTTGTGAGATGAAGCATTCTGAACTTAGTGAAGTACAGTATATTAAGAAATCAAACCCACAGGGAGTGGAGAAGATAATTCAGTGTAAGAAGGAAGAAATTGCTTTAAAGTCCTCCAGAAGGTGACCTCTGAGAAGCCTATGATATTGAAAAAAATAGAATTGTAGCATACCCCATACAATCTTGACAGGGTTTTAATCACAGCTAGCCCTGCCAATAACACTGAAGGAATGATTCACTAGTGAAACTCCCTTGCAGTATATGGAATACACAGTAAAACACATCTGTATATATTTGAGATGAGAAAAAGATGAGAACTGGGATTTTCAAGGGAAGGTAGCCACAAATTTAGCAGTTTGGATTATGTTAGGGCTGGCTGAAAATGTCATTCAGTTCTTTTGATAAGAATGGTTCAAAAATGGCAACTTGCTTCATTATCTCAATGGAAAGAATATGTGTTTTTGCTGTTGTTGTTGTTGTTGAGTTCTGTTTTAAACAGAAAACTAGTGAAAGCAAAACTGAACTATCCCTGTAATAAAGAAATTATGTATTTTGGCTATATGTTGTTGTTGTGTTGCTAAGAATAGGGGATAAAGTTCTTCAAATAATCATAACATGTACTTTTTTTCAAAAAAATATTTAAACATAACTGTCAATGTACACTACACAAGTCACCCACTTTGTAATCAAAGGCCACAGTGAAGGGTTGCTCTCTAAAAAATAAAAATTACAAGTAGTTGATTATTATTTGATGGAATATTAAATTAAATAATTATATGCTAAGCGCAATTTTAGAAACAGACATCCACTACATTGGTAACTCACTGTATATCCAGTACTTTTAGGGATTTACAGATGGCTTATGGACAGAACCCAAAGAAAATTCATCAGTTGTTCCTTATCATCATGAAAAGAAGTGACAAATGGGAGGCCACAGGGATTTCTTCTGGACCTAGTGTTGGTCATCTTCTCTTTCTATATGACTTGGATGATGTGACAGAGGGCATGATTATCAAATTTATGGTGATGTCAAACTGGAAGGGGTAGCTAAAACATTTGAAGAAAAAAACAGAATACAATATGATCTCGATAGATAAGACAGTTTAGCTAAAACTAACAGAACTAATTTCAACAAAGACAAATGTAAGGTTCTGCATTTAGATGTTTAGAGGAGATACAGAAATATAAGAGGGGTGACATCTTCCTTGAAAGAGGTATGTGTTTAAAAGGATCTAGGTGTTTTGCAGACCACAAGCTTGATGTGAGTCTGTGATGTGGTAGAAATTTATTTATTTATTTATTTATTTATTTATTTTCTATCTCGCCTTTCTCCCAAAAAGGGACCGAAGGCAGCTCACAATATAAAAACACATTAAAACAACATTTTTTAAAAAAACCAAATTACAATAACCTAATTAAAACACTAGAAGGTTAAAATTTGAACATACAAATTTAAAGCATACAAAGATTAAAAATTAATCTAAACCAACCTCCCTAAACCAACCCCCAATAAAACCAGGCTGGCATAATTTTAAAAAGCTTGCTTGAATAAAAATGTTTTTGCTTGCGAGTGAAAAGCCAGCAGGGAGGGGGCCAGCCTAAGAGGCCAATTCAATTCAAGGCCAAATTAACATAACCACAGTGACCCTATCCAGTGACATTTATTATCCCTCTATTTTCCTCTAGTCAGATCTCACGTTGACTACTGTCCTATTGTCTATTTCTAGGCACCAAGCGAAAATGTGTCTGGAGGAAAAAAACTATGATGGTAAAAGGGCTGGAAGCCAAGCCCTAACAACAATGGTTGAAGGAGAGAGGTATGTTTAACCTGTAGAAGAGAAGACTGGGAGGTGATAAGATAGCTATCTTTAAATATCTAAACCCATGTGGAATACAACATCCCTGTTTTAGGCTGCTTCAGAGAGCAGGACTTGAACGTGTAAATTTAAATTACAAGAAAAAAGTTCCAACCAGACATTAGGAATAATTTCCTGATGGTAAGAGCAGTTTGATTGTGCAATACACTCCCTAAGAAGTTGGTCTACTTCATTGTAAGATTTTAAACAGAGGTTGCATGCTCACCTCTCAAGGCTATTGTAGCAGTGGATTCTTCCATTGGTGGACCTGCTGTTCAACAAGGATGGTAAAATGCTAACAGATCACATTGAAAAGGAAGAACTGCTCAATACCTATTTCACGTCAATCCTCTCCCCCAAAAGTGGACTGTGTGTTTCCATGCATCAGCACAGACAATGGCAAGAATCTCGATTGCAAATTAAATCTTATAAAGAATTAGGAAGGAAGCACTTAGGCCCGAAACAGATGAGCCAAAAAGTACAACTTCCCTGATGTGGCCGGGAGCCATTCTGAGGCTGCTTTGGGCAGCTTGAGGCCACTGGCAAAAGGAGACCATGGTGGTGGTCTGCTTAAAGAGCAGGCCATCCAGTCACCACAGTCCCCGGCTGATCGGGGCTCGATTGCAGGTGCTCATCTGTTTTGCTTCATAGTTAACCTAATTAAGTTCAAATCAGCAGGACAAGATGAACAGCATCCCAGAGTACTGAAGAAAATTGCTGACATGCTCACAGAACTACTTCCTGTTATTTTTGACAAAGCTTGGATAACAGGTAAGGTGCCAAAGGACAAAAGATGAACAAACATTGTCGCTCTCTTCAAAAAAGGTAAAACAAGTTCCAGGAAACTGACCAGTCAGCCTGACCTCAGAACCAGGAACAATGTTAGAATAGATTATAAAGGAGTCTGTCTGAAAACATTTTGATGACAATGCAGTGTCAGTAGAAGCCAGCATGGGTTTGTCAAGAACAAATTCTGCCATATAATCAGGCCACTAGTTTAGCTGCTGGTGGGAATGCTGTAGATAAAATTTGTCTGGATTCAGCAAAACATTTCATAAGATCTCCATAATATTTTCATTTACAAACTGATTAAATGTGGAATAGATGGGGATATGATCAGATGGATCCATAATTGGTAGAAAACTGTACTCAAACGGCCGTTAAAAATTGATACTCTTCAAATGAAGGAACCCCTTCAACATTTTTATCAATGAATTGGATGACAAGGTGGAGGGAATAATAAAGTTTACAAATGATACAAAAGTGGGGAGGGTGGCTAACATACTGGAAGATAGGAACATGATTCAAAATTCTTATAATTCTTCTTAAATGACAGTTTTTTAAAGATATGTTTCAACAATAACCTGTCTTTGTTTCTGTCCACTTTTCTCCAACTACATTCATTTCTGTTTGCAATTTTGCCCAATGTACAAATGTTGGAAGCAATTTTCTTAGTAAATTTGTAATTGTTATTTTCACTAAGAGATACTTTTCATTAGCAGAGAGATTTAGTATGTATTTTGGGGCCAGGATTATAAAATTGCGAGAAATGCAAATTTTGAAGGACAATTGAGTTTTAATTCCCATATTGCTTTGTAACTACAAAGTGTGTGTTCTGAAATGTGAACTGAATTATTTTTCTCCCTCTTCCTATAACACACACACACACACACACACACACAACTGGTCATATTACATCAGGCCCCTGGTCTGCCTGATTTAGTATTTTCAACACTGTTTGGCAGTGGCTCTCCAGAGTTTCAGACCTCCCCACCACCAACTGCAGATATCGGGGACCAAACCTTCTACAACAACCTCATTCAACCTGGAACACCCAGGTATTTTAAATCTCAATACTCCTAATCTCTGATTATTGGTGAGGAGTGTAACACTCCAAAACAGTTGCAAGGCATCCAGTTTGGGAAAATTTGAACATACAAAGGCAGTGCTCAACCAGTAAGCTACAATCTCTAATTCATTTTGATAGTTGGTGATACACAAGCCTAGTGGTTGCACAGTACATGCCATTTGTTACTAAAATTAATCCATGGCATAAGGGGAATAATCTGAAAAATTTGAATTTATCTGAAAAAAATGGAATTATCTTCTTTTTTTTAAACCTTCCAAAGAGAAGCAGAAGCTTATACTTCCTCTGGGGTTAAACTTTGTCTATAATAAGTAATACCTTTTATTAGATTCACTCATATTATGCCTTCTGAAAATTAATCACCACTTGAACTGACTCAATGTATAGTAATTATATATTCTTCCTATTGTTTCCTGCAACAGCACTTTTGGGAGAAAAATAATTACAACCAATAGTTTTAATTCAAAAGGGGCTAATTATAAGACAATGTGGTGGAGTAAAGGGAAGATGATGCCATTTTCTAGTTAACTGAAGCATTTAAAGATTCACTGTCCTGTTCTTCAAGCCTAATTAAACCTTCCTGTTAAGATAAATGCCCAATGAAAACTACAATTTATCCATGATATGACTGACAGTCTATTTAGGTTTCAGTGTCCAAAAATCTAATTCACACTGTTTCGAGGAAGCTTTCCAATATTTTAAGACAGGGCCTGAATCCAATTTTTAGCCCCAAGGAGAGTAGACCCATTGAGTCAATGGGAACTTGATAAGCCAACACTTCATTTGGTTCAATAGACATACCCAAGTTTGGATAAACAAGTTTGGATTTAGGGTGGAGCTGTAATCATGTGGATGTCCACCTGTTTGACTCGAACCTTCAGCATTCCTTACCAATAGTGGTGCTGGCTAGGACATACAGTCCAATAACATCTTTAGGGCCATACAGTTGCCACCCTGGATATACATCTTTGAATATTTATCTATACAATGCTGGAATCCAACATGGATCTTCAACGTCCTTGTACATATAGAAGGCAATAAGAATAATGCAACCACTATAGAGCAAGTGCTCATTCTGACAGTTACCTTAGCTTCCGGGCCCAGTACAAGGTGTTGGTTATTACCTTTAAAGCCCTAAATGGCTTGGGTCCAAGCTATCTCAGGGAACGCCTCCTTCCATATAATCCTCCCCGCACTCTCCAGTCCTCTGGGAGGAATTTGCTGCATCCTCAAAAATCTAGGCTGGCGGCAACCTCCCAGAGGGCCTTTTCTAACGTCGTCCCCAAACTCTGGAACGACCTGCCAGCCGAGATCCGTCAGCTGACATCTTTAGACAGCTTCAAGAAAGCTGTCAAGACGGATCTCTTCCGGCAGGCCTTTCCAGATTAATTCTCCTGGCCTTGGGCTCTTTGATCCCTGTGCTCCTCCCATGGCCCCATCAATTGCTGATGGATGGGGAGCGCAGTTGAGTCTCATCAGGACATTTTTATATTTTTACATTTTTATGTTTTCATTTTTTTTTATTTGTGTAGGAATGTTTATATTCCTCTTTTAATTATCTTGTCATTTAATACTGTTTTAAGGGGGTGGGTTGGGGTATGAATTTTGTTGTATGGGGTTTTTAACTGGTATAAGCTGCTTAGATTGTCTTCATTTAAGCGGGGTATAAATAAATATTATTATTATTATTATTATTATTAGTTATGCCCCCAAGTACAACCCAAAATTCAGATAGTTGTGTTATCTACACAGTTTGCTAACATTTACAATGCTCCTCAATTATTTCAAATATTAGCCTACATAAATTACTCCCAATATTAAGTCACCTCTCTCTGAGATCCCAATACTTTACAATACACAACACATATTGCCAACTCCAGGTGAATCCAATAAAATTTTTCTGAGAGGTTATGAAATAAATGGCACAGTAAAAGAAATCACAGACAGCAGCTACTGCTGATCTTGACTTGACAATATAACAAGGCAAAATGTGCATCGTTATCCCATTATGTACAAGATTTGCATGTCATTATTCAAATCTAGAGTGTCTTCTCAAAGTCACTTATAATCACAAATTATACACAAGTCATAAAGCATCAAATTACCAAAATCACAATTAACCCCGCCCCCAGCTATGAACAGTGTAATCAAAGCATAACACACAATGGGGTGGGTGGGTATGGATCTGACACAATGATACCTTGTTCTGCCAGTTCATAAAGATGTTTTTCATATGACAAGAAGGTTCAAATAGCTGTTTATGTGAGTCTGTATCTGGCACAGCTAAGCACTTTTGCAGGTGAATAGTAGGGGCAGCAGCGACAATAGCAAGAGAGGCTTTGTTATTGTTATGCACTCAAGTCGATCTCAACCCATGGCGACCTGCAACCCCTTAATACCCATGACCTCCTTAATAGAGTCCATCCATGTTGCATGCCACCTTCCTCTCTTCCTATTTCTCTTCACCTTCCCCAGCATTATTGTTTTTTCTAAAGAGTTATCTCTTCTCATGACGTGTCTGAAGTACGACAGTCTCAGTTTGGTCATCTTGACTTCCAGGGAGGTTTTCTGGTTTGATCTGCTCCAAGACCCACTTGTTGTCTTTTTGGCTGTCCATAGGATCCTCAACACTCTTCTCCAGCACCACATCTTAAATGAATGGATTTTCTTCCTATGTTCTTTCTTAGCTGTCCAGCTCTCAAATCCATACAGGGTAATAGGGAATACGATGGCTTGTATAATTCTAACTTTTGTGCTCAGTTGTGTACCTTTGCATTTAGAATCTTTTCTATTTCTTTCATGGCTGCCCTCCTGATTCTTAATCTTCTTCTGATTTCCTGACTGCAGTCCCCATTTCTATCAATGTTTCATCCCAGGTATGGGAAGTCTTTTACTATTTCTATTTCTTCATTGTCTAGGTTGAACTTGTGAAGGTCCTCAGTGGTCATTATTTTTTTCTTTATGTTCAACATTAAGCCTGCCTTAGCACTTTCTTCTTTGATCTTCCTTAGTAGGTGTTCCAGGTCTGTGACGTTTTTCCTTTTAATTAGCCCTATTAACTGTTTGTTAGCAATTAGAATCACAAGCAAGAAGAATATCCGGTCACTCCCATGAAAAGAGAGACATAAACACCATGATTCATGAGTAGTATCAAAGATTGTTCAAATCACTTGGCATCCATTATCTCTGCAATCCTTTAAACAGCTGTGTAAGTCAATATTGGAGATAGGAGGCTAGGAGAATAATGGTTTGCCTCATATTGATCAGCAAATTAATGCCTGAGGCACCATTTGAACAATGAGCTTCCTGGCACACAGCTCATACCCTTAGCCATTATAGTATAGCAGTTTCCTAGTAATTTTTCTTATTTTTCTTATCTGTTTTCAACTACATTTATTATGACCTGGCTCTCACACTTCAACAGAACTGGGAGGATTCCAGACCTCTCTTTCTTCTGCTGCACTCCCTGAACCATTAAATTTGATTTGAAGAGCTAGGAGACCCTACAGAACAGGTTTTGCTATAATATGGAGTGTTGCAGGGGATTAGTGGAATATTGGCTTTAGGCATGTATGTTTCCTAATTTATGCAAATCCCACTCCTAATTTTCATTCTGGATGACTAATTTTATGGATCTGACACAAACATTCACAAAGGGTGACATTTTAAACCACATCAAGCTTTCATTATACAAAGTGAAATGACTTTCATGTTTTGACATGACGTAACACATCAAGGTTGAACCAGATATCTACATGGTCACTTTAATGTTCTTTTAAAAAGATAACATAGTATACAATCATTAAAACCAATCATGGCTGGCTATATATTTTGATTATATATCGAGCCAAAACAAATACAAATCAAATATATTCTCAGTCTAATTTGTGTTAACATTGCCCTCAAGACATCTTTCCAAATGTTATTGTTAGCTGATGTGTGCCTTCAAGTCATTTCCAATTTATGGTGAGCTGAAGGCAAACCTACCACAGCATTTTCTTAAGTCAGATTTGTTTTGTGGGAAGGGGTGTCTTTACTTTCCCTTGAGGCTGAGAAATGTTATTACCATAAACTAGATTCTTCTCACCACTGGCCCTACTATAAATGAGCAAAATAGAAGAGAACCAAACAGCTGCAGCCCCCTTGACAATGCATCACCACTTCAGTTTTAAGTTGTCCCCCATTCCAGAGCATTTGGCTTGTATAACTTTGTATAAATATCCTGAAACAGGAGGCCTGCCAAATTGTTCCTTTGGTTCTCAGTGCTTTGCCTTTGTCCCAAGGCTACTGATGTGAGATAGTGTTGATACAGAAGCCAGGGCACGCTTGCTGCAACTGGTTCATGTAGAAAGTCAAAGGCATCAGACATAGTCTCTGGCTAGAAAACAAGAAGAAAAAATGGCAAAGCAAAGCAAAGTCATAGCCCCAAGGGGGCCTTGAAGGTCATTCCACTGCAGGCAAATGTCAGCTTCATTTCCTAATTTTCATTCTAAAGATGGAAAAATATAACGATAAATACATAAGTTGTATATTACCCAGTTTCCATAGAAGTAAATGCTGTTCATGCCTTCCATTGTTCCTCTGACCAGTGAACAGGTGCTGCGATAAAGGACAAGCACTAGGCCCATTTTTTTAACCTCCATTTATATCTAGGCTAACTGCATTTACATTTAGGCTACTTTTGCTTTACTGTTTGCTTCCTCCTTTCCCACCACACACACACCTTACCACAATAGGCCACAATCCAAAAAACCCCAAAGGAGTGTGAGACACAGAGGATATAATCCAGTGAGACTTGTTGATAAACCTACCAGCAAGATTATCTGCTATCTGACTCCTTTTAGAGAGTATGCTGGGAGACAGATGCCAATAAAATAAAATAAAAATCAGAAAGCTTAAGCCTGTTCTTTGGTCTGGTGTGTAGTATAACAGAACCATAAAACAGAGAAGACATCCTATTCTTGATAGAGAATGTGCTCAGTTGTAGTGTGAGAATAAATGAAAATGATGTTTTAATCCCTGGTACAAGAAGCTATGCACTGGCACAGTTATATGAAGGATCAAAATCCAACTTTTCTAAGGCTAATATTGGGAACCCTGAGTCCTCTACATGTTTTGAAATACAACTCTGACAATACCTCACCATTCTGGGTATTCTGACTGAACTCCTAGGACCTGTCATGCAAAACACCTCGAAGCCCAAAGTTCCCCCATTCTTGCTCCAAATCAGTGATGGGTAATAGAAAAAGGGGTAGGGGCCAAGTTTTACCTTATCAGCCCCTACCAGCAGGCCATACCAATTCATTTTTGGCTGAAAACATGTCTCAGAGGGGATTGGAAATCTACTTCCAGTTTGTGTTTACTGAATTTTGGGCTGATGTTCAGGAAGAGACTGGTTATGATGGTGGAGTGTGCAGAAAAGGGAACCACCACATTTTGGAGTGTTTTGTGACATTTAATAGCACTAGGGAAGCAGTCTGTCCATGCAACTAGTCATTCCTCTTCACTAAACATGAAACAGCAGATGCAGACATGCTCTCTTACTTATTATTATGAAACACATGCCTTGAGAAGATAGCCCACAATGGGTACCAAAAATGTTTCTGTTATGCTACACACCAGACTATGTAATCATATAGTACTGAGCTGTGACATTGGTGCTGATGTTTCTTTCCAGTGGCAGCTAGTGGCTCTCATGTTAGTGAGGTGCTAAATTAATTTTGAGTTTTAGTCTGAAGGTATTAATGGTGTTGAACATATTGTGGGGGAATCCATCAGGACTGGATTCATCACCCTGCTGACATGGGAACTACCATGCCACTGGTAAACCATGAAAAATTAAGCCACAGTTTTGAATATACATACTAATTCAAGGCCCTATACAGATTTTTTGCTCAATCTGAAGTGCTTTGAAATGTGATGTTCCATTCCAAAACTGAAGTGAGTCAATCCAACCCAATCCTGAGCTCATACAAATTGGTCCAAATCAGTCCAATTCATTGAATCCACTGCACATCCCCAATCTTATTATACATTAACAAGTTCTTTTGTGCACAGCCTTAGAAATAAACAGAAAAGCCAACTTTTTTTTCAAGCAAAAGAATTTGCAGGAGGAATGATTATGAACCAGCATAAAAATATATAGAAAACAATGGTTTCTCACTGACCTGTCTGCATCCTCAGAAATGGCAGTTTTCACGCTGTGTATTTGGAAGATGTGATGCAGCAGTAGAATACCCACAGTGGGAAAAGGATGTTTATGCCATACAAGGTGAACTGGACCTAAAGTAGCTGGAGGGTTTTCAGGTTTTTTAAGCACAGCAGTGGATGGCATGATCTTATATGTATGTATAGATATGTATAGAACGCCAGCCAGCCAGCCAGCCAGCCAGCCAGAGGACTCTGGAGGACTGGAGTAAAGCTTTCTTCCCCCATTACACTGGAATAAAAGGCAGCTGAGGGGGGAGTTGGGGTGTGGCCAGGAGTGGCTGGCCTTAAAAGTCACTCCACCACCCCCACCCCAGGAACACCTAACAGCCAGCCAGCCGACTCTGGAGGACTGGAGTAAAGCTTTCTTCCCCCATTACATCGGGGTAAAAAGGCAGCTGAGCAGGGAGTTGGGGTGTGGCCAGGAGTGGCTGGACTTATGAGAGGTCGGGCAAGGATTTAAAATGCCCGCCCGGCACACCTGCCTCCAGCGGCGCTCCAGATGCCATAGCACCAGCAGCAAAGCCGCAGGAAGGCCAGGTGGAGGCTGAAGCCCGCCAAGGGACCATCTTCTCCTGCAGAGGAGCAGCGGCCAGATTGTGGCGGAGAAGTACAGTTCTAAATGCTTGGGCCTTTCGTTACTCCGCTTCAGGTGGCTTTGCACTCCACTGCTTTACCTGGGGCCGGGAAGGAGGCGGGGGTGGCTATCGGAGTTGTGTCGGGGAACGGGAGATATGGTCGGAACAGAGTGAACAAATGTTACAAAAGAAGACGGGATCGCTGTTTGAAAGCTATCCAGTCTTCAGTTCCCTCTGTTTCCCAGAATGGCTTGGAGAGCAGACCTCCCATTCCACAGAACCTCACTTTGCTTCTCTGCAATACCAGGTTGGTTAAGAATAAGACTCATGTCATCCACGATCTACTCTTGGATGAGGATGCCGACCTGGCATGCTTCACAGAGACCTGGCTGGGAGAGGACAGCACTGTTACCTGGGCGCAGACCCTCCCAGCTGGGTACTCTGTCAGTGAGCAGGTGAGGGGAAGTGGGCGGGGGGGGGGGGTAGAGTAGCTCTAGTTCATAAGAATAATCTACCCTTGACCAGGATACCTGTCTGGAATACAGCCCACTTCGAGTGTATGTACCTGAGCCTGAAGACCAGGGATAGCTTGGGGATTCTGCTAGTCTACCGACCACCCCGTTGTCTAGCAGACTCCCTAACTGAGCTGACACAGCTGGTCTCAGAGCTGCTGCTGGAGTCCCCCAGACTTTTAGTTTTGGGGGACTTCAACATTCCGCTTGAGGCCAGTTTAACAGGTGCGGCTTGGGAGTTCATAACATGACAAACATGGGCCTATCCCAATTGGTCCTTGGGCCTACACACTGTGCAGGTCATACACTCGATGCGGCCTTTAGTACGGAACAGGAATATCCGTGGGCGGAGGTTATTAGTACCTCCGCATTGTCATGGACGGATCATTTCCTGGTCAAGATGGAACTTAGAGCCTAGATCAGCCCCAATGGGGGTGGTGGACCCATTAGAATGGTCCGCCCTCGAAGGCTAATGGAATCAATGGGATTCCAGAAAGCCTTAGAGGGTCTAATGCAGGTACTGGCAACCTACGGCCCCCGGGCCAGTTCCGGCCCAGGTCGCCGGACTTACCGGCCCAGGCAGACTCCTGCCACCGCCGCTGTGTGCTGCTGCCGCCGCCACGCGTTTTGCCATCTGTGCGGCCACGTGCGCTGCGCCCGCCATTTTGGAGAACAAAATGGCAGCTGCAAGTGGCGCCCGCCATTTTGTTCTCCAAAATGGCATCCGCGACTCGTTTGCGCATCAAACGTGTCATGGCCGCCATTTTGAAAATTAAAATGGTGGACGCAACATGCGCAGCGGTTTTTGTATTATGTTATGTTTTTGTATTATGTTTTAAATTTTCTGATTGTGATTTTAAATGGCTTGGGTCCAAACTATCTCAGGGACCGCCTTCTCCCATACAATCCTCCCCGCGCACTCCGGTCCTCTGGGAGGAACTTGCTGCAACCTCAAAAATCGAGGCTTGTGGCTACCTCCCAGAGGGCTTTTTCAGTTGTCGCCCCCAGACTCTGGAACGGCCTGCCGGATGAGATATGTCAATGAACATCATTAGACAGCTTCAAAAGGGCTGTCAAGACAGATCTCTTCCGGCAGGCCTTTCCAGACTAATTATCCCGGCCTCAGGTACTCCCACCCCAATGTTCTTCTCATGGCCCTATCTACTGATGGAATGAAGAATATTGCTATGGGCCAATGTTATGTTTTTGTATTATGTTTTAAATTTTCTGATTGTGATTTTAAATTTTATTGATTTAATACTGTTTTAAGGGGGGGGAGGGAAATGCTTTTGACTTTATGTATGATTTTACTGTTGTGAGCCGCCCGGATTGGGTTTACCAAAGGGCGGGATACAAATAATAATAATAATAATAATAATAATAATAATAATAATTTTTAACACAATTAAAGCAATTAAAATCAACAGTTAATCATTATTCTGACAACTTATTTTAAAAGGTGGAAGGGGCGAGACAAGAGCATAAAAGGAAGACATGGAAATTTCCCCCAGACCATCTGAATCTAAGAATAAGAAAGCAGAACATATGGGGAAAATATGTTATTTTTATATTTACTCTTTCAACAATCACATCAACAAGAAAACACACACAAACACACAATATGCTGTTCAAAATTGGCAGAAGCAAATGATACTCAAGTTTGACAGGCTGAATTTGCTATGCAAGATTTCCTTCTTTTGAAGATTAAGACACTTATCATTCAGTTATCATTTCCTTTCCCTGCAAATAGCTCCAGGCTTGATTCATTGGAAATTTATGCACTATTTATAGAGGATTTGCACAGAGATGAACAATCAATTTTATTAAGGTACATTGTATTCCTAGATGATGTGTTTCTCCTGTCCCTTTTCCACTGTGGTCATGTTCATTACAGAAATGTGTCCAAATGTATATAGAGCAAAAGGGGGAAGGAGACTACAGCTCTATGAATGCTTGATTGTTTTAAAGAAGTGATGCTGCACTCAAGTTGTATGTGCCACAGTAGAATAGATTGTCTCTAGGGATGCAGCATCCATCAGCTTAATGCACTCTTCAGAACAGGAAATACCTATCAAGATATGAGAAATATTGATGTTTCCATCTTATAAAATGAATTAAAGTAGAAACATGTACACACATAAAGGGGAACAAACACATCAATGTAGAAGATTTTGAACATTCATAATGCACTGTGTAACCCCAGGATCCAGCTCTCAATCACTTCTATTTGACCCCAACTAGTAACTCAAGTAGCTAAGACACCAACTCTGTTGATTGCAAGATCAGCAGGTTGGCAGTTTGAGGCCCAGGTGCTGTATGATGGGGTGAGCTCCTGTCACTAGTCCCAGCTTCTGTCAACCTAGCAGTTCTAAAGCAAGCAAATGCAAGTAGATAAATAGATACCACTTATGTGAGAAGGTAAACAGTGTTCTGTGCAATCATGCTGGCCACATGATCACACACTAGTCTCTGAAATCGCTGGCTCTTTGGCTTAGTAACGGAGATGAGCACCACCCCCATAGTCAGATATGACTTTACAACCTTGTCAATGGGGAATAACTTTACCTTTACCTATCAAATTAACATCAAAATAGGAGGTTGCTGGCAGGTAGCCCACCCAGCGTAGGAAACCAGTCATACTATATTAGGACATCCAGATGGCTCAGCACGGGAGAAGCCGAAGGCACTTGGCCAGGACTGCTCCTATTCAAAATTAGTATAACTCTTTCACTGAAGAGAGTGATGGAGGAGAGCTGGACTTGAAAATCATTTGCATACAGGAGATAAATTGAGTTTCCTTCTGGGAATGAAACTATTTTTGTCTGAGGATACTCATACCATTCTTGCATAGCACATTCTTCTACCCTGGGAAAGTCACTTAAGCCTTGAAACACTGAAACACTGTCCTCAGGACCCATTTCTTGCTATAAATAAATGTGACCAGAGATAAGCAAATTGGTCTAGTTTGAAGCTGGACAAAATCTCTGTTCGATTTCAGCAGGACACTTCAGTAGCTGGCCACCCCATGTGTTACGTGCCATCTTCATTCCAGTAACCCCACAATTGGAGTTATGTTTCAGATTGGTACAGTATTGCCTCTTAGCTTCCCTGCCACTTGCTGTTAACTACTACCTTTGCATCATTAGTTCTTGTGTGTGAGAGTGAGAAAGTATGCTTGTGAGTGTGGAGCCCCCTTTGAAAATAAACTAAATTAATTTTGACAACCACCTGTGGAGTTTTCTGGGTTTGGAACCAGTATACAAGGGTTGAGATCCCAGCTTTATTACCAAAGCACTCTCACTGCTTCTTATTGAGCTAAATTAATTTCCCCATTGAGTAAAATTTATGGCTGCTCTCTTGGAATTCCCTGCAATTTAGGTAACAGCTACATAAACGCTCATGTTCACCTCATCCACATCAGTCCTTGTGTGTATGTGCCTTCAAGTCACCTACTGACTTATGGTAACCCAATGAATTTCATAGGGTTTTCTTAGACAAGGAATACTCAGAGGTGGTTTTGCCGGTTTCTTCCTCTGAAATATAGCCTACAGCACCTGGTATTCCCTGGCAGTACCCCTTCCAAGTACTAACGAGACCTGACCCTGCTTAGCATCCAAGATCAAAACAATTTCAAATATGACAACTGCAAGGAAGCACTGTTGAACACTCTCTTTCAGAGAAACCCTTCTTTTCAAAGGATAAAAGCAGTGTTCAGGAATGAAGCCAGTGTTGTCATCAACAACTGGGATGCCATAGCAGAGAAGGTTGTCTCCCATGCATTCACCTACTGTAATTTCTTGCATTAGTGGGGCAGAAAGGATGGCCTATTCTTCTTTGAAGATGCCAGCCACAGCTGCTGGCGAAACGTCAGGAATAATCTCTTCTAGAACATGGCCACATAGCTCCAAAAACCCACTAAAACTATGGATGCTGGCCATGAAATCCTTTGCCTTCACATTTCCAGGTTTGTTTGCTTTCTTGCTTTTAAAAAAAAAACAAAAACTTGCTAGTGTGCCTCTATTTAAAATAAGTATTTTTAAAATCATTCTTTTGATGATACCTGCTGGTTTTGCTGTCTGTATTATATTTGCCACCTGAATTTACTTGGTAACCAGTTTGTTGTTTTGTTGTGTGCCTTCAAGTCATTTTTGACATATGGTCACCCTAAAGCAAACCTATCATGGGGTTTTCTTGGCAAGGTTTGTTCAGAGGATGTTTGTCATTGCCCTTCTCTGGACTGAGAACATGTGATTTGCGCAGGGCCACCCAGTGGGTTTCATGGCTGAGCCAGGAATGAAACCGTGATCTCCAGAATCATAGTCCAACACTCAAACCACTATGCCACTAGTACCTGCTATAAAATGTTGTGACACGTCCTCCCTTCTAAATGGAATGTTCTTGTTCAGAGTTCCAGCCAAACATTCATTCTAAACTTTCCCTTTTCCCAATTACGCCCCCCTTCAAATTTCTCTTCTTTCTTTTCCAACTGGCACTGACCATTCTGTATCTAATGAGCATACTGAGTGTGCAGCTATACTGCAGAAATAATGCAGTTTTACACCAAAACTACAAATCCCAGGAGTCTTTAGGATGGAGCCAGGACAGTTAAAGTCATGTCAAAATGCATTATTTCACCAATGTAGTTGCACCCTAAGTCTTTACCGGCCCATTTCTAGTAAGGTCTTTTGTTGAAGAACATCTCTCCTCATATGTGACTGCCCAAGGACTGAAAATGCCAGCTATGGCTAGCTTCTTCAGGGAAGATACCAGGCACAGCTTTCTCTGAAGATGCTAGCTGCAGCTGCTGGTGAAACATCAGGAATAAATCCTTCTAGAACACGGCCTCATAGCCTGAAAAACCCACAAAAAACCTGGAAATGTCTGAGTGAGCATACAAATCATGAATTGGATTTGTAAGGATCTAAAACACAGGTTTGTTGTTTTTTCTAGACCCCAAGCCTCTCCTGAATCCCTATCTCTAGAAGTGTCCAGGAGCTGGGATATTCTTTTAAAACAATCTGAAGCCCCCTGTGCCTTCCCCCCAAACACATAAAGAAGTTTTGCAAAACTAGAAGTTCATTTCTGGCCACTTCTACAGTGTTGGGTGAAAAGTTCATGGCTGGTGTGGCATTTGTTAGGACCCCCCCAACACACAAACAACACAGAGCTTGCCCACCCCATCCTGTGTCTGAACTTCACCAGAGACACAATCAGGAAGACAAATGATTTGGAGAAAGAACGGAGGCAGATCTGACAGTTATTCAACTTGCCTTAACCACTGCAATGTTTTAATCGGTGCTGAATTGCCACTTCTAATTGTTTCTCTTCTGACACAAGATTACTGGTGCAGCCTGTTCCTCAGCAGGGAGTAAACATTCAGCCAGAAATGCAGTTGTCCTGTTACCCTGGAATCCTGCAAAGAGTTTGGAAAAATTTGATCTACAGCTCCCATAGGCTCTGAAACAGCTTGGCCATGGGCCATGCTGGCTATGTGATTCTAGCATCTTTTTGATCCCTCTCCCACCAAAAATATGGCCCCAAACCTCCAAATATTTTCCTTCAATGGAACAGTACTTCATGGGATATTATAGAGCAGGGGTAGGCAACCTTTTTGAGCCGGGGGCCGGGTTGCTGTCCCTCAGACAATTGGGGGGCCGAAGCACAATAAATAAATAAATAAATAAATAAATTTTTAAAAATTTTAAAAATTTAAAAAAATATGCATGCACACTCTCTCAGCCCCAGAAAATCCATGACAAACCCCCTGTGGTGATTTTGCCAAGAAAACCCGAAGAACAAGTAATAACTATATCATCATGGTGGGCGGCGGGGGGCGGCAGCGGAAGGACTGGCCTGGGGCCGGTCCAAATGCCTCAGGGGGCCGCATCCGGCCCCTGGGCCTTAGGTTGCCTACCCCTGTTATAGAGGAAGACATTTATGGTCTTGGATTAGATAGCACAGGACAAGATGGTTTTGTCTTTGGATACCTTCCAGTGTGATGATTTTTTTTTTTAAAAAAAACCTGCTTTTAATGCCTATTTGGTCATTTGAATCTGCAAATTGAGATATTTTATTTATGTATTTATTTATTTCCTCCATTCTCCCTGGAGGGACCCAAGGCAGCTCACAGATAAACATTTAAAATCTCACTAAAATTCAAAACAATTAAAAACATCACCCAATATAAAATCACATAAAATATACAAAAGTTAAAAACAAATATTTGTTTCTTTCAGATTTTTTAAAACTCTTAAATCATTTTGAACCTTTTTAATAGAAAGTGTTTGTGTGCGTGTGTGTGTGTGTGTGTGTGTGTGTGTGTGTGCGTACATGTGCACAGACAAACACACAGGTTGAGTCTCCCTCATCCAAAATGCTTGGGACCATAGGTGTTTTGGAACTTTAGATTTTTATGGATTTCGGAATATTTGCATATACATAATGTGGTATCTTGGAGATGGGACCCAAGTCTAAACATGAAATTCATTTATGTTTCATATATACCCTAAATACATAGTCTGAAGGTAATCTTATAAACAATATTTTTAAAATAATTTTGTGTATGAAACAAAATTTGTGTACAATGAACCATCAGAAAGCAAAGACGTCACTATCTCACCCATCTGGACAATTCAGAATTCCAGACATGGAATACTGAAACTGTATATAAGAAATGAACAAATCCTCATAGTGCAACTATCCAGCATGGAAATGTCTATGTAAAAGATGAGGAACTGCTAGAACAAAGGGAGCTGGGGCAGCTTACAACATTAAAATATACATTCATATCCCATGACCCCACCCAGCCCTTAAAATGCTATTAAACAGTGACAATTTAAAATACAGTTAAAATAATAACACAAATAAACAAATAACAATAACTACAACCTAATCAGGGATACACAGGATGGCTGTCTTTTGGTGGCCAGGATATCTATTCAGGAAAAGCCTGGAAGAGATCTGTCTTAAAAGCTTTTTAAAAGCTGTTTAAGGTGGTAATATGATGGCTCTCACCCAGCAGGCCATTCCATAATCTGGAAGAGGTTGCTGAAAAGGTCCTCTGGGCGGTTGCAGACAGTCTAGTTTTTATAGGCTGCAGCAAATTCCTCCCAAAGGACCTGAGTGTGCAGGGTGGATTATATGGAAGGAGGCAGTCCCGAAGATAGGTTGGACCCAAGCCATTTAGGGCTTTAAAGGTGATAACCAACACCTTGTACTGGGCCCAGAAACTAATGGGCAGCTAGTGAAGTGATCTTAAGATCGGTGTTATATGGTCTCTTCTCGTTATTCCTGAGACCAACCTGGCTGTCATATTCTGTACTAGTTGAAGTTTCTAGACCATGTATGAGGGTAGCCCCATGTAGAGCGCATTAGAGAAACCAAGATGAGAGGTTACCAGTGCATGCACCACAATTTCAAGGTCCCTAACTTCCAGGAAAGGGCGCAGCTGGCATATCAGCAGAAGCTGATGACAAGCACTCCTGACCGTTGCATTTACCTGATTTATCATCTGAAGCAATGGATCCAGGAGCACCCCCAGGCTGTGAACACAATCCTTAGAGGAGAGTGTGACCCAATCCAGGACTAGAGGTTGCATCCCAATACCTGGGTTTAGGTATGCTACTGTAAGTACCTCAGTTTTGTCTGGATTCAGTCTCAATCCATTTTTCCTCATCCAGTCAAATCTGAAGACCAAGACATGGGGAAATATATCTTGGTGTCATCAGCATACTGATAACACCCTGCCCCATGTCTCCGGATGATCTCTTCCAGTGGCTTCATATATATATATTGAATAGTATCAGGGACAGGATGCTATTCAGCCCTGGTGGCGCAGTGGTTAAATGCCTGTACTGCAGCCACTCACTCATAGACCACATGGTTGCGAGTTCAATACCAGCCAGGGCTGAGGCTCGACTCAGGCCTGCATCCTTCCGAGGTCGCTAAAATGAGTACCCAGCTGTTGGGGGGCAATCAGCTCACAGTTGTAAACCGCTTAGACATCCCATAGCGTGATATGAAGCGGTATATAAATGAAGCTGCTTTGCTTTGCTTTCTTTAAAAAGAAAAGAAAAACAAAATTTCTACCAATCCCTATCTAAAACCAAAAATACAACTTTGAGCAAGTCATTGTTTCTCATCACCACCTACCCCAAATAGAAGTGATTAATTTAAATAGTACAAATGGCTGTGCCTATCAGACAGGTATAAATATTATAAAGAAATTGTTAAATGAATGTACTACTTTGAGTTTCCATGGGAGGAAAGGCAGAATACAAGTGTGGTAAATAAAAGGACTATTTCCTACTACAAATTGCTTCTTTAAGGGATGCAGAATAGATTCCAAAAATTCAGTGGGAATGGGAAGAAGAGCCAGGAGGATAACAGTAGACATTAAACAATGGGAGCAACACCATGTCTGCTTTACTAAATGAGTTTCTCTGTGAGGTCTCAATTGCACCATCCTTAAATGTATACAGACATAGGGCCTTTGCAGACTGCCAGAAATAGTGCAAATTGAGTCCACTTTAAGGGTTAGGGTTAGTGCTAGGGAATCATGGGAACTGTATGTTATTGTGGCACCAGAGCTCTCTGACAGAGAATGCTCAATGTCTCAGGAAAAAAACAACAATTCCCATGACTCCCTAGCACTAACCCTAACCCTTAAAGTGGACTCAATTTGCACTATTTCTGGCAGTCCGCAAAGGCTTATAGACACAAGAATGGCATCAACCACAAAGAGCAGTCAGTTAAGATGCCCCCCTCCAATAATTCAAGGATGGACAAAATTCAACTGTCCATGTGATGTGGGACTGCAACTTGCATTCAACCCTCACCTGGGTTGGGTGATTTAAACTTTGATTTAAACCAAATGACCTTAAAACAAAGAAACAAACACCTCCTTGTTTAAAATTATTATTCTTTTTCTATATGTCTGTGTCCGGGAAAGCAGCCAACAGAGTAGCTGATAAGAACAATGTCAGGCTCGAACACAAAAGTAGTTGCAAAGTACAGTACCAGTCCAAACGTTCCAAGAAGCGAAAACAGGGATTTGAGAGTCCACAAAGCAAATCAATGAATACAGTCCAAGGTCCAGAGTTCCAGCAAGCAGGTCATCCAATCCAGTCCAAAGGTCACGAATTCCAAGTCAGTCTAAAGTCAGTCAGGGAGTTGAGAGTCCAAAGCTTCCACCGGCAAACTCAGATAAATTCTGACAAAGAGCTTGGCTTCTCACAGCTGTTTATTTGGCCCAGCTCCCACTCACAGCTGTTTGGACTTAGCTGCGCGTTTCTCATATAACCTGAGAGAATGCCGGAGGCACGCCCTTTCTGACCTTCTCTAAAGGTAGGTACCTCCATGTCCTGCTCCTCTATAATCTCCCAGGCCTGGAAGCTCTGCTGGGGGGAGGCTTTCTGCTGGGGGGAGGCTAGGCTGCTGAGGCAGGGGCTGTGGTTCAGTGGGTCCCACAGAGCTAGGTCCAGGTTCAGCTGAGTCTACTGGAGCTGGTAGAGCCAAGCTCAGCATCCTCATCCTCTGAGTCCTCCATGTCCCCTACCTGGCTGGCCCTGACAGTCTGTATCTATATATACACACATATACATACACACACATATATACATATACATATGGATATTATTACTATTTTCCAACCCTCCTACTGGAGCATCAATGACTGAATTTAAACATTTTAACTTTAACAGTTTATTGGCAGCTGTTCATTGTTAGACTCATTTCCAGTGTCAGTTTCTTCTTTTTAAGCACTTTATAGTGCAAGAAATGCCATTCAGAAACAAATCCTTCAATGAACATGATTAATCAAAATAACTTGCTTTAAAAGAGCACTTTTTAAAAGAACCATGAGATCTGAACTGCATTTTGCTACTTAATTTTCTGATATACAGTCGCCTCTCCAAGCCTGTGGACTTGAAATCTGTGGACTTGGAAATCCACGGAATGGTGACCACTATTAGTATGAATGGGGCTTAAATATACGCAACCCTCGTAACTCATGGAGGGGGGCCGGAACGGATCCCCTGTGAGATATGAGGGATGATTGTAGTCCTATATTGGTGTAGTTCTACATATTAAAGCAAAAGAATAAAATAAAATAAAATAAACCTGGTTTAACCCTTCCCCATAAAATCCAGTTTACCCCCCCCTCCCAAAAAAAACCCTGCTTTGGGGTGCATGTTTTTTAACTCCCCTCCCCAACCCTGTTCCACATCATTGATTATGCTGGCTAGAGGTTCAGGAAGATACAGTCCAACAATATCTGGAAAGCTACAGTGTGCCCATCCCTCCCCTAATGCTTAAGAGTGGGAGGATAAAGACTATTTACCTACCCAAGAGGGATGAACCAAGTCGCAGGAAGGTTTATTTCTCTGTCCTACCACTGTTCTTTGAAAGCTCAGCAGGTGCACATCTTAGCTCTAACAGGTGGTCAATAAGCATATTCACTTCCACCCCAAAACACATTGTTTCATAATACAGAAAACATTCAGGGGTAGCTGTGTTGGCCATTTAGCAAATTCAAACAAAAATCCATCAGTGATACCTTTACTGGCCAACCAAAATGCACAATATACTTGTTGCAAGCTTTCAAAGCTCCATGGGCTTCTTCATCAGGCAAGATGTTACAAACAAAACAGGAGAAAAACAATTGGAGATATTAGTCAGATGTCTACATGTTGTCTCAGTCTTTAGTTAAGATGGTATATGGTGGGGAGGATATCTTTTGCAGGCAGGCTCCTCCTCTTTCTAGCCATGTGGGTATAGGAAGATTCTCCAAGTCCAGGAAATTTAAAATCCATTTCCATCTCAACAGGGACCCCTCCTTTGCAATCCAATATGTCTCTATTGCAGTCACTGATGGATTTTTGTTTGGACACACTGGGCCTTTATAGACTGCCAGAAATAATTCAGCTTGAGACCACTTTAACTGTCCTGGCTCAGTCCTAGGGCATCATGGGAACTGTAGTTTTTCTGAGACATTGAGTATTCTCTGTCAGAGAGCTCTGGTACACAATAAACTACAGTTCTCATGATTCCTTAGCACTGAGCCAGGACAGTTAAACTGGTCCTAAACTGGATTATTTCCGGCAGTCTGTACAAGCCCACTGTTTCATTTAGCACTGCTATCACCATTGCTGATAGGAACTTCCAAGAACTTTGTACTACCTAACTTTTTAATGTAAGAATTATATTACAGGTTTAGGGACTATGAAATCATGGCTATAGGATTATTTTCCCATGTAGTTATGGGAATATTTTTCTCCCTATGAATTTAATATGAATTTTTCAAAGAGTTGTTTTTAAAGAGCAGTTATAAGGAAATCTTAGGGGTGAGGACAGCTGTATATGCTGCCTTGAGTTCATTAGAAGAAACAGGTTACAAATCTCACTAATAAAATAAATGCTAAAATCAAGTAGTACTTTATAAAAATACATTTTTGAGTCACTATATCTTTCTTAATTTAAAAAGCAATGTAACTTTATTTCCTTCTTCCCTTCCTTTTTCTTTCTTGTATACTACCATGAAATTAAGTTTTTAGGCTGATTAGTGAAGTGGGGATGTTTTAAAAAGTAAATTAAAACCTACCACATTTTAAAAATGCCTCTTAAATAAATATTAATAAGCAACATAAATCAAGTCAGGGGAAACAGGAATTGGGCCTGATCAATGCAAGTCAAATCAACCAAAGGAGAGCCGACTAGGTATTGCTTTTGATCTTCCCAAGCAGAGTATGTACTGGTAGCCATTCCACTTGAAGACATCAGATGATAAATGATGTCAACATGGCTATATCCATTGGACTGACTGTCATGAAGCCTCTGCCCCCCAATAACAAGTCCATCTTTAGCCATTCCACTTGATTCCATCAGCCAGAATGAGAAAATGGCCAAACTTTCTTATGCTGACCTGCTTGTGCCCCGCTGTCCCATCACTTCTCTCCTCTCTCTACATAGTTGAAGAAAGTGGCACAGATCTAGATTGATGTGCCTTTACTTCGTAAGCTGCCTTGAGGACTTTCAAAATTGGAAGGAGGCGTAGAAACACCTACTGAGATTTCAGCTTGCATATCACAAGCTCTTCCGGCAGGCCTTCCTGACTAATTTTTCCCGGCCTAAGGAGTGAATTTATTCTTCCCCCTACCCTTTGCCACACGTATAACTGCTTGCTTGTCTACTATTATGACTTCTTCAGCTGTTTCGTCGGCTGTTTTTTATTGTGCTTTTTTTTAAAAAAATCCGATGTTTAATATTATTTTAAGGGGTGGGGAGGTGGATTTTGGGACTGTACATTGTGGTATTTTATTGTTGTAAGCCGCCCTGATTGCTTCTGCAGAGGGGCGGAATAGAAATAAAATTTATTATTATTATTATTATTATTATTATTATTATTAATAGCGGCACAACAACCCTATTAGGATAAATATATAAAGACATCAAAGATTAATGTCTTGAAGCAAACCTTTTGTTTATCTCTACCCTTAATTTCCTGAATTTTCCCTCAGTTCTTCTTACAGATTGCCTTTATAAATCTTCTGTCTAATTATTCATTGTTTTAGCATCTTTAATTTTGTTGGCATGCTAGTAGATCATTGCTGGTGTAATATTTGAAAGCGCTTAAACACTTTGTGTGTTGCTGTTTTTAAAGAAAAGCAAGAGTTGATATGAAGGTGGATATGCAAATCAACAATGATGATTCACATTCATGAGCTGAGCTTTACACATTGTGAGTTATGCAATGACAGCAGCTGTTCTGCATATCAGAATCCAAGTGAGAATTGGAAATAATTTATGAACTTGGTTGCTAAGTTTCTCTTGCACCAAGAAGGCCAAGTCATGGCTGAACTTTACCACAATTTACATCCCTCTGAGTGTTCGAGGAATGAAACTCATCTAGATTTAGAGGCTTTCCCCATCATCCTCTGAATGAATGTTCTTATTAAGGATATGTACCAACCACAAGATTTCATTCAGAACTGGTTTAGGAACTGGGAGATATCCCAATTTCCTTTTAAAGGCAAAAGAGCATTTCATTTCAGTTTGGAATTTGACATAATTTAGTTCACATCTATAGTAGCTAATAGAAAGTCTAGGAGTTGGATTCCGGTATTAATTACCTCAGATGGCAGGGTTTTGTCATTCCTGGAATACTTTGTATCTGATGGAAGATTTCACTGGTCGAATGGGAGAGAAGATCAATTTTTCTTCCAACTGGAGCCAAGGTGGGTGTCCTCTAGAACACTGGGGTAGTCTCATTCAATAGGGGAAACCCCACTGGGGTAATGAGAGAGATTTCTCCTTCTCATTTGAGCTAAGCTGGGTCCTGAAAATATCATCCAGTGAATGTGGAATCTAAGTAAATGTGGAAGGCACCTTTGGGAAAGACAGATTGTTGGAAACCCCTACCCCCATTTTCACCAGCTCAGGAATCTTAACTTCAATTTAGAAGGTGCTTTTGTTAGCAGAGTCTGGATCTAACCCATTAACTTTTTGAGATGTAGAATGTATTTCAAGCTTACTTTTTGTCTGATGAAGTATTCAGTGTGTTAAATGCATATGTTCCCTTTAGGACCAAGTCAGCTGCATGTCTTTGTGATGTCCAAAGTTGCCTATCCTTCTCTCCCTTCAGCAGCCTGCTTAAGGGATGCATAGTCTAAAGAAATGGGCTATAACAAAACAACAAATGAAAAGTAATAACCATTCCTAATGATAAGAGGGGCAAGAGTATAAAGAAGAAAAGGCTATGGAAGAATTACTGAAAATGATGAAGTCAAGAAAATCAGAGTAAGAATGGAAACATGTGGGTACTTCCATTTCTCCTTTTCCTCCCTGGGCAAAAATCTTGAGTGTGATGTATTGTGATGCAAACTGTCAAGAAAAAGAAATCTGAAAAATATATAAAATTTTATCAACATGACACTTTTCTTCTTATATATTGTTTTCTGCCATTACCTACTAAGAGACTGCATGTGCATGAGTAGGTTAGCCTATAATACTGAGCCAAAACAAGAAACAATTTTTACACAATATGTTCACACTACCACTCAGAATGTTATTTTTACAGATATAATGAGTGAGTGAGATATCGTGTCAACACAATTTGAATTTCAGTCTAAAACTACTGCTTTAGAAACCCAAATAAATCATTAAACCCAATAAGTCATATTAACATGGGGAATGTGAGAACATCAAGAGTGATAAGATGAATCATATTTAAAACATATTTATTTACAGTGCAGTCAGGTCATGGAGACCTCCAAATGGAGCTCTGGAGACTAGAGAGAACAATCTGAAAATTATTATTAAGCCCAGCTAGAGTAAACTAAGGGTCTTTATGGACTGCCAGAAATAGTGAAAATTGAGGCCACTTTAACTGTCCTGGCTCAGTGCTAAGGAATCATGGGAACTGTAGTTTATTGTGGCACCAGAGCTCTCTGGCAGAGAAGGTTCAATGTACCAGAAAAAAATACAATTCCCATGATTCCCTAGCACTGAGCCAGGACGGTTAAAGTGGCCTCAATTTGCACTATTTCTGGCAATCTGTAAAGGCTCTATGTGAATCAATGAGATTTAAAGAAGTGTTGACTCATTCCAGCATTCAGTGGGTCTATTCTAGAGAGGAATAATAATAATAAGATTTTGGCAAAAAGGTGGGGACACAGTAGGGTACTACTGTCATAGGGACTGGGTAAGCAGCATTCATCATAAGTAGATTCTTGTCACATAAACTGTAATTCATTTAAGGAAAAATCTAAGACACACACACACAAATCCACACATATAATGAAACAGGAAGTAGGGATGAATCAAAAAAGAGACTTTAAGCTGTGGAATATAAACCATACCTCACTGAAAATATCCATTTGGTATAGCAAAAAGGGCAAATCTAATCCTTGAGATGGGATTAATAAAGGGGCTGAAAGTAAAACAGTTGTCAATCCAATGCTTTGTATTTAAATCTTTGGTGCTATTCCATTTGGGATTCTATATACAAAATATCACAAAGATATTTTGGATGAAACAGTATAGAAAAGGGAAATCAAAATAGTCCAGAGTGGAATTAACATTTTTAGAAAGAACAAGTAAAACATATGGTGTCTTTTTGTTTGGAGGAGGGAAATGACTAAGGGAAGCAGAATGGAATACAATATGGCAAAAAATAGTAATCATGGTTGAAAATGGGCTTTTCTGAATCTTAAATAAGAGTTTGAGGATGGTCAAAAGAAAGGAAGAAAGAGGAAGGACGGAAAAAAGGAAGTCAGGGGGAAAAGAATTTGATTGTCTAAAGTTTGCCTCCAGTCAGACAGAACCAACCAAGTACCTGAAAAACTACAGTAGCATCTCCATATGCATGGATTCTTTATCCACAGATTCAACCATCCATGGCTTGAAAATATTCAAAAAGACATAAATTCCAAAAAGCAAATGAGTTTGCCATTTTATATAAGGGATACCGTTTTACTATGCCATTGTATTTAATGGGACTGGAGCATCCACAGATTTTGGTATTCACAGGGTCCTGGAAACAAATCCCACTGTGATATAATTTTCCACTGTCTGTTGACAGATAGGCTATCTCTGCCATAAGAATGGAGCTAGCCTGCCAACCCCTAGGAGGGAGTTCCATAACTGGGGTGTTAATATAGGCAAAGCCTTGTCTCATGTATCCATCAACTAAATATTGATTTATTGAGGTGGTAGAACATTCAACAGGGCTTCCACTGAAAATTATGAGTAGGTTCATATGGCATTAGATATCAATACAATCTGGGGATCTATGGCTCAAAAGCTTAGATACAGTGGCAAATATTAGAGAAATCCCCATCCCTAGAAGAATGCTGCAAGAGTATTGAAATCTAGAGTTAGAAAAGAGATTCACTTCATGTAGATCCACTTCATATAGAGAAGTAGATCCAATCAATAAGTAGATCCACTTAGGCAGGTACATTACACCCCCGCTTCCACACTTTTCTTTATCCAACCCCCCCTTCCAACTATCTTTAATGTGGGGATACCTATAAAGAATGTTTATAACTTTTCTTGTCAGGGACAAAGAAATAATTTCTTGACAAAATGAAACACTTTCTTGAAGAAATCGTCAACTGCTTTGAAAATTTCCACATCACTGAGTCACTGAGGAAGGGGATCTCGGGAAGGACAGCATTTGTAAGCAACAAAGCCAAATATGGAAACCGGATGAGCGTCAGGAAAAAGAGACTCCTGGGAATGGTAGTCTGTAAAGAGATGGAATCTGGAAAATACTAATAAAGAGAGGATTTTGGGGAAATGTAGTTCAATTAAATGTGATATTGTTGTGAGCAAACAAGGAAGAGACAAGACAAGATTCTGAGGTGTTGAAATGTTCGGCCTTTACAGAAATAAGTAAGAGGTAGCTCTGTCTGGGTTTTTTTGGATATAAAAAAAGAAAATATAAAGTGAAGTGTGGCTACACAAACTGCTTTTGGGAAGAACAGACTCTGAACAGAGAGCAAACTCTGTAGACCCAAAAAACAGACATTGAATAAACAGACTGGTGGACATGCATGGTAATGAAAGATTTGGGTATCTACAGGCTGAACTAAGACATTGAGATACCTATATATATGTGCATGTTGTATATCTATATGTATATATATGGTGCATGTATGTATATGTGTAGACAAGAATACTTGAATGCTTGTGTGCTAACGCATGTATAGGCATATATAGACAATATTTGAATAAGCTGAAACAGCCTGGGAGGATAAGCGTCGAGACAGGGTCTGTTAGTAAATTCAGTATTTGATCGCTACGATAGTATAAAGGATTTATATTATCATGGCTGCAAAAACCAGAGCCCAAGAGCAGGCACAAGCCCAAAGCCAGGGAACTCGTAGACCCTCCCTTGATCAAGCCAAAGGTATAGATGTCAATATGTCGCTTATGGAGGAAATAAGGAGAATAAGAAATGACCTGAGTAGGGAGATTCAGGAATTGAAACAGGACATGTCTGAGTTAAAAATCGAAATAAAGAATGAACTTAGAGAGGACCTGAAAGGGGTGAGTGGGGCAATAGATAGATAGGCTATCATTAGAAATGAACAAAATTAAAGGAAAAATGGAGAAAATAGTGGTAAAACATGATAGTTTTGAAACAAATCTAAAGGAGATAAAACTGAAACAAAAAGACCTTACAGATGAGAATATAATAAAAGATGTAAAGGTGCGTGAAAGATCCCTGAAAATAAGAGGCCTACCGGAGGAGGAAGGTGAGGATTTATGGCAGAAAGTAGTACAAATGATAAGTACATACTTAGCAAAGGATTATAGCCTCTGTGATATGGAAATAGACAACTTGTTCAGGGTTAATTCTTACGTGGCTAGGAAAAACAAGCTACCCAGAGATGTGATTATTTTTTGTTTGTTAGAAAACAGCTGAGAGACCTGTTGTGGTTCAAACATAAATCCAAACCTATGACATTTGATGATAAAGAGCAGGGGTAGGCAACCTTTCCCCTTTAAGGGCCGATGGACTTCAGCTCCCAGAATTCCAGGAGCTATTGGCCTACATGGGACTATTGGCCAACATGGCTGAGGCTTCTGGGAGCTGAAGTCCCTCAGCCCTTAAAGGGGAAAGGTTACCTACCCCTGATAAAGAGGTCCTATTATTTAAGGACCTGCCACCTGAGATTATTAGAAGGAGAAAAGAATACAATTTCTTAACTATGGAACTTAGAGAGAGAGAAATAAACTACAGGTGGTAGACTCCGGATGGCCTCACCCTCTGGTTTCAAAAAAAGAAAGTAGAAATAAGATCAATACAAGAGGCGAGGGAATTCTGGAGACATCTTAAGAGAGATAGTGGAAAAGAAAAGAATAAAGAGAACACCCCAAATCAGGAATCAGGGGAAAATAACTATGAGAAGAAAAAAGAACATAGGCAATCTAAAAAAGCCCCGATAGGAAAAAAAAGAATCTGAGACTAAACCCCCTAATAGAAGGAAAGAAGAGAAATGAAAGGAATCAAACAACAGGAGAAAGGAGGGAACTGGAAGATGAACAACAACTTGAGGACAGTTCATGGGATTCAGAAGGAGAGGGGAAAGAATCAGACTCAGAATCCTTATATCTTAATAGCAATGAATGTATTAAAAATAATATTGTGGAATGTGAAGGGGCTGAATGGGCAGGATAAAAGAGGCATAATATTTCATTATATAAATAAATTTAATAGTGAGATAACATGTCTGCAGGAAATAAGGATCAAGAAGATGTTAAATTGCTGGTCCGACCCAAACTGGGGAATTTATTTGCCTCAGTAACTAATAAAAAGGAAAAAAATGTGTTGCTCTTTACATAAATCAGAAATATGAAGCAAAAGAAGTATTGAAGGATAAGCACGGACAATATTTTGGGGTTTTGATGTCATTGTTGGGAGTAAATACATTAATACTAGGAATTTATGGGCCACTGGAACATAAAGGAGAGTTTTTTAAATGTCTGCTAAATAAAGTGGAAAAAATATCTTTTGAGACATGTATGGTAATGGGGGACTGGAATGGGGTGATCAACCCGCTGAAGGATAGACACTCTGAGAAAAGAATAAAAAGCAATCAAGGTAAACTACCTAAGGAATTTTTCAAATTAGTGGAGAGATTATGTGTCAAGGATGTCTGGAGAGAGACGAAGGGAGACCAAAGAGATTATACTTTTTTTTCTGATAGGCACCAATCATGGGCCAGATTGGACATGATTTTGGTCTCAACTCAACTAATATATAAAGTTCAGGAAATAGAAATAAAACCAAGGGCATGGTCTGACCATAACCCCAGTCCTATTGGAATTGAGAATGAGAAAAAAAGAATTTAATTGGAAATTAAGAACAGAAATATTAGAGGGAAGTAATCTATAGGGAAATATCCAAAGCGATAGAAAGCTATTTTAAAGAAAATATGCAAAGGGTCACAAGGGTGGACATAGTCTGGGACACTGCCAAGGCAGTTTTTAGAGGACTACTCATGAAAAAAATCACATATAATAAAAAACAAAGAATGCAAAAAGTAAATGAATTACAACAAGCTTTAAGTGAAAAAGAAAATGAATTGAAACAGACCCCTAATGACAAAAAGCTAAAAAGAGACCTTAAAGTGATACAACAACAAATATCGATATGTCTAATGGATGAGCTCCAAAATAAAATTAACTATATGAAGCAGAAAAGATTTGAGGGAGCGAATAAACCAGATAAGTGGTTACCAAATGAGAAATGAAAGAGAGAGAAAACAAATGAGTAGTTTGATAGAGGAAGGACAAAAAACCGTAGATCAGGATAAAATCAAAGAGATAATATATGGCTTCTATAATCAGTTATATAAGAAGGAAGACTTGGACAAAGATAATATGGAAAAATACCTGGGAAAAGTTGAATTAGAACTATTAAATGATCAACAAAGGGAACAACTAAATAAGAGAGTATCAATTCAGGAAATAATGGATGCTATTAGAATAGCAAAATTAAATAAAACCCCAGGTCTGAAGGTAAAGAAGGTAAAGACAAACAAGATATTAGAAACTACAGGTCAATATCTCTTCTGAACTGCGATTATAAGATCTTCACTATTGTATTGGCAGAAAGGCTTAAAAAGATCTTAAATAGGTGGATTAATAAAGACCAATGTGGCTTCCTGCCGACTAGAAAGATAAGAGATAATATTAGGCATGTACTAGATGTAATAGAACTCCACGAGCGAAAGACTGATAAGAAATTAGCCATGTTTTTCTTAGATTTCGAAAAAGCATTCGATAAGGTTAATTGGCAATTCATGGAGAGAGTATTAAAGAAAATTAATGTAGGAATAAAGTTCATTAACTGGATTAAGGCCATTTATAATAAACAAGAAGCGTGGGTACTAGTTAATGGGGAGAAAACTAAAAAAATCAACATTGAGAACGGGACAAGACAGGTTGCCCTTTGTCCCCACTCCTATTTCTTATCCTAATGGAGATTTTAAATGATAATATAAGAAAGAATGAAGAAATAAAGGGCGTTAAACATAAAGGACATGAGTATAAATTAAAGGCATATGCAGATGACCTCCTGATTACTTTGTCTGATACCGGAGAAAGTTTGGAACAATTGTTGAAAGAACTAAATAAATTTAGTATGGTATCAGGGCTTAAGATCAATAAAGATAAAACAATCGTATTAACAAAGAATATGACTAAAGAGGAAAACAAAAATTTGGAAGAAATATCAGGATATCATGTAGGGAGAAAAACCAAATATCTGGGTATCGAATTAACAACACAAAATGTAGACCTATTTAAAAATAATTATGAGAAATTAATGAAAGAAATAAAGAAAGATCTCACAACCTGGGGGAAACTTAACCTCTCCTGGTTAGGAAAAAATTCTGCAATAAAGATGAGTGTATTGCCTAAATTCATTTTCCTTTTTCAGAGTATACCAATTATAATTAATAATAAGCCCTTTAAGACTTGCAATAAAGAAATTTCAAAGTTTATATGGAGTGGGAGAAGGCCAAGGGTTAGGTTTAAGATCATGCAGGATAAGAGAGAAAGAGGAGGCTTAGTGTTGCCTAATTTGCAGATGTATTATGAAGCGAATTGTTTAGAATGGCTCTCAGACTGGCTGCTATTAAAAGTTAAGAAATTATTAACTTTAGAAGGAGAAGATCAGAGATTTGGGCTCCATGCATATCTGTTTTACAATAAGCATAAGGTTCATAAAGACTTTACAAACCATTATGTAAGAAAATCCCTCTTAAGGGTATGGTTTAAATATAAGGAAAGGTTGTGCCCTAAAATACCGATATGGGCATCTGCCCACAAAGCTTTTCACTATAGGGAAACTTTAAACCAGGACAAGTGGGTAACATATCGGGATTTAACAATGACTAAACCAACTAATGTCAACCTGGAATTTAAAAGTTTAGAACAACTCTGAAAAGAAGGCTATACTGTGGGATGGTTCCCATACAGACAATTAAGAGAGAGATTCACTATGGACTTAAAGACAATGTGGATAAGAACTGAGTTAATGGAGTTTGAGAAAAAAATGTTGTCAAATAACCCGCGTAAGATAGCACTGTATTGTGAAAGTTTGATTAACATCGAAATGGAAGAAGAGATTGTAAAGGACTATATGATCAAATGGGCCCGGGACATTAAGCAAACCATAAATTTAGAACATTGGGAAGGGGTCTGGAACAAAATTTTAGACTACACCACCAGTTATGAGTTAAGAGAAAATCTAATTAAAATGCACCATAGATAGTATATGACTCCAGCAAGGTTAGCTAAGATCTATAAAGGATTGTCCGATAAGTGTTGGAAATGCAAACGCGAAAAGGGAACTTTATATCATCTGTGGTGGAGCTGTAAAAAAGCAAAAAAAAATTATTGGATTAGTGTCCACAGAACTATTGGAAAAATATTACCAATTAATTTAGATATAGATCCTAAAATGTATTTATTAAACATATGTGTAGATAAAGAAATAGACTGTAAGTACGGGAAACTTCTCTTTTATATGACTACCAGTGCCAGGATTGCCTTTGCAAGTAAATGGAAAAGTGAAACAACCCACACCAGGAAGATTGGCTATACAAATTAATTGAACTGATGCGGCTGGACAAATTGACAATGATTATGAAGGACATCACTGAGAAAAGAATGAGAAAACTTGGGAACCACTACTTATATAGAGAGAGGGCAAAAGGAATAAAGCAGAAGATGTTTAAGAAGTAAAATAGTAAGAAATGACTAAGAAATAATTGAATGCTTGTTAATTGGAAGATAAGATAATAGTGTATATAAATATTGTGTGTCATTATATACATTATATATAGTTCATAGATAGCTTTAAATATATGATGTACATACAAATATATGTTATAGAGATAGGATATAGTATAGCTTAGTAGTAATCTCAGTATAAGAGGAAAGGTGAATAATATAATAGGTTATGGAAAAGGACTTGGTCAAGGATCCAGGAGGTCTGTTATGTTTGGTGTTTTTTGTAGTATGTGGTTTTTCCCCTCTCTTTTGTCTTTTTTCTCTTTCCTTCCTTCCCCTTTTTCTCTTTTTTTTTCTCCTTTCTCTTCCCCTTTTTTTCTTTTTTTCTTTCTTTCTCCATATGGTGTATATGTTACTACACGTATTGTTATTGTAAGTATACAGTGTATATATGCTGAATGTAAAAGGATGTGTATTTTAATTAAATAAAGTATTTTTTAAAAAAAGAAAATTTCCACATTTTAACATAAAATGTGTTTTTATTTAAAGAATATTTCCTAGGTTTCTTGTCATGATGGTCAAATACTGAGGAGAAATATGCATTTTCTCTGGCAGTAGGAAGAAAACTTTAATTATTTGTACCAATTTGGTTTCGAAGAATTTGAATGCCGCCAGAATATAATGGCCTCCTCTTGTCATAAAAAAAATTGGGGATGGCTGTTGAGCTCCTCAGCATAGTCTCCATGTGCTTTCCTACTACCAATAATGTGAAAGATCACTCCCAGATATTTGAAGCAAGAGACCGGTTCAATCTTGTGACCATCTATAATCCAATTATAGTTCTTAGGCCTTTTAGCAAATACCATGTTTTTAGTTTTTTTGGGTGGTTAAGTTCTAGCTGATCATCTTTGCAATACCATGTTAGTGTTATTAGTGCTCTTTTTAAACCAATAGGTGTTCTTGAAATTACTGCTGCATCATCTGCATAAAGAAGAGCAGAGATATGCTTTCCCTCTAGTTTCGGAGGATAGAAAATTGTATTGTCAAGATGATTCACCATGTCATTTATGTAAAAGTTGAACAAGAACAAGGAATGCAACCTTGCTTGATGCCCTTCTCTGTGGTAATGGCACTGGTGAGATGACCCTGTGGATTGCATCTTACTTTGAGTGAGGTCCTTTCATGCAGCATACAAATTAGGTATAGTAGACTCTGGTCAATCAAGGAAGCATCCAGTTTTTCCCATAGTTTGGTTTGAAACAGAGTCAAAAGCTGATTTAAATCTAAAAAGGCAACATAGAGAGAGACTGTGTTGCGGGTGGCATATTTTTCAATAAGGTGTTGAAGTACAAGGCATTGGTCTATGGTAGATCAGCCTTCTTTGAAGCCAGCTTGTTCCTCTGCAAGTATGTTTCCTTGTTCCACCCAGTCCATGAGCTTCCACTGTAAATATCTTGCGTAGATGATCATATTGAGGAGACTGAATGGACTGTAGTTGCCAGGATCATTCTTTCCTTTTTTAAATATGGGGATGATAATAGCAAGCCCCCAGTCTTTAGGTGCTCACCAATAATTGTCAATACAGGTGAAGAGAAATGCCAGAATAGGGGCCCAGAATTCCAAATTATTTTTAATAGCTTCAGATGGTATTAAGTCTTCCCCTGGAGCCTTCCCCATGGTCAGTTGGTCTACAAGTTTCTTGATCACTGTCTTAATCACTGGAGTCCACTTTGGAAGATTCTCTATGTTTTGGCTTGCACTTTCCACTTTTGATGTGTCATTATATAGTGCTTGGAAGTGTTCCTCCCAGATCCCTGGAGAATGTGACAATCCATTGTAGCTGTTGCATTGCTTTAAGAACTTGATGTAATATGCCAAAATAAAGCTGAATTGTTGGTTCTGGCTGCCTGGATAAGTTGCACCCAATTATTTTTCATGGCTTCTTTTTTCTTGGGCCCAGCAGTTTTTTGTAGTCTGTCTTCTGCTGCAGCAGTTTTGTTTCAGCTTCTGGCGTAGAATTGGAAACACAGCCCTGGGTAAGTGGAAATGAGAGCTTTTTTTAAGCATAAACACATTCATTATCAAACCATGCCTTTGAGAGATGGTGTTGCTGTTGTTGTTTGTTCCAGTGTGCACTATTTTTCTGCTTTAGATATTGAAATAGCACTTGGGTTAGATTGTTGTAATTTTCCAGAAGTTCATCAGATGACTCAGTTGAACTCAGTTTATTCTGAAGACTGATGGGGATCTGAGGCCAATATCTCTCTTATTATTTGGTCCATTCTTCTCACTGATAAGTCCTTCCTTATGGTGTTAAAGAGAGTTGATAACAGTCCTTGGTGTGTGTCTCCTGAGTGAAAATGCTTAATTGTAGCCAAATTGGAAGATGATCACTTTCAAAACTAGGCATGACCACTAGGTCTTTAGCATAGGGGAGAAGATCCTTAGAAATGATTATATAGTCAATAGTGCTCATTTTGGACCCAGAGAGATAAGTGAATTCAGCTAGACAGTCACTTTTCAGAGTACCATTTAGGATAGAAAGGTTTAATCTGAAGACTGATTGAGCCAAACGTAGGCCTGCAAAATTTGATTTCTTGTTTGTTTGTTTTTTGTTTGTTTGTTTGTTTTTTGAGCATCGGATGTGGTGGGTTCCATCCTCTTCAAGGTTAGGAGGAGGGCATTTGTGCTGGGTGTATAGAGCTTGATCACTGGGGCCCAGTCTTGCATTCAAATCTCTCCCTAGGACTACAAATGCATTTGGATTCTGGAATATGAGATTAGCAATGTCTGCTTCCAGTTCAGCCCACCAGTTACTGATTTGCGATTTTTTCTTCATTGGGGGCATGTAGACATTTATTATCAGCAGAGTGCAGAGGTTAAATTGAGTTAACACTGCCATGGCATATGCTTTAAATGTAGAAAGAGGCTTTGTTATGACATGTAGGATGGCGGAAACTAGGATCCCCAGGACTCCTCTTGCTCTTCCATGCTTTCTCCCAGGTTCTACTGCAACCAAAAATGCGTGAAAGCGATTTAGCTCCAAATCTTTGATTGCTCATGTTTCTTGGATCAGAAGAATATTGTATTGGGCAAGGAAGTCAATAAAGCAGGGATCTCTGTTAGATATGTATCACCCAGTGATGTTCCATGTCATGAGGGCAACCTTATGCTGGTCAGTTGATTGTCAAGTACTTGCACTGCTGACAGCGGACTGGATGGGTAATTTCCCCAGAGGCAGTTGGTTACCAATGTCTTTCTGTCTAGTTGGTGATGTAGCACATCGCTTTCCTGCTCCCCCTGTACCATATGTTCAGATAGGGGGACTGGGTGCACCAGTGCAGCATGGACAACAAAATGTGGGTCAGAGGCAAGCAAGGATTCCATTGGATTGGTGATGGAATCATCTTCTGGCTTGGCCTGTGAGACAGGAGATGAGATAAGTGGTGGTGAGAGCTGTCTTTTCTGTAGGCATGGTTAACACTGGGTTTGAGACTCCTATAATTTAATTGTTGATGAGGATGCATCATCATTACAAGTCATTTTGGGAGGGCTATTTGCAATCCAGGTTTTCATAGATTCCATGAGCCCTAATAGTGAGTCATCACCTCCAGATTCACTGTCACTGTCTGAGTCAAGAAAATCTGAATAATGGAATGACAGCTTCCTTTTTGGGGATAATTTTAATGGATCTGGGTAACTATTTGCTTTTTGCTGTTCGGGGGGGGGGGGTGCCCAAGTATCTGTGGGTTTTCCTCTCAGTTTAATTAATTCTCATTTTATGTTTTTGAGCTCCTCCCTTGAGGTAAGTTCTTCCTCCTGGATGTGGTTGGCAGGTTTGCTATCTGAGTTCTCATGTATTTTTATTGTTTTTCTTGTGATCAGGTCACAGATTGTCTCATCTTTTAAAACTCTTGATAGTTTTGATATAGTGTGTTTGCCAGAGGAATTTACTCATTTGAATTCATCCCTTTGGGATTACTACTTGATTGAAAGTCATGAATATGCATTTGGTTGCTCTTATGCTGGTTAAATAATGATATTCTTTTAGGTCAATTTCTTTGGTGTGGCAGTTTAACAGCTGAAAGAGGAATCCGGTGATTGCTTTACATGAGTTCGAAATGTGTGCCTTGAAATGAATCTCTAAAAGGAACTGTTTTTTTTCTGTAGAACATGACTATGTGTCATTGCAGACCAGCCCAAAGAGCCTGCCGGTAGAATTGGGGTGGGGCAGCCGCACGCCTGCTGCCCCAACCCCACCCCGATGTTGTCCTGAATCCGTGTGCCCTTACAGACAGCGCACGGCACAGCATTTAAACACGCTGTGCCGAAAGGGAGCTGAAGAGCTACGGCGAAAGGGAGGATCAGATCCGTGGAGTGGGGTTGCTTTGGCACCAATCCACTGCTTCCCGGGCAGCTCTGTGCCACCCCAAAAGGCCAGTCTGCATCAGCCCTATATCTGGCTGCATCCAATTATCCATCACCACAAACAGTGAGTCAATCCTCATTTGTTTTTCTGCTTTAAAGGATTCCAGGTTCTCATCTTGTTTTGAGGGCTGGTCTGGTTTCTTTTTTTCCTTTGGGTGGCATTTTTAAGTTGTTTGAAGTTTTTAAGTTGTTTGAAGGTGATAAGGCAAGATAATATTAGAAGGCTTATTCGGCAGCTGCTGATCTGTCAACATCTTGCCCCACCACCTGACTGTTCACCGAAACAATCCCTTTCTTGATTTGCAGAGGCTCATTGAGACAATCTGATCAACTAGTGGCACCCAATAGCTAACCCAGTTGACAAAAGTAATGTGGGGCAAGGGCTATTTCCTTCCTAGGCAAGAAGCTCATTCCTTATGTACAGTACCTGGGATACTGTGTACAGTTATGGGCTCCACAATTTAAGAAGGATATTGACAAGCTGGAATATGTCCAGAGAAGTATGAACAAAATGGTGAAAAGTATGGAAATGAGCAGCTTAGCAAGCTGGGTATGTTTAGTCTAGGGAAAAGACGGTTAAGAGGTGTCATGATTTGAAGGGGTGTCATTTTGAGGATGGAGCAAGCTTGTTTTCTGCAATAGATGCAAACTACAGGAAAACATTTTGCTTAAACATTAGGAAGAACTTAATGACAGTAAGAGCTGTTTGACAGTGGAATATGCTACCTCAGAGTTTGGTGGAGTCTCCTTCTTTGAGGTTTTTAAACAGAGGCCTTCTGTTAGGAGTGCTTTCATTGTTCATTCCTGCATGGCAGGGGGTTGGACCAGATAACTCTTGTGGTCTCTCTATGGTTCTATGATCATTGATGGATTGTTGTATTTACAGGAAAGAAGGACATTTTTAAGGAATAAGAAGATAGAGGAGGAGGAGGATCAAAGTGGTAAACAATAAGACATTAAATAAGTATATGAAACCACTTCATGTTAAAGCAACCAGTTGTTGTTGTTGGGTGCCTTCAAATCATTTCTAACTTACAGCAGCCTCAAAGCTATCATGGGGTTTTCTTGGCAAGATTGGTTCAGAGAGGGTATGCCTTTGTCTTCCTTCTGATGCTGAGAAAGTGTAGCTTTCCCAAAGTCACCCAGTGGATTTTTTGGCCCAGTGGTGATTCAGATCTTGGCCTCCCAAGGTATAGTCCAATGCTCAAACCACCACATCATGCTAGCTGCCTGCAAAAATCATTTGGATCAGTCTGGTGGAAGAGACTGGTCTTTATGTTACACCTGCTAAATAATAAAACAGAAAATAAAATAAGCCTACCACTGTAGCATGTTTACTTGAAATCGATGGGACCACCTTCACACAAAATATGTGTAAAATAGGAGTAAGAATATGGAATTGCGGCTAGCTCTGCTATTAGGCGATATGAGGCAGGTTCCTCAGTTGACACATACTGATGGGTAGAAGTGGCCCTGTGCTTCCTGTATTGGTGTGCTGCCCTTATATATCCTAGAGAATGCCACCCTGTCATCAGTCTTGAAGTAAAGGACAAATACCACTATGGTCAGTCCTTGCACACAAGAGGTATATTTTGTCTTTCCCTTGAGACAGCAAAATCAATGTATTGGATGAATGAAATATACACACGTCCCTCCCCATTCGCAGACTTGGAGTCTGTGGTCTTGTCCATTCACAGATGACAAGTGGGGAGGGATAAAATGGTGCACGTGCATTTGAACGCACAAGAATGCATGGTCATTAAAACAAATGGGACTCCAATATTTGCAATTCTCCTGATTCGCATGGGTGGTGGTGGTCCAGAATGGATCCCCTGTGAATCGGAAGGGATGACTGTACTGTCAATTCTCTTCCAAAAATCTATCATACTTTCAGGGGATCGTCTGTATGTGTTTTCCCATTTCTGTGACCTCCCATCCTGAGGCACTCCACGTTTTGTTTGGGTTTCTAGAACTGCTATTCCTTATGGTGCAGGACAGCAAACTAGCTGTACCTGATGCTTCTTGTAATATATCCCTTACAGACCTGTAAAAATAAATGAAAAACAAAAATGATTCTTAACTATAACACACATTTCATAAAATGAGGAAAACCAGACATACATCATGAAATCAAACAAACAACAGGCAAACCTCCCCCCAACAACCTATATTTAATAATAATAATAATAATAATAATAATAATAACAACAACAACAACAACAACAATAATAATAGTTTTATTTATATCCCGCCCCTCTGTCACACAATCGAGGCGGCTCACAGCAATTTAAAAACTTCATATAATATTAAAATACAATCCAAAATCCTACAACCCTCCCACTCCTTAAAAAAGAATTAAACAATTTTAACATTAAAACAAGATGATTAAAAGCACATAATTAAAAAAAACAAGCCATAGCCAAACATACAGATAATAGGCGGGGCAGCAATTATAACCAAATAAAGGAGGGATAAAGGGTGCTACCTCTGACAAGCTTAAAGAGCAGTATTTATAAAGTATCTAATGACTGTTACATTACAAAGTATCAGATGGTTGAACTGACCTTTGTAGTGTGCATACATGCAATGCTTTAGAAATTTACATTTAGAGGAGAGATGCATGTTAAAATCCTATACTTTGACCCACTTTTCTTTCCCTCTGCCCTTGGGGGGAAAGTGAGCTATTTCAGGCAGGAGAAGATGCTTCCACAAGACAAGAGCAAGAAGGCTGGGAGGAGGTGGGCTGAGAAAACAGCTGAATTGGCAGTTCTAGATAGACTAGCAGTTTTTTGGAGAGAACAAAGCAGCTGCAAGGTGATTCCATGATGTATAAGTAAAGGAGGCTGACAGGTTTAAGCTGAGAGCAGCCAGTAGCATGCCTGCTGTTAGAACAGGCACCAAGCCATCCTAGGACTAGGGGAATCTGGGGCACATTTCTCACAGAAACAGGCTTGGCACCTGAGTAAAAAATAAAAACCCAAATCCAACTTTCAGAGATCAGTTCTAAAAGGGCTGGAAGGAACTGTTTATACAACTCCAAAGTGCAAAGCTTGAAGAAGGAGGGCGGATGCTGGATTATTTCCTTTATCCTAATGCTTTTGAGACAAAAACATTGGCAGGGTTGTAGGAGAGGATCTTGGTTGAGGAATCAAATATTTATATGTTGTTTATTCGCCAAGAGAACATGAATGCTTTTTCATTTTTTAAAAAAATGATGTGCAGCTGCTAACGCTGCATTTTTTTCATCCTCTCATGAGAGGACGGGATTCAAATGTTGGCTCTACAAATGCCTTTCCATTGACTAAAGACTTCCACTGACCATATATTGGGGATTTACAATGCACACTTAATTTGCTGTTCATTAGGTAGTAAGCAACTTTGAATCCAATGGGGCTTATGACCAAGACAATATGTTTAGCAAATACATCTTAAAACTCATTTTGGTCAATCCTGGGCTGGAGCCCAAATAATTGAATATCGCGTTTTAACATTAACACATTCATTCTGTTCATATTCCTGAACAGTCTAGAGGTGTAAACAACAAACAAACATACTTCATAAGATGTTTAGCTTAACTGACAATAAAACACATTTCAGACTCAGGGCCTCGGCAGACGGCTAATAGAGCCGTCCTGGAGGCAGGGAAGAGGAGGGGCAGCCACACGCTCGGCGCCCCTTCCTCCTCCCAAGGTTGCCCTCGGAGCCGGCGGCCCTCCGCACAGCTGGCGCTCCGAGAGCAACCTCCTGCCGCAGCGTCCAGACACGCTGCGGCGGAAGAGTCAGCGAAAGTGTGCCGCAAGCTTTTGCGGCGCACTTTCGCTGACTTGTGAAAGGAGCGCTATTTTAGCGCTCCTTTCAGGGATGACGAAGGTGCGCTGCAGGATCGAGGTGTGGGGATGCCTCGGTCCCGTGGCGCACCTTCCCACGGCGGCCCCGTGCCACCAGTCTGCTTAGGCCCTCAATCTGAGAGCTCAAGAAATTTCACTATTTTTTCAAGGAAAAACCATGACCATGGATTTGAAACTAGTCCTTTTCATTTTCACTATGCTGGTCAGAATCCCTTCAATATGCTTGCCCTGTCCCAGTTCTACATCACACTAGTAACAGACAGAGAGAGAGAGAGAGAACACAGAAATTTATGCATATTTTGGCATGTATTTTCCCCAATGACTGAAGCATATTTATGCACTTTCCCCCCCAAATGTTTGCATTTTTAGTTGTTAACATTTTTCAGGACATATATCAGTTTGTACACATTTTCTTCACTGAGACATAATACAAGCCTCAGAAATATATGTTTTTCAAGGAAATAAGTATTTCATCTCATTTCTACTGTCTCAAAATGAAAAATGGGTATTTTTCATAGGAAAATGTAAATCCTTTCATCAAAATAAGAATTGAATGCAATTATCTCTGATCCCTACCATTCATGCCAATAGCCATTGCTATGGGCCTTTGCAGACTGCCAGAATAGTGCAAATTGAGTCCATTTTAAGGGTTAGGCTTAGGGTTAGGGAATCATGGGAACTGTATTTTATTGTGGCACCAGAGCTCTCTGACAGAAGGCTCAATGTCTCAGAAAAAAAAAAAATTCCCATGACTCCCTAGCACTAACCCTAGCCCTTAAAGTGGACTCAATTTGCACTATTTCTGGCAGCCTGCAAAGGCGTTAAATCTGCCTTCTTTCACAGTTTCCTTTCTTTGGTGATGCATCCATTCAAGGGTGAAATATATTATAAGCAGCAGGTGGAGTATGTTTGTCTCTGTGGTCCACTGATAACCTCCCTCCCCTGCAAAAAATACAAAGACAAATGCCAGATCACAGTTGAGGAGTATCTAGTGCATCCTTCTCTTCAAACAAGGCCATCGAGATGCTTTATAGGAAGCTCACAAGTGGGGCATAAACCACCCCACCCACGTTCCCCAAAAACTGATAAGCAGAGACATATTTACTCTGGTACTGTAGAGAATACACACCCATCTATTACTAGTGGCAGCTAAATGTGGACTTCTTCTCCATGAATCCCTTTTTAAAATTATCCAGAATGGTCACCAACACTGCCTTCTGTGTATTGAAAAAAGAACTATTTTGTTTCCTCTGTCCAGATCTTTCCACAATTCTCCCACCCTTCAGGGTCAACATAGTATTTAACTTGATGAAGTCAACATGATTATCAGGTGTACAAATAGCTGCTAACTTCAAGGTTTTTAATGCTGTTATTTAAAACAGAAGTGATGAAAACCAACTGATGTTTCTCCTTGTGCTAGTACCATATAGATTTCCATAATTCATTCTCCTCCTATGCTCTGCATTTAACATCTTGTTAACAGAAATTCTTGTACAACACTAGGATTCCTTGTAAAATATAGCTATTCCATTAGATAAATTTGTGATATGCCTGCAGCCTGCATTTCCAATGAGATCAAATGGAGTGTGGAAACAAAGATGCTGTGCAGACTTTTGATAACAAAATTTAAGAGGAACTTGAAATGCTAGAGCCTTCCTCTTCTTCCTCTTGGCATTCAGTACATTATTGCCATGTACTGGGATTTGCTTGGATGCTAGTTTGGCATTTCAGTCAGTAGTGACTGCTTAGTAAAAGCACAATCTTGGATTTATGACAGGGGAAAGAAATTGAAGGCATGCTGATACCACTATGAAAAGACTATTCTGTCCCCACAAGGTACAAGAAGAACAATAACAAAAGAAAGAGGAAGTGTTTTGATTTCATCTAAAAATATTCTCCCATGCTTTTGCATTTGATCCTGGGGTTAGATAAATTCAAGATCACACCTCAGCATCAATCAGAGACCTGTCTTTGTACTTTGCTTTCTTAAAGGCCTGATTGAATATAGCAAAAAATGTATTCTTTAACTTGGTTAGCCAATTAGTAAAAATAATATTCTTCATACCCTGTCTTGAAACCAAACAAAAGGGGAGAAAATAAAGAGGGGCTAAACTATTTCTTCAGGTGGTAAAGGAGAGTAATTAATACAAATGAATTTCTAACAGAATTCTACAAACCTTACTGAAGGGTGAGAAGTGAACATGCCCACATATCACAAGATGTTTTTGAGAAGTTTTAACTCATATTGTTTGGGCTGGCTGTTATATGAAAAACTTTAAGGAAGTGCCTTTCAATATAGAAAGATGTTCAGCTCCATTGTTATTCCTTATCAAAATATTTTTGTGAAATGTGTTGGGAAATTCATTTGTATTAATATATTCTTCTTCAGCTCCTAACATGAGATTAATTTTGCTTTGTGTCTATTATTATTGCTTTAGAGGCAACAACACTTTATCTTTATCTGTTCCACACCCCTTTAAAAGTAAAATCATATCCTGACCATACTCATCCCACCATCACAACTGTTGTTAACTACACTTGAGTCAATCCCAACTCATGGCGTCCCTGTCCATGAGACATCTCAAAGACTCCCAATCTTTCATTGCTCTGCTTAGGTCCTGTAAATTGATGCCCGTGACCTCCTTAATAGAGTCCATCCACTAAGTATGTGATCTTCCTCTATTTCTACATCCCTATATCCTTCCCAGCATTATTATATTTTCCAGTGAGTTGTGTCTTCTCATGATGTGGCCAAAATACGACAGCCTCAACTTAATCATCAAGCTGAACAGATACAGTGAAAGGATGCAGCCTTGCCCGAACCCTTTCTCCATGTGCTGTTCTGACAGTAGCCTCTTGTTCTAAGTATAACTTCCTCATTAAGACTATCTGATGTGGTGGCACTCCCATATCTTTAAGGGTTTTCCACAGTCTTTCATGATCTACGGAGTGAAAGGTTCCCTAATATGGTCAAGAAGTCAATTTCCATGACTTCTCTTCATATCGCACAACAGCCCAGATCAACTGATGTTTTCAGTATTTCCTTTGATGGTTCAGGATTTTAAATAGTTAAGTAAACGCAGAGTTATGCATTTATTAAACAACAAAGAATGCCACCCTGAACATGTACTTTACCTACTTGCAAAGACTTGCAAGCTAATAAGGCTGCCACCCACGTTCTTCATACATGGACTGCCTTACGCCTTCATTCCTGCTAGTGAGGGAAAGGCAAAAATTACCTCAGGGTGACTTTTCCACTTCAGATATAATGGTGTGAATTGATGCAGGGATGTTCAAATTTAAGTTGGCACCTTATTCCCATGCTGTTTTTGCAAACGTTTTCTGAACACTGGGACTGAATTTTCAGAGATTAAATGTTCAACACTAAAACATATAATTTCCTTTAAGAGAAAGAGCATTCTAATTGTTGCTGATATTTTTTGAGGTATAGTAGCAATTGTAAATATATAATTTAGATACTGAAGAATCACTATTAAGGTTAAACAATACTCATTGCATATAAGTATCCACCCAATTTCTCTTTTTCTGAATAGTTTTCTTCACAGCATCCTAACAATGACAAAACACAATGCTCTTCACTGTTTCTGAGAATAATCAATCTTGTATGTATTGTACTTAAGGGTTCTAAGATGAGAAATTACCTAGTTAAGTGTCTCTTGTGCAGGAGCACAAAGGGCACCCTTGATGGTGGTCTGTCAGCACGTTTTGTTCTATAATCACTGACCAAGTTCTGGGCATTATTCCAGCTTTGCCAATAGGTCTCAGAAGAGTGGCTCTACTTTGCATATTTTGTCCTCAGAGTTAAAAAAAGGAAATATACTAATTCACACAAAGATTACTAATGGGATGTTAAACTTTGTGGATCAGATGCACCACAGGAAGTTAGGGCCTAAGCAGACGGTGCAAAGCACTGTCTTCGAGGCCAGGAAGGGGAGGGGCAGCCTCATGCTGGGCGCCCCAACCCCTTCCCCAAAACGTTATCGGAGCAGCCAGCCCTCCGCACGGCCGGTGCTCCAACAACGCACTTCTGCTGCAGCGTCTGCACACGCTGCAGCGGAAGAGGCACCGAAGGTGCGCTGGACGCCTTTTGAGGCGCACCTTCAGCGTCTTGTGGAAGGAGTGCTATTTTAGCGCTCCTTCCTGAAGCAAGGATGCCGCGCTGCGGGGCCAAGGAATGCGGATCCGCAGCTTCCTGGGGCGGCCCCGTGCCGCCCGTCTGCCTCCCCCCTCAGTTATAGGAGTTCTCTACCTATGAAATTTTTTGGGAAGCTGATGAGCACATTTTCAAGAAAGTCAAGAAAGAAAGTGCAAAAGTATATCTACAGGTGAATATTTTAAAAAGAAAAGAAAAATAATGACCACAGATGATTTACATAACTTTAAAGTAGTGGATGAAGAGACTGAAACAGTTAAAGGTTTTCCATACCTTGGCTCAGTCATTAATTAGAACTGAGATTGTAGTCAAGAAATCACAAGATGACTATGGCTGCATCCCCACTGCAGAAATAATCCAGTTTGACACCACTTTAACTGCCATAGTTCAACACTAAATGTTTCACAAATCTACAATTTTCAGAATTTTGTAGACTGAGCCATGGCAGTTAAAGTGATGTTAAACAGGATTATTTCTGCAATGTGGATAGAGCCTAGTATTTAGAAGGCCAGCTATGAAGTAACTTGACATTATATATAATTGAATCCCAAAGTTTGAATTGTCCATGCCATTGTATTTCCCATTTCTACATCTGGCTGTGAAAGCTGGACAATGAAGAAAGTTGCTACGAAGAAAATCAACTCATTTGAAAAGTGATGCTGGAGAAGAGATCTACGGATATTGTAGACTGCTAAAAAGACACATAAAGTGATCCTAGAGCAAATCAAGCCTGATTTTTTCCCTGGAAGCCAAAACAGAAGGGCAGTAAGTTCTGGCTTCCTGGTGGCATGGGGGCATGGGGTTCAGATGGTGCATGCCTCTGTGCCACTGGGAAACTGCACAGCTGACCACATATGCACTGGCATCATTGCATTCCATAGTGCAGCATTTACAGACACTGCACTGTAAGAACACCAAAAAGCTGCAGCAGGGGCAGCAAAGCTGGCTCAAAAAGGAGCAGCAATTTGCTGCTTCTTTTTTGCACCAGCCAAATGCTGGAGTGGGGCCATGGTGTGTGGTTGCTGCAGTGCCCACCTGGCTCTTTCAGAGGCAGCATCACGCTGTCCCTTTGGGGAGGTCTGTTTCACCTCTGAAACTGTTGTACTTTGAACAGACCATAAAAAGACATGACCCAATAGAAAATACAATAATGCTTGGTAAGGTAGAAGGTAATAGGCAAAGAGAATGACTGCATTCCAGATGAATAGAATCAATTAAGGAAGCCATGGCCCTGACTCTGCTAAAGCTAAGCAGGGTGGGTGATGACAAGATAACTTGGAGGTCTCTCATTCATAAATCAACATTGACTTAATAACAGTTAACAACTAATAACATGAGAGTTCTTTGCACCTTAGTGAGATGGAGATGGATACCCACTTGGGAGTTAGTGATGTTAGCAAGGGATGTCAAATATATTTCTATTCTGCTTTTTAGTGTCAGTTATAAAAAGATACTGAAAACAGCCATGGCCATGAGAAAACAAAAGCTGATAAAAGTATCAAAATAAAGATTGGTCACTATAAATTGAGGTTGTAATGCCATTGGGTTATTTTGACAGCATAACACTTGGTTATGCTAAGAGCTGTACCTATTGTATTCTTGGATAAGAAGCCATCCAATACCCCCGTATACAGGGAGTTCCCCTTTGTTCAACAGCAAAATGGGCTAGCTCTTCATGTGGTTCAGTTCCATCCACTGTCATGATTTGAAATAAAAATAGTAAAGGCCTTGAATGGCCAATGGAAAATTATTGAATGTTTACATAATATCCTGATAGCAATGGAGACAATCTCTAGTCTTTAGGCAAAAGAAATGATAGTAAAGATCTTGGTGGATATGCACAAGACATGCATATTTTATTCTTAGCAGGAGGCAAAAGAAGGGCTAAGTTTGCTTACTCCTTTTCTGTGGTAGGGATATGAAATTCAATAAGATCAAGGTGATTTCTAAATGGAGACTCAGACACAGCTTTATGGTGAATGGTCAATCTAAGTCAGGGACCGGCAACCTACGGCCCAGGGGCCGGTTAAGGCCCCGGTCCCTGGACTTAGCGGCCCAGGCCGAAGGTTGCCGTCGCTGCTGCTGTTGCTGCGCACCGCCGCAGCGGCACGTTTTTGCTGCTCTGCGGCCGCGCTCGCTGTGCCCACCATTTTGGAAATCAAAATGGTGGTTGCGACGTGTTTGCGCACCGCCATTCCCCCCCCCCCCTCGGCCCAGTTGAGACCTGGGCTATGGGAGACCGGCCCAGGTCTTAAAAAGGTTGCCTTCCCCTGGTCTAAGTCCTGACTTGCTGTTCAAAATCAGAAGCACCAGACCAACATTTTGGCTCTCCAAGAGGGAATGGCAATGGAAAGCACTGAATAAGTGTGACCAAAGTGACAGGGTAATGGAAAAAATAACTCCTACTCTTTTCTTTGCACAAGGTTACATTCATCCATGTGGTGTCACACTTCTGGGGTTTTCTACATGCTGGTGGGTTTATTGCACAAGTGGAATAAATGTGGTCCTAGTTCCCAAACACTGCTGTCTTGACTCTTTACTTCTAGCTCCACCTGCCAATCTCATATTCTTCAGATAGATATGCCCAATCTGGTTTCACTCTTATCCTTTAACTATAGCATATACATACTTAAAACTTTGAGGTAAGTATTTTCTGAAATATTCACTGTTGAGAAGTACATACAGAGCTCAAACAGTTGTCCATGAAACAGCCATAAAAGGGTATGCTATGCTCTTGTAGCCTTACAACACTACATCTTAAAGTACAGTTTTCAAGGTAATGGTACTGCAAAACTTCTTCAGCCTCAGGAGGATAAAATCTGAAATCTTGAGGAGGGTAAGGGAACAGATGCAGCATTTGTGACCATTTAGAACATTCTGTAATCTAAAGAGGGAAAAATGCTACGTTCTTAAGCACAAATGAGTAGAAGTTAAACATATTACCTGTTCCTCAAAGGTCATAAGACTATAGTCCAAAACACACTGCAGAAATAATCCAGTTTGAGACCTCTTTAACTGCCCTAGCTCAATACTAGGGAATTCTGGGAACTGTAGTTTTGTGAGACATTTAGCTTTCTCTGTCAGTGAGCTTTGGTGGAACAATAAATTGCAATCCCCAGGATTCCCTAGCACTGAGTCAGGTCAGTTAAAAAGGTCGCAAACAAAATTATCTCTTCAGTATGCTTTGGACCTATATTGTCAGAGCCATGAGGTAACTGAATTTAACTTCCAGTCCCTTATTGCCCTCCTTATAGAGCTGCACTGAATAATGGATGATAGATGATGACTTTCATATAATTTGGGGAAACAACCAAGAAAAAAGTCAAGCCCTATCTTATAAATCCTATCTGTATAAGTCCATGACTGGCACAGTGTTCCAGGAGTGGGACATGGGCACAGCAAGGACAGTCATGGACGCACTGGAAACATGTTCTTCCATTCTTCTAGAGACCTGTTATATTGGGCACTCAGCTTATGCTAGCCTTAGCTTAGCAGAGACCCCACTTCATTGAAATTAATGAGGGGAAACAAAAGTTAGGGTGTAAACAGCTGGAAAGAAGGAACATTAACTCCCTCCCACACTAACTAACCCTATATATGATTACTCCCTAAAAGGTTGTAATCCTATGGATCAGACATGGACACACTCTGAATCCTCAAAGGACCACAGAATATTATTCCAGCCACTATTTTGGGTAGAAGTGACAATATGCTACTTCTAGTCACCTAATGGTTTGTTTTCAATTTTTCACTGTGTAGAGATGTCCCCCCCCCCACCCAGCTCCTAACATGAGATTAATTTTGCTTTGTGTCTGTTAGGAGCATCTTGTGGGTTGGTGGTCATCACAAGGGAACCATGTGTCCTGCACACCACCCAATTTCCACCTCTGCAATGGACCTCAGGCTTTGTGTCTGAATCTGGACTTCCTGGATTCCTATCTGACCACTATGGCAAGAAGCCATGCACTCTTCTGTAACATTTTCTTTTCCCCCAAGCTTTATATGTTTCTCCCCATTCAAACACCTCCCAAATCTTCCCACATTTTTGTTTCATTTGGCTCCACTCAACACAGTCCCTAAGAACTTCTGTAAAATTGAATCTGATCTGAAAGTGACACCCTTGCAATACACACTTACCTGGGATTAAGATTTACAATTTACTGAGCAGACATCCATTGTAAAGCACTCACATTCCAGCATGTTGACAGCATCTTAACATGCCATCATAAGATGTACTATCAGATGTTTGAGTGTGCTGCTCTTACAGCTTAGAATGATGAATGAATTTTCATCTGACTTCAGAATTGCTTAAGGGGGGGTCAAATACACTTATATAAAGGAGGGGTTCAACAACTTTTTTTGCCAGTATGGAAGCCCTATCAGAATGAAAGACATATAAAAAACCGGAAGGAGAATGTTAATTCTTGGTCTTTTTTTGCTTTTGAGTACAGGGATCTAGAAGACCAGTCTGCCAATTTCAGCTATGAATTTTCAAACAAATCAATAAAAAATTGAAAATTGCATTTTAAAACATACTAAATACTTGTATTAATATACAGTTCATCACAAAATACATCTTTGGAATTTTTTATTTTATTTTATTTTCTCATGAATTGTACTGGAACATTCAAGAAGGGATAAAAATTTGTGGATAAATAGGTTCTGACCTGTGTGAGCCCAGAAGGAGGTATCAACTAAGTTCATAGTGGAATTCACAAAGATAAAATTCTTCAATGGTACTTAGTAAAGAAGATATGGAGAAGAGACTTAACTGCTTGGAATGGAAAAGAGTGTACTTGCAAAGGAATTAAGCTTTTCATAAACTTGGCAGGACTGCAGCTGATCCCTTCACTGTGTCAATTCATTTCCAGCTATTCCTAAAAATAATTCCTAACAATGACCTGAACAAAGATATTTCCAGAACTTATGGAACAATATTTGGCTAGGGTCTTTGCAGACTGCCAGATATAATGCAGCTTGAGGCCACTTTAACTGTCCTGGTTCAGTGCTAGGGAATTATGGGAATTGCATTTTTTCCTGAGACATTGAGCCTTCTCTGTCAGAGAGCTCTGGTGCCACAATAAAATACAGTTCCCATGATTCCCTAGCAATGAACCAGGGCAGTTAAAGTGGCCTCAAGCTGCATTATTTCTGGCAGTCTGCAAAGGCCCTAAGTTACAGATGGAATAATGCTAATGAATAGCCAAAAGATTGTATCACATTGTTTTACAGGAAAATTCTGACTAGGAAAATTCTATATCATCTGTATAGTAACTTGATGACAACTTTGTTGGTTTTGGGGAAAATTCCCATTGGAACTCACAGGACAGGAGGTGGGGGAGTGGGGCAAGGGTGTGGATTGGCTTCAGGTTGCTTAAATCAATTCCAGTGTCCTAGGTGCGAAGGAGAGGCTTTAAAAATCTGGTTGAGGCATTGTGGTGCCAAGGTAGGAGTAATGGGCTGGCAGTGTTGGCATGAAAGCTGGCGGAGAGGAGTTGGGGGAGTTGAGTAAGGAGATGGATCAGCTGCTGGCTGTTTACATTGTTTTCAGTGTCCTAGATGTATGGGCCAGGTTGGTAGAAAAAGGTTCTGTAGAATTCCATTTTTTTAACAATATTTGTGGGGGGGTTTCACTTTTGTGGGGATCCTGTACCCCTAACCTTGACAAATGTGGAGAGCAGATTGTATCTGCAAATTAAAGACAGTGTTCTGAGATGATGATGATGATCTGCTTTAAATATAAATTACCATTCAGCTGATTTGGTTACATTCAGAGTTGGGAATATGTAATTTTTATTTTATTTTACAAAGTACTACATATGCAAAATAAGCACAATTATATTTTCAAACATAACAAGTGCTTATACAAGGAACTCCAACAGTGAAGTTTAATAAAATTAAGGAGATAGCAATAGTACAACACACAGCTCTTAATTCACAGTTTCTTTTTTAGGCACCAGCAGACAACTTGCATTGTCTTGCTGCTGTTTTAGCTACATGTTTTGTTGCTTGTTAAGCATTTTTCTGCTTTTGCACAGCAAGCTACATGCTTTTTTGTCTACTCTCATAAATTACCAGCCATGAGAGCTTCATTTCTCAGGGAACAAAAGAATAGGCTTACTGTACCCTTTCGTAACAGAGTATGGCACGTACTTCATTAAAGACGAGAGCCACTATTCCACAAGTCATGGTTTACAACAGTAAAAGAAAGCTACTATTTAAATAATGGTGTTGCCATATGTGAACAAAAATATTGCTTTTCTTGTTCAAAATAAACTTTTCCTTGGCATTTGTGTGACAAACTATTTATAACATAAAGGGTCCTCTATTTATATATGTTAACCCTCTAGACTAAACATAAGAGTTGTGCAGGCCATCAGATGCGGTTGAACTGCATCTCTCATTATTGGCAGTACCGGCTAGGGCTGCTGGTGATTGAAGTCTACCTACCTCTGGAGAGCTAAATAATTCCCACCCACCTCCTCCTGTAAGTAAAAGAAAAGGAAAAAAAAGGAAAAAAAAGACAGAGAGTGTGTGTGTGTGAGAGAGAGAGATTATGGGGGACTTCATCTTGTAATGAGTTGCAGGCCCTGTCTGCATGGGACAGAATACTTCAGAGGCAACACAGAGTATTCTGGCCCCAGAGCAGCCTCAAAATCCCCCCACTACCTGGTACTCCCATTGAAACACTGGGCATTTGTATGCCTGACCCACTGTACTGACCAGTGCAGCAGCTACTGCCACTGCACATTACTCCTTAAGTCAGAATGAGGTGGCCAGCATCACTCACATGATTCTGACCTCAGAGCAAATGACACGCAGCAGTGGTGTCCGAACCAGCATTGCAACTGAGAAGATGCAGAGCAAAAGATGATTTTTAACTTTCATTATAAGGGCAGTATATCTCAGGTTTGGTGCTGAATGAGCTGGACTTTGTCTGTATTGTTTGCACCAGAGACAGGGTTTGAGCTGTACATCATCCAGACTCCCTGCTGAGAGATGGAGGATGACATTTTATTCATCCTGCATAGAAAGGGTCTCAAAGATGCAAAACAGATAGTTTTATAGAGGAATAATTGGGAACCCACTGAATCTTTTCCCCATCTCTATACAAGAATACCCACAGTATTGTTTGCTCCCACAGGTTCCTTATAAGCAATCTAAAAGGTACGGGAAGGGGAAAAATCTCTTGAAATCACCCCATATTTTCTAAAATATTTAAGATGTTAAAACAGCAGCTCATGTACTGTTTACCCCTTCTATGGGTATGTCTACACTGGCCAAATAAGATAATCTCACATAGTTGTTACAATGAGCTGTCCAAATGATGTACAGAACAATGAGGGCCAAATCTAGACCTTCCTACTGTCTCAGGGCTTTAATCCAGAGGGGAAGAAAGTGGGGATTTCTCCTGGTTTGGAGTAGAAAATCTGGATATTCGGTTATGTGTGTGCATTGTACCCCACAGCAATGTTGGTGTGAGGATGGGGGAAGGAGTTCAGAAATATGTACATTCACATGTATGGGTGAGGAGGGTAGAGTAAAAATCCTGCCGTGATCACAGTTGTGTGGGTGAACATATTGTGATTTATCAGATTGCAGTGAGTTCAACAGGGAAAACTGTACAGACAGTTCTCTCAAACTACCTCAGTGTGTGTGAGAATAATGAAGACAAGCATGCACTTGCTGCAGATCATGATAATCCAGAGGTAAGCTTGGTTTTGCTGTCAGTGTGCACACACTGTATTTCACTTATGAGGCACAGAAGTTAACCTGTAACTACTTTACACCCTGAGGGGACACAGTGATGCCTTGCTTTCTTACCTGAAAGGTGAAACTATAATGGGAAATAATATTTTTTATTATTTTTTTTTAAAAATGAAGCATTAAACAAGTAAATAGACAGTAGTTCTTGCATGGGTGTTCTAGGCAATGAGACAGTATATAACTGAATGCTAATGCCGGGGATTAATGTCAGGAGAAGATAGATCATCTTGATGTCTTTTCAGTCACATCTGATTGTACACAATTGGAAACAGAACACTAGATGAAATAATCAAGTGAAATGATAAAAGATCACCAAACTACAATTTAAAAACTAAGTGTAACAAAGTAGGAAAATGGCTTTCAAACAAACTAAGAAAAGGAAAAGAGAAAAATGAATAATTAGGATTAGAAAAGATAGGAAATACATACACAACATAAAAAAAATTAAAGTGTTTTACAATTATTATTTAAAAAACTGTATGAAGAACATTCAATAGATGAAACTAAACTTAATGAATATTTGAACCAGGAAGAAATATGAAAGGTAGATAATATGCAAAAACAAAATTTGAATAAGGAAATCACAAAAGAAGAAATTATTGAAGCTATATTACAATGCAAGGAGGGGAAATCCTCAGGTCCAGATAGATTACCATCAATTTATTACAAAACATTCAAAGAAGAATTGGGCATTCCCTTACAAGTAACAATAGAGGAAATTAATGAAGAAGGATTACCTGAGACATGGGAAGAGGCAAATATATTTGTAATTCCCAAAGAAAATAAAAAATCTAGAAGATCCTGCTAATTATCAGCTAATATCCTTATTAAATGCAGATTATAAGGTTTGTTCATTAATTTTGGAAAAAAGATTAAAGAATTGTTTAAAAATACTAATAGACGAAGATCAAAGATTTTTTTCACCAGGTAAGCAGATAAGAGACAATTTAAGATACATTATAGACACTATTGAATATTACGAAAGGGCATAATGACAACAATTTTGGACCATTCTTTTTTTATTTGGAGAAAGTCTTAATTGGACAACACTAGGGGAAATTATAAAAAAAAATTGAATCAGGAGAAAATTTTTCAAAATGGGTAAAAGAAATATGTAAAAACCAAAAAACACAAGTAATCATTAATGGGGATAAAACTGAAGTGGTATCAATATGGAGAGGAACACAGCAAGGCTGTCCTTTGTTGCGATTGCTCTTCTTAGTGAATGGTGACAGAATTGTTAATTAGACAAATTAAAAAGGATGACAGTTTACAAGGAATAAGAATTAAGAAATATAAATATAAGATTAAAGCATTCACTGACAATTTGGTGGTGAACCTAGAAAATCCAATAGAAGGAGCAGAAATACTAATGTACATAATGGAGAAATTTGGGGAAAAGAGGGGTACAAAATGAATATAAATAAATCAGAAATTATTACAAAAATGTAGATGTGAGTGATGAAAAAGAATTGCAAAGAATAACAGGAATAGAAATTAAGAAAAAGATAAGATATTTAGAAATATTATTAACAAAAAAAAAAAACAAATTAACTATTTAAAATAATTATGGGAAATTGTGGAAAGATATTTAAAAAGATTTACTAGATAGGGGGAAATTGAATCTATCACTTCTGGTGAGAATATTGGCAATAAAATTGGCAATATTACCAAAAATACCATTTTTGTTTCAAGTAATACCTATTATAAATACAGAAAACCCTTTGAAGGATGGCATAAAGATATTACAAAATTTATATGGCAGAGAAAGAAGCTCAGAGTGAGATTAAAAATATTGCAGGATGACTGAGTGAGAAGAAGTCTAGCCTTACCAAACTTTAAATTATATTCAGAAGCATGTTGTCTTGATTAGATTTAAAAAAAATGGATGATTTGGAAGATGCAAGATTATTAGAACTTGAAAGTGAAGGATTAAAGTTTGGACTACATGCTTATTTGGCTTACAATAAGGAAAAAAAACAAATAAAATATTCATTTTTCTTTGTATAAGAAGACTGCTTTTGAAAGTCTGAAAAATGTACAAAAATAGGATAATGAATAAAATACCCACATGATTATCTCCTCACAAAGCTTTCTATATGGAAGAGATGTACAAAGAAGAAAGGTGGTGTAGGTATAGAGACATTGCAGAATAGTAAGGAGGAAAAATAACAATATGTAAACAGGAGACTTTACAAGAGAAGGGATGCATAGGATGGTGACAATATAGGAAATGGCACATTTTATCCTTGTTGGTGGGTGTTATGTGGTGAGCACTCCTGCCACCATTCACCTTTAGCACTGACTTTTTGGATGGCAGTCCTATGGGAACGCGTTATCCCACCCCTGCCTCCAATTTATGTGTAAAGGACCCACATTATTCTTTGTATGATGTCCCACACCAAACTTTAAACTGTTAATAGTGTGGTTTGTTTTAGAAACATATACCAAGTGTTGTTTAAATAAGAACAAGAGTTTATTTTAAAACAGTATGGAATAACTGTAACTTGTATCAAAGCTTGTTACTGTAGGCTCGCTTGGTTACACATAACAACGTTTGTTTCCACTTCACTTTTAATACTTCAGCCACACTGGCTAACAATATATCTCAGAAGAGAACACTACAGCAACTTCATTCTTTAGAGTTCTGTGTGTGTTTCGAGTCCCTCCCGTCTAGACCCTAACAAAAATTACAGTTCCCTCAGGAACTCCACAAAACACAGCCTTCTCTCTGGCTTCACTCCTTGACAACTCTCTTCAACTGTCTCATTCCCAACTCTCCACTCCAACTGTCAACTTGGAATTTTCAAGTGCTCCCAGCTTGAATTCTATTGGTTAGTCCTCACCTGCCTCCTGATTGGCCAGCTGGACATTCTATTCACCACAGTGGGAGTGCAAATTAGCTAAAGATTATTGGGGAATGATAAATTCAACAATTAGTGAAATAATAGGAGGAAAAGTGGAAATGAATCCTAATTTTTTTTTTTTTTTATTAGGAATAACGGATGAACAAATTGAGAAAAATACAGGAAAATTTTGTTTTATTTATTGGCTGTGAGAAAGATTGCCATAGAAAAGAAAGCCATTCCAACAAAAGAAGACTGATTATGGAAATTATTTGAGGTTATAGAATCAGATAAATTAATACAGCCATTGAAAGATAAAACTTTGAAAAAATTTAACAAAGAATGGGAATTGGTAATTAAATTTATGAGAAAGCAATGGGAAGAGAAAGCAGTTATAAGTTTGAGGTAACAATGTGAAAATGTATATATATAGTGAGAAAAAAGGATCCAGATAGTAAAAAGGAAAGTTAGTAAGAGAAAGGCAGATACACAATAGCAATAAAGTCACAGAGATAGAAAATTTAGAAGGTCATAATCTAAGGAACAAATAAAGAAGTTGATGATGAGGAAGTTAAATGAAGTGGTGAATATGTGGGTAAATGTAACTTTTGCTTTTTAAAGATGGAAGATTTGTCATTTTGTTTTGTCATATTGTGGGGTTTTTTTCTTTTTGATTTTTGTGAGTTCGATGTTTTATGGTTTTTTTGTATGTTGGTCAGTTTGTCAGTTTGTTTTTTATACAATAAAAAAAGATAGGTAGAGAAAGAAAATCATAGGTAAAAAAGATAGAGGTATCGAAGACAAAGTATGTGGCAGAAAGTACGAGTAGGTAGGTTAGGTTAGGATAAGATGATAAAGTAAAAAAGAGAGGCTGTAAGAGGAGAGAGAGTAGAAAGAAGGAGGTAATGAGAAAGAAGGGGGAAAGAGGAGATAGAGAAAGGATTAGAAAGATCAGAGAAGGGACATTAAGTAGAGAGTATACAAGGAAGAAGGTATAAAGATGATAAGCAAAGCAAGAGAAATTAGGGTAAAGATGATATATGTTTATATGTTTTTTTGTATGTGGTTTTTCTTGTTTTCTTGGTTTTTTTCTTGTTCACTAGTTCACTAGTTCACTAGTTCACTATTTTGTTACTTTGTGTACAGAATGTGTGAAATAGAATATTTGATGTTGCATGGTAAAGGAAAATTAATAAAAACTACTATAACATAAAAACTAAGAATGATGTCTCAATTCATTCCTCACAGTAGTTAATTTGAACTTAAAGTTCAGGTGGGGAGGATTGTCCAGACCAGCACAGAAACTCCTATTTATTATACTAACACAGGCATTTAGTTCCTTCCTTTTACCAGAAAGATCAAATTTGTAGAACACCCAAATTATTCAAGACTCAGGACAGAAACGACACACAGAAACTTCACTTCCAAAAAAGGTTGTTCTCCCTCTTTTTCTATCTTCCCACAGTCCCTTGTGTCCCTAGAATCGATACTGTACCTTCCCTCTACCAGGTGCAATGTTGCAATAAAGAACATGCTTGAAAACTTCTCCAAAAGCCAAGAAACACCAGGCTCAAAGGAGCATAGCCCAAAATATAGCAGTATTTATGAACAGTTACTATTTTTGCACAGCTTCTGGAGAAGTAAGAAGCTAGCCATAAGAGTTCATCAGTAATGCCATCAGTAAGTGACAGCTTAGTCTTGAGCTAACTGTAATGCCATACCCACCAACATTTAATAGATGGAAACGGGGATGCATGTAGCCAAGGAAAACTCAGAGGGGTCAAAATGGCAAAAATGATTAATAAGGAAGAAAACACAAGTTATGAGAGGATGCAGCAGTTTGCTTTTGCCTGAGCTTAGTGGAAAGCTCTATACTCTCCTCTGCTCATAGGTGAGTGGAGTGTAAACTACTCTTGCATTTTGAGTTCCATTTGCAGCAACTGAAGTGAGCTCAAGAAAATGGGGGAAATTGGAAGAAGGAGAGAGAAACTGGGACATTTTGAGAGCAGCTGAAGATGTAGGGGGCAGAGGATTAACTGGGACTGTTCCTGCCAAATCAAGACAACAGGAGGGTATGTAATAGGGCACTCAAACAACTCAGTCCTGTCTCAGCTTTTTAAAGTATATATCATCTAATCTTATTTGTAGTCAGAGACAATTCAGAAATCAGAAGAAAATTACCATCATGATTGCAAAATATATCCTAAGACAACCTTCAGCTATTTCTCGAGTTCAGCTCTGAAAGCAATGTGGTTTTTTTGTTTCAGTGACTATTCTAGGAAGAATCCTCATAAATTTAATTTGTACTTAGTGTTTGTTTTCCTGAGTTAACACTGAGCCTCCATGGGACAGGTGGATCATAAGCAAGTTCCCATGAAGATTACTTATTACAACTGACAGTACATTTCATACTTCCTGCTGGCATAATTACCACAAAGTGGATGCAGAGAGAGTGTGGAATTGAATTTTATACTAGACTGCAGAGATTTTTTATATCTTTTTTTAATTGGATACATTCCAGAGATTAATAGTGGAGTATTCAATGGGTTCAGTTCACAGATATTACCGCCTATATTCAGAATTTTAAAGAGACATTCAAGAAATCAGTGTAGTAGATTGGGCAGTTGTCATTCAGTATAGGAGATCCAAGTTCAACACCATTCTCAGCTCAGCCATGAGACTCACTGGGTAGCTTTGGACAAAGTATAACTTACTTCATGGGGTAATTTTGAAAATAAATGAAAGGAACAATACAGCATTATGCATGCTGAAATGTACTGCAAAATTAATAAAAAAAATTCAATTCCTTGGAATTTAATTCAAATGTAAGAGCCTTAAAGGTGCTTGCAGTATAACCTTCAGGACAGTATCTGTAGAACTGCTGAAATGTAATACATATCTGTTCAACCTTGCATTTATCTAAGGTAATAGTTACAGGCTATAAGGGGGGGGGGCAGAAAAAGGACACAGACCACTGAAAACACTTAAGCAATTCTACTGTAAATTTTTAGGAGCAAGTCTCAGTTATTTTACTTGCACCTAGCCCTTGTAAATAATGACACATCAAATTTATTAATTATGCTTTACATCAATTTTCTGTTGCCTCTTGAATGACACCCGAGATTGGCTGCAATCAACAAAAACTACCGTGAAAGAACATAATAATGTTGCACACATACACAAATAATACATATATATATGCACACATGAATCAGAAATATATAATTGAACTGTCAGTTACCGGATTTTTAAAATAGGTTTAACTCATAGCCATAGTGAGGTGGCCCTGCTTATAGAGACACTTCCATACACAGGACAAACACCAAAGGAGAAGGCATATTCTGCAAAAAATATTTTAGAACACAGGACTTTGGTCTATTGTTTCAGACTAAGGAGTTTATCACACTCATTTTTGTTAACAATCCGGGCACTGCCTGGGTACATGCATGAATGAGGGAAAACGGATTTTATCGCACTCAAAACAGTTGGTATGCCTATGCCATCACTCAACCACAACCTATCCCCGAGCTGTGCCAATTTTGCAAGTATGGAAGCTTTCTGGCTGAGTAAAATCGGCCGGCTCAGTGCAGCTCAGGGATGGGTTGTAGTCAAGTGATGACATGGGGATGATTTGGCAACTGTTTTGAATGGGATAAAATCTGTTTTCCCTCATTCACACCCCCAGCCAGTGCCTGGATCATTAAGAAAATTGAGTGCAATAAACTCCTAAGTTAGGGGTTGGACTGAATTGTCCAGGGTCTTATAATGATACAAAAACAACAGGCCAAAATGGCTAGGTCTTTCCCTGAACCTCTTACCAACAATGTTAAATCAGTCAAGGGATTTTCTCATCAAATGTGAAAAAGAAGGATTAATTTTCAGACACATCATGTCTATTTAAGAAATTAATTTCGTGTTTCCAGATTAATTAGACTTTAGGAGGGAAAAGAAAGGCTTCCGCATCATCACCAATTTTGTGCCACCATCAGATTCACCTGGCATGGGAAACCATTTAGATATCAAACCTATCAGTGGACACCAAAGGAAACCAATTAATATGATTTGAAGAAAAGCATGGTCTATTCTTTTCCTGTCTTAAAAACTGAAAAGGATGCTCCCTGAGCTTGAATAGTCAAGATGCAATATTCAACTACACACACCCCCACACACCTTTCACTTCTTACCCAATAATTTTGATAAATTTAGCTCCCAATTGAATTGCTCTGAGATGTTGGTGCCATACAGACGTGTGATCAAAATACATCATTACCACCAACAACCCAATTTATATCCAAATATCCATGTGCAAGTGCCAGCATGGTGTAGTGATTTGGATGTTGGACTAGGAGAACTGATTGGTCATGGGTGACCTTGGGCAAGTCACAATCTCTTAGCATCAAAGTAAGATTATGGCAAAACCCCATCCGAACAAATTTTGCCAAGAAAATCCTGTGATAGGTTCACCTTAGGGTTGCTATTATTCAGAAATGAGTTGAAGGCACACAACAGCAATTCATGTGCAAAAGTAGAAGGGGGAAAGGAAGAGCACTATCAATAGGACAAATGGCTCAAACAATTACATAGAACTGAAAACAACAGCTGCAGATTGCCATGGTTTTACTAAGGCCCTGTTTGCAAGAGGCTATTTGAGTATACAGTGTCAATTACATAGTTGAACACTTGGACATCATCAGGTATTCAAGAGAGTTACATAATTTTATTATGTACTTTCCCCCTCAAATGCTTTGGATGCAGGAAAAAGTCATCAAACATATATGTCTCAAAAGTGTGAGTTTGCATAGGGAGACGGAGGGAGAAATGGATTGTTGAGGTAAATCCCTTCATTTGGAGCATAGTAAAAACCTAAAATAAGAGAAATAGTGAAAAACAAATCACCAGGAACAGATGATATTCCAATTGAACCACTGGAATCCACATTGACAGAGTCAACTCTAGTGCTAACCAACATATGTCAACAAGTATGGAAAATAAAATGACGGCCAACAGATTGGAAGTGATCAATACACATCCCCATCCTCAAAAAGGGAGAAATAAGAGACTGCAGCAACTATAAGGCCATAGCACTGATCTCCAACACAAGCAAATTCATGCTCAAAATTCTGCAACACAGACTCCAACCATATATGGAAAAAGAGATCCCAGAGGTCCAAGTAGGGTTCAGGAAAGAAAGAGACACTAGGGACCACACTGCAAACATACAATGGCTAATGGAGCACACCAGGGAATTGCAAAAGAAAATCAGCATGTGCTTTATAGACTATACCAAAGCTTTTGATTGCATAGATCATGAAAGGCTATGGAATGCCCTTAAAGACATGGGAGTGCCAACACACCTGATAATCCTGATGAGGAATCTGTACTCATGACAAGAGGCTACTGTCAGAATAGAACATGGAGAAACATAATGCTTCCTAATTGGCAAAGGGGTCCTTTCACCCTATCTTTTCAACTTGTATGCAGAACATATTATAAGAAAAGCAGGCTTAGACACAGAAGAAGCAGAGATAATAATAGAAGAAAGGAATATCAACAATCTAAGATATGCTGATGACACCATAGTACTAACAGAAAACCTCAGAGACCTGGAACACCTACTAAGGAAGATCAAAGAAGAAAGAGCAAAGACAGGCTTAATGCTGAACATAAAGAAAACAAAAAGAATGACCACCGAGGACCTTCACAAGTTTAAACTAGAAAAATCAAGAAATAGAAATAATAAAGGAATTCCCTTACCTGGGATCAAACATTGAAAGAAATGGGGACTGCACTCAGGGAATCAGAAGAAGATTAAGAATAGGGAAGGTGGCTATGAAAGAAATAGAAAAAATTCTAAAATGCAAAGATACACAACTGGGCACAAAAACTAAAATCATACAAACTATCGTATTCCCTAGTACCTTGTATGGATGTGAGAGTTGGACAGTTAAGAAAGATGATAGGAATAAAATCAATTCATTTGAGATGTGGTGCTGGAGAAGAGTGCTGAGGATCCCATGGACAGCCAAAAGGACAAACAAATGGGTCCTAGAGCAGATCGAACCAGAAACCTCCCTGGAAACCAAGATGACCAAACTGAGGCTGTCATACTTTGGACACATCATGAGAAGGGAGGACTCATTGGAAAAAACAATAATGCTGGGGAAGGTGGAGGGAAGTAGGAAGAGAGGAAGGCCACATGCTAGATGGATGGACTCTATTAAGGAGGTCACGGGTATGGGGGTTGCAGGATTTAAGCAGAGCAATGGAGGACAGAGGGTCTTGGGGATGTCTCATCCATAGGGTCGGCATGTGTTGAGATCAACTTGAGGGCAGTTAACAACAACAACAACAACAACAAAGCATTCCAGCTAGTCCTCAGCTATAGTAAATTTAAAAAGTCAAAAGAATGTGTCTGGAAATGGATGCAATCCTCACAGCTTTTATGTATATGGGAAATACTGGTGTTTGATTTAGCATTCACAGCAGGAGTTTTAATTATGCCAATTACCTCACAAGTACAGGTATGCTACTACTGAGCCAAGAGTTGAAAAGGCAATCTGGATCTCACATTATCTTCTAATCAACTAGAAATAAAGCCAGAAATTCAAATATTAATTCATTTTCTCTTTCTATTTCATCTGCTAAACAAGATTTACAGTTCCCCACACTTCAAATATTTGGTTGGTTAAGGTCAGTGCTTGATCCTCAGTAAGTGCCCTCATAAGCAGTGGTCTTCAGAATTACAAAGCTGCCAAAATGTGTGAGAGAACAGTATCCATTGGTGTCATGGAAGAAGTTTTTTTAAAAAAATAATCAAGTGGAATCTAATGGAGGGATATTATCACTGAAGCTGTGTGCTGTATTTGAAAGAGTCCACAGATGTATGTTGAAGGAGGCAAAAGGAGTGCACACATCTAAATAAAAATCCCACAAGAATGGGTCTCAGGATTATAGATAGCATTTTTGTCACTATAAACAGAAATTGTTGGATACATTTGAAACAATATATCTTATGCAGATATATCCATCTTGTTCATCCTGGAACTGGATCAGTAGAAAACTGTGTTCTAAAAATAGAAATGACTTACAATCTATTCAGAAGTAAGTGCCACTATCCCAACACCCTCATGAATAACACTTCATTATGCCATATTTGTGTCCACACTGAAGAGTACTGCAGGCCAAACCATATTATACATGCACCTTGTTGAGGATGGTGCAAAAACAAACAAACAAACAAACAAAAAAACCACAAAAAACCTTTGGGGTGCTGAGAGATTAAAAACAATCACTGAAACCATTGTCTAACTCACAAAAAGAAGAAGAAAGGCTCTTGATAACTGTGTGCAGTTTGAGGAGCTTGGATAATTTGTCATCCTTTCAGGATAAGGCTTAAACATTTATGGAGCTGATGGGGAATAGATAATAAATAGCCTCCATATACGTAACATACCAATTTCAGCTTTCCCCCTTATTTTATTTTTTGTTTTAAAAAGAAAGTATCTCTGAAGTGCAGCATTAGAATCCATCCTTAAGCTGCTGCTGAAAAATGAAAGCCTTGAACAAAAACCAGGCTTTTAGATAACAGAGCTTTACTTTCATCCCTAAATTCCTTGTAAGATGAGACATTTATCACACATGTTTACATCAAGGCATTGCAAGTTCTGAAAAGAAAGTCCTGCCCCAAGGTCAAAACACACTTGAAGGGAATGAAAGTTCTAAGGGGGGAAAAAAAGAACCCCATGAATTTCTATGGATTTGCATCTGAGACAATGTTGATCTCAGTTGTTTATATTATTTCAGAAGCATGTAAATGATTGTTTGCACAGGCAGATGACTGCAGGTAAAATTGTTGAAAGGATTTCAGGCTCTTTCAGGTTAGGCTACTACTTGATGAACAAGGCTTATGCCAGGACAGTGTTGTTACCTTATAGTACTGCTTTTAGCACTGATTTAAAGTTTTCCAATGACACAGTATCCAAAGTCTATGTGATCTTACCATCTAGCAAAGTAATTTCTGTCTTCTTCATTCAAGCTGGGACGAGTGTCGAGAGAGCCACAAAAAACAATTCTGTATTTTGAAATGTTATCCTCCAGGATTTCCTGTTAAGAAGCAAATTAATTTTATGAATTAATACACAGCAGAATTAAAGCACACACACACACAAATCATAATCTGAGTGAATAAAATAATAATAAAAAAATAATAAAATTTATTTGTACCCCGCCCATTGGTAATCCAATCTGGGCGGCATTTACAATTAAAAGATACAGATCATAATCTAAATACAAAAAGGCATCAACAGCATAAAAGTATATCAAGGATTGCCAATAAATCAAGGTCCTTGGTGCAAGAACTTGCTCTCTTATACTCATTGATACATACATACATGTGTGTGCACAGGTGTGGACATACACACGCACACACTCTAATGCAGGGGTCGGCAATGTTTTTTTACCTGGGGCTGGTCGCTGGTCCCCAGGTCTTCCGCCAGGCCGGCGGGGGGGAATGGTGGCACAGCGCTCACACACGCACGCACAGTCCCCGATCCCTGCTGACACCGGCGACCCCCAAATCATGCGGCGGTGCGTGGCGGCAGCGGGGGCAGGGGTCGGCGGGGGCCGGTCGGCAGGGGTCCACGGGCCGGGTGCAGCCCACGGGCCATAGGTTGCTGACCCCTGCTCTAATGTTTGGGAAATCTGAAGCAGGAATTCATGAGGTAGCTTCTATGGATGAGCTGCCATAGAAGAAGGCAAATTCTAAAATATTCTGCTGCCAGGTCTTCTAATATATTTAGAATTTCTTTCTTTTTTTTTTAGGGATTTTTTTTTTAATTTTCCTTCCCAGACAGAAATGCCATCTATTACAAAATTATAAAAGATCAGCTACAAATATATGCCTATAATAAATATTTCATTGAAATGTCTAGCACCACTATTGTGTTGGAGACAAAAAAAAGAGGCTCTCAAAATATAATTGACAGCATCAGTTGTACATATTAGGCACAAGATTGAGACAAGAGAAACTTGAAACAAAGTTTAAATATATTTCTTATTAAAGTACTGTATTACTTTATTTCAATTCTGAAGTATGAAATACTCCAAAGCCCAAAATTGCCCACATGAGTGGCTGAGTTAGTGATACCCTTGCTTTCTGCTGGTTCAGAGTATACAAGCTTTGCTTCATGCACAAAATTATTTTAAAAAATATTCTGTATAAAATCACCCTCAGGCTATGTTTATAGGGTGTATACAAAATAGAAATGAATTTAAATGTATATAAATAGACTTAGGTCCCATCTCCAAGATATCTCATTATGTATATGCAAATATTTCAAAATCTGAAAAAGAAAATCCAAAATTCAAAACACTTCTGGTCCCAAGCTTTGCAGACAAGAGAGACTCAACCGTTTTCTAAAATGTCTCAGGTCTGCCCCTCACAAAAAAAGATATCAACTTTTATCAAGAGAAAAATAACATCTCTGTTCACTGAGTTGTCTGCTCACATGAGGACTATAACATCTGTGTAACAAACTCATGTTAGTTAATCTTCTTTGAACCAGAAAAGATGTAACAGGACATAAACCTTCCATATGTTTGAAGCTGTGAAACTACACTTATCATGCAAGTGGAACATGCCAATGTGTCCATATTCCTGTAGGAATGAGTTGCTGTACTATGACAGAAAAGTGCACTGGATTGGTAGTTTAATGATGCTCCAGAGCTGACACATGGCATCATTGTCTACTATACTTGCAGGTGACAGGTGAGCTTAGGAGGTGCAGAGCAGGCTATATAACACATTCTGCCCTACTTTGCAACTTTTGCCTCACTCCCTCCTCCCAGCATCTGCTGCCTAAAACAATTGCCTCCTTGGTAGAGCTGGCCTTGTGTCAGCACAATGTGCATCACAGGATTCTCACAAGATTAAGGGCTGAAGACTGGAGTAGAAAGAGGAACAGCTTGGCAGGTTTTTAATGTATATTATGTTTAAACTGTAGGAATGTAAAGACTATAAAGAATATTTCTCATTTTTGGCAGCAGAGCCCTCCTTAGTATGAGACCAGCCTCCAAGAATGTTCTCATGGCTAGTGAAAGAATGAAACAAGGAGTGCTTTGTTTTTCATTAAAGCTGCCATACTTCATACAAGACATGTTCCTGCATGACACTATTGTGCCCCCCCCCAAAGAAACAACAACACTATTTATTTATTTATTTATTTATTTATTTATTTCTATGCTGCCTTTCTCCAAAAAAGGGACCCAAGGTGGCTCACAATATAGAAACACATTAAAACAAAATTTTTAAAGACATTTAAAATAATCTAATTAAAAGACTACAAAGTTAAAACTTAAAATGTACAAGTTAAAAACATAATCTAAAACACACACACACACACACCAATAAAACCAGGCTTGCATAATTTTAAAAAGCCTGCTTGCATAGTAATGTTTTTACCTGCCTGTGAAAGGCCAGCGGGGAGGGGCAAGTCTAGCTTCCCATGGAAGGGAGTTCCATAGGGTGACAAGCAAGTACAGAATGACTGGATGATTGATATGAAAAACTTAAGAGAATGCTGATGCATGAAAAAGACTGTTGAAGGAGACTGTAGTTTTGTGCAAGCTCACAATTAGTGCCAAACTTGTTTTCTTGCTGAAAAGGGGCAACAGATATCTCACCTTCTCACAGGCAAAGATTAAAATGGGATATCCCATTCTCACATGTGAGAATGAGAAAAGCAAGCATTTATATCTCTGTTAGCTAACTTGCAAAACTATCCATGAAAATGTAAGATAGCAATATACATAAGCAAACAAACAAATACATAAAATCCCTGGGAGGAAAACATGGAGTAACAACAATTATTATAATTTACACAGACAAATTAAATTATCTTTGAGAGGACGCGCATACCATTAAGCCTTAGGAGAGGCATTTCTATCTTCTACTAGGGAAAATCTGTACAAAAGTGGAATGGCTCAAATGATGACTGCAGAGGGAAGATCCTCTGTTGAACCTCAGAGAAGTAGATTTGATTCCAGTGCCTCCAGTTTCCCACCCCTTGGTTAAATGGTTATGGCCATCACCATTGCCTTTGGTCACGTATTTATTTATTTATTGTACACTTGATCCTCCATATCAGGGGTAGGCAACCTAAGGCCCGGGAGCTGGATGCAGCCCCCCAAGGCCTTTGGACCAGCCCCAGGCTGGTCCTGCGACCGCCGCTCCCCCTGCTGCCGCCGCCCGCCATGATGATATTGATTATTGTTGTTAATACTTGTTTTTGGGGTTTTCTTGGCAAAATCTCCACAGGGGTTTTGCCATGGCTTTTCTGGGGCTGTGAGAGTGTGCATGCATATTTTTAAAATTTTTAAAAATTTATTTATTTATTTATTTATTTTTGGTGCTTTGGCCCCCCAATTGTCTGAGGGACAGCAACCTGGCCCCCGGCTCAAAAAGGTTGCCTACCCCTGCTCCATATCCATAGATTATATACCTACAGATTCAACCATGGATTGAATATTTGTAAAAATAATAATGGAAAAAATATATTCCAAAAAGCAAACCTTGATTTTGCCATTTTATATAAGAGATACCATTTTAGTATGCCATTGCATTTGATGGGACCTCCGTATCCACAGATGTTGGTATCCATAGGTGGTTGGAACCAAATCTCGGTGGATACCAAAGGCACACTGTATTAATGCACCTTCCATTTACCTTGTGGTGCTCATATGTGGATAGTCACATCTTAAACTACCTTCACCCTCAAATTCTTAGCGAGCTGGAGAGGTTGGTCAAAATTAGGAATGAGTGAGAATTGTGCTGAGTTTGTTTAATAAGGATGGTCCCAAATTCAGAAATGTCTTCATAAATTTGATGGGGAAAACTCAAGGTTTAAGAGGGTGTAAGAAAAGAGCAAAATAGACATATTTCCCTTTACAGCAGAGTACTTTGAGGGCAAAGAGCCATTTGAAGATGAACTCCAAATTCTAAAAACTGAGGCGGAAACTACAATAAAAGAAATGGCAAAAAAAACCCAAGACTCCAGGAACAGATGATATACCAATAGAACTGCTGCAGTCCACACTGACAGAGTCAACTTTAGTGCTAATCAACATATGTCAACAGATATGGAAAACAAAACGATGGCCAACAGATTGGAAGCGATCAATATACATCCCCATCCACAAAAAAGGAGACACAAGAGACTGTGGGAACTATAGAACCATAGCACTAATCTCCCATGCAAGCAAAATTATGCTCAAAATACTGCAACGTAGGACGTTATCACACGGGGGTCTAAAGCAGTCCCATCCCTGCGCCATCCCTGCACCACCGCGGTTCCTTTTCCCTTGCGGTATAGAAAGCTGCATCATTCCGGCATCAGCAAAGTAATTCCCAAAAGAACCCGGCATTCAAAAGAACGGGGATGATGCCGGGTGATGCCGGAATGGCGCAGGGATGGCGCAGGGATAGATGGGGTTTCTCTGCGACGTCGTGTGGAAACACGGGACAAGGATCCGCGATGGTGCAGGGATGGCGCAGGGATGGGCGGGGTTTCTCTGCGACATCGTGTGGAAACACGGGACAAGGATCCGCGATGGCGCAGGGATGGCGCAGGGATGGGCGGGGTTTCTCTGCGACGTCGTGTGGAAACACGGGGGAAAAAACGCGATGGCGCAGGGATGGGACTGCTTTAGACCCCGTGTGATAAGGCCCATAGACTCCAGCCACACATGGAGAGAGAAATCTTAGAGGTCCAAGCAGGGTTCAGGAAAGGAAGAAGCACCAGGGATCACACTGCAAATATATGATGGCTAATGGAGCATAGCAAGGAGTGCCAAAAGAAAATTAGCATGTGCTTCATAGACTACAGCAAAACCTTTGACTGCATAGATCATGAAAGGCTATGGAACACCCTTAAAGACATGAGAGCGCCAACACATTTGATAGTCCTTATGAGGAATCTGTACTTAGGACAGGAGGCTACTGTCAGAACAGAACACGGAGAAACAGAATGGTTCCCAATTGGCAAAGGAATCAGACAAGGCGACATCCTATCACCCTACCTATTCAACTTATATGCAAAACATATTGTAAAGAAAGCAAGCTTAGCCATAGAAGAGGGAGAGGTGAAAATAGGAGGAAGAAATCCCAACAATTGGAGATATGCTGACAACACCATAATACTAGCAGAAAACCTCAGAGACCTGGAACACCTACTAAGGAAGATCAAAGAAGAAAGTACAAAGGCAGGCTTACTGTTGAACATAAAGAAAACAAAAAGAATGACCACCGAGGACCTTCACAAGTTCAAACTATAAAATCAAGAAATAGAAATAGTAAAGGAATTCCCATACATGGGATCAAACATTGAAAGAAATGGGGACTGCACTCAGGCAATCAGAAGAAGATTAAGAATGGGGAGGGTGGCTATGAAAGAACTAGAAAAGATCCTACAATGCAAAGATATACAACTCAGACAAAAGTCAGAACTATACAAGCCATCGTATTCCCTATTACCATGTATGGATGTGAAAGCTGGACAGTCAAGAAAGAAGATAGGAGGAAAATCAATGTATTTGAGATGTGGTCCTGGAGAAGAGTGCTGAGGATTCCATAGACAGCCAAAAGGACAAACAGAGCAAGCCAAAGATATCCCTAGAAGCCAAAATGACAAGACTTGGGGCCGATATAGACAGGCCCTTTGGGCTGTCCTGGAGGCAGGGATGGGAAGGGGCAGCCGCATGCCAGCTGCCTCAACCCCTCCCCAAAGATGTCCTGATGACATGCAGCCTTTTGACGCACTGCACCAGAAGGGGCGCCAAAGAGCCCCATGGTGGCTCTTAGAGGGGCCTTTTGCAGGCTCTGAAAGAAGCTGCATTTTGTTGCTCCTTTCCAGGCCGGCAAAAGAGAGGATTGAGGCCATGCTGTCCGGCAGCCTTGGCCTCGATCCTCCGCTTCCCAGGGCCGCCCGTCTGCATCCGTCTGATAAGATAATAATCTTAGGAAAGGTGATGGGAAGTAGAAAGAGACGAAGGCACATGCTTGATGGATGGACTTTATTAAAGTGACCAAGAATATGAGTTTGCAGGAGCTGGGCAGAGCAGTAGAGGACAGGGGGGCCTGGAGATGTCCATATAGTCACCATGGGTTGAGACTGATGCGAAGTCAGTTAACAACAGAAACTTTAAGGGCTTGGCTTTTTAAGACTGGCTCTTAGCCTACATACATTGAACTATGTTAGTGGTGAATTAGGGTTTCACCTTTCTTTTCTTTCCTCCCCCCCCCCGACACCTTATCTTGAACAGCTGTAGTTACAATAATGATATACAAATCAAACATCATCTACCCTGGCTGCGTTTTGATAGATCAGGTGTTCTCATCTGCTCAACCTCCACAGAAATCTCTTTTCTGATATTTTCTCATATTACTGGATACTAAGTGGCAAACAACATAAAAATAAGCATTTTTTCTGCAAAATGCTTCTCTACATTATTTGCATCTCTTTCATTCAATTCTTCTCATTAGAAAGTAATACAAAAAATTTCCACAGACATTTACGTAAATATCTGCATACATTTCAAGGGCAGAGGATTGTTCCTCCTGGCCACATTTTGAGATGCCAGAATGATGCCACATTCAGAATGGGGAAAATCCAGTGCCAGCAGATTCCATGGTGGATTTTGCCAGCATCTCTAAATACTAGGGATGTAAATCCTCAATTATTTAATCCTCACCTGTGAGGACAAATGGTTAAAGTAGTTTCCTCCCTGCTGTGGGGAAAAAATGAGTATTTCTCTGCAGTATTCTCTCTATAGTCAAACATCCCAAAGTACTCAGGAAGAATTATTCTGCTGAAAAGAACACTTGTTTTGTGTGTGCATATGCAAAACAAAAACAAAAAGTGTTTTCGGCACAGAAAACAGGTTTTTTATTTTAAAATTTTATTTTACAGCTATACATATACACATATATAAGTACATATAAATTTGTTGATATAACTACTCTAAACACCCATTACTATTCTATTACTCTTCTATTAAAACATATAAAACATATAAAAACATATAAACAAACATAAAAACAAACATAAAATAACTTCCCCTCCTCTACTATGAATATTTCAGTTATATCTCTTTCATTCTGACTTTCTGATTTTCAATTAAATTTTCTTACAACTTAAAACATATATACATGTTTTATGCTTAGAATTTAGTTCTATTTAAAATATCTTTCCTTATTACATTTCTTCCATTCCCACACTATGATATTAAGTTGTGGACATTTCTTTATCTCTTCAACTAAGACAGTATTATATTCAACATCTGATAGTTGGGCATTCTTTCAATATTATTCCATTTTTATTCTCCTAAAGCTATTATGCTCTTTTCTCCCCACTTTTGTGAAAAATATTTAGTTATTAATGACCATTCTTTTTCATATCTGTTTCTTGTTTGATCCCTCAACAGGCATATTAGTTTATCTAGTTCCATTACATCATATAATTTAATCAGCCATTCATTTAAAATTGGTTCTTCTTTACTTTTCCATTTCCTTGCTAGAACAGATCTTGCTGCTGATATCATATAAAATATAATCTTGCCAAATTTTCTCTCTATTTCTTCACTGACCATCCCTAAGAGATATGTGGTAGGTTCCATATTTGTCTTATTACCTAAGATTTTTTTCCTATTTCAGTATGTATTTATTTCCAGTAGTTTTTCACTCTTTTGCCCTCCCACCACATATGCATTAATGTACCTTGAGCTTCCAAACAGTTCCAGCATTCATTATTGCTATTTTTGTATATTTTTGATATTTTCTCTGGAGTTAGGTACCATCTATATTGTATTTTATAATAATTTTCTTTTAATTTAATGTACATTTTAATCTTTTTTCCCAATTCTTCTCCCAATCTTCTAAAAATATGGGCTTACCAAAAATCTTGTGCCCAGTTGATCATATATTGTTTTACTATTTCCTCTTCCATTTCCAGATTCAGCAGCATTTTGTAGAGTTTTGAGATTATATGTTGTGTATTATGAAGCATCAATTTTCCAAATTCAGTTTCTTCCTTTTCTATCTGATTTAATTTTTCACTCATTTTGAATCTCACTGTGATTTGTTTGTATAGGAACCAATTACATTTTAGATCTTCATTTAACAGTTCAGCCATTGTTTTCATTCTGTAGCTTCTTCTTTCCAATGTTAATAATTCATTATGTATAACTCATTCTCCTTCTTTCATTCTTTCTCTTCTGTAGAAGGCCTCATTTACTGATGTCCATTTTGTAATCTTTTGTTTGAATATTGTTTTTTATTTCTGCGATACCCTTAATAGTAATTTCCTTATGTAATGATTATTAAATTCTTTGTTTACTTTAACCTTATCAGATGTCAGGTATATGTGCCAGCCAAATGGGATCTCGTAACCTTCTAACTGTAAGAGTATTTTGTCCTTAATTTTGACCCATTTCTGATCCAACCCAGACAGCAAGCATGATAATATATTTTTAAATTCAGAATACTAAGTCCACCTCTTTCTGTACTGTCTTGGATGATTTTAATTTTTATTATGGTTTTTTTTTTGTTCCAGATTAATGTAGACAAGTCTTTTCCCCATTCTTTAAAGGGTATATTGTTAGTTATAATCAGTAAAGATTGGAAGAAAAATAACATTTCATTTATGAAGAAAATTGGCAGGCTTATCCAGAAGAGAGTTAGTTAGTTTTGATCCTCCCCCATTAAGAGACCTTTTCCTCTAATATGCATCTCTGAGGGGTTAATTTGCCCCTGCTGTAAACTGGGGATGTTTCAGTGCCTTTTAGTGTTTTGTTTTATTGTGTTCCTGTGTAAATGTTAGTTTTTAAATGATTTTGATTTAATTGTACTTTTAAGGAGGGGGTTATATGATTGTTATAAAATGTGGGTTGTACTTTTAATGTAAGCCGCCTTGATAGCTACGGCTAAAGGTGGGGTATAAATAAAATTTTATTATTATTAAATAACATTTTTGATGTCACATTCATTTTGATAGTTGATATTCTTCTTAACCAAGAAAGATTCATATTGGACCATCTTTGTAAATCTCTTCTTATCTCCTGCCATACACTATTGTAGTTGTTTTTGTATAGTTCTGGATTATTATTATTTTTTGTTGTTGTTGTTGTAAGATGAATCCCCAAATATTTTATCTTTTTCTTTACTTCAAATCCTGATCATTGTTGAAGTTTATCTTTTTCAATCTTTGTCATATTCATTACTAGCATATTTGTCTTCCTTTTGTTTATTTTCAAACCTGCATATTTACCCTATTTGTAAGGCAAAGTAATTTATTTGCAACACTTTGAGATACCTGAAACCAAGGGAAAGCTGTGTAGAATTCTTGCTGGTCTATTATTCTTTCTGAGAGGGTTTCCCAGATGTCAAAAAAGCTGCCTTTTGACTTTGGAATGAATAATTATGAATATTCCTTCCAGTCCTGCTAAATACAACACCTTCCTTTATGGGAACATACCTCAATTCACAATTTTCTTCATGAATGAAATGGAAAGAGCTTCATCATTTAAAAGTTTAGACACAGGAAAAAAATAAGATCGCCATATTGTCTTCCTAATAAAAATTGAACACAACATTTTTTAAAAAAGAACTTTACAAAAATGCCAGGCATCAGTCTTATAGGTTTTCACATAATATGATGGTTTCAATTAATTCCATCTTTTTATTAGCCTGTTCCTACTTCTCTTTTTTTATTCCTAGTAAAATAGTAAAATAGAAATTATGCAACTGGCTTTCACAGCATTCCCCTTGCATCCATCCTGGTATCATTAATTAGAATCATGCCTCTGAAATACACTTGTCACAGCTCTAATCAACTTTTTTGTCTTTTGAGAATCCTTCATCCTTGTATATATTTTATTAGGGGGGTGTGGGGAATCCAGAAATATAGAAATTGTACTGAATTGTAATCGCCATCAATTCGCTTCTCTGTTTCAGCAGCCTAAAACCTTTTGGATCTGACTGCACAGCTCTTCATTAACCATGTCTCTTTCTCTTCAGTATACACAAATAGAAGAAATTTTCAGTCCCTCATAAGCCAATTAATTTACAGAAATAATAATAAATGTAGTCATTACAGAACAGGAAACGTACTTGTGGTCTTCAGTGGCATGTGACTATAAGTGCACAGTGATACTGAGTCCTCTAAGTGATACCAAGCACAATCTCTGAACTGGCATCAAAGTTCTGCTTCAGATAAAACTTTGCAGCACCTCTAGTGTCAGATAGGGATGTAAATATTCTGTTGATTCATCTTCCTCCTTGCACTTGATCCCCCCAAGTTCTTTTCACCTCAGATATGAAAAAAAATCTCAAAATTTGATATAATCCTCAAATGTGGACACAAATCAACCCCCCCTTTCCACTAGACAAATTTCATGTGTATAGTTATTACCAGGCTGAAAGAGGACCATGTAGTACCTGTGTGCCATGCAAGTTTTAGAGATGAGTAGTCTTTCACTCAAAAGAGGCATAACAATCATTTAGCACAAACAATTTTGAATACTATATTGCAAGAACTGTGTCTAAGTACTCAGAGCCATGGGCCTAGATGTGCAAATCTGCAAATTTTGTTTGTTTTTAATACTTACATTTTAAAAGAAGGTTTTAGGCTTCTTCATCCTAAAGGTGAAACTTGTGAATTTCTATACATTCTTATAAACAAATAAAACAAAAGTGAAAATTTCACCATATCTAGCTATCATTTTTACCCACCATTTGGAAAATTTTATTGTTAGCTTAAGACTCCCAATAGGACAGTTGAGACTAGGAAAAGGCAACTAACAAGCACAGTACAGATTAAAACTTGCCTCATGTTTTGGAAGATCCCTGTTAAATATGTCCAGAAACTTTGTGAACACCATAGTTCTAGTAATGTTTTCTGTGAGCACAAGAGTCTAGATTCACTTCAGAATCTTTCTTAGGAGAGGAATGGTTAACTGACACTTCATGTTTCTAACTTTAAAGGGAACTCATCTACAATTTGAGAAACTATCCCAGTTCAACCATCTTTAAAGACAGAATATGATGTGGACACCCTCCCAAATAGGTATTTAGCCCCTACTATTCTGAATGTGCATGGAAAGACACTTTGTACTGGAAGATTTTGTTTAAACCTGTAGTGGGTTTATGGAAAGAGTTTTCTGAGATATGCTCTTTCAGATGAATAGTTTTTCATAATATTACCCTTACCTTTAGAGTTTTCCTTCTCCTAGGATGGTTGCCATAAGGCTAGGGAGCCCATCCTGCTCTTTGACGCTCTTTGTCAGACCCTTCAGTTTTGACCTGTCTGGCATGGGAAGCCCTACCGGTGGCTATTATACCACCGCCAGCATAGCTCAAAACTACATTAGGGTACGCAAGCCTCTCTCCCATGACAAGGGGGTGTCAATATACAATTTTAGCCACCAACATACAATTATGTAAGAGTGTGCCTTTTAAATTTCCTCTTCAAAATAAAATAGAGCACTGCACTCCTCATCTGATGGTGCTGAGAAGGGCAGTTGGTGCTAGACTTGCCTTCAGAAGCTCTGCCTCTGACTCTGCAGATAGTGGACGTCCTGAGCGTCACTCTGCTTTAATAGCCCATGAACTAACAAGACTTAATATTGACATCGCTGCTCTTAGTGAAGTTCGTCTCCATGAGGAAGGCAGCCTTAAAGAACACGGCGCCGGCTACACACTTTACTGGTCTGGCAAACCCAAAACTGAAAAACATCTTTCAGGAGTAGGCTTTATGATTAAAAACTCCATTGCCTCCAAACTCGAAACCTTGCCAACAGGTCACTCTGATCGCATTATCTCCTTATGCCTCCCACATGTTGTTCTCTTCAGTATATATGCCCCAACTATGGAAGCCGACCCTGTAGAGAAAGACAAATTCTACACAGAGCTACGCCACCTCATACAAAAAGTCCCTGTAGAAGATAAAATTATTATCCTTGGTGACTTCAATGCCAGAGTAGGAAAGAACTCCGAAGCCTGGAAAGGTGTTTTAGGCAAGCATGGTGTTGGAAATTGCAATGATAACGGACGCCTCCTGCTAGAGTTCTGTGCAGAACAACAGCTGACTATTACAAAAACTATCATTCAGCAGAAAGATAGCTTGAAGACAACCTGGATGCATCCCCGATCCAAACATTGGCACCTCATTGACTATGTTCTAGTCCGCCAGAGAAACATTCGTGATGTCCGTCATACTCGAGTGATGCCCAGTGCAGAATGCCAAACAGATCATCACCTCATAAGATGTAAACTAAATCTTCATCTCAAGCTCAAACCTAAGAGGGGTGGCATCTTAAAAAGGAGACTCCAAGTCAACAATCTTCAACAAGCTACCATGAGAGACAACTTCCAGGCAAATCTGCAAACAAAACTTGAAGACCACCCTACAGATCCTTCTCCTACAGTGCTTTGGCAACATATCAAAAACAGTATCCTCCAGTCTGAGGAAGAATCCCTCGGGTTCTCCCACAAAAAAAAAAAAAAAATCAGGACTGGTTTGATGAAAACAACCAAGAGATCCAGGAGCTGTTGGCAAAGAAGAGAACTGCTCACCAGGCATACCTCGCTCAACCAACTTGCCATGTAAGAAAAGCAGCTTTCCGTCTCATGTGTAGTAAACTTCAACAAAAACTCCGAGACATTCAGAACAAGTGGTGGATCAATATAGCAGAAAAGACACAACACTGTGCAGATCTGGGTGATCTTAGAGGATTTTACGACGCTCTTAAAACAGTGTTTGGACCTACTTATCAGGTCCAAAGCTCCTTATACAATACAGATGGTCAAACACTAATTACTGATAAAGCCTCCATCCTGAATCGATGGGCTGAACATTTTCAAAGTCTCTTCAGTGCCAACCGAGTAGTCCAAGGCTCAGCTATCGAACATATGGTACAAAAACCAATGAAAAACGAACTGGACATAGCTCCCATTTTGGAAGAGACCCTTAAGGCCATACAGCAGATGAAAAACGGCAAGGCAGCTGGGATTGATGGAATCCCACCTGAAGTTTGGAAACACGGAGGTCATGTACTCCATGCTAAATTCCACAAACTCCTTGTGAGGTGCTGGGAAAAAGGGGAACTGCCATCAGATTTCCGAGATGCAGTCATCATCACCCTGTACAAGAAAAAAGGAGCAAAATCCAATTGCTCAAACTATCGAGGTATAACACTGCTCTCTATTGCTGGAAAAATCCTTGCAAGGATACTCCTGAACAGATTAGTTCCTGCTATTGCAGAAGAACTCCTTTCTGAAAGCCAGTGTGGCTTCAGAGCCAATAGAGTACTACAGATATGGTATTTGCCCTTAGACAACTGCAAGAGAAATGTAGAGAGCAGAACAAGGGACTCTATGTAACATTTGTTGACCTCACCAAAGCCTTCGACACTGTGAGTAGAAAAGGTCTATGGCAGATCTTGGAAAGACTAGGATGTCCCCCCAAATTCCTCAAAATGATTATCTTGCTACATGAGGGCCAGCATGGTCAAGTGAAATACGGCGATGCTCTTCCAGAGCCCTTTCTAATAACTAATGGAGTGAAGCAAGGTTGTGTTCTTGCTCCAACTTTATTTACAATCTTCTTCAGCATGATGCTCCAAAGGGCTGCAGCAGAGCTCAAAGAAGAAGACGGCATCTATATACGTTACCGTGTTGATGGTAGCTTGTTTAACTTAAGCCGTCTGAGGGCTCACACGAAGACTCTAAACTATCTAGTCCATGAGCTGCTCTTCGCTGATGATGCTGCCCTTGTTGCCCACACAGAAGCAGCTCTGCAGCGCCTAACATCTTGCTTCACAACAGCTGCAGAGCTGTTTGGGCTGGAAGTCAACCTGAAGAAAACGGAAGTTCTCTACCAGCCTGCACCACAGGACAAACACCACAATCCCCACATCGCTGTAGGCAAATCTGTGCTTAAGTCCGTTCAGCAGTTCACCTACATGGGAAGCATCATCTCCTCAGGCGCCAAGATTGACAAAGAGATCGATCACAGATTAGCAAAGGCATACAGTGCATTTGGAAGACTTTACAAAAGAGTCTGGAGTAACAAACACCTGAGGCGGAGCACAAAAATCAGTGTGTATAGAGCCATTGTACTGTCTATTCTCCTTTGTGGGTCTGAAACATGGGTCACCTATTGCCAACACTTACGACTCCTCGAACGCTTTCATCAGCGCTGTATATGCACAATCCTAAATATACACTGGACTGACTATGTGACAAATGTTGCTGTCCTTGAGCAAGCAGGGATCACCAGCATTGAGGCCATGCTATTGAAAACGCAGCTGTGCTGGGCTGGGCACGTTTCTAGGATGGAGGACCATCGCCTCCCAAAAATAGTACTCTACGGTGAACTTGCCACAGGTTAGCGTAAGAGGGGCACTCCAAAAAAGCGATACAAGGACTCCCTGAAACAACATCTCAGGCTCGGCCAAATTGATCACCAACAATGGTCCACCCTGGCCTCACATCGGGAGGCATGGAAACGCACTATCCACATGCTGCAGCCTTATTTGAGAAGTCACGCCGAACAAGTCTCGAAGAGAAACGACAACGCAGAAAGAATCACAACCCGGAAACATCACCCAAGGAGATCTTCTGCTGTGCTTTCTGCAACCGGACTTGTTTATCTCGGATTGGCCTTTTTAGTCATCAGCGTGCTTGCAAAAAGCGTGGGATGAGTCCTTCCTGAATCTTCGTTTGCGAAGAAAAGCCAGAGAGAGAGAGAGAGACCCTTACCTATCTTCAGTTTCTTCTTATGAACTCCCTCATTTGCTATGTTCTCTGCAATCTAATTTTCTGTTAAGGACTTCTGCATCATCAGTATTATCTTGTCTTTGGTTATTTGCCTTGATCTACTCCCAAGCTAGGAGATCTCTTTCCAACTTTCTTCCTCCCTCTCTCTACTTGAAATGTTTCTGCTCTGTATCTGCCTCCAGAAACTCTTAAGCTATTATATGTCCTGATTCAGAATCTTTTAAATCATATTGTAATCCTTCAATTCACTTCCAAAACCATCAATTTCCATACTTTATTTTGAATTTCCTATTGGGTCAATCAGTTTTAGAGAGAAAGCCTGAATGAGGGAAGCCAGTTTTCAAAATGTGATGTACAAAGCTAGGAACTTATCACTCCACTAAATAAAACATCTTACCTCTCCAGAACTGAATTTTAATTTGGACTGCATACTATCACAGAGATTTTGCTGCCAAAAACCACTGGCAGAATACAGCCCGGGTCCACCTGGGGTCCCAGGAGCACTCTGGCAGCCATTTTCTTAAATTGGAAAACTCCCAATTTTAAAAGAGGCAGGTGAGCACCCCTGGAACCTAAGCTGGACCCAGGCTGGATTTGGATGAAGGTTTTGTAGGCAAAATCAATTTGGGAGAGGTAAGATGCTTTATTTTAGTGGAACAACAAGCTCCCTAGTCTCTTTACACATAAAACCTAGGGCCTGAACACCCTGAAGGCAAAAGATCATGTCTGATCTCAGAAGTTAGGCAGGACCAGTCTTGAGTGTACCAGTCTTGATTGTTTGAGGACTGCCAAGGAATACTAGTGGTTGTAGGCAGAGAAAGACAGTGGCAAACCACCTCTGGAAATTCCCTGCCTAAGAAAACCTTATTAAACTCATGGAGCCACAATTCATGAGCGAGTGACTTGAAGATACACACAGACACACAAGCACACATCCAGTAGTGCAACTCTGTAATTTTATTGTACTTGAAAGTACCTATAAGCACATAACAATGTAGCCTCATTTCCAGTCCCTGTCCTTGACTGAGCCCCAAACAAGTCTTTTTTCCCAATTTCCTAGACTGCTGCATATTAATTACAACTTGTGGCAGAAAGATAACCTTCAAGGGAATGTTCCTGAACAGTTAGGACCCCATATCAAATTTGTATTTAAATAGTGGAAAATAGGAAAGACTGGGATTGGCTAACAGACAAGTGATGTCCAGGGACATCCTCACTCAAGTAAAAGTGAATTTGACTTCTTCCCACCAGAAAAACAGAAAGCCAAAATTAATCTCTGAATACTTTTTGCTGAAGAAAACTGCATGAAATTCATGGGATCACTATAAGTTGTCAGGCAACTTGAAGGCACATGCACATACTGTATATATTGTCCAGATGAAATTATAGAGCTGACCACAGTGCTGAAATTCACTGTTTAATAACTAAAGAAAGCCCAGTTAAGCTGAGCACCCGTGAGCTCAAATTATTGTGTGCCTATGGGTGTGGGAGGGGGAAGGGAGAGAGAAGTCAAGGAATCTATTCTTTAAGAGAAAGGATCAAACTTCTTTTGGAAGAGTTGTAAGTCTCCAATGAACAAATGGCCTCAAGTTATGTCATTCTATTAACTATTCTTGCTTGTTAAGAGGTTAGTCAAATGCATGAAAGTTAACAGTTTATGACACATTTCCCACTTCATTTAAGCTGGTGAATATTTCTGTAACATCTGTTGACTGCTCCCAAGGCTGCTGTCAGACTGCAGAATTAATAGTTTGACACTGCTTTAACTGAGTTCCTGCATGGCAGGGGGCTGGTCTGGATGGCCCTTGTGGTCTCTTCCAATTCTATGATTCTATGCTTCTAACAGCCACGGCTACATCCTATGGAATCCTGGGATTTGTAGTTTCTCATGGCATCAGACCTTTCTGACAGAGAAAGCTAAACATCTCACAAATCCCAGAATTCCAAGCACTAAGCCATGGTAGTCAGAAGTATAGAACAAGTTTTATTGATTAGTCATCTGACCGTATCAACAATAGAATACAGTATTTCAAATACAAAATACAGTGTATCAAAATACAAACAAATAGTAAAATAGCTCAGTCCTAAAACGAATGTAAGATTAAATGGGGTTAAAGAATATTCGTTTAAGCCATGGTAGTTAAAGCAGTGTCAAACTGCACTAATTCTGCAGTGTAGATGCAACCTAAGTATCAAATTTATTTTGGTAAAACTTGTTTCAATGCAATTGGAATCAATATATTCTATCAGACATAGTCTGCATCCAGTTAACCTAATATGCATTTAAAATCAACATTTCACAATTGGCTTTTTGAATTCATTACTACCAGTAAATAAACATGATAAACTATAGACCTAAAATAGCCAGAGGTAGCTCTTTGATGTGGAGAGGTTTTCCCCCTGTCAGATGAGCAAACAAGACTTCCTTACCAGAGCAGCAATTTTCAAACTATTTGCCTTCACGGTTAATTTTCACATTAGCTTGTCCACTTAGATATTAATCTTCTATCACACATTGCAAAACTTTCCCTATATTGGGCAAAAGGTTCTAGTGGCCCCACAGTTTACAAGAAACATTGAAGAGACATTTGGGATCTCACTATCATTTGATAGGAAGAATAATACATGCCTACAACATACTTCTGTAGCTTCACATTGCAAGGAAAAAATGGTAGCAATGATAAATTGTGAGGCGCAAAAAGATACAAAGAGAGAGACAGAAAGACAGAAGGCAATGCATACATACAACAAGCACACAAATATACATATTTGTGTATTAAACTCAAGATTTCCTCTACGTTTTGTTGTTGCTTTCCCCCCAGCATCAGAGAAACATTATTTCAGAGATCTATTCTAGCAATTTTGTCCCTGGCAGGATCAGATCCTCTCTAAAGTTTATAGGTTCTAATTGCCTATTCCATCCATCCCCAAACACTTTGCTTTACAACAAGGGTAACACAAAGTAGTATATTGTTGCTGGGATTATCCATTTCTCTTCAAGCTGTTCTGAGAATCAGTTAAACATAGAAAAGAAGAAAGGCTGAAGTCACAGCAGATGGCATTATTGTCCCTACTAATCAAAGACATAGTGCTTTGACCCTGCATGCCCAGGTTCTACTATACTAGTGCCATTTATGTGTGGTGCTTATCTATCTGACTTGGCTTTCACTGTAAGGAATTTATGATAAGCAAATAGAGGCAGAAAACCACTGATGCAGACTGCAACAAGCTAGAACAGAGAATGGAACACTAACCTCTACCAAAGGGTCATTCAGATATCATATTGTAGCAGAATGATATGACTGACCTCACTCACACATTCCGGGTTTGATATTCACACTATGGATACACATATATGCACATTTGTGAGAGTTCAGTTGCTCACACATGCCAGCACTCAAAGAAACATGGAGTTGATGATGCAAATGCATTCAAAACGTGTTCAACTCATCCAGAGTTTAACCCTGAAATATCTATTCGCATCAGTTATTCACACTGCAAAAAATGGAAATCTTAAAAAAAAAAAAAAAAAACCTTCGGCAGGAAACCTGGGATTGATTATCCCAGGTTAAGTGGTCTTTTTGGCAGCCCCTCCCCCAAATTTAGGGGGGAAGCAGATGGCACTTTACTCCCTCTTGTAGGCAAGGAAGGGGAGGGGCAGCCTCACGTTGGGCGCCCCAACCCCTTCCCGAACACGTCATCAGAGTGCCCGTCGCCACACACGATGGGCGCTCCGATGACGTACTTCTGTTGCAGCGTCTGCACACGCTGTGTCGAAAGAGATGCTGAAGGTGCGCCCAACGCCTCTTTCGGCGCACCTTCAGAGCCTTGCGGAAGGAGCGCTATTTTAGAGCTCCTTCCAGGGCCCAAAAAGGGGAGGATTGGGGCTGAGGAGTACAGCTACCTCAGCCCCAATCCGCAGCTTCTCGGGGCGGCCCATGGCCGCCTGTCTGCTTAGGCCCTTAGTCAGGTACATTTGGGTTGCATGTGAACAGTGAAAATTCAATTCAGATTCACCCTGGATTATTTTCACCATCTGAATAGCCCCTAAGTCACATTTCCATTCTTTTGCTGCCAGTGTCAGAACACAAGACGATAGAGCGCTGACTAGTAAAAAGCCTCTTACATATTTACCTGTTGGTAAATATATTTTAAAAATCATTCTTATGCATCTGGTATGTGTCAAATGGATTCTGATACTATATGAATTGCAATTCCCCCAAACACCAGGAACAAGAGTTCTTAGAAATTCAGATATTACAATGTTGGCATCTCATTAAATAGGTTAGACAGACTTGTTTCTCTCCCGAAAGTATAAAACTCTTCAGACCCAGTTGCCTGAAAGCCAATTAGCAAAGATGTTGTTCCTTGTGTTCTGGGAATGAAGGCTGTGATCTGAAAAGCAGTCATATAAATATTAATGCTTCCGACTTGCTGTTCTGACATTTCACCCGTCTGAAACAATAGTCCTGACATCTTATGCAAGGGAAGTCCTTTTAAGTCCTAAATTCAGTTCATAGATTGGGTCCAGGTTATAAACTGAGTTGACACAGAAAATCTATTAGCATTCTCAACTTTTAAACATACTTTAATGTAGAAAGAAATCTAGACAAGTTTAGAATGGAGCTTGTCCACATTATAAATTGCAAAACAGTACAACAGATGTATATAATCAAAATATTAAATCATGGGTAGGCAACTTGCTCTTCTGAATCCAAACATTTATGACTTACAACATGTCTCAGCCCTAACCAGCATAGTCAGTCAGGAAGGACTGTGGAAATTGTAGATCAACTGGAGGTCCATTATTGCCCATTCCTTGGCTAAATTCAATGGGGTTTTTTTCTATCTAAATTAGATCCACTTCATTTCAATGGGTATGTTCTAGATAGGATTAATATATTTAGGTCAGGGTAGGAAATCATGCAGACCTGAGAGTGTTGTTGGAAACTAGTTCCCAATTTTGGCAATATTGGCTAGGGCTGTTGTGAATTGCAATCCAGCAACATCTGACTGACTGCATTTTGCCTAAATTCAGCCCATCAGCATCCTAATCATGTCTCACACCATGATTTGTTGTTGTTAACTGTTGTACAGCTGACCTTGACCCATGGCAAGTCTATGAATAAGAGACCTCCAAGCCATCCTATCATCAATTGCCCTGATCAGGTCTAATCTTGCTTTATGTATGATGATTTTGGTACACAAATTAAACATACAAGGTGACACATGCAGCCTTGCCTGATTCTCTTGCTAACCAGAAACAACTATGTTTCTCTGTATTCTGTCCTCATTGTAGCCTCTTGTCCTAAGTATAGGTTAGATATCAAGGCAATCAATTATTGTGGCACACACCTTTCTGTAAGAGCAGTCCATAGCTTTTCATGTTCTATACAATCAAACGGTTTGCTATAATCTATGAAGCATAAGCTGATTTAAAAAAAATATTTGGTGCTTTCCATTATCCAATACTGCTATATGATCTCTAGAATTTAGAGCCTCACTTTTCTCACATGGAAAATTAGTGTGATGGCCCTGTGGTTACTGTAATTCTTGGGGACTGAAATGCATAGCAAACATTTCCAGTCTGTAGGCCATCATATTCCTCCCTCTATATTTGTTGACAGATTGTAGTTAGGACTAGAATGGATTCTGTCTTTGCAGCCTGAAGAGGTTCTATTGGCATGTCATCTGTTCCTGGTGATTTATTTCTCTCAAGTGCTTTTAGTGTTGGCTGATACTGGATGTTAGCTGCTTCTTAATATCTACTATCTTTTCCAGCTCTGCTTCCTGAGGTCTTTTTCACTGGAATGGCTGGGTACTGAGGCTGACCTTCTTCGTGTCTTGCAAGCAATATGTTCTTTGCCTGAGGTGTAGACCCTGCCTATATTCCACAAAGGTTGAGTTTGAATTTTTATACATATAGGCTAACCTGATTTCTAGAATCTGGGGTTAGGAAATGGATCCATCTGTCTGCTTTTGTTTTCACTGTTTGCATTTTTAAAGCACACATTTGTTTCTGCATTTGTTTCCATTTTTAAGTCCTCAGAATATATGTATTTTTGTTTATGAATAAACATGCTCTCATACAGAGAGAAACACTTTCATACACTCACATTACAGTTCCCCCTAACATACATACTTTTTTTTTTCAAAAACAGTGGTCCCTTGGTATCTACTGGGGCTTGGGCGTAGGACCACCCGTGGATACCAAAATCCATAGATGCTCAAGTCTCATTATATACAATGGCAAAATCAGGCTTTAAACTTTACTTTTTGGAATTTTAAAAATTATTTTCAAGCCACATATGGGTGAATCGATGGTTGCAGAATCTGTGGATACAGAGGGGTGACTGTACTTTCCTCACTAAATATCTTCTTGGAAGCTATGGCTGAGATCCTATCTCACACTGGTCAATACAGGATCCTCTGGGGTTCCCCTTCCACTTCCAGTGAAATGGATGTTACCCATGTAAGTGCACACCCCACAGCCAACTAGCAGCTCGGAGAGGATGGGAATTCCCAGTTTCCACAATTAATACAAAAGCAGAGACAATGCCCTTCCAGATCTTCAGAGGGTACATCAGATGAAGATCTGAGAGTAAAATGTCTGTTTCTTTTCTCCATATACTGAAATCTCAGTCCATGTCATAGACCAGGGGTAGGCTACCTTTCCCCTTTAAGGGCCGAGGGACTTCAGCTCCCAGAATCCCAGGAGCTATTGGCCAACATGGGACTATTGGCCAACATGGCTGAGGCTTCTGGGAGCTGAAGTCCCTCGGCCCTTAAAGGGGAAAGGTTGCCTACTCCTATCATAGACATTTGACAATTAACACTAGCTTGTACCACTTATGCCCTGTTTTATTCTGTCAAGAAATTTTGAATAATAATTTCTTATTGGGAGAATGCCAACTTTTTTTTCACCCAAGAGTCAAGTATGGTTCTCAAGATATTGTTGAGCTGCTGTCCCCATCAGCCCATCAGCCTTAGCCAGGATAGCCAATTGTGAGAAAACATGGGATTTGCAGTCTAGCAACATAGGCAGGGCTATGAGTTGCCCACCACTGCTATGCTGGAGGAAAGAGGAAGATAATAATTTTATAGATATTTTACTGTTTTATCTATGCTTCTATCAAAGGAAGAGAAAAAAAACTTTCTTCACAAAGAAACTAGTTCAAAATCGGGACGGCCATGCTTCTTTGTATTATCCACTTCCATTTTGTCTCATCACCCTACAGTCACTTCTGCAGTAATTTCAGTCAATAAGGAAACCTTTTCAGTGTGCCTATAGAGTGTTACTTCAGCCTGCTAGCATCCTGTAATAAGGATGCTTTTAGTGCAGGCTTCAAAGAATTTTACCACTCCCACTGCCAGCAGCAATTGGCCAATTTCAGGAAATTGGCCTATAGGAAGGGAAAAAATGAAAGGAATAGGGGAGGGGGAAAATCATACAGGAAGAATAATGGGGGGATCCTTAATCATTTATCCCTGCCATAGTCTTTTCACAGAAAGCCAATGCCCAAAGTTCTAGAATGTAGAGCTTAATGATGAAATACACTGGGGGAATACAATATCTTGCTGTAACTTTCTGTCTGTTTTACTAAGTCCTATTACTTGTTGCTTTCACTGTAAAAGTTTTAGCCTTGACTAGAATCAGCCCTAACTTTAGGCAGAATGAGGCCATTGTCTTCAGGCAGGTTTGGGGAGTTCCAAAAGGAGAGCAAACTATTTAATATTTCATTTCCAAAATCCACAATGGGTGAACCAAAAAGGACACAAAATGTCTTCATATCCTCAAGATTTCCTGAGATCTTTTTTGTCAGGAAAAGGGGGTGCAAAAATCAGGCAGGAGGGATAAAAAAGTGGAGGGAGATGCTTATTCTTTTTATTTATTTTTTACCAGAATTTCAGAAATGTATTCTGGGATCTTCTGTCTCAGGGCCCAAAATAACCTGGCTGAATTTGTGTAGTATGCACCTTCACTTGAGTATGAGTGTTGTGCTGCAGTCAACAAAACTAGGACTGGCCCTGGTCTTGACATAATTGTTACTTGAGTGTTCCACCTGAAAACCAGTTCTTACAGCAACAAAGCACATTTGGGAATGGGGAAGTGTAGGAAATTATTGGTACTTATATTAAGCAAAATGCAGTATGCCCCAGTGAAACACAAGTTTCTTGTATAGAACAGGACAGAAATATGCAGGATGCTGTAGCAAGATAATTTATTGTTGGAAGAAATCCATTCAAAATATGAACGTAGACTGTCAAAAGACAATTACCTATACTTCATTGGAAGAACTCCTAATGCTTATTCTCATGTACGTGTGCATGAGCCATTCTGAGGCTGAGAAGTCTCATAGATGCTTCTTTCCTAGACAAAGAGTTGTAAAACACTAACACAAACCTTTTGGAGAGAAATGGGAGGGAGGAAGTGATTTCTGCAGGCAGGAAATAGAAGAGGCCTGAATTACATAGACCAAGGAGCATATAGAGGGAAAAACAAGTCAAGTTTTTTGAGAAGAGAACAATTTTTTTCTGTACTCCTTAGTACTAAAGAAACAAATGTTGAATGGGGAGGGAAATCCTATAAATTATCTAAAGTATTTAGCTGCAGACAATAAACACACCCATTCTTCTGTAATGCCTTGTTATCCTTCTTGTAATCTGTCTCTAGCAACGAAATAAAAGGTTTCTTTAAATCAGCAACAGCTTTGTACAGAGCACTGGTTAGCCAAATGTACAAGAAGTTGTAAACTCTTGAAAAGCTGCTAGCTCAGCACACCTAGGACTATTCACCCTGACCCCAATCCTGTTATATGCGTCAACAGAAATGTTAACATGTAGTCTTAACTGTCACTGATTAGTTGGCTACTGTCCACCTTGTGGCAGCTGTATACAATCATATAAATATTCTGGAATTTCCTTTGAAAAATTAGTGCACTTGAAGCTACATTTTGTAAATGGGTTTTAGAAGGTAGGCTGTCTTGTCTAATTCTTTTATTGGCCAGGGACACATTTAAAATCCACCACCTACTAACAAGAGGCTATAACTAAGCACAAGCTTCTAGAAATTGTGGTTGCAGAGAAAATCCCCAGATGTATGGTGTAGAAAGGAAGAGAGTTTTGTCTGTCTAGGGTATCAATTAAGTAGACAAAAAAGAGATGATTTTGAGGTGAATAATGCCAGGGTGTCCAGTTGATTTTAGAGTTTTAAATATATTTTTTAGTGAAGTCAGGTATGTGCATGTGAAAGTTTGACAGATCCCCCCCCCAGCTTATGAGTTGTAAGATCAAGGATGGGCACTTAAGTCTAAATCCTATAGATAGTCTCAATTAGAGTAGACACATGGAATGAATGGGATTTCTATAAATGTTGTCTCACAGTATAACAACTGATTTGGCGGGTCTGCTCTAAAGGCCTGTTCCACTACACAATTACATCGACAGTGGTTCAAGTGCTATACCTTTGTACTTGAGAGGGTTCTAGGTTGAGACTACCACTAGGAGTCAGGCCATAGATTTTTAATAATAAAATATGTTGAAAAAGGAAATGTACATGCAGTCCAATTTCAAATGTGTCTACCTTAAATAGTTCCTAAAATATCATAATACAGGCCTCACTTGGAATACTATGTACAGTTCTGGGCACCCCAGTTCAAAAATAATCTTGACAAGCTGGAGCGGGTCCAGAGTAGGGTGACCAAATTTATGAAGGTTATAGAAACCATTCCTTATGGGATGTGTGAGACTTAGGGAGTGGGGTATGTTTAACCTGGAGTAGAGATGGTTAAGAGGTGATATGATAGCCCTGTTTTTGAAGAATAGAACATTCTTGCTCCAGAGAATAGAACATAGAACAATGTTTGTAAACTACAGGAAAAGAGATTCCAACTAAATATTAGGAGGAACTTCCTGACAGTAAGAGCTGTTCGACAGTGGAACACACTCCCTCAGAGACTGGTGGAATCTCCTTCTTTGGAGGTCTTTAAACAGAGGATGGATGGGCATCTATTGGGGATGTTTTGATTGTGAGTTCCTGCATGGCAAGGGATTGAACTGGCTGGCCCTTGTGTTCTCTGCCAACTCTATGATTCTATGAAAAAGCAATATCAAGCAGTTATAGAAACACCATCATTTTAATACTTTACATCAGTTACTTATCCTTTCTATATACAAGAGTTTGGGATCACAGAACCACCTAAGTTGTTGTTCAACTACAACATCAAGCATTCCTAGCTAGTGACTATTCTAGTTAAGGCTACTGGGATTTGCAGTCTGATAACATCTGGTGGGCCACACAACTCCCGCTCCGAAATAGGACAACACAGAAGTAAGATGATAATGCTGGTGACTGATGTTCTTAGTGATGGTGCTGAAATCCCTGATTATCTGGCTCAGTATACACTTTTGCCCAACTTGCAATGTTTGGTCATATTAAAAACTGAGCATCATCTGTCCCAGAGTAACTTTTCCTGTCTTGGAATATTAAATTACACTTTGTGAGTGAGTGGTTCAGGTTTAACCCCCATCCATCCAGCTTTCCCCCCCACATATTAGTGATCTGGGCAAGGAGATTCAGCACACTACAAAGTCCATGTTTCCAAAATTCCATAAAGTGGAATCATTCTGCTATAATTGTGTAGTGTGTAAGAGCCCTGCATATGGACCTATTCACATATCACTGTCAATTTTCATGGATTGCCTTCCAATACTCTATGCCGAGGGTAGGGAGCACATTGTTATCAATATATTATTGGTCTAACACAGTGAACAATCCCAGCCACCATATGCGATTTTTAGGACTAATGGGACTTGTAGTCCAACAACTTCTGGAGGACCAGTTTTCCACCAAATGTTAGAAGTTCCTTTCTTGGGACTAGTTTTTGGTTTCAAAGGGGGTGAGTGGGAATCTGAACCCTCCAAAAATGCCTTCCTCTGAATTCTGTAGTCAATGCTACTGCATGATTTGCATAATTTATTAGAATATATTACAATTCTGCTTTTCTGACATAGGTCCACACCTCTGTGTTCATAATTTTAGCAAAGCATCCAACATCCATATTTATATACTGCTGCTTGCCTAGCTACAAATGCTAACAAGCATATCATTTTTCAGTCTTTTTCATACTAAGTGTCAGTTTGAATTTCCATTATCAATGGCAATAAATTCCCCATATGCAATTTCTAAGATAAAACCTTCAGAAACTGCCTCTTCTGATGGGTATAATTTCTGACTTGACATCTTTTAGCCCTTTACATCCACCTGCTTCATCAAGTAAATGCTTATTGCAGGTATCACTGAAGTGTCAAAAATAAGAAAAGAGAACTATTATTTAATTCCTAGGTATAGGTGTAGTGTTCCACAGGTATAAAACAGCACTAACTCTAGCAGTAACTTGTTTCAGTTTTCATTTTGGCATCCTTAGCAAATGATTATTCTGATAGGTCTAATTCTTTCCTTTAAATAGGATCTCCAAGAAACCAAGAATTCCCACAATTCTTAAACATGACCCCTATTCTGGCATTACTGATTGTTACAACACAAGCCCTATTCAGGCATTACCAGAGTAAAGTACCAGCATGGATACAGCAGGGCATGTGTTTATTTCTATTTTTTTCATGTCTCTCATATGGTGAGCAACAAGTTTGGCAGCAGGAGCTTCTTCGATCCTGAAGACATACTGTATAATTTAGCATCCTGATCTAGAATTCTACATTGCTTGGGGAGCAAACATGGCTACCAAGGCCTTCTTCCAGCAGGAGTTAACCCCTGTTGTATGAAGGTCCCAAAGGAAACATGAAAATTAGAGATGTAGCTAAATGGCAAGCTCAGAAAAGTTGGCTTTGAAAGTAAATAGAGATTTCAGTAATCATATAATACGAAAATCATTGTTTAAGGTTTGGATCAGGTACAAGAAATTCTTTAGTCCAAATATTCCTGTATGGGCATCCCCACAAGAAGCTTTTTCAAAAAGCAGAATACAAGATAAAGAGAAATGGTTAAAGTATGAAGACATAATAAAATTTCAACAAGAAACTTTAGATTTAAAATCTTTAGAAGAATTGAAAAGTGAAGGTAAAGTAAACAACTGGTTTGCATATTTTCAATTGAAGGAAAGATTTAAAAGAGATATAAAAGAATCAAGAATAGAAGTTGTAAAAACGGAATTAAAAGAAATATTTGATTCAAAAAAAGGAGTAACAATTTCTAAACTATATAAATACTTACTAAAAATATATACTGAAGACGAAATTGTAAAAGAAAATATGGTGCTCTGGGCACAAAATATAGATAAACCTTTAGAGTTGGAGCAATGGGAAATTACATGGTCAAAAAGATTAAACTATACATTATGTCAAGATATAAAGGAAAACTTTTATAAAATTAGCTATAGATGGTACTTGACCCCGGATAAGATTAGTAAAATTTATGGAAATACTAGTAGCAAATGCTGGAAGTGTTATTAAAAAAAAGGGTACCCTTTTTCATATTTGGTGGGGATGTAGAGAGGCTAAAAAATTCTGGAAGAACATTTGTTCTACAATTAACAATATATTAGAAATAAAAATGCAGCCCGAACCAGAAATTTTTCTATTAAAAATGTTAGATAAACAATTAGAAAAGAAGTACGGTTGTGTGTTATTTTATATGATTTCATCAGCAAGAATAGTGTTTGCCAAAAATTGGAAAAATAAGAAAGCACCTACTACAGAGGAATGGCTGTTTAAACTCTATGAGGTTCTGGATTTAGACAGAATTACAAGAAATTTAAGAGACGAAAAATCTGATGTATTTGTCAATGTCTGGGAAAACGTCTTCACCTTTTTAGAACATAATTGGGGAATTTGGGCGGTAAATTTGAAAAAACAATATTAATAACAATATTAAAAGGAATTCTTAAGTAGGAAAAGAATTAAGGAAAATAATAACTTGATTGTTTTTTTGCTTCCTTGTAGATTGATTTCATAGAAGAGTGAAACTAGCGAATTTAAGAAAATTTGAATAAATTACAATTTTTACTGATAATTTTGTTAGATCTATACAAAAGATATACGAAATGTTAAGAGTAATAGGAAGTGCATAAATAATTTCTGTAGTTGTTAGAGATTCATAACACTTAATAATGTCAACGATCCTCTCCTAATTTGCTGTTGTACCTTCCTCTTTTGTCTGTTTTGTTTTGTTTTTTATTTTCTTTTTGATATTTGGTTTGTTTTGTTATTATTTATTTATCCTTTTTGCTTGTTTGTTTGTTATTTTCAGATTATATAGATTTTTTTCCTTTATTTTTTGTGGGGGGAGGCGAGGGGTTGGTTTGTCTCTCTTGTTGTTGTTGTGGTTGTTTTCTTTTTTTCATTTAGTCGATTATGAGTTTAGAATTAACACAATCTATCTTGTTTGTTGGTTATTTAATTGTTTGTATTGTTGTAATAAGTCATTTGATTGTTAGTTTTGTATTACTACTGTATATGTAAAATAAAAAAGAAAAAAAAAGAAAAAGAAAAGAAAAGTTGGCTTTGTGCATTCAAATCCAATTGCTAGTGCCAAGGAGTGAAAATGTTTTAAATCAATTGGTGAATAGTAAAATCAAAACCAATATAAATCCTAATAATGGGAGGAAGCAGACGGGCGGCCATGGGCCGCCCCGGAAAGCTGCGCCACGGAGCCGAGGTATCCCCACACCTCGGCCCCACGGTGCAGCTTTGCCGCCCCGGGAAGGAGTGCTAAATTGCCGCTCCTTCCACAAGTCGCCGAAGGTGCGCTGCAAAAGGCTGCCGGCGCACCTTCGGCGACTCTTCAGCTGCAGCGTGTATGGACGCTGCAGCGGGAGGTCCTTCTCAGAGTGCCGGCTGTGCAGAGGGCCGGCTGCTCCGAGGACGACCTGGGGAAGGGGTTGGGGCACCCACCGTGCGGATGCCCCTCCCCTTCCCTGCCCCCCAAACGGCTCTTTAAGCCGTCTGCTTCTCCCCACTATGAGTCTACTCTAATCAAGACTATAACTCCCAGAATCCTCCAGCCATTGTGGGGAGTAGATATATTGGAAATTCCCCAAAGCAAGCAAGAGAGAGGCAGAAACTTTAGCTGAAAGCAGGGACAGTCCTGTAGCCCACCCTGTATGTGACCTTCCCCAGGGCCCTCAAAGAGTGAAGAACTTCTGGGGAAAAAAAGTTTCTCCCGAAATGCTCTATAGGGGCTGTGGGGCCATTTTGACCACTGTTCTTTTTCTCCTCTAACCATTGTAGGTCTTGGAGAGGCCTTATTTTTAGAGCAGGAAGTTATTCCCATATCACTTCTTATTGTAAAAAGGCCTCACCTATGCCTAAAATGTTCTGAAAGGGACCAAATTATAAACATGCCCCTACTCCAAGAGGACATTTGGAGGTAAACCTCCCATTGTGTGTGTGTGTGTGGGTGGGTGGCTACCACAGCCCCCTAGCCTCCCACAGTTCCACATGCCTGAGTTAAAGCACATAGTCAAGTTTACAGTTTTCTGAATTTCTGTCCAAGAAAAAGAAATTCATAAATCAGAACAACCCCGTTCCCATATGAACGCAAAACAAGGCATTTTGCTGAACCATTTTTGTACAGTAACACCCACCCTAACACTACAGCCTATGAAACTTCATGTTTACATAGCCACGAATGTGATTCCATCTGAACACAGATGAAAACCAGGACCTGTGGTCAAGCAACATCAGAGTGTGGACAGGTTGGCAAACATTATTAATGAAGAAGAAAGGGGGAAACTAGCAACTTTATCGCTTGGCATTTTAAAACGACTCAAGCCTCCCGGGCTGCAGCTGGAGGCAGAATGGAGGTGGGTGATTTGGTGGCGATTTAGCTTGCGATAATCTCTGCCTCCATCTTGCCTCCATTTTCTGAATTAACAGTGTGCAAACTACTTCTGCACTTTGAACTCCATTTGCAGCAACTGCAGTAGGTGGGGACCAAGAGGGAAAATGGAATGAGGTTAGAAAAACTGGGACATTTTAAAAGCCCCTGAGAAAGTGGGATGATGGACTACTAATTGTGATTGTGCCTGCAAAATGAGACAGTTGGAGGGTATATGTTGATATTAATAGCCACTTTGAAACAGTGAATAGCAATTAAGAAATTCATTATTTCAGTGAATCAATGAAGAATTTAAAAAGTACCATCAAACCAGCTTCTATATGTAAGTTCTGGTGCACAGATATACAAGGAGGGGGAATTTGAGGAGCAAGGGAATGGAAATGCAAACGTTACCAGTAGTTAACTATCATCAGCCATCACCTGTGGGTATAATTTGCATTTCCATTCCACTGTGTCTTCTTCCCTTTATATCTGCATATGCATAAATATTTACCAGATGAGGCTGGTAAATATTTACCAAATGAGGCTATTCTCTAACAAAATGGGCTGTAGTTCACAATAGTTTACACCCGTGTTGGTGAACCTATGGCACATGTGCCCTCTCTGGCATGCAAAGCTATCACTGAGGACACGCAGCAGACACAGCAAGGGGGGCGGGGAGGCACACATGGCCAGCACGGCTCCTTGCCATGGCCGATTCTCCCAAAGAAAACTGAGCCACGACAAGGAGGGGTGGCTTGCAGCCCTTCTGGGCGGAATTCTTGCCTCTTCTGGCCAAAAGTCCTGCCCCCAAGGTTTGCCATTGCCTTCCTCTGAGGCTGAGAGTGTATGACTTGCCCAAGGTCTCCCAGTGAGTTTCATGGCCAAGTGAGTTTTTTCAGAGGAGATTTGTCATTGCCTTCCTCTGAGGCTGAGACATTGTGACTTGCCCAAGGTCTCCCAGTGGGTTTCATATCTGAGCTGGGATTTGAGCCCTGGTCTCGAGAGTCGCACACTCAAACTGCTAGTGTTCTTTGTTCTTGTTATTGTGCTGTGTCTTCTGTGTTTATTATGCTTGCTGTTGTTGTTGTGTGCCTTCAAGCATTTCCAACTTATGGGCCCAGAGTACCCTCCGTCCCTTCCAGGCACCAGTTCCTGGTGATATTAAGGTGAAACTATCATGGGGCAAGCTTCATCAGAGGGGGATTTCAATTGCCTTCCTCTGAGGCTGAGAGAACATTACTTGTGTGTGGTGCCTGGAAGTCATTTCCAACTTATGGTGACCCTAAGGTGAAACTAATATGGATTTTTCTTGACAAGTTTCTTCAGAGTGGGGTTGCTATTGCTAGCCTACAGCTAAGAGAGTGTGCCTTGGGTCCCCCCTCCCAGAAGTGTTGTCCCTGGAAGGTGGAAGTCCCATGCCTGGAAGTCCCTCCCTCTGGAAGGCAGAGGTCCTGCCCCCCGAAAGTCCCATTCCCTGGTACCCAATGACACCATGTGGAGGAATGCCACTGAGTTTGGGCACTTGGTCTCTAAAAGGTTTGTCATCACTGGTTTACACCATCTAAGTGGTTGTCTTTAGATGGTACCACAATGGGGAAAGTTTGCACATAAACATAAACCAGGGGTCGGCAACCTTTGCTGCCGGGGGGCCGGGAGGGGGGGAACGGCGCGAGGGGCGTGCGTGCATGCACTTATGCGCACGAGCACTTGTCCCTGCGTGCATGCATGCACACAACACCCACCGTTGTGCACATGCGTCCACATGTGGGGGGTGCCATTTTGGAAGGCCCCAGGGTGCCTGCGTCGGGTGGATTCACCCTGCGCATGTGTGCTGGGGCCTTGCATGGGCCTTGGCAAGGTCCCAGGGTGCCTGCATGGGGCAAATTCGCTCCGTGCATGCACGCTGTGGCCTTGCCTGGGCCCTGGCAAGATCCCAGGGTGCTTGCGTGGGCGAATTCGCCCCACGCGCACGACGGCTTTGCCTGGGCCCTGCAAGATCCTAGGGTGACTGCGTGGGGTGAATTTGCCTCGCGCCGGCGCCCTGGGGCCTTGCCAGGGCCCAGGGAAGACTCCATGGCGGCTGCCCAGCCACTGTGGGGCCTTCCAAAATGGCGCCCGTGCTCACGCGCATGCGTGTGCAAGCGTGGGCACCAATTTGGATGCCAAAATGGTGCCCACGCTCACGTGGGGGGGGCGGCAGCGGGACCGGCCAGGGGCTGGTCCCAAGGCCTCCGCGGGCCGCACCCGGCCTACAGGCCGTAGGTTGCCAACCCCTGACATAAACCTTAGTGCAAAAAACCTGACCATAGACTTTCCATTTCTTTATGTCTTTTGGCAGGATCTGACATAGAAAGTCTGGGGTGCTTTTAGATTTGAGGTTCTTTACAGAAAAGTGCCTGCATGTGTCTGACTTAGGGCCTTTGCAGACTGCTAGAAATAGTGCAAATTGAGTTCACTTTAAGGGTTAGGGTTAGGGTTAGGGAATCATGGGAACTGTATTTCATTGTGGCACCAGAGCTCTCTGACAGAGAAGGCTCAATGTCTCAGGGGGGGAAAAAACAATTACCATGATTCCCTAGCACTAACCCTAACCCTTAAAGTGGACTCAATTTGCACTATTTCTGGCATTCTGCAAAGGCCCTTAATAAAGTTATTATTCCATCAGACTTGAAATCAATCTGCAGGCATCCAAAGGAAGCACAGAAACTGCAAGAGCAAGGGTAAAGAACCTGTATTTCATTGCCTGAAGTGCATGTGGGGGGAAAAATGAATTGACAGACTTTGCTTGTACATTCACTCACTACTCTTTTCACACCAGATAACTGATACTGGCAAGAAAGGTTATTACTTCTCAGATATTGGGATAAGATCTTTAGTTCCTCTCATTTATGATCCCTGAAGCAATAAGGTGTTATCAGAATTCTGGGGGAACTTATTTGCACAAGCTTTCCATTTTTAGGCTGGGACAAAACTACCCCTCCCACTCACATACTTAATGAGGTATCTGCCTCCAAGGAAAATGGGAGCTAGCAGTTTGGGAGACTTTGGGGAGGTTAGGAGACATGATTCTTAGTCAGGGCGTGGGATTACTATGACAAAAATTAGCCTGAAGTTTATCTCTTGCTGCTGCTTTTAGCAGTGATGGTGGATCTGCAATAAACCATAGCAGCCATACATTGTTCCTCAATGAACGTGCTCCAGTAGGAACCACACAACTTCATGCACATGCAACACAGCCAATAAGGAATTCTTGAAGTGGCAACATTTGGGTGTTTGTTTGTTTTATGAAAGAGAACTGACTGCAACCAATTTTACATTTTGTCATAACACATCTCACATAAATGTATAAACCTATCCCATTACCCCAAAAGCATAAAAATGGGGAGGACTTTTTTATTTGCCCAAAAAGTTGAAGAGTCTGGGCCAAATATCTCAGATACAATATTAAGGAGCTGGCAGATCCATTGTAACATACTTATTGTTAATTTTGGCCTCAGTTCAATCTACTACAGCCTCTCACAGAAGGCATGCTCACAATGAATACTCGGAAGATTTTTTTCATGAGTTGCATAGTATGGCGACCCTAGGGTGACCCTATCATGGGGTTTTCTTGGCAAGTTTTGTTAAGAAGAGGTTTGCGATGGCAAAGCCCTTCCCTTGACACTGAGAGAGTGCAATTTGCCCAAGGTCACCCAGTAGGTTTGATGGTCAGGCTAGGGATTGAACCATAGTTTCCACAGTTGTAGTCCAACACTCAAACCACTTCACCACATTGGCTACACTGGAATTATTGAATCACCTCAACCCACAACTGAATGGCTTTATTGCCAGCAAGCCAGTCAAAGCACTGGGAAAGGGTGTACATGCACATACATGTGTGAACTTTCCCCTTGTTCCCCATCACATTGGCTCACTGGGTCCAGAGCGCTGGAGTAGTGAGGAAGAAGGGATGGGTGTGAATCCATCCCTCTTTTTGTGCCACCTTGGCTCCCTCAAAAGCCATGGCAGCACAGAAGTGGCAGGGTCCTCACCCCACCTGTAGTAGTAGTAGGGACCTACCGGGTGTCACTTCTCCTCTGTGGTGTCACCCAGTGTGGTCTACACTCCCTGATGCCATTGATGCCATTGGTCCAAATTTGGACAAATGGGGGGACAGCTATAACCCATGGTTTATAATAAACTTAGAGTGAACAAACATTTTGTGTTGGATCCCATTCTATTGGAGGTAAATATCTGGCAATTTATGTAGGTGGTGGGTGGTACTAAATCCAGAAGTAGCCAGGGTAACAACCATATCTAGGTCAACCCAATATGTTCTCTCTCTCTCTCTCTCTATATATATATATATATATATATATATATCCCACTGTGCAAAAAAGGCAGGATATAAATTCTTGAAATATAATAAATGAAATAAACAATATCCTGTTACTTCTTTTGAAGTAACATTTTGAATTCATTAGATTGCCTAGAGCACTGCCCTGGTGGTGCAGTGGTTAAATGCCTGTACTGCAGCCAATCACTCATAGACCACAAGGTTGGAGTTCAATACTAGCCAGGGCTCAGGCTAGACTCAGGCCTGCATCCTTCCAAGGTCGCTAAAATGAGTACCCAACTGTTGGGGGGCATTCAGCTTACAGTTGTAAACCGCTTAGACATCCCATAGCGTGATATGAAGCAGTATATAAATCAAGCTGCTTTTGCCTCTTTTTCCCCTGGCTCTGTCTCCCTCACCACTTAGTAAACATCTGGGGAAGAGATGTGTCAGTCTTCCAAAAGCCTAAAATGATGTCTTGCATTAGTCCAAGGGCATCTTGTAACCCTTGGATTCAGGTTGCCTGTCCCCATAATAAACCATAGTTTAGGTTAAATATAGTTTGGCTTTGGGATGCAAACCTACAGCACAGTTAATTGAAAAAGACAGGAAAATATTTTCCCCTTACAGCTTATTTGGAAGAAGAGGAGGGAGTATGCATGAGTACAAAGCCTAAGCATGCAGCTTTGACACAGTAAGGCAGAACTTATTTTTATGTCTGAATGCAGCTACAGTATGAAGTGTACCTTCTCTCTATGACTGTGACACTGAAAATTAACAGACAGAGCAGGGAGGGAAGCTAAGCACAGGCTATAGCAGTTCCATAGTTAATAGATGTATGCCAGACAGCAAGCCTGATCAGGAAATAGACTAGCCAATTTGAGAGAACAGCTGAGCACATGGGCAGAAGCTGAGGTATTCAATCCAAATTCATTATAGGACTGAGCAGACTCCCAGCATGTCAATTAGTTTCACTGTTTTTATCTTTGCATACCTGTCGCCCATTTTTTTTAATGCCGTCGCCTGTAGATTTCTGTATTGCATTTAAAAAGCAATGCATTAAACTCCTCCTTTCACAGATGCGTACATACTCAAGCAGAAGTAAATCAATAATTCCATTTACTGTTGGTACACAAAATAGCATGCCAAAAATATCCATTAGAGACAATCTGTAGGGGGAGATAATTTGGGAATTTATGCTTTGGGCAATCTAATGAATTCAAAATGTAAACCATGGTCCCCACTACCTCCAATAAAGATGAGAAATATGGATATGGTCTGTACTATGCAATTTTTTAAAAGGAGTTATTTACATAGTATGGTAATACTATAAGTTCCAAATGCCTGCCAGCTATAGATATCACCAAGGTGATATGTACTCTCATTTCTTTCAAATCTTATTTGCTTTTTTTTCTTTCTTTCTTTTTTTTAAACAAGGGCATAATGAGTAGGATTATTTTAACCTGGCATGATACCAACACAATTAAATACACATTTAAATATGTAGAGGACAAACATTGGATATTCAATATTAAAATTCACTAAGGGGAATTTTGCAGAGGAAATTCTGTTTCATGTCTAGCTATTCTCACATCTTGAAAAACTACTTTTGAGGGGAAAGCAGCTCCAAGAATGCCCTAGCTTTCATTAGAGATGGGAAGAAGGGACTTCATGCCTTGTAAATAATCCTTCATAGCATCATAGTTGGAGAATGAGTGTCAGATTGCACAAACCTTGGTCTAAACACGTTATCTTATGCCTCCTTTTAACATGTAGAGGATATGCATCACAGATGGGAGCTGTGTGGCATGCAAGCAACAACTGTCCCATGGGGGGGGGGTCCACCTTGAGACTGCTACAGATACCCCAGCACTCCATTTTTTTCTGTCACCCTGCTCCAATTTTGGCACAAAACCTTTCTCATTTAGGGCATGTGGTAATAAATAATGTTTTATTTTGAGGTGGGAGTTCTGAAACAGCAAAACAAATTTAAAAAGAAATACAACCATCCCTTAAAAGTGCCTGGAAGTAACACAACATCACTTCTGGTTTCCTAAAATGATTGTTATGGTGGTACAGTGCAGCCACATCCAGAAGATGTCAAAACCCTTCTGAAGAAACTTACCAAGAAAACCCTATGATAAGTTTGCCTTAGGGTCGCCAAAAGTCAAAAATGGCTTGAAGGCACACAACAACATAAATATTTTAATAAATAAATATAATATTTCTCCACAAAAAGTTGGGTTTTATGGACAATGTCTTCTTCTTAAAGATCCCTAAATGTGAAAAAATATTAAAAAGAAATATTTTTTCTTTTTAAGGAATCTTTTCCCTCAAATATGAGACAGTAGTGAAAACAATGGCAATCAAGATATCATTTGAAATATATTTGTAATGAGGACAAGCTGTAAAGAAAACACAAATATGAGAAAGTAGAGGATTGGGAAACTATAATGAAGTGCATATTGGATATGGGGGTGATGCATTATTATTTTGTTTTTATTGAAATATAAGTCATTAGCTAGCTTGTTAGGTTAATGTACAGTAAAATAAAAATAGGTTGTTTAAAAAAAATAGAGGAGACTGCAGTGAAGCAGTAGCCATCTCCAGTGTCCCTAGTATCCTTGAACTCACACATTACATGTGATATTCCTTGCTTATGACAGTCCCACATTAGCCATAAACACAAGGAGCGGGTTAATATGCAGTCCTGAGAGAGGAATGTTGTTGTTAACTGTGTTTGAGTCAACCCTGGCTTATGGAGACTCCATGGATGAGACCTCTCCAAGACCTGTCCTCCTCTGTTCTGCTTAGGTTCTGCAGGCTCAGGCTCATGACATCCTTAAGTCCATGCCTCTGACATGTGGCTTCCCTCTCTTCTACTGCCCTCTACCTTTCCTAGTATTATTGTTTTCTCTAATGATTCAAAGTATGACAGCCTAACTTTAGTCATGCTGATTTCTAGGGCTTGATCTGTTCTAGAATCCACTTGTTTGTGTTTGTATTCTTGGCCATCCACAATATCCTCAGCACTCTTCTCTAGCACCACATCTCAAATGAGTTTATTGTGAAATACCCACCTGTATATTTTCCTCAGCTCCATCCCTTCCCCTATTTAAGTTAACTTATAGTGAAAGTTACAATCATGAGATACCATCATAACTAGAAGCTGTGTAAGCACAAAAAGATTTAGTTTCAACACTACCCTACTCTAGCTGGTATAAATCAAGAGCAAGACTCCTGTGTTTGCCATCAGGAAAAAAATTGAGATCTTTTAAATTGACTTCCAGAGGGAAATGGTCTGTGGCCTGCAGTGCTAAAGGTAAATGTGAAAAAACAATTTAACACGATGTCTCCTGAAGCTTCTCATGCCCCTAGTTAGTTTAAACATAATTCCTATTTGACATCATGGGATGATAGTCATTCATTTTCATTTAGTTTTATACTGTTACCACAGAAAACCTGGAAGGCTTACTTTAGAAATAATGTGGTAGAAAGAGATTAAAAACTAATGAGCATTCTCATTTGGATGTCCATAATAATAATAATATTAACAATGATAATAACAACAACAACAACAGACATTTTCATAATCTACAGTTGTCCCTCCCCATTCACAGACTTCAAGTCCGCACTTTGCTCTTTGCGGGAGGAACAAGCAGGGAGGGATAAAATAGCAGAGTGCGCCTGTTTTCAATGGGGTTTGAATATTTGCAAGCTGCCATTTTCATGGGGGTGGTGCTTCCAGAATGGATCCCCTGCGAATTGGGAAGGGCTACTGTAGTTTAAAAGGTTTTTTTAATGAATAAAATGTTACCTGTAACAAAATAATTTATCCTCGCTTGTGAGGCCTCTCAGAATTCCAACTAAGCAAACAAACTTCCATAGCTGAGTGGTGATTCAAACATTTCCAAGATACTATTAACTAGGGATAGGAAATTGCATAGCCAGCCTTCACCCCTCATCCCCCAAAGGACTGAAACTTCTGCTTCCCTAACAAAATTTGGCAGTGTGATGACATCAAAACCCCTTTCTAGTACACACTCATCTTGAAAATGAGCCATCCTTTAAGGTAGAGATGAGGGAAAATTTCCTGCCATATTTTTTGGCCTATGATGTTTGTTTGTTGTTGTTGTTATTGTTGTGTGCCTTCAAGTTGATTCTGACTTACAGTGACCCTAAGGCAAACCTATGCCAGGGTTTTCTTGATTTGTTCATATCGGGGTTGCCTTTGCCTTCCTGTGAGGCTGAGAGAATGTGACTGGCTGAGAAAACCCAGTGGTTTCCATAGCTGAGTGGTGATTCAAACCCTGGTCTCCAGAAACATAGCCCAATGCTTAAACCACTTCACCACACTGGCTCTCATATGATGTTCATACCTGCCCTGAATGGTCATCATCAGAGATGTAGTCCAAAATATCTGGAGGCTCCAAGATCCCCTGTCCTGCATTTAGCTTCAATAAATAGGCATTGGTGCTGGTGTAGCAATATTAGTCTTCCATGCTCAGGCTTTTTTTTTAGATCTCTGAGGAGGTACATAATACACTGAAATCTTCACTACCTCTGATCTGACATAAATTTCATATTCCTTGGGTAGCCACAAAGTCACTATTCCATTACAGCAATCTCAAGGTGGGCTGCACTCAATACTTTTAGAATCTTTTTCCAAATCCTGTATCCTAAACACAAATCTTTCTTTCTCCTGCAAATGAACTTGTCCATCTTTTGAAGGATGGGGGTGTTGGTGTTGGTGTAGGGGGATATAAAATAAATGGATAAAATGGGGGAAAATAATGATGTTGATGAAAGAACATATGTTGCAGCAGAAAATGTGCACTTGCAATAATAATAATAATAATAATTATTATTATTATTATTATTATTATTATTATTATTTATAACCCGCCCCTCTGCGTGGCAATCGGGGCAGGGTACAACAAGATTAAGAAGCAAAACACAGTTAAAAATCATTCCCCCGTCCCATAATCCCACCCTCCCATCCCCTTAAAATAGGATTAAATTGCATTCAAATTAAAAAATGCCACTTAGTTAAGAAATAATAAAAAAGGTAAACATACACATACACAGAATCAGTGGAGCAATTCTAAAAACTCATCTCCCAGCTAAATGCAATAAAGCAATAATATGAGAACAGCCTATTACTTTGTTATACAAAAAAACAGTACAGTAGATGAATGTCTGCAGCAGTTCCTTGGCACCTCTAATACAACTGAATCCTCCAGATAAGATTACACAAGACTGTCTATAATAACTTCCTCTTTTCACTTGATCAGACATTAATCTTTTTAGGGTGTAATTTGCCAAGCTTACTGCATGCCTTCAAAAGGCATTCCCTTCTGGAGAGAAACTGCATCAAGGGCCTTCACAATTTTGCCCCCTCACTACCCTGCCTACAGAAGTAAGCTACGTGAGTGACTGAGCACAGACTAAAGGCAGGATTCAATGGTGGATGCCTGTGGGTAGAATCATGGAATCGAGAAGGTGCAATCAGCGGCATCACTAGTATTGGTGTCACCTCAAACTCATGGTGTAACCCTGTTTGGTTCATACTCCTCACACCCCCATAATGATGCCACTTCATGGAATTCCCCTGTCAAGCGCCTATGCAACCCCAAACCCAGCTCTGGAGGACTGAGAAACCTTCTAGAACTCATTTTCAAAAGGTGTAGATAACTAAAGCAGGAATGTGGGCAGAAGACATGCAAGCGTCACCAGGAGAAGTTTTGGGTTTCTCTCTTTAGTTCTGTTCGCACTTATTTGGAAGTAAATCACACTGAATGCAATGGGACTACTTTTGAGTGGATATGGGCTTGAAATATTGAGAATAGATGAGTGTAGACTTGCCCATGAAACTCATAGAAGTGGCAGCATTGTGTTGCTAAGGGAACAGGAGAAATTGATCCCATTCAGCCCCAGTTGGTCTTCTGGCACCCTGCCCTTATTGTTAATAATGACAATTGCTATCAAAAAGGAAAAAAGTGGGGAGGAAAGGCCATTTCAGATTTCAGTGGGACAGGAGGGCAATTTTCTCTGGAAGGCTCAAGAGCTTTCCCTTGAGTATAATGATGACTAAATTACAAAATAAAAAAAGCAATGTATTCAAGAGCACTTGCTGTGGTTTCTTCTGTTATACAAATAAATAAATACAGCAACATTTTCAGTGCAAATTTGGCTTTGAGATGATTTACCATTTAGTTATTTGCATTATTGTTGTAAGTGCTGGAGCTGGAGAACCAGGGGTTATTAAATACATATTTTCACTGTATATCTTAAATGGCACATTTACCTGCTAAATACATTTGTGATAGCTTAATGTTGTCAGAAAACATTTCATTTCAAAGACATTTTAACACATTATAATTTAAAAAAAAATAAAATGAAAATTTCAGGTGGTAGTATTCTCAGGGTGGATTAACAAATTACATGAGGAATGAATTCATAAAACAGTGACATACAGAATGTCTGCCATGTTCTCCCCCACTAAGGTGGAATTGTCCAAACCAAAATAATGTCTAACATTTTTTAAAAGTTATAACCATTGCTTTTATTTTTTAGAAAATTACAATAGAAAAGTACCCTTTAACAACTTTTTTTTTAAAAAAAAAATCATAGACAATTTGGAAGCATCTTCAATTTTAGTCATTGTAATGTCTAACATTTTTTTAAAAAAATGCATTGCATGACATTTCTTTTGCTGACTATTACAGGTGTGAGACCAGAAATTATTTTGCTAATAGGAGCCTATCTAATTCACACTTCCTGAAGCACTATGTGAACCAGAATACAATTATATTTTGATTTTCACACTTGTCTAAATTTGGTTATGTTGCTCTGCAATTTAAAAATGCATACATTCAGGGAACTTGTATTCAGAAAGGTATACTACGCAAATTGCTGGCAATATTTACTTCTATGGGAAAATACATTAAAAAACTATACAATTTTTTGTGTATATAAAACATGCATATAGAACTATGCAAATTCTCATGCAAGTTTTTTTTTTAAAAAAACAACAAGAACGTACTGACGAGGAAGCATGACTTAGGGCCAAACAGACAGCTGCAAAAAAGCCCCTTATGGGTGTCACTGGAGCAGAAGCTGTCTGGAAGTCAGGAGGCCACCCAGATGTGGGCAGCTTCAAGACACTCCAGCAGTGCAGTGTTTAGATGCCACATGCTGCCAGAGCATCTTGAAGCCACCCTGGGGTTGCGATGGGGCCAGGAAAGCCAGCTCTTTCCCAGTTCAAATAGGAGCAGATCTTTTCCACTCCTATTTGGGCCAGGTTCAAGGTGGATTGGGGCCATGGTGTGTGTTTGCCATGGCCTCAATCCATCTTCACTGGGGTGGCTTCAAGCTGCCCCTTCTTGCCAGTCTGTTCCGGTCCTTAATTAACTTATGCCTTTCTTTAAAAAAAAAAAAAGCATAGAAAGCGAGTGACTGAGCAAGAGAGAAAGATAGAAACAGAGAGTTTCCAATGGCAATATGATGCCTTATTGCAGAATTGTTTCTTAAGTGCCTTTAAGAAAAGGAATAAAGTTCATTTTCAGCTTGCTGATTATTCATTTATCCTTGTCCTTTAAGGGTCATTTCACACATTTCAAACAGCTAAATCCAGTTCTGCTGTCATAACAGCAAGTTGCAACCAATCAAGCTTCCTCACAAATGTACTATTATAAGGGTGGACAAAGTCCAGAAGCCTAGGTGCTGCATCCATCACCCAAGAACTTAGAGGGAATGACCTGCTGTTGATGTCCTGTCCTTTTCTTTTTCTTGTGTGCCTTCAAGACTTACAATGACCCTAATGCAAACCTATCACAGAGTTTTCTTAGCAAGATTTGTTCAGTCTCTATGCCTTCCCATTACTTGGATATCTAGTAACCAATAACACTCTAATTCATTTTCCACCCATCCCACCAAGTGAATAAGGATGCCAAAACTGGAGTAAAATGAGCCTTCAGATGGTGCAGAAAATTGTACAGAATGACCAGTGGTGCTCCCTAGAGGGTGTCAATAGTCATTTAAAGGGTCAAACAATATTTTTTTTTATTGATTAAAAAAACATTCCAATAACAAAAAATACAATACAGTACAATACAATATATTACATAACAACATGAAACTACACTCTCATACCCCAAATAGCATACACTTCCACTTAACCACAACACAAACCACAAAAATAATAACTTCCTGAACCCAGACTTAGATCTTATATAGAATTCCAAGACATACTTTCCTTATAAGACATCAAGCAGAGCGCTCTCTAGTCTAACATCAACCAATATATCCCTCGTCATAAATTTATTTCATTAATAATTATTCCTTTCAAATTACTAACACCAACTATAAATTACCATCCCAAAAAAAACAAACAATAATAAAGAAAGTTAAACAACCCTGCTTCTTAAGTTAGCATTAAGAAGAAAGAAAAAAAACAAAAACTCAAGAGTTTTTAACTTCATCTATTTCCTTTCCATATATTCCTGTAAAGGTTTCCATATCTTATTACTCCTCTCTTGATCTTGCCCTCTTAAAAGGCTCGTGAGCTCATCCATCTGCTGCAATTCACATAGTTTCCTTAACCAGCACTCTGTTGTCGGCAGTTCTTCTGATTTCCAGTAACTAGCTAAAACAATTCTAGCACATGTAGTCATATAAAATAATAATTTCCCATAAACTTTCTCTAACTCTGGATTATCATAAATACTCAATAGATATAACTTAGGAACAAAGTCAATATGACAGTTTAAAATGGTTTCAACAGCCCTATGGATTTTCCTCCAATATTTCTTTACTTTTTTACATCTCCACCAAATATGCATATATAAGCCGATTTCTTTTTTACATCTCCAACATTTGTCTGAAGTACCCTTAAATATTTTCCCTATTCTTGCTGGAGTAAGATGCCATCTAAATTGCATCTTAATATGATTTTCTCTTAGATTATAACAGGCTGTATATTTAAGTCTATCCATCCAAATTTTTTCCCATTGCTCGATTGAGATGTTACAATTGAGGTCTTGTGCCCACTTAATCATAGGCTCATTTATTAAATCTTCTTCCATTTCAAAACCCATTAACATTTCATAAAACATTTTAATTTTGTGGGTACTATCATCAAACACAATTTTATCTAAGGTATTATATGTACTCCTAATGCCAATTGTTTTTTGGTCACAAAGGAATCTGGACCTTAATTGTCTATATAGAAGCCAACCACATGAAATACCTTCAGCAATTAGTTGTTGATGTTCTTTAAATTCCATATTTTGATTTATTAAATTCTTCTCGGAAAGATCTTGATATGTGACCCATTTATTATCTATCATAACCTCTCTTTTGTGGAGGGCTTCGTGTATTGATGTCCAACAAGGGAGCTCAGGACAGATTCTTGCTTTATATTTAAGCCATATATTTAATAAGGATTTCCGTATATAGTGGTTACTAAATTCATAATGAATTTTATGTTTTTCATAAAACAGATATCCATGCCATCCGAATCTAAGTCCTTGACCTTCCAACACAAGTATATCTTCATTATTAAGCAAAAACCAATCTATCATCCACTCTAAACAACAAGCAGCATAGTACACTTGGAGATTTGGAAGAGCCATGCCTCCTCTAGAGGCTTTATTCTGCATTAATTTATATCTTACCCTAGGTCTTTTCCCGCTCCAGATAAATTTAGACAATTGTCTATGCCATGTCTTAAATGGTTTAAAATTACAAATAATGGGGAGATTCTGGAAAAGAAACATGAACTTCGGCAAAATTTTCATTTTAATTACAGATATTCTCCCCAACCAAGACAATTGTAGCTGATCCCAAATTTTAAGCTCTTTACTCATTTCTGATGTTACTTTCTCATAATTATTTTTGAATAAATCAACGTTTTTATTTGTCAGAGTAATCCCTAAATATTTTACCGTCTTACTTAGTTGGAAATCTGTGGATCTTTTAAGTTCAGCTTCTTCTTCTTTAGATAAATTCATCGCGAGCATAGCCGTTTTATTTTTATTAATCTTGAGACCAGAAACCTTACCAAATTCGTTCAAAGTTATTAGCAGCTGTTCAATGCTTCTCACTGGGTCAGCCGTACAGATAAGAAGATCATCTGCATAGGCACGAATCTTAAAAACCTTCCCTTTACATTTAATCCCTACTATTTCTTCTTCTTCTCTAATTTTTTTATTAAGTATCTCAATTACCATGAGGAATAATAAGGGTGACAGAGGGCACTCCTGTCTTGTACCACTACAAATTTTGATGTTATTAGTTTTTTCCCCATTTATTATGATTCGCGCATACTGCTTATCATAAATAGTTTTGATCCAATTGATAAATTTATTTCCAGCCTGAGCTTTTTCTAACACCTGAAACAGAAAAGCCCACTCTACTCTGTCAAAGGCTTTTTCAAAATCGACAAAGGTCATCACTAATTTTTTATCTATATTTTTTTCATGCATTTCTATCAGGTTAAGTACTACTCTTAAATTATCTTTAATTTTCCTCTGCGGCAAAAATCCGCATTGATCTTTATGGATCCATTCCTGTAAAATCTTCTTAAGTCTTTCAGCCAAAATAGAAACAAAAATCTTATAGTCAATATTCAGCAATGAAATAGGTCTGTAGTTCTTAATGTCTTGTGGATCTTTATTATCTTTGGGGAGTATCACAATATTTGCTTCAGACCATGTCTCTGGGAAATTACCAGCTTCAAGTTTATTCATAACTTCGGCCAGTAGGGGAGCTATTTGGTTAGCAAATTTTTAATAAAATTCAGCGGGAAAACCATCAGGTCCCGCCGCTTTCCCTGATTTGATTCTTTGGATTGCTTCAAGTACTTCTTGAACAGTTATGGGCTTGTTCAATAGTTCTATTTGTGATGTATTAAATGGATTTATTTTCACATTCTCAAGATATGATACAATTATATCCGAGCAAACCTCATCTCCTTTTTTATAAAGTGTTGTGTAGAACTCATAAACAATTCTTTTTAGATTATCTTGGTCCATATATTTTTTTCCCTGATCTACTAGACTAGTTATCTGTCTTTTTGCTCTTTCTTTCCTTAACTGAAAAGCTAACCACCTTCCTGGCTTGTTTCCCCATTCAAATGTTTTCTGTTTAATAAACTTTAACTCTTTTTGTCTTTCTTCTAACAACAGAGAAGACATTTGTTGCTGCAAATTCCTAATTTCTTTCTTCAAAGTTTCGCTGTTTGAATTCCGTTTAAATTGTAGTTCTAACCGCTCAATTTCGTTAGTTAATTCTTTAAATTTTGACTGTTTTTCTCTCTTAAGATAGCAGCTTTTCTTTAAAAAAAACCCGCGCATGACGGCCTTGGCTGCTTCCCAAACAGTTATAATAGATGTACCTTTACCACAGTTTTCTTTAATATAGTTTTGTAAACAGGTTAGAGCCTCATTATAATTTTTGTCGTTATTTAATAAGTTCTCATTCAATCTCCAACAATATTCCTTTGGTCTACATTTAATTATTAGTGAGACCAGTCCATGGTCAGAGACAATTCTCGAATTAATTTCAACGTTTAACACTTTTGGTAATAGCATTTTTGATACAAAGAACATATCCAGTCGGGCCCATGACTGATGTCTGTCTGAGTAAAAGGAGAATTCTTTTCTCATAGGATTTTGTTCTCTCCAGGGGTCTTTCAAATCCAGTCTGTCTAAAAGTTTAAAGAAATTCTGGGGTAGCTTACCTTGATTAATTTTAACTCCTTTTTTTGAATATCTATCTAGCTGGGGGTCTAGCACCCCATTCCAGTCCCCCAGGAATATACACGAATCAAATGAAAGTCCAATTACTTTATTTAACAATTTTCCAAAAAAATTCCCTTTATTAGTTAAGGGTCCATAAACACCCACTATTAAAATTTTCTCTCCTTCTATCATTGTCTGAATACCAACCATATGTCCCTTATTATCATTTATAACTTCCTCAGCAGTAAACCTATCATTAATATAAATAGCCACCCCATTCTTTTTTTTATCCGTAGCTGAACAAAATACTTTGCCCAATTTTTTATTCTCTAGCAGTTTCAGATTAGCTTTTTTAATTCGTGTCTCTTGCAAACACAAAATTTCAAACTTAAATTTTTTCAGATAATGAAACACCTTCCCTCTCTTAGAGCTACCGTTTAGGCCCTTTACATTTAGAGAAGCAATTTTCAATTTATTAGACATTTTCAAAGGGTCTTTCTTTGTATCATTAAACATTAGTGATATATCCTAGCAGAAAGAGAAGACTACTAAATATTGTTGTTATTAATGCAGTTATTAATCTTTCCTTTCTTCCTCCTCGTCTATATCCGATCCTGTTTCTGAGATTTCTTCTTCACTGTCTACACTATGCTCACGTTCCTTCTCCAACCTTAATTGGAGTAAGTCTTCACCAAATTTATCCGGGGAGTTTGTATTAACTTCCTTTCTGCATGTCTCTCTATCTGTATTGATAGGAGTACTATCTCTATCATCCTTCCCATAAATTTTATGTCTCTTTTTTTGTCCCGTCCTCTCATTCTTCCTCCCTTCACTTTCTGGCTTTTTAGATTCTGTTTCTTTAGTGTCTGTTTCTTTACTGTAAGTTTCTCCTTTTCCTTCTTCTCTTTTCTCTCCTCTTTTAAGAAATTTCAAGAAATCCCTAGCCTCTTGTATCGATTTTATTTCCACTTTCCTTTTTTGAAACCAAATTAGCATTCCTTCGGGGATCAACCATCTATATACTATTTGTTTATCCCTAAGTATAGATGTTAGGAAGGAGTATTCCCTTCTTTTCCTCAATATTACTGGAGGGATATCCTTAAACAAATGCAGGTCTTTGCCTTCCCATTGCAAAGGTTTCACCCTATGTGTCTGCAAAATAGAGTCCCTCATATGTTTCCTAACAAAAACAACCATAATGTCTCTAGGGATTTTTCTTTGTCTTGCTACATAGGAGTTCAATCGATAAGTATTATCTATTTCAATTAAGCACATCTCAACAGGTATTTTTAAAACATCACTTAAAATCTGAGTAACCTTTTCGTATAGATTCTCTCTATCTTCTTCAGGCACTCCCCTGATTTTCAAAGATTTCTCCCTAAGACGTAATTCTTTAACTATATTATCATCAACCAGCTCTTTCTGTTTTTGCGTAATGTCCTTAAGATTCACTTCAAACTTTCCATGTTTGGACTCTAAATTCTCCATTTTAGTCTTAATCTGTTTAAATTCAGAGGAGACTCTATCTAACGAGTCACTGACTCCTTTTAGATCTTCCCGCACCTCTCTCTTAAGTTCCACCTTCAGATCAGCCATTTCTTTCCTTAAATCCTGGATTTCTCTACTTAGATCCGTCCTAATTTTCTTTATTTCCTCCAAAAGGAATAAATTTGGATCCATTGTCTTAGCTTGGTCAACTGAGGCTCTTCGGGATGACTGTACTTGAAGTTGAGCCTGTGTCTGTGCTCTTGTTTTCCCTGTAGCCATTTATTTGCTGCCTTACACTTTATAACCGCTTAATTACTTCTTTCTTCTCCAAATTCAGTATTCCCCTAATACAGTATTTGTTATCAGTATCAATACCAGTATCTATAGCAGCTTCTGATTATTCAAATATTCAAGTCACTATTCAATTATTCAAATCACTATTCACTTTAAGGTCTAAATATTATAAGGCAAAACCGTCTGTGATCAAGAGGATCCAGTTTCAAAGTAAAACAAAGAAAGTTTGGAAAGGATCAACCTACAGTGCTCTCCTCCAGTCCAAATTCTCAATATAATTAACACCTAAAGAGTCCAGTCATGAAGCTCACCCTCTTTCCGACCACATTCATCCTCCTTCTCCTCCTTTTTCTTTTTCCTCTTATTCTTCTTTCCACTCAGACCTCAGAGAAAAACAGAGGCAAAGCCTCTCTTTCTTCCATTCAAAGGAAAGCTATTTGTCCAATCAATCACAGTCAGTAAGTAGCACCCCGGTGCCGTCAGTTCAGCATCTTAAAGGTGAGATCAGGGTGACAATTTCAAGGCCAGCTGCGCTTCTCAAGCCAAAAAAAAAGAAACCAAATCCAACAAAAAGGACTAGAGACCCTCTAGTAAACCGGGCCTCCTTCGGTGGAGTTCGGGTGCAGGTCAGTGCTTCTCTGGCTGTTTCCCAAGCCGCCCTTCCAGCTGCCCGTAATAATATGTGCGTTGAGCAATCAGCTGTCCATAATATTGACTACAATTCCCAGAGCCCTTAGAGTCTTAGTCGCCACTTCCTGCTTCCAGCGATCTTCCCCGCTGTGCTTTACTCGAGAGGAGGGCGTGTTCTTCCTGGACTACGACTCCCAGTAAGCTTTGCAAATCAAAGTAAAATTTTCCTCCAGATCCTTCCAGTCACGCCAAATTACAGACCGATTGCAGACCAAGGTAAATTAATCTGGCGTAAATTCTGTTTATCACTGGGGTAGACAGAACGCCTTGCTTTCCCCTTAAAGCAACAGATGTATTAAAGTTCAGCCGAGTTCTAACGTGCCTTATTAATATGGTTTCACAGTGCTCTAATAAAGCTGTTATACATATGGAAAGGCACGATTTTACAAAGGAAAGCTATTTGTCCAATCATAAGTCTAGTGTTCCGCCAAAGAGTTAGTCCGCTTCGACTTGACTACACAAATTAAAAAAGTTGGTGGCGTTCCTCACCCCTAATTGTATAGGGAGAGCGTGTAGGTGACCGTGGCGTCGATACTCACTGTGGTCAGTTCTTCTTTCTTCTTTCCCTCCTTCTACCTTCTCTTAAGTTCAAGACCACAGCCTTTATCCTGCCATCCGAGAGCCTCTTACCAGAGGATCATTTAGGTTATCAAATTATCCCATAATAACGTCTGTCTCCTACAAGCCAAACGGTTCCCACAAGAGACGATGTGGAACACGTCTCACCGGTCCACCATCCCAACCCGGAAGTCTAAAGGGTCAAACAATATTTGAGTGTGTGTAGTTTGGGAACAAGGAAGCTGCAGTTACCTACAGGTTTTACTTTGTACAAGGATGCCATAAAGTATACAAACATGTTCCTTGCATTAACACATCCACATTTTTAGATGTATAGTTAAGATGTTTTCAGTGTACATCTAAAAATGTAATGTGTGAAGTGATACTTGGATGGCACCTGTCAAATTTTGGTTTTGATCAGATCTGCCATGAACAAAAAATGTGGCGATTATATTTATTTTCTAGAAACAAATGTTATCTACTGCCCTATTTTGGTTGATGTACAAAAATATGAGTGTCCTCTGTGGTTTAACCCAACTGTCTAGCAGAAAGTGATCAGCAAGAAGATGCCACAGAGACAAACTGAGGCCAACCATGCTCATTTTAGAAACTTCATTGCAAGCAATTCCCCCCCCCCCCACTATAGGACAAAGGCAGGAGATGAACAGGTTATACTGGCATTTCATCACCAAAGCCATGTCTAACTTTCTGACCATTGTACTTTTACTCTTGGGAAAGGTGTGAATTTTGATTTCAATTCATTTCTGATAAGAACTCAACAGAAATCCCTAAATTTCTTTATAATCAAGATAGAGACAACTGATTTTTTTTTTAAATGCATGTTATAGAAGCTGAAACTACTTTTTTTCTATCTAGGCCTAAAGATTTATAGGTCTGACTACTATACATTTAGTTTTGAATCTCTATGTATCCAACTAAGTAATGAATTACATTTAACACTAATTTTTCTGAAAGGCTCCTCATCTTTAATATTTTTATCAGGAGCAAACAAAGTACTGTCCTGGGGTTACATATGCCCCCAAGGCCATTTTTGTGTCTATCAATTTCCCCTCTCCAGTTCTTCCAAACTGTCTTTTTCTAACAAGTAAAGAAAGGAATAAAGCAATCACCTTCTGTTTGGAAGCCTACAGGAATGGTGACTCACATTTTTTTAATAGGACACAAGACATCGTTATAATTCTGCTTTCATTGCCATAGTTCTGTTCTGTGGAATTCTGGGATTTTCAGAGAAAGACATTTAGAATTTTCAGCCTGACAGCTCTGGTGCCTTATCAAACTACAAACCCCAGGATTCCATAGGATGAAGCCATGGTACTTAAAATGGATCATAGTGTGAACGGGATCCAGTGAACAGGGGCTAAGACACCCATTGGGTTGTCTTCTGTACTAGCCATTTCCACTATGCAATCTTCTCATTCAAAGACATATCCAATAGGGTTGGCACATAATTTATTTTATTTGGGGGGGTCTTCATAACTGTTCTGAGGCAACTAAACAGAATTTTGCACATTTGATAGAAGTTGCTTTGTGAAAACAATTTGAAACTATACATATAGTCTTTGAGTATGATTCTCTCCCTAGTTTAGTCAGCCCAGTGCCAACATTCTGCAATGGCATGCAAGATTAATTAAAGAGGACACCTCTTTTGGAGGGGGGAATATATTCTGCATTTTAATTCAATTAGTCTGAAGAATCTTTAATTTAGAACTATAATCAACTTATGCTGATGCCAGCAAATTATGTTAATGAGACTGTGTTTTGCAAAACAACCTCACTGAAAGGTAAAAGAGATCTTGCTCAGGACTTACTTACTACTTAATCATGCATGCCACTTCACAGAAGGGTTTCCAACAGGCACAGTTTTATTCTATGCTGGGGATAGAACTGTTCCTGTTTATTAGGCTGAGTGAAGAAAGATCTGAAGTGCAGCAGTGGTTTTTGCCTCTAAGTTGACTTGTTATTCCTCTCCCTTTGATGACATGCATCACACAACTGGACCCAGGAGCAGCTGGTGGCTTTTATTTGTTGGTGATGTCACTACTGTATTTCCATAATGCCGCAATTTATCTGAATGAGTATGAAGCAAGATGAGTGAACAGTGGAATGGAGCTGAGGAACAGAGCTCTTTGCCTTATGTGGTCTGACATGGTCTGCTTTCAGGTGTGGTGGGTGATGGTGCTCCATCATCACTGTTGAGATGAAGTGCAGTTGTGAAATGTGTACAGAGACTTGGGGTGGGTAGTATTTGCCTCAGGCAGCAATTTGTTTTGAATCAATCCAGCCAATACTAATCTGTTAATCATTATGAGTTTTCAAGAAGGTAGAGCAAGGGCCTAATTTCAAAAGAATGTTTGTTTGCAATGGGAAAAAACAACAATATAAACATAGTTCACACCTTCTGGAAGTATTGTATGTTGTCCACATTGTACAATTCACAAATACCATTTAAAGTATCAGCCAAAGTCTTCAATTTTGGACCAACAACAATTCTGTGGAGGGCATTACCAACAGTAACTGGAGATGACATAATTGTTGTATATATGCAAGCAATATAATCAATGGTGTACATGTTGATTTATGGTTAGAGTGTGCAGAGTGTACGTGCAGGACTGCAGTTCACCAGCTCCATACATCTCTGGATCTGTAGCTCCCTGCAGGTTGCAGCATTCCAGCATTCCAGAGACCAAATTCTCTTCAAAAGAAGGTTCTTTATACTTCAGTTGCAGAATTAACATGATAACTATTTACATTATAGAACATCCATCATGCAGGCAGAGAACAAAGGAAAACTCTATGCCAGGGGTCGGCAACCTTTGTTGCCGGGGGGCGGGGGGAGGGGGGTAATGGCGCGAGGGCGTGTGGGCACGTGCGTGTCTGCACACGTGCGCGCTCCCCCATGCGTGCATGCAGTGCCATTTTGGAATGCCCCCCTGCGTGTGCGCCGTGTAAATTCGCTCAGCGCACGGGCTGGGAGGCCTTCCCTGGGCCTTGGAAACACCCCCCTGCATGTGCGCCATGCGAATTCACCCGGTGCACGCACAGGGGGAACCTTCCCTGGGCCTTGGGAACTCCCCCCTGCCCGTGTGCCGGGTGAATTCGCATGGTGCATGCACGGGGGGCATTCCCAAGGCCCAGAAAAGGCCCCACGGAGGCTGCGCCATGCAAATTTGCACAGCACAGCCGCCATGGGGCCTTCTATGCCAGTGCGTTGGGCATTCCAAAATGGCTTCTGCCACCATGCGCATGCGTGCGCAAGCGTGTGCGCCATTTTACGCAAAAATGGTGCCCGTGCTCATGCATGGGGCGGCAGCGCGCACGGGGCGGCAGCAGGACAGGTCACGGGCCAGTCCCAAGGCCTCCGCAGGCCATAGGTTGCCAACCCCTGCTCTATGCCAAGCCCAGCAATTCATTCAAGGCATAACTTTCATGGCAAAAACTCCACCCCCAGGCTGATACCTTTATAGACATTTGCTAAACAGCTTCTAAACCCAGCCTTCTTCCTGTGTCTTGTGTCATGTGACCAGTGGTTCTCACACACTCTGATGACCTAATCTGTTTTCTCTTGCATCCTGTGTTCCCAGACACAGATTGACCTTGGCCAAGGGCCTCGGCAGACGGCTAATTGTGCCGTCTCCAAGGCAGGGAAGAGGAGGGGCAGCCGCACGCTCAGCGCCCCTTCCTCCTCCCGAGGTTGTCCTCGGAGCCGCCGGCCCTCCACACGGCCGGCACTCCGAGGGCAACCTCTCACCGCAGCGTCCGCACACGCTGCGGTGGATAAGTCAGTGAAAGTGCGCCCCACGCTTTTGGGGCGCACTTTCACTGACTTGTGAAAGGAGTGCTGATGCCTCAGTCCCGCGGCGCACCATCCCACAGCATCCCAGAGCCTCTCGTCTGCTTCCCCCCAAGTTGTTTTGGAAAATCCACCTGCAGGCTAAAACTTTCACAGTTAGAAATTTTCCCATATCTGTACATTTCCACTTTGACTACAAATCCCAACAATCCCTTCCGAAATGTATAGATTTGTGTGTTATGTTATTTACAGTTGTGGATTATCAAACTCCTTTGTTGACTCACTATTGGCATAACCAAGAATCATAGGGCTTTTTAGTACTTTAGCATTCTGTAGTCCACATTTCTCAGCCTTTCTATCTTTTTCTGTTGACTCAACAAACATCTACCATCCTCAGTCCACTCTACCTCAATCCCAATGTAGGCTCTGAGAGAACCCAAATCTTTAATCACAATTTTTTTGCCAATTATTTCTGCACTGCTTGAATTTCCCGTTCTGACTTTGCTGTAACACACAAGTCATCAACGTAAATCACCAATGTAACATCACCCTTTGTGTAAACACACGCATCACCAATGCTGCGTTTGTATCCTAGTTTCACTAACTCCTCATTAATACAATGATTCCGACTTCTTGCACTCTGCTTCAAACCGTACAAAGCCTTTTTCAACTTGTACACTTTTCTATCATTGTCCTGTTCAAAACCCAAAGGTTGTTCCATGAACACATCTTCCTCAAGACAAGCATTCAAATAAGCAGTTTCAAAATCAAAATGCCTCACCAACTGACCATTCCTTGCTGCTAAAGCCAAAACCAATCTCAGACTCTCTGGCTTAGCTGTAGGAGAAAACGTTTTGTCAAAGTTCTCAAACTTCTGCTGTGCAAAGCCTTTTGCCACCAGCCTGGCCTTATATCTATGGGTACCGTCCGGCATTTCTTTTCTCTTGAAAACCCATTTATAACCTATCACCTTGTGATTCTTAGGCCTTTCAACAACTTCAAACACTTCTTTGTCTACCAATGACATGTACTCCTGATCCATTGCAGAAAACCACTTCTCCTTTTCCTCCTTGGGAAAACTTTGCAAATCCTTAAAACTCTCAGGCACATCAACCACCACTGTACAGGCTCTTGCACCCTGCAATACAAAATGCTCTGGAGGCTTTCTCACTCTCTGGTTCCTCCTAGGCAAGAACATCCTTGCCTTCCTCTCTCATCTTCACTGGCAGAACTTGTCTGAACTTCTGTATCTTTTTTTGTCTCTGACATTCTAGTTCTGGTTGGTCGTGTCTGTGTGGACTCTTCTGAAATACTAGACTTACTTTCAATCATGTTAACCCAATCTTTGAAATGCTCTGCTGCTTCACTCTTTTCTTTTAAGAGCATCCCATACCTGGTAAAACGATCCACAATTACCATAAAATACTTATTGTTTCTCAGAGTTTTCTGAAGAGGCCCCGCAAGATCTGTGTGCACCATTCAAAAGGTTGTTTTGTTGTGTGCTTGTTGCGTTTGGCCACAGGAAAAGCCTTCAACTTTATCCTGCTGCAAACTGAACATTCCAAGTGATTTGAACAAGGAGACATTTTGAATTCTGGGCACACCTCCCCCAGTTTCCCAAGACTATTAAAACTTGCATGTCCCAAAACTCTGTGGTAGTAATGGGCACAGTCTGAATGTAAAGGAACATTATTGACTACTGCACATTCTGCCTTATCAATCATGTAATACATTTTGCCCCTTTTCACAGCTTTTGCACAAACTTCACCATTCATGGTGATCTCACACTCCTCCCCCTTAAAATTCAATGCATACCCCTCAGTGGTCAAAGCAGACACACTAACTAAACAGTTTTGCAATTTAGGTACACACAATACATTATCAAACTCTTTTGCAAACCCAGGGATGAAAACAGTTCCCATTTCTTTGATTTCCCATGTTGCTCCATCTGCCAAAGTAACAGAAGCCACATTAGAGGGCTTCCTACTTTTCAGAAGCTCAGGAGTGTTTACCATATGTCCTGTGGATCCAGAATCAAGAATCCAGTCCGGATTAGGCTTGACTTCCTGGTGAGTCACACTGTCACTGTCCTTTGTCACAGCCACACTGCCTCTCCTGCTCCCAGTATCCTTGGGCTGTTCTTTTTGTTTCTTCTTGTCTGCTACAAATTTCCTGAAATCCCACTTCAGATGTCCAGCTTTACCACAATAAAAACATTACTTTTCTTCTGAAACATCTGCCTTCTCCAGTTGCAGCTCTCTGGAATGCTCTGGTGCATAAGTGGACCTAGGTGCTGCTTGCGGCTGCCTCTGAAGTCCAGCCTCGAACCGGCAATGCTGGCTTTCCTCCAAAACTCTGGAAGTGACCAGCTCCATTGTAAGTTGTGCTTCAGGAACTCCCTGAAGGCCATACAATATATGCTCATAATACCTTGAGAGGCTCCCCAGCAAAATATAAGCCATTTGCTCTCTCGGGAGGTCAACACCTCTCATCTGGACTTGATTAAACAGATCTTGGATGAGATCTCCAGGTGCTTCTCAGGAGATTGCCCATTCTGCATTTTGCAAGCATAAAGTCATCTGCACCAAATCATTTTTGACAAGGCTGTGCTGGATTGATGAATATCTTTCAGAGTATCCCATACTTGTTTGGCTGATATCTTATCTCTGACATAATTTCTCTGATTTGCAGAGATTAAGACGTTGAGGGTAGCTTTTGCTTTTTGGTCATCTTCCACAACTGCTTTTGCAGCTCCAGCAGGCACCCTCGCTTCTACCACAGCCCAAAGACCTTCTCTGATTAATAATGATTGAGCATATGTGCTCCAAGAATTATAGTTCGTGTCATCCAGTTTGGGAAACTTCACAGGCTCCATGGCTAATTAAAACTTAGTAGCCTGGCAGCCTTCCCAGCTTGCACTGTCTATAGCGTGTTAACACACAGCTCACAGTCCTTCCAGAATAGACAGCTTTAGAAAAAATGCCTCTTTACTTACAGCTGATGAATTCCAGCAGCCTCTTGCCTCTCCCAGCAGCAGCGCAGCAGAAACGTGCTGGGCCCATAACCCTTGTTGATTTATGGTTAGAGTGTGCAGAGTGTGCATGCAGGACTGCTGTTCACCAGCTCCATACATCTGGATCTGTAGCTCCCTGCAGGTTGCAGCATTCCAGCATTCCATGAAACCAGACCATAGACCAAATTCTCTTCAAAAGAAGGTTATTTATAGAACATCCATCATGCAGGCAGAGAACAAAGGAAAACTCCATGCCAAGCCCAGCAATTCATTCAAGGCATAACTCTCAAGGCACAACCCTCAAGGCAAAAACTCCACCCCCAGGCTGATACTTTTATAGACATTTGCTTAACAGCTTCTAAACCCAGCCTTCTTCCTGTGTCTTGTGTCATGTGACCAGTGGTTCTCACACACTCTGATAACCTAAGCTGTTTTCTCTTGCATCCTGTGTCCCCAGACACAGACTGACCTTGGCTAAGTTGTTTTTGTATAATCCACCTCCAGACTAAAACTTTCACAGTTAGACATTTTCCCACATCTGTACATTTCCACTTTGACTACAAATCCCAAATACAAATATCTCACATTATTCAAGACGTAATGTAACCTGCTGATAAAAGTTACTTATTTTTACATTACTCATGACAAATATCGCAAACATGTCAGATTTCTGTTCTTCTAATGTTCTTCAACTTTTCTGTTCTTGTATTTATCTATAACTTCATGTTTTTCTGCCTTCAGTGAATATTATAACCAACTGATGATAAACTATGAAATAATGAGACCAGACATGGGGAAATCAAGGCCCGTTTATTTGATCTATTCAAATACTAATAAACTTGACTTTTGGGGAAACCACAAGAAGGGAGAGCATCCTGGTGCAGGTCCAGCTGGAGAACCAGGTGTCACCACATGACCAAAACCCCTCCAGCCTACCCTTGGGCAAAACACCAGGTCCTGAGGTAAATCCAAGATGTTGGATTGAACCCTCGGTCCAGCCTATTGGAAGGCAAACATAGGGCACTCTCTCCCAAAATCACACAAATTTGTAAGAGAGAGCAAACCCCCCATGTTGGCCCCAAAGGCAGGCACCTTTCCAACTCCCAGGTCCCTTGACCTGTAAAAGCTGTCCTAGAGTCCAACCTTTCACCCAAAGGCGGTGCCAATGGTTAACACCGAACTAATCACATTTTCCCCCATCACTTCCCCCTTGTAACAATGACAGCATCTTATTTAATGACTTAACAAGCCAATTTTCCAAGTCTCAATATGAACAGTATGTGGTAGGGGGGAAAAAAGAAAGAAAAAAAGAAAGAAAGAAAAGAAAAGAAAAGAAAAGAAAAGAAAAGAACCCATGTAATGAGGACAAAAATTCCTACCCAGCCCTGAAGCGACCAGTTAAGCTCACACTGGATATTGGGTGGGAGAGGTGGGTCGTGTTTCAAACAGAAGGAATGGCTGTATAGGGGGCAACCAGCATAAAAAGGCACAGTGCTCCACTTCCTATCATATATCCCTGGCCACAATTATCCTGGTGTCTAATCATGAAGACCATCAAAGGTGTACCTTCCCTTAAAAGCAGCAGTGCTGCTTAGGTCATGTCCAAATTATGCCTCTTTTTAAAAAATATGAAAACAGCTTGAGTAATCCCAATACCTTTATGGTTTCTTGCCTTAACGCCACAATGCCATATGCTTATATCAAACATGCATGGGCATTCCATACAAGTTGGGTGTGCAACAGTCCTCTTCTTTGATAGAAGGAGGAGGGGGGGGGGGAATGGTGATTTTACAATTACAGAAAATAGTTTCTGGGGAAGTGTTACAGATAAAATAAAGAATACAGAACAGTCAAACAGAGCAACAGGAAAAGGAAATTGCTGCTGTTATTGTTAGATTGGTGATGATGTCTAGAAAATAATTTTTAGGAAATATTCACAATAATACATCTACAATGGGCAAACAGTAGCACAGATATAAAATCAGTGTAACATATGTACAGTATTCCCATAAATTTCCATAATCTCTCCTGGAACATTTTCCAGCAACCTTTAACACCTGGAGATGTCTACATTATCCTCTTTAGGATTATCTCAAGTAAATTTATTTACAAAGGTCATTGGTTTTGTTTAATTATGTTTTAAATAGCGGTGCCTTTTTTGGTACTAGACAACCAATGGTAATGCAACCATAAATTATGCAGCAGCTGAGCTTCCATCTTATTGTCTCTCAGAGAAAGGGGAATGAAGATAGCCATTAAACTATCCATTGTTATTCTGACAGGTATTACAACTACTGCTTTCTTTACAACTGCCTGAAATAATTTTTAATACCTGCCTACTTCTATCACAGATGCAACTTATCATTAATCATTACTCTGTACATCTTCTACAATTGGATAAGGCACCAGGATGATTTTTTAATGTCTTTCAGTGGCAATAGTTCTCAGTTAAAGTGACATCAGGAGAGATATTTGATTGTGTTTCTAAACAATTATCTTGCAAACCACAAGTTCCCCTCTTCATACCTGAGAATAACTTATATGTTAAAGCAGTGGTTATCAACAGATGTTGTTCACCTCTAGTTTCCAGCAGTATTAATGTAGTTTGACAGCACTTTAACTGGCTCAGTGCTATGGAATTCAGGGATTTGTAGTTTTGTGAGAAATTTAGCCTTCTCTGTCAGAGTGATCTGGTGCCACAACAAACTACATATCCAAGGATGCCATAGAATGGAGACATGAAGTTAAAGCAGTGTCAAACTGCATTAATTCTATAGTGTGACAACAGCCCAAGTTTAGAAACCATTGCTTTGCAGTATGGACTTCAATCTCACTTTTCCCCCAGAACTGGGACTCAAAGTAGCTTACAAATTAGTTAAAAACATACAAAAAAGTCAACATTACAACCAAAAGTAAATTATCACCCTATTAAAAACATATATTCCAAAAAGATTTTTGAAAGTTACACAATATCATTTACAACAATACAGCCCTTACATTCCTTTTTAAAAAGCAGGTCTGGTTTTTGTTAAAGAATACTTGCCTGCCACTGGAAGGAGAGTAAGGAGGGTATCATTCTTCTAGACAGAGAGTTCCAGAGTGTACGAGCGGCCATTGAGAAGGCCTTCTCACATGTTTCCACCAAATGTACTTGAGAAAGACATGACGCTGAGAGGAGGGCATCTCCTGGGAATGAGCAGTCTCCTATTGTAAGATGTGGTCTTTCAGCCTGGGCCTAAACACTAAGGGTTTTATAACTGATAACCAGGCCTTTGAATTGTGCCTGGCAATGGACCGGCAGCCTCTGCTCTACTGGAGCAGAGGATTTGGATGTTCCCTGTAACCAGCCCCAGTTAACACTCTGGCTGTAGCTCTTTTTGCCAAATGAAGTTTCAAAACATTCTTCAAAGGCAGGCAGTCTCATATAGAGTGTGTTACAGTAGTCGAAAGGGATGTGGTGGCTTAGTGGATAAGACGCCAATTCTGATGATCAGAAGATCAGAAGGTTGGCAGTTCGAGGCTCAGGTGCCACACAATGGGGTGAGCTCCTGTTACTAGTCCCAGATTCTGCCAACCTAGCGGTTCGAAAGCATGCAAAAGCAAGTATATAAATAGGTACCACTTCAGTGGGAAGATAGAGTTTAGTGCATTAATGCTGGCCACATGACAACCAGAGCAGTCATCAGACAATACTGGCTTTTCGGCTTAGTAACAGAAATGAGAACTCCTACAGTCGGTTACGACTAGACATTCATGTTAAGTGACTACCTTTACCTTTTTACAGTAGTCGAAATGGGATGTCACTGTGGCCAGATCAGGCATCTCCAGGAACAGGAACAGTTGGCACACAAGCTTTAAAAGTGCAAAAATACACTCTGCCCAAGGTATCGTTAAATACTGTGGTCTCACAATCCCACACATCGGAGTAAGCTCAACTCTGTAACTCAGTGGAACTTACTTCTAAGGAGACATATATAACATTTGTCCCATTCATATTCCATGTAGGAAAAAACTGCTGGAGAAACCCTTTGACTTAATTTACTGTTACAGATGTTCTATATTTTCAAAACTTATAAAATAATTGCATTACTAGATTGTACAATCTTTTTATTTAATTCTGATCAAGAAAGATATTAAGTTGCAGAAATTATCTCCTTGTTCATGATTAATCCAAGCAATATTATTATCCTGCTTGCTTCGTTCTGCTAAAGCTAAAAACTGAGCTTTACAACAATAGCCGTGGAAATTATGAAACACCCATCCACCCTATTAATCTGGGCTTCTATAAAGTTTTCATCTGGATGTTTGAGATCACTAACACTGCTAGACCTAGGTAGCCCACCATTTGGTACCCACAGTGACCAGGGCTTATGAGAAACCAAAAAGTAGGGCATGAGTGCACCCACCTACACACAAGTAGCAGATAGTGCCACTCATGCTCACAGTAGCTGAAAGTAAAAAGTGCAGTCATTGGAAATAATCTCTGGCAGCATGAGGGTATTCTGCAAATAACATAAGGATGGCAGCTCACTGGGGACAGAATTATGGGTTTCTGTGGAGGATTTTTCCAGTCCACAATATGAATAGGAATTATTCTCTAATTCTTTGGCTTGTCTTACATGTTCCTACTACCTGTTTCTATAATTGTGAATAAGGGAAGTCTTGTCAAAAAAAGATCTCCACCAAAAGAGAAAATATTTTATTAGAGAGGGTCTCCCCCTACATCCCCCACATTTTCATTGTTGTTGTTGTTTGTGGGGGAAAATAGGTACAAACTAATTTAATCATGATTTACCCCCATTTCTTTTCATGGTCCATCACAATTCCAGTGAGAGGGAATTTTTGGTACAGTGCTTCTATATACTCTGTGGCAGTCTTGCATCGTGCGTGCTCCAATATGTATATATTTGGGGAGGGGGGGTACTATGACTGTATTATGCCCCTTCAAGCAGTTTGACACATCATCCTACTGATGCTGTAATTCCCACTATTCTGCACTATTGGCTACTCCGGGGTTGGTTGGTGTAGCCTGCCGAGAACATCTTAAGGATGGGGTCAGGAAATGCTATTGCCCACGCCTGCCTGACTGGACTCTCTGTATGGGAGATGGGGAACTATTTATATTGTGTATTGCAGTGAAGCAGGTATTAATTTGGATCAAGCCCGCAAAATCAGGCTGATTTGGAAAATGCAATGGCTCATGTCATTTGGTTTAAACAAGGAAACTGCAATTCATGTGTACCAGTATTATTCTATTAACAGGACAAGTATCTGTTTTAGAAAAGTAAAGAGCCAAATCTATGCTAACAGAATGGAGAACAGAATGCTTCACTTGGTTTGACAGCACCTGATAAAAATACATATTAAAATAAGGAACATCTGCAGGGCCTTGATAACATTTAGACTCTTTGTAGTAATCACAGCATATATCATACGCTGGACACTGCTACCTTTTTCTTTTTTCCCCCACCTGTTTCTCATTCCCCATTTTTCTCTCCCATTCCAAATATTACTACTAGAGTTTTACAAATCTCAATTTTATTTGCAGCTCTGTATGGCTGATAATTATTACTCAGAATTTCAGTATGTACATATATTTATTTATTTTCATTTACATGCCACCTTTCTCCCAGAGACAGTCAATTAAAAAACCTTCACAACACCATTTTAAAACTAAGTTCACCCCGTAAAATAGCATAAAATATATTTTAAATATACAAAAGTTTTAAAAGATAACTAAAATACCCTAATAAGAACCTCCCCATTTTACACATTAAAAGCCAGTTAAAATAAAAATGTCTTTATGTGCCGGAGAAAAGAAAGCAATTAGGGGCTAGCCTAACATCTTACAGAACATCTTCCAGAGGGTGGGAGCAGCCATTGAAAAGGTTCTCTCTCATGTCCTCGCCAAGCAAGAGTGTTACAGTGAGAGGACTGAGGGCCTCGGCAGACAGCTTATTGAGCCATCTTGGAGGCCCGGAAGAGGAGGAGCAGCCACATGCGTGGCGCTCCTTCCTCTTCCTGAGGTTGCCCTCGGTGCTGCCGGCCCTCTGCACGGCCGGCGCGCCCAGGGCAACCTCCCGCCGCAGCGTCCGGACACGCTGCGGCGGAAAAGGCAGGGAAAGTGCGCCCTACACTTTTAGGGCGCATTTTCCCTGTCTTGTGGAAGGAGCGCTCCTTCCAGGGACGCCGCAGGAGCGCCGGGGTGCGGAGGCTGCGGTCCCGCGGTGCTCCGTCCGGCGGCGTCTCCGGCGCCTCCATCTGCTTCCCCCCTGAGAGAAAGACTTCCCCTGTAGATCTTTGAACACTGGCAGGTTTGTATGCAGAGATAGAGCCTTCACCTCAGGGGTGAGAAGACTTCAGCATTGTGAGATCTACTCAGGTACCCTCACTTTTAATTAAAATATGGCCATCAACAACCTGGAGCCAACTGCAAAATACTGTTGGGATGTGAAGGGAATGAAAATGTAGGTAGGAAGATAAGTTGTTTATTTGTATACATTTTGCATGTGCAATAGGCACATATTTAGAAGGGATAGATACCCTTTACATAGAAATACAATGTATCTCTCTATAATAGTAGAGACCTGTGAGACCGCTCAGTACGCAATTCAGGTACTAACTGTGATGGACAACTTCAAGGCCATTGGTGCTATCCATTCTTATGGTTCTCTGCCTTCAAAGAGGATGAGAACTGGATAGCTCTTCAAAGAGACGAACTCTCTTTGCAGACGGTGCTTTGCGCCGTCTTGGAGGCAAGGAAGGGGAGGGGCAGCCTCACGCTGGGTGCCCCAACCCCTTCCTGAGGACGTAATTGGAGTGCCCATTGTTGCACACGATGGGCGCTCCAATTACGTCCTTCCGGCTCAGCGTCCAGACACGCTGAGCCGGAAGAGACGCCGAAGAGGCACTCAACGCTGGGTGCCCCAACCCCTTCCTGAGGACGTAATTGGAGTGCCCATTGTTGCACCCGATGGGCGCTCCAATTATGTCCTTCCGGCTCAGCGTCCAGACACGCTGAGCCGGAAGAGACGCCGAAGAGGCACTCAACACCTCTTGCGGCGCCCTTTCCATGCCAGGCGGAAGGAGCACTATTTTAGCACTCCTTCCAGGGCCGGAAAAAGAGTGGATCGGGGCCAAGGAGTGCGGCAGCCTCGGCCCCAATCTGCGGCTTCCTGGGGCAGCCCATGGCCGCCCGTCTGCAGAGGCCCAATGCCTTTTAATAAGAGGACTGTTTGCTACAGAATAGGACACAATAAGTCTTTGCTTATGCATGTTAATTCCAGAAGTGCTGCAGGCTCTTAACACATAGTCTGTGACAATTTACTAGGCAAGGTTCTTGGCTGAAATCTCAGAATCCTTGACACTGCCTCCCAAAAAACATCACACATGTCATGCCTCCCAAGTAAGGTAACCCTAGAAGAGATGTGGTGAGTTATTGTTTGTTGCTGACACATTCTGATCTATTCGATATCTTTTTACATTTTCTACATTTAAAGCAGGGATGGAAACTTGTGGCCCTCTAAATCAGGTCACTGGGAGCTCCCAACAGCTCCAGCCAACACAGTAAAGGATGACTGGAATTTCAGTCCAACAACATCCAGGGGACCACAAGTTGTCCACCTCTTGACTATTGTTCACTTGGGAAAATGTTTCAACATCTTTGAGAAACAAACAGAATGGTATTAGTTTTCCCATCTAATTAGTTCTATCAAAGTAGGCAAAACAGCATCACATTACTTAAATTGGAACGAGATGCTTACTTAAAAGGAGTTAAATGTTAAAGCAGGCATCTCATTTTCTTTGGCTGTTCTTTAACCTGTGTTCAGGTAGAATGGAAAAAAAGACTGGAATAAGGAGAAGGGTCTTAAAAATTACTCTTTTCGATTGTCATCTTCTTGTAGTTGCAGGTTATCTCCTCAAGCCTTGCCATAAACTCCATATTCTGCTGCAAAATCCTAGGCAAATGAGGATGATGATGGAACTTCCTATCTAATGCTGTACCATTGACTATACACAAAAACATTTTACTGGATGCAATTTCATACGGAAAATATGAATACAGACTGTTTCTCATGTTGCCCAGAAAAATGTTTACAGAATTCAAGATGACTTCAATGATTGCACATCTAAATTAATCCTGAAGAAAGCAGCAACAGTTCTATGTGGCAGTCAAATTTACAGAGAAAGAGGAGGAAGAGGAGGAGGAGAGGAAGAAAGATGCCCAAAGATGATGGAATTATCAACCACACTAAGAAGAAAATCTGTTTCCAGATTAACAGCGAGCGATCAGAGACCAATTTGCACTGCATAACTGTTTATTATATAACCCTTTGGATTTGCAAAATACATGAAAGAAGAACATTTTTATTTACAAAATATAGAAAGTGTGTACATTTGAAATATACATACAAAGATCTACACATGGGGAGACGGGTCCCACAAAAATAAGCACAAATCTCTGGGCAGAGGGAAGGAAACCATCCCAGCCTGAAAAAGGACTAGGAGCGAGAGAGAATGTTAGCAGGAAAGAAATTAAATTGGATGAAGAATGATTGCACATCCCTAGTCAAGAATTTTGTCAGTTCCTTCAGAGGAAGGAACTGGGAAAATCACTTCTGAGTATTCCTTGCATAAGAAAACCCTATGGGGGTTGCCATGGGTTGATAGGTAACTGGGAGACAAATACACAGAGAGAGAGAGAGAGAGACAGAGAGATCATGCTGGGCAGTGCATAAGCCAGTTTGGCCATATTGTTATTCTTCTTACACATTATTATTTAATAGTTCAAATCCTCTGAGGTATTCACCTTATATTCAGATGTTCAGAGTAAACACTGAGGAAAGGAAGTATGCTAGCTCCCTTCTTGAATATTTCCACCACCATGTACACAGAAAGAAAGTTTTGGAAGAAGACAGCTTCTTCTGTCTATGGTAACTAGTTTTCCAGCATTTTGGATTGTGTGGAGAGCTCTCATTGTCAGAGGAAACTCTCCTCTTCAGAAATCCTGTCTTGTACAAATGGTGGTGGTGGGTATCTAGACATAAAGAGGGATTATGGTTAGCCCGCTACCTTTTTCATTTGTGTTTACCCTACCTGGATTGTGAACACCCAAACAGGGCTTATGACACAGAACCCAACACTCTTCCAGATGTACATTTGGGGGTGAAGATGGGAAATGACAGGCAATTTGCCTTTTGTTTGTCAACTGCCCTCTGAGTTTCTCACTAGTAAGCCCCTGATAAGTTTATTTTTCAAATCATATATATATTTAGAAAGAAATAACAAAGCGCTGAGAAGAAAACAAAACAAAAACTATGAACATGAACACCCATCAAGCTATACATAATTATGATTTGAATTTCAAATTCATGATGCCCTAAACTTTTTTCTGGGGAAATTCTGAATGATTCCTCAGGAAACAATTTGAAAATAGAGTCAGCACAGTGCAGCAATTTTTTTACCTGTAAAAGCTGGTAGTTCCCATGACATCAAGGTGGTGAATCTGCTCTGGGTTTTGCACTGAATGTTAAAGAAGAATTGCAAAGCCCTTAACCTTATTCACAAAGTAACTGCAGTACTTTTAACCAAGTTCTGGTTAAAACCTGGAAAGGATCCATTGCTTAATTGATGTGCAAGTCCTCCAAATGTCACTGCTTGTTACTTTCTACTAAATAGTATTCAGGACTCCAATAGTTTTACTCAGGTTGACCAATATCAAGCAAGACACTACTATAGTTTTTTGTGGGTTTTTTGGGCTGTGTGGCCATGCTCTAGACAAAGTTTGTGCAAATCTGAGGCTCTCCCACCAAGACTATATGGACTCCCCAAGATCCACAAGGATTCCATTCCACTCTGACCCATAGTGAGTGCCATTGGATCCCCCACATATGATTTGGCCAAGTTTCTGGCCACACAATTATAAACCCATATAGAGCAACCCCCCACTACATCAAGAACTCAGCTCACTTCATAGGAAAAATCAATAACCTTGAACTTAAACCCGAAGACATACTCATCAGCTTTGATGTGGTCTCCCTGTTCACCAAAGTCCCCATAATGGACACCATGACACTCATTCAACAAATTTTTCCAGAAGACATCACAGCCCTGTTCAAACATTGCCTCACCACAAGCTATTTCCAGTGGGACAATGGATTCTACAAGCAGAGATATAGGGTAGCAATGGGAAGCGCTCTAAGCCCTGTGATAGCAAACTTTTACATGGAACACTTTGAAAAACAAGCCCTGGAAACAGCACCAAAAAAGCCCACATCTTGGTTCCGATACATGGATGACGCTTTCACCATTTGGAGCCATGGAGAAGAAGATCTGGATGTGTTCCTGAACCACCTGTACAACATCCACCCTAACATCCAATTCACTATGGAAAAAGAAAAGGAAGGAACACTGCCATTCCTGGGTGTCCGCAAACCAAACCAACAGCTGGGTCACACAGTATACAGAAAACCAACAGAGACAGACAGATACCTGCACAAGAACTCCAACCATCACCCAGGACAAAAAAGAAGCACAATAAAAACACTAGTAGACTGGGCAAAACGCATCTGTGAACCCTACTTCTTGGAAGAGGAATTGAAGCACCTAGACTGGGCTCTACAGGCGAATGTTATTCCAGCTCAGACATCAGAAGGGCTGCCAGACCCAGAAAAACCCAGAGGAGTGAAGGCGAGCAATCACCCAAAGAGAAGGAATATTTACCACACATCAAAGGAGTCACAGACAGAATAGGGAAAGTGGTGAGGAAACACAACCTCCAAATGGTTTACAAACCGACCAAGAAAATCCAACAAATGCTGCACTCAGCGAAGGACAGGAGAGATCCTCTCACAGATGCAGGAGTTTACCGCATACCATGCAGCTGCAGACAAGTCTACATGGGGGCCACCAAACACAGTGTCCAAACATGAATCAAGGAACATGAGAGACACTGCCAACTGGGTCAGCCAGAAAAATCAGCAGTAGCAGAACACATTATAAACCATCCTGGGCATAAAATGCTGTTTGAAAACACTGAAATTCTGGACCATGCCAACAACTATCAGGTCAGAATGCACAGGGAAGCCATCAAAATCCACAAACACTTGGACAACTTCAGCAGGAAAGAGGAAACCCTTAAAGTAAACAAAGTTTAGCTACCAGTCCTGCAAAATAGGAAAATCAGCACTCAGCAAATGCAAATGAGAAACCACCCAGGGTCAGGGGCTTTCCCTGAAGACAATTATCACCAATTAGCATACACTAATCCTTGTTTGCATATCCTCCCACCCTGAAGCCCTGCCATCAACAACAGAACAATACACAGTTTACAAAGGAAATCACTCCACCCTACCCAGGGTCTCACAGTATATATATACACCCTCTCTTCTATTCCAGTATTCTCTGAAGATCCCAGCCACAGATGCTGGTGAAACGTCAGAAGCCAACTCTTCTAGAACATGGCCACACAGCCCAAAAAAACCCACAAAAAAACTATGGATGCCAGTCATGAAAGCCTTCGACTTCACAAGACACTACTGTCTGAACTAAGTCTTCAAAGTCTGTACCTTCAAATCAGCCACATATTTAAATTTTGTTGTCTTTCTAGGCCATTGCTCTTGGACATTTGGAACACTAAAGGACAGCAATATCTTCCCTCACTTGTCAGAATACCTTCATTCATAACCATATTGGCTCTTGCATATAGTCAGTTTTCATGCTCATAAGGTCAGCACATGTGCACATTTGTGCGCATGTGTGTGCGTGCATACACACACACACATGCTGCTTGAGGCAAAATACAAGAATGTATTCTTTTATTCCTCACATAGAGCCCAACTATCCTGGCAGTTGACTCTTACATCAACAACAATGATTGGATGGCATCCTCCACCACATACAGGTTATGGTGTGTAGGGCAAGTTATACTGCACATTAGTGAGAAGGTGATGCCACTCCAGGTTTTGAATATCCTCAAGTGTGGTTTCCAAGGCCTTGATCCTATTTTGAGAAGACTGATAAGTCCCTGGATAAGAATGAACTGAAACCACACCACTGACATGGGACCCACCAGCCACCACTAGGACACACACAACTCTGTCCTCTAACAACTGAACATAAAAACTATCTACCTCCCAGCATTGATCATTTGAGACAGCAGCCCCATTGTGCTTATTAATAGGGCCAATCTTGCCAGTGGAGTCCCTAGGAATGGTGTCACCCAGTGTGGTACCTCATGGTGTCAACCCTCATTGACCTCCTCCCATTTCACACCATAGAATCCTTAGTAATGTTTTTTGCACTAATGTTATCATAAATCATAATTCCAATATATCACTGAATGTAATGCTAATAGTTGTGACATAAAATTAGCAAAATTAAAATTGTACCTTCAAATTACAATATCATGGACACAGCTTAAATGTATTTACATATACATAATGGAGATTTGGTTAAAATGTGTTATTTTTAAAGAAAATGTAAAAAGAATAAAAATAAATTTGAAAATTTCAAATTTTAATTTAAACAAATTCTGGGGCCTCTCCTTTCTCCTCCCACTGAGCTTCTTCCTGCTCCCACCATCTCTTAAACCATTTTAAAGGGAAGCAGGTGAATGCCACAGCCCATTTCTGCCAAAAGTTAGGTGTTTGAGGAGTGGTATCATCCCCCTTCAGGTGTCACCTGGTGTGGTTCTCACCCCCTGCATCCCCTAGTAACGCCACTGAATTCTGCATATCTATAATTCCATGAGTGCATCACCATCTCTGAATTGCTTGGAGGATTTCTTACCTTATGCCTCATTTAGTATTAGGATTGCCATTTAAACAGACTTCAGAAATGGATTGCCATTTTTATATTCTACAACTGAAGAAGCATCAGTGGCTCCAGAATTTTGCTACACAGAAATTGAAAGTTTCATTAAAGGGGGAATTCATATTTGCAAAGTAATAATTACTAATTAGCACTTCTGGTAAATTGCCTTTTAAAAATGTTCCCATGGAAATTTTACAGTGCACTGACACTATACAGGTGCTAATTAATTGGATTTGCTATCCTAATCTCCACAAAAACAAACATCAAATATAAAACACACTGTTACCCAATGTATTTCTATCACATACGCACAAATGCAACAGAGAATATGCTGATGGATGCAACCATAGGAGAATTTGTGCCTTAGGTTAATAACCCAAAGAAACTACATACATCTCAAAAGAATGCCATGTAGGGTCAAACCACAAAGCATAATCATGTTTCCCCTCAGCATAATAATTAAAGAACTGTCACACACAAAACAGTTTAATCTTCCTTTCTTTATGTGTTCCTTCCATACACCAATTATAATCTTTTAGAGAATGTAGCCATTTTGAAGCATCCATTTTTAAATGGCTCACAAGGAAGATGTTGAGCAAGATATATACGTAACTTAAAAGGTTACCCACGCATTTCTAGTAATGCATATCAACAGAAATGAGAATGGCAACTGTTTCCAAAGATTTTGTTGGATGCATAGAACTGAATTTGGATATATTTTTTTAAAAAAAACCTATTATATGATGGGATTGAAAAGGAATGCTATTGGTCTTGATGGTAGTGTAAAAGTAACATTTCTACGCCTCCCATGACTTGATATGAGAATATGTATATCCTCTCCTGGAGATGGGCATATTTGCAAGACTTACAGGATATTTCCATAAAATAAAATAAAATAAAAATTGTGTGCAAAATAATGCTCATTATTTTTTAAAAGAAAAGAGGTAAAATACATTTAACTGGAAATGACACATAGAAAGATTGTTTTAATCAACTGGAACAAGTTGTATAAATTAAATAAATTCTACAACTAAACACACACATTGGAACATGCACAAGCATGTGTATGGATTTCAGTGCAGGAAGGGGGAAAATGGTTTGCAACTAGTTATGAAATTATAGAGAGAAAAAGTGGGTTGGATTTGGCAGGGGGGGACCTAAATGAAATGAAGAGTAAGAGATTTTCATGTCCCTAATGTATGAGCTTCAAGGAAGACTCCTGCTTGAATAGTATTTAATGCCTGGTAGTTAACAGAATTTATAGACTTTATAGTCTATATTTATTTATATGTTTTATAGACTATTTATATGCTTTATAAACTATAGCAAAGCCTTTCACTTCATAGATCATGAAAAGCTATGGAATGCCCTTAAAGACATGGGAGTGCCAATACATCTGATAGTCCCGATGAGTAATCTGTACTCAGGACAAGAGGCTACTGTCAGAACAGAACAGGGAGAAACAGAATGGTTCCCAATTGGCAAAGGAGTCAGGCAAGGCTGCATCCTATCACCCTATCTGTTCAACTTGTATGCAGAATATATTATAAGAAAAGCAGGCTTGGACATGAAAGAGGGAGGAGTGAAAATAGGAGGAATATCAACAATCTAAGATGTGCAGATGACACCATAATACTAGCAGAAAACCTCACAGACCTGGAACACCTACTAAGGAAGATCAAAGAAGAAAGTGCAAAGGCAGGCTTAATGTTGAACACAAAGAAAACAAAAATAATGACCACTAAGCACCTTCACAAGTTCAACCTAGACAATGAAGAAATAGAAATAGTAAAAGAATTCCCATACCTAGGCTCAAACAGTGATAGAAATGGAGACTGCAGTCAGGAAATCAGAAGAAAACTTAGAATGGGGAGGGTGGCTATGAAAGAACTAGAAAAGATTCTAAAATGCAAAGATATACAACTCAGACAAAAGTCAGACTCATACAAGCCATTGTATTCCCTATTACCATGTATGGATGTGAGAGCTGGACAGTTAAGAAAGATGATAGGAAGAAAATCAATGCATTTGAAATATAGTGCTGGAGAAGAGTGCTGATGATCCCATGAACAGCCAAAAGGACAAACAAATCGGTCCTAGAGCAGATCAAGCCAGAAATCTCCCTGGAAGCCAAGATGACCAAACTGAGACTGTCATGCTTCGGACAAATCATGAGAAGACAGGACTCTTTGGAAAAAACAATAATGCTGGGGAAGGTAGAGGGAAGCAGGAAGAGAGGAAGGTCTCATACTAGATGAATGGACTCTATTAAGGAGGTCACAGGTATTAAGGGGTTGCAGGAATTAAGCAGAGCAGTGGAGGACACAGGGTCTTGGAGATGTCTCATCTATAGGGTCGCCATGAGTCAAGATCGACTCAAGGGCAGTTAACAACAACAAAAACAAAAGTTGACAGAATGAAGACAGGTTTGCAACAACAGTTGGAGGTGTGATTCCACTGGAGCGGTTCTCTCGCATGTATTTTGATTATGACTTAAGATGAGGAACCTCTCAATCTTTTTAATATCGAGATTAAAGGTATCACAAATATGACCCAATTGTTGTGCTGTGTTATGTCAGAACCTTAACAGAAGAGGTTGTGAGGATAATTCATTTATTCATTCCTGCCAAAATAGCTGTTGGATTTGTGGAGGGTTTTGAAGAGGGGGAGATACCCCTTCTTCTTTGGATGAATGACCTTTAATAACCCTTCCCCACTGCCATTGCCTTCTCCTTTTGTCTCGTTTCTTTTTAGATCATAAGCCTGAGAGCAGGAGACTGTCAAATTAACTATCTGTAAACTGAGAGTCTTTATGGGTGAAGAATGAGATACAAATACTCTAAATAAATAAAAAATAAATTAATAAAAGTTGGAGATTAAGATATCTGAAATCTTCTTCCAAAATGTATCCTAGGCTGACTTCTTCTTTCACCAACTTCCACTTTTCTTATGATTTCCATTTTGGTGGCCAAATTTATAGATTTATTTTTAAAAAACAAAAACAAAACGTGCTAGGATTAACTCATGCCTTATCTGCTCACCCCTTTGCTGTTTATTATGTATGCTCAGTAAGGGTTTCTGGAAGCAGCTGCTGTTTACCTTGTTTGTTATAGGCAGGCATAGAAACCTGAAGTAGGATCTACTAGAGTAGGATCAGCATAAGCTTTATTATATTGTTTACTACAGACACATTGTTGGAACCCAGCACCAAAAGTCTGTGTTTCTCCAGCACTCCTTCATCATCCTCTCAGTTCCAATGCTGTTGAATAACTCCCAGCTTGATAGTGTGCAAGGAAGGAAAGGGGAGGCTTAGATGGGCACAAAAAGAGTGTTAAAAGTAGCTTTCGTGTTAGAGGCTTTGTTAACTGATGTATGCCTGTACTGGTCCAGAGAAGCTATAGTGTGACCTATTCAGAGTGACAACCTTCTCTGTTCCCTTGAGAAAGGAGCTTTTCACAGCTGTACTTGGAAAAGTCAGAAATTGATCCTGGGGCCTTCTGCATTCTTGCAGATGCACTGTGCTTTGGAAGCACTAAAAAACTAGTTATGCTTCATACTGTTTCACATGTCCTCGAAGCCCAGCATTCCCTGGAAGATATCATGCTCCAGTTATTGCCATTTCTGGCTCTTTAAGACAGCGGGGGGAAAAATGCAGAATATTTGACCTAGAAGAGCTTTCTGGAAAGTGTCAGAACTATGGCTCCTATAAAGATCAATTGAACATTCTTCTCTAAGGATAGATCCAGGGACTCACTGTGGACTTTCCCAGATGATGTTAATGATGATATTCATTTATAATAATAATAATAATATTTAATAATAATAATAATAATAATAATATTTATTTGTATACCGCCCTGTGGCGAACCAATCCGGGCGGTTGACAAAAATAAAATATGACAAGATTAAAATATAACATTAAACATTATAATCCCTCCCCCCCTTAAGAAAGTATTAAACAATATAACAAATTAAAAGCACAATATAAGAACATAAAACCATAATTAAAACCACCTAAAAACCCTGATGTCCCTCTGGAGATCCTCAACCATCACTAAAGATGGGGCCATGGGAGGAATGAGGGGATCAGGAAGCCTGGGCCGGGATGGTTAATCTGGAAAGGCCTGCCGGAAGAGATCCGTCTTGACAGCTTTTTTAAAGCTGTCTAATGATGTCAACTGACAGATCTCATCTGGCAGGTCGTTCCAGAGTTTGGGGGCGACAGCAGAGAACGCCCTCTGGGAGGTCGCTGCAAGCCTAGATTTTAAAGGCTGCAGTAAGTTCCTCCCAGAGGACCGGAGAGCGCGGGGAGGATTGTACGGGAGGAGGCGGTCTCTGATATAGCTTGGACCCAAGCCATTTAGGGCTTTAAAGGTAATAACCAACACCTTGTACTGGGCCCGGAAGCTGATAGGCAGCCAGTGGAGGGACCTCAGAACCGGAGTAATGTGGTCCCTCCTAGATGTACCAGAAACAAGCCTGGCTGCTATATTTATTTCCTGCCTTTCCCCCCAACCTGGAACTCAAGGTGTCTAACAGCAATTAAAACATGAAAACATAGAAATACACAGGTTAAAGAAGAAGAAAATGTAAGCTATCTATACAATGATAACCAAATAAACTATATATGATTGAAAGCAAGGATAAAAATGACAGATCAGAATAATAGATTTAACAAACAACAACAAGCCAATAGCAATCAATTTATTTCACATGGATGCAACAAGACTCCTGGCACGAGGTCTGGGAATGACTGGTATAGAGTCACTGACATATTTCAGATTAGAAATCTTTCCATTTTTAGAAACAACATAATGCTGGAAAGGGTCTGCAAGGTTAGGAGAATAATGCTGTGTTTAAATTAAGGAAGGATAAGAATTTTGTTTCTGCTTGTTTCATTGTCAACTGTACCCAAATTGTCACATTTCAGCATGCTCAGGATGGAAAGACCTTGGGGTCTTTTCTTCTTTAAATGCTCTGATGGAAAGACAGAATGGCTGATTTCCTCTTCCTGGTTCAGGACTTTTGAGTGGGGAACTCCTAAAGATCTGGGTTTGAATCCCTTTGAATTGATCAATGTTAGAAAAGAATTAGAGTTGCCATTTTTTTTTCCTGAGAGGCTTCTCATCTGTAATACTTTTATGATAGTTGTGCAATGTGGCCTTCTCTATACTGTGAAAACTGTGTTAGTTAAATTTGGCCTTTACAAATGAGGGAGATTTAGGGCCTTTACAGACTGCTAGAAATAATGCAGCTTGAGACCACTTTAACTGCCCTGGTTCAGTGCTAGGGAATCATGTGAACTGTAGTTTATTGTGGCACCAGAGCTCTTTGACAGAGAAGGCTCAATGGACATTTTCACACAGGCGGCTCTAAAGCCGCCTGGAAGCCCCCTGGAAGCCATCAGGAGTCATTCCGGCGGCGAAAACAGCAGCCGCCGGAATGACTCCTGATTGCCTCCGGCAGAAGCGCCTGTAATTCCTTTTTAAAAAAGGAATTAAAAAGATGGGGCTAAAGCCGGCTAGCGGCAGGGATGGCGCAGGGATTGCGCAAGATGGGGCGGGGCTTGCTGCGACGTAGTTTGAACATGACGAGCAAGACCCCGGAGTGAGGTAGGGATGGCGCAGGGATGGCGAAGGATGAGGAGGGGCTTGCTGCGACGTCGTGTGAACTTTTCCTGCACAGAGCCGGAGTGGGGCCGGATGGAGGTAGGAATGACTCCTTTTTTTGCCCCGTGTGAAAACGTCCAATGTCTCAAAAAAACGAACAAACCCTACAGTTCCCATGATTCCCTAGCATTGGGCCAGGGCAATTAAAGTGGTCTCAAGCTGCATTATTTCTGGCAGTCTGTAGTTTCAGTTGATGGCTGAACAATTTGCCAAAATCCTTTCATTTCTTTATATAGAATAGAATCATAGAAGGATCATCGAGTCCAACTCCCTGCCTTGCAGTAAGACACAATCAAAGCGCCCGTGACAGATGTCCATCATTATATATTCAAGATAGAAAGAAACTGGTGTTTCAAAAATCTGAACACAACAGGATAAAGCAAATGTAAGAGATTCTCTTGTTCCTCATTTGGATAATTTTGGAGCTTCTTACTTGATTTTTACCTATTAAGCAAGCGATGCAAATGGAAAACGATACAGCAAGAACACATATCAGCCCAGGTGTCTTTAACTTTTCCTAAGCACCCATTTGGATTGGCATAAAGAGCCAGTTTCGTCCCATAACTGGCTCCAACTGCTAGCTATAATGCTTCACCTATTTTTCTAAGAGACAATTAACTTCCCAGCTCAAGTCTCACCCGCATTCACACTTATAATGATGTTGTAACATTAAAATAGCAATCTCCTTAGAATTGTGGTTGGGTCATGTTCTTTATGTGACTTTTATTATCACAGTTATGACTCAGCAAGTGTACTTATCAGCACAATTCATTAAAAATATCCTCTTTATGACTGTCCAATGGCATAGACTTGGAAATTAATCCAAATAGGCATTTAAATGAATGAAAAGCATTGAAGAAGGGATAAACCACATGCAGGTGGTAAACAAAAGCTTTAGTCAGTTGGCCGTATTTTTAAGGGGGTTCTATCGCACACCTAAGCTCATTTTTAACAGTGAATTCTGAAATGATCATGTTCCAGATGAAAATTAAAAATCGTGCTAAGAAACTATAAACAACTACATACTGCCAGAAAGAGTACAAATTGAGGCCACTTTAACTGTCCTGGCTCAGTGCTAAGGAATAATTGGAACTGTAGTTTATTGTGGCACCAGAGCTCTCTGGCAGAGAAGGCTCAATGTCCCAGAAAAAAAATACAATTCCTATGATTCCCTAGCACTGAGCCAGAACAGTTAAAGTGGCCTCAATTTGCACTATTTCTGGCAGTCTGTAAAAGCCCTATGTTTAGTTGACATAAGGGGGATGCAAACGGGCGGCCCTGGGCCGCCCTGGGAAGTGGAGGATTAGGGCCGAGGCTGTCCCATGCCTCAGCCCCAATCCTCCCTTTCGCCAGCCTGGAAAAGAGCGGCAAAATGTCGCTCCTTTCAGAGCCAGCAAAAAGGATGCCCCAAGAGCCAGCGCGTGGCTCTTCTGCACCCCTTCCAGCACAGCGTGTCAAGACGCTGCACTGCAAGGACATAATGGTGTGTGGCGTCAGGGCATCCTCGGGGAGGGGTTGTGGCGGCAGGTGTGGGGCTGCCCCTTCCCATCCCTGCCTCGAGGACACTGCAAAGGGCCTGTATGCAGAGGCCCATAGTTTAGCTAGAAGACATTTCGTAGCTTACTACTTCCATTTTCCTGTGCATAATCCAGTAGGTGTTCACTCTATTTAAAACACCTGAAAGGGAACGGAGATCCATTTCTGCAACAGAGTGCATATCTACATTACACAGCTATTACAGTTTTTAACTGTGGGATTTCTAACTTAGAAAGCTGTAATAAATCAAGTCCTAGTAAGCTGTAATAAATCTTCCATTCCATCCTGAATATACTGATCTCATCTAATTTTGAAAACTAAGCAGGATCAAGATCAATTAATATGGAATACCACAAGGTAATACATGAGTTCTAACAATACATCTTAAGAGGGAAAATACTAGTTGGATCCTTGGGAAAGCTGTGCTCAACTAGAGCTGACACTACTGGACTACATTAATAAATGGCTTGTTTTAGTATAAGTCAACAATTTATGTTCCTAAGTGTCAATTAAAGGAATGCACTAAAACTACCAATAAGCTGGAATTCCCATCTTTTGATGACTCACTTTCTGATGACTCACTCTTTCAATGCTTGCAAAATACAGACAAGTTCTATTAATTTGATAAGAGATTTGCTCTTCTGTTAGTTCTTCCTGCCTACAAGGCTGGCTTGGGACTGCACACATGTCTGTGTGATCCCAAGGCTTGCCTATGGAAAGAAAATGCCCCTCCTTGAATTACTGGAACTTGCCTCTGTAATTTGAAAGTGTAGAAACAGCAGAACATCATCAGTTTTTCCTATTGCGGCTTGCTTTGGACTGCTTGTACATGTACAAAGCAAGCTGGGAGAAGATAAATGTGCCAAGCCAATTACAGAAGCCCAGTTGTTCACAAGTGAGTGCTGCTTGGTGCCTCCTCCCACCCCCTGGGTTTCCACATCTTTCTCCTTCAATCTGCATTCAGTCTGTGGTATTTCTCAGATTGTGGACAGTGTGTCTCCTATTGAATTACTATACAGTATTTGTGCTTATATCTGTACTTAGGAGCCCTGGTAGTGCAGTGATTAAATGCCTGTACTGCAACCACTCACTCACAAACCACAAGGTTGTGAGTTCAATACCAGCCAGGGGCTCAGGCTTAACTCAGGCTTTCATCCTTCCAATGTCACTAAATGAGTACCCAGCTTGTTAGGGGCAATTAGCTTACACATTATAAACTGCTTAGGGAGCGCTTAAGTACACTGATAAGCAATATAGAAATTGACTTGCTGTTGCTATTGCTTATAATACAGTATAAAGAATAATATAATATATATACAATATATAGTAATAAACTTAAAGGTAAACTTTTGTTCATTTGACTTTTGTGTATATATAGTGTGTTATTTAGCTTTTTCACACATTCAAAACTGATATACAGTGTATTACTTATATTTCTCATCAGCTGAAATGCATTTGCAAGCTAAAAAAAACCCTGGGTTCCACTTTTCAACCAGTTCTACTTTCTGACAGTCCCCCAGTCCCTAACCTGTCAGATAAGTGGGGGCTTTCTGTATTGTTAAAAACATAGTTAAAACAGTTTAAAACACTTAAAACATATTTACAACATAGTTTCATATAAAAATTAAAAATACAGCACATCACATTGTACATACACAACTCCGTAATTGAAATTCACAAGGCCTGCCAAAATAAGAATGTCTTAACTTGCTGGCAAAAGATGGGAGGGAGGGAGAGGTCAACTGGACTTCCTATGGGAGGGAATTAATATTGTACTGTGTCCTCCTACTACCATGCTCTCTGAATATTCCATATTTACTCTCTAGTTGCCGGCAGACTAATTTTTTTAAAAAATTCTGACTGATAATTCCTGAGTGGGTTCAATTACATGGAAGATTTGGTCATCTAAATTTGCTTCAACATTTTGGGGGGATTCACACACACACCAATCTAGTACCCTATCCATGTAGTTTGTCACCTAAGATCCAATAAACTGATAGCATTGAGCAAATCTACACCAGCATGATTATACTAAATATTCCAGTAGCACAACTGATTGTGCAAGAGTTGCTTTGAGCTCACATATTGTCCAACAGTGGAATAGCCCTCTCTGAGGATTGGGTCCTCTATTCCTCTGAGGACTTCAAAGAGGTAAAGGTTGGGGGAAGGTCTTGCATGCTAATGAGAGTAACATCACATTCTAATGAGGTTACATCATAGCTGATGCAAATGTTAACAGACTAATTAGCTGGGCAGACTTAGGGACTTCCAGATGTTTCCAAACAGAGATTTTAAAAGAGTTTCCCACCATGAGGTCTTGAGTCTTCGCTTTGTTTGCTTAGCCAGTGGTTGGGCCGTGCACCCAGAGGCAGGCCTAAAGGACACTGGTCAGAGGTGAGGCTATGGAGGCCTCTTTCCCAGCATCCAGAAATATCAAGGACTACAAAGCCCATCTGAGCTTGTAAGTAGGTTTAGGATTATGTGTTAGTGGCGAATAAGTTTTTTGTTTATTTTTCTTGGCTTGGCTGAAATGTCTGTATTTTGTCTCACAATTCTCTGTGCCTATGAGACAAGAAGGTCTCACATGTAAATGATATCTTTGCTCTAGAATTCCTTAGTAGAATAAACCTTTTCTTTAAAATACCTTGCTTCTTCTACACTCCTTCTACACGTGCGTTTGACTTGACTAGGGCTACTACTTGCATAAGTCAGCAAGAGGAAAAGGAACACTGTGACTCACTCAGCAAGTCCTAGTGTGTGCTGAGGAATTCCATCGTAATTAACTAGGTGGTGGCAGTGTGGCTTGTTTTGTTTCAAGGGGACTCTTTAGCTCAGTGGGAGTGGGAAGGGTGGTCTAGGAGACCTGGGGAACTAATGATCTGTGGACACAGAGCCAAAAACAGACCTGTGGTTGGCTGCTGGGGCTTAGGGATCATCACATAGTGGTGCAGTGGTTGAACTTATGTGTGTGTTTGTGTACTGTTAAAGGAAAGCTGTATTGCTCTCAAAGGATTCTGTGGAACATGTGTCCTTGTTCTGGTTCTGGGCTTCAGCCAAGGGTGGTTGGGAGGAGGGGTTGAACCTTCGTGTGTCCTTTTATCTAGGTTCTGGGCTTGGTACTGAGAGAAAACCTTCAGGGTGATCTCTCTTGAAAGTGAGTACGAGCTTCAGAGGACTATCGCGTTGTGCAGCTGTTTGCCAGGACGAGGAGTGGGGAGTGGGCTTGGCTCACCCAGGAACCTTCATGGAGGCTAGAAGCTGTTTAGTTTGCTCTTGCAGCGTTCCTGTCCCCTAAGGAAGGGGAAGGGGGTTTGAGGTGTGGTTGGCTGATCATCACACCTTCTGCTCATCAAGTCCAAAGTGAGAAAGAGGGCTGTGAACATGGAAGACTACGGGGGGTTGCAGACTGCCAGAAATAGTGTGAATTCAGTCCACTTTTAGGGTTAGGGTTAGTGCTAGGGAATCATGGGAACTGTTATTTTTCTGAGACATTGAGCTTTCTCTGTCAGACAACTCTGATGCCACAATAAAATACAGTTCCCATGGTTCCCTAACTCTAACCCTAACCCTAAAAGTGGACTGAATTCACACTATTTCTGGCAGTCTGCAACCCCCCTACAGAACCATTGGCTGTACTAGGGACCATGCAACCACTGAGTAAGTGTAACTGCTCTAACAATTATTTCTATGCTAGTACCCTCACACAATAGCATTCCCCAATGCAATTGTGTCATTGATACAGGACACCCCAAAAAGTACTTTTGGACAAGGGGTTTAGGCCACAATCACTCTCTAAACTGAACCTGGCCCTGTGTGTGTGTGTATGTGTGTTTTAAATACCAATAGTAACTGGAGCTGCAGATCATGTTGCCTGTCCTGCAGGTTACATGACTAATGCAGATTATTATGGCAGGTAGGCTAATAGACTCTTTTACTGGATAGCCATTGGAGGAAAGGGGATTGATTTTCCAAGCAAAGATAGCCCATGAAAAACTATGACAAACACATTCATAGCAATACAGTGAGGATGTGTTCTCATTCAGTTTACATTCATGGTGTAAATTTCAGACTTGCCATGGATCCCTGTTTATCATAATAAATGATTACAATGTACATGGGATCAATTTGAAAGGATGTCCTTCAAAATATCAGTACATAAAGGGATTTTGTAGTAACTTTGAAACTGAGTGAAATAAGTTTAAGCATAAGCATTTGCAGACTTGCATCTCAGGAAGCAGACCAAAGGCCTAAGCAGACTGCTAGAAATAGTGCACATTAAATTGAGGCACTGCCCTGGCTCAGTGCTAGGGAGTCATGGGAACTGTATTTTTTTCTGGGACATTAAGCCTTCTCTGTCAGAGCTCTGGTGCCACAATAAATTACAGTTCCCATGATTCCCTAGCACTGAGCCAGGGCAGTGCCTCAATTTAATGTGCACTATTTCTGACAGTCTGCTTAGGCCCCAAGTCTACAAAAGTTTATGCTACAACTTCTTTCACTCAGCTAGTCTCAAAAGTTCTACAAGATCCTTTTACATACCTGTCTCAGTTTAATCATTCTGGCTTCTAGGGAGAGTTCAGGTACCTATCAAAAAGACAGTGAAAACCCACCCAATCTACAAAGGACAAAATTAAGAATTTGTGACATTATTTAAGTTTTTTTTTTCTTTTTAATTTCCATTCTCCAACTAGATTCAGATTTATCTTTATTACGGTCATAGACCAGCAAAGCAAAAGCAAAGCAGCTTCATTTATATACCACTTCATACTGTGCTATGCAGTGTCTAAGCAGTTTACAAATGTAAGCTCATTGCCCCCCCCCCCCACAGTTGAGTACTCATTTTAGCGACCTCCGAAGGATGCAGGCCTGAGTCAAGCCTGAGCCCTGGCTAGTATTGAACTTGCAACCTTGTGTTTATGAGTGAGTGGCTGCAGTACAGGCATTTAACCACCCGAATAGATTTTGAGGTAAAGTTGGGGATCTTGTGGGGGATGCAGATGGCAGCCCTGGGCCGCTCCGGGAAAGGAAGGATCGAGGCTGAGTCTACCAGATGCGTTGGCCCTGAGTCTCCTGTTTGCCGCTTCAGAAAGGAGCACCAAAATGAGGCAAATCAGCCGCCCCAAGGCTCTTCTGCGTCCCTTCTGGTGCAGCGGGCGCCGTCAGAATGTCCTCGGGGAAGGGTTGGGGTGGTCGGTGTGCGGCTGCCACTCCCCTTCCCTGCTTCCAAGATGGCGCAAAGCGCTGTCTTTAGAGGCCCTTGATCTCACAAATAAGATCATAATTTTGAACTGTCATCAGTGTTCCCAATTTCTATCAGTTTGTATAATCTACTTGTCACTTCTCACATATCGCTTGAAGTACACTTTGAACTCATGTATCCAAATCATTTGTGGCTCTGGTGCTACTGGCATGTGAAAATGATGAGATGACACCTTAATTTCCATCAGAGACAGTTGGATGAAGGAATGTTTGCTCGTTAAATAGAACAAACATTAAAAATGTGCAAAGAAGGATCAAAATGGGCTTCATTTGATTTAGCGAACTAATTCCATGTTTCAAAGAAGAAAAACCATTTAAGACTTCTGTTGCAATTGAATGGACAGGTCAGGATGGGGTTCTCATGAAGAAGAGTGAGTGAACAGAAATTAATGAAGCAATTTCCTCCTCTCCAGCCAAAAACGCCTTTCTCCTCCAGAATGTTTGAAGCAGCCACATTCTTTTTTTGCTTCCAAAACATGTTTCCTTGATTAAATATATATTAAGACTAATGAAATTGTCGCCAGATACAGGAGCAAGAAATAAGATGAGAGAGATAAAAGCTGTTTTTTGTGTTGTACACGAAAAGAGCTAAAAGACACAGAAGAATTTAATGCATGAACTGTGGAGAGGCTTGCCTAGGGATTGATGAATGTGTCAAGCTGAACTTTATTCCTCACTTTTCACATGATAACCTCATTCCATCAAAGTTCTGAATCAGTTTGATTTTCTCCCCAAAAAGGTTGCATTAAAATTCTTCATATTTCCATGAACATTGTTCAAATTCTGCACTTATTTCCCCAACTAAATGCATTTTTGCAAGCAGTTTTCTTCTCAAATTAAGTATTTTGGAAACCTTTTCTGTAATATGAACATATTTGTGTACTTTCCCCAAATTCACACATATTTGCATATATTTTTCTTTTATGGATTGAATCACAAAATCCAGAATTGATTAGGGAACAAAAAATATTTTCAGATTTTCTCACCATTGAGAAGAAAGCAGCAAAACACCCCACAGGGGGGGGAAAAGTCAATCACCAGGAGATTTTTCACCTTTCAATGATAAGTAGCACAAAAACCTATCTGCACAAATGAATATGTCCCCCCCCTAAAAAAAAAAAAAACCCTTGCAAAATTTTCACAAATAAATTTTAAAATGTGCAAAATCATTAAAAATACATCAAAGCCCTGTAATCTCACCCAGGAGAGTGGGAGAAAGTTATGAATTTGTTTCATTTTCACATTCAAAATGTAATATGTAAATAGAATGATTTCTCATACTCTTTTTTTTTTTACCTTCTTAAATAGGGGTGGATTTTGACCATTCTATAATATAAATAAGAAATTCATTAGTAACTTCTGGTGACTGCATTGCTAATTCACATCAAACATGGAATTTCATGTTCTATTATTTCAGTATAGTTTTCATATTCTTTTTCCACTGACTGTCAGGTGGTTTCAGTAATAGGATCTTTGGCATTCACAATTTCCCCCCAAAATCATCTTATTTTTACAGCACAAGAGATTTTATTTTTGTAGTTGTCCTCACCCCTTCCAAAAGACATTAGAAGATGTGGCAAGTTATAATCCATATAAAATAAGAAAGAACACTTTATTGTGGCATGTGATTTCAACACCCAGGGCCAACATTGTCAGAAGCAAGATGAAGAGTCAGAATTAACAATTATGAACTGCAGAGTCACAAATTGCAGAGTTAGGCAACCAATTAAATTTAATATTCAAACTGAATAATGGAGTCAGAGCAAACACACTCAAATTTGATTCATCAAATGGTAAATGTGTATTACATTTCCACCTAAATGACAACACACCATTCCTAATAAAATTATGCAAAGCCTATAATCATTTATTTCTGTTAGCTTATTGAAACTAAAACTTTGTGTCACAGGACAAAAAGCTTTCAAGACAAAATCCAAACAGCTGGCTGCTACTAGTGAACTGAGTCTCAACTGCCTAAATAAATACAGGCTACTTTGGTGGGCCGCCCCGGGAAGCTGCGGATCGGGGCCAAGCTATAAGGAGACTAGGGGTCTGAACAGACTGCCAGAAATAATCCAGCTTGAGACCACTTTAATTGACCTGGCTCAGTGCTAGGGAATCATGGGAACTGTAGTTTATTTTGGCACCAGAACTCTCTGACAGAGAAGGCTCAATGTCTCAGAAAAAACTACAGTTCCCATGATTCCCTAGCACTGAGCCAGGACAGTTAAAGTGGTCTCAAGATGGATTATTTCTGGCAGTCTGTTCAGGCCCTAAGGCTGCATTTGCATTGCAGAAATAACCTAGTTTCACATCACTTTAACTTCATGGCTCAATGCTATGGAAATCTGGGAATTGTAGTTTTGTGATACATTTAGCCTTTTTCTGTCAGAGAGCTCCAATGCTATATAAAATTTACAGTTCTCAGAATTCCATAGCATTGAGCCATGGCAGTTAAAGTAGTGTCAAAGTGGATTATTTCTGTAGTGTGGATGCAGCTTAAAACATTTTGAACCATTTAACAAGTTAGAAACAGATGAAAATAGTTTAAAACCATGTGGATAAGCATTTTTAGAATAAATCATTTGGTTCCCAGGCATTTTAATAAACAACCCTGACGACGATGATGATGATGATGATGATGATGATGATTGATGATATTTTTATCCTGCCCCTCTGCATAACGCAACCAGAGCGGCTTACAACATTAAAACATACATTACATATCCCACAATCCCACCCACCCCTTAAAATACTATTAAACAATGACAATTTAAAAACACACTTAAAATAATAATACAAATAAACAAATAAACAAAAACTGCAGCAGAATCAGAGGAGCAGGTTGGGCTGTCTCTTGATGGCCGGGATAACTATTCAGGAAAGGCTGCTGGAAGAGATCCGTCTTAACAGCCTTTTTAAAGCTGTTCAAGGTGGTAATATGATGGATCTCATCCCTACTTCTGTATGGAATGCAAATGAAGCCACTGTTGGCACCAGCTGAGCATCTAACAGGAGGCCATTTCACAACTGGGGTGCCACAGCTGAAAAGGCCTTCTCCTGTGCCCTCAAACAGCATGATAGTTTTTATATACTTTATATACTTTGGACTTGATTTGTGGTAATAAACAGAAAATAGCTAACAGATCTGCACATATTGCTGTCCATATGAAAATGCATTTCATATGAGGCTGCATGCCATAACCATGTAAAAAGCCATTTCACCTGAAGTGTATTGAGAATCTGCCCCTATTTTACTAACCAGAATCTCTCTCTCAGTCTTTACCTTCTTGTACAGCCTCTGTAGAGAATCAGAGATATTAAGTCTTCCCTGAGGGATTATATCAATTGAGAGCTTCAAATTAAAAACTACTGTATTGCAGACATTTTGATTCTTTTGAAAGGAGTTTTTGTTCAGCAGCACCTGGCATGCCAACCAACTCATGGCAGTTGTGGGATATGACTTTGAGATAACCAATTAAACTGTCAATCTCATAAAAATAAGAGCATGTACCTTAACACACACCTCCTGCATGACTGACAAATTTGTGTTTATTCTATCATCAGCTGCAGCACTTTGGTGAAATTCAAATGCATGCTGAAAATAAGGACAGGTAGAAAAGTCATTCAATTATCCTTTTGAATTGTTCCTTTTGAATGTTGGTGCAAATGGATTGACTCCTTTCAGAAGACAAGAGAGATACTAAGCTGACACAAGACTTGAAAAAGGAGGTCCTTTCCTTCTGGCCTCTGAACTGTTATTTGACATTTTGTGGATAACCCTCATGTATAAAGAGGAATGTGAAATCATTCTCTTTTACTGCAAAGTCATGGGTTTGTGTCAACCTAGCTGGAGCCAAAATGAAGCCTGAGAGACAAGAGACAGGTATCAGCACAATTGGGGGAACTTCTGTTTTGAGAAACAACAGAGCAAAACATGACATGACAATTGGGAAGAAACAAAATTAAAAAACTCAAGCCAGGCTGGTTTGGGCACACTCAAAGTAGCTCTAGAATGCTGAATGGCAGTGGGAATGGAATAAAGCATCACAGAGGTAGTCATGTGTAGAACTTGGAAGTGTTACCTTCTGGGCTATAATCCTTATATGCTATGCTTGCTGGAGGATTCTGGTATTTACCAACCAACGAAGTATTTTTTTTAAAAAAAATTATTTATTTATTTACGGTATTTATGTTGCCTAGCATTGTTTAGAGCTATCTGGCTGGAAGAGAAGCAGTGATGTTGGGAAATTAGATGACACTACAATATTTTATTGACATTAAAAACGGTCTGACTTGGTGTTTCAACAACACATGCAAGTCTGTGTCTTTGTAGTGTTAACTCCATATGAGAATTTTATTTAAAGGGCATCGGGGTAAGTGAGAGCCTAGTGAAAGTAAAGGGGAAGCAAATCATGTTCTGAATGGATCTAAATGCCTCTGTCACAATGTCATGTACAGGATCAGTTCAGTTCAGAAATCCAAGTTTCAGTAGTAAAACATGAAAACTTTATTCAGAAACTATGGATATTCACCACAGATTGTGTTGTTAGGACTGAGAAGCTGATGTTATCAAAGTATAATTAAATTCAAATTTTGAGTGGACTGACATTCGATTTGCTCATTAAACCAAGCACTCTTATTTCCTCCTTTTTCCAGGGTAGTCCTTCTTTCCAACCTGTACCATCCATTCTCACAAAACTGACCTTTAAGCTTCCAGCACAGCCTCTCCTCTCCTCACATCTGCTCATTAACCACCAAAGGAATGTGGGGAACAGCCTTAGCAACTAACCTATAACTATGTGCCCCATCATCCAGTATTAATACAATATAATCTATTGCAAGCAAACAAACAGGTCTCTGTTACATATGGCGAGTAAGCTGAGAGACTCGGATCCTGACATACTTGGATATGGGACTCCCATAATTCCTTGTTACTGGCTGTGCTGATTAGGGGACAAGAATTACACTCCAACAGCACTCAGAAGCCCACATGCTCCTCATGTCTTGTTGTTGTGTGCCTTCAAGTCATTTCTGACTTATGGTGACCCTAAGATCATGGAGTTTTCTTCGCAAGATTTGTTTAAAGAGGTTTTATCATTGCCTTCCTCTGAGGCTCAGAGACTGCGATTTGCCCATATTCACCCAGTGGATTTCCATGGCCGAATTGGAATCCAAACCATGGCCCCCAGGTTCCTAGTCTAACACTCAAATCACTAAACTATGTTGGCTCTAGAAAATTGTGGTATAATTTAGCAGCTCATTCATACTGGGACCTTTATATGAATCATATAGGGAAATTATAATTTTTCACAAGCGATGTGTAGACAACCAGTGGCCTCACTAAACCTAAGGCAAGTTATTTGCAAGTAGGGGGGAATGCAGACGGGAAGCCCTGGGCCGCCCCGGGAAGCGGAGGATCGAGGCTGAGGCTGCTGGACACCTTGGCCCCGATCCTCTCTTTCGCTTCCTGCAAAAGGAGTGCAAGCCGTGAAAGGGGTACTGCAAAAGGCATGGCGCACCTCTTTGGCATCTCTTCCGGCTCAGCGTATGCGGACGCTGAGCCGGAAGGACGTCATCGGAGCGCCTGTCGTGTGGACAGGCCGTCGCTCCAATGACGTCCACAGGAAGGGGATGGGACACCCAGCGTCCAGCTGCCCCTCACCTTCCTTGCCTCCAACACGCTGCAAAGGGCCCATCTGCAGAGGCCCTAAATATATTAGGATTCTGTTAGATCCTATCAAAATTTTGTTCCTGCTGTTATTTTATAGTGGTAGTAGATACAGTTTATAAAACATATTTAGATATGTTTTAAATAATGACTTGTGGAGTTCCCATGTAATAGAAGTTCAGTTTATGGGAGTTAATGCTTCTTCTGGGGAGAAATAATCGTTTGGCTGAAGAGTGCGTAGATGTCTGTGGGAGGAACCTGGTATGAATCCTATCAAGGGAAGTCTTATGGGAAACATGAAAAGGCTTAAAGTGAAAGTATGTGAGAGGGGTGGACAAATTAGAAGGGGGCAATTGTATTTTGGTTTATGAGCAAATTAAGGAAAAGCCTGCAAAGTTACAGGGGCTTTGTGTTGTCACTGCTTGTGTTAAAAAATATATGCTAGTTCTATATGCTGTTTACTTCTCCGGTTACTGAAATAAAGTTTTGTTGTTTAATACAGAGGACTCATCTACTTAACTGTGAGCAGTGGGTTGTTTTACAGGATTGCAGTATGAGGTACTGAAGCTTTGTGAAGCTCCCCTGCTAAGAAAAAAGAAACTTAGGCATATACTGTACTATGTTACTACTGTTGCAATAGTTAAAATAAGGGTGTGCTTTTCAGTACTGAGTTGCTGATTAAATCTCTAGAGAGTTTTGAGCTGATTATACAAACACAGAAAAATAAAGTATTGGGCTCTAAGTGACCCTCTCATAGAAATGAGTCTCTAGCAATGCAAGCACTGCTTTAGGCTGAATCAGGAACTGCAATAAAGAGGATAACATTTCAGTTCTGATTTTTTAAAAAAAAAATCACAAAAAGGTCACAAGAGCACATGCCCAAGAGAAAGGTCAGGAAAGTCACCTCTTAAAGAGCAATGCAGAGGGGAGGCTACCAAAGAAAGATAAAGAAAATACATCCAGCATCAAAAACTTTGCTGTGTGTATAATTTAAATGAAAGTGTTTAATTGACAGGATTTACCTAATGACTTTTATTTTTAAAAAAATAAATAATTTCTTCCTCTCATTGTGTATGTTTGCTGCACTATTGGCCATGCCACATGTATTTTCCAAAAGAGTTTGTCGCATTAATCTATGGGTAGCAAAAGCAGCCTCTTCAAGACTGAGAATTTTATAGTAACACATGAAAAAGCTCATGGTATAAATTTGCCAGTCTTAAAGATGACACCCAGATATATCTCTCCATGACCAGATCATCGTCTCAGACTTCAGATGGCGTCTCACCTCTTAATGACTGTCTAAGAGCGGTAATGGGCTGGATGAGGAAAAACGGATTGAAGTTGAATCCAGACAAAACGGAGGTACTAGCAGTCACAGGCCCGAAACCAGGTCTGGGAATACAGTCTCCAGTCCTGGACGGGGTCACACTCTCCGTAAAGGACTGTGTTCGCAGTTTGGGGGTGCTCCTCGATTCATCGCTTCACATGACTAGTCAGGTGAATGCGGTGGTCAGGAGTGCCTGTTATCAGCTTCGGCTGATACGCCAGCTGCGCCCTTATCTGGACATGAGGGACTTGGAAACTGTGGTACATGCCCTGGTAACCTCATGCTTGGATTACTGCAACGCACTCTACATGGGGCTACCCTTGTGCCTAACTCGGAAACTACAACTGGTTCAGAATATGGCAGCCAGGCTAATTACAGGAACATCACGGAGGGAGCACATAACACCTGTGCTGAAATCCCTCCACTGGCTGCTGATTAGTTTCCGGGTGCAGTACAAGGTGTTGGTTTTGACCTTTAAAGCCCTACATGGCTTGGGTCCATCTTATCTTAGGGACCGCCTCTCCCCATATGATCCCCCCCGCGCCCTGCGGTCCTCTGGGAGGAATCTGTTACAGCCAATAAAAACTAGGCTGTCCCAGACCTCCCAGAGGGCCTTTTCTGCTACTGCTCCCAGACTGTGGAATGGCCTGCCGGACGAGATCCGTCTGATAACCACTCTTGCTGCCTTTAAGAAGGCAGTAAAGACGGATCTCTTCCGGCAGGCCTTCCCAGAATAATATCTGTCCGCTGGGAGGGACAACTTGCTCATTGTCCTACTGACTCCGAATTGTGTTTTAAATTTAACCTTGTGTCATTTTAATATTTTTTGGTTTAATCTTGTTTTAAGGGGTGGGTGGAGGGATCATGCTTGGAGGGAATGCTTTTAACTGTGCTGTTTTAATATGCTGTAACCCGCCCCGATTGCCTAGCAGAGGGGCGGGCTATAAATACAATTTATTATTATTATTATTATTATTATTATTATTATTATTATTATTATTATGTCACAGGACCCTGTTTCTATATGGTTTCCATATATGAGTCCAAGAGCATAATCCTCCCATTGTTCAGTATTACATGCATTCTTTGGGTACTTATGAAGAGGGTTCTATTTTGTCAATTTAGGGTCATGTTGATCCACAGTAGCTTTAGGATGCAATGAAACTATTAACATTGGAATCACCATTGACACCAGTTCTGTTCACTGTATAGTGAACCCATTCAAAAAAAAGTTCCCCCCATCTTTAGACCATAATTATTTTAAAACTAAACTATGCTAGCTCTGTCTCTGTGTGTGTGTATTTCAAGTGTTAGCACCAACTGATGTTGTAGTTCCCTGGGATAGCTCACTTCACATTTTTGTTCAAGCCACATAAGCCAGCTGATAGGGTTTTTTAAAGTTTACTGATTTTCACAGGCAAGCTGTTGCAGTAATTTTTGCCAGGCTTTTCCTCCTAATTCAGAATTCACTCGGCCAAAACAGTGTGGACTTTTAGAAATATTTAAAAATGCAAAAGAAAGAACTGCTTTGATAAAGGTGATGATGAGACATTTGTGGATTGATTACTTTTTTCTCCCTCACTGTTGGAAGCCATACATGCCCAATAAACAGTGCCTACCTTCCTTGATTATTGCTCTTTTCACAGCAGCAAACATTTAACCTGATCCAGCAATGATGAAAAGGGATCAGGAGAGGATAATTTCTGGATCTGAGTAAAAACCAAAAGGGGCATAGGTTCTCTCATTTACTCATAGAACACTAAGTGCTATTCACCAGGCTGTCTCTTACCAGGTTTCTTCTGTGATTATAGACAGACCACAGTAGTGTCCTAAATATGGAACCCATAGGGCAGATAGGTTACCAAGAACCCTGTGAAACACATACATTCAACATTTCCTGGAAACATTACCAACATAATTCTGTTTTGTAGCTCACCCACTCACTCACAGACATGATTAACAAACAAATATTTATTGGAGTAATGAAATCACACAAACACATGATTTAGACCAGGGGTAGGCAACCTAAGGCCCGGGGATCGGATGCGGCCCCCCAAGGCCTTTGGACAGGTCCCAGGCTGGTTCTGCCACCGCCGCCATGATGATATTGATTATTGTTGTTATTACTTGTTCTTGGGGTTTTCTTGGCAAAATCTCCACAGGGTTTTTGCCATGGCTTTTCTGGGGCTGAGAGAGTGTGCATGCATATTTTTTAATTTTTTTTAAAAAATAAACTTATTTATTTATTTATTTATTTATTTTTGGTGCTTCGGCCCCCAATTGTCTGAAGGACAGCAACCCAGCCCCTGGCTCAAAAAGGTTGCCTACTCCTGATTTAGACATTTCTGCATGTGCTTCATTTTTTAAAAAGTTAACATTTAATTATTCTATAGTGTATCATTTTCTAGCTCCACAGGGCAAGCATAAAAATGAAAGTGGCAGTTAAATGACTCGGGGCTAGCATCAAGAGTTGGCATTTGTGGGTATCTACTGAGGACTACAACTCAGGAGGTCAGGGTTCAAATTCCTGCTTGGCCATGGAAACTCACTGGGTGACCTTGAGCATGTCATATTCTCTTAGTGCCTTTGCAGACTGCCAGAAATAGTGCACATTAAATTGAGGCACTGCCCTGGCTCAGTGCTAGGGAATCATGGGAACTGTAATTTATTGTGGCAACAGAGAAGGCTCAATGTCCCAGAAAAAAATACAATTCCCATGATTCCCTAGCACTGAGCCAGGGCAGTGCCTCAATTTAATGTGCACTATTTCTGGCAGTCTGCTTAGGCCCTTAGTCTTAGAAGGAAGCAAAATAAATCCCCTCTGAACAACTTCTGCTAAGAAAACCCAGAGATAGGTTTGCCATAGGACAGTCATAAGTTAGAGCAACTTGAAGGGGCAAAACAACAAACTGAGGCATGCACAACGCAACAGGAAGCACATTGCTGACTTTTAGATCTCACTCACCTAACTCTCCCTTCTTTATGTCGAGGAGCCCTGGTGGCACAGTGGTTAAATGCCTGTACTGCAGCCACTCACTTGCTAACCATAAAGTTACAAGTTCAATACCAGCCAAGGGCTCAGGCTCAGCTCAGGCTTCCATCCTTCCAAGGTTGCTAAAATGAGTACCCAGCCTGTTGGGAGCAACTAGCTTACACACTGTAAACCACTTAGGGAGTGCTTAAGTGCACTGATAAGCGGTATAGAAATGTACTTGCTATTGCTATTACTGTCCATTCATTTGCCAACTGCAGTCATCAGGCAGGAGCAATAAAAGGAAGCAGCACCAGCAGCCCTTACTTCCCTTGTCATCTCCTCCTGATCAGTGATGTGGATTGGAATTGGGGGAAACATGGGAGCAAAATCATGGGTAGTTGAGATGAGGCAGTGTGCCCCTTCAGAGAAGGCCCATTGAGAGTAGGGCTGTTGCCACATAGCAGAATTAAAGAAGTTTGACATGGCTTTAACTGCCTATGGAATCCTGGGATTTGTAGTTTTTATAGCACCAGAGCTGTCTGACAGCAAAAACTAAATATCTCACAAACATTGCAAATCCCAGAATTCCATAGAGTTGAGCTATGGCAGTTAAACTGTACTGGTGTCAAATTGCATTAATTTTGCAGTGTAGATGCAGCTTAGCACTCTGGAGACCACATCAATTTAACCCCTAAATTGTCTTTCCTGTTCATGATGTTACCTGCCTAGGAAAATAATAGTATCTTGGACTGGTAATTATACACAAAACGTACATAAGCCCATAATATTTCATAAGACTCTAGATCAGGGCTAGGCAACCTTTTTGAGCCGGGGGCCGGGTTGCTGTCCCTCAGACAATTGAGGGGCCGAAGCACCAAAAATTAAATAAATAAATAAATAAATAATTTAAAAAATAATAATAAAAATAAAAAAATATGCATGCACACTCTCTCAGCCCCAGAAAAGCCATGGCAAAACCCCTGTGGAGATTTTGTAAGAAAAAACCCAAGAACAAGTAATAACAACAATAATCAATATCACCATGGTGGGCAGCGGTGGCGGCGGCAGGACCGGCTTGGGGCCGGTCCAAAGGCCTCGGGGGGCCGCATCCGGCCCCCGGGCCTTAGGTTGCCTACCCCTGCTCTAGATAGAACTGTGACTTAAAATTAGATATTATGAGTATTTATCAAGGCCTATAATTAAGGGAAAATCTAGGGATCAGAAACTCATTGGGAAAGGTATCTAGAATAAAAGAAGATATTACAGAACCAAAAAATTGAAACATAGAATCAAAATGTTCATTTTCCTGCACCAAGAATCTCCTGAATGATTTCCTAGTGGATGTCCCAGCATAAGCCCTCAAAATAACAAAACACAACTCAATGGTCCAATGGTATTGCATGAAAACATCCACCCAAGGGCATTATGATCTGTTCATATTATTCTGTTTACATATTAGCCAATGAATTTACCAAGTAAATTATTAATTCAGTTCTAGTATATAACAACTAATCATTAAGCATATTTTACAGTAGACCTTAATTAGCAAGACACAGCTGCTAACTGGCTGCTGAACTGCAAGGACAGCAAATAAATCTTAAGGATAGAAGGATATGCCTAAATCGTATACACTATGGAAAATATGCATATTAGAACACACCATCTGTTAACTACATCACCTCATATAAACACTGTCTGAGTGGTCTCCCAAATCTTTGTCTGACTTTTCTCAGAGTTCATTTACACACACAAACACACACACACTTGCCCATCTATACTTCTTCAATAATGGAGTTCATTCCCTATGATTTAGCCATAGGTTAAATAATGCATATACACACACATCCTATGTAGCAATGCTGTCTGTGGTCTTTAAAAACACAAAAGGCTTGTAGTGACACCAAATGCCCATCACTGCCCATCTCTACACCAATCAGCTTCCTCTGACCTGAACAGGTTCCTTTGGAGCTGGGGGAGGCAGCAACCAAGATGGTGATGGATTCTCTGGGAAACTAACGGAACACATTTGTTTATATCAGAGGAGGATGAAATTCCATAAGCCCTAGCATAAAAACAATACTCTTTTTAGCATTTCTGCTGAGGACAAAAACCAGCACAGGGTGGAACTCTTTCTTCCTTGCAGAGATAATGCAAATAGTGACTTTTTCATTCCAGACACAAGGGGTAGGGAGTGGGATGGACTAATCTCACCCCCCGTTCCATCTCTGAGGTCCAAAGTATACTGCAGAAATAATCCAGTTTGAGACCAATTTAATCCCCCTGGCTCAGTTCTAGGGAATCCTGGGAATTATAGTTTATTGTGGCACCAGAGCTCTTTCATAGAGAAGGCTAAATGTCTCACAAAATGACAATTCCCAGAATTCCCTAGCTTTGAGCCAGGGCAGTTAAAGTGATCTCAAACTGGATTATTTCTGCGGTATGTTTTGGACCATAGTCATGTTAGTTTGTTTCAGCATTTAAAAAAAGATAGAAAGGAACCCTTTCACACTTTTAAGATTACATCGGATGAAGTGGACTGGAATCAACAAAAGTTTATGCTATAAATTTATTTTTCCCAGTCTCAAAGGTGCTATGGGCTTCCTTTATATCCTGTAATGCTAATCGAAGTATAACTTCTTTGCAATGAGATTATTTGGAGAAGATAGCTATGGAACCTTAAGCAAAAGAAATATATATAAAAAAGAGAAATGTAGGGTGAAAGGGAAAGGAGCTGTAGAGGATGGAACATTGCAAAAAAAGTAAATAAATATGGAACCACAAGCATATTTTCTCCCTAAATGAAGGCAATCTCTAGGAGTAGCAAAAGCACCATCAATATTTGGTTTTAGTATGAGCAACAAGCAGATTACTGTCTTAACGAAGTAAAGGAAAATAAATGATCATACCATCAATTATGCCTCTTTATCTTAGTTTATCACTTCTCACTGATTAGTCTTGTATAGATTTGATTCTAAGCTAATGGAATATAACCAGTATACTAAACAGAAAAACTATATGAATGGGGGGGGGGACATGATGAGATGACAAACTATCCTATTGCTGAGACCACAGCTTAACAGCAAGCATGGTATGAGGATACTTCGCTAATATTTCTATCTATGTTGGGGATGTTGGTAGTATTTGTGGTGCACACACAGCACTACTAGAAGGAAACACTATTCTAGCAAGAATGTGACACTTCAGTATGGCAAATACTATGCCTTCTCTGCTTCATTAGTATAATCTCTGAAAAAAAGTCATTTGATTTTGGTTAGCTTTCACTTAGGTTCAATAAAACACAAGTCCCAGACATTTAGAGTGTCCTAGAAAGCCAACAGGAGGGCTGATAGCAGAGGCAAAGGGAAGTCCAAAGCAAGGTCTGAGTTACCAATCTGAGGGGTCAGCCAGTCCGAAGGTCGAGGATTCCAGAGAAGCAGAGTCGAAAGGCAATCTGAAGGTCTAGGGTTCCAATAGTCCAAGATAAGTCAGCAGTCTGAGGGTCAAGAGTTATGGTGGTCCAAGATAAAGCAGCAGTCCGAGGGTCAAGGGTTCAGGCCAAGGAACAAGGAGAGACTGAGGTGAAGTCGTAGGCTTTCATGGCCGGCATCCATAGTTTTTTTTGTGCATTTTTTGGTCTGTGTGGCCATGTTCTAGAAGAGTTTCTTTCTGACGTTTTGCCAGCATCTGTGGCTGGCATCTTCAGAGAATCCTCTCTGAAGATGCCAGCCACAGATGCTGGCGAAACGTCAGAAAGAAACTCTTCTAGACATGGCCACACAGCCCGAAAACCCCACAAAAAACTAGAGAGACTGAGGCTTTCATCAGGAAGCTCAGATAATCTCTGGAACCGAGGCAGCACTGCCGCATCTGCTTAAATCCTCGAGCTGCAGGAGCTCAGCTGGAGCTGATTACCTTGATTACCTCGGCGTTTTTCATAAAGCCTCCTCGAGTGCCGGAAGTCCACCCTTTGTGCTGGACGCTGGCTGAAGGTAGGCACCGTCCCTTGATCTTCCTCCATGTCCCAAGGTCTTGCTGCCGGGAAGCTTGACTGAAGAGCCTCTTGGGAGGCCACAGGCTCTGCTGGAGGCTCTGTTGGAGCTGGCAAAGCAGAGCTGGGGCTGGGCTGGGGGTCCACCACTGCAGGCTCAGGAACCCAAGGAGGTTCTGGCTTGTCCTCCTTGTCCTCATCCAGGCAGGGCATGACCCAGAGGTACAGTGGGTCCTTGGTATATGCTGAGGTTGGTTCCAGCCCTGTCCCCCCATGGTTACTAAGATCTGTGGATGATGAAGTCACACTATATACAAATGGCCTAGTAAAATGGTGTCTCTTATATAAAATAGCAAAAATAAGGTTTGCTTTTTAGATTTTTAAAAAAAATATTTTCAAGCTATGGATGTTTCAATCCATAGATGCATAATAACACATACAGGTAAATAGGTAACACCTGTTCCAGCTGCTTCAAAATCATGGTAATGTAGGTGTGGCAAAACTGAATCAAAACCATCAAAATTTGTGCCTCTATATAGACCAGAATGCCCTCCACTCTCTGTCAAGTCATGGTGCTTGATAGGTAGCCTTGGACAAGTTACATGTCAAAAATCATGAAGTGGTCTGATGTAAAACTGGAATATTAGTCCATACAATTCCACATTGTTTCTTTGGAACAGTAGCAACTATCCAAGGTATCAGACAAAAATCTTTCTCATCTTTTCTCCCAAATCGTTTGAACTGCAGTTCTGGGGATTGACACCATCAGCTACAGGAGGACCCTCAGCACATGCCTATGAGAAATGAGCTAATTTGCTGCATTGTTGTCAGTCTTTTAGGAGTCTTTCTATACTATTCTGAAATTCTTGGAATAAAGCAAGGACATAGTTTGGGATCTGTTGTAGAAAGTCTACACATGTGTCTGGGACCTTACGTTTTTTATAGGACTCAGCATCTCATATAAGATAATAGTTCATAATAAATGGATGGTGGTGATGATAATGACAATTATGGTTGTGATGGAATACAAGAGAAGTCTTTGATAATGAATGGGTTTGTCCCTGTTTCAGAACAAAGTCTGCTTTGTAGTCACCTTGCCAAGGATCAAGCTACATTTCTACAAATGTAGAAATACATTTCTGCACAAATACATATTTGAATTTATGCCTGATTCTGTTCTGGTACCCCAATGTTTAGGGACAGGCATAGATCTAGAGGGCCTTATTTTGTGAAATGACCTATACTCTCACAGCACTTAAAATCTGGGCATGAAAAGATGCACGCTGCAAACAGATATTATAAAATCATCTCTTTCATTTTCTAGGTGCAAAGAAAATGTAATTTTTAGTGACAGTGTTTAAATATTAATTTTCTTCCCCTCCCCTCCCTCCCCAAGGCAGCTCCTGCAAGCAGACTTAAGGTCTCACCTGCATCATTCATATTTCTTGAAGTCACAGTTTGGTATGATTCTTAGAGGCTAACAAGATGGAACAGTGTTTTTACAATAATATTTGCAGTAATCTAAGCAGAGGGAAATGTAACATACAGTGTTTTGCTCATTTTCTGAAACTCTCTCTCACACACAAGAGACCATTTCACTTGATACATGGGAAGGAAACCAGCAGAAGAAAATGAAATCATGTTTTTAGGGATTTATTTATAACCAAATTGCTTTCACCTGGGAGAAGTAGAAGAAGGCAATCGTTATATGTCCCCCTATAAACAAATTGCTTCTAGACAAGGTATACTGGCGACAAATAGGTGTAGGGTGTTTTTTGGTTTGTTATTACTATTAATATTACTGGAAGGCTATACAGTACACAAAGGATATGGTATATTGCATATAATAAAGACAAGATTGGTGGAAAATTTGAGCAATGCTGTTGAAACAACAAATACATTTATGCATTTTGTAGTCTGAACTGGTATAAGCCATGGATTAAATTGCTATAAAATAGAAATGATTTCCTAGCATCTGGAAAACCATTCTCATTGATAGGCTATTAAGAGGCATAAGACTATGCTCCCTAAAAAGGGGACATCCTTTGGAAGATACAAAATATATGCGATAGTCAGGATTTGACTCTCTCCATCTAATTAATACATGGGCAGTGTGCCTAGTCGTCAGAAAAGGAAAAATACTTTCTTTTGTGCAATCTTTAAAGATAAAGGAAAGCCTTCTAAAATTCAAACAGAAAGGCAATAATTTTTCACATTTCTGAAATTGCTGAATCTGTGTGTAGCACAAGCCCACCAGAGATAATTCACTAGAATGTTTGTATAGACAGTACTTCAGGGATAAGCAGCAGGATGCCCTCCAGATGTTTTAAAGCTCCCAGAGTACTCTGCTGGATGGAGCTGATGGGAATTGTAGTTCAAAACATTTTGAGGGCACCAGGCTGCTGGCATGTGCAGTACTTTATGGCACTTGGAATGGTGCTAGACAATCTCACAGGAGCTGTATCATCTTCCCCCCACATCAGCCAATTTGCTACATCACAGTATTTGAGGACAAACAGAGGAGAAAAGACACATAGAGAGAGCAAACATGCTTACTGGCTTGTCTCTGGATGTTTCATTCAAGCACTTTGCAAAGGAGGACTATTTTAATGTCCCCAGAGGACTGGGCTATATTGCTTTTCAAATCCTAATGTTCTGTGTGTGTCTGTAGGCGGAAGGAGAAAATAAAAATCTATTGCGGTAAGAGAAAAGAATAGTTCTGCCAATATGAAGACTTTTGAGAACTGGCCTACATCATCCAAGGACTGTGTATCTCACAGTTATCAGCAGTCTGGCTGCTTGTTATACTGGAGTTTGATGTCCAAGCTGGGATTGCTTCTAAGTAGCTGAGCAAGACTACTTGAATCTGAGACTTTTTCTCACTGAACAGTTTCTAAATTCATTGATCATGAGGCATGGCTTATGGCTGCTGTTTTCTAAAAAAGGGAGGATTTCTCAATTCAGTTTTATTCAGTTTGTTTTTTCTAAAAAATTTCTGAATCAATTTTTCTTTTTCAGAAAAAGGAAAAAATGTATGGAAAGCTGCATGGCTTTTTCCACATATAATTTTAATACATATATTTTATATGCACTTTTCCTGGCATATACATACTTGTTAGCAGTTTCATATTACATGATACTCTTTGTATAGATTTTTTTTTCTCATTGTGTGTGTGTGTAGATACAGATACAGTTAGAGATGGTCCTCCTAGTCCTCCTCCTTCTCTCCCCCGCTTTCCCCCCTCCTCTCACTTTTCCTCCTGATCCTCCTGGTCTTCCTTCTTCATCGCTTTTCCCCCTCCTCCCACCTTTCCTCCTCGTCCTCCTCCTCTCTCCACCACTTTTCCCCCCTCCTCCCACTTTTCCTCCTGATCTATCTGGTCCTCCTCCTTCTTTCCACTGCCTTTCCCCCTCCTCCCACCTTTCTTCCTCATCCTCCTGGTTCAGTAGGACACGTGTGAAGTGGGGGGGAAAGCCAGGGAGAGAAGGAGGGTTTCCTTGGCAAGGTTTGTTCAGAAAGGGTTTGCGATTGCTTTCCCCTGAGGCTGAGAGAGTGTGACTTCCAAGACTGTTGTTGTTGTGTGCCTTCAAGTCATTTCCAACTGATGATGACACGAAGGCAAACCTATCATGAACCTATCATTTCTTGCCTATATGTTTTTTCAGACAGGGTTTGCCTTTCTTTCTTTCTTTCTTTCTTTCTTTCTTTCAGTAAGTCTCAAAGGTGCTACAAGATCCCTCTGCATACTGATTTTCCAGACTAACACAGCTATAACTCTGAATTTATTTTTGTAAATTAATATTTTAACTGGATCTTTTCACATTTATTGTTAGCCACCTGAAATCCCATTTTGGAAGAAAGTAAATAAATTAATAAATAAATGCTGATTTCCAGCCAAAATCAAGCTCTAATTTCCACTCACCAACTGCCCTGTGAAAATCTTCTCAAACATTTCACCAATCAGTATCCATTTCAACACTCAGTTCTCTCCCCCTCTTAGCAGAGACTTGCCTTATACTCACACAATAAAAACCAAGCAATATTTTTATACACAAACTCATGGCTTCACAGCATGGTATGTATTCATCTTTCTGATCTGGGTGGAAGGAGGTTCTGTTGCTACATAACTGCACAATTGAGCAATTATAGCTTCCTATTTTTGTTTTTGTTTGTTATAAAAAAAACCACATCAGTTGTGGAGCAGAAGGCAGAGCAAGCAGGCTGGTGTAAATGGTATGGTCATATTTCAAATGTCATATGTCAAGTGTCATATTTCAAGAAATCAGACATGGGCTCTAAAGTCATTGAAGCACAAATGTAATGGTGTATTGACAAATGTAGTGGTGTATGTGGAGCTTATTAGATCTGGGGGGCAGATCATCTGGAAGGTGCAAAGTTTCCTACATTTCTAAGACAATTTACATGCAACACAATGAGTAATTAGATGCTTTTCTGGCTCTTGAGCCATTTACCGTAAAGAAATGAAAAATTCAAGGTATGCAATTGGGATCAGGAGGCCTCAATACAAGTTTGCTGCTTGAGACAGAGTAACAAACAGTGTTGCCAAACCTAACCTAGTTATTTTGGTGCTACAAGACAGAAAATCCCACCAGAATTTCACCTTCTCTTTGGCAGTAAAAAAATCCCTCCAAAATAAATAATGGGCTAAATATCTAATAAGTTTCTGCCTCTTCATAACCCCCACTGCCTGCTTCCAATAGTGTGTATGTCATGTGCAGGGGTGGGTTGGGTTGGCACCCTCATGACCCGTGACACAACTTTATGGTTGTTGGAGTATTAGCATCAACGCTTGTGTTTTCTTTGAGAAGGGGCAGTGTCTTCTACACAGAAACGCTGTTTTATCTCTATGTTCATTTGGCCAGTGTTGTTGTGAAGAGGTCACCTCCCGTACCCCTCCTCTTCCTAGGGAATTCTTCCTGAGGGTAATAAAGTTTTATGATTCTTTGTTCTCTCCAGAGTCAGCCTGCCTGCCTGCTTACAAGCATGGATGCAGAAACTATGCTGTGCTCATAGAGATGTTTTTCTTCTTACTTGCATACATAGATGTCAGCTATCTAGGGACCTTTGTACCAAAGTATAGTTTTCTCTACTGATTAGTTATTTTTGTAGAACCTAGATGTAACAATAAAGTTTCTTTTTACCTACCAGTGTATCATGTTTATTTACCAGAAGCTCAGATCTAGTTGTTTTTAACCAAATACCTGTGGAGTACATGCTTGTTGTTGCTGCTGCTGCTAAACTGAGGACCTTTGCAGACTGCCAGAAATAGTGCAAATTGAGTCCACTTTAAGGTTAGGGCAGGGGTAGGCAACCTTTCCCCTTTAAGGGCCGAGGGACTTCAGCTCCCAGAATCCCAGGAGCTATTGGCCAACATGGGACTATTGGCCAACATGGCTGAGGCTTCTGGGAGCTGAAGTCCCTCGGCCCTTAAAGGGGAAAGGTTGCCTACCCCTGGGTTAGGGTTAGTGCTAGGGAATCATGGGAATTTTTTTTCTGAGACATTGAGCCTTCTCTGTCAGAGAGCTCTGGTGCCATAATAAAATACAGTTCCCATGATTCCCTAACCCTAACCCTAACCCTTAAAGTGGACTCAATTTGCACTATTTCTGGCAGTCTGCAAAGGCCCTGATTTAACCACAAATAACCAAACCATAATTCTAACAATGGTAAAATTGTACCTCTAATCTAAATAGTATAAAACTATTTTATACCAAGGAAATTTCTTTCTATGTTTCCATGTGTTTTTTTTTTTAAAGAAGACATTAATTTGAGAAAGTAGGTTAATGCAGCATTAAGCTTAAATATTTCAAGTGAACAAACTTATAAAAGGGGGGAAGACATTCCTTCCAATGTGAGACTGTTAATAGAATTATCCAATGAAGACCCATGGCACTAGAAATAATGGGAAGTCATAGGGCTAGCATATCTCTCAAGGCAGAGCTGACAGAGCTCCGTTAAGCAAGAGAAACATCTGACTTCAAGGTAGGGAAGCTTATGCAATTTGATGTGGTCAAATTCTGATAAGAAATGACCTGCTCCAGGCCTACTGAATTAATGTACAGAATGCAGTGTGGTTACCCATTAGTTTTTTCACTCCACAAACATTTTGAATGGTTCGAAGCTCTAAAAATGTGTGTGTGTGTGTATTCAGGGAAAGAATATGTTTCCAAATGTAAAATTTGAGGTAACTGTAGTTAAAACATATATTTAAATGCAAATGTTCATGCTTTTTAGAAAAAAAGATTCATGCAAATAGAACATATTTGATGGTGAATGCATGTGAGTTATGAAAGTGACAGGGACTAAAAATAGCCTGATTTGTCCATCCCTTCTTGGCAGAACATTATTTCTTTTTATAATCTAGGGGAAGGGATTTTTTGTGTGATATGAGTGGATAAGTCCCATCACTTGTAAACCATGAAGCTCAGACCATTTAACAAAATGGTGGCAGATAAGAGTTTCTTTTCATACGTCTTCTGCTTTTAACTTCAAGTAGGACAGGGGCCTTGGATCCTAAAAGGAAAATGTAGGAGTGGTTTCTGTTAAGGAAAAAGCAACATGGGATATACAGTAATAGAAATAAAAATATGTATGTGAATGTCAAAGTGACTAAGCAGGAGCAATCAGGAAGATACACAGGTGAAAAAGATAATATAATTAAGAAGCCTTGAGAGCCAAGGACAAAGTTATAGAAGGTATATTGAGAACACCTGTGATAGATTGCAAACACCTGAGACTCATTAAGTGGTCAAGGTAAAGTGATGAAACACTTGGGTTGGTCTTAGGTATGGGATGATCTATGTGGACCAATCAAGATGTATGTACACACCCACTGGGTGGAAACTGACTGGTGGGTGGTGTCTAACAATGGCTATAAATTGCAATGTTTGCTAATGTACATTGTGGAGTAGTTTGGGAGATATTGTGAAGTGTAGAGATTGTGATTTGTAGGGCATATAGTATTTATGTATATAGTAGAATAAAGTAGATCTTTTATATAAGACTACTGAGTTGTCTGGTGTCTTGAGGGAAGATACAAGAGCCAGAAGAATCCTGGAGAAGTTTGGAGACATCTCAGGAAGAAGAGTGAGAAGGCTTGGAGAGTTTGTCAGGGTCTTCAGCCTATTCTCTGAAACTCTGCTGCTTGGGAAAGAAGCATCAACCACTGATCAAAGCTGGTCAGCTCTGCTGCATAACAAGGTGGAGAGTTAGAGCCAGAGGTGAAGAGCTACAACTCCCATCATCCCTGACAGTTTCCCCTCCCATGGTCTGTTGTCCAGCCCCCTTTTCTAGTTCTTGACTCTCGTGTAACATGAGAGTGATAAGGGAGAACAATGACAGATCTGCCAATTCCAGCCACAAAAGGTTCCATACATAAAGTGGGACCACTCCATCCCAAGGCACACAAATGATTTAGCCAAGACACTTTATATTGATTTCGTAATATTTTTGTATCATATAGCATTAGGCAACTGCAAGCAAAAAGAGTACTATATTTTCCGGTGTATAAGACGACTGGGCGTATAAGACGACACCCAGCTTTTCCAGTTAAAATACAGAGTTTGGGATATACTCACTGTATAAGACTACCTCTCTTCCAACGCACACCAAATAAAAATTTTAAAAAATCAGATTTGATTTCAATATAGTAATTTTAATTCAAATACTTATGACATGCAGGTACTTAGCAGGAAAACTGTCACTTATAAACATAAGGCTGTTTGTCATCGAACATGTAAACATAAAACAGTGCAAGTGGATTAATACATATGTGTATGTGTGTGTGTGTGTATGTATATATATATGTGTGTGTGTGTGTGTGTGTGTATACACATATGTGCATATGGATGTATGTATGTGTGTATATACACAAGTGTGTGTGTATAGATATGTGTATGTGTATATACACACACACACATATATATATATATATATATATATATATATATATATACACACATACATACAGACACACAAAAACACACAGATACACACACACACCAATTTCCCAGAGAGAGCCACCCTTCCCGCCTCCTTTTCTTTCTTTCTTTCTTTCTTTCTTTCTTTCTATCTTTCCTTCCTTCTTCTCCAGTCTAAACATACCCAGTTCTCTAAGTTGTTCCTCATAGGGCATGGTTTCCAGACCCTTCACAATTTTAGTCACCCTCCTCTGGACACGCTCCAATTTTTCAACATCCTTTTTGAATTGTAGTGCCCAGAACTAGGCACAGTATTCCAGGTGGGGCCTGACCAATGCAGAATACAGTGGCACTATTACTTCCCTTGATCTATATACTATACTTCTATTAATGCAGCCTAAAATTGCATTGGCCTTTTTACATGTTTTATCTCACTGTTGACTCATGTTCCACTTGTGGGTTGGTCCTTTCCCTTTTCAGGGGGACTGAAATGAAGTTCAGTAAGGAAGATAGCAGAAATAGAGGAAGACCACATTACAGAAGGATTGATTCAACCAATGCAGCCATGCCCCTGGATTTTCAAGACTAGAGTTCTTGGGTGTTTCTCATTCAATGCGTTGTCGTGGTTCAAAGCTCACATGAGGGCAAGTAACATCAACAAAGGACTGAGCATTCCCAAGAGACATAGAATAAACAGTAACTGTTGCAGAGGGGACAGAATAATCAAGAACAAGAGGAATGAAATGGAGTATCCTAGGCTTGTGTTTGTCTACAGATATCAGAGTTTGTTGAGTTCCTCCATGCCAAGTTTGTCCAAGTATCCCCCTCTTGCATATGGGTGGTGTCATTTTTAGTTCATGATGAAACGAATGTGTTTGCCATTAGTATATATAGGGGTGAGACTTGTTCTGCTCTCCAGATGTTGTTGAATTGCAGCTCCCATCATTCCTCATTAAGGCTGTTCAAGGTAGAGCTGTTGGGAGTTTCCAACAACATCTAGTGGGCTTCATTTGTCCCCCCCCCCCCCAGTATAATATATTGGTGAACAGCCTGCAGAAATTGAGGGGAAGCCATGAAACTATTTGATCAGACAGGATTTGCTTGAAGACGCATAGAGTAAAGTGTTACATATCTGAGTCCTTTATAGGGCTGCGACAAATGGTGGTTCAAAGTTCTGCACCTAATTTGTGAGCAGAGAAATTGGGGGAGGGGTCATTTACTCAAATTTCTCCATGGGTAAGATACATTTTTCAACCACTTATTGGGGTGGAGCTCACCAATAGCAGTGGCAAGAAGATAGTATTGCCTTCCCCCTCACAAATTGTTCCTGTTTCCCATGACACTCTAAGTACTAGCCTTAGGAGCTGTCCCAGCAGGCTGGCATAAACCAAAATGCTCTGGAGCTGATATTATTCCAGGACATCATAGGGGTAGAAAATGGTGGTTGTCACAAAAGAATGGTGGAGAATATCAGTGAAAATTCTGCAAACCAGAATTATCTGTTTCAGAAGCAGTTGGTAGTAGCAATGATGATCAAAATGGATACTCTCAGAAATGTTACCAGATATTTTTTTTTACTCAACTCTATCTTCTTTTTCAAAGGCCAGTTCTCAAATTCAGTCTATCTAGAACCAGAACTGCTGCCGCCCCCATAAAAAGCGAGTTACATTTTCCTTTCTCACTCTTTTGATGTGATAAAATAATTTTTGTTGTTTTTGTTAACTGCCCTCGAGTCTTCAAATATATATCAGTCTTCAAATGAAAGAGAATGGAATGGACCTATGAAGACATTGATTCACCATCAATTTGCCATCACAATATGTACAGTCACCCCTCCATTTTCACAGACTTTGTGCCCACGTCCCTTACCCGTTCATGGGTGGCAAATGATGGGGGACAAAATGGGGTGCAGGTTCACGCTGCCATCCAAGCCAATGAGGCTTGAATATTTGCGATTTTTCGTTTTTGCAGGGGGTCCAAAACGGATCCCTGTGAAAATGGAGGGGCAATTGTATAACACTTTTGGTAGTTCAGTTAGTTCTCTTCCTGTAGATTTTTGAATGGTGTTTAAAAGAGTCAGACACAGCCAATAAGATCAACATATACACACTTTTCTCCAAGATGGACTTATCTGAAAGATGAACTGGCAGAAATAGACAATGTGATTGGAGATTTGCAGGATACAGTGAAGCTTCTGAAGATAATTACCAGCAAGAGATTTTACATTGATTAGCAGCCTGTGTGACCAGATCAGTTAAAGAGTTGCCTCACTAGTATCTGTCAAAATCTTTCCTAAGAAAGCTTGATTTAACAGTATCTCAAACAGCAAAAACTGAAAGATTTCCTTAAATCCTTTACATATCTTTAGGACATACTTTATCCATTTACACTTTTAACTGTGAAAGCTCACAGTTTCTCTAGCACACGTATGTATTCAAATAAAATTCTCTCAGTCAAGGACTAAAATCCAAGAACACACATATTCACCCTGTCACATATGCACAGAAAATACAGACTGGAAGAAAGGCAAACTCTGAAATGCAGGCAGTCACTTATGACTACCTGCATTTCAGATTTTGCCATTCCTTCAGTCTGTATTTTCTGTGCACATGGACTGCTCACATGGACTGCTTACATAGTCATACCTCAAAAAAAAAAATCCAAAGAGTTGAACTAGATCAACAACAACAAAAAATTTCTCTCTTCTAAAAGGATCAGATCTTTTGTAAAGGTAAGGCATCTTAACTCTCCATTCAAGACTGAGCCACTGCAATATACTTTGCATAATAAGAGTGACAGTTTGCAACAATACACTGCAGAAATGCATTCCTTCCAACTAATGTAGGGACTGCAGTGCAGAGATGCCATCAGGATGATGCTGGCACATGATGTTATCACTGCTAATCAAACAGTTCTCACATTTCAATTGTATTAGCCCTGGCTCCACTATGTCACTGCACATACACAAAGAAATGAACCAAGATTAAACAGTGAAGAATATAATTCTTATGAAAAGAATAGCACACAACAAAATGGGTGTCACACTCTGCATACTGAGATATCTCAGGAGAGGGATCCTAAACAAGACGTATTTGCTACCATGTCACTTTTCTACTCTGAAATTTTGGCCAGAGAGATGTTGGTCAGAGAAATGTCCCAGGTGTGGCTTTGGTATGAGTTTTGGGTAAATTTCAGAGCAGGAGCTTGGGTTTAAGATTACACATCATCATGCTGTCCATGATTCTTGACTGGCTAGGAACACATTTTAAAAAACAGGGCATTAAAATTATGTGAAAGGTTTTTGAATCCAGCAACATTTCACACCCACACCTTGTATTTTCCATTAAAATGGTGGCTTTGTGAACATTTGTTGCAGCCAGCTTCTCATGTCCAATTCTGCAATGAGCAAATTGCATCAGAGCATATTGAATGTCATCACACATTAGGTTTTTGGGGTATTCATACACAGCAATTCCTCTTATGAAATTTAACATCTAATAAACCCTTATTGCATTTGGATGTTCATCAATTATGGATGTAGAAGAATAAAACTTTTTAACCATTCAAAAGCAACCCATTTTCTTCTTATGTAGGTCAGAGAAAAGTCCCCCACCCCCCAAAAAAACTGCTAACTTTCCTTTCATTGAGAACAGGGGGACAAAACCAGACTGGATATTGCCACTGATTAGCCAAGAGTGTGGAAGTTTGAAGAACTCTGTCTTTGCAGATTTCTAAATATGATGACCTGATCTGTATTTCTTCCACTAATATACCTGTTGGAATTTAGACATGTTCCATATTTTGCACTTTTGAGAATGTGGCAACATTTTTCTTAGAGGAGTTTAAATGCATATTTTGAGAGAAAAATTGTGTTTTAATCTGAATTATTTCTAAGGGTTTTGTTTTGTTTATAGCTAACACCAATGATCCCCAATGGAAGTTTAGAAGAAGGAGGGCTTGAGACAAAAAAATAATGCATTTTGGGTGTATTGAGTTTTGATATGACAACAAAGCATTCAAGCTGAGAAACCAGACAAGCAGTTGGAGATGTGAGATGGAAATGCATGAGAGCTGAGAAAACTGAATGCCAAATGTACATAGGGGCTTGTCTACATTATTAAAATACTCCTCATTCTATCTGAATAGAATGTAATCTCATCCCATGTGATTCAGAAGAGTTTGGCCTTTGGGGGAAAAGAGATACGCCACAGAGTTTCTATCAGTTTCTAGAGTTTCAGACTTTCTATCACATTCTATCTTCCTACTTTGTCAACTTGCACTCAGAAAATATCATTTGAAGAGCAAGTTTAGACTTACAAGCAGGAGAAGTGAAGATAGGAGGGAGGAACATCAATAATCTAAGATATGCATACAGCATCATAATACTAATGGAAAACATCAAAGACTTGAAACAATTACTAAGGAAGAGCAAAGAAGAAAATGCAAAGGCAGGCTTACTGCTCAACATAAAGAAAATAAAAATAATGACCACAGATGGCCTAGACAAATTTAATCTAGAAAATGAATAAATTGAAAGAGTCAAAGATTTCCCATATCTTGAATCAAACATTAATCAGAACAGAGACTGCAGTCAAGAAATTATTAGAAGGCTAGGATTGGGAAGAGCTGCTATGAAAGATCTAGAAAAGATTGTAAAGAGTAAAGATATACAACTGAGCAATAAAGTTAGAAGTGTCCAATCCATTATATTCCCCATCTTCATGTATGGATGTGAGAGATTGACAGTGAAGAAAGTGGATAAAAAGAGGATCCACACAATTTGAGAAGTGGTGCTGGAGAAGAGCGCTGAGAACACCATGGATGGCTAAGAAGACAAACAAATGAGTCCTTGAACAGATCAGGCCTCGATTCTCCCTGGTGTCATGCCATGCCTGAATGAGGACTCAGAGGACTCAGAGGACTCAGAGGACAAGCCAGAACCTCCTCCGGGTCCTGAGCCTACAGCGGAGGAGCTCCAGCCCAGTCCTAGCAGCCCTGTGGTGCCAACTCCCGTGGAGCCTCCAGCAGAGCCTGTGGCTTCTCAAGAGGCTCTGTAGCCAAGCCTTCCAATGACAGAGTCGTTGGACATGGAAGAGGATCAAGGGACCATGCCTACCTTTAGGCAGCGTAGAGCCGAAAGGGTGGGTCTCTGGTGCTTGAGGAGGCTTTATGAAAAATGCCGAGGTCATCAAGGTGATCAGCCCTAGCTGAGCTCTGGCAGCTCAGGGATTTAAGAAAGTGTGGAAACGCTGCCTCAGTGCCAGAGATTATCTGAGCTTCTTGGTGAAACCCTCTGTCTCTCCTTTTTCCTTGCCTTGAACCCTTGACTCCTGACTATCTTCGTATATTTGACCTTTGGACTGTTGACTACTCTTGGACCTCTGAATCCCTGGACCTCGGACTACCTTGCTTCTCGGCCTCCCTGCAACCCTCAACCTACGGACCGTGTTTGACTCTTTGCTTTCTGCTCCCTCGGATTGGTAACTAGGACTTTGTTTGGGACTTTTCCTCGCTTTGGCTATCAGCCCTTCTGCCCGCTTCCTAGGACAAAATAATCTCTGGCCCCACACACTTAGGCTGATAGTGACATAATGGCTGGGGAACGTGCTTTTGAGGAGTTGCTGCAGATGAACTTGCAGCTTTCCAGCCAGGTGCAGCAATTAACTCAGACTGTGGCTACACTCCAAGGTCAGGTTAACCCTCCAACTCCTGAGAGACACTGAAAATGTTTTGCCTCCCTTCCCGATAAGTTTCAGGGGGACAGAACTATGTTGGACAGCTTTCTCACCAGCTGCAAGTTACATTTTAAGCTCCGCAGAGATGACTTTCTGGATGATTCGCATAAAGTGGCCTTTATCATTAGTTTGTTGTTGGGCCCTGCCAGCAAATGGGCCACACCCTACTTTAACCAGGATAGCCCCCTCCTCAATAACCTGCAGGGCTTTACTGAAGAAATGAGAGCCACCTGGGGGGGATCCTGTTAAGACTGAGACAGTGGAGAGTCAAATTCGAGTTCTCCACCAAGGCAAAGGGTCTGTAGCAGAGTACTCCACATCCTTCCGCCTGATAGCGCAGGATTTGGAGTGGAGTGACAGTGCCTTGAAAGCCCAATTCCATTATGGCTTGTCAGATCCAATTTTGGATGAGTAGGCATGCTTGGAGCCTCCCGCGTCCCTGGATTTGCTGATTGCGCAAGCTATGCGCTTGAACTGCTGCCTTGCCGCCTGCAAACAGGCCTGCCGGAGCACCCTCCTGCCGTCCTCCAGTCCTGCGTGCCAGACTCCAGTCATGCCCTCTGAAACAGTCACCCCCCCCCCAGGTCTTTTGAGGAACCGATGAAGCTGGGAGGGGCTCGGCCTCGGCTCACCGATGCTGAAAAGGAGCACAGGAGGAAGGAGGGTTTCTGCCTATACTGCGGCCTCCAGGGACATTTTGCCTGGAACTCGGGTTCTCCCAGGTGTAGAGCGGGTTCACCACCTGAGAGAGTCTCTTCAACCCGCTTCCTGCAGCTCAGCTCCCAGAAAAGACCCTTTGCTAGTGGCCGCCAATCTCAGGCTCCCCTCAGCGGAGCTCCTTCCCATGGGAGCTATGTTGGATTTGGGGTCCTCAAATAATTTTATGGATTTGGGGTTTGTGAAACACCATCAGATTCCTTTGCAGACCCTCACTGAGCACAGGCCGGTGGAGACTATTGATGGATGGTGGCTCTGGTCTGACCCTGTGACCCAGCAGACAGCAATGCTCTATCTCGAGATCCAGGGTCATGTGGAAGAAATCCAGTTTCTGTTGGCAAACGTCTCTCATTTTCCTTTGGTCTTGGGAATGCCCTGGCTCTTGAAACACGACCTGCATGATTCTTGGTCCCATCGGGAAGTCCTGTTTGCCTCTGAGTGCTGCCAGGAACATTGTTGGCTGGAGTGGATCCCGGAGCAATAGCAGCAGAAACCCAGGACTATCCGGTTATGCTGCCGGCAAAATATCAAGACTTCGCTGACATATTTGACAAGAAGGAGACGGACCGTCTCCCACAGCACTGCCTGTATGACTGCGCCATTGAGCTGGTGCCAGGGGCCCCTATTGCAGTGGGGCACCTCTACTTCCTCTCAGAGCCTGAACTGGTGGCTCTGCGGGATTTTTTGGAGAAGAACCTCCAGAAAAGGTTCATCTGTCCCTCTAAGTCCCCTGCAGGTGCACCCATCTTCTTTGTGCGCAAGAAATGCAGGGAGCTGCACCTCTGCAACGACTACCAGGCACTCAACTGGATCACCATCTGGAACCGGTATCCATTGCCCTTGATCCCAGAGCTGCTGGAGCGAATCTACCATGTCAAGGTCTTCACCAAGCTAGACCTCCAAGGGGCCTACAACTTGGTGAGGATCAGGGCTGGGGACAAATGGAAGATGGCATTCGAGATGCGGTATGGGCATTATGAATATACAGTCATGCCCTTTGGTCTGTGCAATGATCCAGCCATCTTCCAACACTTTGTTAATGACGTCTTCAGGGACTACTTAGACCATTTTGTTATTTATTTAGATGACTTCCTCATTTATTCTCCTAGTCAGGCAGCCCATGATGCCCATGTCTGTGCTGTTCTCCAGAGGCTCCAGGAGCACCGGCTCTATGCCAAGCTCAAGAAGTGCGCCTTTGACCTTCGCGAGGTGGACTTCCTGGGCTATCGGATCTCAGCTCAAGAAAATAATAAGTAGATATGAAGAGAACATGCCAAGGAGTGAAAAGTTGGGCACAATGGGAGCCAAGCAGCACAGAATGATAAAATGTATCAAGGGTGATAAAAATGAAGGTCAAATAAAGATGTCACAGCCAGGTTATCTAGAACATGGAACACTACATTAAAAAAAATGCAGTTAAGACTTCCAACATCCTCCAAATTAGTTAGCATGTGGCACAGTATAAGCCAAAACAGGAACCATTTGATTCCTCTTACAAAAATTATTTAAGTCAGTGATTCTCAAACTTTGGTCCTCCAAGTGTTTTGGACTTCAGAAGTCCAAATTCCAAAGAATAATCCAGGAGCCCCAGCCAGCTCGGTCAACAGTTAGGAATTCTGGGACCAAAGTCCAAACATCTGGAGACCAAAGTTTGGGAACCATTAAGGTAAGTAATAGCATCTTAATTCTTAATTATTGGAAAAAAGAAATTGATTGTAAATGAATATGCATTTGAAAATGGCCATTTCCAAGCTCTGAGATCATCAAATTACATAGGAATGAAAAGGAATGGAATTGGCTCGGCTGACTTTGATTAAGCTATATGGGGTTTTATAATAGGGTGCTCTGAAAATTTTTATTTATTCTTATATTTTGCCCCCTATTAGCACATAAAATTTTAAGTTAGCACATAAAATTTAATAAAGTAAGTAGCTAGCATTACATTAAAGTTGGGATTGCATACACTAAAGTAGGGACTAAAAAAACATTTCTTGCATTATGGTACCTATCAAATTCTACATCCCAATATTACTCCAGCAGAACAGCTGCATATACAGTGGTACCTCTACTTACGAAATTAATTCGTTCCGACAGCCATTTCGTAAGTAGAAAATTTCGTAAGTAGAAGCAAATTTAACATTGAAATGCCCTAATCCATTCCAGGCCCCCAGATTCAAGCTACAACTCAATACAAATGTATAATACAGAGTTATTATCCATGGAAGATCTGAAAAAATACAGTCCTGGACATCAAAAGCCAAAAATATCAGAAGCCAAAAATACAGTCCTGGAGATCAGAAGCCACAAATATCAGAAGCCAAAAAGCCACAAGCCACAAGCCACAAGTCCTACCTTCCTGGATCTCAGAAGCCACCAATTTCGCTAGCCACACTTCCTCTCCTCTTTCGCAAGCCCAAACAGTGCTGCCTAGCTGAATTTTCCTAGGCAAACACTTCCACTTTCGCTAGCCAATACAGTGCTGCTTTGCTAGATTTCGCTAACCAATGGCATGCCACGAAATTCGGAGCACAGCTCGTTCGCGCCAATTTCGTAAGTTGGAACGCTTTCTTAAGTCGAAGCAAATTTTTTCGGGAGGCGCGCTTCGTAAGTCGAATTTTTCGGTAGAAGAAGCATTCGTAAGTAGAGGTACCACTGTATTGGAAAATCAATTCCATTTTCAGTTATTATTATTGCTGAATTCTGCCTTACGTGGCATCCCAGTTGCTACCCTGTATCTTTTTTGAAAAAGAAACCTGGTCTTAAAATCAGCACTGAATGAAAACATGAGATATGTATTGTGTTTCCAAAAGTATGAAGTAGGTTGTAGAAGATTTCAGCAGATCCCATCATCTACTCAAGATATTTGCAAAGAGATTTAACACTGCTTAAACACATGGGAAACTTGAACTCTAAACCACTGAGAATAATGTGTTGAAAAAGCCAGCAAGGACTCACATTGAATCTACCTCAAAGTTGCATCTTTCAACCTGTCTTTGTCAATGTGTTCAGCATAATGTCTGAAGTGAGGAACCACCACTATTGCAGTTAATTCCCTGCATCCAATCTTCTGCTGAACATGGTAACAGAAGAGATGGCACAGGTCTGAAGCTGGGGCTAAATTGGGAAAGTGTTTATCCCCAGTAGCAGCACTTGGGGGAGGGGTGCGGGCTGCACCAAGTGACACCATAGAAGGGGGATGACACCCCAGAAGAGAGGGTTGACATCTAGTCAGCCCCCGCCCCTCACAGCCACTCCCTGGGTCCATGCAGGTGCTGCTCCAGGCCTGGGGATGGGGGTCTTTGGCTTATGTGGGCAGCTGTTTCCTTGGTCGCATGGCCAATTTTCCCAGCTGTGCAGCTGCTTTCCCGGCCTGTGCAGCCATTTCCACGGGCGTTGGGGGAGGGGTCTCTGGAATAAGGCGGACCTTTTCCCAGCTGCACCACCATTTCCGTAGGCCTTGGGGAGGTCTCCGGGCCTCAGGGGATGGATCTTGGGCCCAGGTGGGCAGCGGGCAGCTCCTCCGACCCTCCTCGCTGCTGCTGGCTTACCCCTGAGGAAAGCCAAGCTGCAGGAAGGAGGATCGGGGCACGTGCATGCCCTTGTCAAGGCCAACTCCGGCTATTGCCTCGTCCCTCCCACACCAGGTGATACCAAAGTTAGGTACACCACTGTTTATCCCCATGCACATGAATAATCCACAATGAAACTTAAGTACCATTATTAATTTAATCCTTTTCATTTATAATATCTTATAATAAACACATTTAATTAAGTGAATGAACTTACTGACTACATCTGGTACTTCAAGTTGCTATAGGAGACCCTCACCTTACAAAGGATAGTTGAAAAAAAGCTGGGGGACTTTCTAAGTAAACTGTTTAAGAGGTTTCACAAGTCCCCCCACCTCACTATTGGGATTTGTAGTCAAAGTGGAAATGTACAGATGTGAGAAAATTTCTAACTGTGAAAGCTTTAGCCTGCAGGTGGATTTTACAAAAACAAAGTAGCCAAAGTCAGTCTGTGTCTGGGAACTTGGAAGAAAGAGTGTAAACAGATTAGGTCATCGAGTTTGGTGAGTACCAGGGTCACATGACACATAGAAGAAGGCTGGGTTTAGAGCTTTTTAGCAAATGTCTATAAAGGTAACACCCTGGGTTTTTGGTTTTTTTCTTTTTCTTGAGTGGCTTGCTGGGCTTGGCATGGCTTAGCATGGAGTCTTTCTTTGTTCTACTGGCTTTTTTACAATGTAAATAGTTACCATGTTAATTCTGCATCTGAAGAATAAAAACCCTTCTTTTGAAGAGAATCTGGTCTCTGGTCTGGTTCATGGAATGACGGAAGGCTGTAGCAAGTTACAGATCCAGAAATGTATGGAGCTGGTGAAAGGCAGTCCTGCACACACTCTGCACACTTTCTAACCATAAATCAACACTCACTCACATTTAAAAAGCATTGTGGAAATGGAAGAGCTCCATAGAAAAGACATTTCTTATCACACCTCATTCCAGTGCATGCAAGACTCTTCAGCTACTCCCACTAGCAATATAAAGAATCTTCTACATTAGAGGAGAATGTGAAATGTACAATACAAGCAAAATATCCATTATGCTGAAAGATATCTTTGATGCCTCACCAACCATCAATTTACCTTGAATGAACACCTGAGAGTCACTTAATTATAAGAGAATTCTGTAACCAAGGAAAGAAGGCAAATGATTTGTGGAAAACATTACATCCTGGATTTTAATGCAGTCATAAATGATCAGACAATACACCAATTATGCAGCAAGGTATTTACTTCATAAGCTATTTGCCTTGATTTACACTTAGGAATAAGCAATTGAAATCTATAAAAATAAATGATTAATGATGAGCCAAATGACTTTATGGCTTTTTTGAAGGACACTGCAACACTTAAAATACCCACATGAATGGTACAAGAGCTTAAGGAAGAGCTTAAGGAATAACATAGCAATCACAGCAGGAAATAAAAGCTGTATTAAAGGTAAAGTGAACCAATGATGATGCACCAGACTTGGAAGATATGTTTTAATTTCACTATCTAGTGCTGGGTTTCTAGTGTCTTGGAAGATATGTTTTAATTTCACTATTTAGTGCTGGGTTTCTAGTGTTTTGGGTAAAATTAGCGCTATAATGTAACAGCAGTAATGAAGGAATACAGACTTCATTTACCTATTTAACTAACATCATAAAATACCAACATGTTGATATACCGCTAGGATTCTACAGCTGCTTGCTAGAGTTGCATGTTGTATATAGTACATTGTAATTTTTGTTTGGCTAGTAATTTCTCTGGATTGGGCTGTATAGATCCATTTGTACAGGGAAAAAGATTGCCTTTGGAGTTGAGTTTCATTTGATCATAACAGATGGATTCCCGTCTTTCCTGGTTCACCAACAGGACCAGCAAACCAAGATCTGAATGGGACAGCTGGGTTTAGTTCACCTCTGATAACTTTCTGAACTATCACTCCTCTAAGGTCAGGAAAGGAAACTAAACACAACTATAAGCCTGCCTGCCTGTCTTCCTTCCTGGCCAACAATTCCAGATTTCCTCAAAATCTGCTTTTGTGTGCAGAACAAGGGCCTTTCTTGATTAGGTCCAGATCATTACCTTTCGAATGGAGTACCAAAACTTGAAGAGTAGGGGATTCAAACAGCTGCTAGAACAGGGTGTGGAGGAGCCAATGCCATCTCATACCATCTTTGCCAACCCACTGAATGAAGACAAAGCCATTCAGTCTCATGAATGCCATAAGCAGATGCTGCCACTCTGCACTGGGCCCAATAGAACTAGCTATGTCCACAGATGAGGACTCGTACTCATTCCTGACTGTCCCAATAACCTGTAAGAAACACCAACAAAGTGTACGTCAACAAGTCTGATGTGCATCAACAAGAGACTGAACATAGGAATGGAATACACCAGATGGTTACTGATTATTGGCCTTGACGCAGTGTCCAGAAATCCCAGCTGCAGATGCTTTTGAGGCTGCCCCCATACAAAAAGAAAGTCCCAAATGCATATTCTCCAAAACCCAATTCTTCCAGGGCAGTGGAAGGCACTGTCTTTGACACTGTCCAAAGCTGGTACCTGGTTAATGGCTGACCATCAACTTGAACAAAAAGAAAAGTTTGGGCTGCTCCTCTAACCTTCGGCTAATTCCTCTAACAAAGCCTGAAATAGACATATATCCTGAATACAATATGGTATCAAACTAACCTGAATATCTCCCTCCTTGCCTATCTCTCTACAAATGACACTTCCAAACCACAGCGCAGCAATGGCCAGGGAATGGAATTATATATCTGATGCATTATTTTTCTGTGCGTGAAATTTTAAACCAGTGAAGAAGGGGATCAGGGTTGAGTATACTACTGCTGCCCCTCTCTTCCTCCATCTTTGTCATATTCCACAGGTAAAGGTTGACTTTCTCAAAGGGGGAACCACTTTTATTGATAGGAATTCTGATCATGAGATGGAATTCTCATTTTTCCAGATCTTATGTTCAAGGGGGAGATTACATGGATCAAGAAAGGTGTCCCTTTCAGAAAGTTATAGTCCACCTGTGTAAACCAAGAAAAAACAAGACAGAAGGTGTTCATCTCTATTCTCCCTCTGTAGCAATTTACCATCCATGAATAAAAATTCCAGAATAATCTTCCAGTATCAACAATATATCCTAAGCAGTATTACCCCTGGATAGTACTTGGATGGGAGACTGTCAATGAATACAGGTGTTGTAGGCTATACAGGTGTTGTAGGCTATATGTGTATTATAGAGGAAGGTACTGGGAAAAACATCTCTGAGTATTCTTTGCCTAAGAAAACCCTATGAAATTCATGGGGTCATCATAAGTCAACAGGTAATTTGATGGCATGCATGCACACACACACCCCTATAATATCTGACTGTGACTTTTTATGTTTTGCTTTACACTAACAGTAATAATTGAGTTAAAAAATAAATAAATCAGAAACACAATTACCAACAAAAGCATTTAATAATAATAATAATAAATTTTATTTTTAACCCGCCCCTCTGCTAGGCAACCAGGGCGATGTACAACAGATTAAAATAATACAAGAATAAAACACATCAGTCAACTCAATTCCCTAACCCGCCCACCCCTTAAAAATAAATTAAACTAATACAGTATTAAAATAACAGAATAAAACCAAGACTTCATGTAATTAAAACCATAAAACAGGCATAAAAACAGGCAGTGGCGGCTAGGGGAATGGGTAGACAAGTCCAGACTATCTTTGGGGTCAGGAGATTATTCCGGGAAGGCCTGCCGGAAGAGATCCGTCTTTACTGCTTTTTTAAAGCAGTCAAGAGTGGTAATAAGACGGATCTCATTCGGCAGGCCATTCCATAATCTTGGAGCGGAGACAGAGAAGGCCCTCTGGGAGGTCTGCGACAGCCTAGTTGTCATAGGCTGTAGCAGATTCCTCCCAAAGGACCTAAGTGCGCGGGGGGGATCGTACGGGAAGAGGCGGTCCCGGAGATAAGTTGGGCCCAAGCCATGTAGGGCTTTAAAGGTCAAAACCAACACCTTGTACTGTGCCCGGAAACTAATTGACAGCCAGTGGAGAGATTTCAGCACTGGTGTAATGTGCTCTCTCCTAGATGTACCAGTGAGTAACCTGGCTGCCATATTTTGAACCAATGGAAGTTTCCGGGTTAAGCACAAGGGTAGCCCCATGTAGAGTGTGTTAAATGATTTAAGCTCAGAATCATATCAGCAGGCTTTAAAGACCCCTCTGTTTGCAATGTAGTGGGCACGTACCCCAGGTATGCATCCCCCATCAGACCTGAGAGGGCCACACCTTCACCCCAAGTTTCCCACACCTCTTTTTTGGCTGAAAAGTCCCTTCTACTGCCCTTGGATTTTTTAAAAAAATGTTTTGCTATGTTACTCTCTGGTAGGCTAAAGAGAGACCTTTTTCTCAGTGAAGAACTGATTAAAATCCCATTCACTATGGGGGAGAAATACTCGTTTTAAAACAAGCCAGGGCCCCAAAATGTGGTGAAATTACCTCCCTTGGTCCTATGGGAGATATTGAAGTCCCCAAAATTAAATTTGGGGGGGGGGATTGGGGAGTGCATTGTCAGTTTTGGAATGTCAGATGTACCTGTGGCTCCCACTTGGCCCATCCCTGGTTTAGAACCACCTTTTCTTATTCTGCTAATTGGACTTAGTGCTGAAATGACTGCATAGGACTTAAAACCTCTCTGTCCATTCACTTGGAAACAAGTAGCTATACAATCCTAGAGGTATATGCTTGTCTGGATACTGCCATTACTGATGCTTTTTTAAAATCTTTTAAATGCACTGATGATTTAGTGATATATTCATATGTGTGTGTGTGTGTGTGTGTGTGATTTTATATGTTGGAAGCCTTTTGTGATCCATTGGTCCTAAAAGTCAGTTGAAAAACACTTGAAATAAATAAATACATAACATATGTTTAATGGTAAGAATGATTAAGAAATGGAATTGTTTGGCGAGAGAGGTCTTCAACAAAAAGCTGGACAGGTACCTGCAGGATGTTCTAGCTGGAGAGCCTTTACTGAGCAGGGAGTTGGACTTCATGGTCCATGGGGCTCTTCCAACTCTATGATTCTATGTTTGCACATTTACATGAGGGCACAGTTCTCTCAGCTTGTACCCTAAATAACAAATTCATACATTGCTAAATCTGTCTAACAATTTTTGTTTCTCATGTCAATGTTTAGGATAAAGCAGAGTTGCTGAGTGTCCCAATAACAAATTGCCAACAAGATGTGTCACATCAGGGGCTCTGACTAGATTATTTTTTTAAAAAAAAACACTGCTCCTGGAACCACCCTTTACACAGATTGTTTGGAAACATTAATGCATCAGTGTTGCTGCATAGTGAAAGGACAACTTTATATCCACTTAAGTTAACACAATGAGTGAGAAAAGACAAGGAAGGGCCTTTGCAGACTGCCAGAAACAGTGCACATTAAATTGAGGCACTGCCCTGGCTCAGTGCTAGGGAATCATGGGAACTGTAATTTATTGTGGCACCAGAGCTCTCTGACAGAGAAGGCTCAATGTCTCAGAAAAAAATACAATTCCCATGACTCCCTAGCATTGAGCCAGGGCAGTGCCTCAATTTAATGTGCACTATTTCTGGCAGTCTGCAAAGGCTGGAAGTCACAACTGCTGATCTAGGATCATCGACTTACTTGCTTAGTCAGCTACTGCTTTTTGGCTGAACTTTTTTCTTTTCTTTTCTTTACATTATTTATTACTTGAACTCTTCAGGTCAGAAAGATTTAAGATTCAAATTCATAGCAAGTTTAGTTGAATTTCACTGGTCAATGCTTTTAAAGGAAAAATCTGAACTTCACTTAATGTCATTCTAATTCAAGCGCACAGCACATGCCTCTATAACACATCTGAACATCTGCTTTGAGTACATACTTGTGCTTTGCTGCTCCACATAACTTCACTGAATGTGATGACCCACACTGGAGATGGTGAAGCAACATTTGTTTATTAAAATATTTGTACCCTCACCCTATATTAAGAGATCTCAGGGCCTGTTACAATAGCATTAACACAGGTTAAAGTGGCTAAAACCAGTAAGACAGCTTAAATAAGCCAAAACATATTAAACAATATAATGAATTAACAACAGATTTTTTTAAAATGTAATCATTTTTTATTGTTTTCTTAATGTGGGTATCAATGTCACAGAAAAAAGGCCCAGAGCCCTCATTAGATGCTAATATTTTTGTGGAGCTGTTTTTGTTTTGCTAATATGCATGTGAGAGACATGTCACAGCCATGCCCTCAGGTTTCTAGAGAGATGTAATCTCAGAGACCTTCTGACCTGAGATGGTTAGAAGATGTAGAATACTGTAGATCACTGTTTGTGTATCCCTATGGCTGACAGCTAGGTGGCAGTAGAAAGAAGAGTTATATAATGGTAAGTTCTCTGTTTCTGTGTGGTTTCAGCTATTCATTCCTGGAGAAAGCAAAATATACCCTTCCCACATGTGTTTTTTTCCCACAGTCCATAAAAAAAATAAGGCTACACAAGTCTGTCTAGTGTATTTCTATGAACATCCTCCTCTTTCCACTTCCACATCTGTTCCATAATGGTTCTGCGCAGACTATACATTTGTCTATACATATACCTACCTATACATTTTCTTACACATTTAGCAAATTCATTCTTCAATGGATGTGTGCATTTCAGAAGTATATGCAGTGTTTTGGTGGATTTTTCAAATGTGTATATATCATTGAACACTTCTGTTTCTTTTGCAGAAGGCATCTGATCTCTTCTGGCAGGCCTTCCCAGAATAGATATCTCGGCCTCGGAAACCGGAAATCTTTTTAGGAGAACCCTCTAGGAACATCTTCAGTAGCTATGTATTGGATACTGCCGCTTTTATTGATCAATGCCGCTGTATCATGTTTGTATAATTGTATAATGTTGTTGATCATTGGGTTGTTTTAACTTGTATGTCTTAATCTCTTTGGATTTAATGCTTTTTTAAGGGGGGGGAGGGTGTCGAGGATTTGATTTTATTGTGTATTTTTAACATTGTTAGCCGCCCCGATTGTTCTCAGAGGGGCAGGATATAAATTATTATTATTATTATTATTATTACAAATTCAGAAACGTAGAAATTTTCAGCTGCAAATTGCCTCCATTCCATCTTGGTCTGGAGATGCAGAATGGATCAATTTGTAAAGGAAAAAAAAAATCTCAGATCTCTTACACATCCCTAGTCAGCACACTGGCTAGTATAGCAAATGATTTATCATCCTAAATCAGATCTGTTCGCTGGTGCTGCATGCACTCACCTGTCATCTTAAAGGTTAACCAGATCATGCAAATCAGAATAAAAAATCCAGGTCACAACAATGGAAAAAAAAATACAGTTGTCCCTCCATTTTCGTGGGGGATCCATTCTGGACCCCCTCCCACAGAAACAGAAAATTGCAAATATTCAAGTCCCATTGGCTTGAATAGCAGCACACACCCCATTTTGTCTCCCTCCATTTGCCGCCCACAAAGGGGTGAGGGACATGGACACCAAGTCCGAGGAAAGGAAGGGCAACTGTACAACTCAATTTTTATTCAAAAGATATCACTACAATAAATCTGTACAATAAATCTGCCAAGGGACTCAGCCATAATAAATCTGCCACAAGCTTCCAGCCTCAACAGGGGATAATTAACAAACAATGATGGCTCACAGAACACATACTTGAAACTTTTGATTCAGGTGGATTGCCAGTCCCTCTGATCTTCAGGTGGAAATGAGATCTTGATCTCTTCTATTCAGTACTAGAACAAAACTTTACTGATGGAATAGGTAGACCAGGGGTCGGCAACCTACGGCCCGCGGGCCGTTTCCGGCCCAGGTCGGCGGACTTACGGGCCCAGGCGGACCCCTGCCGCTGCCGCCGCCGCCACCGTCCAGTTCGGCCGTCCACCGGCCGCGCGCAATGCGACCGCCATTTTGGTCCCCAAAATGGCGGCCATAATGTGTTTGCGCATGCGCAGGATTACTGCGCATGCACAAATGTGTTGCGACCGCCATTTTGGAGACCAAAATGGCGGTCGCGGCGCCGGGAGCGCACACGTCGCCCTGAGGAGGCCTGTCCCTGCCAAGGGAATCCTCCCAAGGGGGGACCCTTGGTGGCGACGGGCTTCCAGGAAGCCCGTAGCCACTGAGGATCCTCCTTGGGAGGCCTCCCTCAGTGGCAACGGGCTTCCAGGAGGCCCGTAGCCACCGAGGGAAGCCTCCTCGGGGCGACCCTCGGTGGCGACAGGCTTCCAGGAGGCCCGTAGCCACTGAGGATCCCCCTTGGGAGGCCTCCCTCAGTGGCTACGGGCCTCCTGGAAGCCCGTCGCCACCGAGGGTCCCCCTTGGGAGGCCTCCCTCAGTGGCGACGCGCTTCCAGGAGGCCCGTAGCCACCGAGGGAAGCCTCCTCGGGGCAACCCTCGGTGGCGACGGGCTTCCAGGAGGCCCGTAGCCACTGAGGATCCTCCTTGGGAGGCCTCCCTCAGTGGCGACGGGCTTCCAGGAGGCCCGTAGCCACCGAGGGAAGCCTCCTCGGGGCGACCCTTGGTGGCGACGGGCTTCCAGGAGGCCCGTAGCCACCGAGGGAAGCCTCCTCGGGGCGACCCTCGGTGGCGACGGGCTTCCAGGAGGCCCGTAGCCACTGAGGATCCCCCTTGGGAGGCCTCCCTCGGTGGCTACGGGCCTCCTGGAAGCCCGTCGCCACTGAGGACCCCCCTGGGGAGGCCTCCCTCAGTGGCAACGGGCTTCCAGGAGGCCCGTAGCCACCGAGGGAAGCCTCCTCGGGGCGACCCTCGGTGGCGACGGGCTTCCAGGAGGCCCGTAGCCACTGAGGATCCTCCTTGGGAGGCCTCCCTCGGTGGCGACGGGCCTCCTGGAAGCCCGTCGCCACTGAGGGTCCCCCTTGGGAGGCCTCCCTCAGTGGTGACGGGCTTCCAGGAGGCCCGTAGCCACCGAGGGAAGCCTCCTCGGGGCGACCCTCGGTGGCGACGGGCTTCCAGGAGGCCCGCAGCCACTGAGGATCCCCCTTGGGAGGCCTCCCTCGGTGGCGACGGGCCTCCTGGAAGCCCGTCGCCACCGAGGACCCCCCTTGGGAGGCCTCCCTCAGTGGCGACGGGCTTCCAGGAGGCTCGTAGCCACTGAAGATCCCCCTTGGGAGGCCTCCCTCGGTGGCGACGGGCTTCCAGGAGGCCCGTAGCCACCGAGGGAATCCGGCCCCCGCACCATTCCCTGCCCCCTCCCCCGGCCCCCCAGTAACAAAGTAACAAACGCCATCCCCCCCCCACCTTGGCCCAGCTGAGACCTGGGCTACGGGAGACCGGCCCAGGTCTCAAAAAGGTTGCCTGCCCCTGAGGTAGACCATCCAAAAACTGGCCAGCTAGTGGTTCTTGGTTGAAAATTTGTGTTCTTTACTTCCAGTCAACACAACTGGAGTGAGCTGTGTTACAAAGTTATCATTTATTATTTGTCTTGTTTTGAGCAAAGCTAATATATGAAGATGAAAGCCACTCCCTTACCTAGCCTAAAATACATGGCCCTCCATGTCCACAGATTCTGCATCAATCACTCAATCATGGCTTGAAAATATTCCCCAATTTTTCCCCCAGAAGCAAACCTTGATCTTGCCATTTTATGTAAGAAAACCCATTTTAGAAGAAGAAGAAGTTTTATTTTTAACCCGCCCCTCTGCTCAGCAATCAGAGCAGCGTACAACCTGATTAAAAACAGTAGCAATTAAAACATTCCCAATCCAACACCCTGACCCTCCCACCCCCTAAAACTAGATTAAACCAGAGAAGAATTAAAATGAATATAACATAAATACAAATAGATGATATTGGACAATATGCAAACAGTGGCAGATTGAGGGGTGGGTAGCAGGCATCCGCCATTGCCTGGAAGATTATTCTGGGAAGGCCTGCCAGAAGAGATCGTTCTTTACTGCTTTCTTAACAGCAGCAAGAGTTGTAAGAAGACGGATCTCATCCGGCAGGCCATTCCAAAGTCTAGGAGCGGTCATCGAGAAGGCCCTCTGGGACGTCTGCACCAGCCTAGTCTTCGTAGGCTGCAGCAGGTTCCTCCCAGAGGACCTAAGGGCGCGCGGGGGGTCATACGGGAAGAGGCGGTCCCTAAGATAAGATGGGCCCAAGCCATGTAGGGCTTTAGCGGGAGAGAGAGGGAGAGAGACTTTCCATCTTGCCCTGCAAAGGGCCTCCAACCCTCCCAAACCCAGCAGCTGGCGGCGAGGATGCGGCAGAGGTAGGCGGGACCACCTGGGCCTACAAAAAGGCCCCCATAGAGCCTTACCTCCGCAAGTGGGAGAGAGAGGGAGAGAGACTTTCCATCCTGCCCTGCAAAGGGCCTCCAACCCTCCCAAACCCGGCAGCTGGCGGTGAGGATGCGGCAGAGCAGGACCACCTGGGCCTACAAAAAGGCCCCCATAGAGCCTTACCTCCGCAAGCGGGAGAGAGAGGGAGAGAGACTTTCCATCCTGCCCTGCAAAGGGCCTCCAACCCTCCCAAACCCGGCAGCTGGCGGCGAGGACGCGGCAGAGGTAGGCGGGACCACCTGGGCCTACAAAAAGGCCCCCGTAGAGCCTTACCTCCGCAAGCGGGAGAGAGAGGGAGAGAGACTTTCCATCCTGCCCTGCAAAGGGCCTCCAACCCTCCCAAACCCGGCAGCTGGCGGCGAGGACGCGGCAGAGGTAGGCGGGACCACCTGGGCCTACAAAAAGGCCCCCATAGAGCCTTACCTCCACAAGCAGGAGAGAGAGGGAGAGAGACTTTCCATCTTGCCCTGCAAAGGGCCTCCAACCCTCCCAAACCCGGCAGCTGGCGGCGAGGATGCGGCAGAGGTAGGCGGGACCACCTGGCCCTATAAAAAGGCCCCCATAGAGTCTTACCTCCGCAAGCGGGAGGGAGAGGGAGAGAGACTTTCCATCTTGCCCTGCAAAGGGTCTCCAACCCTCCCAAACCCGGCAGCTGGCGGCGAGGACACGGCAGAGGTAGGCGGGACCACCTGGGCCTACAAAAAGGCCCCCATAGAGCCTTACCTCCGCAAGCGGGAGAGAGAGGGAGAGAGACTTTCCATCCTGCCCTGCAAAGGGCCTCCAACCCTCCCAAACCCGGCAGCTGGCGGCGAGGACGTGGCGGAGGTCTGGGTCCTTGAAATTGGCCCTCACGGAGCCTTCCTTGTTAGCGGCGGCACAGAGGGAGAGGACAGTAACAGCTGGCCCTGTACAGGGCTCAATACCCCTACTTGGCAACTGATGAATTTGAGGGTGAACCATGTTAAAAGGCCCACGTTTGTTGGGGTAAAAAAGGCCTTTCTGTGGGTCTGTAACTCCACCTGTGGCACCAGTGGAGGTTGGGACCTAGACCCGCTGAACGAAAAAGTTATCTCTGGCTCTAACATCATGATCGGGGGGGGGGGGGGGGGAGGGAGGGAATTGAATTCTAGATCTATAACTATCTGGAGCCGGGAAATGTGAGGGGGGCAGCGATTGGAGTGGTGCAGGGGAATGGGAGGTATGGCTGGAACAGGAGGAACACATGTTACAAAAGGAGACGGGATCGCTGTTTAATAGCTATCCCGCCTTCAGTTTCTTCTGTTTCCCAGGATGGTTTGGAGAGCAGACCAACCATTCCACAGAACCTCACTCTGCTACTTTGCAATGCCAGGTCGGTGAAGAATAAGACCCATATCATCCAGGATCTTCTCCTGGATGAGGACGCCGACCTGGCTTGCTTTACAGAGACCTGGTTGGGAGAGGATAGCACCGCTATATGGGCGCAGGCTCTCCCAGCTGGGTATTCTGTTAGTGAGCAGGTGAGGGGAAGTGGGCGGGGGTGTGTAGAGTGGCTCTGATTTATAAAAACACCTTGACCTTGACCAGGATACCTATTCGAAACATGACCCACATCGAGTGTGTGTACCTTAGCCTGAAGGCCAGGGATAGTTTGGGGATTCTGCTAGTCTACCGGCCACCCCGTTGTCTAGCAGACTCCCTGACCGAGCTGACGCAGCTGGTCTCCGAGCTGTTGTTGGAGACTCCCAGACTTCTTGTTCTGGGGGACTTCAACATTCCGCTCGAGACCAGTTTAACAGGTGCGGCTCGGGAGTTCATGGATACCATGACAAACATGGGCCTATCCCAGCTGGTCACCGGGCCAACGCATTGCGCAGGTCATACACTTGATGCGGTGTTCTGTACCGAACAGGCATATCCGTGGGCGGAGGTGCTTGGTACCTCCGCATTGTCATGGACGGATCATTTCTTGGTCAAGACAAAAATCAGAGCCAATACCTGCTCCCCCGGGGGTGGCGGACCTATTCGAATGGTCCGCCCTCGAAGGCTAATGGAGCCTGTAGGATTCCAGAAAGCCTTGGAGGGTTTAATGGTTGGAAATGCCGGTGATCCTGTCGAAGCCCTGGTTAATACATGGAATAGCGATCTTACCAGGGCCATAGACACGATCGCTCCCAAGCGTCCTTGCCATTTCGCTTCAAACCGTAAGCCGTGGTACACCTCTGAGCTTAGGAAAATGAAGCGATTTGGACAACGACTAGAGCGCACGTGGCGGAAAACTCGACTCTGATCTGACAGAACTCGCCATAGGAACTTTCTTTGGTCCTATCGGGAGGCAATACGTGCAGCGCAGAGAGCTTTCTCCTCTGCACGTATTGCGTCTGCAGAGTCCCGTCCAGCAGAGCTGTTTAAGGTGCTGAGGGAAATGACGCAGGTACCCCCTGCGCCAAATCCCTTGCTTAACCCGACAACAGCCTGCTGCTTTAACAACTTCTTTGCAGATAAAATCTCTCAGATCAGAGCCGACTTAGACGCCACCATTGTCTCAGAGTCTATAGACGAGGTGTCCAATGACTCCGTCAATGTAGTTATACTGGATCAGTGGCAATCTGTGAGTACCGAGGACGTGGACAAGTTGCTTGGTAAGGTGAGGAAGACAACTTGCCCCCTCGACCCTTGCCCATCATGGCTGGCCGTCCAGGGGGGGATGCATTGGTGAGATTCCTTACGGATATCATCAATGCATCCTTCAGGGAAGGACATGTTCCATCATGTTTAAAGGAAGCAGCAGTTAGGCCGCTTCTAAAAAAGCCTTCCCTGGACCCCCTGGATATGAAAAACTATAGGCCTGTTTCACTGCTGCCATTCTTGAGCAAGGTGATCGAGAGGGCTGTTGCTCTTCAGCTCCAGGCAGTCTTGGATGAAACCGATTATCTAGACCAAACCGGCTTTAGGACAGGCTTTGGGGTTGAGACTGCCATGGTTGCCTTGACCGACGATCTGTGTCTGAGCATCGACAGGGGTAGTGTGACCCTGTTGGTGCTCCTAGACCTCTCAGCAGCTTTCGATACAATAGATCACGGCATCCTCTTGGGCCACCTGAGGGGGTTAGGTATCGGGGGCACTGCCTTGCAGTGGCTCCGGTCCTTCCTCTCGGGTCGGTCCCAGAGGGTGCTGCTCGGGGACTGTAGCTCCAGCAAAAGGGAGCTCACTTGTGGGGTCCCTCAGGGAGCTATTTTGTACCCGATGTTGTTTAACATCTATATGAAGCCGCTGGGTGAGATAATTCGGTGTTATGGGGCTGGGTGTTATCAGTATGCTGATGACACCCAAATCTATTTCTCCGTGTCTCGTTCGTCGGCCTCGAATTCCAATGGCATCTCTTCTCTCAATGAATGTCTTCAAGTGGTAATGGGCTGGATGAGGAAAAACAGATTGAAACTGAATCCAGACAAGACGGAGGTGCTCACGGTACAGGCCCCGAAACCAAGAATTGGGTTGCAACCTCCAGTCCTGGATGGAGTCACACTCTCCTCCAGTGACTGTGTTCGCAGTCTGGGGGTGCTCCTTGATTCGTCGCTCCTGATGGCAAATCAGGTTAATGCGACGGTCAGGAGCACCTGTTATCAGCTTCGGCTGATACGCCAGCTGCGCCCTTTTCTGGAAGTAGGAGATCTTGAGACCGTTGTGCACGCGTTGGTAACCTCATGCCTCGACTTCTGTAATGCGCTCTACATGGGGCTACCCTCGTACTTGGTTCAGAAACTGCAACTGGTTCAAAATATGGCGGCCAGATTAATATCCGGAACATCCAGGGGGGACCATATTACCCCGGTATTAAGATCCCTCCACTGGCTGCCTATTAGTTTCCGAACCCAGTACAAGGTGTTGGTTATTACCTTTAAAACCCTAAATGGCTTGGGTCCAGACTATCTCAAGGACCGCCTCCTCCCGTATAATCCCCCCCCCGCACCCTCCAGTCCTCTGGGAAGAATTTGTTGTAGCCTCAAAAAACGAGGCTGGTGACGACCTCCCAGAGGGCATTTTTGGTAGTTGCCCCCAAGCTATGGAATGGCCTGCCGGAGGAGATCCGCCAATTGTCATCACTTGACAGCTTCAAGAAAGCTGTCAAGACGGATCTCTTCCGGCGGGCCTTCCCAGATTAATTAATTTTACCAGCTCCAGCTCCAGAATCTCCCTCCGAGACTCTCCCCTTTCTGTGACCAGGTTCTCATATGAGCCAGTGTTTATACATCGCCAGCACTTTCTCTTTGTATGTATCGTTGGTGGTGTTTGTATGGAGGAATTTACCTCTTTTATAATCTATTTTAACTTGTAATTGGTTTAATAACTTTTTAAGGGGGGGAGGGGGAGGAAATTGCTCTTAATTGTTATGTTGTGATTTTATGATGTAAGCCGCCCCGATTGCGCTCAGAGGGGCGGGGTATTAAATAAAAACTATTATTATTATTATTATTATTATTTAAAGGTTAAAACCAACACCTTGTACTGTGCCCAGAAACTAATCGGCAGCCAGTGGAGGGATTTGAGCACAGGTGTTATATGCTCCCTCCTAGATGTTCCAGCAATTAACCTGGCTGCCATGTTTTGTACCAGTTGTAGTTTCCGGGTTAGGCACAAGGGTAGCCCCATGTAGAGTGCGTTGCAGTAATCCAGACATGAGGTTACCAGAGAGTGTGCCACAGTTTCCAGATCCCTCATATCCAGATAAGGGCGCAGTTGGCGTATCAGCCGAAGCTGATAACAGGCACTCCTGACCGCTGCATTCACCTGACTAGTCATGTGAAGCGATGAATCTAGGAGTATCCCCAAGCTGCGAACACAGTTCTTAGAGGAGAGTGTGACTCCATCCAGGACTGGAGATAGTATTCCCAAATCTGGTTTCGGGCCTGTGACTGTCAGTACTTCCATTTTGTCTGGATTCAGCTTCAATCTGTTTTTCCTCATCCAATCCATTACCGCTCTGAGACAGTCATTAAGAGGAGAGACGCCATCTGAAGTCTGAACCGATGATCTGGTCATGGAGAAATATATCTGGGTGTCATCAGCGTACTGATGACACCGTGCTCCATGCCTCCGAATGATCTCACCCAGCGGCTTCATATAGATGTTGAATAGCATCGGGGATCTGCCCGAGAGGAAGGAACAGAACCACTGCAAAGCAGTGCCTCCGATTCCTAACTCTCTCAGGCGATCCAAGAGGATGGAGTGGTCTATTGTATCAAAAGCCACTGAGAGATCCAACAGCACCAGCAGGGTCACACTGCCCCTGTCGGTCAGAGCGACCATGGCAGCCTCCACTCCATGTCCTGTCCTGAAGCCGGTTTGAAATGGATCAAGATAATCGGTTTCATCCAAGACCTCTTGGAGTTGGGAAGCAACTGCCCTCTTGATCACCTTGCTTTAAAAAAAGGTAGCAAGGAAATTGGTCTATAGTTGTTTCTATCCAGGGGGTCTAGGGAGGGTTTCTTCAGGAGTGGCCTAACCGCCACCTTCTTTAAGCAATAGTACAAAACCCTCCCTAGAGGACGCATTGATTGTATCCCGAAGGAACACTTTCAGCGCACCCCGCCCCTGAACGACAAGCCAAGATGGACAAGGATCGAGGGGGCAAGTCGTCTTCCTCACCCTTCCAAGGAGCCTGTCCACGTCATAGGTACTGACCAATTGAAACTGATCCAGTGAATTGCCATCAACAGAGTAGCTGGATACCTCGTCTACGGATTCTGCCAAAACACTGGCATCCAAGTCGACTCTTATCTGAGAGATTTTATCTGCAAAGTGGATGTTGAACGCGTCACAGCAGGCCGTTGTTGGGTTAAGTAGGGGGTTTGGTGTGGGTGAAACCTTCGTCAGCTCCCCCACCACCCTAAACAGCTCTGCTGGACGGGACTCTGTAGACGCGATGCGTGCAGAACAGAAGGATCTCTGCGCTGCATGTAAAGCCTCCCGATAGGAATCAAGATGCTTCCTATGGCGAGTTCTGTCGGATAAGAGTCGAGACTTCCGCCATTCGCGCTCTAGTCGTTGTCCAGCTCGCTTCATCCTCCTAAGCTCCTCTGTATACCAGGGTTTACGATTAGAAGCGGGTTGGAAAGGACGCTTGGGAGCGATTGTGTCGATAGCCTTGGTGAGCTCGATGTTCCATGTATTCACCAAGGCTTCGACAGAATCACCGGCGTCACCAACCATTCAACCCTCTAAGGCTCTCTGGAAACCAATTGGTTCCATTAGCCTTCGAGGGCAGACCATTCTAATAGGTCCGCCACCCCCGGAGGGGCAGATAGTGGCTCTTAGTTCCATCTTGACCAGGAAATGATCTATCCATGACAATGCGGAAGTGTTAATAACTTCCGCCCACGGATATTCCTGTTCCGTACTAAAGACCGCATCAAAGGTGTGACCTGCACAATGTGTGGGCCCAACAACCAGTTGGGATAGGCCCATGTTTGTCATGGTTTCCATGAACTCCCGAGCCACACTGGTTAGATTTGACAAGGTTGTCTCAAGTGGAATGTTGAAGTCGCCCAAAACTAAAAGTCTGGGCGACTGCAACAGCAACTCAGAGACCAGCTGCATCAGCTCGGTCAGGGAGCCTGTTAAGCAATGGGGTGGCCGGTATACCAACAGAATCCCCAAACTATCCCTAGTTCTCAGGCTCAGGTAAATACACTCAATGTAGGCTGTTTTCCGGATAGGCTTCCTGGTCAAGGTTAGGTTTTTATGAACCAAAGCCACACCGACCCCCTGCCCACTTTCCCGTATCTGCTCACTAACCGAGTACCAACCCGGGAGGGCCTGCACCCAAGTCGCAGCACTAGCGTCTCCCAGCCAGGTCTCAGTGAAGCATGCCAGGTCAGCTGCCTCATCCAATAAAAGATCATGGATAATATGTGTCTTATTTTTAACTGTCCTGGCATTGCAGAGGAGCAGAATAAGGGGCTGTGGAGTGGATGGTGCACTCTCCAAGTTATCCTGGGCAACAGAGTGAACTGAAGAACGGATAGATATCAAACATCGATCTCTTCTTCTTTTGTAACATTTCTTCACTCTGTTACCGCCATACCTTCCCTGCCCCCGCACAACCTCAATACTCGCTCCCAGACTATTCCCGGCTCCATTATGTAGTGCTGATGATGGATAATCCAGCTAACTCCCGTCCTCTAGTAAATGGGCAGTGTCGTACAAACAATAAGAAATAGAAAAGGAGCCAAGGGGGTCTTCCTGTATTCTAGTTATAACAATTTCCCCACTATTACTTGTGCAAAGGCTGAAAAGAAGTACATATATCGCCATCACATAATAGTGGATCTGATAATATTAGTCCCACCCCCACTCCATCCTCAATGGCCCTTTGACACTGCCGACGCTGCCGCGTGTCCCCGAGGGAGAGATGGTCTCAGGCAGGGCTTTTATCCCCCGCCGGTGCTCCTCCCGGCTCCACTGCCTCAGTGACAGCCAAGGCTGCCCAGCTGATAGTAATTAGGGCTAGAGAGAGTCCGCTTTGGTCCCTGCTGCTGCTGCCACTACCGCGTCTCCCCAAGGAAGAGATGGTCTCAGGCGGGGCTTTTATCCCCCGCCGGTGCTCCTCCCGGCTCCACCGCCTCAGTGACAGCCAAGGCTGCCCAGCTGATGGTAATTAGGGCTAGAGAGAGTCCGCCTTGGTCCCTGACACTGCTGCCGCGTCTCCCCGAGGGATAGATGGTCTCAGGCGGGGCTTTTATCCCCCGCCGGTGCTCCTCCTGGCTCCACCGCCTCAGTGACAGCCAAGGCTGCCCAGCTGATGGTAATTAGGGCTAGAGAGAGTCCTCCTTGGTCCCCGACACTGCCACTGCTGCCACGTGTATATAATGTATATAATGTAACCTGAGCATCCATGGATTTTGGTGTCCACAGGGGGCCCTGGAACAAAACCCCAGCAAGGGCCCACTGTTTCCAATCTAGAGAATCAAATCTAGCAGTGTCAATGACAGAATGTAATAAATTTACCAAAACGATGTTAGAGTCAATGAGTTCAAGACATGTTGCTTCCTGGGGAGAAGGACAGTATCTCCCATCTAAGTAAAAAGTTCATAGGACTGGCAGCTTACCTTTACTTAAACACTGATGATGGGGTGGCATGCTTTACCACTTCTGATAAACAAAATAATTTAGAGGCCCAGGACAGGTTCTGTAATACATACAGCTTGGGTTCTGTAATACGTATAGCTGAGATAAAGCTTTGTGGTCTTCAAGAGGCATAGCTAGGGACATGATGCCTGATGTAGTCACTTCCCTCCATGCATCTGAGAGAGTAGAACAAATCTATGAAAGCTTATGCTACAAATTCTTTCACACAGTCTCAGAGATACTGCAAGATCCCTGTGCATACTGATATTCCAGACTAAGGAGTGAAAAAAATTGCCCTGTAGGGCCAGTATCACACCACCCCAATCCGTGGCCCCATTCCAGTTTTTTTTTCTGACACAAAAAGAAGCAGCAAAATGTCACTTCTTTTTGCGCTGGAAAAAACAGCTTTTCTGCCACCGCTGTGGCTTTGTGGCACTCCTGCAGCATGCAGAGTATAAACGCTGCACCACTGGAGTGCCGCAAAGCTGCCTACAGTGTGGTCGGGTGGGTGGCATGACACCAGCTTGGGGGCGGTGTCAGAGCATGTGGCAGGGGTGAGTTACGGCCAGGTGGAGGCAGGAACAGAGTGAAGGGATGTTACAAAAGAAGGAAGGATCGATGTTTGAAAGCTATCCCTCCTTCAGCTCACTCTGTTTCCCAGAATGGATTGCAGAGCGTACAAATCATTCCACAGACCCTTACTCTGCTCCTCTGCAATGCTAAGTCAGTCAAAAATAAGACTCATATTATTCATGACCTCCTTTTAGATGAGGCCACCGACCTGGCTTGCTTTACTGAGACCTGGTTGGGAGAAGCTAGTGCTGTGACTTGGGCGCAGGCCCTCCCAGCCGGGTACTCAGTTAGTGAGCAGGTAAGGAGAAGTGGCTGGGGGTGGGTGGGGTGGAGTGGCTTTAGTTCATAAGAACAACCTGACCTTGACCAGGATGCCTGTCCGGAACACAGTCCACTTCGAGTGTATGTACTTGAGTCTGAGGACTATGGATAGTTTGGGTATTCTGTTAGTATACCAGCCACCCTGTTGCCTAACAGACTCCCTAACTGAGCTGAGACAGCTGATCTCAGAGTTGCTGTTGGAGCCACCTAGACTTTTAGTCTTGGGCAACTTCAACATTCCACTCGAGACCAGTTTGTCAAATCTAACAGGTGCAGCTTGGGAGTTCATGGAGTACATGACAAACATGGGCCTATCCCAATTGGTCGTCGGGCCCATTCACTGTGCGGGTCATACCCTCAATGCGGTCTTTAGTATGGAACAGGAATATCCATGGGCGGAGGTTGTCATGGACGGATCATTTCCTGGTCAAGACTGAACTAAGAACGATTGTCCACCCTACTGGGGGTGGCGGATCTATTAGAATGGTCCGCCCTCGAAGACTAATGGAACCAATTGGATTTCAGAAAGCTTTAAAGGGTTTAATGGTTGGTAATGTCGGTGATTCTGCCAAAGCTTTGGTTAATACCTGGAACACCGATCTTAGCAAGGCTATCAACACAATTGCTCCCAAGCGTCCTTTCCAACCCGCTTCTAACAGTAAGCCACAGTATACAGAGGAGCTTAGGAAGATGAAGCAGGTTGGACAATGACTAGAGCGCATCTGGCGTAAAACTCGACTCTTATCCAACAAAACTTGTCATAGGAACTTTCTTTGTTCCTATCGAGACACAATACGTGCAGCGCAGAAAACATTCACCTCTGCACGTATTACATCTGCAGAGTCCTGTCCAGCAGAGCCGTTTAGGGTGATAGGGAAACTGATGCAGGTTCTACCTGCACAGAACTCTTTACTTAACCTGACAACGGCCTGCTGTGATGCGTTTAACAACTTCTTTGCAGATAAAATCTCTTAGATAAAAGCCGACTTAGACACCAGTGTTATGACAGAATCAATTGATGAGGTTCCAACAACTCCGTTGACGAAATTATACTGGACCAGCTTCAACCTGTGAGTACCGATGATGTGGACAAGCTCCTTGGTAGAGTGTGGGGAAAAACCTGCCCTCCTGATCCTTGCCCATCATGGCTGGCTATCCAGTGGGGAGATGCATTGAGGACGTTCCTTAGGGACGTTGTCAATGTGTCCCTTGGGGAAGGTTTTGTTCCATCTTGTCTAAAGGAAGTGGCGGTTAGGCCGCTTCTGAAAAAAACTTTCCCTGGACCTCCTAGATATGAGTAACTATAGACCAGGCTCTCTATTAACTTTTTAAAGCAAAGTGATTGAGAGGGCAGTTGCTCTTCAACTCCAAGCTGTCTTGGAAGAAACCGATTATCTAGATCCATTTCAAACTGGCTTTAGGACAGGATATGAAGTTGAGACTGCCATAGTTGCTCTGGCTGATGACCTTCGCCTGGGCATCGACGGAGTAGTGTGACCCTGTTGGTGCTTTTGGACCTCTCAGCGGCTTTTGATACAATAGATCATACCATCCTTTTGGATCGCCTGAGAGGGTTAGGAATCGGAGGCACTGCATTGCAGTGGTTCCATTCCATCATCTTGGGCAGATCTCAGAGAATGAGACTCGGGGACAGTCACTCTACAAGAAAAGAGCTTAATTGTGGTGTCCATCAAGGCACCATCCTGTCCCGATGCTATTTAATATATATATGAAGCTGCTGGGAGAGATCATTTGGAGACATGGGGCGCAGTGTTATCAGTATGCTGATGACACCCAGATATACTTCTCCATGTCTCGGTCCTCAGCTTCGACTTCAGATGGCGTCTCTCCTCTCAATGACTGTCTTAAGGAAGTAATAGACTGGATGAGGAAAAACAGAATGAGACTGAGTCCAGATAAAACGGAGGTACTAACAGTTGCGGGCCCAAAACCAGGTATGGGAATACAACTTCCAGTCCTAGATGGGGTCACACTCTCCTTCAAGGACTGTGTACAAAGTCTGGGGGTGCTCCTGGATCCGTCACTCCAGATATCAAATCAGGTAAATGCAACAGTTAGGAGCACCTGTTATCAGCTTTGGCTGATACGCCAGCTGTACCCTTTCCTGGAAACTAAGGATCTTGAAACTGTGGTACACGCGCTGGTAACCTCTCATCTTGACTTCTGTAATGCACTATACATGGGGCTAACCTTGTGCTAGACCCTGAAACTTCAATTAATACAGAATATGGTAGCCAGGTTGGTCTCGGGAATAACTAGGAGAAACCACATTACACCAGTGTTAAAACCACTCCACTGGCTGCCTATTAGTTTCTGGGCACAGTACAAGGTGTTGGTTATTACCTTTAAAGCCCTACATGGCTTGGGCCCAACCTATCTCTGGGACCACCTCCTTCCGTAAGATCCACCCCGCGCACTCCGGTCCTCTGGGAAGAATTTGCTTCAGCCTATGAAAATGAGGCTGTCTGCAACCTCTCAGAGGGCCTTCTCTGGTACTGCTCCCAGCTTATGGAATGGCCTGCCAGACGAGATCCGTTTTATTACCACCTTAAACAGCTTCAAAAAGGCTGTTAAGATGGATCTCTTCTGGCAGACCTTTCCTGAATAATTATCCCGGCCCCAAGAGTCAGCCATTTTCTCTCCCTGTCTGTGCTGCTGCTATTGCGATGCTTTTTGCTTTATGTTGTGATTTATTTAAAATGCTTTTAAATTGTCTAAATTTAATACCTTTTAAGGGTGGGCAGGTTTTGGGGTTGTATGCATTTTATTGTCGTTTTAATGTTGTAAGCTGCCCTGATTGCGTTGCAGAGGGGCGGGATATAAATAAATTTTATTATTATTATTCATTATACTCAAACACTGCCCCCAAGCTGGTGCAAAGGGACAATCTGCATTACTCCTAAGATGGCTATGCCTCTGAATTCACTCTGCCTAATGTTAGGGCTGGCACTAAGTTCACAAAAGGTCAAAAGGAGGAGGCCCTACAGTTCATATAGTTAAATTTCAAGCAACATCTTCACTTACTTCTATTCACTTAGTGATATTTGGAGTCCTTTCACGTTACACAGTTATAGCACTATGACTCCACTCTATTTGCCATGACACCAAGTTATGAAACCCCAGAGCTTGTAATCTGGTGAGGCATGAGAGCTCTCTGGCTGAGAATTCTAAACGCCCCTCTGCAAACCTGTTTCACTTCTCCTTGTGTCACCTCCTTATTTATAGACTGTCTTTTCAAAGCCCTCTCTGCATGCTCATGACCATTTGTCTGTGGCTTAAAACATCATTATTTAAGAAGTGAGAGAAACAGAGAAACAGAGACCCAAGATTGGATCCTATCCCAGGAAAAAGATGGGAGTATAAATTGTATCAATCAATCAATCAATCAATCCACCTACTTCAGCAGGTAGAATTCAAAGATATAGCTGTGTTAGTGTGTAGAATCAATATGTAGAGAAATCTTGTAGCACCTTAAAGACTAACTGAAAGAAGGAAGTTGGCAGCATGAGCTTTCATAAATTACAGTCTACTTCATCTGAGGAAGTAAACTGTAGTCTACATCACAAAGGTGCTACAAGATCTCTCTACGTACTTCAGCAGGTGTTCATCTTCATGTAAACTCACATGGACTAAGTGCACAAATAACCTTTTTAATTTTTTGTTGTGTTGTGTTTTAAAAGAATGCTTCTCCTTATAGTCAAACTCTTGGCAAACTACCATCTTCCATCAAGGCTGTTAGGGAATGTTGGAGGAGCAGGTTTTGTATGTGTGGATAAATCCATTCAGCAGAGTAACTTGTAGCAGGGAAGACACCACCACACAGGGCAAAATCCAAGCTTCTAGCAGAAGGCTTTATTATAGAAAAGTATATGTAAAGTAAAAACTATAAAATCCAATAAAACATTACTTTAGCCAGACGTGGCTAACAGAAACAAAACTATAAATCCTTAATGCTACATTGTGAAAAATTAGTCAAGCTACAGCTTCAGCAAAAATAAAGAAACTTAATCCATACTATAGAAAGTTCAAGAACAGACTGACTTCTATGCCTGAAACACAATTTCCCAGCCCAACCTTTCTCCACCTCTTGGGTGTTAACCTCAGGTTAATTGGTTGATCTGTACATGATGTATGTTAACCAAACATCTTTTTATCTTTTACCATGTGATTTACTTTCTCAAAACATCTTTTATTATTGTATTCAGTGTATAAACAAGAACTCTTTCCCATGTATTCCACCTTGTGGTTTTCACTTGTTTTGTCTCTTCGAACACCTGGACTGAGTTGTGTTAGGCCTAGAAGCATTTTTCTCATCATGGAAAAATACAGACACACACATCTTTACATTTCAACATTGACTATATATCCCATCAATATCCTGACAAAGGCTTAGGTCTTCAGTGCATCTGAAAAGAGCAAGGATGCCACATCAGATTATTTAAAAATCTGGATAATATGCTGGAATAGCATATTATATGATACAGCACCAATTTTGCTCTTGGCTGCTACAAGAAATTTTAGCAATTTTCTTCCATTTGCAAGAATATTTTTGAAAGCTGCACAGTTTTCAAAAACTATTCACAGACTTGTTCTTGGGGAAAAAATGTATGTGGCATTTTTCAGGAAAAACTCATTTTTGTGCAGAAATATTATTTTCTGTGCTGAAAATGCTGTTTCATGTGAATAAACAGACAGGTTTATCCAGAAAAAATGTGTGAATTTTTCACTAATTAAGAACCAAACTATGAAAATTCTTGTCCAATTTTCTCTTGATCATGGTTTCTCAACTCCTAAGAAACACATTTTATGACCATTTTCCAAACATTTTTTCCATCCCTATGCTAAAAGTAATGCTGCAAACCTTGATTTGTTTCACTCACACTAACAAAAATGAAGAATTTCAAATGTTTTCTCCCCACTGGGTGAGATTTAAGAAATTTTGTGCATTTTTTTTAAAACGATGTTCACATTTCACAGCTTTTTTTTTTTTTTTGCAAAAAATAAAGTCATTTGCATCATTTACCCCCATAAAAAATGTTTTCACACAGACTATGGTCTTTCTCATTTCTCAGCAGTGTGTCTCAATGTTATCAAACCCTTTATCACAAAGCACTTGAAAAAACTGTTACTATTCTCTGGTTGTAACCAAATAACATTACTCTTCTTGTTGTTTTCCTAATATAGCCTTCTCATGGGCCTCCTTTTAAAATGGCAATACCTGGCTTCTTTGTTAACTACTGAAACTTTATAGTAAATGAAAAGTCAATAATAGATTGCTGTTGTTGATAGCTGCCTTCACATTGACTTTGACATATGGAGACCCTATGAATGAGAGACCACCAAATCACCATAACTTCAATAGCCCTACTCAGGTCTTGGAGATTCAGGGGCAAGGCTTCCTCGATTGAGACTATTCATCTGGAATGGGGCCTTCCTCTTTTACAAATAGATTTCAAATGCTCCTCACTGCAACTATTGTCAAATTGCATACTCAAATTTTAGATAGGAAACAGAAAATACCAAACAAAATCTAAGTTGCAAAAGACCTAAAAAAAAGAAGAAGAATTCAATTTAGAAAGTAAACATTTTTAAAAGAAAGACAATAAAATAATTAAGCATATTTTCATTTTATGAAAGAGATCTCTTTCAGGTAATTGCTACAGTCAAACTGGTGCAAAAGCAATTATACTGAACACTGAATATAAGCTAGGAATATTCATTCCAATAAGAGCAGATGCAAATACTCCAGCCTACAAAGCTTCTGCACTGGATATCCCAATCTAGAATGCAGATTACCAAACTGCACGAGGGGAATGGCTAATGTTTAGAAGTGGCAGCATTGCTGTCCAATATGAAGGAATCCAAGTTTGAGAAAGTCTGCTATATTAATGGGGCGGGGAATTCAACTCTGCAACTATATCCTGAAAACATTTCACCATGAAATGAGCTTTGCCTAGCTTCTAGGCAAATATTGCCCACTTTGGGAACCAATGGCCTAGAACATCTCTTCCTAAGTATATGTGTCTTTATATCATAACCACATGGGTCCTCCCTTCTTCTGGGATGGTTCTTCAAACACCAACTCTTCGGCTCTTCCTCTGTATTTTTCATCAGTCCTCAAGATTCTGAAACAACCTCTATTTATTTTTTTCTTTTTATTTTTTTACCAAAATGTGTCTGCATAAAGTGCCATCTCTATATGACATCCAAGCTGGATACACACCCAACATATTGTATGATGGCAAGAGCAATCGCTACCACTACTGACTCCACTCCAGCAGGAATAAAATTTTGGTGAAGATCCGTAGTGAATGTAAAGACTCATTAGTACATAATCTGATTTTTTTCTCCAGCCAAGATATAGAAACAAAATTCTAAAAGAAGTGAGGTGAGAAATGGAAATAATGCATTCTCTCACCTCATTTTCCCTGAAGATATATTTAGAACCAGAATGTGGAAACGCTTCATCACATTGAAGAGCAGATGCTGTCAGAGACAATTCAACTGAATCCCATAAGGCTCTTTGCACTGTCACTTGCTCACCAGATAGGATGAGAAATCCACGCTGGACTTGAACCAGCACATTAGAAAGTCAATTCACTGGGTATTCATAAATCACCTTTAGCCTAAGAAGCCAAAGGGAAGGGACAAGTATAAGCAGCCAAACAACCAGCCAATGCAGTTTTGCTTTCTACAATGGTGGTTCTTAACATTTTCTTTTACCCTGGGAGCCCCTTTAAATAACATTTGTTACCACACATTCCCAAGATGATTAACAACAACAACAACAACAACAAATACCTCAGCACTAAACCATTAACTATTGCACCATCCAATAAACCTTCTTGCAGAGGTGCTGGGGTGGAGTGAGAAAATGTTTCTCCTGCTCCTTCATGCTGGTTTGCAGCTGGCACAGATTGAATGGCAACACAGGCCCAGACAATTTTTGTCTTGGCTGGCACATGGCTGTTCTACTGTCATTCAACTGCTCAGGCCACTTACTTCCTGCAGCAGAGCAGCCATATGAAAGGAGTCAAGGCAGACAGTGGCTGGTTGGGCCTGTGTTGCCATTCAATTTGTTTCAGCTCTAAATTGGCAGGAAGAAGCAGGAGAAAATTCTGCCTTCCCCACTGGCTCCTGTGAGGCTGGGGCAGAGTGAACACAAAGCACTGTCCAAAAAGGGACTTGGGTGCATGGAAGTCAATAACTCTGGTCCCCAGAAGTGGTGATCACAAAACACTGTCCAAAAAGGAACTTCTGTGCATGGAAGTCTACTCTGCTCCACTTGTAGCCCCTTCAAGCTCTGTGATTCTATTATTCTGTCCTGCTCCTCTGAATATTTTGATGGGATATGAAATGAGAGGGTTTCGAGTCTAGCAGAAGTGGCCTCAGAGTGAGGCAGAGGTGTCATGGTTGCCAAGATGGGAAAGAATGGTAGGGCACTTTTGGTGGGAAAGGAGGCAAAGGAGTTTATCACATGGGGACCATATGTACCTCCCTCCCGATAATGATTAAAGCAGCTGCAACCTGCAAAAGCATGCAATGTGCGAATGGTTTTCACACAAAGAACACAATAACACATTAGAAGCTCATTACTAAAGTGAGAAAGAGGGTAGAATGCATATTTGATTTCACACACAAGTGTGGAAATCCCAATAATGATTTGGGAATCACTTTTTTGCGCGTGTGCACAGAAGTAGTAGTTGTGTCACCAGAAATCACTCAGAGAAATAAACAATTTTATTTACACAGGCGGATTAGTAACTGGTTGACTGACCGAACCCAAAGGGTGCTCAGCAATGGCTCCTCTTCATCCTGGAGAGAAGTGACCAGTGGGGTGCCACAGGTCTGTTCTGGGCCCAGTGCTATTCAACATCTTTATCAATGATTTGGATGAAGGAATAGGGGGCATGCTTCTCAAATCTCAAATTTTCAGATGACACCAAATTAGGAGGAATAGCTAATACCCCAGAGAACAGGATGAAAATTCAAAATGACCTTAATAGATTAGAAAACTGGCCCCAAACTAACAACATGAATTTCAACACAAAGAAATGTAAGATACTGCACTTAGGGCAAAAAAATGAAATGCTTAGAGATAACATGGGGGACACCTGGCTTAACGAGACTATGTGTGAAAGGGATCTAGGAGTCCTAGTAGACCACAAGTTGAACATGAGTCAACAGTGTGATGCCGCAGGTAAAAAAGCTAATGCAGTTTTAGGCTGCTTTAATAGAAGTATAGTATTTAGATCAAGGGAAGTAATAATACCACTGTATTCTGCTTTGGTCAGGCCCCACCTGGAATACTGTGTCCAGTTCTGGACACCACAATTCAAAAAGGATGTTGAAAACTGGAGTGTGTCCAAAGGAGGGCGACTAAAATGGTGAAGGGTCTGGAAACCATGCCCTATGAGGAACGACTTAGGGAACTGGGTATGTTTAGTCTGGAGAAGAGCTGGTTAAGAGGGGATATGCTAGCCTTCTTTAAATATTTGGAGGGATGCCATATTGAGAAGGGTGCTAGCTTGTTTTCTGCTACTTCAGAGGACCTGGAGTAATGGATACAAGCTACAGGAAAAGAGATTCCACCTCATCATTAGGAGGAACTTCCTGACAGTGAGAGCTGTTCAACAGTGGAACACACTCCCTCAGAGTGTGATGGAATCTCCTTCTTTTGATGTCTTTAAACAGAGGCTCGATGTCCATCTGTCAGGGATGCTTTGATTTTGAGTTCCTGCATGGCAGGGGGTTGGACTGGATGGCCCTTGTGGTCTCTTCCAACTCTATGATTTTATGATTCCTTCTTCCATCCTATTCTCCTCCCCTCATGAGAAAAGGCAAAAAAGGGGTTTGAAGTGTTTCTGAAAGGAGACTGGACTGCTCCCAGCTAATAAACTGGGGGGGGGGGGGGGGTTGGTTGGCTTGCTGGCCAGCTGTCTGTCTGTCAACTCTGCTGTCACTCAGTTGCTCAGACTGCCTTCTCCACATAGCACAGCAGCCATGTGACAGGCAACACACAAGCCCATCCATCCATCCAACCAACCTTTGAATTGGATCCTGACACATGGCTGCTTTGCTGTGGGGAGGAGGTGGGCTGAACAGACTTCAAGCCAATGTCCCTATGAGGACATTGCAGCCCCCAGGAGTCCACGGACCACAGTTTAAGAACCACTCTTCTATAATACAATATTGACATTTCATCAGTCTGTAGTCTTTTTGAAAAAGACATTTGCATGAAAATTTGTGCATATTCTTGCACTGCTCTCACTTAATACACCTTTCCCCCCCCCCACACTGTTGTTATTGTTGTTATGTGCCTTCAACAGTTTCCCCTAATATGTGTTTGTTTCTGCATGTTGTTTTCCCTAAAGTACACATTTTAGTACACATTTCTTATTTTTAAAAAAATCACATTTTGAATTGCAAAAAAGCAATGGATATGTGTGATGCAGATCACTTATGAGTTGCAGAAATGTACAGCAGGTCAACTTGATGGAAACCAAATGAATTTATCCACCCTTCTCTAAAAAGTAGGACTGCCTGAACTACAAGATTCAGTGATACTGTGGAAGCTCAAGTTATGTTGGCAGTAAGTTATGGGTACACATGTATGTGAGTTTTTTCAAACAGCATATTGAATTCAATTATATTATGGGGGGGGGGGGAGACCAAAGAACAGCAACAATTACACATGTTCTATCATTGCACTCTGATTGTTCTGACCACAGAGGGAGATGGAGGCCAACAATCAGGCCTCTCACTTCTACTGAAAGTTATTAGGATTATAATGTCATTATAATAACTGACTTGAAGGTACACAACAAAAATACCCTGATTTGTTAACATATTTAGGCAAAATGGGAAATGGGTTTTTGTTACAAACTACAAAGAGCATTATGGTACTAGTGCATTCTTATAGAAACATATACTATTTTCTTATCTCTGAATGACTTTTATATCTCTGTTCTACTTTGCCCATTGAGAAACAGCAGATGTTAGAAGAAGAAAAATACTTCCTTTCCAGTTTTTCTTTGTTGATGTGAAAGCAACTCAGATATGTGACTCAGGCACCATGTTCAGAAACTTAGAAGCTAGATCTGACATTTATTAGCTATTCATGATTTTCCTTCACTCAGATGTTTTAGCATCTATCATAATTTGACTATGAGTCCCTGAGGAGACTTAACACAGTTGTGAGAGACCAAAATACTTTAGAGAAAATGAAAACCTCTTGTGTTTTAAAATATAACTTGGTGGCACATCTGTTTCCTTTTGAAATAGCTTGCACATAATACACAATTTTTATCTCTAAAAAGGATGTGTATCTTTGTGGCAGATACCTTAAAAACAGAAAATGGTGCAGTAAAACTGTTTCTGGATGATGCCATTTCTTACTCTAAGGGTGATCACAATTTGTACTGAATATTTATTTGCATAAATAAATATGTGAGAATCTCTGACTCTGTTCCTTCTTGATTTGTATACAGGTACAAGAAGCTCTTTAAATTCAGTGAACAAATACATGTAATGGGAAAATGCAGGCCAGTTGTGGGGCATATATATAGCACTATACAATAGCACCACACTATGTCAGATATTATGTCACATACCATGCCTCTGTCTGTCCATGGTGGTAGGATTGTGTGCTCCTGTGAGGCAAGAGGCTATGCTGATGGCACCAGGGCTGCTCGGAGAGGTCTTCCATGTCACTCAAATTTTTGCTGAGGAGCTAGATTAAATGTGCCAAACAGCTATTGGGCAGCAGGAGTAGTGGGAGAATGACAATGGCAGAGGATCCTTCAGCAACAACAGTGGCACCATAGGTAGACTTGTTAGTACTGTGCAGAATGAGACAAGGTAAACCCCTTAGTTTCTTTTACCATAGAAAATCTATGAGACAATCCAAAATTAAACAAGAGATAGTGCCAGAAGATGACACTCCTATGTTGGGAAGCTCTCAACCTGCTACTGAGGTACATACAACAAAGGACAGCTATGGGTAGTGTTGTTTTTATTGATGCAACTGGACTCAAGCAGAAAGTCTGTTCAACAACTGATGTGCTCAGAGGTGAAGGGGAAGCCTAAAGTTGCACAACATACAGTTTAGGAACAAGGAATAATGCTCAATAAGGTAGAAGGCAGTCAGAAAAGTGGAAAACCATATTACAGATGGATAGTCTCAATCTCAGAAGCCTCACTCTGCACAACCTGAACAGGGCTGTGGATTAAAGGATGACTTGAAGGTCTCTCATTGATAAATCAATAAGTCACCATAAGACAAGGTCAATTTGACAGTATTTAACAACAACAATGTCAGTACAGTTGTTATACAAGAGGAAAAACAAGGATGAATATGCCCTTCCACCAAATTCTCAATATATGAAGCCAGTTCAGATAATCACCTGTAAAATACCGTAATTAAGATTGGAGTACTTTGTCCAGATGTTCATTCATAGTTTTTGACTACAATTCCCACAATCTTTTAGACTCTGCTACTCCCACAATTCAGGCCTAAAAACTATTGTTATTGTCCCAATGAGGTTGAGGCGTGAATGTGTTACAGGATCTCTGTCAGGACCTCAATGTCCTCTTGAAATCAGGAAGCAGTACTGGACAGCTCAAGGTGAAGGAATTTATTTACAGATGATAAGATATCACTATTTCCAAATGCAAAGTAGAGTTCCAGGATGGAAACAAGCAACACAGACTTCCTCCTTATCAGCTCACAGCAACAAAGAGCTATATAGGAACTCTTCAGGATACTCTCCAACATACACCAACTCACTGCACTAACTCTCCATACCAATGACTCCACAACTATGACCCACACTTGCTTACATTTAATTGTGACTTATATACTTTATGCAGATACAACCTCAGTCCAGGGTTTGTTCATGCATATGTACATCATATAGCTTACTCATATATTCACAGGTACAGTCCAATACACAATTAGTGATCTGGCTCCTTCCAAGGACATTTACCACCAGATGTCCTGGTCTTGTCACACAATGCACACACACATCATGACTCTGCAGTTCTTCAGATCTAATAATCAGGTATCAAAAGATGAGAGAACCCCTCCATTATTAATCTGTAAGAACTGCAAACTGTCTTTGCCTTACCATGTGTTTACCTTTATAGGCTCATCAGTCTTGCAGTGTACCTTGTTGTGCCATCTTGGTTCTGTGTGGTCTGAATCACCTACTGGCAACATATTGCCTTTACATGTTGGGAGTACTGTTGATTATATCATCCACCCTCTGCTTAATAGGCTTTATTTCCTCCCTCATGGCACTCTCCCACATCTCTCTCTCTCTCTCTCTCTCTCTCTCTCTCTCTCTCTGTGGCAGAGCGATAATGTCCTCATATCATTCAGGTTCTTTTTGCACACTGTATACCATGTTTTGTATCACAAACCTTTCAGGAAGTATACCTTTGTTAGTCCTCTTAGATCATCTTGGGACAACCGGTTCATCTTCAACATTCCTCTGTGGGCTGAAGAACTGGCCCCTTCTTTTCAGTTGTTTCTTGCTTTACCTCAACATGTTTTGCTCCACTTGTGCCACAAGATGGAGTCTGCACATCATATTTACCATGCCCAGTATATATCACTTCAGAATTTCAATTAATTATGTCCCATGGAATCTCTGAAAAATCAGCATTCCTAGAAATAATTACTTTATTATTAGACACTAGGAACCTGTACCCAATGCCAGCTTTGTCCAGATGTTTGTTCATAGTTTTTGACCCAGTGCCAGCATACCCCAGGAATCTCAATTTTTGGGCAGGAACATCATGCTTTCTCCTATGTACCTTAGGAATGTTGACCCAGGCATAACTGCCAAAAACCCTCATGTGTTTGAATGATGGCTGGCAGTTAAACAGCATAAAGTATAGGGTGGTATCAATAGCTGAAGACAAGAGTCTATTGACAATGTAGTTAGCTGTTAACTTGGCTTCTCCCCAATACTTGATGTTCATATCGGCATCATGAAGCAAACACTGCATTGTTTGCTGTAGCACTTCACTCCATCTTTCCAGTTTCTCCACCTGTTGAAGGGAAACTGCAACAATACATTTGTTCCTTAGCCATGTTTTACATTCTGGAGATAAGACCTCAACATTATCATACAATACAATATCTTCTTACAATACCTTCTTTTGTTCACCTTCTTATCAAACTGCCTCTCTACAAAGGCTACTCATTTCTTAACCATGGTAGACACATGAGATTTGTTCTTTAGTAGATAGACCCAACTGTACCTTGTGTAATCATCTACTATGTTCAGAAAAAAATCTAGCCCTCCATACATAGTTTCCATTGGCCCTACAGCATCCATGTAAACAAGAAGCAAAGGCCTTCCAGTTTGCCTTGGTCTCTTCTTTGGGAATGTCTTAACCTTATTTTTCACCTCATTGCATATGGCACATTGCAAAAACTATTCACATTTTTAACTCCAGGATTATCATACAAATCAAGCAAATTCTCATAACATCAAATCTCATGTACCCCATGGGCCTGTGCAATAAATATATGCACATCATGCAAAGGATGCATGTGATTTTGTTCAGCACTCACTGAGGTTTGTGCAGTGCCCTTTAAATAGTACAGCCCATGTTGCTCTTCTCCAGTAGCACACACCATGCCACCTTTGCTTATTTTACAACCTATGCCTGTGAAATTTATATCATAATTCTGTTTGGTAATTTCATTGACAGTAATAACATTCAAGGACATTTCAGGCATGTAAAATACATTTTCCATCAGCTCATTCAGGCATGGAATGAAGCAGTGTCCACAACCTTCAACAGTTACCTCTTGTCCATTGCCACAAGCAACTGTGGCATGGGGGCAGGTTTGAGGTTTTCAAACAACTCTCTGTTTCTGCTAATATGGACACAAGCACCACTGTCCAATATAAAGTCCTCATTCTTCTCAGTCTGGAATAGAATGGACATAACACCAGTTCCATTCCTCAGTGTCTTCTTGCCACGTGGTCCCCTCCTTCGCTCTTCTACGGGCAAGTCCATTACAGATGTCCTGTCTGTCCACAGGAAAAACATCTCCAAACACTGTAGACTACTTCTCCTTCATTCTTGCTGTTTGAAGCCTCCTCTCCTGCAGACAGCTTCCTTCGAACAGCATTCTTATCAGCAGTCTCCTCCAGTTGGCATCGGCATCTGGCATACTCCTCCTAAATCATTCCCATCAGATAGGGCATTGTCAGGCTGTTATCTGGAAGTGTTTCTAAACTTTGTAAGAAAATATCCCACTCTTCTCCCAGGGAACTCAGGATGATAAAACACTGAGCAGTGGGAGTGAACTCTTCTCCTCTCTCTGCCAAAATCAGCAAACAAGGCTTGCATTTTTTGTAAATGCACAGTCACATTACCCCCCATCTCCAGCTGAGTTCTGTACAACTGCCTGGTCAGTGCACTCTTTGATATGGCAGTGTGTCTCATACAAGTTTCTCTCAAAACATGCCAGCTGTGTTTTGCAGACGGTGAGCCACAGATCAACAATAGTTGTGAGTTCTCTACAGCTAACCAATCCATGAATGGGCAATCTCATCCTGTCTGATTTCATCCTCATCAGGACTCTGTGATGCATGTTACATACTGTCACAGACCTTCCTTCTTAAGGAAAAACTCCATTTTTTGTGACCAAGACAAATAATGTCTTCCATTTAGCCTCTCAAGAGGAATTCCATCCATCTTTCCACTAACTGCCATATTTGCTGTTTCACCACAGAACTTAGAACAAAGTCCACACAGCAGTTTCCACCGTGCCAACCCCAAACACACCACAATACAGGTGAAGCTTCCAGGCACTCAAACTCACTTGATGGCAGATACCTTCACTCATGGTGCTGTACATGGTCAGCTGGGCCCATAACATTTGTCACGTTGGGGTTGAGGCGTGAAGGTGTTACAGGATCTCTGTCAGGACCTCAACATACTCCTGAAATCAGGAAGCGGTACTGGATAGCTCAAGGTAAAGGAATTTATTTACAGAAGATGAGATATCACTATTTACAAACACAGAGTAGAGTTCCAGGATGGAAGCAATCAACACAGACTTCCTCCTTATCAGCTCACAGCAACAAAGATCTATATAGGAACTCTTCAGGATACTCTCTAACATACACCAACTCACTGCACTGTCTCTCTACACCAATGACTCCACAACTATGACCCACATTTGCTTACATTTAGTTGTGACTTATATAGCTTATGCTGATGCAACCTCAGTCCAGGGTTCGTTCATGCCTTACATTATGTACATCATATAGCTGACTCAGACATTCACAGGTGAATGGATGGCCATCTGTTGGGAATGCTTTGATTTTGAGTTCCTGCATGGCAGGGGGTTGGACTGGATGGCCCTTGTGGTCTCTTCCAACTATGATTCTATGATTTTTAGGTGCCGTCCAATGCACAATCAGTGGTCTGGCTCCTACCAAGGACATTTATCACCAGATGTCCTGGCCTTGTCATACAATGTGTTACAGATAGTGCTTTTAATATTAAATATTGGTATTAATGATACTCCTATATGACCTCTGGATGAACTCTTGCTGCCCACCAGCTTAGGTGAAGCAAGAGGACATGTGTGCACCTCACCTAAGATGTAGTCATCTTTAACAAATATTGTCCCCCAGACAGTCTAGGCCAGGGGTCGGCAATGTTAACCTACCTGGGGCCGGTCGCTGGTCCCCAGGTCTTCTGGCAGGCCGGGGGGGAATGGCAGTGCACACACTCACGTGCACATGCACACACCCCACCGCCACCACGCGCATTATGGCCACCATTTTGTTTGCCAAAATGGTGGCTGCGACTCGTTTGCGCATGCGCAAGAGTACTGCACATGCGCAAATGAGTCGCAGCCACCATTTTGGCAAACAAAATGGCAGCGGCAGGGGTCAATGGCTGGGGTCGGCGGGGGCCGGTTGGCGGGGGTCGGTGGGCCAGGTGCGGCCTTTGGGTCTAGGCCGTTGCAGATGAGATTATCATTATGCCTAAGCAATCAAGAGGTGTAATGCTTACCCCCTCAGAATGTTGTCTGACCAGATTAAGACACAATTCAGACCCTTACATACAGGTGTCAACATAGTAATTAACACTTTTGCTCAGGCTCCCTTCTAGCCTTATAAAAACACTGGATTTTTGCCAGTCAGTGTGCTAATTTCAAGGTCTAAACTACTCCATGTTGGTTTGACCTTTGAAGCTAGCCACTGGCATTTCCATACAAACTCATGCTGCAGAATGGACTTGTCCCCATTGCCACTCTTCCCCATCAGGTTCCCCGGAGGTGAGTCTTGTCTTAAGATAAGTATTACCCTAGTGACACCTACATTCATATTCCACACTAGCCACTGATCTTCCTGAGCCTTGTGTGAGTGTGCACATGTTTGTGCATTGTGTGTATTGCTCTTGTTATTAATAAATTAAGATATTAATTGGAGAAGCCTGTCTCTGCTCTGTTTCTCGAATCTCCTGGTCTGCTCAGGAGGCAATATTCACAGGGCTGTCATAGCCAGCCCGTCTCGTAATTTGAGCTAATTATAAAATCCCCTAATAACACCCTTGGCTACAAATGCACACACACATCATGACTCTGCAGTTCTTCAGATCTAATAATCAGGCACCAAATGCTGGCAGTTACTACACAAACATTGTGAGAGGCCTTGAATATCTATGGTAAATTATCCATTTTAAGACCATACCACCATGAATTTATTCACAAATGGCTATTTCAATTTTTTAATATAGCTGTCCCTTCTCTTACAAGGAGATTCAGTTCTGCTCACCTCACATATGGAAAAAACGGATGGTTGTGCCCGATTTAATTCCATGGCAACAATGTCAGCACAGCCATACCAAGATATCAGGTTTGCATGTGGTGCCACTGAATAAAATGTGGTGTGATCTGCAGGTATTCGAATCCATGGGTAGATAGCCTACTGATGCAGCAGGCCCACGTTACTAAGCAAGAATGGCTCTAGTTGTCAGAGTATTGATGGGCTATACAGTCAATGGTGAAATGTAAAGATGTGTGTGTCTGTATTTTTCCATGAGAACATGTTTCTAGGCCGAACACAGCAACTCAGTCCAGATGGCTAAAAGGCAAAACAAAAGGAAACCACTAGATGGGAAAGTGTTCTTGTTTACACAAAGGAAACAATAATAAAAGTTGTTATGAGAAAGTAAATCACACGATGGAAGATAAACAACAAGAGGTTGGGTTAGCATACGTCACATACAGAACATCCAATTAACCTGAAGGTTAACACCCAAAAGGTGGAGAAGGGCTGGGCTGAGAAACTGTGTGTCAGGCATTGATATTATTATGCTTTTGAACTTTCATTAGAATGGATTAAGTTTTCTTTACTTTGCAATGGATTTATAGCATGCCTTAATGCTTCACAATGTAGCCTTAAGGATCTGTAGTTTTGTTCCTGTTTAGCCACATCTGAAAGATGTGATGCTTTAGTGGACTTTATGGTTTTTACTCTGCATATTTTTCTACACTAAAACTCACTGCTAGAAGCTTGGATGTTTTGCGTCTTCACTCTGCTGGACTTACAAAAACCCACTCCTCCAACACCAAACATTATGCAGGAGAAAGAATTTCAGGAATATTCAGATTGGTCTATGAAACAATTCTGTCTAAAACTGACATCCTGAATTGACAATCTTGGGTGAGATGGGGTAACGCTCTGATGATGACATCTACTGCTTATGTTACTGTGACCCAGAGATTTACAATGTTATGCTGATCTGCCTCTTGCTCATCCTTGAGCTAAAGCACTGTATATGTAGTTGTTGAACCTAGTAAATATGGGAAGAATATTCACAACTTTCTCACTTATAAAGAGGGAAGCTGTCTTAACATGGTGATATGCCTGCCAAGAAATCACCTCCATCTAGGAGAGGTTTCAGCATGGGAGTGAGAAAAGCAGCACTGTATTTCTCATGAAAATTTCCATAATTTGCATAAACTGTCTCTATACAAAACTACTATCTTTCTTTTTTTGTGAACACATAATATATATAAAGATAGCACAGGCCTTCTAGCATACCCTCCAGTATTTCACAGATGAAAAACAGAACAAATATGGCCAGACATGTCAGGATGGATTGCAACCAGAGGAAAATATCCTAGAGGCTGCAATGGAGAAAAAGGGTGAAAGGTAACCTGAATTCAAAAGGAAGCCATTATGAGTATGCATATTGAAGGGTGCTGAATCACAAGAAGATGATGACACACAGGCAGGACATGCGGTCATCAAGCTTTAATACTTCACAGTCATGATACATGTGGGACAGGAAACTGTGTAACACACCAGTTGGGTTAAATTCTTTGCTAGAGGTTGTGTATATAAAGGAGGAGTTCCAATACTCCATGTGTGTGGTGTATATTGGATGGTGGTGGAGCATTATGTCACTCAGTGTAAGACTTGTACATAATGCAACAAAGATTAAAAGCCTCTCAAAGAGAACTTAGCAGTTTTGTCTGAAGCTTCTGTGTGAGAGAAGGATTTTTCCAACTTGCATGAATTGTACAGCAGAGCTTTTGTGGTGTTTGTTCCTGGCACAAGTCTTCTGCATGTGGACTTCTGGACACACATGCGCCGACAAGAGTTATGGGGCCAGTCTGTGCTAAGAATGATGCTCAAATGTCTGCATAAGTTCTAATGTGTGCAAGGGTTGCCAAAGCTCTCCAGTCAGAGATTTTGGCAAAATAAGAGTTAAAGTACTGTGCATGCCTGCAAGCCTTTATATGTGAGCTGAGCTGAGTTGGAAGTCTGCCAAGAGACTGTGTGTCCTTGACAGAGTTGCTGAGAAAGTGAAAGCATGGAGAGAGCAGTCTGGTTTGAGAAGCTGAAAGTAGGCAACTATGCTACATTGAGTGTGTATGCTGAAGTGCTTCTGGTGAGAAAAGATTTGTGGGACATGATGGAATCGCCTCCGAAAGCATCACAAATGGAGGAAGATAGAAGGGCTAGGGCAGCCCTCCTACTGACCCTAGAACCTTGTCAACTGAACCACGTAAGAGGTAAAAACACTGCTTTTGAAGTTTGGCATGCTCTAAGTGCACTAGTCTGACAGTTCTTTAGCAAGGATAATTTGGTGTGCAGGTTCACAGGGATGGCCATGCAATGGGATGATAGCTGCCCACAGTTAGCAGTGCAGCTTGAAGCCACACTATGTTGTCATTACATGTGCACTCCAGCGGCCTTGGCTGCGGGTGATGTGGTTAGTAGGATTTCAATGCAGCTTCAGAAAAGGCAGTGTCAAACTGCTTTTTCCTGCCTGTTTGTATCGCCCCTCATCTGCTAGATTCAACTAATAGGAACAAATATCTTCCCACCCAAGTTAATTCAGGGAAAGATAGCTATTTTCCTCAATTCAAAGCATACACCTACATTCCACTGAATATCAAAATGTGTACATTGCCATCTGAAAGTGCATGGCTGCAATCTTTTCGATATTACCCTCTTCCAAGTACAGAAGCTGTATTTTATTTCATGTTTAAATATCATGATGTGTCCTTTGGTTCTAGCATCACACATATGAGCAAATACTAATAAATAAGGTTTTGAAAATAAACTAAAATTCCATATCCTGCTATAAACATATTTTTTCTAATTCTGGCCTGATTGATTTTCCCTTTTGATGCTTTTCATCTGCTTGAAACCTCATGAAAGGTTTAGAAGGTTTTCTTCTGAATTTAGAAGCAAAAAGCTTAAAACTACAGAATGTTTTCCAACAGCTTTGTTGCAAGACTCACTCCAACCTAGCTACAACACTCAAGAATGTATCAATATTCTTGTTTACATAGAAGTAGGTTTTCTTTGAAGTGTCCAAGATCTTCATTTTAGAACAGTTACACAAGGCAATGATATTGATTGAACAAATGCACATTGATTGCCAAGGATATTTTTTAAAAATGGTGCTTGAAAATATTTGCCCAAAAGGGAAAAATCTGTCACACAAATCCTTGCAGAACAGTGGCTGGAAAGCAAATGCAATAGAATTTCATGTAGCTGAAGTTCTAAAATACTGTTTCTGCAGCCTCTTTGGGATGTGACATTGTAACAAAAAGTGTCCAAAGCAGATACTGTAAATTCTGGGCATTTTACAACCCTGCACTTGAAACATGATGTCATAAACTATAATTAGACACTATATCATTACAGAAAATGTCATGAACTGTAACAATATTGTATTTCATTGTAGAATATGATGTCAAGTTAGAGGATGAACATTTTCTATAGCCCATTCACTCTCTGTTTCCGACTTGGTTCACTGATGTTGTAAAGAATTATGTTCCCATAAACTTTTGGTCAATGATTTCATAGAAGTTTCTCTTTCTGTTTTGAAAGGTTTTATATTCATTAATTTCTATGTCTACTTTTTATGTTTAGTTTGGTCACTGTTGAAAATAATGCCAGGAAATAGATAGTACTTTCTACTGTTTTTGAAGTTTGGGTTTTGTTTTGTTTTTATCTCCTGAAGACAGAATAAAAGAATGCATGTGAGAGAGAACACACAAGCAAAATATGAGAGAGAACATTTAACTAAATTATACACCGTCTGAGACAAAGATACATGAACAAATACAACCATGTAGGAAATGTTTATTTTTCCTCTGGTAAGTATTAGTAATGTGTCTTGGGCACACACAAAATGCCAAGCTTAGAATAAATAAAGGCTAATTCAGAAGGTTCTGGAAATATTTGCAATAGAGTGATACCCTCCAAAACAAATCAGATCTGAATCTGTATATCCCTGAAGTTTTGTTACAATACCAGTGGAATGAATATACTTTCCTTCTCTCTCTTTATGCAAAAACTGAAAATTGGCATGGGATGACAACAAGATGATGCGGGGGTAGGGTTGTCATATGTCCTGGAAAACCAAGACAATCCTGCATTGGATGGTCTAAAAAAATGTCCTGGCCCGGATAGACCCCCAGATTCCTGCCTTGTTCCAGGCCACATTTTGTCAATCTGCAGTCGGACTGGAGATTGACAAAATATACCAGGAACAAGGCAGGAATAGTCGGATGAGCTCAGCTCTGCCTCCTTCCCTCCTCATGTGAAGTGCGGCAGTCAAGATGACAGCTACATCTGTTGCTGGCCCTGAACACTCCACCGCACAGAACCAGGCTGCGAGAAGGAGGCCACTGCCCACTTCCAGGTAGGTACAGGATGCCATTACTCCTTAAATAGGCAGAAGGCCAGCAGGGAAAGATCAGGGTCAGGCAGGGGCTGGGGAGGCAGGAGGGCACAGCTGCATGGAGTCTCAACTGAGTGCTGAGGAGATCTGGCCCGGCAAGGGCCCCATCCCCCCTTTCGAGCCTCTCTGGGGAGCAGGACTTTGGTCTTTCTGACCCCTTTTTTTTGGGGGGGGGGGGACTCACTGATAGGGTGGTTCTCTCTCCCTCGCTCTCCAGAAAGCCTTTTACAGTTCCCTTCATTCCTTGAAGAGCATTTGTCCCTCTATCCTTTGATTCCCCCCATATAACCCACCCCGCTTCTCTCGCCTTCTCCACACAGACAGGGACCCTTCCCTCCCTCCCAAAGACAAGGCCACCCTTCTCCCCCATTCACCACCCAGCCCCCTTTTCCCCCTCCCCATACATCATGGGGGGGCTGTTTTTGGGAGGAGGGAAGCAGAATCCCAAAGGGGGCAGCAGGAACCAGAACCCCCCCCCCTCTTCATCCAACTGGGAGACTGGTGAGGACTGCTCCTCTCCTCCCCCCCCCCTAAAAGCCCCATTTAGGGTGCCCCTCCCTTACCTCCTCCTTCCACCTCCCTTTCCTGCAGGGATCTTTCCCAACATCTCCTGCCTCTGAGTTTTCTGCTCTCTCCCCCCTTGGAGAAGGTTGGTACCTATTTATCTACTTGCATCTGCATGCTTTCAAACTGCTAGGCTGGCAGAAGCTGGGACTAGTGATGGGAGCTCACTCCATCACACAGCACCTGGGCCTCAAACTACCAACCTGCTGATCTTGCAATCTGATCTTAACCACTTGAGCCACCATGTCCCTCACATGCTACTTGCTGTTCCCATGCTAGCCTTGTGCTAAAGGTCAGCATGGGCATTCTTGGTCATTGCTCAATCAGCCATTCAGTTGCTGCTCCCAAGGTGAAGCTTCTCCCTGGAAAGGAGTGACTCTTAATCCTTTGTTGGAACAGAGAAGGTCACAGCTGGTTTTCCACTTTTCTCCCAAGTGAGGGAGGATTCTAAATCCAAGAGAGGGGAGAGTGGAAAAGGAGCAGCACAGCTCAAACCTACCAGCCAAGTCCTGGCAAAGCTCATAAAGCTTGGGCAGGGTCCCAAATGTGAAAGCTCCTTTTTGCCATAGCTTCTTCCTACTGCCACATGCTCTAACTCCTCATCCCCCATATGGTCCTAAAGGCTGCTCCTTTTTCTTGTGTGCCAATAATTTGACTGAAGCCCCCCCCCATTCCTTTTTCCTCATCACCCCCCAGATCTTTCCACTGCCCCCAGGGGTCAGAATCACCCACTTTGGGAATCACTGATTTATTTCCTAAAATCTTGTAATACTATATCACCTATGCTGAAGTCTTCATGACAAGGTATTGTGTTATATAAAATTATCCTACTTACCCAGTTCCATCAAATCATTATTTTCTTTCAATTTTTAAATTAACACTGTAATTTTAACTAGATAGCACTTTCAAAACTCACTAGAAATCATAACTGAAGTTACAGACACTATTTCTTTCTTTTCATCCTGCTTTAAGGAGGCTGTTAAACTTTAAACACTTCTATGTCTTGTCTTGGGTATTTTATTATCCTTGTTAATAATGGTGGTTTCTTAACAGATAACAGGGAGAAATCTTTATTATCTGGCAGTACAAAAGGGCTAGAGACAAACACAATACTTTTGTCTAGCTCACTAACTCTCAGTTTGACAACTTCTAAATTACAATTGTGTTTCTGAAGACATTAACTGCAGCACACCAATGTAACTGGCAGAAGGGAAATTTCCAAAGAACCCAAGAAAACAGTTACCTTTACACACTGGAAGCAAGGACAGCCACAGAACAAATCCTAATATTCCTGATTTTCCTTTAAAATTACTCTTTCTACTTTCATTGAACAATAGCCTATGATAAGGACTTTGGTTGGTTATGTGAATCAGATTTTCTACATATGATTGGGCATCTCCAATAATACACTTTCAGATACCTTTTATGAAGGAGCATTAGATAGATGTCTAACCAGATGTCCTCTTCGTTCACTGAAAATGTTGTATTTGGATGAAAATTATCATATCTGGGTTGAGAATTACTTTATTGATGTAAGAGGCATTTACAGGTGAATAATACATAATACCTTTAATACATATATAATGGTAAAGGTGAGGAAATGGAAGCTATCTAATGGGCAATACAACATGGCAATATATGGGGTAGGGGTAGTGAGGATGGGTTGCTACAGTGAAGAGGAAAGAGATTATGAAAGCAACAGGATCATCTTAAAAGGCCAGCACTGCTCTACCTATACACCAGATGCTCACAACCTGCTTGCATTTATGTAGACTATCTATGTTCCCCCTTCCCTTTGTACACAGGCAGGTGTACGAATAGCTGCACATTTGTTCTTATTTATTTTTGCACATGGGTGCATTCTAGTGAATCCTGGAGTTCCCTGGAAACTTCTCAGCAGGCCCTTAATGAGAAGATCAGTAAGGAGGAGCAAGCTTCTTCAAAGGAAAGTGTTCCCTGGTAGACAAGTCAGGATAATAAGTATTCCTTAAAGACAAAAATGTTTGAACTGTATTAAAGACTAGTATGAAACATCAGATAAAGTATCCCTATTATGAAACCTGCTAATGGGAGAAAAATATCATTCTCTTTCTCTTTGCAATCCTATAATCGGTTTAATCTAGGGGACCCCCCCCCTAATGTGTTTCATTCATCATAACATAGGCACAACTTTGGCAAGACATTGTCTTTATAGATTATGCCATCAAATTTGTAGGCTTATGTTATCAAATGATATTCACACACTGGTAAAAGTTTGCCACCACTACTATCCATATTCCATGTATCCATCTGGATCAATCATATGAGAAAAGGTCAGAGCTTGGAAATAATGCAAGGAAGCAACATGGTCTTTTTGCTCAATGATGGTAAAATCATGCTAAATTTTTAATTAGAACACAGTCAAGAGTTTTGGACAAAACATTAAGAAATTTAGACTCAATGATTACAGTGGTGTAAACTCACTTAAGTGGACTGACTACATGGAGAAGGATATCATAAGGTATAAGGCAATGTTGTATTGAGCTGAATGAAGAGGAAATGGGCATTTGGGAAGAGGAGCGTAGGAAACATCACAATTTGTGAGTCTGAGTCTGGAAGATCTGAACGAATTTAGGAGAGGAAATACTCATCATAGGGACAAGAGGTGAGCATCTCTTCAGGCCTGGGGAAGGGCAGGAGGAATGAAGAACATTACCATACAGTTTCGAACAGTCTTTGCCTGATACACATAGGGCTTTACAGACTGCCAGAAATAATACAGCTTGAGTCAATTTTAACTGCCCTGGCTCAGTGCTAGGGAATCATGGGAATTGTATTTTTTTTCTGAGACATTGAGCCTTCTTTGTCAGAGAGCTCTGGTGCCATAATAAACTACAGTTCCCATGATTCCCTAGCACTGAACCAGGGCAGTTAAAATGGTCTCAAGCTGCATTATTACTGGCAGTCTGTAAAGGCCCTTAGAGAGGTCTCAATATACCATGAATCGAACTCCCTGGACACCTTTGCTTTCACTCTTCAGGGAAATCCCAGGACAAAAAAGGGGGGTAGGAAGGATTGGAAGAGAAAATAAATATTTTTACTCAACATGCTCTGTGCCTAGGGGCTGATTATGCAGTTCTATTGGGAGAAGCATGATTTTAAGAGGAATTCACAAACATTTTTGGTTGCTAATTTTTTTAAAAAAATAATAAACAACAGAAATTATATTGTCAACTGTGTTTGCTATCTTTGGGCTTTTTTTAGTTTACATAGAGAGAGAAAGAGAGACAGCATGGTTTAGTGGTTTGGGTGTTGGACCAGGACATTGGAGACCAGGGTTTGAATCCCCACTCAGCCATGGAAATTCACTGGTGACCTTGGATAAGTCACACTCTCTCAGCATCAGAAGAAGGCAAAAGCAAACCCCTTATGAACAAACCTTGTCAGGAAAACCCAGTGAAAGTGCCCTTAGTGTAGCCATAAGTCGGAAATGACTTCAAGGCACACAATGACCACAACCTAGAGAGAAAACAGTTCCAGTTTACTAGGAATTCTCAATTGGCTACATTCTAAACAATGTGCAACTTTGCCAAAGGAAGACATTCACAATCACAATGAGGAATGAAAGCAAAAGGACTATTCTTGATTTATTGAGGGATGCAGTGGCTTAGTGGTTAAGATGCCAATTCCGATGATCAAAGGTTGGCAGTTCAAGGCTTGAGTGCTGCATGGTGGGGTGAGCTCCTGTCATTAGTCCCATCTTCTGCCAACCTAGCAGTTCAAAAGCATGCAAATGCAATAGATAAATAGGTTTCTTCTTCGTGGTTTCTGCGAATCACACAAATGGGTAATGACTGCACATGCGCAGCAACTTCGGATCCTTCTGGAATCACTAGGCAGACTTTAAAGTTGCAACTTTTCACTGGGCTGGACTTAAGTTGCAACTTTTTGGCGGTAGCGCCGCCCATCCCTATAAAGGCCCTCTGTCGGTACCGCCCCCTTCAGTTCCTTTCATCCGCCGCATTAGCAGCTTCGGAGGAACCTTTGCTTGCTTGGCTAGCAAACTCTTCATTTGGAATCACACATGCTTCGAACCTTGGACTGTTTTCTTGACTACGATTTTGATACTCTTGTTGGCTTCTGGTGACCCGGTACGTTGACTACTGTATTGTTTTGGGAAGATGGCTTCTAAATCCTTCAAACAATGCCCTAAATGCAGCAACAAAATTCCAAGCTCCGACCCGCACTCTCTTTGCCTGCTTTGTTTGGGTCAGGCCCATAATCCTAAGGCCTGTTCTGATTGTCGCTCTATGACGTCCCAAGCCCTGAACAACCGGGACAAGCGGCTGAAAGCAGCCCTTTATGAGGAGGCTTTGTGCCCCCCCTCTAAAGAGGCTTTTCCAGGAGATATGCCTATAGGAGCCCCTTCTAAATCCAAGAAGAAGGCCGGCACCACAGGAGATGAGGCCAGTGAGACCTCTAAAAGAGCACAGTCTGAACGAGGTCACTCCCCCGATCCTCGTAAGGAAAAGAGGTCGGCTAAAAGGCACCATTCCTCAGAGAGGGAAGGAGGAACATCCAAAGACCTCCCAGCTAAAAAATCCTGTGTGCGCCCTGGGAAACCTAAGGACCATCACGGGCTCGAGCCGAAGTCGGCGATTCCACCCTTGGCTCCTCCATCTCGTTCCAAGTCGCCTTCTCCAACCTTGGCATCGGCTGTTCTGAGTCCACCTGTTCTAGAGGCTGTCTTGGAATCTCCAACACACCCTCCTCCTCGGGCAGTGTTGTCCAACTCTGAATCAGAAGGGGAGATCAGGGAAGATGTCCAGATCTCAGTCCCTGAAGCTTCCACCCTCCACAAGGACTATGCCACTCTTGGTACCGAGGCTGAAACCAGTCTCCTCGATCCCGAGACTGAGAAGATCCTGCAGGAGAACACGGGTCTAGTCTACGATTCCTTAACTGGCCGTTTCCTCATGCAAGTGGACCCGAAAGCCCATTTGTCGCGTCCTTCCACACTACAAGTCCGGGCACAAGTTCATAGGGTGCCTCTCCATCTCCACCGGCCCCATCGTCTCATCCTCGTCATCGCTCCCGGGCTCATCGTGACCACACTCGGTCTTGCTCTCCTTCACCTTTGGCTCCACGGACTCAAGACCATCAGGTTAGATCCCATCATTCTCGCTGGGACTGTACCCGTTCTCACTCCTCCACGCCTCATTCCAGGTCGCCCTCCATTCTTTCTGTCCATTCCGTCTCGTCTTCCGGCTCATCCTCTCCACCTTCACAAAAGGCCAGTACCCTGGTGGAACATCACCTGGCTTCACCTACTGATGATGTGAAGTTCTTCTCGGAACAGATTGTCTGCATGGCAGACGCATTAAATGTGGAACTAGTGCGATCTGATAGCCAGCCAAAGGACTCTATTGAGCATAGGGTTCATGGCAGAGTCCCCACACCTCAGGCCCTTGGTTTTCTTCCTTCACTCCAAGACATCACAGAGCATTCCTGGTCAGCTCCAGCTTCCGTCTCGTCCACCACAAGGAAGATCAAGAATCTCTACCGGATTGCTCCTTCACAATCATCCTGGCTGTTCGAACATCCCACGCCTAATTCTGATATTGTTGAAGGTGCTCAGATGGTGGCGTCCTCGAAATTCACCTCTCCAGTAGACAAGGACGGGAAGAAAATTGATGGACTGGCTAAGAAATGCTATGCTGCGGCTGTGCTCAACATGAAGGTCGCGAACTATGCCGCCTGTATGGGGGCTTACCAGCAGCACATCATGGAAAGACTCCTGCCGCTCTTGGATGACCTTCCGGAGGATAAGAAAGCCCTGGCTGTAGCCCTCCAGTCAGAGTCTCACTCTATTGGGGCCCAACAAATTGTCTCGGCGTGTCATGCGGCTGACTGTTCTGCGAAGTTGGTCGCGGGCTCGATCGCCCTACAGAGGTTCGCGTGACTCCAGTCCTCTGATCTGACCACCAATGCTAAGACTATGATTGAGGACTTACCGTTCAATGATTCTGGCCTCTTCAACAAGAGTACAGATGAGAAACTCAACCTGAAGTATAAAATGAAGGTTGCAGCTAAGAAGCATGGTACGTCCTCATCATCCCTGCATCCACGCCGCCGTTTTGGGGGTATAAGACCCAGGTACCCACAGCACCACCAACGCTCCTTCTATCAGGAGAGATCTTACCAACCTGAGCAGCCCAGACAGAGGAATCTGTCTCAGTCATCTTCCTCCTTGGGACGCTGTCCCCAGCCCCAGTCCAGGTTCCGTCAGTACCGGAAAAAGGACGGGGATAGGCCTAAGAAGGCATTATGATGTGTTTCAGCGCACTTCGCCAGCCCTTTCCTGTTTGGAGACAGATTGAGACCTTTTCTCACTTCGTGGTCTCAAATTACATCTGATTCTTGGGTGCGTTCCATTGTGGCCAATGGCTATGCCCTTGAGTTTTCAGAGCTCCTCTCCACAGGGGTATTCCTCTCTACCCCCCCTCCCCCACCTTACTCGACGAAGTGCACTCATTATTGGATAAAGGCACTATAGAGCCAGTGGGCTATTCTTCATATTCTTCTTGCTTTTTTTCTTGTTACTTCACGGTACCGAAGCGAGATGGGGGCCTGAGGCCTATCTTAGACCTGCGGCAGCTTAATAGATTCATGACTTACGAATGATTTCGTATGGTAACTTTGGCGTCTATTCTACCATTGCTACAGGAGGACCTGTGGATGGCGACTCTGGACCTCAAGGATGCCTACTTTCATATTGGGATTCCAGAGGACCATAGAAGATTCCTGGCCTTCGCCATAGACGACCAAGTGTTCCAGTTCAGAGTTCTGCCCTTCGGCCTCTCCACCGCCCCTCAAGTCTTCACAAAGTGTATGGCTCCAGGGATAGCCTTCCTATATCAACGGGCCATCTCTGTCTACCCGTACCTGGACGATTGGCTCCTGGTGGCTCCATCCCGAGAGCGACTCTTAAAAGACATCGATTATGCTATGGATCTCTTACAGTCCCTAGGACTCATGGTCAACCTGGAAAAATCTTACCTCATCCCATCCAAGAGGTGCAGGTTCATTGGGGCTATTCTGGACTCCACCCTCTCCATGGCGTTTCTTCCAGCATACCGTTTCCAAGCTTTAAAGAGTGCCATACAGGACTGTCTACACAGGAGGCATGTCACAGCATACTCCGTGCAAGTAGCCTTAGGTTACATGGCATCAACTACTTTCTTGACACCATGGGCTCGTCTCCACTTCAGGCCCCTACAAGCCTGGTTCCTTTCCATCTTCGATCCTCTATGAGATCTTCCATCCCGACAACTCACGGTACCGAGACGGGTGGCTCAGTCCCTGCACTGGTGGCTCGATCCCGTAAATGTATGCTCGGGCATGCCGTTTCTTCCTCCGCAACCCGAGTTGTCCCTGACGATGGATGCGTCGATGGAGGGATGGGGAGCCCATGTCAACGACCTCACTGTTCAGGATCACTGGAACAAGAACGAAAGGTTGCTCCACATCAACGAGCTAGAGATGCTGGCTGTGGAGAAGGCTCTTTGGGCCTTCGAACCCTTGCTTCGGGACAAGGCAGTGTTGCTCTCTACAGACAACACTACTGTAATGTACTATATCAACAAGCAAGGGGGAACGAGGTCCCAATCTCTTCTTCAGGCCACACTCCACGTTTGGGACTGGTGCATTGCGAGAAACATCACCTTGCAGGCCATCCATCTTCCGGGAGAAGACAACGAGCTGGCGGACCACCTCAGCAGGTCCACGGATTCGTGCCACGAATGGCGTCTTCATCCCGAGACTGTTGCCCATCTCTTCCAGATGTGGGGGGAACCCGAGGTCGACGTTTTTGCAATGCACCTGAACACCCAGTGCCAACGCTTTTGTTCGAGGTTCAGAGCCCCAGACTCTCAAGGAGACGCCTTAGTGTACCAGTGGACAGGGAGACTTCTATACATGTTTCCTCCCTTTCCCTTGATCACGAGGGTGACAGCCAAGGTCAGACAGGAACAGTCCAATGTCATCTTAATCACCCCTTGGTGGCCCAGACAACCTTGGTTCGTCCCGCTCTTGGATCTCTTGAAAGGGGACTTCGTCCGTCTCAACCCTTGACCAGACCTACTGTCTCTCCATGACGGTCAAGTCCTGCATCCAGACATGGACTCTCTTCTGTTGGTCGCTTGGAGAATTCTGCTCTGAACAGTCTACCACCCCCTATAAGGGCAGTCATTGGAGCTTCTCTGAAACCTTCTACACAGAAATCCTACGCCTTGAAATGGCCCAGGTTCCAGCTTTTTCTGGATTCAAGGAACTTGTCTCCATCCCGAGTTTCTGTGGAGACAGTCCTGGAATTCTTGATGTCCTTGGTAGACAGCGGTCTCAGTCTCCAGTCGGTCAAATGCTACCTATCAGCAATTTGTTCCTACTATCACCTTCAAGGGACACCTTCCTTTTTCAAGGAACCTTTAGTGAAAGCCTTCCTTAAGGGACTCTCAAACCTTCACCCACCTATGTCGGTACCGACGCCGGGTTGGGATCTCAGTATCGTCCTTTCCAGGCTTGCATCGGCTCCATTTGAACCTCTCACTACCACTGAGATGAGACTCCTGTCATGGAAGACAGCCTTTTTGGTAGCAATCACCTCAGCCCACCGGGTCAGTGAACTTTGTGCTCTTAGAGTGGATCAACCCTTTTTGATCTTTCATAAGGACAAGGTAGTTTTGAGGCCTGACATCACCTTCCTACCAAAGGTTGTGTCAGCTTTTCATTTGAATCAGGGTATCGTGCTTCCAACCTTGGCCCCAAATCCAACCACTGCTGAGGAGAGGCGACTTCATCTCTTGGATGTTCGTCGAGCTCTAGCTTTTTATGTGAGCAGAACGTCGGACTCGAGACATTCTGAACAACTTTTTGTATGCTACAGAGAGGCTAAGAAAGGCTTGCCTGTCTCCTCGCAGAGGTTCTCTAAGTGGGTGTCTTCTACCATTCACCTCTGCTATGAACTTGCTAACAAGGAACCTCCCGCTGGAGTCAGGGCCCATTCAACTCGAGCGGTAGCTGCATCCTCTGCCTTCTTATCTGGGGTGCCATTGGAGGAGATCTGCAAGGCTGCGGTCTGGTCTCAACCCTTGACCTTCGTCAAGCATTATAGAATGGATTCAAGAGCCAGACGAGAGGCAGCTTTTGGAAGGGCAGTGTTGCTGTCGGGACTGCACTGAAACGTCAGCGCCTACCAGCACACTGGACGCAGTGAGTGTTGTGCATTCCCTTGTTTCTTATATCATGTATATATGGTGTTAACTATGTTTGTGGCAGGACACTTCCTCCTCCACTGACCAAAGCTTGTCAGTCTTACCTATTTGTGTGATTCACAGAGACCACAAAGAAGAAGGACAGGTTGCTTACCTGTAACAGTATTTCTTCGAGTGGTCATCTGCGAATTCACACAAATCCCACCCATCCTCCCCTCATTTGTGCCTGCTCATGTTCTCTGTTTACTTCACAGCTGGCGGTGAACTTCCGGAACTGAAGGGGGCGGTACCAACAGAGGGCCTTTATAGGGATGGGCGGCGCTACTGCCAAAAAGTTGCAACTGAAGTCCAGCCCAGTGAAAAGTTGCAACTTTAAAGTCTGCCTAGTGATTCCAGAAGGATCCAAAGTTGCTGCACATGTGCAGTCATTACCCATTTGTGTGAATTTGGTGGGAAGGCAGCAGCATTCAGTGCAGTCATGCTGGCCACATGATCACTGGAGTAGTCCCCGGATAATGTTGGCTATTAGGCTTAGTTACGGAGATGAGCGCTGCCTCCTACAGTGGTTATGACTAGACATTCATGTCAAGGGACTACCTTTACTTTTATTGCTATCATAGCTATGCTGCTGTTTGCTGATCTGGAACAGGCCAGTTTACATATCAAAGGCTTGTCCTAACTAAAAAGGCACCAGAGAGGGAGCCAATATAGTGTCCCTTGGCACTCTGTTCTTGAGCTTGGGAGCAATAACTGCCCTCAAAACCTTTTTCTTGTATCTAATCAATTATCCTGCTCTAAATGGCAATGGAACAAACAGACGGGCTTACTCTGAAGACTTCAGAACCCAGGAAAGCCCATAACTGGTAATGTAGTCTCTTAAATAGTCTGGCCCCAAGTCATATACAAGGCCATATGGGACATTAGCAGAACAATAAAATTATGTCCAGAAACAGATTAGTAATCAGTGAAAATGGTTTCAAGAGGAGTGGCATATACACTTATGTTGATAAAATGTGTTGATGATGAATATACAGCTTACAGTCCATGAAGTCAAGTCATCAAGACATCCAGATCTTCAAGCAAGCTTTCTTTTATTGCAAAATCAGCATGAGCAAAAAACAAACAATAATAATAATAATACCATCTTCACTTTAGCCAGAAGGCTAAACAGGAACAAAGCCTAACTGCTACATGATTCAAAATTGGTTAGTTGCAGCATCAGGAAAATATTTTAATTAGTCCATTACAGCTTAAAGGTTAAAAGACAAGTGACAAACTTTTCAGGATCACAACGTTCAGCCCCCAATTCTCCACCCATTTGGGTGTAGCCTTTTCAGACTGATTGGTTGAAGTTACATGACGTGTGTTAGCCCAACCTTTAATTACCACATTAAATCATGTGACTGCAGTTCCCATAACATTCCCATGTTTATGAATCCTTTTTGTAAACAAAGCTCTTTCTCACAGAACTGTAGCTCGTTAACTGCTTGTTTTGTCTAAAACACACCTGGGCTGATAATTGTGAAACTGGCCTCAGAAAACAACTTTTCTCAGCAAGGAAAAATACAGACACACATCTTTACATTTCAACATTTTAACATTGACTATATGTCCCATCACATTCTAACAACTTAACCCTCCATTTTCACAGATTTTGGGTCTGCGGTTTTGGCAAGCAGAGAGGGTTAAAATTGTGCACACACCCATGGCCTGTGCACAGAGCCGCACACAGGAGCATGTGGCCATTCAAGCCTATGGGGATTAAATATGTGTGGATTTCCATTTTTGCAGGGGGTCTGGAACGGATCCCCCATGAAAATGGAAGGACGACTATACTCTGTATAATCAATCTTGGTCAACAATTTAGCCACTGCAAATATGCCAAGTGCATCAAATGTAGAAAAAATGTACAAATGTAAGGACAGGAGTATTTGGCAAGTAACTGTAATGAACACATAGTACTACACCCAACAGCAAGGTGGTCATCAACTGAACAGGGAACTATGACAATAGCTTTTATGACAACAGGACAATAATGTTGACCAGACTGATGCACCATTTCAAACTCAACCCATGCCCTAATAAACTAGGATCTAAATCTATGTATTAACCTGTAAGCCAAACACTTAGAAAACTTTGCCTCCCCACCTCAAGAAAGAAATTCTGTCCACTCTGCAATGGCTGAGTTCGTTCATGGTTTTATGCTAATCTTCAGAAAATTAGAAATATCTATAAAAGTAATAGAGAAGCTTTGCATACAAGTGGATGAGGTCATTTTTAAGCAGTTTGCGTTTTTTTTTTTTTTTTACTTTAAACAGTGATTTTGCACGGGGCTCCCCATGTGATAAACTCCACAATGTAGAGAGATCTTATAGCACCTTTGAGACTAACTGAAAGAAAGAAGCTGGCTGCATGAGCTTTCCTGGACTTTAGTCTACTTCAGGGGTAGGCAACCTTTCCCCTTTAAGGGCCGAGGGACTTCAGCTCCCAGAAGCCTCAGCCATGTTGGCCAATAGTCCCATGTTGGCCAATAGCTCCTGGGATTCTGGAAGCTGAAGTCCCTCGGCCCTTAAAGGGGAAAGGTTGCCTACCCCTGGTCTACTTCCTCAGAAGCGGCACCAAAAGCTCATGCTGCGAACTTCTTTCTTTCAGTTATTCTCAAAGGTGCTATAAGATCTCTCTACATATTTTAAAGAGATTAGAACAGAGAGTGAGAAAGAGAATATAGATTTCTATATAAATTGAAAGGAAATAATGTGAGACTGAAAAACAAAAACTGAATGTGAGAGAAAGGGCCTTTACAGACTGCCAGAAATAATGCAGATTGAGGCCACTTTAACTGTCCTGGCTCAGTGCTAGGGAATCATGGGAATTGTATTTTTTTCTGGGACATTGAGCCTTTTCTGTCAGAGAGCTATGTTCCCATGATTCCTTAGCACTGAGCCAGGACAGTTAAAGTGGCCTCAAGCTGCATTATTTCTGGCAGTTTGCAAAGGCCCAGAGAACCTTATAGATTCAGGCAGAGAAGTCTGAGCGTGTCACTCTTTAAAGATGAGGACTGAATGCCTGAATATCCAGCCATGACTGTAATACTGAATGAGATCTGCCATCTTTTTATTTTTACTTGCTGGGCTTCTCAAAGTTACATGGCCTGCAGAATCGGAATGGTCTTTGCCCTGCAAGGAATAACTTTACAGTGCAGATTATTGAAAATTTCATTCACAAATTTGTGTTTGGAAGGAACTTTCTAAAATTCATAAATCTGAAAGAAATAACTTGATTTTTTTAATGAGAGAAAGCAGATTTGACTATTCATATGTAACATACATCCTTTCAAGAGCTTTCTATGATCTTTCCTGGTGCAATTATTTATAAAGAAGCATTCTTTAGAATGTTTTAGATTCTCTGCTGGTTAAATGATCAAAGACTGGCCAACATGTTTTAAAGGAACTATTTATAATGAACTGCAGGATTCCTCCCTGTGATATCAAAAAGACAGGATATACCTGAAAAATATACATACATTGTCCAGTTGAGAAATTCCTACAGAACTGAAAGTTATTGTGTGTTTTTTCAAAAGAAAATGGGGAAGAATAGTTGAATGTACATTTCAGGTGAAAGAGTTGATAATAACCTGCAGCAGCCATAACTGATCCAGTTACATTGCAAGATCAAAATGAAAACAAGCTAGGGATGGAGTTAATCTTGGATCTTCTCCATCAGTCCAAAGAAGGCTCCTAAATCTTTCTTTGTAATAAAGACAAATGTTTATCCTTCTCAGAGTTCTCTAGCCAATAAAGATGTATTTCCTTCCTCTTTCTTCCACACACCAAAAGGCTACATATTCCCAAATAAATCAACAGGACAAACCCATCATTCAATAGGATTTTTGTTATAAGCTTCACCATCTGGATCACTTGGGAGTATGTTTACTACAAAAATAATAAGAGGAAAGGATCGTGCAAAACTCCTGATGCGTTTGTTTTCTTCTTGTCAGTCTGGCTCATTTGTAAAATGTTCCATCATTTTGATTATGCTGCCACATAATGTACGTGAAGGAAAGATGAAGTCCCAGAAGCTGTTGCTCAGAGCAATAAATCATTCTAAGAAGCCCTTATGTGTAATTATAACTTCATATTGTTCAAATGCTATTTGTCTCTCAGTTATGTATTCAAATTGTTCCAGTCAGACATTGTTGAGATCCAGGTGTGAAGCTCCAAGTCCATCTGGACAATTATCTGCCATGTACCTGTTATCAATCACGTATTTCCTCTGCCCATTTCCTTCTTTCTGTTCCTCATAGCATAATTTTTTCCCTAAAAAAAGACCCTAAATTTGGGAGGAAAAAAATATGCTGAAACTGATCCAAGCTTCTGTGACATCTCCACTATTCCAATTTTATAAATGGAAAATAAACCTCTGCTTGCATTTGTTTTCTCTGGCAAACTCTCATTAAAGAAAGTCATTTTAAATAATAATGTGTTTTATGGGATGAAAAAAAGGATTTCAAATTTGCTTGCCAGCCTTCCCACCTAATGCTGCAGACTGCATATTAACTACATAGCCCAGTACTTTAGAAAGGCAAACAAAAGAAGGGCTCTGAAGATGCCATTCTCTGAAGATGCCAGCCACAGATGCTGGCGAAACATCAGAAAGAAACTTCTAGAACATGGCCACACAGCCCGAAAAACCCACAAAAACCTATGGATGCCGGCCATGAAAGCCTACGACTTCACAAAAGGGCTTCTCCATTTCCTTTATGGAAGCAACTCCATTTTTTTTTTTTTTTATCAGCAGAGAGATGCAAGAAGTTTCTTCTGGGATGTTTACATTGAATTTCTTTATCCTCACAAAAAAGAATGAATAATTTCTACAGTGTTCTCCCTCTTACAAAGTAAATGAATATTTCTGTGCAGTTCTCTACCTGGTAGTCACACATCTCAAAGTGTTTCAGGAAACTACTCTGGACAGAAATGTGCATGGTTTTTGTGTGTAAAAATTGTGGTTTTGCACACAAAATACACTGTTTTCAGATTGCCACATGTACTATTTGCTGCTTAAGAAAAATTTTGCACAGGAAAAGACATGGGTATTTTTTGTGCAAGATATTTTTGGCCAAGAATGCTTTTTTGGCATAGAAAAAAAGCAATGTTGCACAAAAACCCTGATGTGGCTCTCTGGAAGCAACTGTTACTTTGCCAAAACTGTAGAATTCTCACACATAAAAATCATCATGTATTTATGCAAAAAAATAATTTCCTGAAACATTTTTGGGATGTGTGGATAGAGTCGATGCTGTAAAAATTATTTCTAGAAATTTGTAGGCCTAGATAACAAGGTTGAAAAAAAATACATACACACACATACAAACCAGAAAGAAGTAGTGTGTGTGTGTGTGGGGGGGGGGGGTTAAAGAAAAAAAAACCCTCATTTTTTCTTTTCTCCCCATCCAGGTCCTTATAGGCCAGCCTAACCCATGTTTCCCTTTCAGAAGGTCACCTGGTTATCAGTTTTTAAAGTTATCCCCTGAATTTTACATTACCTCTACAGTACATCCTCCTTGCTTCCCATTCCACTCATGAAAGTAAAATGGCAGATTTTCAGCTGCATTTTGGAGAATAGTTTTTTGTGTCCATTTGTGTATTTTTGGTGGAAAGGGTTTTGGCTCAATTGGTGTACTTTCTCATACAACGAGGTCACCGTGGTGGCTCACCATGGAATGGAATACTCTTGGCTTTCTCTCTGCCTCAGTCCTGGTCAAGAAGGTCCATTGTATATGGAAGAAGGGAGCAAAATTTAAATATTTCATTATCATAGATCAGTCACAAGCCAGTATTTATTCAAATGTGGCTTGTGAATTGGACTATGAATTTGGAGATCAGGATTTGAATCCATGCTCAGCCATGGAAACTCACTGGGTGACCCTGTGAAATCATACATTCTCAGCCTCAGAAGATGTCAATGACAAATCCCCTCTGAAGAAACTTGCCAAAAACAAAACAAAACAAAAAAACAACCTATGAAAGGTTCACCATAGGGTTGCCATAAGTCAAATATGACTTGAAGGCACCCAACAATAACATTTAAAATGGGAGCTACAAGTGGTAAGAAGTAGCTCAAACACATTGTTAATTATTAAAGTGAACAACTCTTGCCTAACTGCCCACCTGGTCCTCACCTCCTCCCCCCCAAAAAAGAACCAATTGAAATTTGTCCTTCTTGACTCAAATTTCAGCAGCATTTATTTTTTAATCTGAATATCTAAAAACAAATCCCCCTCCCTTCTCATCTAAGGGGGAAAACAGAAAGATGACTCATTGGTCTGCAGTATGGAGTAAGGACTCCATGACACATGTGTTGTCCTAAAGTGGTCTCTCATATCACTATATGCAAATGACAATGATTTTTTGACTGGATTGTTTCTATTTGGGAAATCCAGGCTACATCCTGATGTATAAGATTTCATCAGCAAAAACAGGCACAAAAAATCCAAAGCAAGAATGGGCAAAGTGCAATCCATGGGTCTAAAATGGTCCAAAGTGCCCTCTAGGATATGTGGTGGGCATTCCCAGCATTTTTACCTGCTCCCCGGTAAAAAGAAACATGTTGTAAACTTTTTCAAAAATATTTCCTTTGTTCTATAATGGCCTCTAATTGGCAGTAGGCATTTTCACCACATGTTGGCAGGCCTTAGGCCAATTTAGGTGTTACGGAACTCTTTTTTTTTTTTTTTTTTTTTGAAACAGCAAATGAACAAAAAATGACTTCAGTTTGGGTGGTATCTGCTGAGATGCTGGTTGGCCATGCACAGAAAAAGCATCATTAGAAATCAGAAGAGATATGAGCCAAACACTTTATATATTCACAGGGTCACATAGCATTAAATACCTACTGTATTTTCCGGCGTATAAGACAACTGGGCATGTAAGGTGACTCCCAACTTTTACTGTTAAAATATAGAGTTTGGGATATACTCACCGTATAAGACTACCCCTCTTATATGCCAGAAAATACGGTATATATTGCACTCCAACCCCAGCTCAAAATGCCATTATGCCAGTCATATATATATATATATATATGTGTGTGTGTGTGTGTGTGTGTGTGTGTATATATATATATATATATATATATATATATATATCATTATGCCAGTCATGGGAGGGGCTTTTCCTGAGGGGAAAGAAGGAAGGGAGGGAAAGAAGGGAGAAAAGAAAGAAGGGAGGGAGGGAAGGGAGGGAAGGAAGCTGAGGCCTTCCCCTGAGGCTGAGAGAGTGTGACTTGCCCAAGGCCACCCAGTGGATTTTTACAGGGCCTTCCCTTGTCCCTCATCCCTCTGTGAGCCACAAGCAAGCTGGCCGACGGAGAGGCAGGACAGGCAGGGCAGAGAAGAGCAGACCTGTTGGGATTTGTAACCTGAGTTTAAATGTCCAGATATGGGAAAGTGACAAAGGGTACTACAGGTCACTTTACAGCTTGCTAGCTGGGAAAGTTGTTTGCAGCTGGGACTCAAAACATCTGAGCAGTGTCCAAGGTCAGGATGTGCCAGACAGCACATAGACCAAGTGTAAACCTATTGTGTCATCATGTTTGGGGAACAATATTTCAAGTGACACAGGAAGAAGTCACTAGGAAGAGGCTGGACTTAGAGGCTGCATGGCAAGTGTCTATAAAAAAACGAGACCACAGCATGTGGGTTGTCATGGGTTGTTGGTGTTCGGTGGTGAGTGCATATAGTTTTCTGTACATACTGCAACTAAAGAATAAAAGTGCCTCTTTGGAGTAAAACTTGGCTTCAGTCTGTTTCATCAGAAACAGGGAGGATGCATTCCTGAACAGCCAGACAGCTCCAAGGTCACTGTGTGTTTTTCTCTGTGAAGTGAAGAAAGCTTCCGAAAAACTTTGTCTTCATGCTCAATTGCTTGACAAGACCAGCCCAGGGCAGCGAGGGAAGGGAGGCCCTCCCAGAAACATCGCGCCTCGGCCCGCTTCCTGCTCCTCTTCCCCCAGGCCAAGCCACCGGCGCCATTGCAGCCTACTCCTCCCTGATCTTGCTGACAGTCTCATCCAGCATGGTGAGTGCGTTGAGGGGAAGGAGCAGGGAGACAAAATGGCGGCCGGGCTGAGGGGGGTCCTCTCGCCTGGCCCTTGTCTCTTCCTGGCATATAAGATGACCACCAACTTTTGAGAAGATTTTCTGGGGTTAAAAAGTCATTTTATATGTCGGAAAATACGGTACAAGATTGAACTTTATATTTAAGAAGCTTCTGACAGAGACAGCTGACCAAACATAAGAGTTGAGAGACAGTATAGTGTAGAGGTTTGAATGTTGCCCTAGGATTCTGGAGATCAGGGTTTGAATCCCTGTTTAGCCATGAGTAAGCCACACACTCTCAGCCTCAAAGGAAGGCAATGGCCAACCCTCTCTGAACAAATCTTGCAAAGAAAACTCTGTGGAATGATTGTCCTACATTGGAAATGACTTGAAGGCACAAAACAAGTATTAGAGTTAGTCTTTATAGAAGTCCAGATGTTTTCTTCATAGATAGATGTGCAGTACTAGTTCCTAGTGATGGTTTCCACAACTACGTAATGTGACTATCCATAACAAGTTTCTCCCACTCCAGATGTCACTAGGTTTTTGTATCTTCATAGGAGGAGTAAAGAGACGGTTTGATCGCCTATCTTTCTGTCTGTCTCTCTTTTATTTCTTTCCATTTTCTTTGTGTTGTTGTTTCCCTGTTGCATGAATGTATTTCCATTTGTTGAAACTGCTTATTATTCAAGGGGGAGAAAATTCATGACTACAGCATTCTTTATAACTCTGGTGAAGGAAGAGGTCTTAACAGGTGTGTAACATATAACCCTGAGAGCCAGCATGGTGTAGTGCAGGGGTAGGCAACCTTTCCCCTTTAAGGGCCGACGGACTTCAGCTCCCAGAATCCCAGGAGCTATTGGCCAACATGGGACTATTGGCCAACATGGCTGAGGCTTCTGGGAGCTGAAGTCCCTCGGCCCTTAAAGGGGAAAGGTTGCCTACCCCTGGTGTAGTGGTTTGGACTAGGACTCTGGAAACCAGGGTTCAAATCCTAGTAAAGCTACTGGGTGACCTTGGGCAAGTCAGTCACTCTCAGCTTCAGAGGATGGCAATAGCAAACCTCCTCCGGAGAAACCTGCCAAGAAAACCCCATGATAGGTTTGTCTTAGGATTGCCATGAGTCAAAAATGACTTGAAGCCATACAACAATAACAATAACAGCAACATATAACCAGTTATATTTTCCAGCATATCAGAGGGGCATTCCACTTGGTGGGCACCACGACAAAGAAGAGTTGTTGTTGCCAGGTTGTTGGCAGATGGCATTTTTCAGGTTATAGTATAATGAACAAGGTCACCTCTTACTACCTTAACAATCATCTAGGTCTCCTTAAGACACCTACACTTGGTAGCCCATGTAACCTGTTCCAAAATAGTTCAGAAACGGCATCATTTCTGATGGTACCCTGAGGAATGTCACAACAAGTATAGTTATTTAATGTTATTCTCTGGGGCTGTCACTGTAAGTAGGAACACAACTACAGATGTCCCTCCATTTCTTCTGGACTCACAGAAATAGTTAAATAAGAAAAGGATCAGGGTGAGGACAGGGCATGTACAGCAGATGTAAATTCTCAACTATTTCATTCCCGCATGTGAAAATGGGTAGATATGGTAATTAACTTCCCTGTGGAGGAGAAAATGAATACTCCTTTCCAATATCCTCTCTGCACCTTAATGCCCTGAAATGTTGTGGAGTAATTATGCTGCATTAAAAAAACAACACTCTTTTGCATCAAAATCTTCTAAATGGAACAACAATATTTTGGGACCATTCAAATATTAAGAACATTGAGCATGATTCTCACTGGACTATTCTTCATAACTGGACCATTTTTAAAAAAATAAATCTGGGAATGAATAGTAACCAATAGTCTTTCCACTCTAGCTTGGACAGCAACCAAAGGTTAGGGCTTGCCCATCTGTGATGTATGGTTGTCCACTGCCACTACCAGACCTGAGTAAAGTAAGTAAGTAAGTAAGTAAGTAAACTTTATTCTTGTATCCCGCCTTTTGCCTGTCAGGCAATCAATGCGGCTAACAAACAATTCATCAAGCTCACATAAAATACATTGTGACATAGTAAAACAATTACTCCCCTTTAAAATTACATATGATACCAATTATAATTTAAAATGACTGCCGTATTCATGAGTTGTTCTAAAACCACCCATAAAACTTAAAAATCTAAACATAAAATTAAAATTGGATAATTATAAAAGAGGGAGAGGGAGCGACATATGTTAGGTCTAATGTATTGATGGAAGACCTGCCTGAGTACGCCATCTCATCTGTCTGTACCTACAAACTCCTTCCCTGTATGATGTCTACTTGTCCATAGACCTGCAGAGGCCTTTCCATGAGCAAAATCACTTACTCACCAAATGAACTCTGTAGCAAATTATTCTCATAATGAGTAAAAGATATTAATCATATGAATTGCTGCCTAAACTTCTGGGTTGGTGATGAAAAAGGTAGATATCTGTGAGAGATGGACTTTTGATTGGAAAGAAGATTGAATATATAATCAGACACTACTAAAAACCCATTAAACAAATCTATGACAAGGCTTTTTGTTGGTTTTCCTATAGAGTACAATATATTATACAGTGGATGATGATCTTAACAGATCCCTATCAAAACAGCTTATTAATACAGTTCAACAGAATAAATGATCTTGATAGTAAGTGGAAATAATTAAGTTATAAGACTATTTTCAGAAAAGATGGTCATGCTCTTATTTTTTAAGGTAGCATCATTTTTAGAATGTACTGTTTTAAAATAATATCTGTATGAAGCCTGGATCTTTTTTTTTTAAAAAATGTTTAACTTAATTTATTTCATCTTTATTTTTGCCATGTATAAGAGAAGAGTGAGAAAATTACAGTTTGTCTGTCAATATGAACTACTCAGGTTGCAAGGTTCACTTGCTGAGCCTGAACTATAGTCATCCCTCCTAATTTGTGAATTTGGAATTCACAAATTTGGTTATTCATGAGGTCTCTTCTGACCCCTCCCATGCCTGGAACAGTTGATCCAGGCATGGGAGGAGTCAGGAGAACTCGCTCAGCCCCTTCTCCCTCTCCTCCGATGCCTGGATCAGGTGATCAAAGCATGGCAAGGGTACAGAGGGGACCCATGGGAGATCTTTCTCCACCCCTGTCATGCTTAGATCACCTGATCCAGGCATGGCAGGAGTCTGGAGGGGACCTGCGGGGCTCCTTCTCCACCCCTGCCATGCCTGGATCACCCAATCCAAGCATGGCAGGGGTCTGGAGGGGACCCGTGGGGGGTCTTTCTCCAACCTTGCCATGTCTGGGTCACCCAATCCAGACATGGCAGAGGTCTGGAGAGGACCCATGTGGGCCCTCTAATGGGGGAGTGGTTATCTGCGATTTTTCCATATTCGCAGGGGTCCTTTGTCCCTAACCCCTGTGAATGTGGAGGGATAACCGTACAACAAAGTTACATGCAGGGGTAGCTGTGTTGGCCATTTAGCAAATTCAAACAAAAATCCACCAAATAGTGATACCTTTATTGACCAACCGAAATACACAATATACTTGTTGCAAGCTTTAGAAGCTCCACTGGCTTCATCATCAGGCAAGATATTACAAACCAAACAGGAGAAAAGCAATTCAAGATGTTAAATCATGTCTGCATTTTGTTGTTTCTGCCCTTAGTTAAAATGGTATGGGGAGGGTATCTTTTGCAGCCTGGCCCCTCCTTCTTCTGACCATCTGGCAATTGGGAGATTTTCAATGTCCAGGAAATTTAAAGTCCATTTGCATCTCAACAAGGATTCATCTCTTGCAATCCAATATGTCTCCATTCCTGTGAGGCTGCAGGACTCTTTGTAGGCAATGTATTTCTCAAGAAGTCCATGTTTTAACATCAGGAACATTTTGGTAGGTGTAGAGGTAAAACATGTCAATCCAGTCCAAATTTAAGAAGAGAAAATTGTTTTACCCTGATTTTTGTCCTGTTGTTTTTCATTGTTCTTCTCCTGTTTCGTTTGTAATGTCTTGCCTGATGAAGCACACACAGGCTGAATGGGAGCCAGTGAAACTTTGAAAGCTTGCAACTAGTATATTGTGCATTTCAGTTGGCCAATAAAGGTATAACTACTTGGTGGATTTTTGTTTGAAATTGCTAAATAGCCAACAGCTACCCCTGCATGTTCTCTGGATTGTGAGATACCACACTGTAGCTGCAGCAGGGAAACCCTGAAGAGGAAGCCAGTGGACTGGGACATTCAACCAAGGTTAAACAATTTTTTTCTTCTTAAATGGTCCAAATGCATATGAGGAAGTAGACTGAAGTCTACAAAAGCTCATGCTGCCAACTTCTTTCTTTCTTTCAGGTGGTCTCAAAGGTGTTACAAGATCCCTTTAGATGCTGATTTTCCAGACTAACACAACTTTGCCTTTGAATTTTACAAGAAAGTTAATTAACAAAACTTATGCTTCTCCAAAGTTTGCAACGAAGGTTTCAGGGGAAATGTGTATAAATATATATAGTCAGCCCTCCGTTTTCATGGGGGATCCGTTCCGGACACACTCACCCACGAAAACAGAGATTCGCAAATATTCCAGCCACATTAATTTAAACGGAGGTTGCCCCTCCATGAATATGCAAAACCGTGGACTTCAAATCTGTGAGAATGGAGGGGTGACTGTATAATACTTGAAAAAGGGAATATTTTTGAAAAATGTTCACCAAAATAAGTATAAATTTTCATGTTAAATAAATTAAAAAACTGATAGGGGAACTGACATGGAAATGAACCTAGCAGTGGCAATATGAAAGCCTGAGTGAAATCAAGTTTGACAAGTTCATCCATCCAAAGCCTGCCCCATAGCAGATTTCTGTAAGCACCTAACAAACATAAAATATTAAAATACACAACAAACTGCAGCATAAAAATGTTATCAATTTCTTCTTCTTTTTGGTTGTTTGATATTGGACAAATTAGCAGAAAATCTTATTTATTCATTATTAATTCACATCATCTGACCATAAGGGTTAGCATTACCCTGTTTCAGCAGGCATTTTTTTCTATATTGGGGTAGGTAGAATGTAGCCCATGCACATGGTTCCCAAAACCACTTCAGTGGTCCTCCAAGACTCCAAAACCACTTTTTTTGTCCCTCAAATTATTTTCCCACCAAAAATAGCTAATCATTCTCCCCCAAGTGCCCCTGATCTTGTTTAGGCCCATATAGCCCAAACTCTGGTTAGAGAGGGACAGTGGCATTCCCCAACTGGGTGACACCCAGTGCAGGGGCAGGACTTCTGGGAGGTGGGTGGGTGGGACTTCCATTGCATGGGCCATGTGAGCACACACAGGCTGAATGGGAGCACATGCACATGTTGGTGAGACCCCTGCACGGCCTCAGGAAGCAGGCCCACAGCCTCAGGAAGACCTGGGGAAGGAGGCCTGCAGCCCCAGGAACGCCCGGTTAGGAGGCCCCAGGAAAGCCCGGAGAGCAGGCCCACTACCCCGGGAAGGCCTGGAGAGCAGACCCACCATCCCAGGGACTGACCAGGTGTCACCCCCCTCTTCTGGAGTGTCACACCCTTCTGGAGTGTCACCCAGTGCGGCCTGCACCCCCCAATGACGCTACTGGAGAAGGATAAAAATAGAGTGAAAGGGCTAATCTGACACTATGAAGGCTTATTTTTTGTCAAAAAAGAGAGCATTTCTAGGATAGTATGAGCGGATTCTGACCCTCCAGAATTTCCTAGGAGTGAATGCAACCTCTAAGAAAAAGACACATGCTTTCTTAGAAATGAGTATCTTAGAAGATAACAGATGGCTGTTGCAATGATGGGAGATGATATTCAGTAGCTGGACACTGTATCAGCAGAAGGCCAACCAACCTTTAAAACATGATAGATTTGTTGGAAATGCAACAATGCTCTGCACTGAAAGAGTTAAAGTCTCAGAGTGGGCAGCAGTGATAGGGTTTTAGATAGTTTGAATGACCTGCAGTAACTTCCCTTTCTGTCTACCTATCCTAACCCCTCTGTGATGTAAACTGATACTCTCAGGGAAATTTCCACTCCTTCCCATCCTCTCTCTTCTCTCAGACCACGCTAGAGATTTAGCTAGATTAGAATAGCTCCCTCAGTAACTTTCCTATCTAAGAATGGAGTTCATATAATACAGACATAGGGGCTAAACACACCGGCAAAATATGCTAGCTTCCTGGCAGCTTGGGGGCATGGCGTCCACACAGCACATACCCCGACACTGCCCCCAAGCCAGTGTCACACTGCCTGCCCAACCAGATGGCGGGCAGCGTTGCAGAGTTTCTGAGGTGTGGTGTTTACATGCACCACCCTGCAGAAATATGGAAAAGCTGCCACTGTGGTGAGAAGGGCACCTTTTTTACATCCCAAAAAGGAGCAGCATTTGCCACTTCTTTTGGAGCCAGAAAAACACTGGATCAGGGCCATGGCATGCGGTTGCTGAGGCCCCAATCTGGCACTCAAAGGGGCAGTGGGAAGCCACTCCCTCAGGGTGGTCTGTGTCACCCCTCAGTTTGTTCTCTAAGCTATTGGTGTCTTTGCTTCTTAGCCAGTTCTTGTGCGCTGCTGCACTGCACTGATTTCTAACAAAATTTGTAGTTCCACAATGCCTAGAGGGCTAAAGTTTCCAAACCACTAGCCTAGATGGATAAAAAGTTAAATTTATTTTCAGGCAGAATCCTGAGGGGAAACACATCAGAATAGCATGGACAAAGAAAATGAGAGCACAGGCCTTACAATCCCATAGCTAGGCCCATGGACTCCCTTCCCCTGGGAATGCCACTCCCCATTTGCTTGTATGTGTGAAGCTTGTGCTGTAGTTTGGCATGTATACTAGAATCAACAGAGGAGAATCTTGGCTAAAATATACGTACACACAAACATACACATATATGCATGTATGAATATACATATGCAAATACAGAGATTCACACACACACACACTGATTTCAAGGTTGTAAGGAATTAAACTTCAATTCTTTCCAGATTCTCTTCTCCCTCCCATTTCTTTATGACGAACTGCCTAGCACTGCAAGTTTAAGGACACCTTATTTTACCAAGACAAGTTATAGTCCAATAAGAAGTATCACCTTGCTCGCTCTGTGCATCTCAAACTATGAAAGTACAATAAGAGACATTTATACCAGAAACACTGACAGCCCCTTAAATTATATTGAATAGGAATCCTATAATAAAACAGAATGATTAACATTAAGGCAGGTTCAAGTGAGATGCAGTTAATTATCAGGAAGGCTGTACAATTTTCATATATTTATGTAATTAGGTTTCATGTCTCCTGCTTTTTTACTGAAGCACTTATGCTTTGGTATTATATTCAATATCCAATATGTCAAGAAATACCAAGACATAAAGTAATCAGGAAATGACTTATTAAATCTAAGTTCTATAAATGAAAACATACCAGCACTGGAGACACTGCTGCCCCATATTACTAGGAGATCTGATGAATGAGATAGTTTTAATATATAGGTCCATTTATCACAGTATGATACTGTGATCCAGTGTCAAGCAAACAGTATTTATGAGGTATTACCATCATGGGCAGAACAGATAGGGCCCACATAGCACCTTAGCTTACTGACATTTATGTGAGCAGAAGTTAGAAGTAGCAGAGCTCTAGAGCACTGTATCATTATATTACAAGCACTGGGTGGGACTTTCACTAAGCGAGTCCAGCCCATGTATAGTGGAGTAACTGACTCAGGCAGAAAATGCTATATATCAGAAGGAGCTCAATACATTTCCATTTCTTGGAAAAGAAAGATGTATGTACCACACTAACTACTGACTTCGTATGTTGTGAAGAATTCTCTTGACGGTTGTTTTGACTTAAATGCCAGATTGTTGAGGTGAGATGGCAGGGGGCATTTTGTCCTTTGCCTCACTCAGCCAAGTGTCTTGGGCCAAACTATTCATCTCATAGTAACCTGACCCATAGAATCAGATCTTACAGTAGGAGGAAGAAATCCTGAACTTAAAAGCTTTCATGTTTTCTCCAGTGAAAATGAGTCCATTGGAAATAATGCTTTTGCTGAAGTTGCCATTCATATTCTTTCAGATACAAACACACTTTACAGAAAATGAATGTCTTTACTGAACTTTGCACTCTCATTCTTTGGAATACACTCCATGGAAAATGAACAAATGTCTGGACATGTGCTCAGCTGCTGGAAATGTTCCTGCAGCAGATGAGATGTGAAGAGCCTGAAGCTCAGCAGTGGAAAAGATATACTACAGAATGAAAAATCCTTGGAATCTGCAATAGGATCATGGTGATCAGGACTAGATAGTAGACTAGTTCTACTTGAGATCATAGCTAATTTGATGGGCCAGTCAATATGATCATATAAGGCATCTTCATAGATTCTATAATATAGCAATTTCCAAAATATTTTTGAGCTAAATTCTTCCTATAGCTAAGCTATTATGGGGTTCCATCATGCCAGCAGGAAAGACATCTAGCAGCCAGGTTTATTATCTAACTACAGCAAACAAAAATGTTGACTAAATTGAGGCTATCATACTTTGGTTATATCATGAGAAGGCATGGCTCACTAGAAAAGACAAGAACGCTAAATAAGGCAGAAGGCAGCAGAAAACAAGGAAGACCATATTACAGGTGGATAGACTCAATTGAGGAAGTCACAGCTCTGAGTCTGCAAGGCCTGAACAGGGCCACCAGGGAGTCTTGGAGATATGTCATTCATAGGGCTGCCCTAAGTCAAAGTCAACCTGAAAGCAGCTAACATATAAACATAGTAATCAGTAAGATCCTGTAGGTTCAAATGCTTCTATTCCTATCTCATAGTGACCCAGCCCCTTGCCAGTTTGAATGCTAGGACTTGGAATACATCTGGAGTGGTCAACTCTATTGTGGCAGGGAGCCATTTTGCACTCCTACAACCATCTCTGGGTCACCCCATTGTGTTTGGATCCAATGGAAGTGATGTCATGTTCATGCAGTTTTCAGTGGTTTGGTGTATTTTCAGAGAAATAAACTGGCTGAAAATCACATTCTTCCCAACTTAAATGGGAGGGCATTCAGAGGGTTTGCAGGAATAGGGACCAGAAAAGTGGAGTGAAGGGCTGCATGCAGCCCATAAGCTGCAGCTCCTCCACCTACATGTGTATCCGTCATAATTAAATGAAACAGTCGGAAAATTAGCTACCAACCTGGTTTCAAACTGTAGTTTAGCACTAGCTATGAAATATAACTATAGATACTATAGTGAGCTTTGAAACTGAAAAAGAAGCAAATTGCCCAGAACTGTGACATGAAGAAGAAAGAGCGTGCAAAGGAAGAGAAATAAATTGAGAGGCCTGCAGGGTATTCCCCAGTGCCTAACTGAGCTTTATGCTGGTGCAATCCCACGTGTGTCAGTGACTTCTCAAACTACATACCATGTGCCCCAAGCGATTATGAAGCTAGTCAGTTGGATGGGTAAGCATTGCATTACAGTCCCCAAACCACTGGGTGCTATGCTAAGGTAAGCTCCAGTTCTCACACTTACAAATATGGTGCATTCAACACTCTACCACCCATGCAAAACTATTCATTATAATGATTGTTTACTTGCTTCAGGCAAAAAAGAAGCAGGAAAGAAAAAGGAGATCAGCAGCGTAGAAGCAATATATTACCACAGTAGCGCTGCCAACAACCACAGATTCTAGCTAGCATTCTTATCTAGCTCTCATTTCCAATTCAGCTAAAATTCAAAGATGTTGACTAATGACCTGAAACATAGTGGGTGACTGCATAAATCAAATCCTTCCCCCCCCCCCATTCCCACTTGAAAAGTTCCTAGATGCCTTCAGGTCTCAGATACCTTAACAGCTATGTTTTAGCAGTAAGTAATACTTGAATTGTGCCAAAATGAAGGTTAACATATATCAATGTGTAGCATGAACTGAAGCCTTAGGAAGCCCTTTTTTAATAATAAAAAACCCAACATTGTTGGTTATTGAAAATAAGAGCATTTTCCCGGGTCTTGGTTTATGAGAGTACAGAAAATGACAATGCACAGATTACAGTGGCTATCTATGCAGACATATTCAAAATGACTTCTGACTTTTTCCTAAGCCCACTTAAGGTAGAAAAATATCTTGTTTGCTTTGCTTTTGGTGTTTTCAGGGAGCTGAAAGGTACCATCTCTGAGTACACTGGTAATTTGGGAAATTTAACTAAGCTTGGGAATGGTGTGGATATAATACCTATGTGAGAGGAAAGTATGAGGAGGTCATATGGGGCTCCTGATCACCTACTCCTAAGGAGATGATCCAGCAGGTTCCCATTGGTTACAAATGGTAACTAATTTTTATCCATTGGTTACAAATGGTAAGCAGTGGATAAGGCATACATCAGGTAATTATGGGGGGTTGCAGACTGCCAGAAATAGTGTGAATTCAGTCCACTTTTAGGGTTAGGGTTAGAGTTAGGGAACCATGGGAACTGTATTTTATTGTGGCATCAGAGTTGTCTGACAGAGAAGGCTCAATGTCTCAGAAAGATAACAGTTCCCATGATTCCCTAGCACTAACCCTAACCCTAAAAGTGGATTGAATTCACACTATTTCTGGCAGTCTGCAACCCCCCAAAGTCTTTGACAAAGAAGCTCCTTTTTCAAAGTCTGTTTATATCGTCCCAGTCCTTTTTTTTCTTATGATCTGTCTAGCTGAAGTTTTTTTTGTAGCATTAGCATTGGGAGGATGGGTGAAGGGGGGTTAGAGAAACACAGATTTTTAGAATCACATAGCAGCAGTGTCTGCAGTGATCAATGTAATATAAGCTTGAGTTAGGTACAAATGGGATTTTGCTCTAGCCAATCCTACTGTAACTGTGTGTGCCTGCTTACAATGGACATGTTAAACAGCAGCTGTCTCCAGAATTCCTTACAGAGCATGTTAAACTCCAAAACTCAGAAAAAAGGGAAAAGCAGGTAAGTCTCACCAGCTACATGATAAAGAAGCATAGACCTATATGTCTGGACACCAAAATGGAGATCATAACAAGATGTGGAGGCTAATAAAAGAAATAAAATAATTGCTGGAAGCATTTTGGAAGTGATCTCTCAAGGATTCAGAACATTTTCCTTTTTTTATACAATGTTTATCTGACCTGGTTGTTTCATACCACATGTGCATATTGTTAGTTTTGAATTAAGTTTACTGAAGCATGTTGAACTGCTCTTTTTTTGTGATATAGGAACATCCCCATTCTCTCCATATTATTTATGCCTCTGGTACCAAATTTTCTATTAAAGAGGTAATGCCCAGGAACACATCTAATTTGTTAACTGAGATTTGCCTGTATTGAGGAAGAACGGGCAATAATGGAACAACACTACCTTCTAATGTTGACTTAGGTTTTGAGTATGGGAAAAGAATAAAAATAACTGGAAACAAAAGACACGTGAAAAGCCTTAAAATGTATTTTGGATGGATCAGTTATTTTTACAATCCCTTTAAAATGTATCATGGTGATTCCCCTCTCCACCAGTTTTCAAGGACTACAAGACTCTCCTGCAGGTAAATCAGAAAGTTCTGTGAAGCAATGACAGGTTTACTAATAACAGCCTCAAGCAGTGAACAATTACTTGACCTTAGCCTCCTGAAATGCATCAGCATGTCATATATATCTTAAAAGTGATGTTCTTGGAAATAGTAACTCCACAAACTGAAGGCCTTCCCTCGCTTCTATCTACACTTGGGTGTGGAAACTTTCAGGTTAGGTGTGTTTCACTTTCATTATGTCTCTCTATGATACATCTTTCATAATCCTTTATTGCTGGTCACAGTGGGGGGTATCTCGGAAGTGAAACAAACACAAAACATCTGGAATGCCAAAGAGTCACCTCTCCCAATTTAAAGGGTAATTTGAAAGATGACTGCTGAGTCTCAGATGACTTTCTGAAGTGACAAGCAATACAGAAATTGGGGGGGAGGGCACTTTAGGGAGGATTTGTTGTTTGTTGTTGTTTCGTGCCCTGAAGTCATTTCTGACTTATGCTTCATGGGTTTTTCTTGGCAAGATTTATTCAAGATTTGTTTGTCATTGCCTTCTCCAGAGGCTGAGAGCATGTGACTTGCCCAAGCTCAACCAGTGGGTTTCATGACTGACCAAGGAATCGAACCCTGGTCTCCAGATTCATAGTCCAACACTCAACCACTACATCACACTGGCTCTTAGGGAGGATTAACAACCCTTTATGTAAACACAGATTTATTTTCTGTGTATATGTATATAGTGCTTCATTATTGGAGTCATGTGCTGTCCATGGTGTTGGTTCAGCTGCTATAGAGAGCACATGACAAAATTGAGTACTGACCAGTTTGAAATCAACTATCACAGATCAGAAACACTTTGAACTTATTTTCTGGACTACAGTACTAAGTCACCTTTGCCAATAGCAATGCTGGCTGAGGGATTCTGGGAGCTATAATCAGGTTCTGCTAAAAGAGACCTGTACAACTTGGCAGTACATAGGGCCAAAATTAAAACAGCCTAAACTTTTTCGGGCCGCAGATAGATTTTCATTAAATAATAATTAATATTATTAACTAATAGTATTAATTAGAATTAATTAGCTGAAGAAAGCTTAATGGCAGAGAAGTCGTGAATGTCCTTCTCCTCCTCTACCTGGACCTCTCCTCAGGAGAAGGGCAAGTGACAGAGGAGCCTTGAGGGATAAGTGTTTGCCCCTCTTCCTCTTCTGTCACTTGGCCTTCTCAGAACAAAGTTGGGAAGCCTTGCAGGGCAACCATTTGCCCGTCTTCCTCCTCCTCCACCACCCATCCTTCTCCTTGGGAGAAAGCCAAGTAGTGGAGGAGTCTTGCAGGTTAAGTGTTTGCTCCTCCTCCTCCTCCTCCTCCACCACCACCACCACCACCACCACCACCACCTGGCCTTCTCCTTGGGAGAAACCCAGGCAGCAGAGAAGCCATGAGAGGCAAGCATTTGCCCATCCTCCTCCTCCTCCATCCAGCCTTCTCCTCAGGAGAAAGCTGACCAGTGGAGGAGCCTTGCAGGGTAAGCGTTTGCCTGCCCTCCTCCTCCTCCTCCTCCTCCTCCTCCTCCTCCTCCTCCTCCTCCTCCTCCTCCTCCGGCCAGCCTTCTCCTCAGGAGAAAGCCAGGTAGTGGAGGAGCCTTGCAGTTAACCCTTCTTCCTTCTCGTCCACATGGCCTTCTCCTCAGGACAAGGCTAGCAGTGGAAGAGCCTTGAAGTTGTTCCACAACCTTGTGAGAGCCTGAAATCCTTTGGTGGACTTGCATGCATGTCCTGGGCCATAAGTTGTGCAAACCTGTGCTAAAGTAACAAGTATCAGAGCCTTCCACTCAAACATGCATTTTGAAAGTCAGAGTCTCTCCAACTTTCATTCTGGTAGAGCCATCCCTCACAGGCTTGTAAACACCTTTTCAGCTAAGTAAGCAGCCACCGTATTTGCATAAATACACTTGATCCTAATATACACATTTACCTTTTTCCATTAAGAGTTAAGCTGTAGAAATGATTTAGATGTCTATTTTTGAGATGGAATCTCAGTGGGATTCCTGAAGCCTGAAGTAATCAGACCTACAGAGTGGCATATTTTTAGTCCCCAAAACTATGAGTGCTAACTGAGACAATAAAATGAGGCCAGGGATCACAATAGGTTGTGTTCATAGCAAGAACCAAAAGCTGGCCATTGCTCTAGTTAAAACAGAAATACACAGAGATAAGATAGATACTGTTTTCCTTGTCTGGCATTCCTTCTTGTTCTCCCTATGGAAAAGCAAACTACCTTTAGATTTATGAGTCCTTTTTGAAATATTTCTCTTTTGTGATCAAACAATAATGGAAGGATGGGGTTGAATGCACTAGCTCCCATTACCACCCATGTATTCAGGTGAAAACACTTAAGACTTTTCCACCCATTCAGAAATCCTGCAAACTTGTGGTGTTTTCTGACACCATGAAAGATTTCAAGCAGTTCTGCAGAAAATGTGCACAATCTTCCTTCAGCCACTTGGCCTCAGTGTATTAGGTCTAGAAGTGAAGAAAGTGGGACTGAGGTGCTGAAGGTGGATCATCTGAAGAAAATAACAACAGAGTAGCTATCTGGAACACTCCAAAACTTCATTGTTTAGAATCCATGCTAGATAAACAAGATGGGCCAATTGCAGTTAGGATTCTGCATAAATTTTAAAACCAAGCTAATTTTATAGAATGCTTTGTAGAGGTGTGCAATTCAGCCTTTTCCCAACCCACACCACTTATGTATATCAATTTTATTAATTATTTAGATATTAAATAAATAAATAAATAAATTGTGCCTGTTTTAAGGTCACATGGAAATCTGCATTTAAATCTGTATTTAATTATTCATATCTAACAATAAGGTCTCTCAAAAACTACCTTTTAGCATTCTTTTTTGTTGAGAGTAAAAAAATGCATTGAAACCTTGGTAAAATGTAAAAGCAGAGGATAGTTACATTACAGTGGACATTAATCTAGCAGAGGTGGATTTGATCCATTCTTTTTGGAAATCACAACAATCAGTTTCCTCAAGCAACCCTAATGGTTAAGTCACCAAAAGTGTCATACTACACAATTCTAGCACTACAATTCCATTTTAACTGCCATGGCAACTTTTTATGGAATCCTGAGATTCTACACTATAGAAATAACACAGTTTGACGCCACTTTAACAGCCATGGGATTTATAGTTTTGTGAGGCACCAAGGCTCTAGCAGAGGCGGATTTGATCCATTCATTTTGGAAAGGCTAAAGGCTAAAGACCTTGTAAAACTATAAATCCCAGAATTTCATAGGATGGAGCTACAGCACTAAATGTGATGTCAAATTGCATTATATATGTAGTGTTGACATACTCCTGGGGGCTAATTCTGCAGTGCAGAAAGGCTCCAGAACCAGTAAAGTAGAGGAAACATATTATTGCCAGAAAGAGTGAGTGGAAAGAAAAGTTCCTCTTTTATATTTTCTGATTAAGGAAAGTTTAGTAAACAAGCCTTGCCTGATTGTTCCCTATTAGTGATGGGCTAATATATGGAGAAAGCACTATAGTCACCCCTCTGTTTCATTGGACTTGAAATCTGTGGTCTTGATTACTCACAGAAGGGCGATCCCCATTGGTTAAAATGGTGTGCGTGCGAGCACTCGCAGTGCACACACAGAGCTACATATGGAAGTGCATGTTCATTCAAGCCAATGTGGCTTGAATTTGCATCCAGAACAGATCCCCCGCAAAAAAGAAGGGGCGACTGTATTCATAAGAAAGACAATTTGTGGTTATTTCTGTTATGCTTCCTTAGAGAAATATGCATGGGAATCATGACTCAAAGTACCAATTGTTTCAAGAATTGTGTGTAAAGTTGCAGAAGAGAGGGAGAAAATCAGAGCAAATCAACTGAAGTTAACACCCAATAAATGCTGTTGACTGATGGCCTAGCGTAGAGGTGATCAACTTGTAGCCCTCCAGATGTTTTTGTATTGCAGCTCCCATTATCTATTACCAATAGCTAAGCTTGGAAGAGATGATGGGAACTGTAGTCCATATGAAGCCATACTTCCCCTTCCCCTGGCTTAATCAATTGAAAGAAGTAGTATTCACTTTGTTATGGATGGTGATGAAATCTTTTAAATATCAGATTTAAATATCAGGAGCTTCTGAGTGGGGCTAAGCCTAGCACTAATGTGATATATGGTCAGATGGCATGCTTTGATCAACTTGAGCTAGGATGTCAGCTACATCTATTTCTGAAAATAAGAGCTGATGTGGCCAACACTGTCTATGTTCTGTCAACCACGATAAAATTACTGAAATATGTTGTACAAGGGACTGCCGTTGGAGACCTAAATCCAATTCTTAGTCACAACTAGAATAGTCCATTGAATAACTGAATTAATGAGTCAACACTTATGCAAGTTCCACTAATTTAATGAATTTGCTCTAGCCAGACTAATAATTGGATTAAAGTGGAAGACTTTTAGCTAGAATTAGCTAGAACAATGTTTCATCTCAATGGAAGCAGAGATGAATTTTTAGACTTTTCTTCCCATTGCAAGAAAATATTTGAAACTATGAATTTTTCAAAGGCTATTTGCAATGCAGGGACTTCCACAAAAATTGCACTTGTCTGTTTTACACAGAAAATGGCATTTTCTGTGCAGAATTTATTTTTGGCACAAAAAATGCTGTTTTCAAAGCAAATACGGTAATAATAATAATAATAACCGATATATGGATTTTGCAAAGAATACATCCCCCAAATACAGCCTTTTTTGCACAGAAATAACATTCTATCTGCAGGAAATAATACTTCTTTGTACAAAATGCTTTCTTTCTGAGCAAATCACCTGAACTACAATCTTATCAGTCCAAGATTCTTCTCATCAGGGTTTCTTAACCATTAAAAACATATTTTTCAACCATTATCTGGATATTTTGAATATTTCCAGGGTTTTTTTAATTTTATTTTCCATCACTACCTACAACACATTATGCCAGTGGGAAGCTTCTCTGCCCCTCAGCATGTTTTCAGACTTAAATTCAACAGTGTAGTATTACACTGAAACCCCGGGACTGTGCAAATGGATACATTTTATGCAGTAGGGAAATAAAATGTACAGTAGGAAATAGTTTTTTGTTCAGTTGGCAATATGTGCTCTAGGTTATTTCTTAACACAAACCGATGATACAGAAAACAAAACAACTGAAAAATGAAATGATTATTGCTTTCAGTTTATAGTTTTCATAATCATATTAATAGTATACAGTTACCCCTCCTAACTCGTGGGGGATCTGTTTTGGACACACACACCCCGTGAGTTAGGAGGCTTGAATATATTTAAGTCTCATTGAGATGAATAGGGCATGAGCTGCAGGGGCACACCCCATTCACTTCAATGGCCATCGCCCCTCCACGGATCATTAAGTCCGCGGACTTGGAGGGGTGACTGTATTACTGGGAACAACTAGCAAACTGCTTTATCTTTTACTAAGAAATAAACATGCATTTCTAGGTTTCAATTTGAAGTGTATTATTGGAACTTTATGTTTTACTGTTTCTTTTCCAAATACATGCAAGAGATATGTTAGTTTGCTTTGGATCCAATTCTGTTGCCGCAGGCAATGCCAGCTGCATCCAGCACTCCTTCTGCACCACAGAGGGTTCACTGGTACATAGAAAGTATCACTTTTCATCAAGATATTTTTTTTAAAAAAATGACTTTCACCATTATATAAATACTGTGTCAATTATTTTTCAGTCCACAGTGCCATCACACCTCAGGGACAGTGCCAATTTATCTTCAATCAAAGTCTAGGTGAATTTGTTTCTTATCATCCCTAGTACACCATACAGAACTCACAGTTCTCTATTAGAATCAAAGGTGTCATACATAGAGTTTCTGCTTCCAACTATTCTAAAAGAAGATAATCTTTCTTCTCTCTTCTCTTATTTGGGGAGTTGTGCTAGCACTGGGGCCTCAAAATAGGATTGCTCTTCTGGCACCCTGTATTATTTTATGTGGCCGAACACAATGCAGCTGTCCTACAACCTTTCACCCTGGAAACAGAGAAATCAGGGTATTCCTAGTTGTAGCAAGTGAAGGGGTGACTATCAGAATGAAGCCACCACATGTGCTAAATAAATAAATAAATTTGCTACTGACATCAGTTCTATGGAACCCCCAACAGATGCTACCTTTTTAAAAACAAAAAAACAAAAACTATTTGCCTTTGTTGCCAAAAAGAACATTGATGGATCACTCCAGAGAACCAAGTGCTACTGCCAAGCTATTCCCGACAGCACCTTGCTTCTTAAGTCAGAACTACAGCATTTTCACAATGTACATGCCCACAAAAAATAAAACATGGCACCAAGTGATCAGGAAGAACTGTCTCCATGGTCCTAGCCCTTGGCTTTGTGCAGTAAGAGGGGAAAGGCTTAACATATACATACTATACCAAACAGAACTGAAGGGTAGAAATAACAACTCCAGGCTTGTGCAATGACCTTTGGTCAAAAGCAATAAAATTTGATTTGATTTGAACAACTCCAGGGTTGGATAAAGTGTGGCTGGTGGGTCACATGCAACTTCCTCATGGGCACTGTTTGGCCCCAAGGGATCCTGCTAGAAGGCATGAGGATATTTTGTCACATTTTGGTCCTCCTGGATCATTTAACAATTCCATGTTGTTAAAAGACCATGACAAACATGGGCCTATCCCAACTGGTCAACGGGCCCACACATTGTGCAGGTCATACACTCGATGCAGTCTTTAGTACGGAACAGGAATATCCGTGGGCGAAGGTGGTAAGTACCTCCGCATTGTCATGGACGGATCATTTCCTGGTCAAGACGGAGCTTAGAGCCAATATCTGCCCCACCGGGGGTGGTGGACCTATTAGAATGGTCCGCCCTCAAAGGCTAATGGAGCCCACTGGATTCCGGAAAGCCTTGGAGGGTTCATTGGTTGGGAATGCCGGTGATCCTGTCGATACTCTGGTTAACACCTGGAACATCGATCTTACCAGGGCTATCGACACGATCGCTCCCAAGCGTCCTTGCCAACCCGCTTCGAACCGCAGACCTTGGTTCACTCCAGAGCTCAGGAGGATGAAGTGGGTTGGACAACAACTAGAGCGTGCGTGGCAGAAGACTCGACTCTTATCTGACAGAACTCGCCATAGGAAATTTCTTAGTTCCTATCGGGAGGCAATACGTGCAGTGCAGAGGGCCTTCTCTTCTGCATGTATTGCGTCTGCAGAGTCTCGTCCGGCAGAGCTGTTTAGGGTGGTAAGGGAGATGACGCAGGTTCCCCCTGCACCAAATCCCTTGCTTAACCCAACGACGGCCTGCTGTGACGCACTTAACAACTACTTTGCAGATAAAATCTCTCAGATAAGAGCTGACTTAGACGCCACTATTGTAACAGAGTCATTAGTTGAGGTGCCCAGCGACTCCGCCGATGTAGTTTTACTGGATCAGCTACAATCTGTGAGTACCGAGGACGTGGACAAGCTGCTTGGTAAGGTGAGGAAGACGACTTGCCCGCTCGACCCTTGCCCATCATGGTCCGGGGGGGATGCATTGCTGAGATTCCTCACGGATATCATCAATGCATCCTTCAGGGAGGGACATGTTCCATCTTGTTTAAAGGAGGCGGCAGTTAGGCCGCTTCTGAAAAAACCTTCCCTGTACCCCCTGGATATGAAAAATTATAGGCCTGTGTCATTGCTGCCATTTTTGAGCATGGTAATCGAGAGGGCAGTTGCTCTTCAGCTCCAGGCAGTCTTGGATGAAACTGATTATCTAGACCCATTTCAAACCGGCTTTAGGACTGGCTTTGGGGTTGAGACTGCCATGGATGCCTTGACCGACGATCTGCGTCTGAGCATCGACAGGGGTAGTGTGACCCTGTTGGTGCTCCTAGACCTCTCAGCGGCTTTCGATACAATAGATCACAGCATCCTCTTGGGCCGCCTGAGAGGGTTAGGTATCGGGGGCACTGCTTTGCAGTGGTCCCGGTCCTTCCTCTCGGGTCGGTCCCAGAGGGTGCTGCTTGGGGACTGTAGCTCCAATAAGAGGGACCTCACTTGTGGGGTCCCTCAGGGAGCTATTTTGTCCCCGACATTATTTAACATCTACATGAAGCCGCTGGGTGAGATAATACAGAGTTATGGTGCTGGGTGTTATCAGTACGCTGATGACACTCAAATCTGTTTCTCCCTGTCTCGTTCGTCGGTCTCAAATTCCAATGGCATCTCTTCTCTCAATGACTATCTTCAGGCGGTAATGGGCTGGATGAGGAAAAACAGATTGAAGTTGAATCCAGACAAGACGGAGGTGCTCACGGTAGCGGCCCCGAAACCAGGAATTGGGTTGCAACCTCCAGTCCTGGATGGGATCACACTCTCCTCCAATGACTGTGTTCGCAGCTTGGGGGTGCTCCTTGACTCGTCGCTCCTGATGACGAATCAGGTTAATGCGACGGTCAGGAGCGCCTGTTATCAGCTTCGGCTGATACGCCAGCTGCGCCCTTTTCTGGAAGTAAAGGATCTCGAAACTGTCATGCACGCACTGGTAACCTCACGCCTAGACTTCTGTAACGCGATCTACATGGGGCTACCCTTGTGTCTGGTTCGGAAACTGCAACTGGTCCAAAATATGGTAGCCAGGCTTCTATCGGGAACATCTAGCAGGGATCACATTACGCCGGTTTTGAGGTCCCTCCACTGGCTGCCTATTGGTTTCCGGGCTCAGTATAAGGTGTTGGTTATCACCTTTAAAGCCCTAAATGGCTTGGGTCCAAGCTATATCAGGGACCACCTTCTCCCATACAATCCTCCCCGCGCTCTCCGATCCTCAGGGAGGAACCTGCTGCATCTTCAAAAAACTAGGCTGGCGGGGACCTCCCAGAGGGCTTTCTCTGTTGTCGCTCCCAGACTCTGGAACGGCCTGCCGGACGAGATCCATCAAATAACATCTTTGGATAGCTTTAAAAGGGCTGTCAAGATGGATCTCTTCCGGCAGGCCTTTCCGGATTAAATAACCCGGCCTTGAGACCTTGAGACTTGCGACCGACTGCTCTCAAAAACACTTGTTAAATTCCCTTTAGCAGGGCAACTGGTTGGTATGAATGTTATAAATATATTAGTTGTATTTTGTTTTTTAATTGGATTGATTTAATAGTTTTTTTAAAGGGGGGAGGGGGGAATGGTGTGTTTTAGATTGCATTTATTGTATATTCTATTTTATTATGTTCACCGCCCGGATTGGTTCGCCAGAGGGTGGTATATAAATAAAATTTATTATTATTTATTATTTATTATTAAAAGAAAAATGGACTTCCCTGGATCTAAAATGGCTTTGGGGCTCTCAAGACATGGTGACAATGGTCCCAGGAATTATTTTATAATATTTTTTAAGCTGGTGGCTGTAGTGGGAGGTGCAGCCCTCCATGGTCTCCTGGAAGCTAATGTGGCCCTTTAGTCCTCCACAGCTACTCACCCCATTCTACTTTTTAAAAAGCCATAGTATACATAAGGTTGCAATATCCCACTTCAGTTTGAAATTTAGAAATAAAATTGCAATATTTGGTTTTCTTCTAGTCTTCAAATGCACTATAAAAACAAAAATTAAATGACTAAATATAGTGAAGTTTACTGAGACATTCTTTTACTGAATTCAGTGGCAGTTAAGGTGCTCAGTTTTGGTCAGAATTTGATATGAACACACTCAAATGAGATATATTTTTCTTTCAGAAAATCTTCAACTGGCTTATCCTTTAAAAACCACATTAATTTGGCCATCTGTGCTAACTCTGCAACCTTAATGGTCCATTCTTTATTTATTGGTGCAGAGCAAGCGAGAGCAAACAATATTTTTGCTATTGTTGTCATATATCAAAAAAGTAATCCATATCTGCTCTTCTTTGTCCATAATACCTACTAAAAATATTTCTTGTAAAATTACAAAATCTATTTTTAAAATACTTTGGATTAAGAAACTTAATTGTGGTGGGGTGGGGAAGTTTATAGCATACAAGATAGTTGAAAGTGATTTTCTTGGGACATGATGCACATCAAAGTTCTATACCAGACCAAATCATGGAAAAGGTCCTTTTTAGTTTTGCTGGAAAGAATTCAGGTTTTCAAAATTGGATCTGGACAGGAAAATGTCTAACCCTGGGAACATGAGAGCACCTGTCTTCCTAGTCCCCACCTGTGAAGCATGTCAGTAGTGGTAGTGCTGTTGTACACTCTTGCTACTACCTGAAATGACTGGAAGAGCCCTAATACAAATTCAAAAACTCACTATAAACAGCCTCAAAAAAGAGTGGACTGAGTTCCCACATAGGAGCAACAAGAAGAAAATCTGTAAGGTTGGGGGGGGGTGCTTACAAGTAATTTTATTACTACAACACACAATTCTTTAGAGCAACCTGCAACATACCTGTATAGGAGGAGGATTTTTATGTAAGACTATTACTGCAATTCCTGGTCTTGATTTCCTTTTCCTGTTTCTGTTTATAGGAATGAGTTTTCTTTTTGTTTGCTTGTCACTATGGAGGTTTAGAGAAGATAAAATACTTTTTTTTTTTTTACTAATGCTGATAGTTTCTATGTTTCCCTTGGTTTTGCGTTTTGTTTTTGTTTGTTTGTTGTTTTTTCCAGATCATCATCAACTGGCAACACCAAAGAGGTTCTTTATACTTCAAGACCATGTAGCTACATTTGTAACAATAAATAAATAAAGTAAATTCTATCTGTAATTGTCTGAATCTACCATATTTCCAAACAATATAACTGTATAACTCAATTATATACATTTTATGCTTCTAAGCTAACCAATTGAATTTCAGTCTTTAAAGAATTATAATAGTGTATGTCTTTCGATGTTTCCAAAATATCTGTTGAGATACTGCATCACAAGTTTGATACATAATTTTATGATGATGGAGCTATGTTACTTACATGATATGTAACAATGTAAGAGAACTGCAATGATGTGCGATGGGTCACCCCACAAGAAGCTCCATCATACAATTGTGGGCTCCCACTGCCATACGAACAGAATATAGAGAAACTGAATGGTTCCCAATTGGCAAATGTGTCAGGCAAGGCTGCATCCTTTCACCCTATCTGTTCAACTTGTATGCAGAACATATTATAAAAAAGCAGGCTTGGACACAGAAAAAGGACTGAAGATAGGAGGAAGGAATATCAACAACCTAAGATATGCAGATGGCACCATACTAGTAGCAGAAAACATCACAGACGTGGAACAATCACTAAAGAAAGTCAAAGAAGAAAGTGAAAACTTAGGCCTAGCATTAAAACAAAAATAGTGACCACAGAGGATTTACATAAATTCAACCTAGATAATGTGGAAAGATTTCCCATACCTTGGATCAAACATTGATCAGAATGGAGACTGCAGTCAAGAAATCAGAAGACAATTAGGAATGGGAAGGGCAGCTATGAAAGAACTAGAAAAAAATCCTAAAGTGTAAAGATATACAGCTGAACACTACAGTTAGAATAATTCAAGTCATTGTATTCCCTATTATCATGTATGGCTGTGTGAGCGGAGCAGTGAAAAAAGGAGATAGGAAGAAAATTAATTCATTTGAGATGTGGTGCTGTAGAAAAGTGCTGAAGATACCATGGACAGCTAAAAAGACAAAAAAAAAATAATGGATCCTATAATAGTTTAAGCCAAAACTCCCCAGAAGCCAAGATGACTAAATTGAGGTTATCATACTTTGGCCACATCATGAGACAGCATGACTCATTAGAAAAGACAGTAATTCTGGGGAAAGTGGAGGGAAGTAGATAGGGAGGAAGACTGCATTCCAGATGGATAGACTGAATCAGGGAGACTTGAGCAGGGAGGTAGAGGATAGGGAGGCTTGGAGACGTCTCATTCACAGAGTCACCATGAGTTGAGATTGACTCAAAAGCAGCTAACAACAACAACATGCAAGATGCCCTGTTGCACAACAGGGGCTTCCATCACACAGCTGGCCATCACAAAAAGGTAGTGTCATTTTTCTGCCTGCTCAGCAATCATTCATGACTTTCCGCTGCTTTCCATTCTGCATTACCAGTGTCTACAACTCAGTGGGGGGCATTCCTCCCCCCTTGCACTGTCATTGCACAAGGATGGCCTTTCCCACAAAGTGCAGTGCTGTTGTGAATTCTAGTCATTGTACAGTGTCTGTGCTGCTTGCTCCACTTGCACAATGGTCATAATGTGCAGCTAGGAAAACACTTTCCTTCTGGGAATACAAACATTCTGAAACACTGAAATTCTAAACTGCACAATAATATAAATTGGTTTATGACATTAAAGAGCCCCAACAGGATTCCAGCCATCATTTTTCCCCAAAGCCCTCTCACAAAAAAAAAAGTTTCTTTTTCTCCATGGCTTCAGTGTTTTTCAGTTGCATCACAAATACAGTCAGCCCTCCGTTTTCATGGGGGATCTGTTACCGGCACACACACATCCATGAAAATAGAGATTCATAAATATTCAAGCTCCATAGGCTTGAATGGGGTGTGCCTCTATGAGCATGCGCAGGAGCACACCCCATTCATTTTAACAGAAGTCATCTCTCCATGAATATGCAAAACCTTCAAGTCAGTGAGAACAGAGGGGCGACTGTACACCACAAAGAAGCAATATGAATACTTTGAAATGTATCTGTGATGCCTTGGGACCACTGAGGAATATAAAAACAGGTTTCTTCCAAAGTGCACCCAGAGATTATTTTCCTTTCCCCATCTTCCACTTTTCTTATGATTTCTATTTTGGTGGCCAGACTTATAGATCCATGCTTTTCAACATGTTAATCGGAGAAGCAGACTTATCTGCTCTCCCCTTTTCTCTCTGTTTTGTTGTTCACACATGCTCAGTAAGGGATTCTGGTGGCAAATAATGCTCTTGTCTCCAACCAGGAAGCAATAAATTAAAGAAAGTTTAATTTCATTCATATTTTAAAAGTACTAATTGAAAAGTATGGAAAGTAGAAGAAATAAATAAACAAACCTCAACTCTGCCTATTGGCCACCTAACAAAATAAAACCTAGAACACCTATTTGCAAAGCTCTTTTAACTGAATGGTTTTCCTCCGCAGATTTGCAAGTCATGTACAGGAGGAAACAAGAGAGGGGGGAAATGCTCCCTTTGAGCAACAGAAGCACCCTGAAAACAGTTATGAATAAGCATCAAGCAACTTGTGTTTGTTTTTGACATAAACTGCTCAACAGTTTACAATGTTCATTTTAAGAACGCTTTTGTTGTTGTTGTTGCCTCCAATAACATTTTTGTTGGTGCCTGCAGGGGGGCAATTTTTCCTCAAGTGCTACAAAGTGTGTGTAGGTGTAAGAGTGAAGGGAAGGCTACAGACAGAGGGGGTAGGAAACAGACAGGGACTACTTCCCTTACACCCCCAATAAATTAAATATTTAAAAGGAGAAGGGAGAAATCACAGTGGGGAAGTCACAGAGACATGAGGATTAGCAGTACATTATAGTGGCCCTTGATATCCGCTGAGGTTTGGTTCCAGGGTCCCCTGTGGATACCAAAATCCAAGGCTGCTCAACTATCATTAAATACAATAGCATAATAAAATAATGTCCCTTATATAAAATGGCAAAATCAAGGTTTGCTTTTTGGAATTTATATTTTATTTGAATATTTTCAAGCTGTGGATGGTTGAATCCAGAGATAAAAAATCTGTGGATATTGAGAGCCAGCTGTACTATTTGCAAACCTTACAGAACATCACCAAGAAAGCTCTGAGACAGATACAGCTTAAGGCAATTTGATGCCTTAAAAGAGAAAGCCAGATAATGCCCTCACAGTAGTATGTAATAACACACTGAATAAATAATTTGCTCTCTCTTCACAGTTCCAGAAGATACTTTCTCCAGCCTAAATGAAAGGTACAGTACTTCTCAAAGACTCAATGCTTCAACCACCCACCACTGCCAACAGCAGCACTGGTTTGAATGCACAAGCAGAGAGATTAGATTCAGAGTTTCTGCTAGCAATTATTTCCTTGCGCATGCATTTTTTCATGAAAGACAGAATTTTGGCTTTCCATCTGTGGCTATCTGTAGGCCACATGCTGAAAAGAAGTGATAAGATGTTCACAGTATCTTCATTTCAATCCCAGGATGCATTTGGTATTACATAGTCATGTACTCTGGGATGTGACCTTGGACCTGTCACTATTTTTTAGGTTAGTCTTCCACAAACTGGTGCCAGACTGCAACTCCCATAATCCTCAAACACTAGCCATTGTGGCTGGAATTGTAGCCAAAATCTTGTCACAAACAATTACAGGTTGCCATAAGTCAGAGTCAACTTAAAGGCTCGTAGCAATAACAATACATGGTACTTTGGTGCATTCCCCAGTTCAGATGCCCTGACTGCATTGATTCTTTCTATTCAAGGATTCTTAGGAAGTATATGTTTAAGATACCACACTCTAATTCCCTAATGGAAAATTCTAAGTCCCAGAGTTCTGTAGATGGATCCATGATAATTCAAGTTTTATCAGACTGCTGTAACTGCATAGTGTAGTTACATTCTTTCACTTTTCTTATCATCATAAGTAAATCTCCATGCAAGTACAACAGGACTCTGCTTTTTCCTGAAAGCTGTTTGGGGGAGGAAGAAGACTAAGTTCTCTCTCATTTATGATGCAAAAGAGGGCTGAGGGAAGGTGCAACTGTGGATGTTAGAGTTGCTAGATTTCAAGGAACTCAGTTCAGATTTCCTGAACCTCCAATTTTCATGGGTTATCTCCAGATGAGAGATGAGGGTGCAAAATCTCTAGTTTTGGTGGGCACACCTGTGAGAAGAAAGGGCTATGTGCAAATCTCCAGCTCAGCTACCATAGAAGCAGCTTGCTACAGTTTCAAATAACAGTGAGAGCTGTTCGTCAGTGGAACACACCCCCTCGGAGTGTGGTGGAGTCTCCTTCTTTTGGAGGTCTTTAAACAGATGACTGCACTTGGGGAGTGCAGTCATTTGTCATTTGTCAGGGATGCTTTGATTGTGAGTTCCTGCATGGCAGGGGGTTGGACTAGATGGCCCTTGTGGTTTCTTCCAACTCTATGATTCTATGAAATGACTGATTTGTTGATGCAGATTGCAAAAACTCTTCAGGGGCTCTATGTATTTACTTGATTAGTTTTCTCCTTCTCTCTGAGTCATTGTAGTGCCAAGGCTCACCCGCCACTCTGCTCTGCATACGTCTGGTTAGAAGAAATAGGCTAGATTAAATATTCCTTATCCTTCCTCCATAATTAGGTGAGAAGGAATAATTTTCTCATTTCACCTTCTGTCTTAATTTTTAAAAAAAGTGTGTGTGTTTTTGAACAACCAGCTGTGAGTAATTGTAGTTGGTACTTAATACATAGTGCTTAATGACATCATCATGAGCTGCCCCTAAGGTTTTGACTCAGAAATTTCAGGGCCTGGGAGAATCCTGAACAGTCCTAGGACCTTATCAAACTCTGGCCACGAAGCGAAAAGTAACCGAACAGTAACCAAAGTAAGAATAAATTCAGTTCTATACCGAAACGAACTGAATTTCGCCCTCGCGGCCATTGCGCAATGTATACGAAGGGGATTCAGCGATCACTCCACAGAAGTTTCCCAGATGCCGCCGCCGTGCAGGAAGAAGGAAAACACACACACACACACACACACACACACACACACATTTTCTTCTCTCTCTCTCTCTCTCTGCTTCCCCTCTGTCTGTGTGTGTGTATTGGTGTGTATTTGTGTGTGGTGATGCCTTGTGGGTGCGTCTCTAACTGAGTCTGGGTAGCTATGCAAACCTAGGGGCTCGCCCAAGGGGTGGAGGGCTCTGTGTGGGTCTGTGTGTGTGCCTGTGTGGGGTGCCTCGTGCCGAGCCTGGGCAAGTGTGCAAAAGCGATGGGCTGCCCTCAAAGTGTGTGTAGGTGTAGGGGTGTGTGTGTGTCTCTGTAGGACTCCCTCACTCTCCCCTCCTCTTCCTCCCTTCCTCCCTCCCAGGTTTCCCCAGCGCTCTTCTCTGCCTTTGGATGTCCTCTCCTTCTCCTCCTCTTACTTTTCCTGTTTGCCTTTTGCCAATCCCTTCCCCTTGCTGGGATTGAGCTCTCCTGCTTCCCCTCCCCGCCCACCATTGCGCAATGAATACGAAGGCTCCCTTGTACTTCCCCGACAAACCGAATGTCAAAATCTCTCTATTCGTTACTGATTAGCTCCGTGTTCTGTCGAGTTTTGGGGCAGCGTCGTGTATAAACACGGGGAAACAATACGGATTAGCTCCGGGTTCTGCCGAGTTCCGGGGCAGTGTCGTGTATAAACACGGGGAAATAATATGTATTAGCTGTGGATACCCTTTGGATTAGCTCTGCTTCAGACCCCATGTGATAAGGTCCCTAGTACATATTCATGGTGGTTTTTCCAAACTTTCACCTTTTTGGTTTCTCTCTCATCCCTGCAAATAGATTCAGATGCAAAATCACCATCACCAACACAAAACCAAAAGATTGCAGCTATAATGCATAACCCTAATTACACTTTCAAAACCTGCCCATAGGATAACCAGCACCAAAAAAGAAAAACACAACCCATTCTTTTAAAAAAAAAAACAACCTAGATCCTTGTGCTTGACACAGCCTATAAATATTAATTGTGATTGCAAGATGCAAGCAACTTTTAACTCCATTTCTGCCCTGCAGTCATCGTGATTGAAATTAAATTTGTCATCATCTGGGACACCAAAACCTTCTTTTAAGACAGGCATGTGCACATTTCATTTCTAAAATGCGATCACTAAGGAAAAATATAGTTTTTACTCTATCACAACAGGTTGAGATGAATATTTAAGATGACATGTAAAGTATGACACATTCGCTATTCAAATACAATGTGTTAAAGAGGAAGCATATACTGAATAACAAATGACGTGGAAGAATGAGGACAGGTAAATAAGCAAGCCAAAGTTAGGGCTGATCATACTATGGAAATAAACCAGTGTGGAGCCAGTTTATTTCTGTGAAAGTCACACTCGCCCCGACTGAAATCTGTGCAGTTTGTGGGGACAGGGAGCACAAAGCCCACTTAAACTGGTGCATTTGGCAATGGATCTCTTAGCATTTCTTTTTTTAAGAACCGCAATGACCCAAATCTCTAATAGTGAGAATAAGCTACTGGATCGATTTGGATTGTGCAGGACTCCCCAAGTGCAGTCATCCCTCCTCCTACTCTTCCCTCCACTGCCACCGCTCCCTCCCTCCCTCCCTCCCTCCCTCCCTCCCTCCCTCCCTCCCTTCTCCTTCCTCCTTCCTCTTTCTCCTCGCCCTGCTCTTCACTTCACTGCTGCCGCCTACCATGCAACTGAATCTTCAAAAATCTGAAGCTGGTAACCTCTGCTGTATTCACAGAATCAGAGAATCATAGAGTTGGAAGAGACCACAAGAGCCATCCAGTCCAACCCCTTGCCATGCAGGAGCTCAAAATCAAACCATTCCCGACAGATGGCCATCCAACCTCTGTTTAAAGTCCTCCAAAGAAGGAGACTCCACCACACTCCAAGGGAATATGTTCCACTGTCGAACAGCTCTCACTGTCAGGAAGTTCCTCCTAAGGATGAGGTGGAATCTATTTTCCTGCAGCTTGTATCCATTATTCTGGGTCCTCTGGAGTAGCAGAAAACAAGCCAGCACCCTCCTCAATATGGCATCCCTTCAAATATTTAAAGAGGGCTATCATATCCCCTCTTAACCATCTCTTCTCCAGGCTAAACATACCCAGTTCCCTAAGTCGTTCCTCATAGGGCATGGTTTCCAGACCCTTCACCGTTTTAGTTGCCCTCCTCTGGACACGCTCCAGTTTTTCAACATCCTTTTTGAATTATGGTGCTCAGAACTGGACACAGGATTCCAGGTGGGGTCTGACCAATGCTTTGACCAATGCAGAATACAGTGGCACTATTTCTTCCCTTGATCTAGATACTATACTTCTATTAATGCAACCTAAAATCGCATTGGCCTTTTTAGCTGTGGCATCACACTAGGACTCCTAGATCCCTTTCACACATGGTCTCATTAAGCCAGGTGTCCCCCAGCTTATATTTATGCATTTCATTTTTTTGCCCTAAGTGCAGTACCTTACATTTCTCTGTGTTGAAATTCATTTTGTTAGCTTTGGCCCAGCTTTCTAATCTATTAAGATTATTTTGAATTTTCATCTTGTCTTCTGGGGTATTAGCTATTCCTCCTAATTTGGTGTCATCTGCAAATTTGAGAAGCATGCCCCCTATTCCTCCATCCAAATCATTGATAAAGATGTTGAATAGCACTGGGCCCAGAACAGAACCCCACTGGTCACTTCTCTCCAGGATGAAGAAGAGCCATTGCTGAGCACCCTTTGTGGATGGTACAGTACTCTCTAGTGGAAAATATACACTTTGACCTGGCATTATTGTGAAGCTGGGGGGGGGGGGGAGGAAGCAAAAGCAGAGCCATCAGCACATGTAGAAATATGTAGCCAAATATTGGGGCAGTTTCCCAAATATTGGGGCACACTCCCCCATCCTTCAAATCATAGCCAAGACATTATTTTATAAATTCAGACATGTGTGATGCTTACTTTTACACCTTCAAATCAATGTTTTGCCCCATTTCTTTCTGTGCCCCTAAGTTATTCACTGCTGATTTCAAAGTATTTGACAGATATAAGCTTGGAATGCCTGCCTCCTGGCTCTCTATATGTCTGCCTTTACAGCAATATGTTTTCCTTTCCCTCCATGGCACTACCAGCTGCTGCACTCATCCACTATGAGTCATTTAATGCCACTTTATTAAAAAGAAAAGATGACCGGAAGGGACAAAAGAAAGAACCATACATGTCCTTAAGCAGAACATGACTGACGTTTGAAGATTCATTAGTCATAGGTCTGTGATAAACTGACAATGTAACAAAAATGCAAAATATGGCAACCCAATCTGTTAAGAGTAATTGGTATTTATTATCTTTCCTCACTGCATGATAACCAGTATAATACCTGTTAAAACTCTGAACAAAATCATTACAACACATGTTCAGATCTATGGCACAACCAATCTGGCATAACATTTTCAGAAATCAGACACATGTTTGGACATCCTTCTTCTCTCCTTCTCTCCTCCCTCCCACATACACACATGCTGGGTAAGAAAAAAAATACTTCTAGTTGCTGCTTTTTTAAGTTAAGCAGCTCTATCACAACCACATAGTCAAAAACAGAGAACCTTGTGATCTAGCTTTGAATTTTGGCAAGTCCAAAGTTAGGCATTCTTAGGGTAGATTCTGCTGAAATTAATGAACAGCTTCACTGAACTGGACTTATGTTAGTCATGGCCAGTTCCTAGGAATAGGAATAGCCCTATCCCTTTTAGTAAATCTTGTGTAAGACAGACTACCTTCGATTTGTCATAAATCATGGTGTGGAATCCAAAGAATCTGACACAAACAAATCAGACCTTAAAAAGTCTCCAGATAATGTCTCTTTCCCAGAATCCAGCAGATGATAGGCCTCCACCTCTTCCTAAATTTATGAACACCAAAAAAACACCCTCATCATTTGCAGTGTGTCAACAAGAAAAAACAGAAATATTAAAAGAGCCAACACCTCTTACAGAGGTTTAAATGAGAAATACTGGACAATTAACCATCAGTTGTCTCAAGATGGCTATAAATTTCCCAGCAACTGCTGGGACTTCTTGTTGTATGTACCAAACCTGTTTCCCAGTTCTCTCATGCTCTTGGACTTATCTGTATGCTTGACTACTGGGTTATACATCTCAGTATCTGTCTCTTTTGGCGTTTGTTATTTCAATTGCTGGCTTCTCCTGACTGATTTTAGAATGGCTGAGCCCTTCCTCCCACTATTCACTTCATCATGTTTGACCTGGTCTGGCTAGATCAGGGGTAGGCAACCTTTCCCCTTTAAGGGCCAAGGGACTTCAGCTCCCAGAAGCCTCAGCCATGTTGGCCAATAGTCCCAGGTTGGCCAATAGCTCCTGGGATTCTGGGAGCTGAAGTCCCTCGGCCCTTAAAGGGGAAAGGTTGCCTACCCCTGGGCTAGATGCTCCTATAACTGCTTCCTCTACTACAGTGTGCCTGTCTTAGAACTTGCTGTCTCTAGCCATAGGACAGGGTTTAACTCCAAGTACAATGGCCCCTCAACATTTGCTGAGGTTAAGGTTGAGGGACCCCCATGGATGTGGAAAAACTGCAAATAAAAAAAAATGCAATTCTTTTTATCTAAGAGAACACCTCTCTAGGAATCTCCAAGTCCTCCAGTTCAACTCTATGGTCATCATCTGCCAAGATTTGACCACAGAATCATGCTGAAGGACCTATAAATACCTAGAGAAGTGTTTTCTCTAGGAATCTCTAGGTCCTCCCATGCAACTCTGGTTAACTTCCTTCAGAATTTCTCTGGAGTACCGAGTGATATTAATCAAATCTGCACATAATCAAAGCCGCAAAAGTCAAAGCTGCAAATGTGGAGGGCTGACTGTATGCCAGAACCAAGCCCCAATAGTCTGCTCACAGAAGGGCAGGAGAGTCAGGCTGACTACAAGAGCTGAAGTTCCTGCCTCCAAATGCTGATACAGAAAGGATATGAACTAATTCTGAATTTGCAGCTCTAATCATCTGTCTCCCTCCCTTTTTTTTTTATCTCTATGCCCCTAGGGGCTTTAACTCTTGATAACCTTAGTCCTGTGCTCCTGTGTATTCTAGCTGTCAGGATTCTGATTCTCAACAAACCTTGTGCAATTCTCAGCTGAACCCCTCTGCTTAGGCTCAATGCTCAGGAGCAAAACACATCTACTTGGTGACTGGTATTATTTAGAGCCCCTCCATGGTATCTGAATCAATTATTGGCAACTATGATGTCAACCATAACATTCCACATACAGAAAAGTCTATGGCAGCAGTGTCTTGAATAATTATAAAGTTCTCAAGTAAAGCAATTCTTAATCACTCTATTCAGATTACATCTTTCACCACCTTGAGAGCTGTGATGTTTTCCATGCTAAATTGCAAAAACTAAGGCATAGCAACCAATAGAGCAATGTCATTTCTCTGCTGTCCTAGACAAACTTCACCTAAAAGCTATGCATAGTCCTAACCCATAGCATGTCAGTGCCCCTTAACCCATCTATGTTATTACAGAAAACATAAGCTACTCTAATTCACCTGAAGGTGCATAACCAACAGCCTCAACTGCACGGACAGCCTACATCCATTCACCTTTACCTTTACTGTTCATTATCCACCTGTAGCTTCTAGGCATTAGCAGAAAGCAAGAACAATGATATTCAAACTTTAGTACTAGAAATGTCCTGTGGGTGTTGTGAATGATAACTCTCATCAACCTCAGCTGACATAGGTAATAATCAGAAGTTACAGAAGCTGTAGTCCACAGTCCAAACCTTCTGGAAGGCACTCCCTGCATGGTTGTAGGAGATAATTTTGGAGATGGGACAGAAATAGGGAGACCTTTCTTATACTGATGTTAAAAAGTAAAACAGCCCTTAAGACCAATATTTTTAGAGTGTTTTTCTGTTTCATTGTATTCTAGAGGAAACACAAAACATTGTATGGCTACATACACACACATTTATATATTATCCGCATGGTTACCTGATAAATGACTTGTTGAAGTAGTAATACAGTCTAGGGACATACAGTTGCTTTAGTGTTTTATAATCATTTTTGCACCTATCCCATTCCATTCCAAATGATGGCAATTTTTCCTTCCCTAATAGAACTATTTCTATGAAATCAATTTGGACATTTTATGACATTTTTATGCTTCTTAACATACTAATATAAAATAGCCATAAAGCTAAAAGTTATACTACTAATGAGAGACATTATCTAGGAATAGGTCTATATATTAAAGCATCTAACAAAATGAAATATTTGGATATTATGGCCAGACATTTCAGCTTCTATCTTATTCAGCTACTCTGGATAAATGTATGCTGTGCCCAAGGTGGTAGTTAAAGAAGACAAAGGATGGATTATTCCAAAATGGATGGCTGCTGTTAGGTGTTATCTCCTGTTTAGAGTGCACCAGATGCCACGGTGTTGTCTATAAATCCACTAGTTCTCCCTCCTGCATCAGTCTGAATGTAAGCTAATCAAGAACCAAACCTGAGCATGCAGTGAGGAAGGTCTGATTTGTAGAGGTCTGTTTCAGACAGTGACTGTTTTGACCCAGCCACTGGACAATGAGACATTCCTCACCTTTACCTGAACCTACAGTTCATATTTCATTCATAGATAAGAAGGTAATCAATCTGGGAATTCCCCACTGCCTTGATATAGACAAAATTGACAAGCCTTTGGTTGACATTCCAGGCAAGGATCCATATGCTGCTAAATCTCCAAGCTTAAATAAAAGATGCCAAAGTAAGACACTTGTTCAATTCTATGTCTCTCTAAAACAGGGTTTGGTCCTTGAAAAAGGACGCTCACAGAGGCCAGGGATCAGACCAGCATAGTCAACTGGACCAAAAGTGATGTCACATCGCTTTTGGTTCAGAATTAACCAACTGACTTTTCCCCCTTCCTCCCCCCCCCCCCCAGGTTGTAGGGTATGTGGGAGACTTTGGGGGAATATTGCATTTTTCATTGGTTTGAATCCATTTGAGCTGTTTGGGGTGTGTGTGTGTGTGTGAAAATTGGAGCCTAGGTGCTTCCGGGGACTACACCTTTGGGCCTCAAGACTGCATTCCACTCATGGACCATATTTTGGCCACCCCAGCTCTAAAAAGGGTGGAAATAGGTTCTAGACACCATTTACTTTCTAAAAGGCAAAAAACAAATACCAGAGCAGGTTACAGCCATACCTTTACTTCTATTTTCATTCACAAGGCTTCCTTTGCTTTGACAGCATTTACAACCCGTCAAACCTAACATCCCAATAGGATTAATTAAAGTATATGTGTCCAGACAGTCAAGGAGCCTCAAAACTACCTGGCAACAAAAGTATGCTTTGTGGTAACAAACTCCAAACAGTGGTTCAGCAAGACAATTATTTGAGGAAAATGGACAGCCATCAGAGTTTATCACATGGGGAAAATTGGAAGTTCAAACAGGTAAGAATTCTAACTATCCAGCATATTAGGTGTAAATGCGCGAATGGTTTTCACATGATGCTGTGCACAAACTGCATCGAATCCAACAAGAAAGTGACATGAACCAGAAAATAGGCATTTTCAGGGAAATATTGTGAATTCATTTCTGTTTCATTCATGAATTTGCTTTTTTGTGCAATTGCTATAGTGCGAAAGCTATTGCAGTTTATTCACGGGATTCTCCCTGTTTTTGTGTTTGTTGCCAGATTTCCCATGGTTCTTTGGGGCACGTTTACTTCCAGTGCTGTGGGACAATATGGGGCAATACCATAATACTGCTTATAAAGCTCTTAAAATAAGCCAGGGCTCTTAAAACAAACAGCTGATGCAAGGGCAGAGACAAAGACAAAGACAGAGAGAGAGAGAGAGAGAGAGAGAGAGAATTAATTAATTAATGAATGCTTGCCTCCCAGTCAGCTCGTGTTTGCAAACATGTCACGGTCTACATGTGAAAATCATTTGCGCATTTGCTCGCTTTTGTGGTATGTGCACATTTTAATCATTATCATGATGGAGGCACATTTTGGTCCCATTGTGTGAAAACCATTTGTGCAATTGTGAGTGAATAACGGGCTCTTATCATTTTAAACTTCAAATTTTTCCCCGTGTGATAAATTCCATCATTTCTTTGCCAGGCAGACATACATACACACTGTTGACACTAATCAATGCTCTGACTGCAAAGAGTGTAAATACTGTATGAAGAATCAGAATACCTAAACAGGCAGGCAAGTTTGTCTTTATTCCACAGCGTACTAAGAAAAACACTTGTGGGGAAGAAAAGACTAAAAGGCCACGTGGCTTTAAATAGGCCCTCTCCTGTCAATCTGGATGGGAGTGTAAGAGGAGATACTGGCCTTAATAACATGCTAAGGTATATTTCAAAACAGGCATAGGAGAAAATTTGTAGTCCCCTCACACTGGCGCCAGAAGTCCCACCCTGGAGGCCCCAGCCGGCCAATCAGGCCAAACCAGCCACCCTGGAGGCCCCAACCGGCCAATCAGGCCAAGCGGAAGCCGCAGGTGCCAGGACCAGAGGCAGGACCCCCCAGAAACATCCTGGTGCGCCCCCACCCTTCCCGCAAATCAGCCAGCCCAGTAGATCAGGTGGCTTCACTTATTATATATTTTTACATATTTTGCTTCACTTATTATATATTTTTACATATCATAGGGCGGAGGGGACAAGAGCATATATACACATGCCTGTGGTAGCTACTTCACGTTTCCATCACATATTTTAAGTGTGAATGTGACAATTAGGTGTTTGCAAACATGTAACTTCACTAATTAGACAACTGCAACTAGTTCAGCATCCTCATAGAGTGTACAACATGATGAAAAACTCAAGTTTGCAATTATATGTTGTTTTAACATATAACATCACCAAATAAATCTGTGGTTTGCATAATTTTAGTAATTTGAAGACCGTTAAGTTTAATCAAACAAATAACATATCCAGCTTTACCTTTTTTAAACTTTCACTTGTTTTTCTTTATATAAAACACTGAAAGTATGCATCTAATGGTTCTTTTGCACAAACACAAAGCTCATCTACTAATGCAATTAGCGTTCCAATTCTGCTTTATCTGTACAACTCACTTCAATCTGCCTCCCTCAGTCCCAAATACGTATTTCAAAGTTTAGGAACAGTCTTGATCATCATTAAATGCAGCACAGGAAGAGGAGAGGGAAAATAGCAGATCTTGCTGCAAAAGTTAATTAGATTTTAGCCCTCCAAGTATTTTGACCTAAAATTCCCATCAGCTTCAACCTAACGTAAGGGGCTTTGTTTGTGATCCTACTTCTTATCACTGTACTGTGGAATCATGAAGTCTGTATTTACTGCCCTGAGACTCTTCATTCTGATATTTCATTATTATTTTTACCTTCCTAAAAGTATGTTACTACTTGTAAATGAAGTATGGACATATGCAATTAATGTTTGAGAGTAAGACAGAAAACACTGTGCATTTCTACCTATGTAAGATAAAAACATTCTCCTTGTTAACAAGTTATTAAATTCCTGATGTTACATTTTTTTATGTGTTCCTGAACAAGACATTTCATTACTTTTACAGTGTTATCTTAAGAGGTACAAGCTGCCCTACGAAGTGTACTGGAGCTTGGATATATCAGAAACAGAGACCCATCCAGAAGTATCCAAGAGTCTTGCCACAAGTGTAAGACCAGATACTGGCCTTAATAACATGCTAAGATATATTTCAAAACTGGCATAGAAGGAAATTGATAAAAAATAAAAATGAATATTTATTACATGCATAAACTAATTTATGTTTGGGGAGGGGGAAAGCCCCAAGCAGCATATAAATAATTAAAGCATTCAACTATCAAGACAACAACAATGGCAAAAATGGTTTTAAATATCAAATGTATACACACATACATAAATAAAGCTGTGACTTGTAATTTAGGGGCAAAACAGACTGCCCCAAAAGGGCAGATTGGGGCTGCCCCTGAGTTACTCGCCCCGGAGCCATGGCAAGCACACACCGTGGCCCCAATCTGCCCTGCTGGCCCAAATAGGAGCGGAAAAGATCCACTCCTATTTGGGCTGGTTTTGTGCCACCTTAGGTGGCCCCAGCGCAATCCCAGGGCAGCTTCTGGGTGCTCCAGGGGCATGTGTTGTCAAAATGTCACACCCTCGGAGCAGCTTGAAGCCACTCCCATCTGATGGGCTGGGCAGCTTCGGGGTAGCTTGGAGGCATGCACCATCAAAAAGCCTCACACCCCCCCCCAAGCTGCCTGGAAGCTGGCTTTTATGGCCGGTCTGTTTCGGCTCTTAGTCTGGGAAGGCTTCTTTGAATAAAGTGTCTTAAACAGACACTAAAATCAAAGCAACACTGATGTGAGCCTAACTTTAGCTCATAGGGAATTAATTCCACAGAGGAGGAGAAAGCAATACACCACCACAACTTATCTCCAAAAGAATTCAGATCCAAGTGGAATCACCATGGGCACTTCTGATAAACCCACCAAGTGGTCAGGTTCATAAAGGAAAAGGTGCACTCTCATGTAGCCTGATTGCAGAATGTTAAAGACTTTCTATAGTAAGCCCAAAACATAGCCTGGCCTACTGCCACCAAGCAGACAGTGTAAGATGTTACATGTTAATAATAAGCTGCCACATTCTGCACTAGCTATAGCTTCCAGAGCAGTGGTCCCCAAACTTTGGTCTCCACATGTTTTGGACTTCAGCTCCCAGAATTCTTGAAAGTAGGCCAAGATAGCTGGGGTTTCTGGAAACTGCAGTCCAAAATACCTGAAGGACCAAAGTTTGGGGACCACTGTCCTAGAGCATGTAAGCAAACCCACATGCAGCACATTACAACAATCTATTATTATACACATGCCCAGGCTACCTCAGTCCAGGAGTAGCTGTACATGATGCACTAGTAGAAGCTGGTAAAAAACACTGCTAGTCATTTGGACATCTAAAATGGACATATCTCAGAAACAGATTACCTCACAATAATGAACCTGCTACTTTGGAACAAGTTTAATCCCATCAACCAGGACCCAGGAACAACTCTCACTTCGAGTGAAAATATAGTTCTTGCAAGAAATCAGCAGGGGTTTGTGGGCCCTCATCCAGTTCATTGTTGAGCTCAAACACTGATCAACCATACCCAGAGCTTGAAGTTAACTCACCAATTAATTCATCAAGTAACTAATTGGCCTTTCTAGCCATTTCTCCTAATTCACATGATCCTCCAATTAATATTGAAGTTAAAAGCTCAAAATATGCTTTAGTGATTTTGGTTATTAGAATTCATTAGAATTTGTTACTGTGGATGCCTCTCTGTCGCACTCAGTACAACAGGAAAGCCTGCTGTCTCAGGAGAAGCATCTAGATTGAATGAAAATCATCACGTTTTTGTAGTTAAACAGGTTAATCCCCTTGATTTCTTTGAAAAGATGGCAGGGACAGATGAAGAGGATTTTTAAAAAGTTTTTTAAAGTTGATGAATGGAGTCTGATAATAGATGGAACTCAGCAACATAGCACTGGGTGGAGTCTGGCTTGGATGTCCAGAGTTCCACCCACTTGTATATTTCTTAGCCCACAGTGGCTCAAAAAAAAAAACCCCACCTCAAAATAGTTAACTGATTAAATCTGGTGCACAGGCTTAGAGAGTTTGAATTATTTGTTGTGTTAAATATCTATTATAGTCATAATTTTCTACAAACATGTATGATTTTCTTACTACTCTGGGCAGGATTTTTTATGTTTTGGAATTCAAATGCTTGACAAAATGTCTTATTATTGCCTTGTTATTGAAATTAATTAATGGAAATTAATTAATGGAAAGGATTAAAAGGGGCGATTATATCGGATAGGAAAAGTCAGAAAGTGACCAGAAAACCCCGTACTGGTAGAAAAAAATACCAGTTTGTTTATCTATGATTTCATGCTACATTAAATATATGCAGAACATTCTTAGACATGTTCCAAAACATCCTGAAATGTTCTGCTGATACAACACCTAGACCATTTCACAAGTGTGGCATACATAGTTTAAAAACAGCACTTGCTTCTTATTCATGCAACATCTGTAGTTTAGAGATAGTGCTGGTTACTTCTTTGTGAGTTTCTCCATCGCCTTTTGTTAGTCAACTGCTGCCACTGCATGTTTTTCTGAAACTTCAATATAAATTTACTTTAATTGTTTGTTTGGTATGGAAACCTGGACTTCCAATTGTGTTTTTAAATAAAATGCTAAATTCAATCTGTTACCAGACCTCAATGGGGTGGGGGTGGGGGGGGAAGGGTGCAAAAACATTCCCCTTTGGGTGAGGGAGAAAAATAGAGAACCTTTTTCAGTCCAGGCCAGTGCAGAATGGAAAGAAAGAAAAACTGAGATACAGAATGGAAAGATCAGGGGTAGGCAACCTTTCCCCTTTAAGGGCCGAGGGACTTCAGCTCCCAGAAGCCTCAGCCATGTTGGCCAATAGTCCCATGTTGGCCAATAGCTCCTGGGATTCTGGGAGCTGAAGTCCCTCGGCCCTTAAAGGGGAAAGGTTGCCTACCCCTGGGAAAGATGGTTAAATGAGGAACGGATTTATTTGTTTGCCTAGCAACAACCAAGGCCCTCAAACAGCCAAGACCTTTCACAACATCAGGCCTTGTAGGCAGCTGTCTTTCTCAAAAGGACCTTTATAGGAAGAAGGTGTTTGGAAGGAGGCGGGGGGTGGGAGGCGGGGTCACATGGTAACTCTCTTTAATCACTTCTCCTCTATTGGTTCTATTTCTATTTTATATTATGGTATATAACTCAGGGGTCGGCAACCTACGGCCCATGGGCCGGGTGTGGCCCGCAGAGGCCTTGGGACCAGCCCGTGGCCGGTCCTGCCGCCGCCGCCACCATGCGTGGATGTCATTTTGGCATCCAAAATGGTGCCCGTGCTCTCACGCGCATGCGCATGGCGGTGGGCGCCATTTTGGAACGCCCAACGGCGCCATTGGGCCTTCCAAAATGGCGCCCGCATGCATGTGCACAACAGTGGGTGTCGTGTACATGCGCACGCACCAGCCCCCAGCGCCATTTCCCCCCCCCCCCCAGCCCCTGGCAAAAAAATGTTGCCGACCCCTGGTATAACCATAGTAAGGGATGCGGTGGCTTAAGTGGTTAAGATGCTGATTCTGTTGATTGCAAGATCAGCAGATTGGCAGTTCAAGGATCAAGTGCCGCATGATGGGGTGGGCTCCCATCACTAGTCCCAGCTTCTGCCAAAGTAGTAAATAGATAAATAGGTACCACCTTTGGTGGGAAGGTAAACAGTGTCCCATGCAGTCATGCTAGCCACATGATCACAGAGTAGTTTCTGACAATGCTGGCTCTTTGGCTTAGCAATGGAGATGAACACCACCCCCTATGGTCGGACATGACTTGACAACCTTGTGGAATACTTTTACCTTTACCTTTATAACCACAATGAATTGCAATTAATCTTGCTTACACAGACTTGGATTATTAACTGAAAGGTTCCCCCTCTCTGCCACCTCTTTCTTGGCTTCAGCCCTTCTTTATTCCACACTGGTTTTTTATTCCCACTCTCCTTTTCTTGCTGCCATGTTTTTTAATTAAGCAGTTATGGTAATAATAATAATAAAATTTATTTATATCCCGCCCTTTGGAAACCCAATCAGGGCGGCTCACAACCATAAAATCAAATACAATACCCAAAACCCAACGACCCCTCCCTCCCTTAAAACAGTATTAAATCTATAAGAGTTAAAAACAGACAGTTCATCAATAAAACAATTAGCAGCCAGCAATATACACCCACGGCAATAATCCTCATCCATCCTTAGATGGGGCCACGTAAGGATCACTGGGGTGGGGGGTACCCGAGGCTGGGATAATTAATCTGGAAAGGCCTGCCGGAAGAGATCCGTCTTGACAGCCCTTTTAAAGCTGTCTAACGATGTTAACTGACGGATCTCATCCGGCAGGTCGTTCCAGAATCTGGGGGCGGCAACTGAAAAAGCCCTCTGGGAGGTAGCCACAAGCCTCGATTTTTGAGGCTGCAGCAAATTCCTCCCAGAGGACCGGAGAGAGCGGGGAGGATTGTATGGGAGAAAGCGGTCCCTGAGATAGCTTGGACCCAAGCCATTAAGGGCTTTAAAGGTAATAACCAACACCTTGTACCTGGCCCAGAAGCTGATAGGCAGCCAGTGGAGGGACCTCAAAACCGGGGTAATGTGATCCCTCCTAGATGTTCCCGAAACAAGCCTAGCTGCCATATTTTGTACCAGCTGTAATTTCCGAACCAAGCACAAGGGTAGCCCCATGTAGAGCACATTACAGAAGTCAAGGCGCAAAGTTACCAGCGCGTGCACAACAGCCTCGAGATCCCTTACTTCCAGAAAAGGGCGCAGCTGGCGTATCAGCCGAAGCTGATAACAGGCGCTCCTGACCGTCGCGTTTACCTGATTTATCATCAGGAGCGACGAGTCAAGGAGCACCCCCAGACTGCGAACACAGTCACTGGAGGAGAGTGTGACCCCATCCAGGACTGGAGGTTGCAACCCAATTCTTGGTTTCGGGGCCGCTACCGTGAGCACCTCCGTCTTGTCTGGATTCAGTTTCAATCTGTTTTTCCTCATCCAACCCATTACCGCTTGAAGACATTCATTGAGAGAAGAGATGCCATTGGAATTCGAGGCCGACGAACGAGACAGGGAGAAACAGATTTGAGTGTCATCAGCGTACTGATAACACCCAGCACCATAACTCCGTATTATCTCACCCAGCGCCTTCATATAGATGTTAAATAACATCGGGGACAAAATAGCCCCCTGAGGGACCCCACAAGTGAGGTCCCTCTTGCAGGAGCTACAGTCCCTGAGGAGCACCCTCTGGGACCTACCTGAGAGGAAGGACCGGAACCACTGCAAAGCAGCGCCCCCGATACCTAACCCCTTCAGGCGGTCCAAGAGGATGCCGTGATCTATTCTATCGAAAGCCGCTGAGATGTCTAGGAGCACCAACAGGGTCACACTACCCCTGTCGATGCTCAGACGCAGATCGTCGGTCAAGGCAATCATGGCAGTCTCAACCCCAAAGCCTGTCCTGAAGCCGGTTTGAAATGGGTCTAGATAATTGGTTTCATCCAAGACAGCTTGGAGCTGAAGAGCAACCGCCCTCTCAATCACCTTGCTCATGAATGGCAGCAGTAACACAGGCCTATCATTTCTCATATCCAGGGGGTCTAGGGAAGGTTTTTTCAGAAGCGTCCTAACAGCCGCTTCCTTCAGACAAGATGGAACATATCCTTCCCTAAAGGATGCATTGATGATATCTGTGAGGAATCTCCTCAATGCATCCCCCCCCCCCCCCCCCAGACGGCCAGCCATGATGGGCAAGGGTTGAGAGGGCAGGTTGTCTTCCTCACCTTACCAAGCAGCTTGTCCACGTCCTCGGTACTCACAGATTGCCACTGATCCAGTATAACTACATCGGCGGAGTCGCTGGACACCTCGCCTGATGACCCTGTTACAATAGTGGCGTCTAAGTCGGCTCTTATCTGAGAGATTTTATCTGCAAAGAAGTTGTTAAACGCGTCACAGCAGGCCGTTGTCGGGTTAAGTAAGGGATTTGGCGCAGGGGACACCTGCGTCATCTCCCTCACCACCCTAAACAGCTCTGCTGGACGAGACTCTGCAGACGCAATACGTGCAGAGGAGAAAGCTCTCTTCTCTGCACGCATTGCCTCCCAATAGGAACAAAGAAAGTTCCTATGGAGAGTTCTGTCAGATAAGAGTCGAGTCTTCCACCACCTGTGCTCTAGTCGTTGTCCAAACCACTTCAGCCTCCTAAGCTCAGGTGTATACCATAGCCTACGGTTTGAAGCGGGATGGCAAGGACGCTTGGAAGCGATCGTGTCGATAGCCCTGGTAAGATCGGTGTTCCAGGTATTGACCAGAGCATCGACAGGATCACCGGCATTTCCAACCATTAAACCCTCTAGGGCTTTCTGGAATCCAATTGGCTCCATAAGCCTTCAAGGGCGGACCATTCTAATGGGTCCACCACCCCCGGCGGGGCGGAAATTGGCTCTCAGTTCCATTTTGACCAGGAAATGATCCGTCCATGACAATGCGGAGGTACTTACAACCTCCTCCCACGGATATTCCTGTTCCATACTGAAGGCGGCATCGAGTGTATGACCTGCACAATGTGTGGGCCCGTTGACCAGTTGGAATAGGCCCATGTTTGTCATGGTATCCATGAACTCCCGAGCCGCACCTGTTAAACTGGTCTCGAGCAGAATGTTGAAGTCTCCCAAAACTAAAAGTCTGGGAGATTCCAACCAGAGCTCTGAGACCAGCTGTGTCAGCTCGGTCAGGGAGTCTGCTAGACGACAGGGTGGTCAGTAGACTAGCAAAATCCCCAAACTATCCTTGGTCTTCAGGCTTAGGTACATACACTCGAAGTGAGCTGTGTTCCGGACAGGTATCTTGGTCAAGGTCAAGTTGTTCTTATGGACTAGAGCCATAAGAACAGCCATGGTAAGAACAGCCATGGTAAGCTGGGTGCTGAATAAGAACAGCCATGGTAAGCTGGGTGCTGAATATACTGGACTTGCTAGATACCTGATCATTAAAACTTTAAGTGCCACAAAATGAATCTGATATTTTTGAATCCTGCATGCAAGATATGTGCTCTACTTCTGATCTTTGCAGATCACACATCTTGATTAGGAGTAGAAAGGCAGAAAGAATGCAATGATTCAGTTTTTCAGAAGTGTGGTCTGGATATGCTCAGACTCACAAGAATTTCAAAATAACAACTCTCCAGTCTTATGCTACTATCCAATCTTTGTAGCTATCCACTTATTGCTATACTTAACATAGATCAGTGACATCTAACCAAAATAAACTACTCCTTATTAACTTTCAGCGAAGTCATTTGAAGAGTGGGTAAAGTGTCTAGCTGGTAGGGCATGAAAGAAAGGAGAGATACAAATGAGTGACAAATGGAATTAAACAGGTTGTAAAGCAAGATCCCATGGTTTGGGACAGCTTTTCCTCACCTGATAATGCCAAGATGTGTTGGATTCCTACAATTCTCAGGCAACAAGCATATTATGAGATTTGTAGTCCATATGGGGGAAAATCTAGTTTGGAGGAAGGCGATTTGAAAGGCGGAGAATCCCCTTTGAATGAGCCCATAGCAAAATGTGCTCCTCTAAGATTAATGGTGTTTTTAAAAGGATTATATAATTTGCATTATAAGAATTAGCTGTACTTTTTTAAAAAAATTGTGGTAAGTTATCTTGAATCACATGTGATGAAAAATATGGGATATGAATGAATTATTGAGTAAAAGCCTCTGTAAATCCTTATACAATAATTTCAAGCAACAAGCTAAATGATGATAACTCAACCAATTAAGACAGTTGTTTTTACAGTGCTATACATGAGGAGAGCCAGAAGCTGTAGTGGTTTAGGCACAGGGTTTAAATCCCTGCACAGCCATGCAAATCCTTTGGGAAATCTTGAGCAAGTCATTCTCTCAACCTCTCATTCTCTCATTCTCTCTCTTTGGTTATCCAAGAGCCAAAGAACAGGTGAAGGACACATGGGGCCCACAGGCTTCAAGTTGGCCATCCCTACCTTAAATTTTTGATTGAAGAAAGAGGTAGTCTTTCTCATTTGTAAAACTTGATGTGCCAAGGCACTTGAAACCATTATTTCAGTGATACTCAAACTTTTTTACCCTTGGGACCCTCCCCCCATTTATATCTACATGCAGATGTTGTACCCCTCCCACACTCAATGTAGTATATGAATAAAAATATTTTGTTTATTTAATGTCTGTCTTTTCATTCACATATTCATGTATATTCATATTTTAACATTTTATAAGGAAATAACATCATTCAAATTAGAATAGTTTTTTTAATGTAAATTCAATATTTAACTCAATGCATATGTACATTTTACACATAAATGAGTTTGGGAAAAGAAGGAGGAGGTGGTGGGATCAGTACCCCCCCCCCCCCTTTGAGCAACTCTCATTCTCCTCCTGGTGATGCCACAAACACATTTGAGACCCACTGCTTTATTCTCTTTTCAAGTTTTTAACACCATCCAATACTACAATCATTTCTCAACTGTGGCTAACACTGTGAAAGAAGAGCAGATTTCTAGGTCTGTGGAGTTTGATACTGAGCTAAGGTTCACTGACTTAAAAGAGTTGTTCTAAATTTCATTAATGAAGAGATTTAAAACTCCTTTAATGTGTATCATTTGTTTGCCACCTTGGGATCTGGGCTGCAGACAGGAAGACTGCTGTGGGTTGGGGAAGGAAAAATCCTGCACAGAATCAGTGCCTCTAAAATGCTTACACTTGTTGCAGTTTTTCAAATTTGTATCTTTCTGACTATTCCAGCTTTAAGAGGATGAAAACACTATTTTTTTTTCTAATTAAGAGGAAGAGAACAGCATTTTTTTCAGCACAAACACATTAGAGTTCAGCTTACTTAGTTCAGGGATGCAATGGGTGTGTGGGTGTGTGTGTGAAAACAGAAGCTCTTTACAGAATGCTATAATCAATGGCCTACAATAAGGTATTGAATGGACAGTGTTCCCTTCTCCTGTCAAAATATACACTTATCCCTCCCTGTTTGCAGACTTGGAGCCTGCGGTCTCGCTCCTTCGTGGACGGCAAGCGGGGAGGGACAAAATGACATGTGTGCAGGAGCATGCACCCATGTTAATCAATGAGCTTTGAATATTTGCGTTTTGTCCGATTCGTGGGGGGAGGGCGGAACGGATCCCCACAAATCAGGAGGAGCTTAAACAGCACTAACTTGATCTGCAGATTACTCCTTTTTGTTACTACAAAATATTGTTAGGGACTTGGCATCAGAATCAAACTGGCCACTTCCTATGTTCAGTACAGAGCATACACTGGCCACATCCATGCTCAGGAATGCTGGATCAGGATCATTTTAATCATATAACATTCATTTATACAATAATGTCCACAGGAAAACAAGAATACTTGTTGGTTCACGTGGGAAAGGGAATGGCCTTCCAGGGCTCTTTGGCCTCTGTTGCAAGATTAATAATATATTGAGGAGTCAGGGAGTTATGAAGATATAAAGGACTGCATTTGATGAGAGATTATTTGGAAGAAGACTGTTTGTAGAAAGAACTGTTTACCACTCAAGGTGGTAAACTGTTGTTTCTCCATGTGCTTTGGCCTTCAGTTTCTGGAAGCCTCATCCAGTGGGACCAAAAGTGACAGCTGACACTGAAACTCAGAATATTTGGAGGGCCAAAGAGGGCCCTCTGAAACTCAGCATATTCTGAAACTCAGAATATTTGGAGGGCCATCTCTAGTTAGTCACTCAGCAGAAAGACAGGAAGGCGAAATCTATGGTAAAAATTAAAGTCTGAGAACATGACCGATAACTGGACTAATGGATTTCACTAAATATAGTGTGATGCTCACAACCTTTGCTTCACAGTGACACAGACATGCTAATGCTGTTGATTAAAGTGTGGAAGTAGTTCTAGATAGGATCTGTTGTTGTCAACTGCTGTCATCTCAAGTTCAACCTATGAATAAGAAAGCTCCAAGTCACCCTACCATCAACAGCCCTGCTCAGGTCTTGCAAAATCAAGGCTGTGGCTCCTTTGATTACATCTATTGAGCTGTAATGCAATCTTCCTCTTTTCCTATTGCCTTCTACTTTGTCAAACTTCATTATCTTTTCTAGTGAAACATGTCTTCTAATGATATGTGCAAAGTACAGCAATCTCAGTTTAGCCATCTTGGCTTCCAGGGAGGTTTCCGGTTTCATCTGCTCTAGGACCCATTTATATGTCTTTTTAGTAGTCCATGGTATTCTCAGAACTCTCCTTTAGCACCACAATCCAAATGAATTGATTCCTTTCCTATTAGCTTTCCTCACTGTCCAGCTTTAGAAATCATACACATAAACTGGAAATACAATGGCATCAACAATCCTGACTTTGGTATTCATTAATATTCTAATACTCTAGCTAATGATTGTTAGTTCTGTACAGAAGGAGACACTGGTAAACCACTTTTGAATGCCTTTTACCATTAAAACGCTATGATGAGACAATCCAAAATGAAACAAGATAGGACCTACCTGGCCTAAAAGAGCTACTTGGGCTACTTGATATTGGGAACTTGCTCCCCACCCCATATGTGCCACAGATTCATTATACCTATTGGTTGCAACTGATCCTTTCTTTCCCAGAAATGCTCCAGGGACCAGCAGCTGAACTAACAGTTAATTAGCCCTGGCCTAAAATCCTAGGTTTGCAACTACGTTCATACAGAGTTTGTGTGGACTGAAAAACCTTTAAACAATTTCCTCAGTGTGCAAAATGCACCCTTTCCTCACCAATCAAAATCTGACAACTGTTGTCCATGCACAGATAATACCTAAGTTAAATAGTTACAATGCACTCTATGTGTACCTATGAAGTTCATCAGGAAATGTCAGTGAATCCAGAATGCAGTGGTCAGTTTGAAAGAAGCTCTCTAAAAGCCATTTTTTCCAGTGCAATTCAAAATGCTGTTTTTTAACCTACAAAGTCTTAAATTGAATCCGAAAGACTACAGTCGCCCCTTCCTTTTCACAGGGGATCTGTTTCAGACCCACCCATCACCATGCATGGGCCATTTTAACCAATGGGGATCTCCCCTCTGTGAATAATCAAGACCATGGAAGTCAAGTCCGCTAAAACGGACAGGCAACTGTACTTGTTAATACATGTGATTGCACAGTTCTTCACCAGAAATCGTACTCTGAGCATATAGAAACAAGATTGGAGGCTACCAAGGAAAGAGCCATTTGTTGGGGTTAGTTTATGGAACATCTTGTATATGTCCAGGATGCATCAGCTTTATTAAGAATTTAGGTAAAACCATGTAAAAATAATAGTAATTAATAATAAGGCTTGAGGTGGGGTACAATATATTAAAATACAAACATAATTAAAAACATATAAACCCACAGTTAAAATACAATACTATAAAATCATTAAAACAATTTCTCTCATCTGAGTGACTAGTGCCATCCAATCTGCATTGCTGCCTGTGTCTCTCTTTGTTCTGTTGCTGATTTTCCAAAGTGTTAGGATAATATTGTGTTTTTAAAAGAATGTTAATATTACATTTTAAAAAAAGAAAAAAGTGATGTGCAAGTCACTTTGAAATGTTTTCATGAAAAGTCAGGGAAGAAATATTTTAAATAAATAAAAGATTTAAAAAACAGTTTCTCTCTTAAGCTTTGAGGATAAAGTGAGTAAGCAAAGTGGGTTGTAGAAGCATATTAGCAATTTGAAGAAAACCTGGAAAAAAAAGTGTTCGATCTTGTTCTCCATGAAGGGATTAGAAAAAACAACACAACAACAAAGTGGGTAGGCCATTTTTACATGACAGCACATTCCATTCCACAGTGCCTACTATAATACTAAATCCTCATAACAAATATCCATCTTCCTTTGTCTAGAGACAGATACTGCTAAGAGCTTGTAACAGCTATCAAGCATAAAACTGCTTGTTTCCTCTCAAAATTAGAAATTCCAGGTTCCCACAAAATCCACTTATAGCTTAGCCATGTTGATTTAACAAGTCACTCCCACTAATTTCCATGCTACTCGCTTCCAGCATTGCGTATTTAGGACTGCCACCTGAAAAACAGAACCAAAGCACCAAGGATGTGGCAGAGATATGTGACATTAATAAGAATGAGTGTTTGGGGGGAGGGAAGGATTCAAATCACTTTATGCTATTTTTACTGTTTTATCAGACTTTTGTATTACTATTCTGATAACAATTTCAGCTGTTTGTCACTCAGATAAGGCACATGCTTTATGCAGAAATGACTACATTTACATCTTACCTTTCCTCCAAGGAATTCAAAGAAGAATATATAATTCTACTGCATCCACTCCAATTTATCCTCATTACAAGCCTGCAAAGCTGGCTAGGCTGAGAGTGAGTGAGTGATCCAGGATTGCCTACTGGGCTTTGTGGCATAGTGGGGATTTGGGACTTCTAATTCAACATTAAATGCCATGCCTGACGTAGACTCATGTCAGGAAGTTTTCTCTTTTGATTAAGATTTTGAGGTTGAGGACTTTAGGAGATTGATAAATTCAGGCTTTTCTCACACACTTGAAGAGGCTATACCACAATCTTCAACAACCTTGAGGGACCAACAAAAGGGTGTCTAGTGAGCACAAGCTGAGTGACCACTCATAAGCATCTAATCAATGAACTACACATTAATGCCCAGAAAAACAAGTGCTTCAGAAACAAGAGAGCACCTCAAGAATAAAAGGCCTTCAGGACTGAGTTTTCACCTGTGTCTAGGCAGTCTATGGATGATCAGACTTCACAAGCCTGCTAGAACAACAAAGGACCTAAACTCTGTGTAACCCAGCTGCCTCATAAGCCTCCCATGGTTCTGATCTCTGGCTAGAAACTTTACCTTGTTCCTAAGATCACACCTTGCCATTTATTCCATCCTTGACCTTAGCTTTGCACAAAAACCCTGCTAGCTGGTCATATTCTTTTTTAGACTACTTTTTGAAGCTTGGTCTAAGATCAAGCAGGCCACCTAATCCCAGCACTAACATGGGCTTACAACACCAGGTAGTACTGAAAGAGTTGTGGCTTTATGATTACATTTCCATTGCATATGAAGTGAGATCATTCACATAAAGACATGCAAAATATGCAAAAAATCATAACATGACAAAAGAATTTTGCATATTTCCCCCATCATGATAGTTTCTAGAAATGTTGGGAACTGAAAAGAGATTCACAGCTTCATTCTGCATGCACTGACTGGTACATGTTTGCCATCCACATGGGAGCCATTCATAATGGCCTAGGTAATACAAGTATACACTTTGGACAAAACATTACCTGGCATATAGGACGAATGCTCAAAATCCCTTCTCAACCTACACACATTTTCCTTTGCCTTCAAATCAGTGAACAATTTTCTCATATTTACCTTCACAGGCAATTCACATAAACCTGCCAATATTTTAAACCACTAACCTTAATGCAGGGATCCTGCCTCTCATACTGGACAGCTTGAGAAACTTGAACACTTCTTTATAAAGGAGTGATAAGAAGTGCAGAAAGAGACTGACTAGCTGACAAATATCTCTTGAAAATTTTCTACCTGGAGATTCCCTTTTCCATATTATTTAATGTTTCAGCTGTCAAGGAACCCTAGTGACACAACAAAGGCTTTAGATTATAGATAGGGAAGTACTGGCTTTCCAGAAGCTGTTAGACTGTAAGTCCTATCAACCATGGGCACCACATCAAATGATCAGGGATGATAAGACTTATAGCCCAACATCTGTAGGAACAAAGCTTGCCCATCCCTGTTTTACAAATATAATCTCAGTACTCCCAGAGGATTGACTAATCCAGTTTAGTCTCATTTTTCCAAGTACAAATTAAGATTATGTGCAGAAAAGAGCAGAATTTGTAGCTCACCAGATGTTGATCTACTCCAGTTTTTCTCGAGCCCAAGCCAATTTGGATGTATAATGGGAACAGCAGTTCATTAACATCTGCCCAAATCCTTACCCCTGTTCCAAAACACAAGAAACTCCCCTGCACCACATGACATTACATGGAAAGTATGCCATTTTTAAGAAAATCTTATTATCAAGGGGTCCCTAATAAGCAAAGTGCAAAACCCAAAAACACTATTTTATAGCCACCAACATAAAACCATAATTGTCACATATTTTTATTTCCATAATTGTTGTATAACAGACTATATAAATGTCATAAAACCAACCAAACATATTACTGTTTTATTGAGAATGACACAACAGGTCTCACACAGAACAGGCACCATGACCTAACCAAACCCTGAAAGTTTTCAAACTTTTGATGCCTAAAAAGGCAATTCTGAGATATGCTACCAGAGAAATTTCAGTTGGAGTTTTCACAGTAACCAGATTAAAGTGTAGAGTGATGAAACACACTAGTTCACTTGCTCAGTGAATAAAGCAGTAAAATACAGTGGGCACTGCAGTCAATTCGTCATTTTTAATTAAAAAATCAAAACAAAAGGAGAAGCAACACAGACTTGGTGTGCAATGTAATTCACTGAGTAACATCAATATTCTCCTTTTCAGAGGATTTATACTTTGGCCTTTATCACAAAATTACCTGAAAAACTACAGCTCAAAAGAACATTGACACTTTATGTCTATATCCAGCAGAGAACAAACAGAGCTTTGGAAAAATACAAAGTCTAGTAGATATTAACAGATTTTTGTAATACAAAATAGATCAACTGCTAAGAAAAAAAAAGTGTCCCTTTTACAAAAGTTAGTATGATATTTATAAAATACAATGTGAATACATAGGGAGGTAATTTTGATTTGCATCACTGAAAAATTCTTTGTGTTTCCCCCCCTCATGTAAACTTTAATACAATGGGCTATTACTACCAGTAAGACAATTGCTGGGGATTCAGTTTAATGATATCCCATTAAAAAATGATTGGATTTAGCCTTAAATTCTACAGAACTTTTAAAAGCTTTTATTTGTTACGAATCATAAGGATTCAAAAACCTTGTCTCCTCTTAATTGTTGAAGATGGTATTGAATTGAAATGTTCATTGTCTACAATTACTGAGGCTTGCTGTAGAATTTAATTCTGAGTTTTAGAATGTAAGAATATCAAATTAAGTAGCAAAACCACAATTATTTCTTGAAAAGTATAGACTATTATCAGAAAGACCAAAAGACTTTTAAAATTTCACTGTCACAGGGAGCAAGGATGCCAAACAACTTTTTTGTGTACTTGTTTGTGTAGCTGTTAATACTCTTGCATATAACCCCCCTCCCTCACCAACTGCTATGCCTTATTACAATCTACATAAAAAGCTTGAATAATACCAAGTATAGAGGCATGTCTTAAGGATTTGCATATAAACTGCCATCTAGAGACTTTTGTCACTTCCTTCATTGCAGCACTTAGGACAAGGCATCAATCTTCCTTGTGGGCATATGGAGAACTTATGAAAGAGCTCTGAGCTGGAAAGAGGACCAAGAGTCACAGACCAGCATAAGAAAGGACAAGAGACTAGAATTCCATTTGTTCCAGCCAACCTTGCAAGGCTGGACAAACAGGACTGCACACATTCATATTTCCTCCACAGTCAAGGAGCATGTGTACTTACCCCTCATAGCAAACCCATATCCTTCAACTTCCCAGTTTGACAGGGACAGTTCTGATTACTTCTGTTATCCCAGGGGTTGGCAACCTACCGCCCGCGGACCGCACCCAGCCCGCCGACCCCCACTGACCGGCCCCCACTGCTGCTGCGTGCGCTGCCGCCACACCACCACTGTGTGCCTCGCGGCTGCCATTTGATTTGCCGAAATGGCGGCAGCGACTCATTTGCGCATGCGCAGTACTCCATTAAATGGCAGCGGCAGGGGTCTGCAGGGGCCATTTCACACACACACCCCAGCCCGGCGGAAGACCTGGGGACCAGCGACCGGCCCCAGGTACGTAAACCTTGCCGACCCCTGTGTTATCCCATCTTTTTCTCCTGCTTTTAACATGTCCCAGTTTCACTCATCACCTCCCACTTTGCCCCTTTGTTCTCGCCTTACATTAATTTCTCCAAAATGAGTCAAAGTGAAAAAGTGGTTTGTTCTCCATGAACTCAGCAAGGGGGAGGCGAGGAGGGGAATGGAATCTCACACTTCCCAGTAGGCTCAGGTAAAGGCAAAATGCTACAGCCTCTTTTAACTTTGTACTCTTCTTCATTAGTAACTCTTGCCACCCTTACCACACTCTGATGTTGCTTAGCCACATGTGTTCAAGTTTTCTTCTGTGAAATGCCAAAGGGTATGCAAACTAATGTGATGCATTCAAGCCAAATATTTTTACAAGCAGATCTGAGCAGAAAAGAAGGCTGAGGCCTTCCAGGGTGCTCAAAACACATACTGGAAGCCTTTGTTCTAGTTAACTGCCCTCAAGGACTGTGGATGACACATCTCCAAGCCCCCCTATCCACCACTGCTCTGCTTAAGTTCTGTATATTCTGGCCCATGACATCTCTAACTGAGTCTAGCCGTTAGGTGTGTGGTCTTCCTCTCTTTCTACTGCCCTCCACCTTTCCAAGCATTAATGTCTTTCTGAATGAACTGTGCCTTCTCATGGTGTGACCAAAATACAACATCCTTAGTTCATCATCTTGGCTTCCAGGTGTGTTTAAGGACCATTTGTCTGTCATTTTGGCTGCCCATGGTAACCTCAGCACTCTTCTCCAGCATCACATCTCAAATGAGTTTATTCTTTTCTTATCCATTTTCTTCACTGTCCAGCTCTCAGATCCATACATGGTGATGGGGAATACTATGGCTTGGATGATTCTGACTTTAATGCTCAGTTGTATGTCATTACTTTTTAGGATCTTCACTACAGGTACATGATTCTAGATTCCACCAACTCATCACACAAGGATGGAGCTATGTCAGTCAAAGTGGTGTCAAACTGCATTATTTCTACAATGTAGATGTACCCAAAGTAAAATTTACATTTATTGTTGAATGAAATCCATCTGAAATAGGAAAGCAGATATACAAAAAGAAAGTTACCTATACTTTGGTAGAAGAGTCCTAATGGTGACCTTCAAGATGCTTTCTTCTAAAACACTAAACATAGAACACTAAACCAGTCTTTTGGAAAGAAAGGGGAAGTGACCACTGTAGGCAGGAAGCAGAAAAGGCTTGAGTTACATAGATCAAGAAACTGATTTGAAACTAGACATGCACTTCAAAGTTCCCTGTCTCTTTAATTATTAAAAACAAGTGTTGATGCTGCTTCACTTCCAACCTTTGTCACCCACAACCCAATATATCATCAATGATTAGTAGAACATCCTGGACAAAGATACTTCCCACTCACAAGCCTACTGAGGGATAGATGATCTGTCCTAGCTTACAAGTCAACTTAAAACAGTTGCTCATCAGCAACAGACCACATAATAGAGAATATTTAAAAAAAAAAATAGAGACCAGAACGTGCAATAAGCTCAGATGCTAGCCCTGTTCTCTTATCTGCTCAGATATCAGTGTAGTAGGACATAATACTTTCAGCATAAAGAATGAACCACCACTTTTTCATCATCCCATGTAATATATGCTATTGTTTTTTCCGTTCAGTGCTTTTCTGCATTCCACAAAGGACAAACCAGTCAGTTTCTATAAAAAGTATGCCACCCCAAGATCAGGCCCTCTGCACCCTGCCTCTGTGCCAATATCAAATGGGATGTTTAGAGCATGTAATTGTGAGGGTGCCCCAGTGTAGGAAGTTAGCCTTACCATATAAGGAGATTGAGAGGCTCAGCATGTGGGAATTCAAGAGCATGTAGTCAGGATAGATTGATCAAGATTGAAATCTGCACAATCCCTGCACTGATAGGAGTGATGGTGGGTGATAAGCCTTGGGTTTACAAGTGAACAGAAATCCAAGTACACTCCGCTCCAGGAGTAATACTCCTTTGTCCAAGGAACATCTGCATAAATTAACAAGTAATTTTAACCTCCTTGCTCATTCTTACCTCCTGAAAATTCACTCACGTCTCAAAGCCTCCCCAAAGGATTACTGTTTTACCCTATAAATATGCCTGCTCAAGCACCCCCAATTCAGTCTCAAACAGGCCTCAAACAGGAGATATCCATATCTCACCTGACTCTTCAACATAAGGTGGCCATGCCACAATCCTAAGGCAGCTGCTGAGCCATTTCAACCTCACAGTGTCTCCCCAATCAAAACTAAGGATCTGGAATCAGTACAGCATTGCCCTCTACAACCCTTTTAAGTTGCTGTCTCTATCACCTTTTATAATATCATTAGTTCTTGGATGTGTGAGTGAGTGTCTTGCATGAATGGTGATTCCCTTTGACTGCAAATAAAACTAAGATTGGACCAGCACTCTGGAGTTCTGTTTCTCAGAACTGTGATACATAGGCTTGATCGTCACTTTAGTTGCATGATCCCTCTTGCTGTTGTCATTTGAGCTAATAAAATTAATCCATTTGAACATTTCTTGTGGGTGCCCTTTCCTTGCATTTTGGGTAACAAGTAACAGACACAAATGTGACATCATTATGGGCAATACTCAGAAACTTGTAGCAGAACATTTCATTCTGTCATGATTTTCCTTTGCTCACTTTTAAGGCTATTGTCCTTGAACAAGAACATTTTGAACACAAGGTATGAAATTGCTGAATTAATTGTTACCAAGAAGCTCAATTCTTTTGTTTGTGGCTTGAATCAAGATAATGGGTTTTTATCTAACAGAAGGTATTTGTTCAAAAATGCCTGGATATTTACCAATTTTATGTGCCTTCTAAAGGCTTGCCATAGTTATTTAACAAAATCCTATGCTTCAATATAATTACTACTGCCTGATTTTTCTTGCATTTCATTTTCATCCTGTGGTACAGCTAAATAACATTTGATCCCAGATACAATGGATCTTCTTTAGACAGCTATGGGTATGATATAAGCTGTGAAGCACACCCCTAGCATTTCTTTTTCCACATCTTGCCAATCCATTGCTGCATCTACACTGCAGAATTAATTCAGTTTGACACCCCTTTACCTGCCATGGCTCAAAGCTAAGAAATTCTGGAATTTGTAATTTTCTAAGATATTTAGCCTTCTCTGTCAGAGAAACAATGTGCTACAACACACTACAAATCCCAGGAAACCACAAGATGGAGCCATGGCAGTTAAAGTGGTGTCAAACTACATTAATTCTGCAGTGTGACAGCAGCTCATTCCTCTTGACTTTTCATGATTTACAGATGCTTCTAAATGCCTAGCATTCAGGGGTAGCTGTGTTGGCCATTTAGCAAATTCAAACAAAAATCCATCAGTGATACCTTTATTGGCCAACCAAAATGCACAGTATACTTGTTGCAAGCTTTTGAAGCTCCATGAGCTTCTTCATCAGGCAAACAGGAGAAAAATAATTGGAGTTGTTAGTCAAATGCCTACATGTTGTTTCAGTACTTAGTTAAGATGTTATGTGGTGGGGAGGATATCTTTTACAGGCAGGCTCCTACTCCTTCTGGCCTTGTGGCTATAGGGAGATTTGCAAAGTTCAGAAATTTAAAATCCATTTGCATCTCAACAGGGAGCACTCTTTTGAAATCCAATAATTGTCTACCACAGGGGCCGGCAACCTACGCCCCCCGGGCCGGTTCCGGCCCAGGTCGCCGGACTTACCGGCCCAGGCAGACCCCTACCGCCGCCACCATCGCGCGCCGCCGTGGCGCATTTTCGCCTCCGGCCGGCTGCACATACTGCAGCGGTGGCAGCGACAGCAGCGCGCGCGGGGGGGTCGCCCAGTGGAAAGGAGGACATCGGGGGACCAGCCCAGAGCTTTAAAAGGTTACCTACCTCTGGTCTAGCATGTTAGAACAATGCCCACCCAAATGTTTGCTAATCATAATTTATTCATTATTTATAGTCATATTATTCACTGGCCACAGGGTTTTGTTCGTTTGGTTTTTTTACAGTCAAGTTGTGGAATCTTCCCTCATTTATCAAAATGCTACTATAATTGCCAGATAGTTTGGGAAGGGGGAGATAACAGCAATGATGATAATTTAAGAAGTTAATATATTTATGCATACCTATTGAGCAGAAAGTGTTCTTCAGTTTAAGTGACTTTACAGCTTTAACATGATAGGAATCAAACATATCCCAGCTATGACTTGCTCAGTTTCCATTTTGTCCCACCTCTGCTTTACCAATTTGAAGTCTAGTAAGATTGCTTCAGGGCAAGGACTCTTACTTTATCATTCTTCCACAATGTACAAAGTTCTCATTTGGCACCAATATAAATAATACATTAGAAATACAACTGGAATAATAACGGTAACTCATTATCTCAGCATATAGTCCATAATGCTTGCAGAAACAACATGTTAGCTCCCTGGGCCACATAAATATGAATTATACATTTCCCAGCTAGATCATATGCCCAACTATAAGGCAGAGTAGCTTAGGGACTGGACACAGAATTATGCTTTGCTTCAGAGTTTTTTTCAAAAAAAAATTTCCATTAATCTATTAAACAATTTCATCCAGAGTTAGGTATGTGTTCCATTTTCTGAAGTATTCTACACAAGTACATTGAGTTTAATGGTCCAAGACTTCCTTACTCCCAAATGCACATGAAAAAGCAAAAATCCTAGGTCAGCTATCATACATAGATCACCTCTATAACACCTCTATAACAGGGACCGGCAACCTACGGCCTGCGGGCCAGTTCCGGCCCAGGTCCCCGCACTTACTGGCCCAGGCGGACCCCTGCCACCGCTACTGCCGCCACGCGCCGCCACCACTGCGCATTTTGATCGCCGTGCGGCTGCGCATGCCGTGGCCGCCATTTTGATTTCCAAAATGGTGGTCGCAACGCGTTTGCGCATGGGCAGGAGTACTGCGCATGCGCGAACGCATCGCAACCACCATTTTGGAAATCAAAATGGCGGCTGTGACATGCATGGAGGCGGCTGCGGCAGCACTGCAACGGCGGTGGTAGCAGCGCGCGGGGGGGTTCCGCATGGTGGCAGCATGCGTGTGCACGTGCGTGAGCGCATGCGCCGCCATTCCCCCCCCTCAGCCCGGCGGAAGGGACGACTTCGGGGAACTGGCCCCTCGCTCAAAAAGGTTGCCTACCCCTGCTCTATAATCACAGAGGGCTTTTTCTTCTTTTGGTCAACAGTAGCTCTTTGTACCACTCAACACAGAATGAAGTTCACAGCTGCATTTTAAAAAAAAAAAGTCAGATTCCCTTTGAAGAGCATGAGCCACAGACAGAATGGGGCAGGTGAAATCCAACACACTCATGCACATAAGATACTGTACCACCATCAAAGAGTGCTACATCATCTGGCCTTGATAAAATTATACTCCATCTCTTCTTCCAATCACCATCAGGACTGTATTATTAATAGTTCATTTGGAACAAGTACTGCAAGTTCATCACTGGTTGGATGCCCAAAGCTGAAGCAAAAAAGATTCTTTTGACACTTCTTCTCCAGTCATTTCCTGAAAATCCCAAAGTTTTTATTACCACAAATGTTTTGTATGTTACTTGAGCAACTGAGTAAGAATGCATGGGATCAGGCATGTGTTGTATTTATAGCCCTTTTCAATTTTTGTGCCTCTACTTCTAGAACAGGTCACATGCTCCACCATTTCTCGGATATAAACCAGGGCACACGGGGCCAAGCAACAGCAGAGTGTGGTCAATATGGCAAAAATTATTAATGAGGGAGAACACATGAGCTAGGAAAGGCCACAGCAGTTTGCTTTTTGCATGAGCCTACTGGGAAGGGCAAGCTTTTGCCCCTCCTCTCCTCCCATTGAGTTAACTAAAGGCAAGCTACTTTTGCACTCTGAACTCAATTTGAAACAACTGAAAGAAGCAGAGAACAAACAAGTGGGATACGGCGAGATAAACTGGGAGATTTCAAAAGCAGCTGAAAAATTTGGATGACAGAGGATTACTATCTTTTCCAAATCAGGACATGGAACTACTCCAAGGTCCCACTACCTCACTTCAGCTTTGATCACCACTACACAAGCCAAAGCTTTGCCCATTCCTAAGACTCAAACATCAGCCTAAAAATTTCAACTGTATCTAAAGCTAGACAGAGAGAAGCTAATATACAGAGGAGATAGTCTACATTTTTATCAAAAGTAGGGGGGGGGAATGAGATTCTAACATGCCCCCCTTTGACAATCCTCCTTCTTCCCAGCACACCAGCATGTAAATTCTAGCCATACATTATCCCTGGACCTGCTAGCTTTCACATGGAGTCAGCAGCTTCTTTTAACATGGAGGTCCTGCACATGTGCCACCTGCAGCAATTCTGAAGTGATGAAGTCCTAGATGGCATGGATTACATGCAGTTAACTTGGCCCTTGGATGTACAGTCAAACCGCAAATATTCAAGCCTCATTGGCTTGAATGGGCACATGCTCCAACACACATGCCATTATATCCATCCCCGCTTGCCGGTCCACGAAAAGTGAGACCACGGACTCGAAGGGACAACTGTATTTCACTGAAAAGACTTCCCTCCCCACAACACCACCACATATAAATGCACACAGGCACGGCCCAGGAAAAAAAGTAGCCCCATCACTATTAGATAGATTGAGATAAGATCTGCCAAGGATTCCCATTAGTTGTTAGGATTTTCAATGGGATATAGAGTCAATGTTAAAATGTTGAAATGTAAAGATGTGTGTGTCTGTATTTTTTCTTGCTGAGAAAAGCTGTTTTTCTGAGGCCAGATTCGCACTTATCAGCCCAGGTGTACTTTAGCCCAAACAAAGTGCAGTTCTATGAGAAAGAGACCTGTTTACATAAAGGATTTATAAACATGAGAAATGTTATGGGAATTGCAGTCACATGATTTAGTATGGTAATTAAAGGTTGGGCTAAAGCACGTCATGCATCATCAACCAATCAGTCTGTAAAGGCTACACCCAAAGGGGTGGAGAATTGGGGGCTGAAAGTTGTGATCCAAAAAGCCTCTTCACTTGTTCTTTACTTTTGAACTGTAATGGACTAATTAAAAGACTTTCCTGATGCTGCAACTAACCAATTTTGAATCATGTAGCAGATAGGCTTTGTTCCTGTTTAGCCTTCTGGCTAAAGTGAAGATGATGTTATTATTATTATTATTTGTTTTTGCTTATGCTGTTTTACAATAAAAGAAGCTTGCTGGAGATTCCAGGTTTTGGTGATTGGTTTATGGACTGTTTTACAACACATCCATCAACATAATTCCACATTAGTGACATACTGCTACATCACTGCTGTGGAAAATGTGATTCCAAATATTGCTGAACTGAAATTCCCATTAACCCTAGTCACCAAAGTCAAAAGTGAGAGATTTGTGGTTCAACATCATCTGGAGGGTAACACCTGAGACTCCAGCTATGAGCTACATACATGTAGAACTAGTAATAACAAGAACATGCTGAGAGCAGAGGTGAACGTTTATATTTAGGTCCGAAATAAATAAAACGTCAATTGCTCACAAAAACCAAGATGAGCAAGCAATGCTAAAAAGAACAATGTCAATTCACATGTGGAGTTGGAAACTCTTTACACTGGAATGTGCGGCCCTCAAGATGTCATGGGACTGCAATTCTCCTCAGTCCTAGCCATCATAGTTGAAATTGAGGAAACATGACGCTTGTAGTCCATCATACATTCCCCATGTTTCCCCTAGACTAATAGAACAATATTTTATTTTTATCAGAGGTTATATCAAGTAATCTAATGGTAAATTGTCAAATGCTAGAAAATATAGCTGTATGGTGCCCTGAAGTTATATAAGCTTATCGCACTGTGTTCTCGGAACGTGATGAGAACATATTTTAACGCACAATATGATTCTTATCGAGTTCCCATGCTGTGCTCTGACAGTCCCTAGCCTGACCCAGCAGGAGAACTGTAAAAATGCATCCTCAGCCAGCAAGAACATTTTCAGACTGTTCCAGATGATGCATGTGCGATAATCCTACCTGTCTCAATCTGTCCTTGTGTTCTGATTGGCTAAGACAACCTCCTCCCCTCCCATCCTAGAACATCCACAAACTCAACTCAACTCTTTCAGTGTTGATGCAAGGAAGGTGCCACAGACAATTTAAAAAAAAAAATTTTTATTTTTGTAGATTGAATTGTGTTGTGTTTACAAGAAAAAACAAAGAATGCTTGCTACCTAAACCTCTCGGTAGCATTCTTTCCAATGCAGACATAGGGGTTTTCGCAACAGTGAGCATGTGCCAATGAGGGACGGCTGAGGAACTGCTTTAGCGCTGGTACTGGTACAACAGTAAATGCTGTGTGATAATATGTGTTCTCATAACATTACTATCCTGTTATCAATAGTCTAATGCGGTAACACCCATTCCCATATTGTTATGTTCCAGGGACTCGATGGGAACATTACAGGTACTAGTGCGATAAGCTTAATAGATTCACCTACTGGGCTATATACACAGCCCGACAAACCAACACTTGAAAAGAAGTAATCCATTATGACCAATTGATGATATGGCAAGTGAGCGTTACTAGAGTTGCCAAGTGAAATAAGGGACAAGGTTCCAGTCTCTTTAATAGTTATGCAGAACAGTGACCTGTTAAAGGAAAAGTAACCCTGTACCTTTGCAACCTTAAATATTAGTGAAATAACCTTCCCACAGTGGTTACTGTTACACAGAATCTTTTGGGGCAGTTTTCAATTGCTATTCATATGCTATTGCTTTCTTTAACAAATTTGCTGTTCTGCTGTAGTTTTATTGCTACTATAAGGTTGTTTTTTTTCTTATTTTATTGTAGTTTTATGCAGTTTTATACACAATATTCCCATTTTGTTGAAGGTTACTTTCCCTGGCATGGACAACTGGGGAGCCCTGTGACAGAAGGAATGAAGAAATATTTATTAAACAAAAAGCCATCCCTTAAAAAATGAAACAAGTTGTGGCAGTGGCATCACTAGGGTTGCCATCACACAGAGTGGTAACTCATGATGTCACACAACCGCACTGACTTCCTCCTATACCACACCATACATAATCCTTAGTCATAGTATTTTTGCACTAATGTTACTCATAAATCATAATTCTTATATATCACTGAGTGTAATGGCAGTAGTTGTGATATAAGCAACTAGCAAAGTTAAAATTATATCTTTAAATTACAATATCATATGTACAGCCTAAATGAATTTACATGTACATAGTTTCATGTGGTTAAAGTGAAAATTTTGTAAGATGTGATGTTTTTAAAGAAAATTTAAAAAGAACAAATATTTTTTAGTTTTTAATTCTTTTTCAAAATGAAATTTAAAATTTAATTAAAAAAACAACAACCTGGGACCAATCCTTTCTCCTCCCACTGAGCCTCACCCCACTCAACCATCTCTTCAGCATTTTAAATGTATCTCTTCAGCATTTTAAATGTACATTACATCCTGTTTCTGCTGTTTCTGGGGAACAAAGAGTCACACCCCCTTTAGAGTATCACCTGGTATCGCCTTCACTCCTCACACCCTTCTAGAGAATCCTCTGAGATGTAGATTCCAGATGTTGCTAGACTGTAATTCCCATTTATTCTTTTAAAAAAACCATAGCCATGAGTGATATGATGGGCACTATAGCCCAACTTTATCTTGAAGGCTACCACTTGCCCATCTCTGTTACACTGCTGGGGCCTTTCACATGGAACATTCTGTTCACAGTTAATGGACAAGAGTATTTTGTGAAATGATGTGCAGTCTGATTAGCAAAATTTACAGCTTCCACATGGAAGCAATACTACACACAGGTACTTTTTAGTGCATTGCTGTGGAGACTGTAACCAATGGCTTTAGATTTTGGGTGACCCTTGAGAAAAGTTCCCTTAGTGAACATCCTCTCTTTCCCTAAAGACACAATGACATGCTTGCCTTCTTTCTTTGGGCTAAATCTACAGATCCATTCAAAGACAGAGCAATATGAGTAGAGTTCTGCTCCTCCTTGTTTGCAGAAAACTCAATCTCCTCATTCTATATGTTTTCTGCATACCCAAAGGAGACAAACAAACAGGTAATGACAATCAGAGGAAGCCTGGTCCAGGAAGCTCCAAAGGTGACAGAGCACCCCTGCAGCAGGAATATGGGCCTTAGAAATACTGGGTCAGGCTGTAACATTTCTGCACAAAGGATCATAAACAGAGGCAGACATTCAACATTTTGTCTTCGTGGTAAGCCAGATAACACTTTTGGCTGCCAGCATCTGGCCTGTCATCTAATAAGTCTATCATGTAACAGAGAAGTTTTCGTCATCCCTCACTATTGACCAAATTGTCAGGGCTGATAACAACTAGAGGCCAACATTTGGAATGCCACAAGTTTCCAAGTCCTCTAACAGAAAGTTATCTCTGACAACTTGATGAGTCTTGAAAGCACCACCAGCATACTCCACATCGAGCACAAAATTGGGGACATATATGCTATGTCACACCCCACCTAGGGTTGCCATAATCCTCTTCCACAAAACTGGGACAAAATGTAGGAGAAATGTAGGATATTCAAGAAAAATAGAGGACACAACCAACTAAAAGACAAAAACATTAATAAAATTTTAAAAACACATTAATATAAATTCATGCTTCTCAGTCATGCTTAAAATGGAGGACATTCTGACATTCTTCCTGGACAGAAGGCTGGGATGTAGCTTTGTGTGGTTTGTGTGTTCGACTAGGACTCTGGAGACCAGGGTTCAATTCCCTGTCTATTGGGTGACCGTGGGCAAATCACACTCTCTAGGTCTCGGCAGAAGGCCATGGCAAACCCTCTGTGGCCAAGTGCTTTGTACATTTTTTACCTGGCATAGAAGGACAATGAGGATGATGAGGGATGGAGAACAAAATCTATGAGGAAAGCTTGAAGGACCTGGGCATTCAGCCTGGATCTTCCTGGAGCTCAGCCGACTGGCTAAAGACCCACGTGGCCACAGGAGGAAGCCTTCTCTCCCTGGATCTTCCTGGAACTCAGCTGGATGGCTGAAGCCCCGTGCAGCTGCAGGATGAAGCCCTTCCCTCTCTGGATCTTCCTGGAGCTCAGCCGGCTGGTTGAAGCCCCACATGGTCATGGGAAGAAGGCTTTCCCTTCCTGAATGTCTTTGGGGGCGGGACTTGCTTGGCCGACCTGTGTAGCCTTGCCCTGGATGTTTTTCGGGCTTGCTTGGCCGGATGGCCAAGGCCCCATGCACCTGCACCAAGGTCAGGCAGGCCTTGCCCTTGCCGGGACATGATCCCAAAACTAGGCAGGACATCTCAAAGATCCTTAAAAAATGGGAATGTTCCTGAAAAAAAATCAGGGTATGGCAACCCTACACCCCACCTCCAGACAGCTTGAGTTGAACATACAATGTTTATGGAAACATCTCACTCCTCAAGTTGAGATAAAATTAGAAGCTGGGAATTCTCACTAAGACACATGTAAAGTGAGAGAGTTTTCTACCATAGTAAGCACAACGACCCAGGCACACAATTGTACATCTACACTGCTACCCATCCCATTGTTTTTTAAATGAAGTGCAATCTTGGAAGGCTACAACCAAGAATCAAAGAGCAGAGAGGAGACTAATCATTTCCATCTCCCAACATCTCTCCACTAAAAAATTGACTTTTTCTTCTAAACTACTTTTTTTCCACACAGGGGAAAAGACATAAGGGCTCTGCAGATGGCACAAAGCGCCGTCTTGGAGCCAGGGAAGGGGAGGAGCAGCCGGACACCGGATGCCCCAACCCCTTCCCTAGGATGTCATCAGAGTGCACGCCATTGCACGTGCCAAGCGCTCTGATGATGTCCTCCCGGCTCAGCATCCGGACATGCTGCGCTGGAAGAAGCGCAAAAGAGCCGCATGGTGGCTCTTTGGGCTCCCTTTTCACCACCTCGGAAAGGAGCACTATTTTCCCAAGGTGGTCCACGGCCGCCCGTCTGCATCCCCCCATATTTTCTATGCATTTCATCCCTTGTGGCTGCAAAAGCAAGTGCTGTAGGGAATGGTTTAGACATACATAAAGGGGTTAGATTAAACAAGCCTTCTCCATCCAGTTACAACCTTCCCAATGGTGCTTTCTTTCCTCAAACACAGCCATCTCATGATCCCATGGCTTCCTGAGTGTGTTTAGCTTAACACCCAAAGGAAGACCCAAGAAACCTCTCTTGCTATGATGATTAATGATTGCATATGTGCATCAGATGCATTATTTCTCCACTGCATTGTATAAGTTGCCTGTAGAACACAAAAGAAAGAGATTTTGCTTCTGCATGGGATATACCAACGGCTGAGGCTGACAATCCTTCCAGTGGGACTGCTGAAGTCCCCAAAAGGACTCATTATTTATCAAGTTTCATTTAAAACGTGAAAGCTATACATACTTATATCCTTCTCTGGCTACAGAATTTCTAGGTAAGAACTGTTCTTCTGTACAAGAAACAGAACGAGAAGCAATTTTATGCTGGAACTCAAAAAAAGGTATTGTCTACATTTGCGTCCTAACCAAAAATCAAAGGGAAAATAGGAGTGAACTAATACAGACTGGGTAACAAAGATAAAGGAAGGTACAACTCACTAGACTATAGAGTATGGCAGGTTTAGATTGTCTAGTGCCTTTATCTTTAATTTTCAACTTCTAGAATCCATTTACTAGCTAGGATGGCTGGGGCTTGCATTAACCATGCACCTTGACCCTGGTTTGGGAATACTAGAACTTCTGTGCCACCCATTCAGGCAAGCAGAGTCATGAGAACGTATCTGCCATTAGTCTTCACAGATAATGAAAATCCAAACTCTGCTTAGGAACACATTTCACTGTGTGCTTGTCATTTTTTGTTTTTGTTTTTACAAACCTTCTATCTGGGGCCATGCAGATATGTTGTGTGGCCTTCACAACTGCACATATTTGTTCATGGTTTTTCTGCACAAATTTGAACCTGACGTCCAGTGTTATAGATGATACATCACATCAGAGGTTTCCCTCAGTATTGGCTACTACCAAACACATTGTTTGTTTAGAACAGAAACACATCATATTTTAAATTCCTTATGGGTATCTGTATTTTAAGCAGAGAAGAAGGAGATTCTCTGCAGGAAGATATCTATAGATACATTCTGAAATGAACAGCCTTATAAGGCAAAGATACAATAGGAATATGCTTCTGAACAAGGACATTCTACTCCAGCTCTCACTCTAACAACTTCCTTTCCCATGCTGTTTTCTCCCACTCATGCTTCAGACTATCTCCTCTTCCAAACAGTCAGTATGCATTTAAAAACCTCTAAATCCTTCCTTGACTCATCAAACCTGACACATCCAACTTTGAAGTACTTGTCACCTGTCTTTCAGGTTAGTTGTGACATCATATTATATTACAGCTTAAGCACACAATAACTTGGGAGGCATGACAGAAAGTGTCTTGTTGTCTCCACTCAGCACAGTGAACCTGTATAGGCTATTTCAATGGAATGAGCTTTGGTCTCTATTAAAGGGCCCTTCCTTTGACTGTTTAATATGCTCTGCCCTGAAAACTAGTTGGTCTCTCCTTCTCTTAAAGACCTGACAGTGAGCTCAAAAAATTCAGTGATTTTTCTCCTACTGTATATAATCAACTACAAGTCGACCTCATGTATTATAAGCTAAGGGCAGGTTTGGGGGGCAGAATTATGGATTTTGATATGACCTGTGGATAAGTCGAGTTAAAACCTAGGAGCATATAACAAAGGATGTAAAGGATGAAGCAATGGAAAACAATACCAAAGAACTTACAAAATTCTGGCAGGCATTTGGGCTCACCCTAAAGGCTGGCTGAATGAGGAGGGAATTCTGGTAAATCATATCTCTGCATTGTGTGGAGGAAGTCACCAGGCACAGGTGGGGCCATGAAAACACACATCCCCCCCCAAAAAAAGGGGCAAAGCAAAGCAAATGGTGACTCCATCAGCAGTTATTATAGCCTTTAACTTTCAATATGATAAATTTATCTTTTAACCCAGGAAAACTGACAAATATACCCAAATGTCTTATTCAAATCCTTCAAAGCCTATTCCTCTTGGCACGTCTTGAAGGGAAGTACCAAAGATCTACCACCACCATTTTCCCATCCAGGCATTCAAAAAGGTCAGAAGTGGTGCCACAGCAGTGTGTGTGTGTGTGTGTGTGTGTCAGTGCTTCTTTTAGGTTTTCTTAGGGGGGAGAAGCAGACGAGGGCATCTGGGACGCCGCGGGACGGTGCGCCACGGGAGTGAGGCATCCGCACCACGGCGCACCGTCAGCACCCCTGAAAGGAGCGCTAAATCAGCGCTCCTTTCAGATGTCAGTGAAAGTGCGCCCTAAAAGCGTAGGGCGCACTATCACTGACTTATCCGCCGCAGCGTGTGCGGACGTTGCAGTGGGAGGTTGCCCTGGGAGCGCCGGCCGTGTGAAGGGCCAGCAGCTCCGAGGGCAACCTCGGGAGGAGGAAGGGGCACCGAGTGTGCAGCTGCCCCTCCTCTTCCCTGCCTCGGAGACGGCTCTATTAGCCGTCTGCCGAGGCCCTAGGATTCCTTTCTTATAAGAGCCAGAAAGGAAGCTCTGATTCCTTTTTTATATGAGCCAAAGCAAAGTACATACAATGACCTGTGGATAAGTCTATCCAGTTTTTTTTGGGGGGGGGGGAAGACAATGGCAATGAGGGAGTTGTCTTCCAGCAAGAGCTGGACAAGAGCTGAATAAATCTTGCCAAGAAAACACCATGATAAGTTTGCATTATGGTCGCCAAAAAGTCAGAAACAACTTGAAGGCACACAAGAACAACAACAAACATTTTTGACTAAAATTTCTAGACTTATACATGGGTATATACACTAAATGTTGGGATGAGATTATAAATTCACTACCACTCCTCTTCCAAAGGCATGAGCCATTTTAGGTATGTTCCAGACTACTGAGGAATTTCAGAAATGCCACTGAAACATTTTGGGAGTTTAGGGCAGGAGTTTGAATCATGAGGCCCTCTAGCTCTTGCTGGAAGGCAACTCTCTCATCCCCTCTCAGCATAGCCAATGGTGAAGCAGTGGTGAAGGCCTGTTCGAACATTGCCTCACCACAAGCTATTTCCAGTGGGACAATAGATTCTATGAGCAGAGAGATGGGGTAGGAATGGGAAGCCCTCTATGCCCTGTCATATCAAACTTTTACATGGAACACTTTGAAAAGCAAGCCCTGGAAACAGCACCGAAAAAGCCCACAACTTGGTTCCAATACGTTGATGACACTTTCACCATTTGGAGCCATGGAGAAGAAGATCTGGCTGTGTTCCTGAATCAATGAACAACATTCACCCTAACATCCAATTCAGTATGGAAAAAGAAAAGGAAGGAACACTGCCATTCCTGGGTGTCCTAGTCATCCGCAAACCAAACTAACGGCTGGGTCACACAGTATACAGAAAACCTACACATACAGACAGATCTCTGCACAAGAACTCCAACCATCACCCAGGACAAAAAAGAAGCCCAATAAAAACACTGGTAGACCGGGCAAAATGCATCTATGAACCCCACTTCTTGGAAGAGGAATTGAAGCACCTAGACCGGGCTCTACAGGCAAATGGTTATCCAGCTCAGACATCAGAAGGGCTGCCAGACCCAGAAAAACCCAGAGGACTGAAGACGAGCAACCCCCAAAGGGAAGGTATTTTTACCATACATCAAAGGAGTCACAGACAGAATAGGGAAAGTGATGAGGAAACAGAACCTCCAAATGGTTTACAAACCGACCAAGAAAATCCAACAAATGCTGCACTCAATGAAGGACAGGAGAGACTCTCCCACAGCCACAGGAGTATACCGCATACCATACAGCTGTGGACAAGTCTACATAGGGACCACCAAACGCAGTGTCCAAACACGAATCAAGGAACATGAGAGACACTGCAGACTGGGCCAGCCAGAAAAATCAGCAGTAGTAGAACACATTATAAACCATCTTGGGCATAAAATGCTGTTTGGAAACACTGAAATTCTGGACCATGCCAACAACAATCAGGTCAAAACGCACAGGGAAGCCATCGAAATCCACAAACACTTGGACAACTTCAAAAGGAAAGAAGAAACCCTTAAAGTAAACAAAGGGCCTTTGCAGACTGCCAGAAATAGTGCAAACTGAGTCCACTTTAACTGCCCTGACTCAGTGCTAGGGAATCATGGGAACTGTAGTTTATTGTGGCACCAGAGCTCTCTGACAGAGAAGGCTCAATGTCTCAGAAAGAAAATACAATTCCCATGATTCCCTAGCACTGAGCCAGGGCAGTTAAAGTGGACTCAATTTGCACTATTTCTGGCAGTCTGCAAAGGCCCAAAGTTTGGCTACCAGTCCTGCAAATCAGGAAAATCAGCACTCAGCAAATGCAAATGGGAAGCCACCCAGGGTTAGGGGCTTTCCCAGCAGACAATGATCACCAATTAGCAGACAATAATCCTCTTTTACATATCCTCCCACCCTGAGACCCTGCCATCAACAACAGAACAATATACAATCAACAACTGAACAATACACAGTTTACATGGCAATCACTCCTCCCTACCCCGGGTCTCACAGTATACATATATCCAGTCTCTTCCATTCCAGCATTCTGTGAAGATGCCAGCCACAGGTGCTGGTGAAACATCAGAAAGAAACTCTTCTAGAACATGGCTACACAGCTCAAAAAACCCACAAGAAACTATGGATGCCGTCCATGAAAGCATACGACTTCACACTAAAGAGAACTTTTTACATCCAGATATTCTCCTTCTCCTATTCATGCAAAGTTCACTTCTTCAGTTTTGTCACTGTGATACTTCTCCAGCTTCTGATACATTTGGTGCTTCCTGTGCTGAAGAGATCTCACAACTACAGCTATAAGCCATTTTTGTGCCTCCCATTTTAGTTTAGCTACCAGTGCTAAACTAAAGCTAAATTATACATCGTTTCGTAAAATTACTGCAGTTCTATCTTTACTCACTTTGAAAAAGTAACAGATGGGGAAAAGTCTTTCCTACAGTGAAAAAAGTATTGAACATTTGAAGCCTTTTGCAGAAATTACTTTTCAATTTTTTATTAGCCACCGAATGATTTTTCTACTGGGCTGTTTATTCTGTCGGTAAGGAGACAGATATGTAATACTATGCTACTTTTTTCTAAGCCTTCCTAGCAACATTTTGCATTTATCCACAGCTTGCAATATAGGAAACTAGAAGCTCATATACTACTGTTCTACTTACAGTTGAGATACATCTCCAGTGGTTTGTCTATTAAGAATTATATGCATCTCCCTCATGTGCACTCATATCTCCATTATGACAGAAATTCAAAAGTTCTGCTAAAGGTCCCATAACTTTATTTAGACAATGTGGAAGTACTGAAAGGGAGTCAGGTATCATTCAGTCACACCCATTTTGATAGCAGAAGCAAAATTCTGCTCTAGATTGACAATGGGCCTTTGCAGACTGCTAGGAATAGTGCAAATTGAGTCCACTTTAAGGGTTAGGGTTATGGAATCATGGGAACTGTATTTTATTGTGGCATCAGAACTCTCTGACAGAGAAGGCTCAATGTCTCAGGGGGGAAAAAAACAATTCCCATGATTCCCTAGCACTAACCCTAACCCTTAAACTGGACTCAATTTGCACTATTTCTAGCAGTCTGCAAAGGCCCAATGTCACCTAAGGTCTAAGGAATGGCATTTGACTCAGCTTTGAGGAAACCCTTTACAACATGCAATGAATTCTTTAAAAAAAGAAAAAGAAAAGTGCAATGATATAGAACAAATCTCACTTCCTAATAGTATGATTGGGAAGTAACAGTCAGATTGCAACCATGTTTATTCAGAAAAAAGGCCTTCAAGCTTAAGTACAACTGTTTCAAAGGGCCTTTGCAGACTGCCAGAAATAGTGCAAATTGAGTCCACTTTAAATTGAGGCACTGCCCTGGCTCAGTGTTAGGGAATCATGGGAATTGTATTTTTTTCTAAGACATTGAGCCTTCTCTGTCAGAGAGCTCTGGTGCCACAATAAATTACAGTTCCCATGATTCCCTAGCACTGAGCCAGGGCAGTGCCTCAATTTAAAGTGGACTCAATTTGCACTATTTCTGGCAGTCTGCAAAGGCCGAAACTTACATAGGGTGTATCCACACTATACAATTATTGCAGTTTGATACCACTTTAGCTTTCCTTGCTTCATTTTATGATGAATGAATAGTCCCCAAGGTACTCAGAGTGCCTGTCTACACTACAGAATTAAACTGTTTTAATCCTCAGTCCTTCTTTTTCCAAGTATCCTAATGCCTTTTAAATAACTCAGCAAACTACAAATCCTAGGATCCCATAAGATAGAGTCATGACAATTTAAGTGGCATAATACTACTATAATTGGGCAGTGTGGACTCATTCACTTACAAAGACACAAGTATTTTGATTCAGGAGAGGTTGCGTCTTTTCCCTGTTTCAAGCTTTCTACTTTAAATAAATGGCTGCAAACCATGATCTTTACCCAGAATTCCCTTGAAAAAAGGGAAGGGAAATTATTTTTGGCTAATTTCTCTATTCCTCAGTGGCTCTTTGGACCCTGCAATTCTTTCACAAGAATCAGAGCATCCTTTCCTTTAACTAGATTCAAGCCCCTATCACAATCAGAATGAAGCATTCCATTCATGAAAAAGACACCCAGGTCCAACCTCACATCAGAGTTTATCACACGGGGGCAAACTGCAAAAATCCAGTGAAGAAACGGGATTTAAAAACTGGAAAAAACCCACAAAAACATTACATTTCTTTTCATCCATAAACCCTCAATAAATGCAGCCATGCTGTCTACTGTACTGAGAAGAGCAGACAAGTTGCTCTTGTAAATCCTCCTTGAAGGTACAGGCACCACAGAATTCCTCTCACCTAGCATAAATTTTACAAGCAGCATTACAATAAAATAGTCAGCAGGGGCATCCACAGAAGAATGAGGCTCCTGCACAAAGCAGAGATATATCACCTTCACGGTTCAAAGAGAATTCAAGATTAGCTTCTCATCAGATGCACATTTCTGATAAGTATGATTGTAAATAATCATTGCAGATATTATTTCACAGGCTGCTTTTTTGTTTTTTGGGAGGAGAAGTGGGAGGAAGAAAAACAAAATACTTGGCTTGCATCCTTCTGACTGAAAGTGGGTCATTGAAATGTCATTCAAACACCCCAAGCACAGTTCCACATGTTGTGACTGAAATCTGTAAAGCAAATGAAGATTGAACTGAGCTAATTAAGATGTATGCAAAGAGAAGCTCAAGTGGTTTATGGATGACAGTTGTACTAACCTGTAGGAAACTACTGTGAGAATACTCAGCAGGAAGTTTGCAATGCATATTATATTTAACACTGCATGTGGTCCCCAATGAAGCAAATCATTCTCCTTTAGAAATAACATTGTGAACAGAAAAAGCAGAGAGGTTTTTTGAGGACAATGAAATAGAAGGTTCTGTAATATACAAACTCAGGGGAAGTCATTTTGTATCAAGTCTCAGACCAGTTCTTCAAAGAATGGTATATCTAACCCAACAAGGCATTTTAACTGTACTAGTTACTGTATTTCCATTCCCAAAGTACTATTTTCTCTCTCAATTAAGAATTGCTGATTTAAAGTATATGAAAGGGATGACAGGGAAGTGTATCAGTTAATCAATGGAAATGGAAAGAGCACACTTTCCTCTCTACAACCCATCAACCTCAACATGGTTTATTCACAGCTTTGTGTAGAAAGGATACCACTGGAGAACAGCATCTCTGTGCAATGTTACCCATGGAAGAATGATGTGCTACACACACATCTTTTAATTCAACACCCATGGGGTAGAACAAAAGCTAAATTGTCAAGCAGGTTGAAAACAAGTTCCATTTTCTTCATAAAATATGACCATCTGCAGAGCCCAAGATGAGGTCTTGCACAAGGAAGGGATCCCACTTCTTAACATGCAAGAAAGCAAACATTCATTTGTTGTTGTGTGCCTTCAAATCATTTCCAACTTATGGCATGCCTAAGGCAAACCTATCAAGAGATTTTCATGGCAAGATTAATTCAGAGGTGGTTTGCCTTTGTCTTCCTCTTACAATTGCCCTTCTCTTACATTTCACCAAACTTCCAAAGCAAGAGTTCAAAAAGTAACTTGCAACTTAATATAAGGACCTCTGCAGATGGGCCGTTTGCGGCATGTTGGAGGCAGGGAAGATGTCCTGATGCCACGAAGACGTCCTGATGTCATGTGCCCTTACGCATGGCGTGTGGCATCAGGACGTCCTCCCTCACGCGCTATGCCGGAAGAGGCAGAGAAGAGCCACGCAGCGGCTTTTGGAGCGGCATTTTGCCGCTCTTTTAGGAGGCAGCAAACGGGAGAATCAGGGCCGCTATGTGTGCTAGCAGCGGCCCCGATCCCCTGCTTCCCGGGGCGGCCTAGGGCTGCCCGTCTGCATCCCCCCATAAGTTACTAGGGATCACACTAAGGACTTTCTACCTGTCCAGGAACTAGGATGCCACCATTTTTGAGAAAAGCCAGCATTATCCTTACATAAGAAATGCAGTAAGTGCACTGGAAAAACTTCATTCGCAACACTCATTCCTCTTACATCTATTTTTTTTCTCAACTGCTTTAAGAACTTTCAAGCTATACCCCACATATCTTGATTCCCAATACAGGACAAACTATTTAAACTCCTTCAGTCAGCGAGTTTGTTTTAATCACTGGAACATGCTAAAAAGTGAGAGCCTATTTATCAATTCAGAGTTCTCTTGTCAGTGAGTTTGTTTTAATCCTCAAAACACTCTAAAAATGAGATCAAAGTTAAACACAACCTATAAATCAAGGGATGGGCAAAAAATGGCCCTTCACATATGGTTTTCAGTGCAGCTCTTATCCACCCAGTATGCACATTGTGTCCAACAGCATCTGGAGGTACAACACACTTGGACCACTTCTGCAGTAAAATCAATTAAAAGTATGTCAATCAGTATTCTTCTCCATTCTGCAAAAGCAGCCATAAAGGTGAAACTATGACAAAGAAACCAACCGGCAGCCATTAAGACAACCATAAATGTTGTACCATTAAGCTGAGAATGCCATCATAGAAGCTGGGAGGTGGAAAGAGATGGTGAGGTCTTGGGAAGGGGAGCCATCTTGTTCTTTTCTCAGGGAGAATGATGTTTTGGGGCAGTTCTGAGGCCACATCCATTGTTATTTACAACTTAACTGAATTTTCCCAAGTTGTAGAGTAAGTTGAATTCATTGCTGCCTGTTAAATGGATTACAAGGCTTAGAGGTAGCTTTTCTCCACAAGTGAGCATCCCTAGTGCTTCGTATATCTTCTGCTCTTTCTACATAGGAAAACATTTCCACCTAGAGCCCTTACACAGAATATCTAGAAACAAAATAAACATAGCAAGATGTGTCATCGTACTGAAACATCAATTGCATGGGGGAAAATACGTTATACTGTATTTAGTTATTCTGTGTTACCAACTCAATATGCGAGAGAAATTTCAAGAATTTAAAAGCAACATTACAGCCAAACTTAATTACTTATACATGTATTATGAATAACGTTGGAATGTATGTCAGATGACTATTTTTTAAAAGGAAATATAAAGTCCCCCTCCCCCAAAAAATATTATATAAAATGATCAACAGCTGCAACAGCTAAGACACTGGGCTTTAAATTGCAGCAAAACTGCTTTTGGTGTAAGGAACATTTTTTATGGATGTACTCCCTCGAATGTGTGTTGCTTTAACAGAACAGTGCCACTTGGATGGTGAGGACAAATCAAAGAGACTAAGCTTTATAGATGGATGGTTTTCTCTAAAGCTGCAATCCTATGTTCGTTTACCTGTCATCTTGTATCCATTTATCCACTGGACACAGCATAACTTGATTCTGTATAAACATACACAAGACTGAACAGTACTCCATTCTGAGTCAACATACTCAAGACTGGTCTCCTCTTTGCTTCAAACTCCTTTCGAGGTTTGTGGTTTCCTATGTACCCATGAGTTCTCATCTACTGCCCACTGAGACAAGAGCGTTCCTATTATACAGCACATAATTCACAAATATATTAGGATATTTTTCATTTGATGGAATTCTATAACCCACCCCCTTAAGCAAAGCTCCAAGAATCGCTCACTCTTTTACTGGTCACTTTCTTTTGCTTCAAGAGCAACCTCCATGTGATAAGCTTCACAAATATGCATACTACATGTATTTGGAACAAAAATGAAGAACACTGTTTTTCACATGAAAGCTGCAAGTAACTCAACATGTACCTGGCAGGCACTCTCCCTCCCTCCTATTTCTTGGCAAGCCACTCAGGTTTCAGCTCTTTTTAGGATTAAATTATTCAACAAAGTCACAAATGGAATTTAGCTTTCTTTTTTTTAAATAAAACAAAAAAAAAGCATTGCTTTGGGGTTTTTTTTAAAAAAAATGATGACTTTTCTGACAGCATTGCACTAACACACACACAATTCATGCCACTTACATCAACCAATACCTGTTATCTTTAAGCCTTTTATCAGAGAGCTACAGACAGGTTTCTGGTGAAGACAATCAATAACATCATTATTACAGATGACATGAAACAATATTCCACAAGCACTGCAGAAATTGAAAACTTTTTGGTACTGACTGGGCAAAACCATCCCAGTAATTCACAAAAAATACTAGTGGAGGATTAAGCCATTCTGCTCTCTCTCTCTCACACACACTCACACACACAAACATACACAAATGTCAATGAGAACATCTGTATTTGCTAGAAGGCTCCTCCATATTACTCCATACAACACAGATGTGTGGCATATCCTGTAGATCACATCATTTCAGACCCTAATTCTAGAAAGAGAAGAGTTTTTATGTAACAAGTCATTTTCCCTGATAAATCAGGAGAATGCTGATCTTTCAAAAATGTACTGTCCATTGCACTGCACATGAACTATCTTCACCACACTAAAGATACCTGGAAAGGTTTCTGCTACCTTCACCAATTCAATTCATTATTGGTATATTAACTGTATAAACCTGCATAACCATATATATTAAGAAGTACATCTCACTGAGTTCATTGGGAATTAATCTCATGTAAGTGGACATAGGATTGCAGCCTAAAGCTCCTATCACACTGGTTTACACCCCACCCACCTCAATCCACCTTCAGTTTAAATAACAATAAATCAAATATTTGGCTTTAATGGAAGAGTCTAAATACACTGAGAACATTAAAAAAATAATCTATTCCTTCTGAAATGGATTATTAATCAATTTATTTAAATCCATCCTCCCTCTTCTCTACTGAAATCATTTGCCTTTACTCCTACCTATTTGTTAGAAACCATGGAAAGAACAATATGCCTTTTGAATGACTGCTGCCCCCACCTAGCAACCCAGACATAAGCAACCAAGGCCACCTGAAGGAAGCCAATTTAACTCCCTAAATCCGCCCAGGTAACTGTCTAAAAAGGTTTTCCTGACCACATTAGAGTAGTCACTCAGTATTAGGATGCAGTGATTCTCTGGCACAGAAGCACATTCTAATGTATAGACAGGGATGGAACTGAATATTTAGAAGTACATACATCCTCTACCTCCAGAGTACCACGCTTGCAACATCTTGGAGCTTGATGGCAGAGTGCCTGAAGAAACAAGGCATCTAGCTCAATCGCGGATGAGAAGTGGTTAATATTTTCTTGCAGCAATGTAAGCTTCCTTCAGAATATTCCCCAAAACCAGCTTCATCCCTCCCTGTTCACTCTGGACCAAAAGCTTTATGAAACAGCAAGCTCACCTCAGTCTCTTGCTTCCTTCTGGGGATTTACACCCAGGTGAGAAAGGGAGTTCCTCAACAATATATATGGCAAACAATTGGAGAAACAGGGGAGCATCCGGGAAGGAAGAAATGGATCACTTTTGAAAAATGAATTTTTTAAAAAAAGAGAAGATAGGAGGGAGGGAAGATTTTAACAACTGGGTGGGAGTAGGAGAGGGTGTAGGTTTTGCCAGCATGGCGCAGGCAAAGTGGCAAGAGGAACTGAAATGTAAGGACCAAGACCTCTGAAGGCCATGCTAAGTAGGAAAGTGTGTGGATTTGTGTGCATGTTTGTGTGTATACCCACACACCATCACTGTCTCTCAAAGAGGAAGAAAAAAAAAAGAGAGAGAGATCTCTCCCCCCCCCCACCTCTTTTATATCCTTCTGGCCAAAGTGCACCATCTTTCTTTGTGCCATGGGGGGGGGGGTACCAGGAAGCTCTTGATTGGGTAAAATTAAGACTTGGCAAAAGGAAAAGGATGGAAGGAGATGATTTCTGGAATGTTATCTTTATAAGCTGCCTCTGGGTGTTTCTTTGCAAGACAGTGGGGTGAGCTTTTGGCAGCACACAGCAGCCACAGCTGGAAAGCTCCTTTGCCAAACATAATAGCAGTGCACTGATAAGGGAAGATTCCAGAGTGGTGGCCATGCTCAATCATTTCACCAAGTCCTGGGGTACTTAAAGACCAACCAAAGGATCATGACATAAACTTGGTGTGTGTCAACTTCCTCAGATGTAGGGAGTTCTTCCCAGTGACCAGGAACAGTTAGAGGACTGGTGGGGTGGGAAGCTATCAACCTTGAGCTATGGAGGGAACAGCAGAAGGGAGAAATGGAGACACACACACACACACACACACCATCCACGAACTCCTTTTCCTCCCTCAGGTGTGGCTGACACCAGCCCTAGTCTCCAAAGGCGGTTTCCTCATGAAGTGTCTCCATCTGGTGGACGGAAAGTGAAGCGCAGCAAACTACACCTCCCCAACTACAACAAACTACACCTCCACAAATGCTATCGCATGGAACCCTGGCAATTAAAGTGGCGTCAAACCAGAATATTTCTGCAGTGCGGATGCAACCCTAGGCGAGCGGGCAGGGCTTTCTTTCCAGGGAAAGAGGGAGAACTCCCACACCCCGTGCTACCTTGGGACCAAAAAAAGAAACCGAGGATGCCGCTTTATTTAGTCCTTCCATCTCCCTCAATATGGATAAAGGCAAGAGGGGGAAAAAACGACAAGCATTCCAGGTTGAGATCTGACACCCTAAAATCCAAATAAAAAGAGGAAAGAACCAGGTGGCGAGGGGTTGAACTCCCCCCTCTTTCTTCCGTCCCTGCACCTTCCTCTCTGTATGTGGTTTTTGAAATGCAGTAACTTTCTCTCTCCTTAGAATTTGTGACAGGTATATTTCTTTTGGACAGGAGGTATTCTTTGGATACCTGAGCTGTAAAGCTCCAGCAGAAACTAACCCATCCACCCGAGAATTCCACAGCATGGAACCCAGGCAGTTAAAGCGATATCAAGCCGGATTCTTTCCGCGGTGTGGACGCAGCCATCGCGGCCATAAAAACCGACGCACGAAGGGCTCCTTTTCCTTACCTGGCTGCCGCCTGAGCTCTCCTCCCCGACGTCCTTCTCCAAGCCAAACCAAGCCAGTCCTTCCTCGCCCGCCTCAAAAAAGGACCGGGTCTTGGTTTCTAATCCCACCACGGAGCAATCCTCACACGCGGGAAAAGCCCACCGGCGACGACGAAGATGGCTGAGGGAGCGAGGACTAAGAAGTCGAAAGGGTGGCCCAGGGTTTTATTTAAATTTCTCCTTCTTTTTCCCAGCTGAGCAAAAGGAAGGAAGGAAGGAAGGAGGGCGGCGGCGGCGACAAAGACGAAGGGGTGGTTTCTCCTCCGCGGCCGCTCTTTTTCCTCTTTCCCAGAAGCCGGCTTTTCTCTTTCATGCCCTTTCATTCCATCTCTCTCTCTCTCTCTCGTACTTCTTGCCCCCTTCTCCAATCCCTTCAGCCTCTTCTTGCTTGCTTTCCCCCCCTTTTGCTTGCAAGCGAGGCGAGGCTCTGAGGAAATCCTTCCTCGCTTTCTCTTCAAGGTTTCGGAGGGAAGGCGAAAAGGCGCTCCGACGGGAAAAAACAAAAGGGTGGGGGGAAACTTTCCGGGGGAAGGAAGGAAGGAAGGAAGGAAGGGAGGAAAGAAGGGAGGAAGGAAGGAAGGAAGGAAGGAAGGAAGGAAAAACCGGCGGAGAGAAGCGCAAGAGAAGCAGCGGCACCACCAAAGAGAGGGAGGAGAGGGAAAAGAAAAGAAGCCCACCAGCTCCCACCTGGCTCCTTTCTTTTCCTTTCTTTCTTTCTTTCTTTCTTTCTTTCTTTCTTTGCAAGGGCTGCCAATGCGCGTTACAACCAGCCGGCCGCCGTCTCCTTCAGCGCTGGTCCTCCGCCGGGAGCGCCTTTCCCATTCGCAGAAGCCGGAGCCGGAGCCGAAGCCGCCTCTGCTCCTCCGTTTAACTCCTTCTTCCCCTCCATCCCTTCCCTCCTTCCTTCCTTCCTTCCTTCCTTCTCCGCCTCACTTCTTCTTCTCTCAGGAAAAGGCGGGAGTCGCTTCTGGTCGCCGAGAGGATGCTCCTGCCTTTGCCTGGGAGGCGTTGCCTTTCTCTCACTGTGACCCGAGGCCTCCTGCATCCGCATTGTAGAAACAACCCGGTTTGATACCGCTTTAACTGCCATGCGAGGGGATTCTGGGGGTGGTAGTTTGTTGAGGCACCTGTGGTGCCTCAACAAACTACCACCCCCAGAATCCCCTCGCATGGAGCCCCGGCAGATAAAGCGGTATCAAACCGGGTTGTTTCTACAATGCGGATGCAGGAGGCGCCTGGAATGCCTCGAGGAGCACCGAAGAAACTGCGGGAAGCCCTTGAGGCCCCTCTTTTCTTCTTTGACACTTGGGCTTTTGTTTCTTTTCTTGGAATAGTCGCTCCTATTAGGAGATGGGGAGAAGGAGGGGGAAGAGGTGGCGGAGGGTAGGAGGACTTCCGCACTACAGGGATAACCCGGTTCGAACCCACTTTATAACTGGTCGTTTTGTGAGAAATAATCCCGCTTGAGAGCGCTTGGACGGCCCTGGCTGAATGCTAGGGAATTTGGAGAATAATAGTTTTGGGAGACATTGAGCCGTCTCTGTCAGAGAGCTCTAGTATTTCCCAGGGCTCCCTAGCCCCGAGCCAGAGCAGTTCAAGCGCTCTCAAACGGGAATTATTTCTGCAGTGTGGTTTGGACCTAGGTTCCCTGAGTGCAAAGGAGGCACTGAAAGATGCAGGGCATTCCAGAAAAAAAATAATATGTGGGAGGTTGCAGCGTGTTTTAGACCATTGCGCTTTTTCGGGCTGCATCCGCACTGCAGAGATAATCCGGTTTGATGCTGCTTTAAATGTCCTGGCTCCATGCTATGGAATTCTGGGAGGTGTAGTTTGCTGTGAGGCCAGAGCTCTCGGACAGAGAAAGCTAAAGGTCTCTTAGGGTCTTTGCGGACTGCAAGAAATAGTGCAAATTGAGTCCACTTTAAGGGTTAGGATTAGTGCTAGGGAATCATGGGAATTTTTTTTTCTGAGACATTGAGCTTTCTCTGTCAGAGAACTCTGGTGCCACAATAAAATACAGTTCCCATGATTCCCTAACCCTAAAAGTGGACTCAATTTGCAGTATTTCTGGCAGTCTGCAACCCCCCCCCCCTCCTTAATCATCCCAGACTTCCATGGCACTCAGCTATGCAGTTAAAGCGGTGTCTAGATGGGTTATTTCTGCAGTGTGGATGCAGCCCCTGTCAGAGCGCTCTGGTGCCACGACAACAAACAGTGGTTCCCAGGATTCCCTAGCGTGGAGCCAGGGCAGTTAAAGCAGTGTCAAACTGGATTATTTTCTGCAGCCTGAGAGAGCTCTGGGGCCCCAGCCAGCTACCGTCCTCAGTCAGTACCCTATAAAGTTTGGGGCCGTGGCAAGTTAAAGCGGCGTCCAACTGGATTATTTCTGCAGTGCGGATGCAGCCAGGAGAGGAAAAGGTGGCCTACAATCCCTCCCTCCCAGCGCTGGCAGAGGATCCGATTTGCTCCCTTCTCTTTCTAATCTAAAGGAAGAAATGGAGAGGAAGGCAACCCCGCTGGGCGCCGATGCAGACGACCAAAGGCGCCTTCAAGACCCGTCTCCAAGCCTTTCGAGCAGAGCCGACTCAGGAGGACCAGATGTCCTGACCGCAAAAGAGGAGAAGGCACCGCAAAATGTTGGATGTGTCCTAGAACAAAAAGGAGGACATGACCACAAAAGGAGGACGCGACCAAAGAAAAAAGCACTCCTATATATATATTATATATAAAGGCTTCTTGGCCACTCTCCAACTGGAGGGCATTTGGGAATTCCTCCTGGAGAGGAGGCTGAAGTGGAGGACATGTCCTGGAAAAGGAGGACCTTTTCGGTGGGGGGCGGCGCCGTCGGGATCGCGCCTGTTTGGGGCGCCTTTCTCCAAATTCTGGGGAATTAAAGGCATTCAGCCCCGCTTTCTTCAGCGGAGGAGCTCACCCCCGAATCGGGATCTCCCTTGAGTGTTGACCAGGGTTTGAATCCCGATCCAGCCATGCCAAACCCACTGGGGTGACCTTGGGCAAGTCACACCCTCTCAGCCTCCGAGGATGGCAATGGAAACCCTCCCCGCATCTGAAGAAAGACACCTGCTAAGAAAACCCCGCGATGGGCTCGCTTAAAGGTTGCCAGAAGTCCAAACGACTTGAAGGCGCACAAGGACATGCCGCCTGTCAAGCCAAGGCGGTTTACGACGTTTATTTATTTGAATGTTATTGAACTATCTGAACTACTCATTTATTTATTATTTATTTATTTGAATGTTATTGATCTGTCTGAATGACTTCTTCTCGCAGGTAGTTCTCTAGCTCCTGTTTTTAGCCAAACAGCCTTCTTTCAGCCTAGCTTGGCTACCAACAAAAGTGTTGGGATTCTGTGCCTTCAAGTCATATCCCACTTATGGCGATCCTAAGGCGATCCTATCCTGGCCTGGAGTTTCTTTGGCAAGATTTGTTCAGAGGAGATTTGCCCTTCCTTTCCCTTCCCTTGAGGCTGAGAGGGTGTGACTTGCTTGCCTGGTTTCCGTTGCTTGGTGCCACAAGAAACTACCGTTCCCAGAATCCCATAGTATGGAGCCATGGCAGTTAAAGCGGTGTCAACCCGGGTTATTTTTGCTCTGTGGATGCACCTAATAAGAGGGGGATGGCTGCTGGCAAAGGGGATTTCATCAGGTCCCTTTGCCTGACCAGAGATGCCTGCAGAAAGTCCCTTTTAGAGATGGAGCCCTGTCCTATTTTCGGTGCGGCTTTCGTGGGGTTGCCCAGAGACGCTGCCTTGAAGAAAGGCGAGAAATCAGGGAAATCAATAGCAAAGAGGGGCGATTGGAGAGCTTTCCCTTCCCTCTGATGCTTTCCTTTCCCCAGCGATCCTCCTAGCAACCAGCAGCAGCCTTTCGCTTTGCTCAGGAGGCAGCCGCAATACTCCCAGCGGAGGCGGAGGCTGCTAAAAGGAGCTTTGAAATCCCTCTCCTCCCAACCCCCGGCTTCGGAGCGCCGTGAAGGCGGAGCGGTTGTCCTCTGAACATGTGCAAAGTGCACTCTCGGGTGTTGGTTTTTTTGTTTCGTTTTTTCCTCCGCCGAAGCAACCGGCTCACTGAGGACTCTGAAGGGCAGGGGATATGAATGTGATAAATGTGAATTTAGGTTTCTGACTGAGTCCTGCTCCAAGTGGAGGACATTTCAGAATTACTCCTGGACAGACGGTTGAAAGGTTGGAGGACGTGTCCTGGAAAAGGAGGACCTCCGGTTACCCAGAGGGAAGGGGATGGGTTCATTTTCTGAAACAAACCCGTGGATCTCTTCAGTGGCCAGTCTGGATTATTGGGTTGCCAGAGTGAAAAATGGAGAGGACTCCTGTACCTCTTCTACACTTTAAGGGCCGTGGGTCCTCCCGCTGGGTCCTCCAGATGTTTTGGACTTCAGCACCCAGTATTCCTGACTCCTGGCCAAGCTGGCTAAGGCTTCTGGGAGCTGAAGTCCAAAACACCTGGAGGACCAAAGTTTGGGAGTCACTACACACGTTGCCATCCCTGATTCTCTGAGTGACTCCAGTGATTTCCATCCTCTGGGAATAAAACTGGAGCCAGGCAGGTTCAGTTCAGTCTCTTCCTCCCCGCAGAGAACTTCCTGGGCTTCTGATGGAGGAAAGGTGGACTAGGGGTAGCCAAAGAAAGCAGAAAGACCTGGTTTTGGAAAGGAGAGAGGGCAACTCTGAGTGGTCTGGCTAACGGTGGAGTGTTCCACTGGGAAGTTTGCCAGCTCTGCTCCGGTGCCACAACAAACTACAGTTCCTAGAATTTCACAGGTTGAGCTGTGACAGTTAAAGTGGTGTCAAACCAGATTAATTCTGCAGTGTGGATGGATCCCTAGTTGCCTGTCACCACTGAGCAATCTGATGGATTTCATAAGATTTTCCTAGGCAAGGAGGGCCCTCCATATTTGCTGGGATTAGGGAAGCAGGACCCCCATGAAAATAAATAAATAAAAATTAACCTGAGAGAACACCTCTCTGGGAATCTCTAGGTCCTCCAGGACAACTCTGTGGTCAGCATCTCCAAGATGTTGACCATATAAATGTGTGGGAGGACCTATAAATACTTACAGAAGTGTTCTCTATAGAAATCTCTAGATCAGGGGTAGGCAATCTTTCCCCTTTAAGGGCCGAGGGACTTCAGCTCCCAGAAGCCTCAGCCATGTTGGCCAATAGCTCCTGGGATTCTGGGAGCTGAAGTCCCTCGGCCCTTAAAGGGGAAAGGTTGCCTACCCCTGCTCTAGATCCTCCAGCATAACTTCTGGCAAAAGCTGGCCATTTAGTCATGCTGGAAGACCTAGAGATTCCTAGAGAGAACATATTAAATCTATGAATAATCAACTCGGTAAAAATCAAACCCAGAAATGTGGACAGCCAACTGTTCTCAGAAATAGTTTACCATTGCTTCCCTTCCAAAATATAAGCTGGTATTCCTAGCCCAGTGTAATGTAGTCTACGACTCTGGAGACACACATTCACAGGTCCAGAAAGCCCTGTGATAGGGTCACCTCAGGATCACCAAAAACAACTTGAAGACTTACAACAATAACAACAAATTCCTAGGTATTGACTTATGCAAGTATAGTTGTCCCTCCACATTTGTAGCTTTGACATTTGATTATTCACAGATTTAATATGTTCTTTCTAAGAATTTCTAGATCCTCCAACATGACTCTGACAGACGTTGACTTTGCCCACAACTGTACTTTGCCCACAACTGTCTCAGAGAGATCAGATAGCTGTTAGCATACCATAGGTTAGATGTTTCCACCTTTCATGCAGGTGTTGCATTGTGCTGTGTGCTTTCAAGTGTTTCCAACTTATGGTGACCATAAGTCACCATAGCATGGGGTTTTCTTGACAAGATTTTGTTGGGAAACCAAGACCTGATTTTGGGGAATTTATAATTAGCTCAAATGAGAGGGAAGTGCCCAACTTCGCTTCTAGGACCTTATCCAATTGTCTACGGGAGATGTAAGAGTTTTTGGCTGGGAAGACACTGAGACTGACCAAGCTCCAATTAAAGTATGAAATCTTTTATTAACAAAATAAGCAAACATCCAAATGTGGCACGCACACACACACACACACACACGCTAGAAGAATAAGCGGGGGAAGAGCGAGAGCGGGGAAGGCAAAGAGAGAAAGACCAGGACAGAGGATATACTTACACCCGAGCAACTCCTCCTGGGCTTTGGCAGCGAATAAAGATGAGCTCCGTGGAAGGGGCACGATCGGCAAGAGGGGGGTTGTGGGAACTATCTCAGAGCACAGAGTTTCAGCATGCACTTCCAAGGTAGCACGATGTCTCCTAAAATCCAGGGGTTTTTAAGGGCGATTTCTGCCTTCTAGCCATGGGCTGGACAATAGCTAGACAAAGGCGTGATGGGCTTTTCATTGTTTACTTAAGTCTGGGCATAGTCTAAACAATGCATTTGGTATCAAAGCAATCAAGGAAAGAAAGCTAGAGAAAGGAGGTGTCATCAAATCTAATCACTGCCTCATCAAGTGTGAGACTAAAACAAACAAACACTATTAGGTATGTTTTCCAACATAATGGGATATTCCCAAGGGCAAGTCCCAAAACCTGCCTGTCCAGGAAATCTTTAGTGGTCTTAAGCAATTTTTAGCTTGCTTACCTGACCTCACATCTAGGGGATTATGGCTGCTATCTCCCAAGGGTCAGGCTGGGGTCATAGGGAACTCCATATGGCTAAAATATATAATAAAATGGAGGACTTCTGCTAACAATTTGTTCAGAGGAGGTTTGCCATTGCCTTCCCTCTGGGACTAGTAATGTTCTCAGGCGAATAAGAGGTAGGATCCCTGTCCCTTTAATAGATATATAAAAGAGGGAATTTCAGAAGGTGATGAGCTCTAGCCCTTATTTCACCTGTTAAACCTATGGACTAGGGAAAGGGAAGGATTTGACAATGCTGCATAAGAATATTGATCAGAAGTGCAGGAAGGTGTGTGTTTGTCACTGAGATATCTAGGAGTGACTTGGAGGGGACTTTGGGATAGGATGAGGATTTTTTTGCCCTCCAGATATTTGGGGCTTCAGACCCTGAGAAGCCTCGGGCTATATGACCAGTGTAAAGAGGTTCTGTAAGTTGTAGTCCAAGACATAAAGGTTGGGGGAGTTCCCCCATTTTGGATAAGGGATAATGAGCATGTGTGCTGTATCTCTTCAATGGACACAGTAAAGCAAGCTGGGTGGACAATTGCCTAATGCAACATGAAACATCCCAAAAAGGGGAGTATAGCTGACCAACTTCTGTGGAGTGAAGCCCATCACCATCACATGGGGTTCAAACATCCTTCTGAGTAAGTTCATAACAAACCAGGCAGTTGTTATCCCATTGCTCTCATAAATCATCAAAGAAAACAATTCTGTTTTCAATTGGAATTTGCATTTTCTACATTTCTGAGATGAGACCTTCATCCTCCCTGAGGCTTTTCTACTGTACCGCTCTGATGTGATTCTTTTATTAAAAAAGAACAACACATAATAACCAACCTGAGCAAGTCCTATAACATTTTCTATTTTGTATCTTTCAAGTGTTTTTAATCAGGCGGGGGCAAATCATGTCCCTCTAGATATTATGGAATTGCAACTTCCATAATTTGCCTCCATTAACAACAGGTTTTCCATCCCTGGTCCTAATAATAACATTCGTATCCTGCTGAGTTATTAATTTATTTGTTTGGGTGCACCCACATGACCACAAACATATTACAGAGAACAAATTCACCTGAAAGCTTTCTTTCCCTGGCTTCTTGACTAAAAAATGATGAATGTTCTCTGATGAGTCCATTTCTCTCATACAGTCACACTTAAAAGGCAAAATAGCTAGGGAGGTTAACTGGCCCTGCTCCACTGTTGAACACATGCAGTTTTTAAAGATGACTGCTGGTTTTGTGAAATGTTTTTCAGCATCTGTTATAGTCACTGCAGTAACAGGATGATTTCTGATCATGATGTTTGGATTATGCACAATTTCATATATATATATATATATATATATACTTTTTTTTCTTTTTGGAAATCCAATAGGTTGTGACTTTTAATTTCAAGCTTCATCCCTCCTCAGTGCCACATTTCGTTAAAGAGCTTGTCACAAGGATCTACAGGATACATGTACAATCAACAGTTTGAAGCATCTTCCATTTCCTCAGGCTCTAGTGTAGGAGGACACAAATTGTGACTCTCCAGATGTTTGAACTACAATTCTCATCATCTCCCACCACTGGGCATATAATCTAGGTTTGGTGGGAGCTGCAATTGATCATCAATTGATCATAACTGATAGAACTTAACATCTGCTCAGAGCATTCCACTTGTGATGCTTTTCAGTAGAGTTGGTTCACATATTCAGTGGTCATTTATTGATTATACTGCAAGTATTCATAGATCCTCTTCTTTTTTACATGGAAAGATACATGGCTAAGGGAAACAGAACCCTTATCCTGCCACACCTACCTGTGGCCCATTTTTTCAACCCAGTACATTTTTGCTCACAATGTTGGGTGAGGGAAGAAAGTGTCCAGAACAATTACAATTTGCAGGTAACCTCTGTGTGTGTGTGTGTGTGTGTGTGTGTGTGTGTGTGTGTTTTCAGCATCCCTTATCCCTATTTCTCTTAGAAATGAGACCACTTTAATAAATGAACAGTACAGACACATGAATAAATACATTTTAATTTTTAATGTGTAATGGTATTAGCTTATTAAAATTGTTTGTTATTAAAACTTTGTATCTACATTTTATTTTATTTTATTTTGTATTTTTTAACTTGTACTGTTTTAAATTTTTTAGCTACCTTGAATCCCTATATTGGAAGAAATGTGGGATAGAAAATAAATAAATAAATAAATAAATAACAGGTGTAGCTGCTAATTTTTTGTTGTTATTAACTGCTTTTGCATCAATTTCGACCCATGAGACATCTCCAGCCCCCTGTCCTCTACTGCTCTGCCCAGCTCCTGGAAACTCATATTCGTGGTCTCTTTAATAAAGTTCATCCATCTAGCATGTGGCCTTCCTCTCTTTCTACTTCCCTCCACCTTTCCTAACATTATTTCTTTTCAACAATTCATGCCTTCTCATGATGTGTCCAAAATATGACAGTCTGTCATCTTGGCTTCTAGGGATATTTCTGGCTTGATCTGCTCTAGGACCCATTTGTTTGTCTTTTTGGCTGTCCATGGAATCCTCAGCACACTTCTCTAGCACATTATCCCACATTATCTCAAATGCATAGATTTTCCTCCTATCTTCTTTCTTGACTGTCCAGCTCTCACATACATATAGGGAATATGATGGCTTGTATGATTCTGACTTTTGTGCTGATTTGTATGTCTTTGCATTTTAGGATCATTTCTAGTTCTTTCATAGCTGCCCTCCCCATTCTTAATCTTCTTCTAATTTCCTGGCTGCAGTTCCCGTTTCAATCAATGTTTGATCCCAGAAATGAGAACTCTTTTACTATTTCTATTTCCTCATTGCCTAATTTGAATGTGTGTAAGTTCTCTGTGGTCATTATTTTTGTTTTCTTTAAGTTCAACAGTGAGCCCACTTTCTTTTTTTTATCTTTCTTAGTAGTTGTTCCGGGTCTGTGAGGTTCTCTGCTAGTATTATTGTGACATCAGTATATCTCATCTCTTCCATGTCCAAGCCTGATTTTCTTACAATATGTTCTGCATATAAGTTGAATAGGTAGAGTGATAGCATGATACATCCTTGCCTGACCCCTTTGCCAATTGGGAACCATTCTGTTTCTCTGTGTTCTGTTCTGACAGTAGGCTCTTATCCTGAGTACAGATTCTGCATTAGGACTATCAGATGTGTTGGCACTGCCATGTCTTTAAGGGTGTTCATAGCCTTTCATGATCTATGCTATAGCTGCTATAGTCACTTCTAATTTATCCATAAAATAAGCCAAACCTGGGTACGTGCTTACTGTATTTATTTGACATGGTACACCACCTTCAATTCTGATTTGTGGGAGAATGGCATAAAAATGTAGAGACAGTGTCTCAAGGAAAATGTCCAATGTGGGTTTATACACAAGTGACCAGGCATGAAAGGGTCACTGGCAGCCATAATGACACAGCACTTTCCACCAGGTGCTGTGTCATAGGAAGTGACATTGGCTGATGGTCACAAGGTGCTGGAAAGCACCAAAATGGCTGCAAAACTGCAAAGTCACCCAGGTTGAGTGACAGGTGTCCAAAGGAAGAGGAAGGGCCAGGAGACCACATGGAACCCTGGGTATATAAGGGAGTTGCCTCTGGACACATGTGTTGGTTGTTGGTAGTGTGGGTTGTTGATGTCGTTGGGAGTTGTTGCTGTGGATCATGTATATAGCCTTGTACATAGAGGAACCAAGATTAAAGCCTCATCTGAGAGACATCTGTCTGTAGAGTGTCTTTACTCTTTCTGGAAGGGGAGAGATGCTCCTTCAGCTCACAAGCTATTGCCTGCATCTGAGAAGATGGTGACACTGGTGCTGCATGTTGACATGGATAATCACGCACTGCGTAATCACGCTAATAATGTTTATGGGCCCAGTCTGTGCCAGCGGATCTGCCTAGATGACTGTGCGAGTAGCTGTGTGTGTGCAGTTCTCCAGAAGAGTAGTTTTTGCTGTCTGAGTGCTGGAAGGCAGAGAGTTAAGAAGCCAAACTGCTTGCCATGCTCCTTATCTCCAGCTGATAGTGAGAGCTGGGAAGGCTGCCAGCATGGATTTTGTGAAGTTCCCAAGGCAGAATGATCAGTTCACAATGGACTTGGTGTCAACACATGTCTTGGAGGAATGCCAGAGGGTGAGGTTTTGAGAATGGCATTCAGAGACAGCAACATGCAGAGTCGAGGTCAAACACACCACCGGAGATAGTTGAAAAGACTGAGAATGCAGCTGTCTGCAAAGTTAGAAGATGTTTTAATTGCGTCAGCCAGGTCATCTCAAAAGGAACTGCAAGAAGCCGCCTGCTGCCAGAAGGAAGGAACAACACTGGTCTCCTGGTAACAGGAAGGGAGTTGTTTCAGCAGTGAAGGACAGTGACGGTCATATCCATCTCGCTGTTGCAGCTTGACATCTGTGGATGATCGACAGCGGTGCAACTCATCACTTTGCGAACCAGAGGTACTTGCTGAAGGAGAGGAAGCCCTCCTGTGTTGACTCAGTGGCCTTGGCTGATGGGGGTTCAAGCCAAATAAGGGACATGGGGACTGTGCATTTTCCAGGGTTTGGCAAAGACTTTGAAAATGTGATGTGTGCTCCCCAGTTACAAAATTGTATGGTCAGTGTGTCCTCACTGACTACAGATGGGTATGCCCTACACTTTGAGGGGGATGACTATGTTATCACTAAAGGGGGACAGGTTTGTGTAAAAGCACGTAAGCACAACAGGTTGTACTATCTAGACACCCATGTAGAGTGTGCCACAGTTGGCAACGTGCCACTGCACTCAAATTGTACACACACTAACTCCATAGGGTGTTGGGACACATGGGTTTTACAAGTTTAGAGAAACAGAAGTGTGTGCCTTGGGTTAAAATTGGATGATTGTAAGAACCACTTGGAATGGTCTGTATGCAGCAAGATAAAGTTAAGGGCTTTTCCTGTTGCAAAGAGAAGCAAGTGCGCCACCCAGAGGCCATTCTAAGTGGTGCACACAGATTTGGCTGGGCCTTTTGTCAAATCAGTAGGCAATAATAGGTATCTGATGGTGATTGTGGATAGACACACCAGATACACCTATGTCTACATGCTAAAGGAGAAAAGTGAGGCTGCTGCCACATTTAAGAACTGGTCGAAAGGGAATTTGAGTACAAAGTTGGTACTCTGGTGACAGACTGTGGGGGCAAGTTCTTATCTGCAAGTTGGGCAATTGGTCAAAACTGAAGGGCATCCACCATAATACCACCAACCCAGCCACTCTGTAGGAAGACAGTTTGGTGGAGAGAAAAATTGGGGTGCTAAAGCAGATCAAGGATTGTATGCTTCTTGATGCAGGGGCCCCAGAGGGTCTTTTGGGGGACACAATCCTGACCGACTGCCACATCACCAACCGGGTGTGGAACTCTGCATTCAAGCAAATGCCCTATTTCATGCTGTATGGGAGGCCACCCAACCTTAGCTACCTAAGGGTGTTTGGGCAGCATGCCAACATTTTGATTTCCCCAGGCTTCCAGGAAGAAAGGTGACCCCAAGTGGTGCAGATTGATGTTTGTGGGGTACCAGGGGAACTATTACAGGTTTTACTTGGAAAGTGGTTGCCTCCTGTTGTCTAGGAGTGCACATTTTGAAAAACCCTCCGGGTGGGAAAAGATCCATACAAACTATGAAGTGTTTGTTAGATTGGGACAACAGGCAGGCAGTACTGGAACTGGAGGGGTGGAAGCACCAGAGAGCCAGCCTAGCACCTCCAGCGAACCCACAGGTACACAGACCTCACCCATCACTATATGAAAGTTTGAGACACCATCATCCACAGAGATAGGTTTACAGATGAGTAGTGGCAGTGAGGATGAGAAGGGATGAACCAAGATAATCATACCCAGGAGTACTCAGAGAGTCAGGAGGCCACCTGAGCATTTTGTGGTACAGAATGCCAGGGTGTGTACAGTAGCAGCGGATGAGCCAGAAAGCTACCAGAAGCTTCTCACCTATCCCAGGGAGGAACAGGAGAAGTGGTTTCAGGCTATGGACAGTGAGTTCTCATCTCTGGTGAATAAGGAGATGTTTGAGGTAGTGGACAGGCCAGGTGACTGGAAGTTCGTAGGCTACAAGTGGGTTTTTAAGAAGGAGATGCCAGATGGGACACACAAGTATAAGGCCAGAATGGTAGCGAGGGGTTTCTCTCAGCAGCGATTTGAGAGTTTTGACAAGACTTTCTCCCCCACAGTGAAGCCAGAGAGCCTCAGGTTGGTGCTAGCTTTGGCTGCCAGAAAGGGTCAAGCACTTCGACTTTGAAACAGCCTATCTGAATGCATAGTTAGATGAGGAAGTGTCTATGGAGCAAGCACCAGGTTTCGATGATGCCAAGGAGGGCAAGGTGTACAGGCTCAGGAAGCCCTTTATGGGCTTAAGCAGAGTGCACACTGCTGGAACCTTTGTATCCATGAGGAGTTGGAGATGCTGGGATACAAGTGCAGCATTGCAGGTGCTTGTGTATACAGGAAGGAGGGGTCACACTAGTGATTTATGTAGACTGCCTGTGTGTGGCTGCTCAGACTGAGCAGGAGGTGAAGGCTGTGCAGTTGGAGCTGGCAAAGAAGTTTGTTTTGAAGGACTTAGGGAACCTCAAGGCCTACCTTGGAATTGAGGTGGAGAGGACTGGTGATGGTAAGATCCTGTTAAGCCAGATGAAAAAGATAGAGAAGCTGGTGGAGAAATGTGGCCTGGAGAATGCAAAGACGGTGAAGAGCCCAATAACCCTAGGATTTGCAAGCAGTGAGTCTGACAAGATTTTAGAGCACCCAGATCTGTACAGGTCTGTGATTGGCAGTCTGATGTTTGTAGCCAACAACACCAGGCCTGACACCTAATTCGCTGTAGGTGTTCTGAGCAGGAGGGTCAGCAGTCCAAAGGTGGAGGACTGAATAGCAGTCAAGAGGTTGCTCAGGTACCTAAAGGGCAGCAAGGAAAGGAAGCTGGTGCTGCAGGGATCTGAAGCCTAGCTGGAGTACTTTGTGGATAGCTCCTTTGCTTCAGAGCTACATGATAGGAAGTCGGTGACTGGCTTACTTATCAAGTATGCAGACAGCCCTGTAATGTGGAGGAGTAGGAAACAGAGCTGTGTGGCACTGAGCACTTTAGAAGCAGAGTTTGCTGCATTGTCAGAGATGGCAGGAGAAGTGCAGTAAGTGAGGCAGCTGTTGGTGGACCTAGGTGAGGAGTGCACAGGCCCAACAGTTGTGCATGAGGATTTACAGGCTTGCATTGCCATGGCAGAGGCTGAGAACCTCAGGAACAGGACAAAATACATAGGGGTTCGAAATCAGAATGTGAGAGAGTTAGTCCAGAACAGTGTTCTGTGTCTGTCCTACATCAGTTTGGAGGACAATGTGGCAGACATCCTCATGAAAGCCCTCCAGGTAGAGAAACATGAGCAAATGTCAGTGCAGTTGGGCATGGCACCGGGACTGGAAGCTCAAAGCCCGAGGTCCTGAGAGGATGGAAGATCTAGCCTGAGGACACAAGCAGAGTGGTGGAAGATCTGGGCCAGAGTGTCGAAGCACTGAAGAAGATAAGTGCCTGGAGTGGTAGACAGATTTCCTGGGAGTGTGTCTGTATCAACGAAGGTGCTGCTGGAGAGACAGAATGATGTTCTGGGTCTTGGACGCATGGGGCAGGTAGACAGTGTGGCAAACAGGATACCAGGACACTGGGCACTGGTGGGAGGACATCAGAAGATGTCAGGCCAGTGGGATGTGACACAGGGAAACAGGGAAGGTCCATAGGTACACACACCCCATGAGAAACAAACCAAGTTTAATGCACACATTGGACATTTTAGAGGGAATTGTGGAGACACTGTCTCAAGGAAAATGTTCAGTGTGGGTTTATACACAAGTGACAAGGTATGAAAGGGTCACTGGCATCCATAATGACACACCACTTTCCACCAGGTGCTGTGTCATAGGAAATAACATCAGCTGATGGTCACAAGGTGCTGGAAAGCACCAAAATGGCTGCAAAACTGCAAAGTCACCCAGGTTGAGTGACAGGTGTCCAAAGGAAGAGGGAGGGCCAAGAGGCCACATGGAACCCTGAGTATATAAGGGAGTTGCCTCTGGACACATGTTTTGGTTGTTGGTAGTGCAGGTTGTTGATGTCGGGAGTTGTTGCTGTGGATCATGTATATAGCCTTGTACATAGAAGAACCAAGATTAAAGCCTCATCTGAGAGACGTCTGTCTGTAGAGTGTCTTTACTCTTTCTGGAAGGGGAGAGGTGCTCCTTCAGCTCACAAGCTACTGCCTGCATCTGAGAAGGTGATGATACTGGTGCTGCATGTTGACGTGGATCATCATGCGCTGCGTAACCACGCTAACAAAAAACATGTTACATCAATCAATAAAAGGATGTAAATTTATTTACTGAAAACAACTGTTTCTGTGGTGACTGAAGCACCACTGGTAAAGCAACAATGTCAGAAGTGAAATTCCAACTATACAATGTAAAGTTAAATCCTAACTTGCTGGACTGTCTTCCTGAATAGGTTCAGCTCATTTAAAGCTACTCTCTAAATCAGTGAATTCACCTCCTCAGTGACATGGAGCCAAAAGCTGCAATGGTTTTTAGTGCACATGCAGAAATAGCACCACTATATATGCACTTTTTCATTCTTTCAGGTGATTGAAGAAGATGACCAGAGGGGGAAAATTATCCCCTTGACATTCACTTAGAATTGCAACAGTAGGTTAGCACATTGCAGAGAATTTTGGATCCTTTGCATTTATCATCTCAAATTGTTTGCAACAAGCAAATGAGACCCTGGCAATGATTTGTCTGTACAATTTTGGCCATGGGATTGTAATCAGTATGGAGAGTTTGGCACTTTAGATAAAAAAAAAGCTACTGCTCTTCTTAAAAAAAAAAAGAAAAAGAAAAAAAGAAGAAGCTAATTTTAACTCAAGTAGCTGTTTTAAAACAATTGACCCTCTGATCCAAACTGAGTGGACCTGATACAGAAGATGTTATACTTGTCCAATTGAAATCAGTGAAATTTCAGGTGGTTGAAACCATTTTTCTCAATGGATTGGAAAATTTCTTAAGTACAGATAAGGATGCAATCTTACAGTATATAGTTGAAAAGTATGGGACATACATTTGAATTGATTCTTATTGGATAGAGTTATAAGGGGGGTTGCAGACTGCCAGAAATAGTGTGAATTCAGTCCACTTTTAGGGTTAGGGTTAGTGCTAGGGAATCATGAGAACTGTTATTTTTCTGAGACATTGAGCCTTCTCTGTCAGACAACTCTGATGCCACAATAAAATACAGTTCCCATGGTTCCCTAACTCTAACCCTAACCCTAAAAGTGGACTGAATTCACACTATTTCTGGCAGTCTGCAACCCCCCATAAGGCTTCAATTCATTGCAGGCTTACTTGAAAGTAAGTCCCAGTTAACTGAAGTTGAAAGTAAATCTGTGCACAGTTGGACCTGCTTCCAGTTAAACATGTTTAAGATTGGGCTGTAGTAATACCTGGATTGAACTAGTGGCCATGAGTGAGCCAAATAAAATCATTTATAAGTCCCATCGATTAGAATGGGACAGTTCAACAGATGTTAAGATCTGTACATCTTAAATTGGAGGGCCTGTTAACCAGATCTTTTCTAGTGATTTCATTAAAGTTACAGACCTCTTTACTGCATGCATGCATGCAATTTATACACATTTTAAAAAAATCAACAACCCAGCTGAGAAGCACTGAAGATGTTCTAGTGCAGAATAATGAATTGGATTACAGAGAGAGAAAAACGTATATAGCACAGCTGGGGAAATTTAGGCACTCTAGTTTTATGGGATGACAACTCCTATAATCCTTTATCATTATTCATGCTGGGTGTGTGGGAGGCTGATGGGTATTGACAATGGTCAACAACCCTAGTATGTATCCATCAGTAATATCTAGGACTAATATCATATTTTCTGATGTGTAGGAGCCAGAGTGGTGTAGTGGTTTGAGTGTTGAACTATGACTCTGGAGATCAGGGTTTGATTCTTGGCTGGGCCATGAAACCCACTAGGTGACCTTGAGCAAGTCACATGCTCTCAGCCCCAGGAGAATGCAATGGCAAAGCTCCTCTGAACAATTCTTGCCAAGAAACCCCATGTTAGGTTCATTTTAATAATAATAATAAATAATAAAAGTTTTATTTATACCCCGCCTTTCCAGAAAACTGATCAAAGCGGCTTACAACATTGAATAAAACAGTCCAAAAATACAATACAAGTTAAAAAACAAGTTAGAAAAATCAACGGGGAGCAGAGGTAAATCACAACAGTTAGGGGTAGGACAAGGAAGATCAATATCAAGTCCAGGGTCATACACAGGGGCAACAGACAAGAGTTTTTACATCTAGGGTGGGAACGCTTGCTGAAACAAATATGTTTTTAGGTTCTTTTTAAAAGAGACCAATGACGCGGTGGAGCGAAGTTCGGCCGGAAGCCTATTCCAAATTGTGGGGGCTACGATGGTAAAAGCCCTCTGAGAGGTCCTGACTAGATGTGATTTTGGGACCTCTAACAATTTAGTCCCTGATGTTCTGAGTGTACGGGGCGGATTGTACGGAGAGAGGCGGTCCTCCAAGTACCCTGGGCCCAAGCCATTTAGGGCTTTATAGGTCAAAACCAACACCTTGTATTGAGCCCGGAAGCGGATGGGCAGCCAATGAAGGTCTTTCAAAATAGGTGTTATGTGGTCAAACCTGGACTTACCGGCGACCACCCTGGCTGCCATATTCTGCACCAATTGTAGCTTCCGGGATTGGTACAAGGGTTGCCCCATGTAGAGCGCATTGCAGAAGTCCAATCGAGAGGTTACCAGTGCATGTACAACAGTTTCAAGGTCCAGAAAAAACTTGAAGGCACACATCAACAACATTCTTCTGGTGTGTGTGTGTGTGAGAGAGAGAGAGAACGAGTATGAGTAAGACTTTTGTACTCTGCAGTGCATTTATTTTTCTCTCTCCTGGGTGTCACATCACCAATGAGCTTTGCATTTACTTCCAGCAACTTCCTATAAGACTGTAGCCACTCAGAAGACTCTTGAGGACCAGAGACTGTGGCTGCTTCTAGACCACATCCATTTGTAGGCATACTTTCATTTTGATGCTTTCCCATTCAGCACTTTAAGAGGACTATAAGATAAATTGCTTTCAAGTTCAGCAGTGCGATATCCTTCTTTTAAAATAAAGAGCTTAACAGCACCCATAAGTTGGTCAATTTATCATTTAACAAATGTATCATTTACCCACTGGACACACACTAACAGAAGCAGTTAGAAGTAGTGGTCAATTTGTTGCTGTTGTAATGTGGGAGGTGGTCACTAGATGTTTTTATTAACAATTTGGGATTTGTAGTGTAAAGATTTCACATGTCTCCTTCTTGCTTCAAACAGTATTGTACTTAAAAGATGAGACTTTAGGAATAAAAGACACTTTTATATTTAAAATGTTGCATGTTTATCTATTAGCTTCATATCTCTGTCTCCCTTTTGCTAGTCTCCACAATTGCTTCCTTTAGCTAACTAACACTAACACTAGGAGCTCTCTCATTCTACAGATATATGATTCCACTTTAACTGACATAACAACATCCTATGGATACTTGGGATCTGTACTGAGGCAGTAGAGCCATGGTTTTCAACCTTTGGTCTTCCAGATATTTTGGACTTCATATCCCAAATCTGTCATCGTTGATCATACTGGTGGAGGTTGCTAAGAACTGAACTACAAAACCAGTTGGGAGAATCAAAAGCTGAGAACTTCTATGACTAGAGGAGCTCTCCAGCTAAGATTTCTAAATTGTTGTTGTTCTTCTTCTTCTTAACTGCCCATAAGTCATCCCCAACTCATGGCAATCCTGTGGATGAGATATCTCCAAGCTCCACTATCTTACAGTGCTCTGCTTAGGTCTAGTACATTCATGCCTGTGATCTCCCTGATTGAGTCTATCCATCTGGTGTGTGGGCTTCCTCTCTTTCTATCCACCTGGTGTGTGGTCTGCCCTCCACCTTTCCTAATGAGTCAGGCTTTCTCATGATGTGACCAAAGCATAATAGCCTTCATTTGATCATCTTGGCCTCCAGGGAAGTTTTTGGCTTTCTTTGCTCAAGAACCCACTTGTTGGTCTTTTTGTTTGTCCAAGGCAGGGGTTGGCAAACTATGGCCCACGGGCCGAACCCAGCCCATCAAGCCCTTGTAACCAGCCCATGGCCGGTCCTGCTGCTGCCACTGCTGCTGCTGCCACCTTTCTCTCTTGTGCACGTGCACCCCCCTCCTCCACCCTCTGCCTCTTCCTCCACCCTCCTCCTCTGCCCTCCTTCTCTGCCCTCCACCTCTTCCTCTTCCTCTGCCTCTTCCTCCTCCTCCTCCTCTGCCCTCTGTCTCTTCCTCCTCCCTCTTCCTTCGCCCTCTGCCTCTTCCTCTGTCTCTTCCTCCTCCCTCCTCCTCCTCCTCCTCCAACCTCTTCCTCTTCCTCCGCCCTCCTTCTGCTCCTTCTCCTCCTCTGACCTCCGCCTCTTCCTCTGCCTCTTCCTCCTTCTCCTCCTCTGCCCTCTGCCTCTTCCTCCGCCCTCCTCCTCCTCCGCCCTCCGCCCTCCGCCCTCCACCTCTTCTTCTGCCTCTTCCTCCAACTCCTCCTCCACCCTCTGTCTCTTCCTTCGCCTCCTCATCCGCCCTCTGCCTCTTCCTCTGCCTCCTCCTCCACCCTCTGTCTCTTCTTCCGCCCTCCTCCTTCTCTGCCCTCCGTCTCTTCCTCTTCCTCTGCCTCTTCCTCCGCCTCATCCTCCGCCCTCTGCCTCCTCCACCCTCCTCCTCCTCCTCCTCTGCCTCTTCCTCTGCCTCTTCCTCCGCCCTCCTCTGCCCTCCTCCTCCTCCAGACTCTCCAGACTCCAGCCTCAGACACGTGCTTCACACATGCCACCCCTGCGCTTGTTTGTTTCATTTAAGGTAGCATTTTTAATTGTTGTTGATGATAATGATGATGTTGATGATGATGAAGATGATTTTCTTGGGGTTTTCTTGGCAAAATTTCTATTATTAATTGTTGTTGTGTTGATGCTGATTTGGTGTTGTTTTCTTGGGGTTTTCTTGGCAACATTTCTTCAGAGAGGATTTGCTATAGCCTTCCTCTGAGGCTGAGAGAATGTGACTTGGCCAAAGTGGGTTTTTAAATATTGTATATGTTCCCGTTTTGTTTTTTTACTTCAAAATATGATGTGTGCAGTGTATGTAGGAATTTTATTTATTTATTTATTTATTTATTTATTTATTTATTTACTTCGGCCCTCCAATAGTCTGAGGGACAGCGACCCAGCCCCCAGCTCAAAAAGCTTGCCTACCCCTGGTCCAAGGTATCCTCTGCACTCTCCTCCAGCACTACATCTCAAAAGGGTTGATTGTCCTCTTACTCTCTTTCTTCACTGTCCAGTTCTTGCACCTGTACATGGTGATGAGGAATACAATGGCTTGGACAATTCTGACTGTTGTGTTCTGATTTCTTGACTGCAGTCTCCATTCTGATCAATATTTGATTCTAGGTATGGGAACTTTTTTAACTATTTGATTTCTTCATTGTCTAGGTTGAATTTATGTAGTTCCTCTGTGGTCATTATTTTTGTTTTCTTTGTTCAGCATTAAGCCTGCCTTTTCACTTTCTTCTTTTACCTCTCTCAGTAATTGTTCCAAATCTGAGATGTTTTCTGCTAGTAGTATGGTATCATCTGCATATTTTAGATTGTTGATATGCCTTCCTCCCATCTTCACTCCTCCTCCTCAATCTAAACCTGCTCTTTTTATGATATTCTCAGCATACAAGTTGAACAAATAAAATGATAATACTGTATACAGTTTTCCCTGACCTCCTTGCCAATAGAGAACCATTCTGTTTCTCAGTTTCTGTTCTAACAGTAGTCTATTGTCCTAAGTACTGATTTCTCATCAGGACTATCAGATATATTAGCTTTAAGTGCCACAACTTTAAGTGCCATCCATAGTTTTTCATGATCTATTCAGTCAAATGCTTTGCTAAAATCAATACAACATGCTGATTTTCTCCTGGAATTACTTGGTGTGCTCCATTAACCACTATATGGTTGCAACGTAGTTCCTATTGCTTCTTCCTTTCCTGACTCCTGCTTGGACTTTTGGGATTTCTCCCTCCATATATTGTTGGAGTCTGTACTGCAGAATTTTGAGCATGATTTTGCTTGCATGGGAAATTAATGCAATGGTCGTACAGTTGCTGCAGTTTTTGTGTCTCCAAATATTGCTTCCTAAACTGCAAATCTCAGGATTCCATGAGATGTTTCCATTACACTTAAAATAGACTTATAGACCTATAACTGTGCAGTGTGAAAGGACCCCTAGATGTCACTGGACTATAACTCCTAGAATTCTTGATTGTTGCCTATGATGGCTGGGGCATCTGAGAGGTAATATCCAAAAATATCTGAGGAGCTAAGTAATATGAATTAGAGTACTGTTATGAGTGAATCAAAAGCTACCTTTTAAAAATAAATGTAAAGAGTAGTATTAATGAGTTATTTTGAAAAAAATACAGCAATGAATGGGAGTAATCCCCTTTTAAAAGCAATTTCCCAAGCTCTGTGAATACACAAAATCTCTCTAAAATGTATTGCAAATCTTCTCAAAACCCTTTCAATCTTCCTCCATGCCAAAATGTGTAAGAAGGCGATCTGCTTAGTTAAAATCCTGGAGGCAACTTTAGTTCCTTTCTGATAAAATGTTGCAAACTTTTACCATGAATTGCAGTTATTACATATGTCACTGTAACCCTTTGCAGAATCAAGACATAAAAGGGGGAAACAAATCTGATATTCAGCACAACTGATAGGGTCTTGGCATGCTGCCCACAGCATTAAATCAAAGTAGAAGCTACTTATATACTATTTCAGTTCAACGTGACTTCATGCAACAAACAAAAACCAGGGAACACTACTGTGTTGCTATGAATGAGTGGACTTTCTCCACAGGATTCAAATAAGAGCTTTAGACAAAAATTCAGCTTCAATTATATATATATATATATATATATATATAGAGAGAGAGAGAGAGAGAGAGAGAGAGAGAGAGAGAGATCTACCCAGCAAAGTTCTCCAATGTTTTTCTTCTCCTTGAACTGAAACACATTTACAAAGGACTTGGTGGGCAGTCATTTGCTGTTCAATCCAAATGACACTGACAATGATAAGGAGCTGGGTTTCCTATTCCAACTGAGCCTCCATCTTCTCCTGGGGCACTCTAAACTGCCCACAGCATTTCTACCAGCTGCACACTCAATATTTCCAACCAGTGCACAGCAAGTAAGCCTTGGCTGTCATATAGTCAGCTCTTGGCAATTGGTAAACAACTCATGAGTAATGAGCTCGACCTGTGGTGCCAGCTGCCTTTGCTGTGAGGTGCACAAGTTGTTCCAATGAGAGTGACATATCCAGAATGAAAGAAGCACTGCTTATGCTGCATCACACCAAAGGGGCCTCTAAGTCCAGTGCTCTTGATAGCTGCTAGCTATATGCTCCTAATAGCTCACATGCAGAGCATAAAGACAATGGTCATTACTTGGGAGAGCCCTCATGGGCAGAAAAGTGATAAATAAAGACTTTTAATAAAGAAGTAATAAATGATGATTGCCCTTTGCCCTACCATCTGCCTCTGTAGTACTTTAAGATTTCTACTTTTACACCATAATTTAGTTGCAATTATTCTTGACATTCTTATTTAAATTGTTTAGATAACTTTCTAGCCATAGTCTTCCCCAGGCAGCTTATAACAAAAAATAAAAAATAAAAATGAAGTAAACTACAAATAAAATGAAGTAAAAATAAAATGAAGTAAAATTAATGAAACTCTATTAAATATTCTGGACAAGCCGTGGCATGAATACAGTTTGTTCAGTGTAGTGATGAAAGGGCACATGGTCTGTTCCAACAGTAGATGAAGCTCTAATGATAATGTGAGTTAGTTTAGAGACAGATAACCTAGCACCCAAATATGTTTTTGATAACAGCTCCTAGAATCCCTGGCAATTGCCCATGCTGGATGGAGCTTAGGGGAGGTGTAGTACAAATACTGAAAGGGCACTAGGTTTCCTACTCCCTGGTTTTTGTTATAATTGTGGCTGGTGGCACTCATCTCAGCGGGATGGTGAATCCACTATCTACTACAGTCTTTAGTCTAAATTTGAAAGAGACTATCCAAGGTATTGAACATAGTTTGAGGCTAAGATTAGTTACCTAAATTTAGGAAGGATATGGACAAGTTGGAACAGGTTCAAAGAAGGGCAGCAAAGATCATAAGAGGTATGGAGAACAAAACATATGAAGAAAGGTTGAGGGAGTTAGGTATTTTAGCCTTCTGAAGAGAAGACTGAGGAGTGGCATGATTGCCCTCTGTAACTATCTCAAGGGCCCTCAGAGAGGAGGGTGTGGGGTCATTCTCTGCTGTCCCAGAGGAAAAACTTAATGGTTTTAAGTTACAGGAGGGTAGATTTGGATTGATGATTGGAAGGAATGATTTGACAGTAGAAGCTTCTTGACAATGGAACCAATTGCTTAGAGAGGTGGTGAGGTTTCACTTTCTGGGGGCTTGTCTACATTATGGGCAAAAGTCCAAAAGGATTCCTCAATCTTTTCTGCTTTGGACTCACCCTGAAGCCACCCGACTACCTGTTTCTCTGCAGGGACACTGAGTAGTTGTCCACAAGTGTCCCTGCTTCAGGATGTTCTTTTGGTCCATTGCTGCTGCCTTTCGTCCATGAGAGGCAGGACAGAAAACTTTTCACCTCCTTTGTGCCATGGCTGTTTGTGCACAGTTACTTGCTCTGATGTCAAAAATGAGGCACAAGATCATAGCAGCTCTGAGGAGAGAAAAGCATTTCTGTAACTGTTCCATGCTGGGAACTAGCCCAGACATTGAGTAAGTGGTGGCGACTACAGGTAGTGATCTGTCCTCTCTCCCATCTCCAACCCCTGAATCCAGGGTGGATCCATTGTTTGCACTATAGGAAACACTGAAGTTTCCTACAAACACTGAAGAAAACTGTGAGTTTTTTAAACCCAGATTAATGTGGTATACCCCAAATTTTGTGCAAATAAGGCTGTATATCATGTGGCCTTATCACAATTGATTAGGGGTGAGGTGGGAGGGTCTTTTTCCCTAGTGTAGACAAGGCCTGGATGCTGTTTAAAAGAGGTTAGATACCTGGCAGGGATGCTTTAGTTGGATTTGCTGCATTGAGAAAAGGGTTGGACTTATGTGGCCTAATGCTATAATTCTATAAAAATTGGATAGTTCCTTCAAAGTTCAGATGAAAACCTTAGGTGAACTCACCATTCCACTGACATAGAAGTGACCAGCTGCTACTAGTTGGTTAGAGCTGGTCTATTTCTATTTAACCAGAGTAATCTTTCCTTCTAACTTACTGTCTTTTTCTGCTGAAGTTGTGCTGTGTAATGCAGTTTGCTGTCTTACGTTGCAGTAAAGTAGCTTCAAAATGCATCTCTGCCATATGTCAGGCTAACAGGTTTTCTCAGCAGTACCAGCACTGTATAGAGATGAAAGGAACATTCACAGATTTCATCAGCAGGACAGGATATCTTGGCAAACCAAGAGAATCCACTGAGAGATTTGTATTTTATTTTATTTTATTTTATTTTGGATTTCAGGCCATTTGGAAAACAAATGTACAAACATTTTTTGTACAAAACCTTGGGATTTTGCTTAAAGCTAAAGTTGGCATATACAACAGTATATCTTGCAGATATGCAAAAATCAAAATCAATTTCTTCTTCACAAACAAAATTTCAAAATAGATCCCAACATGCAAAAATAAATAAACAAACATAAACATAAAATACGCAAAAAGTTCTTGCAGTTTTGTGCATTGGGGAGAAAAACACCTCTCATAGTTCTTCATAAACAAAGACACTCTGTGCTACCTATGTGCTACCTATCACTTTCCAAAGAGCTAGCCCAAGACATTTTGCAGCCTAAGGTAGACAAGCTGCCACATAAATTCCACATAGAGAAGCCAACAGACTACCAACTGAATCTTACTGGAACTGGATCTGTATCCCCAATGCACTTTGCCATTGCTGAGATCCAACAGTGCTGTCCTTCAGCACTTTGCTACCACTTTGTCTGATGCTTGCTCAACACAGCAGCAGAGAGATGCATATAATGGGAGCAAAGCAACCCATGTGCACACATAAGCTGTAATGCAACATTTCCTCAGAGTAGAATAAATATACTTAAATGGAAATGCCCTATGGGAGCATATGCAATCTCCATGCAGGAAAGCAAATTGTGCAATACATGTTAATGACTGGTGCCATTGTACAATGCACAATGTGCAATGATAAACTGCTACGGGACATGTGCAATCACAACACACAATGCACAGTCATAATATGCAAAGACAAGACAGAGGAACATGCTGCCTGTGCAACTGCGCTTCTGCTGTTATCAGCAAAATAAGTCTGTTGTGCAATAATGAACATTTGGGACCAAATTCATAGTGTGATTTACACATGCAGATGACAGTGATAATCTAAGACTATGTATTCTGGAGTACTTGTTTGTCTCTTCTGTCTGTTTGTAGAGTCAGAGACCTTTCCAATGGTGTTGACTATTCTTCATTGAAAAAAGATTATTAGATAGGTAAAGGCATCCGGTCCACTAGCCCTATATGACTCAGGTCAGGCTATTTGACAGACAATATCTCCCTGTATAAGCTGGTCTAGGCTCTGAGATCATCAGGAGAGGCTCTTTTCTCAGTCTCATGATCATCGTAAGCATGGTTTGTGGCACATGAGACAGGTCTTTCTCAGTGGCTGCCCCAAGACTCTGGAAGTCCAGGGAGGACAGAATGTTGTCCTTTCATTGGCAAGCTAAAACTTTTTCATTCAGACAGGTTTTAAAAACAAAGTTCCTCAAGCTACTATCCAAAACTTCAGTACTATAGCACAGGGCTATCCATTGTTATTGATGTTGCTAAAGAAAGGTTTATCGGTTCACTGTTGCCATGTATTTGTAGTGCAGTCTTCTATCATTTTGTGATCTGTCTCCTCACTTTGATCTATCCCACCTCACCCCCAGTTGAAATGCAAATCTCAAGCACTGAAACTACATTGTGTCCAACTCTAGATTTCTAGGGTCTCCTAGATTGTCATAAACAATTCCCCATGATACCACAGTTGGGTGATTTCCTGGCTTTTGTACAAAATTTCCCCCTCCTTTAAAGGATGAAATGCCACTTCTAAAGTTTAGTTAGTTTCTCCTAAATTTCTGTTAAACCAAAACATGCTGGCAATTTTGGTCCCACCCTTTTGCTTTAGTGCTCCCCACCCACTCCCACTTCTGGAATGCAATCCTCAAAAACTTTTCTGAAGTTGAATTTATCCTTCAACTTGAAAGAGGTTCCCCACTCCTTCCTTAAAGGACTATCTGCTGCTTCCATTATAGGAACACAGGATACCATATATTTGGCAAAAGAGTGGTAAAATCCTGCAAGTTTAGATTCTGAAGCAACATTTTGTGATGAAACTCTTGCCCACTTCCTTCCATTATCTGTGTAAGAGAAAGAATTATATTGGCATTGGATCAGATAATATTATGAACTTGGGTGACAAATCTGACCAATAATCTAAATTATCCACTTTAGTCTCTTACAGATCTGGTGGTCAGCCACACCCTTGTTTTTCATGCACTAGTTTTAAAAAGTCTATTTATACAAGGTTTGGCAGGGATAAGGAAGCATTTGATTGATCTTTTGCTTCTGCTTTTTTGTCCGGCTTCTATTGAATTTTTAGCAGAATTGTAATTTGTGGTTTTAAATGTATGCTTTTTTTGTGTGTGGTGTGTTTAGCCACTATAAGCTCCTGGAAGGCAGACTGAGATAGAAATCAAACAAATCATCGCCATTATCACCATTGCTGCCACCACAAAAACCACATTTATAGCCTCCCCTCTTCAACTCATAATAACCTCTATGTGATAAAATAGTATTTTGTCTCTACAATAATCACGGAAAGTACAGTGGACCCTTGGTATCTGCTGGGGAATGGGGGGTGGGTGGGTGGGTGATGAGTCACCATCAAGTCCCATGGATAACAAAATCTGTGGATGCTCAAGTCCCATTAAATACAATGGATAGTAAAATGGTGACCCTTACATAAAATGACAAAATCAAGGTTTGCTTCTTGGAATTTATATAATTTTTGAATATTTTCAAGCTGTGGACACTTGAATCTGTAGGTATGGAGGGTGAACTGTAGATTAGAATGAAACTGTGACAGGCCTACATTCACTGAGTGACCATCATGAATTCACATTGGTTTAAATCCACATCTTTCTGGATTTGTACATTTCCCAAAATACTACTATGGACAATGCCAGCACTGCTCTTGCAATTAGACTGAGGGCCTTTACAGACTGCTAGAAATAATGCAGCTTGAGGCCACTATAACTGCCCTGGCTCAGTGCTAGGGAGTCATGGGAACTGTAATTTATTGTGGCACCAGAGCTCTCTGACAGAGAAGGCTCAATATCTCAGAAAAAAAATACAATTCCCATGATTCCCTAGCACTGAGCCAGGGCAGTTAAAGTGACCTCAAGCTGCATTATTTCTGGCAGTCTATAAAGGCCCTTAGTGAAGAGGCAGTAAATTTTGGGAAACATGAAAGGGCACAAAATTGTCAATTAATTATTTTGTTACTATGGACTTTTTAAATTTCAGGGTTCAGGAAAGATATTTATAGGAATTTGTGCCCTCATTATCTGTTGGGGTTTGGTTCCAGGACTTCCCATGGATACCAAGATCTGCGGATTCTCAAATCCCATCAAATACAGTTAGTAAAATGGCATCCCTCACATAAAATGAGAAAATCAAGGTTTGCTTTTTTGGAATTTAAAAACAGTAAAAATGAAAAACCTGATAGGCACAGAGTTGGCCTGCTTTAGAATAGTGGGTGAGAGGGGGAGAGATCAGGAGAATCAGGCCCCATCCTGCCACATGACTACTGTAATGCCAGAATTGAAAAGAAGAGACTTTTTGCATTATAATAGCTGTGCTATAATAGTGACATTGAAAACTCATTGATGGGTTTTGCCCATCAGTGAAAAAGTGCACTACAGTAATAGGGTGGTAGTAGAATGGACATCATGATGTCTGAAAAGTATCAGCCAAAAACACTTCTGTCTTGTTAAAATGCCACTTTTTAGCCTTGTGTGGTAAAGTCCAAAGTCTGAACTGGGACTTGCATCTAGATCAATAGCTGCCACTCCACAGCACTGATTTACTGCATGAGCACAGCACATTACCAGAGTCATGTGAATGTCTGCCATGAATCAGCACCTGTAATAGTAGAAAAGCACTGCAGGATTGGATACACCACATGTATTGTTGTTGTTGTTGTTATTGTTGTTGTTGTTGCTGCTGTGAATGTCTAAAACAGCCTTGCGTCTACAGTTACATTGCTTCAGCTGGCTCTTTGAAAAGCATTCATGAAGTGGCACTTTTTAAGAGAGATTCAAATTTATTTTGTTGTCAAAGCACTTCTCAGAGTCAAGAGAGTAATTTGTCTTGCCAATAGTTTGTATAGATTCAGGGGGAAAAATCCCTGTTACATTTAGCTGACAAAACATATGCTCATCCATTCGCTGCCTATTTAATAAAGAGACTTAGGTTAGGCTGCTTACTCTGCACATTACTGGCACAATTAATCCATCACCAACTACACCAGAAGGAAAAGAACCATCATGCCAGGATAGAGCTCCAACTGATAGCTTCAACTGTCCTTGTAGCTATTGACTAACACAGAGAGAGGAAGCAGTAGCCCTTCTATTGCACTTAAATCAAGCTTTAGTACCTGCAGAACATATTACCTGTTAAACTTTGCAGCCAAGAATGTATTCCTTAGGTTTCTCACCTTCTTTGTTTTCCTCCCAATCCCTTTTCCTTTTGTCATATGCCATTCTAATTTCTGTCACCTTTAAGCTGCCCTGAGACTTTTCTTTCTTTCTTTCTTTCTTTCTTTCTTTCTTTCTTTCTTTCTTTCTTTCTTTCTTTCGGAGGGGAAAACATAAAGAGAAGTATAAACATTTATTAAAGAAGTTAATACAGGTTGAGTCTCCCTTATCAGGAATTCTGAAATCTGAAATACTTCAAAACTCAAAACTTTAATGGGTGGCTAGATAGTGACACCTTTGCTTTCTGATGGTTCAATGTGCACAAACTTTATTTCAAGCACAAAATTATTATATATTATAAAAATATATAAAATTATTTTCAGGCTATGCATAAAAGGTGCATATGAAACATAAATGAATTTTGCGTTTAGATTTTGGCCCCATCTCCAAAATATCTCATTATGTATATATATGCAAATCCAAATAAAAAATATATGTAAAATTCAAAACTCTTCTGTCTCCAAGCGTTTTGGATAAGGGAAATTCAACCTGTAATAAATCAACAAATTAGAAAAGGAGCAACAAGTACAGGCATTTGTTTTAGTAAGAAAGTTCTCTTTAGAATGACCCACCCACTCTCTTTTTAAAGTAACTAGCATCATATAGATACATAAGTTGATGTATCTCAAAACACCTGAGAAATACCACCCAGTACAGGCAGTTTTGTACTATATAGCCTTAGTTTAATAGGTTTACATATTGCCCAAGGGCTTAGCAACTTTGCCTGAATTGTACATGGAAGGGGCTGGCAAAATTCAGTAAGCTCTGGAGTTCTAGCCTGCATCATGGGCTGTTAGCCACCTAGAGGACTTATTTCATAAATAGTAATTTAGGGGGGTTGCAGACTGCCAGAAATAGTGCAAATTGAGTCCACTTTTAGGGTTAGGGTTAGTGCTAGGGAATCATGGGAACTGTATTTTATTGTGGCACTAGAGGTCTCTGACAGAGAAGGCTCAATGTATCAGAAAAAACAACAACAATTCCCATGATTCCCTAGCACTAACCCTAACCCTTAAAGGGGACTCAATTTGCACTATTTCTGGCAGTCTGCAAAGGCCCTTAATTAGCCATTATTTTAAAAAGTGTGTCACAATTGGAAATTCACTTGAGGACCATCAGTCAGGTGATGTATTTGAATTTGCACAGCTAAAGAATCGCATAGTCCCAATACAATCTGCAGCTGGAAAAGTTCATCTAACCCACAAATCTTGTGTTCCATGAAAAGATGCAGTCTCAAGGTGCATCTACACTGATGGGGAAAAAAATTGGCTTCACCTTGTATTTTTCTGGTCATCAGGGACATCACAGCAACTCTATTAAGACTACACTCACACAGTAGCCAATCTACTGGCTGATAGATTAAAGCATGCTGGGAAGAGGTTGCGCTGGTATTTCCCCCTGCTGAATTCTCTTCTTTCCCCTCTTCCCAGCATGCTTCAATCTATCAGCCAATAGTCCTTATGGTTTGCCTGTCAAACTATTGAATCCATTCTGTTTGGTTCCTCCTTTGCCACCCCACTGAGTGAGTGAGTGAATTTCAAATGTATATATATATATATATATACACACACACACACACACACACAGAGTGGAGAAAAACAAAATACAATTGTATTTTATTCATCTTTTATGTATGAAAATGTCTAACCACAAAGCAGTGGTGATTAAACTGGAACACTCCCTTTCTTTTCCTCCTTATTGCTTGGGTGCTGCATTTATGTTTATTGCTTTTACTCTTTTCCCCTCCTCCAATCCATCCATCCCCATTCATTCATTATTTTGCTCCTGCAATGTACGTTTTGGGAGGTGAGGGAGGGAGTGCATGAGATCACAAGCAAATGAGTGAATATTGGGGAGTGGGAGAGTAAAAGCAGTACACATGAAGGCAGCACTAGGGTGTGGGAGATGAAGACAGAGGGGATACCCGAGTCTAATCCCTCACCACTGATCTCATGGCTGGACATACACTATAGTTGAAAAATGTAGTGACACACACCTGGCCACCCTGACCCCATGTTGATGTCACTATGGAGTGCAGTCCTAACACATTAGCAAATATCTAGATTTTCTGCTCAAATCTGGAGTAAATCCCCATTTTTTCCCCTCTGGATTAAAGCCCTGAAGTACTGGAAAGGCCCAGATTTGGCCTGTGGACAGCCCTCTGAGAAAAAACGGGGGTGAAACCACTTTATTTGCCCTGTGTAGAAAAGCCCTCAGTTGGATTTAAGCAAAAGAAATCTACTGTATTAAATAGTGGACACATCATGGAAGCTCAGTTCCCCATATCTGGGGCATAGATTGTTATTGTTTTCACCTAGTTTTCTGTGTAATATGTTTAATATGCAGAGGCTTGTCCAATGCCTTTGAGCAAAATTCCCTGTTAGAAGTGTTCATAAGGCTATTTGTTGCAGATGAATTAGTTAATTCTCTGTTTAGAGGTCATTTAAATTTATAATGGAATGTCTCCTGCAAATGAGGGATTCTTCAAAGAGTGGTCATTCTCTCTTTCTCTGTGCATGTGTTTTAAATCTTGTGCATTAAATAAAATTCTCTATTAAAAAAAAAAAGGAACTGGTGTGACCATGTGTTAGTGGGATGAATCTGTAAATATGTGTTACCACTAAGTTCCAACAAATGTTAATATGTGTGTCTTTGAAAATACTGGTATGTAGATAAAAAGGATGTAGTTTAGCGGGGAACAAATGAAATGCAAGGGAGACTCCAAGGATAGTGATTGCCAGGATCTTTTCTGCCAGGGACTGAGTTAAGGCAGGTAATAGTACTAGGCCCCTATTTGTTGGAGGCCCAAGGGAAATCTCCTCCCCATCCAATAAGAGCTACATCTCTATACTTCAATATAAGCAAGTCATATTACAGTACTGTTGTTCATATGACCTTAGTTTAGCATACACTGCACTTGGTGTTAGATCTGTGAAAATAAGCAACTTTTTCTGAATGAAAGAATCTATAGCGTGTGCACCAAATGTTGCAAGACTGCAACAAGGCTGTGGTTCTGAACACATTGCTTAGAATCCTGTTGGTTTCATACACTTGTGTAAATATACATCTGGCACCATACATAAATATAAATGTAACTATTGCTCATTTAGTTTCACAGCTTAGAAATTATTTTAAAATGCCTACCATTTGATACTTGATTCTTTGGGATTGTGGAGACAGCCTGAACCACAGCTGGTACATTAAATTACCATTTAACTGCCATTCACCATTCCATATTGCCCAGTGGCACAATAAGTATGTGCATTGTCAGTTCTATGATTGGTCACATAGCAATTACTATGTAACCCTTTAACAATTACATTTAACCCATGTACCAACTACCATGTAACATTGTGGGGATAGATTTATGCTACACTATTGCTCTATCAAGGTCAATATAATCTATGGATTGAAGGCATGCATTGCATATTTTATGAGCCTTAAGGCAAAAATACACTGGGTCACTTGAAAACTGACATTTGTAATTTTGTTGGATGTGTAGGTCTTATGAAGTGGTCAATTTTGCTTTATTTTTCAGAATTAAGCCAACAGAATTTTAATATTCTGTCTCTTTCTGCCTGCCTATGTGTTTGGCCATCCATGAAGGAAAACTCTCTTCATGTTGTTGTGACCGTCCTATGCACTGCACTTTCCTCCTAGCAAAGAGTGAAGATAGTTTCCTCCATACTTATGGTCATCTGCTTTTTCCATGGAGAGAAAGAATTATCTAGTGTCATAGTTGCTAAAAGCAGTACAAGAAAGTTATGAGTAGAAAACAATTTTTCATAGCAAGATGCCCATTGAAAAAAGATAAATGATAGGATTGCTGGAAGCCCTGTAGGAGAAAAGAATACATCTTCTGGTATGGTCATAGACAGAGAGAGAGAGAGAGAGAGAGAGAGAGGGAGAGAGAGAGAGAGGTATTACAAGGATGTATTCAGTATTAATCTAAACGTCTGGGTCAACCCTTAAAATGATTTCATTTCTCAATGAAACTTGCTGTGATGCTCCAGGAACAGAAATGTAAGATAGAAATATTATGGCTGGAAGGAAGAAAGCAACAGACTTTCTGTTGTTCATTAACAGAAATGGATAGGACTGACCAGCATTTTTAGCTTACTTTTAAAAAGTAATTAATTTCATTTGAAGTTCAATCTCCCCAGTAATCAACATTATATTTACATTTCTAAAAAGAAACCATTTATTGTGCCAGTTTCTCAAAAGTAAATAAATTATCAGTTTAGTTAAAAACAGTTCTACAAGCCTCTGGCTTGTGACACAAAATACACTCTTCCCCTCCACTTGCATTCACTTCAACACCTTCCACAGAGCACGATGCAGGCATATGGCACTGAGTCAAGACTTGAATCATGTGATATTCCTCCTCCAGCATGGATTAAAGCTGCACACTTGGAACTAGATAAGCAACACAAGGCTGCAGTTAGTTCATAAAAGCAATAGATTTATCCCTTGTCAAGTAAAATACCTAATGTACTACAGTACGGCCTCGTTCCCACTATGATTTAAAGCGATTTGCTGATTGGGCTATATGACCGTCATTCCCACTTGAAATCGGTTCCGATCCTATTGTGCTCAGTTGCAATCATGATGAAGCAAGGCAAACACAAAAAAGCTGCTGTTTCCTGACACTAGTTTTTTGATGGTTCTTTTGAAAAGAATTGTTTCCAAAGTGTGTTCAACAAGTGGGAACAACGGATCTGAATTGGATCATTCTGGATGGGAGGGACTAATGGCAGAGGGGTGTTTACCATCCTTCCTCAGTTTCTGGGAAATCAGCCATTCCACCCCCCACCCCCCCACACACACATCACTGACTTTTGTGGTGTGATCTATGGATGCTATAGATAGATAGATAGATAGATAGATAGATAGATAGATAGAATATGTGATTCACTGTATTTGCAACTACTTGCAATTACAGGCAGACTGCAGCTCAGCGAGGCAAGTAGTTGCAAACCCAATGGATCACATATCCTGCCAATTTTTTAAATAAAAATATAAAAATATAATAATAATAATAATAATAATAATAATAATAATAATAATATTTATCCCACCCCTCTGAGATCAATTGGGGCGGCTAACAAATATTAAAATTAGAGTACCTCAAACCCTATCCACCCCCCTTAAAAAATATTAAACCAGATACAGATTAAAACCAACAGATAAAGCAACAACAAATGCAAACCACAATTTATAACAGCAGTGATGAAACTGGGGCAGCTTGTATTAATTCTAAGGGAAGGGCTATTGGGGACCCTCCTAACAAGAGTTCCTGAGGCTGGGATTATCTATCCTGGAAAGGCCTGCTGGAAGAGATCCGTCTTGACAGCCTTTTTAAAGCTGTTTAAAGATGTCAATTGACGGATCTCATCCGGCAGGCCGTTCCATAATCTGGGGGCGACAACAGAAAAAGCCGTCTGGGAGGTAGCTGAGAGCCTAGATTTTTGTGGCTGCAGCAAATTCCTCCCAGAGGACCAGAGTGCACGGGGAGCATTATAAGGGAGAAGATGGTCCCTGAGATAGTTTGGACCCAAGCCATTTAGGGCTTTAAACGTGATAACCAACACCTTGTACTGGGCCCGGAAACTAATAGGCAGCCAGTGGAGGGACATTAATACTGGAGTAATATGGTCCCTCCTAGATGTTCCTGACACTACTCTGGCTGACATGTTCTGTACTAATTGCAGTTTCCGGACCAAGCACGAGGGTAGCCCCATGTAGAGCACATTGCAGAAATCCAGACGTGAGGTTACCAGCGTGTGTACAACAGTCTCGAGATCCCTTACTTCCAGAAAAGGGTGCAGCTGGCGTATCAGCCAAAGCTGATAACAGGTAGATATAGTTCCCAATCTGGGCTGCTCAAAGGTGATATGATGTGCTTGAGCATCCTGGGTTGCTGAGGGGCAGAGGAAAGCTTAGTTCCTAAAGTTGCCCCACTCAGCACCTGGAACGGCCCCATCCTCACCATGTTGTCACTTGCGTCACTGATGATGGGCAGATGGTTGACATGCATTTTGAAGCAACACAAACTAGTGGGAATGACAATCATGCCAAAAAAGAAGTGACTATAAGGGAATAATGAAAAGATCTGCTTTCATAGTGGGAACGATGGACCTTTTGGAACTGATTCACCAACACAGAGCAAAGGTGAATCACAAACTGGTTTAAATGTAAGTGAGAACGAGCCTCTACATTGTCTTTGATTCTTTGTTGAGAGAAAAGCAGCATATAAATAAAAATAAACTCCCCCCTCCCCACTGTCTCTGGGTGTGTGTATAACTATGGTTATGGGTGGTTATATGCAGAGCTTGAAGAATTACTATTTTGGACTACAACTCACAAAATCCTGTAACTGACATGGACATGCTGGTGGAGGGAGTCTGAAAAATAACTTTCTTAAGTGTTGCTTATTTGTAACAAATTAGTGTGCAAGTTCAGGTGTGGGCCAGAAAAGGGGAAAAAAATGGAGGAGATGAAAGGGCAAAGCAGAACACAAAAATCCTACCTCCTCAGTTACTGAAGACCATTTGGAACTGAAGATCAGCATGCCCAGGACACACATTTCTCTGTTGTGGAGACAGAGAGATCTGAGCTGTGATTCTAACCAGTGTAATTTGGACATAAGCTCTACTGAAATGAACAGGATTTCACTTCCAAGAAAAGGTGTTTAGCAGCAGGCTGTTTCTCTTTTAATTAAAGTGGAGGTGGAGGACTTTGGAGAATTTCCTCCATGCATTCTATTGTTCATAAATCCTTCACAGAAATCAAGAGTTATATCCTAGAAAAAAGATCAATATAGGGAGAGAAATACCGGAGCATGCAGAAGCAAAGTACACGTGCATTAATAGATAATTTTAAAGTTTTTAATATATTTTAGACACCTGAGCCTCTAGTTTGGGAGTAGAGACTTCTAAGAGTGGAATGGGTTGTCATTATGCCCCCTACAGGACCACAGAGAGTGATCCTTCCCATTCTGTGTCCCTTGTACCTCCATTAAAAAAAATTGAACTGGGTATTTTTTTTAATTCACAATGTAACACATTGCATTTTAACCAGCCCGAAGAAAGAATGTAGTGCAACTGAGGAAAAGTTACTAAATATTTTACTTAGATGTAAAAAAAATATATAGGGAGAAGCTAGATCATTGTAGCATTCTACAGTTCAAAATACAAATTCCAGAATTCTCCACATGGGGCCATGACAGGTAAAGTTGTGTGGATTGGCTATATGTGTGTAATGTAGACACACTTTTAATCTCATTCCAGCATGTTTTGACATTTAGTCCATCAGAGTCCAAATTCCACCAATGGGATGTGATAATTTTTCATGGCATGTGAATGTTTTACAACTCAAGTATATATGGCCATTCTCCATCAATATAGCTGAGGGTTTTGTAGCTATAACTACAGTAATATCCAGACAGATGCAGCAGCAGTAAAAAAAAAAAAAAAAAAAAAGGAACAATTTAGCACCAGATCAAGGCAACAATATCTAAATTACTGTTTTGTCCTATTTGGTTTCTGATTTAGATTTCACATTGTTCATGCCACACTAAAGCACAGCATGCTGTTCTACACTTCAGTTGCTCAGAATCAGATGGAGAGATAAAAACAATTATTTATAGGTAATTTTAGAACAAGTGTATCTAGGCAACTAGTATTGTATCAAGTCATCATATGTATAGTTAGGTACCTTAAGGGAAGGAAAAAACATTTTTTACATATCTAATTCAAAACTTTAACTCATACCATACACTGATATGCCAAAGCCCCAATAGCTACTGTCTCCTTGCTTCTGACTAACTGAACAATGAAACACCCCTGCTGGTTTGCAGAAAATCTATTTCAATAGCATGGTGTTCTTCAAAGTATTTGTTTGTTCCAAACAAAAGATTGGTCATGACTGAAACAAGATCCATCCCTAGTCAGCAGCAACTTGTTTCATGAGGACACCTCCTGAAGAATTAAATGGAAGGAAGTGTCCCTGTCCTCCTTTTCCTCATTCTTGAACCACAACTCTGAGCAGTTCCAATTGATGTGTCCTACAGTAAGAAATCAAGTGAGATAAAGTTCAAAACATATGCAAAGCAGCTGTTTTTAGACCATGAGTCCTTCCCCATAACACAGAGGACATGGAAGAGGGCATTCTCTGCTATGGCATCTTGTCTATGGAATGAAAGGGTGAAGTTATGGAGGGATGAAAAAGGAAGGCACTCCCCCCCAATAAGAATTCTGACCCTTCAATGAAACTTTCCTTCAGTCTTCAAATTTCTAGCATTCCACAGAGTGTGATGCTGAAGACCATTCACACTGAGAACGTTTATATTTGTTCTGTTTATACGCCCTTGGTAAATTTGCTCGCCCCTTTTTATTTAGATTTCTAAACTCTATTGCTAAATACCCAAATGAAATTTAAAGTTACTGCAGTGCTAGAAATCTTGGGACTGTAGTAAAATTTCATTGGGACAGAATTCTTATTTGGGGGCAATGCCTTCATTTTGATCCCCCTGACAACTACACATTAGTTTCTTTTAGGCACCAAGACAAAACAAGTTAAAGTGTTTAAGGCCTGATTTCTTTCTCTTTTTCTAATGCACATGCACATGGCTGTAACCATTTTAGCTTTTTCTGCTGTGTTAACTAGGTGGTCTGTTTAATATGCTTTTACCCTATTTTAAATTATTATGTTCTTTTTATCTGGATTTGCTTTAAAGTGTTGATATTGTGTACTACCTTGAGATCTCAGGTCAAAGGGCAGTATAGAAACAAACAAACAAACAATTGGACTGACAGTAGTGGTCAGCAATAGCTTAGACCAGAGGTAGGCAACCTAAGGCCCAGGGGCCGGATGCGACCCCCCCGAGGCCTTTGGACCAGCCCCAGGCCGGTCCTGCCGCCGCTGCTGCCGCTGCCACCACCGCCCCCCCATTGCCCCCCGCCGCCGCCCGCCATGATGATACTGATTATTGTTGTTATTACTTGTTCTTGGGGTTTTCTTGGCAAAATCTCCACAGGGGTTTTGCCATGGTTTTTCTGGGGCTGAGAGAGTGTGCATGCATATATTTTTTAATTTTTAATTTTTTTAAAAAAAATATTTATTTATTTATTTGTTTGTTTGTTTGTTTTTGGTGCTTCGGCCCCCCAACTGTCTGAGGGACAGCAAACCAGCCCCCAGCTCAAAAAGGTTGCCTACCCCTGGCTTAGACAATCAGATTTGCTAATCTGCTCCATACATCATGTCATGCAATGTGCATATTTATCTGTACTACTTCCAGTGTACTTTTGAGAAACATTTACAGTCCAATTAATATCCATCCAGCAGTGGTCCTCATGCTGCCAATGTGGCATCCTTTAAAAATCCATGGATGTAATCTTTGCATTAATGATTCAAATGTGACAAGTCATGGGTTTCCCCTACCATGAGATACCATATGGTGATGCTGAGAAAGGGGAGTTTAGTTGTAGTTCTCTTACTGGAAGCCAGATGCTGTTGCTAAGGCTAGAGAATGATAAATGACATGATAACTTTGCCCCCATTGTGTCTCCAACTTTCTATTCCATTACCCTCAGTCTCAAATTGACTGTCCTACAGAAATCCCTAGAAGTTGAAACAAAGTGGTCTGAACAATGTTTTTACTGCATCCATGATTCCACTGAAGAAAAGCTGAGTAGGATTTCAAAATGGAAGATGTTATGTACCTCATGGAGAAGAAAAACCAGGCAAGAAGGCAAAATGACTGTTTACTCCCACTGTAGATGGTATTTGCAGTCAGCTCCCTGTATCCATGGATTCTGCATCCATGGATTCAACTATCCACAGCTTGCAAAATATTCAAAAAATTAAGACAATATTAAAAAAATCTTGATTTTTCCATTTTATAAAAGGAGCACCCTTTTACTACCCCATTGTATACAATGGAACTAGAGCATCCACAGATTTTGGTATCCACTGGGGGTCTTGGAACCAAACCCTAGTGGGCCCACTGTATTTAAGTAGCTATATCCCACTCTACTGAAAAGATCTCAGGAACACATACTATCAAATTAAACAATTTAACTTTTTTCAAAGAGAATCAGTAAAATATAATGCAAACAGTCTTAAAACATATTACAGCATATGACAATTTTAAATATTTTAAGACAGTTTAAAACTGTGTACATGCACATGTACATGGAACAAAGAACCATATGAAGATGAATCCAAAATTCTAAAAAGTGAGGTGGAAATTGGAATAAGAGAAACAGTGAAAAACAAATCACCAGGAGCAGATGATATTCCAATTGAACTCCTGCAATCCATAATGAGAGAGTCAGCTCTAGTGTTAACCAGATATGTCAACAAATATGGAAAACAAAATAATGGCCAACAGATTGGAAGTGATCAATGTACATCCCCATCCACAAAAGGGGAGACAGAAGAGATTGCAGCAACTATAGACCATAGCACTGATCTCCCAGGCAAGCAAAATCATGCTCAAAATTCTGCAACATAGACTCCAACCATACATGGAGAGAGAAATCCCAGAGGTCTAAGTGGGATTCAGGAAAGGAAGAGGCACAAGGAACCACACTGCAAACATATGATGGCTAATGGAGCATACCGGGGAATTCCAAAGGAAAATCAGCATGTGCTTTATAGACTATAGCAAAGCCTTTGACTGCATAGATCATGAAAGGCTATGGAATGCCCTTAAAGACATGGGAGTGCCAACACATCTGATAGTCCTGCTGAGGAATCTGTACTTGGGACAAGACACTACTGTCAGAACAGAACATGGAGAAACAGAATGGTTCCCAAATGGCAAGGGAGTCAGACAAGGCAGCATCCTTTCACCCTATCTGTTCAACTTGTATGCAGAAGATATTATAAGAAAAGCAGGCTTGGACACAGAAGAAGGAGGAGTGAAAATAGGAGGAAGGAATATCAACAATCTAAGATATGCAGATGACACCATAATACTAGCAGAAAACATCACAGACCTGGTACACCTACTAAGGAAGATCAAAGAAGAAAGTGCTAATTCAGGCTTAATGTGGAACATAAAGAAAACAAAAATAATGACCACTGAGGAACTTTACAAGATCAACCTAGACAATGAAGAAATCGAAATAGTAAAAGAATTCCCATACCTGGAATCAAACATTGATAGAAATGGGGACTGCAGTCAGGAAATCAGAAGAAGACTAGGAATGGGGAGGGTGGCTATGAAAGAACTAGAAAAGATTCTAAAATGCAAAGATATACAACTGAGCACAAATGTTAGAATCATATAAGCCATCATATTCCCTGTTACCATGTATGGATGTAAGAGCTGGATAGTTAAGAAAGATGATAGGAAGAAAATCAATTCATTTGAGATGTGGTGCTGGAGAAAAGTGCTGAGGATCCCATGCACAGCCAAAAGGACAAACAAATGGGTCCTAGAGCAGATGAAACCGGAAACCTCTCTGTAAGCTAAGATGACCAAACTGATTCAGACACATCATGAGAAGAGTGGACTCTTTGGAAAAACCAATAATGCCTTGGAAGGTGGAGGGAAGGAGGAAGAGAGGAAGGCCACATGCTTGATGGATGGACTTTATTAAGGAGGTCATGGGAATGGGGTTGCAGGAATTAAGCAGAGCACTGGAGGACAGAGGGTCTTGGACATGTCTCATCCATAGAGCTGCCATGAGTCAAGATCGACTTGAGGGCAGTTAACAACAAAATATGTACATGGATAGTGGCACAAAGACAGATCCATAGATTTGAACTATAGATTTGATAAAACTATTAGACTCAATATGCTGTAATGAAAACCTACTGTTTTATATGATTTAGAATGAACCTAGTATTGGTACCAATCAAGCACAAGGTGCTTTTCTTTTGTTTTTGTTTTTTTAGCATTCCACAGTTGGTGTCCTTTTGCAGAGCAGATACTCTTCCATAGGGTTGCAAGAGTGAAAACTGGAGAGAGCACCTATATCTTTTATGGTTGTGTTGAACAGGGAATTTTTGGTTGCAGGCCAAGCAGTACTTGCTGAAATTCTCTTTTCTATACAACCATGAACAGTACAGGAGCTGTCTCCAGTTTTCACTCTGGTAAGTGTGTTTACCAACATCTTCCCATAGTGTATTGTTCCCACTGGGGGAATACAGAGGGGGCCCACTCCGGCAGTTGTGAGGCAGACATATATAGGCACTGATTCTCCTTTAAATATTGAAAAAATTCAACACTTTTAGAATAGTGCTGCATATCACAGCCTTTCAGTACACAGGGAGGTGTTGGGGAGATTCTAAAGATGCTGGATTTGCTCATTGCTATGCTATTGGCAGTTTAATTTTTTTTTTTATCACTCCTGAAGAACAGTGACACTCAGGGTAATTTACTGTCAATATGAAATTAAAATTTAGCCAACCACAACAATTCACAAAAGCTGTCTTAGAAATCACATCATGAAATGCAAATGGTCAGAAAGATGTATCTAGATAATACAGCCAGGACCAAATTGGATATTTAATTGGGACTGCACTACATTGGCCAGAATTGGCTACCTCCTCTCCCGCCTGTACCCTGTGCCCACTGAAAAACCTGCTCCAGAGGGCAGATAATTATTTTCAAGTAGGTCTTCAGGGTGCATAGGAAGCTGCAGGAGAGAGGCAAAGTTGTTGAATCTAGTGAAAGCTAGTAATTCAGGGGTAATTCACACATGTGTTTGTGTGTGCATGTGACGATACAAAACATCTCGCTCATGCATTCTGGGTTTATAATTCACACTATGGAACCACATTGATGCACATCAGTGCATGTTCAGTTGCTCACATGTGCAAGCATTCAAATTAAGATGGAGTCATCAATGTAAATACATTTGGAACACATTCAAGGCATGCAGCATTTTATCCCGGATCTATTCATGTCTATTCACATTGGTTATTCACACTATCAATGATGTGGATCTTAAAAAAAAAAAAAACACTCAGGGAAAGCCTTGATATCACTTAACCTAGATTAAGTGGGAGTTTTGGCAGCCCCGCCCTAACTTAATCGGGTGCATTTGGGATGTGTGTGAACAAAGGAAATTCAACCCGGATTCATCCTGGATTATTTTCACAGTGTGAATAACTCCTCAGTTTAACAGAGGCAGGATGCTGAATCACAACACCGTATCCTCCAACTGTCCTGATTTGGCAGGGACAATTCTGATTGCTGCCCCACCTTCTTAGCTGCTTTGAAAATATCCCATTTTCTCTCTCCTCTTCCCGCTTTGTCCTTGGCTTGCTTCAGTTGCTGTAAACTGAGTGCAAAGTTCAATAGTAGTTTATACACAGTTAACTCAGCAGAGGCAAAAGAGAGAAGGGGCAGAGTGTTGCTCTTCTGAGTAGGCTTAGGCAAAAGCAAACTGTAGCAGCCTCTGTAACAGTTTGCTGTGTTCTTCCTCATTAATAACATTTGCCATCTTAACCACACTCTTGTTAAGAAAAGTGCACTGGATTTTTTTTATGGGGGAAGCTCTTCTAGGCACTAGCTCTTTGCAGGATCTTATAGGATGAAGGCTTTAAAAATAGATAATTAACCAAAGTGGCTCCAAGTAAAAATGAGGTAGAATGACAAGCTGAATTTTAGCAAAAAAATTTCTTTATTTAAAGGACAGAAAAAGATAGCAACAGAAACCAACAGAAGAGTTTACGATCAATGGAAACTGTTCTCAAAGTAAAAGGGGGCAAAACAACATGGGACCTTAAAACCAACCAATCCTATCCCACCTAAGGGGGGATAGATGGGTGTAACTAAACTTCCCACCCACTATTTTTAAATTTTATTAACACAAGTATTTACATAGACTTGACATTATAAACAATAACAACAACATCAAGCAACAACCATATAACATACATACAAACAAACAAAGAATAAATAAATAAAAATAAAAGTTCCTTTCTCTTCATTGTTTGATCTTTGTTTTCTATTCTACCTACAATTTTATATCCTTCAGAACCAATAATAATATGTTCCTTCACCGCTACAAAAAACTCCAATTCATTATCTTGTCAACTTTGTTTTGATTTAAGAATTCTTATAAGTGAAACCTGTTATATCCAAAGTTGTATTATTTTGCCTAGGTAGGGTGACTGACATTTTACTAAAAGTAGTTAAAATAGTTAGCAAAGCTTAAGATGCTTACAGAATAAAATACACAAATGGATTTTCTAACCCTCCAACATGGAGAAGACAGCTGGAGACTGCCCTTCAGGTTCTGATAATGGCTTTTAAGTGGTCTGAGCAAAACCATGCAATGGTGTTTCCATACACCGGGGGGGGGGGGGGGGGACACCAGTCAGTATAGCCATTCATTCTCTTTAAATCCAGATGTTTACAAGCCTCTCTGAAGGCAGCAAAATACTTCACCAGCCTTTGCAGACTGCCAGAAATAGTGCAAATTGAGTCCACTTTAACTGCCCTGACTCAGTGCTAGGGAATCATGGGAACTGTAGTTTATTGTGGCACCAGAGCTCTTGGACAGAGAAGGCTCAATGTGTCAGAAAAAAATGCAATTCCCATGATTCCCTAGCACTGAGCCAGGGCAGGTAAAGTGGACTCAATCTGCACTATTTCTAGCAGTCTGCAAAGGCTATAAGTCAGTTTGGCAGTCTCTATTCAGTAGAGGTGGACAAGATATTAAGTGCTGATAGCGCTCAATCAATGCAATCATTTTCTTGCTAGCGGGGGGTGGAAAGGAAATTTCCAAGTCTTGCAGTTTTAAAACGAGCCTTGTCTTTTCCAAGCTGGACAAAGAGTCCAGGCTTGTCCATTATGAATTATTTAGACTCTGGCAACAGACATCTTTCCTGTCTTATGCATCAAAGTCTAATATTCATATTTATTTGGCATAACTGGTAACACTCTGAGGTTGCTTGGCTACACATGCCCCAATCTTCATCTATGAAATGTGGAAGGGAATGCAACACCACATACAAATAATTGCAGATGCAGTTGTGCTTTCTCAGAGGTTGCAGTCCTTAATAGTCTCTAGTGTGGCTAATCTTTCTGTAAGCATACACAACTCTTTCTCAAACTTTTGCTTTGCACCTCAAGATCAAGGACATGAGCCCCACTGAACAATCAGTTGTGCATTTGTGAGATCCAGCAGAACTATACTGCTATATATTTATGCTATATTCTCATCCTAAAATTAAACTGAACATTTAGTCAAACACAAGCTCTGAGCATGGTTTACAGCAAGAAGAAACATGACAACATCTTCTCTTAAGGTTATAATTTATAATAAAGGCAGGGCACAGAAAGAACAAGGGGTAGAAAGAAAGAAGGGGGGGAATGAAAGTTTATTTTATATAAAAAAATGTTACAACAGCTAGTTACCAGGGAACAGTTCAGACTTGTACTGGAATGGCTCTTATTCTGTGATAACTGAGGGAAGACCAAAACCATATCTATACAATTATAAATATGATGGCATAATCCTGTTCTCAATGGAATGTGGTGGCTTAGTGGTTAAGTTGCCAATTCTGATGATTGGAAGATCAGAAGATTGGCAGTTTGAGGCCCAAGTGCTGCATGATGGGGTGAGCTCCTGTCACTAGTCCCAGATTCTGCCAACCTAGCAGTTCGAAAGCATGCAAATGCAAGTAGATAAACAGGTACCACTTTGGTGGGAAGGTAACAGCATTCGGTGTAGTCATGCTGGCCACATGACCAGCAGAGCAGTCCTCAGACAATGCTGGCTCTTCAGCTTAATAACAAAGGTGAGCACCACCCCTACAGTTGGTTACAATTAGACAAGATAGTCAAGGGACTAGCTTTACCTTTACCTTTTAATCCTATTGCCACTAGTATTAATCTGCCAGAAATGGTAATTGGGTGGTATATCTCACTATACTTAAGCACCTTAAAAAAGTTTTTCCCCTTTACCAGATTTTTTAAAACATGGGTTTCTTATCCCTAAAATATTTAGAACAGAATTCTTTCTGATCTTCTACAAGTTGGCACCAACCCTATCTTTCCCCTTCAGCTATCTATTTTGAGTAAGCCCTCTCCTTGTGATTCCAAGCACTCATTCTGATTTGATTGATTTGATTCCCATGTCCAGTGCTACTGCCTCTTTCTCAATTGCCAGCAGCCAGAAGCTAGAGGAGAGCAAACCTATTAACTGTCTCACATAGATCTTACCTTTCATTCAGCTGGGTGCTCTTATCAGAGATCAGTCTAGTCAAATTGAATTTCCTAATCTGCTTGTAAATGCATCTCTACTGACCAAATCCACAAACTAGATATGCCAGCATTTTAGATTTTAGATTCATCGCTTCTGACTTCATTGAGACAAAACAACATTCAATTCAATTGTTCCCATTTAAATGGCTTTCAAATCAGATGTTACATTTCTGATTTCCTGATACAAGCAAATGAAAAGCTCAATTCTCTAGCAGCCCTTCCCTTTCTATCTCTGAAACAGTCTGAAATTTCTCTGGGGTACAACATCATCCAGTTAAACCAGAAGAGTAGAAATAGTAACATTCAATTAATGGGGGGGATGTGATTCCCACAAGTGACCCCAAATTAATGTTTCTTTGTTTATTTATTTACTGTATTTATACCTTGCTCTCCAGCCAGAAAGTCTCTCAGAGAGTCTTACAGATAGTTAATTAGACATTTCCGTGCCCTCAGGTTTACAATCTAAAAAGACATGACACAAAAAGAGAAGGGAATGGCAGTGGGGAAGGGGAATACGTCCAGCAGTTCTTCCTTCCCTCCAAGGCCTGGACCATGGCAGATGTACTAGAGGGAGGGCTCTTTTTCTTAATCTAGGCCATGATGGAGCTGCCTGGATCTTTCTCTCTCTCTGAGGATGGATGATGCCAGATGGCAAAGAGGGAGGGGCTCATCTTTTTACTTTATTCAGTTTCCAGGAATAGGAAGGCAAGGAAGCAACACCCTAGATCAGGGATAGGCAACCTTTCCCCTTTAAGGGCCGAGGGACTTCAGCTCCCAGAATCCCAGGAGCTATTGGCCAACATGGGACTATTGGCCAACATGGCTGAGGCTTCTGGGAGCTGCAGTCCCTCGGCCCTTAAAGGGGAAAGGTTGCCTACCCCTGCCCTAGATAATAGCTTGGAAACCTTCTTCAACAATATGTTGGCCATGTTAAGTGAATAAATCACATCTTAAAGTTTCAAAGCAGAACAGTGACTCAGGATAGATTGCCTAGGACTGTCTGACATCCAGGACTAGAATAGTTCCAGGCAGTGATGCCAGTGTCCTGTTCTTCTGGAGTTCCTTTTTGTAGTCAGCAGCTGTGGGCAACAGAATGCCATCTAGATGGAATTCAGATGTGTTGTAATAATGCTGCAGGCAAATGAACAGTAAGCTACTATTTCTCACACAGAATACCTTCTAGAATCTCTGGCATACTATCCTATTTATTTATTATATTTCTATCCTCATTTGTTCCTATGAACTCCAGAGGGCATACATGCTCTCCTCCTTGACTGGCCTAAGATTACCTGTGTGAACCATGGCTCCATGGATAATAGGTTTTGTAAGTGCCTTGTAAATACAGGACTTGCATTTCACAATTCCTGGTCCAGTACTCCTGGTCCAACACTCAACATTCATGTGGCTCCTGGGGCTATATTTTTTTTTTGGGGGGGGGGGGGAAATCTTAGGCCCCTGGGATCAATTTATATATATATATATATTGCCAAATACTCTCAGGGACATTTTCTCCATGCCCCCCCCAACATTTTATAATAATAATAATAATAATAATAATAATAATAATGTTTATTTATATCCCGCCCCTCTGCTAGGCAATCGGGGCGGTGTACAGCATTTCCAAACAACAAAGCAGATAAATCAAATTCGAATCCCATCCTTCCTTCTTATTCTAGGCCCGATGGTGCTGGGCCTAGTGTCCTCTCCCCCAGATGATACTGGATGGAATGGAGGGAGGACTCTTCTTACACTAGGCCCGATGGTGCTGGGCCTAGTGTCCTCTCCCCCAGATGATACTGGATGGAATGGAGGGAGGACTCTTCTTACACTAGGCCTGATGGTGCTGGGACTAGTGTCTCTCCCCCAGATGACACTGGATGGAATGGAGGGAAGGCTCTTCTTCTTACACTAGGGGGGGATGCAGACGAGGGCGTCCAAGACGCCCTGGTCCGCAGCGCTGCGGGGCCAAGGCAGCCTCACCGTGGCGCTTCCCCGCCAAATCTAAAAGGAGCGGCAAATTGGCGCTCCTTTTAGATTTAAGGGAAAGTGCGCCCCAAAAGCGGCGGGCGCACTTTCCCTGACTCAAACGCTGCGGCGAGTGCGGTTGCCGCGGCGTGAGGTCAACCCGGAAGTGCCGGCCGTGCGGATGGCTGGCGCTTCCAGGGGCGACCTCAGGAAGAGGAAGGGGCGCCGAACATGCGGCTGCCCCTCCTCTTCCGGGCCCGGAAGACGACCCAATTAGTCGTCTGCCGAGGCCCTAGGCCTGATGGTGCTGGGCCTAGTGTCCTCTCCCCCAGATGACACTGGATGGAATGGAGGGAGGGCTCTTCTTCTTACACTAGGCCTTTTTTAGGCCCGGGAGAGATATTTTAAAGAAAAAGAAAAGAAAAGAAAAGAAAAGAAAATGAACAAGAAGTGACTTCCACTCACTTCCTGTTGCAAAAAAAAGAAAGAGGCTTCTCATGACCTCAAATGGCTGAGAAAACCCCTGAACATATAGTGAAAATGCTCCCCATATGCCCTAGAGGGCATTTAAGGACATTTAAATGTAACTCGCAGGTGCAATGGGAGATGCAGTATTCCAAGATGTCCTAGGGAACCAATTGAGGCCTCTAACCTCCTTCAGTTGCTCATCCTCACTTTATACACTATATTACATTGCTCTTATTGCCATGTTCTTTTAGGAAAAAGAATGAAAAAGAACAATGCTCTGTGTGATAGAATTAAGCAACTATATGATCCCAACATGGATTTGAAGTGGAACACTTGTCCTGAATTTATAATTGGAATTATATATTTCATGGCACCAGAATATTCAAGGTTTCAAATGAAAATGAAAAAAATAAATAGCAAATGAGACTGATCATTGGAATTATATCTTTCATGGTGCCTGAATAGTCAAAGCTACAAATGGAAATGAAAAAAGAAATAGTAAATGAGATTGATAAACATTTAATTTGCCAAGTTCTGGACTGTTTTCAAATTTACAACAGTTTCCAAAGTAAGAAAATCTTTTGGAATCATGATAAGAAGAATAAAAGCACAGTTGTTTTTAATTATTTCAGTAATCAGAGGAAGCTAGAAAGAAAATATAATATGTTATGCCTCCAGCAGCTTGCAATTCAAACTGGCTAGAGTGAGTATTTTTCATAGATATCTGACTTTGCTATTTCCCTTAGCTGTAGACATAGAAGATTTAACAAGTTGACTTTCTTCTGTAACACTTACTCCATGTAAATGTAATGTTGAAATGCTCATTGCTGAATATCTAAAATATTATTATGATGTTTAAGCTATGAGGTATGAATGCAAGGGCTGTCATTGGATAGAAGAGATTAAACTATTTGTTTATCTGTGCTACATTTTATGTTAGCAGCATATATTTCTGGATCAGCTGAATGATATTACATAGAACATAACTATGGCATCAAAAGAAAATGGCACCTGATTTCTATTTTACTCTAAAATAATTTTCTGACATACATTTAAGTTTTTGATGGGATTGATTCCCATCTAGTTTATAATGCTACTGCAATAGTTTAATATTATATATGCAAGATTTTTCACTTAATCTTTCTCTTGAGTCACTACATTTCAAGTACTCTCATAGAGCTTATCTGCTGAAATAACCAGGATAGATTCATTAACAATATATAAGACATACTTGTACTGAAAGAATGTCCTGTTCAATTGGAAAACACTGCTTTAGATTTTGTGAACATGCTGTCTTTTGTCTTCAAGCATAAATGTGGTAAAAGTATGATTGCACAGCCCCCAAAGGACATGGTATTTATCTGCCAGTTCCTAATGTTTTCTTTGTTTGTCATACTCTTAAGAGTCTAAGATTCTATTGCTTCCTCCAATTTGTAAGAATCTGTCACAACTATCCTGTACTTACAAGGCACTTACAAAACCTATTTTCCTTACTGACTTTTATTCCCCTCCCCCCTAGATACATGTTGCCTTTTGGACCACAGGCAAAGACTTTCTAACAGGTAAAACATGTCAACAGGAGCCAAAATAGATTGCTTTACCTTGTGTCCGAAATTGGCTCTGTTTTGGCATGCATTGCATGTATCAACCCCTACATTTCTCTCCAGATTTGACAGTACAGAAGCTACTTAAAAGACTCACTTGCATTCTGCCTACAAAGGGGTCTGGAGCCTCATATAGGATAATGACAGACTCAAGATTCTGAAAAGCAGACACTTTGTGGCTAGAAATGAAGAAGTAAAACTTTATTGCTTTTCTCTTATTGCCTTTGTTTCAAGTCATTATTTGGCAATGGTAGATGTGTTGCTATGTTTCTGTCCTCACAGATACTCCTTCCATGTCATCCCTAACAAGAAGCAGATCTGTGACTCTGAAACCATATTTTTTCATCCTCTGTATATTTTTTTCCAAACAATCTTTGCCTGAGAAAGAGGTCACTGAACTCCAAAAGCTATGCCTTTTGGTTGGCCCAATAAAGCAAAGCAAAGCAGCTTCATTTATATACCGCTTTCATATCGCACTATGGGATGTCTAAGCGGTTTACAACTGTAAACTCATTGCCCCCCAACAGATGGGTACTCATTTTAGTGGCCTCGGAAGGATGCAGGCCTGAGTCTAGCCTGAGCCCTGGCTAGTATTGAACTCACAACCTTGTGGTCTATGAGTGAGTGGCTGCAGTACAGGCCTTTAACCACTGTGCCACCAGGGCTCACTACATAAAGCTATCACTGCAATGTATACTTAGGAGAAAGGAACATAATTATCTAAGGAAAAATGACTCAATATATTTCTTTCAATATGAGTCCTACTCAAAACAATGAGATGAACATTTCTTATATTTCTATTTCACCTGTTTCTCCAAAATGGGTCTCAAGGCAGCTCATAGTAATAGCACTTAAACTAATAGTAGTAGTAGTAGTAGTAGTAGTAGCAGCAGCAGTGGTGGTGGTAGTTTAGTTTGTATCCTGCCTTTCTCCCAACAAGGGACCCAGGTTGGTCTATAACAAGCTACAGCTAAAAAATTGGATGAAACAAGTAAAGGACTGCATAGTAAAATGAGCTCAAATTATCATTTCCCCAGTTTTAATGGAACGATGGGGAAATGTGGATAAAAAGTTTGAAATTATGATTTGAAAGAAAACTTTTATAAAATAATGTACAGACAGTATTTAACGACAGATAGATTATTGAAAATGTTTTAAAATAATTCAGATGAATGTTGAAAATGTGAACAAAAGTTGGAACTTTTTTCATATGTGGTGGACATGTGATAAAGCATAGAAGTATTGGACTTTGATTCATAACACATTGGCAGACATTTTAAAAATTAAATTACAGTTGAAACCAGAGACTTTTTTACTTGGAATGTTGGACAAGCAAATGCAGGAGAGATACGGAAGGACTTTGCAGTATATGATAATGGTGGCAAGACCTGTTTATGCTCAGAGATGGAATGAAGCTGTTGTTCCAACAGGAGAGAATTAGCTGATAGTGACAGTGGAATTTGCTGAAATGAATAAATTGACAATTTTGATCAGGGAGAAACCATAAAGTTTAGGAAAGATTATTTTTTCCCCTTTTTACAATCATGTTGGGGATATATATAGATTTTGTAAAATGAATTAAGATTGATTTTTTTGTTGTTATTGCATGCTTTCAAGTAATTTCTGACTTAGGTTGCCATAAGTGAACTTATCATGGTTTTTGTGACTTGCTAGAAATAGTGCAAATTGAGTCCACTTTAACTGCCCTGGCTCAGTGCTAGGGAATCATGGGAATTGTATTTTTTTCCCTGAGACATTGAGCCTTCTCTGTCAGAGAGCTCTGGTGCCACAATAAACTACAGTTCCCATGACTCCTTAGCACTGAGTCAGGGCAGTTAAAGTGGACTCGGTTTGCACTATTTCTGGCAGTCTGCAAAGGCCCAATGTTTCAGCTGCTGGAGAGATAACAAAGATATGGAAGGCTGTTGTTTCTCTTCTTATTAATTTATTTCACTTATGTCTCACTTTTCCCCAGTCCTGGCATGCAATATGGCTTACAAAATTAAAACAAGTACCAATAATGATTACACATTATTAAAACATACAAAAGTTGAAATGCAGTAAATCTAGAAATAAATGTAAATATAAATAGATTTAAAAGGAACTAAACTATAAACTAGCCTTAGAAGGAAATTCTGCAACCTCTTAATATTTTGTCTTTTGACTTTGAAATCACTAAAGTTTACAAAGTTAAAACCAACTATTGGTTCTTCACTCATTCCACAGAAGAACAAACAGATTTGTAGTCATTTTCTTCCTATGAGAGTTTAATTTGGGGAATGAACATATATAATGAATTACTGAAATCTCTCTAGTTGTTAATGTTCCCTCCCATAAGTTCAGCAAGCACACTAATGCACACTTTTCTTTCTTCTATATTATCACCCCTGTTCTATATAAGATTAATGGGAAGTGATTAATCAGATGTGCACTTTGAGCTTTCATTTTTAGTGCTTCATTGCATTGTTACATAATAATTAGCTCACAAAGCAAAGTGGGTATAATCCACATGTAAGTCAGTGCTAATGTACAATGTCCAAATGCTTCTATATGAGCTTTATAAAACACATTTTTAAAAATAGCTAAATAATAGGAAACTGATAGTCACAGAAGAGAGGAAACTGGAATATAAATGGCCATATTCTTTAGGTGTATACATCATACATCTCAAAATCAACACAAAAGGAAGCATTTGGGCAATCTGGTTTTAGCACTATAGACTGATATTTTAGCACTCTAGACTGATATTTTAGCACTCTAGACTGATATTTAGGCTGCATCTGCACTGCTGAATAATGCAGTTTGACATTGCTTTAACTGCCATGGCCCAGTGCTATGGAATCATAAGTTTATTGTTTGTTGTAGCACCAGAGCTCTCTGACAAAGAAGGCTTAATATCTCACCAAATTACAAATCCAAGAATTCCATAGCATTGAGTCATGGCACATAAAGCAGTGTCAAACTACATTATTTCTGCAGTGCAGATGCAACCGTAGACATCTTGAAAGTTTAGACATCATCCCCCCCAAAAGGAAACAAAAAATGGTTACAAATGTTTTAATTTCATTTTTCTTTTCTTTTTAAAGAATTGGATGAAATTTTAAGACATAGCAGCTGTTTCTGAGGGGATAAACTGCACAGTTTTGAAAAAAAAACTAGGTGGAGGTGAATGTGTACAGCAAGGCTTTAAAATTTAAACTTTTAAATCCCATATATATATATATATATATATATATATAATTATTATTAAGCCAACTAAAAGTTTATTGAAATTTGTGCAGACTTGGGAGTTCTTCAGAAAATATGTGGGCAGAGCAAAGAGGGCAAGGCTAGAGCCACTATACCAAGAGGACAAACTGTTATCCCTGAAGTTGGGAACTTTAACCCAGCTTATCTGTGTGATGTTTCATGGAGAAACATCATGTAATGTGACACACCACTTTTCTTCCCAAGTTTTCAATTTCTTTCTTTATTTGTATCATTATTCAATATCCTTCAATAGAAGATATCAGAGTAGCAAACAATCAATATGTAATAAAAACAACAAAATGCAATAACTGTACGTCCTAACTGTGAACATCCAAGTATTAACCATGTACTAGAAAAGTAGAAAATAAGTCTTGTAACTTAAAAAGGATGAACACTGCCCAGCAGTTATAACTTAGGACTTTACTACATAAGAAAAGAAAAACAAAACCAATTGGGAGATTAGCGGCTTCCTAAGTGCCACTTCACGTACCCTTGTAGTCTTCCCAAGGGGAGAAGGTCATCAAAGTGAGCCTTTTGCTGAAAGGATTTTTCCAAAGGCATGCTTTGATGACTGTCTCCCCTTGGGAAGAGAACAGAAGTGCTACCATGTCATGTGGAGTGGCATGGAAAAAGCTGCTACTCTCTCAATTGGTTTTGCCTTGCTTTACTTGTATAGTAAATTCCTTAGTTTGTTATACTTTAAAACAATTAAAGTACAGTACAACAGCTATATCCACAGAACCAGTACCATGGTTTCACTTGCTCAGGCCTGAAAAAATATGTTTTCTCTATTTATTTTCTAGATCTTCCAGTGCAATTCTATGGTGTGCTGCAGGTGGAAGTTCACCTTTCTTGATCTTCATCCAGTGAGATTCTATGGTCAGTGTCTGCAAGAAGACATTCATTTCAACAAGGTTTACTATTATTCATGGTTTTGTGTTTCCACAGGAAGCATTCCCTGGGAATATGGAAATTGTATTGTAATTGGCACTAGTTAAATGCACATGCTAACCATAACAACAAATATCTTTTTGCTTTCATGCATCTCCATCTTTTTCGAGGCAGTTCTCCAATGTGTGGGAAAACTACATACCTTAGGGGAAAAGTGTACAAAACTGATTACTTTAGCACAACAGCATACGAAAAGGCATATCTTGGAAGCAACTGATGCCCAAATTAAGTAGATTCCATACAAAAATAATCTGAATATTCATGTGCACAAGAATAAAAATGCATATGAATTTTCATTAAAGCCTTTAAATGCATATTTGCAATTTTCATTAAAAAAAAATTCACAAACTGATGCTGACATTGGATGGAAAGAAGTTACAGGTTTTTAAAAATGTAGTACAGTTGGCCTTCTTGAAAATATTCCAAAAAGATATAAATTCCTAAAAGCAAACCTTGATTTTTGCCATTTTATATAATGCCATTTAATAATAATAATAATAATAATAATAATAATAATAATAACTACTTTTATTTATAGCCTGCCTCTCCCTGTGGATTGAGGTAGGTTACAACAAATAGGAATAAGAATAAAATACAATATACAATTAAAACCAGACTTCTAAATAATCCCTTACCCCAACCTCCCTCCCACTCATAAAAAAGAAAAAGAAGCAAACTAAAAACAATAGCAATATAAAATGAATAGCAATATAAAATACTAATTAAAAGCAGAAGAAATAACAGCTAAAATTAGAGGTAGTTAGAGGCGAGACATCTATCTTTTTTGCCATTGTATTCAGCAGGACTTGAGCATCCACAGATATAGGTACCTATCGGGAGTCCTGGAACCAAACTACAGCAGATAACAAGGACCCACTGTATTGCAGAAAGTCAAAGATTCAGCTTATTCTGTTCATAGTAGGAGTAATGCCTTTTCCTGTAACATTTCCAATAATTTTTTTTTTACTGTTTCTCTCCTCTGACATGTTAATATTATTTTCTCCTGATAGCATTTTTATAAGGGGTAATTCAAAATATATGGTTTAAAATATTGTATTATATCCCATCCTCTAAGCCAACCTGAGTTCACTTGGATGTTTATTTTTTAAAAGACAAGATAGAAGGTTTTCAAATAAATAAATAAACTTTTTTCTGATGGAGAATATATCCAGCTTTGTGTCAATGTCAGTTGCACTGATAGTGTCAAACATGAATCAGATGTCACACAGGCCTTGATGCCAAGAGTCATATGGTTGGGGTAAGGGAGCCTCATTATCTTTCCATAAGTTTATCAGTGTCAGATTCATTTGCCAGCATTAATCAATGTCACTAGCAGCAGTAATCACTTGTGAGTAATGACCTGCCCCCTTCTACTGGTGGAATACACAGAGTTCTTTGTAAGTTATGGTCTACAGAATGTATGTCAACCCATCCCCTGAAAGATTTTTTTTTAAAAAATGGAAACATTTGGAAGCACAAAATTGTCATATTATTTGAGATTTATGATCTGTATAGACCACAGGGGTGGAAGGATAGCCCTCAAAAAGTGCAGAAAAGGGGAAATACCATAAAAATGCTTAAAGGGGCTTTGATGGCTGTTTCAGTTAGAAAAAAGGTGAAAATGGTAAGAGAAATATAAGTGTTTATAAAACATGAACAGGGAGGTGTTTTTCTTCCTTCCTCAGTGTGCTAGAAGAGAGGGTCATGCACTGTATCTGAATATTGGAATGTGAAGATATAAAAGGGAACACTTTCCCTAGCACACAATTAAACCATGGAATACACTGTCCTCCAGATGCTGGGCTGCAGCTCCACTATTACCTATGCTGGCTAGACATTCTGGAAGTTGCAGTCTAGTAGCATCTGGAGAGCTGTATGATTCCACTCCTGACCCAGCAAGTCCACCTCATGTTTTTAGTGGAGCTCCAGAAAGCACAGACCCAAACGTTGTGATTTCATCCTAAACTTTCCACTCCCCTACAGTAGGTCTTTCAGACAGGACATCAGGACTAGAATCTGAATTTTCTTATAGGTAGATTATTCCTATTTCTTCTCTCACTTGTGTTCACTCTCCTATTCAGTCATCACCCTTTCAGAGCTTTTTCCCCTGACATATGCAAGAAGTAATCCAATTAGATCTTACTATCATGCTCAACCAGAGATACGTACAAACCATAAAAGGTAATTCATCCTGAATCTTGCCCTCACACCCAGTGTTTTCTGTGCTGCAGTCATATTTAGAAAAGCATTCACGGAAAGTTGCACCTATATTTTATGGTGAGCAGTTCATTCATCACCATCAGATTTATCATTCCAGTGACAGTAGACAAAAGAGGAGAGGAAAAAAGAGACATCAGAAGAACATGTGACATTACAATCATGTTTACTGCAGTCCTTTGAAATCTATGGATGTATAAAGGTCAACAAAGCCAACCACCAAAGTGGATAGACTTTCTATTCTTCTTTTCATAGGTATTGCTTGTCAAAGCAGCTCATATAGAAACAGATCAGCATGTTTAAAACATTTTCAATTTAAAACATATAATTTTTTACAGCAAACATTAGAACTGTAAGTCAAACAGCCAATCTTAAATGACCAATCAATCATAACATCCAGGGGAAAAAATCAATCAACCAAATGTCATTTGGAATCAATAGGTTTTCTGACCTCATGAAAAACAGAGAGGAATAAGCAGCAACTGACCTCACCCAGCAGGCCATTCCACAGTTTTGCTGTCTTCTCAGCTTATTTATGGCTTATACTTTCAAAATCAACTGGTATTTGGAATGACAAGGGATCCTGAAGAATGGTGACAAGGCAAGAAGTATGAATTGTGGTAGTGAGTAACTGCCAATTTCATTCAGTTCGTGTTTTGATAAAAATGTTGTAAAAACATAGATTTCTTTATAAATTAAAGAAATTGAGAGGTTTTTTTTTTTAAAAAGTTAGAGTGAAGCTGACAGAGTAATTCATCTTGATAGGAAGAGGTATAAGTAGTTCATACTTAAAAGTTTGGATTTGAAGACTTTTTTCCCTCTACCATGTTTGAGCCGCTGAATTTCCTCAGGGAAGGCTGGTCAACTGTGGCTGCTGCCACACTTCAGAAATAAAACAGTTTGATACTGCTTTATCTTCCATGCCTCAATGCTATGAAATTCTGGAATTTGTAGTTTGGTGGGGCACCAGAGCTCTCTTACAAGGAAGGCTAAATATTTCACAAAATTACAAAATCCAGAATTCCATAGTATTGAGCTATGGCATTTAAAGTGGTGTCAAACTGCTTTATTTCTGCAGTGTGGATACACCGTTTGTCTGCTACATCATAGATACATAGATACATCATGATCTCCTCCATACTGGGAAAAATATTCTCCTATTGAATTTGGCCAATGGAAATGGTTGAGAATTCTGTTCACTTCTTTTATCAGCATTCATATATTTCCTCATAAAAATGACAGAAAGAACATGAGTTTAAATCAATTTGAATCTCCTAAAAAGAGAAACTGAAAGATCTGTCCAACCCTAGTGTTACACATTCAGATTATAATTTTAGACACATTTACCTGGGAATATCTTCATCTGAGTAGATGTGAATGGAATTGTAATTCTAGAGTACGTGGAGCTCTAGGTATGTTGCCTTTATTATAATAGCCAATTAGTGTATCTTCTATTTTTAAAAACCAAACAAACAATCACACGTGGACATAGTAATGTGAACTACATGAAAATATGAAAAAAACTAGAGTTCTTCATTTATATGGACTTTGCAAAGCTATTTTGAATGATTTCACTTAGGGAATTAGTAGGGTTTTATATAACCAACCTTATGGTCACCCAGGAGAGAAATAGTATCTTATCAAACATTCTGTTTCCTCAAGGGGTGTGTGTCCCTGCGTGGTAAAAGCTGTTTGATAGTAGAACAAATCACCTTGATGGATGGATTTTGCTTCACTAGAGATCATTAATAGAGGCCAGGTGGGCATCTTTCAGTGGAGTAGACCATCTTGGAAGGTGGGAGAATCCCCTTCTTTGGAGGTCATTAAACAGAGAGCCATCACTCAGGAGTGTTTTAGTTGTATAGTTCTATATTGTGAAGGGTTGTACTTGAGGACTCTTGCAGTCCCTCTCAATTCTATGATTCTTCACTTCTATAAAAATCTGGAGGATCAGAAAACATTCACCTCTAGGTCAAGGCAATTCTATGAGCCATTCAGAGCTGAGATCCTCTGATACCTGCTCTCCATGCATCTAGTAGTCCACTCCTTTCCAAGGAATAGATGCTTGCTTGTCATAGAAACATAAGAAACCTACAGCTTTCCATGGATGGTAGAATATGTTCAACATAGCAGTGATATATCCATATCAGGAACAGCCTGAGGTGAAATAGAAATCTGGGTGTACTTCTAGGCACAGGGATTGAAAGATCATATCCATTTTTGTGTCTATTTAGTTAGGGACATTAGCTAATAGTTTAGCATTGCATAGATAGCAGCAGAAACAAGGCATCTGGAACTAATAAAAAGCATTTTTCTTAACTTTATGAAGGGTGTAAACATGCAGAAGACAGCTGAGTAGAGATCTCTGTAGAAAAATGATAGCATTCTTCATAGACAAAATGTATTCCCAGAGTTTTAAAAATGTATACATGCACATTGGGGTGAGCACAAACATGCACATGGACATGCATATGCATGCACGCACACACACGGACAAATATAATGTTATTCTGTCTCTAATTTTCTTCACATAAACCGCATGCACATTGTGCATTGTAGTTGAAATACATGCATACATATATACATACATTGTTGTTTGTTGTTGTGACATAGTGCCAGTGTAACATAGTGGTTTGAGTGTTAGACTATGACTCTGGACAGCAGAGTTTGACTCCCAGCTTGGTCATGAAGCCCACTGAATGTCCTTGACCAAGTCACACTTTGTCAGCCTCAAGGGAAGGCAATGGCAAACCTCACCTGAACAAATCTTGCCAAGAAAACTCTATGATGGGTTTGCTCTAGGGTCATCACAAGTCAGAAATGACTTGAAGGCACCCAACAACAACAACAATAACAACAACAACAACAACTGAACACCACCCAAAGTCAGGGGTTTTCCCCACAGACAACGGATTTCTAATTAAATAGACACAAATCCCCCTTGCATATTCCTAACAACACACCTCCAGGCTTTGCCATTCAACACAATATAACACATAAGCTAACTCCATTAACAGGCAAACTACTTCCTCCCAACCAAGGCTACCACACATATATATATATATACTCCACACACTTCCATACCACCATCCTCTGAAGATGCCAGCCATAGATGCAGGTGAAACATCAGGAACAAATTATTCTAGAACATGGCCACATAGCCCCCAAAACCCACAGAAAACTATGAATGCCAACTGTGAAAGCCTTTGACTTCACAATAAAACCAACAACAAGAAGCCTTCAGGTCATTTCCAACTTATGGCAGCCCTAAGGCGAACCTATTAAGAGGTTTTCTTGGCAAGATTTGTTCAGAGAAAGTTTGCCTTTGCCTTCCTCTGAGGCTGAGAGTATGATATGCACAAGGTCACTCAGTGGGTTTCCATGGCTGAACAGGGATTCAAACCCTGGTCTCCAGAGTCATAGTCCAATGCTCAAACCATTATATTACACTGGCTCTCACATACATATTAAGATCAATGCTCAATAACTGATAATACTAGGAAATAAGGGGGCTGTGATCTTTATCGGTGGAACAAAATCTGTGGAATGAAAACAGTTTAATGACATAAAAGAACAGCAACGACTTGTGGGAGCCACTTGTTCTTGGCTTTCTCACTGTGTTCCAAACACCCACAACTAAGTGGAAGTTGAAGAATTATCTTACTCTGAAATGAGATATGGAGATGCAGAAATAACACCCCACTCCTCCTACTACAGCTCCTAGCACATATCTATAATGAGAAGAGAAATTCATTGAAGAGTATAGTGAGCAAGGATAATGTTTTCAAATCAGTAAGAATCAAGTTTTCAAAATTCTTGCCATTCTCTGCCCCCAAATTCATTGTCCTCAGTCTCTTATTGTATAGTTTTTATTGACGCTCTTTCTTTAACAATTTGAGGTAAACTGCTTTGAGAAATTCACCTGAAGAGTAATGTATAAACATCTAATAGGTAAAATCTTGTTCCAGTTTCTACACTGAACGTTTCAGCCAACTTAATCCCCCACGAATCTCTCTTTGGCCTGACAAGTGCTTCAATATCAGCCCAATTGGTCCATTTCTTCCACCAATCATTATCATCTTTGGTTATGACAAATGATAATCTAGTACTTCAGGGATGGGCATCTGTACCAGGATGGAGAAGATTTTTGCATCCACACCCCTCCAAACGTGCCACACGAATGCCTTTTTGGCAAACTGACAGTGACTACAAATCATTTCTGCTTTTGTTTTACTTTTTTTGTTGCTGATTTTGAGCCATTGTTCAGTGTTTGTTTGTTTTTTTAAAAAAAAGAGATTATGAGCCAAACAGTCATGGGGTGGGGGGCATTTTTGAAGTGGAAAATGTTGAAGTGTTTTAGCCCTCCCATTTTAAAAAAACAGGGGCCAAGGCTTTGGATGCACTTTGTGACTAAGAGGCAGGGTGACCAAATGTCATAACTGCAAAGAAAGGCAAGACACAGCAAAATATAAGAAATTAAAGAAAAATGTAGGACACTACAAAATAAAAACTAAAAACACTAATATAAATATGAATTTGTTTTATATGGTTTATTTACAGCTATATTACATATACTGTATTTTGTTATTTACTGAACCTGATGAGAGTGATGATGAACTTATATTCATTAAAATGGCTTGCTGGCTTGCAATATATGTATAGAACTCTGGGCGAGACAAGTGCTTAAAAATCTACATTCAGTCCATCTTATCCCCCTATTTGCAGTGAGGACAGGCTGCCAAGTAGACAAATTTCTCAAAGAGGAACAGCATATGTAGTGTTACAGTGGGCTTCTTAGTCATGCTCAAAATAGAGGGCATTTTGGAATTCCTCCTGGATAGAAGGTTGAAATGTAGGACATGTCATGGAAAAGGAGGATCTCTGGTCACCCTGCTAAATGGGGAAAAAGGGGGTTAGGGCTTCATGAAGCCTATGACTAAAACTTTGCCCTCCCCTGCAGTGCTGAGATGGGTAGAAAGTTATAACAGGAAAAAAAGGAGGGTAGTGCCAGTTTTAAATAAAACAACACCAACAAAAAAGCCAATAAAAAAATTCAAGACTCTAGCCTCTCCCTGCTACACATTGTTATTCTAAGGATGCCCGTTACACCGGGGGGGGGGGGGGATATTCCTTTGGATCACAATGTTTTACATTCTAAGCTTTTACATTGCACATTCATGTTTCAAAACCTATAAACTTTTATAGACTAGTAGAGTTTTGAAAGTGCTTCTGTGCTTCCTTTTATCAGAATATTGTCCCTTTTTATAGAAGAAAACTGCCAGCTCATGCAGAAAGAGCTGATAATTTTTGTGTGCTTGACAGCCTGTATGGAGATAGTATTTGGGTGGAAATGGGCATATAACTTCACATTAGAGAAATGGAGATCAAGGGTATGGACCTTAGTATTAATGGAAAATTCTACTTACAGATGTGGGGAAATAAATCACACAGAATCAACAGATAACTTTTTTCAGTGTATGATATCCATTTCTTGACTATGCTGATAGTAATTCTGGTGGTTTCTGCTAAGAGATATTTACATTTATGTTGCTATCTGTAACTTCAACTTAATTTATGGATTTGTCTTGAAACAAGAATTGCAATTGTGTGTCTTTCAATTATTAGACTTATATTCTGTCCTATGAATTATTACCTTTTTCCTATGTAATAGCTGAATTTAAAATGATAGTTAAAAATGAATGGGGTGTGTGTGTGTACATAATAGATGTGTAAAGAAAATTCCCAAATGTTCTTATCTGCACTAAGAAACAATGTCTTTGAGATACCTGATAAAAATTCAACTGTTACAAGATTATCTTTATCCTTGAGAGATAGTAAAAAGACAAAACTTTTCTAGTTTTTCATTAGGATTTATGCAAAGCATGTTTTTGAACAACCCTTCCCCACATCATTTGTAGAAAAATGTATTCTTATGTATAGCATAATGTTTCTGAGCAAAAATGGTGAACCCATGCACTTATCATCTTTGAAAGGAGGGCATTTCTATTTTTCTAGGTCAAGGCTAGAATACTTGGATCTTTAATCATTTGTTTTGATCCTGGTGAAAAATTCCAATAAGTAATCACAAGAGACCATTAATGTGTTGGTGAAAAATATTCCACCCCATCTAATGTAAAGTGTAATCAATATGTTTTTGGTTGTTTTGCATGGTAGCCAGTACACCAATAGTAACATTTAAACTGGACTTCAGCTGTTATCCCGCACATTATGAGGGGGTATTGTAAAGTTTTAATTATCACCTTTAAATTTTTTTGACAGAAAGTTTGTTTTGATTTGAAGTTGTTAACTTATCTTTATGTAGTCACCATCCAGATTTACACATTTTCCACAGTATTTCTTGACCCTCCAAATACTGTTATTGTAGAAATCTATAGATTGTGCCTTATAAGGATTTTACACTTTAGTCAATTCTGGCACAACCTGTCACAAAAATAAAGGACACAATGAGCTGATTTTCTGACCAACATGTACTCAGGGAGCAGTGATGACACTGACAAAATTTCATCAATATACCATAATAACTTCAGGGTGATAATTATTACATTACGATACCCCCTTGTAAGGTGCAATCTTCAGATTTCTCCAATATTAGGTATTCAGAGGTTCATGAAACACTGGGGGAAATGTGTAAATTTGGATGGTGACTACACATGATACCCTCTCATAAAGGTTATTAAAAGAGGGTGTTCTAACATTAGGGGTAGGTAAAGATGTTTGTTATATGAGGCAAAGAACAAAATGGAATTCTCCCCTGATAGCACACCCTGCATGCCCAGTGCTATATTTGTGGTTTCCATATTTTCAAATTTTATATCTTGAGCCAGCATGTTCTTAAGAGGTCCCAATGACCCTTTGGAACACTAGGTGAGGTTCCCAGGAGAAAAGGGCATGTGGACAATCCAGGTAATAACACAATAAAGGCTAAATGGGTGCACCAATTGCCCCTTCCTTCCCCCAAGGCCTCTGCATTTCCTCTTGCATCAAGAGACAAAGGAGGTCTCATTGCACCAAAGTGGTAAGCCAGTTCTCTTTGTCTACCCCCTGCCATGCTTTCAGCCAGCCTCCCTGTCCAGTCACCCTGGGGTTGTCCTGATCCAATTGCTGTTTTTGTGACCCTAAAGTAAAGCCGTAAGCCTGTTCAGAATCTCATTATCAATTCCTAGGAAAGAACATCAAGCTTTTGTTATCTTGCAAGATAGTGTATCCCAGGAGGCTAGTTATCAACTATAAATATTGGTCCCAGAAACATAGCCTCCGTGTGCACAGTATGCATCCAGTTATCCCAGACTGAGTTCTGTATATGTTCTGTGTTGCCCTCAGACCTCAGTCTGAGCCACCCCCACTTTTCATGTTCTACTCATCGGACAGGTATATATCATCCTGTTTAAAATCTTCAAACTCTGCTATCTAGTTTCCATATTTCCATTTCGGTTAGCTCTGAATGTTATGTCTGTTTGAATTGTTATCATGTATGTGTGATTGCACTCTGCATTTTTCTAAATAAAACTTCAATAAATTCATCTAAACCTGGAATCCTCTTCAGTTATTACCAATATACAAGGATTTCAACACTCCTAAAAGCAACCTAGACTCTTGCAAAGTGGATTTACTCAACATTTAGAGTAACACCGACATGCCTGATGGGGACCCAACCTTTCTTTGAGTAACTCCCCCATTCCATGTATAGAAGTGGACTATCATTGGGCTGACAATAATAAGAGATATTATCTTTCACTGCACCTAAATGAGGAGATGAGGAGGAGGATAGAGTAGTCTTTGTGGTACACGTTACTGTCTTCAACCAGAAAAGAGAAGCTGCAAAAGGAATAGTAGGGGGGATTATTGCCAACAGGTGACTGATGCAGTAGCCTTACTGTGCCTATCAATAGGGTCCATTCCAGTTAATATAACAGGAATACACAATCAATACTCCCTCCCCCCCCCCACACACACAGATGGCCGTCCATCCTCTGTTTAAAAATCTCCAAAGAAGGAGACTTCACTAAACTTGGAGGCAATGTATTCAACTATTGAATATTCTTACTGTCAGGAAGTTCTTCTTAATGTTGAGGTGGAATCTCTTTTGCTGTAGTTTGAACCCATTGCTCCATGTCCTAGTCTCTGAAGCAGCAGAAAACCAACTTGCTCCATCTTCAAGATGTCATCCCTTCACAGCAATTTTTTTCTGTGGCAACTCTAAGGCCAGAACTCCTCCCCTTTTCTCAAAAATGGCCACTGTTGTTGCTCGCCTTATCTTGCTATTCTGTAGCTTTTTGTCATGCAATGATTTCTCATAGCCCCACAGTTATTCCTTAAAGAGCGATTGAGAAATTGCATTTCCAGTGTGAAGGTTAGACTAAAAAGGACAAGCAGCTGGGCACTTCCTCTGTTGAATTTTCCTTTTTTTGACAAAGTATAAGTGTCCTGTAACCCTGTATTTTGACCTTTTGATCAAGGATTTCACACCTCAAAAGGAAAATGTTATAATTTATGCATCCCTGCACTGCTCATATTATGAATTAATTCACTCTACTAAAAATGTAATTATTCTTCAGGAATAGAGGACTGACAGGAATAGAGCAAGGGCTGAGGGCTTTGGGTCCTCATGGAGTAATCAAGTGAAATATTTAACCAAATATTCTTTCGTCTCCCGCCACTTTCCTTTTTCAAAGTGTGCCTGAATGTTTGTGTGTGTGGGAGACATAAGCATTGTAATTAATTTGTTCCTGCTCTAACAATTCAATCTGGACTAAAATCACATGATTATTATTCCTCAATCTATCCTGTATGCATGGTGAGGAATAAGAAACTGATTTTTTTCTACCAAGGACTCTTGGTCCATTTCCAATTGTCCCTGCTGGGGCATACATGCATAAAATCCAAGGTCTATTGGGTAGGGACTGAAAAAGTTACCTTTTGAGATGGTAATTCCCAAAGTTTTCTAGGGAGCATGACCACTAGATTGGCTGGCTGGACCCTGTGGAACTTATAGTCCAAAAAGTACCCTTTGTGGCTCTGTTATAGGCCCAGTCAGTGATGGTGACTCCAGATAGAGGTCAGGATTGACTGTGCAAACATTCAATTCCCATTGTGATACTTGAGGTGGAACAAGAGCACTGTGTTAGTGGGCAGGACAGATCTCTTCTTGTTGCTTATCTTGTATCAAATTTGTAGAAGGGTTACCACCCAGTCCATCACTTTCTTCTTTAAATCCCTTTAAATGTTGCCATTTTAAAAAGATCAATAGAAAAAAAAGTCAAATTAGATAAATTCATTGAAATCTATATAAAAACACAGCTGTCAGTGAGAATGGTTTGTTAAAGTTTATCTTTGTGTTACAATACTGAATGATTGAATAAGGGAGATATTTAGACACTGTGGAACAATGGGAGAAATAGCAGTTATCCCTGTATTCAATGGTATTGAGCTGCCTTTGTGTAAGAGTTCAGTAGGTATTAAAACTACACAGTTAGGTGTGTAATGCAGGGCAAAGGACATGGTTAGGAAAATATGCAGCTAGCAAGAGGATTAAACACCTGCTAAATGTCACAAGCAGAAATGTTTCACTCTGCATATCATATTGCTCAATGAAATTAATCCAACTGGTACTTCATTTTAAGATTCTCCAAATGTCAGAAATAATAGTAATGATAATAAAAAAGGAAACACCTCATAGGTTAGCAGCACTAATACTGTCTTAACAGATGGAATTAGAACAAAATCTTAGTTAATGCTTTAATTGGCTTGGGCTACATTGTCTAATGGAAGAACAATATTCCCATCACTTGGTGCTCTCTTTTCAAGACATATGTTCATGTCAGTCTTGTAATTTGCAACTGTGAAGTCATGATTATGGGCCACAAATAATTTGCAGTTTTTCTTTCATGGGAAATGTGTGTGCAAATATATGTGGGCATATATACTGTAAATATATATATGCCATTCAGAGATTCCCTACACAGGCTGCAAAACCTCTTATTTAAAATCATTTACATATAAAGGTGTGCATGTTATGTATTGTTGCATGAAAAAATGTTGTGTGTGATATGGCCCTACAAGTATAATTAAATGGTAAATATATTTAATGGAACCTCTCTAGGTTTTTAAGAACAACAACAGTTGTTGCATATGTAAAATAATTTGACACTATCAAAATGACAAGGTTCCCAAATCAGAACAGTCTGATTAATTAAATGAGATTAAAAGCAAAAAATAAGGCTGTCACCTACCCTTCTTTTACTTACCATCTTTGTGTCTGGGAATAAAAGGTTGCAATATAAAGATCTCTTTATATCGCAAAGATCTCTCCCCCACCCACCCCTTTTCTCACTATCGTAAGACTGGAAATGACTGGAAAATAGGGATTATCTCAACTTTGGTGGAGAGAAGTATGTGGTATTTGGTTGATGGAAAACCCTGAGGACAATGTGAAAAAATGGCCAGTTACAACAAGATTTCATCTGCTGAAAAGTGGCTTCCCTTTATTGAATATGTTAATGCCCACTTGCAAAAGCTCTCACCCCTTCACAGCACTGAGGTTTATGGAAAGATTTTGTTATGATGTTATTGGCTAGGTTAGTGTAAAATGTTTTTAATTAGCATATTGATTGATAATTTGTTATCTTATTAGTTAGGTGATGTTGCCCCTTTATTATTGCTATTAATTGAAATTTTAGTTTTTTTAAAAAACAACAGCAAAGAACAAATAAAACATAAAAGGGGGCATAGTTCAGTAAAGTGGAGTTCCACTGATGAGAGGATATCCATCACATAGTCCCTATTTATACACCTGCAGAAAATCTAAAGGTATAAATCTGTAAAGAGTGGGAGGGGCTTTGGATTTGTTGGATCCCTCCATTTCTCTGTGAAATGTCAGAAATGGGATCTACAGCTAAGCCAGTTTCAAGTTTGTTGACATCCTCCTCTACTGAAGTCAATGGAAGGGAAAATGTTTAAAAGTCTTCCATAAACACACATGCTTCACCTTGGCTGTTTGAATTCTGGGAGGGGTCTGGATGCTGTGGTATCTCTGCAGTTGCTTTCCCTGCTGGTGAACTTGTTGTGACTGCACTGTAAATAACAACTGGGTTGCCCTCTACAAACATTTCCCAGAGGAGAGCATTCTATAGCTTTTGTTGCTAGCTGCCCTTGAGACGATTTTGACTCATGGTGACCCTGTGGATGAGACAACTCCAAGACTCCCTGTCCTCCACTGCTCTGCTTAGTTCCTGCACACCCGTACCTGTGACTTCCCTAATTGAGTCCATCCATCTAGCATGAGGCCTTCCTCTCCTTCTGCTTCCCTTCACTTTTCCTGGCATTATTGTTTTTCCAATGAGTCATGTCTTCTCATGTTGTGTCTAAAGTACAACAACCTCAGAATTTATCATTTTGGCTTCCAGGAAGATTTCTGGGTTGATCTGCTCTAGGAGCCATTTGTTTGTCTTTTTGGTTGTCGATGGGATCCTCAGCACTCTTCTCCAGCACCACATTTCAAATGAATTGATTTTCTTCCTATCTTCTTTCTTAACTAGCCAGCTCTCACATCCTTACATGGTGATAGGGAAAACAATGGCTTGTATAATTCTGACTTTTCCTTTGCCATTATTGAAAAAAGCTTTCTGCCTTGTTGATGCAAGGCTTTGCTCCAGTGCACATAGCAACTGGAGAGGAACACTGACATTGATAGGGGAAGAGATGCCCCTTCAAGTACCTACTTCTCAAGCTCTTTGGAGCTTCAACAAATGCTACTCTGAACTAGATGAGAACTGAGCAGTAAACCAGTGAAATTCTTTCAGAACTATTAGAATATATGAGCCAGGAGGGATGGTCAAAATTCTGGCCGCATTATTCTGCAGTAGTAGAGGATACTGAACTATTTTGAAAGGTCTGTTCTTGTTGTGTGCCTTTGAGTTGTTTCCGACTTATGTTAACACTAAGGTCCTTATCAGGGGGTTTTCCTGGCAAGATTTGTTCAGAGGAGGTTTGCCATTGCCTTCCCCCAATTATGAATTGCCATAATTCAGACAACATGGTACCAGAGCATGAATGACTTAGGGTCTGGACTCAGCATGGCCAAAGATCAGGCATTGTGGGAATAATGGTCCCAAACATCTGTAAGATCAAAACATGTCCATTTCTGTTATAAATAGACTGGTAAAGGTTAAGTAGATCTGTTTTCCCAGTTCTATTTTCCTCCTGTAGATAATTGTTTCTTTAAAACAACAACAAAAAATTGGAAATACCTGGCTACAAATAATCACTTAACTGCAATTAAGTCCTTTTCACAGTCTCTAAGGTATAATTTATCTTCATTCATACACACATACATACTGCATCTTTCCCTAAATGGGATCCAAATTGGTTTACAACAATTTTTTAAAAAAGAACCTGCAGAAACACTGATGATAAAAAGAAAAACAATTAAATAAGCTATGATATGATATTAAAAGAACAGTATAAAATATTTAAAATCATACCAATAAGGATGAGAGTACAGCAGGTACTCCTTTACAAAACCCAACTGCATTTCTCTAATAGTTTTAGGGTGTTCTAACTAAATGTTTGAGGATAGATACCACACTGTTGAAGTTCAGATTCATGTCATGCCACACATTGGGGAATGGAAAAAAATCCATTTTTAAATTTTAACTAAATGTCAAAGATAAACAACTGTCATAATGGTAGGTGTGAAGACAACAGGCAGATAAGAATCTTGGCAATAGCCAATGGGAGTGAAGCCAGGAAAGGGTGGGTGATGCTCCCAGGAGTGAGCATGTAAGAGGGAGGAGATAGTTTACAGTCCCAATGCATTCAAGCACAGTTGCTGGACCCTCCCATGATGTTTCAAGTTTATTTGTCCTGGTCACTTTTAGAACCATCACCTGGTCACCAGGTTCAAACTGACGTTTTCTGGCACACTGGGTTTTTTAGCTGTTATTGTTGATTGTTTTTATTGTTCTATGTTTTAGACGTCTAATGTTTAATGCTATTTTAAGGGGTGGGTGGTTTTTTTGAGGAGGATTGCATATTGTAATATTTTAAATTTGTAAGCCACCCAATTGCTTTGGCAGAGGGGTGGGATAGAAATAAATTTATTATTATTATTATTATTATTATTATTATACCAAGCTTTTTGGTCCTGATGAAGATCAGTTACAAAGTCTACTATATTAGTCTCTGGAGCAGGTTGAGATCCTTCCCATTGTCTGTGCACCAACTGCAATAGCCCCTTCACCTCATGACAATAGAGCAACTCAAATGGTGAATAGCCCAAGCTTGGGTGTGAGATGGATCTGTAAGTGAATAAGAATTTTTGGAGAGCTAAGACCCAGTCATTTGAGTGTTCATCCACAAACTTATGTATCATAGCCCCTAGTGTTATGTTAAAATGTTCCACCAACACATTTGTTTGATGGTGGTAAGAAACCAAAGTCAGATATCTGACTCCATGTGAGTCTAGGAGATGATGCAAGATGTTGGACATAAAGTTGGTCCCAGCGTCTGTCAGGATTTTCAAAGGCCAACCCACCTTAGCAAAGATGTCTGTTAGTGCTTGGGCTATGGCCTTGGTGGAGATTCCACCCAGCGGACACTGTGTACAAAAGTCCACCAATGTAAGAACATATTGCTCCCCTCTCGCAGTCTTCTGAGGAAGTGGCCCTAAGATGTTTATGGCCACTCTTTGAAATGGGACATCTATGATGGGCAGGGGTTGTAGAAGGGCTTTGGCTTGATCCCTTGGATTTCTGATTGTTGACATAATTGTATGTGCTGAAAAGAGAGGAGACAGAGAGGCAAACAATCTATAGGAAAGGGGGAGGGCAAATTTGTGCCACTAGATAAGCTTGAGAAAAAGGAAAAGGAAATAATGACAGTATGTATTGTACATGGGTCCATGGAGGGGATCACAGGGAAATGCCACCTTAGCAGACCACAGGCTATCCCTTAAAGTGTGTTCCCTGACAGGAACTTACTTTAGAACATGTCCTGAAAATCAATCCCAGATTCTTTTCTCATGACTCACCTCCTTTGATTTGATTTGATTTGGCCTCCCTAACAAGAAATTTTTATTTATCTGAACCCATACAGATTGGAACCCTCCTTGTTTTAAAGCAGGCTCTTTTATCCCAGACTTCATCAGCCACATGCTTGGGATTTTACCCAATTAAGTCATAACTTTGATGACTATCATCTTTCTTTTACTTTTTCACTTCCTTTTACTTGGTCACAACAATCATGATCAGCCTAACTACCTCATATTCTGCATGTTCTATGACCAATCTAGCAAAAACCTTCCAAACAAAGGATATAAGTGGCTCTTAAACATTGGAGGGAAATGATTTGCATGATTTTGGTACTATGTGGATGAACTGACTCATCAAAATCCTTTAGCTGATTGAAACAGCAAAAATAGGGGAAATCCGATCATAAGAGAAAAAATTGCAGCCACTAAAACTAAGTTGTAGTTGCAATTTGTTTTAACATGCTCTCTACCCACCTGCCAAGTCACTTGGAGCATTTTCACAATGCAATGAAATATATACACACACACACACACACAACAACAACAACAACAACACTAGTACTAATCTTAGGAGACTTACAGCCTTTGCAAGTCTCCCTCACACATTTCTGTCCCCTATGAGTTATGAATCTGTTGCAGAAGATAAACTCAATTAACTCAATGCTATCAATGCAATGTTGTCGACTAGACTTATTAAAGGTGAGCCCTCTGTCTCTCTGTCAATTGAGTAATGAGGCCAACAAGTTCAGTATTGCTCTTTTATCATGGCTGTAGCAGTATTTTTTAGCTTTGCCACCAAATCATTGGCTTTTAGTGTCGTAAACAAACAACAGCCAAAGACTATGTGAATCCTTTCCCTCAGATACAGAACAGTTGAATCAAGGGACTATCTGAGGGTGGATTGAAAAGTCTTTAGCTGGAGCAGTGGCAGGTAATAGCATCTATAATAATGCAGCATTGAATCTATGGGGGGAAATGGAGGATCAAGGCTGAGGCTGCCAGATGCGTTGGCCCCGATCCTCCCTTTTGCCACCTGGGAAAGGAGCACCAAAACACCGCTTCTTTCAAAGGTGGCAAAAAGGGCACCCGAAGAGCTGCCATGCGGCTCTTTTGCACCTCTTCTGGTGCAGCATGTAAAAATTCTGTGCTGGGAGGATGTCCTGACAGCGGGCACCATGCGTAGTGGCACACGTTGTGATGATGTCCTCGGGAAGGGGTTGGGGCACCCGACGTGTGACTGCCCCTCCCATTCTCTGCCTCTGCAGACGGCGCTTTGCGCCGTCTGCAGAGGCCCTATGTTAGGTTTTAGTCTTTAAAGAAACTATTCAAGGCACTGAATGCTATCTGCAAAATAAGTTGAGCACCATGGAAAGCTCCTTCAAAATTAATGTAAAATTTAGAGTAAAACCAAGATCAGATCATTCAGCCATTGATATGAGAACCACCCAGCACCATATTTTTGAAGTTAAGATTCTTGATGAAGGTATCCAGTTTGCACCTCCTGAGACTCATTATGACAACTTGCTTTCTTGGGAAATGGGCAGGGCTGTGAGACATGTGATGTATTTTGGAGAAAAACATGCATTAAAAACTATCTGTATATTTAAAAAATGCAAATGAATAAAATGTATATAATTGAATAATATGCACCAACATATGTTTTTTCAGTGGGGAAAATGTGTGCAAAAACTGATACATTTAGAAAAAATGTGAATGGAAAAAAGATAATTCCTCCTCCCATCTGTTCCCTCAGTTTAGAGACATTTCCTCTTTCAGAAGTCAAATATGGCTATGATTAACATTCTTTTGAATATAATTTAAATTTGGTAGTACTGTAGACATTGTTCCTAATCAGTTCAATAAAATATCTTGTGGTAGGTCTTGGGCATACTTAGAATTATGTACATACCACCTCACCTCAAATTGCTTTTATGACCATCAGTTCTAAGCACAACTGTTTAGAGCATCTTCTTGGTTGTGACCAGAACATGCATTCATCCAGTCTGGTGAAGCAAACTGAAGTTCCCTAGTTCTACAAAACTTCTTCCTTTGCATGTTTCCTTGATTTCATGATCTGTTTCAGGATCATCCTCAACATACTGTACGGAGCAATTGTAGCATATACCTTTTACTAAACTACTTTTGCAGCCTGGCATTGTTTCTTCTTCAGTATGTTGAGGTAACAGTTATGTTAGTCCCATCCTGGTTATGCGTTATATTCAATAAATATGATATGTAAGATATGTAAATATGATATATAAGATACGAAAGTTGTCTATTGCCAGAGTCTGCACAAATTGTTAAGAAAGCATAGAGGAAAAGCAGGGCTGTTGTGGCCTGCAGCCTGTCTAAGTTGGAAAAGGCCAAGCCTTACTCTAAAGTGCAAACTGGAAGTTGTACTCCAAACTCCCCACCCCCCTTGCTGACAAGAAAATGGTTTCCTTGATTAGTAATCGATGCTTAACTGTCTTGTCTCCCTCCACTGATTGGAGTCCTGCCCAACTGGCTCAGGCTGGTAAACCCCTCCCCACTATGAGGTACTGTGCCACCTCCAGAGAGGTTGAGCAACACATTTGGATTTGAAAGTAAATCCATGTATATTTGATGGGCTTTGTCTGGTGTGTGCAGCCAATCATTTCTACTGCCCAGACCACTTAAGACTCGCTATCAGTGCCTGAAAGGCAGATTCATATCTGTTCTTTGCTAGGTCATGTTTTTGAATCTTCATAGAACAACATTGAGGTCATGCCCCACACAGAAATGTTCCCTTCACTTTTAGAAGACAGTCCCAAAGTTAGGAAGAGGTTAAATACAGACAGACAGACAGACAGACATACAGAGACTCTGCCTTCTGCTGCTCTAATTTCCAGTCATCTTCTTCATGTTGGATAATGTCCATTTTAGTGATATTTTGGTTTGAAGGTAATTTTTTCTTCTATCAGCATTCAGTGAGTGTTCAGTTCTTATATTTATTTTTTTTATTTAAGCTGACTCTTAGCATATTTAATTTGCATCTTTTGATTCTGTTTCAAATTAATTTGTTTATGCTACCTCTTGCTATATTGAACATTTGATTATTTTAGGTTTAAAAGCACCATAAAGGTCAGTTGTGCAGTATAGTAAACAAACAAACAAATAAACAAAGGAATGAACAATTTTTATACTGTGGTTTAAAAAACAGAACAAAATGAGTGGAGGAAACATGTTTCAGGTTAATAATAACTATTTTACCTCTTAGGTTAAAAAAAAATCCACTTGAGGCCACCAGTTTGTCACAGAAGAAGAATTAAAGGAAACGAAGTCTCATGTGCTGTTGATGGTCCACGAACTTTATTATCTTAAAAAGCCCAATGTGTTTCAATCTTGTCACAAATTGGCCTTCTTCAGGGGCTATTACCAGAGATTTCAGGAATTGCAGTCTGCACTCTCAACAAAGTGGACACTCTGAGTATTAGAAGGAAGGGCCAAAAAGAAAAATAAATGGGTCTCATAGAACAAATCAAGCCTGAACTCTCCTTAGAAGCCAAATGGACTAAACTGAGACTACCATACTTTGGACATAACATCAAAAGACATGGCTGATGAGAAAATATATGATGCTTGTCAAGGTAGAGAACAGTAGGAAGACCATATTACAAGTGGATAAACCCAGTCAAGAAAGCCATAGCCTTGAATTTGAAAGACCTGAGCAGGTTTGTTGAAAACAGAATGACTTGGAGGTCTCTCATTTATAAGGTCACCATAAGTCGAAGTCAACTTGATGGCAGTTATCACCACCAAAAAGAAATGTCTGAATTGCAGTGGATAAGAAAGGGGGTGCTGCTCCATTGCATCCTTTCCCTTGGGGTCACAGCAGGAGGGTTTGGGGTAGTAAATTTTCAAGTAAAAGATATTAGATCTCTCCATTAAAAAGAGTCCTTGGTGGTTGGATTTTTATTCTTATTTTCTTATCTTAATAAGCTCCAGTGAAAATGTGCTTGACCAAAAGACAGGGCAAAGGACTGAAAACCAGAATGCTAATTTTGCTCCTTGTTATGCAATGCCACCAATATCCAAAGAGACTTCCAGCAGTGTCAAAGCACACATACACACTGAGAAATAGCAGTTGTGAACTTAAGCACTTACTAGCTGAACTATCTAATTGTATATGTAGAGAATACAATCTTGTCAAAACAAGATTTCTCACCAAGTAAGGCATCCATAAATTTCCAGAACGCCATTTACCCCTTCTCTTCAGTCTATCTCACTGCCATATTGTGTCCTGTTAAATATTTTAAGGAAATGTGTAACAAACAAACAAACAAACAAAATTCTTACAGCAAATGGTATTCTCTATATATAGATTCTCTTGTGTTATTCCATGGATATTTTCAGAATAATTTTTATTTTGGGAACCTAGTAATATATCTCAGGCAATTTATTTTGGGGGCATGGGGTAGGTGTGTACTCCTTTTACCAGCACAGAATTTTTAGAAGTTTGAGTGATTTGCTTCAGTTCACAGAAGCATCTTAAAGTTCACCAGGTAATCAGAATCTCTTGCGTCTGCCAAATTGGAATAGCAATCCCATGAAAATAGGTTCTTTCATGAGACTTTGAGCTATACTGGAAAGTTCTATCTGTTATCCTTTGTTGGGGTAGGTGGGGAGAGAAATGTCTAAAACTGTGGAGCCTGGCATTACAAAGGCAATGATATATGCATTTCATTTTAAACTATCATAGAAAAAAAGAACCAGAAACGATGAAACCAATGCAGTTGAATGCAGAATCAAGCAAAGTCTCTAACATGGAGATTCTTTCCTTTCCTAAGTGTGCTTCCACCATACACTTCTAACAGTTTGATACTGCTTTAGCTGTTCAGGCTTCATTTTATTGAATCCTTCAGTCTGTAAGGCTGAGATCTTATCTGTGGGTAGCTCCCCATGTGCAGGTCCACATCCTCCCATCACCTGATAGCTTTCTCAAGAGGGGCATCTTCTGCTTTTATTTACTATTGGGGAAGGAAGGGAAGACTGAAATTATTCAGTTCAGAGAGAAGTTGCCAGTCTTAATAAGGGTGGGGATAACGGTGGGACATAAGAATGCAAATTCCAACTGAGTGCTCCTAACTTTTTTTCTTCCACCAGGAGCCCAGGACAGCTGAGGGGCTATACAGATCAGCCAAAAGGGCTGGCCTGGGGGTGGAGTCAGGGTGTGGCAACTCCACCCCGATGCCACCATCATGTTGCATGCCCAACCAGATGGAGGGCAGTGTTGTGGGGCTCCAGCAGTGTGGCAACTACACGCTGTACGCAAAAAGGAGTGCCAAAATGTGCCACCGTGGTGGCAAGGGTAGCTTTCTTCCATTCCTAAAAGGAGTGGCATTTTGCTGCTTCTTTTGGAAGTGGAAAAATGCCAGATTGGGGCCATGGTGTGCAGTTGCTGCAGCCCCTATCTGGCAAGGAAAGTGGTGGCACAGAGCTGCTCCTTTGGGGTGGTCTGTTTTGCCCCTCAGTCTATGTGATCTGAATTGCTTTCCATCTCTATCTATCAGCCCCTCTTAGACTTGACAGATGCAGGTGTGGGAAGTTTCTGGACAGAGCAGACTTACACATGCATAAACCACACTTACATGTGCATAACTGACAAACTGGATGGTTACCATAGTGTGGTTAAGATCAGGTGAATTACTCCAGTACCACACATGAGCTTGGCACTGAAAAAATTCCCCCAGGAAGCATATTCCAAAGCCAGTCTCTCACTGCCAAAAAAGGGTGAGGTGTTAGCCACCTGCCTCATTACCTATAGTGGAGGAAGAAGGGCAAAAAGAGCCTATTGGGGGAAAATTGGTAATCTCTGGTGAGGGATATTGTAGTTTACTAGAAACTGAAGCTGATAAATTCATCCATCCAGGTCCAGGGTTTGGGATGAATCATAAACCCTCAGAACTTTACAACTGAAAGAGACCCCAAGGGTCATCTCATCAATGGAAGTTTTATTTCCATCAAACTAAATAACTATTGCAAATTTAACAAGTACATACCATAAACATAACTATATCAAATACTGATACTAAGGACTGAAGCAGACAGGTATGAAAGAGCAACCCAAGTCCACTCTGGCCACAAGCAAGTCAGAATCCCACTGACCCCACAGCCCACTCCCAACAGGGGCTGTGAATGCAGGGGCTGACCGGCATCACCTGAAGTTGTTTTGCTCTTGTCTTAAGAATTGGAGCACAGCTTTGACACAGTTTCCAGCCACTTTGGAGGCATGCATCATTTAAACACCATTTTGGCTGTCTGTTTCACCCTATAAAGAATCATGTATCAAAAATATACCTGTGACATTAAAACCATAAACCTTCACAAGGACATAATTGGATTCATGAATTCTTTCCAAAAAGCAGGAGACTGTGGGATGATGAAGACTGGCCAAAAGGAATGGCCTGGGGGTGGACTTGGGGAGGTGTGACCACATGCCAGCCCCCCCAACTCCACCTGATGCCTCCATCATGCCATGTGCCCGACCGCATGGCGTGTGTCATCAGGGTACCCTGTTAGTTCAGCCAAAGCGGTGCAAAAGAGCTGCGGTGGTGGCTCTAAGGGTGGCCTTTTGCCACCCCAAAAATGAGCGGCATTTGCCAGCTCTTTTTGTAGTGGCAAAAAGCTGGATTGCGGCTGTGGTAACCACATGCTGCGGCCCCGATCCGGCACTCTCAGGAGCAGCACAGAGCCAACCCTTAGGGGCTGTCTGCATCAGCCCTGTTTTACTTGCTATCTAACTATAAGCAGGAGATGTAAGCAGAAGTCCATCCCTGTTGTGCCTCTTGGTCTAAGGTACATTGACCTTAAACATGGATGTTCCATTTAGTTATCAGGACTAATGTCCCTTGAAAAGCCCATGCATTATGTGGAAGGCCCAAAGAGTTGTCATATATGAAGAACACCTGATTCGCATCAACTAGTTAGAGCCTTTCCTAATCCAGATCCTCACAATCATACACACATGCACACACTATGGAGGGTCATCCCCAATTCACTGGTGATGTAGGAAAACCACAACTAAAGCATCTTTAACAAATGGCCATCCAACTTCAATTTAAAAAAAAACTCAATTGAAAGATAGTTCACCAAACTCACCAAAGGCACTAATCCATAATCAAGTAGATTCTCTCATCAAAATGTCCTTCCTAATGCTTAATGAAAATATCCCTTTTTTGTAAAGCTTGTTTAGCTCTTAAAAGCCTAGCCTTGAATCCTTGTTTATTCAACCACATAAGTACTAAATTAAATTGTTCAGGCAGGCAGGCACTACAATATGATACTGTCTTCATTAACACAGTTCTTTTGATTTTGATTTTGCTTGGTGTTACTTATGGAGAACCTTGTTTCAGTTCAATTATGAAGAATTATGCAAATTTGCAAATTTTACCATATTCTGGATGGGAAACATGGCATTTAAAAATGAATGCAGAAAAAGTGAAATGGACAGATGTTTCCCTAAAAATATTATTTTTCTAGCTCTTTTTCATGTTTCAGCCACCCCCCCATACCTTTGTTTACTTCCCTTGTCAGATGACTAATGGCAATAATAATAATAATAATAATAATAATAATTTATATCCTGCCCCTCTGCAGAGCAATCAGGGTGTCTTACAAGATTAAAATTTCCATAGAGATATGGTAATGCAATGTAAACAGAACCTAAAAATACCAAAACCCACCCGCCCTTTAAAAAGTAAGGGTTCTTCTTAGACTAGGCCTGAAGGAGATGGGCCTGCATCTCTCCCCCAGAAGACATCAGATGGAGTGGAGGGAGGGCTCTTCTTCTTAGACTAGGTCCGATGGAGATGGGCCTGCATCTCTCCCCCAGATGATGTTGGATGGAGTGGAGGGAGGGCTCTTAATATATTAAAAATTCATAAGATTCCGAAGAATCTTCTATCAAAGATTATATCTTTGCATTGTGTTTTGTGCATTGTGCTGCTTAAGTCATTGACTCATGCCTGACTCAGAGCCATTGATTCCCTTATGAATTAATAGACTCCAGCCCTAGCAATTAAGTCCCTTAAACACTGTCACATCTGCTTGTAGTATTACTGGGATATTATCAGGTGAAATGAAGAGGATACCTGCAAATGAAATGGGTGAAACTGATTTGAAATTCATTGAGTAGGGGGGCAAGGGCCAAAGCTCAGAGTGACAGAAGAAATGTCAAGAGCTTTTAGCCTCAGCCGTCCTCATTATATGCAATCACAAAACCATCATGGTATGTTCCCCTACTGAGGAAATAGACAATACAGGAAGTTAGGTGTGTTTCTGATCCTTCTTTTAATGTGATGTGTCATGTGTAGACACTATACTATCTAACACCACTATTTGTCTCCATTTTAAGCAACAGTTTTTTCAAGCAGGTTCACATGTATGGGCCTTTGCAGACTGCCAGAAATAGTGCACATTAAATTGAGGCACTGCCCTGGCTCAGTGCTAGGGAGTCATGGGAATTGTATTTTTTTTTTCTGGGACATTGAGCCTTCTCTGTCAGAGAGCTCTGGTGTCATAATAAATTACAGTTCCCATGATTCCCTAGCACTGAGCCAGGGCAGTGCCTCAATTTAATGTGCACTATTCTGGCAGTCTGCAAAGGCCCTAAATGGGCTTGTCTTAACTGGCCAGAATACTGCGACCTGCCCCTAGAGTATTCTGGCCCCAAATCTCCCCCAAATCCCCTCATTACATGTGTTTTCCCTACAGCAACAATGCTGGCGGCCTTCCCATGCAATCCCTGTTCATCACCCAGTGAAGAATGAAGTATCCAGCCATGTTATTGACACTGGGTATGTCATTCTAACTTCCAAACAACTCATGCCCACAGCTCACAGGGAGCTCACAGGAAGGCAGATGCTTATCATCACTGCAGAAAGAGGCAGAAAATCAGAATAAAAGGTAAACTTTCAAAATTCAAGTGAAGAGGAGGATAAGCCACACCAGGTGCAGATGTTGTGAAGACAATCCATGCCTGATTTGGGGTTTTGGCTCTGCATTGTGTAAGCAGGATGCAGCAAGCTTAGGTAGAATTTGAAGTAAATCCTATGTAGACAAGCCCTACATTATAGCATGTGGTAAGCATGATTATATTAAGTGATCTGTGCAATATTATTGGTGATTTTTTTCAATGCTTAGCTCAAAAAAACATGAAGAGTTGACTGAGGAGAATTTTTATTAGATTAGAGGGCTGGGCTAAAGCTAACAAGGGGCCTTTGCAGACTGCCAGAAATAGTGCACATTAAATTGAGGCACTGCCCTGGCTCAGTGCTAGGGAGTCATGGGAATTGTATTTTTTTCTGAGACATTGGACCTTATCACACGGGGTCCAAGCAGTCGCATCCCCGTCCCATTGCGCTTCCTTCAGGTCGCGGGAAATGTAATTCCCATTTCGACCAGGAAGCCAAAAGTCGCGGGATGATACGGGGATGTGACAGGGATGCGACAGGGATGGGTGGGGTTTCCCTGCGACGTCATTTGATCGAACGGGGTAAGGAAGCGCAATGGGACAGGATGCGACTGGGGTGCGACGGGGATGGGCAGCGTTTCCCTGCGACGTCGCTTGATCGCACGGGTAAGGGAAGCGCGATGGGACGGGGATGCCACGGGGATGGGACTGCTTTAGACCCCTGTGTGATAAGGTCCATTGAGCCTTCTCTGTCAGAGAGCACTGATGCCACAATAAATTACACCTAGGCAGAAAAAACAAAATGCACAGATATAGGATGGGAGACACCAGGCTAGACAACAGTTTATGTCAAAGAGATCTAGGAGTCTGAGGGGCTATGCAGACGGGCAGGAAAAGGTGACCTGAAGTTGCCTTTTCCCTGAGCTGCAGCAACTGCACTGCCTGCCCTGAGGTTGCCCCAAATGGGGACAGAGCAACTGCACTGTGGGGAGTCAATGCAGCTTTTCTGAGGCTGTATTGAAGCCCCAGTAACCACACCGCCAGCCCCAAGCATGCCGCAAAGGGAGACGAAGCAACCGCATGGGCCAGCAGTGGCTGCTTTAATTTTTTTTCCATTATCTCTCACATGCATACACCTGCACAGGATCTGTTATAGGGTGGTGTACAGTCTGTCACTCTCTGTGTAGAAAGGTGACTGAATTTCAGCATCCCTGTGCACCTGCACAGGACCTATTATAGGGTGGTATACATTCTATCACTGTAGAAAGGTGACTGAAGTTCGACATCCCTGTGCACATGCACAGGACCTGTCATACACCCACATATCACGCAAGGATTCACTGACCTCCACTTCCCCCCAAGGAGTGGGTGCAGTAGACAGGTACCACTATCTTATTGTACCACCCTTGGGGTGAAGGAACGGGTTTGTCAACTGAAAAGACACTCCATCATCCTCCACAAAACATTTCCCACACAGATCAGGGGGGAGGGGAGAGGTACATGCAAGGGAGGTTTGCGTGAACAGACTTGATAAATGCAGCTGGTGGTCATGCAAGGGAGATGGTCAACAGGACACACAGACAAACGTTACTCCAGGAGCTCCCCCCCAATCATGCCAGGAAGTGGTGTGCAGGTCTTATGCACACCTGCACACCTGCACAGAAGAGGTCACAAAAGCCTCTTTTATGCAAACTGCTGTGCATGCTGACAGCAAGTGTACATGCTACAGAATGCATTTATTGTCATAACAGATGACAGTTGCTAGGGTGCATGCGTAGGGTTACAATTAGGGTTAGGGTTAGGGTTCTAATATTCAAGCACACCTGCACCAGTGCATCCATACTGGAGGCATAGGGCACTTTAAATTAAAGCTTGCATCATAGGGTGCATGCTCTGGATCGCCAGGTCAATTTCCGCCACATGTGCAACGGTGCATTTATATGGCTATCAGTGTCTCTGCCTATATACACACATGCAAAGGTGCGCATCTTCACTGAAGGAGTGGAAAAAAGCGGCTCCTTTTTGGAGCGGCTTTTCTCGGCATACGACGGCTAGAGGGCGCTTTCCTGGAGACTTTTAGGGGGGTTGCAAACTGCCAGAAATAGTGCAAATTGAGTCCACTTTTAGGGTTAGGGTTAGTGCTAGGGAATCATGGGAATTGTTTTTTTTTTCTGAGACATTGAGCCTTCTCTGTCGGAGAGCTCTGGTACCACAATAAATTACAGTTCCCATGATTCCCTAACCCTAACCCTAAAAGTGGACTCAATTTGCACTATTTCTGGTAGTCTGCAACCCCCCTTAGGCATGCGTCGCCTAAAGGCCACACCTACAAGTCATCCTCAAAGCACCCCTTTTTGCCCATATGCGTAGTCCCTTAGTAGATCGCAAGCTGAATATGAGTCAGCAGTGTGATGCGGCAGCCAAGAAGGCCAATGTGAGTCTTGGTTTCATCAATAGGAGTGCAGTGTCTAGATTAAGGGAGGTAATAGTACCACTATATTCTGCTTTGGTCAGGTCTCACCTGGAATATTGTGTCCAGTTCTGGGCACTTCAGTTCAAGAAGGATGTTGACAAGCTGGAACATGTCCAGAGGAGGGTGACCAAAATGGTGAAAGATCTAGAAGCCATGCCCTATGAGGAATGGCTTAAAGAACTGGGAATGTTTTGTCTGATAAAAAGAAGGTTAAGAGAGGACATGATAGTTATGTTTAAATATTTGAAGGGATATAATATTAAAGAGGGAAGAGGCTTGTTTTCCATGGTTCCAGAGTCTAGGAGAAGGAGCAATGGATTCAAAATACAGGAAAAGAGATTCCACCTAAATCTCAGGAGGAACAGTAAGAGCTGTTTGACAGTGGAATACATTGCCTTGGAGTGTGGTGGAATCTCTTTCTTTGGAGGTTTTTCTAACAGAGGTTGGATGGCCATCTGTTGGGGAAACTTTGATTGGTGTTCCTGCACAGCAGGGGATTGGACTGGATGGTCCCTGTGGTCTCTTCCAACTCTATGATTCCATGATTATGTAGATGAATCCAGAACCAAGAACCAAATCAGGGCGGTTGTTGTTGTTTTCTTTTCTTTTTGGAGAGTTTCAGGAGATTCCCAAAGTGATGGGTGGTTCTCTGAAGGGCTGAAACCTAACCTGAACTTTCTAAATCAGGGGTAGGCAACCTTTCCCCTTTAAGGGCTGAGGGACTTCAGCTCCCAGAAGCCTCAGCCATGTTGGCTAATAGCCCCATGTTGGCCAATAGCTCCTGGGATATATATCCCAGCTACAAAAACAATATACCAGCAATAAAATTGTCCACACAGAGATACAGTCTGATCAGTGTTCATCAATGCAGCCTTGCCAGGCCTCACAGACTGAGCAGGTTCCTACACCACCTTTCCAGTTCACACTACTTTAAAAAAGCATATGGCTGAACTCGCACAGCTCAGAGCTCACAACAGTGTGAACTGGGGCTTGCACAGCAGACAACATACATACAACATACAATGCTACCTTGAATCCCTGCTCAACCAGGGAAACCGACTGCACTGCCAGACCTTCAGCAAGTCACACCCTCTCGGCCCCAGAAGATGGCAAAGGCAAATCCCTTCTGAACAGTGTCTTCTGAATAGTTTGAGGACCTCTGGGCAAACTTATCATAGGATGTTAACACACGTGGGCCACTTTCGTTGTTAAAGAGATAATAAAGTGGAAATGAAGCATCCTGAAAAGAAAGCGAAAAAAGAGCTTAATTGCACAAAAGCTTTTCACAGTAATAGCGAAATTAAGTTAAAAGCAAAAAAAAAGACATTTTTAACTTTCATACACAAGTAAAAAGAACCCATACATGTGCTGGAAATGGGTGTGTTTCGTGACCAGATTCCTCCTTTTTCCAGGGCGGGTCCTGCATTTCCCAGGAGGAAATGTCAGACTGTCCTACATTTGGGGTCATATCCTCCTACACAGGTCCTAACCCCCTTCCATTGGGGTTAGGACCTCTCAAGAGAGCAGAGGAGGAGGAGGAGGAGGCTGGAAAGGCAAGGCAAGGGGAGGCAAGCCAAGGCAAGGGAGGGATTGAGATGGCTCAGCCTCCCTTTTCTCTCTCTCCTTTCCTGGCATTGGAGGCTGTCAGCTGCTGGTGAGATGAGCAAGGAGGGTAGGACCACAGGCAGAACTGGCAGGGAAGGAGAAGGAGGAGGAGGAGGAGGAGGAAAGGGAAGGAAGGAAGGAAGGAAGGAAGGAAGGAAGGAAGGAAGGAAGGAAGGGCTGGGTATTCCCTGGGGAGAGCCAGAGCCTTGGATGATGCCCAGGAGAGGGGGAAACTGGAGGTAGCTCCCATGCCCCCCCCCATAAGCCTTTCCCCTTTGTAGGACCTGCAGGGCAGAACTTCATGGTGAGATGGATCTCCAAGTTGCTCCACAAGCACACCCCACACTTGCACCCACATCCACCCACAGCTGCTGCGAGGGAAGCCTTTCCCCCCTCCTTTTCCCTCCATCCCAAATGCCAAACTTCTCCTCCGTCCCAAACTTCCCTCTCCTTGCCTTGCCTTGCCTTGCCTTGCCTTGCCTTGCCTTGCCTTGCCTTGCCTTGCCTTGCCTTGCCTTGCCTTGCCTTGCCTTGCCTTCCCTTCCCTTCCCTTCCCTTCCCTTCCCTGGCACTGAGAAGGAGCCCAGGACTCTACCTCCCTGGGGGCCCCTCCTCTTCCTCCTCTTGGCCCTCCTCCAGGTTTTAAAAGAGAATTGTCCTTGCATATTTGCTTTTCACATTACAGCAAATGCGAAATTACTGTAATTTCGCAAATGCATTTCCTCTAAACTCCTGAAATTAAAAAGATCTCGGATAATACCAATTTCTGTCCAGTTTCTGACCAGTTTCTGTGTGACGTTGTGTGAAATCGTGAGGCCCAAATTCAGTTTTTGTTTGGGATTTGTGTGTATTAACCAACAGATTTCCCCCGTGTGATAATGTCCATAGGTTGGCCTTTGTCTTCCTCTGAGGCTGAGAGAGTGTGACTTGCCCAAGGTAGTTTTCCATGGCCAAGCAGGGATTCAAACTCTGGTCTCCTATGTCTGAGACCCAAACCAAACAGAGAAAAGACACAGTGTAGTTATTGATATGGATTTTCCAGATATATTAAAAAAATGTATTAACCGAAATACAAAGACTGACATCTCAGTCAAACACCACAATCCAAAAATGCACCAGCATTTTCGGACATAGAAAGCTAAGGACCTTGCAAAACTACAAATCCCAGGATCCTATAAAACAGAGCTATGATACTTAAATGTGGGGTCAAACTACATCGTTTTTACAGTTTGGCACCACTTTCATGGCTCCATCTTGCAAAATCCTGAGATTTGCAATTTGGTAAGGCACCAGCCCTCTTGGGCCAGAGAAAGCTTGCAAAACTACAGATTCCTTGATCTCATAGGACAAAACTTACAGCACTTAAAAGTGGGGTCAAACTGCATTATTTCTCCAGTGCAATTTAGACCAATGGGTGCATGTACTAGTAATGCAATTCGACACAACTTTAACTGCCCTGGCTGCATCCTACATAACCCTGGGCTTTGCAGTTTGGTGTGACACCACCCTGTTGGTCAGAGGTTTGCAAAACTGAGTACAAAAAGGAAAAGTTTGCTTTTTTAAAATTTTTTTTATTGAATTTAAAACTCATTACAAACATACAGCCATACAAACAACACAAACACATACAAACAAATATAACAAATATAACAACTACACAGACAAAACTATCATTAGATAGTTAAAACAAACATCCATTCTTGTGTGCTTACATACTACAAAAAAAAGTCCGGAAAATTATTATTGATTACTGTTTCTTGAACATCTTTTCTTCCCAGTTCGGGCTAACTTTACTTGATTCTTTATATTTCCTACATTATCTCTCTTCGCTGTTTATCTTCTGAGACTAGCTATATCTTGCTGTCTTATTTCATCTTCTCTATTTTTACTATACACAATTTTAGTATTATTTTGTTATTTTCCCATATATTCCTCTAGAAATAATTTTTCCATATATATTCCTATATTAAATTCTTACATTAGCATATTGTTTCTCTTAATACTATACAACCCTTTTGGTACTACTGCTTTTTGTTCTCAAATTCTTTATATATTTACCACTGCTTATGCCTCTAATAAATTTACATATTCTTGTACTTTTACTTGTTCTATCCTTAACCTTTTAATTTATTCCCTTTGTTGTTGTTGTTGTTGTTGTTTTCTTTTTCCTTATTCTTGTTCAGTCTCTTTTCTATATATTCCTCTATTGGTTCCCATTGTTTCTTCACTTTATCTACTGCTTTATCTTGTCTCAGTGCTGTAAGTATGTCCATTCTCATTGCTTCCTTCAATTTCACGAACCACTCTCCTATCTTAGGAATTTCTGTATTTTTCCAATATCTTGCATAGGTTATCCTTGCAATTGAAATCATATAGAGGAGAATATGTCCATATTTTTTCTCCAACTTTTTATCTAATTCATTTAATATATTTAATAAAAAGATTTTCGGGCAATTCGGAATTTGTATACCTAATGCTTCATTAATCGATCTTCTTATCTTTTTCCAATACCTTTTAGCTTTTGGACACCGCCACCACATATGGTAAAAAGTCCCTTTCTTGGTCTCACATTTCCAGCATTCTCTTCTACCTGATTTATATATTGCGTTTATTTTAACTGGTGTGAGATACCACCTGTTCATAATTTTCAAGAAATTTTCTTTAAAGTCTTGAAATTCTGTAAATTTGTGGGTTTGGGTCCAGGCTTTTTCCCAGCTTTCCATATTTATATTTTTCTTCGTATCTCTCGCCCAATCTATCATACCTTGTTTGATTATCTCGCATTCCAGATTTCTGGTTATGAATAATTTATAATATTTCTTTATATGGTGTCCTTTATCCAATATAATTTTATCCAAATCTGTATTGTGTTCTTCGAATCCAGCCATTTTCATATCCAACTTAAATCTTTCTTTTAATTGTAGGTATAAGAACCAACTATTTTCAGTTCCTTCAGAATCCAATTGTTCTTTTTTCTTCATTATTCGATTTCCTTTTTCATCTATTTCGGTTATGTCCTAGTATCTGATCCATTTTCTGTTCTCGTTTTTGCTTCTTCCAAACACTGCCTCTTGGGGAGACAGCCAAAGAGGAAGTTTCCTATAATGCTTTCCTTTTATTTTCATCCACACCTTTAACAGACTTCTTCTTAAGCCATGATATTCAAAGTCTTTATTTATTGTGGCCTTATTGTACCAAAGGTATGCATGCCAGCCAAACCGGGTCTTACTGCCTTCAATACTTAGTGTTTTAGTGTCCTCCAGCTTAATCCACTCTTCTAACCATACCATACAACAAGCATAGTAGTAATATTTTAAATCCGGAAGATTGCATCCTCCCCTTTCCTTCGCTTCAATTAGATTCTTCCATCTGATCCTTGGCTTCCTGCCCTTCCATATAAATCTGGAAATTTCTCTTCTCCAGGTTTCAAAACAATCCTCTTTAAAAATAATTGGTAATGTTTGAAATAAGTAAATAAATTTTGGAAGAACATTCATCTTTATAATAGTGATTCTTCCTAAAAATGATGTTTGATATTTAGACCATTTAGTTAAATCTTTCTTTATTTCTGCCCATATTTTGCTGTAGTTGTTTTCAAAAAGATCCGTGCTTCTCTTAGTAATAATCAATCCTAAATAATTTATTTTTTTCTCAATCTTAATTTTTGATGTTTCTTCTATTTGTTCTTGTTCTTCCTTATTTACATTTTTTGTTATTATAGCCGATTTATTATAATTTATCTTGAAGCCTGATATTGATCCAAATTCTTTCATTATCTGTAACAGTCTATCTAAGCTCTTCATAGGATCTTCCAAAAAACAGATAATGTCGTCAGCGAAGGCTTTTATTCTGAATTCTTGTCCTTTTATTTTAACTCCCTGTAGGTCTTCATCTTCTCTTATTTTGATAATTAAAATTTCTATAGTTATAAGAAATAAGAGAGGTGAAAGGGGGCACCCTTGTCTTGTACCTTTTTCAATACTTATATTTTCCGTTGTTTCTCCATTTACTATTACTTGAGCTCTTTGTTCCTCTTAAATCCTTTTAATCCAACTGTTGAAATTTTCTCCCATATCCATTTTTATTATAACTTCCTTCAGGTACAACCAACTGACTTGATCAAAAGCCTTTTCGGCGTCTATGCACAACAGAGCTAGTTTTTTCTCATTGTGTATTTCAAAATGCTCAATGATGTTAAGTACTGCTCTCACATTGTTCTTTATGTGTCTTCCCGGCAGAAAGCCATTTTGGTCCTCTGTTATAGTTACATTGAGGATTTTTTTCACGCTATCTGCTATAATTGCTGTAAAGAGTTTGTAATCATTATTAATTAATGAGATAGGTCTATAGTTTTGTACATTCCATGGTTCTTTCTTTTCTTTTAAGATCAATGTAATGTATGTTTCTTTCCATGTTTCAGGAATTCCATATTCTGTTATATCGTTCATCATTTTACATAGTGGTGTTAGCAAACTTCCTTCTATTTTTTTTATAGTAGATGCTTGATAGACCATCTGGTCCGGGCGCCTTCTCCGTTTTCATCTTTTTTATTGCTTTTGCTATTTCCTCTTCCGTGATGTTTCTATTTAATTCTTTTTGTTGCTCTTCATTTAACTTTGGGATTTTTTGTCTTTTAAGATATTCTTTTATTTTCTCAACCATTGACAAAGAATTATTTTTATTTTTGTAAAGATCCTCGTAAAATAACTTAAAGCTTCTTTTTATACTTTCTTGATCAGTTAATTTTAAACCCTTTCCCCTTATTTCCGTTATTATTTTGTTGCTCCTCTTCTTTCTTATCATATTCACTAATAATTTACCGGATTTGTTGCCCATTTCAAAAAATCTCTGTCTATTCACTTGCAACTTTTTGTCCATTTCTTCTACCATAAGAGTTCTCAAATCTTGTTCTAATTAATCAATTTCTAATTTTATATTCTCTTCTTTACGTTCTTCCCATTCCTTTTTTTTCTTTTTCAGTTTCTTTAATATTATATCCTCTTTTTCTTTTTCTTTCTTGCATTCTTCTATCTCCATTTTTATTAATAAACCCCTTGCTACGGCCTTGTTGGCATCCCATAGCATCTTATTTGTAATTTCTTGTGTAGCATTTTCTTTAAAGTAGAGTTTCATTTCATTATTTAATCTTCTCACATTTTCCTCATTTTTCAATAAATTTTCTTTTCATCTCCATCTGTACTCGTATTTCTTTTCCTTTATTTCCATTGAGATCGGATAATGATCTGATGTGATTTTGTCTAATATATCCATCTTTTTATTTTTGGTAAGATATTTTTAGATGTAAAAGACATATCGATCCTCGAACGGGATTTATGCACTTCTGAGTTAAAGGTAAAACCCTTTGATTCTCCATACTTGTTTCTCCATACATCCTTTAATGAAAGATCTTCTATTAATTCAAAGAAAGATGTGGGTAGCTTACCCTGATTTACATTTATATTTTTCCTATTCTTCAACTCTCTATCTAGTTTGGGTTCCATCACTGCATTGAAATCTCCAAACATGATTATATTGTCATATTTCTCAGTTTGAACTCTTTTTTAATTTTTTTCAAAGAATTTCTTCCTGCCTGATTGAGGTGCATAAATTCCTATTAATAATAACGTACATTCTTTTGATTTTGCTTCTGCTATGATACATTCTCCTTTTTTTATCTTTGTATATCTCTTTGGAGGCAAATCTTTTACTGATATACATCACTATACCCTTTTTTCTTTTATCTGTTACTGATGTATAGCATTGTCCCAGTTTGGGATTTCTTAGGTATTTGGTATCTTTTCCTTTTATTTTGATTTCCTGCATGCAGGTAATGTCACTCCTAAGTTTCTCCACATAGTGGAATATCATATTCCTTTTATATTTAGAGTTTATCCCTTTCACATTCCAAGAAAGCAATTTAATTGTCATTTTGTTTTGTCTCTGTTTTATGTTTTATATTTTCTATGTTGTTCCACCCCTTCCTCCCCCCTTTTTTTATTTCTTTAAATGATATTTTTCCCCCTCTATTGGTTTTAACTCATTATCTGTCTTATCCTTTTTAAGTTAAAGTTTGATAACAAATTCCTCAAATCTATCTTAAATTTCCGTTGTTCCTTCTCCTTCTCCTTCTTCTGAATCTGTTTCCTTTGTACTTCTATCAGATATATCTCTTCCTAAATCCGTATCTTCGCTTACTGAGGGTTTCTCTTCTTTCTTATTACCTTTTCCTAATGTTTCTTTCTCTTTATTTATTTTATCTTCTTCCTCTTGTCTGTTTTTCCTTTCTTTCTGTCTTGTTCTTGACCTTGTAAATATCCGAGTCTCATCCTTATCTTCTTTTTGGTTCAGTTTTATCTCCATTTCATTTGCTTTTTCAATCGAATCTATTTTGTATCTCTTTTGTTTCCATGTGAAACTCAGTCCTTCAATTCTTTCCCATTTATATTCTATTTTCTTCTTTTTCAATAATTGTGTCAGATTTTTATACTTATGTCTCTCAAGCATAATCGCTGGCGGGACATCTTTAAAAATCTTCACCTCATATTCTTCAATTTTTAACTTAGTATCGTAGCTTCTTTGTATTATCTGGTCACATATTCTAGTTCTTGCTAGACACATCACAATATCCCTGGGTGCTTTCTTTTCCTTTGCGTATGTCGAATTTATTCGAAAGATTTTGTCTATTTCTTTTCCCATTTCTCTCTCTGTAATTCCTATATATTCAGCTAGTGGGATTATCAGTCTGTCATATAGATCTTCCCTTGTATTTTCTGGCAATCCGCGGATCTTTACACATCGTTCTCTATATCTTAATTCATTAGTTAATCCTATGACTTTTTGTTGATCTTGTTTTTGGTTCATGTCTCTAGTTGCTTTTTCTGATGTATCGTTTTTTCTTTAAGCATATTTACATCTTTCTGAGTATTTGTGAGGTCAGTTGTGATTTTATCGATTTTCTTTCCAAAATTATCCAATTCTTTTTTCAAATCTTTCCTTATCTCTGTCCTTGTTTCCTTTATTTCACCCCTTAATTCGTGTCTTGTCTTTTTCATCTCGTCCTTAAATTCTTGCCTTATTTCTTTCATTTCTGACCTCATTCTATCCATGTCCATCCTCATCTTTTTTAATTCCTCTAAAAGAATTGATGTCTGGTCCGAGATTCTGATTACTTCTTCTGTAAAACCTCTTCTTTGAGTTTTTACTTGAATCTGGGTTTGAACCGGTCCTTTTTTTCCTGATGCCATTATTCCTGTGCTTTCTATGTTCTTCTTATAATTAAGACACTCCTTACGACAATATTAAGTTTGTCTAAGAAATTCGAATAATAACCACAATAATAGAAATTGTAAGGGGATAATAAAATATGCTATACCTATTATAATTGCCAGCTGGAAGCTCAACAGGAATGTCTCCTCCCTTGGGAGATTAGATCTACACCAATATAATATGCTTTGCTTTTTCTTTTCTCTTTTTCTTTTCTTTTCTTTTCTTATCTTTCTTCTTCTTCTTGAAACCAGGAATCTCATGCAAATGCCAGATGTATCAAAATTATTTCCCAGAGTTCCTCCTTTTACTCCTAAGTAAATATCCTTAATATTCTCAGTTTTTGTTTCTTATTTTAATTATATTCTTTATAGTCTTTGTCTTTATTTTTCCTTTTATCTGTATTTTCTTAAACACAAATAGTCCTTAATTCTATTATTTAATTATTCAATTCAGTTCAGTTTGGTTTCCTACTGTCCTCCATTGATTTTACAATTTAAACCAGATTTATCTCTAGTACCTCCAACATACGTCCCCACGGATTTCCTCTTTTTTGGATCTCTTTCTTCACTATAAACTGTTATTATTCCTTCGTTTGTTCTCCTCATCGCTCCTGGGGTTCATAGACATCCTTTCCCTTCTTTTGTCTTTTTCTTTCTTTCTTTCTTTCTTTCTTTCTTTCTTTCCTCATTCACTCTATTCTGTCTCTTTTCTCCTTGCTGCAATGAGCACCTTCTTTATAGCTCTTTATAGCTCTTCCACGTCTTTCAACTCCAACTCTGACACTCACGCACCTTAGATGCTGCAAATCCTCCTCCAGCTGCCCTTTCTACACTCCACTCCGTTCCACTTCAGCAACTTGATTGCCTTTTTTTTTCCGTAAAGGAAGATCGTAAAGGTCGTAAAGTTGGAGCTAGCGGTGAAGTCTTTTGAAGAGGAGAAGACAGAGTGGGAGAAAGAGAAGGGGAAAAAAAGTTTGCTTTTTAAATGAATGCTGGTTTTATAGGAATTTAGCATCCTAAATGCAACAAAAAGAGAGAGAGAGAGAGAGAGACCTGAGATTTGCACCAGTTTCTCCCCAACAAAACATATTAGGAGCAAACATATTTTGTTGCAAACATGCAAAAGCCACAAAACAAGGATAACTTGCTTACACAAAATGCACAAAGTACATAATGCAAGCTTTGCAAGTTTGTACTGGGCTTGCAAAGCTTGCATTTTGGTTGCAACAATAAAAGTGTGGCTATTTTGTGCATTTTGGGTGTTGCAAAATTCTCTTCAATTTTTTTTTAAATTGCTATTGTTTCCCCACCAAATTCAACAAGAAAACCCTGGAGGTGGATTTAGTTCAGTGCAAAAGAAAGAATCTGTCCTATTGTTGCATTGTCCAAATTGGTAATCCAGCTTTAAATGCTTTTCTTCCTTCCTTGCTGCACAATACTTAGCATCCTAAAAATATTTTGGGTCCTTCCTCTGTGCCAATTTTTCCAGATGCATCTGTTGGCATGAGTGAAGCAGATGTCTGAGTCTGGAGTCTGGAGAGCTGGCCTCGAATCCCTGCTTGGCTATGCAAACCCACTTTGGCCAAGTCACACTCTCTCAGCCTCAGAGAAAGGCTATGCAAACTCCCTCTGAAGAAAATTTGCCAAGAAAACCCCAAGAAAACAGCAACAAATCAGCATCAACACAACAACAATTAGTAATAGAAATTTTGCCAAGAAAACCCCAAGAAAAAAAAATATCATCATCATCATCATTATTATCATCAACATTGCTACCTTAAATGAAACAAACAAGCACGGGGTGGCATGAGTGAAGTACGTATCTGAGGCTGGAGTCTGGGGAGCTGGCCTCGAATCCCTGCTTGGCTATGCAGACCCACTTTGGCCAAGTCACACTCAGCCTCAGAGTAAGGCTATGGCAAACCCCCTCTGAAGAAATGTGGCCAAGAAAATCTCAGGATAGGGTCTCTATAAGTTGGAAACGACTTGAAGCCACGCACAACAAGGGAGGCACACTCTCTCAGCCTCAGAGGAAGGCTATGACAAACCCCCTCTGAAGAAATTTGGCCAAGAAAACCCCAGGATAGGGTCTCCATAAGTTGGAAATGACTTTAAGCCACACAACAACAACAGCAAGGGAGGCAATAGCCATGGCAAGTTCCCTCCCCCCCCCCCGGCGAACCAACCTCTCTCCTCGTGGCTCTCTCTCTCAGCCTCTGAGGAAGGCTATGGCAAACCCCCTCTGAAACCCCCAAGAAAACCCCAGGATAGGGTCTCCATAAGTCGGAAATGACTTTAAGCCACACAACAGCAACAGCAAGGGAGGCAATAGCCATGGCAGGTCCCCACCCCACCCCGGTGAACCAACCTCTCTCCTTGTGGCTCTCTCTCTCTCAGCCTCTGAGGAAGGCTATGACAAAGAGGAAGAGGCAGAAGGCAAAGGAAGAAGCAGAGGGTGGGGGAGGAGGAGGGCGGAGGAAGAGGCAGAGGGCAGAGGAGGAGGCAGAGGCAGAGGGGGCGGAGGGTGGAGGAGGAGGCCGCGCGTGCATGAGAGAGGGCGGTGGCGGCGGTGGCGGCGGCAGTGGCAGGACTGGCCACGAGCCAGTTACAAGGTCTCCACGGGCCTGGTTTGGCCTGCAGGCCGTAGTTTGTTGACCCCTGGTCTGAACTATGACTTTAGCCCCACCTATTATGAACTCCCATCGGGTCAGGGCCTATACCAGAGCAAGGGAATTCTTCTCACACAGACTGAATTTGATTTCAGTTGGTGAAAAGTTTCTGGATGCATAGGCTACCACTCTGTGTTCTCCATTCCAGAGCAGAGAGAGGACTGCTCCTATGCTGCTGTTAGAGGTTGCTAGTTGAATGTAGAATGGCTTACTAGTGTCTGCGTGTGCAAGGGTGGGACCTTGAGCCAAATCCCATTTTGGGGTGGCAAATGCTTGTGGCTGTTCAGGCTTCCATTTGCAAAGGGCTTCCTTTTTTAGCAGCACATGTAAAGGCTTGGCCTTGATGGCAAATGACTCAATGAACTCCTGGGAGAAATTGAATGTTCCCAGGAAGGCTTTCAATGAGGCCACATTTGCTGGGGCCAGGAACTTACCAATGGTTTCTAGTCTTTGCAAATCTGGAGTTCTGCAGCCTTTTTGCAGGCACAATCCTAAATATTTGACCTGTGTCTGTACTAATCGGGCTTTTTCTCTGTTTGCCTTGAACCCTATGTCTCTGATCAGACCAAGGACCTCTCTGGTGATGTCTGCAGTCTTTTCCTCTGAATCTGAATGACTTAATATGTCATCCACATATGATAGCACCTGTTGATGCGAAGTGGGTTGCAAATTAGTCCACATTTTTACCGCATGTGAATGGCATATACTGGGGCTGGAGTGAAAACCCTGAGGAGTACAGGTGAAACAGAGTTGATTGCCCTGGAATTCAAATGCAAATTTTTAGAAGCATCTCTCATGTAAATAGATAGAACGAAACACATTGGCCACATTTATAACACTATAGTATCTAGCTCTGGCTGAAATTGCGGAGAAAATTTCATTGCATTTCACCACCACGGGAGCTACTGCTGGGGTGACTGCATTGAGGGATCTGAAGTCTACAGTCATTCTCAACATGACACCATCCGCCTTAAGGACAGGCCACAGGGTCATGTTACAGATGGACTGCATTGGGATAATTACATCCCATTTTAGCAACCCCTCAATGGTCTTGGCAATTCCTTCCTCTGCTTCCTTGGGGTATTTATATTGTTTCTGGAAAGGTGGATCTTTCCCTTCTATCAAGATACACGTGTCTTTGACTGTCCTCCATTCAATCTTGTCTTTGATCCACACCTCTGGGAAGTTGGACACCCATGGATCATTGGTCAATGGGAAGAGAGGCATTGGGGCTTTTAGAGCAGCACATCTATGGATGGCTGAAATATGCTAGGGGGCATCCTCCAGCTGCCAGAGGAAGCCATTTACTAGATCGATAGTTAGTCAGTGTTGGCTCAAGAACCTCACTCCTATTCTACCATCATCTTCTCTCTGATTTTCATATGTCTGGATAAGATCTAGGATCGGACCGACTTGCAGTGGGATCTCTTTCCAAATTGGAGCTTCTTGTCAGCCTTTCCTGTATCTCACCAGTGCTATGCTCGCTGGAGTTTTAAGATGTAAACTGACTAGTTAAAGATGTAGGGTGTTGGCTGTGGCTCCTGAATCTACTAACAGTCTGGCTGATTTTTGGCTGGGAGCATGTCCAATTTGAGCATCCACCATGGGTTGTCCACAAATGTCTGGGGTCAGGTGTGCAATCACCTGCTGGCACTCAGGCATTTTCCTAGGGGCCATGACTGGAGTCCTGCTTGGTGCAGGATTGGCTTGGCCCATCTTTTCCTCTTTTGCAACTAGCACTAGAAGGGTTTCACTGAGGCTATCTGACTCACTATCCATGTGGACAGGGTCTAAGAGTGCAGGAGGGATTTCAGCCTGGGGGACCCAAGAACCTGCCTGTATCTTCAGCTGCTCTGGGGGTGATTGCTCAGGGTGATCTGGCTCTGGTGACCAAGGGGATCCCAGACAGTCCTAGCCATGTCTCAGTGCCCTGGGTGGGGCAATTCCCTGCCTGATCGTATTTTCCATGACTTGTTGTAAGGCTTCTAGTAGTTCTGCCAGGAAGGAGAAGGAAAGCAGTTTCTCGGCAGCCATATTGAGTGGGTGAGTGTTTAAATTCTTTTTTTAAAAAAACCTGGGAAGAGTGTGACTGTTGCTGAATGGGTGGGGCTTTGGTGAGTCACATTTGTGAATCAATAGGGGATGGAGCTAGCCAATTAGCTCTATACAACTCATCCCAGAGGAGGACAAGGACAAGGGAAAGCATAGTACAGGTAGAAGGGGGGCTTTGACCTTTCATTTTAGAGGTTCTCCTAATTAATAATAATAATAATAATAATAATAATAATAATAATAATTTAAAGGGCTTTGAGGTGGTTGTTGTTTTGCTCAGAGGAAGAGAGACAGAGACTTGCCTCCAGAATAAAGTAGCATCCAGGACCTCTGTGTAGAGTTAGAAACTCAGTTGATTGAGCTTGCTGACAAGAGAACAGAGGCCCTTTACATGGGTCTTTACCAGAGGACTTTTTAAGGGAGAAGCCCACAGTCCTGTTTCAGGACTTGCTTAAGATTTCTCAATATGGACACTGAGGGAGATGCTGCAGTCACCTGAAACACATGTGGGGTGTTTGTCTTCTTGCCAAGAGATGTGGGAAACTTCACCTGCACCAAGTGCAAGTTCATAGCCTTCCTGGAAGAGAAAGTCAAGCAGCTGGAGGCCTGGGTAGCTACACTTCAGCATATTAGGGAGCAAGAGGTTTTCCTGAACAGAGTGGAATGAACGGTCTTGGACGGGGACCTCACAGAGGAACTTGTTGAAGAGGAGGTCATTTTATGCACACAAGAGGTGGACACTCTGGAGGAACACCACATACAGAAGTAGGGAAACCAGGGATCTCAAACATTTGATCAGGAGGGCTTTAAACTGAGTCATATTGGGGAGGGAGACAGTATGTTGGAAAGTATCTTGGAAGGCAGGAGTACATCATTGGCTGGAGATAATAGTAAAAGTGTAATAGAGGGAACAAGGCAAATGATGCAAGGGCCCAACAGTGGAAGGAAAAAAACCTCACACAGGCAGCAAGTGGGGAAGACACATGCTCTTAGATGTATCTATCCTAATGCACAGAGCATGGGAAATAAACAAGATGAACTTGAACTCCTAGCACAACAAAGCAAACACGATATAATAGGCATCACTGAAACCTGGTGGGATGAGTCTCATGACTGGAATGTAGGAACAGAGAGGTATAACCTTAAGAAAAATAGGCCAAACAAGAAAGGAGGAGGAATAGCATTATATGTCAGAGATGTTTACACCTGTGAAGAGATCCAGGACTTAAATCCTGGAAATCAGGTGGAGAGCATCTGGATAAAAATTAAAGGAGAAGGAAACAACAGGGATGCTATTGTGGGAGTCTACTACAGACCCCAAAGTCAGATTGAGGAATTGGATGATGCCTTTCTAGAACAAATGACCACAAACTCAGAATGGCGAGATGTAGTAGTGATGGGTGACTTCAACTATCCTGATATTTGCTGGAAGTCAAACTCAGCCAATTCTTCAAGGTCTAGCAAATTCCTCACTTGCTTCGAAGACAATTTCTTTGTCCAAAAGGTGGAAGAGGCTACAAGGGGATCAGCTATTTTAGATCTGATCCTAAGCAACAGGGATGACCTGGTCAATGGGTGCAAGTGGTTGGATCCTTAGGTGAGAGTGATCATGTTCTTCTGGAATTTCAGTGGAAAGGAGAAGCTAGACATAGTCAAACACTCATTCTAGACTTTAGGAGAGCTGATTTCAACACAGTTAGGGAAACACTGGGAGTGATCTCATGGTCAGAAATACTAAAGGAGAAGGGAGTTCAGGATAATAATAATTAATAATTAATAATTTTATTTATTTATATACCGCCCTGTGGCGAGCCAATCCGGGCGGTGTACAACAATAAAATACATACAGCTTAAAATAGTATTATTCCTTCCTTCCCCCCCCGTAAAAAGTTTAAAAGTTAAAAGTTAAAAAGGGATGGATGGGAGTTTCTCAAAAGGGAGATACTGAAGGCACAATCTCAAACTGTTCCAATGAGAAGGAAAAATGGGAGGTGTCTCAAGAAACTGGGTTGGATGACAAAAGAACTTTCAACGGAACTAAGTTTTAAACGGGAGATGTATAAGAAATGGAAAAGGGGCGAAATCACTAAAGAGGAATTCAAACAAATAGCTAGCACATGTAGGGGTAAAGTCAGGAAAGTCAAAATACAAAATGAGCTCAGGCTTGCTAGAGTGGTTAAGCACAATAAAAAGGGCTTCTTTGGGTATGTCTGTAGCAAAAGAAAGAAGAAGGAAATGGTAGGGCCACTGTGCAGAAAAGATGAAGAAATTCTAACAGGGGACAGAGAAAAGGCAGAACTACTTAACATCTTCTTTGCCTCAGTCTTCTCCCAAAAGGAAAAGGATGTTCAACCTGAGGAAAATGGAGCAGAGGACACAATAGGGGAAATGCAGCACAGAATAAGTAAAGAGGAAGTACAGGAATACCTGGTTAACCTAAATGAATTTTAGTCTCCAGGACCAGATGAACTACACCCAAGGATTTAAAAAGAACTGGCAAATGTAAGGGGGAAGCAGACGGCACAAAGCGCCATTTTCGGGGCAAGGAAGGGGAGAGGCAGCCGCACGGTGGGCGCCCCAACCCCTTCCCCAAGACATCGTCGGAGCGCCGGACCCTCCGCACGTCTGGCACTTCGGGGATGCCTTACCACCACAGCGTCCACAGACGCTGTGGCGGAAGAGTCGCCAAAGGTGCACCGGCAGCCTTTTGTGGCGCACCTTTGGTGACTTGTGGAAGGAGCACTATTTTAGCACTCCTTCCAGGGGTGGCGAAGCTGCGCCGCAGGACCGAGGTGTGCGGATACCTCGGCCCCACGGCGCAGCTTCCTGGGGTGGCCCCGTGCCACCCGTCTGCTTCCCCCTGTAATCTCAGAGCCACTGTGAATAATCTTTAAGAACTCCTGGAGAACAAAAGAAGTCCCAGCAGACTGAAGGAGGGCAAACATTGTCCCCATCTTCAAAAGGGGGGAAAAGAAGATCCCAACAACTATTACGCAGTTAGTTTGACATCAATACTGGGAAAGATACTAGAACAGTTCATTATACAGAGAGTCTGTGAACATATAGAAGGGATTGCCATAATCACTAAAAGTCAACATGGGTTTCTCAAAAACAAGTCATACCAGATTAATCTGATCTCTCTCTCTCTCTCTCTCTCTCTCTCTCTCTCTCTCTCTCTCTCTCTCTCTTTTTGGATAAAATTACCTGCTTGCTAGATGAAGGGAATGTGGTAGACATAGCATATCTTGATTTCAGTAAGGCTTTTGACAAGGTCCCCCATGATATTCTTGCAAACAAGATAGTAAAATGTGGGCTAGACAATACAATTGTTAGGTGGATTAATAACTGGTGGACTGACAGAACCCAAAGGGTGCTCAACAATGGCTCCTCTTCATCCTGAAGAGAAGTGACCAGTGGGGTGCCACAGGGCTCTGTTCTGGGTCTGGTGCTATTCAATATCTTTATCAATGATTTGGATGAAGGAATAGGGGGCATGCTTCTCAAATCTCAAATTTGTAGATGACACCAAATTAGGAGGAATAGCTAATACCCCAGAGGACAGGATGAAAATTCAAAATGATCTTAATAGATTAGAAAACTGGGCCAAAGCTAACAAAATGAATTTTAACACAGAGAAATGTAAGGTACTGCACTTAGGGCAAAAAAATGAAATGCATAGAAATAAGCTGGGGGACACCTGGCTTAACAAGACTATGTGTGAAAGGGATCTAGGAGTCCTAGTAGATCACAAGTTGAACATGAGTCAACAGTGTGATGCCGCAGCCAAAAAAGACAATGCAATTTTAGGCTGCATTAATAGAAGTATAGTATCTAGTGTTGTAATATGGATGAGATATACAGTCAAAGTAGAAATGTAGAGATGTGTGTGTGAAAAATTTCTTATGGGAGCAGTGTCTGGGATAAACAAAGAGGACTTGGCTAGCAGGTGTTTAAAGCCAACACAAGTTCACACAGTACAGAATAACAAAAACACTTTGAGCCTGAGAACAGGATATTAAATGATAAACATATGAGCTCATTTAGTTCTCATGAGAATCAGGTCACACGGGGAATGACATACAGTTAGAGCAGGGGTAGGCAACCTAAGGCCCGGGGGCCGGATGTGGCCCCTCGAGGCCTTTGTACTGGCCCCAGGCCAGTCCTGCCGCCGCTGCTGCCGCTGCCCCCCGCCGCCGCCATGATGATATTGGTTATTGTTGTTATTACTTGTTCTTGGGGTTTACTTGGCAAAATCTCTACAGGGGTTTTGCCATGGCTTTTCTGGGGCTGAGAGAGTGTGCATGCATATTTAATTTTTTAAAAAAATTTAAAAAATATTTATTTATTTATTTATTTATTTATTTATTTTTGGTGCTTTGGCCCCCCAATTGTCTGAGGGACAGCAACCCGGCCCCCGGCTCAAAAAGGTTGCCTACCCCTGAGTTAGAGGCTGGTCTAGAGGCTAGGTTACAATAGATCATCCAATCATCACGTAGGTTAACACCCAGGAGGTGGAGTATGGGAGGGGCCAAAAGTTTCTTTGTTCAATTTGTTATATACTTGCTATATGTCTTTTGAACTGTAACTATTCTAATGCTAATGCTGTAATATTGCAACAACATCTACAAGATGTGATCCTATGGTCTTTTGCCATCGGCAAGATGGATTGTATATATTTCTTTATGCAACAATAAAGCTTTGATTTGGATTTACAAAATGTGTCTTCATGGAGACAGCATTTCCAGAATGGCTGGTAAAGGAAGCTGGTTCCTGAACTCTGCTGCATTTTCAATCACATCACACAAAATTCCACATCTAGATCAAGGGAAGTAATAATGCCACTGTATTCTGCTTTGGTCAGACCTCACCTGGAATACTGTGTCCAGTTCTGGGCACCACAATTTAAAAAGGATGTTGAAAAACTGGAGCATGTCCAGAGGAGGGCAACTAAAATGGTGAAGGGTCTGGAAAGCATGCCCTACGATGAATGAGTTAGGGAACTGGGTATATTTAGCCTGGAGAAGAGACAGTTAAGAGGGGATATGATAGCCCTCTTTAAATATTTGAAAGGATGTCATATTGAGGAGGGCACTAGCTTGTTTTCTGCTGCTCCAGAGAATAGGACTCGGAACAACAGATGCAAGCTACAGGAAAAGAGATTCCATCTCAACATTAGGAGGAACATCCTGACAGTGAGAGCATTTTGACAGTGGAACACACTCCTTTGGAGTGTGGTGGAGTTTCCTTCTTTGGAGGTCTTTAAACAGAGGCTGGATGGCCATCTCTTGGGGATGGTTTGATTTTGAGTTCCTGCATGGCAGGGGGTTGGACTGTATGGCCCTTTTAGTCTCTTCCAACTCTATGATTCTATGATTCTATGATGTAGGTTTCCTGTCTAACTGTTTGAAGTCTGCTCCCAACTCTCTTAATTTGGCCCAGATAGCTCTTTTGGTATTGAAATACATAGCGGCTTTGGGGTCAAATCCTCCTGAAGCTTCTCCTGGGGCATTCCTTGAGGACTGGTTGGTCTTAAACCCCCATTTGAAGTAGCTGAAGAAGCCTCCCTCTTTGTTCTCTGATTTCTCTTACCCTTCTGCAAGAGGCTTTGAATGAGGGCCTTTGTTTCTATAGGTGAGGGTTTATTGGGTCACTCTCTCTTTCTCCCTTTCTATTCCTGAGCTTGGGAGCTTGGCCTGAAGCAGTTTCTGCCATTCCCTTTTTTTGCCTCTCTGGACCAAAACACTTGAGATGCAGCGTGGATGTATTTCATGAGCTCCCTCCAGTCAAAGGAGAGACATATTGTGCACAGATAGATCTTTGCAAATTCATGGAGGCCCTGGTAGACTTCCAAGATAAAACTGAAATCATTCAGGAATGGCTCTTTCTTGCCAACAGTGAGGACTTGTCTGGACAAAATGCCTAACACCTTTTTCCAGGCTACATATGTATCTGGGGCTTCATCTGTTTTTTGCTGTTCATTTTGATATGTGCCTCTCATCATTGTGCCAGGCCACAGGATTTCTACTATCCTTTTCATCCATGCATGTAAATTATAGTTCAACACTGTAGCCTCAGATGCTCCTGTGTATGCTGGATCTATGCACAATCTGGCCACTTGGGTCAAATCATTTCCTTTGGCATTGGAATAAGTGTGGATCATGGAGGTCATCCCTTTGACTCTGGTCTGTGGGTTGAGGGGACTTAACTGATCTGCCACCATCTTGATCTCAGTTAGGGTCCAATGGGAGGTCTCTGTGATGGTTTTGATGGTGGAACCCATTTCTTCACTTTTTTTTTTTTTTTTGGTCTCTATAATCTCACAGGTCCTTACAGGACACACTGGGACAGCCTGGATATTTACAGGGGCCTGTTCTATTGTTGGAATGTGTGTAATCGTGGCTGCTCCCTCCGATCCTTCCCAGTGGGGACTGATTGGATGGAGTGCTTTTGCATCTTCTGGCATGGGCTCGTGAAGAACCAAAGCCTGGGATGCAGAGGACAGAATCTTTGGATGTACTGTCAACACAATGGTGCACTGGGTGTTCAGCATGTTTTCCAATTCTTTAATATGATGTTCACAAGCTGTGTGATTGGCTTGCACCACTTCCTCAGTGTTTTTAGAAAATAGGAAGTTGGCAGTGTGCTCGGCCTCTTGCAATTTTCCTTCTGGCTCCTCTATATGGCTACGTAGGGAGCTGTTTTCCTTTTCTGCCTTTTTTTCTCTCTGGATGGCCTTGTTGGCATTACGAGCCAGCAATGCATTCTCTGATGCCTTCTCTCTAACCTGTGTGACCAGATCACCTATTTGTCACTGCAATGTTTCTGTGTCCTGTCCCAATCTTAGGTATTCATGGGTCGACTCTTGGGCAAACATCCATATTCCCCATGAAGCCTACTTATTCTTCTCAGCTTGGGACACCCCTTTCAACCCTCTCTTGGTGGTCTTGCCATTATAGACCTCAAACAGGGTCGCAAATGGATCTTTCATTAGGAAATCTGTCTCCTTCCAAGGATTAGGTCCCTTCTTGAAAATCCATTTCTCTAAGCAGTCTTGGGGTTGTATCCTCTTGAGCAGCCTCACTGCTGTAAGAGACATGTTCTCCATTGGTTTTTCCTTTTCTCCTGAACAATACACTTCACAAACTCTGTGGGGCATCTTCCCCTGCTATCCTAATTCAGGTTGGGTTGGGGTACTGCTAACTTTTTTGCTAAGGAGCACTGCCCTATCATGTCCTAGTCTCACTAGAATGGTTACCGGTGGCCACTAGATAACATCGGCCATTTTTTCCTCCACTAGACCTGCAATCCAAATTTTCAGATGGGTCAGGGCACTGTTGACCTTTTCACCAGGGAGTCCTGACATGCCCTAGTCTCACCAGAGCTCTACGGTGGCCACTAGACAACACTGAACTGCTTTCCCTAGTTAGACTTCTACCAATGTTCTTTTTTTATTATATAAATTGTATTGGTTTAAAAAACAAAACAAAAGTATACAATGCTGTAATACACTTGTACTTAGATAGCATCACCAAAGTAAAACAAATTAGAAGCTACCAAATCTAAAATAACCAAAGTACAGGTGAACCGCTTAAAAGAAAAAACCAAAACATACATACAAAAAAGAAAACAAACAAATTAAAAAAACGACTTCCTTATTAAATATATCTTGCCATTTAGCCCGCTACTTTAACCTTCTCTATCCAAAGTTAATTATTTCTCATGTCATCCAGTATGATACAATTTCTCTTACACTAACAGTGTTAACAAACACTATTACATTTATATAAATAAAGATAGTATTAAAGTATATTCCAAAAGTTACATATTACTTCTAAAAATAATCTACTGTGTACGAATCTCGTTCAAATTCCAATTGCATTAAGTAAAAGCCATAGTACATTCTACCTCCCCTACCGGTTTCCAATAATCTATAACAATTCCCCAGTTATGTTTGAAAGTATCATAACTCAAACCTCTAATTAAAACAGTTAATCTATCCATCTCTATTATGTCTAGTAACCTCTTGAACCACTCCTGGATAGTCGGGATATCAGTATTCTTCCATTTTGCTGCATACATTAATCTTGCCGCCTATATGAGGTAGAAGATTATTTTCCCGTTTTTTTTTTTTTTTTGAGATTTTCATCTATGATTATTCCCAAAAGGAATGTCTGAGGCTCAAGATTCAAGTTGATTCTTAACATTTCATTCATAATATATTTTATATTTCCCCAAAATTCCTTCACCTTCTTACATCTCCACCAAAGGTGGTATAGGGATCCAACCTCTTTCTCACATTTCCAACATACATTGGACAGAGTTCTCTTCATCTTAGCTAATTTAAGTGGCGTCAAGTGCTATCGATACTGCATTTTATAAAAGTTCTCCTTAACATTGCAATTTAGTGTATATTTAATTCTTTTGGTTCAGCATTTTTCCCACTGATCTAAATCAATACAATATCCAAAATATTTAGCCCAATGTGTCATTGACGGTTTAATAAACTCTTGTTCCAATTCAATTTTAAGCAACATTTTATAGAATTTGGCTATTTTGTGTTTATCTTGTGAAAACAAAATGTCATCAAATTCTTTGTTCAAAATTCCAATTGACCTAGGTTTTTTTTTTATCTATTAAAAAACGCTCCCTTATTTGTCTGTAGGTAAACCAGTTGCAACTATATCTTTCAGAATTCAATTGTTCCTGAGTTTTGATTAACATATTTGGTTCCTCACAGATTATCAACTCTTCTATCAAGACTTCTACTAAAGTTCTTGATGACTGTTCACAAAAGGTCTCTGAGATTTCCTTCTAGGGGATCTTCCAATCACCTCATCATCACTTGGCCAGAGTAGTCTCATCAGCTCAGTTTCAATCCAGAAGGGCAGACAGTGTGTTACATAGAGATACTAGGGTGTTCTCCTACGACCTCGTCACGTCACTGGAGTAATCTCAATGGCTCAGTTCCAATCTGGGAGGGTGGAAAGCATGTTGCCTAGCTTATTATGAGGGACTTATTACCAGGAGAGGGGGCCCTTCCTCAACCACTGCTTTATTGCCCTACAAGTCTCAGTTCAAAATGGGTCACAGCCCCTACCTAGCGATGTGTGCAGATGATAGGTTCAATGAGAGCAGCATTGTTAAAAAAATGGGGACCAAAGGGTGCTGAAAAATTGATGGAAAAGAAAAGCATTTTCCACTTTTACCTGCAGCAGCAACAATAGCAGAAAATACAAGCTATTTTTACTTGGCCACAGAAATTCATTTGCAGCCTTAGCCAGTACTGAAGACCTGTTATTCTCACAATATATATATATATATATATATATATATATATATATATATATACACACACACACACCAAATGGCACAACACCTGTACTATACTTTTCACCACTTTACAGCATCCCTTTAAAAGCTTGATACAAATATGAATGCAAGACTTGGAGGAGAGGAAAAGAGGTACTTTTAACTCTATCTTGATAAAGTAAAAATCTCTGAAGTGGTGATGTGACCCCTTTTGTTAATATTCTATCTGTATCTGTCAGACCTAGCAAGCAAACAAGTTATAATGCTATCCTGTGGATCAGTTTGGACACTTGAAAAAGTCTCTGAGTGACACTAGTTATGAACTCCATCACACACATACACACACTCTCTCCCTTTCCCACTTTCTGTTTCCCCTTACTGAACCAAGTGGCAAATATATACCTTCTGTCTTTCCTGTAAATACATTTGGCTTCAGCTGCACCTGGGGGTTTCTACCCAAATCTTTTCATCAAAACAATCAGAACAAGAACCAGGAGACAATTATTGGAAACTCAAAACAGTCCCATTTTCTCAGGTCATCTGTATCTCGTAATCAGAATAGTACCCTCATGTAGTGATTTGAGGTGAGAATATTCTCCACATGATTATTCTTTGGGGATTTTCTAATTTTTCATTACCTCTCTAAATGAAATATATTTTATTTTATTTTATTTATATATCACCTATCTCCCACAACAAGACCAAAGTTGGCTCACAAAAAGAATCAACTAAAGCCCATCAATAACATTTCAAATGTTAAAATTAAAATCCATTATATGAAAAGCAGTATAAAATTATTCAATGGCATACCTAAGTTAAAAATAAAATGCTCTGACAAAGCTCTCCTGAACCTTGCTATGCAAGATAATTACTGGCAAGCCTCCAGTATCCTTTCTTGGGAAAGATTCTTGAAAGTTATTTCATTTATTGGATTTATATCCTGCATTTCTCCAAAAACAGGATTCAAGACAGCTCCTGTTGTTGTCTCCTAACTGTAGATATCCCTAGGTGAGATGGGTTATATAGATCTATTTTAATCTGGCTTCAAACCTTGTTGTTGTTATTGTTGTTATATTTGGAACTCAATGTGGCTCACAATTTAAAAGAACAATACAATTAAAAACATGCAAAAAGTGATCATTACAATAGAATTAAAGTATTACAATATTAATACAAATCATACAATAAAATAATAACATGCAATTAAAAAACCATAAAAACACTTAAAAACAGTTGGTTTTAACAGTTGCTTTTCTGGTTATGTGATGGAGACACCTTCGGTCACTCTGATAAATTACCTATACCAGAAAATGACAGGGGAAGTGTATTGGACCTCTCAGCAGCTTTTGGTACAGCTAGTGATAGTATCCTTCTGGACAGCCTCACCTTGGGATTGCTGTCTTATAGAATTTCCAGTCTTGTTTGGATGGGAGAGTTCAGAATTTGGTGCTGAGGAAATACCTCACTATTAGCATGTGTCCCTCACTGTTAGCACAATTGAACCTCAGGGCTCAATTTTGTCCCCAACACTGTTTTACATATGTATAAGAGCACCTGGAGAGCTTGTCTGGAGTGTTGGAGTTTAGTATCATTGAACATCTTTGTGTCTTCTTTCTATCTGATTCCAAAGAAAGCTGTTTCAGTACTGAAACTCTTTCTGGTGTTGCTAATGATGGAAACATAGAATCATAGAGCTGGAAGAGGCCACAAGGGTCATCCAGTCGAAACCCCTGCCATGCAGGAATACACAATCAAAGCACTCTCAACAGATGGCCATCCAGCCTCTGTTTAAAAACATCTAAAGAAGAGATTCCTCCACATTCTGTGAAAATGTGTTCCACTGTCAAACAGCTTTTACTGTCTGGAGGTTCATCCTAATGTTGAGGTGGAATCTCTTTTCCTGTAGTTTGAATCCATTGCTCCAAGTCCTGTTCTCTGGAGCTGCAGAAAAGCTTGCTCCATCCTCAATATGACATCCCTTCAAATATTTAAACAAAACTATCATATCACCTCTTAACCATCTCTTCTCCAGGCTAAACATACCCAGTTCCCTAAGTCATTCCTCATAGGGCATGGTTTCCAGACATTTCACCATTTTGGTTGCCCTACTCTGGACATGCTCCAGATTCTCAACATCCTTTTTGAATTGTGGTGCCGAGAACTGGACACCGTATTCCAGATGAGGCTTGAACAAAGCAGAATAGAGCAGTGCTATTTCTTCCCTCAATCTAAACGTTATACTTCTATTGAGGGTGAACAAATTGAAATAACCCAAGCATGACAGAGGTGCTCCTGATCAGTCAAAAAGACAGACCAGGGATTATGATATTGATTAATTTATATCCTGCCTTTTCCCCAATAATGGGACTGAAGATGGCTAACAATATATTTAAAATCAACAGAGATTAAAAACTACACAAAAACGTCAATAAAGGTTTAAATAAAAGTTATTTAAAAGTTATTAAACAATTTATAAAGTTGAAAAAGTTAAACATTAAAAACATTAAAACCATTAATTAACTATACAAACCATGAAACATCACAGCATATCTTTAAAAGTCCATCCCATTCAGTTTCTAAAAGCCTTGCAGTCCAATAATGTTTTCAATTGCTGATGGAAAGCGAGGAAGGGAGCCATCATACTCTTCCTAGGGCAGTACTTCCAAAGTCTCAGAGCAGCCACTGAGAAGGCCCTCTCCCTTGTTCCTTCTAAATGATCTCGATAATAATAATAATAATAATAATAATAATTTATATCCCACCTCTCTGTAAAATACAACCGAGGCAGCTTACATGATAAAACGAACAATTCTGTCCCCCAATAGCCCACCCGCCTAAAATACAATTAAACAATCAAAATTTAAAAACATACTTATAGGTAATAAACTACAAAAACATTACAATAAATAAATAATTTAAAACAGCTGTAGTGGAGAAATCAGGGACAGACATAACTATTTTCGGTGGCTGGTTATCTACTCAGGAAAGAGTTGCCGGAAAATATCCGTCTTAATAGCTTTTTAAAAGCTGCTTAAGGTGGTCAAGTGATGGATCTCTTCCAGCAGGCCATTCCAAAGTCTGGGAGTGATAGCTGAAAAGGCCCTCTGAGCAGTTGCAGATAATCTAGTTTTTATAGATAGCAATAAGTTCTTCCCAGAGGACCTTATTGCATGGGGTGGGTTATACGGAAGGAGGCAGTCCCGAAGATATGTTGGACCGAAGCCATTTAGGGCTTTAAAGGTAATAAACAACACCTTCTACTGAGCCCGGAAACTAATAGGCAGCCAGTGAAGTGATCTTAGAATAGGTGTTATATGGTCTCTTCTGGTTTTACCTGAGATCAACATGGCTGCCATATTCTGTACCAATTGAAGTTTCCAAACTAGGCACAAGGGTATCCCCATGTAGAAAGTAGAGGGACAGAGAGAAGTGCATCTCCACAAGATCTTAGAGCTCTAATGGGCCCATAAAGATTCTTTGAATAGAGATTCTGTGCTGTATGAAATTATGCTTCTCCTGAAATCTTAGCTTGGATGTACTCTTGGACTCAACCCTGATACTGAATGTTCAGTTTCCTGAATGGCGTGGAGTTCACCGGCATAGTTAAAACCAGTATTAAGGAACTGTGCTTGTTTCTGGAGACATCTAATTTGACTTTGATGGCATGTACAGGCTTGGGTCCCATTTTGGGAGAAAGGCAGCATAAGAAAGAAAGAAAGAAAGAAAGAAAGAAAACCTCTTTGCCTCCAATAAAGATGACCCCACAGCACTCAAGAAACTACTTGTGTTGTGGCATCTACAGAAGTATTTTGAGTATTGCTCCAAAAATTATACCAACTGATAAATCCTGCAGTTCAATCAGTTATACCACTTTAATCTGATCAGCCAAAAACAAGCAAAAGTTTCTGATTGTTTCAGAGAATTAAGGGGACATTTTTAGAGGCTCCTTCTTGACAGTCTACTTACCAAGCAAGAACACAATGTGATGAAAATTTGTGAAAACAGGAAAGATGTAGCTCCTTTACTTTTTAACAACTGACAAATTTGTGATTTTTAAAAAAGTGGCACTGAAGAAATACATTCATAAATATTAACACAATTTAGCATGTGTTTAACAAATGTTAAAGAGAAAAATCCCAGGTTGGAGAATATCCTCCAAAATTTTATACTTGATAATTTTACACCACCCTTAGGAAAAATTCAGATAATGGCAATTTTGAATGTTCCATAGGAAGCAGATTTACTATTTAGTCTGCATCTGCACTGCAGAAATAATGCAATTTGACACCGCTTTAACTGTCATGGCTCCATGCTATGGAATGCTGGGATTTGTAGTCTTGTGAGACCTTTAGCCTTCTATGTCAGAGAGCTCTGATGCCACAACAAACTACAAATTTCTGGTTTCCATAAGATGGAACCATGGCAGTTAAAATGGTTTCAAATTACATTAATTCTGCAGTGCTGATGCAGTGTCAATCATATCTTCACAACAGCATATTAAGGACTAAATAAAAAACAGAAACACCTCCTTCTCTACCTTTTTTTCTTTCCTGTTATACCCAACATGGGAAGGGAAAGATAGGTCTTTCACATAATCTTATTGAATTGCTGAAGTGATGGGAATCAAGCCTATTTCTATTTGTGTTGCATTTCACACATCTGCTGTGAAGAATTGCACTATAGCATTATAATGAAAAAGATGGGCAGGATATGAGGACATCAAGAGACCACTCACAGCTGATTAGAGAGTACATGATGAGGCTCTGTGAAGACAGTAGTAATATTTGGAGGTGTCTTTGTGGTGCACACTACTGCCACCTTTCTCCTTTTTCACTTTAGTTCTAGCTGGCAGTCCTGTGGGAACTTGTTATCCCCACCCTTACTACCTAACTTAAGTGTAAGGGACCCACACCGTCTTTTTTTAATGATGTCCCACCTCCAAAACTTCAAAATATTAGTAGCATGTTTTGTGACTAAAACATAGCCCAAGTGATGTTGGAACAAGAAGAAAAGTTTATTTTAAAACAGCATGTGATAAATGTAACTTGCTTCAGAACTTGCTACTACGGTCTTTCTTGGTTACAAAATTATAATGTTTGTTTCTAATTCACTCACAGTACCTCAGCCACACTAGCTAGCAATATCTATCTGGAGAGAACACCACAGCAACTCTCTTCTTTAGAGCTCTGTGAGTGTTCAGAGTCTCTCCTTTCTAGACTCTAACTCCCCAAAATACAGTTCCCTCAGGAACACCCTAAAACACAGCCCTCTCTCTGGCTTAACTTTCTCAACTGTATGCTCATCTCAACACTAACTCTAACTGTCCACCAACTGTCAGCCTGGGCTTTTTAAATGCTCCCAGCTGGAATCTCATTGGCTGGCTCTCAGCTGCCTCCTGATTGACCAGCTGGACATTTTATTTACCTCAGTCTTATCTCAGGTGTTCTCAAACATCAAAATCAATCCTTGTATTACATTGAGAGATTTGGTAGTCTGTCTAGCATGATGGTCTAACCAGTTTTCATGCCAGATATTATTAAGACTGATGAGATATTTTCATGTCCATGGTGCATGTGGATGCCATAACCTGTACACAGCTAGATTTTGAGGTCTTTGTACAGATTGAGGCAGATTGACCCCTGGAGAAGTCATCAGAGTGACACACAATAAACAGAATGTGTTCTACTAAAATGCACTGGATATGAACTTACATTTGTGGGGCCATGAGCCCTCATCAGCTTGTTCAGAAAGGCTCATCATAACATTGTAATTATGTTATCTGATCAGATAAAAGATTCACCAAGTGTTTTAGACCACTATCTTGTTATCCAAAACAAGTCCAGAGCAGTCTCCTGTTTGAAAACATGAAAGGCAATCTCCTCTGTAGTACCACAATTGCACTCAATTCAGGAGAGATCTACTGATCCAACCATACATGCAAGTATGCTCCAGCACATAGTTCAGTAGCTTTTATACAGCTCAGGTCCAGGCTATTTGAAAGACCATATATTCCCTTAAGAGTTTGCCTAAGCTTTAAGATCACAGGGGAGGCACTTTTCTCTATCTCACTACCTTTGTTAGCGGATGTCCTGCATTTTTCTTATATATTTTAGCTATGTGGAGTTCCCTATGACCCCAGCCTGACCCTTGGGAGCTGGCAGCCATAATCCCCTAAATGTAAGGTCAGGTAAGCAAGCTGAAATTGCTCAAGACCACTAAAGATTTCCTGGACAGGCAGGTTTTGGGAGTTGCCCTTGGGAATATCCCATTATACTGGAAATGGTGTTTGTTTGTCTTAGTCTCACACTTAATGGGACAGTGATCAGATTTGATTGCACCCCTTTCTCTAGCTTCCTTTCCATGATAGTTTTGAAACCAAATGCATTGTTTAGACCAGAGGTAGGCAACCTTTCCTCTTTAAGGACTGAGGGACTTTAGCTCCCAGAAGCCTCAGCCATGTTGGCCAATAGTGTCATGTTGGCCAATAGCTCCTGGGATTCTGGGAGCTGAAGTCCCTTGACCCTTAAAGGGGAAAGGTTGCGTACCCCTGGTTTAGACTATGCCCATGCTTAGGTAAACAATGGTAAACCCATCAAGCCTTTGTCCACCTATTGTTTGACTCATGGCCAGAAGGCAGAAATTCTCTATAAGAACCCCTGGATTTTAGCAGACCTTGTGCTACCTTGGAAGTGCATGCTGAATCTCTGTCGGTCTGCAATCTGAGATAGTTCCAGCCACCCCCTCTCTTGCCAGTTGTGCCCCTTCCACGGAACCCATCCGCATTCGCCAGAAGTCTGGAGGAGTCTCTCGGGCGTGAGTATATCCCCTTCTATCCTGGTTTCCCTCTCTGCCTCCCCCGCTCTTGCTCTTTACCACTTATTCTTCTAGTGTGCATGTGCATGTGCCGCATTTGGATGTTTGCTTACTGTGTTAATAAATATTTTCAGACTTTAATTGGAGTTTGGTCCGTTTCAGTGTCATTCCTGTCCAGAACTCTTATACCTCTGGTATACATTTGGACAATATCCCCAAAGTGAAGTTGGGTGCTTCACTCTCACATTTGAGCTAATTATAAATTCCCCTAAAATTAGGCTTGTTTCCCAACACCTTCATGGGCACAGTTGGTGGAAACCTGGGAAAAGGTCTTCTCTATGTTTGCTCCCACACATTGGAAATCCCTCCCTAGGAAGCTTGGATTCATTGTTGCCAGCTTAAAATCTTTATTTTCCCACAAGCCTTTAGAAATTTATTTTTAACAAGGAAAAGTACAGTGTTGTTTTAATCTTTTTTATTGTAAAAATTTAATGTTTTAATTATGCTGTTGTTTCATATTGTTTTTATCTTAATTTTGTATGTTTTTAATAATATATGTTTTTATTGTATTTGCATTGTAAACCATCTGAAGTCCCAGTCTGGGAGAAAGGTGGGATATAAATAAAGGAAGGGATGGATGGATGGATGGATGGATGGAATTCTTGGTAGAAACCAGAAGCAGACCTGTTTTTAGTATTGTCAATTCAAGAGGTTTCACCTCAGCAGGCACATTTCAAAGTCTTTCTCTGGACCTCTTGGTAAATTTTCAGGATGTCAACAACCTAGCTCTATATTTGGTAGCATATGAGAAACTATCAAAACTGGAGTCTCCTGTCTTTGAATAGAACATAGGCTAACGACGTTTTGATGAAAGGAAGATTTTTGGTATACACATGAAGCTTCCCATCTGAAAAAACAAGGCTGACTGTACCATTAGATAAAGTGAGACAACTGCCTCAAGCAATAGATATTTGGAGGTGGAGAGATGTTGGGGAATGGAGCCAGTGCTATGTGTCCTACCGTGCACTCTTGGAGACAGCCTGCTATCCTGAATTGTAATGGAAAAGAATGACCCATCACCAGTGTTGAAGTAAGAATCAACAGTTACTCTGGTCACCCTTTTTGAAAGTGGACCAAGATGGAATGCCATGAAGGAAGCAAAATTCTGAGCCTTATCTGCTCGTGCTCTAGAAGGTTAGTTTGTGCTCTGGAAAAAAGAAAGTTTAATTTTTCCTCTCCATTAAAATGTTGGTTGTTCCAATGGTGCACCATACATTTTCAATATGTTTTGGTCCTATTAGCTCTGTAACTAAGATGACAATGTAAAACCTAAAAGTGACTGACACTTCTTTTTACTGAGTTCTTCATCACATTTTTAAAGCAATGTTCAGTTTTAAAAAGAAAAGAAATGACCCAGTTTCTCTAGCAGACATTGTAATTATTTCCCTCCTTATTTTGAGAAGTGAGTAGTATGGGAATGCAGCCAAAACAGATTCAGTCACCCCAGATAGCCACTTTTTCCTTAAACAACCAACAGGAATAGCTTGAGGCAATGAAAGTTCTTGAAGTCAACTTGTAGGTCATCTTAAGATTCCAATTTTAAATATCCAATGCACTTTCTTTATGACCCCTGTTTAAGACATTTCTAATAGCAAAATTATTCTACAGCAGTTATTCAGGTGACTGCACTTTTTAACTGCAGCATTATGAAAGGCACTTGCAACAGATTCAAATGGGAATGTTTTTTTTTTTTACCTTGGACAAAAGAGTGCACTTAAAAAATGTGCTGAGAAAAATGGATTTCAGATTTTAATGGATTTCATTAAGTATGAAATCAATCCTTTCTTCTCCTTTTCTGTCAAAGATGTAGTGGTGATCTTTTCTTTTCTTTTCTTTTCCTGAAACAGACAGTTCTAGTCTTTTCTAGCTTCATTCTCTGTTACTCTATAACATAAGCAACCATTTTTTTCATAAAATGTCACATGTTTTACACGAAACTGGAACCACAACCGTATACATCACTTAACATTAACCTTGTGAATTGACTCAGCCTTATATGACTTCCAGCACCAAAGGCTTTGGGAGGGTCAAACTGTCATAGCCCAAACATGGGTGCAAGAATGGACCATAAAACATAAAATTAAATTTAAAATAGCATATTTTCATAAATAAATAAATAAATAAATAAAGGGAACTTCTAGCAATTTTCAGACAAACCATGCAAAACAAGCTGTAGCACAAGCTTTTGAAGACCTAATCTACTTCCTCACATGCATGGAGTGAAATGATGCCTAGGAAGGACTTTTATAATTAGACTGAAGAGCCATGGAAATGCAAAACTTGGGGGTATGAGAATGGGGTGACAAGTTCAGTTTAACTATTACTTATGCTGTGTTAATCAGGGAATACCAGGAAATCAGCAGGTGATGCTTCAAGACGTTGATAACTCTGAGCTAGATAGATCAAAACCTTGACTCAGCTGGAAGGCAGCTTCCTATATTCCTGTAGAATACTGTAGAATTTCAGAGCAGAATCTTTTCCAGTGTATCCATAAATGCCAGAAAATGAACCTGGGACTTTTCCATGTATGTGTATTTGTACTTTCAAGTCACTGTTGAATTATGGTGACCACATTACTTTCATAGCATTTTCATAGGCAAGAAATACTCAGAGGTGGTTTTGTCAGTTCCTTCCTCTGCTTACAGTACCTAATACTGTACCTGATGAATAGATTAATAGGAATGCATAGAATGCAAGCAGCGCTCTCTAGGACTCATCCCTTTGCCTTTCCTTTCGTGCCTTGGGCCAGATATGGCTCACCTGGAATCAGAGGTTGCAGACATTACAAACTGTGCATGTGTTTGCTGTATCTAGTATTCATTGCTGGTCTCCCATTCAAGTACTAACCAGGGCTGACCCTGCTTAGCTTCCAATATCAGATGGGGTCTGGTGACTTTAGGGTATATAGGCTGTGACCTTCTCCATATACAAGTACAAATAATCAAAACAGTGAACCCACAGATAGAATTCATACTACTGTCCTGGAAAGCCGACAGCAGGGCTGATAGCCAAGGCAAAGGAAAGTCCCAAACCAAGTCCTCGTTACCAATCTGAAGGGTCAGCCAGCAAAGGGTCAAACACGGTCTGAAGGTCGAGGGTTCCGGAGAAGCCAACCGTCAAGGCAGTCCAAGGTCCAGGGTTTCAGAGGTCTAAGAGTAGTCAACGGTCCAGAAGGTCAAGGGTTCCGGTTGTCCACAATAAGTGAGGAGTTAAGGGTTCAGGCCAAGGAAAAAGGAGAGACAGAGACAGAGGCTTTTGTCAGGAAGCTCAGATAATCTCTGGCAGCAAGGCAGTGCTTCCACACTTGCTGAGGCTACTCTTGGGCCTCAGCTGGGGCTGATCATCTTAATTACCTCGTCATTTTTCATAGTCTCCTTAAGCGCCGAAGGCCCACCCTTTCTGCCAGATGCTGACTGAAGGTAGGCACAATCCCTCAATCCTCCTCCATGTCTGATGGTTATGTCATTGGGAGGCTTGGCTGCAGAGCGACCTCCTGAGAAGCCATAGACTCTGCTGGAGGCTCCATGGGAGTTGGCAAAGCAGGGCTGCTAGGGGCTCCTTCACTGTAGGCTTAGGACCCGAAGAAAGTTCTGGCTCATCCTCTGAGTCCCCGTCCAGGCAGGGCATGACAACTACCACATGGTGGATACACAGATTTTTTCAAGTAAGTCCTTGATATTTAATAGAACAAATGTAATTAATTACAAAACTTTACTGAGGACGTTTTCACACTAGACCCACAAAGCCGCCTGGAGCCGACCGTGCCGCTCATTCCGGAATGGCTCTGGTGGTGGCAACTTAATTCCTTTTTAAAAAAGGAATTACCTTGCCGGGGCTGATGCTGGAGGATGTCCGGAGTTAGCGCTGGATCGGCCGGAGTGAGGCCAGACTTGCTGCGACGTGAGTGTGAACACACGGAGCAAGGAGCCGGACTGGGGCTGGAGGGAGGTAGGATTGTGTCCTCCTAAAGCCCCGTGTGAAAACGCCCTGAATTTGGGATCCAAAAACTCCTTTATATTTCTATATTTCTTGTGTTTTCTGTTGACTTTTTTTTAAAATCAATTTTAATGATGGTTCTGTTATTTTAATTGTATACTTCTATACATAATTGTATATCTTTTTCTTGAGGAAAGAGGGATAAAATATTGATTTTTTTTTTAAAAAATGTGTTTTGTTTAAATAATTGAGACTGAAAAACTGTGTGTGTGGGGGGACATGACTTGCAGCATGCAAGATATAGAAAGAATGAGTTGTTTAATGCACAGCAGCTAATTGGAAAAAAAATTAACAGAATTCCATTGACGTTTGAGAACAAATTAACACAGAACTTATCTAGGCATACTTTCTTTATCCAAAATGTAATTAAATTAGAACTAAGAATAAATTTTATAGCTTTTCAAGGCACAAGCCCAAATGAGCCAAACAAACAACCCAAACATGGGATTCAAATTGGTGCCACAGAGTGGCTTTTAAAGAAGCAGCAGATATTGAATGGAACAAATATAATTATATACTGTACCTTCTCCTCATTTGAAGCAGAGTTGTTGGGTGAAGGAGAGGGGGAGGAATGCTGTTTACAGTTGTAGGGAAGGAACAGAAAGGAGGATGTAGGAGTCATAAACTCGCTAGTCTTCTGCTTAACTTCGTCTAATGGGGATGTGACAAGGGATTGTCAAAAGATATGTTCACCTAAGACATTAGGTTTTTTTTTTTTTTTTAAAAAGAAAAGTTGTGAAGCCTTTTACAGAATTCCCAGTATTTAAGCCATTATTCTTAATGTACACAAAAACACTTTTTTTGGGAAAATAAAACCTTTAGGAATTAGAATGGCATAAAACTGGAAAAATATCACTCAGAATTATAGGTTATAGATGACTACAAGTGTCTGTAAAAGTAAATAAAAATGAGCTATTAAATTTAGCAGGTACAACAAAAAGGGGGATTATTTCCTCTCAATTGCTGCAATCCTATATGGGTCAATGAGCATAGTAGGTCCTCATGGAGACCTACAGTAGACTGAGTGATATACTACCCACCCCTAAAACCAACTGCTTTGTAGGGAGTAGGCAGGATTGGAGAAGCATCTGGCTACATGCCATCATAAGGCACAGAATGATGATAGCAGTGCTGAGATCTCTGGAGGACCATGTTGGATCTGAGATCTGATGTCAATATTTTGCATCTGGCTAAATAACATAATTGAAAACCAGGAAAGAATAAAAAGATGTTGGATGCAATAAACAGAAGAATTATACAAAAGAATGACAAAATGAAGGACGCATGGAATGAAGAGCCATATGAAGATGAACCCCAAATTCTAAAAAGTGAGGTGGAAACTGCGATAAGAGAAATAGCAGAAAACAAATCACCAGGAACAGATGATATTCCAATTGAACTACTGCAATACACCTTGACAGAGTCAAGCCTAATGCTAACCAATATATGTCAACAGATATGGAAAACAAAATGATGGCCAACAGATTGGAAGCAATCAATATACATCCTACCCACAAAAAGGGAGACACAAAAGACTGCAACAACTATAGGTCCATAGTACTGATCTTCCACACAAGCAAAATCATGCTCAAAATTCTGCAACATTTAGGGCCTCAGCAGGCGGGAGGCCGTGGGCCGCCCTGGGAAGGTGCGCCGTGGGACCGAGGCATCCTCATGCCTCGATCCCGCGGTGCACTGTCGGCGCCCCAAGAAAGGAGCGCTAAAATAGTGCTCCTTTCATATGTCGCCAAAAGTGCGCCACAAAAGCTTGCGGCACACTTTCAGCGACCCTTCCGCTGCAGCGTGTCCAGATGCTGTGGCGGGAGGTTGTCTTCAGAGCGCCAGCTGTGCAGAGGGCCGGCGGCTCCGAGGACGACCTCGGGAGGAGGAAAGGGCGCCAAGCGTGCAGCTGCCACTCCCCTTCCTTGCGCCGAGGACGGCTCTATTAGCCGTCTGCTGAGGCCCTTAGTCTCCAACCATACATGGAAAGAGAGATCCCAGAGGTCCAAGCAGGGTTCAGGAAAGGAAGAGACACGAGGGATCACAATGCAAACATACGATGGCTAATGGAGCGTACCAGGGAATTCCAAAGGAAAATCAGCATGTGCTTTATAGACTATAGCAAAGCCTTTGACTGCATAGACCATGAAAGGCTATGGAATGCCCTTAAAGACATGGGAGTGCCAGCACATCTGTACTTAGGACAAGAGGCTATTGTCAGAACAGAACATGGAGAAACAGAATGGTTCCCAATTGGCAAAGGGGTCAGACAAGGCTGCATCATTTCACCCTATCTGTTCAACTTGTATGTAGAACATATTGTACGAAAAGCAGGCTTGGACATAGAAGGAGGAGTGAAAATATAGGAAGGAATATCAACATTCTAAGATATGCTTATGACACCATAGTACTAGCAGAAAATCTCTCAGACCTGGAACACCTACTACAGAAGATCAAAGAAGAAAGTGCTAAGGCAGGCTTAATGCTGAACATACAGAAAACAAAAATAATGACCACGAGGGATCTTCAACCTAGACAATGAAAAAATAGAAATAGTAAAAGAATTCCCATACTTGGGATCAAACATTGATAAAAATGGGGACTGCATTCAGAAAATCAGAAGAAGACTAAGAATGGGGAGGGTGGCTATGAATGAACTAGAAAAGATTCTAAAATGCAAAGATATACAACTCAGAACAAAAGATGGAATCATTCAAGCCACTATATTCCCTGTTACCACATATGGATGTGACAGCTGGACAGTTAAGAAAGATGATAGGAAGAAAATCAATTCATTTGAGATGTGATGCTGGAGAAGTGTTGAGGATCCCATGGACAGCCAAAAGGACAAACAAATGGGTCCTAGAGCAGATCAAACCGGAAACCTCCCTGGAAGGCAAGATGACCAAACTGAGGCTGTCGTACTTTGAATACATCATGAGAAGATATATCTCTTTGGAAAAAACAATAATGCTGGGGAAGGTGAAGGGAAGCAGGAAGAGAGGAAGGCCACATGCGAGATGGATGGACTCTATTAAGGAGATCACGGGTTTGGGGTTGCAGGAATTAAGCAGAGCAGTGGAGGACAGAGGGTCTTGGAGATGTCACATCCATAGGATCGCCATGAGTCAAGATCGACTCAAGGGCACTTAACAACAACAGCAAAATCACCATAGCTAGATGCTTTGGTGATCCTGACCATTCTTCAAGAAGCACAGAATGGTTGTGTGAGGGCTTCAGAGGCTGTTTAGTAAGTCAAGGAAAAGGAAGGGAATGCCACTCCTGTAGTGCCCCAAAGAGACCATATGCAAGTATAAGGAAAACTTGTGTGTGCATATACATCCCTAATAGAATGCTAGCCACCATGTTGCTTTTGACGTTTATCTTTTTTGTGCTTTCACTACACAAAACACAAAAAACCTACATTATTTGTAGCTCTTTACTTCTAAACTCTTTAAAAACCCTAGTATAAATCAGTGTATAGTAATGCACACTCAGGAAAAAACAATATCTAACCTCACATATATAGCCAGTGAAGTCAAAAGTGGTGGTGAGCAACCAGGAAAGAGAGTGTGGGAAATAGTTTAACAAAAAATCATAAAATGGTGTATATAGGGGAACAATAAGAAAAAATTTAAAAAAACCATTATTTTCTGGAGAATGATTACAAATAAATAATAAAACTGCAATATTATCATACTGTTATACAAATGTATGGCCGAACCTCACTTACAATACCATATGCAGTTCTCATTACTATACCTTCAAATGGACATCTGGAAAAGGCTTCTTTGCCTTAGAAAAAATATATTTGAAGTATAGTTGTTTATGGGGTGGAAATAGTGGAGAGGGAGGTTTTTCTCCTAATCTAGTTATCTACTGAAGTTGAACTGTAGAAGAACCAGAACATATGTAGTGATGGCCCCCAGCTTGGAAGGCTCAGGAAGAGATTACACAACTTCATGGATGTTTCAGCTATCGGTGCTTACTAGCTATGATGACTACTCAACTATATGTTGACCTCATGTATAAGTGGAGGGCAGGTTTTGAGGCCAAAATTATGGATTTTGATATGACCCGTGCATAAGTCAAGGGTAAAACATATGGGCATGCAGCAACTTTCTAAAGAATGAAACAAAGGAAAACAATGCCAAAGACTTTACAAAATTCCAGCAAGCATAACTATTTGTGCTCACCCTAAACACTGGATTGATGAGAGAGCAGAGGAGAGACAGTCCTTTCAGGACAGAATACACTCTCGCCTTTCATCAGGGGATGGTTCCTTTTAAAATAAGATTTAAAGTACAGTACTTACATTGACCCATGGATGAGTTGACATAGGATTTTTGGGTCATTTTTGTTCTTAAAATGTCTAGTATATACTGTTCCTAGTATCAGAAATCATATGGCTCTCAGCAGAAATTCCTGGGAACCCTAAATAGGAGGATGCCATTGCATTTTATGTCCTGCTTATAAACATACTACTGGTATATAGCCAGCCACTGTCAGAACAGGATGATAGACTAGCAGGCCTTTGTTCTGGCTCTTCTTACATTCGTAAATAATACTTATGTAAAACCATCTATCTTCTGAAAGATACTATATTAAAATGAAAATTAAGAACAGATGCACCAATATCATAATTTGTTTCTCCATTGCTTTCTCAGCAGTTTGCACAAGTATAATGGGTTTTAGGAGAGACAAAGGATCCAGCGGGAGGCTTTTTCTTCTGTATAAAAGATTGGAAGAACTCTCTTCTACAAGAGGAAAAACTGAATCCAAGCTCCCCAGAATTTAAGAGCTGTTGAGGAGGCTCTGTGTGAGATGCTGCAGAGTAGCAAGCCACATAGAACTACCACACATGGCAATGCCTTCATACAAGCCCCTTCCATTAGATATCTGGCTGTCTCTCACCCTCTTGTCTTCCAGGTTGCTATCTGGTGGGTACTGATTTGGGTTTATTTTGCAAAATTTAAGCCCCTGAAGCTTGAAAGTGCATATGTAAAGTATAAAGTATAAAGCAGGAATGTTTATGAGAGAGCAGGAACTACTCAATTCTGACCCAATTGTAACAAAATGATAAAGGGAGATATTTGTAAATGTGATTTTAATGCTGCGCTTTTACATAGCTTGTTAGCTGACCTGAACCCCTATGGGAAAGGATAGGGTATAAACTGGAAAAGGAGGTGAAGGCATTTTCTAGCTGAGGAAAGGAATCGCCAAGGGAAACATTAAAATGGATGGTTGTTCAAGAACGGCTTAATAAACAAGCTAAGATGTCAGGCAATATTGGTTGTGCTTTCTTTTAGAAAGAATGAAAGAACTCAAATCTGAATATGTATGAAGCCTGCCATGTTTCTAATTTGGCAACAAAGAAAAAACAACAACCAAGTCCAGTGAATGATGAGCAAATCTTACTGATAAAACTTTGGAACTAAAGGGAAATCTTTTTGCCAAATATATTGGTGGTTTTTTTTTTTTTTGGTTGTTTAAAAAATCTGTACCATGAATAGTAGCTGTATTAGATGGATATTATCCAAGGCACACTTTTTGTCTGCAATATTTTCAGTAGCCAAATGGGCACCTTTGGTTAAAGAAAAGTCCTTTAAAAAAAACAAACTTTCAAAGGGCGAATATGAAAATGATTTTGTCCCAGCTTTATCAGTCTTAAGTAATCAAAATGGAATGCTTTCCCCCTGGCTTTTCCATGGCCTTAATTTCTGGCAGATTGGCTGCAGGTTGGTTGTAATACATGATAAGCTTGAATACTCTCTCCCAACATCTTCTATCTGATGTTCTGCTTGAGACATGGATTATTAAATCAGGGGTCTGTCTGCCTGCTTGGGGTGAACACTCTGCAGCCTGACAGAATGCACAACATTTAAGCAGACAATTGGGAGCTTGAATGTACCTGCCCCTTTTCAAGTGTCATTTTAACAAGATATTTTCTCTTTTCAGAGCAGTGTTTTGATATGCAAATAGAAAGCAAAAAAAAAAAAAAAAAAAATTACACAACTGCAACTGCCATTAGATAGATAAATAGATAGATAGATAGATAGATAGATAGATAGAGCTACAATATGCTTTATTGGATTGTCATTAGTCTCAAGCCTTTACTACCAATCAGATCAACACTATCATCTCTTTATATGAAGTGCTGTTATCTCTCTTTTTGAGACCATTACAGCTCTAAGTTCTTCTGGATAGGCCTTTTTCTCTGTCCCATCAACTTCTAGGGCTTGTTTGATGGGAATTTGGTGGGTGCTCAGAAACTTTGGAACTCCCTTCCTAGGGAAGCCAGGATGCTTTCCTTCTATCATCAAGTCACAATATTCCTATGCCATCAGCGTTTAGCAGCTGACTTAGATTGAATTTTACTGATGTGCTGTGACATTTTGTGGTTTATATATAGTCTTTTTAATGGATTGTAACAGTTTTAACTTTATAAATTGCTTACTTATCTTTTAAGTAACTTAAGTAGCCTTCTGTCTGTATTGTTCAGGACTGGACCTAACAGTCTTAAGGCAGATTTAGGCAGCTACCTCAAGGAGCAGATGTCAATAGATTGGGAGCAGCAGCAAGGAGTCTGAGGAAAGAACCATGTGTTTGAGCCCTTCCCTGCTTCTCTTATACTAACCTGGATGTTCAGTGCATTGAAGTATAAAGGAGGATTGTTAGCTTATGTGCATTTTCATAAAATTTTGGACACATGTGGAGTTCCCTCTATGACCCCAGACTGACCTCTGAGGGATGTCAGCCATAATCCCCTAGATGGCAGTTCATGTAGGCACTGAGAGACCTGCTCAAGACCACTGGAAAATTCCCTAACAGACAGGTTTGGGAGTTGCCAAAAAGGAAAGACCATTATACTGGAAAAGACACATAATGGTATTTATTTGTCTTGAATCTCACACTTAATGGGGCAGTGATCAGCTTTGACCGCACCCTTTTCTCTAGCCTCCCTTCCTTAATCATAGAATCATAGAATCATAGAATCATAGAGTTGGAAGAGACCACAAGGGCCATCCAGTCCAACCCCCTGCCATGCAGGAACTTCCAATCAAAGCATCCCCGACAGATGGCCATCCAGCCTCTGCTTAAAGACCTCCAAGGAAGGAGACTCCACTACTCTCCGAGGGAGTGTGTTCCACTGTCGAACCGCCCTTACTGTCAGGAAGTTCCTCCTAATGTTGAGGTGGAATCTCTTTTCTTGCAGCTTGCATCCATTGTTTCGGGTCCTAGTCTCTGGAGCAGCAGAAAACAAGCTTGTTCCCTCCTCGATATGACATCCCTTCAAATATTTAAACACGGCTATCATATCACCTCTCAGCCTTCTCTTCTCCAGGCTAAACATCCCCAGCTCCCTAAGTCATTCCTCATAGGGCTTGCTTTCCAGACCCTTCACCATTTTAGTTGCCCTCCTTTGGACACGCTCCAGTTTCTCCACATCCTTTTTGAATTGTGGTGCCCAGAACTGGACACAGTATTCCAGGTGAGGCCGGACCAAAGCAGAATAGAGTGGCACTATTACTTTTCTTGATCTAGACACTATACTTCTACTGATGCAGCCTAAAATTGCATTGGACTTTTTAGCTGCTGCATCACACTGTTGACTCATGTTCAACTTGTGGTCCACGTGGATTCCTAGATCCCTTTCACAGGTAGTCTCATTCAGCCAGGTGTCCCCCATCGTATATCTGTACTTTTCGTTTTTTCGCCCTAAGTGCAGTACCTTACATTTCTCTGTGTTGAATTTCATTTTGTTAGCTTTGGCCCAACTTTCTAGTCTGTTCAAGTCATTTTGAATTTTGATCCTGTCCTCTGGGGTATTAGCTACTCCTCCTAATTTGGTGTCGTCTGCAAATTTGATAACTATGCCCCCAATACCGTCATCCAAGTCATTAATAAAGATATTGAATAGCACTGGGCCCAGGACAGAGCCCTGTGGCACCCCACTGGTCACTTCTTTCCAAGTTGAAAAGGAGCCATTGTTGAGCACCCTTTGCGTTCGACCAGTAAACCAATTACAAATCCATGTAACAGTTACTTTGTCTAGCCCACATTTTACCAACTTGCTTGCAAGAATGTCATGGGGAACCTTGTCAAAGGCCTTACTGAAATCAAGATATACTATATCCACAGCATTCCCTTCATCTACCAAGCTGGTAATTTTATCAAAAAAAGAGATCAGATTTGTCTGGCATGACCTGTTTCTCTGAAACCCATGTTGACTTTTTGTGATTATGAAATTATCTTCCAGATGTTCACAGACTCTCTGTTTAATGATCTGCTCCAGAATCTTTCCGGGTATTGATGTCAGACTAACTGGACGATAATTGTTGGGATCCTCTTTTTTCCCCTTTTTGAAGATGGGGACAACATTTGCCCTCCTCCAGTCCGCTGGGACCTCTCCTGTTTTCCAGGAATTCTCAAAGATTATTGCCAATGGTTCTGATATTACATCTGCCAGTTCTTTTAATCCCCTTGGATGTAACTCATCTGGTCCTGGAGACTTATATTCATCTAGATTAACCAGATGTTTCTGTACTATCTCTTTACTTATTCTGTGCTGAAATTCTCCTATTCTGTCCTCTGCTCCATTATCCTCAAGTTGAGCACCCTTTGCCTTTTCTGAGAAGACTGAAGTAAAGAAGGTGTTGAGTAATTCTGCCTTTTCTCTGTCCCCTGTTAACTTTTTGCCATCTTCTCCACACAGTGGCCCTACCATTTCCTTCTTTTTCCTTTTGCTACTGACATACCCCCCAAAGCCCTTTTTATTGTTCTTAACCTCTCCAGCAAGCCTGATTTCATTCTGCGCTTTAGCTTTTCTGACTTTACCCCTACACGTGCTAGCTATTTGTTTGAATTCCTCTTTGGTGATTTCCCCATTTTTCCATTTCTTATACATGTTCCGTTTAAAACATAGTTCAGTTGCAAGTTCCTTAGTCATCCATCCTGGTTTCTTGAGACACCTCCCATTCTTCCTCCTCGTTGGCACGGTTTGAAATTGTGCCTTCAGTATCTCCCTTTTGAGAAACTCCCATCCGTCTTGAACTCCCTTCTCTTTTAGTATTCCTGTCCATGGGATCACCCTCAGTATTTCTCTAAGTTTAGTAAAATCAGCTTTCCTAAAGTCTAGAATGCGTGTCTGACTATGCCTGGCTTCTCCTTTCCACTGTATAATAAACTCCAGGAGGACATGATCACTCCCGCCTAAGGATCCAACCACTTGCACCCCATTAACTAGGTCTTCCCTGTTAGTTAGGATCAGATCCAAAATAGCTGACTCCCTCGTTGCCTCTTCCACCTTTTGAACAATGAAATTGTCTTTGAGGCAAGTGAGGAATTTGCTAGACCTTGAGGATTTTGCCGAGTTTGACTTCCAGCAAATATCAGGATAGTTGAAGTCACCCATCACTACTATATTTCTCCTTTCTGAGTGTGTGGTCATCTGTTCCAGAAAGGCTTCATCCAATTCTTCTGCTTGAGTTGGGGGTCATGCAGGGTAATGGGAGGTATGGTCACACTAACATCCCTGTTGTTTCCTTCCCCTTTAATTTTTATCCAGATGCTCTCCACTTGGCTTCCAGGATTGATGTCCTGGATTTCTTCACTGGTGTAAATATCCCTGACATATAATGCTATTCCTCCTCCTTTCCTGTTTGTCCTGTTTCTCTTGAAAAGGTTATACCCCAAATGCATTGTTTAGACTATGATAGTTTTGAAACCAAATGCATTGTTTAGACTATGCTCACACCTAGATTAACTAGTAAACCCATCAATGTCTTTATCCCACAGCCATTAGGTTTATAGCTAGAAGGCAGGAATTCCCTATAACAGGGATAGGCAACCTGTCCCCTTTAAGGGCTGAGGGACTTCACTCCCAGAAGCCTCAGCCATGTTGGCCAATAGTCCCATGTTGGACAATAGCTCCTGGGATTCTGGCAGCTGAAGTTCCTTGGCCCTTAAAGGGGACAGGTTGCCTACCCCTGCCCTATAAGAACCCTTGGAGTTCTAGGCTCCATGTGCTATCTTGAGAGTGCATGCAGACTCCATGTCAGTCTATACTCTGATTTAGCTCCCGTGGCCATCTCCTTTCCCCCATTTCAGTGGCCAAGCTTCATTACCATTATCGTCAACCTTCACAGCCAAGCCCAGAGAAGCCTTTGGAAGTAAGTATTCCCCCTCAGCCTAGCTCCTCTCAAGCTATCCCCACTTTCACCCATCTTTTCTTCTAGTGTGCGTGTGCCATATTTGGATGTGGGCAGTTTTTCCCTGTTTGTTAATTAATAAATATTTAGACTTTAATTCGATAAGCCTGTCTCCACGTCTTCCCTTGAGAAATCTATTAGTCCTCTGGTATACACAATGGTACACAGTTCCGAGAGGCTTTGTTGGGACCTCACTCTTGCATATTTGAGCTAATTATAAATTTCCCTAAGTAGATCTGATTCTAAGAGATGCTGCTCCATTGCTAATACTGATCTGAATTCCAACTCCAACCCAGCTGGCATCTATATATTGAATGAAGGGGCACATCTTGTCCTTCATTTCTGGCAGCTAAATCTCTTCAATCACCTTAGACATTTCTGGATGCACTGTGCTGTGGTGGGCCTGCTGTTGAAGGTGCTTAAACTGTAAGCAAGTAGCAGACCTACAACTCTAACAGTGCCACTTTTCTTTCCTTCTTGATGTTTCTTTTTAACCATCTCTTTCTTCATCAAGAAGCCAGTGGATTTAAAGAGCTAGAGTAATTAACTTTACACCATCTGGTTGGCCTAAAAAATGTATCACCATAACATGTATTTCAGAACACTTTAGCTCAGGGGTAGGCAACCTTTCCCCTTTAAGGGCTGAGGGACTTCAGCTCCTAGAATCCCAGGAGCTATTGGCCAACATGGGACTATTGGCCAACATGGCTGAGGCTTCTGGGAGCTGAAGTCCCTTGGCCCTTAAAGGGGAAAGGTTGCCTACCCCTGCTTTAGCTAGTCCATAATACAATAGTGTGCTGAGGTATCTCTTGGTTTCAATCACATTATATTTTTCCCAGTACCACTTTTTTCTTATCCTTCTTTCATGTGAGATTGTGAGACTTTATGCAGTGTTTCCTTTATGCAGTGAAGTCCACATATCTTTGAAAAAACATGTTCTCTAATGTGTTTGTTCATTGCTCCATTTACCTATTTTATATGTTTTCCTACTGACTAAAGTATGTTTCTGCATATATACGTACAATTATGTGCATTGTAATATATATATTGTTTAAAGGTAAAGGTAAAGATATTAATGAGCCCTAGTGGTGCAGTGGTTAAATGCCTGTACTGCAGCCACTCACTCATAGACCACAAGGTTACGAGTTCAGTACTAGCCAGAGCTCAGGCTAAACTCAGGCCTGCATCCTTCCGAGGTTGCTAAATTGAGTACCCAGCTGTTGGGGGGCAATGAGCTTACAGTTGTAAACTGCTTAGACATCCCATAGTGCAATATGAAGCGGTATATAAATGAAGCTGCTTTATTCCCCATTGACAAGGTTGTCAAGTCATGTCTGATCATAGGGGATGGTGCTCATCTCTGTTATTAAGCTGAAGAGCTAGCGTTGTCAGAGACTACTCTGTGATCATGTGGCCAGCATGATTGCACAGAACGCTGTTTACCTTCCCACCAAAGTGGTATCTATTTATCTACTTGAATTTGCATGCCTTTGAACTGCTAGGTTGGCAGAAGCTGAATGTCAGGGACATCCAGGTTGAGGACATGGAGGACTCTGAGGAGGAGGATGCGGACCCAGGTCTTAGCTTGGTGTTACCAGTTCCCATGGACTTAGCTGAACCTGGACTTAGCTCTGTGGGACCCACTGAGGCACAGCCCCTGCCTCAGCAGCTTAGCCTCCCCCCAGCAGAGGTTTCAGGGCTGGAAGAGGCAGAGGAGCAAGAGACTGTAGTACCAACCTTTGTTCAGAGGAGGACAGATAGGGAGGGGCTGCGGCATTCTCAAAGGTTAGCAGAGAAATGCGCAGCTAAGTCCAAACAGCTGTGAGGGAGGAGCTGGGGGCTAAATAAGCAGCTGAGGAAAGCCAAGTGCCTCGTCAGAGCTTATCTTGGGATTCCCAGTGAAAGCTTTTGACTCTTGACTGCTTTGGATATTGTGATCTTCAGTACAGCTTTGGACTATCTGCTTGTGATAACCCTGGACCTCGGACTGCTCTCTTTGACTTGCCTTTTGAACCGGACACTGAGATTATGAACACTTTATTTTTGGAAATGGCACGCATACATAACAAATATGCAAATGCCTAAATGACATGTGTTTTCTAAAAAAACAAACAAAAACAACTTTTGACAAAGCTGGCAAGACCAATACAATTTTGTTCAAGCCCTGCTTTTAGGAGCAGGTGGCACAGGAAATTTATTCTGGTTCTGATGCAACTACCTGTTGAGATTTTACAAAACAAAGTAGTCAAGGTCAGTCTGTGTCTGGGAACATGGAAGAAAGAGTGTAAACAGATTAGGTCATTGGGTTTGGTGAGAACCAGGGTCACATGACATATGACACACAGAAGAAGGCTGGGTTTAGAGCTATTTAGCAAATGTCTATAAAGGTAACACCCTGGGGGTGGAGTTTTTCCTTGACTGGCTTGCTGGGCTTGGCATGGCTTGGCACAGAGTTTTCTTTGATCTCTGCCTGCATGTTGGCGGTTCTACAATGTAAAAAGTTACCATGTTAATTCTGCACCTTAAGAATAAAGACCCTTCTTTTGAAGAGAATCTGGTCTCTGGTCTGGTTCATGGAATATGCTGCAAAGCTGCAGGGAGCTACAGATCCAGAGATGTATGAGCTACAGATCCAGAGATGTATGGAGCTGGTGGAAGGCAGTCCTGCATACACTCTGCACACTTTCTAACCATAACGCCCAGATCGCTTCCACTGTGCAGCTGGAGTTGCAAGAGGCTGCTGGAATTCATGAGCTGTAAGTAAAGAGAACTTTTTTTTCTTCTAAAGCTGCCTGTGATGGAGGCAAAGTGTGTTTAAGATCAAAGGACTGTGAGCTGTGTGTTAACACTCTATAGACAGTATAAGCTGGGAAGGCTGCCAGGATTTTTGAGTTTTCATTAGCCATGGAGCCTGTGAAATTTCCCAAATTGGATGCTACAAACTGAAGTGTGTTCTTGGAGCACATATGCTCAATCTTTATTGATCCAAGAAGGTCTTTGGGCTGTGGTTGAAGCAAGAGTGCCTGCTGGTGCTGCTGTAGCAGTTGTGGAAAATGACGAGAAAGCCAAGCTACCCTCTTCCTTTTAATCTGCCCAGATCAGATAAATTATATCAGAGATAAAATATCAGCCAAAGAAGTATGGGATACTCTAAAAGATATTCATCAATCCAGCACTGCATTGTCAAAAATGATTTGGTGCAGGAGACTTTATTTTATATTTATTTTTTAAATTTTATTTTATAAACAAACTGGACATAAAATTGCCATAAAAACAACACAGACATATACATTAGACAAATACAAATAAACATATATACATTCATATATGACCGGGTACATTTAAGCTTCATCATGTACTATATTGTATTTTCATTTTTTTTTTACTTCCTTAACTTAACCCTTGTATAATGATAGCTTGTACTTAAACCTTTTTTTAAACCTTGTATTTTTGTTACTATGTTTCTTCTTAATTTATTTCCTTTAGCCCTAGTGTTTATTCACGCCTGTTCCTATAAATGAACATATATATTCATATATACACATACACACACTCATATATATATATATATATATATATATATATATATATACCTATACACACACATATATAAATACAAACATGCATACATATTTTTTACCTGACTTCAATTTATATCTCAATTTCCTTCATCTTCCAATATTTCAAAAATGGCATCCATTCTCTTTCTATGTCTTCTTTTGTTTTATTTCTTAATAATAATGTTAGTATATCTGCCTCCATCGCTTCTCTCATTTTTTGTTCCCATTCCTGTTCTGTTGGTATTTTTGTTTGTTTCCAACAATTAGCGTATACTATTCTTGACATAATGATGATGTATAGTAATATTCTATGGTATTTTTTTTATCTAAATCCGCTTTTATTGGTTTCATTATATTTAGTAAAAAGACCATAGGATCCAATGTTATCTGGGTCTTTAGGATTTTTAAAGTTTTGATTTGAATCATTTTCCAAAATCATCTAGCCTCTTTACATTCCTACCATCGGTGGTAAAATGAGCCAACTACTTTCTGGCATTTCCAACATTTCTCCTTCCCTGTTTTATATATTTTATTTAAAATTGTAGGTGTCAAATGCCATCGATAAAGCATTTTTATATAGTTTTCTTTGTAGTCTTGGCATATTGTAAATTTCTGTGTATCAATCCAAGATTTTCCCCACGTCTCTAGTTCTATTACTTTACCGATATCTTGTGCCCATTTTATCATCACCTGTTTTACACATTCACTCTCTAGATTCCTTTCTTTTAATATTTTATAATACTTTGCTATATATTTTCCCTCTTTAGCAAGGAGGAGACTTTATGCTTGCAAAATGCAAAATGGGCAGTCTCCTGAGAAGCACCTGGTGATCATGCAAGATCTATTTAATCAAGTCCAGATGAGAGGTGTTGAACTTCCTAGAGAACAAAAGGCTTATATTTTATTGGGAAGTCTATCAAGGGATTATGAGCATATATTGTATGGCCTTCAGGGAGTCCCTGAAGCACAACTTACAATGGAGCTAATCACTTCCAGAGTTTTGGAAGAAAGCCAGAGACGCTGGTTCAAGGCAGGACTTCAGAGGCAACTGCAAGCAGCGCCGAGGTCCATGCATGTACCTGAAGATTCCAGGGAGATGCAACCAGAAAAAGCAGCTGTGTCCAAAGAAAATAAATGTTTTTATTGCAGGAAAGCTGGTCATCTGAAGAAGGATTGCAAGAAATTTGCAGCAGCCAAGAAACAAAAAGATCAGCCCAAAGGCTTTGGGACTAGAAAAGGCACTGTGGCTGTGACAAGGGCAGTGACAGTATGACTCACCAGGAAGTCATGCCCAATCCAGACTGGATTCTTGATTCTGGATCCACAGGACATATGGTAAACACTCCTGAGCTTCTGAAAAGTAAGAAACCCTCCAATGTGGCTTCTGTCGCTCTGACAAATGGAGCACCAAGGGAGATCAAAGAAATGGGAACTGTTTTCATCCCTGGGTTTGCAAAAGACTTTGGTAATGTATTGTGCGTACCTAAATTGCAAAACTGTTTAGTTAGTGTGTCTGCTTTGACCACTGAGGGGTATGCATTGAATTTTAAGGGGGAGGAGTGTGAGATCACTGTGAATTATGAAGTTTGTGCAAAAGCTGTGAAAAGGGACAAAATGCATTACATGCTTGATAAGGCAGAATGTGCAGTAGTCAATAATGTGCCTTTACATTCTGACTGTGCCCATTACTACCACAGAGTGCTGGGACATGCAAGTGTGTCCAGAATTCAAAATGTCTCCTTGTTCAAATCACTTGGAATGCTCAGTTTGCAGCAGGATAAAGTTGAAGGCTTTTCCTGTGGCCAAACTCAGCAAACGCATAGCACAACAACCTTTTAAATATGTGCATGCAGATTTTGCAGGCCCTATGCCTAAAACTATGGGAAACAAAAAGCATTTTATGGTAATTGTGGATTGTTTTACCAGGTACTCTTATGTGATGCTGTTAAAGGAAAAGAGTGAACCAGCAGAGCATTTCAAAGATTGGGTTAACATGATTGAAAGGGAGTTTGAATAGAAGATGGGGTCTTTGGTCACAGACCGGGGTAGAAAATTCTTGTCAAATTCATTGAAAAATTGGTTGAGAAAGAAGGGAATTCGTCACAACACCACCAACCCTGAGGTTCCACAGGAGGATGGGTTGGCAGAGAGAAGGATAGGTGTCCTAAAGCAGATGAAAGATTGCATGATGCTAAATGCAGAGGCATCTGAACAATTATGGGGCAAGGCAATTCTTACAGCAAACCATATTGTAAGTCATGTCTGGAATTCCACTGTAAAGAAAACCCCATTTCATATGCTTTATGGCAGACCACCTAACCTGAAATACCTGAGAATGTTTGGGCAGTATGCAAATGTGTATGTGCCTGCAAGTTTCAGAAAGAAGGGTGAGCCCAAGTGGCACAGGTTGATGTTTGTGGAATATTCTGGGAATAGCTACAGGTTTCATCTTGGTCATGGGGAAATCTTGCTATCCAGAAGTGCCAACTTTGAAAAGCACTCAGGTTGGGAGAAGTTGCATTCCAACAAAGAGGTTTTTCTTAATTTGGGGAAGTTGGGCATGAGTACTAGAAATAAAGCAAGAATCAGCATCCTCAGACAGTGAGTCTAGTACTTCAGATCAATCTACACAGACATGACCAACCACAACTAGAATGTTGGAGACAAAGAGACACAGAGATACAGAGGTTCAGACAATTTCTGACAGTGAGGATGAGAGAGGTAGAACAAGGACATTCTTGCCTAGGAGGACTCAGAGAGCGAGAAAGCCTCCAGTTTGTTTTGTAGTGCAGTGTGCTAGAGCCTGTACAGTGGTGGCTGATGAGCCTGAGAGTTTTAAAGATTTGCAGTTTTCCTGAAGAGGAGGAGAAGTGGTTTTCTGCAATGGATTAGGAGTACATGTCATTGGTTGACAAGGAAGTGTTTGAAGTTGTTGAGAGGCCTAAGAATCACAAGGTGATAGGTTGTAGATGGGTTTTCAAGAGAAAAGAAATGCTGGATAGTACCCATAGATATAAGGCTAGGCTGGTGGCAAAAGGTTTTGCACAGCAGAAGTTTGAGATCTTTGACAAAACGTTTTCTCCTATAGCTAAGCCAGAGAGCCTGAGATTGGTTTTGGCTTTAGCAGCAATGAAAGGCCGGTTGGTGAAGCATTTTGATTTTGAAACTGCTTATTTGAATACTTGTCTTGAGGAAGATGTGTTCCTTTGGGTTTTGAACAGGACAGTGATAGAAAAGTGTACAAGTTGAAAAAAGGCTTTATGTGGTTTGAAGTAGAGTGCAATGAATTGGAATCATTGTATTCATGAAGAGGTAATGAAACTAGGGTACAAATGCAGCATTGCTGATGTGTGTGTTTACACAAAGGGTGATGTTACGTTGGTGATTTACGTTGATGACTTGTGTGTTGCAGCAAAGTCAGAATGGGAAATTCAAGCAGTGCAGAAAGAATTGGCAAAGAAAATTTTGATTAAGGATTTTGGTCCTCTCAGAGCCTACCTTGGGATTGAGGTAGAGTGGACTGAGGATGGTAGATGTTTGCTGAGTCAATAGAAAAAGATAGAAAGGCTGATTGAAAAATGTGGACTGCAGAATGCTAAAGTACTAAAAAACCCTATGACTCCTGGTTATGCCAATAGTGAGTCAACAAAGGAATTTGACAATCCAGAATTGTTTAGAAGCATTGTTGGAAGCTTGATGTTAATAGCAAACAACACAAGGCCAGATACTGCATTTGCAGTTGGCGTGCTTAGCAGAAAGATGAGCAATCCAAAAGTTGAGGATTGTACTGCATTGAAACATGTGCTGAGGTACCTGAAAGGTAGCAAGGACAGAAAGCTGGTGATACAGGGCAGCATGGTTCAACTTGAATGTTTTGTTGATAGTTCATTTGCTTCAGAATTACATGACAGTAAATCAGTTACTGGTTTGTTGAACAAGTTAACAGAAAGTCCAATAATTTGGTGCAGCAAGAAGCAAAGCTGTGTAGCGTTGAGTACAACTGAGGCAGAATTTGGAGTATTGTCAGAGATGGTGAATGAAACAGTGGATAAGAAAATTGCTTGAAGATTTAGGTGAAAAATGTACAGAACCCACTTTGGTTCATGAGGATTCACAATCTTGCATTACTATGTCAGAAGCTGAGAATTTGAAGTGCAGAACAAAGTACATAAGTGTGAGATATCAAAATCTTAGAGAATTGATTCAAAACAACATTGTACGTTTGCAGACACAAGAGACAATATCACTGATGTTCTCACAAAAGTTTTACCCAATGAAAGACATGAACAGCTGTCACGTCTGATTGGGATGGCACCCTAAGTGCAAAATACTAGCTGTTAAACTAAAATCCAAAACTGTAAATAACCTGACACATACATCTATACATTTCAGAGAGGATTGTTGGAATTTGTAGTCAAAGTGGAAATGTACAGATGTGGGAAATTTCTAACTGTGCAGGTGGATTTTATAATGTAAATAGTTACCATGTTAATTCTGCATCTTAAGAATGAAGACCCTTCTTTTGAAGAGAATCTGGTCTCTGGTCTTGTTCATGGAATATGCTGCAAAGCTGCAGGGAGCTACAGATCCAGAGATGTATGAAGCTGGTGAAAGGCAGTCCTGCATACACTGTGCACACTTTCTAACCATAAATCAATCCTACATCAGCTACTCATGTCTGGAAACCATATCCTGTGAGGAGGAGCCAACTAAACTGGGCATGTTTAGCCTGGGAAAGACAAGCTTAAGAGGTGACATAGTAGCTATTTTAAGTATTTGAAAGGTTGTCATATTGAGGAATTTTCTTATTTTCTTATTTTCTGCTGCTAGGATAGGGAACAATGGATTCAAACTATAGGAAAAGAGATTCCACATAAACATTAGAAAGAACTTCCTGATGGTTAAGAGAGTTTTTTTTTTTTTTGACAGTGCAATATGCTGCCCTTGTGGTCTCTTCCAACTTTGATTCCATGGATTTTATCACATGGGGAAAATCGGGGTTTAAACAGTGAATATCCCATGAAAATAATGAGATCATGATTAAGATTTTCACATGACGTCGCAAATTAAAATTCACAGGGATTTCCCTGTGGATGATTTGTTGCTGGTTATTCTCTGGTTATTCCTGGGATAATGACTTTAATTGTGATATGTGTGGAAAAAAATATCCTAATCACGATTGCGCAATTTTCAGTGTATATTCACTGTTTAAACCCCTGATTCCCTCCCCATGTGATAAACTCCCATGATTATATAGGATGGAAACATGCCAATTAAAGTGGAATAATAGCACAGTGTGCATGGGCCCCCAAACAGGAAAACTTTATGAAACACTGGGAGGTTCCTTAGCACTGTATCTCTCCCATGTCATTAACAATAAAACAAACAAACAAACAAACAAAATTTTCCATTAAGTTTGTAATGCAAATCTTTTTCACAAATGCACTGTCAAATTAACCCACATGTTGTTTATTCCTTATGAGCTATACTTGATGAATTAATTTCATATGGACAGTGTTTGTATGTAGGTGTGCTAAAACTCTTGAGTCCACTGCTTGTTGAATCCAAATCTTTTAAAAGCTGACCTCAACATCTAGGGGGCACTCTCAGTAGAAAAAAACCACACCATACGGAATGGAAATACCTTAGAAGAAAGATGCCTCAAATACTGTTCTTTTTGTTCTAAATAGGGAGTTGGATGGGAGTGGGAGAACAATCAAAGAGCAGAGGAAATTTGTCCCATGAAATAATTTGTCCCAACTCTTAGAAACTCCTGGAAGGAGTGGTGTGATAGAGCCTCCTCTCTAGGCTGGCCCCTGGGCTCCTGTCACTGAACTTGCCCTCTTGCCCCATTTCCCTCCCTGGTTTGTGTACTTGGGCCTCAAGGTGATCCCTATAAGGGCCAGTGTGTGTTCTGTGAGTTCACTATGGTAAGCATGATCATACTTTCTATCAAAACTCAACAGGAACAGCCAGACACATTTTTAAAAATAAACCAAAACAACAAAAAACCAAGTAAAAGTTTATTTTGCATAGACCACACATGAACCCCCGAACTAGTTAATCATTTACAACTCCCCAAAATCAGTTTTTTCTCCTTGGTTGACTGTCCTGTCTCGATTACAGTTTTCTCCTACTTCTATGTAATCTGCCTTCTTTCACAGACAAGTCTCAGTTTTATATCCTTTCTCTCCCATGGGCCCCTTTTCACTGCATCCCCTGAGCTGTAATTGGCTGTTTTCTCAGCTCCCCCCTCCCTTTGGAGGTTTTTTTTTTAGGGGGGGAATCAACCTTGATAACATGACAAACCGTGAATAACATGGATTTGTAAGAAGAGGAAGGGAATGCATCCCCAGCCTTTCATTTTTCCTAGTGTGTACCAGATTTAAAATGACAACATAACATACTTCAGATGTGTTGAGTGTCACCTTCTATTATGTTATGTCAGCTCCACAGCTGGGGAGAATACACTGTACAATGGTTTACAATAATGCACTAACATGGCTGTTGTGTGTTTGGGATGTAATTTGTTGCTAATCTTCCTCTCATGGTAAGCAATGACTAATTTTAACATTTTTTTAACCCACTGCAAGTAAGAATTTGAAAAAGTGCAGAGTTTTCAAAGTTTATTTACAATTTGGAACTTATTCTGTGGAAAATTTGCATGTGGCAGTTTTTCACAGAAAATAGAATTTTCTGCAGAGGAAACAGCATTATCCAGCTTCTTAAGTCCAAACAGAACACTTCTTTTATTTGTTACTTGTGGTTACTACTGTTTCTTTTTATATACAATATCTTGCTTAAGTTGCATAAGTTTGGTAAGATTGTTGATCAAAAGGCCTTTTAGAGATTCTGATGAACACAAGGTAGTTTTAGGGTCTCCAAAACTGTAGCAAAGTTTAGCTATTATAAAGGCTGAGTGTGACCTTCCTGAAACAATCTAGGATATAAATGACAAGTCTAGTCACTGTGAAAAAATACAAACTGTTCTTTCTCCCACCCATAGTTCTGTGGTGTTGTGCAAGGAAACTGGTTCTCTCTTAAATGAGACCAGATCAATTCTCTGTTTCCCAAACAAATGACATGATATTCTCGGACAGTTTAAATCATCAACAGCAGCAACAACAATAACAACACAAGTGATTATGTATGTTTTCCTCCCATGGTCCCAAGATTCTGAAATTTTAGACCCTTGAAACATGGCATAGATACTAAGGGCATCCCATAAATATTTGTCTTTTAAAAATATTAACTTTATTTATATCCCACCTTTTCCCCAAGGCAGAGATTCAAGGTGGCTGAAATATTTTTTAAAAAATTACATTCCCTTTCATTGCAAAATCCCAAGCCCTATTGCATAACCCCAAGCCACTGGTAAAATTTCCCTTCATGCCTTCCTGCCTCCCTTCACCTCAGATCCAACCACCTTACTCAATGATACAGTATCTGAACCTTCACTTAAGTCTCATATTTAAGCAGTCTGCATTTCATTCAATTATTATTTTGTATATTTATTGAAGCAAAATATACACCCTGGGCTTTCCATTACATTTTCATGTCTTTCCAGGAATGTACATGAGTTGTTGATTGTTATAAGACAAGCACTTCCCTATTTTTTTTCTTTTTTGCTTTCATTAACACATGTTTAGGAAGAAAACATGAAAAACATAAGCCCCAGGCTCCTACTCTTGTTAATTTGGCCCACTGCAACCAGTCTAATGCACTCACCCTAACAGCTTTCATTAGCTCTGGAAATGACCTTAGAAAATCTAATCAGCTTTTCGTTGTCACAGACAGTTACAGAGAAAATCTGACTTTTCCTGTATACAGAGTTTCCACATTTATAGGAAGTTATTATTTACATCCCCCTCCCCCCACACACATACACACATTTTAATCTGCTGGTCTGGTATCTAATTTGTCTAAAACATGTAAAGCACCTAGTGAGTAGCTGTAAAATTAATTTCCTGTTTCCTCTCCCTAAATCTGGCTCTAGCAAAATAAAATTCAAATGTTTTATTTACTGATCTCATTTGTATCCCATCTTTGCCTCCATGGATTTCAAGATAGCAAATATGTTCTCCTCCTTCTTGAGAGACTTCCACAAGAAGGGCAAATCCTTCTTGAGCAACTTTTTTTTTGTCTATAAAATGTTTTGCAGCCTTGCACAGGAGAGAGATGGCCTACATCTCAAAGGCAATTAGTAGAAGTAGGGGAAGACCACATTCCAAATGGATAATCAAGGATGTCATGGCCCAGAATCTGCAAAATCTGAGCAGGGTTGTTGATTATAGGGGCACTTGGAAGTCTCTCATTCATAGGGTTGACAAAGTCAAAGTTGATTGGATGGCACTTAACAATGAAGTTAACGGAGTAGAAAATTTATTGTCTGGCTTTTGCAGTCCCTTGTCCTCAGTTCCCCTATGGCCAAGAAGGGGCTTGTTCTATGCCTGCAACAGCTTCCCTCAAGACCATCTTTAAACAATAACTGAAGCAAACATCTCAAATAAAATTGGGCTTGTGACTCTAACACTATCCCTTTTCCCATATGTCTTACACAATATGTATTTCAGAATTGGTTGCATGGCCAATACAGCTATCGCTGAATATGTTTCCCCCTCCCCACTGTATTCTCATAGCTACATGTAGGATAAGAGCATGTGGCTAGCCCAGCTATGGAGATTTATGGTTGAAGAGGGATTTGACGTAGTATAACTGAGCTTCTTTGGAAAGCAGTAATAGACATTTGCTGCGGGGATAAGGCCTGAGTGAACCAAGACTGAGATGTGATCTGAATTTAGGTAGTATAATTCAGAGACATAGCCATGTTAGTCTGGAATATCAGTATGCAAAGGGATCTTGCACTAAGACTAAGTCTATGAAAGCTCATGCTACATGTTTTTCACTGGGAGGCAAAGCAGATTAGCAAAAAACACCGGGTTTGGGGTGGCATGGGGGTGTGGCGTATGCATGACAAATGCCCTGATGCCATCCCCAAGCTGACATCACACCGCCCTTCTGACAACATAGAGAGTGGCGCTATGGCATTCCAGCAATGCACCATTTACATGAGCCACACCTCAGAAACGCTGAAAAACTGCCACCCTGCTGGAAAGGGCACGTTTTCTGGCTTCTTTTTGGGCTGGAAAAAAGCCAGATTGGGGCCACAGCATGCAGTTGCCATAGCCCCGATTTGGTGCTCAAAGGAGAGGCATAGAGCTGGACTTTCAGGCCATTTGTTTCACTCCATAGTCTCAAACGTGCTGGAAGATCCTTTGCATTTTGGTGGTATGGGACACATAGTTTTGCTCACAATGAGATCCAAAGTTTGAGAACATTATTTTTTTTATTACCACTACCAGAATGACCCATCCAACATGACCTCTTAGTTATCTGGCTATAGTTGCTGAAAGATGTAGTCCAAAATGTAACTTTCCCAAGTTCTGCTGAGAAATTTATTTAGCACATTTTTTTGCCATCTTTCCTCCAAAGAGGAAGCAATGTGTTTGTGGAATCTTCTCCTACCATTTTATCAAAGGAACAGGTTAAATGAAAAGGCAATGACAAGTCCAAGCTCTGCTTAGACCAGTCCAACATTTTAGACATTCCAGCAAGGTGGTGAACTGTATGGTCATTGTCCTTGCCTTAGTCCACCCTGTCCACAGCAGTATTATTTGAAAATAGGAATGGGATACCTATGGGCCACCAGATGTTTTGAATTTCAACTCCTAGTAACAACAGTTATCATGGTCAATGGGAAGAAATTATGAAAGTTGGAATTCAAAACATGGACGCAAAGGTTCCGCAATTCTACATTAAAGGAGAGCTTCAATTGCTGCCAATGTAAATGTATTTTCTCCTCAGCTTTCATTGCTGAAGGACTGAGTGCTGAGGGAGCTAGACAGAAGTAACCCACTTCAGGTCACTAGTTGATCCATTTTGGGGCTCTAGTTGTAGCCAAGAGTGTTATTAGGGGAATTTATAATTAGTTCAAATTACGAGAGAGGCTGGCTATGACAGCCCTGCGGATATCGCCTCCCACTATGTACACCAAGTAGACCAAAGGATTTGAGAAATGGAGCAAAGACAGGCTTTTCCAATTAATATCCTAATTTATTAATAACAATAGCAACATGCACAATGTACAAGCACACACACACTCATACAAGGCTCAGGAAATCAGGGGTTGCTGGGGAAAGGTTTCAAGGCAAAACTACGGGTGATACTCACTATAGATGAAGCCTTCTCCGGGGTCCAGTTGGGTGAAGTGGAGTGAGACACAACTGTTCCAAGAGCGTGGGGTGAACGGAGGTGTCGGTAACTAGATCAGAGAAGAAAGTGACGCAGGGTCCCCCTGAACTCGGACTAGTGACCCTGAGTGGAAGAATACAGGGGTTTTTAAAGGCAAAATCAAGCCCCTGGTGATGTGCTAACGCCTGTTTGGCTAATGCCTAGACAAAAGGGTTTGATTGCTTAGCCATAGCTTGGATTGTTTGGTTAAGGTTTAGACAAAGGTGTTAGATTGTCTAACTGAGGTAATCTGGTCTGGCAATATTCAAGGGGGAATAAGGGGATTGAGTTGTCTGGCCAGCTCATCAGGTGAGATATCTCAACCATTATCGCCCATCCTTCCAATTATGAAGGTGATGATTGTCCACTTGCAACTCCCACACTATCTGCCTGACTCAGGGGTTGGGGATTTTCCAGTCTTCCAGGTGACCTGGGCATGATCATTGTACCATGCCATGGAGTCTGAGACCTGGGCATGATCATTGTACCATGCACCTGGAGTCTGATGTAGAGTCCATCTGGGGCCATGTGAAATTCATCCACACACCAAAATTCAGAAAAATGCACTTATGGTAACAGTTCCCCCCTCTCAAAAATTGTTCATACCTATACCTGTGTGGGGATGAATATTTTTCAAATTAACCTTTGCCATTAGAGAAATTTGAGGTGTCAATAGCAGAGAGGGCTGTCCTATAGGGAGCATCATCATTAGTAGTGCCTCTGGTGTCTGAGAAGGGGATGGTTGATCATCCATCTGGAACCAATTCATACATCTTTTAAAGCAATTAGCAATTAGAGCAATCAATAATCAGAAACAGTAGCAATAAAGCAATTATCAAGACTCCAAAACATTCAATATGCAGAATGGTAATGGAAAATGACAAAATCAAGTCCTTTGGTGTTTGAAAGTCCTCCAAAAGGTGTTGTTCTGGTTGGCTACAATAGCCTAAGTTTCCAAGTCAGAGCCAATGTCAGCAAGCAGTTCATGTGTTTTGGCAAGCAATAGTCCATAGCAGCTCTTGCAGCAATTCTGAGCCTGGTTGTGGAAAGCTTAAGAAATTTGGACCACTATCTGGAGTGGACATTGGGGATGGCGCCTTGGTATGCTGACAGGTTGGAGAGTTTGTGTCATCCGGGATGCACAAACACAGTCCATATGGCAACAGGCATGAGTTCATCTAGGGAGGGCTTCCCGGAGGACCTTGGGTCCGGATGTGTGGTTGCGTGGTGGTAGGAACTGTGGTTCTGTGGGTCCAGTTTCAGGAACAGAGGATCTGGGGCTTACGACATCTGTGGGTCAGGTCCAGTTTCAGGAAAAGAGGATCTGGGGCTTACCTCCCCATGAGAGCTCAGAGAAATCAAGAGGAATAAATCTATAACTATTTACATGCTTTGGAGGATAAAAGAGGATAGTGTCTTCCTCCCCCCCCCCCCCCAGTTCCCGATGGGGCTAGGCTTTTGTGGAGAAGTTTTGAACAAGGGCAGGACCTCTAAAATGTTTTCCAGGCCGTGGGGACTATTAGAAAGGAAAAAGAAAAGAGTTTGGTCCCCTGACTTCCCGCATAGTCAAACCAGGATTTAGAGATGGGGGAGGTCTCTTGATCATGTAATTATGGGAGTGGCCATCTGGCCCTTCAAAAGTTCCCAGGTTAATCCAAAAGGCCGGGGATAGGGTCTGGCTTGGTCATGCAAGCTGTAAAGCAAAGGTCTGATTAGTCGGCTTGTGCTAAGGGTGCTCAGCCTTTAAGAGGCAGCAGCATCCATCTTGGTTGTGGTCAATTGGAGTCAGGACTGCTGGGAAACTCATGCAAATTGAGCTTCCGTTAGGATGATAATGGTTTTTGGCTGTGTGAAAGGCATGATAAGTTACGGTTTGGAGTGGGGAGCTGAGTCCTGGACTCCAAGGGGTGGGCTCATGATGACCTTAAAAGGTGTGTATAGAAGTAAGGCGACTGTAAATTCTAGGCCTGAGTTGCCCTTGTCAGGGCCTCTGTGAAGGAGTCCTGCTACTGGTTGGGGAAGGTGTCCATCCTTGGTGGTGCATCTATGCACGGCTGGCCATGGCATGTCCTGGCGAGCGTCACTGAATGGCCCAGACGAATGCAAAGAACGTTCTCATGAGAATGGTCCTCTGCATTTGGGGCCTTCATACAGGGGAACAGGAATTTGATGGGGCTGTGCCACGGCTGCAGCACCAAGGATGGGCTCCTTTCCCAATACAGAAAAAGGGTGGGGGCTAGTCCCCCATCTCCCATTAAATGAAAGGATAGACCACCAACAAAACTCATCCCCCCCCCGGGCTCTCCAGGGAGAGTCCAGCTGTGAGGGTGGGAGAAGCGAAATGGCAGTGGATTAGGCTTGGCCATATTTAACAGAGGAGGCTCTCCTTCCCCCCTTGTCCCTGGAGGGGCAAAGGTGATGTGAGAGGGAGCTTGGTGGGTGAAAAGGAGTGTAATGCCTAGTGGTCGACTGTTGTAGGAGGTCCAGCTTATATCTAATTGCACAGAACCCGGCCACTTGCTTTCTTACCCAACATATCAAACTGGCAGAGCCCACAACAGTGATGACCTGTATGATTACGATTATCATGAGGGGACTGGTGATTAATTTAAGAGCACTTGTCCTGTGGCAGACCAATTCCAATTTCCCCACCACGAGTTGGAGGCTGTTTCCTTAATCTCCTGGGTGACTTTGATAATCTGCTTTGCCTGGAGGTCCATGGCTAATTTGATCTGTGCCTCAGTCTGTTCAATATGTTTGGCAGCTTTGCTTAGGTTAGTGAGTAGGCACAGCCATTTGGAGACTTGTACTTCCTCTTCAATATGAAACCTTTCTAGTACTTTCTGATCTACATGGTATATGGTCTCACTGGTGTATTCCCTGACTACTTTGTGTAAATAGAAATCCTTATTAAAGCAGTCCTTCACGTGGACTCAGCAAAAACAGGGGTTTCCTTTAGATCTGCCTATGTCTAATGTGCACTGAAAAGGCATGAGGGTGAGTTCATTACAGGGAGTGCAAAAACAGTCGTGGGTCATTTGGACCATTGAGGAGTGTCTAACTGGAACTACAACCTGCTCCAGGATGTTTTGTATGGGGTTGCCTTCCAGGTCACGATAACAATGCATCCATTACTGAGTTTTGACACACCCCGACAAGTCATATAGGTGGGTGCCATTGGTCCAATGCAATGTATTTTCGGGCAGCATGCTGGTGTTGCTCTCCACTAAGGGGAGTTACACATGCGAGATGGGATATACAGTTTGTGGCCTCCAAACTCTCTCATGGTAGACACTTATCTAAAGGATCATGTCTTCCCACTGTGCTCCTATCACCTTCATTAAATCCATCGGGTACTGAATAGAGTCTGAGTATATGATTGTAAGTAAGCCCATGACTTCTGAGTGCATTAACTTCACGAGGGATGCCTGAATTAGCTGTGAGGCAAATGCCATGAGGCTACCCTGTATCTGGGTGCATTGGATAGCAATAGATAAATTATATATGCCTCTCTGGAGAGAGCTTTTGAGGTCTTATATTATTTCCCTTTCTATGCCTACTCACTGTGACAGGATGTGCCCTATAATGTCTATGCCCTGGGCCACATTGGTCAAGCCAGAGGCTATGGATATTCCTACATGCTTTGTCCTAGCTCCCACCAACCCTAATTTATTGGCTAAAATCTCTGTATCTATGGCATTCAGCACACCCGCTCCCACTCCCAAGCCTCCTAAAACAGTACCTACAGTATCTTGTTTGGCTCTGAAAAGCAGATGTGTTACTGGTTGCCATTTTCTTCCCAAGTCTTCCCACTGCATCCACACGGCCTTTAATTATAGTCTGCATATGGGGATGGTGTGAGCTACATTAACTGCTACATTAGCTAGGCTGGTGATTATGGGCTGTGTCTCAGTATACACGTAAGCTGTTATGTTTCTCCTGATTACTAAGTTGCCAATGTGCATATGGGGCTCTTGTATCATTTTTGGGGTGAATCTAGGAATGGGTGGGCAGCTCATGCCATGGCAATCTACACTGCAATTAGTGGGCTTTTGTGTGAGATTCTGGCACAGGAAGAGCCTGGTCTTCCACATCCATGTGGTGGTGGGGGCACTGTGAGTCTAAGTTGAGAGTGGTGTAAAAGGAAGCAGGGATTTTGCTCATTGGGGGGTTGAATTGGTGCTTCCTCCAGATCTCCGCCAAGAGGGGGATGCTGCCAGCATCTGCTTCTACCCAAGTGTGTCCTTTAGGCCCTAACATAACGACCTCGGATTTGATGGTTTGGCTCCCAGTGATATGAATCTGGATTTTAAGGGGCAGCCGCTTGTCGTACCATGCACATGCTTCGCCTATGGCGTCGTAAGACCTGGTATATTCCTGGGTAAGGGGGTGCCCAATGACAGTCTGCCTCTATGTTAAATTTCCAGGTGGCATCGAATTGTGTAGGATAGATGGGTAGGGATGTACCTGTGTGTTGCCATATCAGGATCCAAAGGGCCCAGATATGCAATGCCATCTTGTGTCCCTGTTAAAGGAGACAGAGGCGGATGTCAGCATCTGTTATGATCTACCCTCCATCATCGAATATGATTGTCTCGGCCAGGTTTACGGTCCGTAATTCTGGCCACTCATAAATGGGTTTCATGGGGGTCGGCCCTTCCTTCCATTCTTTCAACTGGGAGGCATGGAAGTATTTAAGCCTATCTCCTCTTTTGTTTGGAATACGTAGTTGATAAACCATGAATGAGATCGTCTCAGTGATTTGTACTGGGCTGACCTATTTGGCAGATAGGGCATAGTGGTTTTGAGAGAAGTTCCTATACATTACTAGCTGCCCCGGGTCCCATTGTTGTGGGTTCCTGATCCAGCCTAGCTTGCGGTCCATAGTCTGCATGTTTTTCCCTAAGTTCTTGGCTACCTGTTGGTGGATCTGACTCAAACTCCGTAGGAGGGTCCAGATCTATTCTTGGTTTAGGAGGACCAGCTCTAGTTCAGAGGGTAGTGTAGTATTTAGCCAAAAGGCTTCGGGCATGAGCATTTTACGCCCTGTCATGACCTGGTGAGGCATGAAGCCATGGGAGGCCATGGCCCCTCTAAAAGCCATCAAGATTATGAGGAGCTTTGCATCCTAGGGGCAATGAGCTTACAGTTGTAAACCGCTTAGACATCCCATAGAGCAATATGAAGCGGTATATAAATGAAGCTGCTTTAACTACCTTGTGCAGCACCTCAAGGGTGCGGTTTGTCCTCTCTATTGTCCCCGAGCTTTGTGGGTGGTATGGGACATGAAATCTTTGGTGGATACCTAGGGCTTCCATAGCTCCTGCATGATTTCTCCCATGAATAGGGACCAGAGTTGTGGTTTAACTCCCTGACCATCCCGAACTGTGAGAATACCTGGGTGAATAGGATTCGGGGAGTTGTAGCTGTAGTATTGTCCGTAGTGGGGAATGCCTCAACCCATTTGCTAAAGGGGTCTATAATAGTGAGGCAGTATTTATTCTGCCTTGGAGTAGTGGGTAGGGGACCTATAAAATCAATCTGGAGGCATGCCCAGGGGCCTTCTATTCTCTGGTGTCCTATGGCTGCCATTGGGCCACTAGGATCTGCATTGACCATGGCGCAGGATAAACAGTTATCCACCCATTGGTCTATGTCCTCCCTCATTTTTGGCCACCAGCCTGCCTCCCTGACTCTCTCGTAGGTACCCTGCTTGCCCTGATGTTCATATTCATGCACAAATTGGATTAGATCCCAGTGGATCTCCTTTGAGATGATCCAGCTATAATTTCCTTTGGAGTCCATGGCCCACCAAGCCTCTTCCTTCTGTTCTATTTTATACTTGCCCTTGGGGTCTCTACCTAAGTTTATCAACTCCTGAATCTCTTGGTCTCCTTTCTGTAGTTGGGCCAGGTCTAGTGTTGGTGGCAGTAACGGCTCCTTCAGTTTTGTGTTAATGGGATTTATGGGCAGTGGGGGCTCGAGTAGTATGGGGTTTCCCTAGCCAGTGCATCCATCCAGTTATTCCACTGAGTTTCCTTGTGGGTCCCCTTCTGGTGTCCTTTTACAAATGAGAACCATGTGGGGGCGGTCTGCTCTACAATCAATGCTGCTACCTTTTTCTATTCATCAGTGTGAGCCGTGGGCTTATTATCATTTTTGCCCTTATGGCCACTCACACAAGACACACAACCACAGTGCTTCCTATTTATCACTGCATCTGCAACAGTTTCTTTCGAGTTCCTGTTCTCTCTACATTCTGAGATCTCTACAGTCCAAGTGATCAGTTTGGAAGGTCCAGATTTCGGGGGAGGATTCTTGCACAAGATTTCTCAACCAATTGTACCCAAGAGTGTTATTAGGGGAATTTATAATTAGTTCAAATTACGAGAGGGGTGGCTATGACAGCCTCTGGATATCGCCTCCCGCTATATATACCAAGTAGACCAGGGGATTCGAGAAATGGAGCAGAGACAGACTTTTCCAATTAATATCCTAATTTATTGATAACAATAGCAACATGCACAATGCACAAGCACACACACACTCATACAAGGCTCAGGAAATCAGGGGTTGCTGGGGAAAGGTTTAGAGGCAAAACTATAGGTGATACTCACTATAGATGAAGCCTTCTCAGGGGTCCAGTTGGGTGAAGTGGAGTGAGACACAACTGTTCCAAGAGCGTGGGGTGAACGGAGGTGCCGGTAACTAGATCAGAGAAGAAAGTGATGCAGGGTCCCCCTGAACTCGGACTAGTGACCCTGAGTGGAAGAATACAGGGGTTTTTAAAGGCAAAATCAAGCCCCTGGTGATGTGCTAACGCCTGTTTGGCTAATGCCTAGACAAAAGGGTTTGATTGCTTAGCCATAGCTTGGATTGTTTGGTTAAGGTTCAGACAAAGATGTTAAATTATCTAGTTGAGGTAATCTGGTCTGGCAAAATTCAAGGGGGGAATAAGGGGATTGAGTTGTCTGGCTGGCTCATCAGGTAAGATATCTCAGCCATTATCGCCCATCCTTCCAATTATGGAGGTGATGATTGTCCACTTGCAAATCGCACACTATCTGCCTGACTCAGGGGTTGGGGATTTTCCAGTCTTTCAGGTGACCTGGGCATGATAATTGTACCATGCCATGGAGGCACCTGGAGTCTGATGCAGAGTCCATCTGGGGCCATGTGGAATTCATACACACACCAAAATTCAGAAAAATGCACTTATGGTAACATAGTTGTATCTGAAAGTGACATTCAGTCCCTAACAGATTTCGTCAGGAAAAAATGTGCCCTTGAGGTATGCAAGGAAAAATTCCCCATTCCTGCTTTACACCAAAGTGGCTTCAGACACTATCATCAGGCAGAGTGAGGGAGCTGTTTCACACAGCTGTGTTTGAGTAGCTTTTTAAAAAATATTAATTATTGTATATAGTCATGTATATGTATAGAAATTGTAGTAAAAAAATACCCACAAAGCCTGGGTCATCTTATCTACAGGTCAATCTAAGTACTCTATCTTAACTCTTATCAAAAAAAAGGAACCATCCCTTTTTTTGAGTAGAGTGACAAAAGGTGAGGGTTTAGCCCATCCCAAGAGAACCTAAAAGAAGCACTGACTTCCCTCTACACTCTCCATTGTGGCATCACTTTTGACCTTTTTAAATTTCTGGGTAGTGGCAGTGGCAGTGGCAGCTCTTTGGTGCCTCCCCTCAAAGAAATGCTGAGAGAGGAGAGGGGTTTGATAACTCCGGTTTGCTGTGGAGGAAGAGGCCAGGAAACAGCAGCTCCTTCCAGCTCTTTTGTTGACTGACTGACTGACCTTGTGAGCAGACTGCACTCCCAGGCCCAGTCCATCTGGGTGTGATTCAGCAATCTCTAAGGAGGGAGCAGTATAAAGCTGAGTCCACCAGGCTTTAGGATAACTCAAGTTAGCTGTGGAGGAAGAGGCCAGACAATCTGAGAGAACTTCTTCTATTTTAATATATGTTGCATTGTTTGTGACAGAAACAGCATATTGAGTGGATACTGGTCACTCTGGGACTATTATACAAGCTGGTGGTGAGAGATCCAGCTGAAGGACTGGATAGTAGTGACAGGGCTACCCAGAACCATCTAGTTGCCTACAAGACAGCTCCTGGTGGGAATAGGCTGCTTCTGGACTAGCTAACTAATCAGCCTGGTTGACAGGGAATACACCCATTGACTGTATGTTAATGCCTTACAATGTTTTATAATCAGTCTTTTGTGTTTTTACCTTTTGTTTGTAGTTGTCTCTTTGGCTTTTTATTGTTTGTTTTTAATTCAATGTATTTAGAACCTGGGGCAGCAATACAAGTCGTACAGGGCAGAGGGAGTTATGATGAGGACAGGGTTACATGTCCATGTAGAGGAAGGATAGAAAGGTATTTAATACCTATCTCACATTCCACTTACCCTGCCAGCCTGGGGATCTTGGAGAGTGAGCCATACCACTCACAAAACCTCACCTTGCTCTTAAGTAATGCCAGGTCGGTGAAAAATAAGACTCATATCATCTATGATCTCCTCAAAGATGAGGGAGCTGACCTGGCATGCCTCATTGAAACTTGGCTGGGAGAAGATAGTGCTCCCAGCTGGGTACTGTGTCAGTGAGCAGGTGAGGGAAAGTGTGTGTGTGTGTGTGTGGAGTAGCTATGGTCTATAAAAACCATCTTAACCTGACCAGTCATGTTACTGTTAGGAAGCTGAATCACTATCAGTGTGTGTACCTGAGTCTGAAAACCAGGTATAGACTGGGGATTCTATTAGGATACCATCCACCTCACTGTCTAACAGACTCCCTGGCTGAGCTCACGGAACTGGTCTCAGAGGTGTTGTTGGAGTTGCCCAGACTTTTGGTTCTGGGTGACCTCAACACACCACTGGAGGCCAGTTTTTCAGGTGCAGCTTGGGAGTTCATAGTATCCAGGACAAACATAGGCCTATCCCAATTGATTTCTGGACCGACGCATTCAGTAGGTCATACCCTTGATGTGATTTTCAGCTCTGAATTGTCATGGACAGATCATTTTCTGGTCAGGGTCAGCATCACAGCTACAACCTACCCCTGAGGGGTGGTGGACCTATTAAAATGGTTTGCCCTTGAAGGCTAATGAATCCTTTGAGATTCCAGGAGGTCTTGGAGGGTACTATGGATGGCATCACTGATGGTGCTGCTGAATCCCTGGTCAATAAGTGGAATCAAAATTTGACTAGGGCTATTAACATGATCGCCCCAAAACGTCCTCTCCGACCCGTTACAAATCGGGCTCCCTTGTATACAGAGACCCCCAGGGAAATGAAATGGGAAGGAGCACAGATGGTGGAAAACTCGACTTTTATGCAACAAGACATGATATAGAGGACATCCTTGTTCCTGTAAGGTGGCAATGCATGCAGCGAAGAAAGCTTTCTTCTCTGCATGCATTGTGTCTGCAGATTCACATCCAGTTGAGCTGTTCAGAGTGGTGAGAGGTTTAACTCAGCTACTCTTCTCTCTGAACCTGCTATTAGAACCTTCAGTAGCTCACTGTGATGCTTTTAACAACAATTTCTCAGATAAAATATTTTGCATAAGAGCTTACTTAGATTCTGTCATTGAAGCAGAGGCCAACAATGAGGTGTCCAGCAACTCTATGAGTGGGATTATACTGGATCAGTTTCAGTTGGTGAGTACCACTGATTTGGACAAGCTGCTGGGGCAAGTAAGGAGGACAACCTGCTTTTTTGATCCCTGTCCCTCTTGGCTGGTTGTGCAGGGAAGAGATGCAATTAGACCTCAAATACAACAAATCATTAATGCATCTCTCAGGGAGGGAAATTTTCCATCCTGTTTAAAAGAAGCAGTAGTTAAATCACTCCCTGGATCCTCTACACCAGGGGTAGGCAACCTTTCCCATTTAAAGGCTGAGGGACTTCAGCTCCCAGAATCCCAGGAGCTATTGACCAACATGGGACTATTGGTCAACATGGCTGAGGCTTCTGGGAGCTGAAGTCCCTCAGCCTTTAAAGGAGAAAGGTTGCCTACCCCAGCTCTACACCTTAATAACTACAGACCAATCTCTAATCTTCCTTTTTTGGGCAAGGTGACTGAGAAGGCAGTTGCCCTCCAACTCCAGTCAGTCTTCGATGACACACACTTCCTTAATCCATTTCAAACTGGCTTCAGGACAGGATATAGAGTTGAGATTGCTATGGTCACCTTAGTGGATGATCTTCGTTTTAACATCGACAGAGCGTGTGTATCCTTGTTGGTGCTTCTAGACCTCTCAGTGGCTTTTGATACCATTTACCATGGTATCCCTCTGGGACACCTGGGGTGGTGGTGGTGGTTGGGAATTGGGGGCACTGTGTTGTAGTGGTTCCAGTCATACCTCTTAGGCAGGTTCCAGATGGTGGTGCTTGGGGACAGCAGCTCCTCAAAAAAGGAGCTGTTATATGGCATCCCACAAGGTGCCATTCTATCCCCAATGCTTTTTAACATTTACATGAAGCCGCTGGAGAGATCATCCAGGGGCATGGGATGGGGTGTTATCAATATGCTGATGACACCCTAATATATTTCTCCATGCCTTCCAAAATAGCCTCAGCTAATGATAGTGTGCCTCCTCTGAATGAATGCCTGGGGGAGGTAGTGGACTGAATGAGGAAAAACAAATTAAGCTGAATCCAGACAAAACAGAGGTGCTTGCCATCAAGGGTCCAAATCTGGGAATGGAGGTGTGTCAACTAGTTCTGGATGTGGTTACACTCCCCCTGAAGGACTGTGTCCACAGCTTGGGAGTGCTCCTGGATCCATCTCTCCAAATTTCAGGCCAAGTAGATGTGACTGTCAGGAGTGCTTACTATCAGTTTCAGCTGATACACCAGCTGTGCCCCTTCCTAGATTTGTAGGACATAAAGATAGTGGTGCACATACTGGTAATCTCCAGGTTGGACTTCTGCAATGTGCTCTACATTGGGCTACCTTTGTGTCAAGTTCAGAAACTCCAGTTGGTTCAAAATATGGCAGCCAGATTTACAGGAACATCCAGGAGTGAACATATTACACCCATACTCAAATCACTCCATTGGCTGCCAATTAGTTTCCAGGCAAAGACAAAGTTTTAGTCTTGACCTTTAAAGTCCTATGTGGTTTGGGTCCAGGTTACCTAAATGATCGCTTTCTCCTAGTCAATCTGCCCCGTACACTGAAGTCCTTTGGGGGGGGGGGCAGCTGCTACAGCCTGCAAGAACTCGACTGGCAGCCCCAGAGGACCTTTTCATTGGCTGTCCCAAGACTGTGGAATGACCAGTTGGAAGAGATCTGACAGCTAAACCAGCTGTTGGAATATAAAACATATTTGAAGACCTATCTCTTCCAGCAGGCCTACCCAGGCAGTTTTAATCATGAATTTAAACATGAATTTTATATTTAATCAGTTTTTATGTATTTTAATATAAATATTGTGTAGAGTATCATTTTTAATATGTGCATTTTATGAAACAATTGTGTTTTTAACTATGTTGTAACCCACCTCGAGCTGTGAGGAGAGGCGGATAAGAAAAAAAAATTATGATCAGAGAAGGAAATGGTTCTGTTTTTGGTAAGAGTTAATAGTGTATCTTAACTCTTCTCTTTACATCCTTTTTGACATGTACACAGCCTTGTCTATACCTGGTCACCTCTCCCACACATAGCACAGCCACCATTTAGCATATTTCCCTCCTCATCCATCCAGCCTTTAGGGTCAACACAAAGATTTACGTCTGCCAGAATTTTGTAAGTTCTTTGGCATAGTTTTGTTTGTTTTGTTTGCTGCATCCTTTCCATCCTTTGTAACATGCCCTTAAGTTTTACCCTTGACTTATCCATGGGTTTTATTAAAATCTAGAATTTTGGCTCCCAAACCTTTTTTTGACTTATACATAATGTCAATGTATAGTTGAGTATATATGGTATACAAGAGTATATACAGTAACATTAATTAAATTGGTTATTAGGTTCATTTTAACATAAGCCAGTAAGTGGAAAAGATGCTTATGAGACTTTCTGTCTCAGATCCCAAACAGTTCAGGGATATTATGCACCATGATGTGGGCCTAATGGCAGAAAAATAACTTGCATTATCTTTTTTGCCAGCTGTCCCTGTTTCTTTTTCCCTCCTTCTCCTTCTGCTTGCTAGTGCTTCAAACAGGCACTAAAATACTATTTGCATTTGAATGCAAACACCAAACACAGATCTTTCACTGACTGTCCCCATATCAGTTGAAACAAATGCATTATCTGGCGAAAATTAGTTGAACAAGGGTTCAGAACATCTTCTACAGGAATTCTTATTCTGAGGGCAAACTTATTACATTATTTATGTGTGTGTGTTTTTTCAGGTATACTTCAGATGGCCTTTTCTTTTTGCAAGGTGATGATGAGCCAATGCAGACGGCCCATAAGGAGTGCCAGATCGGGGCCACAGCAACCACACACTGTGGTCCCAATCCTCCTTTTTGCCACTCCAAAAAGAGCTGGGTAATGCAGCTCCTTTTTGGGGTGGCAAAAAGCCACCCTTAGAGCTGATGCCATGGCTCTTTTGCACCCTTTTGGTGCAGTGAGTGTACGCACTTCACCAATGGGGTGCCCTGAAGCTGCGTGCCATGCAGTTGGGCATGTGGTGTGATGATGGCATTGAGGTGGAGTTGGGGTGGCCGACGTGTGGTTGCCCTGGCCCAACTCCACCCCCAGGCCAGCCCTTTAGGCTGGTCTGCATCGGCACCATAACAATGTCTCTCCCATTACTAATTTACCTTTGAGCCATCAACATGTTTTTAATTTCTTTTGGCCTTTAACATGCATTATTTTATATGTGTTTATTTTGTTTAAATTATTTGTTGATTTTAATATGGAATTGTCTATAAATTGTTTACATTTTTTACTTGTTTACCACCCTAAGATCTCATGATAAAAGAGCAGGATAATTTTTTTAAAAAATAAAATAAATAACACATCTAAAGCCAGATTGGAATGGATCTAGATCAGTGGTTCTCAGCCCTTTGTCTTTCAGATTTTTTGGATTCCTAGAATTCCTGTGTGATGGCCATATTGGCTAGAACTTGTGATAGTTGAAGTCTAAGCCATCTAGTGGACTACAGTATAGATTATCCCACTATTCTAGAAATTCATAAAGCTGAGACACCATCACATGCTCTAGCAGTTTTCCTAAGAATGGAATATTAAACACTGTGAAAAGACAGACAGACAGACAGATAGTCAGTTAGAATGTTTAAAATCCAGTATAATGAGATTTGGAGAAGGTTTTTCTCCCTGATTGGCTTTGCAAAGTTCCCACTACTGCCTTTGTAAATATATGTTCACCACTGCTTTTCTTAGCTAGCTCCACAGCTTCTTTTATCCACCAGAAAGTGTAAATGTCAAGCTCATACATAGTAGGTTTCAAGGTCTTTTTGAGAATCCTGTCCATACCTTTGGGCTATTCAAAAGAAAAAAGTATCCATTAAACCTGAGCAAACAATGGCCAAGCTTACATCAACTGCACCTATATCCATTATGGTCTACCAGTTGATATAGATCAAATTTAATCTACAAAATATCAAATCAATAAATGACAACAGGCTACTCAATGTTCTATTTTTTTTCTTGTAACCTGGAATGTAGTAGGCCTATGACCAGCCTTTTCACATCTCATTCACTGTTGTGGAAAAAGTAATTGTATTAATTCTATTCTGTTTTTAAACAAATGATCTGTTTTAATATTGTAATAGTTTAATGCCATTTTAATTGTCACTCTTGCAAGTTTTTAATTGTACTGTATTTTTAGACTGTAAGCAAGGTACAAATAATAATAATAATAATAAATAGGATTTGGATAGAGACCTCTGTTCAAATTCCTCCCTGACCTAGAAACCTCCTGGGTCATTTTGGGTCAGTCACTGTTTCTGCAATGAACAGTTAACAGTTAATGCTAAATATTTTTCTTTTCTTGCTTTTTAATAGGGAAGGGGGGAGACAAAATCCATTTTTGATTTTTTTGTAATTACTTGTTTATATCAGCTTGTGATGAATCAAATAAAACTGAACTGTCTGACTGATTAGCCCAGTCTCAATCATAATAATTGACAAAGTGGGTGTGTAGCAATTAAAAACCAAATTACACTGAGCAAAATATTTGGACTAATTAAAAAAAACAAAATAATTTACATACACAGATTGATATGTAGACTGAATTATGAGCAGCACGGGGGTTGATACTAAGAGTGTCTGATTTAAGTTGCAACACTGGAGCCTTAAACATGTATTTGTTCTGAATCATTACATTTTTTCTTCATACATTAAGTACTTGGTGGACAGTAACCCACCATTGTGAGTTACAAATATCAAGTGTCTCCCTGTCTTCTGAGACTAGAGACACACTTTGCTTCTGAATTGAAACAGAACGTACACATTACTCTTACACCCACAGAGGTAAATATACCTTTCCTAATACAGAGCACCATACGCGGGCTCACCATACATGGACTCAAGGTCACATGGACAGTGAGCCCCAGCTCTTTTAATGATGTGTGCACTCAGGGTGCGCCACCATTAAAATAAATAGGACTTGAGGTCACAGGGTATTTTACTTATGTGGGGGGAGGTCTGGAACGGATCCTTGTGTATAACAAGGGTCCACTGTACTATTAATACTATTAGTAATTTTTTCATCATTATCATCATCATCAGTATCAATACTAACATATATACTTGCCTATAAGTTGAGAAATTTATGCCCCAAATTTGATCCCAAAATCCTGGGTTGACTTATATATGGGTCAATAACTAGTACTACTTAGGAAGGTCCTAAAACAAGCAAGCCTGATGCCCCATTCTTGGTGCCTCAAGGCACATGTTTCTTTCTCTCTCTCTCTCAATGAAAGAAGTTCCCAGTCCAATTTGCAAGCCTCCTGTTCCCATGAAAAAAACAGCTCATTGAAGACCACTTGCTTCCCTCCCCAGGCCAATTTGCAAGCCTCCGCTTCCCATGGGGGGAAAAATGCCTCATTGAACACCACTTGCTTCCCTCCCCAGTCTGATTTGCAAGTCTGCTCTTCCATGGAAAACACACCTCATTTAACACCACTTGCTTCTCTTCTCAATCTGATGTTGAAACCTTTCCTCCAGCACCTGAGAATCAGTGTTAGGTGGTCGGGAGAGGTCCAGAGAAGGAGAAGGAGGGATGGAAGTGGCATTTTCCCCTTTCCATCCTTTCTTATAGTCCCCTAAGTTTTACCTTCAATTTATCCACAGGTCATATCAAAATCCTGAAACTTTCCCTCAACTTATACATCATGTCAACTTGTATATACAGTAAGTACACAAATAGTGATGCTTACTCTTCCTCCATATTTCTGCACAAATGTTATCTTTCAGATAAGATAGACATTCCAGATATGAACAAATTTTGTTTCTTTAGTAGATTTCATTGCCCCTCTCCCCCTGCAGTCCTCATTTTGGAGATGATATACTGATCAGAGCAGGTTGCAGCTAGGGGTATAGTCTACTGAAATAACTTTTCCAAACTGTGAATACAATATTTGCTAGTCATGGTGTGAAAGAATTGGCTTATTTGCTGTCTGAATTCAGCTAGCATCAATTATCACTATAAGTCACACCAGTCAGAATAATTTTAGACAGACGATTTTGCTCAGGTAGCATTAAGGATAAGTTGAAAGCCAAATTTGTCATTTACTTGGGGCACTGTTTTGGTCTCTTTTGACTGCAGCTGCAATTCTTTCACTAGCTGGAACTCCGTTTCTAGTGAAGATCACTATTAATGATAAAGTTTGGCATGCTTCACCTGACCATGGTGAAACGTCTCTTTAAATTATAACCTTTGTGACTTATTTATGACTCTGCAAGTCCAGCTACTCTCTTTGACTATTTTCTTGATGTATTTCAAGACTGTGTTTGTATTACTGAGGGGTTGAACAGGAACTATGTTTGGCAGAAATGAATATAGAATCAGCTCTTATTATGATAGATTAAAAAAAAAACACACAGGCATTTGAAGAGCCATTGAAGCAGTACTCAAAATATTGTAATGCAGTATATTTCCAATAAGACCTTGGATTTTGGAAAGCAACTGACCATACATCTAATAGTAACTTCACTATAGCTTTACAAAATAATAGCTATTCATCTGTGGCTAAACTGCTCATTGCTTAAAAATTACCTCTTCATCTTAGAGCTGGCTTATATCCATGGCAATAGATACAATGATAAGAGAACACTCCAGACAACTTTCAGCAGGAGCTCTTTCCAGTAACACTTTTTTGAAAATATAAAGTTTGGACTCTGCTTTTTTTTAAACAACAACAACAACAACAGCAACAACAACCATGTTTCAATATCGTTAACACAGTTTTCTCTCAGTGATGATCCTAATAGCAGCATTTGAGAAGTAGGTGAAATATAATTACAGATAGTGTAATGTAGTCATTTGGGTTTTGGATTAGGATTGTGGAAGGCAATGGTTTGAATCCCCATTCTGCCATGGAAACTCAGTAGGTGACCTTGGGTAAGTCATATTCCTTCAGTGTTAGAGGAAAGCAATGGCAAACTTCCTCTGGAAATAATAGGAAGAAAGAGGAAGAGGAGATTCTGATAATGCCTCTTCCTATGGATCTATATGAGAACTAGAGAGCTGTAGTGGTGTGAGCATTGGGCTATGACTCTGGAGGCCAGGGTTCGATTCTTTGCTTGGCCATGAAACCCACTGGATGACCTTGGGCAAATCACATGCTCTCAGCCTCAGGGGAAGGTAATGACACACCTCCTCTGAACAAATCTTGCCAAGAAAACCTCACGAAAGATTTGCCTTAGGGTCGGCATATGTTGGAAATGATTTGAAGGCACATAGTACACACACACACACACATGGATCTTTCTATTGATGGAGGTTGCTTGCTATTTCTTTCCTCTGAAATACATAAAAATAGGTCACAGGGATATTTGCAAAGCAGCAAACACCCACTGGGTGACTTGGAGAGGAATAATTAAATATTTGCCCTGCATAGAGCTTTTGTGGCATTCAAAGCAAAACCTTATATAAGATATCCTGTTTTTGGTCAAAAATCATAGAATCAGATCTCCCATTTTATACAGCTAATCCTAGCCAGATGAAGGAATAAAGCTTCTCCCCAAGCTTCAGGAGATAATTCTACCCACAGAGCTTTAGAAGGGCCACTTGAACTCTGAAACATTCTCAGTAGAATGCCACTAATTCTCTTGTAGTACCTAATTGAAGGCCGGGGTGAAAATGGCAAGTTCTGCTGTAAGGAGAGTGTTCAGCAGGAGTGGGTGGGATTTGGACAGCATGTCATGCTAAGCATTTTCACTTTCCCAAGATTGTAAGTTTAGGATCAGTGAATCTCAAGCACCTTCTCCTTGTTGAGTATTAATGCAATTAATATTTCTGAAGTGCACATTTAAATTGTAATCAGAGACAAATTATTAACATGGACAGTTTTTTTTTTAAAAAAGAATACCCTCACTGTGCTATTCAAACTACAGACATTTTATACTACTTGTGTCCCAACCTGGTAAACATTTCAGCTAGAAACTCTTAAAGTTGCAACCAGCAATAATCCTTATAACTTTAATTGAGAGCACTGCCTTTTATATACAATTTAGGGCTGAGACTGCTGTACAGCTAGCTCCATTCATTTCAGTTCTATGACCCTCCTGAATTGAGATTGCTCTGCAGTAGTGCCAGGTGGATTGAGACCTTTGTTAGAATCTTAAAGATTATGGGTAAAACTCTTGCAGGGTCATGTACAAGATGACCCACTTTATCTCAAAATCACAAAAGTTACCCAAGTTCCTACTGACTGTCAGTCTCCTGTAAATAACTTCAGATAGACTCATTTATCTCCCATCCTTCATCTAAGGAACTCAGTGCATTATCTATGACAATGATTTAGTGTTATTCCTTCAGAAAAAGCCTTTTGAGTCTAAGCTAGGATGCACCAAGTAGTAATTTACTGAAGGCTTTCCTATGATGGGTGTGGCTAAGAATGGATATGAATTCAGGGCTGGCTCCAGGTTCAATGGGGTTCCCTTCTGCATCAGTTGTTCTTTTCCTGGAAGGATGATCTGGCAATGTCAGACTTCTTTTTTTTATTTTGGCAGCTACCATTGTAAGTTTTCACAATAGCTTTGAACAATAGCAGAGGAGACAGGGCAGGTGTCAGAAGTAGGATATGATGTCTAGGAATGCTCTTTAGTAATGTTGAGCCAGCCTTAATTGCAACATGCTAACCAGTGTGCAATATCACCACTGTCCTGCATAACATTTTTTTGTACACATTGACTAGGGAGACCTATCCAACATCAGTTTTATACCATTGGGCTATAAACTCAAATGAGTATGCACTTACAGCAATGTATGAATTGCTTTGCTGGGACAGATAAAGGTCCACTTAGCCTAGCTCTTTGCTACCATCAACAAAAAGCCAAATGCCTGTGGAAATGTACAGGCAGAGTTTCTTTATTCAAGGTGACTCCTCAGCCCAATAGCCACTAATAGACTATATGTGCATGAGTAACTTGCTTGGGCTTTATTCTTGTGAAGGTAGAGTTAACTAAAATATGCCAACAAATATGGAAAACAAAACAGTGGCCAATGAACTGGAAATGATCAATATACATCCAAATCCATAAAAAAGAAGATACAAAAGACTGTAGCAACTATAGAACCATAGCATTAATGTCCAAGCAAAATTATGCTCAAAATTCTGCAGCGTAGACTCCAATCTTATTAATTTTGTGTGCCTTCAAGGCATTTCTGACTTATGGCAGCCCAAAGGTTGCTCTATCATGAGTTTTTTTTCCCCAAGATATGTTCAGAGGAAGTTTGCCATTGCCTTCACCTGAGGTAGAGAGCATGTGGCTCATCCAAGGTCACCCTGTGGGTTTCATTGCTGAGCTGGAAGTTGAACCCTGGTCTCTAGAGTCATAGTCCAACACTCAAACCACTATGCCACATGGAGAGAGAAATTCCAGAGGTGCAAGCAGGGTTCAATAAAGGAAGAGACACTAGGGACCACATCACAAACATATGATGGATAATAAAGTGAACCAAAAAATTCAAGAAGGAAATCAGCATGTGCTTTAAATATTATAGCAAAGCCTTTAACTGCATAGATCAAGGGTAGGCAACCTTTTTGAGCCGGGGGCCGGGTTGCTGTCCCTCAGACAATTGGGGGACCGAAGTACCAAAAATAAATAAATAATAAAAATTAAAAATTAAAAATTATTTTTTTAAAAAAATTAAAAAATTAAAAACATATGCATGCTCTCTTAGCCCCAGAAAAGCCATGGCAAAACCCCTATGGAGATTTTGCCAAGAAAACCCCAAGAACAAGTAATAACAATAATATCATCATGGCGGGGGGCAGCGGCAGTGGGGGGCGGCAGCAGTGGCAGGACTGGCCTGGGGCCGGCCCAAAGGCATCGAGGGGTCGCATCCGGCCCCCGGAACTTAGGATGCCTACCCCTGGCATAGATCATAAAAAGCTATGGCATGGAAGTGATGCTACATTTGATAGTCCTGATGAGAAATCTGTACTTAGCACAAGATGCTATTGTATGAACAGAATACAGAGAAACAGAATGGTTCCCAATTGGCAAAATGGGCAAGTAGGGTTCCATTTTATCATCCTATTTGTTTAGTTTGTACACAGAAATCATACGAAGAACAGGTTTAGACTCAGTAGAAGGAGGAATGAAGATAGGAAGTAGGAAAATCAACAATCTAAGATATGTGGATAACACCATACTACTAGCTGTCATACACAGCCTGACTGAGGGCGAAGGGGGGAAGCAGATGGGTGGCAGGGGGGCTGCCCCGGGAAGCTGTGGATTGGGGCCGAGATATCCGCACTCCTTGGCCCTGATCTGCAGTGTCCCAGGCCCAGGAAGGAGGGCTAAAATAGCGCTCCTTCCACAAGACGCTGAAGGTGCGCCGCAAAAGGCCTCCGGCGCACCTTTGGCATCTTTTCCGCCGCAGCGTGTGTGGATGCTGTGGCGGATATACATAGTTGAAGCACCGGCCATGCGGAGTGCCAGGTGCTCCGATGACGTATTCAGGAAGGGGTTGGGGTGCCCAGCGTGAGGCTGCCCCTCCCCTCCCTGGCCTTGAAAACGGTGCTTTGTGCCATCTGCTTAGGCCCTCAGAAGAAGATTCTGAGCATAAGCATGTACCACAGCCTGTCCCTTGCTCTGTCCTGAGGGCCCCAGGAGAATCTGTGGCCTCAGAAGAGACTCAGCAGCAAAACCTCCAGGCAGCACAGCCTTTGGGAACTGTAGACATAAGGAGGATGCCAACATTCCTACCTTTAGCCAGAGAAGAACTGAAAGAACTCTTGTGCTCAAGGAGGCTTAATGCAAAATGCCAACTCATCAAAGACCACCTGCACTAATGAGAGCTGATGATAAAAGCCTGAGAAGGACACCAGAGCTTTTGTCAGAAGCTATCTGAGTTTGCGAGTGAAAGCACACTGTTTCCTGACCTTCAATTTGTCTTCTCAGCTTGGACTTTTGATTCTTGGACTGCCTGATCATTCTGCTTCTCTGGAACCCTTGACCTTCTTGGACTGCTCAACTATGCTCTTGGTTTGACTTCTTGGTTTGATCCCATGGACCTTTGTTACTGGATCATGCCTTTATTTGTAAATTTACTCTTTGTGGATTGCTTTAATTCCACAAGCTCTGTTAAGAGTTCCTTTCTTTATTTTTGTATTGGCTATCAGCATCTGGCTGCTTTCCCAGACACTAGCAGAAAACATAATGGACCTATAACAATTACTAATGAATGTTACAGCTGAAAGTGCAAAGGCATGCTTAGTACTGAACATAAAGAAAACAAAAATAATGACCACAGAGGATTTACATAAAAATCCATACAATCATAGAATCATAGAGTTGGAAGAGACCACAAGGAACATTCAGTCCAACCCCCTGCCATGCAGGAACTCAAAATCAAAGCATTCTCGACAGATGGCCATCCAGCCTCTGTTTAAAGACCTTCAAAGAAGGAGACTTCACCACACTCTAAGGGGGTGTGTTCCATTGTCGAACAGCTCTCACTGTCAGGAAGTTCCTCCTAATGTTGAGGTGGAATCTCTTTTCCTGTAGCATGTATCTGTTGTTCCCGGTCTTATTCTCTGGAGCAGCAGAAAACAAGCTAGCTCCCTCCTTAATATGACATCATTTCAAATATTTGAATAGGGCTATCATATCACCTCTTAACCATCTCTTCTCCAGGCTAAACATACCCAGTTCCCTAAGTCATTCCTTATAGGGCATGGTTTCCAGACCCTTCACCATTTTTGTTGCCCTCCTCTGGACACGCTCCAGTTTTTCAACATCCTTTTTGAATTGTGGTGTCCAGAACTGGATACAGTATTCCAAGTGGGGCCTGACCAAAGCAGAATACAGTGGCACTATTAATTCCCTTGATCTCGACCAGGGGTAGGCAACCTTTCCCCTTTAAGGACCAAGGGACTTCAGCTCCCAGAAGCCTCAGCCATGTTGGCCAATAGTCCCATGTTGGCCAATAGCTCCTGGGATTCTGGGAGCTGAAGTCCCTCGGCCCTTAAAGGGGAAAGGTTGCCTACCCCTGATCTAGATACTACACTTTTATTAATGCAGCCTACAATTACATTGCCCTTTTTAGCTGCTGCGTCACACTGTTGACTCATGTTCAACTTGTGGTCTACTAGGACTCCTAGATCCCTTTCACACATAGTCGCGTTAAGCCAGGTGTCCCCCATTTTATATCTATGCATTTCACTTTTTGTCCTAAGTGCAGTACCTTACATTTATCTGTGTTGAAATTCATTTTGTTAGCTTTGGCATAACTTTCTAATCTATTAAGGTCATTTTGAATTTTCATCCTGTCTTCTGGGGTATTAGCTATTCCTCCTAATTTGGTGTCATCTGCAAATTTGGTAATAATAATAATAATAATAATAATAATAATAAAATTTATTTGTATCCCACTCCTCTGAGGACAATTGGGGTGGCTAACAGTATAAAATACACAATACAATCAACCCCAATAATCTCCCCCCCTTAAAAAAGCATTAAATCCAATAAAGATTAAAACCATACAGATTAAAACTGACCAAATGGCTAACAACATTATACAATTATACAAACCACATCATGCAGGCAGCGTTAATCAATGGCAAATGGCAGTATCTTGTACGTAGCAACTAAAGAGGTTCCTGGAAGATTCTCCTAAAAGGATTTACAAGGCCGGGATATCTAGTCTAGGAAGGCCTGCCGGAAGAGATCTGTCTTGACAGCTTTTTTAATCCGGCGGGCTATTCCATAATCTAGGGGCGACGATGGAAAATGCCCTCTGGGAGGTAGTCGAAAGCCTAGATTTTTGTGGCTGGAGTAAACTCCTCCCAGAGGACCAGAGTGCGCGGGGAGGATTATAGGGGAGAAGGCGGTCCCAAAGATAGTTTGGACCCAAGCCATTTAGGGCTTTAAAGGTAATAACGAACACCTTGTACTGGGCTCAGAAACTAATAGGCAGCCAGTGGAGGGACTTTAGAATCGAAGTAATATGGTCCCTCCTAGATGTTCCAGAGACTACTCTGGTTGCCATGTTCTGTACTAATTGCAGTTTCCAGACCAAGCACGAGGGTAGCCCCATGTAGAGCGCATTACAGAAATCTAGACGGGAGGTTACCAGCGAGTGCACAACAGTCTCAAGATTCCTTACTTCCAGGAAAGGGCACAGCTGGCGTATCAGCCAAAGCTGATAACAGGCGCTCCTGACTGTCGCATTTACCTAATTCGTCATCAGGAGCAACGAGTCAAGGAGCACCCCCAGACTGCAAACACAGTCCTTGATGGAGAGTGTTACCTCGTCCAGGATGGGAGGTTGCAACCCAATTCTTGGTTTCGGGGCTGCTACCATGAGCACCTCTGTTTTGTCTGGATTCAGTCTCAATCTGTTTTTCCTCATCCAGCCCATTATTGCCTGAAGACATTCATTGAGAGACGAGACGCCATCAGAATTTGAGACCGATGAACGAGACATGGAGAAATAGATTTGGGTGTGATCAGCGTACTGATAACACCCAGCTCCATAACTCCGAATGATCTCACCCAGCGGCTTCATATAGATGTTAAATAGTATCAGGGACAGAATAGCACCCTGTGGCACACCACAGGTGAGCTCCCTTTTACTGGAGCAGCTGTCCCCGAGCAGCACCCTCTGGGATCTGCCCGAGAGGACGGAATGGAACCACTGGAGTGCAGTGCCTCCAATTCCCAACACCCTCAAGAGGATGCCATGGTCTATCATGTCAAAAGCCGCTGAGAGGTCTAAGAGCACCCTCTATTCTTTCATCCAAGTCATTGATCAAGATGTTGAATAGCACTGGGCCCAGGACAGAACCCTGTGGCACCCCACTGGTCACTTCTCTCCAGGATGAAGAGGAGTCATTGCTGAACACCCTTTGGGTGTTCAACAGAGATAATGAAGTAATTGAAATCGTTAAAGATTTCTCATACCTTGGATCAAACCTTGATCATAATGGAGACTGCAATCAAGAAATCAGAAGAAAACTGGAGATGAGAAGGCCAGCTATAAAAGAACTAGATAAGATTCTAAAATGTAAAGATATGCAACTGAACACAAAAGTTAGAATTGTCCAAGCCATTGCATTCCCCATTACTACGTACAGGTGTGAGAGTTGGACTGTGAAGAAAGCAGATAGAGAGGAAATTAAGCAATCTGAGATGTGCTTCTGGAGAAAAGTGCTGAGGATATTGTGGACAGCCAAGAAGACAAACAAATGGGTCCTTAAACATATCAAGCCTGAACTTTCCCTGGAAGCTAAGATGATCAAATCGAGGCCATTGTAATTTGGTCACATCATGACAAGGCATCATTCGTTAGAATAGACAATGATGCTAGGAAAGGTAGAGGGCAATAGAAAGACTGCATGCTAGATGGTTAGACTTAATCAGGGAAGTAGATGGAACCTGTAGGACTTGAGGAGAGAGGTTGAGAATAGGTTGGTTTTTTTTTTTGGAGGTTTCTCATTCACATGGTCACTTGAAGGCAGTTAACAGCAACAACAGAGAAGATAATACTAACAGTTCCAATACATACTAATGACTGAGGGTGCATCTTCAGTGTAGAAATAATGTCATCTGATATCACTTTAACTGCCATGGTGTCATCATACAGAACCCTGAGATTTGTAATTTTGTGAGGCACTAGGACTCTGGCACAAAAGTCCAAAGATGGTGCAAAACTATGAATCCCAGGATTCCATAGGATGTACAGTTCAAAGCTGTACCAAACTGCATCATTTCTACAGTGTAGCTGCACCCTGAGATAAACATAGAATATGTGGCTCATTTACTTTAAGACTCCTAAAGTGCTACAGTTTCTTTATATTGCCTATATCATAATCCAAAGAGCCATTTTTGTGCAATCAATATGAGCTTCTCAAACTTTCATGTAGAGTTGTCTCCCCAAAAGCTATTAAGCTTTTTAGCTACCCACATACACAGGCTTGGTTAAGATATGATGGTAATTAATGGAACTGAGACCATGTAGCAATTCCTCATTTCTTTCTTTCTCCACAGGTAACCTATTCCAATAACAACTTTCTCTCCTCCTCCTCCTCCTCCTCCTCCTCCTCCTCCTCCTCCTCTTCTGCTGCAAATCATTGTTCACTTGGGCCCAAATTGGATAAATTATAGTTCATGTAAACCATAACTTGACTCTATACCAGAACTAGAAACTGTGGTCTGATAGTGGGGACCACGTAAATATTAGAATAGACATTTGATTACCCATATAGATGGATCTCATTTCTGTGTTTACCTACAAATATGTTTGTCTGTAACTTGCATCTAGTACCTATGTTTATATAATTGTAGTTAGCAATTTAAATAAAACTCAGATGAGCAAACTAGTTTAATAATTTACAGAAGATGTTTAAATCATTGCATCTCCCAAAAGGGATTAAATAAATCATTTTCATCTGTTTTATCACACATAAAAAGTGAGCTGTATCCATTATGAAACTGTATTTTATGATGTAACTCAAAACAATCTGTTCTCTGCAATATGTCAAGATTCATTATCTTTCAACCTGATTTTTTTAGAGAAACAATAAAAAAAATTGTCTGCACATAATTGTTGCTTCCTTGCATATACTAAATAGTAAAGCTTCTGATGCATTAAACTGAGAAAAATTGCTGACGTTTTAGTTGGATGTAATTTGTTCCTGAAAAAGAAAATAAAGCAATGCATTCTTCTGGTGCATATGTTTTCCTATCCTCCCCCCCCCCTTTTTTTGGTTGTTATGTAGGCATAAATATTTCAATTTTAAATGAAACGTGTTATTGATTATCATTAAAGAGCAGAGCAAAGGCACCATCTAGGAGAGCTACCCTTGATGGGAGTCATTGGGTCCATGAACTAGAACATATTTTCCCCCTTTCATTTCTTTCTTATTAGTATGAAAACTATCTGTTATTGCATTTTTCTGGGGAGGAGGTCTATACCTTTCAACAGATCCTCAGAGGAATCCAAAAAGGTAAAGAATCACTGGGTTGCAGCAGTAGCATGCAACGTGCAACTATACAGGTGTTTTTGTGGGCCCCAACCCACTAGGCTTCCCCTGACCACCTCTTTTATTTATTTAAAGTATTTCCGTATCACATCCCAGCCTGCAAGAGTTTCCAAGGTGATGAATAAAGGAAATCCAATTAAAATAATTCAAAGATAAAAACATTTTTAAAAACACATTTTAAAAACTCTTTCAAAACTCCTAAAAGCTGTATAAAAACAATCCCAGAGTCCAGTTTTGAAACAGTTAAAACAGCAATTTCAAACACTGAATGCCATCTAGAACAATACAGGTTTGGCTGCCTGCTGGAAGCTTAAAAGAGATAGAGGCCAGCCTAAAATCCTTGGATACCTCCACAGTCAAGACATTGCTACAGAGAAAGCCCTGTTATATGCAGCAAACATTCTAACTTCATGAGCAGTTGGGATACAGAACAGGGTCTCCTCTGAAGAGCTCATATTTCTTGCAGGCTCATAAAGGAGGGGGCAATGTTTCAGCACCTTGAATGTTGGAAGCAAAATGGAAGCCAGCACAATTCTTTCAAGACTGGTGTTTTACGTGGTCTCTAAAATGCATACTTGATACCAGTCTGGCTGTGGCATTTTGCATTAGCTTGTTTCCAAACACTTTTCATGGGCAGATTCGTGTAGAGCCATTACAGTAGACTAATAGGGAGGTAACTAAGCCATGAACTACTGTGGCCAGATCTGTCCTTCCAAGGAAAGGGAGAGACCAGATCTGATATGCTCTTGAGGCCAGTTCTTGAAAAGGAAGTGAAACTTTCAAACCATGTAAGTAAAGCTTGCTGGTTGCAGAGCTTGGAAACCTAATTTTTTTGGACCAGAACTTCCAAATCCTACTGTGTACTTGTTTACTCTGAGATTCTGGGAACAGCACACCAGGTAAGTGAAATTGCTAAACACTGCTAATCTATGAATACACCTCTTCTCTTGAAGTGTACATTATAGATAGAATTACTGAAAAATTGACCACCCACAGTATGAATGGTTATGAAATGTAACAGCAAGGATTCTTCAAATACTGAATGCTGAATATATGCAAAGTAGACCTTAAACTTTAATTTTAGCTTAATTATTGAAATCAATTTTACACATACAAACATGGAGAGGATTAAAACTGGCATCCTCAAGGCTTACAAATGATGTTTTATAATGATTCCAGTTAGGATCACTACAACTGGCCATGCAGAAAGTGTGATCTAGGAGTCTTAATAGATGATAAGTTAAACATGAACCAACAGTATGATGCGGCAATTAAAAAAGTCAATATGATCCTAGGCTTCATCAATAAGAGTGATGTAAAAGAAGTGTCTAGATTGAGAGAAGTAATAGAGTCTATTCTGCTTTGGTCAGGCCTCATCTGGAATACTGTATCCAGTTCTGGGCACCACAATTCAAGACGGATGGAGACAAACAGGAGTGGGTCCAGAGGAGGGTGACCAAAATGATGTAAGATCTTGAAACCATGCCCTACAAGGAGCATTTTAGGGAGCTATGTATGTTTTGCCTGGGGAAAAGAAGGTGAAGAGATGACATGATAACAATGTCTAAATATTTGAAGGGATGTCATATTGAGGATAGACTGAACTTGTTTTCTGCTGCTTTAGAGACTAGCTCACAGAACAATGGATCCAAACTTCAGGAAAAGAGATTCCACATAAACATTAGGAAGAACTTCTTTACTGTAAGAGCTGTTTGACAGTCGCACACACTCTCTTGAAGTGGTGGAGTTTCCTTTTTTGGAGGTCTTTAAAAAGAGCCTGGATGGCCACCTGTAAGGGGTGCTTTGATTGGGAATTCCTGCATGGCAGGGGTTGGACTGGATGGCCCTTGTAGTTTCAACTCTGTGATTCTGAAAAAAGCTGGAATCATGGCCTCACTCTGTACCTTTCATGAATTCTTCCTTCACCTTGGCTATGAACTGCCAGCATCAGTGTGAGAGAGTAACTCTCCATTTTCTGTCTTTCATCATAAATTTTTTATCTTTATCATCAAGACTTTCTGTGTTTACATTTGTCAGCTACATGTACAGTTCAAACTTTTACAATCCCAATATAAGTACTTTCCTTTATTACATGCAAAGGTCAGAGGACTGTTAAGTAATCACACTGGGAGTTCAAATCCATGGATGAGGGATAGTTTCAACGATTTCAGTGATATGATAAAAGCAACATATGCTTAGACTGACCATATTTCCTTGAGACAAAAACAGGACAGGACATTGGGATTTCAAAAAACAGGATGTAATATTCCATATACATGAAAAAGTAAGACATAATAAAAGTTTTATTGCATGAACATATTGAATTGACAATTATTCTTCAGTGACAGAACTCAAACAAAAATTTAGATAGACATAGAGGGGGGGTGTATTTCACAAAAATGGTACCCTAAATATTTCTCCAATGAAGTAATCTTAGGCAGCAAATTTCCTACACTGCACTTCCACTTGTTCATATATTCTAAGCTGGTTTCATAGAAATTCTTAGCTAAGTCAAAACACTCAGGGGGGTTGCAGACTGCCAGAAACAGTGCAAATTGAGTCCACTTTTAGGGTTAGTGTTAGTGCTAGGGAATCATGGGAATTTTTTTGAGATGTTGAGCCTTCTCTGTCAGAGAGCTCAGTGCCACAATCAAATACAGTTCCCATGATTCCCTAACCTTAACCCTAACCCTAAAAGTGGACTCAATGTGCACTATTTCTGGCAGTCTGCAACCCCCTTTAGCTTCATTAATTTCTCTGAAATCTACTAACATTTTCATTTTTTTTTTTACATTAGTACATACAAACACTTCACTTTTTCTGGACTCTAAATTGTTTACAAGATTTTGAATGTTTATGGCTACTTCTGTAGCTGAAATATTATCTTTTTCAATTAAACTAATGTATGCTTGGAAAATAGACACTTGATTCCTTGCAAATGACAAGAACAATTTCAAAGAGGGATATTCAAACCATTTTTGCATCATAACAGGGTATTTTTCTTGAAAATGAGACAAAATTGTCATTTATATTAAAATGGCAGGACAGTCTGGACAGTCTCCCACACTCCCCTTTTAATAATAATAATAATAATAATAATAATAATAATAATAATAATAATAATAATATCTCACTCTTTCTCCAGAACTGGGACCCAAAGTGGCTCACAATATTAAAAGAACAGTACAATTAAAAACATAGAAAAGTAGTACATTAAAATAAAATTGAATTATTACATTATTAAAATTGATTACTTGTTAAAAGAATAAAATACATTTTAAAAAGATAAAACTGTTTAAAATAACTTAAAACAATACAACACACCAGACCATTTTTTAAAACAGTCAGCTTTAAAAGCCTGTCTGCATGGGAATGTTTTAACCTGCCAGTGTAAGAATGAGGAAGGGGCCATTCTAGTCTCCCTGGGAACTCTGCTTGTGATGATGGTGGGCCGGAGAGAAGAGCCTCTCCCGAGGCAGAGCCCAGGCTGGCTCATATAGAGAGATTGTTGTTACTGTTCACTGTCCTTGAGTCAATCTCAACCCATGGTGACCCTATAGATGAGACATGTCCAAGACCCCCTGTCATCCACTGCTCTACTTAATTCCTGCAAATCCATACCCCTAACCTCCTTAATAGAGTCTATCCATCTGGCATGTGGCATTTCTCTCTTCCTACTTCCCTCCACCTTTCCCAGCATTATTGCCTTTTCTAATGAGTCCTCCCTTCTCATTAAGTGTCTGAAGTATGACAGCCTCAGTTTGGTCATCTTGGCTTCCAGGGAGGTTTCCAGCTTGATCTGCTCTAGGACCCATTTGTTTGTCCTTTTGGCTGTCCGTGTCTTCACTCTTCTCCAGCACCACATCTCAAATGCATTGATTTTCTTCCTATCATCTTTCTTAACTGTCCAGCTTTCACATCCATACATGGTAATAGGGAATATGATGGCTTGTATGATTCTAGCTTTTGTGCCCAGTTGGATGTCTTTGCATTTTAAAATCTTTTCTAGTTCTTTCATTTGTAATCTTCTTCTGATTTTCTGATTGCAGTCCCCATTTCTATCAATGTTTAATCCCAGGTATGAGAATTCTTTTACTATTTCTATTTCTTCATTGTCTAGGTTGAACTTGTGAAGGTCCTCAACTGTCATTATTTTTGTTCTCTTTATGTTCAAGATTAAGCCTACCTTTGCACTTTCTTCTTTGATCTTCCTTTCTAGGTGTTCCAGGTCTGTGAGGTTTTCTGCTTGTACTATGGTGTTATCTGCATATCTTAGATTGTTGATATTTCTTCTATTTTCACTCCTCCTTCTTCTGTGTCCAAGTCTGCTTTTTTTAAATAATATGTTCTACATACAAGTTGAACAGACAGGGCGAAAGGATACAACCTTGTCAGACTCCTTTGCCAAATGGGAACCATACTGTTTTTCTGTGTTCTGTTCTGATAGTAGCCTCTTGTTCTGATCATCAGGACTATCAGATGTGTTGGCACTCTCACATCTTTAAGGGCATTCCATAGCCTTCCCTTTCTGTTAGTGCTCTGATCTTGCTTGTGTCTCACTTGGAGTGAGTGTTTACTAGATGATAGGGTTACACAAGGAGGGCCACCTACACCTCCCTGTGCATGGTGCCAACCAATGTTAGCTATGGTGTCACAACAATTCAGTTCTGTTAGTGGCACCCACCACTACTGCTGCTGCCTAATATCTGTTAGTCTCCCTGTATCATTCTCCTATTGTTGTTTGCTTGCTTTCCTACTCATCCCTTTAGGCCTCCCTGGGTTTCCCTCCTTCCCTTCCCTTGTGTCCTCCCTCCTTTAGTCCATCCCCATCCCCATCCCTCCCTCCTTTAGTTTCTTCACTTCTTTCTCTATGGTTGGGGGAGGGCAGAGATGGTGGGTCACCCTCTTCCTTCCTCCACTTGCCTGCCTAGTCTTCCTGTGGAGCTTGCTCCTTTCTTGTGGTGTGGGGAGGGCAGAGATGGCTGGCTGCCCCCTTCCTTCCTCCACTTGCTTGCCTGGTCCTCCTGCAGCTCTCTGTTCTCCTGCTCAGCTGGGGGCAGGAATGGACTGAGTTGACTGGGCATGAGCCATATAGTGCTTTATAGGTCATAACCAGCACTTTGAATTGTCCCAGAAACAAATTGGCAGCCAGTGGAGCTGTTTCAACAGGGGTGTTGTGAAACCTGGTCCTATTAACAGTCTGGCTGCTGCTCTTTGGACCAGCTGAAGTTTCCAAACACTCTTCAAAGGCAGTCCCAATTAGAGTCCCAAGTAGTAGTCCAAATAGGATGTACCTAAGGGCATGCCCTTAACACCAAGGCCAGATCTGCTGTTTCAAGGAACAGGCACAGTTGGCACTCATGTTTTCAATATGCAAAAGCACTCCTGGTCACTACAAAGACATGCATCTCCAGCTTCAGAGCTGGGTTCAGGAGTACCTCCAAACTGTGAAACTGTATCTTCAGGGGGAGTGTAACCCCTTCTAACACAGGCTGGATCCCTATTTCCTGATCTGCCTTCTGACTGACCAGGAGCAGCTCTTTCTTGTCTGGATTAAGTTTCAACTTGTTTGCCCTCACTCAGTCCATTACTTATGCTAGACACTGGTTTAGGACCAGGACAGCCTCCTTGGATTGGGGTGGAAGGAGTAATAGAGTTGATGGCACTGCACCTCAAACCTCTGGACAACCTCTCCCAGTGGTTTCATGCATATGTTAAATAGCATAGGGGACAAAGCAGAACCCTGAGGGACCCTACAGGCCAATGACCAGGGGTTGAGCAGGAGTCCCCCATAGTCACCTTCGGGGTTCACCCCTCCAAGAAGTAATGGAGCCACTGTAAAACAGTACTTCCAAGTCCCATCCCAGACAGGTGGTCCAAAAGGTTAGCATAGTTGGTGGTATCAAAAGTCACTTAGAGGTCCAGTAGAACTAGCAGGGACATACTCTCCCTGTCCGGTTCCTTGTGTAGGTCATCCACCAAGGCTTCCTCTGTTCCATATCCATGCCTGAAACCATGTTGAAATGGATCTAGATAATCTGATTCATCCAGAAAACCTTGGAGTTGGGAAGCCACAACATGTTCCAATACCTTACCCCAAAATGGTAGGTTGGACACTGACCTATCCTATCATAATGGCAGGTTGGACACTGGCCTCTTCCAATCCCAAATATCAAGAAATTTAGGGATGTTGTTAAAACAAATGTATATATTTTTTTCTACATTTGTGCTAGCTAAACTCAATAGTTATAGTTACTCCCAGCACAGAGAGAACAATTTTGGATTTGCCCACTTTTGTATCTGAAACAGAAATATAGAGGAGAAAATTTCAAATGACTATATGCCTTTAAATATAGACAAGAAGTATAGGAAAGAATTGCCACTTGTTTCCTTTTATTTGTCCCAGTGAGCATCTTTACTGAGCACCTTTCATCCCAATTTAGCAACCCAATATAGTATACAGGAAGCATTCTATCCAACTGCTGCAATGCAACAGCTGTTTAATGGTGCAGATCAACACTCAACAATACCTGAGAGTATACCAAAATAAACTGATATTGGCTGCCCAGGTGTGATAAACGTGAAAAAAAATTAAGTAAAATATTATCTCTTTTATTGCATACAAATGTTTTCCACAAAGGCATTATTATTTTTTAAGGGGGTGGTAGTGAGGCTACTGGCTATTTTCCAGGACTACTATGACATAGCACTAGCTTCTTTGTTAATTTACTATAGAATAAAAATTGGTGAGTTCAATGGGATTTACGCCAAGGTTAAAATGAAGCATTCCTAAGCCCAATGGACATACCTTCAGGATGATGTATTTGGCAAAGGTGCCCAACATTTAAATTCACATGTCTTCTGATATTACAAAATTGGTTGTATGGATTAGAGTATATTTCATTTGCTACCATATGTAAAAATACAGAAATTTCTTCCTTTCCTACTTTTTTTCTATATTAATTGCAAAAATATCCTATATTCTACATATGTCAGGAGAAAAATATACATTGCTATTATGCCAGCACTACATTTCATGTACCCACATGAGCACAGCCGGGGAATGGAGGAGAAAAACTTCACAAAGACAAAACAGTTTCCTGTGCATTTCTTCTTCTTCTTCCTCCTCCTCCTCCTCCTCTTCTGTACAGACTAAGAGGGGATACAGACCGGCGGCTCTGGGCCGCCCTGGGAAGCGGAGGATCGAGGCTGAGGCTGTTGGACAGCATGGCCTCAAACCTCCCTTTTGCTGGCCTGGAAAGGAGCGGCAAAATGCTGCTCCTTTCAGAGCCAGCAAAAGGCCACTCTAAGAGCTGCTGTGTGGATCTTTTGCACCCCTTCCAGTGCAGCATGTCAAAAGGCTGCACCAGAAGGACCTCCTGACGCTGCATGCCATGCGTAACAGTGCATGGCATCAGGACATCTTCAGGGAGGGGTTGAGGTGGCTGGCGTGTGGCTGCCCCTCCCTATCCCTGCCTCCAGGACAGCCCAAAGGGCCCATCTGTAGAGGCCCTAAGTCCTGAACTGTGAGTATTCTTCAAAAGTGACACAATTTTAAACAACTTACCTGCAGCAAGGAAAAAATTGTAAAATTATGCATTCTTGCCGTTGAGCATGAAATATACAAAGATTTCCATCACTAACAGTATGCATAAATTAATTATGAATTTATAGCCCTTTCATAATATCATAAATCAGCTACCTTGCTGAGACCACTGTCTCATTCCACCTAATGATAGGCTAGTTCTATATCCTTAAAGTGGGAGTGTCTGAGATCAGACTATGGCACTCCTCTACTCTAGAAGTCTGAAATAGTTCTCAACTCTTTACTTCAGTGACAAACTTTGCATACCTTCATGTATTCAGTATGCCAGATCCTGCTTGTAAAAAGTATATAACATCTGAAAGGAGGAACAGCTGAATCATCCTGAACACTTCTGGTGGCCTTTGTTTGGGCTTCTCTCCTGTTCTGTGACTAAGAATGAGTACATCAGTCAAGCCTATTTCTATGGACATCTGCCACTTTTCCTCTCCCAGTCTTCACTGATTCAGTTCTGTGTAGGATACATGTGTATTAGCACACACACACACACATCACCACCACCACCAACAATAACAAATAGACAAACAACAACAATCCAATTGTTTTGTGTATTTTTCCCCCAAATGATGGGAGCATGTGTCCATTGACTAATGCATACAATGTGCTTAGTAATGTGCAGAGTATGGGGGTGTTTGTGCATTTTCCCCCTTACACATGTGTATATTGATGGTCATATGTTTCATTCTTTAATAGAATGCACCTGAAGCCTGGAAATAGTCAGATTTCCAAATACAAATAATTTTTCTTTCCATGTTCATTCTAGGAGAATTTGGTAAATCCATTTAAAAAAACTTGATGGAACAAACTTTTTATACGTTTCTACCTGTTATCCAGATCAAGCCACCATATATTGAACTTTCCTGTTGTCCATTATGAATCCAAACATGATTTTCTTTTTTAAATACAGGCTATTCATTTACCTGCAAGACATTTAGTGTTTGAATAGGCAAATGATGTCAGATCTGTCAAACACTTCAACCATATGTGTGAACTGGCTCTTGCTGAGTCCTTAATTATTTTGGTTGTTATGGTCATCTCTGGTCTTTTTGTACAAAATTCAAATAAGAAGAAATGATGATAAATGTTGAAATAAAAGAATTGGAGGACAAACTTTGCACAGAAGCCATACAGTAACAGAGATGACAGTTTATTCTAGTATTCAAAAACCTTCTCTCAACCTTTTCTCCTCCTTTTGCTTTTAGTTAGGTTTTCCCCTGTTCAATTCATTCAACTTCTGGTTCACTTAGAGTTGACATATGACTGAACAAAACTGCCAAGGGCAGACAGTTGATGGATAACACAAATGATGACAGACTTATTTTCATTCTCATTCTAAATTCTGATAAACAGGACATTTTTCTTCCTAGGTTCTGAGCATGGCCTGCATGTATTTAAACAAGAAAAGAGTTAACTTCATGTGACTAGGGAGCAGGAAGTTTGGGGAAACCACATTTTGCTTTTGTTAGAACTATTATTATTAGAACTTTGATTTGAATCTAGCCCAGTGTTTTACATGTAAATGAAAAAAATTGGCCTTCATGTAGTTGATCATGTGCAGAAGGGGGGTTTCTGGGGTGTGAGACCTATGGCCCCAGACTTCCAGTGGGGTTTCGGGGGGTGGGACATCCATCCCCAGACTTCCAGTGGGGCTTCTCAAACAAGAGGGCACATGGGAATGCCCCCACAGGCTGGAGCAGCACCCCCGTGGTCCCAAAGAGCAGCCAGGTGGGGCCCAGCAGTGCCCGCCACAGCTGAGAAAAGGCCCAGGCCAGGACCAGGAGCACCCGCTGCAGCCAGGAAAAGGCCCAGGTTGGGACCAGGAGTACCAGCTTCAGCCAGGAAAAGGCCCAGGCAGGGTCCAGGACTGCCCATCACAGCTGGAAAGAGGCCCAGGAGCACCAGCCGCAGCTGGGAAAAGGCCCTGGCAGGGACCAGGACCACCAGCCATGGCCATGAAAAAGCCCAGGCAGGGACCAGGAGTGCCTGCTGCAACCAGAAAAAGGCCCAGACAGGACCCAGGAACTCCCTCCACAGCCCTAAAGAGCTGGCACGAGGGCTAAAACTGTTGATAAAATGTGTTGATGATGAATATACAGCTTACAGTCCATGAAGTCAAGTCATCCAGATCTTCAAGCAAGCTTTCTTTTATTGCAAAATCAGCATGAGCAAAAACAAATAATAATAATAATAATAATAATAATAATAATAATAATACCATCTTCACTTTAGCCAGAAGGCTAAACAGGAACAAAGCCTAACTGCTACATGATTCAAAATTGGTTAGTTGCAGCATCAGGAAAATATTTTAATTAGTCCATTACAGCTTAAAGGTTAAAAGACAAGTGACAAACTTTTCAGGATCACAACGTTCAGCCCCCAATTCTCCACCCATTTGGGTGTAGCCCTTTCAGACTGATTGGTTGATGATGCATGACGTGTGTTAGCCCAACCTTTAATTACCATATTAAATCATGTGACTGCAGTTCCCATAACATTCCCATGTTTATGAATCCTTTTTGTAAACAAAGCTCTTTCTCACAGAACTGTAGCTCGTTAACTGCTTGTTTTGGCTAAAACACACCTGGGCTGATAATTGTCAAACTGGCCTCAGAAAACAACTTTTCTCAGCAAAGAAAAATACAGACACACATCTTTACATTTCAACATTTTAACATTGACTATATATCCCATCACATTCTAACAATCCCCTCCTGAAATGTATGATGTGTGTATGTTGTACACTAAACTAAAACTGTTACAAAACTAAAGGCCTAAGCAGACTGCCAGAAATAGTGCACATTAAATTGAGGCACTGCCCTGGCTCAGTGCTAGGGAATCATGGGAATTGTATTTTTTTCTGAGACATTGAGCCTTCTCTGTCAGAGAGCTCTGGTGCCACAATAAATTACAGTTCCCATGATTCCCTAGCACTGAGCCAGGGCAGTGCCTCAATTTAATGTGCACTATTTCTGGCAGTCTGCTTAGGCCCTAACTTAGCTCAATGGCTAGGCCTAAGCTTAAGACATGCCAAGTAGACGTGACATCTGTTCGTGTCTATCAATGGTCAATGTCTTTGTCAAGATGTCTGCTTGATTATGGTTTGACTCAATGTATTGCAGACTCACAATCCCATTCTGTACCATTTTTCTGACATTCTGATACCTCACACCAATGTATTTTGTTCTGTACTTCAAGTTCTCAGCTTCAGCCATTGCAATGCATGTTTGAGAATCCTCATTTATCATCACTGGATCAACACATTCTTCATTCAGATCTTTCAACAACTGTCTAATCCATTCAATCTCATTAACTAGCTCAGATAAGGCCCCAAATTCTGTTTCTCCTGTACTTTGGGCTACGTATTTCTGTTTTCTACTCCTCCAAACAATTGCGCTTTCTCCAAACTTAATCAACAATCCTGTCACTGACTTTCTATCCTGTAGCTCAGAAGCAAACGAACTGTCAACAAAACATTCAAGTCCAGCTCAACTGTTTTGCAACTTCAATTTTCTGTCTATGCTACCCTTTAAATATCTTAACAAATGTTTCACTGCTGTCCAATCTTCCACTGTAGGACAATTTGTCTTTCTTCTAAGTATTCCAATGGCAAAACAAATGTCAGGCCTAGTATTGTTAGCAATAAACATCAAACTCCCAACAACACTCTTATATATCTCTGAATTTTCAAACTTTTTAGTCCCTTCACTATTTACATAACCAACTGACATTGGACTCTTCACTGTTTTTGCATCCTGCAATCCACACTTTTTTTTATCAGACTCTGAATTTTCCTTTTTTGACTCAACAAACAACTCTCATCTTCACTCCATTCAACATCAATTCCCAAATAAGACCTTAAAACTCCAAGATCCTTGACACTAAATTTCTGTGACAATTCCTTTCTTATTGTTTGAATCTCTTGCTTTGAAATTGCTGCCACACACAAGTCATCTACATAAATCACCAAGATCACATCTCCTTTTGTGTAAACACATGCATCAGCCACACTGCGTTTGTAGCCTAGCTTCACTAGCTCATCATGTATGCAAAGATTCCAGCTTTTGGCACTCTGCTTTAAACCATACAATGCTTTTTTCAACTTGTACACCTTTTTGTCACTATTTTGCTGAAAACCCAAAGGTTGTTCCATGAAAACAGTTTTCTCAAGACTTGCATTCAAGTATGCAGTCTCAAAATCAAAATGATGCACTAATTGGCCCCTCCTTGCATCCAAAGCCAACACTAACCTCAAACTCTTAGGCTTTGCTGTTGGAGAAAAAGTTTTGTCAAAATTTTCAAACCTCTGTTGTGCAAACCCTTTAGCCACCAATCTGGCCTTGTATCTCTGACTTCCATCCGGCATCAGCTTCCTCTTGTAAACCCATTTGCAACCTATCACCTTGTGATTTGCAGGTCTGTCAACAATCTCAAACACCTTTTTGTCTATCAAAGACTTGAACTCCTGCTCCATTGCAGACTCCCATTTCAACCTCTCTTCATCACAACACTTTTGTACTTCCTTGTAACTCTCAGGCTCCTCTACCATGACTACACAAGCTTTAGCTTCCTGCACTTTAAAATGATCTGGAGGTTTCCTAACTCTAGTTGTCCTCCTCAAAACAATTGTCCTCATTTTTCCCTCATCATCCTCAGTATCTGTACTTGAATGTGCCTCTTTGTCTGTGTGTCTCCTTGTTTTTGTCATTCTAGGTGCTGGTGGACGTGTGCGTGTGACAACTTGTCTGATGTACTAGCCTCATCCTCTGAAGAATCTGATTCTTGCTTCACTGCCCCTCCATTTCTGGCAGGTGGTGCTATCTGTGTTTCTAACTGACCTAGTCTGAAAAACACCTCTTTGTTTGAATGAATGTTCTCCCACCCAGAATGTTTCTCAAAGTTTGCACTTCTTGAAAAAAGAACTTCTTGTCCACCCAGGTGAAACCTGTAACTGTTCTCTGTATAACCAACAAACATCAAACGTCTCAATTTGGGCTGACCTTTCTTTTTGAAAGCTGTAGGTACATACACATTTGTATACTGCCCAAACACTCTAAGATATTTCAAGTTGGGTGGTCTCTTGTAAAGCATGTGGTAAGGAGTATTCTGCACAGCAGAATTCCAAGTGCGGTTTGTCAGGAAATTAGCTGTGAGAATTGCCTCCCCCCCAAAGGTGTTCAGGAGCATTTACATCAAGCATCATACAATCTTTTATTTGCTTCAAAATCGCAATCTTTCTCTCAGCAAGCCCATCCTCGGCTGGGCAAGAAGGGTTCGTTGTAAAATGTCTAATGCCCCTTTTTCTTAACCAATTGGTCAAGTGGTGAGACAAGAATTCTCCTCCCCTATCTGTGACCAAGGTTCTCACTTTGTAGTCAAATTGTCTCTCTATCATGTTCACCCATTCCTTGAATCTCTCTCCTGTTTCACTCTTTTCTTTCAAAAGAATTACATAGGAAAATCTTGTGAAGCGATCTACAATCACCATGAAGTATTTATTTCCTCCTTGTGTCTTAAGAGAAATTGGCCCAGCTAGATCACAGTGCAAAAATTCAAATGGTCTTTTGGCTTTAAGTTTTGTTCGTTTTGCCACAGGATAAGCCTTCAGCTTAATCTTGCTGCAAACTGAACACTCTAAGTGGTTTGAGCATGGTGACATCTTAAACTCAGGACAAACTTTCTCCAATTTCAAAAGATTCAGAAAACCAACATGACCCAACACTGTGAAAATAATGAATACAATCTGCATGCAAAGGCTTGTTTTGTGCAACTGCACAACTCTCTTTGTCAATCATGTAATATAGCTTGTCTTTCAGAATGGCTTTAGCACAAATCTCACCATCTTTAAAAATTAAACATCCATCCCCCTCAAAACTCAATTTGTACCCTTCTGTGGCCAAAGCTAACTAAACAGTTTTGCAAGCTAGGTACATACAAGACATTTTCAAAAATTTTACCAAAACTAGGAATGCAAACAGTTCCCATTTCTTGGATTTTCTGGCCTGCCCCATCTGCTAAGGCAACAGTAGAAACATTTGCTGGTATTTTACTCTGGAACAGTTCATTCTTGTTTTCCATGTGAGTCGAGGCTCCACTGTCGAGAAGCCAGGTGCTGGGTGGCTGAACTTGGGGCACACTGTCATAGCTTTGAATTGTGGCAGCGAGGAGGAACCCCTTAAAAAGGCTGCCTTTTCCACCTTGGGCAGCGAGGAGAGACCCTTTAAAAAGGCTAGCTTTTCCACTTGGGGCAGCGAGGAGAGACCCTTTAAAAAGGCTGCCTTTTCCACCTTGGGCAGCGAGGAGAGACCCTTTAAAAAGGCTGCCTTTTCCACCTGGGGCAGCGAGGAGAGACCCTTTAAAAAGGCTGCCTTTTCCACCTTGGGCAGCGAGGAGAGACCCTTTAAAAAGGCTGCCTTTTCCACCTTGGGCAGCGAGGAGGAACCCTTTAAAAAAGCTGCCTTTTCCACCTTGGGCAGCGAGGAGAGACCCTTTAAAAAGGCTGCCTTTTCCACCTGGGGCAGCGAGGAGGAACCCCTTAAAAAGGCTGCCTTTTCCACCTTGGGCAGCGAGGAGAGACCCTTTAAAAAGGCTGCCTTTTCCACCTTGGGCAGCGAGGAGAGACCCTTTAAAAAGGCTGCCTTTTCCACCTTGGGCAGCGAGGAGAGACCCTTTAAAAAGGCTGCCTTTTCCACCTGGGGCAGCGAGGAGAGACCCTTTAAAAAGGCTGCCTTTTCCACCTTGGGCAGCGAGGAGAGACCCTTTAAAAAGGCTGCCTTTTCCACCTTGGGCAGCGAGGAGAGACCCTTTAAAAAGGCTGCCTTTTCCACCTTGGGCAGCGAGGAGGGACCCTTTAAAAAGGCTGCCTTTTCCACCTTGGGCAGCGAGGAGGAACCCCTTAAAAAGGCTGCCTTTTCCACCTTGGGCAGCGAGGAGAGACCCTTTAAAAAGGCTGCCTTTTCCACCTTGGGCAGCGAGGAGAGACCCTTTAAAAAGGCTGCCTTTTCCACCTTGGGCAGCGAGGAGAGACCCTTTAAAAAGGCTGCCTTTTCCACCTTGGGCAGCGAGGAGAGACCCTTTAAAAAGGCTGCCTTTTCCACCTGGGGCAGCGAGGAGGAACCCCTTAAAAAGGCTGCCTTTTCCCCCTGGGGCAGCGAGGAGGAACCCCTTAAAAAGGCTGCCTTTTCCACCTGGGGCAGCGAGGAGAGACCCTTTAAAAAGGCTGCCTTTTCCACCTTGGGCAGCGAGGAGGGACCCTTTAAAAAGGCTGCCTTTTCCACCTTGGGCAGCGAGGAGGAACCCCTTAAAAAGGCTGCCTTTTCCACCTTGGGCAGCGAGGAGAGACCCTTTAAAAAGGCTGCCTTTTCCACCTGGGGCAGCGAGGAGAGACCCTTTAAAAAGGCTGCCTTTTCCACCTTGGGCAGCGAGGAGAGACCCTTTAAAAAGGCTGCCTTTTCCACCTGGGGCAGCGAGGAGAGACCCTTTAAAAAGGCTGCCTTTTCCACCTTGGGCAGCGAGGAGGAACCCTTTAAAAAGGCTGCCTTTTCCACCTGGGGCAGCGAGGAGGGACCCTTTAAAAAGGCTGCCTTTTCCACCTTGGGCAGCGAGGAGGGACCCTTCAAAAATTGCATTTAAATTGTATTTGCATTTTATATTGTATTTTGTATATTTTTAAAAATTGTTTTAATTTGCTTTGTTTGTTTTGTTTTTGAGGGGTGGGTATGGGTGGGGTTGGGAAGAAGGGATGGGCTCTGTATTGATGCTATTTGTTATTGTGATTGTTGTACGCCGCCCCGATTGCTTGGCAGAGGGGCGGGATATAAATAAAAACTATTATTATTATTATTATAAATCCTTTGTTAGCACCGTATCCCTTTTGGCCACCAGGGGGACGTGGCTGCTGCTGCTGCTGCTGTTGTTGTTGTTGCTGCCCCCTCCTGCTATCTGTAGCCAGCTTTCTGCAGTCCTTTTTAAAATGTCCAAACTTTTTACAATAAAAACACATTTTGCCTTTTGAAACTGCTGCTTTTTCAGTTTACATCTCTCTTGTAGCACCCTCTGTGGCATTTGGAGGTCTTGCAGCTACAGATCCCTGTTTTTGCTGCCAAGATGTATAGTTCTCTGCTGTTAACTTCGGAAATTTGGCAAGCTCCATTTTTAATTATTTCCCTTTCAGTCCAGCACAAGCCTTGAAAACTGCTTGCCCCTCCAGGCTGCCTTTCCAGGACACTGTCTCTTTAAAACTGTAGCTTTAGAGCCAACTCGGCTAGTCACTGCCTTTTCTTGCCACTTTTACAGCTCCAAGACAGTCCATTTAATTAATAGCCTTGAGATAAGGAAAGGTTCTACTTACAGGCTTTTGTGGTGCTGATTACTGGCCATAAATCAGGCTTGAAATTCCAACTGCTTCGTGCCGCGTCAAGCCTCCCTGCTGTTCCGGCCGCCTTGTAGCCTCAGCAGGCAAAGATGCTGGCTTTAAAATCCCAGGCTTGCTTTCAGATAGTCGATGGAGTATTCAACCATCCTCTGCTACCACTTGTTGATAAAATGTGTTGATGATGAATATACAGCTTACAGTCCATGAAGTCAAGTCATCAAGACATCCAGATCTTCAAGCAAGCTTTCTTTTATTGCAAAATCAGCATGAGCAAAAACAAATAATAATAATAATACCATCTTCACTTTAGCCAGAAGGCTAAACAGGAACAAAGCCTAACTGCTACATGATTCAAAATTGGTTAGTTGCAGCATCAGGAAAATATTTTAATTAGTCCATTACAGCTTAAAGGTTAAAAGACAAGTGACAAACTTTTCAGGATCACAACATTCAGCCCCCAATTCTCCACCCATTTGGGTGTAGCCCTTTCAGACTGATTGGTTGATGATGCATGATGTGTGTTAGCCCAACCTTTAATTACCATATTAAATCATGTGACTGCGATTCCCATAACATTCCCATGTTTATGAATCCTTTTTGTAAACAAAGCTCTTTCTCACAGAACTGTAGCTCGTTAACTGCTTGTTTTGGCTAAAACACACCTGGGCTGATAATTATAAAACTGGCCTCAGAAAACAACTTTTCTCAGCAAAAAAAATTACAGACACACATCTTTACATCTCAACATTTTAACATTTATATGTCCCATCACATTCTAACAAAAACAGCACCAGGAGGGTGGGGAGCTGACCTGGTGTCACCCCCGCTTATGGGTATCATGATGCTACTGCCCAATCTTATGTGTGGCTCACTGGCTCACTGAAGAGTGTTGAAAAAAGTGCCACTGAGTTAAATAAGGTTTCTCACTATTATCCTGAAGAGTAGTGACTGGTGGAGTACCTCAGTGTCCTGTCCTTGGCCTCATATTGTTCAGCATCTTTACAAAAGACTTAGGTGATGAAACAGAAGACATGCTAATAAAATTTGCAGATGACACTATATTAGGGGTGTATCTAATATCCCAGCAATAGAACCAGAATTTAAAATGAACTTTTTAATTTGGAGAACTGAGGAAAAACTAATGAAATGAACTTCAACAGGAATAAGTGTAAGGTACTACATCCAGGCAGGAAATATGAAATGAACAAATATAGGATGGGTGACACCTGGCTTGAAAGTAGTAGATGTGAAAAGGATGTAGCAGACCACAAGTTAAACATGAGTCAACAATCTGAGGCTGCAGACAGAAAAGCCAATGCAATTCTAGCATAGTATCCAGACTGAGGGCAGTAACTCTGCCTCTCTATAGTCAGAACTCACCTCAAATATTGTGTCCAGTTATGGGCACCACAGTTGAAGAAGGATATTGAGTAGCTGGAAAGTGTCCAGAAGAGGGCAACAAAGATGATCACAGATCTGGAAAGCAAATCCCATATGGATTAATTTAGGGAGTGGGATACGGCTAGACTGGAGAAGAGAAGGTGACGTTATAACTATCTTTAAATATCTGAAGGAATGTTATGTGGAAGATGGAGCAAGGTTCTTGTCTGCTGCTTCAGAGACTACAACACAAATAATTGAATTCAAATTACAAGAAAAAATTCCACCTAAATATTAAGAATTTAAGAATTTCTTTATTTCTTTATCAGATTTATATTCCAAATTGAATTTATTTATTGAATTTGTATCCCTTTCTCACACCTTGTAAGGTGACCTGTCAAGTATTACATGCTTGGCAAATATGCTTGCTACATTCACAATTACTTCAGGTTTATACTTAGTAATAGGATTGCACATTAAAAATACTTTGCTTGCAGAGGAAGAACCTTTTTACTGTAAGAGACAGTAGAATAGATTGCCTTCAGGGTGTGTGTGTGAACTCTCCTTGTTTGGAGGACTTGAAACAAAGGTTGGATGTCCTTTCCTCAGGGCTGCTGTAATTGTGTATTACTGCATGACAGTGGGTTGGATTATCTGCCCATTGAATTGCCTTTCAACTCTAGGATTCTGTGATCAAGTACATATTTGTTGTTAACTGCCCTCATGTTGATCTCGACTCCTGGCGATCCCATGGATGAAACATCTCTAAGGCCCTCTGTCCTCCACTGCTCTGCTTAATTCCGGCAAACCCATATCCGTGACCTCCTTAATAGAGTCCATCCATCTAGCTATCCATGAGATCCTAAGCACTCTCAAAGGAATTGACTTTCTTCCTGTCGTCTTTCTTAGCTGCCCAGCTCTCACATCCATATATGGTAATAGGGAATACAATGGCTTGTATGATTCTAACTTTTGCGCTGAGTTGTATATCTTTGCATTTTAGAATCTTTTCTAGTTCTTTCATAGCTACTCTCACCATTTTTAATCTTCTTCTGATTTCCTGACTGCAGTTCCCATTTCTATCAATGTTTGATCCCAGGTATGGGAATTCTTTTACTGTTTCTATTTCTCCATTGTCTAGGTTGAAATTGTGAAGGTCCTCAGTGGTCATTATTTTTGTTTTCTTTATGTTCAAGCCTGCCTTAGCATCTTATTCTTTGATCTTTCTTAGTAGTGTTTCAGGTCTGTGACAAAATGAAGGACAGATGGAATGAAGAGCCATATGTAGATGAACCCCAAATTCTAAAAATCAAAGTGGAAACTGCAATAAAAGAAATAGCAAAAAAACAAATCACCAGGAACAGATGATATTCCAATTGAACTGCTGCAATCCAGACTGACAGAGTCAACTCTAGTGCTGACCAACATATGCCAACAGATATGGAAAACAAAATGCTGGTCAACAGATTGGAAGAGGTGACTATATATCCCTATCCATAAAAAAGGAGATACCAAAGACTGCAGCAACTATAAGGGGTTGCAGACTGCCAGAAATAGTGCAAATTGAGTCCACTGTTAGGGTTAGGGTTAAGGAATCATGGGAACTGTATTTTATTGTGGCACCAGACCTCTCTGATAGAGAAGGCTCAATGTCTCAGAAAAAACACAATTCCTATGATTCCCTAGCACTAACCGTAACCCTAAAAGTGGGCTCAATTTGCACTATTTCTGGCAGTCTGCAACCCCCCTATAGGACCATAGCATTGATCTCCCATGCAAGCAAAATTAAGTTCAAAATTTTGTAACATAGACTCCAACCATACATGGAGAGAGAAATCCCAGAGGTCCAAGAGGGGTTCAGGAAAGGAAGAGGCACCAGGGATCACATTGCAAACATATGATGGTTAATGGAGTGCACCAGGGAATTCCAAAAGAAAATCAGCATGTGCTTTATAGACTATAGCAGAGCCTTTGAATTGCATAGATTATGAAAGGCTATGGAATGTCCTTAAAGACATGGAAGTGCCAACACATCATAATCCTGATGAGGACTCTGTACTCAGGACATGAGGCTACTGTCAGAACAGAACATGGAGAAACAGAATGGTTCCCAATTGGCAAAGGGTTCAGACAAAGCTATATCCTATCACCCTATCTGTTCAAATTGAATGTAGAACATATTATAAGAAAAGCAGGCTTGGACACAGAAGAGGGGGGAGTGAAAATAGGAGGAAGGGATATCAGCAATCTAAGATATACAGATGACACCAAAGTACTAGCAGAAAACCTCACAGACCTGGAACACCTACTACAGAAGATCAAAGAAGAAAGTGCAAATGCAGGCTTAATGTTGAGCATAAAGAAAACAAAAACAATGACCACTGAGGACTTTCACAAGTTCAACGTAGACAATGAAGAAATAGAGATAGTAAAAGAATTCTCATACCTGGGTTCAAACATTGATAGAAATGGGGACTGCAGTCAGGACATCAGAAGACTAAGGGCCTCGGCAGACGACTAAAAGAGTCGTCTTCCGGGCAGGGAAGAGGAGGGGCAGCCGCACGAGCGGCGCCCCTTCCTCTCCCCGAGGTCGCCCCCAGAAGCGCCGGCCGTCCGCACGGCCGGCGCACCGGGGATGACCTCACGGCGCAGCGCCCACATGCGCTGCGCCGTTTGAGCCAGGGAAAGTGCGCCCGCCGCTTTTAGGGCGCACTTTCCCTTAAATCTAAAAGGAGCGCCAATTTGGTGCTCCTTTTAGATGCGCCGCAGGAGCGCCGCGGTCCGGAGGCTGAACTCCGGCGATGCTCCGGACCAGGGCGTCTCCGACGCCCTGGTCTGCATCCCCCCTAAGAATGGGGAGGGTGGCTGTGAAAGAACTAGAAAATATTCTAAAATGCAAAGATATACAACTGAGCACAAAAGTTAGAATCACAGAAGGCATTGTATTCCCTATTACCATGTATAGATGTGAGAGCTGGACAGTTAAGAAAGATGATAGGAAGAAAATCAATGCATTTGTGATGTGGTGCTGGACAAGAATGATGAGGATCTCATGGATAGCCAAAAGGACAAACAAATGGGTCCTAGAGCAGATCAAACCAGAAACCTCCCTGAAACCAAAATGGCTAAACTGAGGCTGTCATACTTTGGACACATCATGAGAAGGGAGGACTCATTGGAAAAGGCAATAATGCTGGGAAAGGTGGAAGGAAGCAGGAAGAGAGGAAGGCCACATGCTAAATGGATGAAATCTATTGAGGAGGTCACAGATATGGGGTTGCAGGAATTAAGCAGAGCAGTGGAGGACAGGTTTTTTTGGAGATGTCTCATCCATAGGGTCACCATGAATCGAGATCAACTTAAGGGCAGTTAAAAACAAAGATGTTTGATTCACAAAGCACTCCTCATAAGACAGAGTGTAAAGTCATTGTTCTTTCTATCTGACATGCACATTATATTCATTAGCAGTGCCAACAATCCCTGCATTGCCCAAGTAGTCAATGATCTAAGAAGAAGCACCTAAGAAATCAAAGACATATTAACAGTGGCTCAGAAAAAGAAGATACAATTTTTGTATTATTTGGAACCTAAAGGTTAGTCACACCTTTTGAAAGATGATGTAGCAATTTCACTTAGTGATGAAATCCACTCCATGCAGAACAAGACTGAAAGTGCTCTGTTATTTGAAATGCATAACATACCCTCCAACATTTCACAGATGAAAACTGGGACATATGTGGCCAAGCAACACCAGAATGTATTAGAGATGCAAAATTAATGAGAAACAATACACAATATAGGAGTGGATGCAGTTTGCTTTTGCCTGAGTCTACAGGGAAAGGCAATATTCCACCACTTCTCTTTTCTGCTCGTTGTTGAGTGCAGGGCAAACTACTTTTGAACTTTGAACTCAGTCTGCAACAGTGTCAGATAGAAAGTAAGCAGAGGACAAAGGGGAAAGTGGGAGGAGGAGAGAGAGACTGGGACACTTTAAAGCAGTTGGAAAAGTGAGATGCAGAAGATTAACTGAGGGGTTGCAGACTGCCAGAAATAGTGCAAATTGAGTCCACTTTTAGGGTTAGGGTTAGGGTTAGGGAATCATGGGAACTGTATTTTATTGTGGCACCAGAGCTCTCTGACAGAGAAGGCTCAATGTCTCAGAAAAAAAAAAACAATTCCCATGACTCCCTAGCACTAACCCTAACCCTAAAAGTGGACTCAATTTGCACTATTTCTGGCAGTCTGCAACCCCCCTAAGACTGTCCCTAGGACAATCAGGAAAATTGGAGGGTATGGCATAAAACAGTTAGGTCACTCATGGTGTAATAATAATAATAATAATAATAATAATAATAATAATAATAATATATCCCGCCCCTCTGCAGAGCAATCGGGGCGGCTTACAACATTAAAATTACCATACATATATATTAATACAATTTAAATAGAACATAAAAATCCCAATTCCCACCCGTCCTTTAAGGGTTCTTATTCCAGGCCGGATGGTGCTCGGCCTAGTGTCTCTCCCCTAGATGACATCGGATGGAATGGAGGGAGGGCTCTTCTTCTTATTCCAGGCCCGATGGTGCTGGGCCTAGTCTCTCTCTCCCAGATGACATCGGATGGAATGGAGGGAGGGCTCTTCTTCTTATTCCAGGCCCGATGGTGCTGGGCCTAGTGTTTCTCCCCCAGATGACATCGGATGGAATGGAGGGAGGGCTCTTCTTCTTATTCCAGGTCCGATGGTGCTGGGCCTAGTGTCTCTCTCCCAGATGACATCGGATGGAATGGAGGGAGGGCTCTTCTTCTTATTCCAGGCCCGATGGTGCTGGGCCTAGTGTCTCTCTCCCAAATGACATCTGATGGAATGGAGGGAGGGCTCTTCTTCTTATTCCAGGCCCGATGGTGCTGGGCCTAGTCTCTCTCTCCCAGATGACATCGGATGGGATGGAGGGAGGGCTCTTCTTCTTATTCCAGGCCCGATGGTGCTGGGCCTAGTGTCTCTCTCCCAGATGACATCTGATGGAATGGAGGGAGGGCTCTGCTTCTTACTCCAGGCCCGATGGTGCTGGGCCTAGTCTCTCTCTCCCAGATGACATTGAATGGAATGGAGGGAGGGCTCTTCTTCTTATTCCAGGCCCGATGGTGCTGGGCCTAGTGTCTCTCTCCCAGATGGCATCGGATGGAATGGAGGGAGGGCTCTTCTTCTTATTCCAGGCCCGATGGTGCTGGGCCTAGTGTCTCTCCCCCAGATGACATCTGATGGAATGGAGGGAGAGCTCTTCTTCTTATTCCAGGCCCGATGGTGCTGGGCCTAGTCTCTCTCTCCCAGATGGCATTGGATGGAATGGAGGGAGGGCTCTTCTTCTTATTCCAGGCCCAATGTATGTGGGAAATGATTGATAACCTAAAAACAGCACTTCCACACTACACAGACAGGAGTTGAACATGGAGCTGCAGATCATTGTGGCATGGTTGAACTGTAGGTTTACTGTATCAGACTAACTAGAAAGTCAAATCCAGTGATGCATGGTCAGGAAAACCTTGTCAGCCATAGAAACATGAGGGTCTGGAAGAAAAACCAGGAAAGTTCCAGATTTTTTTTCTTGTTTTTCCACCGGATGTTCCACCCCCCCTTGAAAAAAACAGATCATGGGATAATATACACTGGGGACAGCAGGATTTGACATCCCACAATTTTTGGTATCCACAGGGGAGTCCGGAACAGATGCCCCTTGAACACCGAGGTCCCACTGTATTTCAGAATCATGAATAAAATGTATAAGGCAAGGTGTTCCCATATTTACTGTCCAAAATAATTTCTAAAAAAAGAGAAGGACCTTTATGTAAGACTATAGATATCAGATCATTAAAATTCCTTGTCTAGGTTTTCTCCTGTCAGTTTATCCTATGGAAATGCATAAATTTTGTCTGTTTAAATGTTCTGGAGAACTAGACAAAATAATTTACTTTGGACTGCAGAAATCATCCTGTTTGAGATCACTTTAACTTCCCTGTCTCAGTGCTAGGGAATCCTGGGAATTGTAGTTTATTGTGGTACCATTGCTCTCTGACAGAGAAGGCTAAATATCTCACAAAACTACAGTTCTCAGAATTCCCTAGCATTGAGCCAGGGCAGTTAAAGTTATCTCAAACTGGATTATTTCTGCAATCTGTTTTGGATCTTTGTTTTACTAATATTGGTGTGTCCCCCCGTGTTTTTATTGACAAAACCAAAGAAGTTCCTTATAGTTCAGATTATGTTTTCATTGGTATCACCATCACCATCACCATCACCATCATTTTCATTATCATTATCATCATCATCATCATCATCCATTTTAAAAATATAAGTCCAATTTGTAATGGTATTCTAAATAAGGTATATTTTTCATACATCAAACAAAATTTATTCTAAATGAAGTTATATATAACACATTTTACAATTCCCAAGTAAAAAGTGACTAACAATCTGTTATGTGCACTAATATTGCATCTTTAATTTTTTTGGAAATTTTCTAGCGCTTATTTCTGACCCACAATGGGAATGAAGAAACCAGACATGAGAACTTGGGTTGAATAAGGGCCAATTTATTGACCTATTAAACTATTTAACTAATTTAAACTCCGTGATAACAATAGGGGGCAGCAACATAGTAAGGGAACAACTGAGGCAGTTGATCTCCACCAGATCTCCTCTCACTTCTCCTGGGCAAACTCCAGAGGCCTAAGGAGAATGCAAATACCAAGGGTTCCTCCCCAACTGACCCCAATTGAAGGCAAACTCAGGGAATCCCTTCTCTAAGTCACATGATTTAAAATGAGGGCATAATCCTCAGGACATCCCTAAGAGTAGTCTCCCTCCCCATTCCACTAGTCCTAACTTTTTCTTACAGCTTCAAATTTTTCCAGAAATTTTACATCTCTAGTTAGCCAAGGTCTTGTCTTAAACAAGAAGCACCTTACAGCCCTTCCTGTTCAACCAGGGCCAACATATCTGAATGGACAAAGTCAGAATAGTCTCCAAGATTAAGTGACTGCCAAGGAGAAGATCCATGGTATGATTTTGAAACAGACACACAAAGGCACAGAGCCCTCCACAATCCAGATGACAGTTGGAATGACCACATATCCCTGACATCATTGGCCATTGGAATTCAGGTGTACATTGGTTATATAGAACCCATATACATTAAAGCAGGCTTTCAGACAAATGCTGCAGCTGGGAAGCTTTATATCTTCCAAACCCTCCCCCACTGGGAAAGATGAAGGTTTGGGGAGGCCATTTCATAGCAAAGCAACATTTTGGACAGAGGTGTCGGACTATTCCCAAACTTGATTGGGAAGATTTGCAGAATTATGCAGCTGGAGGTACATCCCCTACGCCCCAGGTCTGAAGCTAAAATAAGTCAAAACTATCCAACATAGTGATTGCTAGTCTTCCCCTCAAAACCAGCTAAAGATCTCTACTTTTATAAAGATTCTCATAAAATGGAAGACAAAGCGCTTAGAGTTCATTTTTAATTCTAAGACCAGTAGGTCTCAACATGGAAAACAACATTGCACACTAATATTTGCTTATTAAATTCTCCAGAAAACAAAGAGCAACATCTGATTTAAGAAATGTAAACCTTTTATATAGGTCCCAATACTCAGCTTATGCTCCAAACTGAAGGGGTCATTCTTTCTCACTGTTTCTGTTCCTCTTAAAGAGCCAGTACCCAAATGGTGGCACCTATCACATGGATAGAGATCTGTAAAGGCAATTGTCTGAAGCCATCACAGTTGAGAGGTCAACTCATGGCTTAATGAGAGGGAATTGGATTTGCAGCATTTCCCCATTGACCTTCACAAAAAAAGAAGAGGCTTTCCCTAATACTCAGGATTTTTTACTTTCACATTGCATTGTTATAGGTGCAACTAACTAAGAAGGTTATGCCAGCTGACAGGAAGAGAAATGTAGTGACTGAAGGGACTGAGAGAACAACTACCAGGAAGTAACTCAGTAACAATAGAAGCAGAACAGAAGTGATGAAGATAACAAAGCTTGCTTAAATAAAGTTCAGTATTTTATTTAATACTTCTTCAGAAGTAACAAATACCAATTGAAACATGTAAAATAGGACTATGTAGAGCAGGGATGGGAGGGTGTTGAACTATCAGGCCTAGTCAGCAAAGCAGTGGTGATGAACTTTGGGAGCTGCAGTCGAACAACACTTGTTGTATGTGTATGTAACATGATTCACAACCCAGTGTAGAAATAGGACATGAGAATACAAGAGATTTTCCCCCACAAGCTACTTTCTTAGTCAAAAGGATTTATTATTATTATTATTATTATTATTATTATTATTCGCCTTCCTCCCAGTACAGGGACTCAAGGTGGCTAAGAAATTTAAAACAGTTTAAGAAAAGACAATATAAAACATTAAAAACAGAAAGTTTTAAAAAAACAATTAAACAATTAAATTAAAAACATTACATTATTAAATTTTTAAAATTTAAAACTAAAATAAAAACAAAAGAGCACCCATATTAATATGCAAAGGTCTGGAGGCATAAAAATGTGTTTATCTCCTGTCAAAAAGAAAGCAAAGATGGAGCCATTGTCATGTCCTGCCTGGAGGAGGATGAGGAGGACAAGCCAGAACCTCCTCTGGGACCTGAGCCTGAAGCTGTGAAGCCTCAGCCCAGCCCTAGTTCTGCTTTGCCAGCTCCAGCAGAGCCTGTGGTCTCCCAGGAGGCTCCAGAGTCAAGCCTCCCGGCAGCAGAACCTACTTGCAGCCAGTGTCGAGCAGGAAGAGAGGGCCTTTGCCATTTGAGGAGACTTTATGAACAAAGCCAGTGCAATCAGCCTCAGCTGTGCTCCTGTAGCTGGGTAATTTAAGCAGGTGCATAAGGTCTGCCTCGGTGCTAGAGGTTATCTGGGCTTCCTAGCGAAAGCCTTTGTCTCTCTTTGTTCCTTGCTTGAAACCTTGACTCTTGGACTGCTGACTTATCTTGAACTTCTGGAACCCTTGACTTTTGGACTGTCCTGTCACTCTGCCTCTCTGGAATCCTAGATCTTTGGACTGCTCAACCATTCTGTGGTTGGACCTTTGAATTGGTAATATGGATCTTTGCTTTCTTAGCAAAAGACTTTGTTTACCTTCAGTCCTCACAGGAAGCTGCTATCAGTACTCTTGGTAGCTTTCCTGGGCAGAATAATCCCTGCCCCCCCCCCCCTTAATTAGGCTGATAAGAGCATAATGGAAGGGAAACAAGCCTTGAATGAACTGTTGAATTTGCAGCTTTCTGCCCAGGTGCAGCAATTAACTCAAACTGTGATTACACTCCAGGGACAAATTAACCTTCCAGCTCCTGAACGATGCCAGAAATGTTTTGTGTCCCTTCCAGATAAGTTCCAGGGAGACAGGACTATGCTGGACAGTTTCATTGCTAATTGCAAGCTGCATTTTAAGCTTCAAAGGGATTACTTTCCTGATGACTCCCATAAGGTAGTGTTTACGATTAGCCTACTCTCAGGGCCTGCCAGCAAATGTGCTATTCCCTTCCTGAACCAGGATAGCCCCCTCCTCAACAGCTTGTAGGGCTTCATTGCAGAAATGCAAGCCACCTGGGGGGATCCTGTGACGGCCGAGGTGGCAGAGAGCCAAATCCGGACTCTCCAGGAAGGCAAGGGGACTGTAGCAGAGTACTCCACATCCTTCCACCTGATAGCACAGGATCTGAAGTGGAATGATAGTGCCTTGCAAGTGCAATTCCATTATGGTCTGTTGGACCCAGTGCTGGACGAGTTGGCACGTTCTGAGCCCCCTACTTGATCACGCAGGCTACTTGACTGGACTGCTGCCTCTCAGCTCCTGCAGCTCCACCTGTGGCTGCTCCTTCCCAGCCAGCAGAGGAACCTATGCAGCTGGGAGGGGCTTGGTCTCAGCTCACCAGTGTGCCAAGAAGGAACACAGGAGGAGGGAGGGCCTCTGCCTATACTGCAGTCTTCAGGGACATTTTTTTCTGAGAATGTCCCGCCAAGGGACACTGGCCCACACTGCAGGGAAATGGGCTCTTCCAGGTGTAGAGCAGGTTCACCACTTGGGAGAGTCTCTTGAACGTGCTTGCTCCAGTTCGGCTTCCCAAAAGGACCCTTTGCTGGAGGCTTCCAACCTCAGGCTTACCACTACAGAGCTCTTTCCCATAGGAGCCATGATAGACTCAGGGGCCTCAAGCAATTTTATGGATTTGGTCTTTGCGAAGTGCCACTGGATCCCTTTGGAGGCCCTGGCTGAGGCCAGATTGGTGGAGACCATTGATGAATGGCTCCTTTGGTCTGGTCCTGTGACACACCAGGCTCCCATGCTTCACCTTGAGATCCAGGGCCATATGGAGGGGATACGATTTTTGCTGGGTGCTGTACCTCACTTCCTCTTGGTCCTGGGGATGTCCTGGCTCTCAAGGCATGATCCATACATCTCTTGGGCCCATCGGGAAGCCCTGTTCACCTCGGAGTACTGCCAGGAACACTGTTGGCCAGAGCGGATCCCAGGAGCAGTAGCAGTGGAGGCCCAGGACTGTCCAGTCACATTGCCGGAGAAGTATCAGGACTTTGCTGATGTGTTCGACAAGAAGGAGGTGGATCGGCTACCACCGCACTGACCGTACAACTATGCCATTGACTTGGTGCCAGGGCCCCCTATTCTGACGGGCTGCCTTTACTCCCTCTCAGAGCCTGAACTGGCGGCTCTGAGGGTACTTTCTGGAGAAGAACATCCAGAAGGGGCTCATCCATCCCTCCTCCTGCTGGTGCACCCTTCTTGTTTGTGTGCAAGAAGTGCGGGGAGCTGCATCTCTGCAATGACTACCGGGGACTCAATCGGATCACCATCCAGAATCAGTATCCATTGCCTTTGATCCCAGAGTTGCTGGAGTGGCTCCACCACACCAAGGTCTTCACCAAGCTGGACCTCTGGGGGGCCTACAACTTGGTGAGGATCCAGGCAGGAGACAATTGGAAGATAGTGATTGATACACAATAAAGGCATTACGAGTATACTGTTATGCCCTTTGGACTTTGTAATGCCCCAGCCATCTTTCAACATTTTGTAAATGACATTTTCAGGGACTATCTGGACTGCTTTGCCATCATTTATTTAGATGATTTTTTTGATTTACTCCCCCTGCCAAGTGACTCATCACGCCCACATCCTTGGCATTCTCCAGAGTCTCTGGGAGCACTAGCTCTATGCCAAGCTCAAGAAGTATGTTTTTGACCTCCAAGAGGTGGACTTCTTGGGCTACCATGTTCATCCAGCACACCTTCCAGCTCCATGACCTTCCTGAGGGTGTGGTCTCAGATCATGGCACACAGTTTACTGTCCGTTTCTGGACCAGTCTATTGCACCTCCTGGACATCATGCCTTACCTCGGCTCACCACCCACAGTGGGACATGCAGACAGAATGCACCAATGGGACTCTGGAGCAGTACCCGCAGTGCTACTCCAGTTACTACCAGGAGAACTGAGCCAACCTGCTTCTGCTGGCCAAGTTCACCTACAACAACTCAGTCCATGCTTCGACCCAGCAGACTCCCTTTTTTTGCCACTGGAGGCTTTCATCCTCATGGGTTCCCTGCTGTTCTCCTAGCCTCGTCGGTCCCTAAAGTTGATCAATGGCTCCAGGAACTGCAGGCCACACAGTCCCTGTTGCAGGAGCAGCTCAAAGTGGACAAGGAAGTGTATAAGAAGGGAATGGATCGGCGAGTTCCTTCTTTGCAGGTTGGGAATCCAGTCTGGCTGTCGACATGGCATCTTCCTCTTCAATGGCCATGTCGGAAGTTGGATGTCCAGTTCATGGGGCCTTACAAAATTGTGGCCCAGGTCAATCTGGTGGCCATCCAGCTCCAATTTTCCCGGATGTGATGGGTCCACCCCGTCTTCCACTGCTCCTTGTTGCTCCCAGTCCTGGTAGATGGGGAACAACAGTTTGAGATTTTAGACTCTTGCCGTTGTTGGGGTCACCTCCAGTACCTTGTCGACTGGGTCAGGTATGGGCTGGGGGAGCATTCCTGGGACGATACCACAGATATCCATGTTCCCCATCTGGTCTGGGCCTTCCATTGCTCAACTGGCCTTGGCCTCCTCTGGGTGAGTGGGAGGAGGATAGGAGGGGGAGTGATGTCATCCCTGCCTGGAGGAGGATGAGGAGAAAAAGGAGGACAAGGACAAGCCAGAACCTCCTCTGGGACCTGGGCCTGCAACTGTGGAGCCTCAGCCCAGCCCTAGTTCTGCTTTTTCAGCTTCAGCTCCACAGCCAAGCTTCCCAGCAGCAGAACCTTCAGACATGGAGGAGGATCAAGGGGCAATATTACATTCAGCCAGCATCGAGCAGAAAGTGAGGGCCTTCAGCATTCAGGGAGACTTTATGAAAAACGCCAGAGCAATCAGCCTCAGCTGAGCTCCTTCAGCTTGGTAATTTAAGCAGGTGCAGAAGGTCTGCCTTGGTGCCAGAGATTATCTGAGCTTCCTAGCGAAAGCCTCTGTCTCTGTCTCTCCTTGTTCCTTGGCCTGAAACCTTGACTCTCAGACTGCTGACTTATCTTGAACTTCTGGAACCCTTGACTTTTGGACTGTTCAACCATTCTGTGGCTGGACCTTTGGATTGGTAATATGGACCTTTGCTTTCTTGCTTTACATTAGCAAAAGATTTAGCAAAAGCAAAAGAGATATGGTCCTTCAACCCTCACAAGAATCTGCTATCAGCACTCTTGGTGACTTTCCTGGACAGCCATCCTGACCTCTCTAGGGAGGGAATTCCAGAGCTTGGGAGCAGCCTCAGGGAAGGCCCTCTCTCTTGTTCCCACAAAATGCACCTGAGTGAGTGATGTAGCAGAGAGGATGGCATCTCCTGATGATCTCAATACTCTGGGGGGCTCGTGCAGGGAGATATGGTCCTTCAAATAGCCTGGACACAAGCCGTATAGGGCTTTATATGTCAAAACCAGCACATTGAATTGTGCCCAGAAATGGACTGGCAGCCAATGGAGCTGTTTCATCAAGGGAGTTGTATGCTCCTTGTAGGCAGCTCCAGTTAACAGCCTGGCTGCAGCTCTTTGGACCAGCTGAAGTTTCTGAGCACTTTTCAAAAGCAGCCCCACGTAGAGCACATTACAGTAATCCAGACGGGATGTAACCAAAACATGTGGCCAGATCTGATTTCTCCAAGAACAGGTGCAGTTGGCACACAAGTTTTAGCTGTGTAAAAGCACTCCTGGTCACTGCTGAGACTGGCTTCCAGGCTCAGCACTGAATCCAGAAGTATCCCAAACTATGAACCTGAGTTTTTAGGTGGATTGTAACCCCATTTAACAAACGTTGAATCCCTATTCCCAGATCCGTCTTTCAACTGAAAAGAAGCACCTCTGTCTTGACTGGATTAAGCTTCATTTTGTTTGCCCTCATCCAATCCATTATAGTTGCCACCAATTTAGGACAGAAACAGCTTCCTTGGAATTAGGTGCAAAGGAGTGCTAGAGCTAGATATCATCAGCGTACAGGTGACACCTTACTCCAAAACTCCAGATGACCTCTCCCAGCATTCATGTACATGTTAAGAAGCATAGGGGACAGGACTGAGCCCTGAGGGACCTCACAGGCAAATGGCCAAAGAGTCAAACAGGAATCCCCCAGCACCACCTTCTGAGAACACCCCTCCAGGAAAGAACAGAGACAGCATAGAACAGTACTTCCAAACCCCAACCTAGAGAGGTGACTAAGAAAGATACCATGATTGATGGTATTGAAAGCCACTGAGAGGTCCAGCAAAACCAACAGGGACACACTCCCCCATTCAGTTCTCTGCATAGGTCATCCACCAAGGCATCCAAACCTGTTTCTGTCCCATAACCAGGACTAAAACCAGACTGACATGGATCTAGATAATCCATCTCATCCAGGAATGCCTGGAGTTGGGAAGCCACCACATGCTCCATTACCTTAGCCAAAAATGGAAGATTGGAGACTGACTTGTAATTATCTAGTACAGTAGGGTCCAGGGAAGATTTTTTCAAAAGAGGTCTTACCACAGCCTCCTTCAGGTGTGCTGGGACTCTGCCTTGCTGTAAAGAGGGATTAATCACTTCCCTTACCCACTTTGCCAGTCCTCCTCTGGCCTGTTTGAGAAGCCAGGAAGGGCAAGGTTGCTCTCACTTCTCCAAAGATCCTGTCCACATCCTTGGGCTACAATAACTGAAAGTATCCATTGATGCTGGACAAGCAGGAGCTAAGGTTACATCCACCAAAACTGTAGATGCTGTAGAAGAGTTGCTCATTTTAAGAAACTGACATTTCCCCCACCTAGGATTCCATCCCAAACATTTATGATATGTGCCAGGTAGAAACCACAGAACAGCTAGCAAAATGGACCCAAATTACTGTGGAGGTTTTCATAACAACATGATCTGAAAATCAATCAATCCAGGTTTTGGGAACACTACAACTCATTATATTCTGAAATGAAAATGAGACCTGAGTTCTTTGGAATACTACAAGTGTATGGGAAGGTTTCTAAACATGTCTAAAAATAGAAATGAATTTCAGAACCCAAAAATATCCTGTCCATTTCAACATGGTCTGGGCAGGTAGAAAGCCTCTTAATTTTGCCTCTTGAAGATATCTGGAGCTGACTTGTAAAAGTTTGGTAGTATCCTGAGGGGGAATAAAAAGAAAAAGTTTTTCAAAGAAATATATTTCAAAGTCAGAGGAAGGCTTAATCCTCTGAACTCAGGGGGGAAACAGATGGCCCAAGAGCCACCCCTTTTAGGCTAGATCAGGGCCACAGCAAACAGATGTGCGGCCCCAATCCAGCCATCTTCTGCCCCAAATATTTGGGGTGGAAAAAAGCCACCCCTTCCCCCATAGAGAAGGCTTTTTGTCAGTTCTGGGGCAAGTGCCATATAAATGCCACATCCCCAAGCAGGAAAGAATCTGGCCAGTGTGTAATTGCTGGTCTGGTTTCTTTCCTGCTAGAGGCATGGCACGTCTAAATGCCATGCCCCCAAGAGCTGGACAAAACAGGCCATCTGTTTTGGACCCCAGGCAACATCATATACTTTGAATAACAAAAATAGTCATCATCTACCACCTTGGGATGCAGTGGCTTAGTGGCTAAGATGCCAGTTCTGATGATTGGAAGATTGGAAGGTTGGCAGTTCAAGGCCTGAGTGCTGCATGATGGGGCGAGCTCCTGTCACTAGTCCTGGCTTCTGCCAATTCTGTTAAAGCATGCAAATGCAAGTAGATAGATAGGAACCACTTCTCAGTAAAAACGTTTCATGCAATCATGCTGGCTACATGACCAGCAGAGCAGTCCTCGGACAATGCTGTCTCTTCGGCTTAGAAACTGAGATGAGCACTGCCCCCTACAGTCAGTTATGACTAGACATTAATGTCAAGGGATTACCTTTACCTTTTAGCACCTTGGAACATATTATCCTGAGTGGAAAACTAATTAAAAAGGTAAAGGTATTCCCCATTGACAAGGTTGTCAAGTTCTGTCTGACCATAGGAGGCGGTGCTCATCTCCGTTACTAAGCCGAAAAGCCAGCATTGTCAAAGACTATTCTGTGATCATGTGGCCAGCATGATTGCACATAATGCTGTTTACCTTCCCATTGAAGTGGTACCTATTTATCTACTTGCATTTGCATGCTTTCAAACTGCTAGATTGGCAGAAGCTGGGACTAGTGATGGGGGTTCACTTTATCATGCGGCACCTGGGCCTCAAACTGCCAACCTGCTGATCTTGCAATTAACAGTCAGTTTTTTAACCACTTGAGCCACCGCACCCCAGAAAACTACTTATCCCAGAAACAATGTTATTAAAAATAACCTTTTCATCTGTCTGCATATAGCAATAGAAACACTTTAATTTCAGCTACACTTCATCTTTCAAAGACTGGCTTTCAAATAGAAAGACCAAAATATCAAGAAAAAGTCCAGCTCTGAAGGTGGATATGGGTATCTGCAAGATTAATGGTCCATCTCCCTTAAAAATATATTCTACATTCATTTTTATAGAAATAGCCTATAGGGAATTAAGTCCCAGTTGGATGAGTCATCTTCTTTGAAAAAGCATATTGCAAAATCTTGGAATAAACAGAACCCTTTGTTTTAAGTAGTGCAATGAAACGGTGTGCAATGAAATGATTAGTCTCCTTACTAAGTTTAGAACATTACAATGAACTTGGGAGTTGTTGTACCCAGGACTACTTCTTTCTGAGATAGGAACCCTTTCTCTGGACTATACTGTTTCAAAAGTGTGATAAGATCTTCCATTTTTCTGCTTAATTTCCAGTTTGCTTCAGAATTTCTTTAGGTGGTACTTTTGATTGGGATGTGGATCAGATTTGGCTGCTGTGGAGAGATTTTTTGGCCTTCTTATATGAAGCAAATTTCACTCCAAAACAACCAGAAGTAAAATTGGACCATCCTAGAACACCCTAAATGTATTGTGTAGATATCGCATTGTAGCTGCAACAGGGGAACCAAGAAGAATAGCCTGTGGACTGAGAACATCAATCAAGGTAAAACATTTTTTTCTTTTTAAATTTCAACTGAATTTGCTTGTTTTACCTCTACATCTACCAAAATATTCCTGATCCAAATACATGGAGATTTCTTAAAGAATCCATTGCTCTCTGCCACAAAGAAGCCTGTGGCCTCACTGGAATGGAGACATATTGGATTGCAAAAGACGGGTCCCTGTTGAGATGCAAATGGATTTTAAATTTCGTGGACTTTGCAAATCTCCCTATAGCCACAGAGCCAGAAGGAGGAGGAGCCTGCCTACAAAAGATATCCTCCCCACCATATATCATCTTAACTAAAGACTGAAACAACATGTAGGCATCTGACTAACATCTCCAATTGTTTTTCTTCTATTTGGTTTGTAACATCTTGCCTGATGAAGAAGCTTCAAAAGCTTGCAACAAGTATATTGTGCATTTTGGTTGGCCAATAAAGGCACCACTGATGGATTTTTGTTTGAATTTGCTAAATGGCCATCACAGCTACCTCCGAATGGACCATCCTAGAGTTTCTCCTCTAATCTGGTGCTTCAGAGTGCTGTAGAAAAACCAAAAAATAAAATAAAATACTTTACTTTCATTCATTATTGCAACAGTGGGTAGACAAAGGGGAAGATCTGAATGACTGTCAGCACTATCCTATAATCACAGGGAAGAATGCAGCTGTGGTTCTTGAATAACTGCCTGGGCTTTTTTTTAATCTTATAAAATCATTTGCCCAAGACTGATCTCCTCCCCAACTTTTCCTTATGTCTTTTTCAGCTGAAAGCAATAACGGGTTGAAGATGTTTGTGTGAGGAAATTGCTTGAGGCAATCCATACTCCTTCTTGCTTTCCTTCTCCTTCCAGTTATAATCAATCCTCTTGATTCCATCTTCTCAGTCCTTTTCCCCAGTCCCCCCTCATTTTTTCTATCCCTTCTGTTCTTATGTATTTCTTCTTGCTTTTGTTTATTAGCATCCGTTAAAACTAATCATCTCAACCCCTACACTCCCAAATGTAACCTGTCACTTTTATTTTGAACTAGATGTTTCTTTCTCTGTCCAGCTCAAAATTCAACCCAGCAGAAAATATGCAGCACTGTTTTTGGCAGGTATTTCACCCAGAGATATCTCTGTGATGATTGATGTTTTCCTAGCAACTGTTCACCAAATGAGGGCATTACTGGCTGGCTGGAGGCTGTATTATGGATAATTACCATATATACTCAACTATAAGTTGACCTCAAGTATATGTTGAGGGCAGGTTTTGAGACCAAAATTATGGATTTTGATATGACCCATGTATAAGCTGAGGATAAAACTTAAGGGAATGTAACAAAGGATGTGAAATATGAAGCAAAGGAAAACAATGCCAAAGAATTTTACAAATTTTGGCAGGCATAACTGTTGGTGTGTATCTCAAAAGCTGGATGGATGAGGGAACTACGGCAAATTGTGGCTGTATAATGTGTGTGAGTGGCAACCAGACATGGGCAGGACTAAGATAATGTGCACATGTGAAAAAGGATGAAAAGGCAAACCAAAGAAAATGATGACTACATTAGCAGTGATTTAAAATTAATGTGATCAATTTCGATGATTTTAAACCAGAAAAGCTAACAATAATGCACAAATATCTTATCCAAATCCTTCAAAGCCTGATTCCACTTGGTGTTCCTTTGAGGGAAAGCACCAAAAACCTGCTGCCACCACCATGTTCCTGTCCAAGCATGCAAACAGGTCAGAAGTGGCACTGTGGCAGAGTAGAGGAGGTTGTGCTCATTTTAGGTGTTCCCATGACAGACTAAGCTCTCACCTTTTGCCACTCCACTCCAAGAAAGGGATGTTCATGTTTTCACCAGAGATAAAGTACATTCCATATAGTGACCCATAGATAAATCAACCCATTTTTTGAGTAAAAATTTTTGAGTAAAATTTCTAGACTTAAACATGAGTATTTAAAGTATTTCACAAAATTAAGGCCTTGAAATGAGTTGTTTTCTTGTGACTAAAATATGAAAATGTACTTATGTATATACACAAACACACACACACAGCTAAAGGATATGGCAAATTTATAAAGCTAAGACTAAAATACTATTAGTGTTAAGTAAAAAGAAATAGAGGTGGAGAAACAATGCCTATTTTGAGGAGGAATTGGAGATACTTTTTGCCACCCCAAAATACACCTGATGGCTGGCTGTATTCTTGCCAATAAAATGCTACAATAGATTTGCCTTAGGTTTGCCATGTGGAAATAAATAAATAAAATATAACTTGGAGGCACAGAACAAAAAGAAAATTTTCCATTGGAAGGACATTTGAGCAAACAAACATCACAGTTCTTTTTTAAAAAAGAGAAAAAATACTGGCACTTTTCTTTTAAAAGAAATCTTTTTAAAATAGGGGTGGGAGTTATGTGCTCCCCCAGATATTGTTGGAATGCAAGTCCCAGCAGCTCTAGCGAGCATAGCTAACACAAAAAATCCTGAGAGTTGCAATCTAACAATATCTGGAGGATTGCGGAATTACCACTTTAGCAACCAAATCTCTGCACCAATTTCTCTGAAATTTCACTGTCTTTATCCCCTATGAAAGGTGACTGGAAATTCCAGCCATCTCTAAAGGGTCAGAGCTCTTCCCATTTTAGTCAATGGGAGTACAAAGTTTTAGGTCCTGTCTTTGTGATACACTGAACAGAGCAAAATGATCCACTTCAAGTTGGACTCTTTCCAGTACAAACTGGATCTCATGGTGAGTGCAGACACTTACTTTTTCAACTAACTTTCTCATTTTCCTTTTCTTTGCATTGCATGCCTCTCAATTGCTCTGGAGGTTCCACAGGTATCTTCACATCCTGTTTTTCTTTTTTTTTTTTTTAAAACAAAAAACAAAAACCCCCATATCTCACCTCCTGTCAGCGCTGGAGACTTCATCTTATTAAAATGTGAAAGTAAAAAATGCAGCAAAGAGGACAGTCCAACTAGGTACTGGGTGAGATGCCTAGAATCTGAGGAGACTGACTGGTGTGACAATCATAGAATCATAGAATCATAGAGTTGGAAGAAACCACAAGAGCCATCCAGTCCAACCCCCTGCCATGCAGGAACTCAAAATCAAAGCATCCCCGACAGATGGCCATCCAGCCTCTGTTTAAAGACCTCCAAAGAAGGAGACTCCACCACACTCCGAGGGAGTGTGTTGCACAGTTGAACAGTTTTCACTGTCAGGAAGTTCCTCCTAATATTGAGGTGGAATCTCTTTTCCTGTAGCTTGCATCAATTGTTCTGCATCCTGTTCTCTGGGACAGCAGAAAACAAACCTCCTCAATATGACATCCCTTCAAATATTTAAACAGAGCTATCATATCTCCTCTTAACTGTCTCTTATCTAGGCTAAACATAACCAGTTCCCTAAGTCGTTCATCATAGGGCATGGTTTCCAGACCCTTCACCATTTTAGTCACCCTCCTCTGGACACGCTCCAGTTTTTCAACATCTTTTTTGAATTGTGGTGTCCAGAACTGGACACAGTATTCCAGGTGGGGCCTGACCAAAGCAGAATACAGTGGCACTATTACTTCCCTTGATCCAGATACTATACTTGTACTAATGCAGCCTAAAATTGCATTGGCCTTTTTAGCTGAGGCATCACACTGTTAACTCATGTTCAACTTGTGGTCCACTAGGACTCCTAGATCCCATTCACACATAGTCTCATTAAGCCAGGTGTCCCCCATCTTATATCTATGCTTTTCATTTTCTTGCCCTAAGTGCAGTACCTTATATTTCTTGAAATTCATTTTGTTAGCTTTGGCCCAGCTTTCTAATCTATTAAGATCATTTTGAATTTTCATCCTGTCTTCTGGGGTATTAGCTATTCCTTCTGATTTGGTGTCATCTGCAAATTTGAGAATTGAGAAGCATGCCCCCTATTCCTACATCCAAATCATTGATAAAGATGTTGAAGAGCACTGGGCCCAGGACAAAACCCTTTGGCACCCCACTGGTCACTTCTCTCCAGGATGAAGAGGAGCCATTGCTGAGCACCCTTTGGGTTTGGTCAGTCAACCAGTTACTAATCCACCTAACAGTTGCATTGTCTAGCCCATATTTTATTATCTTGTTTGCAATAATATCTTGGGGGACCTTGTCAAAAGCCTTACTGAAATCAAGATATGCTATGGACGTTATCACATGTGGACCACAAAGCGATAATAAACTGGAAATGACAAGTCCCGAAAATAAACCAAAAATAAACCTTGATTCTGCAAATGGCTTTCACACGTAATTACCTTAATTGCACAATTAAAGTAAGCTCCCGCTGAAACCGCATTTAACGTTCACACACAAGTGAGAAAATCCCGTAAATGAATTAGAAATGAGCTTCTAGCACATGCACAGATAGTGGAATGCCAGGATCGGCCCATGGAAAGGCAGAGGCTGACAGCTTTCCTTGGGCCGATCCTGGAAGCGGAGGATGGCCCTGCTTCACCCTTTGCTTCCAGGATCGGCCCAAGGAAAGCTGTCAGCCTCTGCCTTTCCTTGGGCCGATCCTGGAAATGGAGGACAGGATTGGCCCATGGAAAAGCAGAGGCTGACAGCTTTCCTTGGGCAGATCCTGGAAGCGGAGAATGACCCCGCTTCATCCTCTGCTTCCAGGATCGGCCCAAGGAAAGCTGTCAGCCTCTGCCTTTCCTTGGGCCGATCCTGGAAACGGAGGACAGGATCGGCCCATGGAAAGGCAGAGGCTGACAGCTTTCCTTGGGCTGATCCTGGAAGCGGAGGATGGCCCCGCTTCGCCCTCTGCTTCCAGGATCGGCCCAAGGAAAGCTGTCAGCCTCTGCCTTTCCTTGGGCCGATCCTGGAAACGGAGGACAGGATCAGCCCATGGTAAGGCAGAGGCTGACAGCTTTCCTTGGGCTGATCCTGGAAGCGGAGGATGGCCCTGCTTCACCCTTTGCTTCCAGGATCGGCCCAAGGAAAGCTGTCAGCCTCTGCCTTTCCTTGGGCCGATCCTGGAAATGGAGGACAGGATTGGCCCATGGAAAAGCAGAGGCTGACAGCTTTCCTTGGGCAGATCCTGGAAGCGGAGAATGACCCCGCTTCATCCTCTGCTTCCAGGATCAGCCCAAGGAAAGCTGTCAGCCTCTGCCTTTCCTTGGGCCGATCCTGGAAACGGAGGACAGGATCGGCCCATGGAAAGGCAGAGGCTGACAGCTTTCCTTGGGCTGATCCTGGAAGCGGAGGATGGCCCCGCTTCACCCTCTGCTTCCAGGATCGGCCCAAGGAAAGCTGTCAGCCTCTGCCTTTCCTTGGGCCGATCCTGGAAACGGAGGACAGGATCAGCCCATGGAAAGGCAGAGGCTGACAGCTTTCCTTGGGCCAATCCTGGAAGTGGAGGATGGCCCCGCTTCATCCTCTGCTTCCAGGATCGGTCCAAGGAAAGCTGTCAGCCTCTGCCTTTCCTTGGGCTGATCCTGGAAACGGAGGACAGGATCGGCCCATGGAAAGGCAGAGGCTGACAGCTTTCCTTGGGCAGATCCTGGAAGCGGAGGATGGCCCTGCTTCGTCCTCTGCTTCCAGGATCGGCCCAAGGAAAGCTGTCAGCCTCTGCCTTTCCTTGAGCCGATCCTGGAAACGGAGGACAGGATCAGCCCAAGGAAAGGCCGAGGCTGACAGCTTTCCTTAGGCCGATCCTGAAAACGGAGGACGAAGCGGGGTGAACTATGGGAAATTAAGGGGAAATGCTTCCAAATGCGCATTTGGCTATCACATTACGGCAAATGGAAAATTACCTTAATTGCGCATTTGCATTTCCTCCAAACAACGGAATTTCAAAAGATCTCCATTAACACCAGTTTCTGTCCACTTTCTGTCCAGTTTCTGTGCGACGTCGTGTGAAAACACGGGGCACTAATCCAGTTTCTGTTTGGGTTTTGTGTGGATTAACCAGCAGATTTGCCCCCGTGTGATAACGTCCTATGTCTAGCACATTCCCTTCATCTAGCAACCTGGTAATTTTATATAAAAAAAGAGATATTGAGGTGGAATTTCTTGAATTCATTTTGTTAGCTTTGCTGCAGAGACTTGTTTTTGAGAAATCCATGTTGACTTTTAGTGATTATGGCATTCCCATGTAAATGTTCACAGACTCTCTGTTTAATGAACTGTTCTAGAATCTTTTCTGGTATTGATGTCAGACTAACTGGGCGATAGTTGTTGGGATCCTCTTTTTTCCCCTTTTTGAAGATGGGGATAATGTTTGTCTCCCTCCAGTCTGCTGGGACTTCTCCTGTTCTGCAAGAGTTTCAAAGATTATTGTCAGTGGCTCTGAGATTACATTTGCCAGTTCTTTTAATATCCTTGGATGTCGTTCATCTGGTCCTGGAGACTTAAATTCATTTAGGTTAACCAGGTATTCCTGTACTTCCTCTTTACTTATTTTGTGATGTATTTCCCCTATTGTGTCCTCTGCTCCATTTTCCTCAGGTTGAACACCCTTTTCCTTTTGTGAGAATACTGAGGCAAAGATGGTGTTATGTAGTTCTGCCTTTTCTCTCTCCCCTGTTAGAATTTCTTCATCTTTTCTGCACAGTGGCCCTACCATTTCCTTCTTCTTTCTTTTGCTACAGACATACTCAAAGAAGCCCTTTTTATTGTGCTTAACTGCTCTAGTAAGCCTGAGCTCATTCTGTACTTTGATTTTCCTGACTTAACCCCTACATGTGCTAGCTATTTGTTTGAATTCCTCTTTAGTGATTTTGCCCCTTTTCCATTTCTTATACATCTCCCATTTAAAACTTAGTTCAGTTGAAAGTTCTTTTGTCATCCAACCCAGTTTCTTGAGACATCTCCCATTTTTCCTTCTCATTGGAACAGTTTGAGATTGTGCCTTCAGTATCTCCCTTTTGAGAAACTCCCATCCATCCTGATCTCCCTTCTCCTGGTTCCGGAGGAGCCCCGGTGGACATAAAGCCCCTGCCTGGTTTCATCTCCAGCTGGCATTCTCAAGCCGTGGAGGACTGTCTCGGGCGTCCTGCAGCCCTCGGAGGACCACCTGAGCGGCTTGAGCTGCTGCACCTGCGGGCAGCAGGGGAGGAGCCCCGGTGGACATAAAGCCCCTGCCTGGTTCCATCTCCCGTCGGCATTCTCAAGCCGTGGAGGACTGTCTCGGGCGTCCTGCAGCCCTCAGAGAACCATAATGGAACTGATTTTTTTTTTGTATTTTTAAACTGTACATTTTGACTAGTTTTGACTAGTCTGCAGCCCTCAGAAGATCATAATGGAACTGAAAATTTTTTGTATTTTTAAACTGTATATTTTAATTATTGTCATTCAACTTGCTTAGTTTATTGTTTTGGGGGGATGAGAGGGTATGGGAAGGGGGGATTTTTGATATTTGTTCTGATGTTTTGAAATTCTGTACACTGCCCCGATTGCCTAGCAGAGGGGTGGGATATAAATAAAAATTATTATTATTATTATTATCTTTCAGTATTCCTGACCAGGGGATCACTCCCAGTGTTTCCCTAAATTTGTTGAAATCAGTTATCCTAAAGTCTAGAATGAGTGTTTGACTATGTCTAGCTTCTCCTTTTCACTGTATAAGAAACTGCAGGAGAACATGATCACTCCCACCGAAGGTTCCCACCACTTGCACCCCATTGACCAGGTCATCCCTGTTGGTTAGGATCAGATCTAAAATAGCTGATCCCCTTGTTGCCTCTTCCACCTTTTGGACAAAGAAATTGTCTTCGTGGTGAGTGAGGAATTTGCTAGACCTTGGAGTATTAGCTGAGTTTGACTTCCAGCAAATATCAGGATAGTTGAAGTCACCCATCACTACTACATCTCTCCTTTCTGAGTGTGTGGTCATCTGTTCTAGAAAGGCATCATCCAATTCCTCAGTCTGACTTGGGAGTCTGTAGTAGACTCCCACAATAACATCCATGTTGTTTCCTTCCCATTTAATTTTTATCCAGATGATCTCCACCTGATTTCCAGGATTTAAGTCCTGGATCTCTTCACAGGTGTAAACATCTCTGACATATAATGCTATTCCTCCTCCTTTCCTGATTGGCCTGTTTCTCTTAAAAAGGTTATACCCCTCTATTCCTACATTCAAATCATGAGACTTATCCCACCAGGTTTCAGTGATGTCTATTATATCATATTTGCTTTGTTGTGCTAGTAGTTCAAGTTCATCTTGTTTATTTCCCATGCTCTGTGCATTAGTGTAGAGACATCTAAGAGCATTTGTCCTTCCCACTTGCTGCCTGTGTGAGGTTTTTTTCCTTCCACTGTTGGGCCCTTGCATCATTTGCATTGTTCCCTCTATAACAATTTGACTATTATCTGCAGCCCATGATGTACTCCTGCCTTCCAAGATGCCTTCCAAGATACTGTCTCCCTCCCCAACATGATTCAGTTTAAAGCCCTCCTGGTCAAATGTTTGAGACTATTGGCAAAAATGTTTTTGCCAACTGGTGTGAGATGCAGCTCATCTCTTGCTAGAAGTCCACCCTCATGGAACCGCAGCCCATGATCCAAGAATCCAAATCGTTCTTGGTGTCACCATCTATGGAGCCAGTTATTCACATCTGCTATCTTCCTCTCCCTTCCTGGACCATGCCCTTCAACTGGGAGAAGAGATGAGATAACAACTTGTGCATCCAGTTCTTTCAGCTTCCTACCCAAAGCCTCATAATCCTTTCTGATATTCTGAAGACTATGCCTTGCAGTATCATTGGTTCCCACATGGACCAAGAAGAAGGGGTAATGGTCAGTAGACTTGACAAATCTTGTCAGTCTCACTGTCATATCATGGATTTTTGCCCCTGGGAGACAATACATCTCCTGGGACATCTTGTCAGGGCCACAAAACACTGCTTCTGTACCCCTCAACTAGGAGTCCCTAACCACACCTCATGCCTCCTCCGAGGCTTAGCAGTGGCTGTTCCCTGTGGTGGTACTCTTAGGGTCCCCTGCACTGTCCCTGAGGACTATCCCTCCTGCTCTTCCTCTTCATCTTTGATAAGGGAGAGAGCTTCAAATTGATTCTGTAGCTGCAAGATCCCAGAACAATCCCTGGTTTCCCTACTTCTATGTGTGACGTTCCTCCAGGTGTCCACCTCCTGTGTGCATGAAATGACCTCCTCTTCAACAACTTCCTCTGTGTGGTCCCCGTCCAAGACCATTCTTTCTGCTCTGTCCAGGAAAACCTCTTGCTCCCTAATATGCTGAAGCATAGCTACCTGGGCCTCCAGCTGCCTGACTTTCTCTTCCAGGAGGGCTACGAACTTGCACTTGCTGCAGGTGAAGTTCCCCACATCTCTTGGCAAGAAGACAAACATCACACAAGTGTTGCAGGTGACTGCAGCTACTCCCTCAGTGTCCATATTGAGAAATCTGAAGTAAGCACTGGAAGAGGACTGTGGGCTTCTCCCTCAAAAGGTCCCCTGGTAAAGACCCACATAGAGGATCCCTGTGCTCTTGGTCTTTTCACCAGACTCTGTCAGCGAGCGTAGTCAACTGGGTTTCTAATTCTACAGAGAGATAGAGGGTGGCAAACTGCTTTGTGTAACAAGAGTGAGTCACAATGGAAGCAGTAAAATTTTCTAAATTGACAGATCAGAATTATCCATCGTGGAGCCTATACTCAAAGGCTCTACTCGTGACAGAAAATCTTTGGGTGATAGTCTAAGATGGTCTTCCACAGGTGCCTACTCCAGCGGATATAGAAAGAAATGAATGTGCTTGTGCAACCACCCACCTCATCCTATCTGAGGCCCAGTTAAATTTTGTAAGGGAGAAAACTGTGGCTAAGGACATTTGGGATTCCCTGAGGGACATTCACCAGTCTGCTTCAGCTCTAGCCAAAATGATGTGGTGCAAGAGACTGTATGGGCAGAAAATGGTCAAAGGACAATCTCCAGAACAACATCTGGAAGTGATGAGGGGCTCATTTACCCAAGTACAAATGAGAGGTGTCAAAATTCTTCAAATTCAAAAGGCATACATTCTTTTAGGTTCACTTTAGTTGAATTATGACAGCATTTTGCATGGTTTGCAAGGAGTGCCTGAAGCACAACTTACTATGGAGCTTGTAGCTTCTAGGATTCTTGAAGAAAGCCAACACCGGAGATTTGAAGCAGGACAATGCAAACAGGCATCAGCAGCTTCAAAGTCCTCAAATACTACAGAGGGAGCTTCCAGAGTGATAAAGGCGGAGAAGGCAGCTGTTTTTTTTAAAAATGTTATTACTGCAAAAAGGCAAGTCATTTAAAGAAGGACTGCAGGAAATTTGTAGCAGACAAGAAGAAGAATCAACAACAACCCAGAGACTTTGGGGATAACAAAGGAACTGCAGCTGTTACACAGGGCTGTGACAGTGTAACTCAACATGTGGTGTGCCAAGCTTGGATCCTGGATTCTGGTGCCACCGCAAATATGATAAACAATCCTGAGCTACTCAGAAACAAAAAACCCTCCACAGTGAACTCTGTTGCTCTAGCTGATGGGGCAGCAAGAGAAATCCATGAAATGGGAACTGTCTACATTCCTGGTTTTGGTAAAACTTTCGATAATGTTTTGTGTGTGCCTAAATTACAAAACTGTTTAGTTAGTATGTCTGCTTTGACCACAGAAGGTTATGCACTGCAATTTGTGGGGGATGAATGCATAATTTTCAAAGATGGGAAGTTTGTGCAAAAGCTTTAAAGAAAGACAGAATGTATTACATGGTAGACAAGGCAGAATGTATGGTTGTACAAAATGTGCTGTTGCATTCAAACTGTATTCATTATTTTCACAGAATAATGGGCCATGTTAGTTTTAAGAGTCTTGTGAAGCTGGAAAAAAATTGTCCAGATTTTAAAATGACACCCTGTTCAAATCACCTAGAATGCTCGATTTGCAGCAGGATAAAGTTGAAAGCCTTTCCTGTGGCAAAGCGTAGCAAACTTATTGCAAAATGTCTGTTTGAGGCTGTGCATTGTGACATTTCTGGCCCTATGGTTGCGACACTAGGGGGCAGCAAATATTTCATGGTGATTGTGGATCGCTTCACCAGGTTTTCTTATGTGAAGCTTCTGAAGTAAAAGAGTAAAGCAGGAGACAGATTTAAAGAATGGGTGAACATGATTGAAAGGGAATTTGACTACAAAGTGGGGTCTTTGGTTACAGACTGGGGAGGTGAATTCTTATCTCACAGATTGGGAAACTGGTGGAGGATGGGTTGGTGGAGAGATGAATAGGAGTCCTAAAACAGTTGAAAGATTGCATGATGTTAGATGCAAATACACCTGAGAACCTTTGGGGTAAGGCAATTCTTACAGCTAATTTTCTGGCAAATCGTACTTGGAACTCAGCTGTAAAGAACACACCTTTTCACATGCTTTACAAAAGAGCACCTAATCTGAAATACCATAGGGTGTTTGGGCAGTATGCAAATATCTATGTGCCAGCCACTTTCAGAAAGAAAAATCAGCCCAAGTGGAGAAGGTTGATGTTTGTGGGATATTCTGGAAATAGCTACAGTTTTCACCTTTGTGGTAAAGAAATTTTGCTTTCGAGAAGCTCAAACTTTGAGAAACATTTGGGTGGGGAAAAAGTGCACTCCAACAAAGAAGTTTTTCTGAAATTGGGGGAGTTAGTAACACCTACAAGAAATGGAGGGGTGGTGAAACAAGAGTCAGCTTCGTCAGACAGTAAAGCAAGCACATCAGATCAGTCAACACAAACCCAACCAATGACATCCAGGATGTCTGAGACAAAGAGACACAGAGATAAGGATCCTCACACAAGTTCTGACACTGAAGATGAGGGAGGTAAAACAAAAGTTTTCATTCCATGATGAACACAACAAGTCAGAAAACCACCAGATAGGTTTGTAATGCAGGAAGCTAGAGCTTGCACAGTTGTGGTTGATGAATCAGAAAGTTACAAAGATTTGCTGAGTTGTGCTGATGAGAAAAGATTGAAATGGTTGTCTGCTATGGAGCAGAAATATAAGTCTTTGATAGATAAAGAGGTGTTTGAGATTGTTAAGAGGCCTACAAATCACAAGGTGATTGGTTGCAAATGGGTTTACAAGAGAAAGGTGATGCCTGATGGTAGTCAGAGATACAGAGCTAGGTTGGTAACAAAGGGTTTTGCACAGCAGAGGTTTGAGAATTTTGACAAGACATTTTCTCCAACAGCAAAGCCTGAGAGCCTGAGGTTGGTTTTGGCTTTAGCAGCAAGGAGGGGTCAGTTGGTGCAACATTTTGATTTTGAGACTGCATACTTGAATGCTTGTCTTGAGGAAACTGTGTTCATGGAACAACCTTTGGGTTTTGAACAAGACAGTGACAGAAAGGTATACAAGTTGAAAAAGGCTTTGTATGGATTAAAAGAGTGCTAGAAGTTGGAATCTTTGCATTCATTATGAGCTTGTGAAGCTTGGTTACAAATGCAGCATTGCTGATGCGTGTGTTTACACAAAGGGATATGTTACGTTGGTGATTTATGTTGATGACTTGTGCGTAGCAGCTAAATCTAAACAGAAGATTCAGACAGTAAGGAAGGAATTGTCAAATAATTTTGACAAAGATCTAGATCCTCTCAGATCCTATCTTGGAATTGAAGTGCAATGGACTGAAGATGGCAGTTGTTTATTGAGTTAGCAGAAAAAGATTTAAAAACTGATAGAGAAGTGTGGATTGCAAAGTGCAAAAGTAGCAAAAAGTCCTATGTCAGTTAGATATGTCAGTGATGAAGCAACTAGAGAGTTTGAAAATCCAGAGTTGTTTCATAGTATTGTTGGAAGTTTGATGTTCATAGATAATAACACCAGGCCTGATATTGCATTTGCAGTTGGCGTGCTTAACAGAAAGACAAATTGTCCGAAGGTTGAAGATTGGACAGCAGTTAAACATTTGTTGAGATACCTGAAGGGTAGCTTAGACAGGAAATTGAACATACAAAACATCCAGGTTGGGCTAGAATGTTTTGTGGATAGGTCATTTGCTTCAGAGCTACATGACAGAAAGTCAGTTACGGGATAGTTGATCAAGTTTGGAGAGAGTGCGATAGTATGGAGAAGTAGAAAACAGGGATATGTAGCACAAAGTACAAGTGAAGCAGAGTTTACAGCATTGTCAGAAATAGTCAATGAGGTTCAGTAGATTAAACAGTTATTACAGGATTTGAATCAAGATTGTCCTGGACTGGTTCTGATCAATGAAGATTCTCAATCATGCATTGCCATGTCAGAGGCAAAAAATTTGAAGTGCAGAACAAAATACATTGGAATAAGATACCAGAATGTCAGAGAATTGGTACAGAAGGGAGTTGTGCGTCTACAGTATATAGAAACAAGGCATAATTTAGCAGACATTTTGACAAAACCATTGACAATTGACAGACATGACCAGATGTCACGTCTACTAGGGATGTCACCTTAAGTATACAGGCCTAGCCATTGTGCTAAGATAATTTCACAACAGAAAATAGTGTGCTTCATATACACATCTGTACATTTCAGGAGGGGATTGTTAGAGTATGGATGGGTTATACAGTCAAAATGAAATGTAGAGATGTGTGTCTGGAATTTTCCTCATGGGAACAACATCTAGGCAAACAAAAGCAACTCTGACCAGATGGCCAGAGAGTCAAAACATCAGAAGTTCCTAGTTGGGAAAACAGCCAAGAGCAGATAGTGAAATCCAAAACAGCATTAGGTCTTGGGAAAGGAGTCATGTGGTGGATGATGGACAGCAAGGGGCTGGGTTAGCAAACATCATACACATAACAGCCAATCAACATAAGGTTAACACCCAGAAGGTGGAGAAAGGGCAGGGCTGAGAAATCCCTTTGTCTAGAATTGTTTATTTTTCTTGCATTCCTGTGTGTGTGTGTGTGTGTTCGCAATGGATTTAACCATGGAGTTAATTTCTGGACTATAATATGCTTATATTGCTTTTACAATGTAACTTCTGGATCTGGGAACATGGATCTGTAACTCTTCTGTTCTACCACATCAGCATGATGTGATCCTATGGTGGACTGTATATTTTTCTTTGCTTATTTTTATCTTTTAGAACAATAAAGCTCTACTTTTAGAATTTTGGACCTACATGTTTTGTCTGCATGCTTTCAGCATGAGAAGGCTGACGGAGGGAAAAAAATTCCCTAGCTCTGCTGGATTTCAAGCACACCACACCAATAAATTCAACATGATGATGATGATGATGATGATGATTAGAAGAACCTGTCAAGAGAACTTGTAAAGAGAAATGTCAACCCCCGCCGTCTACCTGTGCTGTGCTTTCCCTTGTCCTATGAAAAAAATCCTCAATTGGCTAGCTCCACTCCTATTAACTCACAAATATAACTCACCAAAGCCCCACCAACTCAACAACAGTCACACTCTCCCCAAGTGTTTTTAAAAGAATTTAAACACTCATCCACTCAATATGGCTGCTCAGGAACTGCTTTCTTTCTCCTTCCTAGCAGGAACAACTCCAACCAGGAACCATAGGGCTAAAGTACAGTATAATAAATAAGGTCAATTTTTAAAGTTCCCTCATAAGGTTGTGCATTTGGAAAGACAGGGTGTACAGATGATGGCTACCTCTGTTGGCTGCCATTTCCTAACTGATACTATAGGAGAAAGCAACAGCCTGTACTTTGGAATATGGCTGAAAGAGTGGATGTGTGTCTTTCTTCTCATATTTTGTGCCCACCAACAGCAATACTGTGCTCACCAGAATTCATCAGTGCTGTCCCTGAGTGCATTATTTACTTTCTCCAGCATAAATGAATAGCTGGCTGGCATTCACCCATGCAAGGAAATAAGTCCATAACATAATTGGGAGGTATATAGAGGAATAATCTTTCTAAAACTGGTCAGTGCCAAGTTGAGATTACTGATGATGCATATTGCCTTGATTCCTTTGGGTAAAAACAGAATATATAGTCACTCAATCAAAGACACACTGCATTTGGGAGCAATGTTGTTTTGGCTATAAAATCTATGTAGGGTGGTAAGGATACTTGATATTAGTCACTGGAACAACTTGAAAAATACTGTGTTGGTACTTTGCACTCTCAGAAAGGTCAGCGACAGACAGCCTGCTGTCCCTCCCATCATAATGCATATGGCCCTGGTTTTCAATAAATAAAGGGGGGCGGGGGGCGGGGAAAGCAGCAACAGTAACCAAAACCAAAAAGTTAATTGATTCGTTTTCGGCATCCCTGTACATGCCTTCATCACCTGTCGACTTTTGGTGATCCCATGAATTTTACAGGGTTTTCTTAGGCAAGGGGATACTCAAAGCTGATTTTGCCTGTTCCTTCCTTTGTAGCCTACAGCATGTGGTATTCCTTGGTAACCTCCCATCCAAGTACTAATCAGGGCTGATACTGCTTAGCTTCTAAGATGACAGGATCAGCTGCCTTTGTTGTTGTTAACTGTCATCAAGCCAACTTCCACTTATGGTGACTCTATAAATGAGAGACCTCCATGTCATCCTATCATCAACAGCCCTGCTCAGGTCTTGTAGACTCAGAGCTGTGACTTCCTTGATATTATCTATCCAATTGTAATATGGTCTTCCTATTTTCTTATTGCCTTCTACCTTATGTTATGTCCAATGTATGACAGTTTAATCATTCTGGCTTTTAGGCATAGTTCAGGCTAAATTTGCTCTGTTGTTGTGTGCCCTCAAGTCATTTCTGACCTACAAGAATCCTAAAGATTACCTATCATGGGATTTTCTTGGCAAGATTTGTTCAGAGGGGGGTTTCCTTTGCCTCCTTTAAGTTCCTTCCTCCAATTTTCACATCTTCCTCCTTCTCCTTTACATATATGTTCAAGTTAAGCAGAAAGGGTGATAAAATGAAAACTTGCCTCATCCTGTTGACAATTGGAAACCATTCTTATGCTCTGTGTCCTTTCTTGGTAATAGCCTCTTGCCCTGAGTACAGGTTATACAGCAGGACAGTCAAATGTTGTGACACACCCATTTTTTAAAGAGTAATCCAAAGTTTTCCATGAACTACACAACTAAAGGCTTTGTTATAATCTGCAATTTTCTTCTGACATTCATTGGTGCACTCCATTATCCAACATATATTTATGATATGATCCCTAGTGTCCCTTGTTTTCATGAACCCAGCTTGGACATTTGACAATTCTCACTCCATATATGTTAAAAGTCTTTGTTGTAGAATTTTGAGCATCTCTTTGCTTGCATGGGAGATTAATGCAGCAGCCTTGTGGTGTTTCTAGTGTTTCCAGTGTTTAGGGCATTGTTTTGTTTTCCATATTTGTTAACATATTTAATTAGAACTAGAGAAGATTTTGCCTCTGTAATCTGAAACAGCTCTATTTGACATGGCATCTGTTCCTAGTGATTTATTTCACCCTAGTGCCCTGAGTGCAACTTCCACTTTACTTTCTAAAACTTCAGGTTCATTTTCAAATGGTTCTCACTTGAATCAATCTGTCATCCTTTCGTCTCTTTTATACAGTTCTTCAGTGTATTGTTTCCATTGGCTTTTTAATTGTGCTTGGTTTTGTTATGTGTTCCCCTGCTAGTTGTAGAGTATACCACTCTTGGTTTAAATTTCCCCTTGATTTCTCAGATTTTGTGGAAGAAGTCTCTTGTTCTTCCTTTTTTTGTTGTCATCTTCTATTTCTCTGCATTGATTATTATAGTAGTTCTTTTTGTCCCTGCATATAAGTCATTGCATATAAGAGCACACATACACTCATGCACAGATACAAGAGCTAGGGAGGCAAAGAATTGGAATGGGTTTAATGGTAATATGCTAATGGTAATATGTAACCTCTAATAAAAATACAAAACTTATTTGGATTTGCCTCTGGAGTTCTGTGTGTTTCAGACTTGGTATAGTTGGGTTGCCATCCCGAGACTTGCCCACCATATCCTAAATTATCTGCCAAAACCTATCTGTCTCTAGAAAATGAAGTCATACACAGAAAATTTGATTCCTTGGCATGCTAAAACTTCCAGAGTGTCTCTTTAGTCAGTCCCTCTCATCATTTTCACAGCATCCATTGTCATTCTTCTGGATTTCAAAGCCAAAATCTTCAGCCTTTGGGGAAATCTCTTATATTGTTTCAAAACCAGCCCAGCAATCAGTTCCCACACTATGGCACAGTTATCTTGATTAACCCTTTGCAGAATTCACTCAACACTCTGTAAGAAGTGAAAGTGATATCCACCTGCCCCTGTTAAAAGATATACAAAGCATAGCAATGATAAAATTACCTTTCAGCTAATCTTGTGTCAAATCCATTGTTCTCAAATCTTTAAGATTTGACATCGGTTCACTTTACTAGATGTCTGTGAAAAACATTTTGCTTTTTACCAAAAACATACAGCACCCTTAGTTCATTTAGCGTCTTGCATAAATATTCAACTTTCCTCATTTCTGTTTATTTTACGATATTTACAATCTGGAATTTAAATGGATTTAATTGGCATTATTACCACTAGAGGCAGACTAGACATTCAACAAAATAAGAGTCCAAGATATTTTATTGTAACACAAAAGTTAATTAAACAAACAAAACAGCTGTGAGTCTTCTTGGGTAGCAGCTAAGAGCAGCCAAAATGATGAGGCAAGCAGTAAACACTCTCAGAAAGACAAACCCCACCAGAAGCAGCACCACGCATAAAATAGGGGGATGGAATGTGAGAAACATAAGTCAAGGGAAGCTAGACATAGTGAAAATGGAAATACAACGCATGAACATAGCAATACTAGGGGTGAGTGAGTTAAAATGGACAGGAATGGGCCACTTTGAATCAGACAACCACATAGTGTTCTACTCAGGGAATTAAAAGACAAGAAGAAATGGAGTGGCTTTCATATTAAGAAAAGATATTGAAAAAGCAGTCAGAGGATACAATGCAAAATCAGACTGAATCATCTCAATAAGTCTCCATGGGAAACCTATGAATATCACCATAATTTAAGTATATGCACCAACCACTGAGACAGAACAAGAAGAAATTGATAGATTTTATGAGGGAGTATAGGAAGAAATTGACAACACACCAACATAGGATGTCAAGTGATCATTGAAGATTGGAACACAAAGTTGGAAATAAAGAAGAATCAAAAATTGGTAGGCAGATTTTTCATACAGCCAGAGAAAAGGTTATACACATGGATATCACCAGATGGCCAATACTAAAACCAAATAGATTACATAATTGGAAGTAAAAGATGGCAAAGGTCCATAGTAGTGGCCAAGACTAGACCAGGTGGTGATTGTGGCACTGATCAGGATCTGCTTATTTCAAAAATAAAAATAAGAAGACAACAAACTCAAGAAGACAACAAAACCAGTCATCATACCAAAATATAATTTAAACAACATTTCCACAGAATTCATTGACAATATAAGGAACAGATTTGCAGTACTAAATATAATAGATTGTGAACTGGAAGAGCTTTGGTCTGAAGCCAGGGACATAATAAAAGAAGAATGAATAAAGACACTTCTGACAGACAAAAGGAAAGTGAAGAAACCATGAATGACAGATAAAATGCTATAAGCAATAAAGGAAAGAAGAGAAACAAGCCAAGAAGGAGATAGGAATCAACTAAGAAACAGGAATGCAACAGTACAATGGCTAGTGCACAAAAATTAGGAAAATTACTACAATGACAAATGTAGAGAAATAGAAGACAACAACAAAAAGGGAAGAAAGAGAGACCTATTCCACAAGATTTGAGAAATCAAGGGAAAGTTCAAACCAAGGACCGGGACTCTCTACAACAATAAAAATTACATAATTCAACACTAGGAAGGAATAAAAAGATGATGGATGCAATACACAGAAGAGTTATATATAAAAAAAGATGACAACATGAAGGACACATAGAACGAAGAGCCATATGAAGATGAATCCCAAATTTTAAAAACTGAGGTGGAAGCTGCAATAAAAGAAATGGCAAAAAACAAGACTCCAGGAACATATGATATACCAATAGAACTGCTGCAATCCACATTGACAGTCAGCTTTAGTGCTAACCAACATATGTCAACAAATATGGAAAACAAAACAATGGCCAACAAAATGGAAGCGATCAATATAAATCCCCATCTACAAAAAAGAAGACACAAGAGACTGCAGCAATTATAGAACCATAGCACTAATCTCCCATGCAAGCAAAATTATGCTCAAAATACTGTGATACAGACTCCAACCACATATGGAGAGAGAAACCCCAGAGGTCCAAGCAGGGTTCAGGAAAGGAAGAGGCACCAGGGATCACATTGCAAATATACGATAGCTAATGGAGCATAGCAGGGAGTTCCAAAAGAAAATTAGCATGTGCTTTATAGACTATAGCAAAGCCTTTCACTGCATAGATCATGAAAGGCTATGGAATGCCCTTAAAGACATGGGAGTGTCAACACATCTGATAGTCCTAAGGAGGAATCTGTACTCAGTACAAGAGGCTACTGTCAGAGCAGAACATGGAGAACAGAATGGTTCCCAATTGGCAAAGGAGTCAGACAAGGCTGCTTCCTATCACCTTACCTATTCAATCTATATGCAGAACATATTGTATGGAAAGCAGGCTTGGACATGGAAGAGGGGGGCTTGAAAATAGAAGGAAGGAATATGCTGATGACACCATAATACTAGCAGAGAACCTCACAGACCTGGAGCACCTACTATGGAAGATTAAAGAAGAAAGTGCAAAGGCAGGCTTATTGTTGAACATAAAGAAAACAAAAATAATGACCATAGAGAACTTACACACATTCAAACTAGACAAGGAGGAAATAGAAATAGTAAAAGAATTCTCATATCTGGGATCAAACATTGATCGGAATAGGGACTGCAGCCAGGAAACCAGGAGAAGATTAAGAACGGGGGGGGGGGGGGGAAGCTGTGAAAGAACTAGAAAAGATCCTAAAATGCAACAACATACAGTTCATCACAAAAAGTCAGACTCATCCAAGCCATCGTATTCGGAGCTGGACAGTCAAGAAAGAAGATAGGAGGAAAATCAGTTCATTTGAGATGTGGTGCTAGAGAAGAGTGCTGAGGATTCCATGGACAGCCAAAAGGACAAACAAATGGGTCCTAGAGCAGATCAACCCAGAGATATCCCTAGAAGCCAAGAAGACAAGACTTAGATTGTTGTATTTTCGACATATCATGAGAAGGCATGAATAATTGGAAAAGACAATAATGTTAGGAAAGGTAGAGGGAAATAGAAAGAGAGGAAGGCTACAAGCTATATGGATGGACTTTATTAATAAGACCACAAATATGAGTTTGTAGGAACTGGGCAGAGCAGTAGAGGACAGGGGGTGTCAGGAAATGACATGGATGTGACCACAAGATGGACCTGTAAGCTTGGTAATGTAAGTGGTTAAGCTCCAGTGGCAGGTGTGCATGAGTCAGCATCTGGGAGTATGCACACCTGGGATGCCTGATGCAAGAGGCATTGGTAACCATCTATAAAAGGGAGATTGGAATTATCTCCAGTGTGGGTTTGTTGTGTATGGTGGTTGGCAAAGCAGTTTGTTGGAGTGTTGCATAGTTGTAAGTATTTGAAACGGCTGTCCAATACTCTGTATGTATATATTGTACATAGTGCAACTCAAGATTAAAGCCTTCGTGTTGAGTGAAGGCTGGCCTTGCTGCTGTCTTTATTTGGAAGAAAGCCAGAGCTCAAGGCTGTGTGCTGCTGTGAAGGAATTTATCCTTCTCTGCCAGAAGTCCTTTTGCAAACAACTCTCTGGAATCCTTCTCCTGGTGTCCTGTTGACGTGAAACAACTCTGCATGTGGTCGTGGAGAACACAGCGCGTCTTTCTACGCCCCAACAGGGGGGCCTGGAGGTGTCTCATCCATAGGGTTGCCATGGGTCGAAATCAACACAAAGGCTGTTAACAAACAACAAAAAAGGTTATTTTGCCTGTGTGTTTTGAGTCACTGTCATGCTGGAAAGGTGATCTCTGCCTTAATCCCAGGTCTGTTCCAAATTGAAACAGCTTGTCATATAGAATTACTCTGTGTTTACCCCTCTCCAAATTAATCAGAATCTGAATCTGTTTCCCCAACATTCTGAAAAATGTTGAAGAACTGGAAGCCCAAGATAGTAAACTTGAACCAGAAATGGGGAAATACCTATACAAAGGTTTTTGAAGATTAATGACTTAAATAATCAAAATAGGAAAATATAAACAGAATAAATAAACAGAATAGGAAGAGAATTCAAAAAGCATTAGTATAACTTCTCAGAGGATCAGAGAAAGGACAGTGAGTAAAAGTCAGAAAAGATGAATTAGAACCAATGTTCTAATTATTTGTAAATTGCTACTTGTTTGAATGGGGTGTATGATGGTGTTAAAGCTAATAAAATAATATTAAAATAGAACTCTTTCACAGTGGAATAAATCACAATGGAAGGTTGTGAACTCTCCTTGTTTGGAGAACTTAAACAGAGGTTGAATGGCCATTTTTCAGGACTGCCTTAGCAGTGTATTCCTGCATGGCATGTGTTACCAGAAGTGAAGCATTTTCATATATATATTCCCTAGGTGTGCATTGTTCTGTCATGGCCCTAAAACGGAATCTTCTATGCTGCCATTTACTCAAGAGCAAGGTAGTCACATACACCATTGAAGCCAGGTGGTCATGTAGACTGAATTTAGAGAACAAGCACTTAATTTTAGGAGTTGCAAAACAGAAAGATTCACACCTCAAGTACAGGGAATCCAGAAAATTTACAACCCGGATGGGTTCTGATAGCAAGAGAGATATGCTTCACTACCCCCTGCTTGAAACTATCTCTTTCAAGGAAACCTTTAGATGTTTGTTTGGCCCTTTGATATACAGCCATCAATCTTCACTTGGGACTATTTTTAGCCTATAAATAGTCTACCAAAATTCTGGTTAAGTGTGTCTGGTGACACTATGTCCCTTTGAATTCTGATTCAGCTCCGGCTCAGTCCGTGTCCCCATCCTTCCTCTTGGTCAAGTCCATCTTCCCATCCATTCATCTGGAGCACTCTGGAAAGGTAATTATCATCATTAGAAAGCCTTTTGTCTATCCCACACTAACTTACTTTATTCCTGAGATCTTGTGTGAATGTGTGAGTGAATGTATGTCTTTGTATGCTTGAACCCTCAATAAAAATACAAATTAATTCGAAGAAACCTTGGGGGGTTGCAGACTGCCAGAAATAGTGTGAATTCGGTCCACTTTTAGGGTTAGGGTTAGAGTTAGGGAACCATGGGAACTGTATTTTATTGTGGCATCAGAGTTGTCTGACAGAGAAGGCTCAATGTCTCAGGAAAATAACAGTTCCCATGATTCCCTAGCACTAACCCTAACCCTAAAAGTGGACTGAATTCACACTATTTCTGGCAGTCTGCAACCCCCCCTTGTCTCTATACATCTAATCCCTTAGCCACCTCCATAAATGTTGGGTTTGCCTCCTGCTAACTATTTGAGCTAAAACTAAAAATTCCTCAAGGTCAAGTTCCTATTACACATGGGACTGGACTAGATGGGTCTTGCAGTCTTTCATGTTCCTATGATTTTAGAACCTGGAAGGCTACTCAACAAAGTTTAGTTGTGGGGGGAAGCTCTTGATTCTAACATGGCACCATCCCGGTATTATGGATATCAGTTCCCATCAGCTGGTATGAGTTATGCTCAATAAATATGAATATTACATTTTGATGCATAAGGCAGGAAGCTGTCTGTTGCCAAAATCTGCACAAATTTTTAAAAGGGCATTCTGAACAGGGTAGGGCTGGTTGTCTGAACCCCCCATCTTGGAAAGCAGCCAAGCCTCATTTCAAAAGTGCAAACTGTGATTTCTCTCCAACCTGCTCCCCTTCTGCAAACAAGGAAATGATTTCATTGATGTGAGCAATCCGTGCTTACCGGTCTCACTTACCTCCACTGAAAGGAGACCTGCCAAACTAGCTCAGACAGGTACACCCCCACCCCTATTGTGAAGCACTGTGCAGCTTCCAGAGATGATGTAGAACCCTATCTGGATGTGAAAGAATGCAAATATGCATATGAATATGTAAACAGCTCCATTGTTTTCAATTGCCCAGAACATCTGTGAGTCATTATCAGTGTTTGAAAGGAACATTCACATCTGCCATTTTGCACAAAGGCACAATCTTTGCAGTCATTACTTTAAGCACATGCTTTAATTTTTAGAACCCTTTGAGGTCATCTTTTGCCCCACCCAGAGGCTTTCCTTTCATTTTAGGATACTGTTCTCAAGTTAGGAAGAGGTTGAATACACACACACACACAGATGTCTCTGAGACCTGCTTCTGCTGCTCCAATCTCCAGTCATCCAGACCCCTCTTCACATTGGAGGGTGAGAATATTCCTGTGTGTGTTTTTGTCTGTAGCCCCTTAGGATTAGCTACATCCCTTTTAGATTGATCAGAAGTAGAGTTTTAGCAACCAAGCTGTTTTTTATAATATTAATAATAATAATAAAATTTATTTATATCCCGCCCTTTGAGAACCCAGTCAGGGCGGCTTGCAACAATAAAGCCATACAATATATCCCAAAACACAATCCCTCCCCCCTTAAAACAGTATTAAATCAAATGAAGATTAAAACTACAAATTCGAACAATTAAAAAAAATTAAAATTTTAAACATTACAAAGCACAAGATTGGCCCAAGGCAATGTTCTTCATCCATCAGTAGATGGGGCCACGCAAAGATCATTGGGGGTGGGAGTACCAGAGGCCGGGATAATTAATCTGGAAAGGCCTGTCGGAAGAGATCCGTCTTGATAGCCTTTTTAAAGCTGTCTAACGATGTTAACTGATGGATCTCATCCGGCAGGCCGTTCCAGAGTTTGGGGGTGACAACTGAAAAAGCCTTCTGGGAGGTAGCTGCAAGTCTCGATTTCTGAGGCTTCAGCAAATTCCTCCCAGAGGAGCGGAAAGCGCGGAGAGGATTGTATGGGAGGAGGCGGTTCCTGAGATAGCTTGGACCCAAGCCATTTAGGGCTTTAAAGGTGATGCCCAACACCTTGTACTGGGCCCGGAAGCTGATAGGCAGCCAGTGGAGGGACCTCAAAACCGGAGTAATGTGGTCGCTCCTAGAAGTTCCCGAGAAAAGCCTGGCTGCCATATTTTGCACCAGCTGTAATTTCCGAACCAAACACAAGGGTAGCCTCATGTAGAGCGCATTACAGAAGTCAAGGCGTGAGGTTACCAGTGCGTGCACAACAGTCTTGAGATCCCTTACTTCCAGAAAAGGGCACAGCTGGCGTATCAGCCGAAGCTGGTAACAGGTGCTCCTGACTGTCGCATTTACCTGATTTGTCATCAGGAGCGATGAGTCAAGGAGCACCCCAGACTGTGAACACAGTCACTGGAGGAGAGTGTGGCCCCATCCAGGACTGGAGGTTGCAACCCAATTCTTGGTTTCGGGGCCGCTACCGTGAGCATCTCCGTCTTGTTCAGATTCAATTTCAATCTATTTTTCCTCATCCAGCCCATTACCACCCGAAGACATTCAATGAGAGAGGAGATGCCATTAGAATTCGAAGCTGACGAACGAGACACGGAGAAATAGATTTGGGTATCATCAGCGTACTGATAACACCCAGCACCATAACTCTGTATAATCTTACCCAGCGGCTTCATATAGATGTTAAACAACATTGGGGACAAGATAGCCCCCTAAAGGACCCCACAAGTGAGCTCCCTCTTGCTAGAGCTACTGTTTCTGAGCAGCACCCTTGGGACCTACCCGAGAGGAAGGACCAGAACCACTGCAATGCAGTGCCCCCAATACTTAACCCCCTCAGGCGGTCCAAGAGGATGCCGTGATCTATCATGTCGAAAGCCGCTGAGAGGTCTAGGAGCACCAAAAGGGTCACACTACCCCTGTCGATGATCGTCAGTCAAGGCAACCATGGCAGTCTCAACCTCAAAGCCTGTCCTGAAGCTGGTTTGAAATGGGTCTAGATAATCAGTTTCATCCAAGACAGCTTGGAGCTGAAGAGCAACCGCCCTCTCGATTACCTTGCCCAAAAATGGCAACAAAGAAACAGACCTGTAGTTACTCATATCCAGGGGTCCAGGGAAGATTTTTTCAGAAGCGGCCTAACAACCGCTTCCTTTAAACAAGATGGAACATGTCCTTCCTTGAAGGATGCATCGATGATATCCATGAGGAATCTCCTCAATGCATCCCCCCCTCTGGACAGCCAGCCATGATGGGCAAGGGTCGAGAGGGAAGGTCTTTTTCCTTACCTTACCAAGCAGCTTGTCCACATCCTCGGTACTCACAGATTGCAGCTGATTCAGGATAACTTCATCGACGGAGTCGCTGGGCACCTCGCCTATAGATTCTGCTACAATAGTGGCATCTAAGTCAGCTCTTATCTGAGAGATTTTATCTGCAAAGAAGTTGTTAAACGCGTCACAGCAGGCTGTTGTCGGGTTAAGTATGGGATTTGGCACAGGGGACACCTGTGTCATTTCCTTCACCACCCTAAACAGCTCTGCTGGACGGGACTCTGCAGACGCAATACGTGCAGAGGAGAAGGTTCTCTTCGCTGCAAGTATTGCCTCCCAATAGGAACGAAGAAAGTTCCTATGGCGAGTTCTGTCAGATAAGAGTCAAATATTCGGCCACTTGTGCTCTAGTCATTGACCAAACCGCTTAATCCTCCTAAGCTCTGGTGTATACCATGGCCTACGATTTGAAGCGGATTGGCAAGGACGCTTGGGAGTGATTGTCTCGATAGCCCTGGTAAGATTGGTGTTCCAGTTGTTGACCAGAGCATTGACAGGGTCAACGGCATTCCCAACCATTGAACCCTCTAAAGCTTTCTGGAATCCTATTGGATCCATTAGTCTTCGAGGGTGGACCATTCTAATGGGTCCACCCCTTCCCCAGTGGGGCGGATGTTGGCTCTAAATTCCATCTTGACCAGGAAATGATCTGTCCATGACAATGCGGAGGTACTTACAACCTCCGTCCATGAATATTCCTGTTCTATACTGAAAACCGCATCAAGTGTATGACCTGCACAATGTGTGGGCCCAATGACCAATTGGGATAGGCCCATGTTTGTCATGGTCTCCATGAACTCCTGAGCCGCACCTGTTAAGCTGGTCTCGAGCGGGATGTTGAAGTCCCCCAAAACTAAAAGTATGGGAGTCTCCAACAGCAGCTCAGAGACCAGCTGTGTCATTTCGGTCAGGGAGTCTGCTAGACAACAGGGTGGCCGGTAGACTAGCAAAATCCCCAAACTATCCCTGGTCCTCAGGCTTAGGTACATACACTCAAAGTGAACTGTGTTCCGGACAGTTATCCTGGTCAAGGTCAGGCTGTCTTATGAACTAGAGCCACTCCTCCCCCCCCCCGCCCACTTCCGCTCACCTGCTCACTGACAGAGTACCCAGCTGGGAGGGCCTGCGCCCATGTGACAGTGTTGTCTTCTCCCAGCCAGGTCTCTGTGAAGCAAGCCAGGTCGGCATCCTCATCCATGAGGAGATCATGGATGATATGTGTTTTGTTCTTGACCGACCTGACATTGCAGAGGAGCAGAGTGAGGTTTTGTGGAATGGTTGGTCTGCTCTCCAAACCATTCTGGGAAACAGAGGGAACTGAAGGCGGGATTGCTTTCAAACAGCGATCCCGTCTTCTTTTGTAACATATGTTCCCTCTGTTGTGACCATACCTCCCATTACCCTGCACAACCCCGATAGCCGCCCCTACCACATTCCCGGCCTCAAGGAGAGCAATAGAATTCAAGGCTACTGGAAAACTGAGGTGACTGGGACATAGAATATTCTAGCCCCATAACCTAATTGTTATGATGACAGAAACAGATGGTAAAGCCCTGTGGCTAGTTAAATAGATGTTATACAACCCAGCCCCTCATCAGGTCTTAAACTAACAGGCAGGGCACACAGTCTTGGCTGAGTAATCCTCCGCCTCTCCACTGCCGAGGGCTAATGACAAAATGTTGGCCCCATCCAGTCCGCCTCCGGTTCCCTGTCACTTGTGTCGTGCTTCTGGCTGGTGTTCCTGGGGGCTACTTAAGTAGTCCTCCCTTGGGCCAGAAGCAAGGGCTGCCACAGATACTGTGGAGCCGGGGGAGATGGTCACAGGAGGCAGTAGGGCGAACAGTCCTGGCTGGTGTTGGCCTCCGCTTCCCCACTGCCACTGCAGTAGCCTTAAGGAGCCTTGGGCCCAGAATGAAGCCACTGCAGGTGCTGCTAAGCTGAGAGGAGATGGCAGTCCTGGGCATGCAGAGAAGGCAGTGCCCACCTTCCCAGCCTCCATTCCCCTGCTGCTAGTGCTGCGTTCTGGAGCTGGTGTTCCTGGGCTCCTTAAGTAGCCTTGGTGTTCCTGGGCCTCCTTTAGTAGCCTTGGGCCCAGAATGAAGCTGCTGAAGGTGCTGCTAAGCTGGGAGGAGATGACAGTCCTGGGCATGCAGAGAAGGCAGCGCCCACCTTCTCAGCCTCCGCTCTCCTGCTGCTAGTGCTGCGTTCTGGAGCTGGTGTTCCTGGGCCTCCTTAAGTAGCCTTGGGCCCAGAACGAAGCCGCTGCAGGTGCTGCTAAGCTGAGAGGAGATGGCAGTCCTGGGCGTGCAGAGAAGGCAACACCCACCTTCCCAGCCTCTGCTCTCCTGCTGCTAGTGCTGTGTTTTTTTTCCATTGAGAAACAACTGGTATTTAATATAGACTATTCTGTTGTTGTTTTTGCTATTATCTCTTTCTGTCTTTTTAATAAAGAGAAATAAACAGTGTTCTGTGCAATCATGCTGGCCACATGATCACAGAGTAGTAGCTGACAATGCTGGCTCTTCAGCTTAGTAACGGAGATGAGCACCACCCCCTATGGTTGGACATGACTTAACAACCTTGTCAATGGGGAATACCTTTACCTTAATAAAGAGATAATTGCTTTTACTGTAAAATCAGCTTGTCTTCAACCTTTTACCTCATTTTTACTTGGAGTTACTTTGGTTATTTGTCTGTTTTTGAAATCTCCAGACTGTAAGTTCCTTGCAGAGACTTGGTGCTTGGAGGAGCCCCCCCCCCCCAAAAAAAAAATAGTAAACCTGGTGCACTGTTCTTACTGCCTTGATGGCAGGGCGAATGATTAGAAAATCAAGGAGTCATAGCAAAATGTCCATAGACCTTCAAGCTGAGGAAAGAGTTTGAGATCAACTCTTCTGTAGGTACAGTGGCACTCATGGGGGGGAAAAGGATTCTATTCACTGTCTGTAAAACTGGCCTGACTGGCAATACCTTTTAAGCATATGTTGCTGTCATTTAGTTATCTAAGAGATAATTAGAAGTTGCATTTGGTATAATTATTAACCAAATGATGTTGCAAAAGTTTCACCCGGCAGTACAAGATTTGGGCAAAGTACTTCCTTTTGGAAATTCTTGAAAATCTTTCTTGACAAAACTTTGTGAACATATGCTAGATTCTCTCGGAAGCCTATTTTATTTTTTCCTCCCATTGTTTAAGCATTTTAATTGGATTTGCATACTCGAGAGACAGGCTGTTAAATTTGGCAAGCATTTGCTTACTATTCTGGAAGACACTGATTTTGTGCATGTAGAGATGGTGCTGGAAGAAACCCACAGGATCTTTGCTTCATTGCATTTCTCACCTATCATAACTTTACTAAAGCCAATACTAATGGTTCTTAAAATGTGAGGTAGACCTCTACAGGGAAGCATGGGCCCTTACCAAGGGAGTTTTAAACTTATTAAACTGATTACATCTGCTCAAACTGAAAAAGCTGCATTTCATTGAAAGGTACCAGTGTTGTGGAGTCTCTCTGTCAGTGAAATAGATCCATTGTTTGGTTGCTCTGCAAATACAGGAAAAAACCTGACTCAGGCAATTCAAAAATCCTCTTTAGAGGAATGGGATGCTATGGGAAGCCCAGGAGATGAACTAGAACACTGATTGCTCTTTTTATTGGGTTCAGTGTCAATGTAACCATGGGACAGTTTCTCAATTTCATGCACCCATTTTGATTTCTGACACAGTAGATTCTGATCTACATCCTTGCTTTAGATATGGTTGTGTAGAGTAGTAGCTACTGCAGATATGAACAACACAAAGCAAAATAGAGAAAAAAGGTAGGGATGGTGTGTGGAAGCCATCATGGGCTGTCTCGTGGTGTAGTGGGGGAGGAGGAAAGAGAGTGGATGATAATGATAGATAAGAAGACAGCTAAAAGGGTAAAAGTGAATGTGACCACAGGCACAGGGGTTAGAGGAGAGACTGAGATATGGGATGAGTTTGCTAAGATAGAGAAAGACTTAAAGAATATGACCACAGGCACAGGGGTTAAAGGAGAGACTGAGATATGGGATTAGTTTGCTAAGAGAGAGAAAGACTTAAAGAAGGAAAGGGTTGAGCTGCCATAGCTGACATCAGGGTGGGGATTCCACTGTAGTTAATGTTCAATCATTCAAGTATATTTTTAGGGAGAGATAATGAATACTTATCATAAAGTGTTTTTAAAGGTCTTTTTTTCCAGTCCAGGAAGAAGGCAATGACAAACCTCCTCTGCATAAAATGTGCCAAAAGAACCCCATGATAGGGTTGTCATAAGTCTGAGTTGATTTGAAGATGCAGAAAAACATTTTAAAAAGTACAATGAATTTAACTCCAAATCAGAATTAATGTGTAATAAAATGTCTCATTTAGAGCCACTGTGGTATAGTGGTTTGAACACTGCACTATTGCTCTGGAAAACAAGGTTCATATCCTTGCTTGACCATGGAAGCCCACTGGATGACCTTGAACAAATCACACTATCTCAGCCTCAGGGGAAAGCAAAGGCAAACTCCCTCTGAACAAAACTTGCCAAGTAAACTGAGTGATAGGATCACCTTTTAGAGTCACCATAAATAGGAAATGACTTGAAAGCACACAGCAACAAGAAGGCTGAACCAAAAGGCCAAGCATCAACCAAGAAGGCAGAGTAGGCACTACTAGGATCAGGTAGACTTCAACTCACCTCCCATTCCCCTGGATCCTTACCATATTCCAGGTGGCAGCCATCTTTTAGGCCTGTCTAATGGGTCTGGGTGTCCCACCTGGCATATTTGTGGAAAACATACCTACACACAGACACAAAAAGGATATAGGAGTACTAAATAGCAAGGAAACAGTGCCAGAAAATAACTTAATAAACTGAATGTATCTCTAATGAATAACTGTTAAAAGGTTTATAGTAGATCCACCAAAGCGCATGCCTGTCTTGCTCATTAAGACCAGACACAAAACTATGAAGGAAACTTATGAGACTTCCTGGACCTCACATAGGGGAAAGTCATGTTGTCACTGAGCATCTGGCTATAACCCAAGAGGCAGGCCTGTGTGTTTTACCCCAACAGAGGGGCGAGGTAAAAATAATAATATTAATGTGTTGTATTAAATTATTTGTTCTTGCAAGGGAGAACAAATTATTTAAACAATTTTCTTTCTACTGTCAGCAATCTCAAAAAACATGGAGTGGAGAAAGAGTCTCTATCCAGAAAGGTGGCAGGGCTTGCCCAGTATGACATCAGGAAGGCAGGTCTGTAGACAGCTGAGGATCCATAGGTTATAACCCTCCAGGGTCCTGTCCTGGATCCTCCCTGCCTCACAACATTGGGAGGGTGAGGGAGAAGTCTCTGTCTCTGAATATTGTGATGTTAAGAAATGCAACATGCTATGTTTGGCACCATGCCCACTATGGCAGCATTTCCGTTTGAGAATAGCATGCATTATTCATTTACATTAGTCCTAACTGAATCTTTCCAATGTGAACATACCAGCCTAGCAAACATGCTGCCCAAAAATTCTGAAATGAAGAATTCCATTTGACAGAAAGTCATTCTTATTTGGAAGGAAAGGTAATTTGCCATAATCTTTTCATTAGAACTGAGACATATGAATTGATCTGAGTGCATGGGTCACACTTTATGAATGCCTATCTTATTGCTGCACCATTTTTATTGGAGGTACTGGGCCTATAACACTTTGCCTATTACCTTTGCCTAGCCTCTCAAAACTGTGCAACAATACATTTCTGACCTGTCAAGTTCCTTCTTCTGCACCAGTACAGGTAGGAACTCTCTTTGTAGAGAGACACTGCAGATCTGTGCCATCAAACAGCAATTTTGAAGAAATTGTCTCAATCCCCTGTGGCTACTTTGGGAGAAAATGTATGTATCTGCTGCACATTGTATTATCTCTGCAGTTACTGTTATAGCAAAAGTCAAGGAAAGACTAGTTGAGGATTCAGGTTTAGTTGTTACATGCATTTTATTGAGTGCATCACTCCTAAAAAAAAAAAAATCCTTTGCACACACCACCTTGTACTGGGCAGGATTTACCACAATGGGTACAAATGTTTATTTCCACTGCATATTTATGAGAAAGAGAGAGAGGGAGAGATGTTTTTAGTCTACAGTTCAATAATCAAGTTCCATTCATATGTCTGCCAGATGAACCAGTGAGCATAACAAGATAAACCAGGAGTGGGGATCTTCCAGACACTGTAGGACTTTAGTTCACAGAATTTCTTATCATTACTGCTGAGGCTGCTGAGAACTGCAGTCCAACAATATCTAGTGGTTGGCATGATTCTTACCTCTGAGCTAAACCAATTTAAAACTGACAGAAATCTGGGAAAGATTCAAGACTAGAGCACACAGAAGATATGTCAAGAGAGTATTATGACAGAGAAATGCCTAGCAGAAACTAGAGGTCCATGGAGAAGTTTCTTTATTATGGAGGACATGTGCATCCACAGAAGATCAGACTAAAGCAGTCCTTTCTTTATGCATTGTGTATTTTCTGCTTTTTCCAAATGTTTCCCCCATTAATCTCTTTTCTCCTGCAGATTTTTGCTTGTAGATCGTAGATCATTTTAGGACTTAAAAAACATCATTTTCAAAAGAAGAGTTATCCTGGGAAACATCCAGATTGTAGATAATTCTAAGATTTTAAAAGCTTCAATTTAAAGAGAGGCTTTAAGACACAAATTCACTAATGGTCCCAGAGGTATGGAAATAGCAAATTAAGACTCCCACTTTCACTCATGTCCCATATGAGCAATGAAGATATTGTTCTGTCTTGCATACTTTATTTACTCACAAATATGTAAATGCTACCTATCTTACACCTTATGTAAAATAGATAACATTTAGTTCTTTTTTCCACTTCTTACTTAAAATTAGGCATGTGGAGGGCTCTTCAAGATAGGGACTTCAGTGCTTGGGGAAAGGAGGCTTAATTGTTCTCATTTTCCAGTATTGATTTCTAACAAACGTGAACAATGGGCACTGACTAGAGTTAGGGGAGAAAGGTCCATTACCATGGGAGCTCTCCCAAATCCTAATTGGCACATGAGGAGCTATGTTCATAGGAGTTCAATGGCATCTGGTGGCTTCTATGTCCACTTCAGGGTTTAAATTGGGCTTCAAAATAGCTATTCAAGGTGCTGAACTCTTCCTCAGTAGCATGCAAAAGGATCTTGTTGCACTTTTGAGATTAAGAGCCTGAAAAGATGGGTGAAAAAAACCCACTTCTGGGCATCATTAGCATGCGACATTTAGATGTTTATATGCTGCATGCCACTTGAGCATCTTAGTGCCGGCTTCAAGCCATAACCGGGTGGGAAAAGCTGGCTTTTCACCAGCCAGAAAAGGAGCGGATCTTTTCAGCTCTTTTTTCGGCTGGCTTCAAGGATAATTGGGGCTGCAGAATCTGTTTGCCATGGCCCCAATCCATCGTTGGAAGGGATGGCTTCAAGTTGCCCCCTCCTGCCCATCGGTTTCCCCCCTAACTGAAAGAATCACATCTGCTTGGACCAGCAAGACAGGGACACCAAAGTCATGGAATTACAACAAACATTCCACAAGCTATGGTGTCCGCCATAAGAAGTAAAAAACAAACAAACAAACAAAAACATGTCAAGACTTATACCCAAGACTTACACCCAAGACTAATCTGTTACAGAACAGACTGAAGACAGAAAATGACAGAACCCCATTAGTGGTCACATACAGCTCCCAAATGAGACATGTAATTAATGAACTGTGTAACCCATTCTATACAATAATGCTGCCCTCTCAAGGACTCTTGGTGGCAGGCCTTTACTCACCTACAGACAGCTTCCAAATTTTAAACAGTTACTTACCTACAGAAGGACACACAACATAGATGTGGATATTGGTATAAAGCCTCACCACAGATCCAGATGCCATCTCTACCCACACATCTATTCAGGAAATATCATCACAGGACCTAATGATATCACCCACAATATTAAAGGGACTTTCCTTGCTCATCCTCCAATTTGATTTATGGCATATTATATCAGCAATGCCCTTCAACACTCTACTTTGGGCAAACAGGCTGGTCCCTACACTAGAAGATAAATGGACATAAATGAGACATTAGGAATGGGAATACACAACAACTGGTTGCAGAACACTTCAGTCTTGCTGGGCATTCCATCTTGAACCTCAGAACAGTGGACTTTGACCAAAAGAACTACAAAGGAAGACTGGCAAGAGAAATACAAGAAATGGAATATATCAACAGATTCCAGTCCATCAGCAGTGGGGTAAAGAGAGACAATGTTTTCCTGGCACATTACACACATGTCAACACTATCTATCCTCCCATCCTGGTGCCCTTGACCAGTTCATCACATCTCATCTCTGGTTCCCACACTACATTCCAATATACATTCTCATGATTATCTGCTCTCCTTGGCTTTAGACAACACCCTTCCTCCTGCCTTTGTCTCCCAAAGACCATTGCTAAAACTGGACTGGCCATCTCATCTCCATACCCACAAAGCTTTGAATTTCAATTTATATTCTCATATACAACAAACTTATAGGTCATTCTCTGGACTCTCCACTCCATCCCATGCATCTGAAGAAGTAGTCTCAAGTCTATGAAAGCTTGTGCTACCAGCTTTTCTCTTTCAGTTAGTTATAAAGGAAGTATAAGCTCCCTCTGCATACTGATTTTCCAGAGTAACACAGCTATGTCTTTCAATTCTTCCTAAGCTGATTTAGCATCTTGGAGAGCTCCTTTAAACTATAAAAAATATGGAGTAAATTGACTGCCCCACTCACATGGAAGTGACCAGCTGCAACTGATGGGGAAAGGAAGTACAGTGATATATGTATTTTGCTACCAATCCAGAGCTATTCTTCTCATTTGTTTTTAAGTACCAAGAAGACAGCACACACAGATCTACATGCTATATATTGAATATAGGCTCTGTGCATCCACACATTGCCTTTCTGTTGTGGTCTGCTTGTGGTACAGGTTGGAGTCAGCACTAGAATTAAGGAGGTATGATTACATCACTCACATATCCAGCTAGATTTTCTAGCAAATTTGTCCCTACAGCAAACCCAATGGTGTTTTTGTGGTTCTTCAGTAAGGTTATCATACCCGAGCACCTCAAATTCAGACATATATTAGCAAACTATACAAATTAGTATGATTATGAATATTATTATTTTGCATTCTAATTATGCACTTTCAACATATCAATTGTTGCATTTTTTGCCCCTATCACTTTATTTCAGGCTTGGTGCTATCTTAGGAAGAGGGAGGGGACTAACTGCTCTCCTGGGAGAACAAATATAGAGTAATATTTAAATGCTGGATTTGGAACAGAGCATCCCAGTTTCAGATCTTTGCTTGGTCATGGAATTTAATATGTGAACCTGGGCTGTCATTAACTCTCAGCAAGTCTAGCTTGCACTTGTGATTAATAGCAACACAGGAATCATGTAGAGTGGCCATCTAGATTCTTGATATGGTGACAACACCATCATGTTGTTATGAACAGATAATTCTAACTATATTCTTATTGTATCAATATAGCAAAGGTTTTGCCCTATGTGTTTATCTTCTTTAATTGATTGCAAAATGATACATGTCCATGTTCCAACTCACACTGCAGAAATAATCCAGTTTGAGGCCATTTTAACTGCCCTGGCTCAGTGCTAGGAAATCCTGGGAACTGTAGTTTATTGTGGCACCAGAGCTCTCTGACAGAGAAGGCTAAATTACAGTTCCAAGACTCACAAAATTACAGTTCCCAGAATTCCCTAGCACTAAACCACGGCTGTTAAAATGGCCTCAAACTGCATTATTTCTGCAGTGTGTTTTGGACCCATGAAAATATCACTGGAAACCCCTGAGAGTGGCATTTGTTTGATTCACAGGGGGGAAGCAGAGAAAAGTAAGAATGAACATGCAGTCACATCTCCTTGTACTTTGTTTTACCTTGTCCCTACTTTTCTTACTCTTTATATCCTTGCACAGTACTCTGCCCTCTTTTCACTCCTTTCCTCACTTACCTCACTTCATGCTTTCACAATGCCTCCCTCTCTTTTTCTACAGCTGCACCTCTCTCCATTCCTTTCCTCACCATGCTACTTTGCATACTGCCTCCTGCACCTCCCACCTTTCCTTCCCGGCATTCCTCACCTTGGGCTAACTCCCTCTTCTGCATTGCCCATCATGTTATACCTATCTTGTTTGTTGCTTGTACTCTGAAACTCTTCCACCACACAATTGCCTCTTTCCCTCTTCATGGCACACCTCACACTTTTACCATGCCTCCTTGACTTGTACTTTAATGTTTAGCATTTTAAAATGTTTTCAAACTCCCCATAAATGGAGTTCTGTTGCTCGCCCCTGCACTTGTCTGTTTTTCTTTGACAAAGTTCTCATAATTTCTCAAAATCTGATTTCCATTGGATCAAAATTTGATGAGAAAGTTCAGGAGGGGGAGAGACAAAGTGTTCAGTAAAGCACTAGCATAGATAATATGGATTTTTCTCTTTGTGCTGAAGATGGCTTCTAATGTAAAGGCATCACAATATATGAAAGGGAGAACTCTCTGTCTATAAAGAGATGGTGATATCTGATACTGAGGATTTAGAGCTAAGTCTCAGCATCATCAAGGTGTTCTTGGAATGCACTGGATTTATCAGTCCTGCAATTTACTTTATCCTTCTCTGGACTTCTGGCCATGGCAATGCCCTTTACTGCTACTTCTCAGAATATATTTTGCATTGCAGATTTGACATTATCTGGAAGCATTCTTTAGACAGAGCACAGTGAGTTCTGTGTTTACGTCTGAAGCCCCAAAGGTCTTGTCACTACAAACTCCAAGGATTCCAAGGTTTGTCTAGTGACTGCCAGTGCAAATAGCAGTTCCCTGAAAGCAAAGCCATCTAGGAGATGTGAAGAAATAAACAGAACATAACTCCAGTTGATTTCCATTCAGACTGTCATCTTCTTCTTTGAAAGTGTTTTCAGATATTTTAAGGCAATGACTGCTATTTTTCAAGAACTGTGACCTGATTAGGGAAATCTTAGTCAGTGAATGAGATGAATTTTCATCTTTTGTCTAAATCTGTATAATATGTTGATGAATAAAACAAAGGTTTTGAAGGGGGGATTACACTGTTTATAGTTTTTAGTTGATATTTTGCATGGGGCACCTTCAAAAAAAGAGAAATCTTCCTCCTGTGTCAGCATCAGATTCTTTTTCTTCTTTTCTTCTTTTTTGAATTATACACAAGCAAATATCCACAACAAAAAATATATATACAGATATTTGAAAAATGCACACAAACACTGCTTAGCCAATGTGGAAAATGCATTTACACTATGAACATTAAGAACAACCAAATATATATATGAATTACTCTGTAGGGAGAGAAAAAAATCCTCACAACTGATACAGAGGACGTTTTCACACAGGCGGCTCTAAAGCCGCCTGGAAGCCCCCTGGAAGCCATCAGGAGTCATTCCGGCGGCGAAAACAGCAGCCGCCGGAATGACTCCTGATTGCCTCCGGCAGAAGCGCCTGTAATTCCTTTTTAAAAAAGGAATTAAAAAGATGGGGCTAAAGCCGGCTAGCGGCAGGGATGGCGCAGGGATTGCGCAAGATGGGGCGGGGCTTGCTGCGACGTCGTATGAACATGACGAGCAAGACCCCGGAGTGAGGTAGGGATGGCGCAGGGATGGCGAAGGATGAGGAGGGGCTTGCTGCGACGTCATGTGAACTTTTCCTGCACAGAGCCGGAGTGGGGCCAGATGGAGGTAGGAATGACTCCCTTTTTTGCCCCGTGTGAAAACGTCCAGAGGTTAGATATATATGAATTACCATGTAGGAAGGAGGAAAAATCCTCACAACTGATACAGATCTTGAATCAGAAGAAACTCCTAGTACACTTCTGAGATATGCAGTGAAAATTGAACTGGCAAAGCATATGAAATACATATTGACTTGAAGTAAATGTGGATACACCCACTGGAGTTTATTCCCTAGGAAATGAATTTAGGATTAGGATTGCATTTTATCATTTCAGATGGCAATGAATGATCCACTTGAAATAGCTTATCATGTTATCTTCCATAGGAATTTTAAAATATGTGTTTATAAGCTGCATTAGTCTGTTATACTAACTGAAAAAATGTATTTGATGATGCTTTTCTCCTAACTGTAGGAAGTTTCCCCAGTTCTCTTACACAAAAACACCTCTTCCCTTATCTAAAATTACACAAGATTTCAGAGATGACAGTCTACAACATGATATTAGCATCCAATGAAGGAAGGTGCCACTTTTAAAAACTTGTACTATATTTATCTTTTGTCTTTGGTGTCTTTGCTTTTATCAAATTTTAATGTCAGATGGATAGATCAATTGACAGGCTTCCTACTGCTTTATTTTTAATTTTGTATAAAAATAATTTATGACAGTATGAACTTTCTTTGTTGAGATTAACTTGTCTATTTGTATTATATGTCACCTTGGGAAGATGAGAATCATGAATGAGGCTCAGAAATACATTGAATCAATTAATCCATGAAAAGAAAGAAGGGGACTGTTAAAACAGTTTTTGTCTGTAAACAGAGTGATATAGTATTTAGAATATTGGACATAGGAGATTATCACATTACAAATAATGCAACTGATCCCTAATGGAAGATAGTTTCATTTCAGATTATTCACTGATTTTGTCACACTCAAATCACTATTACATGTGCTAGGCAATTGCAACCTGGCTGCAGCCCGGGTTTCAACTGTGCTTATCCATCTACTTTTCAGAAATGGTTCCCGTTGGTATTTTTAATGCAATAATCTCCTAAAACTGGGGAGACCCAGGTTCAAATCTCTATTCAACTATGACTCTTCCATTAGATTATGTTGTATCTACTACAAACTGTTGGCCAAACATACTTCACAGGGTTGTTGTGCAGGTAAAATATGCATAGGTAAGGTGTGGGCTAGAATTTCTTACCCCTCTAGAATTTAAGATATGGTGAGATAGTTCCAAATTATTGTCAGACTAAAGGCCTAAGCAGACTGCCAGAAATAGTGCACATTAAATTGAGGCACTGCCCTGGCTCAGTGCTAGGGAGTCATGGGAATTGTATTTTTTTCTGGTCATTGAGCCTTCTCTGTCAGAGAGCTCTGGTGCCACAATAAATTACAGTTCCCATGATTCCTTAGCCCTGAGCCAGAGCAGTGCCTCAATTTAATGTGCACTATTTCTGGCAGTCTGCATAGGCCCAAAGTTGGTCTCTGCAAGGTATAGGACTTTCCAAGTAGGGTTATAAATAATAATCACGACTCTTCTTGTTCTTAATGGGCATTGACAAGCATGTCTCCATATACTAAAATACTGTGTTGAGAAACAATCAACTGCCATGAGGTTTTTCACACGTTGGGACTAATTTACAAAGCTTTATGCTACCAACCCTACTCTCACCATCACATTTTGTGGAGAAAACAGTGTATCTTGTACAATATCCACTGTTTTGTGGAAAATCTTAGGATTGTTTCACATAAAAAAGGTGTTATTTCATAGAATCATAGAATCATAGAGTTGGAAGAGACCACAAGGGCCATCCAGTCCAACCCCCTGCCATGCAGGAACTCCCAATCAAAGCATCCCCGACAGATGGCCATACAGCCTCTGCTTAAAGACCTCCAAGGAAGGAGACTCTACCACTCTCCAAAGGAGTGTGTTCCACTGTCGAACTGCCCTTACTGTCAGGAAGTTCCTCCTAATGTTGAGGTGGAATCTCTTTTCTTGCAGCTTGCATCCATTGTTTCAGGTCCTAGTCTCTGGAGCAGCAGAAAACAAGCTTGTTCCCTCCTCAATATGACATCCCTTCAAATATTTAAACATGGCTATCATATCACCTCTTAACCTTCTCTTCTCCAGGCTAAACATCCCCAGCTCCCTAAGTCGTTCCTCATAGGGCTTAGTTTCCAGACCCTTCACCATTTTAGTTGCCCTTCTTTGGACACGCTCCAGTTTCTCCACATCCTTTTTGAATTGCGGTGCCCAGAACTGGACACAGTATTCCAGGTGAGGCCTGACAAAAGCAGAATAGAGTGGCACTATTACTTCTCTTGATCTAGACAATATACTTCTACTGATGCAGCCTAAAATTGCATTGACCTTTTTAGCTGCTGCATCGCACTGTTGACTCATCATGTTCAACTTGTGGTCCACCTGGATTCCTAGATCCCTTTCACACGTAGTGTCATTCAGCCAGGTGTCCCCCATCGTATATCTGTACTTTTTGTTTTTCCACCCTAAGTGCAGTACCTTACATTTCTCCGTGTTGAATTTCATTTTGTTAGCTTTGGCCTAGCTTTCTAGTCTGTTCAAGTCATTTTGAATTTTGATCCTGTCCTCTGGGGTATTAGCTATCCTCCTAATTTGGTGTCATCTGCAAATTTGATAACTATGCTCTCAATACCATCATCCAAGTCATTAATAAAGATATTGAATAGCACTGGGCCCAGGACAGAGCCCTGTGGCACCCCACTGGTCACTTCTTTCCAGTTTGAAAAGGAGCCATTGTTGAGCACCCTTTGGGTTCGCCCAGTCAACCAATTACAAATCCATGAAACAGTTACTTTGTCTAGCCCACATTTTACCAGCTTGTTTACAAGAATGTCATGGGGAACATTGTCAAAGGCCTTACTGAAATCAAGATATACTCTATCCACAGCATTCCCTTCATCTACCAAGCTGGTAATTTTATCAAAAAAGAGATCAGATTTGTCTGGCATGACCTGTTTCTCTGAAACCCATGTTGACTTTTTGTGATTATGAAATTATCTTCCAGATGTTCACAGACTCTCTGTTTAATGATCTGCTCAGAATCTTTCCGGGTATTGATGTCAGACTAACTGGACGATAATTGTTGGGATCCTCTTTTTTCCCCTTTTTGAAGATGGGGACAACATTTGCCCTCGTCCAGTCCGCTGGGACTTCTCCTGTTTTCCAGGAGTTCTCAAAGATTATTGCCAATGGTTCCGATATTACGTTTGCCAGTTCTTTTAATACCCTTGGATGTAATTCATCTGGTCCTGGAGACTTATATTCATTTAGATTACCCAGATATTTCTGTACTATCTCTTTACTTATTCTGTGCTGAAATTCTCCTATTCTGTCTTCTGCTCTATTATCCTCAGGTTGAGCACCCTTTGCTTTTTATGAGAAGACTGAAGCAAAGAAGATGTTGAGTAATTCTGCCTTTTCTCTGTCCCCTGTTAACTTTTCACCATCTTCTCCACACAGTGGCCCTACCATTTCCTTCTTTTTCCTTTTGCTGCTGACATACCCCCCAAAAGCCCTTTTTATTGTTCTTAACCTGTCTAGCAAGCCTTAGTTCATTCTGCACTTTAGCTTTTCTGACTTTAACCGTACACGTGCTAGCTATTTGCTTGAATTCCTCTTTGGTGATTTCCCCATTTTTCCATTTCTTATACATGTTCCGTTTAAAACATAGTTCAGCTGCAAGTTCCTTAGTCATCCATCCTGGTTTCTTGAGACACCTCCCATTTTTCCTCCTCGTTGGCACGGTTTGAAATTGTGCCTTCAATATCTCCCTTTTGAGAAACTCCCATCCGTCTTGAACTCCCTTCTCTTTTAGTATTCCTGTCCATGGGATCACCCCCAGTATTTCTCTACGTTTAGTAAAATCAGCTTTCCTAAAGTCTAGAATGCGTGTCTGGCTATGCCTGGCTTCTCCTTTCCACTGTATAATAAACTCCAGGAGGACATGATCACTCCCGCCTAAGGATCCAACCACTTGCATCCCATTAACTAGGTCTTATAGCTGACTCCCTCGTTGCCTCTTCCACCTTTTGGACAATGAAGTTGTGTTCGAGGCAAGTGAGGAATTTGCTAGACCTTGAGGATTTTGCTGAGTTTGACTTCCAGCAAATATCAGGATAGTTGAAGTCACCCATCACTATTATATTTCTCCTTTCTGAGTGTGTGGTCATCTGTTCTAGAAAGGCATCATCCAATTCTTCTGCCTGATTCGGGGGTCTGTAGTAGACTCCCACACTAACATCCCTGTTGTTTCCCTCCCCTTTAATTTTTCTCCCCACTGAACAAACCTTAGGGGTTTTCTCCAAAACCAGGAAATTTGGGACAAAAGGAGATGATCTAGTAGATGAAAACATAAATGGGAAACTACAGGGATGTAGAATAGAGCCTAGAATATTAGGTATTGGAGGTGGATGGGAAACATCCAGTATTAGACAATGGTCTGAGGCATCAATAATACTGTACTCTGTCAGGTTATCTCCTGCCATTTCCCACATGCACTCCTCCTCTCTTCTAAACATCCTTGAGCTGTAGGAGCTTTCAGGACATCTGCTCTAGGTTCATCTGTTTCTGAAGAGAGCACACTGGTAATATATCACAATTTTACTATACCTGTTTGCAAAATGTACATAGGGATGGTAGATGAGCAGGTAAGAGAGACTTTTAAGGGCTATCATTCCCCAGAAAGCAGAACACCATACCTTTGGAAGATGAAACTCCGCAGGACTCCTCCATCCAGACACATTTAGAACTTACAATCTCTTGCCTCTTTGGGTGTCTCCCTCACAACAAGCTGTTTCCCTAGGTGTGTATGTTTTAGCTACTAGTCCTTCATATTATTGAAAGATATATCTTCTAGTACTCATAAGCCAGAAGGCATCTTCAATGCTCTTGCTTTAAAACAGCATTTTTTTAGCAGCACAAATAAGGAGCTTCTTTTCATTCTAACAACATTCTGGTACTAGAGTCCATAACAACAGATGACTTTGGTCACTGCTGAATTTGCCAATATTTTGAAAAAAGGGAGGGCAGATTGGACACATTGTTTCCTCACATTGACGGGAAACAGAAAATACCTGTGATGTGATAACCTTGTAGATTATGAACTGGCAAATGCTATCAATGTGAATTTCATTTCCATGCCTAGTCACCTTTGTTGCTTTAGCAATTCATGTGATAAAATAACAGTATTAATAAAAAGTAAGGGTGTGGGTCCTGTGTTTCAAAAGTATTGGTTACAGATAGCAATTCAACTACCTTGCGGTGGCGGTGCTTTGAGCCGCCGGGAGGACTCGGGCAGTCTTGACATCCCAGCCAGCCCTGATTGCCAACACCGGGGCAGCCTTGGCACAGCTGCGGCCAGCGGGGAACTGGGGAGAGCACAGGCAGGCTTAAAAACCTGCCCAGGACCATCTTCCCCTGGCACACGCGACAGCGGCGGTGCTTTGAGCCACCGGGAGGACTCGGGCAGCCTTGACATCCCAGCCAGCCCTGATTGCCAGCACCGGGGCAGCCTCGGCACAGCTGCGGCCAGTGGGGAACTGGGGAGAGTGCAGGCCGGCTTAAAACCCTGCCCAGGACCATCTTCCCATGGCACACGCGGCGGCGGCGGTGCTTTGAGCCTAGCAGCAGGAGCTGCTCAGTCTTTAGGGCGCCTAAGTCCGTTTCCCCAGGCATAATAACACTATAGTAGTTGACAAGGGGACGGCTCCAATTTCTTTCTCCCTGTTTATAACTTCAAGGGGAATTGGAGGTCTGGTTGTGTTATCTGGAGTTGGGAGGAGTATGTGCATTGGCAATAGGATTGTATCACCAGCCAGCAGGTCCCATATTATTTGATTGTTATATCATGGGTCCAAAGGGTTGGGTGGTTTTTATGTCCCAATCACCGTGTCCTGTCAATGGTTCTAAATTTTGCCACCTTACCTGAGGCCGGGAATGAAATGGGGGCGGCTATTGGAGTCGTGCTGGGGAAGGGGAGGTATGGCTGGAACAGTGGGAACCAATGTTACAAAAGAAGACGGGATCGCTGTTTGAAAGCTATCCCACCTTCAGTTCCCTCTGTTTCTCAGAATGGCTTGGAGAGCAGACCAGCCATGCCACAGAACCTCACTTTCCTCCTTTGCAATGCCAGGTCGGTTAAAAATAAAACCCATATCATCCAGGATCTTCTCCTGGATGAGGATGCCGACCTGGCTTGCTTTACGGAGACCTGGCTGGGGGAGGATAGCGCTGTTACCTGGGCGCAGGCCCTCCCAGCTGGGTACTCCATTAAGGAGCAGGTGAGGGGAAGTGGGTGGGGGGGGGAGATATAGCTCTAGTTCATAAGAACACTCTAACCTTGACCAGGATACCTGTCCAGAACATGGTCCACTTCGAGTGCATGTACCTTAGCCTGAAGACCAGGGATAGTTTGGGGATTCTGCTAGTCTACCAACCACCCCATTGTCTAGCAGACTCCCTGACCGAGCTGACACAGCTGGTTTCTGAGCTGCTGTTGGAGTCTACCAGACTTTTAGTTTTGGGGGACTTCAATATCCCACTCGAGACCAGCTTAACAGGCGTGGCTCGGGAGTTCATGGAGACCATGACAAATATGGGCCTATCCCAATTGGTCGTTGGGCCTACACATTGTGCAGGTCATACACTCGATGTGGTCTTCAGTACGGAACAAGAATATCCATGGGTGGAGGTGGTAAGTACCTCTGTATTGTCATGGACGGATCATTTCCTGGTCAAGATGGAACTGAGAGCCAATATCTGCCCCACCAGGGGTGGTGGGCCCATTAGAATGGTCCGACCTCAAAGGTTAATGGAGCCTATTGGATTCCAGAAAGCCTTGGAGGGTTCATTGGTTGGAAATGCTGGTGATCCTGTCGATGCTCTGGTTAATATCTGGAACACCGACCTTACCAGGACTATCGACACGATCACTCCCAAGCGTCCTTGCCAACCCGCTCCGAACCGAAGGCCATGGTTCACACCAGAGCTTAGGGGAATGAAGCGGGCTGGACAATGACTAGAGTGCAGGTGGCGGAAGACTCGGCTCTTATCTGACAGAACTCGCCATAGGAACTTTCTTAGTTCCTATCGGGAGGCAATACGTGCAGCGAAGAGAGTCTTCTCCTCTGCATGTATTGCGTCTGCAGAGTCCCGTCCAGCAGAGCTGTTTAGGGTGGTAAGGGAGTTGACTCAGGTGCCCCCTGTGCCGAATCCCTTACTTAACCTGACGACAGCCTGCTGTGACGCATTTAACAACTTCTTGATAGATAAAATCTCTCAGATAAGAGCCGAAGTAGACGCTACTGTTGTAGCAGAATCTATAGGTGAGGTGTCCAGCAACTCCATAGATGAAGTTATTCTGGATCAGCTCCGATCTGTGAGTACTGAGGATGTGGATAAGCTGCTTGGTAAGGTGAGGAAAACAACCTGCCCTCTTGACCCTTGCCCATCATGGCTGGCTGTCCAGGGAGGGGATGCATTGTTGAGATTCCTCACGGATATCATCATTGCATCCCTCAGGGATGGACATGTTCCATCTTGTCTAAAGGAAGCGGTTGTTAGACCGCTTCTGAAAAAACCTTTCCTGGATCCGCTGGATATGAATAATTACAGGCCTGTTTCCCTGCTGCCATTTTTGAGCAAGGTAATTGAGAGGGCGGTTGCTCTTCAGCTCCAAGCTGTCTTGGATGAAACCAATTATCTAGACCCATTTCAAACCGGCTTCAGGACAGGCTTTGGGGTTGAGACTGCCATGGTTGCCTTGATCGACGATCTGCGTCTGAGCATCAACAGGGGTAGTGTGACCCTGTTGGTGCTCTTAGATCTCTCAGCGGCTTTTGACACGATAGATCACGGCATCCTCTTGGACTGCCTGAGGGGGTTAGGAATCGGGGGCACTGCTTTGCAGTGGTTCTGGTCCTTCCTCTCGGGCAGGTCCCAGAGGGTGCTGCTCGGGAACAGTAGCTCCAGGAAGAGAGACCTCACTTGTGGAGTCCCTCAAGGGGCTATTTTGTCCCTGATGTTGTTTAACATCTATATGAAGCCGCTGGGTGAGATCATATGGAGTTATGGTGCTGGGTGCTATCAGTATGCTGATGACACCCAAATCTATTTCTCGGTGTCTCGTTCATCAGCCTCGAATTCCAGTGGCATCTCTTCTCTCAATGAATGTCTTCGGGCGGTAATGGACTGGATGAGGAAAAACAGATTGAAACTGAATCCAGACAAGATGGAGGTGCTCATGGTAGTGGCCCCGAAACCAAGAATTGGGTTGCAACTTCCAGTCCTGGATGGGGTCACACTCTCCTCCAGTGACTGTGTTTGCAGTCTGGGGGTGCTCCTTGACTCGTTGCTCCTGATGACAAATCAGGTAAATGTGACAGTCAGGAGTGCCTGTTATCAGCTTCGGCTGATACGCTAGCTGCGCCCTTTTCTGGAATTAAGGGATCTTGAGACCGTTGTGCATGCACTGGTAACCTCATGCCTGGATTTTTGTAATGTGCTCTACATAGAGCTACCCTCGTGCTTGGTTCGGAAACTACAGTTAGTTCAAAATATGGCAGCCAGGCTTTTGTCGGGAACATATAGGAGGGACCACATTTCCCTGGTTTTGAGGTCCCTCCACTGGCTGCCCATAGATCATGCCATCCTCTTGGATCGCCTGAGGGAGTTAGGAATTGGAGGCACTGCTTTGCACTGGTTCCGTTCCTTCCTCTCGGGTAGATCCCAGAGGATGAGGCTCGGGGACAGTTGTTCATCTAAACTAGAGCTTAATTGTGGTGTCCCTCAGGGTACCATCCTGTCCCCGACGTTATTCAATATTTATATGAAGCCGCTTGGGGAGATCATTCGGAGGCATGGAGCGCAGTGTCTTCAGTACACTGATGACACCCAGATATACTTCTCCATGACCAGATCATCGACTCAGACTTCAGATGGCATATCACCTCTTAATGACTGTCTAAGAGAGGTAATGGATTGGATGAGGAAAAACAGATTGAAGTTGAATCCAGACAAAACGGAGGTACTTACAGTCACAGGCCCGAAACCAGATCTGGGAATACAGTCTCTAGTCCTCGATGGAGTCACACTCTCCTCTAAGGACTGTGTTCGCAGCTTGGGGGTACTCCTTGATTCGTCGCTTCACATGACCAGTCAGGTGAATGCGGCGGTTAGGAGTGTTTGTTATCAGCTTCGGCTGATACACCAACTGCGCCCTTATCTGGACATGAGGGACTTGGAAATTGTGGTACATGCTCTGGTAACCTCATGTCTGGATTACTGCAACACGCTCTACATGGGGCTACCCTTGTGCCTAACCTGGAAACTCCAATTAGTGCAAAATATGGCAGCCAGACTAATTACTGGGACATCGAGGAGGGAGCACATTACACCAGTGCTTAAATCCCTCCACTGGCTGCCAATTAGTTTCTGGGCCCAGTACAAGCTGTTGGTTTTAACCTTTAAAGCCCTACATGGCTTGGGTCCATCTTATCTTAGGGACCGCCTCTCCCCGTATGATCCCCCCCGTGCCCTTCGGTCCTCTGGGAGAAATCTGCTACAGCCAGTAAAAACTAGGCTGTCCCAGACCTCCCAGAGGACCTTTTCCGCTACCACCCCCAGGCTATGGAATGGCCTGCCGGACGAGATCCGTCTTATTTCCACGCTCACTGCCTTTAAGACGGCAGTGAAGACGGATCTCTTCCGGCAAGCCTTCCCAGAATAATATCTCCCGAAACATATCTGCCCAGGGAGATGACTTTGTCTGTTTGTCATTTAACTGGCCCTCCGCGTGCGATACTTGTGAGGAATTTATTGTTTTTATTCTAGTTGTTAATTGTTTTTAATTTTTCTCTTGTTTAATTCTGTTTTAAGTGGTTGGGAGGTGGGACTTAGGGTCTGGGGTTGTTTTTACATTGTCTTGCTTTTAACTGTTGTAACCCGCCTCGATTGTTGGGCAGAGAGGCGGGCTATAAATAAAAATTATTATTATTAATTATTATTATTATTATTGCCTATTCATTTCCGGGCCCAGTACAAGGTGTTGTTTATCACCTTTAAAGCCCTAAATGGCTTAGGTCCAAGTTATCTCAAAGACCGCCTCTTCCTATACAATCCTCCCCATGCCCTCCGGTCCTATGGGAGGAACCTGCTGCAGCCTCAAAAATCTAGGCTTGCAGCGACCTCTCAGAGGGCTTTTTCTGTTGTCAGATGAGATCCGTCAATTAACATCCTTGGACAGCTTTAAAGGCCCCCTTTTCAGAACTGAAGCTGCAGGGGTTTTATTGGTTTGTATTATTTGTTTTGTTGTTTTTTAAACTTGTCATGTTTTAATTGTTATTTGGTTTTAATTGAAATATGGTTTAATAAATTTTTAAGGGGGGGAGGGCATTATACTGTTTTAAGTCGTATGTATTTTAATATTGTAAACCACCCAGATTGGTTCGCCACTGGGCGGTATATTAATAAAAATTATTGTTATTATTATTATACTTTGTATGATAAAATTAAGTATATTATTATTATACTTTGTGTGATAAAATTCTCAAGTGTAAATTAGATTTATGAGCCTTAAAAAAAAAAAAGGGGGGGGGAGAAAATCTGGCAACCTACCTGGGGATGCTTTAGAAAATGAAGAAAGTGCAACATAACTTCAGCCCCTGGGCACTATCCGAATGGAGATATATTTTATGTGGGTTTTTTACACATAAAAATATATTAACTCTGACAGCCTATAAAAATGCATACATATACCATGGCAGCTGCCAAATACCACCCTCTTCAAGAAACATTCCCTTAAAATTTGTCTCCATATTAGCAGGCAAAATTCTCTTTGGACTTGGAACTCAACCATTTAAAATACTGGTTTGGCTTTTCCAATGACCCAGATGTTTGCTGTTTTATACTCATTTCCCATGCAATTCTGTACAGTTACAGAGAAATGGGAAGATTATAAACAACCCAGCCATGTTTTTAGTTATGGTAATAGCAAAAACTTCTGCTTTGTGTCAAGAAGGGACGGGACCATGGTGTTCATTAATTTGTGGAACTGCAAAGAACGCAAACTCCAACAAAATTCAAATGAAGATGCATTAACTAATATCCTAAAAGAGGATATATGAAAGACATATTTTCACTACATCTTGAGCAAGTTTAATAACTATGCATTCTGCTTCTCAAAGAACTTAGCAAGTTCTAGTTGTATGAGGGGAGGGACAGATGAAGAACTAGATCATGGATATAACTATAAAAAATAGTTAATTGTCATCAACAACCTTCTCAATAACAAAAGTATAACTGCATTTACATTGTGATTGTTAATCAACACTGTCTAATACCAATCCGTTTGCAGTGTAAATGTAACTTTTAAAATTAATTATGGTGACAGGTATATAGCCTCCCCAAATGCTGGAGAATGAATGTTCCATGGTTCAAGTGCTGTTTCATGCTTTGCATACTATGGATGCCTCATCTCTATTGTAAGTGGGAATTTTTAAAAGTATTTTTAATTGAAGGTACAAAGAAGTAAAACATACTTGTAATGTAATGTAATAGAAATTGTACAGCAATAACCAAAACTGGTATGATTCTATGGGGGACACAATTATATTGTTGAGAAGAGGGCATTTTTGTAGCACACACCAATGACTTGTAGCTTTTGGATTTTAAACTTGCCCCCAAAGTTATAGTGTTACACCCTTTCCAGAAATGGGAAGTAAATATTTATTTTTAAAATTGTTCACAAATTCTCAACACTTCCAACAAGACACACTTTTTAAAAAAATATTCTTCATTAGTGGCATTTAAGGTTTTACGTACAGTGTTTGCTTGGATAGCTTTCATTCAAATTCACCTGCTTAGTTTAGAGTAGGCAGAAATATCAGCTTCTTGATTCTGCTTGTATTATCCTTTGCTGGCTACTGATGTTCATTTTTAAGATTACACCACAGCCTCAATGAAGCAGAAGAGATGTGATCTGGGTTTATGATGAAAGATGCTTTCCTTTCATGGCTGGGCCAGGATAATTCACTGCTCAAGGCACAGGAGGAAATGCTATCCACATTCATTCATGACAAGTTGCATAACACCCACAAACAGTTTATTTTGGCACAGGAGCTAGAACCCCCTTCCCATCCCATCTGTAGCAGTAAAAATATAATCATGACAAAATACATCAAAATAATGACAATATCAAAGCAGATTTCCTGCCCATTCATAACATTCAAATCTGCTGCTTGAGGTGGCTGCCTTATTGTAACTAGCAATATGGTTGGCCTTTTCTTCTCCTTCTGCCACAACAACAACAACAGCAACAATAACAACAAATATGCCAGATCAGCCAGATCAGAGATGACAGTGCAATACCCATTTAACATATCATTCATGGGATCTGCTGGGATGCAGTGGCTCAAGCGGTTAAGACACTAACTCTGTTGATTGTAAGATTGGCAGGTTGGCAGTTCAAGGCCTGGGTGCTGTATGATGGGGTGAGCTCTTGTTACTAGTCCCAGACTTCTGCCAACCTAGTAGTTCAAAAGCATGCAAATGCAAGTAGATAAATAGGTACTACTTCAGTGGGAAGGAAAATAGAGTTTTGTGCAATCATGCTGGCCACATGATCGCAGAGTAGTTCTGACAACGCTGGCTCTTCAGCTTAGTAATGGAGATGAGAACCACCCCTACAGTCAGACACGACTTGACAACCTTTACCTTTACTTTTATCTTACATGGGATCTACACAAGTTATGAATGCAGAAGATTATTTCAGAAATGTGGATTCTAGCAGCCATTTTAAAAAAAGGTAAAAGTAGTCCCTTGACACGAATGTCTAGTTGTAACCAACTGTAGGGGGCGGTGCTCATCTCCGTTTCTAAGCCGAAGATCCAGTGTTCTCCAAGGACTCTCTGGTGGTCAGCATGACTGCACCAAATACTGTTACCTTCCCACTGAGAAGTGGTACCTATCTATCTACTTGTATTTGCATGCTTTCAAACTGCTAGGTTGGCAGAAGCTGGGGCTAGTGACAGGAGCTCACCCCATCATGCAACACTTGAGCCTTGAACTTCCAACCTTCTAATATTCTGATCATCAGAATTGACGTCTTAACCATGAAGCCACCACATCCATATCAGGTAGTTAATCCTGTCTTCCTAGCAGGCCATTTTCCAAAAAAGCTAAATGGCAAGCAAACAGTCTGGGATTTGATATTTTTGATATTCATGCAGATACTCACATCTTAAAAGAAATCTGGGCAGATGCAGTTTTCACTCTCTTTATTTTTATTTTTAAATTCTGCCATGGAAAACTTTGCTGCAGGCAAGATATAGAAGGAAAAATGGTCTATTTCTATTTAAAAAAGTGTTCATATAGGATATGCACTCAGGAACGTCCTCCACTCTTGTAGTTCTAGGAAGAAAGTAAGTAATTCAAAATGCCAATATGTGTACAGAGCATTCCAGCTGCTCTGAGACTCGTCTCCCCCCAGCTCATTTAGAAAAGTGTTCCTGGCAGAGATCCTTGGCATTTTGGCACTTATAGATATTCCCTTAGAAGTGGTTGCAAGATGTGCCTGAGAGGCTCTAATGGTTTACAACAATGTAAGCTCATTGTCCATGAGAGAGCAAATCCTGACAAGAATCTGGATTGAAGGGGAAACCACACCCTTTGGCCATTGAAAAGAACTGTGCAAATCCGCCTCCTGTTAAAAAATCAATGGCAATTTTCCCATAAGACTTTAATAGAGATGGATGGCATCCGATATTTTCTTTCATGTTGCAGACACATCTTTCCAAAGGAAACCAAAATGGTACATGCAAGAGACTGACTACTTATCATCTCTATTTCATCAATTTATTTTACAGATAGGTTCACATATATATGACATCAATACATTCTCAATGGGATGTGTGTTTATAGATTCTCTCTGTGCTTGAGACTGGTACCAGGAATCCTTGTGCAAGATTATATTGAGAAACTTATTATTTCTTCCCTTCCATTTCTCATGCATCCAATTAAAATCATTCAAACAGAGGAGGGGATGAAGGTTAATAGAGAAGCTGAATTTTTGGAAATTGCCCTTGGGACATCTGTAGTGCTAACTAAATGAGACTGTGGAATGATGGCCTCCATAGGTAGGCAACCGTGCATGTTGATGGAAATGTGAAGAGCCAGTTCTATAGCAGGGCTGACCTAAGATATTTTGCTCTCTGAGTGGGAGGAATAAGCAGTGCCTCCCACAGATCAAAACAAATAGTCAAAATTGGATGAAGAGAAGCTTATGCCCAAACAAAGTTGAGTGTAAGAAGCCACATAGCATTACCACAATAAATTATTTGTTGTGGTTATTGTATTTAGTGGATCCTCACAATCTGAGGTCTTAGGCTCTATGTTATGCCTAAATCTGGATTCATATCACACCACACTATTATAGCACCATTATTCCACTTTGACTGCCATGGATCCAACCTATGGAATCCTAGATTATAGTTTCGGGATGCACTAGATGAGCAATCCGACTGAGAATTCTAAATACCCCAAGGATTCCATAGGATATTGCAATGACAACTGACGTAGAATATGGTGCCAAAAGTATGTAGTGTGTAGTGTGCAAGGGTCTCTTGTATTGTGTCTAGTATCCAAGGAAAGTCAAGTTTGGCAGAGGAGATAGAATATCCCACAAATACCTCCTCCAACATCTGGCAGAAAAACACAGTAACAATAACAAAGAGATTAACTAAGAATTTGTTGCCCTTTAATGGTACTCCAGATCTACTGCCTATTTTATCCACCTTACTCTATGAAAATATAGGGTCAGGCTTTTCTAACTACAGGTTCACATAGAATGCTAATTATCCCATAACTATGACAACAAATGATAACCCGAATGTGTGAATGTGCTCCTGCAGATACAACACCACAGAACATGAAGCACATGTGAATCAGGATGAATATTTACTAAAGTAACTGTGATGTGGGTGTAATAGCTGTCTACTTTCTATCAATTATTTTATGGTTTATTTTTTTTAAAAAAAATCATTGGCACTCCAACTTTTCTCATGACAAAATTACAGAACAAATACCACAATAAAGGTAGGACAAGCATAAAATGTGTGGACATAGCCAAGGCAATATTTTGCTACCCTCAACAAGTTGTACTGTGTTGTAGGCACTGTATTCAGTTTCTGTGAATTTCTAAGCAAAATCAGGCTTACAGTAAATCAGGCTTACTGGTCCATATCAGTAACTGGGGTGGTACAGAAAAGGGAAACAAGGAACATCACAACTTGACGATATTAGATAAGTTCTTCTAAATAAGGATGCAGCCAAAAATATGATCATATATTTCAATGTTATTATTATCACTCCTCCTATTTTACACACAAAAACATTGTCACTCTGACCTCTAAAGATTCTGTAGAGAATCCAAAAATACCACCACCTTCAAACATATTCCCTCTGGAATTAAAGAATGCACATTAATCTCATTATTTTGTATATATTACAGATGGTGTATATCTGTCCAATTATATACCTAGAAAAAGAAAACCTAGCAATAAGTGTCTTTATAAACATGTTCATGTGTTTTGCTGGTCCACGAGCTTAAATCTTCCTTCTTCTTTTTTAAAATCTCTGTCCTCTCCCCACTTCACCTGTCTCTGAACTGTTTTATTTTCTTCAGCATTAATATTAAACATATGTTGCCATTAATTCAATAGTAAAAATGTTGGATTTAAGCTTAATTCAAACTGGAAAATGCTTTTATATCACAAGTCACCTTGATTCCTGCATAGGAAAAAAGGCAGGAAGAAATCATCATCATTATCATCATCACTGGAATCCTAGATTGCCAACTTAGTTACATCTTCCTAACTAAGTATGCTAATGCAACACTTGGTGTGACCCACACATCCAGTCTTCCTTAAGAGCCACATGCCAGAGATTGGAAGTCTAGGTGCAAGGTGGATGTTTCCATCTTCTCCTGTCAGTGTTGGAGGCCATGACAAGGAGTTATGACAGGAGCTCTGCTTCTGTTTTTAGAAGGCTTTCTTGCTGGTGGGAGGAGGTGGAAATGCCATCATCCTTGCATCCCAACTGGAAGCTGAGAGGAACTCCTTTGCTCAATTTGGTGGCTGGCTCTTCAGGTGGACTTGGATGGCATTTACATAGGTTTCCATTAATAGTACTAAATATAGATAATCTGCAGATTTGAGGCTCTAGGTTACAAATCTGTCACTGCAAACAACACCAACAATAACAACAATAAACAATACTTGTAAATGGACAATAATGATCAACAATATGCTTCCTACTTGACTGGGTACTTTAACTTATTCTAATCAGATTCTGCTGGGATCTGAAATGCTGGTAATTGAATGGTGGAGGCAGAAGGTCTGGCTGTGCAATAGCAGGGGGGCAGGATGAAATTTTTGGGCAGACTCCTGGAGTCCTTGCTGGTGAACGCTTGAACATTGTGGTCCTTCCACAGCCTGATGCCACAAGGCCAATAATCCATCATGAGGAGATGATTGGGCTGCTGAGGAAAATAGACTGGCATCCTTGCTGCTGATGGTGAAGTGGACACTCAACAGGAGTTCATCCATGTCCCAGGCAGTTCTAGTCTATCAGCTTTGATGGCAACTCCTGAAGAAGTCCAGGTGCCATGCAGCAATGAGAGAGGCCTCTAGAATTTGGCTTGGCATACCAACAGTATCCCACCTAGTCTCCATGCTGCCTCTGGGAGGGTGGACCAGGTACTTCCCATGCCTTTCAGTCTCTGGGATTCCTGCTTTATCTGTACAGAGGTGTGGCAGTACACTCCACATTGGAAGGCAACTCCTTTCTACTAGTGCATCAGATGACATCCTCTTCTGTAGTGTCACCTGGTGCAGTCTGAACTACCCACACACCCCTAGTGACACCCCTGACTACACCTATTTTGCAGATGAGGCACATCAAGCCTGAGACATAGGCGTCAACACAGTGTCAACCATGTCTAAGTATTATTTTCTTTTCCTGCATTTTTTACATTCTTTCTGAATATCTAGAGGGGCAGAAATTAAAATCATCCAGATATTGACTGATACATCTTGATATAACATTTACCCATTCTTGCTATTTTTCACAAGGAAGTCTCCTTGAGTTCAGGTGGGCTTACTCTTAGGCAAATGAGTATAGGATTGTAGCCCAAGTAGTAGTGCTAATCTTTTCAGTAATGCTAATGACATGATAATTATGATGAGTGGAACATCTTTTTAGGAAAAGCACTGTTAAGTCAACATAAGAAAAGAAATAATGTAATAGAGAGTTCTTTGTTGCTGTGGTGGCCCAGAACGAAACTGGAAATGTTTAATGTACTGAAAACATATCCTAAGGGATACTGAAATAGGAACTTCTCTGGTGAATGAAAAGCTAAATGTCCTCTGTTTTCTTGCCAGCAGAAAAATTACTGTAATATTTGAATGAAGTTCTGTTAAGCATATTTATATTTCATCCAGGCAACTACTTATTGTCAAATAAAAGGGAAAGTTTCTTTTAAAACAATTCCTCTACTCTTTCTCTCTTTAACCTCCCATCCCAAATGGAATAGGAACTATGGAGATTATCGCACAGGAGGCAAGCGTTCTTCTCCCATCATTAAATTGGCTTTAAATCCTCCTAATAACACTATTGAAGGGAAGATTAAGACATGCGCACGCGCTTCTCCCATTTTTGTCCCATCTCTAAACAGTAATGGAGGCATCATTTGGTATTAATGGGAGTTTCTGTTAATACCAAATGACCCTTCCGTTACTATTTACAAATGGTAGAAGAACAGGAGAAGTGCCTACGGATGTGATAATCTTCCCCTGATCACACTGTTATGAGGATTTAAAGCTAATTTAATGATGGGAGGAGGATGCTTGCCTCCCGTGTGATAATCTCCTATGGAACTGAAGTATGTAAAATAACAGTGAGACCTTGAAGAATTTAAGGAAACTCTTTGGAGATTTAATATCAGAGCAGCCTAGCACCTTCTTGCTATTTTCTTTTTCTGCTCTGCTAGAAGCCTCATCCTATATTGACCTCATTTGTATCCTGACCTCTTTTTCAAGAACTCAGGATAGTGGTTTTCCCCATTATGCATTGATTAGGCTGACAAATAATCTAGGTTGTACTTATTGTGGACTAAGTTGTACATGTGAAAGGGATCTAAGACTCTCCAGACTCTCCATGGATATGAAATTATGTGGATGCTCAAATCCCTTTATATACAAAGGGGAAGTAAAATGGTATCCCTTATATAAAATGGCACATCAAGCTTCACTTTTGGGATATGGGGTGGGGTGGGGGGAAAGGAGGAATATTTCCAAACTGTGGATGGTTGAATAAAGCTAAATATTACCTCAGCCACAACCCCGCTCCCCATCCACATTCTCTAAGAAACCACTACTTTTATAGATAGAATCAATCAGAGCTTCACCCTCCCAGGCTAGGGCGAAATGAACCTGAAAGAAAACCAAGGCATAGATTTTTCTGGACTCAGTTAAATACTTTCCAGGCTGGATTTAAGTTGCCTGGTCCTAGCCATACCCATAACCAGCTCCAGATATTTGGAGCAAACCTCCACTATTTGAATAGTTTTCTGCCCTTGAGGACTCCATATGGCACTGTAGGCTACAAACATGTTTAATTAAAATTAATTAACTGATTTGAAAAAACAGCATCCCCAAGATGCATACCCTCAGGGTCTCTTTAGTATCTGTGCCAGATTTTACAGGCCCGGGTTTCATGATCTTGGAGCTTTGGCAAAAAGACAGATTCTCTTTCTCTCTTTCTCATACACTCCCACCCCCACCCCTACAAACACATACACATACTTACTTTTTATAGGCCCATTTTTTAAAATTCCATGCTAGCTTTCAGTTGCAAATACTGCAGTTTTGTAGATAGATTTTAGATAGTTTTGTTGATACATCAGGTGCAGAATAATGTATGGACAGCTTTGTCTTCCCCACTGGACCCTGCTGTGTTCATCAGCTCAATACAGGGTCTTTGCAGCTATCCTACAACAAATTATTGTTATATCCCCATGCTATTTACATCTTAATGTCACAAAGTTTGTAACATTTGCCATCAGTACTGAAGGTTTTGACTTCAGCTCTCAGAATCACTAAGCATAACTCTTGCTGGATAGGAATTCTGGAATCTAAAGCCAACAACATCTGGAGGGGCAAAAGTTGAAGGCAACTTGCTTATATTAGCTCATAAGGCAGACGATAGAATGGAGCTCTGTGGTGGGCATGTTTCCTTCTCAAAGCAAACATATGGGACTGGAGAAAAATGCTTAACAAAGCCAACAGGTGGAATAAAAAGCTTGATCTTCACCTTACCAAAGCTATTTTAAATATTTCTTCCCTTTAGCAAGGTTATCAAAACAAAAATACTTCTTTCCCAATTAATAATTAGCTGCATGTACCTCTCCCTGCATCTATATTATCTTAATGGATAAATGTTTGGACCTGTACTACAACATTACACACTATACTAAACCCTGTGCAACACAATCCAAAATTCACAAAACAGCAATGGTTTTATTGGCCAGCTGATGTGTACAAAATACACCATGCAAGCTTTCAATGTTTCACTGGCTTCTTCATCAGGTAAATGATGTTCAGAAATCATGAAGTGACAATGATAGAGTTGCCTATTTTGTATCAGATGTTGCATCAAATCTGTGGTCTACATTTTGTATATGATATTTCTGTTGTAGTGCAATTGTTCTGGAGAGATCTCAATGCAGGCAGAGGCCACCCCTCCTCTTGGACATGTAGTGAACAGGGTCAAAGGGTAATAATAATAAAAAAGAGGTAATGAAATTTTTATTCCATTAGCAAGAGAAAAATAACTTTCTTTGAGACTTGGGTTGTTCCTGTCCTGTGCAAAACTAACTGCTCCTTTCATAGAACATTGAATTTCTCAAGAACTGTAGTCAGTGTACTGTTATACTAGCCCTAGTCAGTCATTTATGAAGCATGACAAATCAAAACATGAAAAGTGGGATGCACTTAGTCCCTCCAGCCCCAGCCCCAGCCCCAGTTCCATTGCTTTCTAAGAATAGTAAGAATCTGAAATGGAGAGCCTCCACTATTTTTGGCAGATGCAGCTCATCATGTGGAGAGTTTCCACAGACAATGAAGGCTCTCTACTCTCCACCTCAGACCTGTCTCCTTCCATGAGTGATGAAAGTGACAACAGAGGAGTGAAGGTAGCATGCTCACCTTCTCACATGCTGATTCCACATGCTCTGACTGACTGGATAAGTCTACTTTCTGTGACAATGTATAAACTCATCCTATCATCTCTTTGTAAAGACTAAAGTAGTGTCTCCACTCACAGCTTATTCTCTCTCAACCATTGTATGACATAAGCTTTTTACATTTAGACAGAAATGAACACAGATCAAATTGAGCGACATCATCTCTTTTTAACAATTTAGGGCCTCTACAGACGGGCGGCCATGGGCCTCACCGAGAAGCTGCAGATTGGGACCGAGGCTGCCTCATGTTTCAGCCCCAATCCACACTTATGGTGCTTCTGAAAAGGAGTGCTAAAATAGTGCTTCTTTCAGAGGAGCCAAAAGGGGCACCAGAAGAGGTGCCGGGCGCCTCTTCCATGCTCCTTCCAGCTCAGCAGAAGGGGTTGGGGCATCTGGTGTCCAGCTGCCACTCCCCTTTCTGGGATTGAAGATGGCGTTTTTTGCTATCTGCACCCACCCTTAGTAAAGCAATTCCTGTTTCATTATAGGCCAGGTTTTCTTTCCATGAGAGTCTTCTGGCAGCTGAGGGTCAGAATGCAGTCTTAATTTTGTCATATAAATAAATGTTTTGGGTGCATTTCTCTTAAATAAATGAACTGCTGCTGGCAAATGTAATCTTTTGTGCATGCCTGTACCTATTAGCCTGCCAGTGACCTAGTGCTATGGAAAGCTTTGCAGGCTTTCCTGCATTAATTAGGCTGAGAGAGAGACCTAAATTGTTCTAACTGGATAACAAAATGCTATACAATGAACATTCAAAACCTCCATTAATGGGACCAACCCATTGTAGTTCTCTTCAGAGAAGACTAAAGTGGCTAAGATGCAAAATGCTGGCTGAATAAGTAGAGGGATGTGACACTTTGTAGCCAAGAGTCTAATATGGGGAATTTTATTTTATTCCAATTAAGGTATTATTTATTAAAAGGGAAAAAAAATCACACAGCAATTTGCATACATGCACACACTCCTGCAAGGCTCAGGAAATCAGGGGTTAGCTTGGAAAAGGTTTTGAGGTAAAACCATGGGTGATACTCACCATAGATGAAGCTTTCTCCAGGGTCCAGTTGGGTGAAGTGGCATGAAACACAACCATTCTGAGAGCATGGGATGAACAGAGGTGCTGGTAACTAGATCAGAGAACAAAGTGATGCAGGGTCTCCCTGAACTCAGACTAGCAACACTGAGGGGAGAAATCTAGGGGTTTTTAAGATCTAAAACTAGCCACAGGGCAAAGGTGCGAGACTGTCTAGGTGGGGTAATCCAGTCTGGCAATATTCAAGGGGAAATGGGAGAGGATTAAGTCATTACCTGGCCCATCAGGTGAGACATCTAGGCCATTATCCCCCATTCTTCTCATTATAGAGGTCCATTTGCAACTCCCACACTATCAGCCTGACTATGGGGACTGGGGATTTTCCAATGTTCCAAGTGACCTGGGCATGACCTCTTTGCCTTGCCATGGAGGCACTTGGGGCTCACTGCAGAGTGTATCCGGTGCCATGTGGAATTCATACACACACCAAAATTCAGAAAAATTCACTTTTGGTAACAACTTTTCTGACAAGACATTCCTGACCTTGTTTCCTAGCCTCATGGATCCCTTCTTCCTGCTTCTCCCTAAGCAAGAGTAGTAACCTTTGAGGGCATCTGTCTTAGCTCCCACCATCCACTGATCTGAGTTCCTTTTATATAGCAATGCACTGGGATATTGCTGGTATTCTTCTTCACTGTGCATCTTCTTTGTTAGCCTTTTTCCTTGTGGTCTCAGTATTACATGGTTATCAGTGTTATGGAAAAAGTAAGACTGACTTAAAGTTTAATGCCAATGTTTATTATGTAAGACAATCATGATTGAGGATTTGGAATAAATGTAAGGCTAGATTTTATCCAACGTTACCCCTTTGGTGCTCTCCTATAGAAACTTTTTCAAAGAGAGAAATATGTCGTATATACAACTATAAGTTGACCTCACATATAGGTTGAGGGCAGATTTTGGGGCCAAAATTGTGGATTTTGATATGACCTGTAGATAAATCAAGGGTAAAATTTAGGGGCATGTAACATAAGATGTAAAGAATGAAGCAAAGGAAAGTGATGCCAAAGTACTTATAAAATTCCAACAGACATAATTGTTTGTGCTCATCCTGAACTCTAGATGTATTAGAAGGGAAGTATGGTAAATGGTGGCTGTGAGATGTATATGTATGTGAGGCAACCAGGCACAGGCATGGCTAAGAAAATATGTGTATGTCAAAAAGGATGTAGAGGCAAAGAAAATAAAATGACAATTACATTAGCAGTGATTATAGCCTTTAATGTGATAACTTTGCCTGATTTTAACCCAGAAAATCCTTCAAAGCCCAATTCCTCTTGGTACTCCTTTGAGGGAAGCTGCACCCAAGAATTTCCACCACCAGCACCATGTTCCCACCTAGGCATTGAAAAATGTCAGAAGTGGAGCCACTGTGGAGAGAGTAGAAGGGGTTGGTGCTTCTTTTAGGTTCTTCTGGGATAAACTCTTGCCTTTTGCACTCTATTCAGAGAAGGGAGTGTTTTTTTTTAATATATATATAAGAGTTAAAGTACAGTACCTATATTGACCTGTGGATAAGTTGACCCAGTTTTTTGGGTCAATTTGAGACTTATACATGAGCATATACAGTATACAAAAGAAAAACTGTTGACATATAAATATTTGTTGATAGTAGAAAACAACTATTCTAGATTGAAATCAAGGGAAGAATTAGATTCTAAAGAACATATGCCCTCAAGGAGTCCTACTCCTGTTCAGGCAAAAGCAGGAAGAAAAGATTCACAAGATTATCACAACTTGTGCTCACAGAGGTCCCACAAGGCCTTAATGTTCCCTCTCCACCTACAAGCTGCTTCTCTGGGCAGTACACCATACTGCCAATATATTGTGCTCAGAAGGGCCATTGAAAGGGGAACATAAAAAGTTAAGTCATGCTCACTCAATCCATGAGTCCCTCCAGAAGTAATGTGTTACCAATCATATAGTTTCCTGTAACCAATGGTAGCTAGATTGGTAAACAGATGGAGTAACAAAGGTACAACAAATCCAAAAGTAATATGGTGCATATGAATGACAAGGATTTTGTTTTATTTTTAGTGCAATGCAAAATATTTTCTAGTTGCTCTTCCTAGTTCTTTTTTATGTAAGGCATTTTGACTAGAATGTTAGTCATGAGCTATTATTTTATCAAACCTAGGATGTTTTTCAACACAAAAAAAGGGAATGAAATACTACGCATATACATGCATTCAAAAGACAAATACCCCAAGCAAAAATTTTGGGGACATAAGTTCAACTTTTATTATTATGTATTTGTAGCCCATTATCATATCTGCCTTTCCCTCCTACCTATTTTTTTATTTTTGCTTTTCTACTTCAGTTTAAATGTATCTATAACTGGAAAAATGTAATTAAATAAAAAACAACAATATAATAGATAATACAGCATATATATATATATATATATATATATATATATATATTAGTATTGTAATTATCAAGTGCAACAATATACTTTTTCAAACATTGTAATGAGCATAAAGAATGACTTCACTTTGGAAAAGTAGTGTTCCATATTCTGAGTCTGTCTATACCATTGTTGTTTGCATTCACTGCATCCCTTCAGGTTTTCAGTGATGAATCTTACCCAGTCTTACCTGTATATAACAAGGACTCACTTGTGAGGTATTTGTCATGTCTACCATGGGCTCTGCCACCCTTCCCCTCTTACACAATACAGTTTTGCACACTTCCTTGCTTTTCATAAGGCAGATTCCCATTAGTTCTGTTTATGCTCCTGTTGGAGAATATTATTATTATTATTATTATTATTATTATTATTATTATTATTTTGTTTTTTTTATAAAATAAATGTCATTGAACATACAATAAACAACAAAACCAACAAAAACAAAATAAAACAAAAAGGACAAGACTAAACAATCTACATAGAACACATTTCATAATTTAAAAACAAAAACAAATAACTAACTTCCTTCTAAACTCGACTGTTATATTTGATGCACCATATATTTCTTCTCTTAATTTTTGTATTTACCTTACTATATTATGTTGACTTATCATAGTTAAGAGAGTTGTCTTACCATTTCTCTAAACTTCTTTATTTTTAAGTTAATATAAACAAACATCATCTCTCTTTTATCTATATGATATTTTTCCTTCTCTGACTACATCGTATCATGTGTCTAAACTAAAAATTTTCTAGACCTATAACCCAAAGTTCACCCCATCTTTGTTTAATAAATCTAATAAACAGATTCCAAACCTTTACAAAGTTCTTTGTTGATTTTTTTTTGTAACAATTGTGTCAATCTATCATTTTCCATCAACTCGTATACCTTCCAAATCCACTCATCTGTATCTGGAGTTATTTTTTGCTTCCATTTTGCCAAATAAACTAATCTAGCAGCTGTTGTCAAATAAAATATTAACCTTCCGTATTCTTTTTCCAATTTATCATCCTCAATGATATTCAACAAATACATTTCTGGATTCATAGGGAATGATTGTTCTAGTATCTTTACAATTTCTATATGTATTTTTTCCCAGAATTTTTTAGCTTTTTTACATCCCCACCAGATATGGTAATATGTTCCTATATTCCTCTCGCATTTCCAACACCTGTTATCCTTTGTATTATACATTTTTGCAAGTTTAAATGGAGTCAGATGCCATCTAAATAGCATTTTATATAAATTTTCTCTTAAATTATAACTGACTGTATATTTCATTGTTTTTATCCATAATTTTTCCCATTGTGTGAAGGTTATTATATGTCCAAAATTCTGTGCCCATTTGACCATATATGATTTTACTTGTTCATTTTCCAACTCCATTTCCAATAATAATTTGTATAATTTCCGTATTCTATGTTCCTTCCCTGCTTTTATTATTTTTTCAAATCCTGGTATTTCATCCTTGATATTATTCAATTTTAAATCTAATTTAACTCTCTCTCTAATTTGTAAATATGTATACCAAGTGCATTGCATACCTTCCTCACGTAACTGCTCGAATGGTTTAAGTTTCTTTTCTTTCTGATCCAATAACTCTTCATATGTTACCCATTTAGATTCTTTTAATGGTGTCATTTTAAAAAATGCTTTGTTTATTGAGGTCCATATTGGAATACCTGGACAAATTTTCGGTTTGATTTTTAGCCAAATCCTTAGTAGCGATCTTCTTATATAGTGATCATTAAAATCCTTATTTACTTTCAATTTGTTATAGAATAGATATAATAATAATAATATTCTCAATTTGTTGGCACGGATATCTATTCTATAACAAATTGAGAATATTATTATTATTTTATTCATTTATATCCCACTTCCTCTCCAATATAGGGTCTCAAGACAGCTGACAAAATTTAAAACAGTAGAAGTTTAAAACAATGCAAAGCATTAAAGATTGTATAGAATCATAGAATCTTAAGAGTTGGAAGTGGTCACAAGGACCATGTAGTCCAACCACCTGCTATGCAGGAATGCACAACTATGGCACTCTTGAAAGATGTCCATCCAACCTCTGTTTAAAGAATTCCAAAGAAGGAGAGTCTATCACTCACAGGCAGCCTGCTCCACTTCAAACAGTTCTTACAGTAAAGTGGTTCTTCCTATTGTTTAGGTAGAATCTCTTTTCTTGTAACTTATATCCATTCAGGGCCTCTAAAGTGTCCAATTCTTCACTGAAGTTTCTGGGAACTGTATTATTTCCCCAGTTCTCCAGGTGGGGAGATGAAGTGGTACTGGAGGAAAAGTAGTACTGAAGGAGAAGCAAGTTTGTTTTTATATGTGAGATGGCTTTAAAACCTGGCAACCATCTCTATTCAAGCTGATGTGAGGACTCAACAGAACAAAAGTGTGCAGGGCCTGCACAATGCTGATGCATCAAAAAACTGAGAAGGGGGACAAGGAAGAGAGATGACAGCTACACCTATCACTGCCCATCATGTCCTTTGAAACAAAGTGGGGAAAGAAGTGTCAGCATTGCAATACATGAGCATTTTTCTTTTGGTACAATTTCCAGGAGCAAAACAGTGCCCTGAAAAACTCCTGGTTTATCATGTGTGCTATTGGTAAGACTATGCATGATTTGGTGCCCAGCAAGAAAAGTGGAAAGCATTGCTGGTACTAGATAATTTTGCCACCTTTGAGGTTAAAATTAGACAAGCTCAAGAAACTTGAGCTTGGCAATGTTACCCATCCCAACAAACCCTTGAGGAAAGAGCATTAAAAAGTTATTGTGAGGCATGGGAAAACCTTAGATGCAATAGAATGATCAGGTCAATACAAAGCATTTAATCCACCCTGCTCTGTCTGAAGGATTGCCAGAAAAAAGTCCTCTATTTCAAAGCCCTCTCTCTCATTTCAAGGAGACTCCAGCCAAAATCCTGTCTGAAGCTTATGAATCATAACAAGGGGAAGCAGAGGCTATGAAGTTGCCTTTAAATAGTTAACATTGAATGATCTGATCAATGTAGGTCATTTAGGAGTTTTTTGCACAGCTAAGAAAACCTACTTACCTTTCCCAGTTTGAATCCTCTTCTGGGATGAAGCCAGATATTATCACACAGAAAAACTCCCAAATTCACCACTGATTCCATTAGCCAAGTGCAGCCTGGCTGCATCCTGGGTCCCAGTGCCCCTTTCAAAGCTGGAAAGCTGCTAGCTTGGAAAAAAATGGCCAACAAAGCATGCCTGGGACCTGGGATGCAGCCAGGCTGCACTCAGCCAGTGGCGAATTTGGGATTTTTTTGGTGTGATAATACCTGGCTTCATCTTGGAAGAAGATTCAAACCAGGAAAGGTACATCAGGTTTTTTTAGCTGTGTGAAAAACTCAGAAGTCATAGTGGCCCACTTAAGAGTAAGATGTTCTTTATTTCAATTTAATTGGATATTGCACTGTATTTCTAAATGTACATCTATACACATATATATTGGCAAACTTTATGCAAATTGGTGTAAATGTTTGTCCTCTATTAGCAATGAATTAACTTTCTTTTCAGAATTATAAATTGCCACTGTGTCTCTGAAGCTGAGATAGGGATAGTTTTTAAAAATTGTATAAAATTGTTATATTTCTTTAAAGAACTAAAAACCAGTTGAATTTCTTTTCCATCTCTGTGCACATTTACTAAGATCTACCAAATAAAACATCTTGTCAGGGGTAGGTAATAGCCAAATCATCAATTTTATGGCAATGATTTTTGTTATAATCTCACTAAAATATAAGTATCCAAACAAACAGATACAAAACCCTCATTCTTTAAGTGAAGCTTTCATCTTTGTGAAAGGATGAAAGATTAATTGTGCTAATAAGCTTGTAAAAATGCAACAAGGTAGCAAAAAACCACTAAAACACCAAATAAAGAAGAAGAGCCATCTAGTAAGGAAAGATGGAGGGAAAACACCTCCAGGCAGTTTCATTTGGCAGAAGAATTTAGGAAACAGAAGCAATACCTGTGTATGGGAGGAATAATTACTAAAAAAGAAAAGCTGAAGAGTGCCTGCAAGTTCTTAGTCAAATCTAAACCAAACACCATCAGGCCTTATAGGAGGCCTCGTATACCTAGAGAGTCTCGTTGCTCATGGTTTTGCTAAAATACTGACTCATGAATGACAAATGAATCTTCTGAGTATGATCTGCAGGTCTCAAATATAAAGCAAAGCAGCTTCATTTATATACCGCTTCATACCACACTATGGGGTGTCTAAGCAGTTTACAACTGTAAGATCATTGCCCCCCAACAGTTGGGTACTCATTTTAGTGACCTCAGAAGGATGCAGGCCTATGTCTAGCCTGAGCTCTGGCTAGTATTGAACTCACAACCTTGTGGTCTATGAGTGAGTGGCTGCAGTACAGGCATTTAACCACTGCGCCATCAGGGCTTAAATGGGAGGATGAGGGATGCAATCTGGTGAACATGACTTTGTATAGGGTGGTTGATCTAACACAGGGGTAGGCAACCTTTCCCCTTTAAGGGCCGAGGGACTTCAGCTCCCAGAATCCCAGGAGCTATTGGCCAACATGGGAGTATTGGCCAACATGGCTGAGGCTTCTGGGAGCTGAAGTCCCTCGGCCCTTAAAGGGGAAAGGTTGCCTACCCCTGATCTAACACATACAGGACTCCTATACATACGCACAAATGAGTGAATGCTTAATAGAACAACTTTCACAAATATATGTACAAATCAGGATGTATTTTCACTAAAACAGCATAGTGGAGACATCCAGTGTTGCAGTCCAGCTCTCAAACTACATCACACTGGTTTTCCTTGTATAAGTTGTCTAATGAGATATGGCTAACAAAATACTCATAAGTGCAAAACCAACTATAATGAGATTAGAATCAAATGTGGCAATTTGAAATGATCAAACAATACTAAATACACACCGATCAGCATGCTGGGTGGGATATCATTGAATAGTGCTATATGTCCGGCAAGTGCAGCAGGTGCTGCCCTGATTAACAGAGTTTTGTGAGTAAAGTAGCACTGCCTTAGCTCTTTCTGCTTCATTTAAGAGAGAGAAAAATCTGCTAGTGATGCAGAATTTTCTTTCCTTGACCACATATATGATTTATAGCTCTAGTAAAATCAATGCCATTGAGGTACATATCCTTCCAAAGTGGTGAATGCCAAGACCTAGCTCAGGTCAGCTTGAAATCTAACCTGCAGCAGAAATAACATGATTAGGATATGATTAATCCTCTCTGTTAACAAGACAGCATCTAACCTATACAGAGAGATATCTAAAGAGCATCTTGTTTGCAGCCTTCCTTTGTTGCCTCTTCACATATTCATTTTTCAGTGCTAATGGAAAGTATACATTCCACACTGAATTCACAAACCCTGCTAATTAAGGGAGTCCTAACTAGGGGCCTCTGGTAACAAACCTGGATCAGGTTGAATGCCACCACATGTAATAGCAGTTGAACACTATCTACCTGGACCTGAAAGACATCTACCAACAATGTTTCAGTTTACTGGCCTTCATTCAACCCATTAATCAATCAATCAAAGCTTTTCAGCTTCACCTGAGACATATGAGAAGGAAAAATAGCATTTATCATCTTCACCACATTAATGGGACCTTTCTCCCAATTTCTGGATAACTTAGGCCCTAAGCAGACGGGCGGCCGTGGGCCGCCCCGAGGAGCTGTAGATTGGGGGCAACATAGCCGCACTCCTTGGCCCTGATCCACTTCTTTTTGGGCCCTGGAAGGAGCGCTAAAATAGCGATCCTTCCGCAAGGCTCCGAAGGTGTGCTGCAAGAGGCGTTGGGCGCACCTTCGGCGTCTCTTCCATTGCAGCATGTCCAGATGCTGCAGCGGAAGGACGTCATCGGAGCGCCCATCATGTGGAGCAACGGGCGCTCTGATGACGTGTTCAGGAAGGGGTTGGGGTGCCCAGCATGAGGCTGCCCCTCCTCTTTCTTACCTCCAAGATGGCGCAAAGCGCTGTCTGCTCCCCCCACTTTAATCCAGAAACCTCATATAGTAAAAATCATGAAGGGTAAAATGGAACTCTGTACAAACCTATAATACAGTGGTTCCTAAACTTTGGTTCTCCAAGTGTTTTAGACTTCAACTACCAGAAGCTACAGGCAACTTGCCCAACTATCAGGCATTCTGGGAGTTGAAGTCTGAAGCACCTCGAGGACCAAACTTTGGGAATCATTGCAATAACACAACTACTCTATCAATAATATCTTTGGGAACCCACTTTACAGATAAGTAAAAAAATACTATAGCATCATGCTCCTCATTCCCTATACTTAGAGTTGATCCAGAAGGACACCATATCTGAGTGTGTCAAAAACCACTGACCGATCCCAAAGAACAGACAGCCTTACATTTCTGCATTTTTTACTCCAACACATACTAGGCTGACCAAAGGATGCCAAAACCAAGTTTGAATCCAAATTCAAAACCAGAATTTGGAGTTTTATTGTGGTATGGCAAATGATACAATAATTTAGGATATTATCACACCAGCTTCATGTCTCACAGCAATCGTGTTATGAATAGAAACAGGAACATAGTGCTTCTTATCACACCTCTCTTCTTTTGCACAACCACAGTAGTGTCACTAGGGAGTGTGGGTGTGTGGACTGCACCATGTGACAGGGGGTGATACCACTGCTTAAGATGGGGTGATACCATTGCTCCTCAAACACCTACATTTTGGCAGAAACAGGCTGTGGCATTCATCTGCTTCCCTTTAAAATGCTTTAAGAGATTGTGGGAGTGGGGTGAAGCTCAGTGGGAGGAAAAAGGAGAAGTCCCCCCCAAATTTTAAAATTAAAATTTCAAATTTCAAAATGTTAATTTTTTTAAAAAAAAATGAATTTAAAAATATTCTTTTTAATTTTTCTTTGAAAGCATCACATTTTAACCAAATATTCACAATGTATGTGTAAATACATTTAGATTATGCATATGATATTGTAATTTGAAGATTTAATTTTAATTTTGCTAGTTGTTTATGTCACAACTATTAGCATTACATTCAGTGGTATATGGGAATTACAATTACAAGTAACAGTGCAAAAAAACATTCCTAAGGATTCTGTATAGTGTGGTATGGGAGGAGGTCAATGAGGGGGGTGACACCATGAGTTACTGCACCGGGTGACACCAATCCTAGGGATGCCACTGCATGACCACACTGCTTTGAACCCGCCCAGTGGTGGGTGTCACCCCCACTTAGGGTGTCATCTGGTGTGATATGTACCCCTGCAACCCCTTAGTGACCCCACTCCAAGTGTGATTCTGTACAGTTCCGGCATTACATCAGTCAGTGCCATGAGAGGGCTTATTCTCCTCCTCTGTCCCCTCTCATTTGCTATTCCAAATCTGGCTAACTCCATGCCTGTTGATTTATTTATTTTTAATTTTTCTGTGTTTACATAATTATAGCAAAAATGATTTAAATTATTTTATTGTTTTTTTATAAGTACACAAATACAGCAAAGATTAAAAACAAAACAACACCCACCAAACAGGAACATAGGGGCTATGTAGATGGGCAGGAAAAGATGACCTGAAGTTCCTTTTTCCCTAAGCTGCAGCAACTGCCCTGCCTGCCCTGAGGTTGTCTTAAATGGAGATGGAGCAACCACACTGGGGGGAGTCAATGCAGCTTTTCTGAGGCTATATTGAAGCTCCAGCAACTGCATCACTAGCCCCAAGGATGCTGTAAAGGGAGACGGAGCAACCGCATGGTCTGGCAGCGGTTGCTTTAAATTTTTTTTTATTTTTTTAAATTTTTTGTTCTCGAATGCATGTGCAGGTCTGCAGGACCATCTCTCCACACTGCATCTGTGCAGGAAAACATCCCTGTGCACCTGCACAGGACCTGTTATAGGGTGGTATATAGTCTGTCACTCTGTGCACAAAGGTGACTGAAGTTCGGCATCCCTGTGCACCTGCACAGAACCTGTTATAGGGCAGTATACAGTCTGTTAGTTTGTACAAAGGTGACTGAAGTTTGGCATCCCTGTGTACTTGCACAGGATCTGTCATGCACCCACATATCATGCAAGGATTCACTGACCTTCGCTTCCCCCCAAGGAGTGGGTGCAGTAGACAGGTGCCACTGTCTGATTGTGCCACCCTTGGGGCAAAGCAATGGGTTTGTCAACTGAAAAGACACTCTATCATCCTCCACAAAACATACCCCACAGAGATCAGGGGGGAGGGGAGAGGTACATGCAAGGGAGGTTTGTGTGGACAGACTTGATACAAGCAGCTGGTGGTCATGCAAGGGACATGGTCAACAGGACACACAGACAAACGTTACTCCAGGAGCTCTCCCCCCCCAGTCATGCCAGGAAGTAATGTGCAGGTCTTATGCACACCTGCACACCTGCACAGAAGAGGTCACAAAAGCCTCTTTCGTGCAAAATGCTGTGCATGCTGTCAGCAAGCGTACATCCAACAGAATGCATTTATTGTCATAACAGAGGACAGTTGCTAGGGTGCATGCGGAGGGTTACAATTAGGGTGGGGTTAGGTTTCTAATATTCAAGTGCACCTGCACCAGTGCATCCATAGTTACGCTGCTCAGGCCACATCCTGTCATGTAAATGCTGCAATGCCAGAACTGAAGTGAAGAAAGTTTTTGTACCCATGCAGCTGCACTGTAATGGTGACATTTAGAACTTTTGATGAGTTTTACATGTTACTGAAAAGGTGCTCTACAGTAGCAAATGACATTATGTGATACATACTGGCCAAAGATAGTTTTATCCAGTTAAAATTCCATTATTTAGCCTTGTTTAGTAAAGTCCTTAGTCTGCGGAAGCATGACAAACAATCCTAAATCTTCAAACAATCTCAAATCAGTTCTTGAAGAAAAAAAAAAATACCAATAGTAGCACATTTACCTTTTCGGTCAAGCAACTAGTGCTTCTGTGCTTTCTGTAGTGATGTAAAGAATTCCCATCAACGTTCAATAAACACACAAGATATTTGTTATTCGAAGCTTTCATAAGCTCTTTTCAAAGCAGAAATTATTAGAACTTCTCAACCAATGGTTAAGAATTTTGTTTTTTTTAATAATTTGCAAATGAAGTGAAGGGACAGGACATTTCAGCTGACAATTCGATCACCAGGATTTCCATATTTTGCGTAAACAAAGCTACCATTCATATTGGGTTTTACCAGAGGCTATTTCCTTTGTTATGGTGATGTCCTCTTCATCTTTTCCCACAGCTTTGCTTTGTAAAACAAATGAGAACAAAAAGGAGGGAGCATTTTGTGTGTAGGTGGTGGTGGATACTTTCAAACCTCTTCCCCTTTCTTCTTCTGCCCTCCCATTAAAATTCTCACAGAAGAGAAGAAGGAGGTGGGGTGGGGTGAAGTGCCAATGCTCTTCATTTCCCACTCAGAGCAACCCTAAAACAAACCAATCATGAAGAAACCTCCAGCGGTGATGGCAGGGTGACCAGTCCTGTGATTTAGGGCTCCTCACAGGACTGCCATTCCAGGGTGTGGAGGATCTTACAATCTTCTTTCATCATTGCTCTGGGAGGAGCAAGGACTTCAGGGATTGAAGGAGACCCTTACCTGGAGCCTGATCAAAGACCTCAGAGAGGAATTTGTATCAGGGGAGAGACAGGGTCACAGAGCAGCCGATCCTGGAATGGCTGCCATTTAATCACTTAGCCCTGCCTGCCATTTTTTTTTTTTAATCTGAGGGAGAGAGACAAGCTGCTGGAAAAAGTGGAGACAGCAATTACTGCAGCCTCTTTGAACTGAGTGAAGCTCTCTGGGTTTTTTTTTTTTTTTAAAGGTGCTTGCTACACTGTTTTAACCAAAGTGTAAGTATATTGCGAAGGAATTTGGTAGCCTGAGTCATTTGGGAACAACAAGAACAGGCTGGATCGAAAGAAAGAGCAGACGGACAGAGAATTAGTAATATTCTAAGTAACAAAGTTGGGGGATAATTGAAGGGGAAATAGTGGAAGAGAGGAAGGAGAAAAAGGAAGGAGTATTTGTAAAAGCAGCAAAGTGAAACAAAGGTAAGGGGGGGCTAGACAAGAATCGAAGAAGAAGGGAAGATGGCGGTGGTGTGAAAGTTGGAAAGAGGGACTGGGTGGAAAGCAGCTGGGAAGACCTGAGGCAAGGTTTTTAAAAGTTTTTAAAAGTTTTTTAGCATTTTGAAGAGTGGTAAAAAAGATCTGGTGGAAGGAAGACAGGAGGATGGGGTGCTGAGATGCAAGGCAGGGAGAATAGAGCTGGTTTAAAGAGAGAAAGACATGATGGAAGGAGAATGGGAAGATGGGACATTGGAAGGAGAAAAAGAGACCAGAGCCTGGCTTAATGAGAGAAAGGCCTGATGGAAGGAGGACGGGGGAGGGGACATCGAACATTGAATATAAAGTCCAAAGAAGGGTCCTGATTTAAGGAGAGAAAGAAGATCATCAAGCAACAAATAGAGGACAGTAAGAAAGAACCGATGGAAGCAGGACGGGAGGAAGTGACAACGATAATAGTAATGACAATAGCAATGAGGAGACAAGGGAGGAATTGCAAGAGGTTGACTAAATGAAAATAGTCTTCATATAAATAACTGAAAGAGATGAAGATACAGTAAAAGAAGGGAACATTATTCAATGGGATTTTGTTATTTAGTAGTGGGAAAGATTTCCTCAGAGGCTGAAGGGATTGTATGATTTAATATCAGAGGGTAATGGAATGGATTTAAGGATAAGAGGCTTGTATATATTTCCTTTAATTTAAGTATCCATTCTGATTCTTTAGACAACTAGATTGAAATTAAGAATCAAGAAAGTTTAGAAACAATTTTAATTAGACTATGATTTATTGATGAACAATTAAATAACTTCATTAATTAATAATTGACTAGAATTAATTATTAACAATTAAAGGATTGATATATGCACAAATTGAATTGAGAGGGGTTTAAGTACAATTGACAATTGATTAGAATTGATTATTGTTGATTATTGGATACATAAGATATTAATATTAAATGAATTGAGAGGGAAAGATTGTTAAATCTGTTAAATTAATTGGTTAAAACTATTGAATTTTATATTGAATGGGACACCAGAAGTGAATATTTTTGAGCATTTAAATATATGGAAGACCTTTTAAAAAGTAAGTAGATTAAGAAGAAGAAGAAAAGAATTTAAAATAAGTAAAATATTGGAATTAAAAAGTAAAGGCCTATCAAAGATACAGAAGAAATCGCGACTGGAACTGGATCTGGAATTTAAAAAATGACTCCTAGTGGATCCACACTTCAGAGAAGAGGATCCACAGTCACAGCGACTAAAACAACAGATCTTATGCAAGTTTTGTTAGAGGAGTTTCAGAAACTTAGGGTGGAAGTGAAGAATGAATTGAAGCAATCTAGAAAAGAAGAGCATAAAGGAAAACAAAAGATGAGAGTACAGGAAGACATGGAATTAAAACAGTCGATAAGGCGAGAAGAGAAAGAGGAAGATTCCCAAGTAAATGTAACAAGAGAGCTGTTTTCGAAAGAGGACAAAAGTATAGAAAAATATCCTGGAGGGGTAGAAGATATAGAATAATATATTGGTTAATTAATTTAAAGAAGAAATGGTGAAAAAAAATCACCTCATGGAATGTGAAGGGCCTGAAATCGAAATTTAAAAGAAGTAAAGTTTTCCACTACTTAATCAAAAAGAAATTTGGATGTGATCTGTTTAAAAGAAATTAAGATTAAGAAAAAGGAAACAAATTGTTTGAATAATCCAAAACTTGGTCAGATGTTCATTGCAGCAAATGAAAAAAAAAAAAGGTGGAATTTTTTATCATTATTTTTCTCGTAATAATCGGTAGTATCTATAATCATTCTAATATTGTTTTTCTGTTGTCTTGCTGGAAGAAACCCAACTTGATCTTCATAAATTATATTAATTAAGGTTTGTTTTAGTCTATCAGCCAAGATTAATGCCATGATTTTATAATCTGTATTCAATAAGGATATTGGCCTATAATTTCTAATTTCTTTTTCATCTTTACTCTCTTTTGGTAGTAATACAATATTGGCATTCTTCCATGTATCAGGTATCCCTTCCTTGTTTATATTATTCAAAGTTCATAAAGGTATTTTTAATTCTTCTACAAATATTTTATAGTATATTGAGGTGAATCCATCTGGTCCTGGAGCTTTTTCTTTTTTTAGTTTTGAAATAACTTATATTATTTCATTCTCTGTAAAGTCAGCGTTTAATATTCTCTGTTGTTCCTGCATTATTTTCCTGATCTTTTGTTTCCCTATATAGTTAATTATCTCTTCTAGATTGGCGTTTTCTACTTTATATAAACTTGTGTAGTATTTTTTAAATGCGTTCTGGATTTCTTCCTGTGTATGTAACAATTTATCACCTTCTTTCATATTCGTGATCAATCTCTTTTCTTTCTCCTTCCTTAATCTATATGCCAACCATCTTCCAGTCTTGTTAGTGGATTCAAATTGTCTTTGTTTGATAAAACTCATCTTTTTTGCTATGTTAATGTCTTATCAAGTTGTTTTCTCAGCCATTTCAAGTATTTATTCTTCCTATAGCTTGTAGGATCTTTGGTTAGTTCTAATTCAGCTCTAGAAATATCATTTTCCAATTTATTCAGTTCTGTGGCACGCGACTTTCTTATTTCTGCCCATTTTTGTATCAGTAAACCAAGTATCACTGCTTTACTGGCATCCTAGATTATTTTTGCTTTTGTTGAGTTTGTCATATTTTCTGAAAAGTTTTATTCAATGTCTTCTTTAACTTGGCTGTAAAATCTTTATCATTTAGCAAATAATCATTCAACTTCCAACAGATTTTTTTGATTACATTTTCTATCTTTAATAGAATCAGATTATGATCTGATATGGTCTTAGGTAGTATTCCTATATCTCTGACCTTAGGTATTATTTCGCAGGAAGCCAAGAACATATCAATTCGGGAGGAGGACTTATGACTTTCTGGAAAAAAAAGTGAATCCGTCTTTATTTTCTCCACACATCTGTCAGATTCAGTTGATCTTTTAATTCAAAGAAGGATGCAGGAAGTTTCCCTTGATTCTTCTTTATTTTCTTTGTTGAAGCCTATCTCTCTTTGGGTCAATCACACTATTCCAGTCACCCAATATGATCACATTATTGTTTTCTGCCTCTATTTTCAATATCTCTTCATGCAATCTTTTGTAAAAATTTAGTTGACTTTCTGTTGGACTATATATCCCAATTAATAGATATTTCATGTCATCACTTTGTACTTCAACTCCAATATAATGCCTCTTGTGATCATTGAAGATTTATTTGGCCTTGTATTTATTTTGAACGTATATTACTACTACTCCTTTCCTTTTTTCATTGGCCGATATAAACATTTGTCCTAATTTGGGATTCTTCATATAATTAATTTCATTTTTTCTCATTTTAATTTCTTGCAAACATACTATTTCTACTCTTCTTTAATTAAATAATGAAAAGTTTTGCTTCTCTTAAATTTTGAATTCAGTCCCTTTATATTCCAGGAAATGATTTTAGTTGCCATGTTCTTGTTTATTTATATATATTAATTAAGTAATTTATACTTATTCATGCATTTCTCCTTCTCTTCCTTCTTCAGGGTATTTTTGCATACTTTTTCCCTCCTCTGAGAACAATTCTCCACTTATATTCTCCTGTGGTTCCTCCTCTCTTGGGTTAGCTCCTTCTTCCTGTTGGTATTCAGTTTTCTTTCTAGCCCTTGTCATCATTCTTTCTTCGGGTGGTCTCTCTCCTTGTTCTTCTTCTGATTTTTCTGAATGCATTTTCTTTAGAAACTCCCTTGCTTTCATTACTGAGGTTATTCTATAATGCCGTTGCTTATACATAAAAGAGATTCTCTCAATTCTGTCCCAAGCAAATCTAATTCTTTTCTTTGTTAGTTCATATGTTAAAAATTTATACGTTTGCCTTTTCCTCAACACTGCCATTGGTATATCCTTGTAAATCCTTACTATTATTCTATCTATCAGTAAATCTTCTTGATAACTTTTTTGCAAGATTATTTCTTTCATTCTGGATCTTATAAAGGATATTATAACATCTCTTTGAATGTTTTTTCTCTCTCTTGCTACTGAAGAGTTAATTCTAAAAGTTCTCATACCATCTCCTGTTTTGGTATGCCTGAAAATTCTACTAGGGAGGTTGCTATTTTTTCAAATAAGTCTTGATTTCTGGTACCCCTCTCAGCTTGAGACACTTCTCCCTGTAATGGACCTCTTGTTTTAAATTTATATTGCTCTCACACCTTTGTTGTTCAAATAGACCTGCTGTTGTAGTTTTCAACTCCTTGGTTGTCACTAAGTTCTTCAATGTCTCCTCTTAACCCTTTTACTTCACTTGATATTTTTTTTAAATTCTTCCCAAATACTCCAAGCTCTCTTTGTAATCTTCTTTCATTTCCTTCCTAGATTGTTTCAATTCATTCTTATCTCAAGTTGTATTTCATATCTCAATTTTTGAAATTCCTCCAGGAATGTTTGCATTGGATCCATTGTTTTAACCATTGTATCAGTTGATCCTCTCCTTTGGGAAGGACCTGAACTTGGAGCTGGTTTTCTGATTTCTGTCACCATCTGCTTACTCTGTTTAAATCTAATAGGTTGCCTTCAGGTTCCTCTTGTTGTCTCTCCCACTTCTCTTCTTTTACTACGTCCTCTACTTCAATTGGTATTATTATCTTAATGTAAATTTTTATATCCTCAATCTTAAGAATAAAGCATAAATGAAATTCTGTCTTTATCCTTTCTTGATCTTCCTTTGAAACTCAATACATCAATAATATCACAATAATAATAATATCACACATAAGATCCAAATCAAATTCTGTAATTTATTCTATTATATTCCAAATCAATTAACCATTTCTGTTGATCTTAGCAATGTTTCTTATTGACCCAAATTATTTATTTACAAAAGTTATATCAATTCCTTACTGACTAAATCACCAATAAATTCAGATATAACAGTTACTATTCACTTATTCCTTAAATATTTCAGTAATCCAGAGTGAACAAATTCAACCTCCTCCTTATTTGTTATTTGTCAAATTTGAATTTATGTATTTATATACTTCCTGTAATAAGTTCTAAATTAGCATTCCATATCTAGCCTATATATTGAGCTTACTTCTGTAAGCCCCTTCTCCAACCTATAAACCTCTTCCCTAATCATCTGTCTTCTTCTCTGCATGTCCCACCGGGGCTAATAAACAGTAATGAAAGTTGAAAGGTCTCTAGCCCATCTCCAAAAGCCTTGACTGGAGCAGTGCAGAAGAAAAGGAGGGGGGAGGAGAAGAGGTGAGGGAGGCCGGTTCCTCTCTCCTACCTCGAAAGGGGAAGAAAGAAGATGCCTTATCAGTTGGAGGAAGATCAATAACTGAAGCAGTAAAAATAAGGAGTCAGCCTAACCACCTCCTCCTCCACTTCTTATCCCTTTTAACTAAATCTGTTTCTCCAGTATTACTTTCTCCTTGTGTGCTTTTAAAAACACTGTTGCTTTCTCCTGTTGTTTGTGTTCACTATCTAGTCCTCCTGTCCCTCTGTTGTTTTCCCTTGCTGTCTTGTATCAGTTGTCTCATCCTCCTTCTGATGCTCCTTTCTTTAATTAAATCTTCTTTGCCCCTTCCTCCTGTCCTCCTTCTGTTATTTTCTCCTGTTATCTCACCTCCGCCATCTCATCCTCCTGTCCTCCTTCCGAAGCTCCTTTCTTTACTCTGTTAGAACAAGCCTTAAAATATAGCCTCGTCACCCGGTCTTCCTTCCATCAAACCTTTCTCTTGATTTCACAGACTAAGGGCCTTTGTAGACTGCCAGAAATAGTGCAAATTGAGTCCACTTTAAGGGTTAGGGTTAGTGCTAGGGAATCATGGGAATTGTTCCCCCCCCTGAGACACTGAGCCTTCTCTGTCAGAGAGCTCTGGTGCCACAATAAAATACAGTTCCCATGATTCCCTAACCCTAACCCTAACCCTAACCTTAACCCTAACCCTAACCCTAACCCTTAAAGTGGACTCAATTTGCACTATTTCTGGCAGTCTGCAAAGGCCCTAAATTAAGTTATCTTTTATTCTTGCTGACCTTTTTCCTTGTCTTCCCTCTGTCCAGTCCTCTTTTCTGCTATTTAAATATTTTCCCTCTCACCATTTTCACCCAAGCACTTTTGTTTTCACTCACACACTTTCTGTACCAGCTCTTCTTTATCCTACTGTTTTAAACTGTCACCATTTTCTTGTTTATCTGTACCCTCCTCGCTCTCTTCTTTCCAAGTTCTCACAACTTTATGTTTAAAAGTTGAAGTAGGGTAGAAAAAAATCCCTTTTACTCTGTTAATACTGTTATTCACTTAATTTTGTATCTTTTACTCTTTGTTTCCACTCCTGGTTTAGTCCCTTCCAGCCCAGTCTTAGATGTTACTTTCTGACACGGGCTGTAAAGATCAAAAAGAATCAAGGAAAACTACCAGTCTCCTTTTTTGAACTGCAAGAACAACTTAATTTGATTGATGTATGGGATAATCTTTATCCAAAAAAATATGGTTTCACCTTTTTCTCTGAAATCTTTAAATCATTTTCAAGAATAGATATGTTTGTGATAACATCAGAATTAATAACCAAGATTAAAGAAATGGAAATAATGCCAAAAACTGTATCAGATCATAACCCATTTTTACTAAGATTGGAAACAGAGAAAAAACAATTCTATTGGAAATTAAATGACACTTGATGAATGATAAACATTTCAGAGAAAAGTCAAGGAAGACATTGAATCAATATTTTCTGAAAAACAGCTCTGACTTTGTTAAAGCTAAAAGTATTTGGGATGCTAGTAAAGCTCTGATGAGAGGGGTGATGATACAAAGAGGAGCAGAATTGAAACGATGGCATGTAAAAGATATGGAAAGATTGGAAAAGGACATACAAAATGCAGAACTAGAACTTATTAATGATCCTACAAGGAACAAGAAAAATAAACACTTACAATGGCTTAGAAAACAATTAGATAAGAAAATAACTGAGGAAGTAACAATGAAGATGAAATTTATTAAACAAAGACATTTCGAATTTGCTAACAAACCAGGGAAATGGTTAGCATACAGATTAAGAAAAGAGAAATCTCAGAGAATGATTACTAAGATAAAAGAAGATGATAAAATCATACATGTACAAGAGGAGATACAGGGAGCATTTCAGAGATATTACAGAAAATTATATAAGGCAAATGATTGTGATGGGGAAGAGATTAGTAAATACCTCAACAAACAAAGGATCAATAAAATAACAAAAGAACAACAAAAGTTATTAAACACAGAAATTGCTGAGAATGAATTAATTCAAAGCATTGGGAAATTGAAAAAAGATAAAGCTTCAGGACCAGATGGCTTTATGCAAGGGTAGGCAACCTTTCCCCTTTAAGGGCCAAGGGACTTCAGCTCCCAGAAGCCTCAGCCATGTTGGCCAATAGTCCCATGTTGGCCAATAGTTCCTGGGATTTTGGGAGCTGAAGTCCCTCGGCCATTAAAGGGGAAAGGTTGCCTACCCCTGCTTTACAGCAATCTATTATAAAACATTTATAGTAGAGATTAAGGGTCTCGGCAGACAGCTTATTAAGCCGTCCTGGAGGCAGGGAAGAGGAGGGGCAGCTGCACGCTTGGCACCCCTTCATTCTCCCGAGGTTGCCCTCAGAGCCGCCGGCCCTGTGCATGGCCGGCGCTCCGGGGGCAACCTCCTGCCACAGTATCCACACACGCTGCGGTGGATAAGTCATTGAAAGTGCGCCTCACGCTTTTGGAGCACACTTTCACTGCCCTGCCAGGATCCTCTTCGGAAGCCTTTGCTTCGCCTCCTTGGCTGTCTGTCCTCCCTCTTTTCCCCAAGGGAGGCAGCCAAGGAGGCGAAGCAAAGGCTTCTGAAGAGGATCCTTGCTGGCAGGGCAGTGAGCTCGCTGCCTGAAGCCGCTTTCCTCGGCTTCCACGGGTGTCTCCCCTCCCTCTTCTTCCCAAGGGAGGGCTGAAGACACCCGTGGAAGCCGAGGAAAGCGGCTTCATGCAGCGAGCTCACTCCCCTGCCAGGATCCTCTTCGGAAGCCTTTGCTTCCCCTCCTTGGCTGTCTGTCCTCCCTCTTTTCCCCAAGGGAGGCAGCCAAGGAGGCGAAGCAAAGTCGAAGCAAAGGCTTCCGAAGAGGATCCTTGCTGGCAGGGCAATGAGCTCGCTGCCTGAAGCCGCTTTCCTCGGCTTCCACGGGTGTCTTCAGCCCTCCCTTGGGAAGAAGAGGGAGGGGAGACACCCGTGGAAGCTGAGGAAAGCGGCTTCAGGCAGCGGGCTCATTGCCCTGCCAGGATCCTCTTCGGAAGCCTTTGCCTCCTTGGCTGTCTGTCCTCCCTCTTTTCCCCAGGGAGGCAGCCAAGGAGGCGAAAGAAACGCCTCAGAAGAGGACCCTGGCCGGCCGGGCGCTCAGCTCGCTCTCCTGAGGCCAGTCTCCTTCACTTTCCACGGGTGTCCTCAGTCCTCTCTTGGGAAGAAGAGGGAGGACTGAGGACACCTGTGGAAGCGAAGCAGACTTGCCTCAGGACAGTGAGCTGACCGCCATTTGCCATTTCCACCCTCTGAGGCTGAGAAAGTGTGACTTATGTGCCGTGGCGGTTGTGGGCACGCGCGCGCGTGCTGCACACGGAGGAGGGTGCATGGGGGCGCATCACGCACGGAGGAGGGTGTGCGTGCGCCCCCGCCCCCCCCCCCGCCCGGCCCAGCCGAGACCTGGGCTAAGGGAGACCGGCCCAGGTCTCAAAAGGTTGCCTGCCCCTGCCCTAAGTGTTCAGTGAAGAATAAAATTAAATACTTAGGAATTTGGTTAACCAAGAGGAACATGGACTTGTTTGATAATAATTATAAAACAAAATGGAAAGAAATAAAAAAAATGATTTGATAAATTGGAATAAAATGAACTTGACAATGACGGGGAGAGTCAAAGCAATTAAGATGGTAGTTTTACCTAAAATGAACTTTTCATTTCAGTGTATCCCGATTATACACAATTCAAAAGTATTTAAAGAACGACATAGAGATTTGGAAGGGAAAAGAGCAAGACTTAATTGGTTAACGATGATGCGACGTAAAGAAGTAGGAGGGAGAAGTGCTCCAGACCTGGAATTATACCACCATGCCAGCACGCTCAATTGGTTGTTTTACTGGATCCTATTAAAAAATACTAGAATATTTAATATTGAAGGTTTTATCAACCGATTTGGATGGCACGGTATGTATAGTATAGGAAAGTGGCTGTGCATAAAGAATTTAAACACCATGTGATAAGGAGAGCACTTTTAAGGATATGGGAAAAAACAAAGAAGATGATATATAGAAAATTTTTGTTATGGATATCTTCACATGAAGCTTTTTTTGGAAGATGAACCATGGTTGATACTTGGTTGAGATATAAGGACATAGTTAAAAAGTCAGGAGAAAATAAATTTGAAATTAAATGATGAATATGGACAAACTAACTGCTCTAATTCAAGATAAACCAATGGAAAAAATAGAAAGTGAATGGTCCTTGGTAAAAAACACATTCTCAAATACGAAATCACTATGACTAGATTACTAAAATTTCAGATTACCATAACATTGAAAATTGGTACCCCATTGATAACTAAAAAGAAGTCCAAACCAACATTAATGTTTATATAAGTGTAATGATACAAAGTAAGACTGACTTAGAAAATGATAAAGTCGTCTCTGAGGCAAGGAAGAGGAGGGGCAGCTGCACGAGCGGCGCCCCTTCCTCCTCCCGAGGTTGCCCTCAGAGCTGCCGGCCCTCTGCATGGCCGGCGCTCCCAGGGCAACTTCCCGCCACAGCGTCCTCACACGCTGCGGCGGAAAAGCCAGGGAAAGTGCACCCAACGCGTTTAGGGCGCACTTTCCCTGACTTCTGAAAAGAGCGCCAATTTAGCGCTCCTTTCAGGGATGCCGCCGGTGTGCCGCGGTTCGGCTGCCGTAGTCCTGCTGCGCACCCTCCCAGGGCGTCCCGGATGCCCTGGTCTGCTTCCCCCCCTAGCTGAAAAGCAAAGAAAATATCTAGATATCCTTATAATAAGACAAAGGGATAAAGAAATAGAAGGCTTTAAAATAGATTCATAAAGAGGAGTTAAGAATGTTAATTTAATATAAGGCATTTTCAACTGGGAAGTCAATGTTAATCGTATGCACAAACATGAATGAAGCAATTGTGTTTGTATGTTTGTTAAAATTGGCGTGTCTGTATTTGTATTTTATGTTAGTGTTTTAAATGCAATTGTTATTTGTGTTTATCAATAAAATTAAAAAAAGAAAAAAAGAAAAATTTGAAATTAAAGGCATTAAAGGAATTGAGGAGTTGGAGCAGCTAGATCCTAGAATGCATTGGTTATTGTATACACAACTGAGGGAAAGATTTAAGATGGATAGCAAAATAGAGGACTTTGAAAAAGAGCCAAATGAATCAGATGAGATCCTGATGAAATCAGAAAAGAAAAGGACAAGTGAACTGTACAAAATGTTGCTGGATAGAAAAACAAGAAAGAGATTTAATTTCAGAAAACATGATTAAATGGGCAACGGATATAGGGAAAACAATTGATTGGAAAGCTGGGAATATGCAAGAAGAAAAACTGAGAAATTTACTAAATCACAAGATTTAAAAGAGAATTATTGGATGATGGAACTAAGGGCCTTTACAGACTGCCAGAAATAATGCAGCTTGAGGCCACTTTAACTGTCCTGGCTCAGAGTTAGGAATCATGGGAACTGTATTTTTTCCGGGACATTGAATCTTCTCTGTCAGAGAGCTCTGATGCCACAATAAATTACAGTTCCCATGATTTCCTTAGCACTGAGCCGGGACAATTAAAGTGGCCTCAAGCTGCATTATTTCTGGCAGTCTGTAAAGGCTCAAAGATGGTTTATAACTCCAGCAAAGATTGCAAAAATTTACAATACAAATTCGAATGTTTGTTGGAAATGTAAACAAAATGTTGGATCTTGGCTTCATATTTGGTGGAGATGCTCTAAGTTGGAAATTTACTGGAAGAAAATTCATGAAACAATCCAAGATATTCTTAAAGTTAAATATGAATTGAAACCAGAAATATATCTATTAAATATGTTAAATCAGACAGACCAAAGGTTACAGAGAAAATATTGGAGAATTCTTTTATATATGGTCTCAGCTGCAAGACTGTTAATAGCACAGCAGTGGGAAAAAACAAGAGTTACCAACTGTGGATGATTGCTTATTGAAGCTGACTGAAATGAAAGAAATGAATAGACTAACTGCCCTGTTGAACCAGGTTGATCTAGAAAAGTTAGATAAAAGAATGGTCTCCTGTGGGAGAATATAGTAAGAAAAGATGGTCGAAGTAGAGCAAGTAAACCAATGGAATGTTAAAGAATCTTATTGTGGAGTGATAAGATGATTAAAAGATAGGATGTATGGAAATATATATGGAAATTATAAGATACAAATAATGAGTTGGTGAAAGAGAGCTGAGGTTTAATAATAATGGTAGAAAAGAAAAAGATGTATGACTTAAGACTATGGACAATGGTATTTGTTGTCAAAGCAACTTTAGTGCAGTTTAAGAAATTATGGATGTACTTAGCTTATGTGTGAAAGCTTTTTTTTAGAAGTGTGAATAATGATAAATAAAATTATTAAAAAAACTTTTTTGATAGCATTGCAGTAGGGAGTGAATGGTTGGAGTGATGGTTTTTGAACCATGATGAAAATGTGTGTCTGCTTTGTCCTTCCTTGTTGTGCCACTTTAAATGCTGCCTTCTTCCTCCTGATATATTACAGTCTGTCTTCAGTCACTAGCTATGGTATCTTTCAGTCTAGACACTTGCATTTTAAGTGCTACTCAGCTCATAGCCCTTTATCCACTTATCTTCTAGGCATCACCATTGCTTCCTTTCTCATAAACAAGAGGGATCCTTTTTTATTCCCCAGCTGACATGTATACTAGTTTATTGGCTCATCATATCACCTGCCAACAGGATTTCTCTTTAGAGCACATCTGTTCACTGTTATGTTGTTTGCACATTTAAAAATATTTACTTAGGTTTGTATCTTTTTCATCCTAATGGCAGAGTGTTCCATGCAATGAATCCTCTCTAGGTTTTAAAGGAGCAATTCCTGGTTCCAAAGGAAGTTCGGCACCTCTAAACCACAAAACCTGGTTATCATTGGTTCATTTTTTATGGTATTCTGTAACCTGAACAGCACAAAAAACACTAACTTTTATCCTTGCAACAATCTTGTGAGGGTGTTTAGATCTCAGGACAGTTTGGTGTTATTGGGGAGATATAGAAAACATCAATGTAGGGAAATTGGCAAGTTGATTAGTGGATGTGTTGTATCTGTTATTTAAATTTCAGTAGCCCCAGACATTTTAGTTCTATTCAGGCATGTGACAATCTAGTTTAAGTAAACATACAAGGGATGGAAGCACACTGGCTTCATATCATTGGGCCTAAGCAGAGTGCCAGAAATAGTGCACATTAAATTGAGTCACTGCCCTGGCTCAGTGCTAGGGAATCATGGGAACTGTAATTTATTGTGGCACCAGAGCTCTCTGACAGAGAGAAGGTTCAATGTCTCAGAAAAAAATACAATTCTGATGATTCCCTAGCACTGAGCCAGGGCAGTGCCTCAATTTAATGTGCACTATTTCTGGCACTCTGCTTAGGCCTATTGTTACCCTAGCTTTCTTCACATGGGTAGCAACCATCTAAAGAGAGCTTCCTGTATGAAAACCATGCTGTGGGTGGAAGAGTGAGAAGTTGAAGAAGGTTAATATTTCTTTGGGCTGTCACTAGACTAGCAAAGCAGGTGAAAGTAGCATGCTCCTCTCTTTATATGTTTTCTTAACATATTATACAAGACTGTATAATCTTACTGTTAACCTATTTAAAAGCTGCCCCAGTCCACCTTAAAAGCCAACCATCAGATCAGATGAAGAAGGTTAGTTTAAATCAGGGGTAGGCAACCTTTCCCCTTTAAGGGCCGAGGGACTTCAGCTCCCAGAAGCCTCAGCCATGTTGGCCAATAGTCTCATGTTGGCCAATAGCTCCTGGGATTCTGGGAGCTGAAGTCCCTCGGCCCTTAAAGGGGAAAGGTTGCCTACCCCTGGTTTAAATGGTGGTTGGGGTGCAAGGAGAATGATATTTCTACCCACCAGTGAACAAAGCTATGACCATCGGGAGAAGAATCCATGACATAAATCTTTGTTGCAACCTTGCTTGCTGGTGAGGGGAGTTGGAAATATTGTCCTTGTTTTCTGATTATCAGCTGAATGGACCTCCTTGTGGAGAACAGGCAAAATTATGCCAAGCTAGCAACAGGCAATCAGGAGTAAGCTGATGACAGCCAATAGAATCTTTGACTGTTGGTGATAAAGAATTCTGTGGTTGACACTTGAAGTCAGACTGGGTCTGGATGGGTAACAGTCCAGCAGTGAGGGACTGTGAAGAAAAGATCCCAGTGAGGGACTTAGGGCTGATGCAGATGGCCCATGGGGCAGCTCTGGGCCGCCCTGGGAGTGGTGGATTGGGGCCGCAGCAACCACACACCACAACTCCAATCTCACTTTTTGTTGCCCCAAAAAGAGAGGCAAAATTCTGCTCCTTTTTGGGGTGGCAAAAGGCCACCCTTTGAGCGACCACTGTGGCTCTTTTGTGTTCTTTTGGTGCAGTGTGTGTGCATGCTGTGCCAAGAGGGTGGCCTGATGCCGTGCGCCATGTGGACAGGTGCGTGGTGTTGGGGTGGAGTTGTGGCAGCTGGCATGTGGCTGCCCTGCCCTAACTCCACCCCCAGGCTGGCCTTTTTGGCTGGTCTGCATCAGCCCTTAGTTGAATATAACACTCCAAGTGATGGAGTTGCTAATATTCGATATCCTGTAGGATATAGTTAGGCTATTACAGTAATAACGTTAAAAGGATAAACAATAATAAGATGGTGTGAGTCCTAAAGAGTAGTAACTATTGTTCTTTAGAGTTAAATAGTATATAACAAAGTATGACAAGAACAAGAGAATACAACATCGTAACAAGGGAAACAGTATTAACCATCATTCAAATAAAGTTTTATTGTTGTTCATTTACAAGCTGGTCTGAACCCGGAATCATTATCCATGCTACTAAAAACTAAAGAAACCAAGATTGGGGAAGAACCCATAGATATACATAAAAGTGGTCTGATACATCACATATTGGGGCAGCGGTGAGATCACAATACTCATAGGGCTGCCATCTGAGGGAAAAAAGGGGGGTTGCAGACTGCCAGAAATAGTGCAAATTGGGTCCACTTTTAGGGTTAGGGTTAGGGTTAGGGAATCATGGGAACTGTAGTTTATTGTGGCACCAGAACTCTCTGACAGAGAAGGCTCAATGTCTCAGAAAAAAACCTACAATTCCCATGATTCCCTAGCACTAACCCTAATCCTAAAAGTGGACTCAATTTGCACTATTTCTGGCAGTCTGCAATCCCCCAAAGTTAGGTGAAGGAGTGGCTCTTCACACTCCCTTATCTGATGTGGCAGCTGGATCCTAATGTGGGTGGGGGCAGAGGTGGGACAGGAAATTGTCTTGGTTAAGTTTCCTTAACTATGTAGCCAAATTTCTGGTGATAATTTTTATTTTTTTATATATACTTTATTCCCCCCCCCCCCAACATATACATATCTTTCCAGTAATGTACATTAGAATTTGCTTAACTACATAAAACACTACCCCTAAAACTCTACTTCCTTAATGTCTCTTGCGGAGTCATCCTTTGTTCTCAACCATATCTATTTGAATTTATTGTTCTTTTGTTCTTTTGTTCTTTTACGATATATACCCATATATCTACAGTAGTCACAAAGTTTTATATTCATGTGATGCACAGTTCATCTTATTTCCCTGTCATTCTATTACTCTACCTATACTTTAATTCCATCTGTTCTTGCAAAATTCATTTACCAGAAGCCATTCTTTCTCAATTACGTTCATATCCTTCTGATTCAGACGAGCCGTCAAAATATCAATTTCCATAATTTCTAATAATTTTAGCAGCCAATCGTTTTTGTGCAACCAAAAGTCTTGCTGCTGTTATTATATAGAGTAAAATTCTCCAGTGTTCCCTTTCTACATGAGATGGGATCTTATTTAACATATTGAATAAATAAATTTCCACTTTCAGTTCATAGTTCATTTTAATAATGTGATGCCGAAATTCACTGTGTACAGATGCTTTCCCATCGGTAAATCCTTCCAAGTTCAGTAATCTAATATTATCTAATACAATCCAATTGGCAATCTAATTTAGTACACTTGCTTGATAATAACATTTTAAATCAGGGACACCTCCTCCCCCTCCTCCTTCTTTTTGTCTTGTCATAGTTTTCCAATTTATCCTTGGTTTCTTATTATTCCAAATAAATTTCCTTAGTTTGCCATTCTTGAATCAGTTTGTCACTACTTAATATAGGAATGCTTTGAAATAGAAAGTTTATTTCTATTATTATTTTTACCATGATAATACCATACCATGATTCCCTAACCCTAAAAGATTATCATTTTTATTGCTTTTATCTTTCCTGATAGAGTTAGTTGTAATTTTTGCCACTTCTCCAAGTCCTTTTTAATGTCTTTCCATAACATTTTATAGTTATTGTCAAAAAGATCCATGTTCTGCTTAGTTATCCAAATTCCAAGGTATTTAACTTTTTCTTGTATTTTACAATTTGAACCAATTTCTATCCTTTGGTCTTCTTCTTTAGTTAATTTTTAGTTATAATTTGTGTCTTTTTCATATTGATCTTAAAACCAGAAATCTTACCAAATTCCTCTATTACGTTGAAAAGTTTTCCCAATTGATGGTTAGGCTCATCTAAAATAATAACTAAGGGGGGAAGCAGACTGGCAGCACGGGGCCACCCTGGGAAGGTGCGCCGCGGGACCGAGGCATCCCCATGCCTTGATCCTGCGGCGCACCTTCCCCATCCCTGAAAGGAGTGCTAAAATAGCGCTCCTTTCACAAGTCAGTGAAAGTGCACCTCAAAAGCTTGCACCGCACTTTCACTGACTTTTCCGCTGCAGCGTGTCCGGACGCTGCGGTGGGAGGTTGCCCTCAGAGCACCGGCCGTGTGGAGGGCCAGCGGCTCTGACGGCAACCTCGGGAGGAGGAAGGGGTGCCGACCGTGTGGCTGCCCCTCCTCTTCCCTGCCTCCAGGACAGCTTTTTAAGCCATCTGCCGAGGCCCTAAATCATCAGTGGATGCCTGAAGCTTATATTCTCTTCCTTTAATTTTTTGTCCTTTTATGTCCTCTTCATCTCTTATTCTGTTCATCAATATTTCTAGAACTAAAATGAACAGTAAGGGAGATAGTGGGCATCCTTGTCTGGTTCCTTTTTTGATGTCAAATGTACCAGTTCTATTTCCATTTACAATTAATTGAGCCATTTGTTTTTCATATATTCTTCTTATCCAGGACACAAAATTTTCCCCCATTTCCATCCTTGTCAGTATTTCTATCATGCAACTCCAGCTCACATTGTCAAAGGCCTTTTCACCGTCAATACATATTAGTCCCAGCTTTTTATCATTATGTCTTTCATAATATTCCAATACATCCAGAATTAATCTTATATTTTCCTTCATTTGTTTAAATGGGGAAAATCCTGATTGGTCTTCATTTATATATTCAGTAATTACTCTCTTTAGTTTTTCTGCCAAGATGATTGTCATTATCTTACAATCCGTGTTCAATAGAGATATTGGTCTATTATTTGTGATATATTTTATATCTCTTCCTTCTTTTGGTATCAACATAGTGTTTGTATTTTTGCATGTTTCTGGAATTCCATTGTTTTTAATGTCATTTAATGTCCTTTGTAAAATTTCTTCTCATAAAATTTCTTATAGTACCAGGTCATAAATCCATTTGGTCCTGGAGCTTTGTTTATTTTTAATCTCTTTACCGCCTCTTCTATTTCATCAATAGTAAAAGCAGCATTCAATATTATCTGATGTTGCCCTTTTAAATGCTGAATCTTTTCTTTATTCAAATAATCTCTTATTACTTGCAGATCTCTATCTTCCTTGCTATATAAATTTGTGCAAAACTTCAAAAAAGCCTGTTGGATCTCTTCTTGTTTAATAAACAAATTACCTTTTTCTTTGATGCTTGTTATTAATCTTTTTTCTTTTTCTTTGTGTAACCTATTCACCAACTACTTCCCTGATTTATTTGCATTTTCAAAATGTTGTTTTATATATTTCATTTTCCTTTCAATTTCTATTGTCAACATCTTATTTAATTGCTGGTTAAGCCACTTCAAATGTTTAATTTTTTTTCTATCATTTGCTGCAAAAAAATTGGCCTAGTTTTGGATTGGTTAAATATTTTGAATCCTTTCCCTTTATTTTCACCTCTTGTAGGCATACTATGTCTAGATTCTTTTTATTCAAAAATGAAAAACTTTACTCCTCTTTTCTTTTAAATTTAGTCCTTTTACATTCCAAGATCCAAATTTCAGCTCCATTTCTATTTTCTTTTAATTGTAATATATCCCTATTTCTTATAAAATTTTAAGTTAATTTATTAATGTCTGATTGCTCCTACCTCTTCACCTCCTGCTTCTTCCTTACCATTCGATTTTTCACTTCTAGATTACAGGTTCTCTTATTCTAATAATAATAATAATAATAATAATAAAATTTATTTTTACCCCGCCCAATGGAAGCCCAATCCAGGCGGCTTACAGATTAAAATACAAAAAATACATCAATAAAATACATAACAATAAATAGATAAAAAAATACCCCCCTCCCCCCTTAAAAATTATTAAATCAGAGATATTTTAAAACAAAGAATTTAAAGTAATTCAGTTAAAAACCTAATACAGATAATTATGAGGAAGCCTGAACACTACAATCCTCACCATCAGATTGATGGGGCCACGAGAGGATCGGCTTGGTGGGGCTGTGTCTGAGGTGGGAGTCACTGGTCCGGAAAGGCCTGCAGGAAGAGATCCGTCTTGACAGCCTTTTTAAAGCTGTCCAAGGATGTTAAAAGATGGATCTCATCCGGCAGGTCATTCCAGAGTTTAGGGGCGACAACTGAAAAAGCCCTCTGGGAGGTAGCCGCGAGCCTCGACTTTTGAGGTTGCAGTAAGTTCCTCCCGGAGGACCGAAGAGTGCGGGGAGGATTGTACGGGAGAAGGCGGTCCCTGAGATAGTTTGGACGCAAGCCATTTAGGGCTTTAAAGGTAATAACCAACACCTTGTACTGGGTCCGAAAACCAATAGGCAGCCACTGGAGGGACCGCAGAACCGGAGTAATGTGGTCCCTCCGAGATGTTCCCGATACAAATCTGGCTGCCGCATTCTGTACCAGTTGCAGTTTCCAGATCAAGCACAAGGGTAGCCCCATGTAGAGTGCACTGCAGAAGTCGAGGCGTGAGGTTACCAATGCGTGCACCACAGTCTCGAGATCCCTTACTTCCAGAAAAGGGCGCAGCTGGCGTATCAGCCAAATCTGATACCAGGCGCTCCTTACCGTCGCATTAACCTGATTTGCCATCAGAAGCGATGAGTCAAGGAGCACCCCCAGACTGCGAACACAGTCACTGGAGGAGAGTGTGACCCCATCCAGGACTGGAGGTTGCAGCCCAATTCTTGGTTTTGGGGCCGCTACTGTGAGCACCTCCGTCTTGTCTGGATTCAGCTTCAATCTGTTTTTCCTCATCCAGCCCATTGCCGCCCCAAGATATTCATTGAGAGAAGAGATGCCATTGGAATTTGAGGCCGACGAACGAGACACAGAGAAATAGATTTGGGTGTCATCAGCGTACTGATAACACCCAGCACCATAACTCCGTATTATCTCACCCAGCAGCTTCATGTAGATGTTAAATAATAACGGGGACAAAATAGCTCCCTGAGGGACCCCACAAGTGAGGTCCCTCTTACCGGAGCTACAGTCCCCGAGCAGCACCCTCTGGGACCGACCCGAGAGGAAGGACCGGAACCACTGCAAAGCAGTGCCCCCGATACCTAACCCCCTCAGGCGGTCTGAATTTTCTTTCTCTCCTCCTCCTCCTCCTCCTCCTCCTCCTCCTCCTCCTCCTCCTCCTCCTCCTTTCTTCTTCTTCTTCATCTTGCTCTTTGTCATTTCTTCTTTTTCCTTTCAGCTCATGTTTTCATTCTCTCCCCTTCTTGCATGTCCTTTTCTTTATCTGCTCTCAGTTTCCTTAAGAACTCTTTCACGTTTTGTATAGAGTTAATTCTATACCTTCTTTGTTTATATATAATAATAATTAATAATTAATAATAATAATAATAATAATAATAATAATAATAATAATTTTTATTTATAGCCCACCCCTCTGCTAGGCAATCAGGGCAGGTTACAGCATAATTAAAACATAAAGAGTTAAAACAGACAATCCCAATCCCCTAACTCTCCCACCCCTTAAAATTGAATTAAACTAATATTCTATTTAAAACCATATACACACTTTAAAACAATATAAACAACAAGGCAGGGGACACCATTTGAAATAATAAATCGAGGCAGCTTGCCAGGCTTCTCATGTCCGGGAAGTTATTCCGGGAAGGCCTGCTGGAAGAGATCCGTCTTTACTGCTTTCTTAAAAGCAGCAAGCGTAGTAATGAGATGGATCTTGTCAGGCAGGCCATTCCATAGCCTGGCAGCAGTCGCGGAGAAAGTCTTGTGGGAGGTCTGCAAGAGCCTGGTCTTCATGGGTTGGAGCAGGTGCCTCCCCGAGAACCGCAGGGTACAAGGGGGCTCATATGGGAAGAGGCAGTCCCTGAGATAAGATGGACCCAAGCCATGTAGGACTTTAAAGGTCAAAACCAACACCTTGTACTGTGCCCAGAAACTAATTGGCAGCCAGTGGAGGGATTTAAGCACCGGTGTTATATGCTCCCTCCTAGATGTACCAGTAATTAACCTGGCTGCCATATTTTGGACTAATTGCAGTTTCCGGGTTAAGCACAAGGGTAGCTCCATGTAGAGTGCATTGCAGTAATCCAGACGTGAGGTTACCAGAGCATGTACTACAGTTTCCAGATCCCTCATGTCCAGATAAGGGCACAGCTGGCGTATCAGCCGAAGCTGATAACAGGCGCTCCTGACCGTCGCATTTACCTGACTAGTCATGTGAAGCGACGAATCTAAGAGCACCCCCAAACTGCAAACACAGTCTTTAGAGGAGAGTGTGACTCCATCCAGGACTGGCGACTGTATTCCCAAATCTGGTTTTGGGCCTGTCACTGTAAGTACCTCCGTTTTGTCTGGATTTAACTTCAATCTGTTTTTCCTCATCCAATCCATTACCACTTTAAGACAGTTATCAAGAGCAGAGATGCCATCTGAAGTCTGGGCCGATGATCTTTTCATGGAGAAATATATTTGGGTGTCATCAGCGTACTGATGACACCGCGCTCCATGCCTCCAAATGATCTCCCTAAGTGGTTTCACATAACGTCGGGGACAGAATGGCGCCCTGAGGGACAACACAATTAAGCTCTAGTTTAGATGAACAACTGTCCCCGAGCCTCACCCTTTGGGATCTACCCGAGAGGAAGGAACAGAACCAGTGCAAAGCAGTGCCTCCAATTCCTAATTCTATCAGGCGAGCCAAGAGGATGGTATGATCTATGGTGTCAAAGGCCGCTGAGAGATTCAAGAGCACCAGCAGGGTCACACTACCCCTGTCGATGCCCAGGCGGAGGTCATCGGTCAGAGCAACCATGGCAGTCTCAACTCCATATCCTGTCCTAAAGCCGGTTTGAAATGGATCAAGATAATCAGTTTCATCCAAGACTGCCTGGAGTTGGGAAGCAACTGCCCTCTCGATCACCTTGCTTTAAAAAGGAAGCAAGGAGACTGGTCTGTAGTTATTTCTATCCAGGGGTCCAGGGAGGGTTTTTTCAGGAGGGGCCTAACTGCCGCCTCCTTTAAGCAAGATGGTACTCTACCCTCCCTGAAAGACGCATTGATTGTATCCGGAAGGAATACTCTCAATGCATCACCCCCCTGGATGACCAGCCAAGATAGACAAGGATCGAGAGGGCAAGTCGTCTTCCTTACCTTTCCAAGCAGCTTGTCCACGTCATCGGTACTCACAGATTGAAACTGATCCAGCAAAATGACATCAACGGAGTTGCTGGATACCTCGTCTATGGATTCTGCCAAAACACTGGTGTCCAAGTTGGCTCTTATCCGAGAGATTTTATCTGCAAAGTGGATGTTAAATGCCTCACAGCAGGCTGTCATTGGGTTAAGTAGGGGATTTGGTGCAGGAGGTACCTTCGTCAGCTCCCCCACCACCCTAAACAGTTCTGCCGGGTGAGACTCTGCAGATGCAATACGTGCAGAACAGAAGGATTTCTGCGCTGCACGTAAAGCCTCCCTGTAGGAATCAAGGTGTTTCCTAAGGCGAGTTCTGTCGGATAAGAGACAAGTCCTTTGCCATTTGCACTCTAGTCATTGTCCAGCTCGCTTAATCTCCCTAAGCTCCTGTGTATACCAGGGTTTACGGTTAGAGGTGGGCTGGAAAGGACACTTGGGAGCGATTGTGTCGATAGCCCTGGTGAGGTTGATGTTCCAAGTATCCACCAAGGCTTCAAGAGAATCACCGGCATTCCCAACCATTAAACCTTCCAAGGCTTTCTGGAAACCTGTTGGTTCCATCAGCCTTCGAGGGCGGACCATTCTAATGGGTCCACCACCCCCGGGGGGGGGGGGGGCAGACAGTGGCTCTTAGCTTCACCTTGACCAGGAAATGATCCGTCCATGACAATGCAGAGGTTTTTGTAACCTCTGCCCACTGATATTCCTGTTCTGTACTAAAAACTGCATCAAGGGTATGACCTGCACAATGTGTGGGCCCGTCTACCAGTTGGGATAGGCCCATGTTTGTCATGGTATCCATGAACTCCCGAGCTGCGCCAGTTAGGTCTTGCAAGCTGGTTTCAAGTGGAATGTTGAAGTCGCTATCCTTTTGATAGCTTGCAGGATTTGAAGAAATATCTGAAGAAGAGTTAGAGATTATTTCAAAACTTTCAGAGTAAGCTCAGCAATTGCAAGAGAAAAAAGACTTCTAAGAGATATTGTGATAATATTTACAAGATCAAAGTTGAGAGAGTTAATTCTATGTAAAATATATTTCAAAACTTTCAGATAAAACTTTCAGAGTAAGCTCAGCAATTCCAAGAGAAAAAAAGACTTCCAAGAGATATTGTGATAATATTTACAAGATCAAAGTTGAGAGAGTTAATTCTATGTAAAATATAATTTTTAAAACAGAAAGTGGTCTGAAGTCAACCTCTGAGATTCCTCTTGCTGGAGAATGGCCTTGGGAAGCAAAAAATATCATGGAATTGCCCCCAAACCCTTCAGTGATTCTCAAAGTGGGCGCTACTGCCCCTGGCGGGCACTGCAGTGATCCAGGGGGGCGGTGATGGCCACAGGTGCATTTGGGGGCGATTAATAAGTGTAAGGGGGCAGTGAAAGCATAAAAGAAAGAAGAGAAGATTTAGAAAAATTGATTTATGTATTCCGCTCATAACACTTAATTTTTATTTGAACAATGTACTGGACGTTGGCTCGGTTCCCACATACTCCCTTACTTGCATTGAGGTATGTGCAATCGCACACTGCTACTGTTCATGTCCATTGATTTGCTGTTCCAAAACACATGAGCACTATGAGCATTGCTGTGGGCAACTGCCACTTGTGCGATTGGTCGATTGCAAGGCCAAAGCCTGGAACAGCAGTGGCAGTACTGGCTACTGGCAGTACTACCAGCAGATTTTGGAGCACGCTATGAATCAGGAGATTTCCCATAATTATTATGGGAAAATTACAGCGTAATATAACTCTAAGTTAGATTGTTGTGATATTGTGACATGTTAAAGTTAACTAACAAATAGTGTGACTATAATTGGTGAGTATTATTTATTTATTTTGTAATAATTATATGCACTTTACAATTAATAATATCATGTTTATTTATTTCATTAGTATTTAATTTCAAAAAATTACAAAAAAATTAATTAAAAATACCTCCATAAAATTTTTATTTTTTCTACAAATAATAATGGCTCAACCAAAGAAAAAATGTAGACAATATAATATTGAATATTTGAAATATGTCCTTATTAAGTTGCCTGTAAACAATACATTACCAATGTGCCTGATTTGGCAGAAAGTTTTATCAAACGAAGCTATGAAGCCTTCCAGATTACAAGAACATTTGACAAAAATTCATGGTGATAAAAAAAGATAAGAATTTATCTCATTTTTGAACACTAAAAGAAAAATTTATCAAACAACTGAAATTGGCAAAACTCTTTTCAACCGCAACCACACAGGATGGCGATGGCTTGCTTGCATCTTACGATATTTCGTTAATGATTGCCAAATCATGAAAACTTCATACTTTTGGTGAAGAACTAATTATACCAGCTATAAGTGAAGTAATACGTACTGTGCTACACAAGCCAGCATCTGATATTATCAAGAAAATTTTGTTGAGCAATAATACAGGTTCCAGTCCTTCCTCTCGGGTAGGTCCCAGAGGGTGCTGCTCGGGGACTGTAGCTCCTGCAAGAGGGACCTCACTTGTGGGGTCCCTCAGGGGGCTATTCTGTCCCCGATATTATTTAACATCTATATGAAGCCGCTGGGTGAGTTAATACGGAGTTATGGTGCTGGGTGTTATCAGTATGCCGATGACACCCAAATCTATTTCTCCGTGTCTCGTTCATCGGCCTCGAATTCCAATGGCATCTCTTCTCTCAATGAATGTCTTCAAGCGGTAATGGGCTGGATGAGGAAAAATAGATTGAAACTGAATCCAGACAAGACGGAGGTGCTCACGGTAGCGGCCCCAAAACCAAGAACTGGGTTGCAACCTCCAGTCCTGAATGGGGTCACACTCTCCTCCACGGAGACACGGAGAAAACTGTGTTCGCAGTCTGGGGGTGCTCCTTGACTCATCGCTCCTGATGACAAATCAGGTAAATGCGACGGTAAGAGCGCCTGTTATCAGCTTCGGCTGATACGCCAGCTGCGCCCTTTTCTGGAAGTAAGGGATCTCAAGACTGTTGTGCACGTGCTGGTAACCTCACGCCTTGACTTCTGTAATGCGCTCTACATGGGGCTACCCTTGTGCCTGGTTCGGTAATTACAGCTGATACAAAATATGGCAGCCAGGCTCGTTTCAGGAACATCTCGGAGGGACCACATTACTCCAGTTTTGAGGTCCCTCCACTGGCTGCCTATCAGAATAGAATAGAATAGAATAGAATTTATTTACGGTCTTTGACCAAAATAGCTGCCTATCAGCTTCTGGGCCCAGTACAAGGTGTTGGTTATTACCTTTAAAGCCCTAAATGGCTTAGGTCCAAGCTATCTCAGGGACCATCTCCTCCCATACAATCCTCCCCGCGCTCTCTGGTCCTCTGGGAGGAATTTGCTACAGCCTCAAAAATCGAGGCTTGCGGCTACCTCCTGGAGGGCTTTTTTTTTAATGATCTTTATTAGAAAATTTAAAAAAACAAACATAAACTGTACAAACTCTACAAAAACTACAAAACTACAGACATATCAATCAACAATCAAACAACAAATACAAATATAAAACATACTAACATACTAAGAAACTAACATAAACACACTTTACCTCCATGACTTTGATAAGGATCATTTGACCTAATCTTATCTAGACCTCTTAATATATATAATTCAACAAAGCTCTGTATCATAGTCTATTTTCACTCTTCAGTGCTTTATGTATTTCTTTCCTTATATCCCACTGGCAGAAGCCACATCACTATCTTCTACTACCTATAATTATTTTTAACATTTTTAACTTCTTAACTCTATATACTTTACCTTCACCATTGGCTCTAGTCTAATCCGTTCTAGAGCAATCAAATAAGAGTACAAATTATAATGATTATAGTAAATATAGTAATAGTTATCGTAAAATAGTGGACCTAAATTGGCTACTTTATCTATATTACGTATGTTACATACATTACTATAATTTAATATTTTCCTAGTCTATAATAATCTGTATTATCTAAGTTATCATGTAGCTCAATTCTCTATATTAAAAAATATGAATATATATGTATGTATATATATATATATATATATATATATATATATATATGTATCAGTCAAATATAATTCCTATATAATCCTTTAATCTATTTGAAATTGCCTCGCATCCGTCATCTTTTTTCTCTCATAGCTATACCATGGTTTCCAAATGGCATGAAATTCGTTTAATGATTTATTTTGTACTAACCAGGTCAATTTTTCCAACTCATATGTTTCATACATTCTGCTTCTCCATTCCTCCAACCTTGGTATCTCTCTCTTTCTCCAATATTTAGCAAATAGGATTCTTTCCATAGTTATTAGTAGAAAGAGGAGGCGTCCTCCTTCTTTCTCAACTTTTTTGTCCCAAATGTTTAATAAGTATATTTTTGGATCTAACCGCATATTTATTTTAAATATTTGGAGGGCTTTTTCAGCTGCCGCCCCTAGACTCTGGAACGGCCTGAAGAATGAGATCCGTCAGTTAACATCGTTAGACAGCTTCAAAAGGATCTCTTCCGGCCGGCCTTTCCGGATTAATCATCCCGGCCTCGGGTATTCCCACCCCAGTAATCCTTGCATGGCCCCGTCTAAGGATGGTTAGGATTATTGCCGCTGGGTTTGTATGTTGGTTGTTGTATTGTTGTTGTATTGTTTTTATTGAATGATGTACAATTTTTAGTTCTTATTGATTTAATACTATTTTAAGGGGGGAGGGAGTGTTGGGTTTGAGCATTGTATATGTTTTTATGCTTGTAAGCTGCCCTGATTGGGTTCCCAAAGGGTGGGATATAAATAAATTTTATTATTATTATTATTATTATTATTATTATTATTATTACAGTGCAAAGAAGAATTGATGAACTGGCTCAAGATGTTGAAGATTCATTGTGTGGCTATTTAAAAACATCTTGGTTTTCTATTCAACTTGATGAGTCAACTTTGTTAGGAAATGAAGCTTTACTTTTAGCATACGTGCGCACAAAGGAAGAACAAATTTGCCAAGAATTATTATTTGCTAAATATTTGCAAACTGATACTAAAGGAGAATCAATATTTCATGCATTGGATGAGGGTTTTATAGAAAAAGAAATACCTCTGATTAATAGCTTATCAGTAGCCACAGATGGTGCTCCAGCGATGGTAGGGCGCTACAGGGGTTTTCATGCATATTTAAAAAAAGGAGGTGCCAAATGCATTCACAGTACACTGTGTCATCCATCGTCAACATCTAGTTGCCAAAAATTTAAGTGCACGCCTACATAATTCATTACAATATGCAATTAAAGCTATCAACACAATCAGAAGCAAATCATTGAATGACAGATTATTTAAACAGCTTTGTATTGAAAACGATGAAGAATTTAATCGTTTGCTGCTTCATACAGAAGTTCGTTGGTTGTCAAAAGGTGCCTGTTTCGATAAGTTTTATAAGCTGTTTAACTCGGTGCTGGAGTTCTTGAAAGATAAAAATGATGCTTTACGATCCAATTTAATTCAATCCAAAAGTGACATCGCTTACTTGACCGACTTGTTTCAAAAATTTAATGAAAGCAATCTTCAGCTTCAAGGTGATGAACTGAATTTAATAAAAACAAAATCTGTTATTTCTGCATTTGTGACAAAACTTCTTCTGTACAAATGAAATTTTGCACGAGGGGAATTCAGCCAGTTCCCAAATTTATCAGGAGCAGGGAAAAAAAGATGAAGACATACTTTCTTATTGTGAGCACTTGGATGCCCTCCATTCAGATTTTAATCAACGATTTGATGATATTCTGAAAATGAACATACCTGATTGGATTTTGGATCCTTTTTCAAGTGCAAACACAGAAGAATCTCCACAGTTACAAGAAGAACTGGTGGAAGTAACTACAAATAATGAATTGAAATTGAAATTCAAAAGCGGCTATCAACAATTCTGGCTGCAAAAGGAGATCCCTATGGCTTATCCTGAAATATGGGCTGTAATTCAAAAGTTCTTAATTGCATTTCCTTCATCATATTTAGTGGAACATGGATTCAGTGTGGTAAACAATTTATTAACAACAACAACAAAAAAAGAAACCAATTGCAAATAGTCAATTGTGGTGATTTAAGATTACTGCTGACGAAAATAGAGCTGAGGATTACTAAATTGGTAGCAGCATACCAGGTCCATCCTTCTCATTAAGATGATTTCGAATGTTTTAACTTTTTTTGTATTACCTTTCTATTCTGAGTTCAATAAATAGTTTCATAATTTCAAACTTCAAAGTTTCTAATTTACACCTTTCTTTACTATATTTTATGAAAAAGGTAGAAACATTAATACATATATCTCTCTGTTTAATTGCTATTAAAATTTAAAAAAATAATTTCCAGGGGGCGCTGAGTAATATTTTTTCTGGAAAGGGGGCGGTAGGCCAAATAAGTTTGGGAACCACTGCTTTAGATGGTGTTTGGGATCATCTGGGCCAAAAAGGAGAATAAAATTCACAACAATTGGACCCTGGGAAAACCTGGGGAACACAAAAATGGTCCCAAGGTCTGCACTTTACCTACTCCTTTCGAACCTATCATGCAGTACAAGCTGCAGATGGTGACTCTGGGACCTGGTAGGATTTCTGTGCCTTCCATTTGAAACTGCATTTTGATTGATGGAGAGATGTTTTCACCTATCCTGCAGTGTAGTTTGGTGGTTTGAGCGTTGATCATTATTTTTGTTTTCTTTATGTTCAGCAGTAAGCTTGCCTTAGCACTTTCTTCCTTGATCTAACTTACTAGTTGTTTGAAGTCTGTGATGTTTTCTGCTAGTAGTATGGTGTTGTCTGCATATCTTAGATTGTTGATATTCCTTCCTCCTATTTCTACTCCTATTTCTTCTGTGTAATATTTTACACATGTAATATTTTCTGCATACAAGTTGAATAGATAGGGTAAGAGGGTGAAGCCTTGCCTGAACCCTTTGTCAATTTTGTATCTCTGTGTACTGTTCTAACAGTAGCCACTTGTCATAAGTACAGATTCCTCATCAGGACTATCAAATATGGTAGCATTCCCATGTCTTCAGGGGTGTTCTATAGTCTTTCATGATCTATAAAGTCAAAGGCTTTGCTATGGTCTATAAAACACATGATGATTTTCTTTTCGAATGTGGTCTCTAGTGCCTCTTCCTTTCCTGAACCCTGCTTGCACCTCTGGGATTTCACTGTCCATGTACAGTTGGAGTCTATCTTGCATCATTCTGCTTGCATGGGAGATGAATGCTATGATTCTTTGGTTGCTGCAGTATTTTATGTCTCCTTTATTTGTGGATAGAGATGTGTATTGATTGTTTCCAACCTGTTGGCCATAGTTTATTGAATACAGATCAGATAAGGAACCATAACTCTAGGTTATGAATCTGTAACTGAAAAACTGAATCTGGTCTCTTCTCACCAGACTCTATTTGAAACATTTGGTGGGGTGGGGGGAAATAAAATTTGGAATATTTTCCTCCCAGAAAAGTGTGGTAATGGGGTGGGGTGGGGGGAAATAAAATTTGAAATATTTTCCTCCCAGAAAAGTGTGGTAGACCTCCAAGGTCTACTGGGGGGGACAGTGCAGCCCCTGAACCCCTGACAGTTGCTGATCCAGATGATGGGCCAAGCAGTAGAAGATCAAAAAGAAACCGGTGAAAGGAATGCTGCCAGTCTTTACATTGGCACTCTGCTCCTGCATGATGGCTTAACTCTTCCACATGCTGCATGCTCAGAATGCTGAAAAATAATATGCATAGAGCACTGTCTACATTCCTAAGATGACACAAATGTTATTTAATCAACAAAGACATGTGTCCCCTAATAAGTCCATTTGAAAACATGTGCACAAAACTGCATACAGATAGTTTTCTTTAAATAAATCCTTACTACACTGGCAAAGAATGTATTTGGAGGAGGGAAAAAGAGGAAATCCAGAAAAATGGACTTGACAGCTTGGCCTGTCTGTCCAGCAGGTCCACTTGATAAAATTTAGGCCTGCTGTTGCTGAATTTTCCCTGGAGCCAAACTATAACAAAAATGCAATTATTTTTTCTGAAAAGAAAATTCAAATAATTTCATAGTGGCATTTTTAATGTTACAAAACATTTTCAACTCTTATAAAATAATGTTTCTAAGAGGGATTCTTTACATCCCTCTTGCAACAAATAGTAAGAAAGTAGAATTGTGGGTTTATTTGCACACTTGCATTTTACTTATTCCACCTCTTAATGGGTTATAGCAACTGGAAAGTTCATGGAGGGCTACCTCTACTGATGAAGCTGCCTTAGGTGGCAGAATTTTGGACACAGGAAAATGTTATTAGATAAGGAAAGAGAGGCTACAGCTGGCTTCCTGTTAGTTGCATATGCATTCTAAGTTTCCCTTTTGCCTTTATAAATAGAAGTTGATATTCCTTCACCCCACAGTACCCAAAGCCACTCTGATGTATTTATAGCTTCTGAAGGTCCCTCCCCACCATGGTTGTTCCATGCTATCTGGGGAAAGAGCAAGATTGGAGAAGCATCTATCTCCTTGTAGCCAGATGCAAATTGATTACACCAGCACTGAAATCTAGTAGGGTCCTCCAAAGGTATTGGTATTTCTGTAATCATTTTGCATCTGGCTACAGGAACATAGTCAGATGCTTCTCCAATCCTGCCTACCCCCCATGGAGCATGGAATGGCCATGTGTAGGCACTTCAGAAGTTGTACGGTAAGCCCAGGGGATGGTATATGGCTCAGACTAGCATAGATCCGTATGTAGCACTATTATGCTACACTGAGCTATACAGGATCACACACCTTCATGTGTCATATAACCTGCTCTTAGACCCTATGCTAAGTTGCTGTTCTCAGGTGCAACAGAAGATGATGTTCCATTCCTTAAATCAGACACAGCTGTCAACTTAGCGTGCCTTTTGTGTATGGAACAGTGAGAAACAACAACTTCCATAGGTAGTGAACAGCAACTTTCATAGGTAGTGAAATGTCTTAGTCCAGCCATGAGCTGATGCTTCAGAGATGGGCCATTGCAAATGAAACATCACATATATTAAATTTGCATTTAAACTTTCTGCATAACACTTTTCAGTGGAGTTAATCCACAGATTCAGCCAACTAATCATATAATGATACATGCAGCTCTATGAACTTGAGCAGTAGGAATGTGTACCATTCATAAGTTAATATTGGACTCCAAGTTGCTGACAGGTAAAACAATCCAGTTTCAATCAGACTGATTTGGAAGATGTTCTGTCCAATCATAGTCCCAATCTGGATCTAGACTGAGAAATTCAAATCTCTATCCTTCAGGTTGTCTGTCACTGGGAATCAAAACATGGCTAACCTTTTTCTGTTTGTTGGAACTGGAAAAAAATGCAGCCCATTAAGAGGACACTACACTTGCCAAATTGCAGTCACTTAGGTGCTATACACTTTAATTTCATTTCATTTTAAAGGGGAATGTCTCTTTTAGTTTCTTGGCTGAACTGGATGAAATGATATTTATCTTTTGGGAACACCCCTAGATACATCCTTGTCACTGAAGGCCCAAGTGAACTCTGTCATTCAGAGTGATTGGTGCCGGTTTTGACTGGTGTACAATTATGATCTTCTCTGGTAGCCACAGTGTTGCATGCATTGGTAACCTCCCAATTAGACTACTGGAATGTGGTCTATGTGGGGCTGCTCTTGAAGAAGACTTGGAAGTTGCAACTAGTGCAACTGCTGACTGGAATATCATATAGTCATTACATAATTCCAGTCTTAAAAGAATTGCACTGAGTGCCAATATATTTTCCATCTTAATTGAAGGGGCTTGTGATGACATTTAAAGCCTGAACATTTGGGACCTCAGTACTTGAGGGAGTGCCTCTCTCCATATGTGCCAGCTGAGGATTAAGATCTGCTGGAAGGGCCCTCCTGCATGTCCCATCAGTGAGGTCAATGCACATTTTTGGAACATGGGAGAGGATTCCTCACCCAAACTGAGGAATGCTCTTCCTCTGGAAACTCCTGGGACCTAGAGAACGCTCACACCCAGTGTTAATGTCATTAGAAGCAAGATTATGCCAGTCACCAAACTACACCTTCTTCTTCCCCCCCCCTCCTCTCCTCATGCTGGTGTTTCCCTTATATGGAGAACATGGAGAGAAATGTGTCATCTTTTGAGATACAGTACAAGTATATGTGCTTCTGAGAGCCAGCATGGTGTAGTGGCTTGAGCATTGGACTACAACTCTGGAGATCAGGATTTGAATCTTCTTGAGCCATGGAAACCCACTGAGGGGGGATGCAGACCAGGGCGTCAGGGACGCCCTGGGATGGTGCGGCGCTGGAGCGAGGCACTCGCACGGCGGCGCACCGGCGGCGTCCCTGAAAGGAGCGCCAAATTGGCGCTCCTTTCAGAAGTCAGGGAAAGTGTGCCCTAAACACGTAGGGCGCACTTTCCCTGACTTTTCCGCCTCAGCGTGTGAGGATGCTGTGGCAGAAGGTTGCCCCCGGAGTGCCGGCCATGCGGAGGGCCGGCAGCTCTGAGGGCAACCTCGGGAGGAGGAAGGGGCGCCGCTCGTGCGGCTGCCCCTCCTCTTCCTTGCCTCGGAGACGACCCAATTAGTCGTCTGCCGAGGCCCTGAGAGACTTTGGACAAATCACACTCTCCCAGTTTTAGAGGAAGGCAAAGGCAAGCCACCTCTGAACAAATCTTGCCAAGAACATAAGATAGGTTCACCTTAGGGTCACCATAAGTCAGAAGTGATTTGAAGGCACATTGCAACAACAGTTTATGTTTCTGTGTCCTTCCAAATCCAAATTGTTAATGAATCTTTAGGCGTGTGCAATTTTGATTCAGTCTGCCTCCAAGGAGTCCTATTTTAATTTGGACATCTCCAAAGTCAATCAGCCAGAATTAGTTCAGGATTTGTTTAAATCCAAAACAAACTTCTAATAATTAAAAAGGTTCTGTTTATGAGGAACTTTAAGAAGGTCTGGCTTTGTGCTCACATTATCCAATGTATTTCAGTATAATTAACATTTGGAAAATACCATTCCTGACTGATGTGTTGAGCTCTCTAATTATATGCATGCAGACACGCACATGCACAAATGCATGCGCACACACACACATGCGTGGGGGGGGGGAAGAGAGAGAGAGAATAATAGTATAATGATTGGAAACTAAAAAACGTTAAGGCTGAGGACAATTTAAATTACCTAGCTATGCCACCTGTCCAGTTTCTTATGGAAAATTATTCCATTCTGCTGAAATACATTCCACTTAGACTGAATTTTTATTCCAAAACTCAGTATGCTTCACACCCTGAATTACTGTGATAGCAGTTTGCAGGACCTGATCTTACAAATTCTTTTTCATACATGAATTAAAGTGGTCTCATGAGTGAATTTGTGAATACATTACAGTTGGCCCTCTGTTTTCATGGGGGATCCATTCCAGACCCCTTGCAAAAATGGAGACTCGCCAGTATTCAAGCTCCATAGGCTTGAATGGAGTATGCACCATGGGTGCATGCCCCATTGAAATTAAAGTAGGTCACCCCTCTGTGAATATTTGAATCCGTGGATCTCAAATTTGTGAGAATGGAGGGGTGTCTGTACTTTCTCTTTCTCCCACCTCCACACCCTGTCCTTAAGCTATGCAATGATGGTAAGGCAGACATTCTAAAAATATTTCCAAAGTTTGGAAAATTCAAGAAAATCTTCCAGGTGAATATAATTATAAACTTTGTCAATATTTTTGTTTTAGTTATTTTTGGTCAGAATTTGCCCAAATTCACAAAATTTAAGCAGTTGAGGCAGTTGAGAGTTGCTAGTTGAGAGATGAGTGTTGGGTGAGACAGTTGGAATAGTAAATGTGTGGGGGGAGGTGTACTGGTTTCCTGAATGAATTGAAGGGCAAGATCTGACATGACTCAGGTTGAATAGCATTATATGGTTGGAACTAAGTATTGGAACTTGTTAAAGCATTTATTATTCTCCAGGATGTAATAAACCACATTGGTTATTTACATTGGTTATTTTGTTTTGCTAACTCAGGGAACTCTCACACTACATTATAAACCAGTTTTAAACTAGTTTAAAAGTGGGTCATTCACACTTGCACCTGTTTTTCTGACCCAAATTCAAGGCAAATCCCCCTTAACCTGTTTTTTTTTCTTTCAGAAATGAATCCCCCCCCTCAATGTCTTTTCAAAAGCACCAGATTTTATAAGGGAGCAGCCAATGGGGACTTGCTCATGATAATAATGATAATAATAATAATAATAATAATAATTTTTATTTAATACCCCGCCCCTCTGAGTACAATCGGGGCGGCTTACATCATAAAAATTCGACAATAGTTAAGAACAAGTTCTTCCCCCTCCCCCCTTAAAAATGTAATTAAACTCAATACAATTAAAAAAATATATAAAACATTAAAAACAGCAATACATAACATAAAAAAAAAAAAAGCAGGAGTGCCAGTGGATATCGTGTGCAAACTCATTAAGAACCCAAATTCCTGAAGAGGAGAGCATCTCGGGAGGAAGTGGACTCCGGAACCAAGCTAGTGAATTTAATCCGGGAAGGCCTGCTGGAAGAGATCCGTCTTGACAGCTTTCTTGAAGCTGTCAAGTGATGACAGTTGGCGGATCTCCTCCGGCAGGCCATTCCACAGTTTGGGGGCAACTACAGAAAAAGCCCTCTGGGAGGTTGTAACCAGCCTCGTTCTTTGAGGCTGTAACAAATTCCTCCCAGAGGACCGGAGGGCGCGGGGAGGATTATATGGGAGAAGGCGGTCCTTCAGATAGCCTGGACCCAAGCCATTTAGGGCTTTAAAGGTAATTACCAACACCTTGTACTGGGTTCGGAAACTAATAGGCAGCCAGTGGAGGGACCTTAATACTGGGGTAATATGGTCCCCCCTGGATGTTCCAGATATCAATCTGGCTGCCATATTTTGAACCAATTGAAGTTTCCGAATCAAGCACGAGGGTAGCCCCATGTAGAGCGCGTTACAGAAGTCGAGGCGTGAGGTTACCAACGCGTGCACAACAGTCTCAAGGTCTCCTACTTCCAGAAAAGGGCGCAGCTGGCGTATCAGCCGAAGCTGATAGCAGGCGCTCCTGACCGTCGCATTAACCTGATTTATCATCAGAAGCGACGGATCAAGGAGCACCCCCAGACTGCGAACACAGTCACTGGAGGAGAGCATGACCCCATCCAGGACTGGAGGTTGCAACCCAATTCTTGGTTTCGGAGCCTGTACCGTGAGCACCTCCGTCTTGTCTGGATTCAATTTCAATTTGTTTTTCCTCATCCAGCCCATTACCGCTTGAAGACATTCATTGAGAGAAGAGATGCCATTGGAATTCGAGGCCGACGAATGAGACACGGAGAAATAGATTTGGGTGTCATCAGCATACTGATAACACCCAGCACCATAACTCCGTATAATCTCACCCAGCGGCTTCATATAGATGTTGAACAACATCGGGGACAAAATAGCCCCCTGAGGGACCCTGCAAGTGAGTTCCCTCTTACTGGAGCTACAGTCCCCGAGCAGCACCCTCTGGGATGATCACATTCAGTACACCAAAGAGGGAGGGGTTAATGTGCAGGGGGCAAATCAATCCCACCCCTTTGCTCTTTCCCTGCCAGCCAAAGGCATACCCATGGAGGAGGTTCTCGGAACATCCCTTTAGACGGTGTCCCCTTTTTTAAAAATAAAATTTGACAGATTATGCACATCTGTGCTATTGCATGGCTATGGTAGACAGTACCTTTAAATACTGGCATCATCAGCATGACAAAGGTGTAGGAGGGGAAAAAAACCTTCTATTAGTGGGGGTGGGGGTTAAGGGTCTGAAGAACCCTTCAGAGGGGTTTGCCATTGCCATCCTCCGAGGTTGACAGGGGAATCTCCTCAAGGCTAACCTATCCCATGGTTTTTTGACAAGGGATCTGGGGGCTTGCCATTGCCATCCTCTGAACCTGAGAGAGTGTGATTCTCCCCCAAGGGCATCCTATCCCATGGTTTCTTGGGAAGGAATCCTTTGAGGGGCTTGCCACTGCCATCCTCTGAAGCTGAGAGAGTGTGACTCCCCCTCAAGTCTAACCTATCCCAGGGTTTCTTGGCAAGGGATCCTCTAGGGCCTTGCCATTGTCATCCTTTTGCCATATCCTCCATTTTCTTGAATGTCCTACATTTTGTAGTGCCGTGTCTCCTTTTCGGCAGCTAGTCCTTCCTTCTTCCTTCCTTTTGGAAGGGAAGAAGAATAGGGAAAACTTTGCACTTATTTTTGCAAAGGAAAACTGTGTCAGGGGAGAGGAGAGAGGCAGAGAATTGGTATTTGGGAAAGGAAAAAGAGAGAGAGAGATTGTTTTTGTTTCTTGTTCTGTACCTTCAAGTTGTTTCCGACTTATGGCAACCCTAAGGATAACCTATCACAGGGTTTTCTTGTCATGTTTCTTCAGAGGGGGGTTGCCATGGCCATCCTCTGAGGTTGAGAGAGTGTGATTAGCCCAAGGTCAACCACTAGGTTTATATGGCTGATCTTGGATTCAAACACTAGTCTCCAGAGTGCAGTCCAATATTCAAACTGCTGCACCACACTGGCTTTGAAGAATTGCTCCCTCTTCTTTCCCCTCAGCAGCCTGGGCTCTACTCGAAAGTAAAGATTGGGAAGCCGAGGAGGAGGAGGGGATTGCTCCCTCTTTATTCCCCTCATTCACGGGATGTCATTTTCCCGGGATAATGGCTCTTTAAACCCCTGATTTCCCCCCCACCCGATTTTCCCTGTGTAATAAAGTCCTATGACAATGGAAGTGTTGTGATGTAGGTGCACATCATTTGATTGACAGAACAAAAAAATAAAACCAAAAATGATCAAATGTGATCAATATGGAGGATCCACTTTGAATTGGTGCTTCAGTCAGTGTGAACTTCAACAGGGTTAAATTGCACTGGAGAGATTCGATCGGGGTAAACATAATGTGAACTTCAATTCAGAATTGCAACATCAATTCAAGCCATGTGGATCTCCCCACTACAAAAATGCTAGTGTGAATGGGGCCTCTGACTTAGATTGTCTTCTTTCACTGTGAATCATAGGATGGTCATATTTTGCATAAAGAACACAAAGCTAACACACAGTGTTAACAGTCTACAGTGAGGTCACTGGATGCCCAGAAATCCAATCCAGGAAAGAGGAAAACTGGGGTGACAAGGGCAGGATGAGTGTCAGGATTTCTTGGGACTGGAATGTGAGGGCCAGCCTGGATAACAGGATCTGTTACACATATATGGTGAAAGACATGCTGTCATAATAGCCCTAATACTGCTCCAGTACTATTATTTGATGGAGAAATGTAAACAAATACTGTTAACATGTTCCCAGGCTTGTTTCTGCTTGTGATTAAACAAAAAGTTTAAAGCACATTCATAAGAGAGAATGAAGATATTAGTTGAGAATGCCCAGAAGTATCCCATATGATACCACTGCAATCTGCAAGCATGAAATGTGAAATGAAACAACAACAATAGTACCTGAATGATCTTTCTAAATGTCCCTGGTACATTCTTGGTATTTGTAAGGAAGTACTCTTTCCATGTGTAAAAACAAACAACTGGCATATTAGAATGAATTATTCCTCCTGTTAATGGTCTGTAATAACAAAACAGGTGAACAATTATTTAGGTTCATCAGTTTGTAAGCCACAAAATGAGGCAAGCACAGACTCAAAACAAAATTTGCGTTGCAAAATTCATACATGTATGAGCTTGCACTGAAATTGGAATGACATGAAAATGTGGTAGAAATATGCACACATCTGGAACAAATGCATATTAAAAAACATGGCAATGGGAGAAAATATATATTTATGTTTACATATGAATGGAAAGATTTTAAAAAATGTGAACAAAAATACATATAGATTTGTATTAAAAAAAGAAATGTCATAGGAATCTACTATGGACCTGAGTTAGAATGAATTTCAGGGTTCAAATGAGGGAGCATTGGCAAGCTTTAGTTTCTCAGCTTAGTGCATTCCAGGCAACAATGGTCAAGATCCTGCATCTCCTAATGCAACCTCAGTGGGATGCTGCAGGACGACATGACCACCACCTCTGCTGCCAGTGAGCAATAGTGGGTACATCTAAACTGTTGAAAAAATGCAGCTTGACACCACTTGAACTGCCAAGGCTCCACCCTACAGGATCCTGGAATTTGTAGTTTTGTGGGGCATCAGCATTCTTTGACAGAGAATGCTAAACCTTGCAAAATTACAAATTCCAGGGTTCCATGGGATAGAGCTACAGAACTTAAAGTGGTGTCAAACTGCATTATTTCTACAGTGCAGATGCATCCCAAAAAAGTTGTGACAGGAGCCTACAGGGGTCCCTTCTTCTGCTTCTTCCAGTGTCACCCACTGGTGGGACTGGGCTGGACACACCATCCTGCAGTGTCCTGTTCACCAGCACTGCAGAATTGCGTAGGGGTAGGCAAACTGTCCCTTTTAAGGGCTGAGGGACTTTAGCTCAGCCATGTTGGCTAATAGTCTGGGATTCTGGGAGCTGAAGTCCCTCAGCCATGTTGGCCAATAGTCTGGGATTCTGGGAGCTGAAGTCCCTCGGCCCTTAAAGGGGACAGTTTGCCTACCCCTGCAGGCTTCAGGAACATTTATGATTGTGCATTGGTAACATGACAGTAAATGTGAATGAGAAACAGAAACATCGTAACTGACAATCTGGATCCCAGCCAATAATGCTAAGGGATGTCAGCTTCCAGAAACAGATTTCCCATGGCATTTTCTCTTCCGATTTCTCTCCCCCCCCCCCCCCATATTTTAGAGTTTAAGAGTCAGTAATTCTACACTTACAACAATATATTTTTTTCAGAGTTAGTAATTCTACTCTTTTTAGAGTTAGTAATTCTACACTTACAAAAATAAAAAGAAACATTCAGATTAATATAAAGAGACAATTACATGTGTAGAAAAAATTAAAATTAAAATTTGGGGTGGGTGGAATCAGGCCCATAGGTACTTATGATACTATTTTTCAGCTGTTGGCCTAGTGATCCAAACAGATAATTATTCTGTCTTTATATCATTGCCTACTCAATGAATGAAATGTTTTGGCTGAGTAGACTCATCAATATTTCAGATTTTCTAAAAGTTTCTTAATGGGTTGTCCCCTGCAGTGTTAGGATAGAGTTTGGCATGGTAATTTATCATGATAAATTAATTATTGAAACTCCCTGACATCCTTACTAATGTTATGAATTCTTATGAGGGATGGGTGATGATCTTTCTAAATGTCCCTAGAACATTTTTGGTATTTGTAAGCAACAACAGACATCATCTTTAAGGCCCCAATGAACAGTATAAATGTCAACGGTAGTGTGTCTAAATTTGTTTGGCATAGAAATAAGCACTCCATGTGGCTCTGAATGCTACTGACAGTACTTTAAACTTTGTTGTCCTGTTCCTTTTGGAGAAGAAAGTATAGAATCATAGGGCATCCATAGTACTGGCATACAGTTTAAACAGATATTGAAGAATGCAATTATTCAAAGCAAGTGCAAGCCAGCCATTGTACAAAGTGAATTGTGATCTGTGTTTATTGCTGCTGTTGTGTACCTTCAAGTCATTTCCAAATAATGGTGATCCTAAAATGAGCTTATCATGGGGCTTTCTTAGCACATTTCTTCAGAGGGGGTTTGCCATTGCCATCCTCTGAGGATGAGAGTGTGACTTGCCCAGTGGGTTTTAATGGGTTTCAGTGGCCCAATGACAATTAAAATGTGCAGAGAGGCTACTTAAACTAGATCTGAACATGGCACATGTTAAAATACAAAACACAATTTAAAAAGAAAATACATAAAACCAACAATTAAAATCCAATACTGTATAACCATTAAAATACACTCATATGAGTACATTCTTTAAAATATTCATATTAAAAAGTCATGATTTAAAATTGACTGGGTAGGCCTGCTGGAAAAGATGTGTCTTTAATGTTTTAAATGCCATCAGCATTTTCAGCTGTCATATCTTTTTTGGCAGGTCATTCCACAGTCTGGGGGCAAAAGATGAAAAGGTCCTCTGGGAAACAGTTGCTAGTCTAGTCCTAGAGTACATTTCCTAGAGTACCTAAGTGTACAGGATTGATTGTATGGGAGAAGTGATCCTGCAGGTAACCTGGACCCAAACCATAATAATAATAATATGGTTTGGGTCCAAGTTACAAATAATATATATTGTACAAATAATATACAACCAGGGCGGCTTAGAAGATAAAACAAAAACAGTCCTGTCCCCCAATAGTCCCCCAATAGCCCACCCTCCTTAAAATACAATTAAACAATTAAAATTTAAAACATACTTAAAAACAACAAGTTACAATAAATAACAAGTAAATTAAAATAACTGTAATGGAAAACAAGGATAGGCATAATTTTTTCAATGGCCTGTTATCTACTCAGGAAAGGCCTACCAGAAAAGATCTGTCTTAACAGCTTTTTAAAAAGCTGATTAGGGTGGTCAAGTGATGGATCTCATTCAGCAGGCCATTCCATAGTCTGGGAGCGATAGCCAAAAAGGTCCTCTGAGCAGTTGCAGATAATCTAGTTTTTATAGGTAGCAATAAATTCTTCCAAGAGAACTTCAGTGCACGGGGTGGATTATATGGAAGGAGGTAGTCCCTAATATAGGTTGGACCCCAGTCATTTAGGGCTTTAAAGGTGATGACCAACACCTTGTACTGCACCCGGAAACTGATAGGCAGCCAGTGAAGCAATCTTAGAATAGGTGTTATGTGGTCTATTCTGGTTGGACCCAAGCCATGTAGGACTTTAAAGGTAATAACCAAGACTTTGTACTTTGTCCAGAAACGAATGTGTGTTATTACAGGGAATGGGAGGTTGGAGTGCATTTCCCATATCCCCATATATAACTGTTGTCCTCCAGATTAGGTAATATGCAAGGAATCCAATTTCAATCCTTGGTTTTACAGGTTTGTCTTGGCACGCTCATTGCAGCTTATATGCATGGTGGACTGAAGTTGCGCTGTAGAATCCTCACATTGACAGATACCTGCAGACAAACATTGGAAAAAGCTCCATACATTGCAAAGTATGTATAGAAAAATGTGTACATTTCAAGTGTTTGCAAAACACTGTTTTAAAAGGTTTTAATCGATGTGTGAAATATATTTAAGCAATGTGTGGACTTAAAAAATGCAGAAAACTTGTGTACATTTGAAAAAAAATAAGAAAATAAATGAATAACTCTCATCCTTCTAAAAAAGAAAAAGAAAAAAATGGACATGGACATCAGTTTGACATGAGGATGGGCAAAAGAGGACACCTTTGATTACAAAAATAGGAGCCAGTGTGGTGTAATTGTTTGAGCACAAGACTATGATTCTGGAGACCAGGATTCAGATCACAGCTTGGCCATGTAAATCCACTGGGTGACCTTGGCCATTTCACACTCTCTCAGCCTCAGAAGATCACAATGAGAAACCACCTCTAAAGAAACTTTCCAAGAAACCCCCATGATAGGTGCCCCTTAGGGTCGCCATAAGTTGTAAATGACTTGAAGGCACACAACAACAACAACATACCCCTAATCATAGAATCATAGAATCATAGAGTTGAAAGGGACCTCAAAGGCCATCCAGTCCAACTCCCCTGCCATGCAGGAAGACAGTCAAATCACTCCCAACAATGTCCATCCAGCCTCTGTTTAAAAACCTCCAAAATAGTGCATTAAGGTTTGAAGAAGGTCCAGTTTTTAAAAAGCAAAATGGAAACAAGTGGTTTTGCTTTGCCTGAGTCCAGGAGAAATATGAGTGTCCAGAATCCCACTTTAAAATTTAAGAATGGAGTTTTTATACCTGGAGATCCATGACCATAGGTAGTTTGAATGAATTAATCATACAACCCAATTCTATTTCCTATAATCTGCTTGGCAAGAGACTACCCTCTAGCTCTCTCTAGTGGAGCATTAGATTGCACAATAACTTACCACTAAGAATGCTTAAGGGCCTCTATAGACGGCCCATTTCAGGCAGCTGTGGGCTGCCCCTGCTAGTGAGCTTACAGTTGTAAACCACTTAGACATCCCATAGTGTGATATGAAGCGGTATATAAATAAAGCTGCTTTGCTTGCTTTTGCTTCTGCAACCCCATGCCATGGCCATGATCCTCCTTTTGCTGCCCCCAAAAGAGTGGCAAAATGCCACCCCTTTTAGGGGCAGCAAAAGACCGCCCTAAGAGCCAGCGCCACAGCTCTTCCATGCCCTTTCGGTGCAGTGTGTATACATGCTGCACCAGGAGGGCATCCTGATGCTGCGTGCCATGCAAATAGGTGTGTGGCATCAGGATGGCATCGGGATGGAGTTGGGGTGGCCGGCGTGTGGCCGCCCTGCCCCAACTCCACCCCCAGGCCAGCCCTAAGTGAGGTCATCTGTGGTATATTACTTTAAATGGAATGCATTAAAAAGTCAGACTGCTCTACTGTCTTAACAAACACAGCTAGTTTAAATTTATTTCAATATTTAGAAAAAAAGTCATGCTTTAAGTGTGGGGTGATACTGATGTCGATCTCAGATCTGCACAAACATGTAAGCCAAATAATGCCTAAATTAACAACATAGGCTTGGCACACAAAGGCTATTCATGCATACTCATCCACAGATAACTAGAACATAAAGTGGTAACTTGCACAAATGAATGAGCCACCAGATCTAGAGTATCATATATGCAAGGCACAAAGTTCTTCAATGGCTGCAGTTCACACATTCATGTGTGACTAATAACACATGAGCAACGAAGTGATACACATGCATGTGTGAACCAAGCTATTCACACATACAAGCCACTCACTACTCTTCTATATGGAATTCCCCTTGTGCATAACTAGAAAATATTTTGGCTATCACTACACAATTTAGCAGATAGCACCATTTACTTCTCCTACCTATCTTCTCATGTAGCCCTTGATTTTGATTTGAAACTGCAAAAGCCTGAGGGGTAAGATTTACAAAACATGCAGAAACAAAGGGAAGTAATTTGCAATACTGTAGTTAGAACACACTTCAAAGGATCACACTAACTTATGCTGTCCTCTTTTACAGTTTGCTAGAGTGGCATATTGCACAGGACCTTCAAGGTTATGAATTCTTTCAGCCAAATCTAGCAGACTGTTTTTGAGTCAGCTAAAGCTTTGCTCAATTGTTGAGAATCAATATTTTAACAACAGATGCCAAGGAAAGATGAATACTAGCATACTCCCAGCTTCATCCCAGTTTTTGGTATCCTCAGTGTGTTGGGCACTGAGACAGAATATTTTTCCTTGTGCAGGAGGGACTTTGTGATTCTAACTTTTGCTCTCAACACAAGAATAATGGAGACAAGAGAGGTAGAGTTAACATGCTTCCATTCATTATCCATCTTCATCAGTGGAATTCATATTCCTCAACATGATTGAATTCAGACCATTTATAAAATCATTAGCTATCTAATTATTAGCCTCTGAGGAATATGTCTGATACTGATGATTAGCTAGGAATGTAAAATATTCACTTATTTAATTTATGTACAAGAATGAAAATTCTCAAAATTTCCCCCTACTCAATGAGATTTAAAACAATGCACATTTGTCAAAGATTTTCCTTTCTTGGGAATTTTTGGTGATGTTTTTGCACAAAAAACCCTATCATTTTTGAGAAAAAATACTGAAATATTTGCAAAAGAATCCTGAAATACTAAAGAGAAAATATAATTATACAGTGGTCAAACATATTTTGGATGAGTTGTCTTGATATGTTGAAGCACCCATTCTCACTGGTACTGAGAACATATGTGACTCTCTTTGCCATGGAAGGAGAGGGATTGACTTTGCAAATGCTGAAAACAACAACAGTATTGTGTGAGACATTAAAGCAACAATGTAAATATTTGCTTGTTTTGTTTTTACATGTGAAAATGGGAAAAAAGTAAGTCTACTCTCTGCTGGGTGAGATTATGAGAGTTCGTGCACATTCCAATGGTTTTTTTCACCCCTTGCATGCTGGAACATTTTTTTTAAAAGAGAAAAATTTTTTATCAACAAAAACGTTTTTGTGCTTAAACCACTAAACAGTAGAAATAATGGGGTGGGTGGGTGGTGGGTGGGTTTGGAAAGCACTTTTCTTGCTAAAGACCAGTAAAATAAAATAAAATTAAATAAAATTAAAATCATTACACTTGACAACTTTTCTAACATTCTTTCTTGTAGAGACACATTTTCTCTGGACAGAAAACCTAGTTCCAAAACACAATGCAGAAATAATCCAGTTAATTGTTCTGGCTCAGTGCTATGGAATTCTGGTGTCTGTAGTTTTGTGAGGCTTTTAGCCTTCTCTATCAGAGAGCTCTGGTGCCAGAATAAACTATAATTCCCAGGATTCCATAGCACTGAGCCAGGGCAGATAAAGCAGTCTCAAACTGGATTATTTCTGCAATGGGTTTTCAATCATATTTTCTGTGTAGCAAGTATGTGTACTTTTGCAGGAAAACCATGTGGAATTCTGCACAGAAAATATTTTCAGAACAGGAAAAAGTATTTTAGAAGCATGCATACCCATCCATGGACAATACTGGAGAACATGGAGGTTAGTACCAAATAAAAGACTTAGGGCCTTTGCAGACTGCTAGAAATAGTGCAAATTGAGTCCACTTTAACTGCCCTGGGTCAGTGCTAGGGAATCATGGGAATTGTATTTTTTTCTGAGACATTGAGCCTTCTCTGTCAGAGAGCTCTGGTGCCACAATAAACTACAGTTCCCATGATTCCCTAACACTGAGTCAGGGCAGTTAAATTGGACTCAATTTGCACTATTTCTGGCTGTCTGAAAAGTCAAGATATCATAACATTTTTTGGGGGGGAAGGAGTTGTTTTTTCTGAGAAATTAACATAATTAACACACCCACCCACAAATCTAAGCAATGTGTGGAGTTAATAATTATTTATGCCCACTAAACCGTACTAAGAATCTACAGCCAAAGAACTGACTGTAGTGGTTTATTTAAATTAGTTGGAGCAATCAAGCCTGCTTTGTATCAGTCTCTCTTTTTGGTTCTAGCTATTGTCCTATCATTGTCATGGAGGGGAGGCGCTGTGAGTAATGACCACAATACATGCAATTGAAAGGAAAAGGCCACAACTTTATTGAAACAGTGATAAGGTAGGGTTGACCCAAAAAGCATGAGGTCTGGGTCTGGCATCGACCAATCTCTTTATTGCTCGATGAACCAGTTTGCTTGGTCATGGCCAAACTTCAGGATAACAAAAGGGGTAAGTAGTTAATCACCTGTTTGGATCTCAGGCCTGTCCTGCCACCGCCACTGCCACCCCCCACCGCCGCCGCCCACCATGATGATATTGATTATTGTTGTTATTACTTGTTCTTGGGGTTTTCTTGGCAAAATCTCCACAGGGGTTTTGCCATGGCTTTTCTGGGGCTGAGAGAGTGTGCATGCATATTTTTTTATATTTTTTAAAAAATATTTATTTATTTATTTATTTATTTATTTATTTTTGGTGCTTCAGCTCCCCAATTGTCTGAGAGACAGCAACCTGGCCCCCTGCTAAAAAGGTTGCCTACCCCTGCTCTACACGTAACAGAGGTTCTCATCTTCAGATGGTTACTCTTTGCCTGTGGAGAGTGATGAAGGGATGAGCATACACTACTCCTCCCATGTTATTTGGGCTATTTTTAAAAAAGTAGTCACTACAGGTAAAATCAGAAGAATTTAGCATGATACTGCACTTGCAACTGGTGATATGTTTCAAATATATGTTACTTTGGTAACCTAAAACAGTATATTTTTAATCTAGTCTTGGAAACAGATTAAAGGTGGAACTACACTGGCCAGAATCCTTCTAGTTGCCTCTAGATCAGTGATGGGAAATCTTTTAGAGACTGAGGGGGGTTGCAGACTGCCAGAAATAGTGTGAATTCAGTCTACTTTTAGGGTTAGGGTTAGTGCTAGGGAATCATGGGAACTGTTATTTTTCTGAGACATTGAGCCTTCTCTGTCAGACAACTCTGATGCCACAATAAAATACAGTTCCCATGGTTCCCTAACTCTAACCCTAACCCTAAAAGTGGACTGAATTCACACTATTTCTGGCAGTCTGCAACCCCCCTGAGTGCCCAAACTCAGTGGCATTCCCTCACTGGGTGTCACTGGGTGCTAGGGGCGGGACTACTGGGGTAGGAGTTCCAAGGGGTGGGACTTCCAGGGGAAGACATGCAAATAAAAAATGGAGGACATGACCAAATAAAAATTCAAAACAAAAAATAAAAAACCCACTCATATAAATATTGAATCTGGGACTTCTGGTTGGCTAGGGCACTTGACAAGGTGGGTGTTTGGAAGCTCCACCAAAGCCTGCCAGCAAAATGTGGTAAAAAGCAGTTAGTATATTTTATATACAACTGCTTTAATCTCCCCTTGGTATTGGGGAGTCACAGGGGCTTCACATGGCCACAGGGGCTACCTGTCTCGAAGTTTGTGTTTTATATATATATATATATATAAAACCACTCTAAGGGCAGAGGAGGACTGAGGAGCATTCCACAACTGCATTTATGACACTGCTTTGAGTGGTCTAAGGTAGCATCTGACTTGCTTATCTTTAATGCACTTTTAAAATCTTGAATAAATTAAATCTACAGCAATGGACATAGGAAGCTCTTAACAAACAAGCTGTTTTAGTATGAAAATCGGATTGGAAAGCAGTAATCAAGAGGACTTAAATGTGATTTTTGAATGAGAACAAAAAAGAGGAGGAGTTTTGACAATGGAAGAATAGAGACTGAATACCCAGAGATAAAATGGTTGGCAAGACTACAATAAATAAATAAATAGAAATGAACACTTATCTTTACTTTTTTATATATATTTTTATGATCATAACCAACCCGATTTTACTTTAAGTTGGACTTACATTGTGCTGACACTGGGCCTCTACAGATGGGTGGCCATGGGCTGCCCTGAGAAGCCAAGGATCAGGGCTGAGCCTTGGCCCCAATCCACCCTTTCGGCAACTGGGAAAGGAGTGCCAAAATAGCGCTCCTTTCCCACGCCACGGAAAGGGCACCACAAGAGCTGCCATGCAGCATTTTTGGGCCTCTTCAGGTGCAGTGTGTAAAAATGCTGCACTGGAAGGACATCATCGGAGCACTCGCCGTGTGCGTCCTTGGGAAGGGGTTGGGGAGTCTGGTGTCTGGCTGCCCCTCCCCTTCCCTGGCTCCAAGACAGTGCTTTGCACTGTCTGCAGAGCCCCACTCTGAGGAAACGCACTGATGCTCTAACTCAAAAGGAGACCTAGTGAAGCCTAGTGAAGCCAATGAAACCTTGTGGAGCAGGAGAAGGAGGAGAAAGGGAGGAGGGCCAGAAAGAAACACCAGTTAGCAATGAGAGAGGAAATGGAAGACCAGAGAGGCCATCTGTAAAGCAGAGCAGAAAAGACTTGGAAATAAGACAACTGGAGAGGAGCAGAGCAAGTGAATGGAGAACAACATAATTCAGGGGATGAGGGAATAATAGAAGAGTCACAGCAAAAATGGAGAGTGGAGACAAAGTACTGACCGGTACTCAGGAAAGTCCAAAGAACAGAGAAGATAAAGGAGAATATCAATAACAAAGACTGGAAAGGAGACAGACCAGCTGAGGATTGAAAAATAGAGAGAAATATAAAGATAGAAGGGAAATAAGATAAGAATTATAGGCATAGAATAAAAGACAGTGGGGGATTCGAAAACAGTGGGAATTGATGATAGAGATAGAATTATAGTTGTTTTGTAGAGGAAAAAGATTATAGAAAAATAGAGTATTAGTTTTGTTCTCTCAGTGAATGGTTGTTATGTTCTTCTCTTAAAATTCATTTTGCTCAATATATATATGGGTAAGAATATGTACCGTATTTTCTGGCATATAAGATGACTTTTTGACCCTGGAAAAGGGTCTCAGAAGTTGGGGATCGTCTTATACGCCGGGTAGAGAAGGAGGAGGATGAGAACGGGGAGTGGGGAGAGAAGGAGAAGGAAGCCAGGGACAGAAGGAGGGGTCTGAAAATGAAGGGAGAAGGGAGAAAGGGTCCAAGTAAAAAAGAGGCGTCTGAAAATGAAGGGAGAAGAGAGGAATGGTCCAAGGCAGAAGGAGGGGTCTGAAAATGAAGGGAGAAGGGAGGAATGGTCCAAGGCAGAAGGAGGGGTCTGAAAACAAAGGGAGAAGGGAGAAAGGGTCCAAGGCAGAAGGAGGGGTCTGAAAACAAAGGGAGAAGGGAGGAATGGTCCAAGGCAGAAGGAGGGGTCTGAAAACAAAGGGAGAAGGGAGAAAAGGTCCAAGGAAGAAGCAGGGGACTGAAAACGAAAGGAGAATGGAGAAAGGGTCCAAGGAAGAAAGAGGGATCTGAAAATGGAGGGAGAAAGGCTCCAAGGAAGAAAGAGGGGTCTGTAAATGAAGAGAGAAGGAAAAAGGGGCCAAGGACAGAAAGAGGGGGATGAGGATGAAGGGAGAAAGAGAAGGAAGCCAGTTATGTAGTATGGATGCAGCCTGTGTCTGCATTGAAGAAATAATGCAGTTTGACACCACTCTAACTGCCATGGCTCCGTCCTATGGACTTCTAGGATCTGCAGTTTTCTTTGTGGTACCAGAGCTCTCTGACAGAAAAGGCTAAGTATCTCACAAAACTGTACATCCCAGAATTCTATAGCCTTGAGCCAGGGCATTTAAAGCGGTGTAAAACTGCTTTAATAAATTTCTGCAATGCAGATGCAGCCAAAGTTAATGTGTTGCTTGGGCATAGGTTCTTTAACAAATAATTCTGCACAATGAGAGAGAGTACCCTTGAAGATTTATCTAAAGAAGACCCAAGTTCCTTAACTTGGAGGTTATATGTGTATGTTGTGTGCCTTCAAATTGTTCCTGACTTATGGTGATCATAGGGTTTTCTTGGCAAGATCCGCTCAGAGGTGGTTTGTCATTGCCTTCCCCTGAGGCTGAGAGTGTGTGACTTGTCCAAGTTCACCCAGTGGGTTTCATGGCAGAGTGGGGAATCAAACCCAGGTTTCCAGAGTGGTAGTCCAACACTCAAACCACTACACCACGCTGACTCCTATTGCCATGTACTACCTATGAAACAATTGCAGACTTTTTTGTTGTTCTTGTGTGCCTTCAAGTCTTTTCCGAGTTATGGTGACCCTAAAGCAACCTTATCATTGGGTTTTCTTGGCATGTTTCTTCAAATGGGGGTTGCCATTACCATTCTCTGAGGCTGCGAGTGTGTGACATGCCCAGGGTCACTTACTTGGCTGCACATTGTACATTGTACATACCCCAGAAGGCATCACCTAGTAGTATACTGGCAGCCCTTCCCCCCAACACTTTCCCATTTCCCCCCAACTATCTCATAGCTGGGAAATGGAAATAATTTTTAAAGCACTGAAATCTGTGATGCCAGCTCTTAGGGCAGCCTTTTGCCACCCCTAAAAGGAGCGGCATTTTGCCACCCAAAATGGCCGATCTGCATCAGCCCACTGTCATTTATTTTGTCAGGACACAAATGAAGGAAATTTTCTTATTCCAGCACTTTCACACAAGATTAAAAATAGAAGGTATAGAAACAGAGTTGTTTAAAGACATAACAGGGAAAGTGTTAAGAAAGAGGAAAGATTATATGTTTTCAACTAAGATATTGAGGAACAAGGGAATCTTCTATAAATGGAAAATACCAGAGGGATTATCCTTCAAATTTAAATAAAAGAGACATCAAATAAATTCAATCCAAAGGGCAAGAGGTTATTCATAGAAATATGAGGAATTAGCTTAATAAGGAAAGGAAAAATTATAACGATCCAAAGGAAACTGAACAGGGCAAATAATATGGTGATGTAGATGTAGAAAGAGAAATAGAAGATGAAGGTGAGCTAAATGAGGAGGTGGATATAGTCTCATGAGGAGAAGAATCAGAGGAAGAAGAGAATGATCCAAAGAAAGACAAAAATCTTTTGTTGGAATACTAATGGACTTAACAGTCTGCAGAAAATAAATAAATAAATAAATTCTTCCACTTCTTAGTTAAGCAAAACCTACACATAGTTTGTCTCCAAGAAACTCATATTAAGAAAAAAGACATAAGATTATTGAAAAATCATAAGTTTTCAAAGGAATATATTGCAGCCTCATAGAAGAGGAAAAAAGTGATGGCAATATATATAAAAGAAAGATTTAAATCAAAAGAATTATTTGTAGATCCAAAAGGTCATTTATAGGAATAGAAATTATAATGGAAGATCTAAAAGTCTTGTTAGTGGGGGTATATGCACCATCAGAGAATAGAGCAATATATTTTGAGAAATTGCAATTGCAAATAACGGAATATGCATACAATAATATCATTATGATGGGGGATTGGAATAAAGTGATTGACCCACAACTAGTCAGAAAAGCAGAGAATAAGATCTATCTGACACAAGGAATGCTTCCTAAGACCTTTTTTAAAATTTATTTAAGAGAGAGTTTAACATTGGATGACACTTGGAGACAAAAATGTGGACAGGCAATGGATTTTACATTTTATTCTCATACACACAAATCCTGGTCAAGGATTGATATGTTCCTGACCTCCCCAGTTATTAGTACAAGAGTAGAATCAATTGAAATGACACCAAAATCATATCAATCCATAATCATTATGTCACTACAAAATGGGAAAAATGAAAAAAAAATTGCAGAGTTGATGATAATTTACTAAAAGGTGACAGCATATTGAAAAAGGCAAAGGAAACACTCAAGTATTACTTTCAAGAAAATAAGAATGGAGAAGTTAGTCTAAAAATAATTTGGGACATGAGTAAGGCTGTAATAAGGGGATTCTTCCTAAAGCAGGCCTTTGAAAAGAAAACAAAAACATAAAACAAGAGACAACATCTGGAAAGACCTACAGGAGGACCTAAAAAATAAAGAACAGAACCTGAAAGAAAACCCCCAAAATAAATTGATACAACAACAGATTAAGAAGGTAGAGAAAGAAATATCAATACTATTAGTAGAAGAGCAGGAGAGAAAAAGTAAGATACATTAGACAAAGATATTTTGAGTGTTCAAACAATCCTGGCAAATGGTTAATGTGGAAGTTAAGGAAGGAGAAAGAAAAAAGAATAATCACAAGTATTAAGAAGGAAGAGGAGATACTAATCACCTCAAAACAGATCAAAGAGTGCTTTTATTAATACTTTGTAAATGTATAAATAAGATATCATACCTTCAAACAAAATAAAAGTTTCTAGATAAATAAAAGATAGTGAAAATAAGTGAAGAACAAAAGAATCTCCTTAATAAAACAATAACATCTGGTGAAATAATTGAGGTAATTAAGAAAATAAAAGCAGCCAAAGCACCAGGCCCAGATAGCCTTGGAGCAATATATTATAAAAAACTTCAAGAACAATTGTTAGAACCTCTCTTAAAGGTCATGAATGACATAGCACAAAGAGGGATGTCAGATTCATGCAAATCTGTCAACATTACTTTCATTCCTGAGGAAGACAAAGAGGTCCTGGAAGTAAAGAATTTCAGACCTATATCACTTCTAAATAATAATTATAAAATTTTTGCAATAATATTGGTGGAAAATGTTGCAAGACCTGATAGAGCAAGATCAAACAGGTTTTTTTTTTTTTTGGCCAAATAGGCATATTAAAAATTTCTCTTTCCAACTCTATGATTCTGTGATTCTGTATTTTGAGTTCCTGCATGGCAGGGGGTTGGTCTGGATGGCCCAGGTCTCTTTCAACTCTATGATTCTATGAAATAAGCTAGGAAACTTGATAGATATCATTGAATATCACAAAAGACAGATTAAAAACTGGCAATAATATGTCTTGATGCTGAGAAAGTGTTTGACAAAGTAAATTGGAATTTCATGATAGAAACACTGAGAAAAATGAATATTGGTGATACCTTTATAAAATGGATAGGTGCAATATACAATAATCAATCCACAAATCTGATTATGAATGGGGAGAAAACAAAAGAGCTAACAGTAGAAAGAGGAACCAGGCAGGGGTGTCCATGATCACCCCTGCTATTCATTATAACAATGGAGATACTGAACACAAGTATCAGAGAAGGCAATTTAATATCTGGTGTCAAAATTAAACAATATGAATATAATTTAAAATGTATGCCAATGATGTTATAATATATTTGGAAAACCCGTTAGAAGAGATCAATACTCTTTTGAATAAACGAGGTGGCAAGACTGAGAATCAATGAGAAAAAAACAAAATCTTAAAAATCAATGTGACTAAGAAAGAGTAAAATAAATTAGAAAAACAAATTTTAAATTAGTAAAAAAGGCCAAGTACTTAGGGATCATAATAACAGCTAAAAACTCAGAGCTTTATAAAAACAATTAAGAAAAAAATGTCGCATTGAATCAAATATATGTTCAGATAGAATAAGACCAATCTATCTCTTATGGGGAGGACAGCATCAATTAAAATGAATGTCCTCCCTAAATTATTATTTTTATTTCAAACTATACCTATCCTGAAAACATTTAGGGGTAGCTGTGTTGGCCATTTAGCAAATTCAAACAAAAATCCATCAGTGATACCTTTATTGGCCAACCAAAATGCACAATATACTTGTTGCAAGCTTTCAAAGCTCCATGAGCTTCTTCATCAGGCGAGATGTTACAAATTGTTATCTCCAACTGTTTTTCTCGTATTTGATTTGTAACATCTCGCCTGATAAAGAAGCCCATGGAGCTTCAAAAGCTTATACCTATCCTGATTAATGCTAAACCTTTTTCACAATAGCAGAAAGATATCCAAAAATTCGTATGGGCGGGTAAAAAACCTAGAATAAGGTATACATTACTGCAAGATGAAATAGATAGAGGAGGATTGGGGTTGCCATACTTAAAAATTTATTATCACGCAGCATGTCTTTATTTGCTGAAAGAGTGGATGACACTGAAGGATAAAAGACTTCTGCAGCTAGAAGGGATAGACAACTGTTTTGATTGGCATGCCTAGATGTTTCATAACGAAGTAAGTGCAAATAAAAACTTTCTCCACAGTTATAGCAGAAGATCATTATTCAGAATTTGGCAGAAATACAAACTTTATATTAGCAGAAAGATCCCACCCCGGGTTTCCATAAATGAGGCCTTTTTTCAAAGAGAAGAAATTATAAAAGGGAAATGGGTGACATACATAGATAAATTATTCAAGGATCAAGAAGGGAATTGTATTATGAAAACACCTGATGAGTGGATAGAAAAAGGTTACAGATATGATTGGTATCTGTACAGACAGATTTTAGAAAGATTCAAAATTGATAAGAAATTATATGGAATTGGGTTGGAAGAATCAGACCTAGAAAAAAAATCTTATTAGGAGAGGACACCAGAACTATCTTTAAACTTTATAAGAAATTATTAAAAATAGAGATGGAATCTGAATTGATCAAAGATTCCATGATAAAATATCAAGAGACTGTGGAGAAAATATTCTATTAGAAGAGTGGGAAAGGAATTGGCAGAAGAGAATCAAATACACAGTCTGTACAGATCTAAGAGAGCAATATTTCAAGATACAATACAGATGGTATATGACTCCAGACAAAATAGCTCACAAGATCTCTCCCACCATCCTGACAGATAGGTCAAATCCAGCAGTATTGTACTGTATTTTATTTGTGTAATTTGTTTTTAATTCCACGATAGTGTAATCCTGTGTTAAGGGGTGGGAGGGTTAGGGGTGGGAGGATGAATTGTTTTTACTTGCTGTAATTTTAATTTGTTGTACGCCATCCCGATTGCCAAGCAGAGGGGTGGGTTATAAATAAAGCTTCTTCTTCTTCTTCTTATTATTATTATTATTATTAAACGATCATTGTTGGAAGTGTGGGAAGGAGAGAGTTACAAGGATACCCATGTGGTGGTCATGCTCAAAAGCAAGACAATATTGGGGATCAATTCAAAAATTAATAAGAGAAATATTATAAAGATTTAGAAAAAGAGCTTTTTTGCTTGGAATGATTGATCATGAAATAGAAAAAAGCAGGGAAGATTTTATTTTACACGCTATCTGCAGCTAGAATTGTATATGCAAAAAGGCGGAAGGAAAAAGACATACTGAGACTTTTAGAAATCCTTTTAGAAACAACTCTGAGTATTTCCCACCAAACCAGTACTTTAAAGCCCTCTGACTAATCACCTTTCCCCCCTCCCCAGTGGTCTGATTGTCCATATCAAGGGATCTTTAATAATAATAATAATAATAATAATAATAATAATAAATTATTTATATCCCACCCCTTTGAGATCAATCGGGGCAGCTAACAACTATAAATATAACATACAAAAGTAAAATCGGAATCCCTCACCTCTTAAAAAATTATTAAATCTGTTACAAAATTAAAACATACAATATAAAATAAGAATAATGTAAAAACATCTCACAATGTGGCTGCGGTTCCAATTTTAGATGTTTATTCTAAGATCCTAGGAGCCCTCTTGCAGGAGGGATTCCTGAGGCTGGGATTATCTATCACTGAAAGGCCTGCCAGAAGAGATCCATCTTGACAGCCTTTTTAAAGCTGTCTAAAGATGTCAATTGACGGATATCATCCGGCAGGCCATTCCATAATCTGGGGGCGACAACCGAAAAAGCCCTCTGGAAGGTAGCCGCAACTCTTTGAAGTTTAGTTCTTCCTGGTCCATCTCCTCTCATCTCCTGGGATTGGAAGGCAAACTCTCATCGCAGTCATAAACCTGCCCCAATGGCCCATCTACTATTTACAAAGCTTATATGCCATTCCCTTTGATCCCCCCCCCCCCCCCCCCCCGCTGCCTGCATCACCTCTTGATGGTCAGATTCCTATGAGAAGCATAGAATCCTAACATTGCAACAGCTTACAATAGAGATTGCATCATGCCAAGTGGCAATAGGTGATCACCATCAGGTAACTATATATGTGCACTGAGACTCAATTCATGTGTGGGTTGAAGACAGTGGTTTGAAGAGAGAGGGTTGTTGATGGTTGGCTTGTGATATTACATATGGTGAATGTTGAGAAAAGTCTTGAGGAGAGTTTGTACATACTTATAAATATTGCTATTGCAACTTATGATAAAGAACCTCCAAGATATCAACAAGTGTCTGTGAGTTTATTCAAGTTCGGTCAGTGCATTGCCAATAATTAAACTGAACTGATGCTTCCATACTCTGCTACTGTTAGCTACTTCTGAGAGTGTTTACCCCAGACAGTGCTGTAAAAGTCTGGTGGATACAAAGGATCAGTTTTTGTTTCTGCACATCAAGCAGGACAAAAGAGAACCAACAACAAGTTATGGGCCCAATCTGCACCAGTCTATGCTAGTCTGTGCTGGTGTGAACCAGTTTCAAACCAGTTTGGACCTGAGCTCTAGTTTTTGTTCCAGTTTGCAAGCAGTTTTTGTTCCTTAGGGGGGAAGCAGACGAGGGCGTCCAGGACGCCCTGGGCCGGCGCGCCGCGGGGCTGCAGCCTCCGCACCTCGGCGCACTGGCGGCGTCCCTGGAAGGAGCGCTAAATCAGCGCTCCTTCCTCAAGACAGCGAAAGTGCGCACTAAAAGCGGCGGGCGCACTTTCGCTGTCTTTTCCGCCGCGGCGCGTCCGGTCGCCGCGGCGTGAGGTCATCCCCGGAGCGCCGGCCATGTGGAGGGCCGGCGACTCCGAGGGCGACCTCAGGGAGAGGAAGGGGCGCCGCTCGTGCGGCTGCTCCTCCTCTTCCCTGCCTGGAAGACGACTCTATTAGTCGTCTGCCGAGGCCCCTAGTTAAGGCCAGTATATCCCAGGGTGGTATGATGCTGCTGGGAAGTTAAAGGAAGAAACTGTGCCACAGAACAGCTTTTGCACTTTGCATTTTGTTTTTCCTGTGTGTTTTTGCAAGGAACTAGCAGAAAGCATTTGGTTTATTTTGTTTCTGTACCTGACCTGAATAACAATCCACTGAAGACCAATTGTTTGTTTTCCTTTTCTGCATGATTTATTTTGAAAACAGCCTGCTGGTATGGCTGGATTCACAGGAACAATGAAATTTATCAAGCTAGATAGCACCAATTATTCCACTTGGTCAATTTTGGTACAGACTGCTCGCCTAGGAAAATTTGTTTAATTCTATACCCAATTCACCCTTGAGACCATGGAATAGTAGACAAAGGCAAGCTGACCAGAAAGCAGAACAACCATCATCTTTTGTCTGGAACCTGAACAAATTGTATACATAAACAACATGGCTACAGCATTGGAGTGCTGGCAGAGCTTAAAGGATATCTACCAGTGGGACTCCTGCATGTCCAAAATTTTTTTAACAAGAAGACTTTATATATAATATGGTGAGAATGTTAAAAATGATTTGAACAAACTCAGGGCTCTGTTTAATGAACTGCAAAACAGAGGAATTACCTTTCCTGAGGCACAGAAAGTTTATATTATATTAGTGAAAGTTGAGATTTTTTGTTTCACAGCAGACCTGACCTTGAATTTGGTTTTAGCCTGTATCTTGGAGGAACAAGAGGGGAGGGATTTTGAGACTGAAAATGGTGGTGGGCAGCATTCCAGGAGAGATAAGGTGCAACACCTGTCTACAATGTTTCAGGAGCAAGGTGAGGCCATGTGCTGCTTAATGAGGCAATGTTACTCATGTGGAAAGGAGGGGCATTTGAGAAAGAATTGTCCTTTTTGGTTTGGCCACAAGAGGAAGCAGAAACAAGAGAGTAAGCCTGAAAGTAAGCCTTCACAGGCAGCTGGTAGAGACTTGTTTACAGCAGCTGTGAATGAAGCTAAAGCAAATTCAGTTCGGTTACTGGACACAGGAGCCACACATCATATAGTGAACTGCTTGGAGTTGCTACAAGATGTGAAGCCTTTAACAGTCTCCAAGGTTGACATGGCAGATGGAGCTCCAAGGAAGGTGGAGAAGATGGAAAGTGCATACATTCCATTTAGGGAAACAAGTCCCCCATGTATTGTTTGCACCAAGTTTGAAAAACTGCTTTCTTAGTGTGTCAACTGGTGATGGGTATAAGGTGATGTTTGAAAAAGATACATGCATAATTACTAAAGATGGTAAAGTCTGTGCTAAAGGGAAAAAGAGAGATAGACTGTATTTTACACATTCCCAGGTTGGAAAGCCAAATGTTTCTAATCTGACAATGTCCAATGTGCCCTTGCAATGTGTATTATCTGCATTGGGTACTTTGACATGGTAGTTTTGCCACATTGGCACAATTGGCTAAAGTGTGTCCAGAACTTAAAGTAAAACAGTGCCAAAAGTTCTTGGATTGCACAGTCTGTAAGATGGTTAAAGTCAAGGCTTTTCTTATGGCAAAGGAAAGCTAGAGAACTACAATTCTCAGACTATATTTTAATGTGCTTTCCTAAAGAATAAAGACTAACTCAAAAAATGACAAACATGTAGTTTGTGTTTTAAAAACAAACACTAATGGCTTTAATAAATATTTACATAAAAGAACTAAAACGTAATCTAACTAGAGTTAATATAGCAGGAAGAAATCTGTTAAGCTCACTCAGAGGAGGACTGTTACTGTATGTTGACTGCAGTTACTGGCAGTTTAGAATGTTCAGAAAATCAGTTAAACTGCCGGATAGAATGGGGAGGGGCAGAAGTCCCTGCCTAACTAAGGAGGAAAAAGAGAATGCAATGTATAATTCTTCCAACAATCTCATTCTCATTCTCTTGGACTGATGTCAAGGATCTTCATTCCTTCACGTAGGCTCTGGAAATGATCTTTTGGGAGAGGTTCAGTGAAGTCCACAATCATAACTTCTGTGTTGCAGTATTCCAGTTGGACAAGTCCACTTTTGCACATCTCTTGCACTTTGTGAAATGTGATGTCAATATTTTCTTAAGTGGTTTTTCACTTTCAGAAATTTTGATGCAGTTTTGTCTTGCATCAAAATTGTTGGTTTGGGTTCTGTAATCCCAAATTCCATGAATAAATTGTGCAGCCATTTGATTTCATCACCTGCTGCTTTTGCTGAAACATCCTCAGCACCTGTAGAAGAAACTGTGATTTTAGATTGTTTCTTACTTGTCCAACTTACAGCCCCTCCACCATTGAAGATCAGGTTTCTGGTGGTTGATTTTCTGTCTGCCAGATCTGCAGCCCAGTCTGCATCTGCATAAGCAATCAGCTGTGGCTGGTGACAGGCTGGCAGCATCAGTTCATGATTTGCTGTTCCTTTTAAGTATCTGGCAACTCTCTTCACTGCAATGACATCTTTTTATGTAGGAGAATTGATCATTTGCATTTGCTATGTAAGGTCTGGTGAAGTTGGCAATGTGCTGGAGTTTTCCAACTGCAGTCCTATACTTGTCTCCATTTTTCAAAGGTTCAGATTTCTTAATGTTTTTAAGAATCCTACTTCCATTGGAGTTGGCATAACATTTTTGTCTTCAGACCAAAACAATCCAGAAGATCCAGTATCTTCTGTTTTTGATTCTGGAAGAAACATCCATCACTGCCTCTTTGTATTTGTGCTCTGTGATAGTGTGATATCGCCAAAATTCTTAATATCAATTTCTTTCTTGAGATTCTGGATTATCTCACCATCTGTTTTCTCCTCAGTGCAGAGGATCAGATCATCCACATAACTTGTGATGTAAGTCCATTTATTATTCCTGAATCTCTTGTATACACATTTGTCAACACCTGGAGTGATCCCCTCTTTGATAAGAAGCTGGTTCAGTTCCTCACTCCATGCTCTGCCGGCTTGCTTTAAACCATAAATGCTATTTTGTAATTTGCATGAAGATGTTCCTTGCCAGATATTTGGAATCCTGGAGGTTGTTCCATATAAAGTTGTTCAGTGAGATTGCCATACAGAAAAGCTGTGTGAATGTCCAAATGTTGAACATTCATTTTCTTCTAAGTTGCAACAGCTAGGAGAGTTCTGATGACTGTATGAGTGACTACTCCAGCAAAAGTTTCATTGTAGTCCTTGCCATACTTTTGAGTATAGCCTTTAGCAACAAGTCTTGCTTTGTATCTTTGACTCTCCCCTTTTGCTTTGTGGTAAAGAACCATCTACAGCCAATTGCCCTTTTTTCCTTCTAACAATTCAGACAAAGTCTTGTTTTTATAGAAAGATTGCATCTCCTCACTAGCAGCTTGCACCCATTTCTCAGAATCTGCCTTTGGGATTCCCTTTATCTTCTTTCAATCAGAAGAATTAATTCCTCTGTGGCTGGATAAGAGAGTCTGTCAGGTGGCACACCTTTGTTGGAGCATTCTAACCCTCTCACCTGGATTTGGATACCTGGCTCTGCTTCCTGCATGCTGCCAAGTTCCTCATTGTCAGGCTGGTTCACTGCAGGTGTAATCCCTTCTGGATGCAAGACCTCAGGAGGATGAAAGAACTCCATGTGTTCTGGTTGCTGGGGGAGTCTTCTTCTGCAAATAAATCTTGATATACATTTTGTTTTGATTAAATTTAGGCTGTGGTCTTTCATCAATATAAACAGCATTTGTTAATTTTATTGTGCATCCATCTAGAATTCTGTAATCATTTCTTGCATAACCAACAAAAATTCCCTCTACTCTTCTGCAATCAAGTTTACCTCTTTTCTGCTTGGGAATATAGGTAAATGCTTTGCTTCCAAAACCTTCAGATGATTTAATTTTGGCTTGACTGTGTGCCATAACTGGAATGGAGTTACAGCTTTGGATCTAGTTGGCAATCTGTTACACAGGTATGTTGCAGTCATGATGGCTTCAGACCAATGGTGTTTAGACATATTAGCTTCCAGAAGCATGGTGACTATAATCTCCTTGAGAGTTCTGTTCATTCTGTCTGCCACACCATTTTCTTCTGGAGGATAAGCCTGTGTAGTCTGATGCTTATTGCCATGTTCTTTCAAAAATTCATCAAATTCAGCATTGACAAATTAAGTGCCATTTTCTGTGTGCAGCCTCTTAAGTTTTTAACCAAATTTGTTAAAGACTTGATTAAAGTACTCTTTGAATTTTTGAAATGTTTAACTCTTTTCTCTGAGAAGATAAGTATATGTGTGTCTGCTGAAACCATCAATAATAATAATAAGAGTTACCTCCTGCTGACTTTTGATTCATCAGTCCAGAAAGAACAGCATGTAAAAGATCCAATGCCTTGTCATATTGTCTCTCAATAACTGGAGGATGTGAAGCTCTTGTGGCTATTGCTTTCAAGTATTCCTCACATTTTTCATTGTTAGAGCATGCTTTGAGTTTAAAGTCTCTTGCACGCAATTGCTTTGCCAGTCTCTTTCAACACTTTGATGAGCAAATGCGCAATGCCATAAAGTTGAACATTCTTTGTGATTACATCTGGTCACACTCTTCACAGATGAATGTAAAATCTGCATCTGATAGCATCCATGAGATCCTAAATTTTATCATGAAAACCCAAACAGGTTTGCTTTCTGAAACTGACACTGTTGCCTCTTGAAGTTGTGGTTTGCATACTGTAAAGGAGGCTTGCAAATTCAGTGCATAGTAAGCATCTGGGATTTTTAAAATTCCTAATCCATGAGGACCAAGTTTTGTTTACAAGACAACAGTCCCTTTTTCTTGTGCAAAAACATCTTGACCATTAGCAAAATAGACAAGAAAAGTTACATTTGCATCGAAATCAACAAACCATTCTTTGCTGTTGAAGTAATGCACACTCACTTCACTATCAATCAAAACTTTATTTTTATAATCACCAGTAATTTGAAATAATTGTTGTTCAATCAAACTGATATCAACATGACTTAAAGATTTCTGTTTAGGTTTAAGAGCTTCTTTCTTAAAGTTGCTTTTGCTTTTAATATTCAGCTCCTGACTGCAGCTTTTGCAACTAAGCTCAAAAGGGAGCATTTCCCTGGTTCGCACAGATGGAATCATAGCATTTGCCCTCATTTCATGTCATCTGTCATCTGGGGGAGAGACACCAGGCCCAGCACCATTGGGCCTAGAATAAGAAGAAGAGCCCTCCCTCCATTCCATCTGATGTCATCTGGGGGAGAGACACCAGACCTAGCACCATTGGGCCTAGAATAATAATAAGAGCCCTCCCTCCATTCCATCTGATGTCATCTGGGGGAGAGAGACCAGACCTAGCACAATCGGGCCTAGAATAATAAGAAGAGCCCTCTCTCCACTCCATCTGATGTCATCTGGGGGAGAGACACCAGGCCCAGCACCATCGGGCCTTACTTCTTAAAGGATGGGTAGATTCAGGATTTTAATGTTCTGTTTAGATGGTATTAATATGATGCTTCCGGTGGCATGGCGCCGCGTTAATCCCCCTGATCCTTGCTGGAGAAAGGGAGATGGCTTTCCGTGAGCTCAAGATCCCCCAGATGCCAATGTCGGGGGTTTAAAATATCTTCTCTGATAGAGGAGATTCAGAGGGGCTCGTCTGTGTCCTGAAAGACCTCCTAGAACCTTTACTTGCGGAACTATTGAAGTAGACAGATAAGGAGTGGAACTTAAAGAAGATCAAAGTAATGGAGGTCTGAAGGCTGAGCTGGCCATGACCGCGGACAGCAGCTGCAGTTTCTGCAGACCAAGCGCCGCTGCCACTAACAAAGCAACTGAGTAAGCTAACACCTGATTTTTCTTTTCCCAGCTGGAGATTTACCTCCTACTGTAACTCCATTTGTGACAAAAACCCAGTCTATACTAATTTTCAAAGTATTCTGTTTGGAATGTGCTCTTTTTAACCTCCGTGACTTCCTGGACTGGAGATAGTATTAAGCCATTTTGGATGTGAAAGGAGATAAATAGAAGTGCTTAAAACTAGAATGGCTTCTGAACTCAAACTCAAAGTGACTTAATTACTTGTTTATTCAACAACAAAGCTTGGATTACCCTGAGGGAGTGGGAAAGAAAAAAAAAACATTGCCGGATCGCAGCACCTCCCCCCCCCTTACAGCTTTGCTTCCTTCTATTGAATTAACAGTGACTAACCCCTGAAAAATCACCCTTTGACATTAAATATCAAAGCTTTTGCTTGTCTGTAAGACTGAAGGAGAGATTGACTTGATATTGACTTGGTGTAAAATAGATCTTCACCTTTTTTCTTTCCAACAAACAACATTGTAGCGATCTGACAAGAGGAAGCGAAGGGAAAGTGAAGCAGCCATTATAGAAATGAAAGTGAGGACTGTAATTGAAACAAAGTGGATTACTTAACAACAGCAAAGACTTGGGTTTGTAATTTTGTGACTCGCAAAACTCCATTAACTAATACTTCAAAGAGAGACAAGAGGCTACTATTAAACTATTCAGATTGTGTTGGATTAAAGTAGATTGAAGGCTCCCTCGGAACTCAAGCCTGTCTGCCTCCTATTGAGGAAGAGAGAAGCAATCATCGAGCCACATGGGAACTGATTCTAAAAACAGACACCTCTAATAATTCTATGTTGTGTGGTCGAACACATATATTTATATGTCTAATTTTTAATAGGAGATGACTAATAATATATATAGATAAGTAGATATATAGATAAGTATATATATATATATATATATAGGATTTAAGGATTTAAGTGGTGCAATTTACTGTGATCACAATATTTCTTGTTTGCTTGTTTTTCTTTTCTCTTCTCTTCTTTTCTCTTTCTTCTCTATTTTTATTTCTTGTCTTTTTTACTAATGTAAATTAGCCCTTCTTACTACATCTATTTACAGTATTTTTTATACTATTTTAAATCACTATTCTATTTAGGATCACATACATATAGGGGTTGCTAGATTTGAATTTGCATTTGTATGTGAGGAATTATGTTTATTTGTCTTTGAATAAGATTGGTATAGGACTGTTCTGTATTGTTTATATTGAGATATTTACAAATGTAGCTGAAGCTTTTATAAAGTACTATCCATACTAATATAGATATATATAATATAAGTATCGTAGGACAGTTAAGCTAATATAGGTAGCTAATTTATTGTTCAGCCGGGGAAAAAGTGGGGAAAGTGGGATATTTAGAAGTGATTGACAATCTTATCTTATATCAAAGAATTTAATATATAAAATTGTCTACAGTGATTCAAAACTGTAATTAGAGATAGTTATGTATGTATTGTATGCTCTCTGTTATTGACATTTCTTTTCTCTCTTTTCCCTGTACTAGCACTCCTAACAAGCTCGATAGAATTTGCTCCTAAGTAGAGGTGACAATATTAGATAAAGACAATTATTAGTTCCTCTCTTATTGAATTAGGCTGTTAGATACCAAATTGAGCATTTAATTAAAATATCAGCTATCTTAAGTATTTAGTGTGTAGAAACAATAATATATATCTACATCTGTAACGAAAGTAATAATAAGAATATCAAAAATTCTCAATTATAGTCTTTTCTAACAAATCAGAAATTGCAAATTAAATCAGTACAGAAGATACAAGTCAGAGAATAAACAAATAAACATATAAATAAATAGATAAGTAAATACTCAAATTAAAACACATAAAACATAGAAGAGGAAGATTCTAGGTTAAAATATAATAATACAATACAAATCACAATAAAAACTTAATTTAAAGCAAAATAGTAGTTAATAGTAAATTTTCAAACTAAAAGGGACTACTTAAATATTATTAGGGATTTGCTGGTAATGATGTCCAGGAGAGAAAAAGAGAGACAGGCACAAGCAAGCCGACGAACCTCCCTAGATAGGGTACGAAGGGAAGCGACCCAAGTTCTAACTTCTTTCTAGATGAAATTAAGAAATTACATCAAGAACTAAGAAATGAGATCAGAGAATCCAAGGAAGAAACAAGGAAAGGCATATGAGAATCTAGAGAAGAGACCAAGAGAGACATGAAATATGAGGCAAAATTAATAAGGCAAGATCTGGATAAGATTAATAAAGATATGGAGAAAATAACATCAAAAATTGAAGAATTAGAACATAAAACAAAACGAGTTGAAATAAAAACAGAAGAAATCATAAAGCAACAAGAAGACCATGAGACTACTCTAAAACTCAAATTAAAATTTAGAGAAAAATGTTTGAAATTTAGAGGCTTGCCGAAGCAACCTAATGAAAATCTTTATGAGTTCCTGACACCCTACATAGCCAAGTATTTAAGCAGACCAGTAAGGGAAATACAAGATGAAATTGATAGGATGTACAGGATTAACTCTAAACTGGCTAAAAACAAGAAGCTCCCGTGAGATATTTGTAATCAAAGGTAATGAAATTCAGGTCTTCAAGGACATACCGGCCCAAATTTTGAGGCTACGGAAGGAATATCAATTTTTGACAGAACAACTCAAATCATATCGAATCCCATTTAGATGGGAGGAAATCGAAGGGCTTTCTCTGACCTGGAACCAAAAGAGGTTCAAAATAAACTCATTGGAAAAAGCTTGTGCTTTTTGGAAAGAATATAGAAAGGAAATAGAGAAATATGCGAAAAACAACAGAAGACCAAGCAGAGAGAGTGGCAATAAACAAAAAAATGACGTACCAAGTGGTATTGATGATTCAGACTTAGAAAATGACAATACGAAAGATACGAAAAATACAAAATTAAACATATCGGAAGATGAAGAGGATACAGACAATAATGAAGAGGGGAGTAAAGATAATATAGCAAGAGGAGGAGGACATGATCGCTCAGACGATGAAGAAAGAAGTGTAGAATAAAACAATCTTGGTAATTTAGACCAATTTAGCAGACAAGAAAAGGTATAAGGGACAAATTAGCTAGATGAAAATCTTAACATTAAATATAAAAGGGTTAAACTCAAAAGTAAAGAGAAAGCGAACCTTCAACTTTCTTGAAAACCAAAAATGTAATATCTTGTACCTCCAGGAAACACATATTAAAAAAACAGAAAAGTTTGTTACAGAATAAAAAACTAGGAAAATTTTTTATTTCAGCAAACAAAAAGAAAAAGAATGGGGTGGTAATATATGTCTCTAACAAAATTCCATCAAAAGAAATAATTAATGACCCTAAAGGCCAGTATTTAGGGGTAGAAATAATATGGGATGGAGAAGAGATCTTATTAATGGGAATATATGGTGCACTATCTAGTAAAGGGAGCTTTTACCGAAGAATCCATAGAGAGATCAGTGAAAAGGATTACAACAAAATTATTCTATTAGGCGACTTTAACGGAGTGATTGATCCAAAATATGATAGAAAGGCAAGAGATAATAAAACAACCTCACAAGGGAAACTCCCTACTACCTTTTTAAATTTGGTCGAAGATTACGCGTTAAATGATGTATGGAGACACCTTTATAAAGACAAAGATGGATATACATTCTATTCCAATAGTCACTGTTCACTGTCCAGAATTGACATGTTCTGGGTATCTAAGGCAATGTTAGGTCAAACATAAAATGTACAAATTTTGCCACGTGAACTCTCTGACCATAATGCACTAGTATTAGAGATGAAGGATAGGATAAAACAATACAACTGGAGATTAGATGATGATTTACTCAAGAATAAAGAGATAATAGAGAAAGCAAAAAATATGATTAAGAATTACTTTGAAGATAATGATACTGGTGATATTAGAAAAACGACAATCTGGGAAGCTGGAAAAGCGGTTATAAGAGGGTTTTTTATAAACCAAGAGGTATATCTGCGAAGGTGCAATAAAGAAAAAAACAATGAAATACGCAAATTGATTATGTAAAAAGAAAAGGAAATGGAACATAATTTGGGAGATGAAACAATACTAGAACAAATAAAATTTTTAAAGAAACAAGAAGCGAAGAAAAATTTAGTAGAAATTGGGAAGAAATTAAAAATGGCCAAACAAAAACAATTTGAATCCGCTGACAAAACGGGGAAATTTTTAGCAGCTAAATTAAGGAATCAACAAGGGAAAAAAAATTATAACTCAGATTGTGAAAGATGGACAAATTGTAAGACAACAAGAAGCGATAGAAGGAATATTTATAAACTTCTACTCTGACCTATATGAGGCTAAAAGAATTGATCAGACGAAACTTTGTAGCTACTTAGATAATCAAACATTTCAAATCCCAACGCAAGACCAATTAATAGAGTTAAATAAACCCATAACAACTACAGAAGTGAAAGATGCAATAAATAGATGCAAAGATGGAAAAGCCCCTGGCCCCGATGGGTTCACTACTGCTTACTATAAAATTTTTGTTAATGAATTATGTTATCCAGTATCAGAAGTTATGAACTCAATTTTAGTTGAGGGTATTCCTGATTCCTGGAAAGAGGCTGAAATTATACTTATTCCAAAAGAAGGTAAATCAGAAACTGATGTGAGAAATTATAGACCCATTTCCCTTCTTAACGTGGATTATAAAATATTTGCCAATATCTTAGCAACTAGACTTAAAAATTACCTTTCAAATTGGATAGACACAAACCAATGTGGTTTTTTACCAAACAGAGAAATGAGAGACAACACAAGAGTAGTATTGAATATCTTAGAATACTATGAGAGACACAGTGACAAAAGTTTGGGTATGTTGTTTATCGATTTGGAAAAAGCTTTCGATTTGTTTAATTGGCAGACAATTTTTAAAATTATGGAAAAAATGGAATTAGGAGCTAAATTTATTAAATGGATTAAGGAAATATATAAAGAACAAAAAGCAAAAATCAATATTAATGGGCAAAGATCAAAGCATATAAAAATTGCAAATGGAACGCGACAAGGATGTCCCCTCTTGCCACTTTTTTTCATAATTGTAATAGAGAGGCTGATCAAAGATATTAACAATGAGACAGTGATTCAGGGAGTGAAAATTAAGAGACATAGGTTTAAAGTAAGAGCCTTTGCTGATGATTTGGTTATATTTTTAGAAAATCCCAATATTAGTGCACCCAAATTAATGGAGATTATAGAGAAATTTGGAGAAGTATCAGGATGTAAAATGAATAGAGAGAAATCAGTAATTATAACCAAAAATATGGGTAAAGACAACATACAGAAACTAGAAGAAATTACAGGGATGAAACATAAAAAAGAAGTTAAATACCTAGGTATAACACTTACAAATAAAGCATCAGATCTTTTCAATAACAATTATAATAAAATATGGAAAGGAATAAAAAGAAAGTTAAATTACTGGAACAACAAGAAATTGTCCTTGATGGGCAGAATCGCTGTGATAAAAATGTCAGTTTTGCCTAAACTTTTATTCCTATTTCAGATGATCCCTATAATTACTAGTAAGAACTGTTTCAAATTGTGGCAAAGAGATATAAACAGATTCTTATGGCAAAATAAAAGACCCAGAATTCGGCTAAAATATTTACAAGAGGTAAAAGAAAGAGGAGGATTAGGCTTACCCAACCTAAACTTATATTTTGAAGCGTGTTGCTTCACCTGGATCAAGGATTGGATTTTATTGGAAAATGAAGGAATTCTAGAACTAGAGGGAGATGGTATGTGCTACGGGTGGCACGCGTACTTAGGCTACGAGAAAATAAAAGTTAACAAAGATTTTAATAATCACTGTATTAGAAGACCACTCCTACAAATTTGGAACAAATATAAATTAAGAATCCTCCCTAAATTCCCAATGTGGTTTTCACCACATGAGGCCATTCACCGACGAGAGATGAGCCACACAAATAATTGGATAACATATGGGAATTTATTGAAAATGGAGAAAGGAGGTAAATATAAAATAGATGGTATTAATATATCTGTATGGAAATTTTAATGTTGTAAGCCGCCCCGATTGTTTGGCAGATCATCATCATCATCATCATCATCATCATCATCATCTCCTCACTGGGCCCCATTTGGGCCCTGCAGAGGCACAGAAACCTGGGGCGGAAACCAGGGATCCAGGCAATTCTCACCCCAAGCCCAAGGGGACCAGATGTGTCCTCACCACAAAGGAGGATGAGCACTGTAAAATGGAGGACAGTCAATCAAAATGTGGGACATGGCCAAAGAAATGCTAAAAGCATCCTAGAAATATAAATTAATGTTGTTGTTTTTTAGTTATGCTCAAAAGGGAGGACCTTTTGGGAGGACATTTCTGCCCTCCTGGGCAGAAGACAGGAATATAGGACATGTCCAAGAAAAGGAGGATGTGTGGCCCTCTCTGCCCCAAATCCAGAGACTGACCCAGAGCAGCATTCTTGGATGAGGAACAGATCTGGCTCGGCTGGGATGGCTTCTGAAATTTTGGACAGAATCCCAGACCCGAACTCATTGCCCCATTTCAGGGACCGATCATTTGGTTGGGAATCTGGGAGATCCCTGGCTGGAACTCTGGGGGGCACCTTCCCTCTTCCTCCATCCCTCTGTCCAGGGATACCCCCTGATGAAAGGATGTTCCAGCCACCAAGGTGCCAGTGGGAAGGGTGATCCTTTCCCCCCACTCACCAGCAGTGGACCAAATTGGTTGCTGGCTGCTTCCTTCCTCCACATCCTACCCAAGGGCACCAGCACCTACACTCCTCTTCATCCTCTGGGATCCCAGAGGGAGGTAATGAAAAAGCAAAAGTGAGGGGAAGAGTCCAGGAAAAATCTGATCACTACCCAGGGGTCCCCTCTTCTTCTCACAAGGAGGAGGAGGAGGGTGAGGGTGCCAGTAGAGGTCCATGGCAGAGCAGCTGCTAATCTTCCCCCAACATGCCCTGGCCAGGGAATGAAATCACCCTGATAGATGGACAGGACAGGTGCAGCAGGGCATACCAGGTGTTGGGGCGGGCAGGCAGGCAGGCAGGCAGTTCCCACTCTCTCTTCCCCTTGCCTTGGCCAATCAATGAAGGAAGTGAAGGACTGCCTGCCCATCCACCTGAGACCCACCATCGGGGCATGGAGGGAGACTAGGAAGGGTGCCCCGGGCTCGGGCTCATTGGCTCCTTGCCGCAGCCCCATTCTTCTCCTCTGAGGAAGAGGAGGAAGGTGCTGGTGTCTTGGATGGGAGGCGGAGGGAGGTGGTGTCCAGAAACCTCTTTGAGTCACTCCTGGCAAGTGGAGGGGGGCGGGGTTGGGGGGTGACTTGGTGTCACCCCACTTTGGGGTGTCACCCAGTGCAGCTCACCCTCTCTGCATCCTCCCTCAGGGATGCCACTGCCTTAGAGTTGCCATTAAATCAGAAACAACTTGAAGGCACACAGTAACAACATTCATCTCTGGCCTGGGTTCCTCTCCAGAGAGAACGATGCAGTGCAAAGAGAAAAAGCAATGGGATTGAATGTTGGACTGCATCTCTGCAGTCTTTTCCACTTGGATTGTCTTTTCAATAAGCGGGATACAAATAAATTTTATTATTATTATATCTCTGGAGACCAGGGCTTGAATCTCAGCTTGGCCATGGAAACCCACTGGTTAACCATGGGCATGTCACACTCTCTCAGCCTCAAGAGAAGGCAATGGCAAAAAGTCCCCTCTGAACAAAACTCTTAAAGAAAGCCCCATGATAGGTTTGCCACAAGGTTACCATACATTGGAAACAACTTGGAGGTACACAACAATCACCACTGGGGCAGGAGGCTGCCTCTTCCTCCTCCTCTTCCTCTCCCTGCTGCCGCTGCTCGTCCTCCACTTCTTCCTCTCCTCTCCTCTCCTCTCCTCTCCTCTCCTCTCCTCTCCTCTCCTCTCCTCTCCTCTCCTCCCCTCCCCTCCCCTTCCTCCTCCTCTTACCTTCAAGCCTCTGCCTCCATTCTTCTTCTTCCTTCCTCCTCCTTGACCCCCACTTTTATTTACCCTTTCCCACTGCTTCCCTCCTTGAGCTCCCCTCTGGAGACATTGCCACAGAGGAAGAGCCACTGTTGTTTTTGCTGTTGTTGTTGTTCCCCTGCCATGGATGCAGCTCAGCCAGCTCCCACAGCTCCTTAGGCTGGAACCAGGCCAGGTAGGTGATGGCACTATAGGCCTCCAGCACCTTGACCACCCTCCTGGCCCAAGCCAGCACATTCTCTTGGCATTCTCCTCCCCAGCTTAGGGCAGCAGCACCACCCTCTGGAGCCCTCCCTGGTGCTTGGATTGTTGAGCCAGATGCACATGCCTGCAACCAGCCTCACCACACTTGTGAGGTGCATGCTCCAACCTCCTCCATGGTAGTGGTGATGGCATGCACTCAGAGAGGGCTCCATGTGCCCAATCGGGCATGTGTGCCATACATTAGTCACCATGGCTCTAGACTCTTCTGGCTCCGGTGCTGCCCCCCCCCCATTACTTGTACATTCAGGAGAAATATTAGATAGATGTCTACACTGCATCCCAACATTCCACCTGCTACCAGTGCTGCTGGTGCAAGTCACTTCCTCTGAGGCTAGAAAGAAAGTGCCGAGCATCAATCACATGGCTGGGTGCCTTATTTTGACCTCTTTGGGATCAACCCATGCTGGTAGTGGTGGTGGTGAGTGGGCCAGTGGTATTCTGTGTAAACAGTTGTCCAGAAGATCCAGAACAAATGGTGAATTTTTGAAAGGCAGATTCAGGGAGGGATGGCTCAATTCACTGTGGGACTACCCTTCCCAAGTGCATATAGTCCACAGTTGAACTGGGCCTTTGGCTTATCATCTGAACAGGGTGATACAAAGGCAGTGCCATGGAGGGGGGTGATGCAAATGGCTCCTGTAGACAAGATTGATAGATAGTAATTGAAAGAGAAAAATTTTAAACTGAGGAGCTTCTAATTCACACCTGTCTCTTAGCTTATGACAGCACTTCTAAAGGTATTTGATATGTCTTAATTTGGACCGTCCATTTATTCATGATGTAAATGTATGGAGGCCTTGTAGCAGCACAGAGACCTAAAAGCCTAAGAGGTTGCAGTATGTAATATTAACATCACCTACTTGAACTCTAGCTCCTGACAACAGATACACTCAGTCTGTCAATCAGATGCAGAGTTCATGAACAGTGAAACATTTGGCTCAAGCTCCCTCTTCAGCCAGACTCTGAAGTGCCAATTTGCTGAACTGTGATAGAATTTGGCCAGCTTGAAACACATCTATCTCTAATTAATCTTGCTTTCCAGTTACTGTAGTACAATTATATGTTTCAAGAAGTTCAGTATTAGCCATGTAGTGGGTTGCATATTTCCCCCCTGATGATAAATCAGACTTAGGTTGAAACAGCTAGAGGAGAGACCTAAGGAAAAACAATTCAGGATGTAATACGTAACACACCTACAAAGGTTGGAATTCAAATTATTTTTGAGGAAAGATGCCTGGGATTGGCTATTAAATCTGATGTTCTGTTTCACAATGGAGAATGTTGACCCCTCTGCCTTCTGTGGATTTCAACTGCCAGAAGCCTAACTTGGGATGGGGGATCAGAGTACTTTGAGGACTAACAGGGGACTTTGGGGCTGCAAAATTGGGTTGGGGGGCATATTTTCTCCATCCCCACACTACACCAAATCATCATTTAGACAAAAGGTCTTTCTAATCACTACTTTTGAAATGAAGGCATTGAACCTGAGGCCAGTCTTATGCAATGCATTTGCTTGACTACAGTTTTGTGTCCCAACCATGTTGCTGTGCTGGGCTTTATTGTCTCATTTCAGGGCTCATTACAATAGCCTAGTAACCGTGACCAGTATTTCTGTTAAAGGGGGGGGGGGGAGAGAAGAAGAAGAAGAAGAAGAAGAAGAAGAAGAAGAAGAAGAAGACTACCCCTGAAGCACAGTGAATGGAGGAGGGACAAGAGTCTTTCATAAAATGCAATTTCTGTGATATTTCAAGAGAAAATACAGTCACCCCTTCATTTTCATGGGGGATCCATTCTGGACCCCCTCCCATGAAATAGAAAAACTGCAAATATTCAAGCCCCATTGGATTGAATGGCAGTACACTCCTGTGTGTGGCCCTGTATGTGCACCACAAGCATGTGTGCCATTATATCCCTCCCCGTTTGCTGGTCTGTGAACAGCAAGACCGTGGACTCAAAGTCCATAAAAATGGAGGGACAACTGTAATCATATTTGGGTTGATCTAATTCCCCTCCCCCTCAAACCAACCATCAGAATTGCTTTCCCCAACTTCAGGTTGTCACAGGATTTCATTAAAATTGAAATGTATGAAATATTCTGATTCAAAAAGAATGTGTGAGGATTTTCCAGGAAAGCCAAATGTTTCTTAGAGGGGTTCTTTTCTTTTCAAAAATATAGTGAGCACTTATACTATCTTATCTTCCCTCCTAAAGTATGGAAGGGGGATTAAAATGGAATTGAAATTGATTTGATATTTTCCAATTACTATTGTCATTGCAGTATCTCTACTCCAGGATTATGATGAACAATAATGCTAATAATTAAGAAATGGACATCAAACTCATGTTACAGATTTGTCTGTTCATTGGAATAGACCCATGAAGACTGTGCAATGAACACTTCAATGAAATTGAAGTGAACATTCTATTTTATAAATGTCCAACACAGGATTAGTTGGAAGGTCATCTAGTCAAATTCACTGCCACAAATAGTATCCAGGATGAACACCCCCTTGACAAGTTATGAACTTGGGACTTTCAGAAGAAATAAAGTTCCTCCAGAGATGGGTCTATCCATATCAATCAGCTTCCCTACTCACAGATGCTTTGCCATATCTAAATTAGATTTCACCTTGCTCACTCTTAACCATCATAACATCTATTGAACATGTTCCCTGTGATTAGTGAATGGAAATGTCAATAGAGAGAACAGTGCAGCAATCACAAACTGAGGCTTCTTCCCCCAGAAACTTCCCTTCATGGCTACATGAAGATCAGGGATAAACAGGCAACCTCATGAGTGGTTCTATGCAGCTGCCCCTATGATTTCCTAAACCCAAGCTACTGCTAAAAGACAAATGAACAAACAAAAACACCACCACCACTTTTTCTAGAAACAGTTTGCTCAATGCATTTTTATGTGTATGCTTCCAGGTGTGGAGGGTGATTTTTTAAAAATACTTATTTCTTATGAGGCATGGGAGAAATGGTCTTGACACCATGGAACACACTTTGCTCAACCTTAGTGTATACACTCCAGAATGTACAAGGATATCACAGGGAATTAGATGCATGTTTAGGAACAGACTATATATATTTTGGTCAGAAAATGTATTTAGGAATAGACTATATATTTTTGCATATTGCATGTTCATTCATCCTGTTTCAATGGGTACACACATGCATACAATGTGTGTATGTGTGTATCACAGATGTGAGCATATATGTGTGCACACAAACCATCTCTCTCTGTGTGCATGTTATATCAGTCATTAACCCATGTTTTCAATCATTTTATTGCACTGATTTTATAGAATCATATAGAATCATAGAGTTGGAAGAGACCACAAGGGCCATCCAGCCTAACCCCCTGCCATGCTGGAACTCAAAATCAAAGCATCCCCAACAGATGGCCATCCAGCCTCTGTTTAAAGTCCTCCAAAGAAGGAGACTCCACCACACTTTGAGGGAGTGTGTTCCACTGTCGAACAGCTCTTACTGTCAGGAAGTTCCTCCTAATATTGAGGTGGAATCTCTTTTCCTGCAGCTTGCATCCATTGTTCCAGGTCCTGTTTTCTGGAGCAGCAGAAAACAAGCTAGCACCCTCCTCAGTATGATATCCCTTCAAATATTTAAACAGGGCTATCATATCCCCTCTTAACCGTCTCTTCTCTAGGCTAAACATACCCAGTTCCCTAAGTTGTTCCTCATAGGACATGGTTTCCAGACCTTTCACCATTTTAGTCGCCCTCCTCTGGACACGGTTCAGTTTTTCAACATCCTTTTTAAATTGTAGTGCCCAGAACTGGACACAGTATTCCAGGTGGGGCCTGACCAAAGCAGAATTTGAATTTGATATAGTATCCTTCTGAGATCCTGGTTCAACATGAAAACAGCTCTGTTGCTTTTTTCAACTATCCTTATTTCACAGAGACACACTTGTTACTTAAACATGAATTTAATGCATTTTCTCACAAAATGCACATTTATTCCTACTTCTCCTTTTTATGTTTTACACACACACACATACACACACAGTCATTCCACACTGTTGTTGTTGTTGCTATTTATTATTATTATTATTATTATTATTATTATTATTATTATTATTATTATTTTCCTACATTTCTCCCCATACAAAGACTCAAGACTCAATTTATTTAATTGTTCATTTTTCTTTAATGGGACACAACCTATTTATGATTCTTACCTGAATTTTGTTATAATTCATATTGCAATAACTCTCTTGATTCCTGCAGGGAAGTAAGCAAATTAATTAATTAATTAATTAAGATAGTAATTAAATAAATACATAAATAAAATGTGCATTTTAAAGTATATTTTGATTCATTTTAAACTGCCTAACACAGTAAAGTGGAAAATCTTAAGTAAAAAAAATCTCCAATCTCTTCATTAGTCTAGCAGGTGCAGACTAGTTCAGTTCACATCAGAATTCAGAAAGATTGTATTCCTCATGCATCCCATATAGATTGAACATGCTCAGATGCACAATTTGGACTGAGCAGAATTGAAATAATCTCAGCTACAAATTTCTATCCATAGAAGAAAGATGAATGACTGGCTGGATGATAATTGGTAGGTTGATATACAGTAAACATACATTTTAAAGCAAATACACAACAGCTAACTACATCTGGGCCATTAGCATTTCTTCCTGTTCCGATCTTTAAAATGATCTTTAAAATGAATCCAGGCTATAAATGCCAACCATGTCTATGAAACCACAATTCAGTGAAGCTGGACTTTGAAATTAGCCTACTCCAAAGACATTTATTAGAATTAGTGGTCAGATCAAAAATAGAAATCTGTCTATCTGTTTTTTAAAAATGTGCACCACTACTCTGTTTACAACTTTTGAGATTATTTTGTATTAATTTTAAACACAAAAAACCTAATTTACAATCAAAAATAATGTACAATCAAAGAAAAGGAATGTGGAGGAGGGAGGCAAAAAAAAAAAAAAAAGAAAAGAAAAGAAAAAGAAAGAGAAGAAAAATGGAGGAGGAGGAGTGAAATGAAACAATAAGAGAGAGAGGAAAGAGCAGGAAAACAGAAAAGAAAAAAAAGATGTGTAACTAATAAACAGTAGGCTCTGACTTCTCAATCTTGACTGCAATGAAAATAAAAATAAATAAATAAACAGGAAAAAAGCATTATTCTACCATTCAGATTCAACTAAATAATCCTACTAAAATTACTAATATACATAGCCACATATTATTACATTGTAAGATTTCTTATATCTCAAAAAGTGCACAAATGATTTCCAAATTTTCAAAAAGTCTTCAATTGGCTTTTCCTTTAGAACTCATGTTAATTTGACCATTTGGGCTTTTGGAATGTGTACAGCTTTTTGATGTGGTGGTACCCTCTTTCTAGGGAGGATAATGCTGCCTCAGTTCTGGCATCGATCATATTCCCTGTTGCTGATGAGTACTGGTTTCTGCCTTTTGAAATAATGACACAACAGTGAGGACAGAAAATATTGGTTTTCAGGATGGAAAGAATATTCAAAAATATTTAAAAAGTAATAGAAAAAACTCCCCCTCCCAAATGTCAAGAAGCATGGATGAGAAGAATCCTAGACTGGTGATAATCTTTGCAATTTGGGGCTTATTCTATGTAAAATCCACACATGGCTGTTTTGCACAGAAAACAACATTTGCTACATGGGAAAACAGTTTTTTCTGCATAGAAAATTATATTTCTGCAGAAAATAATATTTCTGTGCTTTTTCCTGAACAGAAAATGCTGTTCTCCGTGCCAATCAGCCATTTATGAAATTTTGTGCAGAATAAGTCCTGAATCCTGTATGGATTTGAAAATAGGCTTTGCAAAGCATAGTTTGTGAAGACTTGCTCTCAGCAGAAAGACAGTTGGTAAAATGACTATTTGGTTCCTGTGTGTTACTCCTCCCCCTGCCAGATTTTCTATCTGGCAACAAACATGGCTTACACACCAGGAATTTGAATTGGCTAGAGAATATTTATTATTTTCCCAGGGATAAAGGGTCTCTCCCCCCCCCCCCCCCCCGAAACTGAGAAGAAATTACACCTAAGTTATGACTAAACAAAAAACAAAAGATCCTGGGTATCCAGTTCAAACAACCCAAAAGACACCATATAAAGGAGCTTCCTGTTCCTGTCCCTTTTTTGTCACTGGGGCTAACCACACACCACTTGTCCTCAACACAAGCTGCATGACCCCACATCACAGCCCCAACCCCTCCTTTCCTAGCCTTGTCTACCTGGCCCTGTTCTGTTGTTATCTTGCCAACCTTCCCACCTCCAGTGTCATCTTCCATTCTCCAGCATCTCGGGGCATCATCACTTTTCTCCTGTGGGCTCTCCCCTCTGTCTTTGCCAGCACCCCCCCTTTTATAATCCCATGTTGCCCTGCCTCTTGCTCCCAGCATCCCAGAAGTATGGTTCCACCACACCTTGTTCTTGCTCTGGCCTCCTCTCTGCTTCCTGCTGTTGATGAGTAAGTTCATGCTTGTATGTGTATGTAAATCCAACTGTGATAAATCATATACACCAAATCTTTTTGGCTCTGTAGGAAACCATGTATGATGAGTGAGGGCAATGATTTTCAATTTTCACAATAACTTCTTGAATACCATATAAAATAGAAGCAGCAGCAATAGTGGAAGCTGTTGGCTCCTGTATCAGTCCAGTAGTAAATATGCTCCTGATTTTATTCTAAATTAGTCTCTTTGGGGATCAATCCTTGGGTAGCTCCATTAGCATTCTGACTAAAACCTGGAACTAACTTATCACCCAATGACAGAGAAGACATGCAGTATTAACTTTTAGTTGAGGCTTAATTAGAAAATTACTTTGGAAAATAAAATACTCCCCCCTTCAAACTATGTTTGTCATGCTTTTGAACAGAAGCAAACACCAGGAAATGGACAAACTCTTCAAAACTGTATATGTTCCAAAGGTAATGGAAGAGTCACCAGCTGTTGTTTGAAGGTTTATTGAGGAGTCTATTTAATTTATCTGCCTGTGTGCTTCTTTTAAATTAATTCAGCTGGCCACCTGCAACCAAACCTCAAAAGCTCTATAGAAACCTTTCCATAAAGTCTCACAAGATTCTCCTTAGAATGATCAGGAAAAAGGTTGCTGTTAGTATTTCCCTTGGGTAGAAAATGAAAAGAAAAGGTAAGGGTGTGGAAAAGAACAGAAAGGCATTAATGTGCAAGTGCAAAATGTTTGCTACTGTGATGTCTTAAATGAAATTTGTAGTAACAATAGCCTGAATTCTATTGTTAATCTAAACTAGAGTAGAAGCATTGAATCAATGAGATTTACCTTTGTGTTTACTCAAAATTCCATTGCTGATTCAATGAGTCTACTTTAGTTGGTTGTATCCAACAGACTTCCACCCTGAATTAGTAATAGGAAAAATAGTGTAAATGAAAAAGAGATACCTGGGAGAGAATATTTACTAGTGGTGATAAGCAGATGTAAAAAATAAAGTCTAAAGGTGAGAGAGAAATTTGCAGCATTCATATTTTAATGTAAGATTACCCAATTCATACTTGCCAAAAATGAACACAAACTTAAATACAATTTGTGGATGCAGGGTTGTAGATTTTTTTAGCTTGGGATATGATTCACAAAACAAAACAAATATCTCAAAATGTGCAAATTTTGAAAAATAGACATGGGAAACTATGCACTTGAAAAATATGTACATACTTATTTCAGTCAGTATGAAAATACATCCAAAATGTGCCCACTTCAAAAAGATGCACAGAAATTCATTTATTTCGGGCAGAAAAACTGTAGATTGAAAGAGATTTTTTTTTTTAAATCCATGTGCAGGAGGGGGCATACCTGATGCAGATTGAGTCCAGAAAAGGAGTAATTTTGTGGATGGGAAATAAAAACCTTAACATGACTGAGCTTGACTGATTCAGATGCCACTTATTGTGAAACATACTGAATTTCTGTGTTTCTGAACTGATCTGCCATAGGAGATATTCACACTGAAACAGGGGCTATACTAGGAGGGCAAACTGCACTGGGTGATTCCCTTTCTTGCTTGGCTAGTAACCCTGGCAGACCCAGAAGGGTCTCCCAGCACCACACCACTACTATGGTAGATGTGGTCTGACTGAAGGAGGGCATGCCTGGGATGTATGCCAGGCAACACGAGGTTGACATGAGTTACCCCACTATAGTGACATCAACCCTAGTGATGCAACTGCATGCAAATGTCTTCTCATGGTCTTGCTGTTATTTTTTTATTTCCAAGTGTGTAGCACAGCACAGTCTTGGCCATTTTTTAAGGCTTTGTTGTTACATGCCATTATATGTGGATATAGGCTGCAGTCTTATATCCATTTTGTGAGGAGTAAGTCTCATTTCATTTGAATTGCCACAGCCACCATGAAAATGGAATGCTTGAGTAGAAAAATAAAAAACTTTATTAGCATTTATTATTGTGTCAGCTGTGTCAACTAGAGCTAAGAAAAGGTACTTTTGGACTACATAATCCCCACAAATCTCCCAGCCAATAAGACCTGTGGATGTGCTGCTTCAGAAATGCTAGAAATTGTGGTCCAGAAAAGTACATTTTTCTAGCTCTGAGAGAACCACTCAATGTAATAGTTACAAATAACAGCTGGTATTCTGCACTGCAGTCACATATTCATAACCTCGAGTTATAGATCTATATTCAGTAAGACTAGAGTTACAGCTCTATATTCAGTAAGACTATGTAGTCATGTGCATGGCACTATTGCCATGGTCATAAATACCACCCCTGGCCACTTTAGCAGCCACCAGCCACATCAAATACAGGAGATCTTTCCTTCTGCTGATCAGGGTGCAAGAAGAACAATGTTTCCAGCCCCTTTTCCAGCTCCCCTTGTTGCAAGGCTACAACAATCAGAAGCAAGTCATCTTCACATTTCTTCATTGCAATCCTTCACTGGTAAGAGTGGGCTGGAAACATCATCCTTCTTGTACCCAATTGGTAGCTGGACAGATCTCCTTCACCTAAACCAGCTTCTGTCTGTTAACTTGGGCTTGGGGATCAGGCCAGAATAAATTACTTAGGGCAGATGCAGACCAGCTCCTAAGGGGCAGCTCCATGCCACCCCTGGGAGTGCTGGATCTGGCCCACATGCCATGGCCCTGTTCCTCCTTTTGCTACTCCAAAAAAGAGTGGTCAAATGTCACTCCTTTTTGGGGCAGCAAAAAGACGCCTTTAGAGCCACTTGCAAGGCTCTTTTGCTCCCCTTTGGCACAGTGTGTCTGCACACTGCACCAATGAGGTGCCCTGACGCTGCACATGGCATGACACATGGTGTGATGGTGGCATTGGGGCAAAGTCAAGGCAGCTGGCATGTGATCACCCCACCTCCAACTCCACCCCCAGGCCTGCTCTTTAGGCTGGTCTGCATCAGCCCTTAGTTACACATTTATAATGATAAGTAGTTGTTGTAAGATATTGGCGAATATGACTAGTTAAGATACACATTATTAAATTGTGGTTGCAGTTAGCTAGATTTTGTGCTGTACTCATCTTGTCCTATTGATGATGTGGAGGTATCAAGAGGTGTAAATCCTTTCTAATTTCTGCTTGATACTGCCTTGGCTCACATTCTGCTGATAATAATATTTCCATGGTTTTCTATAGTTTTGTGCTGGAGAGCTTACTAACAGCATGCTTACTTTCAATTAGTTTTGGCCTTCCATTATTGTGAATGTATTTTGTATTCAAATCAGGTATATATGTCCCTCACAATAAAAACTGAACTGCATAGATCACAGGCTCTATGAAGCCGAACATCTCCATAACTAGCCAATTGTCAGGAAAGATGGATCAACATGAATTCCAGTGGCCTTGTTTTTCAAAACATTGCAGGAAATGATAGAAATGAATATGAATCAGTGAAATCTAATAGTGGCAGAGGCAAAAGCTCTGTCTTTGGATATGTAACAGATGGGGAGAACTCAGAGCCTCTTGCAGTTTTAAATGTTACACAGTCCCCAAGACCAAGTGTTTCATTTATTCATAGTACTGGACTGCTTCCAGTTTCCTGGCTAGAGCCAAGTTATGGATTGGAGTGTTCGCAGGAAGAACATGAAGAAGCAAGGAAGCCAACCTTATAAATGTAGGACAAGAGGATTCAATGAGGTTCTAAACCAACAAGAGAAATAATGACCTTGCCCCATTTTATTACGACATAATAATTTTTATTGTTTTGCCATCACATTGGCTATGCACTAATTCAGTATCTGAGGATTCACTTATCCATGTCTGAAAAAGCTACGTTTTCTCTAGGCATTTCTAGGGCCTCCAATGCAATTCTATGGTCAACTTCCAGCCCAAGCATACTATAGAATCACACTGGAAGACTTAGAAACAGCTAGAGAAATGTTCTTTCTGGGAATTTCTAGGTCCTCCAGTGTGATTCTATGCTCGGGACAGAAGTTTTTCATCTCAGTGGTAATAAAAGGATTCCCTCTTATCTGCAGTTTCACGTATCTGTGGGGTGGGTGGGGGTGGCTTTGGAACGTAACCCCCATAGATATGGGGGACATAATGTAGTAATTTCCCCCAGAAACACACCAAGAATTCTTTTATGGCCTTCTAGCTCCTTCTAAGCATTTAAGATTCAGTGGGGGTCATTATTTTTGTTTTCTTTATGTTTAGCATTACATCTGCCTGTGCACTTTCGTCTTTAACCTTCCTTAGTAATTGTTCCAAGTCTTTATGACTTCTGCTAATATTATGGTATTATTATTTAGATTGTTGATGTTCCTTCCTCCTATCTTCACTCCTCCTTCTTCTGAGTCTAATCCTGCTTTTCTTATGATGTTTTCAGCATATAATTTGAACAAATAGGATGATAGAATGCAGCCTTGTCTGACCCTTTGTCTATTGGGAACCAGTCTGTTTCTCTGAAGTCTGTTCTGATGGTAGCATCTTAACCATAGTACAGATTTCTCCAACACCACATTACAAATGATCTTATTTTCTTCCTATCAGTTTTTTTCACTGTCCATCTTTCACAACCATACATAGAAATGGGAGATCCAATGGCATAGGCAATCCTAAGTATTCAATGACAGATCTTTACATGTCAAGATCTTGTCTAATTCCTTCATAGCTACCCTGCCAAGTCCTAGGCTTCTGATTTGTTGACCACAGTCTCAATTTTGATTAATGACTGAGTCAAGGAATGAGTAGTACTATTTCAATGTCTTCATCATCTAAAGTTACGTAAATCATCTATGGGCATTTTGTTTTGCTTTGTTTTCTTAGGAGCTGTACAGATGGCATGGAGCCACCCTGGGAGAGCTAGATAGGGGCCACAGCAACTGCACACCATGGCCCCCAATCCAGCACTTTGCTGCTCAAAAAAGAACTGGCAAATGCCACTCCTTTTTGGAGCAGCAAAAAGCTGCCCTTGCTGCCACCACCACAGCTCTTCTGCACTCCTTTGGCACAGCGTGTCTAAACACTGCACCAAGGGAGCACCCTGATGCTGCCCACTGTCTGTTTGGGTGGCCAGCATGAGGATGATGTGGGGATGGAGTTGGGATGGCTGGTGTGTGGTCACCATGCCCCGACTCCACCCCTAGGCCGACTCTTTATGCTGGTCTGTATAGCCCCTTTATGTTCAGCTGTAAACTTGTATTTGCTCTTCCTTCCTTGATTTTCTTTAGTAGATGTCCCAAATCTTCACTATTTTCTGCTAGTGATATGATGTAATCTGAATATTTTAAATTGTTAATGTTCCTTCCTCCAATTTTCACATCTCCTTCCTGCAAGTCTAATCCTGGATGATATGTTCAGTGTACAAATTAAACAGGTTGATAAAATGCAGCCTTGCGTTATCTGTTGCCAATTGAAAACTATTTTTTCTCTCCATATTCCTTCCTGATGGTAGCCTTTATCCTGAGTACAGTTCTGCATCAGGACAATAAAATATTGTGGTACACCCATTTCTTTAAGAGTGATCCAAAAGTTTGTCATGATTGACACATTCAAAGTCTTTTCTATAAAGCACAAGCAGATTTTCTTCTGAAATTCTTTGGTGCACTCCATAATATATGTTTCCAATATGATCCCTAGTTTCTCTTCTTTTCCTGAACTTAGCCTGGCATTTCTCACTCCATATATGGTAAACATCTTTGTTGTAGAATTTGGAGCATCGTATTTTGGTGTCTCCAGGACTCCAGCATATAATTTTTCAATTTCTTCTTCTTCTGCCTCTGTTGTTAGAGCATAAACCTGGATTATGGTTACATGGATGCATTTTCCCTTACGTTTTATTGGTATTGTTCAGTCAGGCTTTGTATTATATCCTTTGACTGTTTTCATAGTCTCTTTGCTATTAATGCCACCCTAGTTCTTCTTATATTCTCATTTCCTGAATAAAACACTGTGACTGACTGAAAATATTCCATTCTTGTCCATTTTACCTCAGTCACCCCATTGCAATGTTGTTATTTTCCATTTCTTTCTTTCTTTCTCTTTCTTTCTTTTTACTATATATAGCTTCCCCTGATTCATGCTTCTCATGTTCCATGTTCATATAATGTATTTTGTGAAGCTTCAGATATTCCTTTTCCTCTTAGTAATTCAGCCGATGAACGTCCTTTTGGCTTGAGTCCAGTTGTTTCATTAGACACAGAACTACTCATAGTTGCCCTCTATTGTATCCCAGTAGCTCATTGAGTGCATTCAAGCCTGGAAGTCTCACCTTCTGGCATTATCTCTTATTTCATTTTGGATAGTCTCATCATAGAGTTTTCATGGTAAAGGGCATTCAAAAGGGGTTTACAGTGCTTACATCTGTGCAGTATTAACAAGTGTTAGCTATGATGGCACTGCTTTTGTCTCTGAGAGATTCTCCCCCCCCCCCCATGTCACTCCCCACTACTGCTGCAACCCAGGAGCCCTTTGGCACATTTAGTATGGTTCCTCTGCAAAAGCCTGTCTGACATGGGAGATCCTACCAGCAGCACTTCTATTGTCACAGGAGCACATAGTCCCACCACCATGGAATGATAGTGCCATTGGTAGGAAAGAACCATAGGTAACTTAAAAACACAAAGTTCTGCACCCCCTGCAGCAACTCTTTGGCTTTTCTTCTCTTCCTTCTACCTTCTCCTCCCTTAGCAGTCTGGTCCCTATCTTCATTTTCCTTCCTGTGTTGTTCCTTCTCTCTCTCTTTCATTTTCATTCTCAATGTCCTTTTTCTGGTCCTCTCTGGATGCCCTGGAATCATCCAGCATCCACATGTGATGGATACTCAATGGATACTCTTTTCTGACATATTCCCCATTTCTGTTCCATGTCAGTTGAGCTAAGGTGTTTAAACACCTCCCAGGTTAACTCATAATATATTTCTTTTTCTGGATTCTTGCCAACAAAATTAATACCACAGATCTCTGCACATTAAAAAAGTAAGTTTCCCCCCCTCAAGACATGCATAAATAAAGTACTGAGTTTTGCATATTAGCTGGAGAGCAACATTTCTAAGAATGTGACACTGAACAGTACTCTAACATTAGGCCAGGGCCTTGTCTTCATTGGTCAGGATATTCCAAGGGCAGCCCAGAGTCCTGCAGCTGCCCTGGCTTTTTCCAGTTACTTGGCCCTCTGCTCTTACACAGTGGTGATGTTCTGTCTAGATGTTCTGTTGAGCAGCCTGGTGTGTCACCTACTACTGCAGGTTGCTCACTTCTTAGGGCAGAACAAATGATGGTCCCATGACTGGGTGCCTTGTTCTGAACTCAGAATAAGTGATGTGTTGTGGCATCAGATGCATCAGGCAGCTCAGTGGCATGCCCATGCAGACAGAGCCATCCAGAGGGCTCTAGAACGGGGTAGGCAACCTTTCCCCTTTAAGGGCTGAGGGACTTCAGCTCCCAGAATCCCAGGAGCTATTGGCCAACATGGGACTATTGGCCAACATGGCTGAGGCTTCTGGGAGCTAAAGTCCCTCGGCACTTAAAGGGGAAAGGTTGCCTACCCCTGCTCTAGAAGTTCCTGGATGATCTCAAGTAACAGGCAAATTATTTTAATGTATTCAAAGGCTGTTTTTATCCTGGTTCTTGTGCAGAAAATGCTGTATGTTGTTTAGAATTCTCACACCAGAACTGATGATGATGATGATGGTGATGATGATGATGATGATGATTTATCTATTTCTTCTTCTTCATTATTATAATAATGATTATTCATTATTATTATTAATCTAACAACGAAAACAACAACTGCTACTACATATTTCTTATTATTTATTTCTAATATTTCCCCATGGATCAGGTTTGGGAACAACAACAATTAACAGACATACCACTTCAATTAAAAGCCATCAGTTAAAATGCACATCAATTTAAAAGGCCAAGATACACACATATTAAAACAATCCACATTTAAAATTCATCATTTAAAATTCACTATTTAAAAATCATCTGGGTAAGTCTGCTGGAAAAGGCTGGTCTTTAATGCTCTTCAGCATATTCAGCTGTTGAATCTCTTCTGGCAGGTCATTCCACAGTCTAGGGGTGGCTGAAGAAAAAGTTCTCTGATTGACAGCTGCCAATCTAGTCCTGGTTGACTGGAGAAAGTGTCCCACAGAGGACCTGAGTGTATGAGGTGGATTATATGGGAGGAGGTGATACTGTAGGTAACCTGCACCCAAACCAGGTAGGGTTTTAAAGGTAATAACCAACACTTTGTACCTGTGTGGGATGATGCCAGAATGGGGGGGGGGGAATGGGCATTTTGGCTTGTGTAAACAAGACCCAAGTGAGAGATAGTAGTAGAGAAACTATCCACCAACTTTTGACAATCCTGGACATATAAAAATAAAAAGGAAGTTAAAGATTGCTTTGACCCTGTGGTGCTGTAACTTCATGTTGATTACAAGGTTAGGTTTTTTGTTTTTTTTAATAGTCAAAATCTCTAATCTCCAGTAAAGGAGTACAGCTCTCAGAGATAATGGGAATACAATGTGAGCCTATTGATTGTGGTGTATAGATCCCATTAAAATATGGATTTAGGTAGCAAGAACTAAATCTCTGTAAAGAGAACAAGGTAATTGAGCATACAGGACAGCAGCAGCAAGGGCATCCATGCAAATACAAATGTTTTCTCAACCAGCAGCATCACTGAACACCAAATAGGTTATGTGCCTATGCACCCAGCAATGCAAATGAACTTCTGAAACAGCCATGCATTCAACTGTGGAGGTGCATTTTCCTGTGTACTAAAGACCATAAATACTAGTCCTAAACCTCTGTGGTGCAACATCATCATCTTTAATGAAGTCATGAATGATTTAATAGCATTTGGTCAAGTTATGTTCTCCCTTCCTAGAAATGTTTCTCCTTTTGAAAGAAAAATATATTAAGCTGCAAATGTCTTTCAGCAACTTTTTTATACCCAAGCACTTCAAACTTTTTCAAAAAGTTAAAAGGGGGAAAAAGACAGTCCAATCCAATCATTATTATTTTTTTCATCTTAAAAATCATGTCCCCCTCTAAACAGACAAGCCAAATTCAACTAACACACATTACGCAGACAAATAGCAGATAATGAAATCATTTCCCAGAAAGAAAGGGTCTCAAATATGATTTATATCCCCAAGTACAAGTCATGAAAAGACAGTTAACATTCTCCATAAATGTTATGGGCCTCATATTTTGTCTTACAATATTATGACATGCTAAATCTCTTCCAGTTGGTTCAGTTTCCCCTTTGGTTCATAAATATTACTACAGATTTTCACTCATGGATATACCTTAAAGGTGCTTGTAGACTGAAATATTTCTGTTGATGGCATGTCAAAAAGGAGACTCCATTAGAAGAAATCCCTCTCTTCTACTAATGAAAAATGGTGTCTCCTCCTATTGCTGATGTCACTCAGATATCAATAGATGAGAAAGGGAAGTACCTAGTAACATATTTCTGCCTTTTGGAGCTAGAAAATTGTGGCCTCTCACACTCTGCTCCATAGGGCTGCCTGGGGAGTGGGATGGGGGGAGGACAGAAAGAGGTCCTGATGCTCCCAGCAACATCACATTGGATTCAGCACAGAAGGTAAGAGAATGAAGTCATTTGAACCTTGCAATGCAGAGGTGTTGGACCTGAGAAATGGTGGCTCAAGGAGGCTTCTTCTCTTCCTGTGTAGCTCCCTGTGGGACATCAGAAACATTGACTTTACAGTTTTAATGAATTGCACTTTGATGTTATATTCAAATCCAGAAAAAAACATGGTTAGTCTTCAATACATCTTCCTGGAACAAATTTACTTCACACATTGAATCTGGCATACAACTTTCTAAAAATGTATGTAGAAAACAGAGCATTTCCAACTTAGCTGATACTATAAAATACAATGATATTTATCTAATCAAAGTAGATCATCATCATCATTGTCATCATCATCGTGATCATGTCTTTCTCCAAAGATTGGGAATCAAGAGACTTTATAGGTTATAATGGTTACAATATTATTCTTTAAAAAGTACAAAAAGTCACCTTTAAAACATAATTCCTGTTCCAGACCTGATAAGATCTTCAACAGGGATACCTTTGTGCACAAAGATGGAGAAGGTGAGGATCCATGTAACATTAGCATGTGGGTGTACAAAGCAGCAAGGCTTGGGGGGGGGGGGAAGCTTTGATCTGCTGAAACTGATTTTGCCCTTTCTTGTACCTCTCTTTAATTCCAGCATCAACTTCTCCACCTCCAGTTCCTAAAGGATTAGCTCAGTTCACATGTATGTGTGTGTGGAGTCTAAATAGCATTTTTTTATGAGATTGCAAAATGGGTAAGTGAATCATGTTTTGTTGTTGTCATTGTTTTGACTACTGTATACTTTGGGGATTGTTGGAGTGATAGATTAATGGAGCTTGATAAATGAATCCACAGTAGCTTGTTAAATAGATTCACATTAAGTTAACCATTGAGATTTTAGAGAATCCCCACTTGTAGACACAGGGAATGTACTGTGGAACCCATGAGAGGAAGGTTATGGATCCCATACAAAGCTGTGGAACCCAGCAAGTGGGAGGGAAACGGATTCCTTTCAGCAGCATTTGGAGGTGATAATTCAGGAACTTTCTCCTACTCAACAGAAGAGTGTCACTTAAGGATTCCTCCAGAGACTTCCTGGATCTAAACCAAGGATCTTTGTAACATTGAGGTGATGTTGGGAAACATTGTGAATGTTTTCTCTCTAGAATGTAAATGGAGTGAAATAAATAAGTAGAGGCAAGTTTCCGCCCCTTTCTATGGGTAGGGATCAGCCCACCAAAATAATGTACACTCTTACCTGCCTCCAGAATCCTTATGATCAGTTTTCTTTCCAGTCATCTTGCAGTCATCTTTAAATATATTGTTAGATGTGTCAAGTCCCATTATTAGGAAAAAAGTGAGATATAAATTAATAAAACAATAACAACAATGACAAATATGGACCTCTCTCTCTGTGTATGTGCCTTCAAAATGCCTGGTGACTTATGATGACCTCATGAATTTCATAAGGTTTTCTTAAAGAAGGATTACTCAAAGGAGGTTTGATCAGTTCCTTCCTCTAAAGTATAGCCTATGGCACCTGGTATTCATTAGCAATCTCTCAACCAAGTACTAACCAAGGCTGATTCTGCGTAGCTTCCAAGATCAGATGGGATCTGCTGCCTTTAGGGTATTTTACCCAAAATACTTGTATTTCAGTTCTTGTTTTCTCCTTCATCTTCAGTCCTCTTCCTATACAACTAGTTGTTCCTATACAACTAGCTGTTTTTTGCTTTCTGATCCATTATTGCTTATATGTTCCTTCAAACTAGAAGTATAGAGTTTAAAAAAACAAGAATCCAGGTCCAGTGATTCATTACCAGCTGAAATTTCAGAACCCACAAACATCTGTATTTTTGTTTCAGGAGACAAAGAGGCTAAACAGACAGTGGGCAAGTGGTGGCTAAATGCTGCCCCTTTGAACACCAGATTGGGGCCACAGAAACCACATGCTGCAGCCGCAATGGTGTTTTTGTGGCCCATACAGGAGAGGCAAAATACCATTTTTTCACTGCCACTGAGGCTCTTCTACATTCCTGTGGCACGGCATGTGTAAATGCTGCACCACAGGAGCATTGCAATGCTGCCTGCCAACTGGTCAGGTGGGAAGCATGATGGCACCTTGGGGGCAGTGTCAGGGTGTGCAGTGTGTGGTCACCATGCCCCCACTCTATCCTAACACTGGCTCATAGTGCCGGTCTGTACAGATTCTAAAATTGTGTGAAGGCTGTGAATTCCCCCTTGAAAATTTCCCATTGCTCCATTGTTGCCAAAGGAGAGCTTTTTTTTTTTAAGCCAAACTGCACTTGGGGGGCATTTTTTTTTTGTATAAATGCGTGCCATGCACATTGGGTACATGTGTGAATGCAATATGAATGTGTCATTGAGTAAATGAGTGTGTAGGTGTGAGAGTGCTTGTGACTGAGGAGATTATCAGACTACAGTTAAACCAAATTAAAAAGAGACTTACCTCACCTGAACTGAAGTAAAATTCAGGCTGCATCTGGATCCTATCACAGGGATTTTCCTCAAAAACCTGCCATCCAGATGCAGCCTGAATTCAGCCAGGATGACTTAACTTGCTCCAGAGTTCTGACTTAGAAAAATTGCTGCTGGAGAGAGTTAAGTCAGCCTGGCTGAATTCAGGCTGCATCTGGATGGCAGTTTTTTTGGGGAAAATCCCTGTGATAGGATCCAGATGCAGCCTGAATTTTACTTCAGTTCAGGTGAGGTAAGTCTCTTTTTAATTTGGTTTAACTATAGTGCGATAGTCTCCTAAATCTAATCAATCATATTGGGGACCACATATGAACAGAGTGGTGCCCTCCAAACTCAGTATGTGGTCCCACTGTCTTGTGATATATTATATGCAACATGCTTGTCTGAAGCCTGTTGAAGCCTGAAGCCTAAAAATAAGAAGCTTCCCATTCTGTGAATACAGGATTATGCTCCTGATTGCTCTCAGGACTTCAGAGTATCATCTCTCAAGTGTTTTAACAGAATCACTCTGCCCAGCAGAATTACCCAAGTTTTCTTAAACTAGAAATCCCATAGTTTCACCCTGGTGCTCTTTTGTTTTCACCCATCCAAATGATCTTTCTTTCTTCTATTATATGCACCCACTGACCCAGGAGATGTTCCTCTCCCCTTATTTGTGCTCCCAACCTCCTCTCATGCTCTTTCTTTCCCTTGTTCTTGTTTTTAATACAATTCTTCTGTTCCTACTATAACTCTGTCAATAGACATCCTCTAGTGGTTCCCAACTTTTGATCATCTGTTTGTTTTAGATTTCAGCTCTCAGGAACCCCAGCTAATTTAGCAAACAGCCAGGAGTTATGGGAGCTCAAGTCAAAATCATAGAGGACCAAAGGTTGGCAACTACTGTTCTAGAGAAATAACCACATTAGACCTAGCTATAGCTTTTTCTCTGCAGGAAAGACTGCTACCAACTGACCAAAGATGATAGTGCAGGCTACATAAAGATTTGAAATAATTAAATTAATGACACTATTAAAAAGTGTAAATAATAACACCAAGGTATACAGCTTTTAGGTTCCCCTGTTATGCATGTCATGTTTCATGTGTAAAGTTTCCATGGTTTGGAGCTTTGCTGATAACAGAAAATCACATGGAGGTAGCCTTTCCTTCTTTCATTAGCATCCATGCAAAGCTGAGACTGTCCCCTCCCTTCATGGAACAAGTGTTGTGCCAAGGGTAGTGGCAGTGACAGCATTAGTAGCAGGTCTGGCTACTCTCATCTCACCATGCACCCCACAAAATGAAAGAGAGGCTTCTTTTGTCACAATCAAAATGTGGTCAAGGGCTGAATTGCTGTCCCTCCTTGTCTTTGCCACTGTTGCTTCCTCCACACAGCCTGGCCGAGTATTCACCAATCACACCAGTTGGCAGCAATTTACCATCACCACGGAGTTGGTACCACAGGATGGTGAGTGCTGCTGCTCCAGCCCAGCCCAATCCAGTCCATGCTAGCCCTATATCACACACCCCTCAAGCTAGTGAGTGGTCAAGGTGCAACATCCTGTGCTTGGCCATGGTTTAGAGAGAAAGGATGAAGAGATGGAGGCAGCAGTGGCAGATTTCTGTAGACCATCATGGAAATAGCAGTAGTGGTCCTGGCTTCTTTTAGAACAGCACAGTGCATGGGAGAAGAAAGAGGATGGTCATCCTGTTTTTAATCTGTGAAATCATAGAATCATATAGTTAGAAGAGACCACAAGAACCATCTAGTCCAACTCCCTGCCAGGAAGACACAATTAAAGCATTATTGAGAGATGACCATCCAGCTTCTGTTTAAAAACCTCTGAAGAGGGGGACTCCACCAGTCTCCAAGGCAGCTATTCCACTGATGAACAGCTCTTACTGTTAGGAAGTTCTCTCCAATATTTAGGTAGAATCTCTTTACCTGTAGTTTGAATCCATTGCTCTGTGTCCTGGTTTCTGGAGCAGCAGGAAACAAGCTTATTCAATCTTCAATATGTCATCCTTTCAAATGTTTAAACATGAATATCATGTCACCTCTTATCCTTCTTTTCCCCAGGCTAAATATATGCAGCTCCCAAAAAAGTTAGAGGATATGGAATTTAGCATGGCCCAGTATTTGTCTGCACACCAAGCTGTTGGTATTGGTAAAGCACAAGGCCAATGTTTTTAATGGTCAGATGAAATGACAACCCTCATGGCATCCTAATGCCTCCTATACAGTTCATGGCTGCACAAAAGTGTGTCTCCAATCTCTTCATACATCTGACATGTTTAGTTGCAGCACTGCATTACCATTACATAAATTTCCCCCTTTCCACTATGACATTGGCTTAAATTTCCCAGAACAAAATCCCTCCTTTTCCCATTAATTATTTGCACAGATATTTCCCTCTTCCTTTTTTTAAAAAAACCCATTGCATTTTAAAAAAAAAATACAGAGTGGTTTCTCTTTATTAAAGCATAATTTAAACATGGAGGCACAGTTCTGCCACCTGAGTATAACAACTGAGCAAGCTGGCAAATGGCACTTCAAAGAAAGGCACCAGGAATAAACTGTTACTCCTGCAGCAGATCCTTTGAACTAAGGAGAGTAAAAGTTGAAAGCAGTGCAGAGACTAACATAGAGCTCACTTAATGGTAGCAAGAGAGAGGCAGAAGGCAAACTGGCTACAGAAGGAGTGCCAGAAAATGCCCAGCTGTGACACTAGAAAAGAACTACAGAGCTGGGTAAAGTAAGAACAAAGGCATCTTTTAAAAGCCTAACAGAAGTGGTGCCTCTACTAAAGAGATAGATGTTCCATACATTACTTCCAGAATGGTAAACATATAGACTAAAGGATCTTTCACTCTCCTTCCCAAGATTCCAGAATGAAACATTGTCAAAAGGGAAGTTATTATAATGATCTCTAGTGTTTGAAGTCATCTAGGTCACACATTAATGGATTACATTTTTGTTATAGAGCCATATGCATATTAATACATAGCTAGATATATCATCAGGCACAACTTGCTCACAGTTTATTGCTATTGTGTGCTGCCAACCATGCTTATTCAATGTACATTGGAACAGATACTGTTTTAACACTCTATCACCTTATGTAATATCATTAAATATTCCATATTAGGTTTATAGTAATTGGTTCACTTATCAGAAGTACTTGAGAAATCTGGCTTAGATAAAGCACTGATTGGGAGAAGTTTAGAAAGAGTACTCTTTTGCATTACAACCCCAGATTTCTTCAGCCATTATGGCCATATGTGCTGCAGGATTTTGCATGCTGTCATGCAATTAATACCTTTTTCCAGCCCTGGTATAAGGCAGGGATGGGTGAAAATTGCAGTTCAGTTTATTTTTGGTCAGACCTTGTCAAAATTTGCAAAGCACAAATTTGTGAGAAAGCAAATAAAACAGATTTGTGTACCACCTAGAGGGAGGTGAAATTTCATTTTTGTTTTTAAAAAATCAGAATTTACCAGGGTTCACAAAATGCAAAATATGGGAGAAAGTCCAACTGACATAATTGACATCTATAGTGCAAGCCATATGATTGTGATAATCTGCAAGAGATGTGCCATAGACAGCTAATGGTACATTTTACAATGCACATGTTTAGAACTCTATTACAGTCCTGAAACATTAGAGTGCAATGCAAATGACAAGTCTGCCAAATTTAATGGAAAAAATTACTGTGAACACATGTACTTTCAAACTCACTAAAATATCACTCCATCATGATTAAAATAGTTTGCCTTTACTATCATAGTTCCATTTAGCACTACACAATTAGAATAATATGATTCCACTGTAACTGACACAGCAACATCCAATGTAATCCTAGGATCTGAAGTTTAGAGATGGGTATTTCAAATTGTCAATTGAAGAGCTCAAATGCTTCAGCAAACTACTAACCACAGAATGCCTTTCGATACAGTCACATCAGTTAAAATGGAATCCTAGTGCTATAAATGTGTAGTGTGAAATGGTTCCTGATGTTAAAATGTATGAAATATAGCAGTACTGGGGGTGAGTAAGTTAAAATGAACAGGAATGGGCCACTTTGAATCAGACAACCATACACCATTCTACTCAGGGAATGAAAAAACAAGAAGACACGGGGGGCTTCCATACTAAGAAAAGATGTTGCAAAAGAAGTCAGAGGATACAATGCAAAATCATACTGAATCATCTCAATAAGGCTCTATGGGAAACCTATGAATATCACAATAATTCAAGTATATGCACCAACCACTGAGGCAGAACAAGAAGAAACTGATAGATTTTATGAATGAGTACAGGAAGAAATTGACAATACACCAACACAGGATGTCAAGCTGATTGTTGGAGATTGGAACACAAAGGTTGGAAGTAAAGAAGAATCAAAAACAGTAGGCAGATTTGGACTAGCTAAAATAAATGAAGCAGGTGAGCATCTGATAGATTTTTGTGAAGCCAACAACCTATTCAATGTAAACACATTTTTCATACAATTAAAGAAAAGGTTATACACATAGATATCACCAGATGGTCAACACAAAAACCAAATAGATTACATAATTGGAAGTAAAAGATGGTGAAGCTCCATACTGGTGGCCAAGACTAGACCAGGTGGTGATTGTGGCACAGATCATGAACTATTCATTTCAAAAATAAAAGTAAAACTCAAGAAGAGAATGAAACCAGTCATCATACCAAAATACACTTTAAACAACATTTCCACAGAATTCATTTACAATATAAGGAACAGATCTGCAGTACTAAGAATAATAGATCATGAACTGGGTTTGGTCTGAAGCTAGGGACATAATAAAAGAGGAATGCATAAAGACACTTCCAACAAACAAAAGGAAAGTGAAGAAACCATGGATGACAGATAAAATGCTACAAGCAATAGAGAAAAGAAGAGAAACAAAACAAAAAGGAGATAGGAATAAACTAAGAAACATGAATGCAACAGTACAATGGCTAGTGTGCAAAGATAAGGAAAATTACTGCAATGACAAATGTAGGGAAATAGAAGACAACAACAAAAAGGGAAGAATGAGAAGCCTATTCCACAAGATTCAAGAAATCAAGGGAAAGTTCAAACCAAGGACTGGGGCTCTCTACAACAATAAAAATAACATAATTCAAGACTAGGAAGGAATAAAAAGATGAAGGGTGCAATACATAGAAGAGTTATATAAAAAGATGACAACATAAAGGACACATGGAATGAAGAGCCATATGAAGATAAACACCAAATTCTAAAAACTGATGTGGAAGTTGATAAAAGAAATGGGAAAAAACAAGAATCCAGGAACAGACGATATTCCAATAGAACTGTTGCAATCCACATTGACAGCGACAACTCTAGTACTAATTATCATATGTCAACAGATATGGGAAACAAAATGATGGCCAAAAGATTGAAAGTGATCAATGTACATCCCCATCCACAAAAAAGGTGCACAAGAGACTGCAGCAACTATAGAACCATAACACTAATCTCCCATGCAAGAAAAATCATGCTCAAAATTTGCAAATAGGCTCTAATCCATATATGGAGAGAGAAATCCCAGAGGTTCAAGCAGGGTTCAGGAAAGGAAGAGGCACCAGGGATCACATTGCAAACATATGATGGCTAATGGAGTGTAGCATGGAGTTCCAAAAGAAAATCACCATGTGCTTTATAGACTATAGCAAAGCCTTTGACTGCATAGATCGTGAAAGGCTATGGAATGCCCTTAAAGACATGGGAGTGCCAACATATCTGATAGTTCTCATGAGAAATCTGTACTCAGGACAAGAGGCTAGTGTCAGAATAGAACATGGAGAAACAGAATGGTTGCCAGTTGGCAAAGTAATCAGACAAGGCTGCATCCTATCACCCTACCTATTCAACTTATATGCAGAACATATTGTAAGGAAAATAGACTTGGATATGGAAGAGGGAAGACTGAAAATAGGAGGAAGAAATATCAACAATCTGAGATATGCTGGCAACACCATAATATTAGCAGAGAACCTCACAAACCTAGAACTATTAAGGAAGATCAAAGAAGAAAGTGCAGAGGCAGGCTTACCGTTGAACATAATGAAAACAAAAATAATTACCACAGAGAACTTACACACATTGCACCGGCACAAAAATGACACCGTACTCAACTTTATGGTTATGAAACATGGCCACAACTTTATTTTACAGGGTAATCAACAATTTTAACACTTCACTTTAACCAAAATATTTTAATGTTCTTGACACATGTGTTTTATACATATCTAATTTAACTAACTGTGTCAATCTATCCCTTTAATTCACGTGTCAAGAACATTCAAGTTCTAAATAAACCCCACCTCGAATAATTCATCTCTCCCCAAACAAAATGACATCATAATTCAGCTCATGATGTAACATGTCCATACTGTCATCAATTTGTTGGGTGACGACATAGCATCAATTGGATTAACCCCTTTTGACGTATACTCTTTGTCCACTTAAATTTGAACCAATTTTGTACTTTCAATTAACTAACTTATTCCCAGGGGGGGATCCTGCCCGCCACAGGAGGGGGCCAGCTTAGCTTGGCATCCCCTCCCCCCCACCCTGGAGAGCTCATTCAATATGACGAGAGATAGACTCCAAGTATACATCAAAACAAGCGGGGGATAGATGAACACCATCGCCCCTGTAAAAGTATGGCCTATGGTTTTGAATAGTCTTATGCTCCACAATTTCAATACCCCAAACTCCCAACTTTTCAACCAAGAATCCAGCCAACGACGTGTTGCATTGATCGACGAATCGTTCTTTGGTCCCACTTGCGCACATCACGGCAAAAACTTGGTCCACATCATCACCGTGTTTGAGAGTCTCCTCTTAATGTCTTGCATGTTGGTCAAGCTCATTTTGTTCAACTTAAAACCAGGTAGTTCAACAAGGTCATTCTCTCCCAAATGTATCAAAAGAATCTTGGGCGGTGAAAATGCCTCAGATAATTCATGATGTGTGTAATGAGAGCTCCCCATAGCCTTCCTCTCTCATCGAACCATCGCATTTGCTGTAACCCTCTTATCGCCAGACTCCGATCATGACAAGATTGTAGCACCTGACGTTCTGCTCAGAACACAAGACTGTGTCTAGTGATCGAACATCCTCAAACTTCCGATCTGCTTTAAAAGAAACAACATATTAAGTATAACACTGACCCTCAACTAGATAATGCTATGCCCCACCCATAACTTATGGGCGAATATAGGACTAAAAGCGCTGGACCGCCAACGCCCAATCTGTCAGATTGTGGCATCATCCCACCCTGTGAAGCAGCATCAGTCGCTGCCCTTATCCAAAAACAAATGGGCCGATAACTTGGCCGCTGGCGAAACAGCATGTCTCAATTCTCTCGTAACACAGGTCTAAATTGGAACTACATCAACTAAAGGCCCTAAACACGAAGGAACCAGTAGCCTGGTCCAGTCTAGCAAATCCTAAGGTGAATCTGACAATGTTAGAGCAGGACAAATTTGAGTTGAAGAGACTCTAGACCAGGGGTAGGCAACCTTTCCCCTTTAAGGGCCGAGGGACTTCAGCTCCCAGAATCCCAGGAGCTATTGGCCAACATGAGACTATTGGCTAACATGGCTGAGGCTTCTGGGAGCTGAAGTCCCTCGGCCCTTAAAGGGGAAAGGTTGCCTACCCCTGCTCTAGACAATGTAATTATTTGTCCCTTAGCCAACTGGTCAGTCTTAAAACGCCGAAAACATATGTTGAACTCATTTTTATTAATTTGAAGGTCAGATAGGTAAAATGCTCTGCCCGACTTATCCGAGCGAGAGCTCAGAACCCGCTCGCTGATTCTGGTGGCTGCTAAGAACGCCACAGAAAACACAGCTCTAAAAAACATCACCTCTTGAATTGAAGAACATACCGCAGGAAGGGATTGACACATTTGGATTAAAATTGATCCTGTTACCGGCAAGCCAGTATCGCGTGCCAGATGAAGGTCCCTGGTCTAACCTTCTAAGGCCCTAAAGACCCTAAAATTGCCCCCCCATCAGGTCGATGAACCCTCATGCCTTAGAGTACAAAGACAGAGCCGCTAAACTTGTTGTAATAGTGATCGGGGACAAACCTGATTGCGGAAGATGGACCTCAAAACGCCATACCGTATCCACCCTCCCTATCAATCCTCAACTCCCCTTCCATATACAAAACCAGCCTAAAAGCTCGCAAAGCGCGCTCATACAACTTGTGTGTCGATAGAGCGACAGACTGTAGGATCACCCTGTCAATTTGTCATCTCCAAAGCTCCACAGATGCTTCAGTATCTCCCGTGGTAGAGCTGCAGCCTCCGTGGTGAGTTGATGAAACCTGGAAACTTAAAACGAAAATTGGCTTCCGCCAACGGATTTAGTAACACTGGTACATGGAGCTCGAAACAACACGTTGCATCTTAAACATTGAGAAACCCTTGCTCTAACCAAAGACATCATCCTTAATGACTTGGAGGTTTGTGAATTCACTATAAGAACCCTTGCTTGGTTGTCACCCCAAAACTACACAGTTTTATTTGAATTGACCTGGCCCCAAATGAACTGCAACCACCATAGGGAAGAGTTTGAGGAAAGTAAGGTCATGTCCAACCCGTAATGATCCACTCTTGGGGCCATCTCACAGCTGCCCACTGACCTTTCCAATATGGCCAAAATCATGAGCGCCTGAATCATTGTAGTACACCTGGAGGTCCGCCTTTTAAAGCATTTTTGACCTCTAAAAGGAGGCTCAATTAAATTGACCCAAAATTGATTACCAAACCCTCAATCGGCTCCAATCTGGCTAGTAATTCTAATATGGTGATGTGGAGTGTAAACCCCTTTAGTAGCATTGTAAAGGCAAGCAAAAAGTCTCGTCCATGAACAATAACTTTACAGGCAATTTTTAACAACCCAGTGATGGATTGAAATTCACGAAGTGTGGCCTTATTCCTACTGCTCATTAACCTCACCTGGAGTCTTTTTGCGTCAAGGTTTTTTATTTATTTATTTATTTATTTATTAAGAGGCAAGAAATTTACTTAACTGAGTCTAACTCAATGCCCAAGAAGGCCAGACGGGTGCCAGGACCCACCGTCCTTTCCTCCTTGGTCTTTTTGTCTGTATTTTTTTTTTCTCACATAGGACGCTTGTGCGCCTTAAATTCTTTAGGAAGACTGAACACGACCCCATCTTTTACCACAATTTGCGGCTCGGGGTCACAAAAAGATCTATAAATAATCCTTACTATAGTCTCTCCTTGTAGAGAGGATAAGGTGAGATCGCAAGGGCTTTGACATCCCCTCATAGGGGTTGAATTCCACTAACCTATTGACTCCAGCCAAACCCAAGGCTCCTACAGTGCCCAAAGGCCTTGCATCACTTACCTTGGTAACCATAATCTGATCAGCACCCACACAGTGGCCAACTGGGCTAGCAGAGAACCACATCAAAGTGGGCCTGACAGTTGTAGCATTAAAAGATGGAGACAAAACTGTGCTAGCCAAATGCTGAGCAGCTTTTTTTTTTTTTATGATGATCCCACTGAGTGTGCCTCAGCAACTGCTCGGGTAGAAGAAACACTGTGGGATAGAAGAAACACTTCCTTCATCTATGTTAACCATTAACATAGTTTCAGGTGCAGACACACCATACTGACTTGATACCACAGCCCTCTGTAACCAACTGTATAAGTCTGCCAGAGTAGGCTGCTCAAGTCCAGTAACAGACGCTCCCCATTGCATCACACCAGGAACTCTCTTAACAGTTCCAACACATCTGCTACGGTTGGCTTTTTAGACCAACCTCCATAGCAGATGAGATCAGGGGGCCACACGACACATCTTGCATAGACATGTCAAATGATGTACTTTATGTACCAAAGTAACCTACTGCCCAGAAACTTGATCCCAACTTGACATTGTAGCCGATTGGGACCTTGTATTGTGACCGTGAACCCTAGTTTATGCTAGCTGTTCACAAGCAGCAACACATAACTGCATAGTGCAGCCTAAGTGTGTTGACTGAGTTATAATCTCAACCTCTCTGTTTTGAAGTTCATTTGGTCTCTTTGGTGATGCATGCCTAGAATTGGGCCCAGCTGAAACCGTATGCTGCTTAACTGTGGTTATTGCGCGGCATGCCTCTGTTATAATCATCCTAGAGAATGTAATATTATTCATTCAATGAATGTCACAAACCAATTTTAATTAGCACCTTTTTTTTTGGTTATGTTATATATATATATATATATATATATATATATAATAAGTATTTATGCATATAAATTAGTGTAAATTAATATTATCATTGTTATTAGTGTAACTGGGCAGAGTGTAAATCCATGTGAAGCGCTCGTGGCCCCCAACAGGCAACCTTTCCCAAAAATAGGGACATGGTTAATGGCCAAAGGCCGATCAATTCCCTTTGTAGGACACCAATACGCTGGCTAGTGTAGAATCACCAGGTAGAAACCCAACCAAAGGGCCTACCAGTTACATTGGACACCAAAATGCCCCAAACTTCCCTTTATGGGACATATAAGCCAAGCTAACACCCCTTGGCAAGCGTGGCGACTGTGTGTGCGGTTTTTGTTTGTATTATTATTATTATTGTAATTATATTATTATTTATTGTTATGGTTCATGGGACAGCAAGATATCCAGGATACCATGCAAGTTGCTGCCCAACCTGGCCAAGCCTCCAAAGGCCCCCAGCTTATACTATGTTTTATGAAAAACTACGGTTCCCACGATTCCCTAGTACTGATCCAGGGCAGTTAAAGTGGACTCCATTTGCACTATTTCTGGCAGTCTGCAAAGGCCCTATGACTTTATAGCCTCCAAAGGCCTCCTGCTATATATATATATATATATATATATATATATATATATATTATATTAATGGTTTATGGCACCGCAGCCACACCCATGATATCAGGCAGATTATATCCCATCCGCCAAGGCCTCCAAAGGCTTCCTGCTTGCACCTTGCCTTTTTTTTAAATTATTATTATTGTTATTATTATTATTATTATTTAAGGGCTCCCTGTAACAGACGGGGCCCTCAAACTTCAGCCTTTAACAGCTTGTGTTTGTAGCCTCCCCAGCCTGGAGAACTACTGGGTATTTTATATATATATATACACACGCGCGCACACACATACAATTATATATATATATACACACGCACACACACACATACAATTTAAGGGCTCCCTGAAATAGACAGGGCCCTCAGTTTTTTGCACATCAGCCCATGATCTCAGGCAGATTGAATCCAACCAGCCAAGCCCTCCTTACACCTTGTAAGCCCTTATTATTATTATTTTAATAAAAAACTTTAGTTTATTGTTTGTAGCCTTATTATTATATTTTACAACCCTATGGGCTCGCTGAATCCATCAGGGCCCATAAACCAGCCTTTTTGTCTGCAAATTGGCAGCCTCTCCCAGCCGGGAGAATGATGAGGGCCCACCACGCCTCAGACCACCGCATCCAAGCAGAGCCACTCTACAAGGGGGGGGCGCTCTCCGCAAGGCCTATGGGCCTCTTCCCCTTTGGGCCAACCTGCCACGGCCTCCAAAGGCCTCCTGCTTGTACTTGCAGGCTTTTTTTTTAATATATATATATACACACACACAATTTAAGGGCTCCCTGAAACAGTCAGGGCCCTCAACTTTAGCCTTTATTAGCTTTATTAGTAGCCTCTCCCAGCCGGGAGAACTATTGGGGCCCTCTCACTCCCAAGGCTGCAGCCGGAGAGCATAGCCCTGCCACCTGGGCTGCCCCCCCCCAATAGGGCCTACAGGCCTTTCGAAGGTGGGAGAACCGCTGGGGGCCCGTCCATCCCACAGGCCGCAGCTGCCGGAGCAGAGCCCTTCCTTACTGGGCCGCTCCCCCAAGGGCCTTTGCAGCACCCATCAGCACGGGCGCCATCACCCAGCAGGCCTCTCCAAAGGCCAAATGCCGGCCACGACCTGAGCCACCAGGCCCCCCGGCGCTTTCAGTCAGCCAGACCTCCGGCCGCCACGCCCCCAAACAGGCCTCCTCAGGGCCAACACGGCCGCAACCTGAGCCTCAAGCTCCCGGTCGCCCAACAGGCCTCTGAAGCAGACAAGCTCCTTGCTTGTCTGCTAGTTAAAATGGCTGTCGCCATGAGGCAGCCTTGGGGCTTTATAGCCCCTTGTTCTCGTTGGTAGTCTCGTGATAAGCGAGACCACCAACGAGACAGGATCCTAGAAGGATCCAACCCTGATTGGCTGAGCAGCGAAGGAAGGGGCGGGACTTCCCCCACTGCCCAGCCAATTAAGCGTCCAGCCTCCTTTTTGGCCGGCGCAATGAAGAACCCCTCCCCAACATCTCGGGGAGGGGGGGTCTTTCAAACTAGATAATGAGGAAATAGAAATAGTCTCATATTTGGGGTCAAACATTGATTGGAATGGGGACTGTAGCCAGGAAATCAGATTAAGAATGGGGAGAATGGCTATGAAAGAACTAGAAAAGATCCTAAAATGAAATGACAGACAACTCAACACAAAAGTCAGAATCATACAAGCCATTGTATTCCTTATTACCATGTATGGATGTGAGAGTTGGACAGTAAAGAAAGAAGATAGGAGGAAAATCAATTCATTTGAGATTTGGTGCTGGAGAAGAGTGCTGAGGATTCCATGGACAGCCTAAAGGACAAACAAATGGGTCCTAGAATAGATCAAGCCAGAGATATCCCTAGAAGCCAAGATGACAAGACTTAGGGCCTTTACAGACTGCCAGAAATAATGCAGCTTGAGTCCACGTTAACTGCCCTGGCTCAGTGCTAGGGAATCATGGGAACTATAGTTTATTGTGGCACCAGAGCTGAGATAAAAAAATACAATTCCCATGATTCCCTAGCACTGAGCCAGGACAGTTAAAGTAGACTCAAGCTGCATTATTTCTGGTAGTCTACAAAGGCCCTTAGACTGTCATACTTTGGACACATCATGAGAAGGCATGTATCATTGGAGAAGACAATAATGTTAGGAAAGGTGGAGGTAAATAGAAAGAGAGGAATGCCACATGCTAGATGGATGGACTTTATTAAAGAGGCCACAAATATGAGTTTGCAGGAGCTTAGCAGAACAGTAGAGGACAGGGGGCCTGGAGATGTCTCAACCATAGGATCGCCATGGCTCGAGATTGACACAAAGGCAGTTAACAACAACAATAAAGCACAATTTTTCTGTAGAAAAGGATAACACATCTTTAGAGCATATCAAACTAGGCAAACATTCCATTGGACCTTTTAGAAATGAGAAAGAAAGGGTTTGTGATTACCAGCATCAGCCCTGGTGGGCCCAGCATAGGAATGGAAGCCAGATTTGTTTGCTACTGCCTCCATCATGTACCCCACTCTGAGTAGCCATTTGGAAATGTTCTCAGCTGCAGGACCCTGGACCTCAACCCAGAGGTCCAGCTGTACATACACTTAGGGGCATCTTTTCTATATATCCTTAATGTACAAATTTTTGGTATACCAATGTTAAAGTTTGAAGAGTATTCCTCAGTAAATCTTTATATGTGAGTGGGTCTCTGAACAATTACAGCCCAGACCATTTCTTTCTTTCAGACAACAAAATTCATGGTTCTTACCACTCATTGAATGCTAGGTGGTGGCGGTGGCAGGGGATGATCATGATCATGAGCAGGAGGAGAATGAATGTTCACAATATAGGCTGTCTCAGAGCTGAACTTGGTGTGGAAAATATCAAAATATTAACCTGAGTGACATCAATGCCATTCCAAAGCTAACATTTCTGTAGAGATCCTACACTTTTTCTATTACCTTAGCACAGAATGTAAAAATTGGGTATGGATATCAGCTCACCGAGGTAGCTGCAATGGCAGCTGTTGCCTCCTAATGGTATGTATCACTGCATAATTTATTGGCAAAGACTGTACAGAGAGCTATTTCTGACTCTTTGCTTGTTGTTTGACTGTTGAAGTATACATGGGAAAAACAAGCTCCATACTTAGCTGCTTAGCTCAGTTGAAGCCAAATAAATAAATGTTTGGTTACAGGAATAGATAGACAATATTTTGTATTCTGCCTGTCAAGGAAAGGCAGAGAAAGAAAATTACAGTTTGTGCCTTATTAAATCTTTTCAAACTTTAAACTTGCATTTAAACTTACACTTGTGGGATTACCCAGTGCGATATCTGGTATACAGAATGAGTCAACAGGTGCCACAGAAGAGATTTTTAAAATAAGTCAGTCTTAAGCAATACAGTTGCCCACTCTGTTCATATGATTTCCTCTCCACATATGGAGCTTCTTTTAATAAGGGAAGCAGATGTAGGTTGGCTTCTGAGATTTCCTCTTATCTTCATCATTTGTATGTAGGCAGAATATGAAACCAAAAGAGGAGGAGAGGAGAAAATGGTACAATGGTTGTTGCTGACATAGCAAATGCCTTGTTGTGTAAATATATGAGAGCTGATCCTGAGCAAAGGTATGAAATAATCCCTGAAACCATAGTTGAGTGTACACCTGAAGACAAACTATAATGTGTGTGCATATGACAGAATTAGCATTGGTACTCCAATATTTTCTGATAAAATATAGTAATCACTGGGAATATATTTAGTATAAAACAGTGACTAACAAATTATACATCTACAGTAATAAGAGAATGTCTGTCTGTCAGTTGTACCATGGACATTAAACACTTGAAACATGGAAAGCATGTTATAAGAAGCACCTAGAAGTGCACATGTCTGGATTCTTTTTGAAATCTGATTGCAATGCCTTAATGTGTGTCCACGTGTTTCATAGAAGTACCATTATTAATAATTAGGGAGCAGATTTCCCCAACCAGGTAATAGTTTTGCAATCAATACAGTTTGAATCAGAGTGGAAGGAGTAGTCTGAGGAATATTTGTCTTGTTTGGATTAGGCTTCCATTTGTTCACTCTCATCCAGACCATTACAGCTGCCAGGCACTAGTTTAGCACAGCAACAGTTTCCTTGGAATTAAGTGGAAAGGAGTAATAGAGGTGGGTATCATCAGCACAAATGGGGAGAAAAATAGGAGAGGGCTCTTTGAGATACTAGTGGTACAATTCTTGAATTAAAAATATTAAACAGGGTAGGTTGGAAAGCAAGAGGCCCTAAGATTTTCTGTTGGAGTATTAGGCACAGAGTAAGGAGTCACAATAAGTACATTTCAACTAGTTAAGACATAAATCAGGGGTAGGCAAACTTTGCCCTTTAAGGGCCGAGGGACTTCAGCTCCCAGAATCCCAGGAGCTATTGGCCAATATGGGACTATTGGCCAACATGGCTGAGGCTTCTGGGAGCTGAAGTCCCTCGGCCCTTAAAGGGGAAAGGTTGCCTACCCCTGACATAAATGATTGCTAGAGCCTTCATAGACAGCAGCACAATTCTAGTGTCACACTATAAATCAAAGACATTGTCAACCACCATGAAATCATATGTGATTGAACAAAATAAAAAGGTCATTATTTTTGGATTGTTCTGTGTGGCTTTTATGAAAAAAGAAAATATATTTCTCATTACTGATTAGGAACTTTGTGAGACTTCTTTGGAGGAAAATTTGGGTAGAAAATTTTGGCCTGTTTTTAATCAAACAAAATATTGTATGTGTGGTCTCTCTTTTTTGCAAAGCACAACATTTTGGCATAAAAATCCACATTTTGGGCATGTGACAAATAGAATGTCCAGCTGGCCAATCAGGAAACAGCTGAGGGCCAGCCAATAGACTTCAAGCGGGAGCACTTTAAAAGCCCAGGCTGACAGGTGGAGAGAGTTGTTGGAAGTTGAGATTGGACAGAGTTAAGCCAGGGAGAGGGCTGTGTTTTGAGGAGTTCCTGAGGGGACTGTAATTTTGGTAGTTGAAACACATACAGAACTCTAGAGAAGGGAGTTGCTGGTGTGTTATCTCCTGGGAGAGATTGCTAGCCTGTGTGGCTACAGTGTTACAAGTGATTTGGAACCAAACATTGTTATATGTAACCAAGCAAGACTACAATAACAAGCCTTGATACAAGTTATATGTTTTCCATGCTGTTTTAAAAATAAACTTTTATTCTTGTTTAAATATCACTTGGCCTATGTTTTTAGAACAAACCATGCTACTAATATTTTAAAGTTTGATGTGGGACATCATACAAAGAATAGTGTGGGTCCTTTACACTTAATTTAGTGGCAGGTGTGAGATAACGAATTACCACAGGACTGCCATCCAGAAAGTCAGTGTTTAAGGGTAAAGCTGGCAGGAGTGTGCATCACAGAGCATCACCTACTTAGCTTTGTAACTAGCTTAATTTCACAGCTAAGTAGTGTCTCCCAGCCTGACCACCCCAATCCTCACTGTCCTGGCAGCAGTTGCTGCAAGTGCCAGGGATGTGTCCCCCTGTTGCCCAGGAAGTAGCTGAGTGATGTTTCCACACCCTCCCATGTGTAATCTCCAGTATGAAAGCCAGAGGCAGAGCCCTGTTGCAATTCTCCCTTGTACTGGAGATCACTCATGTGGAGGGTGGGTGTGAACATCACTGAACTGCTTCAAATTGAAAGAAGAACAGACCCCTGTTGTTCACAGTGGCTGCTGCCTTGTAAGTAGGGCTTGGGGAACTTTCAATTTCCCTGTGTATCCTCTAAACTAATGAACGTGCCACAGATTCATAATTTTGGGTTACACATTCTGGCCCATGTTCTTAAACCCTATAAGTGAAGAAGAGGGAAAAATCATATAAATCATATAAAATATGTAACTCCCCCCTCCCCCCACAATTCCTTTATGGAGAAAATCCTTGATTTTTTCTTCTTCTCATGAGGTAGAATGCAATTAGTGAAGATTTACACATCATTCTGGATGCAGGATTGACTCAGGGCTTAGCAAAGTATCATTCTATAATAAGATGCTGGACCATTATCTGATTTATTGTTGATTCTACAGTACTCAACCAGAATCCACTATAGATGTCTGTGTTAGATCCTTGCACTACTTTTTTATTATCACAAGAATTGGTAAACATCACACTGGATGGAAAACATGTTGACTGGTTAAAATAGGCTAGGATGTACAGAACTGTTTCTGTCAAATAGGAAACACACATGCAGTGATGAATACAACCCTGGAAACACTGATGGGTCTATGATGCTTAAATTAACATACATCCAATTGTAAACTCTTGTAGCTAGAGGTTCTGAATTTTAATTTCTGGGGAGAATTACAGCTGTTCTGCTGAATTCAAGCCAGGATGTGAAATCAAGTTTGCCCTGACTTGCACTGGCAACTTGTGTTCTGAACTGTCAGAGTAGTTTTGCAGGAACTGATTTTGATGTTGTTTTAAGACCAACTCCCAAAGGACCTCTGGCAGAAATAAAGTAGTCACATGACTAGAATCTGATAGAAAACTGAGAGCCATCTAAGTATGGCCAAGGTTTGTTGTTCACATGTGTTAATTAATAAACAGTTATTTCTTAACACCTAGCTTTAATTGTTGTTTCCTGATTTAATGGGAATATTGTTCTCACTATGTATGCCTATAGGGCAGCCTCTTGAGGACAGTGATGCCATTTGGTAATGCAATTTTATCTCAGTTGTCACTAGAGTACATTGAACATGAAGACTTTAAAAGGCAAAAGGCCTTCTGCTCTCTTAAATTTATTACTAAAGTATGGCACAAAAAAGAAGGGTGGGGATGGATGCATTCAGCCCTGACAAAATAAAATAAAAAAATCTATTTTTTAAAACATCACTGGATACATCACCCCCATGGAATGGAGCATCTGTTTGGTACATGGAAACAATTTCAGTTGCTCATTCCATAGTGTAGATCCCTCTCTTGCTGACAAAAAAGGTGAAGAGAATATCTAAATCCCAGAAGAACAAAATAAAACCACAGAGGATAGGATGAGAAGAAAGTGTGTGTGTGTGGGAGATGAATGTTAACACACCTGTGCAATTATATGCAAGCCTTTATTGGTGTTGTGCTGCTGCAGCAATTCCCCTAAACTATTCTTCTGAAGCATACATTCAGTGAAGTCTGTATCTATATTTTAATTAGGCATATGCTGCAAATGTTAATTTCAGTCAGTGAGTAAAGAAAGAAGCTGGGGTCCTTTTCTTGTTTTCTGTGCTACAAGACCTGTGCAATACAATGAGAAAACCTTACTTATTTCATTTTGGAGGTACCGATATTTCTTCCCAGTTCTTTAATTTGCACAGAGTAACTATGGTCACAAATATTTAAAGTAGACTTGTGAATCATACAGAAACATGTAATGAGGATAAATTGTCTTCAAATATGTTTACCTATTAAATTTCCAATATAACTGGAGGAATGTTCCCACAAATTTGCAATGCTAAGCCTGATTTTAGTCCAAGATCAAGCTGCAGACACAGTGCTGTGAAGAAAGAAAGGCTGATTCTTTGTGGCTGAGGTCTAGAGAGGAAGGCATCTGGCTCCAAGCATTCAATTTCTTTAATGCTGGTTTTGGGAGTGGAGGGCAGTGTTCCAAGAGCTAAAAGTGCTCTGGGAAAGATGTTTTTTTTTTGTTTGTTTTTTTATTACCTGATGAATGGTGATTTACCTGCCATTATTTTGCTACCATTTCAGCATATATCAGTATATGCTGCTGCTTCAGCTCCCATGCTGCTGCTTCAACTTGGGGCTTGGTCATTCTAAGTTCATGAAAATCAAGGAATAACCATGGGCCATTCACTCTTTAAGTCTGACCTACCTCACAGGAATGTTGTAAAGATAAAGGGAGGAGGAGATGTAAGTATGCTACTTTGAGCTGATTGGAGACATGGCAATATATTAAATGTAACTGATAAATCTACATGTTGAAACATGTCTATGATAGGAATGGAGAGAATATTGGAAAACATTGGGGGGGGGGGGGGGGGAAATGCCCAAAACATTTTTTTTGAGTGTTGAGAAATCCTGATAGGAAAACTCTGAACTGATGAGAACCTTCAAAAATCGACTTCTTCTGCACAGAAATCACATGTGGTTACTTTGTGAAGAAAACAATATTTTCTGTATAAATATTTATTACAGTCACTTTCTGTATAGGAAACAGCCCCTTTCCTCATAGAAAACAAACTTTTTTTCTGCATAAAAAAGCTGTTTCATATATAGAAAATAGTTTTCTGTGCAACCTCTAGCCCATGTTTGAATTTTGCACAGGATAAGTCCAAAATTGTGAATAAGCTTTGAAAATTATATGGTTTTTGAAGACTTTCTCACAGTAGGAAGAAGACTGCTAGGATTACTCTTTACTTCCTTTGAAAAGAAAACTAGTGAAAACATATATCCCTAGTCTATCCATAATACAGTTTTGTGAAGGACAGTGTATAGACACTATACCTCCTATTTATACATGCATCTCATGTTATATGTAGAATGACATAGAATCAAAGCTCTGCATGCACCCCTATCAGTCCATTGAAAGTTTGACCAAAAGTAAGTTTGTTCTAAATCCTATCGACTTCAAAGTCTACAGCAGGGGTAGGCAACCTGTCTCCTTTAAGGGCCGGGGGACTTCAGCTCCCAGAATCCCAGGAGCTATTGGCCAACATGGGACTATTGGCCAACATGGCTGAGGCTTCTGGGAGATGAAGTCCCTTGGCCCTTAAAGGGACAGGTTGCCTACCCCTGGTCTACAGTCATAGATTTGAATAGATGCACAAATTTATTGCTGTCCTGTCAACTTAACTATCAAGACTGTTGGAATCATGTATTCACTTACCAGGAAATAATTTCCATTAAACTCAATGTGTCTTACCTCTGAGTAGGCATGAATAGGAATGCATTGTCAAACACCAAAATGTTCACTTATCTTTGTATTTCTGTGACTTAAAACCATCTTTACCTCTCTCTTTCCTTGAATCAAACTTTACTTATTGACTAGTTCTCCAGAGCTCTAAGGCTTTTGTCAGGTCAAGACCCTAGAAAGCTATATCTGGGCCAGATGAAAAAATAGCGGAGTTGAGTGTTAGCAACATAATAGTAAAACACATTGCAATTTCATACTGACCATCTCTCCTAGCACAATTATTATGCTATATAAGATCCTGAAAGCATACCACAAAATAATCCCAAAGAACTGTTAATTTTTAATTAATATTTGTGTCTCATTTGCAACTAACAAGGATAGGGAAGTAATTTATTTCAATCTATGTTTGGTAAGAATTTACCAAAATTTGCAAGTTACTTCATCTTTAGGATGGAAAGAATTGATTCAGTCAGTCCAAGCCAGTTTGAGGGATTACCTCCACTAGAAACCAAAACAGATATTTTAATGCATCTCTCTACCATCTGCTAGTTCTTTCCAAAATTGTATTCCTTATTTACCAGCTCCATTCTTAATATCTAATTCCTTATTAATTATATGTTGACACACACACACACAAAACCATTAAAGTGTAAATTGTGATTGCATATTGTCTATTATTATTATTATTATTATTATTACACTATTAATGTGTCAGGATGGATTGCATCCAGAAGGAAAATGTCCTAGATGCTGCAATATAGAACAAGGGTGAAAGGTAACCTGAGTTCAACAGGAAGCCATGATGAGTAGGCATATTGAAGGAGTTGAGTCACAGAAAGATGATGACACAAAGGCAGGACATGAGGTCATCAAGCTTCAATACTGCACAGTCATGGCACACGTGAAACAGGAAACTGTATAACGCACCAGTGTGGGGTTGGATGAAAATCTCTGCTAGAGATTGTGTATATAAGGGAAGTTCCAATGCTCCATGTGTGTGGTGTATAGTGGATGGTAGCAGAGCATTATGTCAGTCAGTGTAAGTACCTGTATATATTGAAACAAAGATTAAAAGCCTCTCAAAGAGAATTCAGCAGTTGTTGTGTCTGCAGTTTCTGTGTGGAAGAAGGATTTCTCCAACTTGCATGAACTGTATAGCATAGCTTTCTGTGGCATTTGTTCCTGGCACAAATCTTCTGTGTGTGGACTTCAGATCACACATACCCAATATAATGAACCTTACACTATCTTGTAGTATATCATGAACCCATAGTTCCTCTTTTACCACTTCTTCTCTTTCGTGTGTGTGTGTGTGTGTGTGTGTGTGTGAATATATATATGATTGGAGAAAGTTATGATAGATTTTTTTAAAAATTCTGTTTGTAAACGAACAAATAAATAAATTGCACACCAAAACAAACAAACAAATCTGCTATGTCATCAAGCAACCCACCATAGGTCAGCCGTATCTGTCCATTGTATGTCTGGGCAGCTGCTTGGGACACAGCTCCCACAAAGAATCCACCATGATGTATAGTAGTCTCCCTCCTCAATGTATATCAGACCAATGAACAGCATCAGAAAGATAAGTCTAGCTGTCACCCAGATAGTGTTCCTGATGTAGAATTGGTTTAATTGCTATGAAATTTAAAAGAGTTATGGTCAGCTTCTTAGCACTGTTCACCATTAGGTTAGCCTTCCAGATCTTACAAGCAGAAAAGGGGTCCAAGCAGAGTACATTTTACCTGCAAACCCCTTACACACATAGACCCTGAATCTATCACTGTAGCCACACTATCAAAAACCACTGATAATCTAACTTTCCTAGGAGAAATATATTCTTGAAATAAATTTCCAACCTTCAATTGACTCTTTAACATTAAGACTAACATCCAAACTAGACTCACCTCTCCAGTGATCTGGGAGTTAGTAAGTCACACATACTTACTGTGCCTATCAGTTACTCATCTATCTAAGGATGTATGAATTGCAACTTTTCTTTCTAACTCATTTCTTATCTGAAATATACTCTCCCAGTACCTATTCAAGATCCTCCCCCTCCCTCCTCTTCCTAATTAATTTTGCATCATCTTCTGAAATCTGTCCAGCTTTACTATGTCTTTTGGATCAGGAGAATCAGAATTTCATATGAGTGCACATAGATGACACCAATAATAGTAATCCTTCTCTTTCAATAGATTCTGCCTTTCTCTGCAATACTAGGGATGTAAGGAAGAGCTCATTTGACTTCAGGGCACAGAGATTTAGTAGCAGACAAAAAGTGCTTTGGGTTCATATTGATAGCCATAAGGATAAAACATTCATTTTGATACAGAGCACAATTGTGTACACACACACACTCACACACACACACACAGCTGTTAACTCAGCTTCAATTTGACTCCAATTTATGTCAACTCTTTCCTATTGTTTTCAGAGAAGCTGAGAGAATATGACTTGCCCACGGTCACCCAATGTGCTATCATGGCTGATTGGGGTTGAACCCTGGTCTCCTGAAACCATAGAACAACTTCCTCCCCACCCCCCTTTCTCTCTCTGTTTATCATAGATTTCCAGCATCTCTTAATCACCATAAGACAATTAGGAAAAGTTATTCATTGTTACCCAGTTCTGAACATCTTGCTACAACTATCAGCAGACCACCCATTCTAGCCTTCTGCAGGCACCTAGTCTAGAGAGGATGCTGGTCAAACCTTTCCTGACAACACTAGCCAGCAATTGTGGATCACAGCCTTGTGATTCCAAGCATTGCATTACCTGTATGTATTTTAAGAAGACATTCATTTTTGGAGCAGAATTAGATTAGGACCTATTATATTAATGAAGCATCACCTGCCAGTTCTGGAATCATATTGATATGAACGAATGCAGATGTACAGAATGCCACTTCAGTATATTGGGGAAAATAACCACAGATTTGTCTACATATTTCTGTAATCTGGATCAGGACACTTAAGCAACCAGGAATTTGGAAAACCATGGGGGCTTTGAATTGTCTGAGTTTTGGAATCAAGGCACTATTTTTTTTTAAATACTTTGGCTGTAAGGGAGGATTTCTGGATCCACATGCCCTTGTCATGACATTATCTCATCCTAGATGATAATACACAAAACCACTTGAGAATTATTTAAGTATTTATTTAATATCTTGCCTTTCTCCCTGCACAAGACCCAAGAATGTTAACAACAGAGTGTTATGAACAATAACCATGGATAATGCTCACTTTTATTTTGTGCCGCTGAAAAAGGCAGAAACAAAAACATTTCCCTAATTTATGTATAAAGTTCTGTTTGTTAATCACTGTAAGATAAACAGAAAGATCAATAATGACCCTGTTCATGCTAGTGGAAAGAAAGCTGGAAGAAGCTATTTATCTCAAGTTTTGTGGACAACAAGTTCCATTCATCAAACCAGTACTGCTAGTTCATGATGTGCCCAGAGATAAGGTGTCAGCGTACTTTGTCTATATCTGTGCAAATAGCAATATGACTTGACATTTAGCCATGGATACCCCATGATTTAATCTTTATAGTAATGCCTTTGACTAAACATATCTGCCTATTTCTTACTCCATGCATTACTGGCATTACTGGTCGGTCCCAGAGGGTGCTGCTCGGGGACTGTAGCTCCAGTAAGAGGGACCTCACTTGTGGGGTCCCTCAGGGAGCTATTTTGTCCCCGATGTTGTTTAACATCTACATGAAGCCACTGGGTGAGATAATCTGGAGTTATGGGGCTGGGTGTTATCAGTACGCTGATGACACCCAAATCTATTTCTCCGTGTCTCGTTCGTCGGCCTCGAATTCCAATGGCATCTCTTCTCTCAATGAATGTCTTCAGGCGGTAATGGGCTGGATGAGGAAAAACAGATTGAAACTGAATCTAGACAAGACGGAGGTGCTCACGGTACAGGCCCCAAAACCAAGAATTGGGTTGCAACCGCCAGTCCTGGATGGGATCACACTCTCCTCCAGTGACTGTGTTCACAGTCTGGGGGTGCTCCTCGATTCGTCGCTCCTGATGATAAATCAGGTTAATGCGACGGTCAGGAGCACCTGTTATCAGCTTCGGCTGATACGCCAGCTGTGCCCTTTTCTGGAAGTAGGAGATCTTGAGACTGTTGTGCACGCATTGGTAACCTCACGCCTCGACTTCTGTAATGCGCTCTACATGGGGCTATCCTCGTGCTTGATTTGGAAACTGCAATTAATTCAAAATATGGCGGCCAGATTAATATCTGGAACATCTAGGTGGAACCATATTACCCCAGTATTAAGGTCCCTCCACTGGCTGCCTATTAGTTTCTGAACCCAGTACAAGGTGTTGGTTATTACCTTTAAAGCCCTAAATGGCTTGGGTGGGCTTTCGGGTGTCATGACGAGGGCTTTTGGGTGTCATGGTGGTGCTTTGATCTCCCTTGCAGGACATCTTCGCAAGGGCGATAGCAGCTTTGCGGCGACGGGAGTGGCGGGGTGAGGTATCGCCATCTCGAGGGTATCCCCTAGAGAAAGGGGAGGCAGAGGGGCCCCGCAGAAGGTCCGCAGCTGGTTTTTGAACATGAAAAAACCCAGTTGTAACAGGACGGGTCAATGCAGCTGGACAGATCAGGGGCATCCACGGCCGCAAAGAGCAGGCACAAACCGTGGCTTTTGTGCTGATCACTCTGCCACCACCTTTTTAAAGGGTTCTTTTTTATCCTTTTGGAGATCCTTGGAGATCACTCTTTTTTGATTCTGTCAGTGCAGAAAGCTTCCACATGATTGGACCACTGGCACCTTTTTGAAGTAAGCGGTGAGAGGAGACAGAGTTTGGGGTTGTTTCGTTTTGTGGCTGCTGTTTTTTCCTTTTCCCACCATTCCTTGGGATTATCATTATTATTTTTTATTATCATCTTTTTTGGACTGGACCAGACTGATTAGACTTTCTCTGGAGTGGACTAGATGGTAAGGACTACTACAAGAAGTGGATGTTAAACAAACCCTAATGCCAGAGATTCTTTTTGCCAGCGACTCGTTAGCGACTGTTTTGTGGGAAGTAAGATTGTTCTCCTCCTTTCCCCCCCCAACTCTTTCCTTCTCCTTCCTCCCCCCCTCTCCCCCCTCTCTTCAATTTTTTACTTCATAGATCTTCATGGACTATTTAAAAGAACTGTGGGAAAGAGGGAGAAAGTAGCAAGACTCTTCGATGCAAAGAGGGAGGAGAGGAGAAAGGAAAAGCCTCTGAAAGAAGGAGGAAAGAGGAGGAAAGAGGAATCCAAGCCCATATGTGACAATTGTTTTTCCCTGCTGCCTTGCAACTTACTAAACATTAAGAGACACTATTGGACTTTCTAAACTCTCTTAAGAATCAATCTTAGCCCGGGATTCCCCTTGAATTGGGGCAAAGGGCTGAAGAAAAAGACATAAAAATCTGCCCTTGAGAAGACCCCTATTCGTTTGCTGCAAGGAGGACCTATCTGAACTCAGACTCTTTCAACTTGGATTGCATACTGTCTTTGTTGCTTCTGTGAAAACCCTGTGGAAAGAGAGATTTCTTCCATTGCTGTTTCATGGGCTGCCTCTCAGCTGGGAGTCATTCCTGTTGATTAAGTGGGTGGTTTATTTAGACAGGTGTTGTATATTCTTGGAAGGACAGCTGATAAGGAGGCAGAGAAGACTTAATTAAAACAGAAAGGAAAGACTGTGTTTTTATATTTCCCTCCCTCCTTCCTCTCTTTCTAAGGGTTAGTTTTAAATGAGTGATTTTCTTTCCTTCCTTTCCCTGACCTTCTGGTTGTGGGAACAACGATTTGCCTAGTGGGTAAGGTTTTTTTCCCCCCTATAATTGACTTACTTGTGATTTGTATTTTACTGTATACACCTATTAGCCTACTGTACCTAAGAATGGTGTAGAGAAATGTATTTTTCTCTGCCCAGATATAATTGGATAGAGAATAGAGTAGAAAAGAGAATCTCCTTCTGAATTCCTACATAACTGTATTTGACACAATTTTGTTTATTATAGATAGACTTGGAATTAAGGTGTATTCTCTAGTAATAAGGTATTAGATAATTCATTTATATTGCCTTACTAAGGGTAAAAGCTTTACAATAAGCATCTTGTGAATTGGGAGCATCTTGTGAATTATAAAGTTTAAAGAAACAATTTAAACTTTATAAGTGCTGAGGTGACTGAATAGGCCATTTAATTAAACTAAAGTTTATCCTCTTCTAAACAATTGGGAAGAAATATCCAACCTATCTCCACTGATCTTTGGGTTTGTGTTGTGCTCTAACAAAATTAGGTGTTTGTTTAGCTTTCTTTTTGCACTGCTTTTCCCTTTGTGGATTTATAGACTATTCTTCTCAATTCCTTTTTTTCCCAATTAATATTCTATTCTTCTTCTAACTAATTGTTATTATCTTTATTATTACTATTTTTTTTAATATTCTCTGGTAAGACAATGAACACAAGGAGAAACGGAAACCAGCCAGGAAACGCAAGGAGAACCTCAACAGACACAAATTGCAAAATGGTAGAACAAAATGATCTAGTAATCGAAGAAATGAGAAAACTATTGCAAGAAATGAACAATCAAATTCTATCTTCTAAAGAAGAAGTGAAACAAGAGTTGAAAGCGGAGATAAGGGGAGTAGCTGCAAGTTTGGATAAGATCGAGAATGAAGTTGGTAAAATCAATGGGAAAATTAAGAATTTGGAGAAAGACATGAAAAAGGTGGAAGAAAGATTGGACACTTTAGACAGGGGACGTACAGAAGACCAAGAGGTGATCCTGAGGATGCTAACGAAGCAAAGAGAGAATTGCATAAAGTTGAGAGGTCTGAAAGAAAATACTAACGAAAACTTGTATACGCTGTTGTGTTCAGCACTAGCAAAATATATCAATGAATCTGTGGAAACTTTTCCATGGGAAATTGACTGGGCATATCGAATTAATTCGAGAATAGCAAAGATAAAAAGTCTACCAAGAGATGTGGTCATCTACTTTGTCAGGAAGCAAACTAGAGATTTAATTCTTAATCAAAGCTACAAAACGAAACTTGTTATTGACGAACAGGAGATCATGATTCTGAAAGACATTCCCAGTAAAATTTTAAAGAACCGCAGAGAATATACATTTTTAACGGATGTATTGAAAACTCAGGAAATCGTTTTCAGATGGGAAGAAGTTGAAGGCCTAACTGTGATGTGGAATCATAGGAAGATCCGCCTTAACTCGGTGGAGAAAGCGAAACTTTTTTTGGGAGGTCTCAAGAAGGATTTAGAAAAGGGAAGAGACAAGAAGAAAGAAAAGGAGGGAGAGGGAGGGGAAGGGGAGACATAGAGATTGTATACTCGATAAAGAGCATTTGACTCTCTTTTTATCTTTACTTTTCTTAAAACTTACTCCCCCTACGTATACCTCCCCCCCACCAAATTTCTAATCCTGTTCGAATATAAAAACTTTTATTCTCTTCTTTTCTATTACAGAATGAATAAAGGTACTATTATTAGTAATTTAACAAACGTGTTTATTGTGTTTATCGTTCTCCTACAAAATATCTGGAATAGAAACCCTCTATCATGAAGATTTTTTCATGGAACATAAAAGGACTGAATTCCCTGCAAAAAAGGAAAAAACTATTTTTATACTTAGAAAGGAACCCAACAGATATAATATGTCTACAAGAATCTAAAATTAAGACCAAAGATGTGAGACTGATCAAAAATTCAAAAATAGGTAAAGAATATACTTCCTCAATTGATAAAAGCAAAAAAGGAGTGATTGTATATGTAAAAAATTATTTAGAGTCAAAACTAGTCTTTAGTGACCGAAAGGTCACTATGTGGGGGTTGAGATTTTTTGGAATGGTAGGAAAATCTTATTAATAGGTATATACAGCCCCCAGGAAAATAAAGGAGTTTTTTTATGAGAGACTCCAAATGAAAATCTTAGAATTTGGCTATGAGGATATAATTTTGGTGGGTGATTTCAATGGGATACTGGAACCTAAATTAGACAGAAAATCAAAGAAAAAAATAAAACAAAATCAAGGCAAAGTTCCTCAAATTTTTTTTGCTATGATGAAAAACTTATCTTTAGTAGAAACATGGCGACATCTGTATGGCGATGAAAGATGCTTTACTTTTTATTCGGACAGACACAAATCTCTGGCTAGAATTGATTTCTGTTTGGTTACCAACTCCTTAATCAGAGAGGTAGAGCATATAGATGTCTTGAATAGAGAAATTTCTGACCACAATCCCATTGTGGTAAAAATAAGAGAAAGTAAAAAAGATAACATTTGGAGATTTAATAAAATCTACTTAAAGATAAAACAATTATAAAAAAAGGAAAAGATTGGTTGAATACTTTTCTTGAAAAAAACTTGAATGGGGAAGTTAAGACAAGTATTGTATGGGATGCATGTAAGGCTTCGATTAGAGGCTATTTTACTCAGCAAGATATAATTTGGCACAGAAAGAAAAATTCTATTAGAAACACTCTGAATAAGAACCTGAAAGAGAAAGAGAAAGAACTAAGGAAAAACCCATCCAATAAATTGGTTCAAAAAGAGATCAAAATAATTAAGAAGCAATTGGAGGTAGAAATGGCTACAGAGTTAGAGAAAAGAATAAAACTGGCTAAACAAAGAAGTTTTGAACTGGGAAACAAACCTGGAAAACGGTTATCATTTAAACTAAAAAGAATAAAAGAAAGAAATGTAATTAATAAGATTAGAAAAAAGGATAGATTACTTACCCAGCAAGAGGATATTAAGGAAGCCTTCCGAGATTTTTATGAAAACTTATATAAAGCCAAAGAAATACAACTAGATAAAATAGACAAATATCTAAAGAAATTAAATATTAAGCCCATTTCGGAAGAGTGGCGTCAAGAATTAAATAAACCAATTACACGTTCCGAAATTTGGGAATCAATTAACCAGGCAAAGCAAGGGAAGGCATCGGGGAACAATGGTATACCTAACTCTTTTTACAAGATCTTTATAGAAGAGATCATACCCCCCTTACAAAGTGCACATAGTTATAAATAAAGCTATAGATGAAGATTTTCCAGACTCATGGAAGCAAGCTGAGATAATAATAATTCCAAAGGAAGGGAGAGACAAGGAATATCCGAGTAATTACAGACCGATCTTATTGTTAAATAACGATTATAAACTCTTTGCGACCATTTTGGCAAAAAGACTAAATGAATATCTAGGAGAATTAATTGGAAAAGAACAAAGGGGTTTTCTGAAAAATAGGTACATTAGAGATAATACCAGAACAATTTTAGATATTTTGGAATATGGAGAAAAACATAACGAAAAGCAAATTGGGTTACTCTTCTTAGACTTCGAAAAAGCTTTTGATTCGGTTAATTGGTACAAATTAATAAAAATATTGCAAAAAATTGATATATGTACAAATTTTTTGAATTGGATATCAAAAATTTATAATAAACAAAGTGCACAAGTTAGAATCAATAATGATAAATCCAAGACAATTCAAGTACAGAGAGGTACTAGACAGGGTTGCCCCCTGTCCCCTCTGCTGTTTCTCTTGATTATAGAGTTGTTAATTATGAACATTAGAGAAAATAAAAAAATTCAAGGGGTAAAAATAAAGAGGTCAAATATAAAGATCAGAGTCTTTGCAGATGATGTGGTACTTATAGTAGGCGACCCCATAAACAACATACATAAAGTACTTGAAATTCTAGAAGAATTTGGAGAGGCTTCAGGCTGCAAGATCAATTTAGATAAATCAAATATTCTTACAAAGAATTTGAATAAGGAAGAAGAAAAAGAATTGGAAAAGATAACAGGGATTAATGTTGTTAATAAAGTCAAATATTTAGGAGTAACAATTACGAAGAAAGCAATAAACCTATTTGAGAACAACTATCTGAAGGTCTGGAGAGAAATTAGGAACGATCTAATAAGATGGAATAAATTAGGCTTATCCTTATTAGGTAGAATCGCAACGATAAAAATGAACATTTTACCAAGAATGCTTTTTCTATTCCAAACTATTCCTATTATAACGACAGATAAAATTTTTAAAGATTGGAATCGAGATATTGTAAATTTTGTCTGGAGAGGGAATAAACCCAGAATTAAATTAAAAAATCTTCAGGATAGCAGGGAGAGGGGAGGATTAGGTTTACCCTCATTAAAATTGTACTTTGAGGCATGCAGTCTAGTTTGGATCAAAGATTGGATTTCCTTAGAAAACAAACAACTACTGGATCTAGAAGGTGATGACCTCAGCATGGGATGGCACACTTATTTAGTTTATGGTAAAAGGAATCTAGATAAAACCTTCAGTAACCATATGATTAGGAGACCTCTATTTAGAATATGGCAGAAATACAAAAGATATATTCTCCCAAAAATTTTCGGTTGGGTATCCCCTCATGAGGCTATCCACAGGAAGGAATCCAGTGAAGGGACAATTTGGCTTAAATACGAGGACCTATGGAAACAGGTAGAAGGGAAAATGATATTGAAATCCAGAGAAGAACTAAATGAAGGGACTATTGGTCAAAATTTGAATTGGTTCACATACAGGCAAATTTATGAGAAATTCCAGATGGATAAGAAAATATATGACTTTGAACCAGATATTTAAAAATCTGAATTGGGTAGGATCTTGTATATTGAAAAAGAGAAGTTAATAAGTAAAATTTATACATTCTTGTTGTGTTTAGATAACGAAGAAGAAACTGTGAAAGACCAAATGTTGAAATGGGCAAAATGTATTGGACACACTATCTCAATGGATCAGTGGGAGAAGGTATGGATGGATATTAGGAAATTAACTCTTTCCTAAAATATAAGAGAGAATTGTTATAAGATGTTATATTTTTGGTATTTGTCGCCTTACAAAATGGCCAAAATATACAAAACAAAAAAAGAGGCTTGTTGGAAATGCAATAAAAAAAAAGGGAACTTTTTACCACTGCTGGTGGGAATGTGGAAAGGCCAAATCTTATTGGAAAATGATTAACAACTCAATTAATAAAATAATGGGTACAAATTTAACCCTAAAACCTGAATTATATTTATTAGGAATGATGAATGGAGATATTAAAAAGGAAGAAAAGAAGATAATATTTTATATGATAACTTTGGCTAGGATCTGTTTTGCCCAGAAATGGAAAAACGAACAAATACCAACTAAAGAAGACTGGTTAGTTAAACTGTTTGAAGGTATGGAAACGGATATGCTAACCCAAGCATTGAAAAATGATTATGAATTTAAGGTGGCTGACGATTGGAAGAAAGTGATAATTTTTTTTAAACAAGAATGGGGAAGGATTGTATTATTCAAGCCAAACTAACTCTTTCTCCATATGACTAGCGGTCCTTGTAAAAAAAAAAAAAAAAAGGTAAAAAAAATAATAATATATAAAGTCCTTAAGGACAAATAAAAGGAAGCCAAGAGATTACAATTATGATGCTTCACTGACAGACAGAAAGCCACTGTCTTTTGTATGTATGAGGTGTGGGTGTGGTGTAGTTCGTAAGGGTTTGGGGGGAGGGCTCGGGGAGGGAAGGGGGGTTGATAAAAGAACGCATGAACTGAAAGTTAGTTAGCATAGATCAATGTTTGTAAGTCCTTTCAAGCTAGGTGTTGTTATTGTTTTTCCTTTTAATCTTCTTATGTATGTAACGCTTCCACTGTTGTTGTATGTAATTGTATGTGTATCTATATGTATGTATTTTTTTTTTATATACTAATAATTTTTTTTTAAAAAAAAGCCCTAAATGGCTTGGGTCCAGGCTATCTTAGGGACTGCCTCCTCCCGTATAATCCCCCCCGCACTCTCCGGTCCTCTGGGAGGAATTTGTTACAGCCTCAAAAAATGAGGCTGGTGACTACCTCCCAGAGGGCCTTTTCTGTAGTTGCCCCCAAACTATGGAATGGCCTGCCAGAGGAGATCCGTCAATTGACATCACTTGACAGCTTTAAAAAGGCTGTCAAGACAGATCTCTTCCGGCAGGCCTTCCCGGAATGACTACCGGCTCAGGTTCCGGAGATGTTCCCCCCCTTCTATGCCTTGGCCTTTTTTCTTTGTGACCCAGTATTTATACTTTGCTGCCAGCACTTTTTTTCTTCTTGTTATTTAATATGTTTTGATTCTATATGGAGGTATTTACCTCTTCTGTATGCTGTTTTAACTTCTGTTTGGTTTAATAATTTTTTAAGGGGGGGAGGGGGGGTAATTGCTCTTAACTGTTGTATGACGATTTTATGATGTAAGCCGCCCCGATTGACCTCAGAGGGGCGGGATATCAAATAATAATAAAAAAGTATTATTATTATTATGGCTGGAGAGTACTGTCACAAGCCTGAGAAGAAAAATAAGGCATTTTGTAAAAGATGACACACCCTATAATACATTGCATGAAGATCAATTTGTTTAGGGCAGAGTAATGAACTGCTGTGACATCAGCGTCCAATAGACAAGTCTCTGCCCTATTTGAATGATTGATAATTTTTATAAATTCTGTGTTTCATATTTCTAAATTCACTGCCCAGGGCATGATGGGATATGCTACAAATTTAAAAGCACTTCCATCTTTGAATAAGTTTTAATTTAGAAATCTTGCCCAAAATTCACTTGAGCAGTTACAATTGTGTAACCACTGTAGTTGCATAGCTATGCAGTGACTCCTGGCCCAAACTCCCAAACTCCGATTATTGGGCAGCAGCCTCTTTGATTGACAGGGATCTATTCCCCAGTTGACCAGGAAGCAACTGATTGATGGTCCCACTTTCTCCCATGCATTATCTGTGGTGTGGTAGACAGAAACAGGACATCTGTTGCAATTCCACATCATGCCAGAAATTGCTCACTTGAGGGGTGGACGGAAATGTCAATCAGCTGCTTCCTGATCAACAGAGGAACAGACACAGCCAATTGCAGTAGCTGGTAAGTGGGTATTTTGGGAGACTTTCTTGTTCCCTAAGTGTCTCCTGAACTAGGAAATATGTAGGTATTGGGAATGCAAAACAGTCATGCATGTGTAAGTGTAGGTTACATGCTTACAGTGGACTTAGTGGATTCTGGCCATTGTGTTTAAATGGAATATTTTTCTAGTGATGTTTTGTTTGGCATGATGTACATAACAAACAAAACCACTGAAATCTTCATAAAATTACCATAGGAAATAAATTAATGAAGTATCTAAGGAGCACAGTGGTGTAAAAGGAGAATGTCCTACCAATGCCCGAGATGAGAAAATAATTATTGTCTCATTTATTTTATAATGAAAACTAACAATTCAGTTCACAGACTAATTATTATAACAACCCATGTACTGGCATACAACATTCATAGTGTCCTAATAAAAGTGCAACCTTTGTTTACGTCTGTCATGGAATTCTCCAACTAAATTTAATTGTGTAATAGAAATTAAATCAGCTTTTCAGTAGAAAACCCCCCAAAATAGTCTAATGTGCAGTATCGCTCACATACTAGCCAGCATGGTAAATCCCAACTCAGCCTTGGAAACCCACTGGGTGATCTTGGGTATGTCACACACTTTCATCCTCAGAGGAAGGGAAAGGCAAATCTGAACACATCTTTCCAAGAAAACCTCATGATAGGTTCACCTTAGGGTTATCATAAATTGGAATTGATATGAAGGCACACAATAACAACAACAACAACGTTCATGGTGCTCATAAGCATTTCACTTTCTTCTCTATCACTCAAAGGATTAGACATTATCTGGAGAGTGGTGAACAGTGATCTTCCCTGGAATTGCAGTTGAAGGTAGTGAGACTGAGAAAAAGCCTAGAATCTAAAAGTGAGCCATTCATCATTACATATATATTCATTTATACTGCTGCCTCTCCCATCAGGCAGCATGTTTGTATGAAATGACAGGTCACAAGGCATGAGGTCCCCTGCCAGCTATTGTACCTCTGGAGATTTTTGCTTACAGTATTCTAGCTATGGCTGTAACTGTTGTTGTTGTTGTTGCTACTGTTAACTGCCTTCGAGCCAACCTCAACTTATGGCAACCCTATGAATGAGACAGCTCCAAGATTCTCTATTCTCTATTGCTTTGCTCAGATTCTGCAAGTTCAGGACTGGGACCTTCCTGATTGAATTTACTCATCTAGCATGTGGTCTTCCTCTCTTTGTACTGCCTTCTACCTTTAACCTAGCATTATTGTCTTTTCTAATGAGTCATGACTTCTCATAATGTGGCCAAAGTATGATGGCCTCAGTTTCCCTTCCAGGGAGAGTTCAGGTTTGATTTGTTTTAGGACCCATTTGTTTTCCTTTTTGGCCATCCATAGTATCATCAGCATTCTTCTCCAGCACTGCATCTTTAATGAATTGATCTTCTTTCTGTCTGCTTTCTTCACTGTCCAGCTCTCACATCTGCACATGGTAATGGGGAATATCATAGCTTAGATCAGACCTGCACAACTTGGCAGTAGGTAAGATTCAAAATTAAAACAGGTTAAACTTCTGTGGGCCAAAGATAGGCTTTTAGCAGCTCATTTTCCAAGTAAAGATATAAATTAATGATTAAACTATTTAATCATTAATTACAACAACAACAACAACAACAATATTAATATTAATTCCGTCTTCCTCTACTCGGGGAAAAAGTTTAGCAGTGGAGGAGTTTGTGATGCAAGCATTCTCCCCTCCTCCTCCTCCTCCTCCTCCTCCTCCTCCTCCTCCTCCTCCTCCTCCCAGTAGTGAAGTCACTAGGCTTGGTGTCACCCAATGCAATAACTCATGGTGTCACGTCCCCTCCATTGATCTCCATCTGTACCAGACCATACAGAATTCTTAGTCATTTATTGTACTATGTAATGTACAATAGATCATAATTCCTGTATATTACTGAATGTAGTGGCTGTCCTTGGGGCAGTTCCTGAAAAAGTGCTGCCCTCTGCAAATACAGCAATAGTGCTTATATTTGAATATATGATACATGGTGCTGACAGCAATCCTGGGAACTAAATTCTCAGCATAATATGCATTGTTGAATCATCCATCCTGCCTGAGCATAGGTAACCTGATTAGAGAGGATAAACTGAACAATGTGATGAGTCTCCCTGTGTGGGAAGGCTAGGATCCTGAATCCTACTGTCAGTCCAAACCAGACTAGATCTATTGACTGAATAGGATATAACTATGTGTTGATCCACAATGCCACAATCAATCTAATGGGTTTAATCTTCTTGTTGTGTGCCTACAAGTCATTTCTGACACATGTCAACCCTAAGGTGAACCTATCAACTAGAGTAGACCCACTGAATCAATTATTGATTGGGAAATCTGTAGCGAGAGCAACCAAGGAGCCTGAGTTGTTAGCAGAACAATGGAGAGAGAAAGCAACAGTCTTTCCCCCATCCAACCCTCTGCCTCTGTTCACCTCTGCTGGTATGTGCAGAAGTAAAGGGAAGGAAAAAGTGTCTAGCTGAGCAGATCCAAGGAATTTAAAAAACCCACCTTTGCTGTTAGGAAAAAAAGGCTTAGCAAAGGGTGGAATCGACTCCAAAGTGTCCTGTGGATTACCAGTCTGATGTTTGGATCTCAGAAACAAAGCCATAATTGAAGGGTGTGGGGAGAAAAACAATACCCATGTGGCCAAAGGATTATTCAATCAGGGGAAGAAAAGCTACCTTCCTCCCTTCCTCTCTTATCACCCTTGCAAAGTGGGTGGATATGTGCATGTGCCCTGTATTTGCTATTTGAAAATTGGGGAAAAAAAGGGGGGGGGGGAGAGATGGGGAGGGAATTATTATTATTATTATTATTATTATTATTATTATTATTATTTCTATCCTGCTTCTCTGATGAAGCAAACAGGGTGGCTTACAAAATTAAAATGTCACAATATACAATCCCAAAGAACCCCCTTCCACCCCTTAATATAGCATTAAACATCAAGCGTATAAAACAATAAAATCAATAAAGCAATCAGTTATAACATCTACAAAAATCATAATAGCAGGCAGGCAACAGATTATGAATGCGACAGAGGGTAGAGATAGGATGAGCTCACTCCTTAGGCCGGGAAAAACTAGTCCAGAAAGGCCTGCTGGAAGAGATCCATCTTTACAGCTTTTTTGAATAAGAAGGCCAAAGGAGAAGCGGCAGCATATGGGGAGGGACGCTTGTCGATTCCAAAGCCCCCTCCCTCCCCTCTTGCCTGCTCTACCCACGTGTATCACAGCCCACAGAACTACTGAAGCCGCTCTCCCCACCATATGTGCACTTGCACCCTATGAATCTGCTAAGCCCTTAGTGCCATTTCTTTTTGCCCTTGGAGCCTGGGAAAGCCTCTGACTTCTCCAGCCAGCAGCCTTCTTTTGAGAGGACTACAGCACCCACAATCCCTCACCTCACCTCATTGGGAGCTTTTGGGAGTTGGAGTCACAAGCCTTTTGAGGTGCTTCTCTTTCTTCCTTCTTCTCCAGCCGTTTCCTCTGTTGTCCTTCTCCCAAGAGTAGCCAAGCCTGGGACTGGCTGGAAAATGAGAAGGATGACTGAGGAGGATGAGGCTGGAGGAGAAAGAGGGGGCTGTGTTGCCTGCTGTTTCCCCCCCTCCATCTGCTTCAACTTTGTCATCAGTTGTCCTTCTTGTGTCCACACACAAGAGCTGCTGAGCCTGGGCATGAGTGGAAAATGAGGTGGATGGCCAATGCAGTGGCAGCAGGTAAAGAGGGAATTGTTGATGCTTAGACACTACACTTCTCTCAGACAGAGCTGTGGCATCAGCAATTCCCTCCTTTCCTGTTGCCTCATTATCTGCCTGGGCTCAGCTGCTCTTTTGAGCAGAAGAGCAGATGAGCCTAGGCAGAAAATGAGCAGGGGGTTGGACTGGATGGCCCTTGTGGTCTCTTCCAACTCTATGATTCTTGCCATGATGTGTGTGTGTGGAGGGGGAGGCATGAGCAGCAGTGGTGGCAGCAGTGCTTGATAGTTGGAGAGGAGGGACAGGAAGCTGGCTGCAGGGATACAGGTCAGTGGAAAGAAGGAGCCATAGAGGCTGAGCCCCAGCTGGATCTCCTGGAGCAAGCATACTGCTCCCACCGACAGGCATGGAGGGAGATCTGAAGTAGAGGTGGGCCCACAGAAACTTATGCTTCCACTCCTCTTTCTTCCCACCTTGGCAGAGTGCAATGTGGGGTTGGTCAAGGTGTCACCCCACTTGGAGTGACCCCACCTTGCAGGCTGCCCAAAATCCTTTCAAGGGCTGCATGTGGCCCCAGAGCTGTATGTTGTTCAGGTCTGGCTTAGATGAATTTGACTTTAGTGCTCAACTGTATATCTTTACACTTTAGGATCTTGTCTAGTCTTTCATAGCTGCTCTTCCCATTCCTAGTCCTTTTCTGATTTCTTGACTGCAGTGTCTGTTCAGATAAATGTTTGATCCAAGGTATGGGATACTTTAACTTTTTTTTTATTTCCTCTTTATCTATGTTGAATTTATGTAAATCCTCTGTGCTCATTATTTTGGTTTTCTTTATGTTCAGCCTGCCCTTGCAATTTCTTTTTTAACTTTCCCTAGCAATTGTTCCAAGTCTATGATGTTTTCCACTAGTAGCATGGTGTCACCCACATATCTTAGTTTCTTTCCTCCTGTCTTTACACCTCCTTCTTCTGATTCTAAACCTGCTCTTCATATGATAATTTCTGCATACAAATTGAACAAACAGGATGACAGAATGCAGCCTTGCCTGACCAGTTGTTACCATCACTGGATTCTTTCTAATTTTTAAATGGGTGCCTGTCTTTTCTTATGACCCTGAAATGGACTCTGGACTCTAGACTCCATTATCCTCAAGGCAAAGGAGCATGTAGACATCACATAAACACTTCAAATAGATGGGCTATGGGAGTTGCTTATGAAAGACATTAACATCTCTAGAGTCAGAAAGATGGGTGATTTACAAGGCAGGAAACATCTTAGACTTCAGCCAGACAAATAAGATGAGGTTAATTTACAACTCCATTCTCACCCCTGACACTGCCAGACCAAGATGTTCCTTTACAGTGCAAATCTGGCTCTTTGATATAGACAAACACCTTTCCCTTCAGGCCAAGTTTTGGCTATAAAAGACCCCCAAATTCTATTGTCAGACAGGCTAGCTAGAATTAATGGGGGCACTCTGTCACTGTGAATTCTGCTAGTTCCAATACACCCGTTCTCCCCACTGCTCACTGGAATGGTCGTATCCCACATCATCCACATCTCAATTGGACCTGGAGCCAAGCCTTGTTTTGTGTAAGTAGCACTGTTAGTTCAGCCTCAAGCTATCCCCAGCTAACTCCTGATTTCCTGAGCCTCTAAATGAATGCGTGAGTGAAAGTGAATTGCTGTTTGTGTATTCTCCCCTCCCCTTAATAAAAGAAACACTTCATTTGGAGAATTCTGCCTCTGCAAAGTTGCTTTACTCTCCTTCCCCTCAGTATACAAACAGGAAACAACCCCCCAGGGCCCTTGTAGTTAGCCTATTAATTAATTGAGCTAATTAAAATTCCCCTAGAGAGACCTCTTAGCTACACTACGAAACCAAAAACGTCAGGATATCTTCCACACTGTTGGATATGCCTTAGCTTCTTGGCTCTGACAAAAAGACCCATCAGAGCCAGGGATTGAGGCTCTGGGGAGAGTAGTACCATTTATGTGCTTGGAGCTGAGCAATAGCATTGTGTGTGTGTGTGTGTGTGTGTGTGTGTGTAGGGTATGTGAGCTGCACCAGGTGACACCCCAGAGGGGGACTGACACCAAGTCGTCTTCCGGCCCAGCCTGCCCACTCACCAGAAGTGGCTCAAAGAGGGTTGCCAGCAGAATCCTCCCTCTGTCTCCCATCTAAGGGCACCGGCACCTTGCTCCTCAGAGAAGAAGAAGAATGGGGCTGTGGCAAGAAGCCATTGAACTCAAGCTAGAAGTGCCCTTCCTAGTCTCCCCCCATGCTCTGACAGTGGGTTCCAGGTGGGTGGGTTCCTTCACTTCCTCCTTTGGTGGGCCAAGGCAAGGGGCAGAGAGGGTAGGAATTCCCTGCCTGCCCCAATGCCTGGCTTGTCCTGCTTCACCTGTCCTGTCTGTCCATTGGGGTGGCTTCCTTCCCTGTCCAGTGCATGTTGGGGGAAAATGGACAGCCGCTCTGCTGTGGAGCTCCACCTCCTCCTTGCGGGAGGCAGGTGGATCTCCCTGTGTGGCAATCAGATTCTTCCTGGACCCCTCCCTCCACTTTTAATTTTTCTATGCCTCCCGCTTGACCCGCACCCTGTTGGGGGGACCTAAGAGGAGGAGGAAAGTAGGTGCTGGTGCCCTTGGGTGGGAGATGGAGGAAGGGGGCAGCTGGCAACCTATTTGGCCTACTCCTGGTGAGTTGTGGGGGAAGGATCACCCCTCCCACTGGCCCATTGGCAGCTGGACCATTCTTTCACTGAGGGGTGTTCCTGGACAGAGGAATGCAGGGATGGAAGGAGAGGAAAGATGCCTCCAGAGTCCCAGCCAGGGATTTCCCCAGATCCCTGCTGGATGGTCGGCCCAGGAAATGGGGCAGCGAGTTCAGGTCTGGGGTCCCATCCAACATTACAGAAGCCATTCCAGCCGAAGCCAGATCCAAGGATGCTGCTCTGGGTCAGTCTCTGGATTTGGGGCACACATCCTCCTTTTCTTGGACATGTCCTATATTCCTGCCTTCTGCCCAGGAGGGCAGAAATGTCCTCCCAAAAGATCCTCCCTTTTGAGCATAACTAAAAAAAACAAAACAAAACAAAAAACCATTAATTTATATTTCTAGGAATGCTTTTAGCTTTTCTTTGGTCATGTCCCACATTTTGATTGACTGTCCTCCATTTTGCAGTCCTTGTCCTCCTTTGTGGTGAGGATACTTCTGCTCCCCTTGGGTTTGGGGTGAGAATTGCCTGGATCCCTGGTTTCTGACCTAGATTTCTATGCCTCTGCAGAGCCCAAAAGGGGCTCAGTGAGATGGGGGCAAATGTTATGGTTCCATCTGTGAAGACCAGGGAAATGCCCCCTTGGATTGTGGACTTGGTCACATCCTTTGTAGAAAACAGATGGAGATCAAGAGGATCCCTTTAGTCAACCCATGGATCTGCTTTTTCTGAGATCTTTAAGGATGGCTTGAGTATGGTTTTTGGAGGGTTCCATGGGAAAGTCCTCTGGGTCCAGGAGGATCTGCACCTGGGATGGATGTTTCTGCATCATGGCTGTGCCAAAAAATGTATCCAATAAATGGTTCTTGTAGTGGAGTTTATGGAGACTGAACTCTCTTTCTTTGCATATCTTTAAACAGAGTTTGGATGGGCACTTTTTGGGAGTACATGGCAGGGGGATGGACTAGATGTCCCTCAGGGGTCCCTTCCAACACTAAAATATTGAATCTATGATTAATTATTTAATACCCCACTTTTTCTCCAGCATGGGACCCAAGGTAAACATCAGAAATTAAAGTCATCTAAAAATGTAATGAGAGCCAGCATGGCACAGTGGTTTGAGCATTGGACTATGACTCTGGAGACCAGGGTTCAAATCCCTGCTTGGCCATGTTAACCTACTGGGTGACCCTGGGCAAATCATACTACATCAGCCCCAGAGGCAATGGCAAACCTCCTCTGAAAAAACCTACCAAGAAAACCCCATGATAGTTTTGCCTTAGGGTCATGATAAGTCAGAAATAACTTGAAGGCACACAACAACGGCAAATGTAATGACCAAAAAAGGTTTTTGTAAAAAATTAAACAAACCACCATATTAAAACATCAGTACTTTAAGATTGTTGGAGCCAGCACAGTGTGGTGGTTTGAGTGGCTATGACTCCAGAGTTGTTGTTGTTGTTAACTGCCCTCGATGAGACATCTCCTGTCCTCCACTGCTCTGCTTAGGTCCTGCAAACTCATACCCAATATTGACCTCCGTAATAGAGTCTGTCCATCTAGCATGTGGTCTATGGGGCGGCACTAACCCTAGGGACACCACTGGAACTGAAGATGATAATTTTTAGTTGTGTTCTTCAGAGAACTAGAAGTTTTTACAAATGAAAAATTAGTAATTTTCCTTTCCTTCTGCATTAATATAACACACTCTCTCACACACACTTTATGTTCTTTAAAAAAAGTATGATCTTTAAAAAAAATGTGTAACTTCTTCAGAAATGACAATTGTCTGCCACCTACACTCTCTCTGTTAAATAGATGCAGCTATTCCCAACATGAAGAGGACAATATTTTACCTACTTGCAATAAAGATATGGAATATGAAGGTTCTATCACAAAAAACACTAATTATGTTGCACAAAAGTGGTTGAATAAAAACAGATTAAGCCAAGACTTTTAAGAGCTAATCATTCAAAGCCCTGGATCTATATGAATGAATCCACCAGTGTCTGTTTCTGTATAATCAGATTCTTTAAATTTCAAGTTCAGCCTATACCAAATATGTATACGTATCTGAACTGTAGTGCACTATACTAAAAGACAAACTGGTACTGAATGTTCACCTCTTCCTTCAAGTGCAAATCTCTAGCTTTAAGTCCAAAATAAAAGCTAGTTTTCCATGTGCCATTCTGAATCTGTAGGAAAGAATAGTCCAGCAATTGTGTTCAAGAACCTGAATTAATCAAGCCGGATGTTTAGTAAATTACATAAACAAATAAATATAAAAATAAAATAAAACAATGTAGCTTTAAAAATGTTTCTAATTCTTATCTGTTTTCTACAAACCTATATGCCATAAGATATTCAGTTAATATAGGCGTACACTTTCAAACATGTAAGCATGACCACAAACTTATTTTTAGCATTTAAAAAAGGACCTTGTGGACAAGATCCTGCATTAGAGGCTACTATTCTTAATGTTACAATGATTTTATTTAGTAACGACAGCAAGATTGGTTCTTGTGAGGAAGTGGAAAGCTAATAAAATGCCAACATGTATGGATTGGCTTGAAAAAGTGATAGAAATGGCTCGGTTAGATAAATTAATTGTGTGAAGAAAACAAACAGAGGTTTTTATAGAAAATTGGAAACCATTTATAGAATATGTTAAGCAACTAAAGGAAGATATTAGCAGTTTTGGATTTGATAGGTAATTTGAACCTTTTTACTCTCATATTCTTTCTTTTTCCTTTTGTTTTTGTCTGTATAGATGTGTAAATGAAATGAATGTGGAGTGATATTATAGTGAATAATTAAATTAGACGAGGAAAATAGAAATTTAAAGAGGGAGAAATAATGTTATTATTTAAGAAACTAGAAGAAATTAGAGGATATGCAGAAAGTCTTTTTTTTTAAAGGGGAAGAGGGGAAGAAGATGTTTGTGTATGTCTTGTTGTTTTGGTTATTTGTGTATGTTTTTTGTTGTTTAATTTCTGAATAAAAATATCTTAAAAATAACATTATGATGCAGTTAGATCTCTGGCACAATACAGAACTCCTCTAGTGACTTGTGGCAGTGTGTATTAGAGAATCCTGTGAGGTCTTATTTTATGCAATTGGAGGCCCCATTGTATAATGAGCCACTGTACAACATGTTCTGATACAAAATGGGGGCTCCTGCCACACAAAGGGATCCGTAGCAAAATGATGTGCATTGCCCAACAGGACCCATAGCACAACAGAACCATGGCACTATTGTGGTTTTACTTATGCAATTGATTGCAGACTGCCAGAAATAGTGCAAATTGAGTCCACTTTTAGGGTTAGGGTTAGTGCTAGGGAATCATGGGAATTTTCTTTCTGAGACATTGAGCCTTCTCTGTCAGAGAGCTCTGGTGCCACAATAAACTACAGTTCCCATGATTCCCTAACCCTAACCCTAAAAGTGGACTCAATTTGCACTATTTCTGGCAGTCTGCAACACCCCATAGTTTTGTGTCTCTTTTCCTCCCAAGAGTGAAAACACAGTGCATTGGCACAATTCAGCTTTAAGTGATCATAAATCAGTTTGTGGCAACATAACTATCTAAAAAGATGCCTGCCTATAATTGCAAATGTATTCTCCACATTCTCTCTCTCTCTCTTTTTAGTTTTTAATGGATTTTATTAATAGCTTTGCAAACAATCAATATAATCAACCCAAAATACTGTAATCAGATAGCCTTTTTCCATATGAGTTCCTATATATTATGTCATGCACTGGGGGGGGGGGGGGAAAGTTATTTCAGTTAACTCTTCATCTGCCTTTTCACATATCATGTCCCTCCCCCATATAAATAACACTAATAGAGCAATCCACACATGATGCAAACATGTTTCTTTTATTACATAATGCAAAGCTTTGCATTTATGTGTCGATGCACTAATTTCAAAGAAGGCATTCAGTATCATGGTTAGAATGAAAGCTGGCTATGTAGCATAACCATGTTCATATCCCTTCATTACCAAACTATGAAATGCCACAGTTGACCTCAGGAATAATGGCAAGAAAACTCAGTGAATTCTGTGAATTCCAGGTTGATTAAGAAACAAAGGTCCCAAGTTAGAGGAGCAAAGCAAAAAATAAATAAAAAGGGGGTGTCTTTCTTACATAAACTCAATTTAAAAAAAAAAAAAAAGGAAAAGGAAGAAAGGGGAAGAAAGGGCAGGGAAAGTTATTTAGAGTGCTATGCTCAAGTGTAGTTATGTTGGCCATGCAGTAAAAAACAACAAAATGCAAAATATATATTGTGGTAACACCATTATTGGTATATGAAGGGTAGCATGCTAAGCTAGCTTCATGTTGCAGGAAAGTTGAGCGAGGACCAGTGGACAGAAGAGAAAAATAGCTTGATACATTTTTATGTGTATATCACAGAGGGTCCAGGAAAGATAAATAAGAAAGGAAGGCATTTAAACTCACCCTAACGATCTAGACAGGCCATTTTATAATTAGATGACTGTTATAAGGCCCATCCCACCAAATGATGTGCTGGATCTTGCTAAATGTAGAGCTGGTGTGTGTATGCATTTTAATTATATATGTTTGATTTAATTTTTTTGATAGTTTAATGTCATTTTAACTTTTGTATTATGTTGACTTTTAACAATATGTTTTTTAAGTTGTTGTATGCTGTTTTGAGCCCCAAACTGGGAAAAGACTGTGATAGAAATAAATACAACTGCAACTGCTATTTAGTCATTACTGGCCACTTGACTCTTCTGTGCTACACTCTTCTAGCAGGGAAAACTACTCTCTCTTAGCCTAACCTACTGTGAGGAGACAATATGTACCACTCAAGGAAAGAAAACAAACTGAAAACAAACTCTCTATTGAAATGTATGTTTCCCCCCCCCCCAAATCTTTTTATTAAGTTTTAAAACATAGAACATATAAAGTAGAAAACACATAATTACATGCATAACATACAAAATTATAACCCTACACTAAACTATAAAACATAATCTTAAACTAAACTAAGGGATGAAACAGATAGCCCCTTTGTGGTGGCTTCCTGGTGGCTTGGGGGTGGTGGTATCGTTTAGATGACACATGCCTCCAAGCCACTAGGAAGTTGCCGGGAAGCCGCCCGCCCACCCACACAAGGGTCAGCTTTTAGGCACTCTGACGGTGCAGCATTTAGGTGCCACATGCCATAGGAGTGCAGAAAAGCCATGGTGGTGGCGGAAAAGCCGGCATTTTGTGGGCACAAAAAGGAGCAGCTTTCTGTGGCTTCGTCCTGCAAAATGGCAGAGTGGGGCTGAGGCCTGCAGTTGCTGCAGCTCCAACCCAGCGTTTGAAGGGGCAGCATCAAGCCTCCATTCCCTCAACTGTTCCCTATTTAAAACTATAATAATTAACAAAATAAAAAAATTAAATTAACACTACTAGCACAAACTATAATTGACTTTCCACTTCTCAAACCTAAGAATGTTAATGCTCAGTATATTTAATTTCTCGGTAATGCAAACTTATTTTTGTTTTATTTCTGACCTAAAAAAAAATAAACAAAATTGCTTCACACCTCAAATCCCACAACCTTTTTCTTCTTCATAAAAGACAAAAATAATTTCCAACCTTTTAGAAAATCGCCCAGTGATTTTTCTTTATGATCAACATTTTTTCAGGTGAACTAAATCAAAACTACCTTTCATTTCATTTCTTCATCAGCAAAAATGTTCACCTTCTGAAAAATTTCCAAGACTACTGGTTGTCACATTGTAAATGTCTAGAGGTATAAGGGAGAGAAATAAATAAACTGGAATATGTTAAAATTTCAGTGCAGCTTTTTTAACAAGGGGTTCCCTAAAACATCCCCTCTAGCACTTCTCTACCTTTGGGCACTTTTGGTTCTCCAGATATACTTCAGGATTTTTTTTTTTTTTTGCAAGAACAAGGTGCAAAACTGACAGCCTAGAATTAAAAATATTTAGATGGGCCAGTTGCTAGTCACTTACAAAGATTCCAATATCTATATACGTGTACATGTTTCAATCATCAATGTATCCAAAATCAATATGTATACACTGATGTTAGAAGAGTCACTAGCTATGGGGTTAAGCCAGAAAATGTGGAAAAAGTCACCTCTCTTTGATCAATATGAATTAAGGGTGCATCTGTACAGTGTACACTCTAGAAATAATGCAGCTTTACACCTCGTTAACTGTTGTAGCTCCATCCTATGGAATCCTGGGATTTGTTGTTTTACAAAGTCTTTTGACTTCTCTTTCAAAGAGTGCTGGAGCCTCACAATACTACAAATCCCAGTATTCTAAAGGATGAAGCCATGACAATTAAACTGGTCTCAAACTGCACTATATCTACACTGTAGATGTACCCTATATGAAACAATTAAATCCCAGTGTGGGATGTGAGATCTGGGATAGGAGTATCAATGGCTGGGACTGGAAGGTACATATCATCCACACCATAATATGGAAGAAAATACATGCTTAAATCTACCTTGTGTTGGTATATAAATAAGATACAACACCAGATGTTATTTGTGCAAATGTGCATTGTAGTGCAAAATGATGCCTTGATGTGAATCTGGATGTATCCAGTTCCCAATCCTGACACAGTGCAGAAAGAGCTCCTTTTGTAGAATGAGTGTGTAAATTTCCAACATTAATTTTTAGAGACATGTAACATCAAATTAGATTCCAAAGTCAATATCTCAGTGGGTTATCGCTGCTGGGAAATTTGCAAAACTCATAAACACAGAGTAAATCTGCTATACGATTTCCATGGAGATAAAAAAAAAATTGGGGACAGAAGAGACATTCTAGTTATTGGCTCATCTTTTTCTACTTTGATTCCACTTGATTTCTCATCACTTGATAATGCTGTGGTGTCCCAGTCATACAATAAAGTAATAATTTGATGATGCATTCAGTGATTAATAAACAAGTCTGAATTTGGCCATGTGTTCCATTCTTTGCCATCTTCCTGTGTCCTGAGATGTATTTTTCTTTTTAAAAAATATCTTCTGTAAAAAGAAAATGCTTTCACACTTTAGTCTTGCATTTCTGGATGTATTTCTTCTCATGAAGTGTATTGTGTGATACATCTGGACACAATCAGGAACACATCAAGGGACATTTGAGAAGTGAAAAGAGATATGCATATTGAAGATGTTAGCAATGTCTCCTGAGATATTTTTATCCATTTACAACTACCACACCATCCTTTTAGTTTAAATGCTGTTAACACAGTTTTAACCTGGCAAATATATATAGTTTTAAATGAGAGCAAGGATTAAATATCAGACCCATGGCATTTCTGTCCAAATATTGTTTAGCTTTGGCTAAGAAGAGGCTGAAGGACAAATTTCCTCTGCATTTTGCAAAAAGAGAATCTGAAATGAATTTGGAAGTTTCATCGGGGGGGGGGGGGAGGAAATAATTTCAAGGGAAGATAAATGAGGTAAAGAAATTACTTAGGTGGAATTATCAAATATTTCTATTTGATATGAGGTAACTTTGAAGGCTCTGACTCGTTAAAAAAAAAAGTGCAACACTGATAGAAGAGTTTCCCTCTTAGAGAATAAGACTATAAAAGTCTATCAAGCATGTTTACTATATATTATGTCCAGTATGAAGCAAAGATGCTTTTAGGGAAATACTAGGAAGAATAACTAGTCTTCTAGCACTTTTAAAGACTAAAGCAGGGGTAGGCAACCTAAGGCCCGGGGGCCGGATGTGGCCCCCCAAGGCCTTTGGACCGGCCCCAGGCCAGTCCTGCCGCCGCTGCCGCCATCACTATCACCACCACCTTCCATGATGATATTGATTATTGTTGTTACTTGTTCTTGGGGTTTTCTTGGCAAAATCTCCACAGGGGTTTTGTCATGGCTTTTCTGGGTCTGAGAGTGTGCATGCATATTTTTTTTAATTTTTTAATTTTTTAAAATATTTATTTATTTATTTATTTATTTTTGGCGCTTCGGCCCCCCCAATTGTCTGAGGGACAGCAACCCGGCCCCCAGCTCAAAAAGGTTGCCTACCCCTGGACTAAAGCATTGTATTTGGCCTAAGCTTGCATAGAACATAATTCACTTCATGAGACATAGGTGCACCAGGAGGAATGGTAGGAGAACCTTATTTCTCTTGTATTTTTCAGACATTACATTTCTTGGGTTTTTAATGGGGGAAATGCTACCTTTGTAGGCTACCTGCAATTGATGCAAGGGTTAGTGATTTCACTTTTCATACCCTTTAAACATGGATGAGTCTGTAAAAATGTTAATATGACTTAAGGTTTAATAAAATCAAGTTAACAGAATATGAGAACATACTTTTTGATTCAATATTAATGAAGGAAGCATATGAATGAAGGCAGAGATAGTGGTACAGTATCTCTGGCAGCCTTAAAATACAATTAAGGGTAACATCTGATTCTGCAATGATAGCTTTGTCTTTGGATGAATAATCCAGATGAAAAGTTGAATTGATAAAGATGTGCAAAACAAGATGGCAATTTTTTCATTTTCTATTTTCTAAGGAACATTTCATTCCAAATGGTTGTTAATTTATTTAAGCCTAATTTGCACAGGATGTGATGTTCTAATCCTCTACCAGCCTAATTTCTAAAATTTAGCCCAGACTGGCATGGCCTAATGTTTTGTCTCTGTTACCTGGACAGAAACCTAAACCTAGTTACTCTATTTTTTTTTGGGGGGGGGGGCTTGTAGAGCCTCCACTAGCAGATGCAATCTATCTTAATCACTTTGAGGAATACTGCTCTTGGCTTTGCGAGAGGCAGGTAACATACTCAGGAATGAAGCACTAACTGTACCAATAATCAATGATGAACACTCTGAACAAGGGGAATTACATAGACTTTTATTAGAGAAAATATAAAGTATCATACAAACAAAGACCCATTCAACTCCCAGTATACACAGCTAATTGAATACAGCAAAATGAAAGGAGATAGAGGAGATTGAGGGTTGTATGAGGCAAGCACTACCTGTGTTGAGGACAAAGGTCCACAGAAAGCCAAGAAGTATGAAGACGTGAGGTTTAAGAGTGCAGGTTTCAGGAAGTGGACAAAAACTAAGAATTCAGACTGAAGACTGAGGACAACAGTCACCATATATGCGGGTGGGTGGGTGGGTGGTGGGGTGGGTGCGATTGTTGCAAAAAGGTTATGTTAAGTGCAATGTACTTAAAATATACCCAGAATGAGATGGCAGGAAGGGTGTGTTTAGGAATAGACAAGAGATGAAAGGGGGATTCTAATCTTATTTGATATAGCAGAACTCATCATTTGGTTTTCACTTTCCTTCAAAGCAAAGCAGATTCATTTATATACCACTTTATACCACACTATGCAGTGTCTAAGTGGTTTACAACTGTAAGCTCATTGCCCCCCAACAGCTGGGTACTCATTTTAGCGACCTCAGAAGGATTCAAGACTGAGCCCTGACTAGTATTGAACTCACAACCTTGTGGTTTATGAGTGAGTGGCTGCAGTACAGGCATTTAACCACTGTTTCACCAGGGCTCTCAGAAGTGCAGAATAAAGCAAGGTGGGGTGGGGGTGCTCTCTCTAGCAAGCTCCTCCATTCTCATGCCTTTTCACATGGCTGGGTGTATGTGTAATTCACATTACCTATTCTGGTGCTATGTATGCCATTTCAACCATGTCCATTTATGCTGGTGCCATAATGTTGCATCAGATTGTAGCTGGATTGAGGGAATGTTTGGATACTTACAACCTCCATATACAATTTACATATCAGCCTCTTAGTTTAAATGCTGCTAACGTAATTTTAAGCATCACCAAAATACATACATACATACATACATACAATCCTGTACTTTTTTGGTATATTTTAAGTACATTGTACTTGTTTTAATTTATAAGCCACCTTGACTTCCAGTTTTAGGGTGGGCATAAATAAAGACCAGGATCCTGTTGGGCAGTTGCAAATGTGTTACACATAGTTATAACCTAGTAAGTTGTCAATATAAGTTGACAGGCAATTTGTGCACATAGATACACACACACACACACACACACAATCTTTTGGTTGGCCTAATAAATGTATTAGCACAATATGGTTTGGAGATTTTGTTGTATTTTGTTGCATGGCCAACATGGCTGCCCCTGGATATATATCCATAAAGTGTGTTTAAGTAGTATTTTGTGCGTATTTGAAGTGTGTATGCTTTTCTGTGCACATTTTTTAAATGTTCACATTTGAAAGGCACATCTACACTTGTCAGCCAAAGACAGAAAATTTCAGTTTTGCAGCAGACAATCCTGAATGTGAGAATTGAGACATGTCTATTAAAATTGGCCTCACCGTGTTTGCATATATATCTAATTCCTTTAAATCCCACCCCCAATTGTATAAAGCAACATTAATAAAATCCTCTGACTAGTTCCAAATAGAATTGACCAACTAAATCAATAGAAGTTACATAAGTGTTGACTTCATTCAATGTGTGTATTCTAGTTGGGACTAACAATTCATTTTAGGGGTGGGAACTGAACAGCCCTCCAGATGTTCCTGAACTGCAGCTCCCAGCATTTCTTGCCATTGGCAATGTGAGCTAGGGATTCTGGGAGTTGCAGTTTAACAACATCTAAAACAATTAATGATTCCTATATGTCATTTAAGCCTTTGTATGTCTGTAATTGATAGGTGTATTTGGTTTCTATGTTTCATTTATCAGTCAACAAAACAAAACAATATTCACAAGGCATAACTAGGATACCTTTTTAGAAATATCAAAGAAAATTAAATTTCAAGTTTGTTTTAATGCTGACTCAGTCACGTATTAATTTAAAACCAAAAAAATGTGTGCCACTGGTTCAGCTTATGAGGAAATCACTTAAAACCTCTGCTCTGATGCAGCCCTGTTGAAGTCAGCAGCATCTCTCCAGAGAGAGTATTCTCATTATTTTCACCTAAATGTGGGCCTGTGTTTCACTGACTCTAATGAAATGAATCCGTGCACAGACAAGTATGATTGCCAATTATAATTCCTTTTCAATATAACCCATGGAAATATGGAATACAATTCAAATTTTCATGCCTGCAATTACTTATCAACATTGATAATTTGTATGAAAACTATATACATCATGTGAAGATTAAATTATGCATTGCCAGGCTCTTTCACAGCTCTGCTCTGTTACAGCTTTCATATGACTCTCTGTCTAATCTAAATCATTATGTTTCATTCAAATAGCACTGGTTTTGCATTAAAAAATGTATTCTGCTGAAACAGCCTGATTAAAGAACTATGAACTTCAATTGGGTAAAAGTAAGGAGGGCCAGTATGAAATGGGGCTTTTGATTTTGTGGAGATTCAGTTTTTACTGTCTTCTGTTCTCTGGTAAATGCATCCACTGCCTTTTTCAGGTACACTCAAAGGATCAGACAGCTCTTTATTTACAACAGAACAAATAAAGGTTTTTGTTCCTCCTGCTGAAAGGAAATTGAAAATATTGTACAACTGTGGTGTTGACTTTGTTTTTAAAGTGTTTCTCCAAGTAAAATTTTCAGCATTTGGTTAGATATCATACAGCTGAAGCAAAAATTGGATCCATAAAATGGCCTGTCAGACTTCTCTATCAAATATGTGGGGAGAGAAACTGTCGATGTGGTGAACACTTTTATTGGATTTCTCCAGAGGAAAAAAGAAACTCTCAGTAGTCTCTCATGGGAGTCTGTTTAAACATTAGCAGTGGCAGTAGTACAGTGTCTCTTTTTATTCATAAACTGGCAACTATGGGTGCATCTACACTGTAGAAATAAAGCAATTTGACACCATGTTAAGTGCTGTAGCTCCATCCTATGGGATCTTGGGGTTTATAGTTTTGCAAGGTCTTTAGCCTTCTCTGTGAAAGGTGCTGGTGTCTCACAAACTACACATCCCAGGATTCTATTGGATAGAGCCACAGCAGCTAAAGTGGTGTCAAACTGCATTATTGATATAGTCCGGATGTATTATGAGTCAGTATGTTGCTAGCATTATTAGATGATCACAAAAAGCTTTCTTTTGTAAATATTCTTCTTCTATGAGGTCCACAAACAATCCCAGAAATATTCTCAAGTAAATTCTTCTGTGAAATTTTGCCTCATCTCTTATATATAATGGTTCAAAGCTTGCTCAAGTTGAGGAAAAAAGAAAGCATTCTGGCAGCAATCTAGCTTAAGGCACATATGGCATTCATTTCCAGGGGTTTAATGGCACATAACCCTATGCTTGATTATGCCCCATATGTATAGAGGACACAATCCATAAAAGTGGCACAGTATACCGAAGTTATTTTTACCTCCCAAGTCAATGCAGTCAATTGACTCACCAAGAATGCCAGCCACATCTGAAAATTGGAACCTATGCAACTAGACTTGAAATTAAGGGTAATTGAGAGAGAGAGACCCTTAAGCTCATAAATGAAGCTAGGAAGGTCAATGGAGAACATGGCTCTTGGGACACACTCAAGCCAAAAGCCAATCCATTGAAGAAGGATAAGAAAGGAGAATGAGGAACCTAATGTGGGTGACAGAGATGAACAAACATTGCTGAAGGAGAAGGGTTCAAGGTGACATGAGCCCAACAATTGTTTTCTAGAGCCAAGCAATTGTGGGAGGGAGGGAGAAATGGAAAAATTATTGGTATAGCAATATTACAAAGTGGAAGGAGACATATTCACCCATCCCTAAGCTCTGTTTAGAACAGAGAAGCAATGATTTATTAGCATTCCAAATTTTCAGTCTAGAAGCTCCCTAGGAAGAATATAGTCATAAACCTTTACCCCGATGAGCTAACAATTTGAAACTATCCTTGTAACTATCAGCCTATAGCAACCATTTTGTTTTCCAACAATCTATTTAGAAACAAATCTATGCAAAATTTCAACTCAGCCATATGTTTTCCTGTTAAATGGGTGTTTGTTGCTTTTGTTGTATGTGTTCAAGTCCAATGGTGACCCTAAAGCAAATCTATCATGAGGGTTTCTTCATAAGATTTGTTCAGGGCGAGGTGTGCCTTCACCTCCTTCTGAGGCTGAGAACTGGGATTTGCCTAAACCCATGAGTTTCCATGGCCAAGCAAGGATTCATATCCTTGTCTCCAGAGTTTTAGTCTAATGCTGAAACCACTGTACCACTTCCCTAAAACAGATCAACACCTAAGGATGCAACAAAATTTCCTTTTTGAATATTTTGATAAGAATTTTCAAGAGTCATACATTTCTTCATAATGTGACTTTTAAAAATGTAAAAAAAAAAATGAATATAGGAGAAATAAATTCTGACAAGTTTATCTATACAGGAAGGCTTTCTGTGATTCTGTCAAAGCCTTGGTTAATACTTGGAACACCAATCTCACTAGGGCCATCGGCACAATTGCTGCCAAGCGTCCTTTCCAGCCCACTCCTAATCGTAAACCCTGGTATTCAGAGGAGCTTAGGAAGATGAAGCGGACTGGACAATGACTAGAGCGCAACTGGCAGAAGACTTGACTATTATGTGACAGGACTCATCATAGGAAATTTCTTGATTCCTATCGAGAGGCAATGCGTGCAACGCAGAAATCTTTCTCCTCTGCACGTATTGTGTCTGCAGAGTCTCGTCCAGCAGAGCTGTTTAGGGTGGTGGGGGTACTGATGCAGGTTCCACCTGCACAGAACCCCTTACTTAACCCGACAATGGCCTGTTGTGACACGTTTAACATCCACTTTGCAGATAAATTCTCTTGGATAAAAGCCAACTTAGAAGCCAATGTTATGACAGAATCTATAGACGAGGTGTCCAGCAACTCCATTGATGTAATTTTACTGGATCAGCTTCATAGAATCATAGAATTGGAAGAGACCACAAGGGCCATCCAGTCCAACCCCCTGCCATGCAAGAACTCCCAATCAAAGCATCCCCGACAGATGGCCATCCAGCCTCTGCTTAAAGACCTCCAAGGAAGGATACTCCACTACTCTCTGAGGGAGTGTGTTCCACTGTCGAACCGCCCTTACTGTCAAGAAGTTCTCCCTAATGTTGAGGTGGAATCTCTTTTCCTGGAGCTTACATCCATTGTTTCGGGTCCTAGTCTCTGGAGCAGCAGAAAACAAGCTTGTTCCCTCCTCAATATGACATCCCTTCAAATATTTAAACATAGCTAACATATCACCTCTCAACCTTCTCTTCTCCAGGCTAAACATCCCCAGGTCCCTAAGTCGTTTCTCATAGGACTTGGTTTGCAGACCCTTCACCATTTTAGTTGCCCTCCAGTTTCTCCACATTCTTTTTGAATTGTGCTGCCCAGAATTGGACACAGTATTCCAGGTGAGGCCTGACCAAAGCAGACTAGAGTGGCACTATTGCTTCTCTTGATCTAGACACTGTACTTCTACTGATGCAGTCTAAAATTGCATTGGCCTTTTTAGCTGCTGCGTCACACTGTTGACTCATGTTCAACTTGTGGTCCACCTGGATTCCTAGATCCCTTTCACACGTAGTCTGTTCAGCCAGGTGTCCCCCATCGTATATCTGTGCTTTTTGTTTTTCCGCCCTAAGTGCAGTATCTTACATTTCTCCATGTTGAATTTCATTTTGTTAGCTTTGGCCCAGCTTTCTAGTCTAATCAAGTCATTTTGAATTTTGATCCTGTCCTTTGGGGTATTAGCTACTCCTCCTAATTTGGTGTCATCTGCAAATTTGATAACTATGCCCCCAATACCATCATCCAAGTCATTAATAAAGATATTGAATAGCACTGGGACCAGGACAGAGCCCTGTGGCACCCCACTGGTCACTTCTTTCCAGGTTGAAAAGGAGCCATTGTTGAGCACCCTTTGGGGTTGGCTAGTCAACCAATTACAAATCCATGTAACAGTTACTTTGTCTAGCCCACATTTTACCAGCTTGTTTGCAAGAATGTCATGGGGAACCTTTTCAAAGGCCTTACTGAAATCAAGATATACTATATCCACAGCATTCCCTTCATCTACCAAGCTGGTAATTTTATCAAAAAAGAAAAGAAAAGAAAAGAGAGAGAGATCAGATTTGTCTGGCATGACCTGTTTCTCTGAAACCCATGTTGACTTTTTGTGATTATGAAATTACCTTCCAGATGTTTACAGACTCTCTGTTTAATGATCTGCTCCAGAATATTTCCTGGCATTGATGTCAGACTAACTGGATGATAATTGTTGGGATCCTTCCCCCCCCCCCCCCCTTTTTGTAGATGGGGACAACATTTGCCTTCCTCCAGACCATTGGGACTTCTCCTGTTTTCTAGGAGTTCTCAAAGATTATTGCCAATGGTTCCGATATTACGTTTGCCAGTTCTTTTAATACCCTTGGATGTAATTCATCTAGTCCTGGAGACTTATATTCATTTAGATAAACCAGGTATTCCTGTACTATCTCTTTACTTATTCTGTGCTGAAATTCTCCTATTCTGTCCTCTGCTCCATTATCCTCAGGTTGAGCACCCTTTGCCTTTTCTGAGAAGACTGAAGCAAAGAAGGTGTTGAGTAATTCTGCCTTTTCTCTGTCCCCTGTTAACTTTTTGCCATCTCCTCCACACAGTGGCCCTACCATTTCCTTCTTCTTCCTTTTGCTGCGGATATACCCATAAAAGCCCTTTTTATTGTTCTTAACCTCTCTAGCAAGCCTGAGTTCATCCTGCGCTTTAGCTTTTCTGACTTTACCCCTACACATGCTAGATATTTGTTTGAATTCCTCTTTGGTGATTTCCCCATTTTCCATTTCTTATACACGTTCCGTTTAAAACTTAGTTCAGTTGCAAGTTCCTTAGTCATCCTTCCTGGTTTCTTGAGACACCTCTCATTTTTCCTCGACATTGGAACGGTTTGAAATTGTGCCTTCAGTATCTCCCTTTTGATAACCTCCCATCCATCTTGAACTCCCTTCTCTTTTAGTATTCCTGTCCATGGGATCACCCCCAGTATTTCACTAAGTTTAGTAAAATCAGCTTTCCTAAAGTCTAGAATGCGTGTCTGGCTATTCCTGGCTTCTCCTTTTCACTGTTTGTGAGTACTGATGATGTGGACAAGCTCCTTGGTAAAATGAGGTTGACGACTTACCCCTTTGATCTTTGTCCATCAAGGCTGGCTGTCCAAAGGGGCTATGCATTGAGAATGTTCCTTAGGGATATTATCAATGCATCTTTCAGGGTGGGGGGGTGTTCCATCTTGTTTGAAGGAAGTGGCAGTTAAGCCGCTCCTGAAAAAACCTTCCCTGGACCCCTTGGACAGGAACAACTACAGGCCAGTCTCCTTGCTGCCTTTTTTGAGCAAGGTGATCGAGAGGGTGGTCACTTTCCAACTCCAAGCTGTCTTGGATGAAACCGATTATCTAGATCAATTTCAAACTGGCTTTAGGATAGGATATGGAGTTGAGACTGCCATGGCTGCTCTGGCTGATGACCCCCGCTTGGGTATCGACAGGGGGAGTGCGACCCTGTTGGTGCTCTTGGATCTCTCAGCGGCTTTTGATACAATAGATCATTCCATCCTCTTAGATCGCCTGAGAGGGTTTGGAATTGGAGGCACTGCATTGCAGTGGTTCCGTTCCTTCCTCTCGGGCAGATCCCAGAAGGTGAGGCTCGGGGACAGTTGCTCTTCTAGTGCCATCCTGTCCCCGATGCTATTTAATATCTACATGAAGCTGCTGGGAGAGATCATTTGGAGGCATGGAGTGCGGTGTCATCAGTATACTGATGACACCCAGATATATTTCTCCATGACCCAGTTGTCGGCTTTGACTTCAGATGGCGTCTCTCCTCTCAATGATTGTCTTAAAGCAGTAATGGACTGGAAGAGGAAAAACAGACTGAGACTGAATCTAGACAAAACGGAGGTACTAACAGTCACTGGCCCGCAATGAGGTCTGGGAATACAACTTCCAGTCCTGGATGGAGTCACACTCTCCTCCAAGGACTGTGTTCGCAGTCTGGGGGTACTCCTAGACTCGTCGCTTCACATGACAAAGCAGGTGAATGCGACGGTCAGGAGTGCTTGCTATCAGCTTTCCTGGAAAGTAGGGATCTTGAAACTGTGGTACATGCTCTGGTAACCTCCTGTCTTGATTTCTGCAATGCGGCTACCCTTGTGCTTGACTCGGAAATTTCAATTGGTTCAGAATATGGCAGCCAGGTTGGTCTCTGGAGCCTCCAGAAGAGAGCATATATCACCTGTGCTAAAAGCTCTCCACTGGCTGCCTATTAGTTTCTGGGCACAGTACAAGGTGTTGGTTATGACCTTTAAAGCCCTACATGGCTTAAGTCCAACTTATCTCCGGGACTGCCTCTTCCCATATGATCCCCTGCGTGCACTTCGGTCCTCTGGGAGGAATCTGTTACAACCCATGAAACCAGGTTGTCGGTGACCACCCAGAGGGCCTTTTCTGCTGCCGCTCCCAGATTATGGAATGGCCTGCCAGATGAGATCCGTCTCATTACCACCCTTGATAGCTTTGAAAAGGTAGTCAAGACAGATCTTTTATGGCAGGCCTTTCCTGAATAGTTATCCTGGCCCCATGACTTCAGCTATTCTTCTCCCCCTTGATCCCACCACTGAACTGTACTGAATGGAATTTTGCTTCTGCGACTGTTGAGATATGTTATTGCATGTTAACCTGCATATTTTAATTTTCTTTTAAGGGGTGGGTGGGTTAGGGTATTGATACATATATGTAATTATGGAAATTTAAACTGTAAGCCACCTTGATTGCGCCACAGAGGGGCAGGATAGAAATAAATTATTATTATTATTATTATTATTTCATTGTTTAGTTCTTAAAGCTTGGTCTTGGACCCCTGTGTAATCAATCATGTTTGCAATGTTGTCCTTCTCTATTTTGCTTGACAAGTTCATCATTTCTAACAGCAATAAAACAAGCAGAATAACATTATCTAATCTGTGCTGAAGACAGAGGACATTATCACACGGGGCCTAAAGCAGAAAGAATCTGCACCCAATCCCGTCCCATTGCGGTTCTTTTCCCCGTGTGTTCACACGACGTCGCACAGAACCCCGTCCCAACCCCGTCCCAATGGGGCATCATCCCCGTTTTTTTGAATGCCGGTTTCTTAGGGAATTGCAAGTGCGCGACCAGAATGATACCGCAATGATACTGCTTTCACTGTATGTCTGATCACGAGATACGTATTGTGGAGCCCAGGCCCTGCACAAGCTTCGGAAGGGGTGTGTGTGACAGCCAGCTGTCACACACACACACACACACACACACAACCCTTTCCCAACCCAAGCCAGGAAAGAGAGCCGCTCTGAGCAGAAGGACTCTCTTTCCCGGCTTGGGTTGGAGCGGCTCTCTTTCCCAGCTTGGGTTGGGAAGGGGTGTGTGTGTGTGTGTTTGTGTGTGTGACAGCTGGCTGTCACACACGCACACACATCCCTTCCCAACCCAAGCCAGGAAAGAGAGCCGCTCCGAGCAGAAGGACTCTCTTTCCCGGCTTGGGTTGGAGCGGCTCTCTTTCCTGGCTTGGGTTGGGAAGGGGTGTGTGTGTGCGTGTGTGACAGCCAGCTGTCACACACACACACACACACACACACCCCTTCCCAAGCCTGGAAGCCTGGTTGCTTTCCTTGGGACGAGGTTGCTTTCCTTGGGACTACCTCATCCCAAGGAAAGCAACCAGGCTTCCAGACTTGGAAAGGTGTGTGTGTGTGTGACAGCCGCGGCAAGTGACAGCCGCGGCTATCCTGTTTCTGCGCATGTGCAAGAACATCCTTGCTGGGTTCTGGAGGGGATCTTCTCACTTGTGTGTGAATGGCAGATACGGTCCCCAGGAGCGCATCTATCACGGTATCGTTAATTGCGCAATGATGCTAGTTGCATCTGATAGCCATTTCCGTCTTGTGGGGTCTATACCGGTATAGTTCTGGATTGATTCCATACCGCTTTCTTGCCACTTTGAGACCCACGTGTGATAACATCCAGTGGTAGCTCTGTTTGCTTGGTGCAGATGGCTACAACCTTTGTGTGGGTTTATGTTTAATAAGAACTTGCCAACATTCACATATTTCTTCATAAACAGAACAGAAATAATTCAAAGGTGTGTATATTTTTTGTTAAAAAACCTAATATATGAGAAAGGAAAACTGAAAGGTTTGACCCCACTCCTGGTAAAACACATTGTGTTTAAATAACAGATTTATAGCTACAAGTGTGAGGGAAAATAATTACAGTTCCATAATAATTAAAGATGTTAACAGTGTGTTATGAATAATAGTTTTCCAAAATTGTAAAATCATGCAGTTCACTTGTACATGAAAAAGTAATTATAGTTTATCTCAAACATGCAGGTTAAGATCCTACACTGGGAGGTGTACGTGCTTCACATAGTTCAATCTCTGTAACAACATCTTTCAGTTTGATTCATGCTAAATCCACCTTTTAAGTAGTATAGCTTCCCCCAACACAAGAATTTTCATGTTGTATGAGAACAGGGGAGTCAGCAGAGATGTTTTCAGCGATCTTCCCATAACATCTTACACTACAACAGGCATCCACAGGTATCTTTGGAGTCATTGGGTGGTCCCTGATGGTGAGATCCTTGTGGCACAGCCAAGTTCAGGAAAATGACAGCAGATATCATTGCTGATCTTCATGGTATCCAACAACATGGTAAGAGCCATGTTGGACTGGGGACTGTGTTACTTATAGCAGTGGTTCTCAAACTTTTTACCTTTGTGACTCTTTCTACATCCACATGTGGATATTGCACACACACAGACACACACACCATTTAAAGATCCAGGAGCCCTCTACAGTTTTCACTCTTTCAATCCTATTTGTCTACAAGTTGGGTTGGGGAGAGTTTTGACTGTTGCATGGTTAATAGGATTTTGACTTCTGCAGCACGCACACACAAAAACATTGAATTACAACATCATCATCCACCAAGAGGATGCCAGCCAGTTTTAATATTATATTACATGAGTGAATGCAGAAACACACAACTCAATGAGGACATGATCCAGCCAAAGTTTTAGATCTTTAATGGAACAACTTTGGGTAGAGGAAAACAAGTCTATATGTGAGAAAGTGTAAAACACCTGGTTCTGAGTTGCAGAATGTTAAAAAATGTCTTCAAAGCATGGTATGCTAAGCAACAATATTGCACTTTGCTCAAATACATGGAGTATTTCATAAGAAACTGGTATGCAAAAATTATTTTAAAATGCTAATTGTCAGTATTTCTGCATGGGGAGAGGGTCAATTCTGTTTGGGAGTTGGGGTTAAACCTAATTTTTAATCTCAACTGGAGGAGACCCATTGAATCAATGGTAATTTCATAGATTTTATAGCATCCTAGATTGGAAATGATCCCAAGAATCATCCAGTCCAATGCCCTGCCATGCAGAAAGATAAAATCAAAACACCCCTGACAGATGTCTATCCAGCCTCTTTTTAAAAACCTCCAAAGAAGGAGACTCCAGCATGCTCTGAGGCAGCATATTCCATTGTCAAACCACTCTTAACATCAGCAAGTTCTACCTAAATTTGTAAATTCCATGTGTGTCCTGTAGCTGGGATTAACAACTGAATTTAGGGCATGATGCACAGAACTGGTTACCAGGTACTGTGTGGGACTCCCCTCCTCAGTTCCATTGATGAAAACTGTTCTATCAGGAAAATGACTGTACTGACTACTTGCCTATAGTTCTAAATTTTAGACATCCAACATGATATAGTTAGAAGTAAACAGAGAATGCATCTGCACTGTAGAAATAATGCAATTTGAAGGCACTTTAATTGCTGTGGCTCCATGCTAGAAAATCCTGGGATATGTGGTTAATAATAATAATAATAAATTTTATTTATATCCCACCCCTCTGCTGGGCAATCGGAGTGGTGAACAAGATTAAAACAGAACAAAGTTAAAACAATTCCATCTCCCTTCCCATCCCTGACCCACCCTCCCATAAAAATCAAATTGAACTGTTTAAGAATTAAAATACAAGTTAACCAGCAGTAATTTAAAACCATTAAAAAAACAATGGAGGATGGGAGCAAAGAAGCAATCAAACTCAAATTGATTGGGAGAGTTATTCCGGGAAGGCCTGTTGGAAAAGATCTGTCTTTACTGCTTTTTTAAAGCAGTCAAACGTGATAATAAGATGGATCTCATCCAACAGGCCATTCCATAATCTTGGAGCAGTGACAGAGAAGGCCCTCTGGGAGGTCTGTGACAATCTAGTTTTCATAGGCAGTAGCAGATTCCTCCCAGAAGAAAGAAGTGCTCGGGGGGGTCATATGGGAAGAGGTGGCCCCGAAGATAAGTTGGACCCAAGCTATGTAGGGCTTTAAAGGTCAAAACCAACACCTTGTACTGTGCCCGGAAACTGACCGGCAGCCAGTGGAGAGACTTCATCACTGGAGTTATATGCTCTCTCCTAGATGTTCCCGTGACCAGCCTGGCTGCCATATTTTGGACCAGTTGAAGTTTCCGGGTTAGGCACAAAGGTAGCCCCATGTAGAGCGCATTACAGAAATCCAAACATGAGGTTACCAGAGGATGTACCACAGTTTCAAGATCCCTCATGCCCATGAAAGGGCACAGCTGGCGTATCAGCCAAAGCTGATAACAGGCACTCCTGACCATTTCATTCACCTGACTAGTGATGTGAAGCGACAAATCTAGGAGCACCCCTAGACGGCGAACACAGTCCTTGGAGGAGAGTGTGACTCCATCCAGGACTGGAAGGTGTATTCCCAAGCCTGGTTTTGGGCCCGTCAGTGTTAGTACCTCCATTTTGTCTGGATTCAGTCTCAATCTTTTTTTTTCCTCATCCAATCCATTACCTCCTTAAGACAATCATTGAGAGGAGAGACGCCATCTGAGGTCTGGGCAGACGTTCAGGTCATGGAGAGATATATCTGGGTGTCATCAGCATACTGAATACACCATGCTCCATGCTTCCGAATGATCTCTCCCAGCGGCTTCATATAGATATTGAATAGCATCGGGGACAGAATGGCACCCTGAGGGATGCCACAATTAAGCTCTATTTTAGAAGAGCAACTGTCCCCGAGCCTCACCCTCTGGGATCTGCCCGAGAGGAAGGAACAGAACCACTACAGTTGTGTGAGGCACCAGCACTCTTTGGCAGAGAAAGCAAAAGGCCTTGTAAAACTATAAATTCCAAGATTTCATAGAATGGAGCTACAACACTTAAAGTGGTGTTAAACTGTATTATTTATACAGTGTAGATGCACCCCAGGTTTTACATACTGATGCTCTTATTAAAGTAATTGTTTCTTTAAAATTATACAGAGTGCTAACAATATGGCAAATATCATCTTCACAACCCACATTCCTATTTCCCCTCAGACACTATTCTCCCAAATGAAGAGGGTTATGATTCCCCCCCACCCCATGGCTTTACATTTTTTGAATTTTTTTTTTATTTCAGAAGTTTAACTAAAGCTAAATGGGAGTATTTGGCTGGGAGATCACTCAGAATAAATGTAACTTTTAAGATTATCTTGGATGAATGGTTTTTTTAAATGATTTTTTTTTTAAGCCATGAGATTTATAAACAACAGGATTAGCGGCTATAAATATTGTAACTTTCTCCCCAGGGCAACATACAAATGACTCATTTTTAAATACATTCTATAACCTCAGTCACAGTAAATTAAGAAGGTGTTTTTTAGCCTTGTTTTTTTACAGTGTGCAAAAACTGTTAGATTTGGGAAGAAGGTATTCCAGTCAAACATTGTCCTATATCTGTTTTGGTAGTTCAAAGCAAAGAGATGTTTCCTGCTATTTATTGCATCGTAGTTTATCTGTTAACATAAGAAACAATGTGTTGGGTCCATTTTTGTGATATGATCACCTTGTCTTTCATCCCTCCCCAGTAAAAAAATTAAAGAAGGTTAATCTGGTATGTAGAAAATAAGACAAAGACAATTTCTTCAAAATCTAGCCAAACTACATTTCATGGTAGGGTGGGTTTTTGGTGTGTGTGTGTGTGTGTGTATAAAGACTGGAGGGAATATGTTCCAGTGATAGGTGGGACCAAAGAAAAAAGTGTGGAAAAAGAAATGTATTATTTATTTATTTAGATTTTTTATGCTATACCCTTCAGCCTAAAACACTCCCAAAGTGGCTTAAAAATTCATTTGACATCCCCCAGCCTTCAGGCTTAAAATGTAACAGAGAGCACATATGGAAATGGGCTGGATTAAATCCAGCAAATGCTGATTATTCTTCTCTCCCTCAAATGGCAGAGCAGTGGTAGTTGGTCTTTTAGAATTGGAGGTGCACACAAAACATGAGAAGTCACCAAATGATGCCATCATGAAAAGGGGATGTGGCCATCTGGGGAAACCACGAGGGGAAGATTTATTCCAGTGTTGAAAATTCCCCACCCTTGACTAGAGCTGCATCCACACTGCAGAAATAATCCAGTTTGACATAATTTTAACTGTGATGGCTCCGTGCTATGGAATTCTGGGAACTGTAGAATTGAACTACAGTTCCCAGAATTCCATAGCATGGAGCCGTGGCAAATGAAGTAGTGCTAAACTGGATTATTTCTGCAGTGTGGATGGAACATAGGAAGCTGCCTTATACTGAATTGGACTATTTCCCTATTTAGCTCAGTCTTTCCTATTTTGACTGGCATTGACTCCATACAATGGCAGTTATTGGCTCCCATGTCAGAGGCATAAGTACAAGTATTAAACAATTCATTCCTGCAAGGGAGAACAAATAATTTCTTCAGTTTTCTCTCCACTGCTAGATGTTTTTGAAAACTAGTTTTGAAGTCTGAGGAAGGTGTGTGGGGGCCCTTAACACTCACATATAGGTGTGTGTGTGTGTGTGTGTGTGTGTGTGTGTGTAAGATGAGCAAGGATCCTTCCTAGCCTGGCTTTCCCCCTGTCATATGGGAGCAGGCAATGGAGATTTGAGAAAAATTGTGGAAGTCTATTCCTTTGCAGGATCTTCTCATGGCTTCCCCCAACCTACCCTTCCACATGATATCAGAAGAATGCAGGGGGAGGAAACCAGGTGAAGAATGGAGAGTCTATAGCTTTCCAAGAACCCATCTTGGCTCCACTAACCTATTCCCAAAACTTTGGGAGGGAGCTTGACAAAGATTGGTAGTATATAGCTTTTTGGGGCCCTCTCTTGGCTTTCTCTGCATAATAAATTAATAATAATAATAATAATAATAATAATAATAATATTAATAAATTTTTATTTATAGCCCACCCCTCTGCGCAGCAATTGGGGTGGGTTACATCATATTAAAACAAACAAAATTAAAACATTCCCTCATCCCACAATCCAACCCTCCCATCCCCTTAAAACAGAGGGTTAGGGTTAGGGTAACATCTTGATAGTTAAGAGAAGCCAGGTCAATCTCTTGGCTCCCCACACTGGCCACCATGCAACATCAGGGGAAGGATGGGCAAGAACTGGACATACACAGCCTCACCACTGGTGTTCTGATAGATTATTGCACACCAAATCCATGCCGAGATAGACGTGGGTTGTAATTGTTACTCTGCTGTTACTGTTTGTGGCAGCCAGTCTCCATGCAGAATTACCCAGAGCTTGGGGGAAAATTTGTTCCCTGTACTACAGCTTCAAAAACCCCTCTGTGAATACCTCTGTACCATGTTATGTATGGAGTATTGTAGATTATCCAAGGTTTCCAATGCAGTTATTAGTCTTTTTATAGTGTCAGCACAACAAATGAAACATATTGGGGATAAAAAACAGTCATCATACTATAACCACTGTAGCTGTGGTTGAGAAATAATTGGATAATCTTTCCTTCTCCTGAAGATTTTTTCCTTGCCAGAAATAGATAAAATGGAGAATTTCAAGAATCTGTCTGTGTGCAACTATAGTCTGGACCCAACCCAGACTGGGACTCAAAGCAGCTTCCAAAAATCTGAAAAAAACATTGTTAAAATTCACAAAATAAAAAGTAAAAAATCCAAACAATCAGAAAAAATATAAATAGATTAAAATATAAATTAAAACACCCACATATGTGACATTTGAAATATGAAATGAAATGGCCCTTCAGTTTTGCATTTTCCCTATGCCATTTAAAATATTTCACATGGGATGTGATATATATATGAGAAATTGAAACTATCTATGCAAATTGGTGCATCATTTTCAGAGCTGTGATCTGGTTTAAAGATTTATGCATTCAGAAGTGACTGTGGACAATTGAGACATGGTCTGTACATATGAACCTTGATAGTGTTCTTATATCAAGAATGCTTGGTCAGACTATTTTCATTTAACTTGAGTTTCCCTTGTTATATTTCACACTCAATGCAGCAACCCAGAACTTGTAATCTTCTTTCTTGTCTTCTTCATTCTAGCTGCCTTTGTGCATTTTTAGAGATAACAATGTAGCAGGCATTCCACCATAACCAGTGATTTCTTACTCCATTTCTATGGTGTGGTGTGGAAGAGGAAAATCTTTGCTAAACAATTAGGTTCTTTATGTTTGGGAAATTTTATACAACAATAATAATTCTACATGCTTTGCTTTTTTGTTTTTTGCTTTTTTTGGTGTGGGCTTGTTTTGTTTGGTTGCATAACAGCAGTGTAGTGTTGTAATTGTTGCTATTCATTTATTCTGAACAGAATTTATAAAATGGTATACACCAAATATTCAATGAAAGCTATTAGCCTAAACTGAAGGCAGTTCCCAGACAAGGCTTTGCTTGTTTTTTGGTTATGAATTATATAAAATCTCAACTATTGAATTGTACAAAAAAACTAGAACTGGAAGCATTGGGAGGATGCTGATGCAATGTGCTCTGTTTATTAGGAAAACTGTCATGTGAAACATACACTAAGGATATTAAGTTTCACATTTGGGAGGATGAATATTTCACAATCAGAATACTCATTGGTTTCTTTCGGTGCATGGGCTGGAGGTGTGAAGCCAGTCCTGAAAGCCAGGATTGGAGTGGTGACATTTGCATAGAGAAGAAGATTTTTGAATAAAATAGTTGCAATTTAATGTGGACTGGCTGGTCTTTCCATATTTTTTCTGTCTAATAATAATAATAATAATAATAATAATAATAATAATAATAATATAGTTTATTTATATACCGCCCCAGTGGCAAGCCAATCTAGGCGGTGAACAACAATAATAAAATACATCGAATAAAACAATGTCAATCCCACCTCCCCCCCCCTTAAAAATTAATTAAATCAATTACAAATTAAAACAACTGCAATTGAGAAGTAATTATACAATAAAAAAACTTAAAAATTCAATTATAAACCAGCACGCAACAATCCCCTACTGATCAAATTTGAAGGGGATTATAATAGAGTCCGGCTGAAGAGTACCAGGACTAAAGGGTCCCAAGGCCGGCTATCTAATCCGGGAAGGCCTGCCGGAAGAGATCCGTCTTGACAGCCTTTTTAAAGCTGTGCAATGATGTTAATTGACGGATCTCATCCGGCAGGCCATTCCAGAAATTGTAGCTTTTGCTTTAGGGAGGAACTAACTCTACCCAGGTTTTAATGACTGCCCTCCTCATCAGCTCATTGAGGCCATACTTCTTAGCTGTTGATGTGGGAGACAGGAAATCTCTCCCCCCCTCTGCAGTGTACCAGGGACTGGCAATAAATTCTTGCCCATTTGATATAATTGTTCCTTCCTTTCTTGGAAACTTGCCAAGGATAGCAGCCACTGGCTCATGGACTGGCAGGAGTTCAGGGATCCCCCCTTTGAGTAGTATTGTTCTAAGGTACACTATCAAAGCTTCCATATTTGTTATGTCATTGTTATTATGGACAGAATAAAGCTGAGGACTTTCCCCATGATTTATTATATTGTTTTTTAACATAAGATATAGAGAAAATATATCTAGCCCATTTGTTGAAAAGTAAATCTACCCAACCAGTTTATCGACTTCTCAGTACCTAAGGGGCTGTCCACATTTCCCCCAGCTTTGCATCATCCTGTTTGGACAATATAGGCCAATATCCCCAAGCCAGGATTGATTAGTCTGGACACTGATCTGCTGGTCCTGGTTCAGTTCTGTCATAAAGGGGCCTGAGTGCATGTCAAAAAGACTTGCTGTTTGTTATGGCATTTCTTGGATACTCTTATAATGCTTGGCACACCAGACAGCCTCCCACACCCCTTACCTTCCTCTGCCATTGCTGCTGCTGAGAAGACCCCCATTGCTGTGTCTGATGGAGAAATGGGGCACCTGGCCATGTAGGTGCAGCCAGGCAGCCCATTTCCATGTCAAATATGGTGATGGGGGGGGATCTTCTCAGTAGGAGCAATGGTGGAGGAAGGGAAAGGGTGCATGGTGGTAGCATGTACATTGTGTGTGGCAGGTAGGCATGTAAACACCTGTCCATCCCCATGCCAGCCCAGGGCCTGACCTGGGTTAGGACCTGGGACAGGATAGAATGGACTTGGCCCATGCTATTCTGGCCCATCTGCTCAGCCTCTAAGGAAATGAAAGGACCGATACTTTCCTAATGGCACTTACCAAACATCTACCACTTCTTGTAAAGTGAATCAAAAAGAAAATACTTGACTTGCTTTTAAAGATATTAATAGATATTATTAGATATCTATTAGATTAATAGATATTCATAAATACTCTAAGAATGGCAATTAGGATCTTTCTTGTTATGTGGAATAAGCTTCATCATGTGATCATTTTAAAGAATGAGAACTTGGTCATACATCATACGCATTTATTATTTTTGAACCATTCCAAAAATATAGCCAGAAACAATTTCACATATAATACATATATTCTCAGTTATTTAAGGAGTTGCTTAGCCCATTACAATCCACTTTAACATGAGTTTTGAACTAATGATATATATTTAAACTCATAGAACCTTCTTTTGAACTCTTGTACCCCAAAGGTTTACTAGGATTTGTCACAGTTTGAAATAATTATTTTAATGATTGTCAAGAATTGCCTAGAGTGAATAAAATGCCATATGCTTATCCTGCGATTTTAAATTTCAGCCAAGTTACAATTTGAAAATAGGTATAAATAAAAGTAAGCTCTAAAGTAGAGATTAAATGCTTTGCTGATTTCATTCTCAAAAGAAGCAATGCATACTTGTAGCAATTTCCAGATTACTCATATTTTGGGATTTATTTGGTGCAAAATTTACACAATCTTTTGTTCAGAAAACAACATTTCCTGAACTGAAAAAAAAATTCTCTACTGTCTTGAACTGCAAAATCCTGAACTGCAGATATTCTCATCAGTCCAGAATATATATTGTCAGGATTTCCTGCCACTCAAGAAACACTTTAAAAAAACATTTTCTAAATATTTTTGAATCTTCTTTCCATCCCTAACACAAATTGGGGAAAGTTTCCATTCAACAGAAACTGGAGGGAAGCAATTTCCCCTTCCCCTTCAGCCCTCTGTGTACTCTTAAAAGTTGCTCCAGATGTCTAAAAACAGAGTAGAGGGAAAGAAGATAAGAGTTCTACTATGCTAGCAATACCATGCTAGCAGTAGCACATGGTCTTTATAAGAGATCAAATCATGATTGGCAAAACAGCATTCTGAATATTTAGAAAAATGGCAAGAAAGTTGCTGAGCCTGGAACAACTTCAGAACAAGGCACCCAGCCGTGCTATCAGTGCCAAGCACCTCATTCTGACATCAGAGTAACTCATGGCCACAACAGCAGTTCTGGGGCAGCTTCCAGGGACTTTGAATGAAAACGCAGCCTCTGTCATTGTTGGGAAGAGAGCTGAAAGCCCACAGCATAAGGTGAGTTACTTAAATGGGAGCGAGAGAGAGAAAGCCCCAAATTGGATGTGTGCATCAGGAACACAGTCTGGACCCAGGGTCCTGCATTGTGTAAGCAGAACACAGTAGCCTAGAGGGAATTTGGTGTAAAACACCCATGTAGACAAGGACAGAGTCTCTTATTAGCTCCAAAAGACAGTGGATTTTTAAATATCATAATAATGCTTTTGATTAGATCTTTTATATGGAAGTGCATAGAGTGTTATTTATCCATTCATTTCCTTCCAGGTACATTTGCCAGCATGCTGCAGTTAGAAACCTTGCAATATATACTTTTTAGTTTTGCTGTCTGTTAAACCTAATTTAACCATCCTGCCTGGCATACTAGTTTGAGCATTGGACTAGGACTCTGGAGACCAGGGTTCGAATCCTGGACTAGGACTCTGGAGACCAGGGTTCGAATCCTGGCTCAACCATGAAACCCACTGAGCAAGTCACACTCTCTCAGCCTCAGAAGAAGGTAATGGCAACCCCCTCTGAAGAAAGTTGCCAAGAAAACCCTATGATAGCTCACCTTAGGGTAGCCATGAGTTGGAAATGACTTGAAGGCACACAACAACACCAAACTCAATTTAAGTTTTGCAGGCAGAGATCAGTGTGTGAAACACTGGATGATTGCATAGGAACTGAGGAGCTAGGCATATGCATATGTGAGGTGGCCTGCAGTATTTGTTTCCAGACTAAAATGGGATACATAATTCAGGGGAATGAGTAAGAGAGATGATTTTGTGTACATTTCTGTGTGGGTTGAATCATTTAGAATGCTGGGAACAGCAAGTGTGATTGTGTGTGTGAGAACACACATACTTACTCAAACACACACAGAGTTGACATTTTTGAATAATATATTGTATCCAAGATGAAGGGTCTTTCACATTTTTTCATTGCACTCTAAGCACAACATCCAATGACAGATCCCATCAATACAAATTTCTGACAAGAGAATCAATGTTTTTCACTGTCTCTTCAAGAAATGTCATTCAAGACTGATAATGAGATTCTAACCATACAGTAGTATTTTAGGGTAGCCTCTCTCATTTTGACAAGTTATTGCACTTGTGACCCAGCATCTCAGAAGCATTATGTATTATTTATTAAATGTGTTTATTAATTGCCTTTCTGTCCACAATGTACCTCAAAGTAATGTACCATAAAATATATAAAAGAAGCATCGCTTAAAATGCATTAATACAATTTTAAAAATAAAAGGGCAGATAGAATAATAAGGTTGTGATCACTTGCTGGAAGCTCAGCTTCACTTGCATTGGGAATAATTTTACAATTGTGATGTGTGTTTTGTGTAATCACCAATTTACCTCTTGAGAGGGATGCAAAAAATGGACTACTTTTTACTTGGCAGGAATGTAAATAATATATACATTTTTCCATCCATGAGAGAAAGTATCTTGAGATTTCAAGACAAAAGTTTTAATAAATCTGTTAAACATCAGAAACATTGTTGGCCTTACACAAGAGGGAAAATCTTTTTTTTTTAATCTGCAAGAGCAATAGCAAAGATGTGTTTTAGAGAAAATATTCCATTTTGCACAAAGCAAGCTAATTTTAATGGAAAAAATTCATGTAGAAGCTCACAGAATTTTTACCCTCCAAAGTACCCACATATTAAAAAAAAAAAAAAAAAAAAAGATAAACACACACAAATCTACAGTCCTGGAATTATAGAAAAATGTACCCTCCCCCCCAAAAAAATGACTCCTGTAATCTCTCCAGTGGGGAATCATGCAAATATGAAATAAGCAAAACTTTGGATACTTACCTCTTGTGGTGGTTGGACACATAACAGAATCTTTGTTGAAGATCTCAGATTCTTAGCAGGTTCATACAGGACCAATCAGTTTTTCAGATAGCCTGGTCCTAAGTGATTTAGAAACCTGATATAAAGACTCTTCTAATTTGTCCTGGATGCACACAATTTAACTTAATCAAACACTTGAGAAATAAAGCACACCCTTAAGCATCATAGATAAGAAAAACATGCTAGTGGGAATTCCTACCACAGCTTTTGTGAAATATTTTAGAAACCTCTGTGCTATGTTATTCCCTCCCAAATCAGCAAACAAATATGGAACATAGAATATTTTGGGCTGTGAGGTGTTCTAGAAGAATTATTCCTAACATTTCTTCAGAGATGCCAGCTACACATGCAGGTGAAATGTCAGGAATATATTCTTCTAGAACATGGCCTCAGAGCCCAAAAAACCCACAAAAACCTATGGATGCCGGCCATGAAAGCCTTTGACTTCACATCAAATATGGAACACTGAGACATTATTTCAAAATAATTTAGAACTCTCTAACAAACCCACACTCAAAATTGCCAAGGTATTTGTGTAGCTCTGTTTAGTCTGCAATATTTTTAAAAAGTCCCTGCCAATTTTGCTGGAAAATTACTCCATATACCAGAATAAATATATTGTTTTTGTTAAGTGGACAAAATGCTTTTTCCAAACAATGTTTTGAATATTTACACTTCAGTTGCTTGTATGTATTTTTGCTGCCATTTATGCAGACAGTGTAGATGAAAGCTACCTGTATCAATAAGGATAGTCTCAAAATTCTCTCTAGGAGCCATTATGAAGAGCAAAACATGAATTGAAATAGCTGTAAGGTTTATCTGTATTCAAATGAATGTCTGTTAAGCTTTTAAGGTGTACCTTATTCATTTTCAGCTCCTCAGACAAAGAATCTGATTTAGTTTTATGTCAGTTTCCCTCCAGAGTGATAAGATGTATGCACACATTCACCCCAAGCATGTATCTAAGTCTGAATTATCTCTGTGGATTGATTTGTAAAATTGCTTCATTTTAATGACAGGGAAAGATCATGAAAATCAGAGATGAGCCAGCACAGATATGAGTCCTAGTAAAGAATGGCTATGAAAACAAGAATGGCTGATATGAATACAAATATATGATACAAAATCCTGATATGTATACCAGACAGGAAGGCATGTATCTGTTCCTTCCATCTTGGATCAGTGTTCTTACACAGTAGGACCATATAGTACAGTAGACCCTTGATATCCACAGGGTTTGGTTTCAGAACCCCTGTGGATATCAACATTCATGGATGCTCATGTTCCATTATATACAATAGAATAGTAAAATGGTGTCCCTTATATAAAATGGCAAAATCAAGGTATCTTTTTTGTTTTTTGTTTTTACTGTTTTCAAATTGTGGATGGTTGAATCTGTTGATTCAAAATCTGTGGATTAGACATCCAAAGAAGAAAATGGTCAATTGCCATGAAATATTTTGGGATTTGTTTGCAAAATATTTGTTTGCACAAGAAGCTTGGTTTTGTACAAAACATTTTACACTATTTTTCTATATACAGACGAAGTGATGGGTGTGTGTGTGCAAGCTTTGTTTTCTGTTTGTTTTTTGGTAACTAAATCCAGAAGTGCAAAAAAACACTGTAATTATACTCATAACCTCACCCGGCAGGAAGCAAACATCTGACAGTATTCCTGAATGCTCTACTTTCTTTCATAAAACCTTCCAGGTCCAAATCACACTGGAGATATAATCCAGTTTGAGACCACTTCAACTGCCCTGGCTCAGTGCTAGGGAATCCTGAGAACTGTAATTTATTGTTGCACCAGAGCTCTCTGACAGAGAAGGCTAAATATCTCACAAAACTACAGTTCCCAGAATTATCTAGCATTGACCCTAGACAATTTGCTGGCTGACTGTGGATAGTTAGAAAATGGGCATAATTCTTTGCATTAACCAAGGGCTGATACTATGATTAGACTGAGTGAGATAGCTGTCTCAGGTATCAAGCTCAAGGAATTTTAAAAGGAGAAATAAATTGTTTTCTGAGCCCATCACAGTGTTCAGGTCACCATAATCCCAGACATGATTTAAAGAGCATCACAGGACCTAGAACATATATAAGCCTCACTACAATTTCAAAATTAATTTGATAGAATTGGTGAAACTTCACAATGAGGACTTATTGTTAGGTCTTCATCTGATCTTCAGTATTCATTCCTGAACATAACTATCTGCAGAAGATGTAAGTCCTATAGATCCTAACAAATTAATAAAATGCCTTCCTATCCCACAAGTCCATTTGCAAAAAGCATCAAGGTAGAGAGAAATGATTCTCCATATCTTGTTGGAACATACCTCCCTCACCCAGCTCCACTGTTTATGTTGAGTAAAGCTACCAGGAATTGCAGTTCAACATGATCTGGTGAGCCGCAAGTTGTCTGCCTGGATTTATGGGCATTGGACATTTGGATCTGTGATATGTTGTATTTGTGAACCCTTCTAATATGCAAATCATCATTGGATGAAAAGCATGTATGAACCATATTTCAGTGGAATTGCATAGTTTGTAGTCATCTAATCAGAGGATCACGGAACTTGAGTCTTAGAATGAATTTCGTCAGCAATTGTTCCATTATGGTGATAAATTAAAGGCTTGGCTTTTCACAATCATTTTTAACTGACATCAGCAGATTTCAAATTAAGTCAGTGGGAAACATCACAGTTCATGAGAAGAGTATGCCATACTTATTTTATTTTAGCTAGAAACCTTTCCGCACGGTACAACAAGAAATTCCATTTTACACAGCATTCCAAAACCAGTGCTCCATTTAAGAAACCCCAGATGAAGTTGCTAAGTGACAACATTATAATTACCTAGCAAGTTATTTACAAGGCATAAACACTTAAAAGCAAGGCAAAGAACAGCGAAGGGGATCAAACATAACATATGCACTGAGGGGCATATTATGCCATATGTTTTAAGGACAAAAACTGAGTTAGTGGAAAGGACTGCTTTAAAAACAGATGTTATGACTATGAGCCAATTTTCTTCAACAAACTGATATAAAATAGGATGTCATAATAACCTTAAGTCTGACTCATGTATTATGTGAGTACTAATATTTTATTGTAACAAGATGGCTGAGTTTTCAGGCCTCTTTCCTTTCTTCTTTGAAATTGGATTTATTAAGGGTGTATTTGTCATGTATACTTTGATTGAAACACAGAGTATATATACCCTGTTCCAGTAGCAGTCCAAAATATACCAATTTTTCATTGTAAATCTCCCTTGGTCCATAACATGCTTTATTTAAAGTTACAACACTAATTGTGACAAACTGTCTGCATGGACCAAATAAAATGGCCCATCCTCTTGGTGGGGAGACTAAATGATGCATGGCCCATATCCCAGTTCTAGTATGAACTGACTGGATGATGTCTGGCTCATTCATCACCAGTACCAGGGGTGTACCCCATTTAAAATGAATTAAAATACCTCAACAGTTGTTTCAGAACTTACCAGAAAATCTGGAGCCCTCCATTCCAATGCCTAGCATCTATTTGAAATTCATCCTCTTCTGTTGTCTAGTGCATCTGCTGCTGCTGTCAGTTGCTTGCTCTTGTTTGGTCACAACAAATCACAGTTATGTGATCAAAGCAGGGTGCCTCATTCTCACCTCACAGCAAAGTAATCCATGCTGGTACTAGACATGCTGGGTGGCTCAGTAGGATGCATATACTATCAGCTCCCAATATCAGAACAGAAAGCTTTTACAATGGAGGAGGTTTGAGAAAACTGTGGGGCCAGCATACTCCAGGCTACCCTGCACCAGTGCAGACAGGACCTGTGTTGTCTTTGCTGTCTTTATGTTTTATAAAACTGCATAGATATACCTAGAAGATCAATGATTTCATCCTTGGGGATACCCACATTTTATGTGGACAATATAACACTTGGTGGCCAGATTTTTGGGCCTCTGTGTACTTAGCTACACTTGTCTGTAGATAGCATATATGCTGCTGGAGCCATATTCAGAGTCTTATCAACTGAATTGAACCCAAAAGAGTTTATACCAGGGGTAGGCAACCTTTCCCCTTTAAGGGCCGAGGGACTTCAGCTCCCAGAAGCCTCAGCCATGTTGGCCAATAGTCCCATGTTGGCCAATAGCTCCTGGGATTCTGGGAGCTGAAGTCCCTCGGCCCTTAAAGGGGAAAGGTTGCCTACCCCTGATTTATACACTTTTGGAATCATCTTTAAGAGCCCAGGGTCACCCTCATGCCACAATGAGTTGAGAGAGTAGTGCTTTGAGAAAGTGCAAAAATGGAGATAGTTTTCCTTTAAAAAACAAAGCAAAGCAAAACAGCTAAAGGACATATATCTGAAGAACTTGTGGTCAGTCAATCTTTTCTGTCCTTTTCATCTCCAGTGTGTTCTTTCTTTTAGGGACCCAATCAACTTTTTAACAATTTCCTAGATGTTAATCTTACCTTCAAACATATATTTATTGCTTTGTTGAAAACACATTCAGAAAATTTCTTCCCTTATATCTGCAATGGGCCATTGGAATTTACCTTTTCTTAACATCAGATTTCACAAGAATATGGGAGGACATGCTAAGTGTTGGTTTGAGAATACCAACAAAAGTCACCTCCCTTTGAAAATAATCACTTAAAATCATAGAATCATAGAGTTGGAGGATACCACAAGGGCTGTCCAGTCCATCCCCTCTCATGCAGGGACACTTCAGACAGATGGCCATCCAGCCTCTGTTTAAAAACCTTCAAAAAAGAAGAACACTCTTCAAGAAAATGTATTCCACTGTCAAATAGCTCTTACTGCTGGGAAGTTCTTTCTAATGTTTAGCTGGAATCTCTGCAGTTTGCATACATTGCTCCATGCTCTAGTCTAGTTTCTACAGTATTTCATACGCCACCATGACATTTAAGAATACTTGCTCACCTTTAGGACAGGGTCATATGAGAAAGATCTAGAATGACATATTGATCACACACAAAATTTTATGAATTGTTCTTGTTGTTGTGAAGAAGATGGGTTGTCTTCTGATTTTCTGGTTCAGATTAGCATTCTGTTACATTTCATACTGTCCACATAAAAACTGAGATATTGTCCATACAGTAATTCAGTTTCTTTCCCACATTCACTAGTATTTTAGGTTTTGTTGCTACCTATAATGATTTGCTGTTGTGTGGATTTCCAACCCTAAGGTGAGCCTATCATGTGGGTTTAGGAGCTGAGAGTATCACCCAGTGGGTTTCCATGGCTGAGTGGTGAATCAAACCCTGGTCCCCAGGGTCACAGTACAACAGTTAAATCACTAGTATTTTTTCATAAAATAAAATACATGAAATGTAAGGGAAATAAGAACAAAAGGACAAGTTTGAGCAATGTATTCATTGTCTGAAGCAGAGTAAAATTATTTGCCCTGTTTCTGAAATGTATCATAACATGTTTTTGAAGAAGGGTTCTTTCTCACCCTGCTTCATTATCATAAATGATGTGCATATATAATATGCAATAGTATTAAAGCAGACAACAGTGTGTCAAAATCCACCAGTATGTATTAGTTTGCATACAGTGCATAATTTATTCAAAAATTTGTGAAAATATAATGTTAATTATACCCATCTGGGCTTTCTTTGACACAAAGCTTGGATATTTAGGATGAAGAGAAAGTGCCCACAGACATTGACTCAGATTTCAAACTGTTTTGAGAGTGTGTTGTTGATCTCAGCTATTTTGATTATTTTGGCTCACATTAACATTTTTCATTTCTCCTTGGGCCTTAGTTGTGAGAGTTACAATGGTTGGCTGCTGTGTCTTCTTGAGAAGATAAGCCATTTTGGTAGCTGAATCAGTGAAGAAAATTAATTTGAGACACTTGCTTAAGAAGACAAACTAATCCAACCACTTTTCTGTTACTCTTTTTCACATAGCAGCACATTATGGAACAAACATCTGTCGGGCTATAAACACCCTGCAGATGTAGTTCCATCTGCTCATACTGATTTCTTTCTTTGTTACCAAGACAGCACACAAAAATACTCTACTGATATTACTATGTAAAAAAAGGCCAAAATATATAGCATGATTGCTGTGTGATGGTATTTGGTGTCCTCTTAACTGAGAACAATCTAATTTCCTTTGAAACAGCAGATTATTTTTCAAGCTCTCCATGTTTCCTTCCCTTTTACAAGAAACAGTTATTTAACTGTATACAAGGAAGATTTTCTTGGTAACATTTATTCAGAGGTTCACCATTGTCTTTCTCTTGGGCTGAGGATACAAATCCTAGAAATCCATGGTGGTGTGTGTTTGCCACAACCCCAGAGTGAATTGGGCTGGGAGCAACTTCTGACTGCTCCTTCCTGCATGTTTGCTCAACTGCATTGTTGTAGTTGTATTGTTTTTATGTGCCTTCAAGCTGACTCTAACTTATAGTGACAGTACCATATGGCTTTCTTGATAACATTTATTTGGAGGTTCACCATTGTCTTTCTCTTGGGCTGAGGATACAAATCTCAGAATTCTATAGCATTGAGCCATGGCAGTTAAAACAGTGTCAAACTGCATTATTTCTGCAGTACAGATGCAGCCTGAGGTAATGTAACTTGCCTAACTTCACCCAGTAGATTTTCATAATTGAGCAAGCGATTCAAACCCTGGTCTCTTGAAGTACTAGTTCAACATTCAAACCTTTATAGTACACTGGCTCACAAAGAAATGTCTAGATATAGACTTAAAATATTTTGGATAAGCTACCTATCCAAGAATATATATCACATCAGGCTAGTTTATGGGCCAATTCTCCCTGTATATAATGAATATTTAAATAGGGTTTCCATATATCTCATTTCTGATCTTGATATTGCTCATTGGAGGTTATCTTCTTACAGAGCTTTGGAAGGAAGGTTCTCTAGATTTATTCTGAAGGAGAGAATAACAACAGTGCAAAGCGCTATAAGACTTCATATGATATCACCATACCATCAAAAACATACTCCAGTTTGAAAAGCAATGAAAGTCTGCAAAGATGTTCCTTATGTTTCAAGTGTGTTTTTCTTCTGTCTGACATGAATGAGCTAAACTTACTTGCAATAATCTCTCAGTTTTTTTAACTCTTGAAATTTTGTCTATAGTAATTTTATGCATGACAAAAACAATATCTTTCTAGTTCTGATGTTACATGTTGAGAAATGATTTTGTACAAAGGACAGGACAGATAATCAAAGGTCAAGAGTCACTACTAAATTATAGCTCATGTTTTTCCTTCCATCAATCTCCTTTATAACACCTTTTCACCATTTAAACCCATCGCAAATTACTTGCAATGTACTATTGATAAATGCCACTGGTGTTGTCAGTGTCACAGAAGCAGTTTTGCACTAAACAGATGAGATGGCATGCACATCATCAGCATGAACAGATGGAGCTGAAGGCAAAGGTGAGGAAATAACTCATAGATAATTATTTATTAAGTATCCTCAACCCTCTTCCTATATATAATACATCCAACAACCTTCCTTCTGCTCAGAAGTAGGAAGGTTAAATTTAAAACAATTTGTCAAAGTTTATGAGTTTTAAATAGTTCCAATTGTTGTCATTATTGCTGTTTTTGGTGCCTTCAAGTTGTTTCTTACTTATGGTGACTCCATTATGGAGGTGAACCCATTATGGAGTTTTCTCATAAAGATTTGTTCAAGGAGAGATTGTCATTGCTTTCCTCTGAGGCTCAGAGAGTGTCACTTGGCCAAGGTCACCAAATGGATTTCCATGGCCAAGCAGAGATTTGAATCTTGGTCTCTCAGAGTCCTACTAAAGCATTCAAACTACTACAAAACACTGGCTCATTAGTTATCAGTAGTTTTCAATAACACTTTACTTTCCAATTTCTCAAAAACAACTGAAATAATTTCATAATTATTAATAAAATGAACACCTGAATTCTAATAGATGTTGGTTTGATTCTGTCCATCATCTCAGCTCTCTTTTCCTTCCATCAGCAGGCAAATCCCAACAGTATTTTGAGAACTAAGGTTCTTTTAAAGAAAGGGCCTTTAAAAGGATGTGATACTGTTTAAACTATATATATATATATATATATATATATATATTGTTTTAAAACTGTTATTGTTCTTCATCAAACTGATGAATCATATTGTTTTATCATTTTAAATTGTATGTTTTAAAACATCATCATCATCATCAATTTTTCAAAATGATAATATTTTGCATATTTTAATTATATTGCATTCATTTTAATTTTTAAGCTGCCTTGACTCTGGTTTAGGTGGAAAGGAAGATTAATAGTAGTCATCATCATCATCATCATCATCAACAATATTCTTGGACCAACTCCAAGTCATTGATGGTTTAATACTCTAGTCAGTAACGCCTGGTAGATTGGGAGTAAGCAATAATAATAATACTAACAGCTATAAGAAGCAACATTATGAACCACCACTTGAACCGTTTAACAATCCTATAACTGGATAACTGGATAAATGAGTCAAAAGTCACCATTGCACTACAAGTAGTAAAATTCTCCCATGTTAAGTGATAGTGATATAATTTTATCTTTGTTATTAGGGGAAGAAAATTTTACTTGCAACTACTTACTTCCAGGCTCAGCTTTAGCTTCAGACTTATTTAAACTGGTTCATGGATCAGAGAGTGAGCAACAAATGAGTGTATCTGTTTCCAAGCTGGGACAAAAGTTTGCATCTTAGCTCTCAGGCAGGTTAGTCTAGCACCCTCCTTACTCTCCTTACTATCTTTCTATAGGTAAGTAAATGCCTTTTTGTTTCAGCAGGACTTTGAGGAGTGATTGCTTAGGAAGAACAGACCTTACATAATATGCTGGATTTTCTATTTACTGCTTTCTCTTGGATGCTTTCCCTTTTTAATTCTTGGATAGTTTAATTAAATGCCTTGGGTCTCTTTCTGGCAGAAAGTTGGCATAAAAATGAACTGAAATGAATGAATGAAAACATTTAACTTCTTTATGTTGTTAATTTTCAGATATGTTTGTTTTAACTGTTATAAGCTACCTTGAATCTCAAACTGGAGAAAATATAATTATAAGCAGGGTTAGCCCTTGTTAATACTTGGATGGGAGACTGTCAATGAATACCAGGGCTACAGGCTATATTTCAGAGGATAGAACTGGCAAAACCACAAATGAGTATTCCTTCCTTAGAAAAACCTATGAAATTCATGGAGTTGCCATGAATTGATAGGTGTCATGCCTTGCCTGGATGAATCAGAACATCCTCCAGACCAGGGGTAGGCAACCTTTCTCCTTTAAGGGCCGAGGGACTTCAACTCCCAGAATCCCAGGAGCTATTGGCCAACATGGGAATATTGGCCAACCTGGCTGAGGCTTCTGGGAGCTGAAGTCCCTTGGCCCTTAAAGGGGAAAGGTTGCCTACCCCTGCTCCAGACCATGAGCCTATGGCGGAGGGGACCAAGCCTGGCTCTAGCATCCCTGCTTTGCCAACTCCCATGGAGTCTGTGGTGTCTCAGGAGGTCACATCACAGCCAAACCTTCCATCAACAGAGCCTTTCGATATGGAGGAGTATCAGGGGACTGTGCCTAGCTTTAGTCAGCATCGAGCCAAAAGGACGGGCCTTAAGTGCTCGAGGAGGCTTTATGAAAAACGCTGAAGTAATCAAGGTGATCAGCCCCAGCTGAGCTCTGGCAGCTTGGGGATTTAAGCAAGTATGGAAATGCTGCCTTGGTGCCAGAGGTTATCTGAGCTTCCTGGCAAAAGGCTCTGTCTTTGTCTCTCCTTGTTCCTTGCGTTGAACCTTGACTATCCTGGACTCCCGTATCCTTGACCTTCAGACTGCTGACGACTCTTGGACTTCTGCATCCCTGGACCTCAGGCTGCCTTGTCTCCCAGCTACTCTGAAACTGTTGACCTACGGACTGTCTTTGACTCTTCGCTGGCTGCCCCTTCAGATTGGTAATGAGGACTTGGTTTGGGGGACTTTCCCTTGCCTTGACTATCAGCCCAACCACAGGCTTTGCAGGACAATAAATGACTTTAAGGCACATAAACACACACACCACACACACACACACACACACACACGTAATTTTGACTAGCAATTGAATTTAAGTCACATTATTGTCTTTATTTTAAACAATGCAAATTTACATATACAGAGAAAACCACCTGAGACAGAAACCCCTTGTGGTGACTACTATATGGGTAACAATAAAGAAAATAATTGACAGTTTGCTAATATCCCAACAGGCATTGGGCAGAGATGGAAAGAATGTTCAAAAATATTTGAAAAATTGTTTTAAAAAACCCATGTATTTAGTGTATTGATAAATCCTGAAGAGAAAAATCCAAAACAGATGAAAATCTTTGCAGTTTGGGACTTATTCTGGGGAAAAACCTAGATAAAATAAAACAAAACAATGTGTTTGTTTTATGTAGAAAAAGTATTTTCTGCACAGGAAAAGAACTTTTCTTTGTGGAAAATAATATTTCAATACAGAAATATTAATTCTTGCACAGAAAATTCTGTTTTCTGTGCTGAAAAATCTGTAAGCGGGGATTTATTTTGCATAAAATTTGCTTATGGTTGATTTACACAGAAAACATATTTTTCTGTGTAGAAACTTCTGCATGGAAAATTCCAGAAAGAAAATACTGTTTTCTGCATAGTGAATATTGTGTTCTGGTCAAAACAACCATATGTCAATTTTGCACACAATAAATCCAAAGTTGTGAATAGCCTTTCTGTATTCACGCCAGAAAGATAAGGGGATGAACACATTTGTTCCATGTACCTAAGAATAAAATATTCGTGTTCATATTTGGGGTAATGAGAAGATCAAATGTGAGAGAAAGCAACATTGACAGATTTTCCTATCCTCATAATTAATATCTGTCAACAGGCAATGAAAGCTAGAAGCTTCAGTTTCAGTACAGTACAAATCTGTAAGTTCGGTAACCATGCTTTTACTTACCCTCATCTGGGGAAAAATGTAACTGTAGACATCTAGATGTCCTACAGCACAACACTATGGTCAACTTTCTCTGGAAATGTAGAGTTCAACATTATCCACAATTTTTGCTGATTATGAGAAATCTGGGAATGTATCTCCTGTGGAAATGGGAATTTTACTGTATGATGAATCTTAGTTTTAGTTGTATTCAAGGACCTATCCAGGTGCTGAAACCTATGCCCAACATAGGTTCAGCACATTGGATAGCTCTTTTAGATTAAAACCTGGAGTACAATCACTATTCCTCTTCTACATATGCAACCATCTGCTACTGTTTACAGGTAAAGGTAAAGGCATTCCCCGTTGACAAGGTTGTCAAGTTGTGTCCAACCGTAGGGGGCGGTGCTCATCTCCATTACTAAACTGAAGAACCAGTGTTGTCAGACACTACTCTGTGATCATGTGTTCAACATAATTGCACAGGATGCTATTTACCTTCCCTTGAAGTGGTACCTATTTATCTACTTGCATTTGCATGCTTTCAAACTGCTAGGTTGGCAGAAGCTGGGACTAGAGACAGGAGCTCACCCCATCATGCAGCACCCAGGCCTCAAACTGCCAACCTGCCTATCTTGTAATCAACAGAGTCAGCATCTTACCACTGGAGCCACTGCATGAACAAACAGGTACTATGAACATTCCTAGCATTACAGGGATGCATGTTTTCTTTCCTAATTCTGTTTTGAAAGCAGAGGAAGAATCTCTTGGGGAAAATAATCAGGCCACAATTCTACCTATGCTTAACTTCTGATACTTTTAGAGACAGCATATTCCAAATGCAAATCACAAACTGATGGGTGTACGTGTTTATGTGTTTCAACATGTACGAACTTTGATGTCAATAAGATTGAATATTAAGCATTTAGAGGTTGCTGAAAGGACGGCTATGAGGAGAAACTTTATTACTTGGGGAACTTCAAAGAAGCAGAACTTTCCTTGTTTTAAGATCAAAGTAGCAAGAGCTGTGTTGTTATGAAGAAAGGCAGAACAGAAAAAAGAGGCCCTTGAAAAGGTCAATCCTAACAGCAATTGAGGCTTATAAACTGTAGCTTATTTCTCTGATGTCTACCAATAACAACTAGGGAACATATTGGCCATCTTGCATCACAAAGAGGCCAAATGTCAAGAGAGAATGACTCTGTAATACTTCTGATCTGGAGCAGAAGGGCCAATGACAGTATTTTACAGGGCCACAGTCACCATTATAACCAGAAATATGGGCCTAGGTAGGCTCTATGATTTATATCCAGAAAACTGTTCAACAGATTAATCTGAAACATAGGAGTGTCAAAAATGTGAGGAGGTCATGAAAAGGCAACAATCCATCTTCATGAGGAATATAGAGGTTCTATTAAGTTGCAAGGTAATTGTTGTCAATGGAGCTCTCTTATACAATTGCCTTTTAAAAATCATCTACATTCCAATTCCACAACTAGGTTGTGTCTCTTCATATAAATAGACAAATCATGGATTTCAGTCCACCACCCTGTCACTGCTACTCTGTTGCTTCATTAGTGAAGTATAGCATACAGTATCCATATTGTTTAAATAATGTCTGTTTAGGCCAGAAGTGGGCAAAGTGTTGATGTTACTGAATTGAAACATTCTAAATCCCTTGCCATTGGCATGGTGGACTTGGTTTGATAGCAGTTGGAATTCAGCAACATGTGGAAGGCTGCACTTAGTCCAATTCTGGTTGAGGCCATGGCTCTTTGGTTTCTTAATTGGTGGGCAATTGTAATGGATTTGAAGGATAATTTTTTGATCCTAGGACTCTCTGGAGGACACAAAGACTGTTAAAAATGGGGGCAGAGTGAGGGTTGGACAGCTTTTTACCCTTCGTAGCACTACTGAGTGAGTTTTTGTGGAAGAAGAGGGCACTGAGGGGTGGAAACAATTTAAATGAGAATTGATGGATGTCATCATTGGTTGTGCCTGACAGGGCTATATGTTGTTGTTTTCTTGTACTTGTGTTCCTTCAAGTTGTTTCCAACATATGGTGACCTTAAGGTGAACCTATAATGGGACTTTGTTGGCAAGATTTGTTCAAGGGGTTTGTCTTTGTCTTCCTCTGAGGCTGAGAAAGTGTGACTTGCCCAAGGCCGCCCAGTGAGTTTTCACGGCTGAGTGGTAAATCAAACCATGGTCCCCAGGGTCACAGTCCAATTGTCAAACCACTACAACATGCTGGCTCTCACTGTAATTCCCCAACCTTTAATAAGCAAAACATGATTTTTAAAAGGCTGGAAAAAAATCCCCTATTCTCATCCCTACCACTGTCCCAGCTGGCAAAATTTGGGGTTGCATTTGAACAATGTTTTAGGAGGAAATTAACTGAAATGAAGTTCTCTCCTTACCCACTCTTTACCCACTCTTACTTATTCCAGGTTCTGCTGTTAGAGCTTGAACTTTGCTTTGAAATAAATTCTTTTTTTAAAAGAGGCCATGTGTGGTCAGTGGGTCCGTTATTGTGGGGTTCCTTGGGCAAGTAATGGGAAGTAACTTGTTACAATAATATCCCCCCTCCCCCTTGTATAAGGCATAACTGAGACTGAGAAGGCTGTGGTTCCAATGGATCTATGTTCTCTCTCTCCTTCCTACTGTCACATTCCAACACACGTCTTTCTCATCTCTTGGAGAGGAAACCATCAAGGAAAGAACAATGCTAGGTGGGAACTGCCATGTCAGTAAATCAGGTAATCCCCTTTAGATTTTAATCTAGACTTTAAAGGAACTATCCACTTATGCTGGAGACATGGTTTAGTATAACTGAGAGTTAATTTAATATTTGTATTAAACTCTGAAAAGGATTAACCACTACATTGATTGGACAGCTACAAGTTGAAAGTTTCTAGAACAGGGATTTGAGATCTGATCTCCTTCTGAGATCAGAGATGGCTGTGTTGTGAGAGAGATGGGAGAAGTCCCCCTTATATCCCCTGAGACATTACCCCTGTAACACTGGATCATTATCTAGGCTGCGAACAAATATTTGACTAGAAAAATATGCAAAGCAGAAAACAAACAGCTTGTTGTAACCATATGCAGAATGATGAAAAGTAAAAGATAATCAACATCCAGTCTGGAGGCTATACATATGTGAGAGGAGATGACTTTTGCTTATAGCAGAAAATAATGTGCTTAGGTATATGGAAAAAAAATTCACTTCTAAGATGCCATGCAAAACTGTCCATCACTTTGAGGATTCTCCACACCCCTCGACCGATCTTGCTCCTGGCACAAGTCTGAAGTTTCAAATTTTGCCCCCCTTTTACTATATTTCCTGCAATTTACTCATTCTTACTTATTACTTAAACACTGCAAGGATGTCAGGACAGGCTGAATGATCCCCCAAACATAAACAACACATGCAGTATTGCTACGTTTGCTATAGGGTAGCAGTTATAGTTGTTCTTCATTCCACACATTTTACAGAAATGTGCAAAAGCAACTCACAAAAATGCACAGAATTTTCTCCAAGGCCAACAATGACAATAAAAGTCAGCCATTTTGCAGTCATCTTGCAGCCCTCAAGCATTGTTTTTATAAAATTTAGTATATCCCCTAAAATAGATCCACTGGTCCACTGATGTGGAAGCCACTTATTACCACTAGCTTTTATTTTAATTTTACTGAAAGGCAACTTCCAATTATATACTAGAATAGGAGTGGATAACTGAAGAGGGGATGGGATCATTTCTCTCCTGCACTCCCTGTCACCACCAGACAGCATTGTCCCATTTTGATATGCTGGATGTGCTATTGCATTACTTCTGGCCATCATTTTAGTCAGCTTTCAGCTTTTTTCCCTTCAAATTTCAGTGATTTTTTGGGGGTGAGGCCTAAATACCCCAAAGGCACCAGATTTTGTTTGATCTTGGAAACTAAGCAGGGTCAGCCCCATTTAGTACTTAGATGGGAGACTGCCAATGAATGTCAGGTTGTATAATAATAATAATAATAATAATAATAATAATAATTCATACCCCGCCCCTCTGAGAACAATCAGGGCGGCTAACAGCAATTAAATACATACAATATAAATCCCAAAAAGACCCAATACTCACCCCCCTTAAAACAGTATTAAAACAAATACTAATTAAAACATCATAAATTAAAAATAACATACAGTAAAATCAGACATGAGCAACAAAATATAAAAAGCAAGCAGAGTAGAGTCGGGATCCAAGTTGGGAGAAGGCGGAATAAGGGGGCTGCATTTTGGAGGAAGGAACTGGCAAAACCACCTCTGAGTACTTCTTCCCTAAGAAAACTCTTTGGAATCCATGGGGTGACCATAGGATAGCAGGCAGCATGAAGGCACATACATACACAGTGAGACTTCGGAGAAGGAAGAAGTACACTAGAAATAAACTTTAAATAATAATAATAATAATAATAATAATAATAATAATAATAATAATAATATACCACTAATTTTTGTGGCCAGTTTTTGGGTCAATTTAGATAGTCCACAAATGAAAAATTGCCCACAAATGCTGTACAATTTTTGGAAGGCTATAGGGTTTGGCCGGTTTTCAAGGCTGCACTTTGGGTTCCAAGGGCTACATGCAGCATGTGGGTCTAACCTTGCACACCTCTCCTCTGAAAGAAAGAATCTTACACCATTTTATACCAGAATCCAATAATCCAATAAACTGGGGAAAATATGTGGGATATTTTCTCACCCCAATGTGAAAGATTACATGTGTCGACTTAAATTCTTACCTCCTCTTTTGGATCGCCTTTCATCTGATTGAGTTCTGTCCCACTAAGAATACTGCTGCTTGAAGAGACTGGATTGAAATCACATCTCATAGAAAGCTGAAGGAGATAATTTATATAAAACGAACCATGCAATGATTCGGTTATAGATGTGTAACCCCCTCTGTGAAATTTTACTTATCTACTTTCTTTTTTAAATGCATACAAAACCCGTCTCCAAGAATGCCTTCTCCATTCCTCAGATGTTGTTTCTCAGAAGGCAAATTTATCTTGATTTCATATTCTTTTCTTGCTTTCATTCCATTCTGTGTAACTGGGTTTTAAATACCACCACCACCCATACACAATTCTCAGCTTGATCCCTGTATTTGTGCACACTCACACTTTGTCCTTGGACAAATTATGGACTGATGACATGGATTGTATGCATACTTTCTTTTCTTTGTAGCTGTTTCAGTCATATGTAACCTGTACACATAAGGAGAACCACCCTGAGTCAATTGCCTGTGTGCAAGCCTCTTGATGTGTGTAGCATCATGTGTATCCAGTTGTGAACTTGTTCTTGGAAATTACACAAGAAATTTGTATGTTTGATTTTTTTTAATCCAGAAATTTGTATGTTTGATTTTTTTTAATCATTCAATAAAAAAATATTTTTTTAAAAAAGGAAATTACATATTAACCCTAATTAATTGATCGTGCACAGTCTTGGGAGTCCTGGAGCCTGACTGCTGCATGGATTTCCAGGCTGGCCTTATGTCTCACTTACTGGGAGACATACCAGAACATGATCTTGACATTTACTGCCTCCTCCTTAAGCAGTGTCAGGAAGTTTATGCTGGCAAAGTCCATAGCAGAATATCACTGGATGCAGAGTTCCCTTATGTCAGGGACAACTAGGTGTATATGGGGAAGAGGCTGTTTCTCTCCCTGGCAATCCACCATGGCTTGCCTTACTGTTCCTGATAGGTCCACAAGTGATGTTGTGTTAGTTCCAGGAATCTGTGAGGGTTTTTTTTGGGGGGGGGGGGGTTGTGTAGTACAAGGGGAACCACACAAAACATTTTTTGCTGCAATGTAGTAGCCCCTCCCATATATATTTGACATTTTTTTAAAATGTTGGGATGTGTCTAGGGGCTTCACAGGTCTCTAGATAAACTTCAACCACTCCAAGGCCCCATGTGCCCCCTACTTTACTTTCCCCCATAGCTGCCTGTCTGGTCATTTGTCCTTTCCACTATGGCGCTGTTCATGTCCATTGAGCAAATAGAGGACCTGGAAGGGGGATCCAGGCTGTATTAGTAGAGCAGTGCCTCATAGTTAGTACACTTGGCCTGGAAAGCCTTTTTCAAAACTATTTCTATGTATGTCATTTCAGTAGTAATACAGAGACAATATATCCAGAACTGTTGGCTTTTGCAATTAATTCAGTGGCACGTCTGTAAAAACCATTCCTCAAGGCTTCCAAGTAATCCTGTGCTTTTACTTTCAAAGGAAAGTTTAATAATGGTGATAGAACCAATGTTTTCTCTCTCCAAAAAAACAACACACAAAAAAAAATCTGTACTGAAAACCTATTGCTAGCTGTCCTTGTGTCGTTCAGTTTAATTAGCATATGCATCTCATTTTGGACTAATTAGATATTGAACATTAACTAAAAGCATATGCTGGGGGAGAAATAAAAGAAATAGTAGGGGTTTGTTTGCAACAGGTAGCTGCCTAAGTGTCAAGGCTTAAATGAGAATGACTGAAAGAAAAGTATGCCATTGAAAGAGGAAGAAATGCAAATCAAAAATTATGATCTAAGGCTTCATTGGTGAAGCATGGTTACTTAATCCTCAAAGTCAACAGTGTTGATGATCTCTGTCTTTTTCTAAAACTACTAAAAGAGAGAGAGAGAAAAAGAAAAATGAATTTTGTTAACAAATGTATTGTATCTGTCACAGTGACTGTGGACAAGCTTAAAAATATATTAGTATTCACATTGATCATCATGTGAGTCTTATGTTGATGTACCAGAGCAAGAAGAGCATCCCAGTGCAGAGACTGCTGAGGACAAGAGTACACAGGAAAGAAGTCAAATTACTTATCCAAGACCAAGACCAACAGACATACTGCAAAAAGATAAGAATTCAGTTTATATTATTTACAAGGAAAGGGGAAATGTTGATCATAGTGCCAATGATTATATTGCTGTTGACATGTCATTGCAGCTTAACTAATCACACAAAGCAGCAACAGTTTTCTGTTTTGTAAAGGTAGAATCTTTCATCCAGAGCAAAAGATGGTGTTCCCATCTCAATATAAAAAGGATCCTATTCAAAGAAATGCTAATAGGAACTAGAATTCTGCTGGTGGCATATGTTAGTGTAAATACATTTACCAGTACTTGTAGTTTTTAGAGCATTGTGCACCCAATATATATATTTGGTGTTATGATTGTGCAAGCAGAGTTTCAGTTCTGCATCCGTTGTGCCACCAGTTGTACTTTAGGTGTCGTGTAAATGCATCCCTCAGTGCACGATGACCTTATCAACTATTGTGCATCAGAATGATGTGACTTGCCTGATTAGATGTTCATTGTTGCCATATAGTATATGCATGCCATAGCACACCTATTGTGTACCCACACTAGTGGTGGATTAGGACTCTGGAGACCAGAGTTTGAATCCCAGCTGAGCCATGTAAGCCCACTGGGTGACCTTGGGCAAGTCATACTCTCTCACCTCCAGAGGATGGCAATGGTCAAACCCAAATGAGGAAACTCACCAAGAAGCTCCATGATAGGTTTGCCTCAGATTTGCCATAAATTGGAAATGACTTGAAGGCACACAACAACAGCAACAAATTAAAAGTAGCCCATTTAGAACTGAGGTATACCTAGAAAAAAATCTATATAATAATAATAATAATAATAATAATAATAATAATATGTTTTATTTATATACCGCCCTAATGGAGAACCAATCTAGGCGGTGAACAGTAAAATTTGTAAGTTACAAGCAGGTTAAAACAACAACAATCCCTCCTCCCCCCCTAAAACATTATTAAATCCATTACATTTAAAACAACTGCACTTAAGCAGTAATTAATCTAAAAACTGAACATAATTACACAAACAACAACTGACAGCACATGATTTAACTACAGTGCAACAATCCCCCGCGGATCTACTTGTGGGAGTTGAAATGAGTACTATAAAGTACCTAACTTCGGAGGGTCCCAGGCTAGCTTCCTAGTCCGGAAAGGCCTGCCGGAAGAGATCCGTCTTGACAGCCTTTTTAAAGCTATGCAAAGATGTTAATTGACGGATCTCGTCCGGCAGGCCGTTCCAGAGTCTGGGAGCGACAATAGAAAAAGCCCTCTGGGAGGTCGCTGCAAGCCTAGCTCTTTGAGGCTGCAGCAAGTTCCTCCCAGAGGATCGGAGGGCACGGGGAGGATTATATGGGAGGAGGCGGTCTCTGAGATAGTTTGGGCCCAAGCCATTTAGGGCTTTAAAGGTAATAAGCAACACCTTATACTGGGCCCAGAAACCAATAGGCAGCCAGTGGAGGGACCTCAACACCGGAGTGATGTGAGCCCTCCTAGATGTCCCAGATAACAACCTGGCCGCCATATTCTGCACTAACTGCAGTTTCCGAGTCAGGTACAAGGGTAGCCCCATGTAGAGTGCATTACAGAAGTCGAGGCGTGAGGTTACCAGTGCGTGCACAACAGTCTCAAGGTCCCTTACTTCCAGGAAAGGGCGCAGTTGGCGTATCAGCCGAAGCTGATAACAGGCGCTCCTGACCATCGCATTTACCTGATTTGCCATCAGGAGCGACGAGTCAAGGAGCACCCCCAAACTGCGAACACAGTCACTGGAGGAGAGTGTGACCCCATCCAGGACTGGAGGTTGCAACCCAATTCCTGGTTTCGGGGCCGAGACCGTGAGCACCTCCGTCTTGTCTGGATTCAGCTTCAATCTGTTTTTCCTCATCCAGCCCATTACCGCCTCAAGACATTCATTGAGAGAAGATATGCCATTGGAATTCGAGGCCGACGAACGAGATATGGAGAAATAGACTTGGGTGTCATCAGCGTACTGATAACACCCAGCACCATAACTCCGTATTATCTTACCCAGCGGCTTCATATAGATGTTAAACAATATCAGGGACAAGATAGCTCCCTGAGGGACCCCACAAGTGAGGTACCTCTTACTGGAACTACAGTCCCCGAGCAGCACCCTCTGGGACCAACCCGAGAGGAAGGACCGGAACCACTGCAAGGCAGTGCCTCCGATACCTAACCCCTTCAGGCGGTCCAAGAGGATGCTGTGATCTATTGTATCAAAAGCCGCTGAGAGGTCTAGGAGCACCAACAGGGTCACACTACCCCTGTCAATGTTCAGACGCAGATCGTCGGTCAAGGCAACCATGGCAGTCTCAACCCCAAAGCCTGTCCTGAAGCCGGTTTGAAATGGGTCTAGATAATCGGTTTCATCCAAGACAGCTTGGAGCTGAAGAGCAACCGCCCTCTCGATCACCTTGCTCAAAAATGGCAGCAATGACACAGGCCTATAGTTTTTCATCTCCAGGGGGTCCAGGGAAGGTTTTTTCAGAAGCGGCCTAACAGCCGCCTCCTTAAGACTAAATGGAACATGTCCCTCCCTGAAGGATGCATTGATGATCTCCATAAGGAAACACACCAATGCATCTCCCCCCTGGACGGCCAGCCATGATGGGCAAGGGTCGAGAGGGCATGTTGTCTTCCTCACCTTACCAAGCAGCTTGTCCACGTCCTCGGTACTCACAGATTGCCACTGATCCAGTATAACTACATCGACGGAGTCACTGGACACCTCATCTAACGACTATATATAGGCTCCAACAGGAGATGAAAAAAACATGTATGGAAAAACGTTACTCACCAAACCCACTGGCAAGTTTGTTTTCATTTGTGCTAAAATTCGCTCAAAAGTATACAATGAGAAAGTGCCTTCAACTTTTTTTTAAGGCTGAGAGATTCCTGTACAGCACTTGCAGCTCTGAAAACATCTCCTCCACAGTTGCATGGCACTAGTGAAGTCAGGAGACTGAACCTAAATTTGCATTTACTGAAATCTGGGCACTATGAGAGAAACAGCTTCCCAACAATTGCCAAGACAGAAAAGTACACTTATCTGCTCTCTCATTCCACTTCTTTGAAGTTTCCATTTTGTAGTTTCAGTGAGGGATGAGGCATTTTTTGAATTTATGAAAGAAATGGCTCCCCATTGGAACATTCCATTATTGTCTTTGCAATATTTTTCACTTACCTTGAAAAAAGATATTAAGAATGAAATGATGATTGACCTGAGTCATGATGTTGATACAGCAGAGTATTTTGAGAATGACAGCCAAACAAGCAATTAGATAAGATTATAATGACTTCCGGGTTGGAATGGTGGACCGGTGAGACGCGTTCCTCATTGTCTCCGGAGGGAACCGTCTTGCCAAAGGTGGAGGAGGTTATAAATTATACTAAAAAACCCAAAGATAGTCCCCCTGGTAAGGGGGTCTCAGAGGGCGAGTTGGTAACTGCAGGAGAGAGAGAGTCGAGGAGGGAAAAGAAGAGGAAGAAGATCTATAAGTCTGCAGTCTGCAACAGTTGCCACGTCCACCTTTTGGCTTTCCCCTGTTTACGGGGCTGAGGGACACTACCAACTTTTTAATTTTACATGTGTTGAGGTGAAGTTTTATTCATTTTTATTACTACGGGAGTTAGGACACCGGTGTGGATTTAGCACTTTTCATTTGGTGCTACACCCCTTCTAATATTTATTTATCCTCCTTTGGGGGTATTTTGTGGACATATTGATCTTCCATGTTATGTTCTTTTGGTTTTCTTGGATTAAAGGCAAGATTTAGAAGAAAAGAATAATTAAAGAAATGACTTTTTATAAGTTTTGAAAAACTTTATCAGTAATCATCGACACCTGAATAGAGCTGTGGGATTTTTTCTCTCTTTTTTTTTCTTTGAAAAGGTCCGTTTCTCTTACCTGAAAGGAAGCGCTATACTTTTCAGTGTTTGTTGGGAGTAAGAGTGGAAGGGGCTTCTCCTTTTCCTGTTGGTGTGAGGCGGTCCAGGAAGTGAGAGCGAAGCCGAAGTGACTGCTGGGAATAGTAGTTTAATCATCTTAGCTGTAGCTGCTTGCTGCTAAGGAAGAAAGCTAGACCACAGTATTTTGAGTACTGCTGGGCAAGAATTAAGGAGCAGCAGCTGTTAAGAGGTGAGGCGATCTGACACACGCTGCCTATGGTTGGACTATTGCTTGTTGCTGGTGATTAGCTGCTTGCTGCTGGTTGTAACCTTTGGCGGCAGTTGAAGCAGAGACGGGGAAAATCCGGACTTAGAACTTGGGAGAAGGATCGCACCTGGGTCGGAGCTGCTGAAGCTCAGAGCCAGAAGATTGCTGATGATATCAGAGGTGCTTCGGAGCGACAAGGACCCGGAGGCGTCGGCCTGAAAATCTAAAATCTGAACTGATACGCCCTTGGATTGGGAGAAGTTGGAACAGCTGGAGACTGCTCTACTATCGCTGTGAATCGGATTTGGAGGGTTTTTTGTTTTGTTTTTTCTCTACACGTTGTGCTGTGGCATCTCTTGAGACTTTCTGGTATTTGGATTATTTGGATTAGTTGGATAATCCTTTTCAGGGTGTTTCAAAGATATTTGTACTGCTTTGATATTAAGCTTTCAACCTAAAGTAACTTGGGGTTATTATTTTTGGCTGGAATTCTGAATTTGTTTCTTTGTCTATAGATTTGCTCTGCCTTGTAATCGGGTTTACATTCTTAATTAATATATCATTGTTATTAGTTTGTGGTTTAACCAATATAATAACATAACCTGTTTTTTTTTTCCTGGAAAATAAATGGCCACTGGAAAAATGAGGGCGCAAACTCAGGCACAGTTGCAAGCTTTAACTGCCCGTAGAACATCAGTGGAACAAATTAAAACAATGGATAGCAACTCCCAGATTCTTGAGGAGATCAGGAAAATCAGATCCGAACTTGGGAAAGAAATTCAAGACCTAAGGCAGGAAATGGCCGATTTAAGGGGGGAATTGAAGAAAGAGCTTAAGGAGGATTTAAAGGGAGTGAGTGGTTCCCTCGATAAGGTTTCACTAGAAATTAATAAGATCAAAAATAAGATGGAAAGAATTGAAACTAAACACGAATCTTTTGAAAGTAATCTAAAAGATATTAGACAGAAGCAGAAAGAAATTATTGATGATGGTTTGATTAAAGATTTAAGGGCCAGGGAAAAGGCAGTGAAGATAAGAGGAATTCCCGAACAAGGAAGGGAGAATTTGCTGGAAAAGGTATCTCAAATAATAGGGGAGTATATGGAGATTGCTCCAGAATTGTGTGTGTTGGAGATAGATAATTTGTATAGATTGAACTCATTTGTGGCAAAGCAAAAACAGGTGCCCAGAGATGTTATGGTTGTTTTTGTCCGGAAAAACATGAGAGACTCTTTACTACAGAAATATAGGGATACACCATTACAGTGGGATGGCAGGGATTTATTTTTGTATAAGGATATACCTTCAGCCATCCTGAAAAGAAGACGGGAATATAAGCTTTTAACATCTACACTTAGGGAAAGACAAGTGGTTTATAGATGGCTAATTCCCAAAGGACTTATTGTGTGGTTCCAAAAGAAAAAGATTGAAATCAGAACGATACAGGAGGCTAAGGATTTTCTTAAATTCCTAAAAAGAAGAGACCAAAAAGATGAAGAAAGAGAAGAAAAGGGATGGAGGACTAATGATTTAGAGACTAAGGGAGATAAAAAAACATCCCAGGGAGGGAAAGAGTACTCTTTGTTAAATCTGGATAAGGAAGAAGAGGCAGTGAGGATGGAGAAAATAAGGAAACAGACAGATTCAGAAAGTGTACGATCTAATTTTGAAAACCGTTTAGATATAGTCCTAGATAGTGAAAGTGAAGGTGAAGACAACGGTAAATTGGGCAAATTGGGCACTGACGAGGAGGAGGAAGAATTAAAACTACAAGGAGAAATTCATAGTTTAGGTTGATTTATTGGATTTAAAATGTTTAAAAATAACAATATAAATGACAACTTAAGATGTGTGAATAATTTGAAAATTGTTTCGTTAAATGTGAAAGGATTGAATGGTTGTGCAAAAAGAGGAAGAGTCTTTCAGTACCTAAAAAAGATCAAAGCAGAAATTGTGTGTTTGCAGGAACATCGAATCAGAAAAGATTATGTAAAACTATTACAAAACCGGAAGTTAGGCAAGCTATTTTTTTCGGCTGCAGGAAAAAAACAGAAGGGTGTGTCTATATATGTTAAAGATTCTTATGTTGTGGAAGAGGTCTTGAATGATAACAGAGGGCATTATATTGGTTTGCAAATGATCTTAGAAAGAAAAAAAGTTCTTGTGTTGGGTGTTTATGGCCCTTTAGTTAAACAAGGGAAATTTTATGGAAAATTGTTGAATAAAGTTGAAAATCTGTCCTTTGATGCTTGTATATTTCTGGGAGATTATAATGGGGTTATTAATCCCCAATTAGATAGATTTTCATCAAAGAAAATCAGGAATAACCAGGGTAAATTGCCACTTAAGTTCTTTGATATATTGGATAGACTGGAACTTCTGGATATATGGAGAGAATTAAACCCCGGTAAGAAGGAATTTTCTTTTTATTTAGATAGACATTCCTCCTGGGCAAGGATAGATATGATACTTGTGTCTAAACATATTTCTCATTTGGTAATGAACGTAGGAATAAGTCCCAGAGTAATATCAGATCATGGTTTAATTTCCCTTGAAATAAAACAAAGACCTAAAGAATACTGTTGGCGGTTAAACAATAACCTCTTAAATAATGATAAAATCTCTAAAGATGCCTTAACTTGTTTACAAAATTATCTTAATGAAAATCAAGATAAGGGTACTTCAGTAACTATCATATGGGAAGCTGCAAAAGCAGTTCTGAGAGGCTTTTTTCTGGAAAGAAATAGTTATTTGAAAAAGATGAGGATACAATCCTTGAAAATATTACAAGAAACATTAAAAGAGAAAGAAAAGCTGTTAAAACAATACCTGAATAAACATAATATAGAAATAGAAATTAAGGATTTACAGTTACACATAGCAACACAGCTCTCAGAAGAGAGACAAAAGGAACTTAAGTTTATGAAACAAAAATTCTTTGAAGGAAGCAATAAACCCGGTAAATGGCTGGCTCATCAACTGAGAAAAGAAAGATCAAAAAGACAAATTGTAGGTTTGAGAGATCAGGGTAAGAAATATACCGAACAAGAACAGGTGAAAAAAATAGTTTATGACTTTTATAAACAGTTGTATAAAAAAGAGGAGGAGATATCAAATGAAGCCATTTTTGAATATCTGGAGAGCTGTAATGTGACTACCTTTAATGTGACTCAAAGAGAGCAGTTAAACAAACCTATAACTATCCAGGAAGTTTTAGAGGCCATTAAAAAAATTAGAACGGGTAAGGCATCGGGACCAGATGGCTTTCCTGCGGAGTTCTATAAAAAGTTCGCAGGGCAGGTAGCTCCTGTCTTGCGTGAAGTGATGAATGAAATACTTGAGGGGAAATATCCACTAACATGGGCACATGCAAACATAGTGTTATTACCAAAGGAAAATAAGGACATGCAAGATATCGGTAACTACAGACCTATCTCTCTGCTGAATGTAGATTATAAGATCTTTGTCTCCATTTTAGCAGAGAGATTGAAAAATATTCTGAAGGACTGGATCCACAAAGATCAATGTGGTTTTTTACCACAGAGACAAATAAAAGATAATCTGCGTGTAGTATTGAACTTGATTGAGATCCATGAAAAAAACATCGATAAAAAATTGATCATGACCTTCATTGATTTCGAGAAGGCCTTTGATAAAGTAGACTGGTCTTTTCTCTTTTGGGTTCTGGAAAAGGTGGAGGCTGGGAAGAACTTTACCAAATGGATTAAGGCTATATATGATATCCAAGAAGCGAGAGTAATAGTTAATGGGGAAAGAACAGAGAAAATACTAATTTATAACGGGACCAGACAGGGATGTCCGTTGTCCCCTTTATTGTTTCTCATGGTAATAGAAATACTTAATAATAAGATCAGAGCTGAGGAAAATATTGTAGGGATAAAAAGTAAGGGACATGAAGTTAAGCTGCGTGCTTATGCAGATGATCTTTTGGTGACAGTAGCTGATCCCATTGATAGTATAGAATGTCTTGTCAATATTTTAAATGAATTTTGTAGAGTATCAGGTTTAAAAATTAATAAAGAGAAAACTTCGGTATTATCTATGAATGTTTCTAAAGATGAGGAAGCCAAAATCAAAGAAATTACAGGATTCCAGATTTGTAGGAAGGTTAAATATCTAGGGGTTACATTGACCAGTAAAAACGTGGACCTCTATAAGAATAATTATGAGGAGATGACAAGGGCGGTGGTTAAAGACCTAAAATTATGGAGTCAACTACAATTATCATGGTTGGGGAAAATCTCTGTTATAAAGATGAAAATTTTACCTAAATTTATGTTCCTTTTCCAGAATTTACCAATAATCACCAACTTTAAACCGTTTAAAATCTGGCATAAAGAAATTTCTAAATTTGTTTGGGGTGGAAAAAAGCCCAGAGTGAGATTTAAACTTTTACAAAATAAATTTAATAGGGGTGGACTTGCTTTGCCTAATTTACAAGTTTATTATGCAGCCTATTGTTTCGTTTGGATGTTGGAATGGTTTTTGCTGGATAATGACGGGATTTTAGCACTTGAAGGTAATGGACTTAGATTTGGGTGGCACGCTTATTTATTTCATGGGAAATATAAGGTACACAAAGATTTTGGGAATCATTTTATACGCAAATCCTTATTTAATGTTTGGCTAAAGTATAAAGAGAGAGTCAGTCCGGATTTACCCAGGTGGGTGTCAACTCACGAGGCTTTTCATCAAAGGGAAGTTATAAAAGAAGGGAAGTGGATTACATATGATGATTTACTGGAGGTGAATGAGTCGGATGGAAAGCTATGCTTCAAAAAACATCAACAAATAATAGATGAAGGCTATAAGTGTGGTTGGCTCCTACATAGACAGTTGAGAGAGAGGTTTCTTTCTGATCAAAAATTAATTGGTATTAGAAAGGAAAGGAGTGAATTTGATGAAATTATCTATTTGGAAAGGAGACATAAAATAGCGAGGTTTTATGAGTATCTTATGAACTTTGAAATGGAGGAGGAGCTAATCACGGATACGATGATTAAATGGTCCCAAGACTTAAAATATAATATTAATCTGGATCAATGGGAGAAATTGTGGAGAAATAGAGTTAGATATTCCCCCTGCTGTGACCTTAGGGAAAATAACGTGAAGATGCAATTTAGGTGGCATCTTACCCCAGCCAAAATTGGTAGAATATATAAAGGTACATCAAATAAATGTTGGCGATGTAAGAAAACAATTGGAACCTACATGCATATGTGGTGGTCCTGCAAAAAAGTCCAGAAATACTGGAAAAAAATTCATGGTATTATTGAAAAAAAATTACATTTAAAATTTAACCTGGACCCAAAGTTTTATTTATTGAGTTTATGTGAAAACATGGATTTTGAAAGTAAGTTTGGGAAATTAACATTTCATCTGACAACTGCGGCCAGGATGGTTTTGGCAAGTATGTGGAAATCGGAAGAAATCCCAGCGGTGGAGCGTTGGTTAAATAAACTTTGTGAAATTGAGCAGATGGATGAGCTTACTACTATATTAAGAGGGCATAATGTAGAAATAAGCAAGAGGATTTGGAAACCGTTCAGGGACTATATGAATGGATTATATAAGGTTAAAGACAATTAAGGTTAAAATGAATAGTAGAATATTTTAGTTAAGAAGCTAAGGTATCTACTGGTGATAGTCGGTTTAAGCCTTTAAGTTATGGAGATAGAGTATAAATTAGTTTTAAGTTTTATAGGAAGCTTAGCTTCAGGTTTTCATAATGAAAAGGGTACTGACAAAGAATTTTTTTTTAGGACCGGGCTCCTTCTCCAGGAAGTTTTGTTTATTATTTGTAGTGTCTGTATTGTTATGTCATATGTTATTGTAGTTATGTATTGTATTGTTTTGTAAGTTATGTATGGTATATGTATGTTATTTATGTAGATAGATATGATAGTTAAATGTTTTGTTTGTAAGTGTAGTATGTTTTATGTTCTATGTTCTATGTATAATGTATAGTGTGATGAGTTGTATGTGGTTATTTTAATTAATAAAGCATTTTAAAAAGAAGAAGAAGATTATAATCAAGGGAAGAGTGATGATTTCATTTGGTTCATTTTTTGATTAATAATAATAATAATAATAATAATAATAATAATAATCTGCTTATTGACAGACAATCCAAGCGGCTTACAATAGAACCCGTATAACATATCCCAAAAAGAAAACCAACCCACCCCCTTAAAACAGTATTAAATGATACATAGTTAAAATAGCAATAAGCATAAAATTAAAACATAACAATATAAGACATTTTACATTTAACCTTTAAAACAGGTTGCAGTGCCCTGATCAACCTCTACTGCGTTCCTCATCCATCCACAACTGATGGGGCCACGAGAGGAATGCAGGAGTCAAGGACCCCAAGGCCGGGGTGATTAGTCTGGAAAGGCCTGCCGAAAGAGATCCGTCTTGACAGCTTTTTTAAAGCTGTCTAGTGATGTCAACTGACGGATCTCATCTGGCAGGCTGTTCCAGAGTTTAGGGGTGACAACAGAAAAAGCCCTCTGGGAGGTCGCCACAAGCCTAGATTTTTGAGGCTGCAGCAAATTCCTCCCAGAGGACCAGAGAGCGCGGGGAGGATTGTATGGAAGGAGGCGATCCCTGAGATAGCTTGGACCCAAGCCATTTAGGGCTTTAAAGGTAATAACCAACACCTTGTACTGGGCCCAGAAGTTAATAGGGCCCATTGAAATAACTTACCCAAAGTCTGTTTTTCCCCCCACAGACAATGCAGAAAGAACTTGAGGTTAAAACAAAAATCTCACACTTTTTGAACATGGTAGAAAGGACAATGAACAGATTTGCCTACACAGGCAGAAGGTACTGAGTGCCTAGCTCTCACAAATCTATGAATCTATGTATTCAGCCTTGTTTGTTTTACTGAATTAGAGTTACCACTACCCCCTGACAAATTCCTAATCTTTACCCATATTATATGGTAAGTAAATATGACATGATTCTCTCCATACTGATGTAAGTGGTAGGAAGGACTAAACAATGTAGTTCCTGCTGATGCACCAGTTGGAGCCTGAAACAGTAGAAAAAACTTCTAGACCAGTCAGGAGGGGTTTAGTAGTGCTCCACAAAGCAGATAGATAGGATGCAACGTACCTGCCTGCTGGCCTGAAGAGGGTAATTAGAAGCAGATGGAAGAAGATATGGCAACCACAAGCAACCATCTGGGGGAGGGGATTCAGAGACATAGCAGGGTTGGTCTGGAATATTAATATGCAAAGGAATATTTTAGCACTTTTGAGACTTACTAGATACCACACTACATTCTTATAGTTCTGCTAGTCCACTTAACTGCTCTGGCTGCCTCCTTTTGCATTCTGGGATGTTTAAGGAGGGGCATTTAGAATTCTCATTCAGATAGCTTTTAGGCCTTGCTGAACTACAAATCTCAGAATGCAACAGGAGGCAACCAGAGAAGTAAAAGTGGAATAGCAACACTATAAGAGGGTAGTGTGGTAATGTAACTATGCATAAGAAGTTATAGCAAAAGCTTTTGTAGACTTGGCTGCTTGTCCATGCACTTGAGGAATTAAAACAAGTCTATGAAAGCTTAAGCTACATCTTTTCCTGCACAGTCTCAAAGGTGCTACAAGATCCTTTTACAAGCAATTCTTTAAGAACTAGCCAGGAAGATGGATTGAGGTGAAAAAAAGGGAGAAATCATGAGCTGAGGAGATTGGTCAGGCATTTCTCGGCCCTGGCAAGAGATAACTGATGAGCATCTGTGGAAAAGTATGTGTAACTGACCCTTTCATACTAAACAATTATAGCATTGTGATTCTATTTTAATGATCATTGCTACTCACTGGGGTGGGAAAGTAGAGTGGGGTGGGGAAGTAGAGTTGTCTGGCTGAGAATTCTAAACACCCCTCCATAAACTTAAGATGCCAGGATTCCACAGGATAGAATCATAACAGTAAAAGTGGAAACATTGTGTTGTGATTGCATAGTGTGAAATGACCCAGAGGTCTTAGGACCCACAGAGAGGGGTGATTGAAAATGCTCATTGCCATGAATCTGTGAAAGACTCAGGGGATTACTGCACATGTCTTTTAAACTATGATTACACCTGGAAAAAAATAGCTTTGGTGATATGTATTGCACAATGACATCTTCAACCCATAGCTGCTGCATCTCCTAATCAAGATTGGTTTTCATTGGTGGCAAAAGATCCATCAATGAACTTTCAAGAGAACAAGTGCCCAGGTATGAAATGTTGCTTCTGGGCAGTTGTGATACTGGCAGTCATGTGGTATTAATGTTCCCTCCTCTCCCCCATCCCCACTCCCCCTCACTATTCCCAAGCAGCCTGACTACCTTTTTCTCCTCTCTCTCTCTCTCTCTCTCTCTATCATCTCTTACTGACAGCACTGTAGCAGAGCTCCAGAACTGTGTGACTTAAATTAAAAATTAAAAAATAAGATAAAAAGAAGTAAAATTACAGAAAGGCATGCTGGGTGGGGCATAAGGCAGGGGGTGGGGTTAAAAGGGACTCAGGAAGACAGTGTGATGGGAGCAGCAATCCCAGTTATCCAATTCCAGATGTGAATATGGGGGCTCTGATTCTTCCCCCCCATGTGATTGCTTCAAGAATGGGGGTCATGTGGTAAAGCCCTCAGAGTTTTCAAGGGCCCATGGAATGACAAGAAGAGACTGTGCTTTGTCTGGCCCCTATGCTGTAGCTATGGGTAAAAAATAAATGTAAAGGTTGTCCTATGACAAGATTGTCAAGTTGTGTCTGATGTAGGGGGTGATGCTCATCTCCATTACTAAGCCAAAGAGCCAGCATTGCCAAAGATGACTCTATGATCATGGGGCCAGCATGACTGCACAGAACACTGTTTACCTTCCCACTAAAGTGGTACCTATTTACCTACTTGCACTTTTACATGCTTTCGAACTGCTAGGTTTGCAGAAGCTGGGACAACTGATGGGAGCTCACCCTATCATGTGGCACTTGGGCCTTGAACTGCTGACCTTCTGATCTTGCAGTCATCATGTCAGTGTCTTCTGATGAGCCACCACATCCCTTGGAGCTGTGGTAGAGGATAGTAAAGGGCTCAAATATTGCATGTGTGAACCTTACCACACTGCATGAACCCATGAATTTTAGGGGATTAGGTGTGCCTATTGAATTTATGCGGTGCAGATTTGTGAAAATCTTGCTCAGTTTGTTTTTGTCACAGTTTAGAAAATTCATGAATTCCTTAAGAAACAGGAAGAAAGAAATGAATTAAAAATAAACTGAAACAGTGAAAAGCAGATAGAATTGTCCATCCCTACTCGTCCCATCCCTACTACAATACACTGGATTTCTAAACAAGAGGCAGATATAGTAAGGAGATCTACTGCCTTTTTTTCTGGGCTTATTTACAGTCTAAGGGGATAAGCAGACAGCGCAAAGTGCCGTCTTCAGGACAAGGAAGGGGAGGGGCAGCTGCACGCTGGGCACCCCAACCCTTTCCCGAAGACGTCGTCGGAGCAGCCGGCCCTCCGCACGGCTGGCACTCTGAGGATGCCTTTCCGCTGCAGCGTCTGCACACGCTGCAGCGGAAGAGGTGCTGAAGGTGTGCCAGCAGCCTTTTGTGGGGCACCTTCAGCAATTTGTGGAAGGAGCACTATTTTAGTGCTCCTTCCTGGGGCAGCGAAGCTGCGCCGTGGGGCCGAGGAATGCGGATGCCTCGGCCCCAATCCGCAGCTTCCTGGGGCGGCCCCGTGCCACCCGTCTGCTTAGCCCCTAAGTCATGCATTGCTATTTCTCTTATTGCAGTTTCCACCTAGCTTTTTAGAATTTGGGGTTCATCTTCATATGGCTCTTCATTCCATGTGTCATTCATTTTGTTATCTCTTTTCTATAATTCTTCTCTGTATTGCATCCATCTTTTTATTCCTTCCTGGTCTTGAATTATATTTATTGTCATAGAGTATCCCAGTCCTTGGCTTGAATTTTCCTTTGGTTTCCCAGATCTTGTAAAATAGATCTCTTGTTCTTTCCTTTTTGTTGTTGTCTTCTACTTCTCTGAATTGGTCATTGTAGTAATTTTCTTTATCTTTCCACACAAGCCATTGTACTGTTGCATTCATAATTCTTAGTTTGTTTCTATCTCCCTTTTTCTTTTCTTTTCTTTATGGCTTGTAGTGTTTTTTTCTGTCATCCATGGCTTTTTCTCTTTCATTTATTGAATGTGTCTGTATGCATTCTTCTTTTATTATGTCCCCAGCATAAGACCATAATTCCTCTGGTTCTTGGTCTATTATGCTTAGTAGTGCAAATCTATTTCTTATATTGTCAGTAAATTTTGTTGAAATATTATTTAGATCATACCTTGGTATAATCACTGATTTTGTTTTCTTCTTGAGTCCTACTCTTATTTTTGATATGAGTAATTTGTGACCTGTGCCACAGTCAGCTCCTGGTCTAGTCTTGGCCACCAGTATGGAGCTTTGCCATCTCTTACTTCCAATTATATAATCTATTTGATTTTTATGTTGACCATTTGGAGATGTCCATGTGTATACCGTTCTTTCTGGTTGTATGAAGAATGTGTTTGCAATGAATAGGTTGTTGGCTTCACAAAAATCTATTCAACACTCACCTGCTTCGTTTCTTTTGCCTAATCCAAATTTACCTACAGTTTTTGATTCTACTTTGCTTCCAACTTTTGTGTTCCAATCTCCAATGATCAGCTTGACATCCTTTGTTGGTGTGTTGTCACTTTCTTCCTGTACTTCTTCATAGAATCTATCAATTTCTCCCTGTTCTGCCTCTGTGGTTTGTGCATATACTTGAATTATGGTGATATTCATAGGTTCAGCATGGAGCCTTATTGAGATGATTAGGTCTGATTTTTCATTGTATCCTCTGACTTTTTTTTGCCACACCTTTCCTTAGTATTAAAGCCACTCCATTTGCATTGGCACAAAGGACACAAGACACCTCTTTTTGGGTTTAAACAGGCCACAACTTTTATTTTGCTGTACAGGGTCTATTTACAAGAAATAAACTTCCAACAATTTTGTCACATGTGTATGTGAAAGTGTAACTCCCCAAGTGGGTGGTCCTTCACTGCATGTGACAAAGTATGTAAGCAAATAACAACAACAAATTTACAAACCCCTCCCCTCCAGAAATTATGTCATATTACATCATATTACATCATTCAATTAACTGCATACATCACTTCCTTTAATTTAACTTTATCAAATTTACCCCAAATAATTTAATTAGCCATATTAATTTTCCTGTGGGGTGGGGGTCATTACCCTTCCCTAGATACAAAACAAACAAATTCTAAATTATAGACCCTAACCCTTAAGTTGTGACAAAGCTAATAATAACATAAAACAACACATCAATTATTACCCTATGACCCATACCCAACAACAAATTAAACATTAATCTCAAGGAGGGCAAAAAACGCAGGGGAGTACCCTGAGAAAAAAATCCCTCCCAGCCACGAAAAGCGACCAGCCTAAGCCTGAGAGTAACCAAACATAGCTCTTTAAATAAGTGTGAGTGGGTTGGGTCGCTCAGTTCAAGCTCTAAAATGGTTGCCGCCACATGGCAGTGCAGAGCTATAAAGAATAAACTCTCACCCCAAGTCTCAGGAGATTACAGGCACCACGAGACTTTGGGATATGAACAAGGAAACTTGATTGGACCAAGCATGCAGGTACTCTCAGACTCCTGTGCGCTTGACCAATCAGGCCTCTCATGTCCTTATATGGCCAGCACAACAAGAAACTCCTCCCAGAGGGTGTCTTTGCACTGGCACAAAGGACATGAGATGCCTCTTTTTGGGTTTAAACAGGCCACAACTTTTATTTTGCTGTACAGGGTCTATTTACAAGAAATAAACTTCCAACAATTGTCACATGTGTGTGTGAAGGTGTAACCCCAAGTGGGTGGCCCTTCACCGCATGTGACAAAGTATGTAAGCAAATAACAACAAATTTACAAACCCCTCCCCTCCGGAAATGATGTCATATTACGTCATATGACATCATTCAATTAGTGATGTCATGCATTTAATTTCTTTAATTTAACTTTATCAAATTTATCCCAAATCATTTAATAAGCAAGATTAATTTTCCTGTGGGGTGGGGGTCATTACCCGCCACAAGAGGGGGCCAGCCTAGTTAGGCATCCCCCCCCCCAGGCTGCTTTTATAATTTGTTTGGAGAGTGCTTTAACGTAGATCTCCGAACCTTCAGGAGAGAGGTGCACCCCATCCCCCCTGTACAGCTGCAGCCTATCCAGTTTAATTTCATGTTCAATTATGGAAATGCCAAGTTTAGACAACTGCTTGGTGACAGAACGATTAAGCCATCATTGAGTGTTGTTAATCGCAGCATCTTTGTGAGCTCCAGGCCAGCTACGCCTTGGCAGGAGCTTAGTCCAAAGCATTACAGCTCCCAGGAAAATCTTTTGAATTTCCTGCAGATCTCTCACCATCTGCTTTGCTAGCTGCAAACAAGGGACTTTGACTAAGGGGGGAAGCAGACGGGAGTTTCCCGTGCGCCGCGGGACGGAGCGCCGCTGGACCGTGGCAGCCGCACCGCGGCGCACCGTCGGCGACTCTAAAAGGAGCACCAAATTGGCACTCCTTTTAGATTTCAGGGAAAGGGCGCCCTAAAAGTGGCGGGCGCACTTTCCCTGACTCAAACACCGTGGTGCGTGCGGTCGCCATGGCGTGAGGTCATCCTCGGAGCACCGGCCGTGCGGAGGGCCGGCGACTCTGAGGGCGACCTCAGGAAGAGGAAGGGGCACTGCTCGTGCGGCTGCCCCTCCTCTTCCCTGCCCGGAAGATGACTCTATTAGTCGTCTGCCGAGGCCCTAAGTCATTTCCCCCCAGGTGTATAACTAAAACCCGGGGTTGGGGATACGACCGAGCCAAGTGCATGATCCAAGGAAGAAGCGCTCCCCACATCATGCCCCTTTGGCCAAACCACTAAGCGATTCCGATGTTTGATAGGCCCAATGTAGAGTCACACCGATGTTCAAGAAGGTTGCGTTCCACCCAGAAGACCAAACTGTGGCCCACAATCCATATGTTGCCTTGAAAAAGGCCAGCTGAAATGGAAATAAGGCAAATTAGCATAGCTGATCAGGAGTCACATTCCTTGATGGCCTAACATAGGACTTGAATACTCGAGAACGCCAATTCGACAAATATCAGCTTCACTCAAGCCATGAGTGGCCGCAGCTGTTGCTGCTCCAATGTGGAAGGAGTGCGAAGAAAAGTAAGCCTGAGGCAGCTTAGCCCACCTTAGTGTCTCCTTTAAAACTGCCCTAAATTGAAATTGAGTTAAGGGCGTACCTGACAAGTGTATAAAAAGATAGCCTGCCACTTTGGGCCTAATCCTCAAATAATTGGTCATTGCTAACATTGCTAAAATTTGCCCACTAGGCGCTTTGGCTAAGGAAATAGACTAACCTTTAACTAACTGATCAGTCTTGGAGTGCCTAATACAAATCTGAATTCCCTGTTCTGTTAATACAGCATCCGAAATTAAAAGTGCCCTACCAGATTGATCGTTGCGAGATCCAGGCACAATTTCACTAATTCTTAAAGCTGCAAAGAAGGCTATGGCAAATACTGCCTTAAATAAAGCTGCCTCATCAGGTGAATAACATGCATCAGCTAACTGTTCCCATAACCTAGCCAGGACTGTGCCTGTGATTGGCCATTGTGAGTCCTTTACTGAAGGGGATTCTCTGGACCAACTTTCCACAGCTCGTTTAACTGTAAAGTCTGTGGTAGGATCAAAACGGCCCCTTGCCATGGACTGAAATGCCAGGGCAGCCAGCCTACCCCAATAGGAATGGGTGAGAGACCTGCATGCCTAAGATATACTATAAAATGTAGGAGCAGGTCAACTCTGATTGGCCAACTTTGAACCTCCCCTGTCTCCAATAAAAACTGATTGAATGCATTCAAGGCTGTTTGGTTAAGACTTGCGTGTAGATGGGGCAATGGAATTCAGGATTGCCCTGTGAATTTCTAGTCTCCAAGGCTCCATAGCAAGGCCGGTACCTCCTCGGGAGCCAGCTGCCAGAACCTGGAGAGCTGAAAATGAGAAAGGGTGTCTGCCATAGGGTTAAGCACACCAGGAACATGCTGAGCATGGAATAAAACATTAGATTTCAAACACTGCAAGACCATCGCACTTACCAGATACATTACTCTGGGGGACTTGGAAGACTGAGAATTCACCACCTGAACGACTGCCTGGTTGTCACACCAAAACCAGATGTCTTGTTAGCAAATTGGCTTGCCCAGAGGTGCACAGCCACTACAATAGGAAGAAGTTCCAAAAACGTGAGGTCTCTAGTCAGACCACGTTCAATCCATGCAGAAGGCGACACCTCTGCAGCCCACTGGCCATTCCAGTAAACACCAAAGCCATGGGCACCAGCAGCATCCAAATGCACCTGAAAGTCTGCTCTGAGGAGCATTTCGGATCTTCAAAACGAAGTCCCATTGAATTGCTCCAAGAAGGACTCCCAAACCTTTAAGTCAGGGGTAGGCACCTAAGGCCCGAGGCCATCGCTGCCGCTGCCACCCCCCGCCTCCACTACCACCCACCATGATGATATTGATAATTGTTGTTATTACTTGTTCTTGGGGTTTTCTTGGCAAAATCTCCACAGGGGTTTTGCCATGGCTTTTCTGGGGCTGAGAGAGTGTGCATGCATATTTTTTAATATTTTTTAATTTTTTTAAAAAAATTATTTATTTATTTATTTATTTTTGGTGCTTTGACCCCCCCCCCAATTGTCTGAGGGACAGCAACCCAGCCCCCGGCTCAAAAAGGTTACCTACCCCTGCTTTAATTCATCATGAATCCCCCTTGTGATCCTAATGTGATGATGTGGTGCAAATATCCCTGCGGTAGCCCTATACAATCTCGCGCAGAATGCTCATCCCGGAACTACAACCTTACAGACGAAATTTAGCAGTTCTGTAAGGGATTGAATAGCCACCAATTTGTCATTCGGTAATCGAGAAATCCCAGCTATGGTGTCTATCTCAATACCCAAGAAAGTAAGCCGTGTGTCAGTCCCTTCAGTCTTTTCTTCCGCTAGGGAAACTCCCAGCTCAGACATTAAGTTCTGAAAATTAGCCAAACAATCCCCACATTGTGAGGAATTAGGATTCCCAGTGATCAAGAAGTCATCTAAATAGTGTGTTATGGCTCTATTACCTGTCCGCTTAACTGCACACCAATGAAGAAAGGTGCTGAAAATCTCGAAAGCTGAACAAGAAATCGAGCACCCCATTGACATGGCATTATCAAATACTTTCCCTCAAACTGAAAACCCAATAGATCAAAATCATCTGGGTGTACAGGGAGGAGCCTGAAGGCGGATTTAATATCGCACTTTGCTAAGAGGGCTCTCTTGCCTAAATTCCTAATCATCTTGACTGCTGAGTCGAATGATGCAAACTTAACAGATGTAAACCTAGGATCTATAGCAGGGGTAGTCAATCTTTCCCCTTTAAGGGCCGAGGGACTTCAGCTCCCAGAAGCCTCAGCCATGTTGGCCAATAGTCCCATGTTGGCCAATAGCTCCTGGGGTTCTGGGAACTGAAGTCCCTCAGCCCTTAAAGAGGAAAGGTTGCCTACCCCTGATCTATAGCATCATTCACAGAATCACCCTTTGGGTAAGACAAATTGTGAATCAACCTTAATTCCCCAGGGGCTTTTTTAGGAACAACACCCAATGGGGATAAGCGAAGCGTAGGAATAGGCAGCTGATCATGAGGTCCTGAAATCCTTCCAGCAGCTATTTCTTTTGCTAGCTTGTCCCTTATAATATTCTGCAGCTCCCTCATGGAATGAGTGCATAGCGATGTACCCTAGAACCTGTATAAGGGATATGAAAACCTAGGGAAAAACCATGAAATAAATAAGATGTGGCCTCTTTATTTGGGCATACCCTCAGCCACGCCACCATTGTATCTAACTTAATTGGACACGGAGCCTTTTCCTCCTGGCAATACTGGCCGGGGGGCACCACCCAATCCTGACTGCTTACCTCTACTGCAGGAAGTGCCAGGGTGACTACCCTCGCAGGTGTTACACTTATGATCGAACCTGCAGGGCTGCCTCTTGCACTTGCCTGTGTTAAAGTCCCAGCATATGCCAAATTGTTTTCTTTCTCCCGTGCCAGGCCTCACATTCAGCCCTCTCGGCAGAGTAACCATGGGGACAAATCCATTGTCACACCTGCTTGAGGGGGTGGCCCCCACCATAACATCAGCCCAAAGCTCGGACTGTACATGTCTCCAAGACAGGGAATGATCCTGAGTGGCTCTCATTCGAAGCTGCTCATTGTATTGCAGCCAGGCTGCACCTCTTGCATTGTGATGGCAGTTGGTGTAAGCTTTAATCATGATCTCCTGGTATTTAGAAAAGTCAGAAGACCTCAATGGCTCTTTTCCCTCCATGACACCTCTTTAAATAGTGAAAGCCATAATCCAATTTACAAAATTATGCCCTAGTTTAGGACGTTTGAGCACCTGAAACTCTTTCGGAAGGCTAAACACAATCCCATCTTTTGCCACGATCCTCGGTTCAGGATCCCTGAAAGTAAGGGAAAATAAGTCAATATAATCTGTCTTTCATATCCTTTCTTTAGTGGAAAGATTAAGGTGTGAACCAAGGGGTGTAGACATCCCAGCATAAGGGGTTGATTCAGAATGCACAGCCACTCCTGATAACACAGAAGCACTCAAAGGAGACACGACAGAGGTGTTGCTAGCCAAGGCAATTGGCTGACCATCCTGCACCCTAGCGTCAGGCACCTGTGAAACCGCAGGTGACTGCACAGGTGCACCCAGAGCCACAGGGTTGGGGCATTCCACACCCACACCCTGACTAACCTGGCCACCTGGAACCCATACTGAGGTGGGCCAGTTTGCATGTGCAAAATTAGTAGGAGACAAACCTGAAACTGAAGCTTGCTGGGAAGCATCACTAGCTGACTGCACCGGTTCCCCAAAGTGTGGCCCCGCAACAGTTTGGGTGTCGGGCAAAGATGAAGTAGCAGCAGCTTGGTCTCCTCTTTGCGCATCACGGGATTGCTCCATTGCACCAGCACCTGGAAGAATCATTCCTCACAAGAGGTTATATAAGTCCGCCACAGTAGGCTGCTCAGAAACAGGGGCAGCCGCACCCTGAATCTCCATACCAGGGACCCTTTTCAGGAGATCCCAAACATCAGCAATAGTGGGGTGCCCAGCCTCCACTACCGAAACCACCAAAGGACCCAATGTAGCATCCATCACCTGAGCATCAGGTGCCATGAGAGGGGGCAGCACTTCTGTGTCGGTAGTACCAGAAGTGCTGGCAATAGGACTGGTGGCTGTAGCCTGTAACCCTTTCTGAGCAAGCTGATTGCAAACCGCAACACAAGCCTGCACTGTTTTGCCCAGTTGTGCCAACTGGGCAGCAATCTCATCATCTCTGCTGGTAGACTGAGAAGGCCTCTTTGAAGCAGAGTGACCAGAACTGGGCACAGCCAAAGCTGCACATCTCTTAGATTGGGCCTTATTGTGGGGCATCACTACCCCCAGTGAGTGTAACATGGGTCCAAAGCACAATCACCCAACCTTGGATGATTACCACCAGGCCAAAGGCCGCCCTTCCCCAAATCTCACAAGAGACGCAAATAGCCAGGAAGTGTCACTGGCAACAACCACATGGGGAGAAGGTGTCCACCAAGGGTCCTATTAGGCACCCTGCATCACCAGGCCAAAGGCCGCCCTTCTCCAAGTCTCAGCAGGAGACGCAAACAGCCAGGAAGCGTCGCTGGCAATAACCAACCAGGGGGGGATAAGGTGTCCACCAAGGGCCTTATACGGAACCCTAACCAGAAGACAATACTGCCTTGAAACACACTCACCACTGGGGAAGTGTAGCAACCTTCCCGAACCAGTGATGGGGTCCCAACTTTACCAGACCGGGGTTGTTGGGGCGCCACTGGGCCTGAAATCCAGTACCGAGTCCGCACGCCCAGTGAGGATGCCTACCACAGCACCCGCCTTGGATGAAGCAGCCCTCCAAGTTTTGGAGATGCGGAGGCTCTTTCAGGCCCAAGGGGACCAGCCTGAAGGCCTTACTCGGCCTTCTGGATTGCACAGGGAGGGACTAGCTGAACACTCCTGCTTGTAGAAGAAAGAGGAAAATCAGCAAAAGCCAAATGCAGGAAAAGCCAAGAATAAACGCTAGGCCAAAGCCAAGCAATTAGCCAGAGCACAGAGCAGAGCGATGTGACTCGCTCAGTTCAAGCTCTAAAATGGCTGCCACCACGTGGCAGCACAGAGCTATAAAGAATAAACTCTCGCCCCAAGTCTCGGGAGATTACAGGCACCACGAGACTTTGGGATATGAACAAGGCAACTTCATTGGACCAAGCATGCAGGTGCTCTCAGACCCCTGCACGCTTGACCAATCAGGCCTCTCATGTCCTTATATGGCCAGTGCAACAAGAAACCCCTCCTGACTTGTTGGGGGGTGTCTTTCTTCTTGTCTTTTCATTCTCTGAGTAGAACACTATGTAGTTGTCTGATTCAAAGTGGCCCATTCCTATCCATTCTAATTCATTCACCTCCAGTACAGCTATGTTCATGTGTTCCATTTTTACTATGTCCAGCTATACTTGGCTCATGCTTCTCACAGTCCATATCCCTATTTTATGTGTAATGCTGCTTTGGAAAAATCACCAAATCTTAGTAATTTGGAATAACAAATCACCATGAACAGATGATATTCCAATTGAACTGCTGCAATCCACATTGACAGAGTCAATTCTAGTGCTAACCAACATATGTCAAGAGATATGGAAAACAAAATGATGACCAACAGATTGGAATCAATCAATATACATCCCCATCCACAAAAAGGGAGACACAAGAGACTGGACCAAATATATGACCATAGCACTGATCTCCCACACAAGCAAAATCATGCTCAAAATGGAGGGTTACCATCATGAAAACATCCCTAAATCATCTGGAAAGCATGAGGGTGTGGTAGCTGGTTGTGCTTATCCCCATGATTAAATTGTCATGGAGGCGTCCCCTCTCCTCTCCTCTCCTCTCATTAAAGCATTTGTGGAACCTGCCATTTGTCATTAATGGGATCTTCCAGTTATTGAGAAACAGTGGCTCTGTGAATGCTTTATTGATGGGAGAGGTGAGGGTATGCCTCTGTGATGATTTAATCACAGGGACAAGTGTGACCAGCTATCACACCGTCATGCTTTATGGACAATTTAGGGATGTTTTCATGTCAGTAAGCCTCCATGTGATAATCTCCATAGACTCCAACCATACATGGAGAGAGAAATCCCAGAGGTTCAAGCAGAGTTCAGGAAAGGAAGAAGCACTAGAGACCACATTGCAAACATATGATGGCTAATGGAGGCACCAGGGAATTCCAAAGAAATTCGAAGACACGGGCATGAATGAAGTTGGGGATGTGGATCCCTTTTTCTTGGGTACCATAAAAGTCATAAAAATGTATTTGGAACTCACTGTTGCTTTTTCAACCTTTTTTTTTATATAGCAGAGGTGGTGGTGGGGTTTCAACATCAATGCTGTTCTTACAGACCTTGCACAATTTCCCTGGACACTGACCATTGTGATCTGATCTTATATAGGATAACACTTCTCACACCATTTTCTAGGATGACACGATACTTCATCATCCAGTGCTAGCTGTAAATGTCTGTGTAGCATTCCTCTGATTTACATAGAATCTTGCAAGTATTGCAGGAGCATGGTTGTCAGAGGCTGAGCTTGCACTCCAAATTTTTATGCACATTGAACACGTACAGACAAATGTGGTGTGAGAAAAGAGGGCATGGCATAAACTACAATTTTTTTTGCTGTCAAACAACTCTTGTGCACTGGTCACCCCATAAAAATGGAAATCATGTAGAAACATGAAATATGTTTTAGCATATCTAATTTATTGGGTCTGAAAAACAGCCCACCCCTTAGCTGTCCACCAAACCACATGAATGTTAACTGGGAAATGGTTTTCAATAAGAGGAATATCAATGAATTGCACAATTCTTTGATCACTCCATCCTAGATCCCCATGCATTCTGTAGCACCTCATGGACTGGAGGGTCCCCAGAAGCCATTAACCTTAACAAACCTGTTGCAAAACAAAGACTATGGGCTTCATGATTAAAATCTATTAAGAACCTATTTTCTTTTGTACAATCTCACTAGACGGAATGGATTTTAATGATAGTCAGTTCCCAGCACCTCTCAGTGACCAGATAATGGTAACCAAGAGGCGTAAAGAGTCATCTGTATATATCACACCTGTGCTAAAATCTCTGCACTGGCTGCCTATTGGTTTCCAAACAAAGTAAAAGGTGTTGGTGCTTACTTTTAAAGCCCTACATGGCCTAGGCCCAATCTACTTAAGGGATCACCTTCTTCCATATAATCCACCCCGCACCCTCAGGTCCTCTAGGAGGAATTTGCTGCAACAAGTAAAAACTAGATTAGCGGCAACCTCCCAGAGAACGTTCTCGGCCACCACCCCCAGATTGTGGAATGCCTTGCCAGAGGAGATCTGTCAAATAACCAACTTGGACAGCTTTTAAAAAGCTGTCAAGATGGATCTCTTCCAGCAGGCCTTCCCAGACTAGATCACTCCATTTCAACCTGTGTCCCTCCCTCGTGCTATATATACCCTTTGTATACACCTATCCAGAATGCAGGCAGTTTTAAATCTTACGTTTTTATTTTAAGACTGTTTTTAATAAGGGGGGTTTAATTGTTATTATTTTTATCGTTTAATAGAAGGTATGTTTTATTATATTGTTTTTACATTTGTAAGCTGTCTTGATTGTCTTTGGCAAAAGGCAGGGTATAAAAATAAAGTTTATTTTATTATTATTAATGTCCACAAACAAAACACAAAAAATTATGTGATAAAATCATACCTATCCCCTCATCCTCAACCCTCTCTGAGTCTTCATCAACCCAATTTTCATTACAGAAATCCAGTAAGTCAGCTGTAAACAAGTGCACACAATTAGCATTCTCATTTTCCCTATTTTTGGGGTTGGGGTTGGGGGGAGGAGGTGTTGGGATGGTACCAGCCATTCACTACCTGGGAGTACTATATGCTTTTTCTTCTCCTTTCTATTCAGAGGAGCTGGAAACTCAGCATCAGACATGTCAGCAACATCAAAGGCCCGGCAAAAAGAAGAATCTGTCAAATCAATGATTGAATCTGTGGATGAATGAATACAATAATTACCCTTTCCCATAATGTAACAAAATAAAAACAAATATTTTTGTAGGGTTACCCTATATAAGTTGACTGACAATCTTCCTTTAATGGGGGGCATCCAGATTTATGGGGGGAAGCTTGGCCTCAGCCCCCCACCCACCCTTTAAGGTCACCTCAGTTGAGCATGGAGGTATACTTGCCTCTCCTTGTAATGCTTAAATGCTATATGAGAAGAAGGGGGTGCTTCTATTTCTACATACATGGCACACCAGTAGAGAGAATAAAAGCTAAGCAATTGGAGGTTTCCTATTTCATCAGTCTATGAACAAAGGATGAGGGTGGAGACATATGTTATTTCAAAGGTGGGGATGGGTGGAGAGTGAATGTTAAGCATGCTGGGAGAATATTCTATTTCATCATGCCATTTCAATAGGCAATAGGAAGGGGAGGTTACAGAGACATTCTGGGTGGTACAGAAAGCAAACAGCAATATATTTCATCCTAGGAACCAGTAACACTGTGAAACTAGGAGCATTAAAATGAAACAGAAATTCTTAAAATTCACCCCCAACAAACCATTTTTGAAATGAAAAGGGATGACAAACCATATCCACCCTTAAAACTGTATGTTTAAAACTAGAGAAGCTCTGTGCTATGCAGGAAATTGTAAATATGTCAGCTTGCAAACTGTTTAGAAATGCTCAAGACAAAATTCAGCAGAACTGCATTCTTAAAAACCAATGCTTTCTCTTATCCTGCTGTAAAACACATAAAGTAAAAACATCCATATTCTTTACTGAAACTCAGTAAACTCTCAAGATTAAATAAAGTCGCTAACTGGTATCCCCAGTCATTCAGATAAACAATTTTTAAAATGAAAAGGGAGATAAAATCAGTCACATCATACAGCAACCCTTAAAACTTTGTGCTTAAAATCAAAGAAAGTCATCAGCATTCTTATCCTTGAGACAAAATTCAGCAGACTGCATGCTTAAAAGCCAAAACTTTGTCTCTGTTAGAAAACTTCTTATTTTGCTGTTAAGAAATTATGCATTCTTTTCTCCATGTTCTAAGACACATGCTGATAAAATTTCAAGATTAAATTAAACAGATTCCTCTCCCCATCATTCAAATACACTATTTTTAAAAATGACCAGTCACAGCTGAGAAAGCCAGGGAAGCTTCTTCAACTAATTAAGAAAAAAGACTTCTTATCAAGACTAAGGGGCTAAGCAGATGGCTAACTGGGCCATCTTGGGGGCAGGGAAGGGGAGGGGCAGCCGCGTGATCGGCGCCCCAACCCCTTCCCCAGGTCGTCCTCAGAGCAGCTGGCCCTCCGCACGGCCAGTGCTCTGAGGAGGACCTCCCGCCACAGCATTTGCACGCGCTGCGGCGGAAGAGTTGGTGAAGGTGCACCGCAGCCTTTTGTGGCACACCTTTGGCGACTTGTGAAAGGAGCACCAATTTAGCGCTCCTTTCTGGGGCAGGGAAGATGCGCTGCAGGACCGAGGCATGGGGATGCCTCGGTCTCGTGGCGCAGCTTCCTGGGGCAGCCCAGGGCCGCCCGTCTGCTTCCCCTTTAAATGCATAAGCTGCACAGTTCTTAAAAGCCATAACTTTATCTTCTTCCTCCTCTAAGGCAACATATGTGAAAGCAGAAAGTCATAAATACTTTTTTTGCAGATGGTTTAGAAAACATCTTATTTTGCTGCTAAGAAACCATACATTCTTTTCTCCATGCTCCAACACATATAATGAGAAAAATGCATATTCTGTGCTGTTAAAATCTCAAGATTAAATAAAGCAACTAAGAAGTGATTCCCCACAGCCACCGCTTATGAAACCCTTTTAAAGCAGGCTTCTTGCGTGGGAAAACAATACACGTGCTTTAAACACAGCATGCTAAAAATTAACCCACTAACTAGTTTCCCAATCCTACTGAGTATCCATTCTTTACATTCTATGAAATGTAAAACAAAGAATTATTAATTCCCTAGCACTTTATACCTGCCTCCACCCACCTAACCCCCAAATAAATTAAAATATAATTACCTGACAAAGGAAGAACTGCACCCAGTTTTTTGAAGAATGTTCCCCCTCCTTTCTAATCTTCAAATTGGTTATTAGCCAGTCTTACCTTTTAAAAAACACCATCCCTGTTGGTCAGTTTGAACTGCATAGTGTAACGCAGGGGTAGGCAACCTTTCCCCTTTAAGGGCCGAGGGACTTCAGCTCCCAGAAGCCTCAGCCATGTTGGCTAATAGTCCCATGTTGGCCAATAGCTCCTGGGATTCTGGGAGCTGAAGTCCCTCGGCCCTTAAAGGGGAAAGGTTGCCTACCCCTGGTGTAACGTATACATATTTTAAATCACACACCCTTTTACCATATAAGGAAACATTCCAGTGAAAGAAAGGGCCAAAAAATGCCATACTGGTTGACATTCATCCATTGATTTTAATTTTTTATAAATTCATATAAAATTCTTAAATGAACAAGCTGGAAAGTTTTATAGTAATTAAGAAAAGAAGTAGGAGAGAGAACCCAGGGAAATTAGTAATTTCCATAGGCTGCACAATGGATAAAATACTTTACATAATAAGTGTAGGCCTTCAGTGCTATCAGATTGATATCAAAATTATAGAAAATTCTTAAATGAATATACTGGAAAGTTTTAATAGAATTAACAACAAAAAGCAGGAAAGAGAAACTAGGGAAATTAGTAATTGTCACTGGCTGCACAACGCATACAATACTTTACATAATTGTATAGGGCTTCAATGCTATCAACTTTTTTTGCATAGGAAATCTATTTTTAATTGTCACTCTTCTTATGTATGCTTTTGAGAGCTACCTGAGGATCAGGGGCACCACAAATTCTGTTCTGAAACTTTCCAGCCTCTTGGAGATGGTATGCTTGCAAAGACATACTTTTTAATGAACACCCAAGGATCACAATGATATGCAACACAGATTGCATACAAAGATTTGCTCAGATATTTTTTTAAAGCAGAATTCTCAAAGATTAAACAGGTATGTCACTTTTGAGAACTGGCCTGTAGCACACATCCTTGACAAGTTTGATTTAACAGCTCTCTGAAGCTGTATTCAAAAATTGAGAACATCACAATCCTTACAAGGGAATTCATTGCTCCTCTGATACACTTTGGATCAATCAGGTGTTCTTCTGTAATACCCAAGTTCAGAGGTACATTCAGCTGGACATGCGGTGGCCTGTCAATCTTGGTGAAATCCAGACATATGTATCAAGAATAAACAGTGTTTCTATTTTCTGGACATGACATTTTCCCCTGAAAAAATAATTATAGTTCATAGTATTTTGTAGGTTTTTTTGGGCTGTGTGGCCATGTTCTAGAAGAGTTTCTTTCTGATGTTTTGCCAGCATCTCTGGCTGGCATTTTCAGAAAAAGATCTTTGGCTGGCATCAGAGAAGGTGCCAGCCACAGATGCTGGTGAAACATCAGAAAGAAACTCTTCTAGAGCATGGCCACACAGCCCAAAAAACCCACAAAAAACTATGAATGCCAGCCATGAAAGCCTTCGACTTCACACTTATAGTTTAGTAGAAATACTTCCTCCACCACCACCCCTGGGCCTTCCACCCCCTTGAGCTATATGTATTTTTGTTTGAAGACTCCTATTCTCTATTTTGTCCATGATATCATCCTCTGTAAAGGTTTCCTTAGCAGGAAAGGCTTCATCCTCCAAAATGGTGCTGTTGCTGCAGTTACTGCTGCAGCAGCTGCTGCAGCTGTTACTCTCCCATCAATCTGCCATCCTTAGGAAATTCAAAAAGCATTTCACGATCTGTGAAAAACTTTTCCCTTCCTCAACACAGCACTTTCTTTGGTGCCTATATTTCAATACAGGTGTCTCATACCTCATTTCCAAAGACCACTTTCTTTGGTGCCTATATTTCAATACAGGTGTCTCATACCTCATTTCCAAAGACTTTGCAGGGGATACATCTCTACAAGCGTCCATAGTTTGAAAATGTATTCTTCTAAGGCCTGAGTAAACAAGTACTGCACCTGAAGGATTTTCAAATGCTTAATGGTTGAGGAGAATGGGCAGAGTAGAGATAGGTTGAGGGGGCAGCAATGAACTACAAAGGAAAAACTTTCAAAAGTGGCACCATTCTAGAAACACGCCCCCTACATGAGCACTTGGTCAGGGGCTATACACAAAGGAGGATGCAATTTGTGGGGGGTTGGAACACAAAATGGCCACCAGGAAGGGGGCATAGGGGAGGGCTCTGGGGTCTGTGGGCCCCTAAGAATGGTCACAATTGGAGGAGGGGCTAGTAGGGACCACAGGGGGGTCTGAGGGCCCCTGCCCCCTGGTGGGGGGCATGGGTGGGTGTGGGCCCCTGGGGGCCTGGGCCTGGGCTTCCCAAGGCCACACCCAGGGGTGGAGCAACTGTTACTTTGATGAAATGTATCCTCATTCTTCTCACACTGCTTAAATAATTTTTGAATACAGGGAAAAGAAATAGTTACTAAAGATGCAGCAGTGGTGGTATCTTACTACTGTTTGGGACCCTGAAATGATAACAATCTACTTTTAAAGTGGAACATTCCATGTGCTGAGCAATGGCCAGTGATACATAGCAAGATGTCTGTGGTATAGCAAGGGAGGAGTGGGATGCATACATTTTTGAAAGTCTCCCAACAAAGTGTTGCTACCATCAGAAAAGTCTGTTAAATTGCTAAGAATAAAAACACCAGAATATGGCCATCTCTGCCCCTCTAGTGTAATCTCAGAACATCTCTTCTCAGCTGTCAACATTGGCTAAAATTCTGTCAATGTACTATGCTAGTGTAGGCAGTGATGGTAGGAAGTGAAAGGCCTTTGGCACTCCAGCTGTAAAGGAAGTAAGGCATTGGATAAAAAGGGGCTTAGAGCCAACAGATTTGGTCTGGTTTCTCTTGCCACCACTGTGTGACCTTGGAAACAAATGCAGCTGCTAACATAGTGTGTGACTGGCCATTGCCACCAAAATTCTGCTTAGCTTAACACTAAAACATGTACCATAAGAGTCAAGATCATATACAATGTTCATGAAATCCATAAATGAAAATAAAATGAGTGACATTACTGATTAGAAACAGACATTCACCTGAGAGATGGAAGTGAGTTGTGGTGGTGAATGTAGATTCTGCTTTCTAATGTCCCTGAGCACCTAGAAGCAAGTCAGACCATTACATATTAAGTATAAATGTATGGAGAAGGTTTTGAACTTGTTTTTAGCTGAACATGACAGAGCTCTTACAATCATGAGCTCTGAGCTCTGTCTTATCAGGGATTCTGTGACAAGCATTCTGTAACCTAATACAGTTACTTAGTCCTAGTCAGAGCTTTGTGCTCAATGATGCTGGGCCTGGGGTTGAGGCCTACTTGCTCTCATTCTCATCCCCCATTTTAGCTTGCTATACATTCAGGCAAATTATTGAACAGGGGTACTACTGACAACAGCTGAGCACACATCAGGCCCCAAAATTCTTCTATATATGCCAAACCTGCAAGCTAAATCTAAAATACCAATATGAAAGAATTGTTTTTGTTGCCCTCATTGTCATGAGATTTCCAGATGATATCTGGATTTCAATATTGCAGTTACAGTTACAGAGGTATGGATCTGTAACTAATTGGTGTTCACAAAGACTATGTATGCATGATGGTGACAGTATTGTAACATGCAGTGCTCATCTGCAATCAAGAATTCCTTAGAAGATTTTTGGGAGGAGGACTTTAGACAGAGCTTGAGTATCTGCAATTGGAACTAGTGGAATCAAAATCTTTCAGTTCAAAAGGCTTCCAGACACGCTGAATTCTTTCTAGAAGCAAAACCATCAGTAGTACTTGACCTCTGTGGGTATTTTTCCTGTTCTCCTGTGCTTGTCTGAATTCCTGTTTTACATCCATACTATTTACAGCCTTGTCTATTTTCCAGCCATTTGAACTCTAGATACTGATATAGAATTCACTTTGGTTCACCCTCAGCAAAATGTTCCTGGCATATACTTGGCTCAGCATTGCAGGTTACCCTGCATTGACCTTGGCATTCTTAGACCCTTTGCCTGTTTTCATCTGACTTCAGCTAGCTGAGTGCCCAGTATTGCATCGGAACAGATGGAAATGGATCTAGAGCGCAATACTAAGAAAACTAGGGCTGGGCTACTGAAAACAGAAGTCAAACCAAATGCAACCAACATTGTTATGAAAAAAACAGAAGGTAGGATTAAGAAGTGCAAAACATCTGAAATACATTGAGTCTGAAGCTTGCATCTAAGGGAGACACAAATCATACCACCTTATGTTCCACAAATGCACAGCTCTAACACTTAACAGCTCTATCAGCCATCTGCTACTACTGCAAGCACCAACCATCAGTCAAGAAAGAGAAGAGTGGAAGATGTTTCCTCATACAATCTCTTCCTGCAAGCACTGTAAATGGAAATTCCTGGTGCCCCAGTTTGTATGCTAGACCTGTCAATTATCACACTACTAACTGAGATCTTTAATGTCAATTCATGACCAATTCTACCCAATCACACCAGACTGGCATTTTACTTATATAGTCATCTTAGAAACTCAGTGTCTAGTTTTTCCTTACCTATTTGGTATATCCAGTCTCCAGATAGGATCAGATCATGTTGGAGTGTGTCATTCTGATCCAGAACCAAAATGGGTCAGTTTGATGCAATCTGGACATAGTCCAAATCAGTCTAATTTGAGGTGGAATTATGAACTCAGCTGAATTGGTTACATGAGGATTGTGCCTTCAAGTTATTTCTGACTTATGGTGACCCTATCATAGGATTTTCTTGGCAAAATTTTTCTGAGGGGGTTTGCCTTTGCTTCCCTCTGAGATTGAGAGAGCGTGACTTGCCCAAGGTCACCCAGTGGATTTTCAAGGCTAAGTGTTGCTTTAAACCTTGATCTCCAGCATTATAGTCTAATGCTCAAACCACACCGGTATGATACAGTATTTTTAAAGGTGTGTGGGGGGAATCCCACATTATTTACCATTCTTTATTTCCTCCCTGTGCTAAGGAAATCTTATACAGGAATAACTTCATATAAACTAGAACACACACAGGGAGAGAACTGTAGTAGTGTGGTAAATTTTTAGATATCTAGTTAAAACAGTAGCTTAGTATATGCACACTGTACTGTGCTATGCATAAATAGAGAAAATCAGTTTAGCATGGAAAGTATTGTAGAAAGGATTCGTGATTGATTGACATGAACAACAGAGCATTATCCATGCCACACCAGAACATTTCTCACTTTTGCAGCTTCTAAAGAAGAATTAAAGCAAAGTTGTGTTACTACCCATTATTGACCAGCGGTAATGGTAGCACAGACAAATTTACTTGGTGTCCCCTGGTGCAAGATAAAATAGTGCCTTCACCATAAATTATATTATACATATAGAAATGTGTCATTCTTTTAAATATGCATTTCATAATTTGCAAGAATGGCATGATGGATTGTTGTCAATATTGTATCATACACACTCAAAAATGGAAGAAAAGGAGAAATGTGCACATCTTTTTATGGAGGTATTTATTCTTGTGTAGTGTTCTGTGTTGTGGGAAGTAATTACATTGTGGAGACATGACTACAGTAACCTGCAGTCATTGGGAACTCCATTAATAATAGGCCATTTTCAAATTAACTTCATTTTCTTTTCCATTTAAAAATATACTTGGTAGCTGTTAGCATCTTCAGCAATATAATGCAATTTGAAGTCATTTGGATAATATTCTTAATGTTCAACAGGACCACTGACTGCAGGTTTGAAGAGAGCATCACTCGCAAGAAGTCAACAGTCCTTTTGATGTCCTTTCCATTTTAAGTGTGTTTTTCAGTCTCCGGCTGCAATAAACAACAACAAAATTTTCTAGCTCTACTGGCACCCAGTCATAAAAAGATCATGTCTCATATCAACTCCAAAAGTACAAATCGAATGTAAACAAAAATATGTATAATTTATAGCCCATAATTCTCTTTTTTCTAAAATATAGACATTTTATTTACATATAATTTTTTAAAAGCAAGACTTTTAACAGCTATGGTATCTGCTTGATGTGGAAAAAACAAGTGAATTCAGTACATGGCTCTGCACATGTGAGGTGAGTAAATTTGTATTAAATCCTGGAAGGTACAAAACTATTTTGCATTTCTAAAGGTTTCACCATACAAGATATCCATCTCCTACTTAAAATTTGTTACAGGTTGCATTTTAGTGAAATTTGTAACTGTACATCCTTTTATACGAGCCAGGTTGAACAATAAGATATACCAACATTTTGTTGGACCTTAATCTGTCCGCCCCCCCCCCCCCCCCACGCTATTCCCAGATATTCTTCAATCCTCATTAGAAGATTTCAGGCAGTATTATTGAAGCTGATGCTCTCAAGATAGTCCCATCAGTTTCAGCCAGGAAAGCTAATGGTAAGGAATGTTGGCAGTTGTACCCCTAAAAAACCTTGAGGCATGAAGTTGGGGGAGGCTGATTTTAGCCAGAGTTGAATTCAGAGTATTTTAGTAATACCCTAACTGGCCCGCCTAACCTATGAAGTTCAGTTAAGTCAAGATCCTTATTATTTTCTGATTCTATTTAGATGAGAGTCTACAAGCAAACAAAATATCACATATGATATATAATTTACTGGTAATCCCAAATAAAGCAATCTCACTGAATCAATTCTTAAATGAGGAGTCAACACTTATGTAAATCTCATTAACTAAATAGTTAACTCAATAGGATATAATAGGGCTGAAGCAGACAGCCTGGAAGGAGCAATCTCTGGATGCTGTGGCCATGATTGCTCAGGTACTGCAGCAACTGTATCCCCCCCCCCCCCCAAGCAGGGCACCACTGTAGTCCCAAACCTGCTCCTTTTGCCAGTGGCTCTGGCAGCCTTAGAATGGCTGCCAGCCACTTTGGGGCATGCATTGTGTAAACGTCACATCCCCGGAGCAGCCATGCTCTATTTGGCCCATGTGTTTCCAGCCATAGATGCATCAATAGAACTACCAATAGGATTCAGGACTGTGAGCTTCTTCATAAAATCTGTATTCCAGGTGTCGCTCAAGTTATCTGTGATATACTAAGAATTTATGGTGAAATTATTTCTCCAGTAATCCTATTGCCTTATCATGTATATTCTTTGTCACCTTTGTCACCTGCATTTTTAATTTTATTTCAAAATAAAAATAAAATGTCATCAGTAAATGTAAGGTGACACTTATAGCAAATCTCAGAAGAGGTCATTCTTTTCACACTGAATATTTGCACAGTTGTTCACCCATGTACATTGGCTAGGATTCCAAAAAGGGGGGATATCTGTACATGACACTGGGTCTCTGCTATTGTAGCTTCACTTTCATTGCAAAGTCTTGGTCAATGAGAAGAAGTGCATTGAAAGCAAGTAAACTGCAGCTGCATGTCATTGTCTCTTTTTGTTTGCATGTTCTTTTGATTCCAGTAGGGAATTGCATTTTTCAAAGACATCTTGCAGGAGGGAAAAAGTCTCTACTCCAAATTTACCACTTTTTTGCCTCCTGCTGTGTAATGGTTGGTGTGTGGGGGGCGGGGTAGAGGGAAGTGAGCTGCCAATTGAGGAGGGCTTCCCATTTCCAGCTATTATAGCCACTGAAAGATTATCTACGTCCCTCAGCACTCATTACTCTATCTCATCCACTTGGCTGTGGGTCTGGCTGGAAGGAGTGGGGTTTGAGGGAGCCAAACAAGAAGTCCTGCCTGTTGCCAGATACCATAGCTGTTATCATATGGGCCTTGGTTGGCTACCCTCCCCACTTCTGCTCACTGGCCATGCAGTGGCCATGCAGAGGATGGGAGGCAGTCAAATGAGGATTGTCCAATATACAGTGGTACCTCTACTTATGAAATTAATCCGTTCCGACAGCCATTTCGTAAGTAGAAAATTTCGTAAGTAGAAGCAAATTTAACATTGAAAAGGCCTAATCCGTTTCAGGCCCCCAGATTCAAGCTACAACTCAATACAAATGTATAATACAGGGTTATTTCATTAAGTACCTCTAATACAAACATATTACATTACCCTTAAAGAACAAAAAACATAAAAATGAGTTGCAGGACTAATCCAAAGAATAAAGAATAAAAAAGAGTTTCATTTACCTTTTGGGTCGGCTGGCTGTGCGATGGCAACAGTGAGTGAGAGAGGAGATGACAGAGGAGGAGGAAGAGGAGGAGGAGACATCCGAACACACCCAACATCCAATTTTTTAAAAAATAACAAATTTTAACTTTTAACTTTTTTTTGTTTTTTTTTTTAAGTTTTTTTTTTAACTGCTATCGTCAACACCTTTCGCCTTCTTCGATTTAGGTTCACTCTGTTTCGTAAAGAACCGATGTAAGGATGACTGCTTTTGTTGGCTTTTAACAATTTGTCTAAAATGCGAAAGGCAAACATCATCAAAATGAGCGATAACTCGACTGGTGAATACTTTTTCTGGGTGCTTCTTTTCAACAAATTCCGCAACTCTATGGAATTGTCGTAAAATGTCTTTGATTTCGGATGTCGGAATGGCTGCCTCCTCCTCTTCCTCCTCCTCCTGGTCCTTATGGAACTCATCCTGCACTGCTGTGTGTTGCATCTCCTCCAACTCCTTCAGCTCCTCTGTAGAAAGCTCCTCGTCGTGCTCCTCAATCAATTCATCAATGTCCTCGTCATCCACGTCAAGCCCCATGGACTTTCCCAGTGACACAATTTCGTTCACTTCAGACTCAGCATCACCCACGGCCTCAAACCCTCATGTGGAAACAGCATCAGGCCACAGCTTTCTCCAAGCAGAATTAAGGTTACATCTGCTCACCTCCTGCCAAGCCAAGTCAATAATCTTGAGGCACACAACAATATCAAAATGCTGTTTCCAAAACTCATGAAGGGTCAACTGGGTATTTTCTGTGATGTCGAAACACCTCTTGAACAAGTGTTTCGTGTAGAGTTTCTTGAAGTTAGAAATCACTTGTTGGTCCATGGGCTGGAGGATGGAGGTGGTGTTTGGTGGCAGGAACAGCACTTTGATGAAGGAGAACTGCTCCAGGATATCATCTTCAAGGCCAGGCGGGTGGGCAGGAGCATTGTCAAGAATGAGGAGGCACTTGAGGGGGAGATCGTTCTCCTTGAGGTAATGCTTCACAGCAGGGCCAAAAACCACATTGACCCACTCAACAAAAAAATGGCGTGTGACCCAGGCCTTTGCATTGGCCCTCCATAGCACCTGAAGGTTTTCTTTGATGATTTTATGAGCCTTGAATGCTCTTGGATTTTCTGAGTGGTAGACCAGCAGTGGCTTAACTTTACAATCCCCACTGGCATTGGCACAAAGGGCCAGCGTAAAGCGGTCCTTCATGGGCTTGTGGCCTGGCAATTTCTTCTCCTCTATGGTGATGTAGGTATGGCGAGGCATCTTTTTCCAGAAGAGGCCCGTCTCATCACAATTGAAAACTTGCTGTGGGACGTAACCTTCCTCATCCACCAATTGTTTGAATTTCTGGACAAATTTGTCAGCCGCTGTCTGGTCAGCGCTAGAAGCCTCGCCATGCCGAACAACAGAGTGAATTCCAGTCCTCCTTTTAAATTTTTCGAACCAGCCATGCGATGCCTTAAATTCTGGGCTTGGTTGTGAAGCCAAAGTTCCTTCACCTCCATCCTTATTCACGAGGTCATTGAAGATGGCCATTGCCTTTTCACAAATCACCATTTCAGTCACTGTGTCTCCAGCTATCTCTTTCCTCTTGATCCATAGAAGTAGCAACCTTTCCATTTCATCATGCAATGCCGACCTCCTCTTGGAAAGAATAGAGATGCCTTTAGAAGGAGTCACAGTTTTTAGGGCTTCCTTGTGCTTCAGAATTGTGCCAATTGTAGATGGGTTACGACCATATTCTTTAGCGATATCAACCAAGCGCATACCGCTTTCATACTTTTCTATGATCTCTTGCTTGGTTTCTATGGACAAGAGCACTCTCTTCTTCTTCTCATCACTTTTCTGCATCACCTTCTTGAGGGCCATAGTGTTGATGGATATCAGAAGCCAAAAAACAGAGTCCTGGAGTTCCAAAGGTGAAATGCCACAAGCCCAAAAAACAGAGTCCTGGAGTTCCAAAGGCGAAATGCCACAAGCCCAAAAAACAGAGTCCTGGAGTTCCAAAAGCGAAATGCCACAAGCCCAAAAAACAGAGTCCTGGAGTTCCAAAAAGCGAAATGCCACAAGCCCAAAAAACAGAGTCCTGGAGTTCCAAAGGCGAAATGCCACAAGCCCAAAAAACAGAGTCCTGGAGTTCCAAAGGCGAAATGCCACAAGCCCAAAAAACAGAGTCCTGGAGTTCCAAAGGCGAAATGCCACAAGCCCAAAAAACAGAGTCCTGGAGTTCCAAAGACGAAATGCCACAAGCCCAAAAAACAGAGTCCTGGAGTTCCAAAGGCGAAATGCCACAAGCCCAAAAAACAGAGTCCTGGAGTTCCAAAGGCGAAATGCCACAAGCCCAAAAAAACAGTCCTGGAGTTCCAAAGCTGAAATACAGTACCACAAGCCAAAAAACACAGTCCTGAAGTTCCAAAGTCGAAATGCCAAAAGCCAAAAATAGCCACAAGTCCTACCTTCCTGGATCTCAGAAGCCACCAATTTTGCTAGCCACACTTCCTCTCCTCTCTTGCAAGGCCAAATGCCTAACTGAAATTCGTACTTCCTCTTTCACTAGCCAATACAGTGCTGCTTTGCTTGATTTCACTAACCAATAGCATGTCACGAAATTTAAAAAGCGGCTCCTTCGCGCCAATTTCGTAAGCAGAACAATTTCGTAAGTTGAAGCAAAAATTATTCGGAGTCGCGTTTCGTAAGTCGAATTTTTCGTAAGATGAAGCATTCGTAAGTAGAGGTACCACTTTAGGCACCCATCAATACCTTCCAGAAGTCCTCCAATTGTCCTTTTGCCTGATATACTAGTGAAGATCCTCCTCATTCATCTGCCTTTACCCTTCTGCCAGCCACAACATGGCTGTGTAAATAAAGCAGAGAAAAGGTGATTTTGGCTTAAGTGAGCAGAAATTTATTTCTCATGTCATGTCATGGAATTGTGTTTCCAGCTTCGGCTGATACGCCAGCTGTACCCTTTTCTGGAAGTAAGGGATCTCGAGACTGTTGTGCATGTGCTGGTAACCTCATGCCTTGACTTCTATAATGCGCTCTACATGGGGCTACTCTTGTGCTTGACTCGGAAATTACAGCTGGTACAAAATATGGCAGCCAGGCTGGTGTCGGGAACATCTAGGAGGGACCACATTACTCCGGTTTTGAGGTCCCTCCACTGTCTGCCTATCAGCTTCCGGGCCCAGTACAAGGTGTTGGTTATTACCTTTAAAGCCCTAAATGGTTTGGGTCCAAGCTATCTCAGGGACCGCCTCCTCCTATATAATCCTCCCCATGCTCTCCAGTCCTCTGGGAGGAGTCTGCTGCAGCCTCAAAAATTGAGGCTTGTGGCTACCTCCTAGAGGGCTTTTTCAGTTGTCGCCCCCAAACTGTGGAACCGCCTGCCGGATGAGATCCATCAGTTAACATCATTAGACAGCTTCAAAAAGGCTGTCAAGACCGATCTCTTCCAAAAGGCCTTCCCAGATTAATCATCCCAGCCTAGGGTATTATGACCCGCAACCATTCCTCACGTGGCCTCATCTTTAGATGGACAAGGAATGCTGTTAGAGGGTGTTGTATTGTGTTTTTATTGTTTTTATTGTTAGAGGGTGTTGTATTGTGTTTTTTTAAAATTTTATTACATAATTAAAACAATTTGTACAATACATACTTTTAGTACAAAAGTTCTATTTACAATACATATGTACAATCTTCCTTTATTTCTTCCACAATGAGTACTTATATAATTTCAATTGTTCTTAAGTTTCTATCTTAGATTATTATTTTTCTTACAATTCTTACTAATAAACCATTTATATTGCTTTTCTTTTAATATCTTAGCTTGTTTACTTCCAGTTATTTTTAATATATTTCTCTATTGGAGCCCATTCTTCTTCAATAAATTCCGAGTCTTTATTATTCAGTATATTTGTTAATTTGTCCATTTCTTTCATTTCTGCTAATTTTAAAAACCATTCGTCTACAGTAGGTATGTCCTGTTTTTTCCATTTTTGGGCGACTAATATTCTGGCAGCTGTCACCATATAGAGGGGGATTCTCCAATATTTTCTCTCAATTACCTGATCCAAGCAATTTAACATATTCAACAAATAAAATTCCAGACGTATTTCAAATTTAATATTCAACATATTTTGTATATTTATGTGTATCTTTTTCCAATTTTTTTTTTATTTTTGAACAATTCCACCATGTATGGAATCAAGTACCTACATTCTGTTTACACTTCCAGCATTCTTTCTCTTTTATTTTGTATATCTTAGCTATTCTAGCTGGAGTCAAATACCATCTTTGTTCCATTTTCCAGAAATTTTCTTTTAGATCTTGCAATTTTGTAAATTTATCTGTCTTTCTTCTTGCTTTTTCCCAATGTTCCAATTCTATTGTCCTTCCTATATCCGTTGCCCATTTTATCATGTTGTCCAATATTTTCTCTGATTCTTGTTTAATTTCCATTAAGATTTTATAAAATTTACTTATCCTATGTTTGGGTGATTGTTGCAGCACCTTGTCTATTTCAAATGTTTCTTCTTCAAATCTTTGAAGTTTTATGTCCATTTTAAATCTTTCTTTTAGTTCTATGTAAGGCAACCAATGCATTTTGAAGTCCAATTGTGCTATTTCTTCAATTGATTTTAAATCCAATTTTTGATCAACTCCTTTTTTTAATATATCTTTATATTTCAGCCATGTTTTTACTGCTTTCCATTTCCCATAGAAGGCTTCATGCAGTGAAATCCATAATGGTATTTTCCTATATATTTTTCCCTTAATTTCCTTCCATGTATTTAAAAGTGCTTTTCTTATTATATGGTGCTTAAAATCTTTGTGAATCGAATCTTTTTCATACCATAGGTAACTGTGCCACCCATATCTGTTGTTGAATCCTTCCAAATTTAAAATTTCTTCTCTTTTCAACATCACCCAATCAGATAACCAATCTAATGCATTTGCTTTATGGTATAACTCCAAATCTGGTAAATTCATACCTCCATCCTTTTTCTTTCTTGTCATTGTTAGCCAATTAACTCTTGCTTTATTATTGTTCCAAATGAAGTTTCTTATATCTTTGTGCCAATCTTTAAATGGTTTTTTTATTATGGATTATTGGGATATATTGAAATAAAAAGTTCATTTTAGGAAGAACCATCATCTTAATCGTTTCTATTCTTCCTGTTAAAGAAAGTTTCAATTTACCCCATTTTACCAGCTCTTCTTTTATTTCTTTCCACTTTTTCTTGTAGTTGTTATCAAATAAGTCTGTATTCCTATTGGTTATCCATACTCCTAAATATTTAACTTTTTTGGTTATCATACATTTTGTTTTTGTTTGTAATTCCTTTTTCTCTATGTTTGTCATGTTCTTTGTTATAATCATTGTCTTCTCATAATTAACTTTAAATCCAGCCGCCTTTCCAAAGTCTTTCAAGTTCTGTAACACATTCTCAATTTGTGTTAACAGATCTTCCAATGTTAATACAAGATCGTCTGCGAATGCTCTTAGTTTATAATCTTTACTTCTTATTTTTATTCCCTTTATGTTCTTATCTTGTCTTATCTTATTTAACAATATTTTCAGTATTGTTATAAAAAGAAGTGGTGAGAGTGGGCATCCTTGGCGCGTCCCTTTTTCAATATTGATCTTTTCTGTTATATTTCAATTTATTATCAAATTAGCAGTTTGTTTTGAGTATATCTCTTCTATCCAGCTACAAAATTTATTTCCCATTTCCATTTTTCTCAATGTTTCCTTCATGAATAACCAATTAACATTACCGAACGCTTTCTCAGCATCCCAAAAAATTAGTGCCATCTTTTTGTCATTGTTTTTTTCATAATATTCAATAGTGTTGATGATCATTCTTATGTTATCCTTTAATTGCCTTCCAGGGAGAAATCCTGCTTGTTCTTCTTTAATAGTATCTATTAAAACCTGTTTAAGTCTTTCAGCTAAAATCGATGTAAATATCTTGTAGTCCATATTCAATAATTCAAAATAGTTTTTAAGTTCCATCTCATCCTTTCCTTCTTTTGGTATTAATATGATATTGGTACTTTTCCATATATCAGGAACTCCTTCTTCTTTGATTTTATGGAAAGTTGCTAATAACAGCTTTTTCAATTCCTCAATGAATGTTTTATAATATGTTGCTGTGAATCCATCTGGGCCTGGTGCTTTGTCTTTTTTTAACCGTCTAATCGCCTGTGTTATCTCATTTTCTGTAAATTCTGCATTTAATATTTCTTGTTGTTCTGATGATATCTTTTCCATTTCTTGCCTTTCTAAATAATCAAAAATATCTTCTTTATTAGCTTTTTGTTCCCCATAAAAATTTATATAATTTTTTGAATTTCCTCCTGTGATTGAAGTATTTTGTCCTCTTCTTTTATCTTTGTAATCAATCTTTTTTCTCTTTCTTTTTTTAATCTATATGCTAACCATTTTCCTGTTTTGTTTGCTGACTCAAACTGTCTCTGTTTAATAAATTTCATCTTTTTTGCTATTTCTTCTGCAAGCTTCATGTCCATTTGTTTCTTTAACAATTTCAATCTTTTATCTTTTGGGATCTATTACACCATTCCAATCTCTCATCAATATCAGTTTATAGTTTTCTCTTTCCAATTTTCCTAATTCTTCATGTAACTCTCTGTAGAAGTCTCCTTGCTTTTCTGTAGGGCTATATATCCCTACTAACAAGTATTTTTCATCTTCCATTTGAGCTTCTACCCCTATGTAATGTCCTTTTTGATCATTAAAAATCTCTTTAGGTTTATACTTGTCCTGGATATACATCACTATCCCTCCTTTTCTTTTAACTGATGCTGATGTAAACATTTTTCCCAATTTATGATTTTGCAAATATTTTATTTCATTTTTTTCTAATCTTTGTTTCTTGTAAACATATACTTTGTAATTTCTTCTTTTGTAAATAATGAAATATTTTACTTCTTTTGTATTTTGAGTTTATTCCTTTTACATTTTAAGAAATGATTCTGGTATCCATTTTACAAATTATAATTAGTTTCTAAATTTTGTTATTTATACTTTAATCTTCCACTCCTGATGGTCCTCTTTGTCCATCATCTATGCTTCCCTCTCCTGATTGATCTTCATCTCCTGATAATTCTCCAGTAGCTGCACATGCATCTTCTTCTTCCTCTTCTTTCTCTGGATCTTGATACTCCTGTTGTTCTTTTTTTGCCCTTGCTCTCGTTTTCATCTTCACCCCCTGTTGCTCATTTTCTTGCTTATCTTCCTTCTTTCCTCCTTGTATCTTTTTAAAGAAATCTTTTGCCTTGGCAACTGAATTTATTCTAACTTTTTTTTTGTTTATATATGAAGGAGACACCTTCAATTCTCTCCCATAAGAATCTCATTCCTCTTCTAATAAGCTCGCTTGTAAAGAATTTATATTCTTGTCTCCTCCGTAATATCTCCATTGGGATGTCCTTGAAAATCTTCACGCTTTTCCCTTCTACAATAAAATCTTCTTGATAACTTTTTTGAAGTATTAGCTTTTTTGTTGCAGTTCCTGTAAAAACAATTATAACATCCCTAGATAAGTTTTTTTCTCTCGCAATTTTTGAATTAATTCTGAAAGTCTTGTCCGTATCTCTGATTATTTCCTCCTTTGGCACTCCTACATATTCTGCTAAAGAATTTGTTATTTTCTCAAATAAGTTCTGATTTGGGGCCTCAGGTACCCCTCTTAATTTCAGGCTCCTTTCTCTGTTACAGACCTCTTGAATTAAATTAATATTGCTTTCCTTTCTCTGTTGTTCTGCTAGTTCTGATGTAATTACTTTTAATTCTTTCGTTGTTTCTTTCACATTTTCGACCTCGCTTCAAAGACTTTCAATTTCTCCAGTTATTTTTTTCTAATTTTGTCCCAAATATTCCCAGTTCTTTCTGTAATTTTTCTTTCGCCTCCTTCCTTGATTGTCTCAGCTCTGCTTTCATTTCAGATCTCATTTCATGTCTTAATTTCTGAAAGTCCTCCAAAAGGGTTTGCATGGGGTCTGATATTTTTGTACTAGCATTTGTAGAGCCTCTCCTTTGGGGTGGAATTGGTAAATTAGTATGTTTCCTTGCTCCACTTGCCATTTTTTTCCCCTTTCTACCACTTAATGATTTTTAAATTTATAATATTAAATTTCCACTTTATACCAACCAATAATTATTTGTCTGGTCCTTAAACAACAAAATATTAACAGTTAATAATAATTAATAATTCTAGTTACTCTAATATTAATAATTCTATTATTCTGTTCTTTGGATAATCACAGAAAAAGAGTTTTTTGTTTGATTGTTTTTTTCCCCAATTTACATACCAATAACAATATATCTAGACCTTAAACAACAAAATTCTATTACATCTATCAATTCTATTTTATAGTTATGTTCTGGATAAAGTTATAAAATATAGGGTTATAAAATGTAATGCATAATATATATATATATATATATATATATATATATATATAATGAGGCAGGGCTATAGGTATATATTTTTAAAATAAAATAAATGCTAGATTTATAAGAATAAGCAGTTGCCTTTCTGGTTGTAACAATTATAACCACTATTTTCTACTAATTATTGTAACAGTCTTACAACAGTCTTACAGCAATATTATGACAACCTTCTTCCCAAAAGATCTATCAATTTATAACGTGTTACGTTATAACTTGTTGCTTTGTATAAAAGGAAAAGTAACTGTCTTTTACTTTCTTTTCTAATCCCAGAAAATTAGGTGGAGGTAAGGCAAAAGTACTATTAGATAAAAAATAAGCCCTTTTGAAACTTTTATCTTGTGTGCTCTCACCCCCCTTCTTTTTTCTTCTTCTCTCTGTCGTCTCCTCCTCCTGTCCTCTTTCCGCCGTTCCTTTCTTTATTTTTCTTTTCCTTTTAAACTTATAATCAACTCTTCTTATATATTTGTTTGTTACTTATTTTTTGTAGTTAATATTTCTTGTCTCCGTTGTCTCCTCCTCCTGTCCTCCTTCCGTCGATTTCTTTCTCTTTATCAAATACTGTTGTTTTTATTCTATAATTATTGTGTAATTACAAATCTAGCCATCTCCTCCACCCGTCCTCCTTCCGGCGCAGTCTTTCTCTATTTTAAAACTTTAGTTTTAACTTTTTCTCCCTCCGGACCACTTAGTTATTTTCTGGCTTCCCTTCTCCTTTTGCGATGTCCCCTCCTCCTGTCCTCCTTCCGTCGATTCTTTCTCTAAATTGTTATTTTTTATCTTTGTTATTTTTAACTCTCAATCCTGATAATCTATTAATTTATTTGTTTTATTATTGTTATTCTGGATTTTATATTAAATATTTCGTATTCAGTTCTTTGCAATTGTTTCTTTCTTCTTTCCTCGCCCAGTGCTTTCACTTTCCTCCCTTCGCTTTCTCCTTCTCCTTTATAGCTTCCTGATCGCCATTTTCTTTCTCCCTCTTGATTTTTATTTACCACCACCTTTCTCCTCCCTTCTTTGTTTCTTCATTAGCAAATTTTAGTACCAGACTTTTTCTTTTTTCTCTTTCTTTGATTCTTGCCTTAGATTTATATCCAATATCAAGGGTTTTTTTAATTTTAGTTTTGGCTCCAAGGCTTAAACTTTCAACCCGGTCTTGATGTTACAGCCGATCTGGGTTTCCTTTCCTTTCTCTTTTAGACAATTTCTATATGCTAAGATTGAATTATTTTTCTTTTAGTAAGAGTTCTTTATATAGATGTTTTCCCCAGTACTCACTGTTTCTGATGACCAATTGTTGTTATTTTTTCTTCCCACACAGTCCTTTAAAAAGCGGGTGGCAGGGCTAAATGCCCTTAAGCGACCAGTTCAGGGCTGGCTGCTCTGCCATCTCGCCCCTCTTCCCTTTTATCCCCAAGCCTGGGTATCAAAAGGGGTCCGGACAAGATCTCTACGAGCCCCTAAATCCTCTGCTCCTCTCCCGGGGTGCAGATGGAAAGGGATCCTCCAATCCCCTCTTCCCCTCCTGGTAATCCAGTGGAGTGTTAATCACACTGGACTTGTCGCCATGCCATTCACCGCCGGAACCGTGTTTTTATTGTTTATATTGTAGTTTTAATTATTGTGGGATTTAATATTGTTTTATGGGGGGGAGGGATTGCTTTTTTGATATTTGTGATTTTAATTCTATAAGCCGCCTTGATTGGATCCCCAAATAGGTGGGCTATAAATAAATTGTATTTATTATTATTATTATTATTATTATTACATTTGTTCCTCATCTGTAAAATGGGATTACAATTGGCCTATGTGTAAGTGATTAAGAAACCTATTTTTGCACAAGGCTAGGTTGCATTGCTTTTCCTTCTTATCTTAGATCACATAAAGTTCTACTGAAAACAATAGGAGTTATTTCAGATGGCTACATGTTTGGGCTGTGAAATAGATGCCTTGTAAAAAAAATAAAAATAACAATTCACTTCATATAAAAATGAATGAGTGCAGCCCCCTCTGCTGAGTGAAGAAATCATCTGAGAGAAGAAATCATGATGCACTGCATGATCAGATTATCATGTATTAAAAATAAATGGCTATTTAGCTGTATGGTAGCAGCACTAATTGGCATCTTTTCCATACAAGGCCAATGTTTCAGAGAGCATACGGATGTTTGATTGTTTGGATAAAATAATGCCAATTACATTTTGCAGTGAAGTAGATGAATTAAGAACAAGATGAACACAGACTGAAAACCATCTAGAGAACAAATGGTTCCATGATTATTATTACACTATTCTTTACAAATAGAATATGCATAAATTTCCCTATATCTCTTTTGAAAGAAGGTAGTTCAACTAGCACAGCACTATATACTCTTGTATAAGGTAGTCCTCAGAACAAGATGAACACAGACTGAAAACCATCTAGAGAACAAATGGTTGCATGGTTATTATTACACTATTCCTTACAAATAGAATATGCATGAATTTCCCAATATCTCTTTTGAAAGAAGGTAGTTCAACTAGCACAGCACTATATACTCTTGTATAAGGTAGTCCTCAGTTTCAAATTTGTGAATCATACTGGAGAAACTTACTGCAGTGAGAGGTATTATCGAAGTCCAAATCCTCTCTCTCAGTTTTCATTAAAAGCTTATCAATCCACAAAATTTTCTTTATTGTCTTTTAGACCATTTTCAGCACTGTTTCTTCCATCAAATAAGATTCTAATGTCTTTAACATAGGATTGTAAAAAAGTTTCATGAACTGTTAAGAAGGTTTGATTAATGCTACTTGGATGCTTACTTCTAGAAAACAATTGTTGAACAATGTTTACTTATTATTATTTGACAGAACTTTCATTAATAACTGGATCTATTCTCCCAAATTGTTTGTGCTAACAAATGAAAAGACCTCATTGTTCTGGTGTAGTGCAATTCAAAGGTGAGGGCTTTCCCTCCAGGATAGTTATCATTTCCACCAGACCAAGAAATCAGGATTGGGATGAAGCTCCTTAACTGCCAATAAAACATACCACAGGAGGGCTTGGATGAGTCTATGGAGAGATGCACTTAGCAAAGTACCCCATAGCTAAGTTGATGAAGCCCCAGTAAAGCGCTAAACTAGTAGAAGTGGCAGGCTGACAGGAGCAGTAATTTTAAGTGCCATTTAAGATATGGGACCACCATTTAAAATGTGCTCACAAGCTCAGTCACCCAGGCATCCATGGATTCTGATGGCCTGCTTCTATAAGGGGCTAATTAGAGGCCTGGTAAGAATCCTTAAATGTGCTTCTGACATGCATTCACAATTTGTCTGCATAATCCCTTAGAATGTGGTGGTTCACAAACCACTTACAGCTGCTTTGTTGCTTTTGTAACCTCTGCTATGTCCTCCACTATTGATGAATTCAATGTAGTGACAACAAAATATCTGCTGTTTAAAAAATGTTAACAAGATATGTATGGGGGGTATAATTTTTCCCCCAGCACCAGCACCAGCACCAGCACCAGCACCAGCATCAGCACCAGCACCAGCACCAGCACCATAGATTCGGTGACAGTAGCAAACATTCTACATTTCCACAAGTAGTGGGATTGCATGCTCTGGCAAGGCAAGAGGCTATGCTGATGTCAATAGTGCTGCTAGAAGGGTCAATCTTGTCAGACAAGCTTTTGCTCAGGAGCCAGACTAAATATTCCAAAGAGCTACTGGGCAGCAGCAGTAGTGAGGGGTGACATTGGTGGAGGATCTCTCAGAGACAACAGCAGTGGCAACATAGCTAATAAATCTTGGTGTTTCATAGAAGGAACAATGCTAAATCCCTTCTGAACATATTTTACTACAAAACCCTATGATGAGAGAATTCAAACTGAAAGAGATAATGCCAGAAGATAAGACTCCCAAGTCAGAAGACATTCAGTGAGCTACTGGGGTAGAACAGAAGATAACTATCGGTAGAGCTGGAATGTGAGAAGAGCTTGGAATGTCAGAAGCATTAATTAGGAGAAGCTATACATAGTAAAAGAAGAAATGGGACATATAAACATTGCAATGTTTGGGGTGAGTGAGCTAAAGTGGTAAAAAATGGGATATTTTAAGACAGGAAATTACTGTATATACTCAACTATAAATTGACCTCATGTATAAGTCAAGGGCAGGTTTGGGAGTCAAAATTATGGATTTTGATATGACCTATGGATAATTCAAGAGTAAAACTTAGGGGCACATAAGAAAGGATCTAAAGGATGAACCAAAGGCCAAAGAACTTAAAATTTTCAGCAGGCATAACTGTTTGTGCTCACCCTAAAGGCTGGGCAGATGAGATGGGAGGGGGTCAGTGCTTTCAGACAGATTGCACTCTTCCCTTTCACCAGGGGGATGGTTCCTTTTAAAATAAGATTTAAAATACACTATTTACAGTGACCCATGGATAAGTTGACTTAGGTTTTTTGGTCAATTTTTTGACTAAAATTTCTGGACTTATACATGAGTATATACAGTATATAGTATTTTACTCAGTAAATGAAAATCTAAGAAGAAATAGGATAGCATTAATGGTGAGGGGAGATGTAGCAAAAGCAGGCAGGGGCTATAATGCAAAGTCTGACTAAACCATACCAATAAAATGTCAGAAAAAACCTTAAATAAAATTATAATCCAAGTTTATGCTATAATTACAGAGGCAAAAGAAGAAGAAACTTAAAGATTCCAGGAATTTGTGACTTCTGGTGGCATGGTGGTGCATGAATCTCTCTAAGCTTTGTTGGCAGAGATGAGATTGCTAACCGTGAGCTCATGACCCTCCAGGTGCAAATGCCAGAGGATAAAAGACACCTTTCCAGATAGGAGAGGATCAGAGGGGTTCAATGGTGACTAAAGTACCTTTGAAATTATAGAAAAAGAGAAAGAAAAGAAGATTGGAGAGAATTGGGGAGGAAGACCCATAAGATCCATGAGAGAGGTATTGAGGTGTGAACTGGCCATGACCGTGGGTAGTAGCCACTGTAGCAGCACAAGCGCTGCCGCCACTTAAAACAAAGCTGACAAGGAAGCTAACAGTCAATGTGACGCTCATTTTAAGCAGCCCTGGTGCGTAGTGGTTAAATGCCTGTACTGCAGCCACTCACTCATAAACCACAAGGTTGTGAGTTCAATACCAGCCAGGGCTGAGGCTCGACTCAGGCCTGCATCCTTCCGAGGTCGCTAAAATGAGTACCCAGCTGTTGGGGGGCAATCAGCTCATAGTTGTAAACCGCTTAGACATCCCATAGCGTGATATGAAGTGGTATATAAATGAAGCTGCTTTGCTTTTGCTTTTTTAGCTGGAGTTTACCTCCTATAAAATCCATTTTTGACAATTTCTAACTTTATACCACTAAAAAAGAGAGGAAAAAAAGAGGAAATATTAGAGACAATTGTTTTAAGTGTTAAAATTAAAAGAAGGAGAGAAAGAAAATAAAAGAGAAAAGAGAGAAAAGATCTTTGAAGTAGAACTTAGAGGGGGAAATGAAACCAACTGAGTTCGAGCCGAGAAAGGGGCGAGACAAGACCAATTAACACTAACAAAGGGACAATGTCAATTAGAATGTCTTGAAACTTCCTCATGGTTAGAGCAGTGAATTGGATATTTGACTAGAGGAATAATAAATAAGGAGCCAGGGAATACTTTGTTGTTGAAAAACAGACTTGGGAAATTGATACTAATGATGGACTGAGTTTGGAATCAAGAAAGCTTTCTACAATCCTACAGCGGAGAAGGGAGTGATAATAAATAGTATGAAGAGAATTGCTATCTTTCTGGCTTTTTAAAGTACACAGGCTTCCTTGGGGGGGATTGATGATATACTGAAATTGTGGGTTGAAGTGGATTATAATTAATTGTCTCAAGGAAGGGACACTACTACTACTACTACTAATAATAATAATAATAACAATATTTATTTATATCCCGGCCCTCTGCAGAGCAATTGGGGCGGCTTACAACATTAAAATTTCCATACAGATATATTAATACAATCTAAACAGAACATAAAAATCCCAAATCCCACCCGTCCTTTAAGAAGTAAAGGTTCTTCTTATTCCAGGCCCGACGGTGCTGGGCCTAGTGTCTCTCCCCCAGATGAAATCGGATGGAATGGAGGGAGGACTCTTCTTCTTATTCCAGGCCCAATGGTGCTGGGCCTAGTGTCTCTCCCCCAGATGACATTGGATGGAATGGAGGGAGGGCTCTTCTTCATATTCCAGGCCCAATGGTGCTGAGCCTAGTGTCTCTCCCCCAGATGACCTTGGATGGAATGGAGAGAGGGTTCCCCTTCTTATTTCAGGCCCAATGGTGCTGGGCCTAGTGTCTCTCCCCCAGATGACATCAGATGGAATGGAGGGAGGGCTCCTCTTCCTTTTCCAGGCCCGATGGTGCTAGGCCTAGTGTCTCTCCCCCAGATGACATCGGATAGAATGGAGGGAGGGCTCTTCTTCTTCACTAGCACTTGTCTACATGGGCAAATAGACTCACCAATTCCTTGTTTTTGTTTGAGGGCTGGAACAAGAACTAATAAAGAACTAAAATAATTTGCAGAATCGGTGTGAAGAGGGACTCTACTTTTGTTGAATTAGTGAAAGATGACTAGCTCTGATCCATGTGGCTGAGGCAAACAAGTGGAATATCCTTTCCTCCTTTCTCTTTTCCAAATAAAAAATAGCATATATATATATATATATATATATATGAAATCAATTGTAAAATATATATTGATAATATTAAAAATATTGAAATAATTTGTTCCATACATAAGTAATGTTGGGGTTTTTTTTGAGAGGGCTTAATAGTATCTTTATAAGGATAACTCATTGAGAACTGAACAGTACTATGAACGTTGTCTGTAAATAAGGACTTTAATTAATAATTATTTGTGACACCACTGAGACGCTCTAGGGGTGTGTGATATTGAGTCTTTTTCATTTATTGGATGTTTAAGTGATCTTTTCCTCTTCTTTTTTACCATTATTGATTGCTATGTATTAGTGATATTGATTACTGATATTACTGATAGGGATTATTGACTTGGTCTGTTAGGAATCTGTTTGATTTAAAAACTAGGAAAAGGAGGAATTTATAACTAATTGGATATTAATTGGATCAGTAATTATATATTGAAAATAAGAGAGAAGAATTTGGGCAAATAGAATAATATTTTACCAAAAGAACCAAAACTGTGTGTGGCCAGATATTTAAGGAAAATTTTGGACATTTTTCATCTATTTCATAATTTATTCCAATCGAAACAAGGGATACTAATAGAAACTTTGACCATGCAAACAATTAGAGTGAAATCTGTATAATAAAATTTAATTAACTAACTATTATAGCATAAGTGTTTGATCAAATAAACAAACAATTAAGTTAATAAAACAAATACATTGAACCAGGTAAAGATTAAAAGAAGAAAAATAGACAAGAAGAAAAATAGACAAGAAAAATAGACAAGAGATAGATCCATTAATAGATAGCAAAATGAGAGAGATTTAATTTACAAAATAAGAATTAGATAGGAAATCAATAAGAGATCATATGAATAAATTGTAATGATATCAAGAAAAGAAAGGGAAAAGCAATCACAGGCTGCAGAGCTTTCAAATCAGAGAAGACTCTCCCTAGAAATGGTGGCAAAGGGCACAAAAATAACATTAATTTTCTAGAAGAAATAAAGAAACAACATCTTGAACTGAGAAATGAAATATGAGATACAAGAGAGGAGACAAGAAGAGAAATTAGGTAATCCAGAGAAGAAACAAAGAAAGAATTGAAATATGAATCAAAACTAAGACAGGATTTAGATAAAATTAATAAAGATATCAAAAAAATAACCACAAAAATGGAAAAACTAGAACATAAAACGAAGCAAGTTGAAAGTAAATTGAAAGAGCTATCTAAATATCAACAAGCAGATCAAGATTCAATTTTAAAACTTGAGATCAAGCAGAGGGAGAAATGCCTAAAATTTAGAGGCTTGCTGGAACAACCCAACAAAAATTTATATGAATTCCTGATACCATACTTGGTGAAATACTTGAATAAATCAACACAACAAATACAAGGCGAAATAGATAGAATATATAGGATTAATTCAAGATTGGCAAGGAACAAAAAATTACCAAAGTATATTGTGATCTACTGGACCAGAAAACAAATTAAAGATGAATTTCTTCAAAGAAATTACAAAACACGATTTGTGATTCGTGGTAACGAGATCCAGGTATTTAAGGACATCCCAGCTCAAATCCTGAAGAAACAAAAAGATTACCAATTTCTTACCAAACAACTAAAGCAGGGGTAGGCAACCTTTCCCCTTTAAGGGCCGAGGGACTTCAGCTCCCAGAATCCCAGGAGCTATTGGCCAACATGGGACTATTGGCCAACATGGCTGAGGCTTCTGGGAGCTGAAGTCCCTCGGCCCTTAAAGGGGAAAGGTTGCCTACCCCTGAACTAAAGTATCATAAAATTCTATTTAAATGGGAAAAAGAGGGACTATCACTAACCTGGAATCAAAGAAGATACAGATTAAACTCTATAAAGCAAGCAAATTTTGGAAAGAACACAGAAAAGAGATTGAGAAGCAATTCAACAGAAATAATAAAAAGACCGAATGGGGAAGATGAAGGTGAACAAAAAGACAACCCGACAAAGAATGTAGAGATAGCAGAGATGGATGGGAAAAGAAAACTCCAAAGGAAGGATTCGAGAATGAATTTAACAGATAAAGAAGTAGAAGCCTCCTCTAAGGATGAAGAAAGTAAGGAAGACCTAACAAAAGAGGGAGGAATGGACAGTATGGAAGAAGAGGAAGAAAGCATGGAATAAATAAGGGCTATACATATTACAATCTGTTTTCTTTTTTCTGTTCGGTCCTTTTGAATTTAAGTAGTAAAGCAATACGCAAAAGATGAAAATTTTAACTCTAAATATAAAAGGACCGAATGCGAAATGTAAAAGAAAAAGTCTTCCATTATCTAGAAAAACAAAACTGTAATATATTATGCCTTCAAGAAACACATATTAAAAAAAACAGAAAAAGATTAATTAGAAATAAAAAGCTAGAGGAGACATTTATATCAGCAAACAAAACAAAACAAAACAAAACAAAAACGGAATGATAGTATATATTTCTAACCAAATCCAAGCATCTGAAATAATGAATGATCCAAAGGGGCAATATATAGAGGTAGAAATAATTTGGAATGGAGTAAAAATTTTGCTGGTGGGAATTTATGGAAATCAAACGGACAAAGGAATATTTTAGCAGAAAATATATAGAGAGATTTTGGAGAAAGAATATGAAAAAGGGCTATTGATGGGCGATTTCAATCGGGTGATAGACCCAAATTTAGATAGGAAGTCCAAAACTATTAAACAAACTACCCAAGGAAAACTTCCCAAAACTTTCTTTGAGTTAATTGATGATTTTGCTCTACTTGATGTTTGGAGATATCTAAATAAAGGTACAGGTGGGTTCACTTTTTACTCTAACAGACACTGTTTGCTTTCTAGAATAGATGTGTTCTGGATACCAAAAATCCTGACTGGATGTATCAAATCTATAAGAGTTTTACCTAGAGATATTTCAGACCACAATACATTAACACTATCACTTTGTCATGAACCGAGGTTCTCTGTTGTTCTTTTGATCCAGAGAGAAATTTAGCCACCCTGGACTATAGGACTTTCAACAAAGACACATAGGAAACCAGATCTGGGTTTAGACACTTTGCATGTAACATTTATTGAGACACAGACACAGAGACACCTGAAACAATCATTTCTAATATCAGATACTCAATATAACAAACACCTTAAGTATCAAGAGCTCTTTTCGTTCACTCACACATTCACACACATTCATACTCATGATCCTTCACTGGAAGTTGATCAAGCCTCCAAGAAGGGTGGATGGCCCCCGTTGCCGTGGATCAGGAACCATAAGGTGAAATGGGAGAAGTACTTTCTTTTAAACCTTTTTCTTCTCTTCTTTCTTGAAACAAACATGTTTTGCTGATCACCATGGGTTCAGAACAGTTCAGTTCTTTGCACAAGTTTCAGTACATTCTGTGTGTGCCAGATCTCGCTCGGCCATATCAACATATTTTATTCATATTTGGCAGATTGTATTGTCCTGGTTATGCTTGGTCAGCATCTCTGCTTCTGAGGCCAAGTTTCTCCCATTCCTTGCTTCCACCATCCAAGTTCCTCCTACAATAGTGCTTTGTGTGGCATCCATTTTATTTGGTTCTTTCAGGGCCTTTTCACTCCAGGAACCTATTTACCTTCCACATACTCAGCCATTCTCTCACAACTTCATTACCAAATAAAACAATACAATTGGAAATTAAAAGATAATGTAAACCACAATAAAAAGTAATAGAAAAAACCAGAGAAATTATAAATACTTTCTTCAAAGAGAACAGGGTAGGAGATACTAAAACGACTACAATCTGGGAAGCAGGAAAAGCAGTGTTTAGAGGGGTTTTTTTCATTAATCAAGATACTTATTGACAAAAAAGGAAAAAGAAAAAGACTACAAGATACAAAATTGGATAATGCAAAAAGAAAAAGAACTAAAATCAAAATTGGGTGATAAAACAATACTGGAAGAAATTATTGAAAAAACAAGAATTCAGGAAAAATACATTAGAAATTGGGAAGAAACTGAAGGCACTAAAACAGAGATATTTTGAATTTGTGGATAAGACAGGGAAATGGTTAGCTGCAAAACTAAGAAAGGAGAATGAAAAAAAGGCAATAACAAAAATCGATAATCAGGGGATAAGAATGACACAACAAAAAGAAATAGGAGAAGCTTTCCATAGATTTTTCTGAAACTTATACCAAGTGAAACCAATAGAATTAGATAAAATGTGAGAATATTTAGACAAACAGGAATTTTAGATCCCATCTCAAGAACAGGTAGAAGTATTAAACAAACCTATCTCTTCTACAGAGGTTAGGGAAGCTATAAAAAGATGTAAAGATGGGAAAGCACCAGGACCAGACAGGTTCACTACTGCTTTTTATAAAACATTTATAGAAGAATTATGTAAACCATTACAAAATACAATGAATTCTATTTTGGAAGAAGGGCTGCCAAAATCTTGGCAAGAAGCGGAAATTGTAGTTATTCCTAAAGAAGACAAATCAAAATTAGAGATAAGAAATTATAGACCAATCTCTCTTTTAAATATCAACTATAAAATATTTTCCAATATATTAGCAAACAGACTTAAGAAATATTTCATGAACTGGATAGACCAAAACCAAAGGGGTTTCTTACCACATAGGCAAATGAGGGACAACCATAGAATAGTATTAAATGTAATAGAATATTATGAGAGGCATAATGACAAGAGTTTAGGTATGATCTTCATTGTTCTTGAAAAAGCTTTTGATATGGTAAATTGGCAAACACTGTTTGAAATTTTAAAAAAATGGAATTAGGCCCCAAAATTACAGAACAGATAATGGAAATTTATAAAGAACAAAGAGTGAGAATTATTATTAATGGAGAAAGATTCGAATACATAAATATTGGTTAGGGGGACAAGACAAGGATGTCCCCTTTCCCTGCTTATTCATAGTTGTAATAGAGAGATTAATAAATGAAGTTTTAAACCACAAATTAATCCAAGGAGTTAAAATAAAAATATATATAATTATAAGATTAGGGCCTTCGCCGATGATCTGGTTATATTTTTAGAAAATCCCAATACCTGTGTAAATCAGTAATTGAAATTATAGAACAATTTGGGAAAGTAACAGGTTGTAAACTAAATAAAGAAAAATCATCAATTCTTCCAAAAAAAAAAATGTCAAACAAAGAGAGCTAGAGTTGGGGGGGGGAAAGCTGGTCTAAAGCCAAAAAAAGAAAAGAAAATACCTAGGTATAACAATCACAAATCAAACAATGCATTTATTTGATGAAAATTATACAAAGACTTGGAAAGAGATTTAAAAAGATCTGGATCAGTGGAATAAAAGAGATTTATCACTCATGGGAAGAATTTCAACTATAAAAATACTAGTATTACCCAAATTACTCTTTTTATTTCAAATGATTCCAATAGTGATTAAGGAGAATTCCTTTAAAAATTGGCATAAAGATGCGAGCAGATTTATTTGGCAGAATAGGACATGAAGAATTAGACTAAAACTTTTGCAAGACTTGAAAGAAAGAGAGGGGTTAGGATTACCAAATCTAAAACTCTATTTTGAAGCATGTTATTTTACTTGGATGAAAGAATGGATTTTACTGGAAGCAGATGGTATCTTGGAATTAGAAGGGGAAAATCTAAGTTTTGGATGGCACACTTATTTGGGATATGAGAAAATTAAAGCGAATAAAGATTTCAACAACAATTGTATTAGATGCTCTTTACTGAGGATATGGAATAAATATAAATCAAGAGCAATGCCAAAATTTCCCTCCTGGTTTTACCTCCACAAAGCAATGCATAGAAGAGAAATGAGACAAAGTCACAATTGGATAACATATGCTAAACTATTAAAGAAGGATAAGACAGGTAATTATAAAATGAAAACACAAGATGAATTAAGGGATGAAGTATTTATGTTGGATTGGTTTAAATATAGACAAATAACAGACTGTTATAAGTCAGATTTAAGAATTCAGGGAATCAATTTAAATTTAGATGAGTTTGATAAAATTTGGATAGGAAATAATAAAAATTTGATAGGAAAATTCTATAAACTCTTATTAAAATGGGATTTAGAAGATGAGAAACTTAAAGAAAATACGATACAGTGGGCAATATTTTTTGGATATTCAATAGATTTGGAAAAATGGGAATATGTTTGGACGAAAGGTCTAAAGCACACGATCTCACAAAATCTTAAAGAACATTTCTATAAAATCTATTTCCACTAGTACCTAACTCCAGCAAAGATAGCTAAAATATATAAAGGGAGTAGTAATGTCTGCTGGAAGTGTGGAAAGGACCTGGCACACTATACCACTGCTTGTGGACATTAGAATTTGTTAAAAAATAATGGCTAAAAGTAAATCAAACTATAAACGAGATGCTAAAGACAAAGATAAAGATTCACTCAGAGATATACCTACTAAATATGTGGGATAAATATTTAGAAAAAGAGGTGGGTAAACTTATCTTTTATTTAATCATTACTGCATGGATAACATTATTACAAAAATGGAAAATGAAAAATGTCCCAAATATAAAAGATTGCTTATATAAACTTTATGACTCAAAAAAGATGGACTCATTGACATATTATCTGAGAGACAGATGTATGGAAGAGGGGCTCAGGGAATGGTCACCAATCCTAAATTATTTTTAAAAAACAGTGGGGCAATTTGGCTACAATTAGTTATCAACAAATGATACTATCTTTAAAATAATTCCAGTGAATATTAATGGAAAAAATGAGTATATTCTTGCCTTGGCGGCTCTAGCATTTGTAAAATGAAGAGGTAAAATATAACTAGAATAGAATAGTAAGATAACTTTTGGAATATGGTATAAAGGGGAAAAAGCGAAATATATATTTTAAGATAAGAGAGTTAATAGAATATGACAATAGGATAGGATATATTAGGAAAGAATAACAATAGGAAATCACTGTATATACACAAATGGATTGAAAGAAAGTTAAAGAAATCAAAAGGGAAAAAAGGAATCAGTAAAGGCACCAAATGAACATATTGGGCCTCTACAGATGGGCCTTTGAACTGTCTTGGAGGCAGGAAAGGGAAGGGGCAGCCGCACACCAGCCGTCCCAACCCCTCCCTGAGGACGTTCTGATGGTGAGCACCATTATGCATGACGCGCACCATCAGAACGTCCTCCTGGTGCAGCGTCTTGACGTGCTGCACCAGAAGGGATGCAGAAGAGCTGCGTGGCAGCTCTTGGGGCGCCCTATTTTCTGGCTCTGAAAAGAGAGGCATTTTGCCGTTCTTATGGTGCTAACAAATGGGCTTTCACTGGGTTTTCTTAGCACATGTCTTCAGAAGGGGTTTGGCACTGCCATCCTCTGTGGTTGAGAGTGTGTGATTTACACAAGGTCTCCAGACTCATCATCCAATGCCCAAATATCTATCTATCTATCTATCTATCTATCTATCTATCTATCTATCTATCATCTAATTACACAATAGGACTTGCATTGTTCATATCTAGTTGGACCAATGATTGGGTTTAAACTTTAAATTACAAGAGGGTAGATTTCTGCTGAATATGAAAGGAAATTTTTGATAAGAGCAGTGTTATAGTGAAATTAGTTATTTAGAAGTATGGTGGATTCTATCTGATTGGAAGGCTTTTTCTAGGGGTGACATAGATATGGAGATGAGACCAGATGGCCTGTTCTATGCTTTCCCTATTCTAACTTCTTTCAGTTTTTCTTCCTAGGTTTGCTTCTGCACTGTTTTCCAACAGTTTTCTAAACATGCTCTCAACAGCTCTCCTGAAATATGCCTTGCAAAACTATACTCCAAAATAAAGGATACTTACTAGTCCTGAGAAGGTGTATTTTATGTGTTATACTTCCAGTCAGTTTTTATATTTGGAGTAATGTTTTTGACATATTTACACCAAGAGTACCAAAGTTTATTCTTGATAGCTTGAGTAATTGCTGAGATACGAAACAAAACTGACTGATATGTTGTATATATGCCAGCTGGCTGCTTTACAGCAGCACAGTCAAACCTGTAGTTCAATGTTCCTGGGATCAAAAAAACTTGTTCTCACAAGATTTGTAAACAAGTCGTCTAGGAATCTTATTTGGATTCTAGAATAATGCTGTTGAAATCAATGCCGGTTGAATAAATTTAGTGGAAACAAAAACTTATCCTTCCTCTTTTTAAAAAGAAAAACAGGAAATAAAAAAGCTCCCATCAATGTTAATGATTTATTACAAAATTACATTAGAGACATGGACATCAAAAATGTTGACCTATGCAGAGTGGAGTCAATTGATGACTGGTGTGATAGATACAGAAAGGATTACCTGTACTAGTGATGTTATTCTGTAGAAAACTACATAGTGCTATAACACCCTCCCATTTGCTATTTGATTCTTGTTCGACTAGAATCCTAACAAAATAACATAGTATTCAGAACAAAATATCATTATCCAAATATTTTCAGTATAAGGCAATAATAGCAGCAAATAACAAGCATCTAACACTAAAGAATTTCTCTATCTATTATTTCTCCATCAACAAAGCATTCAGTCTGAAAATTCAAAATAGCTAGACATTTGGTGGAGTTCTTCAATTGGAATTCAGACTATGACACTGATATCCCATTGGAAAGTTACATTTTATTTATTTAATTGAATAAACTAGGATTGTTTCTGAGGTGTATAATGCAATCCTGTACACAGAACTAAATAACTGTAGGATTGAAAGGGATCACAAGATCCTTTTACTCCAACCTGTCATGCAGGAAGACAAAACTAAAGCTCTTCTCAAAGATGTTCATCCAACCACTTTTTAAAGAACTCTAAAAATAGAGAGACCATCACCCTGTCAGGTAATCTATTCCATTCTCAAACAGCATTTACAGTTCTTCCAAATATTTAGGGGGAATCCCTTTTCTTGTCATTTGAACCCATTGGTTTATGTTCTAGTCTCTGGAGCAGCAGAAAACAAGCTTGCTTCATTTTCTACATTATATTAAATATTTAATCTTCATATTACTTTTTAATCTTCTCTTTCCCCAAACTAAACATACCCAGTTTACATCTGAGTGCATGGGTCCTCAGCCCTATTCTGTCCAATGAGACTTACACTCAAGTAAGCCTATATCAGGCCACTATACTGCTAGTCAATGTAATGTGTGAGCATGATGAGCATGTTTGTATGAATAGTGCAATGTATGGCTGTGGTGGGTGGAGGCAGTAACACAATGGTAGACGTAAAATGGCTGCACGCACCTAAGGTGGATGTCATAGGAAACTAACTCTGGCACCAGAGATAGCTGAGCTGCTGATTAGAGCTGCATGTACATTGCAGAATTAATGCATATTGTTACCACTTGAACTGTTGTGGCTCAATGTTATGGAAATTTGGGATTGTTAGTTTTCTGAGCTAAGTAGTCTTCTATGTCAGAGAGCTCTGGCACCACAACAAATTACAAATCCCAGAATTCCATAAGAGGGAGCCATGACAGTTAAAGTGGTGTTAAAGTACATTAATTCTTCAATGTGGTAGCAGCCTTGGGAGTCAGCAGGTTAGGTTTCTTTGGCAAGAGAAATACCTTTTTCTTCTTCCTATTTCACCATCATGGTAATTCACTTGAAAAACTGCTTTCATCTGGCATGTTGGAGTGTTACAGTGATGTAAGTTATATGAAGGATTGTGGCCTAGGACTGAAGCCATAGTGTGCTATTTAGGATGTAAAATACAGTGGGTCCTTTGTATATGTAGGGGATCTGTTCCGCTCCCCTCCCTCCCATGTATGGAAAAACCCGTGGAACCTCAAGTCCTGTTGATTGTAATGGTGGTGCACTCCTGTATGCATCACTGTGCACGTGCCACAGGTGCACATGCAATTTTGTCCCCCCCCCCCCCCGGCTTGCTGTCCGTGTGACCTCAAGTCCACATATGGCAAGCCCGCCTATGGGGTGGATGGACTGTAAATTAGAACTTTCTAGTCCCCTGTACTTCTTCCAGGTTAATTCCCATCTGGTCTAAAGCTACTTACAAGAGATTCAGGCATTTCCCAGGACATATTCTCTTAAACCAACTTTGAAATTTAACCTACTTAGAGCAAATAAAATGTGCCTGTTGTCAATTTTGCTAACAACCCTTCCCTATCATGGTCAAGTCTGGTGCTGAGGCGGCTATTTCAGAGACTACTTCCAGACGACATTAACAAAATTGACATGGACCTAAGTACTGGGTATGGCTTTAAGTCACTATGATAACCTGTTCAGTTTAATGTAGGAAAATTGCTCAAGGGGATGAGTGTGTCTGCATTTGGCCTAAACATAAATACTACTTTCAGTGGTAGCTATGGGCTTCCATGCCAGTGAGCTGGTGAGACCATTCTAAAGTTTTACTTAGAAGTTTGGAGGAATTGTCCCAGGTATGGAACATATAAATTCAGGGTCTATTCACACTATGGTATAGGTAAAGAAATAAGGCATATAGCCAAGCAGCAAACAAACAGGAGACAAGCTCCATGTGCTCAAAGATGGCCAACTGTTTATTAATGTTTTAAAAGCCCAATGTGTTTCAGCGACACTAGGCCTTCCTCAGGGGCTGAAAACAAATATAAACACACTTAAGATATAATATATAAAAAGACAGGTCAACACTCATCAAAATGTGATACAAAAATATTCATATAGTTCTAAACAAAGTTATGCATCCCCTTCAAATGAATTCACTGGAGTTGTGAACACTCTCCAAAATACAGAACCGTAGAGATAAAGAGAACAGACACTGCAGCATTTCTGTATATATACATATTTCAGATGACCTTGTGAAGGCATAATCAATGATATATCTTGATGGGACGTACAGACATATACTGCAATCTCTCCAGACATTTTCTCATTCTATTCATGTCATCATATTACAGTCATATCCATACATATGTTCTGATATATACTTTCTCTATTACATTCGAATTAAAGATTGCAGGTCCAAATCTTCATTTAAATCTGCAGGCACCAAGGATTTCAATCTTAGAATTCATTCTATCTCTTTTTTCTTTAAAATATATTCTTTATAAATTCTTTCTATTACCCAAAACTGGGAATCTGCTATAAAATGTTGCTTTTCTACAAAATAATTAACTAGGGCCTAAGCAGACTGCCAGGAATAGTGCACATTAAATTGAGGCACTGCCCTGGCTCAGTGCTAGGGAATCATGGGAACTGTAATTTATTGTGGCACCAGAGCTCTCTGACAGAGAAGGCTCAATGTCCCAGAAAAAAATACAGTTCCCATGATTCCCTAGCACTGAGCCAGGGCAGTGCCTCAATTTAATGTGCACTATTTCTGGCAGTCTGCTTAGGCCTTAAGGGAGCTTCCACTCTTCTGTTTTTTAGATTAGAAAGGTGTTCCCCTGTTGTACATTTTATCTGTCTAGTGGTCCTCCCCACATAAAATTTCTTGCATGTACATTCAATAGCATAGATCACAAAACTAGTATTGATGTGCTAAAGTGGGATAGTTTATATTGTTGTTGGTCATTGCAATTTACAAGTTCTGTTATTTTTGTTGTGTTTCACAAAAAGATTTGATAGTATTGATTTTGATTTGGAGCACTTTGAAACAATCCTTCCCAAAAAGGAAGGGAGGGGTTTCATAAGCAGGGGCAGTCTTTTGCCTCTTAGCTCCCTCCCAGCAGCTTCTTGTCACTGCTTCCCTCATCCCAGAGTGACCAGGTGAGGTCCTCCTCCCCTCCCTTCTCAACAGAGAAAAGCCTGCGGTAGGGTCACCATAAGTCAGAAACAGAGTGAGCAGATGCCCTCCTTTACCAGGACATGTCCTCCCTTTCAGCCAGGAGGAATTCCAAAATCCCCCAGTTTATATTGGAGTTTTTGCCACTGCTCTCTCTCTCTCTCTCTCTCTCTCTGTTGTTTGATCTGTTTAGGATCATGGGGTTTTCTTGGCAAGGTTTCTCCAGAAGGGGTTGCCATGGCCATCCTCTGAGGCTGAGATAGTGTGACTTGCCTAATGCATCACCCAGAGGGCTGCCATGGCTGAGTGAGGAATCATTGACCAATACTCAAACCATTAAGCCATAAGTTCAACTTTCCCTCAGAGGCACCAGGGCAGTGCAGGGGAGGGAGGATTTTTCTCCTGTCTCCTCCTTCTGCTGGTTTGCCTGGCTCTCGCATCCCTACAAGATGCTTTTGTTTCCACACACACACACACACTCCCAATTTTGATTTGTTTTGTTTCACCAAAAGCCCCTGAATAAACAACCCTCACTATCCCCATAAAGCCACCTCATAGATATAAATAAGGACATGAAAGGCACCAATGGCTGATTCCCATAGCTCAGGAAAAGGGGTGTGTGTAGATGACATAGATATGCATCATTTGATTGACATTTTAAAAAAGACCAAGAAGGATGAAATGTATTTGAAAAGATGGCTCCATTTTACCTCTGTGTGTGAATAACAATAGGGTTAAAATGCCTTTGAGAGATTCAGTAACCCAAAACGTAATTGGAACACCAATCTGATATTGCGTCAGAGTGGCAATACAGATCTCCTTGGGACAAAAAAGTGTGTGTGAATGCACCCTCAGTGTTCTCTGCCTAAGAATGGTGTAGGACAGAAACAGCCTGAATCTCAAGTTGCTTGCTTTGTTGCTAATGGAGGTGAAATTTTATTACCATTATTATACAACTCTGTCTCCCAGAGCCCACATGGCCAAAGAGATGAATAGCCTCTGCTTGCACTTATATCCCTCCAAAGCACCCTAACTGAGAACAATAACAACAACAACAACAAAACAACATGTTGACAAAATATAGGCCTGTGGTTCTAAGATCATCATTTTTCTTCTTCTCCTGTATGATTTTAACTCCTTTAGCTGGTAAAGAAGCCAGTGGAGCTTTGAAAGTTTGCACCATGTGTTTTTAGTGCATTTTGGTTGGCCCAATTGTTTTGTGGACTTGGGATGCTATCACACTTTGCTGTATGGCTGACACAGCTACCCTGGATATGTTTTTGGGGGGATAAGGGTCAGCAGCTTGGATAGTATTGTTAAAATGTGGAGTAAAACTTGTTTTTACAGGTTCTCTGTCACTAACTATTTACAGTGTATTCCTAAATATGTTTATTGTGAGGTAAGTCCCAATGAATTCAGTGGGAGTCCCTCAAAGGTGAATATATATAGGATTGCTGAAGTCTCATCTTGTGAAAATATATAGATATAAAATATATATTTATAATATATAAAATATTAATACCATCATTTTGGGACTGCCAAATGATAGACACCAACTAGGGTAAAGAAAGAAACTTTTATTTTGAATCACACATAATAAAGGAGTCCATATTCAAGCAGCAGAATTAAATAAAGCAGCCTAATAAATAAACTATACTCCACTCTCACCCCAGGTAAGCCAGCACTGCTATTTTCCACCATGGGAGATAATTATAAGACATGACAACACTGTCTGAAAGTATATATATAAGATATCAATTACCATGTTCAGTGGAGCATTCAGAAGTCTTTTAAATTAAGACTTTAAAGCAAGTGAACTTCAGCAGGCAAGGAATTTGGCTAAACACCTTGGATATAACTTCAAGTAGAAACACCATATCATAAACACTATGTCTGAGGCATTTCATCTGGCATTGCAGACTTTTACTAAACTTGCTTCTACAGGATGGTGGTGGGGATTTTTCATCCATTGAATGAATATTTGACAGTTTGCTACATGTTTCATGAGATCTGGATATGTTTCAATTTGAATGCTTGGTGAAATAGCCTCTTGAAGTTTTCAACCATATATGTGGACAGAGAAACTGGTGATGCCATTTAACCAAATTTTTCCAGGTGGATCGTGTTTTTCATTATGAGGTTTACCATTGTCAGCAGTAGTAATATCTGTAATGCTTTCTTGGTCCATCTTTAGAAGAATTTGCCTCAGATTCAGTTTTCTATGAGGCATCTCTATGAGAAGCAGTGCTAAGTAGAGGTAGATCAGAATCCAACATTTAATGCTTTAGCTACAGAGGGAGAGAATGCAATTAAAATTATACAAATATACAAAAACACACAGTTTGAGAGAATCCCCAACTGGGCAGAATAAACAAAAGTAAAGTGGAGAGAAAATCAAGTGTGTGTGTGTGTGCGTGTGCACATGTGTGTGTCAGACTCAACAATACATTATATATTTATATTTCTTTCTTTTCTCCAACCAATCCAGTTGCCCACTAGATGCATTAGTCAGACATCAACAGGACTGCCTTTTCCCCTCCCAAATCATGGCATAGTTTCATTTTAGATGCAGTGCATGCAAAAAGCGAGCTTGTTATCTGCTGCTCCAGAGACTAGAATATAAATCAATGGATTCAAATTAAAAGAAGAGAGATTGACCCTAAACATCAGGAAGAACTTCTCTACTGTGAGAGTTCTTTGACATAGGAAAGGGCAGCCTTAGAATGTCATGGATTCTCCATGTTTGGAGGTCTTTTAGAAGAAGCTGGATGGGTATCTTTCAACAGTGTTTTATTTCTGTATTTCTACATGGCAGCAATTGGACAAGATGGTCCTTGTGGTCTCTTCCAACTCTAAGATTCTATGATTCTGTGAAAGCTTACAGAACAATATGGAATCTGAGCTGGCTACTAAATGTTACTGGCCTTTGCAGACTGCCAGAAATAGTGCAAATTGAGTCCACTTTAAGGGTTAGGGTTAGTGCTAGGGAATCATGGGAATTGTTTTTTTTCTGAGACATTGAGCCTTCTCTGTCAGAGAGCTCTGGTGCCACAATAAAATACAGTTCCCATGATTCCCTAATCCTAACCCTAACCCTAACCCTTAAAGTGGACTCAGTTTGCACTATTTCTAGCAGTTGCTTCTTCTTCTTCTTAGGCTTCTGCCACATTGCAGAGTTAATGGAGTTTGTCACTACTTTGATTGTTATGGCTCTATCCTGTTGAATCCTGGGATTTTAGTTTGTTGTGGCACCAGAGCTCTCTGACAGAGAAGGCTAAATATCTCGCAAAAATACAAATTCCAGGATTCCATAACATTGAGCCATGGTAGTTAAAGCAGTGTCAAACTGTATTAATTCTGCTGTGTAGATACAACTTTAGAAAAGGTACAGGTGGTGTTCAAAGGGGAAAAATAACTTTAAAAACTCATGTGTGTATTCTCCCTGCTTCACCCTGGCTTCTTTATTTTTTCCTTTCTATATCCCACCCTCCCAGTTTGCTAAAGAATAATCTGCTACAATTGATGAGGCTACAATCGTGGGTGGCTGTTCTGCAACCGCCATCACCACTACTATGCTTTTCCCTATCTCTTGCTGAACAGAAGTAAACAAGAAAGCCTTACACTGAAATTATTTTAAAAACAAGAATGAATAGTATTGATGTGAACAAAGCATATTATTTGTAAGTTAATATCAAAGGATTTCTTTCATGCTTTAGTTGACTATGTCCTATCCCAAAAGGATGGCATTTCCATATGAAATGCAGTACAGTTCAAAGGAAAGCAACATATATTGAAAAGTTATCTAAATATAGATTTCCTACTTGTGAAAACAAACAAACCAAAAAGCTTCTGATTGAGGGCTGAGATTGTATCTGAATGAAGTGGATTGATATCAGTCTGATGACAAATGTGCTTGATATTGTTCCACAAATGAAGCAAAAGTAGTTGCATCTATATGCCACATTGCTTCTGGTTATTTGAGAAAGGAAAAGAAATAAATCAACACCAAACCAGTCTGTTAACAAGATTTCACAAATATTGTTCTTGAGATCAGTTTGGATAGGAATACTTCAGAAACCTAGAATATTATTTCTATAGAGAACTACTTAAAGGTATAGTTCCAAACTCCAAAAGCAATTAGTGAATATTCTAGAACCAATTCTCTATGAATCATCAATTTATTGTTTCTTAAAAGTGAGTACATGATTACTTTTAGTTACTCTCCTATATTTACAGAACAACCAAGGAAATAATGAGATCACACACAAGACACTGGGTTGTAAAATGCCTCACTTAACTTAAATTCTATCCTATTTATTATTTACCTCTTAAGGACAGCAAGGGAGGGGAGCTACCTAGTGTAGGAGCAGCTGAGGCAGGTTGTCATTTCCCGTAACTCCTCCCTTCAGCTTCCTGTGTGAGAAAACATCTGAACACCAAAAAACCAAGCAGCAGGCTTACACTAAACTCACAACAGCGAAGGAACTTAATTAACTAATTACAACACAGACAATCTAACAAACAATAATAGCTCACACAACATGTGTATGTGTATTAAAAATAATGACTCCACAGAATAATTCCAGACAAGTTTTGTATGCATCTACCAAGTCAAGCTTATCCTTCAAGGAATTTAAGTCCAAAAAATGAGTTGTAGCGTCTCCAGCAGCCAGTTCATATGTGGTGATGAATGCTTGGACGGCTACCTCCGGAGTCCTTTTAGGGCCGTTTCGACATTGATGATGTCTTCCTCAGCAGATATAGGTGAGTTGTATCAGAATTGATATACTCAGATATTCCATTATTCTAAATGTGCAAAATTTAAACAATTAATACAATCCCTGTTGGTCTCACAATTTAACAGATATATGTTACATAATAATATGAGTCCTTCAAAACAGTATTCTCACTCACCCAAATTCATCCACAATTTAGCTTGACTGAGGAGGAAAATGCTCAGCAAAAATCTACATCAAATGTATGTCAAGATATACTCTGCCTTTACAATAGGCTACAGGTGGTCATCTATTACATGTAGATTCTTAAAGGTATATTCAAGGTATATCACTCTATAAGTCCCAAAAGTAAGCCTGATCTAATGGCTGAAATTATTATAACTTTATAACGTACCAATATCCATCAGTAATAATACACAGCATATTATAATCAATTATCCGTGTCATAGAATCATCTTACAAATGATGACTATTATCCTTAATACGTAAAAAACTATATATCCTCCAACCCATAACATCACTTAAAGGCTATAACTTTAGCATGTGAGTAATACAAACCATTAGTTACATGTCATAATATCACAAGAAAGGACTCAAATCCAAACGTTCATTTAGACCCTTAGGGGTGTAAGATATTAATTTATCAATCCAAAAAGCCTCCCTTTGCAGCAGTTTATTTTGTCTACTTCCACTATAAAATTGCCCAAATTTGATATGTTCTATTACAAAAAAATTTAAAGAGTCTGCAGAGTGATGGAATTGTGAACAATGTGTCACCAATGTGGTATCTGCGCTATTATTCCGAATGGTACTTTTGTGTTCGGAAATTCTAGTTTTCAAAGGTCGAGAAGTTTGACCTATGTATAATTTTTGGCATGGACATATAATCACATAAATAACATTTGAGGAATTACAATTAGTAAAGGATTTGAGTTCAAAGCATTCCTGTGTTGTTGGATGAATAAACCCCCCAAAATGGGGTTGCTCCCTATCTGGCCCACATCTGGAAAGCCAACTCAATATTCCCTCCCCCAAGTCATGGGATTAAAGTAAATGTTTATCCCTTAGGCCAGGTGACATAGGGGCTCACTAAACTCCTAAATTTCCCTTCACTACATGCCAAGTAATCACCTATTTATGACACACTCTGGCCAGTTTTCCAACTCCACCTTTGACATTGTGAGGTAAAGAGTCTGTGGAAAGGGACAAAAATTCCTACCCAGCTCTGTACCAACCAAAATGTTCACACTGTGTCAGTGGCAGGGAGATGGGTTCAACACTGAAGTAAAAGAAGAGAATTGGGGGAAATCAGGAGCTTAAGTTTCTTCTTGCTCCACTCCCATACTCTCCATCATAGCACTGAGCATCAAGATGCATTGTTAGCTTGGTCCCATGAGTCCTCTCCTCCTGCATGGCTGCACCAAATGCAGGGAGATAACACATACACACACACACACCACACACATTCTAAGTGCTACAAGGCATTGGTTTGTGATATAAAACACAATTTCCACCTTGCAATTACATTAGCATCCACAAGAGAAAATAAAGCAGCAGCATGAAGCACAATATTAGAAACCACTTATTTTCACAGTCTGGAATATTTATTTCTTGTGGGCTCTTGTAAAACAGTTGCATCATGTGTGAATTTGTTGTTGTAGTTAACTGTGATAGGCAAAAGCCAGAGTTATCCAATGTCAACTCCAGGAAAATACTTTCCAATGACATTCATCAGATAGTAACTGTAATGAAGGGGTACCTGAAATCTCCCTGAAAGCCAAGATGACAAAACTGAGGCTTTTGTATTTTGGCCACATCATGAGACGGCATGACTCACTGGAAAGTACTATAATTATGGGTAAGGTAGTAAGCAGTAGAAGAAGTGGAAGACCACATGCCAGAAATATAGATTCAATCAGGGAAGCAATAGGCCTGAGTCTGCAGGACCTAAGCAGAAGAGTGGAGGACAGGGGCTCTTGGAGATGTCTCATCGACAGGGTTGCTATGAGTTGAGGCTGATTTGAGGGCAATTAACAATAGCAAACAAGATCAGATATAAATATGCATATGTGAGCAAGCCTTCAACTAATAGAAAGGCTCTAAGGCCAGATCTGGCATTCCTTGGCTCATCATACAACATTCTGGAGTTCTTCAAATAGATTCATTCCATCTCTATGACACTATCATTCAGTGGTTTCCCAGTTTTTGCATATTTTCCACCCATTTTACAGTTTGAAAGATCTTTTCAAAGGCTTAACAGCAATAAGAATTTTTTATTAAAATATGGAGAGCCAGTGTGGTGTATTGGTTTGAATGCTGGACTGCAACCCTCGAAAACAGGGTTTGAATTCCTGTTCAGCCATGGAAACCCACTGGATGAACTTGGGCAAGTCACACTCTTTCAGCCTCTGAGGAAGGCAAAGGCAAATCCCCCTCTGAATAAATCTTGCCAAGAAAATTTATGATAATTTCATCTTAGGTTAATAAGGACTTGAAGCACACAACAACCAACTAAAATTTGCTGATATTTCTGGTCCTATCTTTTTCTTCCTTTTGGCCAAGAATGTCATTAGAATGCAGCCTATGAAAACTTCTCTGAGATTGAATCCAGCTTTTAGACTGAAAAAGGTTTTTCCATTTTTTGCCATGTGCTGAACCTGTCATAGATGAGTTTAAAGCATACATCTATGTTTGGTACAATAAAAAGGGTTAATTGTTTTTGACAGCTGTTGGACTATGGGACATGTGTCATTAAGAATAGCAATCAACTTAGGGTCTGTTTGCACAAGTGTCATGAAGATAGGGGTGCCATTGGATGAAACCGATTATCTAGACCCATTTCAAACTGTCTTCAGGACAGGCTTTGGGGTTGAGACTGCCATGGTTGCCTTGACCGATGATCTGTGTCTGAGCATCAACAGGGGTAGTGTGACCCTGTTGGTGCTTTTAGACCTCTCAGCGGCTTTTGACACAATCAATCATGGCATCCTCTTGGACTGCCTCAGGGGGTTAGGTATCGGAGGCAGTGCATTGCAGTGGTTCCGGTCCTTCCTCTCGGGCAGGTCTCAGAGGGTGCTGTTCAGGGACAGTAGCTCCAGTACTGTAAAAGGGAGCTCACCTGTGGGGTTCCAGAGCATGCTATTCTGTCCCTGATGTTATTTAACATCTATATGAAGCCGCTGGGTGAGATTATACAGAATTATGGAGCTGGGTGTTATTATCGCATAACAGATAACACCTTTAAATTATGGTACAGATATTTTTTTCTATTTCTGTAACAGAAACTGGTCTTAAACTTTTAACACACCATTAGAAGTCCCTGGAACCTGAATGCATCACTCATTGCAAGTGGGGGGGGGGATTTTCTTCAGATTTTCTTCAAATTTTTGAATTTGTTGGGTTGTTGGGGCTTTTTTTTTTTTTTTTTTTTTGGCCTTGTGCAAAGTTGAACCACAAACCTGAAAAAGTAAAGCATCTGTCATTACGCATGAAAAAAGCAAGCAAAAATATCTTTGATCCATATTGTTTTACTTGCGTAGTCTCAGTTTGATGCAATGAGTGTTTTATAAGAAGCCAGAAAGTAGAAGGAGAAAGAATTTGTATAAAATAAGATTGTCATTCTTCAAGAAGGAAAAAAGATTTCAGTGGGTGATTAACAGAAAAGAACAATTTCTTTTAGCTGTAGAGTGATGGGCTGATAGTTAGTGACTGCAAATACATTAGAGATTCACTTCACAAATAGAGCAGCATGGGTTTTTTTGTGAACATTATATTGCTGAAAAGGGTTCATTGCACATGTAGACAATTAGACAAACTAAAATGTTTTTGACAGGTATTAACAAATAACACCTTGGCTAAAAACTCTGCAGAAAGGATTTCTATTGTGACTTCTGAAATAGTGTTATATTGTTTGTTCCACCATGTGGGCCTGGAACGTTATTGAATAGATTTTAATAGGCCATCTCTGAAACATAAATTATGTTAAAAGTCCATTATCATATGGATCAGTGAACAATTATGTTAGTATAGCACACACAACCATTCAGAGGTCCATTTCAATGAGATTCTTAAAAATAACCACATAGATATAAGTCACAGGTTTGGCTAAAGGTCCCATCATGTTGCTCATTATGGAGTATAAATCTACATTACAATGGGCAAGCTACCTAATCTCTCTCTCTCTCTCTGTATGTGCAGATCAAGAAATTATTTGGCAAGTTCTACTAGGCCTCTACTGGAATTATGCTTTATTAGCCACTAAAATTATATTTCACAAGAAGGAAAGATAATGTCAGAGCTGTTTAGGGTGGTGAGGGAGCTGACGCAGGCACCCCCTGTGCCAAATCCCTTGCTTAACCCGATGACAGCTTGCTGTGACATGTTTAATAACTTCTTTGCAGATAAAATCTCTCAGATAAGAGCCGACTTAGATGCCACTGGTTTTATACATTGATTTTATGTTGTATTATTTTAATGTTGTGAACCGCAAGGATTGGGTCACCAATGGGCGGTATATAAATAAATTATTATTATTATTATTATTGTTATTATTATTATTATTATTATTATTATTATTATTATTATTATTATGTCATGCATTACCAGAAGATGCAGGAAAAGATTGGTCCTCAATGAGTTATAGAGAATAGAACAAATAAAGAAGAGAACCCCTGGCATGTGGGCCTCATCCTACCAGGTGTCTGTAGGATATTTCTTTCATTTCCAAAGCTCTTCTCTTCACCAAGGTTCATCCCTTGCACATCATCATCTGACTCTGAATGCAAGTTGCAGGCATGGGAATATCTCAACAAAACATATGTCGATGAGTACAGGAACCAGTATTATTATAAATCATAATGATTTCTAGTGGCACATAAGCCAGACCTACAGGAACCTTCTATATAAGCCAATACAGTCTATCCCTTTTCATTGTTTGGCACAGAGAACTGTGTGCATCACAACAGTTAAAAGAGGATTATGGAACAACAGTAAGAAGTTTTGTCCAATAATTATCTAACATATAGGTATTCAACACATATTTGGTTCATGTCATAGTCTTTGCTGTTTTATTTTGCTTACAGGCTGAAAGTTCCTAGTACCCAAAAAAGCTTCTTCATACACGAATGATTCTGTTTTGTATTGAATGTAAACAGGAAAAGTTGCAGTCTTTGAACAGAAAAATAAGAAAACAGTAAGAAGATTGTGAAGATGACTAGTCTCTTTGCAGGATCTACTGACATAATCTACTTCTATGAAATAACAGCATGCTATGGTACACATCCTGGCAACCAAATGAAATCACTTATGTCACAGGATTCAGCTACTTTGCCCTTGGGATAGACGAGTCTGTCAGGAGATTATCACACTGCTGATAAAACCAGCTTACCTGAGCTGGCTTAAAATTTAAAACGGGTGGCATCCTGATGTTATCAGAAGGATATAGCCACCAAAATTGCTGTCCGGGTCCATCCCAGGTCCACCCCCACTCCCAGGGACACTCAGTGCACCTCTTTCCAAAGCCAGGAGTTTTCCAGCTTCAGGAAATGGCCCCCAGAGCAGCCCTGGGAGCAGGGGTGGACCCAGAATGGATCCAGGTGGTGATTTTGGCAACTAAATCCTTCTGATAACATCAGGATTCTGCCCGTTTAAAATTTTAGCCAGCTCATGTAAGCCAGTTTTATTAGTGGTGTGATAATCTCCTTAGTTTCAGCTTCTCTCAGTTTTTCATTCTTCCAATCTTAAGCTTGTTTCGTCCTGTTCTTCATCTTTTTTTCTGTAAATAAACCTCTCACAGAAATCTTGACCAAAAAGGAATTGGGTTGTGACATGAATTTTGGTGTTGTTAACTGCAGTCAAATCAACTTCAACTTATGGTGACCTCATGAATGAGAGACCTCTAACTAATCGTATTATCAACCACCCTGCTCAGATCTTGCATACTCAGGGCCATGGTTTTCTTGATTGAATCTATCCATCTGGAATGAAGTCTTCCTTTTTTCTTATTGCATTCTACCTTACCAAGCATTTTTGTCTGTTCTAGATAGCCATGTCTTCTCATGATATGGCCAAAGTACAACAGTCTCAGGTTCTATCTGTACTGGCTGTGGGCAGCTGATCACATGTACATCCCATTGAGCCTCCTGGTGCATCCACTGCCATTGCAGGTCACTTTGCTCTGAGGTCAGAGTAAGGCTCCCAGTGATGTTCACATGGATGAGTGCCTCATTCTGACCTCAGAGCAAATGATTGTCAGCAGCAGCAGCAGCAGCAGCAGCAGCACTGGTGGTTGGAGGACATGCTTTAAACCGTCACCTGACATTGGAACAGAAGTTCTGGAGTAAATAGTGTTTTTAAAATCCACTAAAAGGAGGTTATCCCCCAGTTCTGGTGCTGAGCAGGCTGGAAGTCATTTGGTCTGTTTGCACCAGAACTTGTTTGGGCCATGCATCATCCAGTTCCCCTGCTAAGAGGATAGGGGGAGGCTGTTTTATTTGGCCCATGCAGACAGTTTAGTCAACTTGCCTCTAGGGCTTTATTTGCTCTAGGACCCATTTATTTTGCTTTTGAGCAGTCAACGGTATCTGTAGAACTATTCTCCAACACCACATCACAAATGAGTTCATTTTCTTCCTATTAGCTTTTGTTAGTGTCCAGCCTTTGTGACCATACATAGAAACGGGAAATATGATTGCATGGTCAATTTAAATTTGGTATTCAGTTATATGTCTTTACATTTCAGAATCTCTTCCAGTTCCTTCATAGGTACCCTTCCAAGTCCTAGACTTCAGATTATCGCATAAAGAAATAAACCAATTTACCTGAGCCAGCTTAAAATTAGAAGTGGAAGGCATCCTGATATTATCAGATGCATTTAGCCACCAAAATTGCTGCCCAGGTGGGTATAGATGGGTTATACAGTCAAAGGTGGAATGTATAGATGTGTGTGTGGAATTTTCCTCATGAGAACAACATCTAGGGAAACAAGTGAATCTAACACCAAATGGCCAAGAAGTCATAAACATGTACTTTCCCAAAGGTACAACTCATGGACACAGACTTTGTTATGAGAAAGGCTTGATAGCAGTATCCAAAACGTCGTTAGACTTGGGAAAATAGTCATGTGGTGGATGATGGACAGCAAGAGGCTGGGTTAGTATACATCATACAGGCATTATCCAATCAACATAAGGTTAACACCTAGAAGGTGGAGTATGGGAAGGGCCTAGAGAAGCCTTTGTCTAGAATGTTTATATTTCAAGATGTGAGTGTGCATGAGTGTGTCTGTCTGGCAGTGGTTTCAACTGCAACAAGTTGGGATCCTAAGCTTTTGGGATTGTTAAAGATGTAATCTTTCATGGCTGAACTGGACATTCATCACAATGGATTTTACTTAGTTATCTTATTTTTCTTTTATATGCATTAATAAACTATGCTTTTGGACTTTACAATGTGTCTTCTTGACTGAGGAAGACAGGATCCTGAAGAAGGGAAGCTGAGCCAGGTGATGGTAAGAGATACAAAGTGGCTGTGGATCACAGCAGCCAGCTTGTCCTGCAGATTCTGCTGGGTGCTAAATAGCATCACTGCAACACCCATCATCCACACACTGACACAGCCCGGGTCCATCACTTGAAAAAATGGCCACCAGAGTGCCCCTCTGAGTAGTAATGGACCCGGGCTGCACCTGGGCAATGATTTTGGTGGGTAAATGCATCTGATAATATCAGGATGCTGCCTGCTTCTAATTTTAAGCTGGCTCAGGTAAGGAGGTTTATATCCTTATGCAATATTCTCCTTCTTGTGGTTTCTTACTGCAGTCTCCATTTTGATCGATGACTGAGCCAAGGTATGAACAATCTTGAACTACTTCCATGTCTTCATTGTCTACTTTAAAATTATTCAAATCATCTATGGTCATTATTTTTGTTTTCTATATATTCAACTGTAACCCTACCTTTACACTTTCTTCCTTGATTTTCTTCAATAATATTTCCAAGACTTTGCTGTTTTCTGCTAGTAGTATGGGGTCATCTGCATATCTTAAATTGCCATGGAGAGGGAGGTGTCACAAGGAATAACCACAATACACCCAAATGGAAGGAAAAGGCAACCACTTTATTGCAATACAGCTGACAGGGTTGGCCCAAGCACATGAGGTCTGGATCTGGAATTGACCAACCCACCTATTGATTGTCTGCTCACGACCAATCTTTGGGATGACAGAGAGATAATGAATATTCACATCTCAGGCAACTGGTTGATTGCATGTATGCATCTCAACTCCTTGTCACTGGAGGGGATGCTGATCTGGCATTGCCACCTCAATGGCACCCCTGGGTCCCCAAGGGACTCACTATCCAGTGTTCTGCAGCACAGAAAACCACACCCACCAGATCCAAGACCCATGCTTACTGCCACAAAAGCATGGGCCCACCCCTGGCCCACTTTCGACCAACTCCTGAAACTTGTACCTCCCCCAACCCCATGAGACGATCCAACTTGAAATCCTCAAAGTAGTCTCAAGCAAGAGTCCAATCTGGGCTGGATGTAGCCAGCAAATGTCCTAGATTTCCACCAGCCCATCTGTTTTATTGAGCCGCACCCTCCCATACTTGTGGCGGACCCAATGCAGAATGAATGCCCCCCAAGTCCTCTGCTGGGAGCCCAGCATGCCGTAAGGCCAAACAAAGTACCAACACCACTTGGAACTTTGTTAGCAGGGTGCCATCTTCATGAGTAAAGAGAGGGCCTTTTGTCTGGTGGCAGGATGCCATGTGTCTGTGTAAAGTTTGGACTGGGCACAGGTGGCAGCAGTGTAGCCTTCTTAGCATGATGGAGGACTCCTTGCCAAACTGGTCACACTTTGACTTGCAAAGAACTAGACAAAGAGTGTTTCCCACAAAAGAAACATCCTCCCTCTAAAGTGCACATTTCAACCTGTCCAACCTGGAGGAAGGGACAAGCTCACCTACGCACAATGCCCCAAAGAAGGCAGTCACAAAGGCAGCTCTGAAAAGGCTGGCCTTGGCTCTGGAATCACAAATCCTCTCAAGCTGTGTGGAGAGCTTTCAGAGTACCTTAAACAAATGGGTCTCCTCCCATCCACCCTCCCCACAGATGCCCTTCTCCATCCCTCCAAGATCCTCCTGACTAGGAAGGATGCACATGTGTCCCAGAATCCCATTGCTTTGGAGAAGGAGATGCTGGCCAAGTGGACTGACATGGTGTAGGGTGCAATCCCAAACTCCCTCATCCAGACCAGGAATTGCAAAACGGTATGGGACCATACTGGTCAGTGAGCCCATAGGCCAGTCACCCCAAAGAAATCAAACAGCTTGGAAACAGCTCTCTTGTATGCTCTAAAGGTAACTGGGGCCAGTGAAGACAGGACGCCCAGTATCACAGCAAGTTTCCAACCTCCCACAGTTCCTCTGGGAAGGGTGTGGGTGAGGGGTCTGCTCTGGGTACCAATTGATGGACCCTGACCTCCTGAAAACAAGAGAGAAAATTCATCTGGTCAGGCATTAACTTGGATCATTAATGCATTAACTTGGATCACGGATTGGGCAAAATTAGAAAATGACAGAATTCTCACTTTAGAAGGATTTAATCTGAGATTTGGTTGGCACGCATATATGTGGTACAACAAGACAAAAGTGCATAAAGAGTTTGAGCACCACTATGTAAGAAGATCTCTGATAAGGATTTGGCTGCAATGTAAGGAAATTTTTTTACAGAAAATTACCCTTATGGGTGTCACCACAAGAAGCTTTTTTTGGAAGATGGCGAGAAGTATCTAAATGGTTGAGATATCAAGACATTGTGAGCAAAACAAGGAGTGGATTTTATGAATTAAAGCCTTTAGAGCAGGGGTAGGCAACCTTTCCCCTTTAAGGGCCGAGGGACTTCAGCTCCCAGAAGCCTCAGCCATGTTGGCCAATAGTCCCATGTGGGCCAATAGCTCCTGGGATTCTGGGAACTGAAGTCCCTTGGCCCTTAAAGGGGAAAGGTTGCCTACCCCTGCTTTAGGGAACCTGAAAGAATTAGATAAAAATCTACATTGGTTTCCATACAGCTAATGGACAGATTGAAAGCAGATTATAAAAAACTGGGATTTGAAGAGACAGACACTGAATTAGATAAAGTGATTAAGCAAAATGGAAAAAGACTAACTTCCAAATATTATGAGATTTTACAAGAAAGAGATCTGGAACAAGACTTAGTAAAAGATACAATGATTAGATGGGCTAAAGATTGGCAGGGACATTGATTTAGAAAGTTGGGAACGGGCAAGAAAGAAGACACAAAAATTTATTCAATGCCAAGACTTGAAAGAAAACTATTTAAAAATGAAGCAATGTTGGCATCTTACTCCAGTGAAATTAGCAAAAGTTTACAAGAATGGTAATAATAGATGTTGGAAGTGTAACCAAACTACAGGATGTTGGTTACATGTATGGTGGAACTGTGACAAAGTCAAGAAGTATTGGATAACTGTTCATAAGGTATTCTGTGAAATACTTAAAATAAGATATGACATGATACCAGAAATATATCTGTTAAACATGACAAATAAGATCCCAGAAAAAATGGAAAGGAAATATGGGAGAATATTATTGTATATGATAACTTCAGCTCGGATCACACTAGCAAAAAATGGAAACAAATAGAAGTGCCCTCAACCAGTGAGTGCCAGACCTGTTCTGGGTAAGCTAACAATACTACCCCCATGAAAACAGAATAGCCCTCCATCCAGTTGGTGAAAGAGCACTCAACAGGGTGAGTCTTGGCTTCCCACTTGCCCTTCCTGGAAGTGATGGTGTCACCCTCTTCCCTGGTGGGCTTCAGCACCAAGCACTGGAGCCTGGAGAATGTGTCTTGGCCCAACGGCTCCCCCCATGGCAACCAGGCTGACCTGGTGAGTCGGGTGGCCTCCTTTGTTGATGTTCTTTCTCCAATTTTCATGTCTCCTTCCTCCAAGTCTAATTCTGTTTTACTTATGATGTGTTCCACATACAAGTTACACATACACAGGGTGGTAAAATGGAGCCTTGCCTAACCACCTAGTCAATTGGAAACCATTCTGTTTCTTCATATTTTGTTCTGATGGTAGGGTCTTGTTCTGTTTATGCATCAGGATAGTAAAAGGTTGTGGTGTCAGGGATGATGGGAGTTGTAGCTCTTCACCTCTGGCTCTAACTCACCACCTTGTTATGCGGCAGAGCTGACCAGCTTTGATCAGTGGTTGATGCTTCTTTCCCAAGCAGCAGAGTTTCAGAGAATAGGCTGAAGACCCTGACAAACTCTCCAAGCCTTCTCACTCTTCTTCCTGAGATGTCTCCAAACTTTTCCAGGATTCTTCTGGCTCTTGTATCTTCCCTCAAGACACCAGACAACTCAGTAGTCTTATATAAAAGATCTACTTTATTCTGCTATATACATAAATACTATATGCCCTACAAATCACAATCTCTACTCCACCAAAATACTCCACACTACACCACAATATGCATTGGCAAACATTGCACTTATAGCCATTGTTAGTCACCACCCACTAGTCAGTTTCCACCCAGTGGGCGTGTACATTCATTTTGATTGGTTTACATAGATCATCCCATACTTAAGACCAACCCAAGTATTTCATCATTTTACCTTGACTACTTAATGAATCTCAGGTGTTTGCAATCTATAACAGGTGTTTTCAATACACACTCTATAACTTTGTCCTTGGCTCTCAAGGCTTCCAAATTACATTATCCTTTTCACCTGTGTAGCTTCATGATTGTTCCTGCTTAGTCACTGTGACTATCACATACATATTTTATTTCTATTACTGTATGTCCCATGTTGCATTTTCCTTAACATGTGGTACAGCCATTTCTTTAAGAGCAATCCATAGTTTTTCATGATCTATACAATTAAAGGGTTTGCTATAAATTATAAAGTACAGGCTGATTTTCTTTTGAAATTCTTTGGTACACTCAATATTATCCATCATATTTCCTTTCTTGAACCCAGCTTAGACATCTGGCCTTTCTTGCTCCACATATGGTAAAAGTCTTTGTTGCAGAATTTTGAGCATCAGTTTCCCCTGTGGTTACTGCAATCTCTGGTATCCCCTTTCTTGGAGAATGAAATGTATATTGTATACTGGAATGCATATTTTCTTGGGGATTGGGATTTATATTGGAATACATACAGTGCATTTCCGATCTGTGGCCCATTGCTTTATTTTTCATGTTTGTTGACAGATTTTAGTTAATGCTAGAGTAGATTCTGTCTGTGCAGAGTGAAGCAACTCTATTGGTATGCCATCTGTTCCTGGTTATTTATTTCTGCCAAGTGCTTTGAGTGCAGCTTCCTAAAAGTGGAGGTTCATCTTCATATGGTTCATGAATAAATCTGTCACCCTTTCATTTCTTTTATCTAGTTCTTCCACGTATTGTTTCTCTCATCTTTTTATTTCTACTTAGTCATGTAATGTGTTCCCCTGCTAGTCATTGAACATCTCAACCCTTGGATTAAATTTCCATTTCATTTCTCACATCTTTCTTTTCCCCCCTATCTTCTATTTCTCTGCATTGATTATTATAATAGTTCTCCTAGTCCCCCCACACAAGTTGTTAAACAGTTGCATTCAAAGTTTGACTCTATTTCTGTCACCTTTTACTTTTACTTTTTATCTGCCATTAACTATATTTGTCAGCCATTGATGCTTTTTCTTTATTTTGGCTACAGAGTTTCTTTTTTGCCTTCTTCTCTAACAATGGTTCAATGCTTCAGTCTAGAGTTCTTCTGGCTTCCACTCAATTAGGCTTAATAGTGTCAATATATTTTAACATTTTCTTTAAGTTCTACAAGGATGTTCTTCAGGTTGCATTTCAGCATTATGGTTGGTTTAATGTTCTTCATTAGCTTTACTTTAATTTTTGATGTTAGTATTTCGTGGTCTGTGCCACAATTGGTGTCTGGTCTTGTTTTTGCAGAAAAAATGAAGCTTCTTCAATGTCTGTTTCCAATTACATAGTCTATTTGATTTCACTATTAGCCATCAGGTGATTTCATGTATACAGTTGGTTCTTGGATTGCTTGAAGAATGTGTTTGTCTAGAACAGGGGTAGGCAACCTTTCCCCTTTAAGGGCCGAGGGACTTCAGCTCCCAGAATCCCAGGAGCTATTGGCCAACATGGGACTATTGGCCTACATAGCTGAGGCTTCTGGTGTTAAGGAAAAAGCAACATGGGATATACAGTAATAGAAATAAAAATATGTATGTGAATGTCAAAGTGACTAAGCAGGAGCAATCAGGAAGATACACAGGTGAAAAAGATAATATAATTAAGAAGCCTTGAGAGCCAAGGACAAAGTTATAGAAGGTATATTGAGAACACCTGTGATAGATTGCAAACACCTGAGACTCATTAAGTGGTCAAGGTAAAGTGATGAAACACTTGGGTTGGTCTTAGGTATGGGATGATCTATGTGGACCAATCAAGATGTATGTACACACCCACTGGGTGGAAACTGACTGGTGGGTGGTGTCTAACAATGGCTATAAATTGCAATGTTTGCTAATGTACATTGTGGTGTAGTGTGGAGTACTTTTGGAGATATTGTGAAGTGTAGAGATTGTGATTTGTAGGGCATATAGTATTTATGTATATAGTAGAATAAAGTAGATCTTTTATATAAGAGTACTGAGTTGTCTGGTGTCTTGAGGGAAGATACAAGAACCAGAGGAATCCTGGAGAAGTTTGAAGACATCTCAGGAAGAAGAGTGAGAAGGCTTGGAGAGTTTGTCAGGGTCTTCAGCCTATCCTCTGAAACTCTGCTGCTTGGGAAAGAAGCATCAACCACTAATCAAAGCTGGTCAGCTCTGCTGCATAACAAGGTGGTGAGTTAGAGCCAGAGGTGAAGAGCTACAACTCCCATCATCCCTGACAAGGGTTATGGGCCCAGATACTAGAGCAACCAGCATCCACAGAAGCTGAAAGTTCCAGAGAGTGGAAGAAGGTTTTGTGGAGCCTTGTGAGTAAATCATTTTGTGTTTTGTCTGCTGTGCATACTCAGAGGGACTGTGTCAAATTGAGTCACTGCACAAATTAAGATGGAGATACTAAAGTTTAGTAAATTAAATAGAAACAACTACTCTACCTGGACGATATATGCCCAATCTCTACTAATAAAGGAGTCTCTGTGGTCGACAGTTGAAACAGGGCTGGCAGCTGATGCTAATGCAGCCACTCGAGAAAGAGACGCTAAAGCAAAAGCATGTCTTTATCTCATGCTAGAAGAAGACTTGATTAACGACGTAAGAGATAAAGTGTCCGCCAAGGATGTGTGGGATACTTTGCAGAGATTACACACACCTTCAACTGCATTTGCAAAAATGCTTTGGTCTAAAAGAATTTACAGACAAAAGATGACGAAAGGACAGTGTGTGATAGAACATTTAAAAACAATGCAAGATTTATTTGTGCAAGCTGAACTGAGAGGAGTGGAAATTAGCAAAGAGCAGCAGTGTTATATTTTGCTGGAATCGCTAGATCCTTCTTGGGACAACATTACAAATAGCTTGCAAAATTTGCCAGAAGCTGAGCTGAACAGAGACTTAATTGTTGCCAGAATATTGGAAGAAAACTTGAGAAGAAAGTCTGAGCAGGGTGACTCAGCAAGTTTAAGGACTGTGCCAAAACAACAAACGACACCTGATCTACGAAAGCAGGAAGAAGCAGCTTCTACAAGGGAGCAACGGAGGTGTTTTTATTGTAAAAAGATTGGTCATCTACAGAGACAATGTAAACAATTCGCTGCTGAGAGAAGCAAGCAAAAGGAGAGCAGATGGCAGCCGCGGCAGTATCAAAAACAGTCCAAATCTCCATTTTTGAAGGACAGCAGTAATAAGAAGTGGGTTGCAACCATGATTAAGGAAAAACAAAATACTAATTGTAAATGGTTGATTGACTCAGGAGCATCATCTTCAATGTGTAACAATATTAATTTGATAAGTAATAGAAAATCAGCTAATGTAAATACTGTGGTTTTGGCTGATGGGAAAGAGCTCAGTACTGTAAATCAAATGGGTACAGTTTTCATTCCAGGGCTAAAGGAAAACTTTAATGATGTGTTACATGTAAAGGAGTTAGAAAATAATTTGTTATCAGTGAGCAGGTTAACAGACAGAGATTACACAGTTATATTTGAAAAGGACATGTGTAAGATAAAATTGAATGGGGAATTGCGAGGCATAGGCTTGAAAAAAGATAAGCTTTATTATTTGGAGGACAATATTGATTGCTACAGGGTTGAAAATGCTAATAACATAGACAATAGTCCAATTCATAAAGACTGCATACATGAACTACACAGGAAATTTGGCCATGGTAGTTTCAAATGTTTAAAGAAGTTAATCAGTATGTGTCCAGATTTGAAAGTTGCTGAATGCAAAAATCACTTAGATTGTACTGTATGTAATCAGGTAAAGGTCAGAGCTTTTCCAGTAGCCAAGAAAACCAAAAGAATTGCTCAAAGACCATTTCAGTTTGTACATGCAGATGTTGCCCAAGCTAATTGTTTATCTTTAGGGGGAAGCAAATATTTTCTGGTAATTGTTGATAGGTATACAAGGTTTGCTTTTGTAAGAATATTGAAAAACAAATCTGATGCTGGGCAGAGTTTAAAAGCATGGGTGAGAATGGTGGAAAGACAATTTGATATTAGAGTAGGCACCATTGTTACTGACCGGGGAGGAGAGTTTCTAAGTAATCAATTGTTTAATTGGTTTCAAAAGGTGGGAATAAGGCATGAAACTACTAATCCTGCTTGTCCTAATGAAGATGGTTTAGCGGAGAAAAAATACAAGATATAAAAAGGATAACTGCTTGTTTGATGGCAGATGCAGAGGTAAAAGATAGTTTCTGGGCAGAAGCAACTTTGACAGCAGTAAATATTAGTAACAGACTGTATCATTCAGAAATTGAAGACATTCCCTACAGGGTATTGTATGGGAGAGTGCCAAATTACAAGTATTTGAGGGTCTTTGGACAGTTTGCTTATGTTTACATTCCAGCATGTTTCAGGAAGAAAGGAGAACCCAAAAGTAGAAGGCTTAGGTTTTTGGGGTATTCAGGAAATAGCTACAAGTTTCATTTAGGTGGCAAAGAAGTGCAGTATTCTAGGTCTGCAAATTTCGAGAGACATGCCGGTTGGGACAAATTGCATGCCAATAAGGAAGTTTTCTTGAGGTTAGGAAGTTCAAATGAGCCAGAAACACAAACTGAACCAACTTCAGGAAACAGAGGGGTTTCAGTTAAGCCAGAAGCATCCACTAGCAGCAGTAATAGTTCTTCTGATAATGAGACACAATCTAGACCCATTACTACTAGAATGACTGAAGACAAGAGATTTAGTCATAGAACTATAACTCCCAGTACAGAAAGTGAGGATGAAAGAGGCAGATCAGCAGAGTTTATTCCCAGACGTAGTCACAGAGTTAGGAAGCCACCAGATAGGTTTGTTGTGACAAATGCAAGAGCTTGTTTAGCAGTGGAAGAGCCTGAAAGTTTTGAAGAGTTAGAAAGTTTGTCTAGAGAAGAACAGGAAAGATGGATTGATGCAATGGATGATGAGTTTGGTTGTCTGGTAAATAAAGATGTTTTTGAAGTCGTTGACAGACCCAAGGACAAGAAAGTAATTGGTTGTAAGTGGGTGTACAAAAAGAAAGAAATGCCAGATGGAAGTATTAAGTATAAAGCTAGGTTAGTAGCTAAGGGTTTTGCACAACAGCAGTATGAGAACTATGACAAGACATATTCTCCAACTGCAAAGCCAGAAAGTCTGAGAATGGTTCTGGCCGTAGCAGCAAAAAGAAGTTTAGTTGTAGAACATTTTGATTTTGAAACAGCCTACTTAAATGCTAGTTTAGATGAAGAGATATTTATGGAGCAGCCACAAGGTTTTGAAGAAATTGGTAGTCAGAAAGTTTATAAATTAAAGAAAGCATTGTATGGGTTAAAACAAAGTGCCAGAGCATGGAATTTGTGCATTAATGATGAGTTAGTTAAGCTAGGATACAAAAGGAGCGTTGCAGATGCATGTGTCTATACAAAAGGAGACATAGTGTTAGTGATCTATGTAGATGATTTGTGCGTGGCAGCAAAGTCAAGACAGGAGATTGAATCAGTAAAAAGAGAGTTGTCTAAAAAGTTTGTTTTGAAGGATCTAGGTTTATTAAAGTCTTATTTAGGTATTGGTGTTGAGTGGACAGAAGAAGGACATTGTTTGGTAAGTCAGAGAAAGAAAATTGAAAATTTGATTGAAAAGTGTGGATTACAAAATGCTAAAATAGTAAGAGCTCCAATGACAACTGGTTTTGTATCTGAAAAAACATCTAGAGATTTTGAAGACAAGACTTTATTCAGGAGCATAATAGGATCTTTACAATTCATATCTTGCCACACCAGACCAGACATTTCGTATGCTGTAAATGTATTGTCCAGAAGGGTTAATGATCCAAAAATTGAAGACTGGACAGCAGTAAAACACTTATTAAGATATTTGAAAGGAACTTTAGATAAGAAATTGGTAATTAGAACAGTAGTTCAGATTTAGATTGCTATGTAGACAGTTCTTTTGCATCAGAATTAGGAGACAAGAAGTCAGTTACAGGAATAATAATCAAGTACAGTGAAAGTCCAATAGTCTGGAGAAGTAGGAAACAAACAAATGTAGCGATAAGTACGACGGAAGCAGAATTCACAGCTTTAAATGAGATAGTAAATGAGGTACAGTGGGTTGTGCAGTTATTGAATGATTTAAATGAAAGTTACAAAATACCAGTAGAAATTCTGGAAGATTCACAGTCATGCATAGCAATGGCTGAAACTGAAAGTTTGAAGAACAGAACAAAATATGTTGGAGTAAGATATCAAAATGTGCGAGACATGGTTCAGAAGGGTGAAATAGAATTGAGATATATAGAAACACAACACAACATAGCAGATTTGTTCACAAAAGCATTGACAGCAGAGAAACATGAAAGACTGACACAAATGGTAGGAATGACATTGTAAGACACATACAATATTTTATTTCGGAGGGGATTGTTAAGGAAAAAGCAACATGGGATATACAGTAATAGAAATAAAAATATGTATGTGAATGTCAAAGTGACTAAGCAGGAGCAATCAGGAAGATACACAGGTGAAAAAAATAATATAATTAAGAAGCCTTGAGAGCCAAGGACAAAGTTATAGAAGGTATATTGAGAACACCTGTGATAGATTGCAAACACCTGAGACTCATTAAGTGGTCAAGGTAAAGTGATGAAACACTTGGGTTGGTCTTAGGTATGGGATGATCTATGTGGACCAATCAAGATGTATGTACACACCCACTGGGTGGAAACTGACTGGTGGGTGGTGTCTAACAATGGCTATAAATTGCAATGTTTGCTAATGTACATTGTGGTGTAGTGTGGAGTACTTTTGGAGATATTGTGAAGTGTAGAGATTGTGATTTGTAGGGCATATAGTATTTATGTACATAGAAGAATAAAGTAGATATTTTATATAAGAGTACTGAGTTGTCTGGTGTCTTGAGGGAAGATACAAGAACCAGAGGAATCCTGGAGAAGTTTGAAGACATCTCAGGAAGAAGAGTGAGAAGGCTTGGAGAGTTTGTCAGGGTCTTCAGCCTATTCTCTGAAACTCTGCTGCTTGGGAAAGAAGCATCAACCACTGATCAAAGCTGGTCAGCTCTGCCGCATAACAAGGTGGTGAGTTAGAGCCAGAGGTGAAGAGCTACAACTCCCATCATCCCTGACATCTGGGAGCTGAAGTCCCTCGGCCCTTAAAGGGGAAAGGTTGCCTACCCCTGGTCTAGAACAAACCATTGGTATTGCAAAATTCAGTCAGTCAGTCAGTCAGTCTCCTGCTTCATTTTGATCCAAGGCCAAATTTTCCTACAGTATTTGATTCTGCTCTTTTCCTTATATTTTCATTCCATTCACCTGTAATTAACAACAACTCCTGAATGATCCTAGGTCAAACTTTCCTACAATCCACAGGAATTTAGCACAAATTTTTACCATTATTCCTCACCATTTCCCATTTTTACCTGTCTTTCTTGTTGGTTTAGTGTTTGCCTTGGCTTCTGATCATGCCCAGAAATGGATTCCCCATCACCCTGCCTTTTTCCTCAGTATAGACAGGCACAAGAAGCACTGTATCCCATCATTCAGGACAATAACCTGTAAGAAGACATGGAAAGAGGAGGGCTATTTCTGCTGTGATGCCTTGCTATGGAATAATTTCCTCTCAGAGGTCTGACTGGTGCAATGCTGGTATCATTCTGATATCATATAGAAACATATATCTGTTAGTGACATACTAATTTCTAAGTGTAACTTACATATTATCATGTCTTTTTTATGGTTTCTGCAGAAAGAGGAATTCACTATTTCCTTTACATGATGACCCCCATCCTCTCAGGAATTGCCTTATTTTTGCATCCATTTGCATGTGGCAGTTTAGTGGCCTGTGGAACATGGAAATCTCAGAGAAGCAAACTGACAAAGTTGTGCTACAAGAGCTCACTGGGTTTCTCTAGAGGTTCTGTAGGATGACACTATTGCTGTGCATCTGCTGAGAAGCACAGAGCCAAATGTTCTCAAAAGTGCCCACACTCCACTGGCCACTGAATGACCTCAGGAGGACAATTAAGGGGGGTTGCAGACTGCCAGAAATAGTTCAAATTGAGTCAACTATTAGGGTTAGGGTTAGTGCTAGGGAATCATGGGAATTGTGTTTTTTTTTCCTGAGACATTGAGTCTTCTCTGTCAGAGAGCTCTGGTGCCACAATAAAGTACAGTTCCCATGATTCCCTAACCCTAACCCTAAAAGTGGACTCAATTTGCACTATTTCTGGCAGTCTGCAACCCCCCCTAAGTCTTGCAGGAGAGGAAAAGGAGGTAAGTCATAGTTACTAAATGCTAAATACTTTGGGACCTAATTGACTTTATAAAAGCCTACATACATGGATTTAAAATGTTTTTACTGGATTTAAACCTGTTAATCTCTTTAATAAATTTTAATCTGTTTAATTTTCTCTGGTTTTGTGGTATAATTTTTATTGGTTTTTTATTATTTTTAAATTTTAAATTTTTATTGGTTAAAAACAAAAACAAAAACAAAACAAAAACAAAATTACAATAAAGATTACATTAAATTACAACATATTCGTAACTTCCCTATGTATCGTGTCTTGCTAAACAGCCCACAAGTCTTACTTCCCATATGTCAAAGTAATATCTAAAACGCCATGGATATATCCTGTACAGATCAAGAATTTCAAATTACATTTAACCTTCTATTGCCAATGCAAAAACCTATCAGCATCTATGAAGTCCCGTTTTTCATTCCAATCCTATCAAATAATTTGGTCCCCATTCAGATCTGGATAAAAGACAAAAAATATAGGAAGTATGAACGAAGAATTCGAAAATTTGAGATGAAAGATACTCATAAAATAGTTAGATTATATAAATTGCTTTTGAAATTAGAAATGGAAAAAGAAACAATAAAGTCCTATATGGTGACTTGGGCTCAAGATATAGGTGCAAACATACAACTTGAACAATGGGAGAAGTATTGGAGTAAAAGATTAAAATATACACTGAATTATGATATTAAAGAAAAAAAAAATTCAAGATGCAATATAGATGGTATTTGACCCCATACAAATTGGCCAAGATGAGAAATAATCAATTAAACCATTGTTGGAAGTGTAAGAAAAAAACAGATACTTTTAATCATATGTGGTGGACCTGTATAGAAGCGAAACGGTATTGGAAAATGATACATCAAGAAATAATTAGAATATTAAATATCCAGTTGAATTTAGACCCTAAAATGTATCTGTTGGGAATGGTCATAGAAGACAATGTGGAATTTTTTTTTTTTTTGGTAAGTTAATATTTTATTTAATTATTGCAGCTAGAATTATATATGCATCAAAATGGAAATCTGAAGAAATTCCCACTATTAAAGATTGGCATTTGAAACTTTATGATTTAATGGAGATGGATAAATTAAGGAATCGATAAAGAAAAAAAAATGTACAAAATTTTAAAAGGAATTGGAATCCAATTTTTTATTGTTTTAAATTGAGTCAAATTGGTGAAATTGATTTTATTGTATACTACTCTGGGAACTCTAGCTATCCTGAAGTATGAAAATATCTCAGTAACTACATAGAAACAAGAAACAAACATGCAAAATAGTTTTGCTCCTTTGTGAAAGCGCAATGAATGTACCAAATCTGTACACGAGCAAATCATAAGCATGCCAGACTGTGAAGGTACTAGGGTGTGTGAAAGGGTATGTCATCTACCCCTTGTAAGAAGAACTTGAACCTGGTGAATTACTATAGCTCAAGTCTCCAATGGGATCTTTTATCCTATGTTTACAGAGGTGGCTAGGCTTTTCAATGAGTCTGTGATTTATTTGGGGATTCAAACATACAAAGACACTCCAACATTCACTCATTCACACAAGAACTCAGGATTAAAGTAGTTAGCTTGGATAGGGAACAGAAGGCTTTCTAATGGTGATAATTACCTGAAGGAGGCTGCTCCAGTAATGAATGAAGATGTATAGACTCAACCATTTAGGAAAGCGAAAGGACAATGGGAAGAGCTGGGACAGTCGTGTTCACAGTCGTGCAGTGTCACCATGAAATCTCAGCAGACCCAATGCACCTGAGATTTGGGGGATCTTTTATACCCTTAAACCTATCCTGGGGTGAAGATTTGCTACTGTATATCAAAGGATTCTGGATTACTACTCTTTGAAGCAGACAATTTCCAAGGAGAGGAGATGGGATGTTAATGTTATCTCATCTTCAGCTGGACACATCCTGGTTGGTACTCATAAATCTCCTAGATGTGAATGTCCTGCTTTGCAGCTCCCAAGCCTAGCCTTTTTTTTAAATAATTATTTTATTTTTAACATATCACATACACAAAAAATAAAATTACATATACACATACATGTACACACACACATTATATACATATGTACACATATATATCTTCAAACAAATACATACATACACAATCACACACAACAAGGGGTGAAAAAGGAGGAAAGAAAAAAAATATAAATATAAGTATTTACACTTGTAAAAATAAAGTTCCTAGTTCCTTGTAACCATTCCTTTTACTGAAGAATTCCAATTTTCTGTACACCTTGTTCAGTATCCTGGCTGCTACGCAACAGAGATTAATTATTATTATTTTTGTATAATTAAATTATTCCAAGGGTTGTTTCACCCTTGAAATACTTTCCAATTACTTTATCCTATTACGTCAATTGAACATCTGTCATGCTTATGTATATATAACCATATATCATTTACTAGAGAGGTAATAATAGTATACATTCCCTTGACATTTTGTATTTACCTTTCCTTTTTTTTAAACCCAATTTCTTAAAAAGAAAATTATTTGCACTACTAAATGGAATCCCAATATTTTAAAACTATTTTCCATTCCTTTTCAACTTTTTTTTATTTTCCTCTTATCAGAGCAGACAAAATATCTTTATCCATTGTTTCTCCAACCTTTAGGATCCAGTCGTCAATCAAAGGAACATTACCTTTCTTCCAATTTTTTGCAAAGAGCAGCCTTGCCATGGTTATCATGTACAGTAAGATTCAATTATATTGGTTTTCTTTAATCTCATGTGTCATATTTAACAGAAAAAATTGTGGTGTGAAAGGGATTTGAGTTTGACAGATCTCAGTCATCTCTTTATGAATGAAAGTCCAGAATGTTTTAGCCATATTACATTTCCACCAAACATTAAAAAAATCTGCCTGTGGCTCAGAACACTTCCAGCAATTTGTGTTACCAGACTTATATAAAATGTTTAATTTCAAAGGAGAGAGATACCAGCGGTGCATCATCTTTAAGAAATTTTCTTTGTAATTTTGACATAAAATAAATTTATTTGTACTTTTCCAAGACCGTTCCCAGTGTTGCAGTTGGATATTCTCACCGATGTCTTGTGACCATCTAATCATAGTATGTTTAATTATGTTGTTCCATATCTCTTTCTTTTATGTTGTTCCATATCTCTTTCTTTTAGAATTTGGTAATATTTTGCTATTTTTCCTTTTCCTTCTTCTGCAAAGATTTTTTTCTAGGCAGTTCTCTCCTTCTGAGATACCAATAGTGTTTATATCTTGCTTAAAACTTTCCGTTAACTGTAGATACAAGAACCAATTACTGTTTATATTTTCTTCCTCAAGTTGTTTTCTTGCTTTCATTTTATATTGATTTCCTTTCTTCTTTATCAAAATGTCCTTGTATCTAATCCAAGGTTCTTTTTCTCTAGATGTTAAAGAACGCTTCTTGTGTTGAAACCCAAGTTGGCAAAAAATGATAGAATTTTGTTTTTACATTAAGCCAGACCTTCAACAGTGATCTTTTAAAGATATGATGATCAAAATCTTTATTATGTTTTAACTTATCAAACTACATAAAGGGGTGCCAGCCGAATCTTAAATGATCACTTTCTAAATTCAGTAATCTTTCTTCTTTGAGGTTAATCCATTCCTTTATCCAATTTTAAGCACACGCTTGGTAATACAATTTAAGATTTGGTAGTTTGCATCCACCTCTTTCTTCTCAATCTGTAAGATTTTTCCAGTTGATTCTGGCCTTTTTACCTTCCCATAGAAAGTTTATTAATTCCTCTTTGCCAAAAACTGAAACATTTATCCTCTGAGATGATTGGTATATTTTGAAATAAGTATAACAGTTTTGGTAAAACATTCATTTTAATTACACTTATTATTCTTCCTAAAAAGGAGAGATGTAACTTGGTCCATCTTGTCAAATCCTCTTTAATATCGTTCCATGTCCTTTCATAGTTATTTTGAAAGAGATCAAAATTTCTTTTAGTTAGATAAATACCTAGATATCATATCTATTAGTTACCTTAAGCTTTGATTTTTTCTTGTATTTCTTTATCTTCTTTTTTGTCAAATTCTTAATTATAATTGCAGATTTATCAAAGTTAATCATAAAGCCAGCAAGACTACCAAATTCTTTTATAGTCTCCAATAGTCATTTAATATTTTGAGATGGTTCTTCTAAAAAACAAACTAAATTATCTGCATACACCAGGGTTTTATACACATGTCCTCTAACGCTTACTCCCTTAATATCTTGATCTTCCCTTATTCTGTTATTCAAAACCTCCATTACCATAATAAGAAGCAAGGGAGATAAAGGGCATTCTTGTCTTGTCCCTCTATTTATTTTTATATAATCCCTTTTTTCTTCATTTATTATCAATTGCACATGCTGATCACTATATATTTCTCAGATCCAAATCTCAAAATTGTCTCCTGTATTCATTTCCTTAAAAAGTTTTTTCATAAAAGGCCATTCCACCTATCAAAGGCTTTTTGTGCATCACATAATAGAATAGCGAGTTTTTTTCAGCCTTTTGATCTGCAAATTGTTGCAAATTGTTGTAGATGCAGATGTGACCTTTCAGGTGCCTACATGAAGTCCTGGATACATGGTGGTTGGGCTTTTCTGATTTAGGGCCATGACAGGAGACCCACAAAAGTGGGGGGGGGGAGGGTCATATTAAATCAATACCTGTAACATCCCTCCTTGGAAATTATCTACCTGTTCAAGTGAAAATTGGAAGATGATCATTTCCACATTGCCAAATTGTTTTCACCATGAAAAATTATGAGGTGTCAATTTGGGAGCTAAACTCATGGTTCAGGGAAATTAATCCTTAGAAAAGCCTTCAAGTCCTGGGGAGGGGCTTTCATTCCTGGAATCTATTCATACTTGCATATAAATCCTAACCAAAGCACTTTAAAAGCCATGCTAATAACTAATAACCAATGTATGCAATGAAGATCAAGAGCAATACACAGTAACAAGGAGTATCATCAAAAAGTTCAAAACTAAAGTAAACTCACAAGTATCAAAAGCATGACATAATAAAACATAACATACTTGATGGACCAATGTCCACAAGTAACTCAAAAGCAATAATGGGGGAAGTAAACAATGATCAATATGGAAATATGAGTAGGTATAATCGTGAGGTAGCAATATCCACTGTTTACTAGAAGGTCTATGGACCAATGTCCAGCAATACAGCAAAATAAGTCTTCAAAAGATATATTCAAGTCTTTGAGCATGTGTGTGTTTAAGTCTATTTTAAGTTGTTAGGATGATGAAAGTTCAACCACACTGTGGCATCAATAGCCATGAAGAGGAGGAACCAATGTCCAAAATCTTTGGCAAGTTGTGTACTGGTGTAGAAAGTGTGTATCAAATGTCCAGCAAATCTGAATGGATTTGGTAAAAGTTTGAGGAAAGGTTCGGGCTTGAGTCTGGAATGGATGAACCAAAATTTTTGAATAGCTCCTTGGTGCACTGGTGGCTGAATAGAGGCATTGAAAGAAGGCTGTAAGAACTGAAATGATGACTCTGTCTTTATGGAGGATGGTGGAGGACTTGACAATCTGTGCTCATACATCCCAGGAAACATGACCAGTGTCCATGAATTAAAACTTTGAAGCTGAGGATGAAAGTAGACCAGGGCATCTGAAAATGCTTGAGTAGACCAGGGCCTCTAGTGAAGAATGAGGTATATTGGGGCCTCTGGAAGTTGAGTAAACCGAGATCTCTATAGAGATGAAATAGACCAGGACTCCCGGAATTTGGGTAGACTGGGACCTCTACAAGCATGAAGTAGACCAGGGGTCCAGCAGGGCAGGAGCACAATCAGCAGCACTCTGCTGGAATGGGACCACAAATCTGAAGCAGGAACCAGGCAGGGAGCATTTTGGAGGACATTTCAGGAACTGCAGCTGAGGTTTAGCCCAGTGTATCTGAAGTCTGGACGGGGCATTGGTACCATTGGAAGGATTAGGAAGGCATCTGCAATGTTATGGAGGACGTCGGGGTCATGGTCTGACATCAGAGAAATGACTTGGTGGAGGCACATCTCACCCCCCCCCCTTTGCAGGACAAAGGCACATTGGTTTAAACACATTTGTTAACACACACACACACACACTCATATAGACAAGGAAAGGAGAGATAGGCACTGACCTCTGTACATGCCCTGGGGAGGAGGGAAGAAAGGAAAAGAAATCTCCCCCACTTGACTCATTGAAAAGCTAAGGGATAAATGAAGTCAAAGAAAGATACAGTGAGCTATAGAGGCCTGTGAATAAACAGCTGTTGTGGTTTTTCCATCTTTGGCACTGTGTGACAAGAAATCTGTGATTAAACTTGCTGTTAGTAAAAGGATCAGGAAAACAGGAACTTTGCCTTTAAGAAATTCGGCAGCATCCATTTTAGCTGCCCCCTATTTCCTGGTCAAACAGAGAATGATGGGAAAATATGCAAATTAGTCCAAAAATTGGCCTACATTGCCCCCAAACAATCAAACTACACTCTTTTTACAAAAAACAACTTCATATCCTAATAGCCCAGGATTGACTGAATCCATCTGGGGCAAAGCTGAATTTACTCACTCTACGTTGAAACATAATTGAAAGTAATAGGGTCCCCAGGGAAAATAGCCAAAAAAAATATCACTGGCAGCTATCCCTGTAAGGGATTGACTTGCCGGTTAGCCTTGGTGGCATTATGTATGCGCAGACACGGGCAAGTCCAAGAATGGTGATGGACATTTCTTTGTCTTTCTTTGTGGATATTTTGTGTAAGCAGTCTCCAGATACTGGGAGAAGAATTTCTCTGATATTGGAAGCCATTAAAAGAAAATGGTGGCAGAGAGATATTTCAAAACCATATTGGAAAAGAACAGCAGCACTGGAATGACAGATGTTTAGAGAGGCACCCAAGTCTTCCATGGCCCTGTACACCTGTGTCTATTTAAGTTGTAGGTCAGCATAATTCTATAGAATAAGATCTGTTTTATATGTAGAAGGTCTTTGCCCAATCTCTGGCATCTCTAAGTATGGCTTGAAAATGCCATTGCCTAAAACCCCGGAAAGCTGCAACCAGTCAGTACAGACAATATTAAGATAGATGGACTCAATGTAAGGCAAATTTGTACATTCATTGCATGCACATATCCACCTGACTGGAATCCATGTTTAATGTATTGGTTTTAACCCTATCTTTGAGCTGTCTGGAACCCATGTTAGGAGAAATGCAAATAAATAAATAAATAAATCTGCTTTCATACCCAGAGAGAGTGTGGGGGCATGTTAGAATGAGATTATCCCCAAAGAAATATGGCCTTTGATCAATATATACTATGACCTCAATCCAACATTTCCTCAATGTAACATAAATATCTGCATGAGGACATCTATATTCCACCCCCACTGCTTCAGGGGCTTTTACTGTAAAGTCTTGAAGCTTTTACTGTAAAGTCTTGAATGGCTATTCTATGCTGCACAGTAAGCTGGTAGAATCTGATAAGCATCTGACTATGTCCCCAAAGCCAGATATAAAATGATCACAGATAACCCAGGTGAACACTGGCAGGTCTCAGCAGTGATGTCATCATTTTCCATCTAGCTATGGAAATTTAGCCAGATGCTTTTTCAATCTTGCTTGCTGTGAAACACAGAATTACTGTGTAGGGCAGCTTCAAGGTCTTTGCAGTAAGTTGGCAGGGATTAGATGCTGTGCAGGGTAGAAGGGAATACCACAGTGCCCCCAAAAGGACATTACACATATAATTGATAGTCACACGTGTGTGTGTTTCTGTCAGAATTCTGTCCTATGTTTGTTGATATCTCACTTTAAGACAGATCCACAGGGTCTTTAAGGCATCGTTATAATAGGTTTAACAGAATAAGCATATAGATCAGGGACCGGCAACCTACGCCCCCCGGGCCAGTTCCGGCCGAGGTCGCCGGACTTACTGGCCCAGGCAGACTCCTGACACCGCCGCCACACGTTTTCCCATCTGTGTGGCCACGCATGTCGTGGCCGCCATTTTGATTTCCAAAATGGCAGCCGCGACGCATTTGTGCATGCACAGTAGTACATCTGCCATTCCTCCCCCCCTCGGCCCAGCAGAGACCTGGACTTCGGGGGACCGGCCCAGGTCTCCAAAAGGTTGCCTACCCCTGATATAGATTCTCATGTTCCGAATAGACATTGCTGCTTGTCTTCCATGCTGTTTCCATTCTCATAAAAATCTATTTTTAGATTTTTGCTGTTTCAGTCAATGACATACTGTAAAGCTTCTGAAGCAGCCCCACACAGCCATTCCTTGCTTAGTGGCAAGCATGCAGGGTCATATGAACATCTGGCTATTTCCCCCTAACCAGACACACAAAGATTAGAGCAGTGCTGAGATTCCTAGAGGACCCCAGTGGATCTCAGTGCTGATGCCATGATTTTGCATCTGGCTATGGATAAGTAGCCAAATACTTTTTTCCATCTTACCTGCTCAACATGAACCACAGAATGTCTCAGATGCTTTATAATATGTTGAGAGGGCTTTAGGTGCTGCAGAGGGGGGAAGGGAATATCAACTCATGTAATCAGCATGGCACAGTGGTTTAAGTGTTGGGAAAGTCACATGCTCTCAGCCTCAGAGGAAGGCAATGGCAAACCTCCTCTGAACAAATTTTGCCACGAAAACCACACAATATGTTCCCCTTAGGTCACTATAACTTGTAAATGACTTGAAGGCACACAGCAAAAACAAAGTGTCAAAAAAAAAAGTGCATCCACACTCATGTCCCTAACAGAATTCTGGCTGATGTTTGCTGATATTTAACTTTAAAACAGATCCATGGGGGGGTCCATTAACATGAAATCACTACTATAACATTTTAGCAGAGTAAGTAAAAACATTCATGTGTTCCTAGGAGGCATAGTTGCTTTTCTTCAATGCTGTTATATGAAAAATTAGGTGTTGCCTACAAATGCAAACAGAAGCTGTAAGGTTCTGTGTCAAATTAAAAAAAAATGGCAGTACAACCAAATGATTGATGGAAGCAAATAAGTTTTCCTATCCTTTCAGCTTCTGTGATCAGAACTTACAGTAGAATGGTAAAATACCTTTTGTCTGGCTTTGTTTTTCTACAGTGCTTTTCATTGTCAGTGACCTTGTCAATTATCAGAAACTAAAGTCAGAACAGAATACTTTGGTGCCCAAGGTAACAGCTGTATTCTTCTTAGTCACATGCAATAAACACTGAAAATGTTATGTAGTATTACAGAAGACCCCACTCTAGGAATAGGAAAACTGTGCTCCTCCAGATGTTAATAAACAACCATTCCCAACATCCTTCACCAGAAGCTAAGCTGTTCATGGGAATTAGAATCCAAGGACTTCTAGAGGACCACAAATCCCTAATCCCTGCTCTAGTCTTTGGATTTCTTTGACAAGAAGCAACAAACCCTCTTTCTACTGGAGATGCAATTCTTCATTAATTGTGTTCTTGAAAGAAGCAATGAACAGTCTGAGGAATTTTTTTCCCACCTGGAGAATTTTTTTTTAAAATTATATGGTTTTCACACTTTGGGATTGACTGTGCAAAATTTGCATGTAGTATTTTTGACAGAAAATAGCACTTTCTGAATAGAAAATAGCTTTTTATGCATAAACATAATTCTGCAGAAATATTATTTTCTGTGCAGAAACTGTGTTTTAAGATAGGGAACGGATTCTGCACAAAATTTGCAAGTAGTGTTTTGACAAAGAAAACAGCATTTTCTGTGCAAGAAAGAGTGGTGAGATCCTGCATCAAAAGATGCAACTATGACAATGAAGCTCCATCGTCATAGCTACATCTGATGATGCCCCACAAAGCAACAACAACAAAATCCCCTACATTTCCAGCCAGGCAATGCCAAAATGAATGGGTTTCTAAGGTGCTTTGGACTGTGATGGGGAAAGTGATGTCTGCAGTGCTCTTCTGGTGATTGGGCTCATTGACAACAGGCAGCTGAAGAGACTCCTTGAGGTCCTGCTGTAAGTGCATTCCATGATGGGATGATTACTGCAGACTTCATTTTTTAGCACCAAAATTTCCAACACTGTTGGTTGGGGTACTGCCTGGATAAAATGTATATTTTGGGGATCATGTTCTATCATTAATTACTGTAAATGTGAACCCCCAAAGTTATTAGGTCATAAATCCACCTTACAGCCCTGTATATTTAACTAGCTACTAACCAGTATTTTCTGTGCAGATGGTACAAAAATATTGTTTCCTGAACAGAAAATGCTGTTTTCTGAACAGAAAATACCATGTGTAAGTTATTATGCACATAACTTGCACATGGTATTTTCTGTACAGAGTCCAAACAGCCAAGGCTCAAACTGCAAAGTTTCTTGTCAGTCCAGGATTTATCTTATCAGGATTTCGTGAAACTCAAGAAACACATTTTTGACCCTTTTTACAAGTATTTTCAAATATTCTTTTCATCCCTGCTCTTGATCCTCTAGAATGTCCATGATAGGACAGCATTTCCTATTGCATGACAAATGGGTTCCTCTTGGAAGAACATGGAAACAAGTTTCCCCTTAGCTCCCAAAAGGATTTGTTTGGTTTGTAAACAGCAAAATACTAGCATTACACTTATCCAAAACACTGCAGGACCCTTTGTATTTTACTTCAGCTGTGTATGTCTGTTCAATGAGAAAGGTAATATTTTAAGAAGGTATTCAGGATATGACTTTGTTATTCAGTGACCTCAGATCTGGCATGTGTACATGACAAGTACTTTTACTACATAATATATGAACGTGCCTTCAGATGATATTTATTTGTAATAAATGATTATTCATTCTTTCTGAATTATCTCTTCATTTTTGATCCCGTTGTACTGCTCTGAATTTAATGTTTGTTTGATGTCTGGGAAATGGTGATGAGTAGGGGCATCACTAACATTTTGCCTTGGGTGAAATTTCAAGTAAATTGGGATGGGAGATTTTCATCCTAGTTGAAACATCTGAAGAGTTTAGAGAAAAGCCAAAATAACTCTGATATAATCAGCAAAGCTTTATCTGAAGGGTGTGGGAAAGCCACCAATATTTATTCACTTTTGATAGACTTAAATTTAATTTAATAAAGGCCTTAAAGGAAGGGAAAACACATATATAAAAGCAAACAAACCTAACAAAATAATAAAAAAAGAAAGATTTCTAGGCTTAAAGCTAAAACAGACATAAAATTACACACTTATTTTAAGATAAAAATAATTGGGGGGAAAGGAAGGGGGGGAAAGAGTGAAATACTGAATAATAATAATAATAATAATAATAATAATAATAAAGCCCAACCTTTGGTAATAGTAGGATAAACTATATATATATATATATATACACACATATTCATACACCAAATCACCTCTGAATAAAGAATCCAACAGAAATGGCTGCAGGTAGGAGAAGCATAGCACAACTACTACAAAGAAGAAACTCTTCGGATCAACAATCCAAATTTACAGATTCTAATATGGTAATTCTAGACGAAATGAGACAGATGAGACTTGAAATTAACAGAGAAATGAGAGAAATGAAAGAAGAAATAAAGGAGGAGATAAGGAAAGACTTAGAAACCATTAACCAAAAGCTGGATCAAGTAACCATGGATGTTACCCAAATTAAAACAGCAATTTAAGATTTACCAACAAAACAAAACAAAACAAAAAACAAAAAAAACCCCAAAACTAATGGACTAGAAAACAGGATGAAAAAATTAGAACAAGGGGTGGAGAAAGGAAGTTTAATGAATACCCTAACAGAAATTAAAAGTCAGACAAAATGTATTAAGATAAGAGGTCTTAAGGAGATGAAAGAAGAAAATTTCTACAATACAATAATACCAGCACTAGCAGAATTTATAGGATGGCTACCAGAATGGGTTGATCTTGAAATAGACAAAATATTCAGGACCAGCTCAAAGATCACTAGAGAAAAGAAGTTACCACAGGACATAGTTATCTATTTAGTCTGTGAAAGGGTAAAATATATTATTCTTCAACAAAATAATAATAATAAAAAAAACAAATTAGCAATTGAGGGGGAAGAAATAAGAATGTTTAGAGATAACCCGCAGGAAATTCTGAATAAAAGGAAAGAATATCAATTTATAACCCAAATTTTAAGAAAAAAAGGAATCTCCTACAAATGGGAAAAAAACTAAACTGATAAGAACAGATGCTACACTTGATCTTAGTGTCTATGTAAATTTATGTATTTTTAAAATTTTCTAATAAAGGTTTTTTTTAAAAAAAAAACAAATGAGAAAAAAATGGAAGGAATATCACTGTCTTTTCACCAACAAAGCTACACTTTGAACTGAATACTTAAAGCAAAAGACTTTATGTTAAGATTTAGAAGATAATTGGAATCACCTACATCAGAAAGGGATAAAGAATGAGAAAGGCAAACAGACTCCATTGAGAAGAAAAAAGAAAAAGAGAAACCTAGAACATGGGAAAATAAAGGATATGAGATCAACGTGCAGGAAGAAAAAAGAGAGGAAAGAGAAGAAGAGGGACAGATTGAGTCAGAGATAGAAGATAAAGAAGGAGAAAGAGAAGAAGAAATTACAGATCAAGAGGAAGACTTGATAGAAATCACAAAACTATATAAAGGGGGGGGGGAAACAAACCTAAAACTAAGCTTCTGACTGCACAGTAAGACTAGAATGAGATAATCTATGAATGAAAAAATTGTCACATGGAATGGAAAAGGACTAAACTTCATTCATAAAAGGAGAATTTTTTTCACTATTTACAAACACAAAAATTAGATACAATCTGTTTACAAGAAACAAATATTAGAAATAAGAAATATTACTTAACATGATTACATCTACAAGACTTGTTATAGCTAATAACTGGAAATCAACCTCAGAATTAGAGGTTGAAGACTGGCTAATAAAATTGCATGAATTGTATGAAATGGACATCCTTACACATATTATAAATGGGAAATCGATAACAGAAAGAAAGAAGGATTGGAACAGAATTAATATCCTTTGGGTAAACATGAGAGGAAATTAACCACCACAAATAGAAAGATATAGGGCCTTTACAGACTGCCAGAAATAATGCAGCCTGAGTCCATTTTAACTGCCCTGGCTCAGCGCTAGGGAATCATGGGAACTGTAGTTTTTTTCTGGGACATTGAGCCTTCTATGTCAGAGAACTCTGGTGTCACAATAAACTACAGTTTCCATGATCTCCTAGCACTGAGCCAGGGCAGTTAAAGTGGACTCAAGCTGCATTATTTCTGGTAGTCTGTAAAGGTATAGAAGAGACATGAAAAAGCTGACAATATATGTAGATATTTGTACAAAGAATGTAAGTAATAGAGAATTGAGGGGAATGTTAATTAAATAAATGCAGAAAAAAATTAAATAAAAATAATAACAAATAAAAGATGGTTAGATTAGAAATAAACTGAGGGCCTTTGCAGACTGCCAGAAATATTGCACATTAAATTGAGGCGCTGCCACAAATAGAAAGATATAGGGCCTTTACAGACTGCCAGAAATAATGCAGCCTGAGTCCATTTTAACTGCCCTGGCTCAGTGCTAGGGAATCATGGGAATTGTATTTTTTTCTGAGACACTGAACCTTCTCTGTCAGAGAGCTCTGGTGCCACAATAAATTACAGTTCCCATGATTCCCTAGCACTGAGCCAGGGCAGTGCCTCAATTTAATGTGCACTATTTCTGGCAGTCTGCTTAGGCATGTCACTTTTAAACTATGCTTAACCCGAACAGAAAGTAGTCAAAAACTGATTCCTTTTACCTTTGGAAAACTACTTTTGACTACTTTCTATTTGGGTTAAGAACAATTTCAAAGTGATGTGTGTGAAAATCTACCCGCTTTTGTGGGTTTTCCCCACCTTTTAAATCCCATTTCTGCATGGGATTTCCCCTGTGTGATAAGGTCCTATGACTGTTTAAAGAGGGGTGCAGATGGTGCATGGTGCTTCATAGCATGCATTCTACTTGAGTACTGAAATATGCAGTAGATCTCACAGTATCCCATTGTAGATCTGCTTTTTAAGGGAACTGAAATGCCATTTTGATTGGGATGAATACTATCTCAAAAGCATGTCTGGTCTGGGCTGAGCTGCACTTTATTTGCCTATCTCTAGCTCTGTTTCAAATCCCCATTCAGAATTTTCTCAGCTTCTTCTGACTGTAAAGAAAAATTAACACTGGTACTCATCAGCACATAGACCTACCTGATGGTAATAAATACAATCATATAAAAAGAAAACCAGCTTGTGTGTTTTGAATGTTCTAAATTACTACAGATTAAACTACAGATTAAGAAGCCCCCAAGTGGGTAAGGCAGTCTAATGGAATTACCTGAGACAATTAAGTCTGCTCATTTATTTGAAAGCAATGTGAGAAAACAGAACAGAACAAAACAAAAATGAGAGACTGGATAATTTTTCAGAAATGAATTATTCACAAACATATGCACATGGGACAACCTACCTGCTACCAGGATCTGGCTACTTATAGGACAAAAGAAAAGAGTGCCCCAAAGGCAAAAAATAATTCAAGCAATGTGGTCATTGTTAGGATTGGGTCCCAAAGGAAAATGTACATTGTGGGATAGTGCAGCAGCCATGACCCAACATTTGGCCACAGCTGAGTTATGCAGCCTCATGCTGATGTAACAGGACATGACATCATGGAGGTAGTCACCTGGTGCTGGAAAGCACAGAAACTGCTGTAAAAGTGCTGTGTCACTCAAGTGAGTGACAGGTGTCCAGGAGGAAGAGGCTGGGCAAGAAAGCCAAGTGGAGCACTGGCTATATAAGGCACAAGCCTCGGGAAACACATGTTGGCTGTAGATTGTGGTTGTGGATTGGTGATGGTGGATTGAGCATTGCTGTTGGAGTTGCGTTGGTGTATGCTGTACATATCTGTATATAGAGCAACAAAGATTAAAGCCTCATTCATGAGACATCTGACTGTAGAGTCTCTGTGCTCTATCTGGAAGGGGAGAGGAGTTTCTCCAGCTGACAAGCAGCCTGCTTCATCGGAGAAGTCTGGAGCCTGGTGCTTCACGTTACATGGTCTCCACGCGCTGCGTTACCATGCCTAACAGTCATCAACATATGCTCCCCACTAATGTTCTTTTAATCCAAGGACAGGCAATTCAAGAGCCCAAAGAAAATGAGCTGCTAAAGTTTAACTGCTTTTTCCTTTGTCAGTAGTAATGTTTCTGGTTGAGGCACAAATGAAGCATGTAGCACCTTCTGTCAGCACCAGCAAGTCTTTAAGTGCAGAAAAGGAGTACAATGTGTTGTAATGCCAATCCTCCCTCCCTCTGCTTTTCTCCAGGGCTTCACAGTCTCTTCACCACATTAATCCCTGCAGGGAATTTTAGCCCTTCCTATGATAAATGCTGCTGATGTACAAAGATTAGAATCCTCCCTGCTAAGTCAATCTGTGGTTGCATTAAACTTAAAACATGCATTTGAATTAACATTTGGTCACTCTATAGCATGTTTTTTTTAATTTATTTACTAAAGAAGAGAGGAACACATGCGATTCTGTAATTATTGCATTGCCAAAGATTCAGCCTTATTGCCACAGGGAAAGGAAAAACAGCTGCAGATAGTTTTATCCTCTCCTTCAGTAGCATTAATGTCACTAGGATATACGTGTTTTCTAACTAGAGATGTTGCAAGCCATTGCTAAGGAGAGATTGAAAAAATGAGTTCCTCTATCTGATTACTCATATAGAAATGAAGGACAAGGGAAACAGGTTCTGTTTGTATCCTACAAGCATGGATCCTTTCAACTTGCAGCAGACCATCAGCTGCTTCCCACTCTGCCTCCTGCCCCACCCACTGCCACCTAGAGTTTCATTGGTTTATGTAGAATGGGAATAGAAGGAGGCAGCAGGTACAGAATCACTTATAGAAGGAGGCAGCAGGTACAGAATCACTTATAATGCAAAATATATTTATACGTGAAGAGCTCTTTGCTTGATGGGTTGGGAACAAAATGTTGGTGTGTGGATGATGAGTGTTGTAGTGATGCCCTTTGGCACCCAGCAGAGTCTGCAGGACAAGCTGGCTGCTGTGATCCACAGCCACTGTGTAGACTTGCCATCAACTGGCTCAGCTTCCCTTCTCCAGCATCCTGTCTTCCTCAGTCAAGAAGACACATTATAAAGTCCAAAAGCATAGCTTTATTAATGCATATAAAAAGTAAAAATAAGATATCTAAGTAAAATCCATTGTGATGAACTTGTCCAGTTCAGCCATACAAGATTACATCTTTAACAATCCCAAAAGCATTAGGATCCAACTTGTTGCAGTTAAAACCACTGCATCCACACACGCTCACATCTTGAACAATAAACAATTCTTAGACAAAGGATTTTCTAAGCCTATCCCATACTCCACCTTCTAGGTGTTAACTTTATGTTAATTGGATAATGTCTGTATGATGTATGTTAACCCAGCCTCTTGTTGTCCATCATCCACCACGTGAGTAACTTTCCCAAGCCTAACGATGTTTACATATTTGATATATCTTTGTTATCCATAACAAAGTCTGGTTCCATTAGTTTTACCTCTGGGAAAGTACATTGTTGATGTCTCTGTTACCACCTGGCGTTGATTCACCCTGTTTCTCTAAATATTGTTTGTGCCTTGTCCAAAAACTGTTCTCAAGTGGAAAATTATAGACACACACACATCTTTACATTTCACCTTTGACTGTATATCCCATTCATATCCTAACAATCCCCTCCTGAAATGTATAGATGTGTGAGATCACTATTATTGCTGTTGTTGTTATTGAAACTGTCTTAACACAATATTTGATTTTATATACTTAAAGTGACATCTCAATCTGTTATAACAATTGTTAATGTTGTTCTATCTCTAGAACCTTTGTTAATATATCTATACAGTTGTGGTTTGGCCTTAAACCCTTAGGCAAACAATTCCATTTTTTTAACTAGCTCCCTTTAACATTTTATCATAAAACTCTAATCCATTTTGATCTATATCTTAACATTTTTGTTATTGTCATGAAAAAATGTATGTCTGTAAATCTCTATATGTCACAACTGACAGTTTACAATGTAAATCTTATAACAACTGTTTAATCTATTTTATCTCATTTAATGTTATATATTTTGTTTTATCAGCACTTAAAACTCTATCAACACTTATAACTATATATCTTTATTTTTAATCTATCAAACTATTAAGCTTGTCTATATTTAAACAACAATCTTTAAACTGACTATCATATAACTTTAAAGCAAATGAACTATCTATAAAACACTCTTATTTTAATGTGGTTATTTTAAATCACAAGCCTCTATTTCTTAAAAAAAACTTATCAAATGTTCTATTGTTGTCTAATCTATTATTTAAAACAAAACAATTTTTCATAAAACACCTATAACAACACAATTATAATCTATTTTTTGTCAACTATAAACATCAAACCTTTTATAAAGCTTTTTTATGTATTTGGATATTTAAAACCCCTTATAACTTTATTCTAAACAAAACCTTTTGACTTTAAACCTGTCACCACCTCTGCACTTTGCAAATCACACTTTCTTAATCCTTTTATGTTTACTTCACTAAATATATTCTATCAGCAGACTAGTAACCTTAAAAAAATAAGATCTCAAAAATCAAAACCTTTAATAACACATCTCTCTAGACAACTTTTTTCATTTTTTTAAATCTCCTGAATCTAAACAACCAAAAACTGTCATCTCTTTTTGTGTTAACACACATAGCATTTAAACAAGCAATCTCAAAACCAAAATGTCGAATTTACTAGCCCCTCCTTGTTGTTTAAAGTCTATTTTAGTCAAAAGCTCTCAGCCTTAAACTAAATGTTTTTTATCAATGTTTTAAAACCTTTGTTGAACAAATCCTTTTGTTATTAATCTAGTTTGTAACTCCATTTGTCATCAGGCATCTTTTATTTTATATATCTATTTATCTTGTGATTTTTGTCTTTAGGTCTGTCAACCGCACTTAAACACCTCCTTTTGTCAATTTTAAACACTGGAATTTCTTGTTGTACTGCAGTGTATCATTTTCACTTTCCTCAACAGGAAAAAAACCTTTTAAAACTTTTAAAACCTCTGAAACTCCCTGAAACTCTTTAACACTGTCTGAAACTCCTTAAAACTCTCCTTGACACTGGGCCTCGGCAGACGACTAATAGAGTCGTCATGGAGGCTTGGAAGAGGAGGGGCAGCCGCACGAGCGGCGCCCCTTCCTCTCCCTGAGGTCACCCTCGGAGTCGCTGGCCCTCCGCACGGCCGGCGCTCCGGGGATGACCTCACACCGTGGCGACCGGATGCGCCACGGTGGAAAAGACAGCGAAAGTGTGCCCGCCGCTTTTAGGGCGCACTTTCGCTGTCTTGAGGAAGGAGCGCTGATTTAGCGCTCCTTCTAGGGACGCCGCCGGTGCGCCGAGGTGCGGAGGCTGCGGCCCCGTGGCACGCCGGCCCAGGGCCGTCCTGGACGCCCTCGTCTGCTTCCCCCCACTCTCCGGCTCACCAGCCACTTATGTATAAACTCTTGTTTTTCTGTATAATAAACTTGTGTGTTGTTTTCACTCTCTATTAATTTTCCTTGACATAACATGTATCATTTTATTTCTTGATCTTTTTTGTCTGTATTGTCTGACTTAAAGTGTTTCCCTCACTTTCAAAAGATTAATGTTTGTTGTGTGTTGTGTGTTTTGTGCCCCTCTATTTCCTGGCACTTGTGTGTCTTTAAACTGTCTCATCTTTAGTAAAATCTCTTGTTTGAATGTATCTTTTTTCAACTTAAAATCATAAAGTTGGAAAAGACCATAAGGGCATCTAGTCTAACCCCCCTGCCATGCAGGAACTCTCAGTCAAAACTTGAATGTTTTTCACAATTGTTATTTTTTTTTGACATTAAAACTTTTTTCACCATCAAGGTGAAATCTCTAACTGTTATTTTTGAATATTTTATAACACCATCTTGACACTTTGGTTTAATTTCTCTTTTAAAACATGTTGGCACATATATCTTTGTATATTATCTAAAAACTGTCAGATATCTTTAAATTTAGTGGATCCCCACATAACATGTGTAATGATGTTGGATTTTTTTTTCTTTCAGTCTGTGAGCAAAGACCCTTTGTAATCAATTTTTTAACATTTATCCATTGTTAAAAACTTTCAATTGTATCACATCTCTGTCTTAAAACTCTGACATATAAAAACTCTGGAAAATCTATCCATAATCACTAAGAAAATATTTGTTGTCACTCAGTAACACACATTTGTCTCTTTTGTTTAACAGCAACCTCAACAGGTCATTTTTGCAATTCACTTGCTCCGGTTTTGTCACAGGAAAAACCTTGACTTTTTACTCTGTGGCAAACCAAACATCTCTCAAATCATTTGTATAATAAGACATTTTTCAAAATTCCGGACCTATATCTCACCAGCTTAAAACAAGCTATCAAATCTTATGTTCTCTAGAATTCTATATTGATGTGCATAACCAGATTGCAATGATTCATTTTTCACACCTGTACATTTAGCATTTGTCTCACTTTGTATAAAACACATATTTTTCCTCTTATAGCTTTTGTATATATCTCCCCAGCCGGGGTAATTTTATATTTTTCCCCCCACAAAACTCAGTGTATATCCCCTGACACACCAACTAAACACTTTTTGTAAAACAGGTATACATAAAACATTTTTAAAGTTTTCTCACCAAAACTTGGCATGTAGACATTTCTCAATTTCTTTTAACATCTCTTACCCCTCTATCAGCTAGATAAACATCTTTAAAATTGGAGGATTTCTTTATTTTTCAGCAAAACTGTAACATATGTCCCAGAATATATAGACTCTTGTCTTCAGGTTTCACCTGTTTGAGTTACAGTCACAGCTCTGTAAAACAGCTTGTAGCTTCTCTGTTTCTCTCAATGTTTCTGGGTTGTAGATAGATTGTTGATTGTAGCAAACATCCTTGCATTGTCATTTTTAAAACTCCTGTTTTGCAGTAAAAGCATCGGTGTATCAGCTGTCTTTTCAGGACGCATATCTTGAGCTTCAAGTGCTTGTCCCAGGCATTTCTTTCAAGCCTATATTTTTGGCTTTTTCAAGCAAACTGCTTTTTTTGGCATTTTCTGGCCTCTTCAAGCAAACCACTTGACTTAACAGTTCCATCCTTTTGGAACTTCAGGCCTCTAGCAACATTGCTATAGCCCCACACAGCATTGACCACTGTGTAAAATTTCACCCTCACCAGGGATTTTTGTATTTTTTTTCCAAGAACTGTAAAGTCCTTTGACCACAGCATTTATGACACAACTGTGTAGAAATCATTCATTCTTTTCTTCAGTTTCCAAAACCTTTGGCTGAAGAAACATCCTCTCCCAAAACTTTTAACTGTAACTTGGAGAGGGTTAACAGAATGAGTTCTCTTGGCTTAGGCAACCGCCTGTGTCCAGCAATCATGCTGCATTTTAAAACTGTATACATTGCAACATGTATTCTGTGACTCAAGCCCCAGCTCTTTCCATATCAAACAAAATGGCCTTTAACAGAGTCTTTTGCAGCTTGAACAAAAACAAAAATTTCACTGCATTGAACCCGCAGTATTCTCAGCATTCTCAGGCTTTGTTTTTTTCTGCATCTTACTGTTTAAAGAGTGGAGATTCCTCAGACACCCGTCTTTAAAGAGGTCTGTACTCTGCCATCTGGCAAAACAGCTTAGCAGTAAACTTTGTTACTTACATCTGAAGATTTGAAGCCACCTCTGTTTTTCCAGTAACCGCTGAAGCATGGTATCACTTGTCCTGGACACAACTGAAGTTGTGGATAGGCAATACTTGCCTCTTGGCCACATTGCAGACTTGTGATCTGGACTCCTGGCCCATTTGTCCTCCTGGACATTTGTCTTCTTTGTCCTCTGGCAGACCAGCCACATCTGGCAGACAAGCCACTCTTTTGGCAAAACAGGCTTAACTGGCAGACTAGCCATTTCTTGCAAACAAGCCTCTTCAGCCAGACTAGCCACAAACAGACAAAAACAGTCTTAAATTGGCAAAACAGCCATGACTGGCAGAACAGCCATAACTGGGCCCGTAACCCTTGTTGGTGTGTGGATGATGAGTGTTGTAGTGATGCCCTTCGGCACCCAGCAGAGTCTGCAGGACAAGCTGGCTGCTGTGATCCACAGCCACTGTGTAGACTTGCCATCAACTGGCTCAGCTTCCCTTCTCCAGCATCCTGTCTTCCTCAGTCAAGAAGACACATTATAAAGTCCAAAAGCATAGCTTTATTAATGCATATAAAAAGTAAAAATAAGATATCTAAGTAAAATCCATTGTGATGAACTTGTCCAGTTCAGCCATACAAGATTACATCTTTAACAATCCCAAAAGCATTAGGATCCAACTTGTTGCAGTTAAAACCACTGCATCCACACATGCTCACATCTTGAACAATAAACAATTCTTAGACAAAGGCTTTTCAAAGCCCATCCCATATTCCACCTTCTAGGTGTTAACTTTATGTTAATTGGATAATGACAGTATGATATATGTTAACCCAGCCTCTTGTTGTCCATCATCCACCATGTGAGTAACTTTCCCAAGCCTAACGATGTTTACATATTTGATATATCTTTGTTATCCATAACAAAGTCTGGTTCCATTAGTTTTACCTCTGGGAAAGTACATTGTTGATGTCTCTGTTACCACCTGGCGTTGATTCACCCTGTTTCTCTAAATATTGTTTGTGCCTTGTCCAAAAACTGTTCTCAAGTGGAAAATTATAGACACACACACATCTTTACATTTCACCTTTGACTGTATATCCCATTCATATCCTAACACAAACACTTAATTCTTTCTTAATTTTTACTTTTTTTAAGCATTTTGAGTGAAACAAATATGTCAATAATACCAAGGAATAAGATTGCGCCAAGACAGAATGAAATATACTGGATGGAGAAAATAAAAAAAAACACAAGAATTCTAAAAGATCTTAAGTTCTGAAAATATGCATAAAACATCACAGTTCTATGATCTCTTCTTAAAATGGGATCAAGAAGAAGAAATTATTTAAGGCTGCATGGTGAAATGGTCCCAAGATTTCAATCACAGTATACAACTTGAACAATGGAAAAAAACATAGCATAAAAGGCTGAAATATATGCTATATTAGCTATGACCTAAAAGAGAACTTTTACAAGATGCAGAATAGGTGGTGACTAATGCCTCTAATGTTAGCTAAAACACATAAAGGAACAAGCAACAAATGCTGGAAATGCCAGGAAAATGTTGGGACATTTCACCACATGTAGTGGAGTTGTAAAGAGGTGAAAAAATGTTGGAAAGCAATTCATGGACTGGTGATGGGTATTTTAAAATGTAAATTAAAATTTGACCCAAAATGTTATTTGTTAAGTATCAATACAAATGAAATATTAGAAAAGGAATACAGGAAACGTATATATTAAATGAATACTGCAGCCTGTATTCTCGCTAGTAAATGTAAGAAAAGAGAACTTCTGGACACCAAGGAATGGTTAGATAAACTTATAGATTATATAGAAATTGACAGACTTTGCTGAGAGGAAATTCCTGGGGTGAATGCAAGAAGGATTGGGAACCATTGATAAACTTTCTGGAAAAAGAAAGGAAAGAGATAAAATATATAAGACTGTAACATTGTATTAATAACACAATACCTGGGAATAAAAAGTAAACTAAAGTTTTAGTAAAGATTTAAATAATAACATTTATTATGTTAAGGTACATGGAATCCACTTTAATACTGCTGTTAGATAGCGGAGATAAAAGGAAATTATATGATAAGTAACATTTGGACATAAGTAATATAAGGAAAAAAGGTCAGAACAAAGTTCAGGAAGGTTTTTTTTTTTGTCTGTTTGTATGACATCAGTTGGATGTTTATTTATGTATAGGGCATTAGTCTCTCCTTTGTGTGTTTTATATGTTTATATGTCTACGTATGATTGGATTGGATAGTGACATGATGGTTTTATAAATAAAGTATTTTAAAAAGAAAAGAAAAGAGGAGGGATGGAGAGGGCCAGACTTTGGAGTAACAATAGGTTTCAAAGATCATTTAACCAGGCTTCTTATGCATCCCACCAGACAGTGGCATCACTAGGGTTCCATCACCTGATATGGTACCTCATGATGTCAACTGCCCCCATAAAGAATCCTTAGTAACATTTTTTGTACGAATGTTACTCATAAATCATTATTCACATATATCACTGAATATGATGGCAATAGTTGTGACATAAACAACTAGCAAAATTAAAATTATACCTTTAAATTACAATATCATATGCACATCCTAAATGTACTTACATATACATAGTTTCATAGTGTTAAATTAAAAATTTGGTAAGATGTAATGTTTCAAAGAAAATTTTAAAAGAATTAAAAAATTAAAAATTTTGTCAAAAAGTTGGAGGCTTTTCTTTATCCTCCCACTGAGCCTCAGCCCACTCACCTTGGCATTTTAAAGGGATGCTGTCTAACACCATAGCCTGCTTCTTCCAAAAGGCAGATGCTTTGGAAGCAGTGGTGTCACTCCCCGTTAATGTGTCACCTGGTACAGCCCCCCCACACACACACAATCCCCTAGTGATGCCCCTGCCACTAGGGACCTTACAGTGAGACAGAGAACCAGCTTACCTGGATCACTGCAGATTCCAAACCTCAACTTCTCCCAGCAGGCTCATACTCCCTTAAAGAATGGGTATTTCTTCCTCAGTCGGGCCTGGTCATGGTCCTGGGCATACTCTACTAAAAAAGAAGGCCCTTTTTGAGATCTTCCACTTGATTTTTGTTTTCAGGATAGTCCAGGAGTATCCTTGCTTCCTCACCTGTTCCCCAATGGCCTCTCAGATGATTCCAGAGGGCCTCAACAAACTGCTAACCAGCAAGGCCACCTTCTCGTAGTCTGGATAGCCACTGTCTCCTTCCTATTTATTCCAAAAGCAATTGCAGATGCCATGCTGGTAGGAGAGATGGTGGGAAGGGGCTAAGAGGGGCCTTAACCAACAGCAACACAGGTGGCTTTCCAGTGGATTGCCTGGAGAGGACAGCCTTGGTCCATATTTCCTTCCAACTTAGGAGTCACAGGACAGCAGAGCAGGCAAGTGAGCTCACAGTCTAGGCCACACACAAGAGAGCATGGTAGCATGGTCTTAGAGCCAGTGCAGAGGCTTATGAACAAGAACTCATTGCCTTCCAACATGCCAGCCAGGGATCTATCATCCTCTGACACCACACACTGCAGAGCATGCACATACTGCATCATAGTTGGCTGCAGTGGAGCTGGTGGGGAGGGACAGGCATACTAAAAGCCAGAGGAGCTTAGAGGAGGAAAGGGGATAAATGCATATGGAGACATGAGAAATCCAGGGCAGACATAGTGAAAACATCATTGCCACAACTAGGAGGGGGATCCTCACTGCTGGTTGCAGGTACAATGCCAGGGTGCATTGAGAGCCATGCTGATGTGCTGGTGCAACAGCCTTGACTTCACCATATGAACTTCTGGGTAACAATCAGTTGGAAGAGGATGGCTGGGTGTAGGCTTGCCATATGTGCTGGGAAACCAGGACAATCACAGATTGGAGGGTCTAAAAATGTTGAAGCCACAAATCCCAGATTCCTACTTTGTTCCAGGCTGCATTTTCTCAGAGACTGAGAAACTCCCCTCCCCTCTTACTCTTCTCTGAAGAGAGTAATACAATTAATATCAAAGGCAGGTGAAGATAGCCCTTTTAACACAAGGATAGGAAAATGAAGCCAGGGACAAGGTGAGGATAGTGTCCAGAAGTCATGGATTTAAATCTTGAGGCTCATTCCCACTTACATTTACACCAGTTTGCAATTCGTATTTGCACCGGGTTGCTGAATCGATCGAGACCAATGCACAGTTCCCACTATGGAAGTGAATTATGTCCTTAATCCACTAATGAAAATGAGAGCCTTTGTGCTGCAGCTCGGGGGGGGGGGGGGGTAGCAGGTTTGCTTGGCTCCAAGGGGATGGAGGTTGGCTGCAAGAAAGAGGGTCCAGTCCTGGTCCCCAGGCTGCCCTGATGGGGGGTCCCTCTCAGCCGAAGGGTCATGGCAGAGGAGCGTGGAGGGCTCAGATCATCATCAGCAGCAGACGGAGCTTTGGTGGGCCAATGCCAGAGCGAACCTGAGGGGGGGGGAATAGATCAGGGGGGTTCCTCTCCACTATCCCCTGCCCATGGGGCTCCCAGCAGCCACACTGGCCCAGCCCAGAGGGGCTACTCAATGGTGGAGGGGAATGTGAGGGAAGAAGAGGAGTAGGTGAGAAAGGAGGAGAAGGAGAAGGAGAAGAGGCACCACTACCACCAGGGATGGAGGGAGGAAGGGGGAGAGGGGCCAGGAAGATAACATGCACCCAGAGAGACCCCTGGAGGAGCGGGTGAGGCCAAGCCAGCTGAGCAGCCCTGACTCCTCTGAGGCAGCTGCTGCGCTAAAGAGGTCCTGTGTTCCTCTCGCTCCCTCCAGGCCTCCTATGTCCTCCACAACCACAGTGGCCCCAAAGCTGGGTCCCCAAAAGTGGGGCTCTGCTCTGCCAGGTGATAGCTTGTGAGGCCATGGAGCCCACCTCACCATCCTCAACTTTGGGGAGCAGGATTTTGGTGAGATGTGAATCAAATCTGTCATTACCACTGGTTGAATACTCTGTTGAATTGATTTATTTTAAAAGAACTGCCAAAAAACTAGTGTCTGAAAAGAGCATTTTTTAAATTTTTATTTATTTATTTGGTATTTGTCTTGCTTCAAAGTGAGTCTGAACGATTGCAGTCATATCTGAAACCATTTCCAATGGGGACAAGGCACATATGAAGTGATCAGCAAATCGATGTAAATCATAGGACATTATCACATGTGGGCCAGAAAGCGATAATAAAGTGGAAATGAGACATTCCGAAAATAAACCGAAAATAAACCTTGATTCCGCAAATGGCTTTCACACGTAATTACCTGTCAGTGTGTGGATGATGGGTGTTGCAGTGATGCTATTTGGCACCCAGCAGAATCCGCAGGACAAGCTGGCTGCTGTGATCCACAGCCACTTTATAACTCTTACCGTCAACTGGCTCAGCTTCCCTTCTTCAGGATCCTGTCTTCCTCAGTCAAGAAGACACATTGTAAAGTCCAAAAGCATAGTTTTATTAATGCATATAAAAGTAAAAGTAAAATAACTAAGTAAAATCCATTGTGATGAACTTGTCTAGTTCAGCCGAGAAAGATTACATCTTTTACAATCCAAAAGCTTAGGATCTCCAACTTGTTACAGTTAGAACCACTGCTGCCAGGCAGGCATGCACACACGTGCTCACATCTTGAATAATAACATTCTAGACAAAGACTTCTCTAGGCCCTTCCCATACTCCACCTTCTAGGTGTTAACCTTATGTTGATTGGATAATGTCTGTATGATGTATGTTAACCCAGCCTCTTGCTGTCCATCATCCATCACGTGTTTTTTTTTCTCAGCCTAACGATTGTTGACCTATAATTGTTATCAAGCCTTTCTCATAACAAAGTCTGTGTCCATGAGTTCTATCTTTGGGAAAGTTCATGTTGATGTCTGTGTTGGCCATCTGGTGTTAGATTCACTTTGTTTTTCTAAATGTTGTTCTCATGAGGAAATTTCCACACACACACATCTCTACATTTCACCTTTGGCTGTATATCCCATCCATATCCTAACATTACCTTAATTGCGAAATTACAGTAAGCGCATTTAACATTCACACACAAGTGAGAAAAGCCCATAAATGTACTAGAAATGATCTCCTTGCACATGCGCAGATAGAGGAATGCTCGCCGTGGAACCATGGGAAAAGCAGGGAAATGCTCCCAAATGCGCATTTGCTTTTCACATTATGGTAAATGTGAAATTACTGTAATTTCGCAAATGCATTTCCTCAAAACTACTGAATTTCAAAAGATCTCAGATAACACCAGTTTCTGTCCAGTTTATGTGCGACGTTGTGTGAAATCGTGAGGCACAAATCCAGTTTCTGTTTGGGATTTGTGTAGATTAACCAGCAGATTTCCCCCGTGTGATAACGTCCATAGTGGGAATGAGCCCTTGGATGGGCAGTGAAGTTTTCTCTCCCTCTCCTGTTGGACTGTCTTTCTGCTTCAAAGTGTGTGCGTGAGAGAAAAGGGGTTAAAAATAAATAAAGGCAGGTGAGACAGGTGGGGAGGAGAGGGAGAAGGGGGGAGGGAAGAAAAAGTAGGAGAAAAATAGATGTACGTATAAAATATCCACTTCTCTGCAAAGTTGTCTCCAATTCAGATGGCTTAATTTATGGGATGATGATTGGGATTTTGGAGGAGGAATAAGCAGCCAGGGATGGGGAGTGGGTTTGGTGGGAGGCATGCATGGATGAAAATTGGGGGAGGGGAGCAATCCTGAACATACTTAAGCCTTAAGAGAGAGAGGTAGAGACAAGAAGGGGGACAATGCTTTAGGATCTGGTCTATCATCTGACTTTTCACACTGTCTGCCTCTGTCCAGAATGACAAATGAATAAAAACACTACAATCCTAAATAGGTCTACTCAGAAGCAAAATTACTTGGATTTGCCAGGATTAGCCTGAGAGGATGGTAATGACAACCCCCTTTTGAAGAAGTTTGCCAAGAAAACCCTATGATAGGTTCCACTGAGGGATTTGGATAGCTCTGTTCCAATTCCAGCATTTTAAACATTGGTCTGAACTGTTTCTGTCAGATCAGTTCTAACTTTTAAAGTAGTACAAAGGTTAAACATAGTAGAAGAAAAAATGCAACAATTAATGTGCTGAATTTGCATAATTGGAATGTAAATTAGAATGATTTGTATAATTATAATATTTTCATAATATGGAAATTAGGTGCCCGGACTTTAAAAAGTGGAATATGGCAACTCTAGATGGGTGCTGTAACTAGCTTTTAGCCTTCTGTGCTTCAACACACAATTTGACAAGATGACAAAGGGAGCAGCAGCAAACTGTCCCAAGGAAAGCTGCTCTATGCTGCTGCCCACATCTCTGATGGCCCTTCCCCAGACCCCTCCTTGCTCTAGGAGCCACCTGTGTCCACCCAAATAAACCACTGCATCTTCCCTTGGCTTTGCTTTGTGCACCACCCCTATGCCCTGCAGGGTGACCCCTCCCATAGGAGCTGCTCCCCCTTCTCTATGGCCATTCCAGGGGATGATCATGCTTATGACTCCCAGTTCTTATTGTCAGAATCCACTACTTTGGACTGCTTTCATGCCCTCTGACAGCCTCTTAATGTCCCTCTTTGCTTTGCCTGTTCTGATCAGGAACTGTCTGTTCCCATACAGCTCAGAGGGATTGGTCTGTCTTTCACAGAAGATGCCTGTTTCCTGATGGAGATGTCTGTCTCCATATGGAGGGACACTGCTATGTTTGTCACTTTAGTGCATGGTGCAGAGATGCTCACTGCATCTGGTGGAGTATCTGCAGCACCATTGTCAGTGGCAGAGATGTTCTTGCTCCATGAAGAGATTGGCTGCATGGAGGGAGGGTAGAGAGGCATGGGAGAAAAAAGAAACCCCTTTCCAGGTCCCCTGGCCCATGCATGCATTGAAAGGGATGAAGGAGGGAAAGCAGTGCTGTTAGTAGTGTGGCTATATTGGAAGGGGCCAGCTGCAAAGGAAGTGCCATGGCAGGGGCTATCTGCTCGGGCAGAGGAATGCTGCCAGTCCCTCTCAGCTATGGTCATGGGAAAGTGCTCCAAATCATCTCAGTGGCAGGGATTTTTGGACTGCTCTGTCTGAGAATGTGTCTGTTTGGAGGAGGAGTTAAACTCAGCTGCAATGAGAAAGGCTGGGCTAGGTTGACATCACCCAAGTCTTCCCAATTTGCCCTGACCTCTTCAAGTAGGTGTTGTGACATGCCACTGCCTCCATGCTTGTGAAACACTCATTGCTTGGATAGAAGTTCCCTGTGCTCCCACTATCCATTGCTGGTCCTAAACAATGGCCTCCCACTGGTCTCACATGAAGCGTGGTTACTGAAATGAAGGGTACTGGATCTTCTCCATGGTTTCATGCAGTCCACGTGGTAGGTGCCTGCTTGTCCTCTGTTGAGCAGATGAATAGTAGTCAGAAAGAAGAGCATGTGTGCCACTTAACTATTGTCTGGGCCCACCTTCCTCAGTTGTGCTCATTGCTGGAGACAGAGGTATGAGGGACATGTAGAAGTGGTGGTGCTTTTGGAGTTGGCTCTCCCATGGCAGTGGCTGTTGGGGCATGGTGGTGAGACAGACAGAACTTCCCCGCAGAGGTGGGGGGTTGATTGATTAAGGTAAGGTCTTTACAGACTGCAAGAAATAATGCATCTTGAGGCCACTTTAACTGTCCTGGCTCAGTGCTAGGGGATAATAGGAATTGTATTTTTTCTGGGACATTGAGCCTTCTCTGTTAGAGAGCTCCGGTGCCACAATAAACTACAGTTCCCATGATTCCTTAGCACTGAGCCAGGACAGTTAAAGTGGCCTCAAGCTGCATTATTTCTGGCAGTCTGTAAAGGCCCATAATCTGCCCTCAGAGACTCAGGAATCTGAAGGATTCCTTAATGCTTGGAGGTATTTTCCGGCTGACAGGACTGGCAATTTTGTCAAGGTCTTGTTCTCACTATGGAATAGTGAGATGGAAAGGATCATTGATGCAATCACTCCTAAGTGCCCAGTCTAATGCTGCGGAGCCCATAATTCACTTGGATTACAAAGATCTACAAGCAATGAAACAGGCTGGCCAAAGGTTAGAATGCAAGTGGCATGGAGAAAATATGACTGAAAATTGGCAAAGACTATCTGTTATGCCTGTTGTGTGGCAGTGAAGGTGGCAAGAAGAATTTATAATGCCTCCTCTATTCTGTCTTCAGTACATCATCAAGCAGAGCATTTCTGAGCGGTGAAGGGTTTATCAGGGTCTAGCTTAGAGAGGCTAGGATTAGAACCCTTGGTTGACTGCTATAATAATTTTGCCAGGCACTTTGAACAGAAAGTTGTTTGTACTTGTTCAGAATTTGATGTTACAGTTATTACAGAGTCTAGGGAGATGTCCAGTGTACTCTCTGGTCAATTTTCTTGGGATCAGTATCAATTGTTGCAGCCTGATGATGTGGACAAGATGCTTGAATCAGTCCGTCCCACTACATATAGTCTTGATCCTTGACCATCCTGGATCTTAAGATAAAGCAGATGTGGTTCATTGGGTGGGTCCAAGGGTTGGTAAATGGTTCACTAAATCAGAGGGAGATGCCTGCTGCCTTGAAGAAGGCTGTAGTGAGCCCTCTTCTGAAGATGACCTCCCTGGACCCAGAGGTACATATGTGATGACTACCACTCTATCGCTAAAATCCCATAATTGGGAAAGGTGCATGAACATGTGGTGGCTGGGCATTTACACATGTTTTTAGAGGAAATAGAATAGCTAGCCCCTATCAGTCTGGTTTCAGAGAGGGTACAGTACTGACACAATCTTGGTTCCTCTGACTGATGACCTACTCTGGTGGAAAGATAGGGGAGTCCTCCCTGTTGATTGTCCTGCATGTGTCAGTAGCTTTTGCTAGCATCAGTTATCGTATCTTACTGGACCAGCTCCAGAAAATGGGAGCACAAGTTACTGTTTTACAACTTACAAGATTGATTCTAGAGAGTGACATTGGGATACTACTGCTCAGCCTCATGGTATTGTGCTGTGAGGTGCCATAGGATACCATTTTGTCTGCCATGCTGTTTGATATCTATATGAGGCTGCTGAGAAAGGTCATTAGGAGTTTGGGGCTTGGGTGCCATCAGTATGCTGATGACACTCAGCTCTACTTCTTGTCATCAGAGTCAGCTGGGGCTGTGGAGGTGATGGAGCAGTGCCTGGATGCTGCAATAGGCTGAATGAGGATGAATAAACTGAATCCCAGTAAGATGGAGACTCTGTGGATTGGTGGTTCTTGAGTCCAGGAATTGGGTAGTTTTCCTGCCCTGGATGAGATTGCACTCCCCCTGAAGGTGCAGGCACACAATCTGGAAGTACTCCTGGATCCATCCTGGTTACTAGAGGATTAGATAGACTTGATGGCTTAGAGTGCTTGGGGCCAGCTTTGACTTGTCCACCAGCCTTCCTGGACACAGTTAACTTAGCCACAGTAGTCCATGCACTGGTATCTTCCTGATTAGACCACTGCAAAGTACTCTATATAGGGCTGCCCTTGAAGACAATTCAGAAACTGCAGCTAATACAAAATGCAGTAGCTAGCCTGCTCACTGGGATTCCACTCAGATATCATATACTACCTGTTCTGAAGGAATTTCACAGGTTGCCAATATGCTTCCCTTTTAAAGACAGTTGGCAATAATATTTAGTATTTAAATATTTAAAGCCCTGAATGGCTTGGGAACTTCGCCCTTGAAGGAGCAACTCTCTCTCTATATGCTTGCCCATAAACTGAGATCTATCGGAGAGGCCCTCCTCCATATGCCATCAGTAGGGGAAATACATTGTGAAAGGACATGGGAAAGGGTCTTTTCCGTGGTGGCACCCATGTTGTATAATTCCCTCTCTTTGGAGACCCAATTGGTGCCAATACTAGAATCATTTCAGTACTAAATTGCAATCTGGCTTTTTATTAAAGCCTTTAAGCCAAACTAATTTTGTCCAGGCTGCACATGTTTTATAGCTGTATTATTCAAAATTGTTTTAACTGTTGTTAGATTGTCTGTTTTAAATGGAAGAGGATTTAATATATTTTTTAATCTTTTAAATTTGGGGATTTTTTAAAAACATTGATTTTATTCTAAATTGCCCTGAGAACTTCAGACACTGGGTGGGCTATAAATATGCAGTGTCTCAAGTGGTTAATATGCTGACTCTGTTGATAGCTAAATCAGCAGGTTGACAGTTCAAGACTCAGGTGCTGCATGATGGGTTAAGCTCCTGTCACTAGTCCCAGCTAGCAGTTCAAAAGTATGCAATGCAAGTAGATAAATAGGTACCACTTTGGTGGGAAGATAAACAGTGTTCTGTGCAGTCATGCGGGCCATATGATCACAGAGTAGTCTCTGACAACGCAGGCTCTTTGGCTTAGTAATGGAGATGAGCACTGCTCCCTATGGTTGGACACAACTTGACAACCTTGTCAATGGGGAATACTTCTACCTTTTATAAATATTTAAATAAATAAGTAAGTGAGTAAGTAGTAGTTTCCTTGCAATTTATTGCATCCACATTTTATTTGCTTTGCTGTGGAAGAATTTTGAAGTTGTACAAATCAGCCCGGTCTGCATTTGGATATAGAATTTATCTACATCTGATTCACATATTTTTTTTTTTGTTGCTTAGTAAACATGAATTTGATCATTAAGTCAGACCATTAGGTAATGTTAGGAAAGTCATTAATCATTAATTTTAAGACAGACTGCTCTATGATAATGGACAAGTCTATACATTTTAATTTCTATTCATTTCCCAAATTTTCCCAGTTTAGCATGTTTTTCCCCCCGCTTAATAACACATTTTGTTGTTGTGTGCCTTCCAGTTGTTTCTGACCTATGGAGATCCTAAGGTGAACTTATTGGAAGGTTTTCTAGGGTGTGATTCACCCAGGGTCATCCAGTGGGCATCCCTGAACAGGGAATCAAATCTTGATTGCAGTCCAATACACAAATTACTACACCACAGTGGCTCTACAACAAATAAGCAATCTTCTGTATTTCTATGGATTTTTGCATGCACTTCTAATACATATATTTTTGTGCACTTTTTCTGACTTGTACTTTTATATGCATGTTTATATACATTTCTAACATATAGTGAGCAGATAAGGGAAAGTGGGCGGGGGGCGGTGTGGCCTTGGTTCATAGAAACAACTTAACCTTGACCAGGAAGCCTATCCAGAAAACAGCTTACATCGAGAGTATGTACCTTAGCCTGAAAACCAGGAATAGTTTGAGGATTCTGTTGGTATACCGGCCACCCCGTTGCCTAACAGACTCCCTAACTGAGCTAACCCAGCTGGTCTCTGAGCTGTTGTTGGAGTCGCCCAGACTTTTGGTTTTGGGCAACTTCAACATCCCACTCGAGACCAGCTTCTCAAATCTAACCGGTGAGGCTCGGGAGTTCATGGAGACCATGACAAACATGGGCCTATCCCAATTGGTTCTTGGGCCCATGCATTGTGCTGGTCATACCCTCGAAACAATCTTTAGTATGGAACAGGAATATCCATGGGTGGAGGTTATAAAAACCTCCGCATTGTCATGGACGGATCATTTCCTGGTCAAGATGGAGCTAAGAGCCACTGTTAGCCCCCCAGGGGTGGCAGACCCATTAGAATGGTCCACCCTCAAAGGCTAATGGAACCAACTGGTTTCCAGAAAGCCCTAGAGGGTTTAATGGCTGGCAACGCCAGTGATTCTGATGAAGCTTTGGTTAACACTTGGAACACCAATTTTACCAAGGCTATCGATACAATCGCTCCCAAGCATCCTTTCCAGCCCACTTCTAATCATAAGTCCTGGTACACAGAGGAACTTAGGAGGATGAAGCGAGCTGGACAACGACTAGAGTGCAAATGGTGGAAGACTCAGCTCTTATCTGACAGAACTCGCCATAGGAAGCATCTTAACTCCTATCGGAAGGCAATGCGTATAGCACAGAGATCCTTCTACTCTGCATATGTTGCGTCTGCAGAGTCCCATCCAGCAGAGCTGTTTAGGGTGGTGGGGGAGCTGAAGCAGGTTCCCCCTGCACCAAACTGCCTACTTAACCCGACGATAGCCTGCTATGACATGTTTAACATCTACTTTGCTGATAAAATCTCTCTGATAAGAGCCAACTTGGACGCCAGTGTTTTGACAGAATCCATACTCTGTTGATGGCATTTTACTGGATCAGTTTCAATCTGTGAGTACTCATGACGTGGATAAGCTCCTTGGAAGAATGAGGAAGACGACTTGCCCTCTTGATCCATGTCCATCTTGGCTGGTCATCCAGGGGGGAGACGTGCTGAGAGTATTCCTATGGGATACAATCAATGTGTCTTTCAGGGAAGGTACTGTACCATCTAGTCTAAAGGAGGCGGCAGTTAAGCCACTCCTGAAAAAAACTTCCCTGGACCCCCTGGATAGGAACAACTACAGGCCAGTCTCCCTGCTACCTTTCTTAAGCAAGGTGCTCGAGAGGGCAGTTGCTACACAACTCCAAGCTGTCTTGGATGAAACCGATTATCTTGATCCATTTCAAACCGGCTTCAGGACAGGATATGGAGTTGAGACTGCCATGGTTGCTCTGGCCGATGACCTCCGCTTGGGCATCGACAGGGGTAGTGTGACCCTGCTGGTGCTCTTGGACCTCTCCGTGATACGCCAGCTGTGCCCTTACCTGGATATGAGGGATCTGGAAACTGTGGTACACGCTTTGGTAATCTCACATCTGGATTACTGTAATGCGCTCTACAAGGGGCTACCCTTGTGCCTAACCCAGAAACTTCAATTGGTGTAAAATATGGCAGCCAGGTTAATCACTGGTACAGCTAGGAGAGAGCATATAACACCTGTGCTTAAATCTCTCCACTGGCTGCCGATTAGTTTCCAGGCACAGTACAAGGTGTTGGTTTTAACCTTTAAAGCTCTAAATGGCTTGGGTCCATCTTATCTCCGGGACCGTCTCTTCCCATATGATCCCCCCCCCCATGCACTTCAGTCCTCTGGGAGGAATCTGCTGCAGCCTATGAAAACTAGGCTGTCACAGACCTCCCAGAGGGCTTTCTCTGCTACTGCTCCCAGACTATGGAATGGCCTGTCGGACAAGATCCGTCTTTTCATGACTCTTGACAGTTTCAGGAGAGCGGTAAAGACGGATCTCTTCCAGCAGGCCTTCCTGGAATAACTTCCTGGCTCGAACAGAGTAGGATTGCTACCCGCCCCCTTGCCGCCATACTTGTCTTTGTTCTAAATGGTTCATTGTGTTATGTTTATGTTTGTCCTAAATGTTATTTTAACTCTACATTAGTTTAATTTAGTTTTAAGGGGCGGGAGGGTTAGGGACTGGGATGAAGGATTGTTTTAATTTGTTGACTGTTTTAACTTATTGTACGCTGCCCTGGTTGCCGAGCAGAGGGGCGGGTTAAAAATAAAATTTATTATTATTATTATTATTATTATTATTATTATTATATACATTTTTGTATAGAGATAATGAATATAATATATGCACTTTTTTCTGATGTGCGCATTTTTGCCAGCTATTTTCCCTGTTATAATACAGCTGAATGCTTTTTTTATACTTGTAGTTCCCTTGCATATGGATTTTGCACATTTCATAATGCACACATTTTTGTACATTTATTGATTTTAGCAAGGGGGGAATTTTTTGTACATTTGCATAAACATTTGGACCCAAATAATTCTTCCTAGACACATTTCTTTCTAATTCCTGTTGATGGGAATATGTCCTCCCAGCTACAGGGAGGCAATTTTTATGCTTAAAGACTGGGTTTTTATTGCTGCACCCATGTTTCAATCAATCAACATATGTGAGCCAGTTTCTTCTTGATATTGTCTGAATTATAAGCCTATTCTGTCAGTAAATAAATTTGTCACATCCCAATCAAAAGTGCCCCTGACATTTCTATGAGCATCTGACAATATTAGTGAGGATATATGTCTTGTGTGTAAAAGACAAAGGAGAAATATTTCTGTTCTGTCCAGTAAAGGCAAGAGACTTTTGTGAATTTTCAAAAGAGATCTTATTTTAGTAAGGGACAAAATCTTTATTTTTTTGCACATTAACATGCAGTTCTCTGAAGTAAGCTGAAAGGAAATTATGAAGATTGTGCAGACTGAGGTGACACTTGGTTGCTCTTACCATTTCCTGCTCTATACAAAAAGAATTTCTTTGTTACATTGTTTCTGAAATGCCAAGATTATTGACTGTAGCACAGATGATATATGTTTTGCATATGAATTGCTGCACCTCATCTATTCACACTCATTCTAGAAAGCACTAATTAACTACCTTTCTTATTGTCTCACAAATTAATGGGGGAAATCACAGTACATTTTCATGCAAGGTGTCATCCGATGCCAAGCTGGCTGTGTTGAGTATGGAACTCCACAGCAAAGCTTGTCACAAATAGAAATACAGGACTGCCTGAAATAAAGGGTTGAATCATAATGGCTGGAAATCCTTTATCTTCTACTCTGAAAAACCACTGTATTGGAGATACACTCATGTTATACTGCTGTAATAAGGACTTGACCTTGGGGAATTTATAATTAGCTCAAAAAATATGAGTAGAATCTGGGCCCATGGTGTGCAGGGGAGAGAGGTAAGAGTCTTTGCAGAGACTGCATTTTTCCCAAAAGAATGGTACTTTTATTAAGAGAGAAAAATAAATCAACAAGCAAGCACACACATACACCAGAGGATACATGAAATCAGTAAGAAAGTTTTCACACAAAAAAATAGTTACCTAGAGACTCTGCACTCCTTGTAGAAAAATGGACCCAGCTGTTTGCTTATGGCAGGGGTAGGCAACCTTTCCCCTTTAAGGGCCGAGGGACTTCAGCTCCCAGTAGCCTCAGCCATGTTGGCCAATAGTCCCATGTTGGCCAATAGCTCCTGGGATTCTGGGAGTTGAAGTCCCTCGGCCCTTAAAGGGGAAAGGTTGCCTACCCCTGGCTTATGGATTGAAGCTGTGTTGGGACAGGTGAAGGAGACATGGGGCCTTGGCAGACGACTAATAAAGTCATCTCCGAGGCAAGGAAGAGGAGGGGCAGCCGCACGAGCGGCGCCCCTTCCTCCTCCCGAGGTTGCCCTCGGAGCTGCCGGCCCTCCGCACGGCTGGCGCTCCGGGGGCAACCTCCCGCCGCAGCGTCCTCACACGCTGCAGCGGAAAAGCCAGGGAAAGTGCACCCGACGCATTTAGGGCACACTTTCCCTGACTTCTGAAAGGAGCGCCAATTTAGCACTCCTTTCAGGGACGCCACCGGTGCACTGCAGTGCGGCTGCTGTGGTCCCGCGGCGCACTGTCCCAGGGTGTCCCGGACGCCCTGGTCTGCTTCCCCCCATGGTTAGGAATTTCAGAGAGGGAGTGAGATTCCCCCCCCCCTTCCCTTCCAAAACCAGCTCACTGAACACAGATTTTGGAAGTCTTGACATAGGCTGAAAATAGCATGGAGCGAAGATTGATTATTATATATCAAAGGATTCCAATTACAACTCTTTGAAGTAGACAATTTACAAGGAGAGGAGATGGGATGTTGATATTATCTCATTCTCAGCCAATTGCAAATCTCTGTGTCTCCATAATTCAGAGGGTGTAAATGTCCTGCTCGCAGCTCCTAAGCTTTGGTCTTTTTGATCTGCAAGTTGTTGTAGATGCAGATGTGACCTTCCAGGTGCCTACATGATGTGCTTACCTTGGGTCTATGGCGATTCGGGTTTCTCTAGGGCCACAAAAGGGTTTTTTTATATATATTAAATCTGTTACTGTAACACCACTTTGACCACACCTATATAAAAGAACAGGAATGGAATTGCTATTGTCTGAGAACATCTGAAAGATATTTGAGACATAATGAATTTATGGACATTCCTTATTAATCTCCTAAAAGCCAATCCTGAAAAAATTATATAAATACTGAAAGAAGGAAATTGTGTTGGTGACTCTTAACTAAGAATGTGCACCATATTTTTCAGATCCCAAATCTAGAGCTGAATCTATTGATTTATATATCTAGGAGATGTTCAAATCAAAGCTTGGATTTCTGAGCTGATTCTAATTCAAAAGTGAAGATTTCCATAGAGTAATTAGGTTTTTTGGATTCAAAGAGAAATCAATATCAAAATGACACATTCCTCCTCCAGCTCTCCTCATAAGGAAGGTACCAGGGTGGTAGTGGGGAAAGAGGAAAGGATATAGGTTTGTTATTGGCAGCTATCATTTCTTACATCTTATAATCACAGCCATTGAATACTAGAACTGGTGGAGTGGGGAGAAATAATATATTTCACGACAGCTCCAACACTGATTTCATTTCTGTAGAGTGAGAATGTTAAAATATTTTGTTTGGAAGTCACATCTGAGAAGGGGTGACAGTGAGGGTCTTAGAAATTGCTGATTAAGTTTGTTTTCCTTTTGATGCCTCACATCCATTATTCTACCCTGTCCTGTATAATTTTTGTGATTCAGTGTCACTGAGCAGAAAACAAATGACAATCTGGCAGGTACAATTACTTCCTTAGTAGCTGCTGTGCCTACAAATGTGTTCCATTTCTGTCCAGCATGGATGGGTTGGTTGACTATATGGGGGAGGTGAGGTTCTGAGTGCTTGAGGGTCAGTGGGGATTACACTGAAACCCCTTAAAGGTCACAGGTCAAAGGTTGCATCCCTACTGTAACGTGGATATTGTAGATTTGGTGTAACATTAATGTATGATGGTGCTTCACAAATACCCCTTTTATCATTGATTCCTAAAGAGGAGTGGATCCAGTTCCAAAATCTGGAACAAAAATAAAAGAAGTTCTCAGGGCTATGTGTCTTTTAAAAATTATTTCAAAGTTATCTGTGTAGGTAAAAAGGAAGGAGTATCATTAAGCTGAACTCATTCAAATGCATGGGCAATCTGTTCTTGTAGATGGTGTGATTTGAAAAGAGGGTGTTTAGCTTAAAATGATTAAACATCACAGGATGAAAGTTTGGTATCAATATAGAATAGCTTTCAGCAATAATTATATTGAGAAAAGTGAAAGCTAAGTGTCCCAGAGGTTCACCTTGAACTTCAAATAATCTGTTTCCAACAAGTTTAAAGAAATAGTGGGTGCAAATTCACCAGGAGAAATACGCAAGTTTAGTTCATGATGAGCAGGGTTTACTTAAGGCTGAGATACTGAAGGCACAATTATAAACAATTCCAGTGAGCTTTAAAAGTGCAAACATCTAGTGAATATATCTCTGCCATCTTTCTAACAAGAATGGATTTAAATGGGACAAGCATAGGAGAAGCAAAGGATGAGTAGAAATGAGCATTAGAAGCTTGTACAGGGGTAGGAGGAGGGTTAAAGCTCAGAATGAAGATCAGCCTATGAGAATAGTTAAAACGAACAAGAAAGAGTTGCTTTTTTAATAGACAACAACTAGGAAGTTTTTGCTATGAGAAAAAGATGGAGAAATCTTAATGAATGACAGAGGGAAAGCTGTAACTACTCAGTCTTTTCTGCAAGGGAAAATATGCTCTACTAGATAAAAATAGATCAAATTATGAAGGGAGGTAGCTGAAGATCAAGACAGATAAAAAGGTGCTATGGGAACATCTAGACATCTCAGTCTACAGTGTTAGACAAATTACAGCTTTGGATACTCAAGGAACTTCTAGGTGTAATCTCAGAGCCTTGTCTTTTCTAAAACAATGAAAAAGAAAAAATGTAGACATGCAATTTTATAGTATATTTAAAAAATGTCGTCTTCTTAAAAGCTGGTGTGGGGGGTAGATAGGATCCAGGCAATTATCAACCATCAGCTTGATGTGGATAACTAGAAAGGTTCAAGAAGACATCCTTAATTTGATAATCTAAGAGCACTTAAGGGGGAAATGTTGTGGTCACATAAAACTGAAATCCATCTCCTTAAGCAGTTTCATAATCTGTGGATGTGGATAAGCTGTAGTATTTTATTTATGAGGGGTATCATATTTCTCTATGTAGTCACAATCTAGATTTGTACCAAAGAACCCAAAGAAGGGGTTATGCCAAAGGAGTATAAACAACAATGCCCCACCCAACTTCAAAAACAATAATGTAAGAAATGACCAAGACCCTGGAGCAGAAAAACCTCTATAATTACTAAAAGGGTAAAATTACCCCACTAAATCACGTGCCAATAATGAAAATGAAATAAAAGGCACAACAAATCAAGGGCTAAATTCATGAAAAGATAACAATGCCCTTAAAAAACACTTATGGTTCAAAACCAAGCCAAATTTCTATAAGGGTAACATTTACCCCACTAAACAGTCTGCAAATGCAGAAAAAGGTAAAATAAAAATTCATAAACCAAGGCCAGACGCGTTTCGACTACTGTCTTCCTCAGCGGCCTATGAATATATAATTTATATAAATATTTATTTCACAGCTCACACAATGTGACTCTGCACTATTCCAAAGTGATAATGTGTTCCTCCTGCTTCCAGAGACTCTTATATAACCAACCTTGCTGGTGATGAAACTAATCCAGTCAAGACTTAAGACAAAAGAAAAGCCTTAAAATGTGGAAGGGCAATTAACAATTCAAACCAAACAATAAGCCTTTTTACATAAGCCCACCAGGGATTCAGATGACAAAGTGTGACTCCCTTGTTGTTTAACCATTTTTAGATATTGCATCTTTAGATTTATATATTTGTAGATATTTCAACTGCATAATGTGGAGCAATACTTCAATTGAATCCTACTACTACTCTTAGCTGCACTTGTTCGAATCAGTCAGAATAGTGGTGGGAGATATCCTGTAAAAAATAAGATGAAACTAAGGGAAAACCTAGGGTGTGGAGAGATGTTGGAAAACTCAAATTAACCAGTTCACATTTTCATTTAAACCAATTGGTGATTCAGATTTCAACTGATGAATCCATTTCAGTTCCAATAGTTGTAGTTGTTTTATGTTTTTGATGTTTGGTATCCCATCTATGCACCAGAATTTGAATAAATTAAAAGTATGTTGCTTATCCAAAAAAATGTTTAACCAATGGAGCCTCCATTTTATGATTTTTAATGCAACTTCTGTGTTCCACTATTCGGGTACGAATTTCCCTGCTGGTACAACCCACGTAAAGGAATTTACAGGGGCATTCAATTATATATATAACATTCTTACTTGCACATGTAAAGAACTTATATATATCATAATTTTTCACATCTGCAGCATTCACAAAACATTTTAAATTGCTGCTATGTTTGCATACCGAGCAATGTCTACAGATGTAATGTCCTTTGACCTTCAAATTATTTTGTATAGTTGGAAAATTAAAGTTTGCTCATACCAGTATATTCTTAATGTTTTGAGTTCATCTATGGGCAAACATCAGTTTGTTTTTATATCCGGGTATATTCTCCAGCAAGTACCAATGTTTCAATATGCTTTCCTTGACCCTTTGTGTATGTGTCTTGAAAGTCTGTGGTATGACCACTCTTTCAGGTGCTTTCTTGGGTTTGGAATCAAACAGAAGTTTCTTTCTATCCAACTTACGAACTTTATCTTGTGCCTCTTTTATAACCTTCAAGGGATATCCTTTCTCCAAAAACTGTAAACATGTAATATTCGATTCCCTTTCATATCCCTCCAGTGTTTTGCAATTGCGCCTAATACGTAAAAACTGTGAATATGGAAGGTTATTTTTAAGAGGTTTCGGGTGATAGCTATCATATCTTAAAAATGAATTGACATCCTTTGGTTTTCTATATAAGTTCGTTTCAAATGATCCCCTTTTTAGTTGAATATTTAGATCTAGAAAGTTCACTGTGCTAGAGTTATACACCATATCAAATTTGATGCTTCCATGGATACCATTAAGGAAAACCAAAAATTGTTTCAAAGAAGATTCAGAACCGACCCATATACAAAATATATCATCTAAAATTTTTTCCCACGTGTTTATATGGGGGGGGGGGATAACTCATTATTCAATATATAGGAACGTTCAAAATGGTCCATGTACAAATTAGCCAGCTCTGGGGCAAACTTACAACCCATTCCAACCCCAGAGGTCTGCCAATAGAATTGATCACCGAATTTGAAGTAATGTTTAATCAGAGTTATATATATTTGAATGCCCCTGTAAATTCCTTTACATGGGTTGTACCAGCAGGGAAATTCGTACCCGAATAGTAGAACACAGAAGTTGCATTAAAAATCATAAAATGGAGGCTCCATGGTTAAACATTTTTTGGATAAGCAACATACTTTTAATTTATTCAAATTCTGGTGCATAGATGGGATACCAAACATCAAAAACATAAAACAACTACAACTAATTATATATTGGTTTATGAATTTTTATTTTACCTTTTTCTGCATTTGCAGACTGTTTAGTGGGGTAAATGTTACCCTTATAGAAATGTGGCCTGGTTTTGAACCATAAGTGTTTTTTAAGGGCATTGTTATCTTTTCATGAATTTAGCCCTTGATTTGTTGTGCCTTTTATTTCATTTTCATTATTGGCACGTGATTTAGTGGGGTAATTTTATCCTTTTAGTAATTATAGAGGTTTTTCTGCTCCAGGGTCTTGGTCATTTCTTACATTATTGTTTTTGAAGTTGGGTGGGGCATTGTTGTTTATACTCCTTTGGCATAACCCCTTCTTTGGGTTCTTTGGTACACATCTTGGTTTTTTGCCTTGGGGACTTTTGTTGGTTTCTTGTCACAATCTAGATTTACATGCTTTTTCCCAGTATTTCTTGACCCTCTGAATACCATTATTGTAGAACAGTAGGGTTTTTGAAGCAAGTTTTCTGGAAACTGTAGTGTGTTGTAGCACCAGAGCTCTCTGATAGAGAAGGCTAAATATCTCATAAAACTACAAATCTCAGATGTCCGGAATACCATAGTATTGAGCCATGCTGTTAAAACTCTGTCAAACTGTATTATTTCTGCAGTGCAGATGCAGCCCTAGTCTAGAACTCATACCACTATGACATGCTAGCTCTATAGACCACATGGAATTTAACTAGGAAGAATTGATGGAATTGTCAGTTTCACTTTCTCCTACATTCTATTTTATTATTATTATTATTATTATTATTATTATTTAGAAAAAGTCAAGTCCCTCCATTCAGTTAATCAAAGCAAATCCCACCCTTCCCTATTAAGAAAATGTTTAAGAGTACATATTAAATGGTGTTGTCAGCTAATCATACTTATCTTATAGAGATTGTTGAGCAGTTTAATCTTTGTGAATTGTGATAGAAATAGACATGATCTACATTTTCAGACCAATGTGTAACCCAGAGCTTTCAAACTTCTAGGATGTTCCTATATGGCTCTGATCTTTAAAACAACAACAACAACAAACAAACAAACAAACAAACAATAGGAGAAGAAGAATGAGGAGGAGGTGGTGATTTTTTTTTTTTTGTAAAAAATATGCATTTTGAGAGAAATATGGCTGGAATTCTAAATCACCTACTTAGTTAAATATGCATAATTATGAAGGGGGTATTGTAAAGTTTTAATTATCACCTTTAAAAAAGTTTGTTTTGATTTGTAGTTGTTAACTTTTCTCTACGTAGTCATCATCCAGATTTACACATTTCCCCCAGCATTTCTTGACCCTCTGAATACTGTTATTGTAGAAGTCTGCAGATTGCACCTTAAACCACTCTTCCACTTCATGAATGATATTGTTTGTGTTGTCAAATCAGCAATCCTACAACAGATTTTCATTTCTGGGAACAAGAAAAAGTCACTTGGTGCGAGGTTGGGAGAATAAGGCAGATGCTGTAAAATCTCAAAGCCACATGCCCTTGGTTTGTTAACTACAACTTGAGATGAGTGAGCTGGTGCATTGTCAGCTAGGAGAAGAATGCCTCTGGAGAGCATATCACGGCATTTCTTTTTCAGACTATCTTGCAACTTGTCCAGAAGATTGCGGTAGTATGTGCCAGTGATGGTTTGTCCCTTTGCAAGGTAACCTGTGAGAATGACTACAGAACAGCCCCAAAAAACTGAGCACATGACCTTCCCTGCTGACTTCTGCACCTTTGCCTTTTTGTGGGGAGGAAAATCAGCATGCTTCCACTCCATGCTCATGGTTTTGGTTTCAGGATCATACAGATAGATCCAAGATTCATCCAAGGTTACAAGACGACCCAAAAAATCTGCTTCATCCTGTTCCAACAGCATCAACATCTGTGTTTGTTTCTGGAAATGGGTTAGCAAATGTGGAACCCAGTGTGCAGACATGTGCAGTTCATCATGATTACTTTTCCACACACTACCATAACTGAGACCAGTTTCATTCATGATCATTTGGATGGATACTTATCTGTCTTCCAAGGTTAAACACTCCACTTTCTCCACTGTGGCCACATCATCTATCAATGATGGTCTTCTAGGTCTTGGCTTGTCTGTGAGGGACATGTGACCAGTTTGGAAATTCCTTTTCCACCTCATAATAGTGTCATAAGATGGGCAATCATTTCCATAAACTACCATCATCTCATCATGAATTTGCCAGGCACTATTACCCTTCAAATGTGGAATGTTATTACACTGCAAGCCTCAATCTTCTCCATCTTACACTTTAGTCATTTCTGGCACAGCCTGTAACCAAAAGAAAAGACACAAAGAGCCAATTTTTTCAACATCATGCACTTAGGGACCAATTATGACACTGACAACATTTCATTAATATACCATAATAACTTCTGGATGATAAGTATTTCTTTATGATGCACCCTCATATTATGAATAAATAATATTTTGATTTTAACAGGGCTTAACACAAAGCCTTCAATGATATTCTTGTTGGAAAGCTGGTAAAATGTGGTCTAAAACAGTGCTACTCAAGGTGGTGGGTTCTGGACTGATGCTGGTCCATTATTCTGTGGTGAGGTTCCAGGAAAGAAAGAAAGAGTTGTAACCAATAGATACAAATATGCTACTGACACCTGGAAATTAGGGAGAGAAAGTGGATCCCTCACATTAGATAGCTTGAGATATACTTGGCTAACAGATTCTATTATTACATTGATTTGTATTCTGGAGATGCTCCTTTGATCCTGGAAGGTAGTGATAAATGATGTTACTGTAAAGACCACTGTTGCTCAAGATAAGTGATTTGGATGAAGGAGTGTATGAAATGTTAATCAAATTTGTAGATTATACTAGATCGGGGTAGGCAACCTGAGGCCCTGGGGCCGGATCACTAGATTGGGGGAGAAGCATTATTATAATTGAAGATGGCCCCAAGTTACGCTCTCTCAGCCTCACATGAAAACAATGGCAAAGCCCCTCTGAACAAATCATTTCAGGAAAACCCTGTAATAGATTTGCATTAGGATCATTAAAAGTCAGAAATGACTTGAAAGCATGCAAGAACAAAAGTCAGTTGCACACCCCCACATCCTGCTGTTTAATTGCTCAACTTAGTACTGGAGCAATAAAGCCATCCAGGACATTGAATTTCAAATGGAAATTTCTGCCCTCCCTATGCGAGAGATGAAAGATCTTAATTTTCTCATACTTCATCTGTGGGGAGAATTGTACAGTTGTCTGTCCATTTTCATGGGGAATCTGTTCTGGACCACCACAACCCCATGAAAATGGAGACTTGCCAATATTCAAGACCCATAAGGGGTCACCCCTCTGTGAATATTTAATTTGAAATTGAAATTAAAGGAAGTTGCCCCTCTGTGAATATTTGAGTCCACAGATCTCAAGTCCCCGAGAATGGAGGGGTGACTGTAAATATATTTCCTACCTTTCTCCAGGGATGAGAAGAACTTTGGCAGCTATTTCCATTCCTACTGGTAGAATTCAAAGATATAGCCATATTAGTCTATAGAATCAGTATGTAGAGAGGTCTTGTAGCATATGGTGGAGTAGAACCATATGCATCTGACAAAGTAGACTTTAGTCTACAGCAGCTCATGCTGCCAACTTCTTTCTTTCAGTTAGTCTCAAAGGTGCTACAAGATACCTGTCCATTCCTACAGTCATAGATGACCAGCTTTGGAACCCTGCCCAAGACTCTTGAACAGGTAGCTAGCTCTTCCAAAATAAGAAGAAAAATAAATATGAGTAGCTGGTTATAGGATCCAGGTGTTGTCACAGTATCACTTCAGCAGATTTTTACCATGGGAGTTAGATTTCCTTACATGAGATGAAGCCAGTTACACTTCCATCCTCTACTCAAAGAGCTCTCCTTTCATGATTTGTCTTCCTTAAACAAGGGAAGAGGAATACAATGAGCAATCCTGTTAGAAGATTGGGCATTGTCATGAAGTATTTGGTTCATATGATAGTGTCTATATGGCATTGCAGAAACAGAAATATCACCACCAAGAACAATATGGCCATATAAAGAGGGCACAGCAGTTGTGTCACTGGACATAACTCAACCTCATTTTCAGATTGTTAAATCTGTTTCTCAAACCTTTTTTCAGCAATGTGACATAGATACATAACTTTATTATTGTCATAGACCAGCCTTTGTAGTTAGAAAATAAGCAACAAGCAATAAATGGGTACAGATTACAACTCCAGGAAAATTCCTATGTATGGACCTACAATAACAGATACATAAGTGTCTTTCATAAGGAACTTAATAGAGTCTGCTGCTGCTAATAAAATTATGAAAAGGGTGTAATCAGCTGGTTCCTGGTAGAAGAATGTAGATCACATTTTGCCACCTTAAGAGTCATTTCTTTAATAGAATCTGAAAGAAGGGTGTAATAAAATTATATCTTCCCAAAAAATCTGCTGAAATTGTGGTAATATATAAAAAAACTGGTATACTATGTCAACAATGTGACATAAAAGATAAATAAAGAATATGTAAAAATACTTGCATTGTGCCCTTAATATAGCAATCAAGTTAGAGTATCTATATATGTATTCCCTCCCTCCCTCTGTGTGGGTGAGAGAGAGAGAGAGAGAGAGAGACTTGAAACACCTACATAGTTCAGTAATACAGCACATGCTTTGAATACAGAAGGCTACATGTGCAATCCTTGTCATTTCTGAATAGGACCAAGACAGTACCCTGTCTGATACCATGAAGAGCCATGTCTAGATACTACAGAGCTAACTAGAACCATGCTCTCACTTAGCATAAGATAGCAATCAACTTTTAAATGTATAAATAAGATACAAGAAAACAGGAAAGAAAAGTGCAATACAAAAAACCCCTTGGTGCCTACTTAAATACTAGCAAAGGAGTATTTGTATGTATATGTGTATGTCTCTCTCTCTCTCTGACACACACACACACACACCCATTCTAAACAGAAAGGGATATATATGAGGAGTATTGTAAAGTTTTAATTATCATCTTAATATTTTTTGACAGAAAGTTTATTTTGATTTGTAATTGTTAACTTATCTCTATGTAGATAGAGATTTACATATCCAGATTTACACATTTATCCAGATTTATGCATTTTCCCCAGCATTCCTTGACCCTCTGAATACCATTATTGTAGAGGTCTGCAGATTGTACCTTAAGCCACTCTTCCACTTCATGAATGATGTCATCTGTGTTGTCAAATCGGTGACCCCACAATGGATTTTTCATTGTTGGGAACAGAAAAAGTCACTTGGTGATGGTGACACTGACAAAATTTCATCAATATACCATAATAACCTCCGGGTGATAATTATTACTTTACGATACCCCCTTATTCATGTGTGTGTATTCTGTGTATTATATGCAGAAAGAAACAGAGGTCTAATCCAACTCTCTCAGGAGTCTTGGGATCCCTCTAGTTGCAGCTCTGATGTAGAGGATTTTCCAGGGTTGGAAAATAAAGTTTTGAGATGCCTGAGGAAGCTGCAGTAGGAAGGGAAGATTGCATGCACATAGGGGCAAAACAGATAGTAGGTAAGGGGCGGGTTAACACCACCCTTTTGAGCGCCGGATCAAGGCTGTGGCAACAGCATTCCATGGCCCTGATCTGGCATTTTTCCAGTGCAAAAAGAAGCAGCAAAATGCCGGTCCTTTTTGCTTCTGAAAAAGGTGCCCCTTTTGTCACTGCTGCAGCTCTTCTCTGCTCCTGTGGCATGTGGCATGTAGTTGCTGAGCCACAGGAGCTTCACAACACTGCCCACCATCTGGGTGTGCATGTGGTGTGATGGTGGCTTGGGGGCTGAGCTAAGGTGTGCGATGTGCATTTGCCACACCCCCAAGCTGCTGGCATACCAGCTCAAATTGCCAGTCTGTTCAGCCCCTTAGTTTTATCCTGGATTGTATTCATGCATGAGTGAATGGCTTGTGTTGAATACTACCCAAGGTAACAATAGTTGTCAGTCCAAGAAAATAGCCTATCAGGTAATATTCAGTTTTCCTCGGACCCCTGGCAATTAAAGATGTTATAAGTGGGATATCAGTTTCTATTTCTGCACACAGTTCTTCATGCTATGTCTGAATATCTCCCAATTCTAGATCATGGAGTAGTTCAAGTGTTGAGAAGGGGATATCTGCAACTTCCTTGTCAACTATTTTGGATTCTTACTGCCTTACCCAAGCTCTGTACTTGGATTCAGTGTCCCCAACATAGTAGTATAATTTGGTCTTTAACATTATATAAGCACAGCAGTTGCTTCTGTCATCCTCCACATATGCTTTCATAGTTTTGGAAGTTAATCACAAAGTATTTATTTGGAATAGCCAATCACATATGTTAAAGTCTCTCAAATTCATTTGGACTGCCTTAAGGTAATCCATTTCACAATTACACCCAGTATGGATGAGGTTCCAAGATACAAAGAGGTAAGAATAATAATTATATTTCTCATCCCTCCCAGTCTGTATTCCATGTTCAAGAGTAGAAGGGTTCAAAGTGGATTGACTTTTTTATTTGCAATATGGAATATAACAGCAGAGCTAAGAGTGTAGCATAAGACTGACACTAAGCAGTTCTCTATATTTGTGACTCAAAGGGAAAATATATATTAATTTGGCTCTACCTGGAGTGAGTCACAAAAAGTGAGAAATGTATTTTTTATTTATGAATTTAAAGAGTCTTGAAAACAGTGCTGCACATTCAGAGAAAACATTTTAGGTGGTTTAACAATTGATTATATATATAAAACAACATAATGAGGACCTCTCAAATATATTCATGTGGGTAACGCAAATTCACTTACCCATAGTGTTAAATGAGTTTGCATAAGCAGCAATTTCCTCCAGCATATAAATCAAAGTAAAAAAACTCTTTTGATTCTTTGTTGTAGCAGCACAACATAAATGGGATGGAGATAAAACTTAGAGGTTGTATCTATTTAATAAGGAGCACAAACAACCCAAAAGCAAAAACAAAAAAAGAATACACATGTAATGAGGAATATATCCCTTTAGTTTTTCAAATAGGTTCCATATTAAAAATTTTAAAAAGGTGATATACTTTCATTGCTTTATGGCAGGGGTTCTTTGAGCCTTCATCCTTTGGACTTCATCTCCCAGAAGTTTCTACCAACATGGCCAATGATGACGAAATTGGGATCTGAAGTTGAAAACATCTGGAACACAAAAGGGTTATGAACTACTGCAATGTGGTATTCAACAAACCTAAACTATTTTCAACATCATTCACTGGTTTTCCACTGGGAAGAGATGATATTCATTTACTTACTTGGGTCTTCAGCACGTCCCTTCAGCATGAACTGAGGCTGCATCTGCACTAAAGAAATAATCCAGTTTGGCACCACTTTTTGCCATGGCTCAATGGTATGGAATTCTGGGAATTGTAGTTTTGTGAGACATTTAGCCTTCTCTGTCAGATAGCTCTGGTGCCACAACAAAATACAGTTCCCAGAATTCCATAGCATGGAGCCTTGGCAGTTAAAGTAGTATCAAACTGGATTATTTCTGCAGTGTGGGGGCAGCTGGAGTGAAAGAAATGGAGCATTACATCTAAGTGGGATCAGGCACTGTATGTGAGCCTATCTTGCAGACCAAGGATTGTAACTGGGGCAGAAAGATTTTGTTAAACAGCTAATTTCTGAAAAAGTATTTGCTGCAGAGGTTGGGAATTTGTTTAACCAATTCTCATAACCTTTGACCATTAGACATCTTGCCCTGGGCTGATAGGAATGCAAAGCTGAGCCTCTTTTGTTTCAAGACATAAAAGCTGAGTCACAACAAATGAGAATACATATTGTTTATTTATGAATTTAAAGAAACTCTTGTTTTCAAGCAATAAAAGTTGAGGGGAGTTGCCTAAATTGTATATAAAATTGTGGGGCCAAAACAGACCAGCAAAAATGCCGGCTTCAGGGTAGTGTGGGGCCATGGTATATGCACACTGCATGCCCTGATTCCACCCCCAAGCTGACTGCCCCACTAACCACATAGCGGGTGGCGTCACAGCATTTCAGTGTCACAGTGTTTACATGTGCCACACCATAGAAATGCTGAAAAACCACCATCACAGTGGAAAGGGTGCCTTTTTTCCATCCCCAAAGGAGTGGCGTTTTGCTGCTTCTTTTTGGGATGGAAAAGCACCAGATCAGAGCTGTGGGGTGTGGTTGCCATGGCCCCAATCCAGCACTCAAAGGGTCCCAATCCATCTGTTATACCCCGTAGTTTATTATTTTATTACCAAAGAAGAAGATTAAGAACAAGAAGCCCTCTGAGAGATGATGCCTTTATTATTCCTATCTTGTGAAAATCTACAAAAAACCAAAACCAAAATAAAAATTTTAAGTACAGAGGTGCACAGTAAAAGGAAGTATCAAGTCTAATGCTGAGCTCTACACATATAATTCTTACTCACCTTGCCCTCAGATGGTTTGTCTGTTAAGAATGACTTAAAGAACACATTCTTTTGGTTCCAGTGACTGGTTGGGTGAGCAGTTTATGAAAAGAAAATCTGAGATAGAAATATATGTATGAATGAATACATGTGTGCAATATTAAACAGCACATCATAGGGGTGTATGCCCCTGCTGGTTGGCAGTAGTTCTCCTGCCCATTGATCCATGTTGAACACTGATGCGTAAACAGCTCACAAAAGGTCTTATATTGAGGAATGTCATTACATTCACAAAGTTCCTTTGACAGACCAAGTAAGTAACACAAGTCAAACCCTGTTGGCTTTGAGTAATTAATAACAGAACATAAAAATCCTTCTCCAGAAGGGGAAAAAGGAAACTAAGCTACTAGTAGATAAGTGGACTCCCAAGGGGAAGGATTTGCAAAGAATTCCTTTCCACTTTGCATATATTCTACTCTGCTTCAGCTGCAGTGGAATGCATATTGATTTCTTCCCATTTGTGGTTCTTGGGAATTGCCGAGCTCACTGTAGGAATGGTCTGGGCCTGGAAGGGAAGATGCCAACTCTACCACAGAAGACCTGCCCATCCTGCCCTGTTGTTTCTTGCCTTAGGCCAATTGAGTATGCATCTTCCAGCCAAGTCACTGTCAGGACTCTCCATCAACTCTCATTACATCTTGAGGTTGACACTACACTTTAGTGGACCCTCCTGTCCATGCCCTCCTCAGAAGTGTCACTAGGGGGTTCATGGTGTGAGGACTGCACCAAGTGAAAGTTCAGAAGTGTGGGTGAGTTGTGAAACAGAGAGAGGGAAGTGGGACATGGCCATCCTCTGCTGCCGCCACCACCTTGCACCGGATAACACCAATCCTAATTACTCCACTGTTCCTTCTCCCATTATTGGCCCTTAAGTTTCATATCTATCTACTGTCTCTGTTTCTTTTATTTCCTTAGTTGGACTTTCCTCCTCCTCTGTCCCTTCTCTGTATTTCCTGTCTACCAGCACTGGTTAATCCTCTGTTCATCTTCTTCTGTCCTGTCACCTGTTCCTCTCTTTTTCCCATCTTCCTCTCTTCCCCATTTTGGATTGTTCCTCCCCCTTCCCTGCATCTATTTCTTCTTTAAGTTTCCTACCACCACTTCACCCTTGTGGCTACTCTTGTTGCAACCCCACTGCTTCTCATTCCTTGTTACAGTTGGAACTGGTGGCACATGGCACATCCCAGGTATGTCATCTCTGGATACCACTGACTCCCTCAGTCTTCAACCATTCTCTGTGCAGGTAAGCTTCCTGCCACAATGTGCTCCTTGTTGCCTCATCCTGCCCATCACACACTAAAAACATCACCATCATGTCCTGAATCCAATTGGTTAATCCCAGCTAGAATATATCCTTTTAAATCAATTGCTGAATGATAATGTATAGGTATCAATGGGTCTACTCCAGTCAAAAGTAATCACAAGATTCAGGTCAAGGTGTTTCTCTAATATATGTACAATCATAGATGTGTAATGAACAATTTGATTTTTAAAAAACCTGATTGTTGTTTGCAACTACTGTTTTAAAAAATAAAAGGCAAATTTCCTGTGGGATTTGTTTAGGAAAAGAATTGGAAATAAAACTGTCAATGTTGTAATACCTTTATACAAATCTGTGGTGCAAACACACGTGAAATACTGGGTACAGTTCTAGTCACTGCACCTCAAAAAGACACTATAAAGGTAGAAATTTTCAGAAAGAGGCAGCCAAAATAATCAGGAAACTGAAAAAATATATCTCTGAGGAAAAGTTACAAGATTGGTGGCTTTTTAGCTTCAAAAAGAGATGTGTTCAAAAGCTGTTGGGGAGTTGGGAGAAGGAAGGGCCAAGTTAAATGTGTATTAGAATTCACCTTTTCCATGGTCCTAAGAGCAAAACTGAAACAATTTGCAGAATTCCCTAAGGGTCATCCTTAGAATAGACTTATTAACAACAACAAAAAGTGGCATACATCTTTCATTGATGCTGACAGAAACATCGGATTGAGCTTACACTTCAGGTCTAGCATGTTTTAGTACAGATTTAGTAGTAATTAACTTCAACTACTCAGCAGCTAGAAATGCTTTCATTAATTCTATCTGGTCAAGGACAAAAACATATAGCAAATCTTCTAGTAGTGGTCATCTGGAGACTTGACACATCTCAATGAAAACTGATGTTTTCCATTAGTATTTTCCACAAGATATGCATTATTTTGGCTAGCTTTTCCTAGCTTGCATTTTGCAAAGGTAATTTTAATTTTGATTTGGAGATTCTTCTAGTCTTGCCACATACTTCCCTCCTCTTCTTCATGGTGGTCCATAGAAGACTTGCCATCTTTCCAACTCCTTCTATTTCCAACCTTTCTATGAATGAAGAGTCATACTTGTAGGAAAAATATACATGCATATGATGATGGACTGTGGTATTCATCCCCATTGTTGTGGTTCATGAGCATGCCATGCCTTAGTTTCATTATAGTTTCTTTGAGCTTTTGGCAGGAGGGAGACTGCTAAAACTGATTTAAAAGATGCATACAGCAGATGCAACTACTTGGAGGACATATTCTTTACACAGAAACTTTACCTCATGATTTTTTCTATTTTCTAGACAAAAATTGCTAAAGTTTAGGATAGCAAATCAGTGTTCCCTGGAATCCTACCAACCTTGCCCTTGGGCCCTGTATCAAGAGAAAGATAGGAGTGAATTAATTAATTGATTAAAACAAAATGTGTGCAAACAATACTGAGGAAGATTGATTAAGGGAATCATTTAGTATAAAGCAGATAATTTAGTGACCATTTTGACAGGTTGATTATGAGATTTCTAGTCCAAAACCTAATGGTAGTCTGGCACAATAGTACTATATATTCTGCAAGATTTTTGATAAAGACATAATGGCATGTTTGGTTACAAGAAAGCTGACATATTAGGCTAACATGAGCTAATATGTTCCTGTGGTTTAAACATCTCAAGAGTAATATGGTTCACAGAGTTCACAAAATGTAGTGTCATAACTTGTTACAAACAGCAGTTCAGTTTGAGTTGTGAAACAAATGCCTAAATTGCCAAATATTTTCCCTGAAAGAAAAATCATAGTTCATAAAGTTCATATTGCATGAAGTCAATAAGAGCCATTTGTTTAAATACTGAATCCAATACTTAGTAGTTTTCAATTAAATTACTTCTCAGGTATAACAATCTAAAGTGGGAGTGGGGTGTTCAGGGACTCAATGGAAGAACTACCATCACATCCAAAGTCCTGCACCTTCATTGTGACCAAGGCAGAAATTGGACAGGGAGATCTTCTTCTGGTCAATTAAATTACTCCAGCCACAGGGCTGGTGCAATTTACAACCACTGGGTGGGTAGGCCCTGGCATCAAACAGACTCAGGATTCTACTGATTCAGTCTTCTCTGATTTCATTGTCCCTACTTCTAACAGTGTGTCAATAGGAGTGTGTGTGTGTAAAATGGCTGGAATCCTGTTGATGTCTGATGCAAGCATACATCCCCCTACAGAAGTGATTGGACACTTTGATTCAATGTAGAACATCCACATTCATTTCAAAGTTGAGGAAGTGTGGTTGTGCATGTGGTGACAAAGTTAGCAACTTTGCAGAACACAATGCACATGCAAAGCAAAGGTTGCACAGTGCAATTAATATCTAACTCTGCATGCAGAGATTTATCTACACAGCATCAATATAGAAATCTTGTTGGAGAATGTGTGAGACAGCAGCGTACCTTACAAGTAGAGCAATTCCTATTTGCAAGAACATGGAAAGCAACAACCAGTTCCAAACCACCAAACCAGGGGTAGGCAACCTTTCCCCTTTAAGGGCCGAGGGACTTCAACTCCCAGAAGCCTCAACCATGTTGGCCAATAGTCCCACGTTGGCCAATAGCTCCTTGGTTTCTGAGAGCTGAAGTCCCTCGGCCCTTAAAGGGGAAAGGTTGCCTACCCCTGCACCAAACATTCATAAGGTCTAGAAGAGAAATAAAACAAGCTTATGTTAGGGAGTATCTAATTAGAAGAATTTATAATTAGCTCAAATATGCAAGAGTGGGATCCTAACAAAGCCCCACGAGACGGGTACCAATATGTATACCAGAGGATTAAGGAATCCCACAATGGATGACACTGAGACAGGCTTCTTCAATTAAAGTCTAAATATTTATTAAAGGGTAAAAACTGCACACACACACATGGCATACACACACACTGCATTCTTAGGAATAAAGGAGTGAAAGCGTGACTAGCTTGAGGTGGGCCAGACTAAGGGAGGTACTCACTTCTGAAGGCTTCCCTGGGATCCGCTGTGGATGTTTATGGTAATGATGATGATGATGCACGGCCGCCAAAATGTGGGAAGGGATGGCTGAGGGAGCTATGATCAGAGCACAGACCAATGTGGAGTCAGCATGCACGTGGAGCCTAAAAATCCCAAGGTTTATATAGGCCAGGGGTAGGCAACCTTTCCCCTTTAAGGGCCGATGGATTTCAGCTCCCAGAAGCCTCAGCTATGTTGGCCAATAGTCCCATGTTGTCCAATAGCTCCTCAGATTCTGGGAGCTGAAGTCCCTCAGCCCTTAAAGGGAAAAGGTTGCCTACCCCTCATATAGGCCATATCTTGTTTCTAGCTATTGACTAAATGGCTTGGCTGGAGCCTGGAGAAAGGCATTGATCGTCCTAGCTTTGTTAAACCCAGTTGTGAGACCACTCTAAACCAGGGGTAGGCAACCTTTCCCCTTTAAGGGCCGAGGGACTTCAGCTCCCAGAATCCCAGGAGCTATTGGCCAACATGGGACTATTGGCCAACATGGCTGAGGCTTCTGGGAGCTGAAGTCCCTCGGCCCTTAAAGGGGAAAGGTTGCCTACCCCTGCTCTAAACAATGCATTTGGTTCCGATTCAATCAAGGAAGGAAGGTTGGAGAAAGAGGGTGCAGTTAATTCTGATCACTGCCCCATCAAGAGTGAGACTTTGGACAATGTGTCCCTTTTTGGTATAATGGTTTTCTTCCCTTTAGCAACTCCCAAACCTTCCAATTGTTTAGGCAGGCCCTCCTGATACCTACCTGACATTCCATGTAGAGCAGGGGTAGGCAACCTTTCCCCTTTAAGGGCTGAGGGACTTCAGCTCCTAGAAGCCTCAGCCATGTTGGCCAATAGTCCCATGTTGGCCAATAGCTCCTGGGATTCTGGAAGCTGAAGTCCCTTGTCCCTTAAAGGGGAAAGGTTGCCTACCCCTGATCTAGAGGATTATGGTTGACATCCCACAGAGGTCAGTTCAGGTTCATAGAGGGAACTCCACATGTGTCTCAAAATTTTATTAATTTCATATCTACTAACACTTAGGACTGAAACAGACTGCAGAAATAATTCAGCTTGAGACCACTTTAACGGCCCTGGCTCAGTGCTAGGGAATTTTGGGAACTGTAGTTTGTTGTGGCACCAGAACTGTCTAACAGAGAAGGCAAAATGTCTCACAAAACTACAGTTCCCACAATTCCCTAGCATTGAGTCAGGGCAGTAAAAGTAGTGTCAAACTGGATAAGTGGTATAGAAATGTACTTGCTATTGCAATTATTGCTGCAATCTGTTTCAACCCTTAGTCTTCTTTCTAAAAGCATATGAGACTTTGTTGTTAAGTGCCCTCGAGTTGATCTTGACCCATGACGACCCTATGGATGAGACATCTCTAAGACCCTCTGTCCTCCACTGCTCTGCTTAATTCCTTTAAGAACAATAAAAAGGGCTTTTTGGGGTATGTCCATAGCAAAAGAAAGAAGGAAATAGTAGGGCCACTGCACAGAGAAGTTGGAGAAATTCTAACAGGGGACAAGAGAAAAGGCAGAACTACTCAACACCTTCTTTGCCTCAGTCTTCTCAGAAAAGGAAAAGGTTGCTCAGCCTGAGGAAAATGGAGTAGAGGACACAATAGGGGAAATGCAGCACAGGAATACCTGGTTAATCTAAATGAATTTAAATCTCCAGGACCAGTTGAACTACATCCAAGGATATTAAAAGAACTGGCAAATGTAATCTCAAAGCCACTGGTAATAATCTTTGAGAACTCCTGGAGAACAGGAGAAGGGCAAGCAGACTGGAGGAGGACAAACATTGTCCCCATCTTCAAAAAGGGGAAAAAAGAGGATCCCCAAATCTATAATCCAGTTAGTCTGACATCAATACCAGGAAAGATTCTAGAACAGCTCACTAAACAGAGAGTCTATGAACATTTAGAAGGGAATGCCATAATCAATCAAAGTTAACATGGGTTTCTCAAAAACAAGTCATTCCAGATTAATCTGATTTCTTTTTTTGATAAAATTACCAGCTTGGTAGATGACGGGAATGTGGTAGACATAACATATCTTGATTCCAGTAAGGCTTTTGAAAAGGTCCCCCATGATATTCTTGCAAACAAGATGGTAAAATGTGGGCTAGACAATACAATTGTTAGGTGGATTAGTAATTACTTGACTGACCAAACCGAAAGGGTGCTCACTATTGGCTCCTCTTCATCCTGGACAGAAATGACCAGTGGGATGCTACAGGGTTCTGTCCTGGGCCCAGTGCTGTTCAACATCTTTATCAATGATTTGGATGAAAAAATAGGGAGCATGCTTCTCAAATTTGCAGATGACATCAAATTAGGAGGAATAGTTAATACCCCGGAGGACAAGATGAAAATTCTTTTTTTTTTTTTTAAATAATTTTATTCATTAAAAAAAAAACATAGTTACAAAAAACATACAACATACATAAAACAACATATATAACATAAACATAAACATACGACATACTAAAACAACATATATATCATAAACTTCTCTATACTATACTATACATTTAGACTTCCCAGACACAATTATCTTCTTGTTTAGCCCCAAACTTTATCACTGCCTCAGATATATTCACCCGATTAAACCCATGTGTGCTTCTAAGCTCAGTTCCATTCAAAAAAAGAAAGAGGAGTGAGTGCTTTATCATTACTATATACTTCTATTTTGTCTCTTCCTTTTATATTTATCTTGCTTATCCTATAATGTTTAATTCTAATAAGAATTTTCATTCCCTTTTATAGCCATTAATAAGTGTCTTCATCAGTATTTACTCTCTTCCATTCCACATATTTTTTGTTTTAAATTTATTTTTCTGTTTGTTTGTTTGTTTGTTTGTTTTCTATTTCTCTTTTTTCTTATCTTTTGTTCCATGTATTCCAGAACTGGACTCCATTCCTCTTTCATTATCTCTTTTCTTGATTTTCCCTTCATACTTCCAGATAAGATGTCCATATCTATTGCTTCTCTCAATTTTATTATCCAGTCTTCCATTTTTGGGATTGATTTTTCTTTCCAATGTTTAGCGAATAGTGTCCTCGCTATTGTAATCATATATAGTAATATTCGTATATAATATTTTTCTTTAACTTCATATGTCATATTCAAAAGAAAGAATTGTGGGGTGAAAGGAATATCTATTCCTAAGATTTCTCCTATTTCATTATGTATCATTTTCCAGTATTTTTTTGTTTTTTCACATTTCCACCATGCGTGAAAGAATGTCCTGTGACTATCTTCACATTTCCAGCATTTGATGTTCACATTTTTGTAGATTGTGTTAATTTTGCTCGGTGGTAAATACCATCGGTACTGCATCTTAATAAAATTTTCTTTATAATTTTGACAAAGTGTAAATTTGTTTATTTTTTTCCAAGCTGTTTCCCAGTGCTCCCATAAAATATTCTCTCCAATATCTTAGGCCCATTTTATCATGACTTGCTTGACAGTTTCCTCTTTCAAATCCCTTTCTTTCAAAATCCTATAGAATTTTGATATCTTACCTGTTCCTGTTTCCCAAAACACTTTATCTATATCATTTTTACTTCTTGACATACCTATGGTTTTCATATCTGTTTTAAATCTATCTATAAGTTGCATATAGAGGAACCAATTGTTGTTTATTTTTTCTGCTCCCAGCTGTTCTCTTGTTTTCTCTTTGAGGTTCTTTCCTTGTGCGTTCCTTTGAGGTTCTTTCCTTGTGCGTTCTTGGTATTTAATCCAAGGCTCATCTCTTCTGCTTCTACTAAAGAAAGCCTCTTGAGTAGAGACCCACATTGGTAAACCTTGATAGAATTTTTCTTTTACCTTTAACCACTCTTTTAACAATGATCTCCTAATAATGTGGTGATTAAAGTCTTTATTATCTTTGAGTTTGTCATACCACATAAATCCATGTAGTCCAAATCTAATATTATCTTTCTCAAGAGTTAACATTCTTTCCTCTTTTAGATTTACCCAGTCATTTATCCAATCAAGCGCACAAGCTTGGTAATAAAGTCTAAAGTTTGATAGTTCACACCCACCTCTTTCTTTTCTGTCTGTTAAGATTTTCCATTTGATTCGTGCTCTTTTCCCTTCCCACAAAAATTTATTCATCTCCTTCTGCCAAATCACAAAACATTTTTCTTCTGAGATTATTGGGAGGTTTTGGAACAAGTACAATAATTTTGGGAGTATAGTCATTTTTATAACTGAAATTTTACCCAAAAATGATATCTTATATTTTGACCATTTTGCCATATCCTCCTTTATACCCTTCCATGCTTTTTCATAATTATTTTTAAACAGGTCTACATTTCTTTTTGTTAGATAGATACCGAGATATCTTATTTTTCCCCCCTCTATTTTGTAGTTAGATATTCTTTCTAATTCCTCCTCTTCCTTTTTTGACATATTCTTTGTTATCATTTATGTTTTTTCATTATTTATTTTAAAGCCGGATATTTTACTATATTCTTTGAGGGTCTGGTTTAGTCTTTGTATGCTTAATTTGGGATCATCAAGGATACAAACCAGATCGTCTGCATATGCTTTGATCTTATGTTCATATCCTTTTAATTTTATTCTTCTTATTTCTGTATCTTCTCTTATTCTCTTATTCTTTTGATCAAGATCTCCAAAAGCATTATAAACAATAATCTTTCTTTCTTTTTCTTTTCTTAATTTATTTGCTAGTAGTGTTCCAGCTTTATTTCCAGATTCAAAGTTCTTTTGTTTTGCTAATCTTATTTTTTTTCTCCATATCTTTTATTAGAATTGATTTCAATTCTTGTTGAAGTATCTTTACTTTTATTTGTAGATCTTTGTCTCCTTTCTTTTTCCACTCCTCCTCTGCCTTTTTTAATTTTTCTATCAGCTCTTTTTCTTTCTTTTTTTCTTTACGTGTCATTTCTTTTTGGGCTTTTATTAATAGTCCTCTCATAAAGGCTTTGCTAATGTCCCATATTATTTTATTCTTCATGTCTTCTGTTCTATTTTCTTTAAAGAATTGTTTAAGTGCTCTCTCATTTTACTTGCTGTCTCTTTATCCTTTAGTATATTTTCATTTATTCTCCATATATAATCTTTACTTTTATCTTTGATACTCAATTCAATTGGATTATGATCCGAGGTGGTGTTCTGTAATATCTCCATCCTATTTATCTGTAATAATAATGATTTGGTTGCAAAGAACATATCTGTTCTTGAGTGGGAGTCATGTGTATTTGAGTAAAAAGTAAAACCTTTTGTTTGACCGTTTTTGGCCCTCCAAACATCATTCAGTCCAAATTCTTCCGTCAATTCAAAGAAGCTTTTAGGTAATTTCCCCTGATTTTTTTAAAAAATTTCCCTTTTATTTGATGCTCTATCAATTATTGGGTTCATTACCCCATTAAAATCCCCCATTAAAAGAATGTCTTCGTAGGGGTAGCCTTTTAACTTCTCACTGATTTTTTTGAAAAATTTTCCTCTGCTTTCCAGTGGAGCATAAATTCCCAGAACTAATATCTTTCTATCTTTCAGACTCACCTCTATTGCCACATAATGTCCGTTTTTATCATTAAATAATTCTTTAACAGTGTATTTTTTGTTAATATAGGTTACTATCCCTTTTTTCCTTTTATCTGTAGTTGATGTGAAACAATAACCAAGTTTAGGGTTTCTGATATATTTAATTTCATCTTTTCTTATTTTTATCTCTTGCAGGCATGCTGTGTCACTTCTTTGTTTCTCTATAAGGTGAAATATTAAACTCCGCTTATACTTTGAGTTCAGTCCTTTAACATTCCAAGAAATTGCTTTAATATCCATCATAATTCAAGTTTGTTTGTTAATTTGTTTATTCCTTTTAATGTTTTCCTTTTAATGATGAAAATTCAAAATGACCTTAACAGATTAGAAAGCTGGGCCAAAGCTAACAAAATGAATTTCAACACAGAGAAATGTAAGGTACTGCCCTTAGGGCAAAAAAAAAATGAAATCCATAGATATAAGATGAGGGACACCTGGCTTAATGAGACTATGTGTGAAAAGATTCTAGGAGTCCTAGTAGACCACAAGTTCATGAGTCAACAGTGTGATGCAGCAGCTAAAAAGGCCAATGTGATTTTAGGCTGCATTAATAGAAGTATAGTATCTGGATCAAGAGAAGAAGCCTCCCCGACGTGTCAGGAGGGGCTTATGATTGCACTAGTATGAAAAGAGGTTGATGCCTGAATGGCTGGGCGGGCAGGAAGTCCCGCCCTTCCTGCGCAGCCCAGCCAAACAGGAAGGGGATCCTTCTAGGATCCCCAGCACACTGTTAGTCGCACATCTCACAAGATTACCAGTGAGACTTGGGGCTATATAGCCTCTGGCTGCCACAAGGTGGCAGCCATTTTGAGTTAGGCAGGCAAGCAAAGCGCTTGTCTGCCGGTAGTTGGAGCAGGCCTATCCGGAGCAGGCCTGTGTTGGGGCGATCAGGAGCGTGGCTCGGCGCACAGCTCCTTCCGCCCACAGAGAAAGTTCGGCCTGACTTTGGAGGGCTATCCCTTGGGCCTCTGCTGCCTTAGTGGTTGCGGCCTGGCCAAGGGCAGTGCAGGAAGGGCCCAATGAGGAGCGGCCTGGCTCAGCTTTCCAGTGGCGTCACTTGAGGCTTGCGGCCGGTGGTGGGGCCCCTCCCGGGAGGCCTGCCAAGGGTGGGGGTGGCACCCATTGGGGCCTATTACACCTGTGGGGGCTTGGTGTGGTCTCAGGCATAGGGCTGTGGTGCCCAATTGATAGGCCTGGGTGGCAGATATCAGAAACAGCCCTTGGTGGGTGGCCTCTGGGTTTTGGGGCCTGTGGCCTCACTTGGCTTGCCTCCTTTGGGGGGGGAGCATAACCCAGCGGCCAGACCGCAGGGCCTAGTTATACTAGGGTGCTCGGTGTGGCCTGGTTCCCTATTCAAGGGAAGGCCTGGTGGTGGGCCTAAGGATTTTGGCCCTTGTGGTTACACTTGCTGGTTATACCGGCTTGGTTATTTGTCCCAAAGGGGACTGGGCAGGCCATTGGGGCCTTGTTTGGGTCCCTGCTTGGAACAGGTTCTGGCTTGGGGACCCATGCTTGGGGAGCAATTTATACACTCTCCCCCTTTTTTTCAAGGGGGGGAGTTTTCATGTTGTATATATTAATTAAATATGGGCACTCTTTTAGATTGTGGCTACTGGGGTATTGTCCTTAATAGGAGCACTACAACCCAGGGCCATTGTGGGCCCCACATTCTTAATAGTACTGGGTTCTATTAGTGGTTTTTAAGGCTGCTGTTTATTTTCATTCACACAAGGGCTATAGCATTAGAGGAACACTATAACCCTAAGCAGCCTTTAGTTAGCATGTCATCATGCCACGTAGCAAGCCACAATCTAAGCAGCGTGCGGTGTCTGCAGGGCCTTGTACTGGGCAGCTAGTACCAAAAAGACCTGATGCAGAGGGCAGGGAAGATGAAATATCAGCTCAATTGGCACAATTAGGCCGTACGATACAGGCTTATGTCGCAGTTTGTGAGCAGTTAGCTCAGAAGGGGATGACGGGTGCTAGATCTGGATCTCAGGCTAACCCTTGTTTAAGTGAGAATCAGATTCAGGGATCTCAGTCTACACAGGTGCAAGCAGCTGCTTCACCTGGCATGTCTTTAGATAGCATGGTACATGGTCCCCTGGCTACCTCAACTATGGAGGTTGGGCAAGCAACCGTAGATGATGTTATGGAACTGCTGAAGAGAATTCCTGGTGTGGGACAACAGGGAGTGGCTGCCCCTGTGCTTGAGCAGCCCACTTTGGTGAATTTGTATAATTTTGTCCAGAGGGCTGAGGTTTCAGGTCATGGCAGTGGGATGACACCTGAAATAGGTGAGGTATCTAACAGGGATGGGGGGAGTTCCTCTGCTACTTTACAGCATGGCACCCGAGCTGTGGTCATGTCACACTAGGAGGGAGCTCCGCAAGCATCGAGGGATGCTTCCCACTGCTTGTCTAACACAGGTTTGTCCCAATCTTTTAATTTGTCACCTTCTTGGCCCACCTCGGTATAGACTCCAGGTGGGCTAGTTGGGCAAATTTCTGGTCTGGATGCCTCTACTTCTGTTCCCCTGGGGGCACCCTCGACATCACCAGGGGCAACTCAGGTGTCTGACTCGAGGCTGTTGGTTTCGCAGCCCTTGGTAACCAAGGGAAGTGACTCAAGGGCGGTTGTGACTGTGGGAGCGTTAGGCCTAGCTGGAGCGGACAGAGCAGTGAAGTGCAACCCTTATGCTGGGATGTCCACTCCTTTAGGATCACATCTCTGGCTCGCTTCTAAAGAGACAATTTGGAAAGGGGAGTACATTGACTTTTTTCCCCTTACATTTCGCAACCCTGAGCCAAGGATTATGATAAAGGACAGGGTCGTATTTAGTCTTCCAAAGGAATTCCAGGCTCACAAGCGCCCTAGGATTGAGAGGAACTTTGTGAACTGGATGATGGGATTTACCATCTATAGGGGTGTGATTGAACAGAAAGACCCTTCCAGGTCTCCTGATTTCTCTAAGTATCAGGAGATTATGATTAAAGTGTACACAAATTGTCATTTCAATTTGAGAGGGTCCGCATGGCTCCAGTATGATGAGCAGTTTATAATGAGAGCTGCTTTGGACCCTTCTTTATCTTGGCAGTATGTCCAGCCAGAGTTGTGGGTGGATGTTATGCTGGGGGCTTCCCCTTCGAGCAAGTGTGACAATGGCTTTGTGCCTATGCTCATGCAGCTGAAAGGGCAGTATGCAAGGCCTAGCATGGGGGAGAGAAAAACAACAGGTCTCTGCTGGGACTTCAACTCTGGTAAGTGCAGGAGGCAGCCCTGCAGGTTTGATCACAAATGTAATACCTGTGGTGGCAACCATCCAGGCACATCCTGTTATAGAGGTAAGAAGTCTGGGGCTGGGGTCACCTCTCAACCAAACACAGCTGGAGGGAAAAGAGCCAATGCCAATTAAGTTGGATGTATTGGCTGCATGGCTGCAGATTTACCCTAACCAGGATTCTGCATAGTATTTGTTGGAAGGTTTTTCATACGGTTTTCGTATTCCTTATTCTGGTTCGAGGGTTCACTGATTTGCACCTAATGCGTGTTCAGTGAGGGAGTTACCAGGGATTGTTAGGGAAAAGCTAGCCAAAAAGCTGGCTGCTGGTAGGATATCTGGCCCTCATCAACACCTGCCTATGTCAACACTAAGGTTATCTCCTTTGGGTGTTGTGCCAAAAAAGGCACCAGGTGAATACCGATTAATTCATAATTTGTCATATCCTAAAGAGGAATCTGTGAATGATGCTATTGATCCGTCCTTGGCATCGGTGAAATATGCATCATGTGACTCAGCAGTGCAAATGGTGCGGGCTTTGGATAGCAGTGCCCTGTTGGCTAAGTGTGATATAAAATTTGCCTTCAGGCTTTTGCCAATACATCCTGAGGATTTTGACAGCAATGCCAATGGGGTGTTCTATTTCGTGTACTGCTTTTGAGAAATTCAGTACCTTTTTGCACTGGTGTGCTGTCAGAAGGTCAGGTAATCATGCTATTACCCATTATTTGGATGACATCTTGTTTGCTGGGGCCCCTGGGTCAACAGGGTGTGAGGATACCTTGTCGGCGTTTCAGGTGTTGATGGCTGAGATGGGTGTCCCTTTGGCAGAAGAGAAGACGGAGGGTCCTGGCACCCGTCTTACTTTTCTGGGTATCAAATTAGATACGATTGAGGAAATATCCCACCTTCCAGTTGAAAAGCTGGAGGCTATGAGACATCAGGTGAGGTTAATGAGGATAAAAAGCAAGGCCACGCTTCATGATTTTCAATCCTTGGTGGGTTTATTAAATTTTGCTTGTAAGGTTATAGTTCCAGAATGGGCCTTTTGTGCTCATTTATACAATGCCATGAAATGGGTTTCTGCCCCACATCATCACATTAGGATTACAAGTGGGATACGAGAGGATTTGAAGGTTTGGGAGTCATTTTTAGATCAATTTAACAGAGTTTCCTTTTGGAGGTCTGAAATGCTCTTAAAGGAGGATCTGCAGGTACACTCCAATGCTTCTGGTTCGCATGGCTTTGGAGTTTATTGGAAAGGTCAATGGGCGGCTGATAATTATCTTGGGTAGATGATGGTTAGACCCGGGATCTTACTTTTCTTGAATTCTTCCCTATTGTGGTAGCAGTTCATTTGTGGCCAATACAATTTGCAAATAAAACTGTCTGGTTCTGGTGCGATAACCAAGCAGTAGTCCATGTGGTGAACTCCCAAAGCTCCAAATCTTTGAGGGTAATGGCATTGGTTAGGTCAATGGTTGCACAATGTTTGAAATACAATGTATTGTTTCAGGCTTGCCATATCCCAGGTTTACTAAATCCTTTGGCGGACCCCCTTTCCCTTTTTCAGTTTTGCAGGTTCTGTCAACTCTCCCCGGAGGTGGCAGTGCAACCATTGGAGGTACTAGCACATCTTTGGAGCCTTGGAGAGTAGAGATCGACTGGGTGATTCTCCAGTCTGTCACTCCTTCAACGTGCAAGTTGTACCAGCTTGCAATTCGAGCTTTCAGACAGTTTCAGTCTGTGGTGGGGGAGGTTGAGGTTTGGCCCCTGAGGGTGGAAATTGTTTTGCCTTTTGCCATCCACCTTAAGCATTCTGGTTTGTCCCCGGTTATGATCAGGGGGAGGTTGGTGGCTCTGTTCTTTTATTCCAGAGTGGGGGCGGGAGTCAGCCCTGGTGGTGCAGTGGTTAAATGCCTGTACTGCAGCCACTCGCTCATAAACCACAAGGTTGTGAGTTCAATACCAGCCAGGGCTGAGGCTCGACTCAGGCCTGCATTCTTCCAAGGTCGCTAAAATGAGTACCCAGCTTGTTGGGGGGCAATCAGCTCACACTTGTAAACCGCTTCGACATCCCATAGCGTGATATGAAGCAGTATATAAATGAAGCTGCTTTGCTTTGCTTTGCTTTGCTGATCCTACTGTAGACTTTAGAGTTCGCAGGGCTTTGGAGGGTTGGACTAGAGAGCTTCCTCCAGCGCACGATAATCGCTTGCTGGTAACGGGAACGATTCTTATTCAGATCTGGCAATCCTTTCAAAATGTGTGCTCCCTGCCCTAGGAAGTCATTTTCTTTGGCCTTTTTTGTGGCCACTAGAATTAGTGAACTTTTCCCTAGCTCCAGATCTGATAAGTCTGGCAGAGCACTTTGTTTATCTGACGTTCAAATTGTGGAACACAGCATCTATGTCTGTTTCAGACGTACAAAGACCAATCAGTTGGCTAGGGGCCAAACTGTAGTTTTGTCTAGGGCATCTGAGGGCCAGATCTGTCCTGTTTTGGCATTGTCTAACTACCTCAGACTCTGCCCATCTGCCTCTGGGTACTTGTTCCTTCATGTCTCAGGCCTTCCGTTGACCCAGTTCCAATTTCGAGCTGTGTTGCGGGAGGCATTGAGGCATGTGGGTTTGCCGGTGGATCAGTTTTCTTCTCATTCCTTTCGAATCAGGGCAGCGACCTGCTGCTCAGGGCTTAAGTGAGGTGGTGATCCGATGATTGGGCATTGGCGATCCAGGGCTTTTAAATCCTACATCCGTCCTTAGTGGTGCTGTTTGTAATGTTGATATTTGTTCGTTAGAGTTGTCTATTTAATAAAACTTCTGTTTCTATTGAGCAGGTTTGGAACAGGTTGATGTATGGATCATTGGTCACAGCCTTGTTTTTTGGGCTGAGCATCCCATCCTTCAGTTTCGCTGAGACCTGAACCTGGGGATAGAGGAGATCCATCGGATATGCTGGTTTGGACATAGAGGCATGCTGTGGGGAGCTCTTCTTCCATGCATCATTGAGCTCTTGGCAACTGTGACACCGCCCAAGATTCTTGTGGTTCACTTGGGTGAAAATGACTTAGTAAAACTTCCTTGTTTTCAGTTGGCCCAGTGAATCTTGAGGGACATGCAAGACATCCAACGAAGACTGCCACAAACTGTAGTTATGTGGACCACATTTTTGCCATGCTGTTCTTGGGCAGGGGCAAGGAAGGACTCTTCTATCAATGCAGCTCGTCGTTGGTTAAATAGATTGGTAGCAAAGAAGTGGGGGGGGGGGTTGGGGATTTTGGTTGTGGAGCATGTAGGAATTCAGGTTTGTATGTCAAATCTGTACAGGGGCGATGGGGTTCATCTCTCCCCAGAGGGATGTGATGTCTACTCAGATTCAATTGCTCATCACATTGAACAAGCTTTTCTGGGGGGGAGAGGATGCCAAGCTAGGCTGGCCCCCTCCTGTGGCTGGCAGGGACCCCCAGGGGATAATTCAGTTAATTGGAATTAACAAATTGGATTACTTATTTGGATAAAGAGAGACGTCATAGGGTTAACTAAATTCTCTATGCCATTAGCTACCAAGATGATGATGTCACAACTGGATTATGTCATTTGTTTAGTTATGATGTTATATCTGGTAGGGGGGAGGGGGAGGTGATTTTTGAGTTGTTCTTACCATGTGTTGAGAAGGGCTTGGTTTACCCTGATAACGAGTTTAGTTGTCTGCATTGACACATGTGTCAAGAACAAAATAATTATGATAGATGTTAATTTGTTAATGAAAATGGTCGATGACCCTGTACAGATAAATAAAGTTGTGGCCAATTCTTACCCAAAAGGAATTGAGTACGGAATCTTTTTGTGCTGGTGCAAGTAATAGTGCCATTGTATTCTGCTTTGGTCAAGCCCAACCTGGAATATTGTGTCTAGTTCTGGGCACTACAATTCAAAAAGGATGTTGAAAAACTAGAGTGTGTCCAGAGGAGGGCAATTAAAATGGTGAAGGGTCTTGAAACCATGCCCTATGAAGAACGACTCAGGGAACTGGGTATGTTTAGCCTAGAGAAGAGATTGTTAAGATAGCCCTGTTTATGTATTTGAAGGGATGTCATATTAAGGAGTGAACTAGCTTGTTTTCTGCTGCTCCAGAGAACAGGACATGGAACAATGGATGTAAGCTACAAGAAAAGAGATTCCAGCTCAACATTAAGATGAACTTCCTGACTGTGAGAGCTGTTTGACAGTGGAACACACTCCCTTGAAGTGTGGTGAAGTCTCCTTTGGAGGCTTTTAAACAGAGTCTGGATGGCCATCCATCAGGGATGTTTTGATTTTGAGTTTCTGCATGGCAGCGGGTTGGACTGGATGGCCCTTATGGTCTCTTCCAACTCTATGATTCTATGATTCTATGATTCCACTGCCTTGCCCAGATCCTGCAAGCCCTTGCACACAACCCCCGCCCCCCATCAAGTCTATGCATCTGGTTTGTGGTTTTCTTCTCTTTCTTGAATCCTCTACATTTTCTAGCATTATTGTTTTTTCTAGTAATCTGTGCCTTCTCATTATGTGGCCAAAGTATGATGGTCTCAACTTGATCATCTTTGCTTCCAAGGAGAGTCCTGGTCTGATCTGTTCAAGAACCCATTTGTTTGTCTTCTTGACTGTCCATGGTACCCTAAGTACTCTTCTCCATCAGCACATTTCAGATGAATTGATTTTCTTTCTGTCTGCTTCTTTCACTATCCAGCTCTTGCATGTGTACATGGAAATTGGGAATACAATGGCCAGAACAATTCTGACTTTAGTGCTCAGTTGTATGTCTTTCCTCTTCAGTATCTTTTCCAGTTCTTTCATAGCTGCCCTTCCCATTCCTAGTCAGATGCAGTGGCACCCCCATGTTTTTGAGTGCATTCCATAGTTTTTTGTGATCTATGCAATCAAATGCTTTGCTATAGTCTATGAAACACATGCTGATTCTTTTTTGGAATTCTTTGGTGCGCACTATTAGCCATCGTATGTTTGCAATGTGGTCCCTAGTGCCCCTTCCTTTTCTGAATCCTACTTGCACCTCTAGATTTCTCTCTCCATGTAATGATAATAACAATAAATTTTGTTTCTATCTCACTCTTCTGTTGAACAATCGGGGCAGCTTACAGTAATCAAAATTCAATACAATATATTAAAATACAATCCAATTCCAAAACCCTCCCACCCCTTAAAAAGTATTAAATCAGTATTGCAGATAAAACATGATAATTAAAACATCAAAATGAACAAAAATTAATAGACAAAATACAATAATAAACAATAATAGACAGAGCAGGAATTGCAGACAAAGTGGAAAGAAAAAAGAGATGGGGGGAACTCCTGAGGCCAGAAAGTCTAGTTGGGAAAGGCCTGCCGGAAGAGATCCGTCTTAACAGCCTTTTTGAAGCTGCTGAAGGTTGTAATCTGATGGATCTCATCCGGCAGGCCGTTCCAGAGTCTGGGAGCAGTTACCAAGAAGGCCCTCTGGGAGGTTGCCGGCAGCCTTGTTTTCACCAATTGCAGCAAGTTCCTTCCAAAGGACCTGAGTGCGTGGGGAGGATTGTATGGGAGGAGGCGGTCCCGAAGATAAATTGGACCCAAGCCATTTAGGGCTTTAAAGGTAATAACCAACACCTTATACTGGGCCTGGAAACTAAAAGGCAGCCAGTGAAGGGACCTTAATATCGGTGCTATATGGTCTCTCCTTGATGTTCCAGAAACCAGCCTGGCTGCCATATTCTGTACTGATTGAAGTTTCCAGACCAAGCACGAGGGTAGCCTCATGTAGAGCACATTGCAGAAATCGAGACAGGAGGTTACCAGTGTGTGCACAACAGTTTCAAGGTCCCTTACTTCCAGGAAAGGGTGCAGATGGCGTATCAGCTGAAGCTGATTAAAGGTGCTCCTGACCGTCGCATTAACCTGACTGACCATCAGAAGTGATGGGTGCAGGAGCACCCCCAGACTGTGAACACAGTCCTTCACAGAGAGTGTGACCCTGTCCAGGACTGGAGGTTGTATCCCTATTCCTGGTTTCGGGGCTGCTACTGTGAGCATCTTTGTTTTGTCTGGATTCAATCTCAGTCTGTTTTTCTTCATCCAGTCCACTACTGCCTTAAGACAGTCATTGAGAAGAGAGACGCCATCGGGAGCCAAGGCCGACGACCGAGACATGGAGAAATAGATCTGGGTGTCATCAGCGTACTGATAACACCCAGCCCCATGTTTCTGGATGATCTCTCCCAGTGGCTTCATAAATATATTAAACAGCATCGGGGACAGAATGGTGCCCTGAGGGACACCACATGTAAACTCCTTTTTTGAGGAGCGACTGTCCCCAAGTAGCAGCCTCTGGGATCTGCCCAAGAGGAAGGAATGGAACCACTGCAACATCCTCAATGCATCCCCCCCCCCAGACGGCCGGCCATGATGGACAAGGATCGAGAGGGCAGGTCATTTTCCTCATTCTACCAAGGAGCTTGCCCACGTCATCAGTACTCACAGATTGGAACTGATCCAGGATGATTTCATTAATGCAGTTGCTAGATACCTCTTCAATTGATTCTGTCAAAACACTGGCGTCTAAGTCAGCTCCTGTCTGAGAGATTTTATCTGCAAAGAAGTTGTTAAATGTGTCCCAGCAGGCCGTTGTCAGGTTAAGTAATGGGTTCTGTGCAGGTAGAACCTAGTCTGCTCCCTTATCACCCTAAACAGCTCTGCTGGATGGGACTCTGCAGACCCAATATGTGCAGAGCAGAAGGATTTCTGCACTGCACATATTGCCTCTCGATAAGACCAAAGAAAGCTCCTATGATGAGTCTTGTCAGGTAGGAGTCGAGTTTTCTGCCAGATACACTCTAGTTGTTGTCCAACCCACTTCATTTTCCTAAGCTCAGTTGTATCCCGTGGCTTTCAGTTTGAAGTGAGTTGGAAAGGACACTTGGGAGCGATCGTGTTGATAGCCTTAGTAAGATCGACATTCCAGGTATTGACCAAAGCATCGACAGGATCACCGGAGTTACCAACCATTAGACCCTCTAAGACTTTCTGGAATCCCATTGGTGCCATTAGTCTTTGAGAGCGGCCCATTCTAATGGGTCCACCACGCGGTGGGGCAGACAGTGGCTTAGTTCAGCCTTGACCAGGAAATGATCAGTCCATGACAATGCGGAGATATTTATTATCTCCACCCACTGATATTTCTGTTCCATACTAAAGATCACATTGAGGGTATGACCCACACAATGTGTGGGTCCAACGACCAGTTGGGATAGGCCCATGTTTGTCATGGATTCCATGAACTCCCGAGCCGCACCTGTTAAGCTGGTCTCGAGTGGAATGTTGAAGTCACCCAAAACTAGAAGTCTGGGCGACTCCAACAGCAACTCTGAGACCAGCTACATCAGCTCAGTTAGGAATCTGCTAGACAATGGGGTGGTTGGTATACTAGCGGAATCCCCAAACTATCCCTGCTCCTCAGGCTGAGGTACATACACTCGAAGTGGGCTATGTTCCGAACAGGTATCCTGGTCAAAGTCAGGTTATTCTTATGAACCAGAGCCACTCCCCCCCCTCCGCCCACTTTTCCTCACCTGATCACTAACAGAATACCCGGCTGGGAGGGCCTGCACCCAAGTGACTGTACTGTCCTCTCCCAGCCAGGTCTCTATAAAGCAAGCCAGTTCAGTGTCCTCATCTATGAGGAGATCATATATAATATGGGTCTTATTTTTAACTGACCTGGCATTGCAGAGGAGCAAGGTGAAGTTCTGTGGAATGGTTGGAGTGAATTGAAGGCAGGATAGCTTTTAAACAGCGATCCCGCTTTCTTTTGTAATATCTGTTTACTCTGTTCCCACCATACCTCCCTTTTCCCCACACAACCCCAATTGCCACTCCCAAATCATTCCTGGCCTCTATAGGTAAAGTAGTCAAGGGAGCTAAATAACCCTTCCCACCATGCTGTTGCTGCGGGTGCCCCAGGTGGTAGGAAGACAGGACAGGCTGAGCAAAAATGACCACGCTCAAGCCCTACTCTTGGCAACATCATCTCAGCGATGTCCCAACGCTAGTGTAGGGTGGACCAGCGCTCGGCCTCACACACGATACTGCTGGAGGAAGGAGGGTGTATGTGGATTAAATAAACTGGAGTCCCAGGTAGTAATGATGGAGGGATGGGTGGCTAGCTGGGAAAGCCTCTGCCCAGATCCGACCCTCGACCCTGCCTCCACATCTCTCTCAGCCCCACTGCCACTACTGCCTCTGCGCTGCCCAAGGTGATGGAATAAGGTTGGCTTTTTACCTCCATCCAGGCCTCTCTCAGGCCCCGCTGCCACTACTGCTGCCTCCAGGAGGTGGTGTCTGGGGCGGGCTTTTTATGGCTCCACCCTTCCCGGCCCCATCGCAGCTGCCCTTGCTCCATCTCTGAGAGGTAGTGTTTGGGGCGAGCTTTTTATGGCTCCGCCTGGGCCTTCCCAGCCCCGGTGCAGCTGCCCCTGCTCCGCCGCCGGGAGGTGGTGTTTGGGGTGAGATTTTTATGGCTCCGCCCGGGCCTTCCCAGCCCCGTCGCAGCTGCCCCTGCTCCACCGCTGGGAAGTGGTATTTGAGGTGAGCTTTTTATGGCTCCACCCGGGCCTTCCCAGCCCCATCGCAGCTGCCCCTGCTCCGCCAGCAGGAGGTGGTGTTTGGGGTGAACTTTTTATGGCTCTGCCCAGGCCTTCCTGGTCCCGTCGCAGCTGCCCCTGCTCTGCTGCCAGAAGGTGGTGTTTGGGGTGAGCTTTTTATGGCTCCACCCAGGCCTTCCCAGCCCCATCGCAGCTGCCCCTGCTCCGCTGCTGGAAGGTGGTGTTTGGAGTAAGATTTTTATGGCTCCTCCCGGGCCTTCCTGGTCCCATCGCAGCTGCCCCTGCTCTGCTTGTTCCTGATGATTTATTTTTCCCCATTTCCTTTATTGCAGATTCCACATCACTTTTTAGAATTTGGAGTTCATCTTCATATGGTTCCTCATTCCAAATATAATTCATTCCCTCACCTCTTTTGTATAACTTTTTTGTGTATTGCCTCCAGTGTCTTTCTATTTCTTCTAGTTCCTGTATTATGTTCTTTTTCTCTCTCCATACAGCATCCCTGCCCTTGGTTTGAACTTGGCTTTAATTTCTCAGTTTTTTTCTAGAGCTGTCTTGTTCTTCCCTTCTTGTTGTCTTCTATTTATCTGCATTGGTCATTGTAGTATTTCTCATTTTCCCTGCATGTCAGATGTTGGACAGTTGTGTTCATACTTCTGGCTTTGTTCCTATCTCCTTTTGCTTTTCTTCTTTCTTTTATTGCATGAAGTGTTTCATCTGTCATCCATTGTTTCTTATCTTTCTTTTTGGCCACACGTAGTGTTTTCTTGCATTTGTCCTTAATTATGTCTTTGACTTCTGTCTAGAGTTCTTCAGGTTCCCAGTCGATTATACTCAGTAGTTCAAATCTGTTTCTTACATTGTCCTTGAATTCATCTGAAATGTTATTTAGGTCATATATTGATATAATGATAGTTTTTGCTTTCTTCCTCAGCTTAACTCTGATTTTTGTTATGAGCAGTTCATAGTGTGTGCCACAATCAGCTCCTGGTCTGGTTTTGGCCACCAGGATAGAGTTTCTCCATCTTCTACTTCCATTTAAGTAGTCTATCTGGTTTTTGTGATTATCATCTGGTAATGTCCAGGTGTATAGTCTCCTATCTGGTTGCATGAAGCACATATTTGCAATGAATGGATTATTGGCCTCACAGAATTCTATCAGATGCTGTCTTGCCTTATTTCTTGTTCCTAATCCAAATCTTCCTACTGTTTTTGATTCTTCTTTGTTGCCAACTTTAGCATTCAGGTCTCCAATTATTAGTTTGAAATCTTGTGATGGTATGTTGTCAATTTCTTCCTGGACTGCATCATAGAATCTCTCAATTTCCTCATCTGCATCTGTGGTTGGTACATATACCTGGATTATTGTGATGTTTATAGCTTTACCCTGAAGTCTTATTGATATACAGTCTGATTTTGATTTCTATCAGTGTACAAATACAAAGTATGTCATAATATCTCATGGTGGGAGGTTCTGTAACATGTACTTTTCAAGCATAGAGGAGAAAGAGAGAACTACAGTCTGTAAAATGAACAAACTCAGACCAATTGATGCAGGAAGAAAAACGGTATGACTAAGACCAACTATTGAATGCTAAGATTAGCACTTCTACCAGGTCTCTGCCTATTTCTGTAAACAAACATAATTTTTAACACGCCTGACTAATGTGGTTTGTTGTACATTTTATTGTATGTAAAATATATATTTAGCATGCAAGACTGAAACACATATAAAGGGAAAGAGGGAACTAATTTGATACACTCAACAGAGCAGACTACAAATAAGTGCCACTTGGTTTGTTTTTATGCATTTCCAAAATACATAAATGTTATGGACTTTAAGAAGCTACTTAAGAATTCAAGAGGGAGCAAACTGGCTATCACACTGTCAAAGAGATGAGATTCTGCAGCAAATGTTGGCATTGTAAGCGAAGTCATTTTCCTCAGTTAAAATGTTCCATTCCCTTATATACAAACAATGCCTTAAAACTTAGGGACAGATATATAAAATGTAACAATTTATGCTTTGCATCAATAAAGACTCCCCTGCCTCACTAAATATTATTGTCAGTGGGGATGAGACCTCCTGTAGTAAAAGTCTTCTTCTTCTTTTTTTTTAATAGACTGGGCACAAGTGTTCCATTTTCCTGTTTTCTTTCAGCACTGCTTTCTCATGTTCCTTAATGGGACAATTCACAGCAAAAGCAAATACTATCAGAGCTGGTCTTTAGGTATGTGCTAGGCATACACAATGCCTGCTAATGCATGTAGGAGGCTTATGAATGTTGTCAAGTACAAAGAGGTATGTGTGTGCATGTGCGTGTGTGTTTCTGATGCTCACTGTCTCTGAGTGGCACTTCTCTCTTCAGTCCTCCAATTATCTGTAGAAGAGGACTAAATTTGTTCACCATTGCCAATCTTACTACCATCAAAAGAAAAAAAATGCATAAAATCACTTCCATGCCAGGCACATCTCTCAAAACAGCTAGAATGATATGTGCTTTTGCTACAAACTGCCCCATTAAGGCTGTCATCCTATACACATTACCTGGGAGTAGGACCTGTGTAGCCTTGTGCTATAAGGAACACTAGTGAGTATGGCTAAAAGGAAAGGACAGGTTGTACAATATATATATATTGAAAAAGCCATCATGCTATAGGTGTTGCAATGCTATTTAGTAATCCAACAGAATACTTACAGACCAAAGGCTTATACATTTTCTATCTCAGCTTTTCTGCTTTAAAGGTAATGTTGACATTTTGAGATTTGCATTTTCTTTTTAACAGTGTAAAATGACAACTACCATTTCAACATTTGCAGATTACAGATTGGGAAATCTGTTGATCTTGACATGGCCCTTTTTGATTCCTGCAATGTTCATCAGATGTTTGCTCAAGTTATAAATCTCTAAATCCACTTTGAAATTTCTGTTATGTTGGAGTTTGGTGGCAACTTTACCTTTAAGCTGAAAGAAAAACAGCTTTCTGCATAATAAATAGGAAAGCATTGAAACTCTGTGGTGAAACTAAGAAAATCTGCTCTTTTTGGCTTCTAACATTGCATAATTAACATCTCTTTGTTCATAATGTGGTATCCTGAGCCTTTGTTTATGTTGGAACCACGTGTAGGCTTCTCATAATCAGCCTCTTGAAAATGAAATAAGTTAAGTGCCTCCTTTTCATTTCCCTGAAGTAGCCCTGCAGGTATTTTATTACCTATGAATTGTTTTGTGGGTACTTCATTACTGAAGAGTAGAGCCATAAATATAATGTTTTTAAATACTAACCATCTGGTGAAGATGATACAGGAAAATGCCTAAAATTCAACAGAAAAAAGAAAATGTAGCATAAGAATGGGTTTGCTGAAATAGACCAAAGTTATATCTAGCTTGTCACTTGTTCCCATACTTTGCATTTCTATCAGGATTCTTATCACAAGTATCTCTGGAACACTTGTGACCCTTCTGATGAGACAAACATGAAAGGTTCTAGGGAAAGAATTAGTTCTTATGGATGTTGTAGAGCTTATGCTGGAGATGGCATTCCACTGTCCCATTTTCACCCTTTCCGATACTGTTAAAGGATATAGAATGCATTATATAATAAGATCACAATGGCAATTTTTTCAGTTCCTGTAAGTGGTTGTAGTCTGTTCAAAGAGGCAAAATCACAATATGATGATGTTGCATCATATGTTGAGTTATCTATAAAAGTTAGAGACAATAGGGAGAAGATGACAAAGATTTGCTGTTTTTAAGAAGCCCATAGAATCATAGAATCATAGAATCATAGAGTTGGAAGAGACCACAAGGGCCATCCAGTCCAACCCCCTGCTATGCAGGAACTCCCAATCAAAGCATCCCTGACAGATGGCCATCCAGCCTCTGCTTAAAGACCTCCAAGGAAGGAGACTCCACTACTCTCCGAGGGAGTGTGTTCCACTGTCGAACCGCCCTTACTGTCAGGAAGTGGAGCTTTCCTTTGCAACAAGTATATTGTGCATTTTGGTTGGCCAATAAAGATATCACTGATAGATTTTTGTTTGCATTTGCTAAATGTCCAACACAGCTACCCCTGAATGTTTTCTGCTTTTTAATGGCAGCCCTGTGTCTTCTGTAGTATCAAATTCCAATATCATAGAGAACCACAGATTAGTAACAGGGCATATACTTTTTAACTGAAGAAAGTACCAGCATTGATAGCTTCTGGCTTCCATGTCAATGGGTTAGTGAATTTTACTTTGAACTTTGAATTCCCCAAAGCATGCTGGATAGAAAGAAATCTTTCCTTTAAAGTTCATAGTAAATGCTATAGCAGATTCACGACTCAAATGATATGAAGGTCAACAGCTCCTACTGGCTGCTTATTCAGTTCCTAGCATCTCCAGCTGAGAAGGCTGCAGTGGCAAGTGATGTGTGCCCAAGAACCAAAGGGGAAGATACTTGGCTTGATGGAACATTGGTTTGCTTCTGTATAATACTGTTTCATACACACCAGGAGAGAAGAAAGAGTCTTTCAATAGCTCTTGACAATTAATTGCCCCTCAGCTGGATTCTAATCCATTTGTTCCTGGTGTGTATAGTTTCTGGGACAGAATTAAGATGATTGTGTGCCAATATTGACAAACTAATCATAAAAACAACAACAAAGATTAACTGAATTATTCTAGAGAACAAGCTTACTAGAGGTGCTCCTAACAAAATTCACAACAACAATTATTCTTTCTTGAAAAAAGGCTTTCACTATGAACAAAACCTTTGTTTTATTTATTTGGGATAAACTGATAACAACTGAAGCAAAAGACTACCAGCTTTGGTAAGATAGTTATGACCTTCTAGTTTAGAAAAGTGTAAGATCAATTGTCACTGCCATGTTTGTTTTAATCTTGGTCGTCAAGTAGAGTGTTTTACAACTTTCGAATGCTGCTGTATTTTATATTGTGTTTTAAATTCCCTTTCTGTAACATTATAAATCAACTCCAAAGACTTTGTTGAGCTAGTGGGAGTGATACACATAGTTTTACTAAGAGCATGTTTTAATCTCCCACAAGAAAAATAAGGTAAAATTTGGCCCAATTTCAAATCCTAGTCTTCAGTAAGCCAAACTTCATTGTAAGAGTTTTGGAGACTAGACTTTCCTGGAAGTAGGCACCATTTAAGATGGAGATGAGGAATTCCAAGAGAAATGGAAGCTGCATGTTTCCTCCAAGCTGAAAGTCTCCCCTGTCTGGGGGAAACAAAATGTTCCAAAATCGCAAATTTGACTCTCATGTATCTGGCTTAAGTCACTAGAAGCAATTTTCTTCTTAACCAGAAATTATTAGTTATCTTTAGTTTGACTCCATACTTCCACCCATGTATATCTGATACAGATCAAAAGGTGCTGAAAATACAGTGAAATGACAAAATAACTCCACTTCTGAGCAATTCTTCTCATGCTATCTGATGTGGGGGACCAGCAATTCTCCCTCCCCCCATGTGCTACAGACTGGCATAATATTTGTGTCCATTGACTACAATTGCCCCCCCTCTTTTTTTGGTACCTTTTTAGGGATTGGTATTTAAATCCTCCATGACCAACCCCATTCTGAGTATGACCACTTTGAGTAGCACTACCCTAGAGAACATTTTAGTCATTATTGAGTCAAATTTTGGGGGTGTCAGGATGGACTTCAAAGTGACTCCAAAATGGCCTTGGAGGCTTCATGTGTACCAGGGTTACACTTTCTCCCCATTTGATTTAATACAGTGGAAATGACTTTTGAGAAAATACACGTCAAGTTGCACTGTTATAAGGTAATCCTAAAGACACTTTAGGATTACCATAATCCAAGTATATGCACCAACCACAGAGGCAGAACAGGAGATTCTATGAAGGAGGACAGGAAGAAATTGACAGCACACCAGCACAAGATGTCAGGCTGATCATTGGAGATTGAAATGCAAAAGTTGGAAGCAAAAAAGAATCAAAATCAGTAGGCAGATTTGGATTAGGCAAAAGAAACGAAGAAGGTGAGTGTCAAATAGATTTTTGTGAAGCCAACAACCTATTCACTGCAAACACATTTTTCATACAACCAGAAAGAAGGCTGCACACATGGACATCACCAGATGGTCAATACAAAAATCAAGTAGATTATATAATTGGAAGTAAAAGACGGCAGAACTCTATACTGGTGGCCAAGACTAGACCAGGCACTGATTGTGGCACAGATCATGAATTACCCATAACAAAAATAAGAGTAAGACTCAAGAAGAAAACAAAATCAGTGATTCCACGGCCATGCTCGAAGGCAGATTTAAAAAAATACCCTTTGATTTTCGTTTCTGTCCGTGTGGTTCGGGCAATGTTGAAACCAATGAGCATGTTCTCCTTTACTGTCAATTTTATAGGGACGTTCGACATCAATTGATCAGCCCACTATTGAGTAAATTCCCAGGCAAATCTGACACTTTTTATTTACGTCTTCTTTTAGACAACAATGACCTTACAGTATCTCATATGGTGGCCAAATTTTGCTACATTGTTTGTAAATTGCGACCTCGATTGATAAATTGATAAATTGATAAATGAACATCTCACAATTATGTAGGAAGATTTGGTTGGTCATTGTATTTATAGTTTATTCTTAGTTTGTCCATTGCTCTGTTGGTCTATACTATATATATATATATATATATATATATATATATATATATATACACATATTATATTTTAGACATTTTATATATTTTATATATTTTTATGTATTTTAACATTTTTGTACTGGTCAAGGACCGAATAAATTAAATTGAAATTGAAAATCAGTGATTATACCAAAATGTGATCTAAATAATGTCTCAACATAATTTTTTGATAACATAAGAAACAGATTGACACTACTAAGCATAATAGAATGAGAACCAGAGGAACTATGGTCTGAAGCCAGGGATATAATAAAAGAAGAATGCAGACAGACACTTTTGATAAACAGAGAGAGAGAGAGAGAACATGGATGACAGAAAAAAACACCACAAACAATAAAGAAAGAAGAGAAGAAAAACAAAAGGGAGATAGGAACAAACTAAGAATTATGAACAGTGCAATGGCTTGTGTGGAAAAATAAATAAAATTACTACAATGACCAATGCTGATAAATAGAAGACAACAACAAAAAGGGAAGAACAAGAGATCTATTTCAGAAGATCCAGGAAATGAAAGGAAAAATCAAAGCAAGGACTGGGATGCTCTATGACAATAAAAATAACATAATTGAAGATCAGGAAGGAATGAATAAAAAGACACTGGATGCAATACACAGAAAAATTATAGAAAAGAGATGACAAAATGAAGGACACATGGAATGAAGTGCCATATGAAGATGAACCCCAAATTCTAAGAAGTGAGGTTTAAAACTGCAATAAGTGAAACAGCGAATAACAAATCACTAGGAACAGATGATATTCCAATCAAACTGCTGCAATCCATACTGACAGAGTCAACTCTAGCGCTAACCAACATATGTCAACAGATATGGAAAACAAAACAATGATCAACAGATTGGAAACAATCAATATACATTCCCATGCACAAAAAGAGAGACACAAGAGACTGCAGCAACTATAGGACCATAGCACTGATCTCCCAGGCAAGCAAAATCATGCTCAAAATTCTACAACATAGACTCCAACCATCCATGGAAAGTGAGATCCCAGAAGTCCAAGCAGGGTTCAGAAAAGGAAGAGGCAATAGGGATCACATTGCAACATAGGATGGCTAATGAAGTGCACCAGGGAATTCCAAAAGAAAATCAGTGTGCAATTTATAGACTATAGCAAAGCCTTTGACTGCATAGATCATGAAAGGCTATGGAATGCCCTTAAAGACATGAGAGTGCAATACATCTGATAGTACTGATGAGGAATCTGTACTCAAGACAAGAGGCTACTGTCAGAACAGAACACGGAGAAGCAGAATGGTTCCCAATTGGCTGCATCCTTTCACCTTATCTGTTCAACTTGAATGCAAAGCAAAAGCAGCTTCATTTATATACCACTTCATACTGCACTATGGGGTGTCTAAGTGGTTTACAACTGTAAGCTCATTGCCCCCCAACAGTTGGGTAATCATTTAGCTACCTCAGAAGGATGCAGGCCTGAGTCTAGCCTGAGCCCTGGCTAGTATTGAATCACAACCTTGTGGTCTATGAGTGAATGGCTGCAGTACAGGCATTTGACCAATGTGCCACCTTATAATATGCAGAACATATTATAAGAAAAAGAGGCTTGGACGCAGAAGAAGGAGGAGTGAAAACAGAAGGAAGGAATATCGACAATCTAAGATATTCAGATGACACCATAATACTAGTAGAAAACCTCACAGACCTGGAACACTTACTAAGGAAGATCAAAGAAGAAAGTGAAAAGGCAGGCTTAATGCTAAACATAAAGAAAACAAAAATAATGACCACCAGGGACCTTCACAAGTTCAACCTAGACAATGAAGAAATAGAAATAGTAAAACATTCCCATACCTGGGATCAAACATTGATAGAAATGGGGACTGCAGTCAGGAAATCAGAAGAAGACTAAGCATGGGGACGATGGCTATGAAAGAACTACAAAAAATTCTAAAATGCAAAGATATACAGCTCAGCACAAAAGTTAGAATCATACAAGCCATTGTACTCCCTATTACCATGGATGGATGTGAGAGCTGGACAGTTAAGAAAGATGGTAGGAAGAAAATCAATTCATTTGAGATGTGGTGCTGGAGAAGAGTGCTGAGGATCCCATGGACAGCCAAAAGGACAAACAAGTGGGTTCTAGAGCAGATCAAACAGGAAACCTCCCTGAAAGCCAAGATGACCAAATTGAGATTGTTGTACTTCAGACACATCATGAGAAGAGAGGACTCTTTGGAAAAAACAATAATGCTGGGGAAGGTAGAGGGAAGTAGGAAGAGAGGAAGGCCACATGCTAGATGGATGGACTCTATTAAGGAAGTCACAGGTATTAAGGGATTGCAAGAATTAAGCAGATCAGTGGAGGACAGAGGGTCTAGGGGTAGGCAAACAGAGGTTCTAGGGGTAGACTATTGGCCAACATGGCTGAGGCTTCTGGGAGCGGAAGTTCCTCGGCCCTTAAAAGGGACAGTTTGCCTACCCCTGGTCTAGGAGATGTCTCATCCATAGGGTCACCATGAGTCGAGATTGACTCAAGGGCAGTTAACAACAACAAAAGACACTTACAAGGAGAAAGCCCAATGGAATACAGTAGGAGTTACTTCTTTATAAGCATGCATTGCATTCCAGAATATTGCCAGTGTTATGTAGTACTTATTGGTAAATTAAAGCTGCCAAAGCCAGCCAAGGGAAAATAACACTCTGGTGAAATCAAGTAGGCTACATAAAGTTTTCTCCTCAGAAACAGCTTTCTAGGATTCATCCCCCCAAAAAAACATTTTAAAAATCATTCAATGACAGCTGCTTTTTCAAGGAAGCTTATGAGAACTGATGGGGGATACAAGATGGAATCTTTCAGAATGTTTCTCCAACAATTCTTTTGTAACCCCTGGAGAGCAGATTAGACCCAAAGATACATATAATCCTATGATCCCACAAAAAGGGTGGAAGAAAGAACAAAAGGAGGAGTAAAAACAGTATTTAATAAATATTGCCCCCTCGATCCTTGTCCATCATGGCTGGCCGTCCAAGGGGGTGACACATTGAGAATACTCCTTAGGGATATTATCAATGCGTCTTTCAGGGAGGGAGTTGTTCCATCTTGTTTGAAGGAAACGGCGGTTAAGCCACTCCTGAAAAAACCTTCCCTGGACCCCTTGGACAGGAACAAATATAGGGCAGGGCAGGATAGGAACCCCTTGGACAGGAACAAATATTGGACAGGGCAGTCTCCTTGCTGCCTTTTTTAAGCAAGGTGATCAAGAGGGTGGTCACTTTCCAACTCCAAGCTGTCTTGGATGAAACCGATTATCTAGATCCTTTTCAAACTGGCTTTAGGACAGGATATGGAGTTGAGGCTGCCATGGTTGCTCTGGCTGACAACTTCTGCTTGGGTATCGACAGGGGGAGTGTGACCCTGTTGGTGTTCTTGGACCTCTCAGCGGCTTTTGATACAATAGACCATTCCATCCTCTTGGATCGCATGAGAGGGTTAGGTATTGGAGGCACTGCTTTGCAGTGGTTCCGTTCCTTCCTCTCGGGCAGATCCCAAAGGGTGAGGCTCAGAGACAGTTGCTCTTCTAGAATAGAGCTTAAATGTGGCATCCCTCAAGGTGCCATCCTGTCCCTGATGCTATTTAATATCTATATGAAGCTGCTGGGAGAGCTCATTCGGAGGCATAGAGCGCAGTGTCATCAGTATGCTGATGATACCCAGATATACTTCTCCATGACCCAGTCATTCGCTTTGACTTCAGATGGCATCTCTCCTCTCAATGATTGTCTTAATGCAGTAATGGACTGGATGAGGAAAAATAAACTGAGACTGAATCCAGACAAAACGGAGGTACTAACAGTCATGGGCCCGAAATCAGGACTGGGAATACAATTTCCAGTCCTGGATGGAGTCACACTCTCCTCCAAGGACTTGTTCGTAGTCTGGGGTATTCCTAGATTTGTCGTTTCACATGACAAATCAGGTGAATGTGATGGTCAGCAGTGCTTGCTATCAGCTTCGACTGATACGCCAGCTGAGCCCTTTCCTGGAAAGTAGGGATCTTGAAACTGTGGTACATGCTCCCATCTTGATTTCTGCAATAAGCTCTACATGGGGCTACCCTTGTGCTTGACTCAGAAACTCCAAGTGGTTCAGAATATGGCAGCCAGGTTGGTTTCTGGAGCCTCCAGAAGAGAGCATGTAACACCTGTGCTAAAAGCTCTCCACTGGCTGCCTATTAGTTTCCGGGCACAGTACAAGGTGTTGGTTATGACCTTTAAAGCCCTACATGGCTTGGGTCCAACTTACCTCCAGCACAGCCTCTCCCATATGATCCTCCCTGCACTCTTCGGTCCTCTGGGAAGAATCTGTTACAACCCATGAAAACCAGGTTGTCGATGACCTCTCAGAGGGCCTTCTCTGCTGCAGCTCCCAGATTATGGAATGGCCTGCCGGACGAGATCCGTCTTATTACCACCCTTGACAGCTTCAGAAAGGCAGTCAAGATGGATCTTTTCTGGCAGGCCTGTCCTGAATAGTCATCCTGGCCCCATGACTTCGGCTATTCTTCTCCCCCATGATCCTGCCATTGAGCTGAACTGAATGGAACTTTGCTGCTGTGATTGCTGAGATATGTTGATATATATTGTATTTTAACCTGTATATTTTAATCTTTTTTGATTTAATACTATTTTAAGGGGTGGGTGGTTTAGGGTATTGATATACATATGTAATTATGGAGTTTTAAACTGTAAGCCGCCCCAATTGAGCTGCAGAGGAACGGGATAGAAATAATTTATTATTATTATTATTATTATTATTATTATTATTATTAAAAACATTGCATCCTGCATTCTACATTCTGCATTCTACAACTTTTGATTAAAAAGCAGCAGAGAAAAACCTTTCAAAGCTGAACTGCAGGTATGAGTATTAGCTGAACAGTGACACTTTGGAATTTGTAATTAACATCTGTTAGTAAATGAAGGTAATCTGTAAAACGGTGTTTACAAGGAAAGATTATAAGGTCACAAACCAGACAGTTCCAGATGAAGGATTTATTTACAGAGGATAAGGAGTTACTATTTACAGATGCAGAACAGAGTTCTAGGATGAACGCAAACACCCTGACTTCCTCCTTAGCAGCTCACAGCAACACAGAGCTATACTAGAACTCTCACTGATACTCACTAACACCAACTGCACTAACTCTCCACAACTCCACAACTATAACCCACACTTGTTTACATTAAGTCCTTATATACACTTGGCTGATGCAACCTTCCAGTACATGGTATTAGACACTGCATCATACATACAGAGTCACAGGTGCAGTCCAATACACAATTTAGTGTCTGGCCTTTTCAAGAACATTTATCACCAGATGTTGTGGCCTTGTCACACAAATCACACACACATCACAACTGTGCAGTTCTGCAGATTTAATTTCACATCATATTATGGTGACATATAGAACTTTAGGCACTTCACCTTTATCTGTCATTGTTTCCTCAAGAAGTCAAAAAACCCAAACTATACCCAAACAAAACAACCAAACAAAAATTACACAGTTTCTTACCACCTGAGAAAGTGAAAAGGAGGGGATTGTAGAACCAACCACTCACACTCTGAGCTCAATATTGGGCCAGTCACTGAATATTAAAAGCAGTTCCTGTCACTTTAACAAAGACAACTCTTCTATTGGTCTTGCAATGGATCTGGCGCTTGCTGACAGTATGTCACCCCAAGGCTTAAAACAACAGTTGGATTTACAGCTTGCTGAAATGCAGTAACCTGAGCAAGATAAACAATTTAGGGCCTTTACAGACTGCCAGAAATAATGCAGCTTGAGACCACTTTAACTGTCCTGGCTCAGTGCTAGGGAATCATGGGAACTGTAGTTTTTTTTTTCTGGGACATTGAGCCTTCTATGTCAGAGAGCTCTGGTGCCACAATAAACTACAGTTCCCATGATTCTCTAGCACTGAGCTAGGGGAGTTAAAGTGGACTCAATCTGCATTATTTATTTCTGGTAGTCTGTAAAGGCCCTTAGTGAACCATTGAGACAAGACCCAACTCAAAATTATAATAGTGTAAATAAGGAAGATCTTCTTCGCCAAAATGATGTAGCAAATGATGACAGCTTACCAACAGAAGGGTGGCTACATTTATTTATTTATTTATTTATTGAAAAGAATACAGATAATTACATATTACAATTGAGAGACCATAACAGGTTAATTACACCAAAGTGAAAATTAGCCAAGAAGAAGAAAAATAAAATAAAATAAAATAAGAAATAAAAAATAAAATAAAGTGTCCTTCCTTCAATACTGACCTCTAATGGCCTTGAGTAGAATCATTCATGTAGTTAGGTCAATCATATACAGACGAGTGGAAGATGCAACAGCTATAATCCTATTCCAATGTTCTAAACTCGTTTCTCTCTACTTCCACAGTTTCTCTACTTTTCCCCATTTTTCACAATATTTTTGTTCCATTTTACCATCTAATAGCACTGATGGTTTATCCATTATTCTCAAATCATTTACTTTAATTTTCCAATCATCAATTAAGTTTTCATAGTTCATTTTCCAGTGTTTGGCAAAAGTTATTCGAGCTGCTGTTATCATGTAGAGTATTACCCCTAGCTCCTCTTTCTTTACTTCCCCTTTCATATCTTCTATTATGTTTAATAGGAATAGCTTTGGGTTCATTTTAAAATTAATTTGGAATATGTCTTGTATTTTTCCGTGGATCTCTAACCAGAACTTTTGAGCTATCTTGCAATTCCATCACATGTGGATTAAATCCACATTACTTTGCTCACATTTCCAACATTTGCTTTCTTTCTCGCCCTTGATCTTAGCCAATTTTTGGGGGTGCATGTGCCATCTGTGAAGCATTTTATAGTAATTTTCTATTAAGTATGCGCTTTTCATGAACTTGATTGATTTTGACCATGCCTCTTCCCAGTATTTAATGCGATATTTTCGTCAATGTCCTGCATCCACGAAATCATACTTTCTTTAATTGTCTCTTCTTCTAGATCTATATCTAGTGGCATCTTATACATTTTAGATATCATTTGTTTTTCCCCTGTATCAATGATCTTATCTAGAGCTTTTTTCTCAGGGTCTATGCCCCTTGTTTGACTATCCTTTTTAAATCTCTCCTTTAGCTGTTGATAATTTAACCAATGAAGTACTATACCCTCTTTTTGAAGCTCCTCTTGGGTTTTCATTTTTAATGTCTTGACCGTTTTAATCAGAATATCATTATAAGTAAGCCATTTTCCTTTGTGAGGTTTGTCTAAATTGTGAAATGCTTCTTCTGGTGAGGTCCATCTTGGGATTTTACTATAAAAATAATTCTTATATTTGTTCCAAATTTTTATTATTGCTTTCCTCACTATGTGTTTTTTCAAATTCTTATCTATTGGATTCCTTTCATAGTTTAAGTACCAATGCCAGCCTGTTCATATTGTTGCCTTCTAATGTCAAAAGTCGTCTATCTTTAAGGTCCATCCAATCTTTGATCCAAGTAATAGCAGTAGCCTCATAATAAATTTGAAGGTTGGGTAGACCTGTCATGGATGATGAGAGTTGTAGCTCTTCACCTCTGGCTCTAACTCACCACCTTGTTATGCAGCAGAGCTGACCAGCTTTGATCAGTGGTTAATGCTTTTCTCCAAAGCAGCAGAGTTTCAGAGAATAGGCTGAAGACCCTGACAAACTCTCCAAGCCTTCTCACTCTTCTTCCCCAGATGTCTCCAAACTTTTCCAGGATTCTGCTGGCTCTTGTATCTTCACTCAAGACACCAGACAACTCAGTAGTCTTATATAAAAGATCTACTTTATTCTACTATATACAAGTACTATATGCCCAACAAATCACAATCTCTACAAATCTCCTCAACTACCCACAATATCTCCAAAACTACTCCACAAAAATACATTGGTAAACATTGCAATTATTATAGCCATTGTTAATCACCACCCACTAGTTAGTTTCCACCCAGTGGGTGTGTATATTTATTTTGATTGGTTCACATAGTTCAACCCATACTTAAGACCAACCCAAGTATTTCATCATTTTCCCTTGTACACTTAATGATGTCAGGGATGATGGGAGTTGTAGCTCTTCACCTCTGGCTCTAACTCACCACCTTGTTATGCAGCAGAGCTGACCAGCTTTGATCAGTGGTTGATGCTTCTTTCCCAAGCAGCAGAGTTTCAAAGAATAGGCTGAAGACCCTGACAAACTCTCCGAGCCTTCTCACTCTTCTTCCTGAGATGTCTCCAAACTTCTCCAGGATTCTTCTGGCTCTTGTATCTTCCCTCAAGACACCAGACAACTCAGTAGTCTTATATAAAAGATCTACTTTATTCTACTATATACATAAATACTATATGCCCTACAAATCACAATCTCTATACTTCACAATATCTCCAAAACTACTCCACACTACACCACAATATGCATTGGCAAACATTGCAATTTATAGCCATTGTTAGACACCACCCACCAGTCAGTTTCCACCCAGTGGGTGTGTACATACATCTTGATTGGTCCACATAGATCATCCCATACCTAAGACCAACCCAAGTGTTTCATCACTTTACCTTGACCACTTAATGAGTCTCAGGTGTTTGCAATCTATCACAGGTGTTCTCAATATACCTTCTATAACTTTGTCCTTGGCTCTCAAGGCTTCTTAATTATATTATCTTTTTCACCTGTGTATCTTCCTGATTGCTCCTGCTTAGTCACTTTGACATTCACATACATATTTTTATTTCTATTACTGTATATCCCATGTTGCTTTTTCCTTAACAAATGAATCTCAGGTGTTTCCAATATGCATTCTATAACTCTGTCCTTGGCTCTCAAGACTTCTAAATTACATTAGCTTTTGCACCTGTGCAGCTTCATAATTGCTCTTGCTTAGTCATTGTGACTTTCACATACATATTTTATTTCTATCACTGTATGTCCCATGTTGCATTTTCCTTAACAAGACCTAGTCCACCCTTCTTTTTGGTATCTTGTAACACTCTTCTCTTTATTCTAGATTTTTTCCCCTGCCATAGGAAATCTATAATGTCCTTTGCCCAAGATTTAAAAATGTTGTAGGATGTTATAATCAGAATTGATTGAAATAGATATAACATTTTGGGCAGAACATATGATTGAATTACTGCTATACGGCCTAGCAATGAAAGTTGCATGGGTGTCCATTTCTTCAAATCCTCCTTTATTTTTTTCCCAAGTCATTATATAGTTATTTGACAACAAGGCCGAATTTTGATTTGTATATTATGCCCAAATATTTTGTTTTGGTTACAATTCTTAAATCTATTTTTCTGGCCAGTTCTATCTCATCCTTCCTTGAAAAGTTTTTTACCAGAATCCTGCTTTTCTGTTTATTGATTGTAAAGCCTGCCATGTTACATATTTCCTCAAGCACCGACCATAGTCTTTTGATGCTTTTTTCCAGTTCATCCAAAATAATAGCTATATCGTCCGCAAATGCTTTTCCTTTAAAGTATTGGTTTCCCACTTTTAGACCTTTAATTTGATTGTCCTTTCTTATTTTCCTCACTAATACTTCTATTAATATTATAAACAAAAGCGGGGAGAGTGGGCAGCCTTGCCTTGTCCCTTTAATTATATTGCATTTTCTGTTTTCCCCCCATTTACATAATAATAACAACAACAATAATAATAATAATAATAATATGCAAATGGTTGACTATAGATAGCATTAATCCATTTTGGCATTTCCTTTCCTACATCACTTTGTTTTAGTCCCTCTTTTTTTTTTTTAAAAAAAAAAAACTAATTTGTGTTATCAAATGCTTTTTCCAAATCAAGCATTATTATACCCATTTTCCTTCCTTTGTTTTCTTCATAATATTCTATAATATCTACTATAGTCCTAATATTATTTTTAATGTGTCGGCCTGGTAGAAATCTGGCTTGGTCTTCGTTTATCCATTTTGTTAACAAGAAGGGTGGCTACTTTTGATTATTAAAGATATTGAACACATTAACACACCTTCTTGACTGAATGTATTAAACTTTTAACTATATTTGTTGAAATCTTTAAGGAGTCTGCCATAAGCTAACAAATCAGCTGAATAAAACAATGGACAGCAAGAACAATTATGAAGACTAGGGATAGAATTGTTAAGAAGACTGTTAAGAGGACCAAAAATATCAAAAATGCAAGGGTAAGAAAATGGAGTTTGGTAAACTTTTTGTACTATTAGATAATATCTCAGAGCAGAACAAGCCCAAACAGGAGAACTCTAAGTAAAGTGTGATTAAAACAAGTTACATCACTTACAGATAAGATATCTGCTACCTTACCACCGTTACCCAAGTAATACCAACTCAGACCTCTGAACCAAGCATGCAAGATCCTTGGACTGAAGTTCTCTCCAAGACAAAATTATCCCAGGAAAAGCCTACAAATAGCAAAAGTTGGAAAAGTTAGTTTTAAATCACAGAAAGCTAGTCCTTTCTAATTATCCAAAACCTAAGGGGCTCTTAATGCAGTATGCACATAAATGGCATCTTCTGAAAATTCTGTAAATGGCTTCCCCAGGTCTACTCATTTTAGTAGATACAGCTCATGTGGAATATCTATACTATAATTATATACATGCTCATATAGTAGTTACTTTCAGTCAATGGGGCAATGCCAGACTGGTGCTTGAGCACAGAGAAGCACTCTATGAAAGTGGCATATTTCTTTCAAGATTTTTTGAAAATTTGGCATCTCCTCAAGCTTTAGTGGCTCACAACATCTCATACACAAAAAATTGTTCAGATGAGGTGAAAATTAGTTCAAAAAAAATCTAATTGTTCTCGGTTCTGCTAAAGAATCCCTTCCCCTCCACAATGATACTGGAACACAAGGATAATTTAGGAGTAAACATATTTGGACACAAGCACATAAACAAACTTTTTATGAGAGGATGGATTTCTTTGAAAAGGAAGAGGTGATGCTATTTGATTCCTTTTTTTGCCTTGCCTTTAGCTGTCCAAAATGAAATTGTGATAAGACTAGAGACTTTGAAAAGCGATCTGATAAACATGCAAACAGGAAAAAATGGACGTGTTAGAATTCAGGCAGTATATAAAGAGGCTATGAATGATTCTGTAAACCACAGGATACTATCTGTGAGAATGCAGAAAGTGCAGGTCAGGCTGTTCACATGGCAAAGGCAAGCAGATTAAATTGTCGAGTGGCTGCTGAAATAAATCTGGCAATACATAAGTCTGAGCAGACTCAGATCAGGTACAATTCAGTTTCTACAATACCTAACACATCATTTAAAACCCTTAAATGATCAAGTCTCACTATATAATGACCAGTGACAATAATTGACCAAGGAAGAGTCTGTTAAATGTATGTCCTGGAATATTTCTGACTGGAACAGTAAGAAAGTAAATGTTTCATTCCAGAAATATTTAAAGCAGTTTGATATCATTTGCCTCCAAGAAATGCAGTCTGCAAATGATATCTGGTTTACTGACTATAGGATGTATTCAGTCCCAGCAAATAGTAGTAATTGTAAGGACCATCCAGGGGGTGGTCTTGCATGTTGTGTGGCCACCTCACTGAAAGCCGAATCCTTTTGATAGACATTTTAAGTCCCTGGGTTATGGGTGTTTTTCTTAAGTTGGGTATGATCTCCTTTATTATGATTAATGTTTACATTCTGCCTTGAAATTCCAAGCATTATTCTGAAAATATTTGGGAACAGCTAGAAGAATATTTACTCTCATTGGAGAGCAAATATTCTGGGCCCATTTTATTTTAATGGGAGGCTTCAATGCCCAGATAGATCCTAACTGGAATACCTTGGCCCAGACTATTCATTTTCTACCAATAAATCCTTTACTGATGAGACAAAGACAATCCAAGAATTATGATATTAATGCCTAAGGGAAATTTTTTACACATACAATTTTACAGGTTGGTCTGGTTTTCTTAAGTGGCACTATCTCAGAGGAACCGAAGGGAGAGTATACCTTCTTTAATCATTTTTGAGCAAATGTGGTGGATTCTATGGCCATCACACTAGCACTGCTGGGGCTGATTTCATTTTTCAAGGTAGACTCCTATCCAACTTCTGATTATCAGCCAATAATGCTCCAAGTTGACTGCCCAGGAAAGGTTAAGAATAGTCTAGATCTGGTGTTTCAAGAGCCTCCAAACACTGTATAAAATGGGCAAATGTGAATCTGGCAGCCTCAGAGTCTTTGCTGAAATCTGAACAACTTTTAAAATTTAAAGGCAAATTACTACAATCAAATGATGCTGAAGAGGCAATTAAGTGCTACTCCCAGATAATCTCTGCATTCCAACTTCTTTTATTGTATGAAACACAACATAACTAGAAATTGATCAAATCTAGAAATTTCAATCCATGGTTTAATGATGAATGCAGACAAACAAAAAAGATGCTACAAAGACAGCATAAAACCCTTAAGAATCTAAATGTCATTCTGCTTCCTAGCTCCTTGGTAGAATTGTGGAAATTTTATAAAAAAAGTTGATCCAAAAGAAGAAATATGCCATCCTCTAGCAGGATCATCCATGTTGGAACAGTTCTTGGTATGCAATGATAGATCCAAATTCTGGCATACCATTTATGTTATATAATACTCTCTGGATCCTTATATGGACAGTGTAATTTCTACAGATGAATGGGAGAGGCATTTTCACTCCATCTTTTATGATGAAACAGCAAGATCACCAGCTCCATCAGAAGGAGATTAGACTTTACCAGACTGGCCTCCAGTTTCCTGTGATGAAATTGTGTCATTAATTAAAAGACTTAAAATTTTCTAATACAGCAAGCTGATTGGTGGATACTAGCATTAGCCACTTTGTTTACACTTATTGACAGAACTGAGAATTTCCCCAATGATTGGTCAATGGTGGTAGTGATCCCTATACAGAAGAAGGGCTCTAAATCTGATCCTAAGAATTATAGGTCAATTAACCTTCTGGATGTGATTAGTAAGCTTTGTTCAAGACATTTACTGGATAAACTTGAGACCTGGGTGGCCTCAGAAAATCTTTTGGCTGAGAAGCTGACAGGTTTCTGTCATGGCAAATCAACAGTTGACCATTGTTTTCTTTTAAATCATTTAGTCAAGGAGTATACCTTTCCACCTTTCCACTCTCTTTTTGCAGCCTTTGTAGACTTCAGGGTAGCTTTTGACTCTATATCATACCCACATTTGTGGCATAAGTTGGCTCTTTTGAATACTGACTGTAGGTTATTAAAGAGAATCCAGGGGTTGTATAACAATTCCAGTCTATGGATCAGAACAAATGTAGTGGCAGTCTCTCAGAAGCCATTCCTGTCAATAAGGGTGTTCGTCAAGGGTGCCAGTTAACGTCCCTTTTATTCAATTTATATATTGACAACATAATTTCTTCTTTACTGGATGCAAAGTTTTTTTCTCCCCACTTGAAGAATAACAATATCCCCATCTTATTATATGCTGGTGATGCCATCCTTCTTTCTTATACACAAGTGGGCTTGCGTAGGCTTTTGAGGGCTCTAGGAGAATATTGCAGAAAAGAATTTCTGGAGGTTAATTATTCAAAAACTAAATCATGGTGTTCGGAAGGAGAAGGCAGAAATACCAATGACAACTTAATAACCAACAATTGAAGCAAGTTAGGGCCTTTGTAGACTGCCAGAAATAGTGCAAATTGAGTCCACTTTAACTGACCTGGCTCAGTGCTAGGGAAGCATGGGAACTGTAGTTTATTGTGGCACCAGAGCTCTCTGACAGAGAAGGCTCAGTGTCCCAGAAAAAACTACAGTTCCCATGATTCCCTAGCACTGAGCCAGGACAGTTAAAGTGGACTCAATTTGCACTAGTTCTGGCAGTCTGCAAAGGCCCTTAGGGGGGTTGCAGACTGCCAAAAATAGTGCAAATTGAGTCCACTTTTAGGGTTAGGGTTAGTGCTAGGGAATCATGGGAATTGTTTTTTTTTCTGAGACATTGAGCCTTCTCTGTCAGAGAGCTCTGTTGCCACAATAAAATACAGTTCCCATGATTCCCTAACCTTAACCCTAACCCTAAAAGTGGACTCAATTTGCACTATTTCTGGCAGTCTGCAACCCCCCTTAGTCACTATAAATACCTAGGGCTGACATTTCAGGACTCTGAATGCTGATCTACATGCTTGAAATCTATTGTAGCATCAGCCAATATAACAGCTAATTCTATTTTTCATAGAATCATAGAGCTGAAAGAGACCACAAGGGCCATCCAGTCCAACCCCCTGCCATGCAGGAACTCCCAATTAAAGCATCCCCGACAGATGGCCATCCTTTTCGATACAAAGCAGGTTCTGGTGGTAGGTTTATTTTGCCAATCCTTGAGCTATATAAGAGTAAAGTATTGCTCCAGTTGTTGTATGGGGCTGCAGTTTGGGTCCACTCAGGCATGGCAGTTTTGGATTCAGTACAGTATAAATTTCTAATAAGATTTCTGGGTGTCCCCAAATCTACCCCCAAGGCTGTTATATGTATAGAATCTGCATGCTGTTCAGTTAAAACTGTGGCTCAGAAAACAGCCATTTATTATTGGCTCAAGATAATTTTTCAGCTAGTTTCCCCTTTAATTGTAATGGTATATGAAGAAATGGGTCCAGACTCATAGGCTACAAAAATCTATTATCTTATATCCAGTTTGGGATTTTCAACAAGCCGCCTTGAATCCCTGTTCTGGAAGGAAGGCAGGATATAAATAAACAGAATAAACATAACAATAACAATAACAACAACAACAACCTATTTAGTTGCAAAAGGCTATAATGGGCCCTGATTAAAAATTGCAAGGTGTTTAACTGATATTGATTTCCAGGAAAAAGCTGCATTAGTGGATAATTTAGCTTTTGCTTGTCCACATGACCTTAAATCCCTTTTCACTAAATGCAGATTAAATATTTTGCACCTAATAGAAATTAAAGGGCACTATGATGGCTCCAGTAGACAGTGCTCATATGGCTGCAGAATGATGGAAAATTCATATCATTTTCTTCTGGAATGTTCTTTGCATTTAGACTTGAGAGCCCAATACCTTGATCCTCTTGTTTGTTTGTTTTTTAAATAATTTTATTATAATCAATAAAAACACACAGATCCTCTTGTTGTACATATCAGATATGCTGCTCCCTTTAAACAATGATATTTTTATTGGCAGGAACAGATTACTATGTGTCCTGTCATACAGATAAATACATAATGTTAGCTCTAACAAAAAGAGAAACTTTTAAATTGTCTAGTGACAAGATATGATCTTAGTCTAAATTTGTATGTTTTATTGCCAATTTAATTGTTCTACTTTATCTATGTTTTAATATAATATTGGATTGTTTTATGGTTGTATGCAAAAGTCTGGTTGGCTAATGTAAATAAACTTGACACTAAAAGGGCAGGGGAAGAACAGGTGACAAAAATTGTGACCCTGAAGAACAAATGTGGTTGCAGAAAACAGTCCACCTTTTTGCCCAGCGCCGTGAGTGAGTGGCTCAGCTGTGGAGGTTTGAAAACCTACCTTTCCACCCTTTTGCCTGGTGCCGGGAGTGAGTGGCTCAGCTGTGGAGGTTTGAAAGACCTGCCTCCCTGCCCTTTTGCCCAGCACCGTAAGTAAGTGGCTCAGCTGTGGAGGTTTGAAAGACCTGCCTCTCCACCCTTTTGCCCAGCACCAGGAGTGAGTGGCTCAGCTGTGGAGGTTTGAAAGACCTGCCTCCCTGCCCTTTTGCCCAGTGCTGTGAGTTAGTGGCTCAGCTGTGGAGGTTTGAAAGACCTGCCTCTCCACCCTTTTGCCCAGCACTGTGAGTGAGTGGCTCAGCTGTGGAGGTTTAGAAATCTGCCTCTCCACCCTTTTGCCCAGTGCCGGGAGTGAGTGGCTCAGCTGTGGAGGTTTAGAAATCAGCCTCTCCACCCCTCCAACCAGCGCCGCTGAGGGCGGACTGTGATTGCTAGCAGCTGTGGTGGAGCTGGGAGGAGTACTGGCAGGGATAACACCCCACCCAAGACCATCTCTCCCCCGTAATATGCGGGAGCAGAAGCAGTGTCTGGGGCCATGAGGACTGGTTTAGTCCAGATTATCACCACCTCAGTGGTGACATATGCCCTTTCTCAATCCTTCCTTGGTATAACGTTAATAGTGGGAAATTTGCTAAGACTGGAAAGAAGCCAGAATCTCAAAGATCTTCTAAGCCCCCTTTTCCATTGTTTACATGACACTGCCTATTTATTATGGGATGGGAATTAGCTGGACCATCTGTCACTGTCACCACATAATGGAGTCAGGAATAGTCTGGGAGCGGGGATTGATGTTGTGTGGGGGCAGGGTAGGTATGGGGGCAACAGAGTGAAGAAATGTTACAAAAGAAGAAGGGATTGATGTGTAATACCTATTCCTTCTTCAGTTCACTCTGTTTCCCAGGATAACTTGGAGAGCGTACCAGCCATTCCACAGACCCTTACTCTGCTCCTTTGCAATGCCAGGTCGGTTAAGAATAAGACTCATATTATCCACGACCTCTTACTGGATGAGGTGTCTGACCTGGCATGTGTTACCGAAACCTGGCTGGGAGATGCCAGCACTGCTACATGGGTGCAGGCCCTCCCGGCTGGGTATATGGTAAGTGAGCAGATAAGGGAAAGTGGGTGGGGTGGGGGCGGTGTGGCCTCGGTTCATAGAAATAACCTAACTTTGACCAGGAAGCCTATCCGTAAAACAACTTACATTGAGTGTATGTACCTTAACCTGAAAACCAGGGATAGTTTAGGGATTCTGCTAGTATACTGGCCACCTCATTGCTTAACAGACTCCCTAACCGAGCTGACCTCACTGGTCTTGGAGTTGTTGTTGGAGTCTCTCAGACTTTTGGTTCTGGGAGACTTCAACATTCCATTCGAGACCGGCTTGTCTAATCTAACTGGGGCAGCTCGGGAGTTCATGGAGACCATGACAAATATGGGCCTATCCCAAATGGTTGACAGGCCCACACATTGTGCTGGTCATACCCTCGATGGAGTTTTTAGTACAGAACAGGAATATCCATGGGCGGAGGTTACAAAAGCCTCCGCATTTTCATGGATGGATCATTTCCTGGTCAAGATGGAGTTAAAGGCCACTATCAGCCCCCCCGGGGGTGGCGGACCCATTAGAATTGTCCACCCTCGAAGGCTAATGGCTTCCAATTGGCTTCCAGAACACCTTAGAGGGTTTAATGGTTGATGACACCGGTGTTTCTGTTGAAGCATTGGTGAATACTTGGAACACCGATCTTACCAAGGATATTGACACAATCACTCCCAAGCATCCTTTCCAGCCCACTTCGAATCGTAAGCCCTCGTATACAGAGAAGCTTAGGAGGATGAAGCAAGCAGGACAACAACTAGAGTGCAGATGGTAGAAGACTCGACTCTTATCTGACAGAACTCACCATAGGAAGCATCTTGACTCCTATCGGGAGGCATTGTGTGCAGCGCAGAGATCCTTCTGTTCTGCACGTATTGCATCTGCAGAGTCCCGTCCAGCAGAGCTGTTCAGGGTGGTGGGGTAATTGACGAAGGTTCTTCCAGCGCTAAACCCCCTACTTAACCCAACAACAGCCTGCTGTAATGCATTTAACATCCACTTTGCAGATAAAATCTCTCAGATAAGAGCCGACTTGGACACCATTGTTCTGACAGTATCCGTAGACGAGGTGTCCAGCAACTCCATTGATGGTGATTTACTGGATCAGTTTCAATCTGTGAGTACCGATGATGTAGACAAGCTCCTTGGAAAAATGAGGAAGATGACTTGCCCTCTTGATCCATGTCCATCTTGGCTGGTTGTCCAGGGGGAGACGTGCTGAGAGTATTGCTATGGGATGCATTCAATGCGTCCTTCAGGGAAGGTATTGTACCATCGTGCTTGAAGGAGGTGGCCGTCAGGCCACTCCTGAAAAAACTTTCCCTGAACCCCCTGGATAGAAACAATTATAGACCAGTCTCCTTGCTACCCTTTTTAAGCAAGGTGATCGAGAGAACAGTTGCTTCCCAACTCTAAGCAGTCTTGGGTGAAACCGATTATCTTGATCCATTTCAAACCAGTTTCAGGACAGGATATGGAGTGGAGACTGCCATGGTTGCTCTGACCAATGACCTCCGCTTGGGGCCATCTTATCTCAGGGACCTCCTCTCCCCGTATGATCCCCCCCTGCACAGTTTGGTCCTCTGGGAGGAACCTGCTGCAGTCCATGAAGACCAGGCTCTTGCAGACCTCCCAGAGGGCCTTCTCTGTGACTGCTGCCAGACTGTGGAATGGCCTGCCGGGTGAGATCTGTTTTATTACCACTTTTGCTGCCTTTAAAAAGGCAGTAAAGATGGATCTCTTCTGGCAGGCCTTCCCGGAATAACTGCCCGGCTAACTGGAGGTGATCTGCTACTTATCCCTCTTGCTGCCACGACATGTTAGCCAAGGAATTGATTTTATTGTATTTTATTTGTGTTAATTCTGATTTTACTTCCATTGCAGTTTAATTCAGTTTTAAGGTGTGGGAGGGTTAGGGTGTGGGGTGATGGAATGTTTTAATTGTTGTCTTTTTAACCTTGCTGTACGCTGCCCTGATTGCCGAGCAGAGGGGTGGGTTACAAATACATTATTATTATTATTATTATTATTATTATTCATTGACACTTGAATTGCTTTCCAAAAGTGATAGGCCATAGCAGTTTTGGGCCTAAGTACAGCTGCCCTTGAAATGGGAAATCAAAACCATAATATCAAAGGGAATGTACATATACACATGGTTAATGCACTGTTCTAAAGCTGGTCAAATGCAGGGGTGGAGGAAAGCAAGCAAGCAAGCTAACTCTTGTCTTTGATTCTTTCCTTATTGCCATTTATTACATTCTTTCATACAGTCACATAAAAGGTTACCAGTTTCCCAAATGCCTGCTATGTTTCCCTTGAATTAGGAAAGGGGGAATAATGAGGGGGGAAATTTTTAGCTCAGATTATAGAGTTGTTTCCATATAATCCCAGGTTTCTAGATTTTAGCTCATTCGCTGTAAAACATTAAATAATGTGTGTGTAATGAGAAATAGAATGTTGTGGTGGCTTACATGATTAACATACTAACTCTTTTGATTGCAAGATTGGGAGGTTGGCAGTTCAAGGCCCAGGTGCTGAGTGATGGGGTGAGATGCCATCACTAGTCCCAGCTTCTTCTAACCTAGCCGTTTGAAAGCAAATACAAGTAGATAAATAGGTACAACTTTGGTGGGAAGGTAAACAGCGTTCTGTGCAATCATGCTGTTCACATGATCACAGAGTAGTCTCTGACAATGCTGGCTCTTCTGCTTAGTAACGGAGTTCAGCACCACCCCTTATGATTGGACACGATGACAATCTTGTCAACCAGGAATACCTTTACCTTTAGTGGGAAATAGACACAAATAGTACAAGTTGTGAGGAAACTACAGTTTGGAAGAGTAACAAACTGCAAATAAGTTAGCTGTAACACATTACTATCCTCTGTGACAAAAGAAGGCAATTATCAGAAAGAGAGCACCTTAACTGATGCAGTGAATTATATTTTTCAGTTATCTTGAATGGAAATATTTAGACATTTTAGAGGTAATGTGAGCAGATCCCCCCACTAATTTTAGACCATTTTTCATTGTTCCAAAGGGATCTCCCCTCTCCCCCCAAACAGTAACAGGAAAGGTAACAACATAGCCAACAAAACCAAAAAAATCCCCAAAAGTTGTAGAAAAGTAATAAACAGTACACGATTTTAACACATTGCAAAGAATGATATTTTTAAAACAGTGCAATTACACAGTTTAAACAATGTAATTAGATTTTAAACTTAGCAATGGACAACATGAATGAATTGTAAAATTAACCTTACAAGGTCAAAAGGAAACTCTTCTAAAGCTGTGTTCCTAAACTAATGTATTTGGGCATCCTTCCCCCAAGCTAATGCATTTCAACTGCCTTGATCTTTCTGAACAAGAAAGATTGGATATATAATCCAACATATCCCACCCTGAAATACTCCTTTCAAAATGCTCTACAGCCAGAAAGCAAATTTGGTTTTCAAAGACTCTTTATGTGATGTAGGGTTGTACGATCTGCAATCCAGGATGCACTCCCACAACCACTTTTTCTTTTCCCAGACTTCCTGTGCCTTTAAGATCTAGAGATACAGATATTCAACTGATAGAGCTTTCCCCCAGAGAGGATTTTCACAAACTTTCAGATCCTGCTTGGGGCATCTGAAATTATTCCATGATGTGTAGGATGCATTTCCAAGCTGCATCATCATGTTTATTTATGCATTTCTTTTCATGGTAAAATCATGCTCAATTTAGCTTAGAGCAGCATCAGAAAAATAAAGCCTCCTTAACACAAAACAACATGTTGAGTTAGTTTAATTCAATAACAATTACAAGTTGAAATTTTTATAACTGTGAATAAACCAAGTATCTCTCAGTAGTTGCGAGGAAGGGGGGAAATCAGCACTGAGATTAAAGTTATGTTGGCTGGAGGGATTAATCCATCCTTTGACTAAACTGAATAGAATAAGGACCAAGCAATGCAAGACTTCTAAAGACTATCACATGAGCAAAATCATGTGCATAAATGGGATTTAAATAGGAAAAATATCCACAAAAGCGGGTAGATTTTCACATGATGTCGATGTTAATGTGTGCTTAACCTGAACAGAAAATAGTCAAAAGCCACTTCTTTTTACTTTCAGAAAATCCCAAAAGTAAAAAGAAGCAGCTTTTGATTACTTTCCATTCTGGTTAAACACACTTTAACATCAATGTATGTGAAAATCTACCCACTTTTGTGGGTTTTCCCCACCTTTTAAATTTGTTTCTATATGGGATTTCCTCTATGTGATAAGGTCCATAGTCTAAATCTTATGCTTGTCGGGAGATTGAACTAGAACACACACACACTTGGTTCAGGGCTTGATTCACCAATGTGGATACTGCTATCTTTTTAGTAAGATCCAATTTTATCTGCTTGAGGTCTCAATTTCAAAATGAGATTCAGAAAACTGACTTTTGGATCTCTATTTAGCTTCCACTGGAAAACCTAAACAGCTTAAACTTTTCATTTTTTCACATAAGTGCATGGAATTTGGAGGCATGAAAGTCCCTTCAGAACACATAATCCCTGTCAAATAGTGGACAGGTGGCTTAGATATTTTTGTACTTCTCTCCAAATGAAATTCATTGTCCTCTGGGAGGAATTTGCTGCAGCCTCAAAAATCAAGGCTTGTGGCGACCTCCCAGAGGGCTTTTTCTGTTGTCACCCCCAAACTCTGGAATGACTCTGTAAATAATGATGATGGATGAGATCCGTCAGTTGACATCATTTGACAGCTTTAAAAAAGCTGTCAAAACGGACCTCTTCTGGCAGGCCTTTCCAGATTAATTATCCCGGCCTAGGGCTCCTTGACTCCTGCGTTCCTCTCATGGCCCCATCATCTATTGATGGATGAGGAACGCAGTAGAGGTTGATCAGGGCACTGTAACCTGTTTTTAATATGTTTTATTTTAATACGTTTTATATCGTTTACGTTTTAAATTTTATGTTTATTGCTATTTTAACTATGTGTTATTTAATACTGTTTTAAGGGGGGTGGGTTGGTTTGGGGATATGTTGTATGGGTTTTATTGTAAGCCGCTTAGATAGCCAATAAGTGGGATATAAATTATTATTATTATTATTATTATTATTATTATTATGGTGTTTATCACACAGGGGCCAGTTTCATCTTTAAAGAGATAATAAAGTGGAAATAATCCATCCCGAAAATAAAGTGAAAATAAATTGAAAATAGAAGTTAATTGCACAAAAGCATTTCACATGTAATTAGAATAAATGTGCGATCACACAATAATGGGATAAACACAATTTTTGCATTTCACACAGAAGTAAAAGAAATCTGCAAATGTACTAAAAATGCTATACTTCCATATGCACAGATGTAAGTTTAATTTCTGCGACAGAGGAGTGTTGTTTGTATCATTTCCTGTGCGACACTGCCTCTTCCTTCTGTTTGCCTTGTTAGATCACCATTACAGTCCTTCTGTTTGCCTTGTTAGATGGCAATTACAGTAATTCTGTTTGCCCAGTTCATATTTATGTTCATATTTATAATTACACATGCATGAAAATACACACACACTTACATATATATATATATATATATATATATATATATATATATAGAATTATATATATAGTTATATATAAAGTTATTTGTGCTTATACAGAAACATGCATATCAATATACATATATATCATACACTATATATATATATATATATATATATATATATATATGTAAGTGTATGTGTGTGTATTTTCATGCATGTGTAGTTATATATAAAGTTATATGTGCTTATACAGAAACATACATATCAATATATATATATATATATATATACACACAAACAAACATACATATCAATACTAATAAATGTGTGCGTGCGTGCATGCGTGCGTATACACACACACACACACACACACACATAAGGACATATAACTTTATATATAACTATACATATCTAGATAGATAGATAGATAGATATAGATATAGATATAGATATGTGTGTGTGTGTGCACGCACCTGCGTGGACACACACACACAGAGTTATTAGTATTGATATGTAAGTTTGTTATATATGTATATATTGTGTATGATATATAACTATATATATATATATATATATATATATATACATATGTAATATGTGTGTGCGTGCATGTGTGCATGTCTGTATGTGCGCGCGCACGCACGCATGCACGCATGCACACACATTTAAAAGCATTGATATGTAGGTTTGTTTTATACATATATATATATAGTGCATGATATATATGTGTATTGATATGTATGTTTCTGTATAAGCACATATAACTTTATATATATGTTTCTGTCTAAGCACATATAACTATATATAACTATATATATATATATATATATATATATATATATATATAGTTATATATGTGTGTGTGTGTGTACAGGCACTCATGCACGCATGTACACACACACACACATTGAAAAGTATTGATATTTAGGTTTGCTTTATATATATATTTATTGTGTATGATATATATGTATATTGATATGTATGTTTCTATATAAGCACATATAACTCCACATACTTATGTATTACTCCAACAGTAATGCTAATTTAATTATTCAGAAAATGCTTAGAATGATTCATCATAAAATTAAATACTTTTGCATCAAAAATCCTCTTTTCAGTTAAAGATCTGTTTCCCCATATCAGGTGATGCTATTAATCCAGACATTAAACTTGCAGAAGTACATACCCATGGGTTCTCAAAGCCATTCTGACAGCTGCATATGAGTAGAACTAAGGGCTGGAACAGACTAGCCTGAAAAGCCAGTTTCCAGACAGCTTAGGGACATGGTGTTTACACACCTAGAAGCCACCCTGGGACTGTGCCAGGGCTGCCAAAGGCAGCCCTTTACTGGCCCAAATAGGAGTAGATCTTTTCTGCTTCTATTTGGGCTACAATCAGGGTGGATTGGGGCCATGGCATGTCTTTGCCATGTCTCCACAGTGACCAGGTCCAAGGTATCACCAATCTGCCCTTTTGCAGTGATCTGTTCTGGCTCCTAGTTTTTGCTGTGGGTTTTTCAGGCACAGTATCAGTTTATAAAGATATTAGAAGATCTAGGGAAGTGAAAATATTTCTTGGTTAATCAGCTAAGAGGGCAGGACTGGAAAAAAAATTTTTTTTAAAAAAATCCTTTAATCTGCTGTTTTTTAAACCAGTTTTTTTTCTCTTTTGAAGCAAGTTTGTTGAACTTATGTTAACTGAATAATTTCCTTACCAATGGGATTTCTTCCACTCTAAAATCAAATGATTAAAAAGAAGCAATTGGACAATGGTCTAACAATGAGAAATAGCCAATAAACTGTTAAAAGTTAAAATCAGTACATTGAAGCAGTCATTGTTGTTTCAGTAAGAGGCCTGGAAAATAATAGTATTTTTTATTTTATTATTGATTCATTTATTTTATTTGTATGCTGCCTTTCTCCCAACTTGGACCCAAGACAGCTCACAAAAGCCAAATTTTAAAAATGAATAGCCAGGCTTTAGACACATATACACACGTGCAACCCCCCAACAACAATCAATTAAAAAAAAACAGGAGTTTTTTTTAAAAAAGTCTTTTGGTTTAAACCAGTCCACTCTTAAAAAGGGGGGGGAGTTAAAAGAGATAAAACCAGGGAAGAATGATAGAAGGGAGTGGGGAGAGGGGAAAAAACAGAAAATAAATATAAGAAGTAACAAGAAGAAAGAGGGAGAAAAAGCAAAAAGAGAAAAGAGGGGAGGAAAGTAGAAAAGGATTAGAATAAAGAAAGGAATAAGGGAAAATGGAAAGTATGGAAAACAATGGAAATAGAAGGTAATATAGTAATCAAAAAATTAAGTAAGGGGAGAAGAAAGAAAAATAGCTAAAAACAAAAAACCTGATACCTAAAATGGGAAGGAAGTAAGGGGAAAGGAAAGAAAGGAGAGTAAGGAGAAGAAGAGTAGGAGAAAGAAGGAGGAGAAAGAAGGAATAGGAAGAGAAAGAGAAGGAAGGAAAAATAAGTAAAGAGGGTATAGAGAAAGTGGTAAGGTGAAGAGAAAGTAGAAAAGAGGACAGAAGGAAAGGGAGACAGGTAGAAGAAATAAAAAAGTAGAAGAAAGTATACAAAAAAGAAAGGAAAAGTAAGTAAAAGAGGGTAGAGGGAAAGTAAGAGAAAGTAGAAGAGAATGGTGTCGCATGCATTTTTCCCTTTCTTTCATTTGTGGCCACACCATGGACCCTTTTCGTCCCACAGCTGCCACCACCCTATGCACAGAGCCACTTCTTCACCAGCCTTCTCTTCTAAAACTCTTTGGCATAACCTATCTTGTATAAGTTTTAGTAGCCTGGATATTCATTCACACTGTAGACAAGTGTTTCATAAACTAACAACAAAACTTTATTTACAATACAAGTAACAATGTTTCACTTGGTCTTGCTGCACTTATTATAATTGGTTACAGTTACAAATAATAATACTCTAAAACACTCCTTTCCTTGGAACACTTTCAATTATCCCCACAGGACACTCTGAGCCCTTCTTTGGGTACCTTTATCACTATTTCTTAATCAGCCTCTAAGGCTATCAATACCCCTCAGGATATTCTCTTTATTAACTCCCTCACTTTGAGTTTATTATGGGTATTAGGCCCCTCTTTTCTAGACCTCACCCTCTTCCATTCTAAAGCCTTCACCACCAGACCCTCACTGTCTGGAATCCAAACCCTATCTGTTCCTAAGACAATTTCCCCCCTTACATTCTATTGGCTGTTGCCAGTTCAGTCCTGATTGGTTGTCACCAGGGCTGGCTCTAACTTGCTTCTTGCCACAAATGGAAGAAGGTTATAAAGTGAGGGAAGTAGAAACAGAGATTAGGGAGTTAAAGGAGAATTAAAGGAAGACGATAGGAAAGAATGAAAGGACAAAAGAGATATAGGAGAAGGGGATAAGAGATGCAGAAAAGAAGAAATGAAAGATCAAAAGAAAGTTTGGATAAATGAAAAATCAAAAGAAAGTTTGAGAAGACTGAGATGGATGAAGAAGAGGGGAAAGTAGAAAAAGAAAAGCAGGAAAGCAATGAAAAAAGGAGAGAGATGAGACATGAAGCATTATAAGAGATTAAAGTTAGAAATTAAAAGATGGGAGAGTAGAAGGTACAAAGGATTAAAAATAGACAAGCTAAGTAAAAGAAACAAGGATATAAGAGAGGATGGGAGGTTGGTTTGAATAAATGTAAAAAGGTAATGATCATGAAGGATGCAAGAAAAGAAGAAAGAAGAAATGGAAGAACTGGGAAGCATGTAAGAAGACAAGTATAGAAATATTACACAGAACAGAAGAAGTGAAACAGAAGTGACTATGTAAAAGAACATACTACAAAATGATATATGGTATGTAGAAATGTAAATAATGATGATGGAATAAATTTTTGAATATTTTTTAAAAAGTATTATAATGACCCATTCCCCCCCATATACACAAACCCTGGGTGTGCAATTTGATATAATGGAAAATGCACATGGTAAGTCATTCAGATTTCTCAGACCAACTTACTGTAAACAAATCTACCTAAAAAAGAGATCTCAGAGAGACTGATTTTCTCAGTTTCTGTAACTTCAGCGAATTTATTTTTCTAATCGCCCAAATTTTATACCTACACAATGCATTTTTCTTTGTGGTTTCTAAGCTTAAACTTTCACATTAAAGATATTTTGGAAACTGGGGAAAAACTAGTCAACCCTACATAGGGGTGAGAATTGTCTAGTTTGCCATATGGGGTTGGGCTGCAACTATTAAGAGCCATTACCCAGTGGTGAGGACTACAGGAAGCAGCAATTTAATAACATCCACAGAACTACACAGTTCCCACATCCAACAGCATTCTTGTTCCATCCTAGTCCTCAATCAGATTGCAAAACTTCCTTTTTCTTCCTGCATGAAAATTTGTGTGCTTTTTTTCCAAATTGTGTACACTTTTGTATTTTTCTAAAGTATTTGTTTTTGTATGTTTTCCATTGACTAAGGGCCTCTGCACACGGGCCCAAAGCGGTGAGTCGGAGGCAAGGAAGGGGAGGGGCAGTCGCACGCTGGCCACCTCAACCCCTCCCCGAAGATGTCCTGATGTCACGTGCCCTTACACATGGTGCGTGGCATGAGGACATCCTCCGCACGTAGCGTCCTCACGCGCTATGGCGGAAGGGCCAGAGAAGAGCCGTGCAGTGGCTCTTGGGGTGGCTTTTTGCCGCCCCTAATAGGAGCGGTATTTTGCTACTCTTCTAAGAGGCAGCAAATGGGATAATCGGGGCCACTCTGTGTGCTAGCAGTGGTCCTGATCCTCTGCTTCCCAGGGTGGCCCAGGGCCACCCGTCTGCATCCCCCCTAAAATATATTTTTGTGTAGACAAATCTTGTAGCACCTTTGAGACTAACTGAAATATAGAAATTGACAGCATCAGTTTTCACAGACTTCAGTCTACTTCCTCAGATGCATTTGGTGGAGTGGAGGCCAGGCACATATATATATATATATATATATATATATATGAGGATGTCAATTCAAATTGCAAATCCTTTGTGTATAGAAATGAAGTGGCAGGTCCAGTCTTAATTATGGTCATTAGTGCACTAAGATATAGAAAACTGGTCTTTGTGCATGGGGCTGAACTGGCAGATCCAGTTTTGTAATGGGAGTAGCCTGTGGTGAGAGGAATAGATGAATGTAGGGCACCCTTATAAAGATGGGTTCAGATAGTATTGAAGTGTGTGTAGTGAGTAAGGAACCTATTGTCTTTGTTCAATCCATTGTTGAGGGACTGTAGTTTGTGAATAAATTCCAATTCTTCCGTTTCTCTTTCCAATCTACCTTTGTAGTTCCTTTTGTTCAAGGACCGCTGTTCTGAGATCTGAGATGGAATGCCCAGGAAGATTTAAACATTCTGCTACTGTTTTTTGTGTATTCCCATTTGTAATGTCTGATTTATGTCTATTTATCCTCTGGTGCAGAGACTGGCCTGTTTGACCAATGTAGAGTGCTGAAGGGCATTGCTGACACAGTATAGCATAGATCACATTGGAGGATGAGCACATGAAGGCCCCCTTAATATTGTGGGTGATGCCATTAGGTCTAGTGATGACATTTCCTGGATAAATGTGTGGGCAGAGTTGGCATGTTGGTTTGTGGCAAGGCTTAGTACCTGTGTCCCCATCCTTGCTGTGTGTCTTCCTGTAGGTGAGTACCTGTTTGAGGTTTGGAAGCTGTCTGTGGGCATTAATGTCCAAAATGAGTTGTAGTTCTTGGAAGAGGAATTCTTGGAAGAGGACTTCTTGGAAGAGGAATTGAAGCACCTAGACTGGGCTCTACAGGCAAATGGTTACTCCAGCTCAGACATCAGAAGAGCTACCAGACCCAGAAAAACCCAGAGGACTGAAGACAAGCAGCCACCCAAAGGGAAGGTATTTTTACCATATATCAAAGGAGTCACAGACAGAATTGGGAAAGTAGTGAAGAAACACAACCTCCAAATTGTTTACAAACCAACCAAGAAAATCCAACAAATGCTGCGCGCAGCGAAGGACAGAAGAGACCCTCTCACAGCTGCAGGAGTTTACCGCATACCATGCAGCTTCGGACAAGTCTACATAGGGACCACCAAACGCAGTGTCCAAACACGAATCAAGGAACATGAGAGACATTGCAGACTGGGCCAGCCAGAAAAATCAGCAGTAGCAGAACACATGATAAACCATCCTGGGCATAAAATGCTGTTTGAAAACACTGAAATTCTGGACCATGCCAACAACTATCAGGTCAGAATGCACAGGGAAGCCATCGAAATCCATAAACACTTAGACAACTTCAACAGGAAAGAAGAAACTCTTAAAGTAAACAAGATATGGCTACCAGTCCTACAAAATAAGAAAATCTGCACTCAGCAAATGCAAAGGGAAGACCAACCAGGGTCAGCAGACAACAGCAGACAATCTCCTTGATTGCATTCCTCACCTGAAAGCCATGCCATTAACACCAGAACAACACCTATTCAACACAGAACAATACACAGTTTACATGGGAACAGCAGACATATCCTGGCTTGCATAGCCTGAAGCGAAGCCATCAACACAGAACAATACCTATTCAACACAGAACAACACACAGTTCACCTGGGAACCACCCCTCCCTACCCAGGATCTCACAGTATATATACAACCAGGCTTTTCCATTTCAGTTTTCTCTGAAGATGCTAGCCACAGATGCTGGCGAAACGTCAGAAAGAAACTCTTTCAGAACATGGCCACACAGCCCGAAAAAACCCACAAAAAAACTATGGATGCCGGCCATGAAAGCCTATGACTTCACATTGAGTTGTAGTTCCTTGATGATGCACCTGAGTGGTCCCATTTGGGAGCTTTATGTGACCACTAGTGGGGTTCTGTCATTATCCCTCTTCAATTTGTTCTATAATAGATCAGTCCTAGGTACACATCTTGCCTTATTTGTTTTTTCACTTCATGTGGTGAGTACTGTAGTTTGAGAAATGCTTCTTGTAATTCCTTGAGTTTGGCATCCCTGTTCTGTGAGTCTGAGCAGATGCAATTGTATTGGAGGGCTTGGCTGTAAACTATGGGGCTTTGCAGATGGCAGAAAGCACTGTCTTAGAGCCAAGGAAGAGGAGGGGTAGCCGGATGCCAGGCGCCCCAACCCCTTCCTGAGGATGTCATTGAAGTGCCCGCCATTGCACATGGCGAGCACTCTGATGACATCCTTCTGTCACAACGTCCAGAATCGCTGCGATGGAAGAGGCGGGGAAGAAGCTCTGCTACCTCTTCCGGCACCCTTTCTGTGCCTTGAGGAAGGAGTGCTAAAATAGCGCTCCTTCCAGGGCCGCCCAAACAGTGGATTGGGGCCAAGGAGTGGGGCAGCCTCAGCCCCAATCCTCGGCTTCTTGGGGCTGCCCATTGCTGCCCGTCTGTAGAGGCCCTATGATCTAGTGGTGTGTTCAGGGTGGAAACTGGAGGCATGTAAGCACATGTAGCAGTCTGTGGGTTTGTGATACAGTGTGGTGCTTATCTGTCCATTTTGTAGCTGTACTGTGGTGTTCAGAAAGTGAACTTGTTCAGTAGATAGTTCTGGGCTGAGGTTGATAGTGTGGTGGAAGTTGTTGAAACTCTAATGGAAATGTCTTGAGTGAAATTTCTCTATGAATCCAAATTATGAAGATATCATCAATATACCTCAGGTAAAGGAGTGGTTTCTGGGTGCAGGGGTTAAGGAAGTGTTGTTCTAGTCAGCCATGAAGATATTGGCATATTGTGGTGCCATGCATGTGCTCATGGCAGTACCATTATATGGAAGGTATATGTTGTTATCAAAGGTGAAGTAATTGTGTGTGAGAACAAACTGGCAGACCTTAGTGGCTAGGTCTGATAGATTCCCATCTGGAATGATGTTTCTGATGGCTTGTAGTCCATCTTTGTGTGGGATGTTGGTGTACAGGGATTCCACATCCATAGTGGCTAAGATGGTGTTACCTGGAAGGTTGTGGATGGATAATATCTTTTGTAGGAAGTCGATGGTGTCATTCACATAGCTGGGGGTGTTGTTGGCATATGGTTTAACTATGTTGTCCATATATTTGGAGGCATGTACTGTAAGTGTAAGGCTTAATGCTGAACATAAAGAAAACAAAAATAATGACCACCGAGGACCTTCACAAGTTCATCCTAGACAATGAAGAAATAGAAATAGTAAAAGAATTCCCATACCTGGGATCAAACATTGATAGAAATGGGGACTGTAGTCAGGAAATCAGAAGAAGACTAGGAATGGGGAGGGTGGCTATAAAAGAACTAGAAAAGATTCTAAAATGCAAAGATATAAAACTCAACACAAAAGTAAGAATCATACAAACCATTGTATTCCATGTTACCATGTATGGATGTGAGAGCTTGACAGTTAAGAAAGATGATAGGAATAAAATCAATTCATTTGAGATGTGGTGCTGGAGAAGAATGCTGAGGATACTGTGGACAGCCAAAAAGACGAACAAATGGGTCCTAGAGCAGATTAAGCAGGAAACTTCCTTGGAAGCCAAAATGGCCAAACTGAGGCTGTCATACTTTGGACACATCATGAGACGAGAAGACTAATTAGAAAAGACATTAATGCTGGGAAAGGTGGAGGGAAATAGGAAGAGAGGAAGGCCACATGCCAGATGGATGGACTCTATTAAGGAGGTCATGGGTAAGGGTTTGCAGGAATTAAGCAGAGCAGTAGAGGAAAGAGGGCCTTGGAGATGTCTCATCCATAGGGTCGCCATGGGTCAAGATCAACTCAAGGGCAGTTAACAACAAAATTGTAAGTGTTCCAATGCTGGGGATGATAGGTCATTCAGGGTTGCCCTGTTTATGTATTTTAGGCAATAGGTAGAATGTGCCTGGTCGGGACTCTTGAGTTGTGTCAATAAGGATTTGTGTGTATTTATTATTATTATTTTAAATGTATGTATCTTCATCAGTGGCTTTTAAAGAGAAATACACATGATTTGGTCTCTTCTTTTCTTTCTCTGAAATGTAACAAAATCATTGCAGGTGTGTGAATTTCAAGCACTAAGCATACTTTATTCTGTTAGTCTCAGGAGGTGGAAGATAGGTATTTCTATACAGAAATGGAAATCGACAAAGTTTCTTTTCTGTTCCTAGTCATGACCCTATATTCTAATTCCAATGTAACTGTCTAAGTACCATCACATATGTGGCTATGAATGTGTGAGCCAACTTCTCTTAAGATCTGTGAAGGTGTGTGTCCCTAGGGAGAAAATATTAATGAATAAAGATGCTTGCTGACTCAAGCACTGAACAGATGGCCCCTAAGGGGCGGCGTCCCACTGCCCAATTCCTTGCCAGATTGGGGCCATGGTAACCGCACATCATGGCTCCAATCTGGTGGTTTGCCACTCTGAAAAGAGCTGGTAAATGCTGCTCCTTTTTAGAGCATCAAAAAACTGCCTTTGCAATGACAGCGGCAGCTTTTTGGTGCTCCTTTGGCTCAGCATGTGTGAACGCTGTGCCAAGTGAGCGCCCTGACACTGCCTGCCATCTGGTTGGGTGGGGAGCGTGATAGCAGTATTGAAGCGGAGTCAGAGTGGCCAGTGTGCAGTTGCCACACCCCTACTCCACCCCCAGGCCAGCTGTTTTGGCCAGTCTGTACAGACCGTCACTCCAGAGGTTGGAAAAGCACAATACTTGAACCCCACTTTTACATCCCCCAAAGCCTCCAGGGGAGACCTCAAAGCCTTCTGAACACCCCCTCCATTTTTTTTAATGATGCCATGTGGGAATTGTCAGATGAACATGATGGTGTGTCTTTTACCCCCAGAATCCTCCAAATCTTTTGAGGAGATGAAAATGGCTTACTTAATGTCAATTCTGGTGCACCAGGACATGGCAGTGTGGCCCATGAGGTGTATGACCCCAGTTTCCACAAAATTTGTTGTGTTGTGCTTTTGAGTTATTTCTCATTTAGTGACCCTAAAGCTAACTTAGCAAGGGGTTTCCTTGGCAAGTTTAGTTCAGAAGGCAGTTGTCTTTGCTTTCCTCTGAGGCTGAGTGAGTGTGACCTGTCCAAGGCCAGCCAGTGGGCTTCCATGATCCAGCAGTGATTTGCACTCCGATCTCCAGAGTCAGAGTCCAATATTCAAAACATTTTACTACCCTGGTTTTCTACCATAATTTTGCATGCTTATTGGGGGAAAATCTATATTGATAGAGCTTGCTCCTATCTGTGATGCAACTCTGCCTTAGTTTTGAGATACCCATGATAAATTTTCATTACACCCTTACAGTAAAACACATATTCTCTCTTCTGTAGTGCTATTATCATTTTAGATTAGATATATAACTATAGTGACAACTGGAAGAAAGAAGGTAAACAAATGCAGATTGTTATCAGCAACTCAATACTTGTGTTAATTAACTCTAATCCTAGACAACCATCATTAGTTCATATCATTGGAATAATTAAAAGCAGTATAGACTAATCCATTATCCTCAATTAATTCTCTAGCTTTTGAAAGGGAGTAAACTTTAACTGTCTTCTAATAAGCTGAAAACAAATCCTTAATGTTGTATAGATTCTAATCAGCAAACTGTTTAATAAAGAAACCTTTAATTCATTATGATTACATTACATTGCTTGCCAGCGTTCAGCAAAGATCGATTATAGCTTTGATTGCCTTTTTTTTTAACTTCAGTCCATTTCCATAATGTCAATTCAAGCACATTTTCCCATCTGCTTTTTATAAGTTGAATAGCAAACAACATGTAATTTTAATAACTAGAGTGTTTATAAGGAGTGATGGGAGGGTAGACAGGTAATATTACCGTGTTTCTTTGTCCCTCATAGTTAAAATAAGGTGATACATTGTTGGAATAATTGTCCATCAGAAAGAATCAAGATACCAGAATTGCATGGTAACTTTGGCCTCAATATATGAACTATTTACAAGATCCACAAAGAAAAGAGGCTAAAGTGTGAAGAGATAAGATAACAACAACAACAACAACAACAACAATAAAATTTATTTATGTTCCACCCATCTGCAGAGCAATCAGGGAGGCTTACAACATTAAAATTACCATAAAAATACAATACCAATCACAACTCAAAAATCCCAAAACCCACCAACCCCTTAAAAAAGTATTAAACAGTATCATGATTTAAACATACATTAAAATAAATCTAACTGACAACAAACAATAACAGCAACTGCAGCAGAGAGTAGGGGAAGAGAAGGATAGACTAACTCCTGAAGCCAGGATATCTAGTCAGGAAAGGCCTACCAAAAGAGATCCGTCTTAACAGCTTTTTAAAAGCTGCTTAAGGTAGTAATATGACGGATCTCGTCCAGCAGGTTGTTCCATAATCTGGAAGCAGTTGCTGTAAAGGACCTCTGGGAGGTTGCAGACAGCCTCATTTTTATAGGCTGTAGCAGATTCCTCCCAGAGGACCGGAGTGCACAGGGTGGATTATACGGGAAGAGGCGGTCCTGAAGATAAGTTAGACCCAAGCCATTTAAGGCTTTAAAGGTAATAACCAACACCTTGTACTGTGCCCGGAAACTAATAGACAGCCAGTGAAGTGACGTTGTTATAAGATATCTTCTAAATGTTCCCGAGACCAACCTGGCTGCCATATTCTGTACTAATTGAAGTTTCTGAAACAAGCACAAGGGTAGCCCCATGTAGAGTGCATTATAGAAATCAAGATGGGAGGTTACCAATGCGTGTATCACAATTTCAAGGTCCCTAACTTCCAGGACAGGGCACAGCTGGCATATCAGCCAAAGCTGATAATAGGCACTCCTAGCCATCACATTTTCCTGATTAATCATCTGGAGCGATGGATCCAGGAGCACCCTCAGACTGTGAACACAGTCCTTAGCAGAGAGTGTGACCCCATCCAAGACTGGAGATTGTATCCCAATACCTAGTTTTGGGGTCGCTACTGTAATTACCTCCATTTTAGCTGGATTTAGTCTCAATCTGTTTTTCCTCATCCAGTCCATTACCACCTTAAGACAGTCATTGAGGGGAGAGACAGCATCTGAAATCAAAGCTGAAGACCGAGATATGGAGAAATATATCTGGGTGTCATCAGAGAAGGCCAGGGCCCCTTGGACCACAACATCAAGCATGGCAAGGAGAGCCAACTAGGGCTCCATTGAGCCCTAGTTGGCTAGTCATCCCATGAAAGGAAAACAAACCTAAGCCATCAACATTGTGCAAGCTCTAGGGTTCAAAAGGGGATATATGCTAAGTCAGCTCCAAAGTTTATTCCCTTCCTCAGCTCCAGGACCCAAAGAAATCAGAGATGCAATTTCCACCATAAAGATGTCCCAGAATGCTCATCATTGAGTTTGTATTCATGAGCCAAAAGGTCCATGGTCCCCTGGCCTCACATTGTTCTGTACAGACATAGCAGGCCATTAACCATAGGCTGGGATTGGCCAGTCTAGATGCCGATCTGACAGTACGAAACTGACCATGGCCCAAAGGGGCCTTAGCCTGCATAAAAAAGACTGTTTGCAACATGGTTTTCTTGAAATCTCAACAGTTACAGTTGAAACATTGCACAGCCCTGCATGGTCCTTATCTGCCTCCACAGTCTCATATTCTCAGAGGAACCCTGTCCTGGTCTGTGATGTCAGATGGGGGCGTCTAGCCTTGTGGGTATAGTCAGGCACCACATTTCTGCCTTTAAAAGACATTATGGGGTCTTCTGATAAGTTGTGATGGTGGAGGCAAGTGAGTGGTGTAGTGTGGCAGTGGCTCCATGGTGTGGTGGTAGGCAGATATGTAAACACTTGCTTGTCACTGCACTGGCCTGGGGTCAGAACTGGAGGCAGAATAGCATGGGCTTGGTCCATGCTATCCTGCCTATCTGCTTAATAATAATAATAATAATAATAATAATTTCTATCCCGCCCCTCTGCAGCACAATAGGGGCGGCTTACAACATTAACCCCATTGTTCTGCAGGATGAATTTCCTCATACTAACCTGCTAATATGACCAGTTTTTTTAGGCAACACAGCTCTAGTCAAAATCCCATAACTCTCTGCTTCTCATTGCAGAGCAGGCAACCCCTTCCCTGCCATCAGAAGACATTAAATGAAGGTCAAAAATCTCTAACCAGCCTTTAAGAAACTAGCCAAAGCCTATACCAATCATTAGAGAGGGAGAGTGAACTAAAATGAAAGAGAAAAGGCGAGAACTGCGGCAGTATCAGGTTTTACATAGGTCTGCAACTAGATCCATTCTCCAATGTCATGATGTCTTGTGTCCTTGTTCCTCTCCATTAGGGAATGCAAATGTGGCCCAGATGCCAGTCAGGTCATGGAATTATGGCAAACAAACTCTTCTCTCAGTAAAGTGAATGCATTATTATTATTATTATTATTATTATTATATTGTCAGGAAGAAGGAGAGATTTACATGATAATTTCTGCTTCTGCTGCCTAAATAGACCTTGAAATGATAGGTTTAAACAAATAATTTTGTTACAGTTCTACTTCCAAGTTTTTACCATTATGGTTGCAATTTCATAAAAGTAATTATTTCCTCTTTCTGAAAAGTAACTAGAATAGATATATTTAGTTAGTTTTTACTAAAAGAAACCATATGAATGCGAAAAGTTTTGTGGTAGCCTAAGACAAGATTGATGTGTAAATCGAGGTAACTGCTCCATAATCACAATCGCTTCTGTGTCACAGGTGTGATCCTATTGCCATGATTATAACTTGTCCTCTATCTACTTTACTGGGCATCAGCTGCATGGCAAGGAGGAGGCCAGGTCTGTCAGCAAATGGAACGTGGGCAAATGACATTTCTGTCAGGTTTGAAGAGGGGTTGGGCCAGGAGAGCAAAACAGACTGGCATAAAAAGCTGGCTTCCTGACAGCTTGGGGCATGTACAGCTTGGGGGCATGGCAAATGCATGACACATGCCCCCAAGATGCCCAGAAGCTGCATGGCCTACCTTGCAGGGCTGTTTTGAAAATGAATACAAATATAAAGGCATAATAAAAAAAATTCTTGGAGCTGTACAGTTTCAAAACTCCGCTATCATTTATGAATAGTTTTTCTCAGTGTGGAAAGACAGTGAGGATTATCTGTTTCTGCTAAAGAAAAACTAGGTACCTTTAGCTGAAATGTGTTCCTAGATGCACCAAGGTAATTACCTAGAGGTAATTGCCCACTTTCTTAGAAATGATTTTATCAAAGGTCTCCAAAGTGAAACTTTAATTAAAGCTAGGAGGACATAGTATGTCTATGTGCAAAAGAAACAGTAAGGGAATTAAGGTCATCATCCTTAATATCACAGCTTGGCACCTGCTGCTGTGTTGTTTCTTTTGTTTAAGAATAGAGCATGGCCATAATCTTTTGCAAGCAGGTATATTACCTGAATGAAGAAAATGGATTAAAAAGAAAATATTAAAGCAAACACAAAATGAGTTCTGAATGTTTAATTTGAGCTCACCAAATATAGAAACAAAGTTAATCAAATAATTAGGCAAATACTGCCAGGACTACTTGAGAAATATATTTCAGGTATTGTATTTGTCTAAATTCTGACCACTGAAGCATGTTGGGAAGAATATATCTACTTCAGGCCAGGAAGAGAAAAAGTCCAGTGGAAGAGCACTTGAGTCACTCAATTAAAGGGTAAGATTGTGGAAGAATATATTCAGTGGCATGTGCCTAAACCTTAGAGATGCAAACCTGTTCCAAGATCTATCTATCTGACACCTTTCTGTTGGCAGAAAATTCAAGATAGGCTAAAGGGCTCACCAAAGATAAGCAAAAAATATGAATAAAAATTTAGAAAAATCCGGTGGGAGTTAGCAGGCTGCAGGGGCTCTGTCTTCTCTAAACACAGGGTGGGAACCATGGGTTTTATTGGGGGTTTGTCTTTTCCTAAAGGGCTATTTTTAGGGGGCCACCTTCTTAAGCATTGCATTTTTGAGGTTTTCTTGCTAAACACCTGCACTGTGGGGGTTTTGCTTGCTAAATACCTGTGTTATTGAGGGGACCTCTCTCTAAATACCTATTTCTTGGGGGGTTACAGTCAATGTGGTGTAGTGGTTTGAACACCAGCCTACTCTGGAGATCAGAGTTCGAATTCTGTCTCAGCCATGGAAACCCACTGCATGATCCTGGGGAAGTCATACTCTCTCAGACTCTGAGGATGGCAATGGCAAACCTCCTCTGAACAAGTTGTGCCAAGAAAACCCCATGATAGGGTTGCCTTAGGGTCACCATAAGTTAGAAACAACTTGAAGGCACCCAACAGCAGCAGCAAAACACAAATGACATATCATATTAAAACATCATTAATTGTTAAGAAGTATAAAATAATTTGAAAACATAACAATAAAGTTGAAAAAACAGCACAAACTTTCATAAAAAGGCTCTCTGCAGCCAATTAATCACTAAATGCCTGTTTGAATTTTTTAAAAGTATTATTTGCCTACTGGCAAATGAAGAACAGAAAGGGGGCCAACTTAGCCCCTTGTAATGGAATTCCATGGACTTGGAGGAGCCACTGAGAAGGTTCTCTCACCAGACAAAACAAAAACAAGCTACAAGTTGATTTCCCCTTATAATATATATATAATAAGATATCTTGGAGAAGGGACCCACATTTAAACAGGAAATTCATTTATGTTTCATATACACCTTATACACATAGCCTGAATGTAATTGTATACACAATATTTTAAATAATTTTGTTATTAAAATAAATGATGGCTGTGTACATTGAACTATCAGAAAGCAAAGGGGGCACTATCTCATGTGGACAATTTTGGATTTTGGAATATTTCAGAGTTTAGAATTCTGAATAAGGGAGATTCATCCTGCAGCTGGCACTCTTTCAAAGCAACCAATGTGAAAGATAAGTATTATTGTGTTTTTTAAAGGTTCCTTTTTGATCAGAGAGCCAGCACACTGTAGAGCAGGGGTAGGCAACCTTTCCCCTTTAAGGGCCGAGGGACTTCAGTTCCCAGAAGCCTCAGCCATGTTGGCCAATAGTCCCATGTTGGCCAATAGCTCCTGGGATTCTGGGAGCTGAAGTCCCTCGGCCCTTAACGGGGAAAGGTTGCCTACCCCTGCTGTAGAGAATTGAGTGTTGGCCTAGAACTTTGGAACATCAGGGAATGAATCCCCACTCGGCCATGGGTTATTCAGGGCAATTTATAGACTCTCAGCTTAAGAGAAAGACAGTGACAAAGCTCAGTGGAATAAGTCTTGCCAAGAATAAAGTATGATAGGTTCATCATAAATCAGAGTCAACATGAAGACATATGGTAGCAAGAATTTTCCTCAGAGCATCTCAGATTTGCAAATTACTTCATTACTACATTAAACCAGAAATCTTCAGTTTTCACACTATGAAAAATTATTCTGCGTTTTTAAATGGTTACAAAAATGAAGTCATTAGGAGAAAATGGAAAATGTGATCCAAAAATTCACACATAAAGGAAAAATACATATTAAAAAAACATATAGAATATTGTTCACAAAAATATGAGAGATGTTTTTTCATCTAAACAATTTATAAAAGTTGAGAAATGTCTCTATTAGAGCAATATAAAGAACATGTACTTAAATACTCTTTATTGTAGAAGAAAATGAAAATGAAACATTTTTCTAGCCTTAGTCCAAAGTTCCATTGCTATGTAGAATGATACTTTATCATATCCATATGTGTGCGGTATGAACCTATCTAACTTTCAGATCCTATTTGTTGGCAATCACAAAAGATATTTTGGCTATTCAGGTAAGGGGTGAAGTGAGAAGGGTATGATACTCATGAGCAGTAACATTGGAAAATTTCCATTAATAGTCAATGGTGAATCTGCTCCAAGACTTAAGCATGATATCCAAGCATCTGAACATTAAGGATAAAAATGTATTATAGAGAAACATAGCACCGAAAAATTGCAAGCATAGAGAAATTGGTGATAGGATCCAGCACTTTGTACATCTCCTTAACAGTATGGTAAAACATTTTCTGCAGAGAAAACAAATTTCCTGCTCAGAAAATATCACGTTCTGTGAAGAAAATAGAACTTTTATACATTTCTGTATAAAAGTTGTGCCTTCCACAGAAATGCTGGGAGGTTTTTTGTGTGTGTATGTAGGAAAAATGATTTCTATGCAGAAATGTTTTCTGTGCACAAAATGCATTTTCTGTACCAATATCCCTGCATGCATTTACATGTTCCAGGACCCTCCATGGATAACAAAATCTGTGGATGCTCAAGTCCCATTAAATACAATGGCATAGCAAAATGGTGTCTGTTATGAAAAATCAAGGTTTGTTATTTGGAATTTATACTTTTTTCCCTACAATTTTTAAATTAATTTTATTTATATATACAAATATACATCTTAGAATAAAAATACAAAAAAATTCTATCGTCACTTCTTTTCTAGGGTCTACATCAACTAATACTTCCAGAAGTTTCTTTGACAATAAATACTTGATAATTGTACTTTTTGTTCAAAAGTCTTTCTAAATATCCCAAAATTATTTGTCTCCCTTGCCCTTAAAATGATATATAGTTAAGTTTTAGGTGATCTCTATAAGATTATTTCAATAATTCGACTAGTATAGTCAGTTCATAATTTTATCCTTGAATATACTATATATATGTATATAGTTTTCTCCTTGAATATACCATGGTTAGTTTGCCATGTCAACTCCATCTTATTTTTATGTGTTCCTCGATTGGAGACCAATCTCTGTCAACTATCTAATAAGTCTTTCTGATTTAACAGAGCTGTTAATTTATCCATATCATTCATTTCTATTAATTTCATCAACCAATCATCTACAGTTGGTAGTTTTTGATTTTTCCATTTCTGAGTGATAAGCAGCCTTGCTGCTGTTATCATGTATAAAAGAGTCTTCCAATGTTTCCTCTCTATAGTTTATTTAACGTATTCAATATGTATATTTCAGGCCTTAATATGTATCTTATCTTTAAAATTTCTTGTATCAAATGATGTTTTTCCCCCAATAACTTCTATTCTGGAGCATATCCACCAAACATGGAACCAAGTTCCAATATTTTGTTTGCATTTCCAACATTTATTTGAATTTGTATTATATATTCTTGCAATCTTTGTTGGAGTCAGGTGCCATCTTTATTCCATCTTCCAAAAGTTTTCTTTCAAATCTTGAAATTTAGTGAATTTCCATGTTTTCTTTCAAGCATATTCCCAACTCTCCAGTTCAACTGATCTCCCTATATCAGTTGCCCATTTGATCATGTTATATTTATACTTTTTTGGGAATATTTTCAAGATGTGGATGCTTGAATCCATGGATTAAAAAGATATGGCTAAAGAGGGCTGACTGTATATGCATTTTCACACAGAATAAGTCCTGAACTGCAAAGATTCTTGCTTATTTAGAATTCTCCTTATCAATGTTTCCCAATATTTTCACTTAGGGCCTTTTCAGACTGCCAGAAATAGTGCAAATTGAGTCCACTTTAACTGCCCTGACAGTGTTAGAGAATCATGGGGACTGTAGTTTATTGTGGCACCAGAGCTCTCTGATAGAGAAAGCCCAATATCTCAGAAAAAAATACAGTTCCCATGATTCCCTAGCACTGAGCCAGAACAGTTAAAGTGAGTCAATTTGCACTGTTTCTGGCAGTCTGCAAAGGCACATAGTCTTTCTATTCCTAATCTAAAAGGGTCTGACCCTATAATAAGCCACATCTTGATATCAATGCCTAAATGCAGAACATGGGTTGTTGCAATAGCCATAGTAGTAAACCACTCATGAACAAATCTTGTTTGGGGTTTATTCAGGGATGATTTGTTCAAGGGTGGTTTTCCATTGCCTTCCCATGTGACTAAGAGCATGTGACTTGTCCAAGGGCTTTCATGCAGGATTCCTGGATATGTGAGAGAATGAACTTGAGAAGACCCATCTAGAAAAGAGGATTGAAGAAGTGGGGTAACCTGATCATGTTTCAACAGAACAAGCTGCTTTGCACAAATGAAACCAGTCTGAAACACCAAGCATGTAATTTTTTCTGCCTCCTAATTCTCACTCTAAAAATATTTCCCTTGAATCATTTAACATTTCCTGCCTATAATGTGACAGCAAACTCATTCAATCTGGGATGCTGAACATGCATAATGGGAGGGGAGAGAGGGAGATCATATGTTGGGAAATGCAATAAATGATAAAGTTACTCTTTTCATAGCTGCAAGCCCAAAGAACTCATACATATGTAAGTTCTTTCAAGTACTTTTGTTGTATTTTGAAAATCAGAAATAAGTTCTTTCCCTCAAAATCAAATAATTTTCTTTAACATGTATGGTGGTGGTGTGTGCATGTGTTGTGGAGAAAGCAAGATTTTCTTATTACTGTCATATAAAGGGCTGCAACTAAATTCAGCATTAATGCAATTTGACACCACTTTGACTCCCATGGCTCAATTCTATAGAATTCTGGGATTTGTAGTTTTGTGAGATGTTGAGCTTTGTCATCCAACCACAGAAATAATGAGACAAGACACTAGATTGGGATGAAAACAGGGCTATTTATGAATTGACTTATTTATTAATTTCTTAACGGAACTGCAACTAATTCAAAGAATAACCAAGTGTGGGAGAAGCTACAGCCAGTGTCTTTCTCCAACCACCTATGCAGCTTGGACGATATGCAGAAGATTCCCAATGACCAATTTGTTTGATAGCGCCCTGTTGAAAACCCATGGAGGCATGACATGGGAGGATGGCCATTCTCTGCCAGAGACCTCTGGTGCCACAACAAAGTACAAATGCCTGGATTCCACGGTAAGGGGCCATGGCAGTTAAAACAGTGACAAAGTGCATTAATTCTGCAGTGTGGCTGCAATCCTATTGTATTTCTTGTTCTGTGATCTAAACCAGTCTTTCATAATTTAGCATCCTTCAGATGTGTTGCATTACAGCTCATGTCATTCCAGGCACATGGTCCTGGCTGTGGGATTCATGGCATTTGTAGTCTAGGATGTTTGGATATTGCCAGGATGAGGGAAGTCTGAGCTACACTTAAATGTGGTTTAAGGGAACCTAAGCAACTGGATCCGAACATCCTCTAGGCTGTTATTTTTATAAACTCCCCAACTTTCAGTTCCATAAAACACTCATTTCTACCTAGACCACTATGTGATTTATCAAAAAGCTCCACAATGATAGAGATTAATAAACTTTGTACTGGTGTGGAGAACATGAATAGGAGAAGTTCCCCCCCCCCCCCCGCCCATCTGTCATAATATTAGAAAACAGGCTTATATTGTGACGCTGACTGCTGCAAAATTGAGGATAGATGGAATGAAGCATTTTTTCACACGTTGCTTAGTTAAACGTCCCCTTTGAAACTGCCCAAATTGGTGGCTATCATTACATCAAAAAGAAGTGAATTCCAGATAGCCACAAATTTGAACAGCTGCAAAGGAGAAGTTAGCAAATTCATGGAGGATAAGGCTCTCAGTGCCTACCAGTCATGATGGAGGTATACTCCCTCCTATACCAGGATCTGTTCTGTATACACATTGCCATGGAACTCAAGGGGGGGGGGGCGTTATTGCATTCACTTTCTGCTTGGATTCTGCTGATCCAATTGAACATAGTGCTGAATCAGAAAGGACTTTGGTCTGATCCAGTGTTTGTGTGTGTGTGTGTGTGTGTGTGTGTGTCTTCCAAGCCTTCCAAGTCATATGTCCACTTATGGGAACACCTCGAATTTCACAGGATTTTCTTAGGAAAAGAATACTGAGAGGTGGTTTTGCCAGTTCTTTCCTCTAACATATAGTCTACAGCACCCGGGATTCATTGGGGATTTCCGGTCCAAGTACTAACCAGAGCTGACCCTGCTTAGCTTTCAAGATAAGATGGGATCTAGTGTCTTTAGGGTATGGAATAATAATAATAATAATAATAATAATAATAATAATAATAATAATAAATAATTATATCCCACCTTTAGCCTTGGCCATCAAGGTGGCTAACATAATAAGATCAGATACATAAAAACCCTTACAATAAAAACAACACAATTTACCCCCCATTTAAAATACATTAAATTTATCTCATAATAATAATAATAATAATAATAATAATAATAATTTTTATTTATATCCCTCCCCTCTGCCACACAATTGGGGTGGCGTACAACACGCTAAAACATCACAATAAGTTAAAATCAAGCCAAATCCCATGCCATGTTCCCACACCCACCCACCCCTTAAAAACAAATTAAACTAAAGCAAGTTAAAATAACAATTGTTAAAATATTCAATACAAAACGCAATAAATTTTACAATACTAATATACAGAGCAGTGTTAATCAAGGCGATAGAAGGGCGATGGTCAGATCTTCTGTCTTCTGGGCTGGGATGTTATTTAGGGAAGGCCTGCCAGAAAAGATCCATCTTAACTGCTTTTTAAAAGCTGTCTAGAGTGGTAATGAGACGGATCTCATCCGTCAGGCCATTCCATAATCTGGGGGTGGAGGCAGAGAAGGCCCTCTGGGAAGTCACCGACAGCCTAGTTCTCAAAGGCTGTAATAGATTCCTCCCAGAGGAGCGAAGTGCATGGGGAGGATTGTATGGAAGGAGGCGGACCTGGAGATAGGTTGGAGCCAAGCCATGTAGGGCTTTAAAGGTCATAACCAACACCTTGTACTGTGCCTGGAAACTAATAGGCAGCCAGTGGAGAGCTTTTAGCACAGGTGTTATATGCTCTCTTCTGGAGGCTCCAGAAACCAACCTAGCTGCCATATTTTGAACTAGTTGAAGTTTCTGGGTTAGGCACAAGGGTAGCCCCATGTAGAGTGCATTACAGAAATCAAGAGGTTACCAGAGCATGTACCACAGTTTTGAGATCCCTACCTTCCAGGAAAGGGTGCAGCTGGCATATCAGCTGAAGCTGATAGCAGGCATTCCTGACCGTCGCATTCACCTGATTTGTCATGTGAAGCGACGAATCTAGGAGTACCCCCAGACTGCGAACACAGTCCTTGGAGGAGAGTGTGACTCCATCCAGGACTGAAAGATGTATTCCCAAACCTGGTTCTGGGCCTGTCACCATTAGTACCTCTGTTTTGTCTGGATTCAGTCTCAATCTGTTTTTCCTCATCCAGTCCATTACCTCCTTAAGACAGTCATTGAAAGGAGAGATGCCATCTGAAGTTTGAGCTGATGACCGGGTCATGGAGAAATATATCTGGGTGTCATCAGCGTACTGATGACACTGCGCCCCATGCCTCCGAATGATCTCTCCCAGCGGCTTCAAATAGATGTTAAATAGCATCGGGGACAGGATGGCACCCTTAGGGAATGCCACAATTAAGCTCTATTCTAGAAGAGCAACTGTCCCCGAGCCCCACCCTCTGGGATCTGCCCGAGAGGAAGGAACAGAACTACTGCAAAGCAGTGCCTCCAATTCCTAAGTCTCTCAGGCGATCCAAGAGGATGGAGTGGTCTATAGTATCAAGGGGCGCTGAGAGGTCCAAGAGCACCAACAGGGTCACACTACCCCTGTTCATGCTCAAGCGGAGGTCATCAGCCAGTTTAACCATGGCGGTCTCAACGCCAAATCCTGCTCTAAAGCCGGTTTGAAATGGATCTAGATAATCGGTTTCATCCAAGACAGCTTGGAGTTGGGAAGCAACTGCTCTCTCGATCACCCGGCTTAAAAAAGGCAGCAAGGAGACTGGCCTGTAGTTGCTTCTATCCAGGGGGTCCAGGGAAGATTTTTTCAGGAGTGGCTTTACCGCTGCCTCCTTCAAGCAAGATGGTACAATACCTTCCCTTAAGGACACATTGATTGTATCCCGTAGGAATACTCTCAATGCTTTCCGCCCTGGACAACCTGCCAAGATGGACATGGATCGAAGGAGCAAGTCGTCTTCCTCACTCTTCCAAGAAGCTTGTCCACGTCATCGGTACTCACAGATTGAAGCTGATCCAGTAAAATTACATCAACGGAGTTGCTAGACACCTCATTTATTGATTCTGATCTAACACTGGCATCTAAATCGGCTCTTATCCGAGAGATTTTATCTGCAAAGTGGTTGTTAAATGCATCATAGCAGGCTGTTATCAGGTTAAGTAAGGGGTTCTGTGCAGGTATCACCTGCGTCAGTTCCCTCACCACCCTAAACAGTCCTGCTGGACGAGACTCTGCAGACGCAATATGTGCAGAGGAGAAAGTCTTCTGCACTGCTGTCCGATAAGAGTTGAGTCTTCCACCATTCACGCTCTAGTCATTGTCCGGTCCGCTTCATCTTCCTAAGTTCCTCTGTATACCAGGTCTTGTGGTTAGAAGTGGGTCGGAAAGGATGCTTGGGAGCAATTGTGTCGATAGCCCTGGTAAGGTCAGTGTTCCAAATACTGACCAGAGCTTCTACAAAATCACCAGCGCAACTAAACATTAAAACCTCTAGGGCTTTCTGGAATCCAGTTGGTTCCATTAGCCTTCAAGGGCGGACCATTCTAATAGGTTTGCCACCCCCGGTGGGGCAAACAGTGGCTCTAAGTTCCATCTTGACCAGAAAATGATCTATCCATGACAATGCGGAGGTACTAATAACCTCCGCCCACAGATATTCCTGCTTCGTACTGAAGATCGCATCGAGGGTGTGCCTTGCACAATGAGTAGGCCCAACGACCAATTGGAATAGGCCCATGTTTGTCATGGTATCCATGAACTCCTGAGCCGCACCAGTTAAATCAGATAAGCTGGTCTCGAGTGGAATGTTGAAGTCGCCCAGAACAAGAAGTCTGGGAAACTCCAACAGCAACTCTGAGTCCAGCTGCGTCAGCTCGGTTAGGGAGTCTGTTAAGCAACGGGGTGGCCGGTATACCAACAGAATCCAAAAACTATCCCTGGTCCTCAGGCTTAGGTACATGCACTCGATGTGAACTGTTTTCCGGATGGGCTTCCTGGTCAAGGTTATATTGTTTTTGTGAACCAGAGCCACTCCGCCCCCCCCCCCCCACTTTTCCTTATCTGCTCACTAACTGAGTACCCAGCCGGAAGAGCCTGCGCCCAAGTCACAGCACTGGCGTCTTCCAGCTAAGTCTCAGTAAAGCAAGCCAGGTCGGCCACCTCATCCAACAAGAGGTCATGGATGATATGAGTTTTGTTTTTGACTGACCTGGCATTGCAAAGGAGCAGATTAAGGGTCTGTGGAATGGTTGGTGCGCTCCTCAACTCATTCTGGGCAACAGAGTGAACTGAAGGCAAGATAGATTCCAAACATCAATCTCGCCTTCTTTTGTAACATTGATCCACTCTGTTACTGCCATACCTTCCTTTCCCCTGCACAATCTCAATCCCCGCTCTCAGTTAGAGTTAAAATTTTAACAATAAACATATTTAAAAACAATAAGTATTCTGGGGCAAGGTATTAGGCCTACCTAATCCAGCATACTTCTCACTGTTCAATTTCTTTCCCTCTGTTGATCAGCTATGAGAAATATATCCAGTACTATACACTATGATGTTTTAATTTGGGAAATTAATATTAAAATGTCCGTGCCTGTGGTAAGAATTAAAGTCCTTCAATAATCGCCTCATTCTCACTGTTGATTGAGACAGTGCTATATCTCTAGTTTGCCTTAATACATGATGATAGTTCAATGGGCACTACCAAGAATCTTTTTAAGGTTGGACTGGAACGGGGTCATCGACCCTTGTATTGATAGATATTCATCTAAAAAGATCAAGCTTAATCAAGGTAAATTACCAAAAAGTTTCTTTGCCTTCCAAGAGAGATTAGTCCTAAAAGATATATGGAGAGTTTTAAATCCTAAAGTCAGGGATTATACCTTTTTCTCACATGTCCATAATTATTGGTTGAGAATCAACATGTTTTTGGTTTCAGTATCACTATGCACTCAAATTTCTAAAATTTACACCCTTCCAGTGGTGTGGTCTGATCACAATCCCATAATGATGTTTTTGAAAAATGGACAGAGAGAACTCAGATGGAAACGGAATGTTAATTTATTAAATAACAATAAAATTCTTAAGGAGGCCCAAGAACATATACAATTTTTTTTCAAGAGAATTTGAATAAGGAGACTCAAATTGATATAGTATGGGATGCTGCAAAAGCTTACATGAGGGTTTTTTTTCATGAAAAAAGGAGCTGAATTAAAAAGAATTGGCGAAAAGAAACTAGGGGCCTTTGCAGACTGCCAGAAATAGTGCACATTAAATTGAGGCACTGCCCTGGCTCAGTGCTAGGGAATCATGGGAATTGTATTTTTTTTCTGAGACATTGAGCCTTCTCTGTCAGAGAGCTCTGGTGCCACAATAAATTACAGTTCCCATGATTCCTTAGCCCTGAGCCAGGGCAGTGCCTCAATTTAATGTGCACTATTTCTGGAAATCTGCAAAGGCCTTAACTGAACTTGAACATGTGATAAAAATAAAAGAGGATCAATTGAAAATTAATCCCAAACAAAAGAAATTAAAAGAGGATTTACAAAAACCACGAAAACAAATATCAATTTTAACAGCTGAGGAAATTCAAAAGAAACTAAAGTTCATCTGACAGAAATATTTTGAGTCTTTTAATAAGCCAGGGAAAATGCTAGCTGGAAAATTAAGAAAAGAACAGGAAAAAAAGAACCATTGTGGAGCTAAGAGAAGGCTCGAACTTTTTCATCTCAAGAGCAAATTAAAAGAATTCTAGTAGAATACTTCTCAAATCTATATAAAAAACCTCAAGACAATTTATATATAATAAAGGCTTATTTAAATGAACAAAAACTGAATAAAATATCTAATGATTATAGATTGGAACTCAATTAAAAAATTGATCTGCAAGAACTCCTCAATACTATCGCCAGTTTGAAATCTGGAAAATCTCCCGGGCCTGACGGTTTTATATCGGAATACAATAAAAAATGTTGTGGTCAATTGGCTGGGCCGTTATTAAAAACAATGAATGGAATTCTTGAAGGGACCATCTCAAAATCATGGCTTCAAGCTAATATTACTCTTATCCCCAAAGAAAATAAAGATATGACAGACCCAAAGAACTATAGACCTATTTCTTTACTTAATAATGATTATAAAATATTTGCAAATATTTTGGCCAATAAATTGAAAAAATGGCTTACCCAATGGATTCACAAGGACCAGGCAGGCTTTTTACCTGGTAGAATGATAATGAATAATACTAAAAGAATTTGTATTTGCGGGGATCACGAAATTGAAGATCTATCACACATTTTGTTTAAATGTAATTTGTACCAAGCGGAAAGGGATCAATAGTTACATCACTATATTAAAAGAACAATATTCTGGGACACTCACATTAGAATGTCATACTTTATGAGTGGACAAAACACAAAAATTTCTATTGCTACAGCTCGGTTCCTTCATAAAGCATTATTGTTAAGATCTAGATATGTGGGGATGATTGGTGTTAATTGCAAGGGTGATGAACTGATATGAAATTTGTTGAAGGATGTATTTTGTTATCTCTACCTCCCATTTTAATTTTAACCCCAATTTTAATCTTAATTTTAATTTCAATTTTTAATCTTAAATTGAATTGAACTTAAATTTGAATCTGAATTCTAATTTTAACTTTAATTTTAATTTTAATATTAATTTTATTCCCAATTTATAATTTTAATTTTAATTCTAATTTTATTTTATTATTTTATTATACTTTTATCCAATTGCGTATCTATCTTATTTCTTCACTGTCTATTAGCATATTTCTTAGTATTTTCTGTATACTTTTTAGATACGTATAAGTTATACATAATTGGTACATGTTTTGGTGCACGTTTAGCTTACTCATATGTACCTATATAGTACAGGGGCGGATTACAGCTTTTGCGGTATATTCATATTTTATATATTGCTGTGATATTGCTTTTATTATTATGTATTTAGTACTTTGAAACAGCCTCTGGGCTATTCAATAAACTTTGATGATGATGAATAACACTAGACATTTAATAAACTTGATTGAATACTTTAATAAAAACATAGATAGAAAATCGGCTTTACTGTTCTTAGACATAGAAAAAGCCTTTGATAATTTAAATTGGATATTTATTCACAAATTAATAGAGAAATTGGATTTGGGTGACATTTTTTTCAAATGGATTAAGTCGATCTATCAAAACAGGAGGCTAATTTACTGATTAATAGAGAGTCCTCAAAATCATTTTCAATACAAAAAGGTGTCAGGCAGGGATGTCCCCTATCTCCTTTGTTATTCATATTGAACTTTGAAATTTTGATGAATAAAATTAGAGATGATCCAAATATACATGGAATTAAACTTAAAGGTGAGGGGTTCAAAGCAAAGGCGTTTGCACATGATTTAATGATCTCACTTTCGATCCCAAATGAAGATATAGATCCTTTACTCAACATGCTGGGTAGATTTGGAAAGGCATCTGGTTTAAGAGTCAATAAGGAAAAAACTTCAATGTTATTAATGAATCTCACCAAAGAAGAGAGAAAGATATTAAAGGAGAAAAAAAAAACCATCTTTCAGGAAGCAAAAATGGTTAAATATTTAGGTACAAATTTTACAACTAAAAACTCTGATTTGTATAAAAATAATTATAAGGAAAAAATGGGCTGAAATAAGGAATGACTTGAAGAGATGGCAAAATATGAATATATCTTGGATGGGCAGGATTGCCACAATTAAAATGAACGTTCTTCCAAAGATGATTTACTTATTTCAAAATGTTCCCATTTTACTAAATGACTTACCATTCATTCAATGGAATTGGGACTTATCCAAATTTATATGGGCAGGTCGGAATCCCAGGGTCAAAATGAAGTATTTACAAGATACGATTGAAAGAGGCGGATTAGGCTTACCAAATCTTAAAATCTATTTCTATGCTTGCTCCCTATTCTGGTTATTAGATTGGATTGAACTAAAAAATGAAAGAAATTTGAAACTAGAGGGCCTCAACAATGTCTATGGGTGGCATAGCTACCTACTTTATGGTAAAAGTAAATGTCACAGAAATTTTAACAATCATTATCTAAGACGCTCTCTATGAAGAGTCTGGTTGAAAATCAAACAAAAATGGTTTGATGTGTTGCCTAAATGGACCACAATTGGGGAAGTTATGTCTAAAGAGAATAAATTGGGTAACAATAAATGATTAACTTATAATGAGTTGATAGTGAGTGAGGGACCAAATATGTCAATTAAAGCTCAAGAACAATTGAATTTAGAAAGATTTCATTGTTATTGGTTCACTTATAGACAGATAAGAGAACGTTTTCTAATGGATAAAAAAAGATCAATTGGAACTTTAAATAAAGAATTCGATGATATTATGGCATCACAAGATAAACATAAAATAGCCAAATTTTATAAAATGTTGTTAATAATTGAATTGGAAGAAGACTGGATTAAACCGTCAATAATTAAGTGGGCCGAAGACTTTGGAGATAGTATAAACTTAGATCAATTGGAAAAATGTTGGACCAAAAGACTTAAATATACATTAAATTGTAATATTAAGGAGAACTTTTATAAGATGCAGTATAATTGGCATTTGACACCGCTTAAACTTGCTAGGATGAATAAAACCCGATCAAACATATGTTGGAAGTGTGAGAAAAGGGTGGGATCACTATACTACCTTTGGTGGAAATGTAAGAAGGTGAAGAAATTTTGGTTGATTATAAAAAATACCATGAACACAATGTTAAAAATTAATTTGAGTCTTGACCCTCAGACGTTCCTCCTGGACATAATCATAGATGAAGATCTTGAGAAAAAATATGGGAAAACAATTTTTACCTTATATTAGGTAAAATTAATATAACCTACGCATCCAAATGGAAGAATAAAGACACCCCAACTATCCAAAAGTGGTTTAAGAAAGTACTGGAAATAATAGAGATGAATAGATTGACTGGTTTAATCAGAGGCTCTAGTTACGATTCCTTTAAACAAGACTGGGGAATTGTTATTGAATATTGGAGTCAGATAGGGAAGTTAGTGTTAGTGTGTGGATGATGAGTGTTGTAGTGATGCCCTTTGGCACCCAGCAGAGTCTGCAGGACAAGCTGGCTGCTGTGATCCACAGCCACTTTGTAATTCTTACCATCAACTGGCTCAGCTTCTCTTCTTCAGCACCCTGTCTTCCTCAGTCAAGAAGACACATTGTAAAGTCCAAAAGCATAGCTTTATTAATGCATATAAAAAGTAAAAATAAGATAACTAAGTAAAATCCATTGTGATGAACTTGTCCAGTTCAGCCATACAAGATTACATCTTTTACAATCCCAAAAGCATTAGGATCTAACTTGTTGTAGCTAAAACCACTGTTGCCAGCCACACACGCTTGAACAATAAACATTCTAGACAAAGGATTTTCTAGGCCCTTCCCATACTCCACCTTTTAGGTGTTAACCTTATTTTAATTGGATAATGTCTGTATGATGTCTACTAACCCAGCCTCTTGCTGTCCATCATCCACCACGTGACTATCTTTCCCAAGCTAACGATGTTTACGTATAATTGTTATCAAGACTTTCTCATAATAAAGTCTGTGTCCAAGAGTTGTATCTTTGGGAAAGTACATGTTGATGTCTGTGTTAGCCACCTGGTGTTGATTCACTTTGTTTCTCTAAATGTCGTTTGTGCTTTGCCCAAAAGCTGTTCAAGTGGAAAATTACAGACACACACATATCTCTACATTTCACCTTTGACTGTATATCCCATCCATATCCTAACAGTTAGAGTGTATCAAGGCTTTTATTTAACAGAATCTAAGATTGAGTTAGGTTTGTACACTGTAGAAGAATCTTAGAAATAATATACAACTTTTAGAGTATAGTTAATTTTGTCTTTATTTACTTAAATGTAATAGTGTTAATTTACACTGTTACGGTAAAAGAAGTAGTTTTATACTGCATGGCATAAGATATAATTAATCTTGGGCTAGAGAAGTTAAAGGTATCAGACTAAATAGCAAGTTATATCTTGTAAGGAAGTAATTTTTAATTTGTTTGTAATGTTGTTGTTGTTGTTGTTGTTGTTGTTGTTTTCCCTTTAGTGGATTGTTTGTATTTTTGATAGCCTATTAGGGCATGTGATAACTTGTACCCAGTTTATTTTGGGTTAGACATTTCTTAATTTAATTCATGACGATTATGTTATGTAAGTACAAGCGTAATTAAAGCAATGTATGTTATCTGTTTTTAAACCAATAAAATTATTATTATTATTATTATTATTATTATTATTAAAAAGGTTGTTATAACATTACTATTGTTTCTATGATTTGTTTTATTACCTTAGGATATAAAAATAACATTAAAAAATAGGCATGAATAATAATCTTTTCAGCTGGGGTGCTCAGTTCCCATCAACCCACCCCTACTTTCCACTCTGCTGTCTCACTAAGGCTACAGGCCTATATACTGCAGTCCAAGGTAGGAATGCAGAAGTCTAGAAACAGGTAACAGGAATGCTAGGTAGGAAGCAGACAAGTTCCTTCCAGGACTCCTTAGGCGAACTCACCTCTTAAATAGCTTGACACCAGCTGGTTCTAATCAGAGGTAGCTTGCTTGTTGCTTAGTCTGCAGCCTGGCTGAACATCTTAGTTCTATCTTTTGGTGGATCCTCTTGTTCCTCCCCCTTGATTGAGGACTTAAGACCCCAGTTATGTCCTCTGTCTCATCAGCAGGTGAGTTTTGCCCTTGTCTTGCAGGCTGAAGCTGCAATTCCACAGGATGAGCTGGCTGGAGCTCTTCAGCAGGGAGAGCTGCAGGTTGTTTCCTGTCTGGAAGACTTGCCTTGGTCCCTTCCTCAGCCTCCTCATCAGTCTCTTCTTCCAGGTCCCAGTCCTGCAGCTCTTGGCCCATGACAAGTGGCTGGAGAGCTTTCCCTTCTTCATTTCAGCTTTTGAATTGATTTGGCAAACAGAAGAAGGGCCTGGGTTTCTTGGGCCACCTGTTGAGTCTCTTCTCTTTCCTGTTGGAGGGTAAATCTAGCCCTTTCTCCAATGAAGATTCCTTGGGGAGGGGAATGACATCAGGCCAACAGCAGGCCAAAATGACCAATCATCGTCCTTGAGGCTTTGGAATTCCTATTGATCATAATCAGAGGAAAATATTAGAGGTGGAAATACAATGGGAGGGTGGCCCTCCAGGGTGTCTCAGCCCCCGGGTGTTGTCTAAAAGCATGAGTTTTGCCAGATGTTTGACTGGGGATGTTATAGATGTAATTGTTTGGGGGAAGATGGGTGGGATAGTATTTGGGGAAGGTAGTTAGCTTTAGTAGTTAGCTTTTAAGGACAGTAGGCTGTTGGAGGTGGGGGGATGGGAGTAATGTGGTATAGTGAGCTAGTTTTGAGAAAGTCAGGACTGTGAAAGGCAAGGCCACGTATGAGGGTGGTTGGTGCTGAGGAGAATGTTCAGCTGAAGGAGGGGGGTGATGGGTGAAAGTTTCAGCTTTAGAAAGATAGCTAGTGTGAAAACATGCAGAAAGGGGGGGCATTGATCGGGTGGGGGATGAAGAGCTGTGAGAATCAGAGGTGGGTGCTAGGTTTGGTGCCAAAGAGGAGGGGTGGAGCCCACTGGTTTCAAGGGGTCTAATATGGCATCTGGTGGAAGGGGGGCAGTTCTGGCTTAAACGCTGACTGGTGAATTGCTGACTGTGTGTTTTCAATAAACTCCTAATTGATCAAATTGGCTGGTTTAATGGCTACACAGAGTTACTGAATCTTGCCTGGTCTGACAGTAAGCCAGAATTCCCTAATGTCCAGAGAAATGGAAATCCATTCGAGCCTGGATGATCCTACACATTTAAAGAATCAAGAAGAAGGAGCAAAGGTGTGGGCAGCAGAGCTTGAGGACCCCATCAAGCGGGTTGGCTTGGGAGCCTGTCCTAAGGCCCTGATGGCAGCAGGGGAGGACACCCCGGCTTGCCCAGCAGAGGACGTGTGGTTCCAGCCATCGGCCCTTGCCAAGGGGAAGGAACACGAGAGGCGTCGAGCTGGCAGAGTATCAGCTTGGGATGTGGGGGTAGCTGACCCCGTGGACGAGCCATCAGATACAAAGAAGGACCTCAAGTAGGAGGTAGCCCAGGTCTGTGAGGAAATGCAGGAGATGTGGGGAATGCTGGTGGAAAAGCGAGGGTAAGAGTCAGTCCTCCTTGTCAGCTGGAAAGCATAAATCAGGAGGGGAGACCAAGAAGCACTGTTGGATGAGGCTAGGTCTCTCCTTGGAGTGTGGAAAGAAAAGGGCACATGATTGCATACTGTCCCAATTGAGCAAAGTGTGGAGGGGCAGGGGCAGCCAAGCCCAGCAACCAAAGGAGAAAGCCCTTGAGGTGGCATCCTACAGAGGAGACAGCTGAGGTGTGGACTGACAACGAGGAAGAGGCAAGCTCTAAGCCATGGGTAGGCAACCTTTCCCCTTTAAGGGCCGAGGGACTTCAGCTCCCAGAATCCCAGGAGCTATTGGCCTACATGGGACTATTGGCCAACATGGCTGAGGCTTCTGGGAGCTGAAGTCCTCGGCCCTTAAAGGGGAAAGGTTGCCTACCCCTGCTCTAAGCTGTTGGGAAACTACCAAAGCCCGCCTTAGATCGCAGCAAAGAGCAGGCTGAGCAACTGGACAGCCACAAACACATGGTGAGTGGGGGAGTCCCCCTATGCATCCTAAAAGTCAGACTGTTTCACCTCCGCAAAGGCATCAGTGTGGAGCTAACGGCTGCGTTAGACTCTGGATACACTAGATGTCTAATTAGCCAAGAAGTGGTCAAGTCCTTGGAAATTGAAACCAGACCACTCCACCAGCCCATTCCATTCCATCAAATGGATGGAATGATCATGAGAGGGCAAGCCACCACCCAGCGAACAGTGACTGTATGGATGGGGGTGGCAGAGCATTGGGAAAAGATACGGTTGGTTGTGGGGCCAACATACAGCTACCAGATGGTGCTGGGAGTTGACTGGTTACATTTTCATAGCCATTGATTGGAAGCAGCTGCAGCTGGTGTTTGCTGACCCAGTCTGTAAAGAGCATGTCAGAGGGGGTGATGACCCAAGAACTGGAGTGGCAACAGTGACTTTAATGGAACCCTGTGCAGGGGAGGGGGGAGTGTGAGACAGGTATCTCCCGAGGACCCCTGTCCCTATCCTTCAGAATATCAGGATTTTGGTGAGGTATTTGAAGAAAAAGAAAGCGACCATCTGCCTCCACACTGCGAAACTGACTTTGCCATTGAAATAGAGCTGGGGGCTGTGTTCCCAAAGTCCAAATTATATTCCATGACCCCTTTGGAGTTGAAAACTTTGAAGGAATTCATAGAAAAGAATTTAGCTAGGGGTTTCATAAGGCCATTCATGTCTACCTTTGCTGCTCCAGTGTTCTTTAGAGAAAAGAAGGATGGTTCTCTTTGCCTGGTGACTGATTACAAAAATTTGAATTCCATCAGCACCATCAACAAATACCCCTTGCCACTAATGAAAGATATGTTGGGCCATCTGGCCACTGGCATGATATTTACTAAGCTGGACTTGAGGGATGCCTATTTTCGTGTTTGCATCCAAGAAGGGGATGAGTACAAAACATCTTTCAACTGCCCTTTGGAGGCTTATGAATATTTAGTTCTCCCTTTTGGGCTGTTGGGAGGGCCCAGATGCTTTATGAGGCTTGTAAATGAAGTACTGCATGATTTGTTGTATGAAGGGGTGCTGGTTTATTTGGACGATGTGTTAATTTACTCTGAAGACTTAGCGCAGGGGTAGGCAACCGTTTTGAGCTGGGGGCTGGGTTGCTGTCCCTCAGACAATTGGGAGGCCGAAGCACCAAAAATAAATAAATAAATAAAAATATGAATAAGAAATTTAATTTTTTTAAATTTTTTTTAAAAAAATATGCATGCACACTCTCTCAGCTCCAGAAAAGCCATGGCAAAACACCTGTGGAGATTTTGCAAGGAAAACCCCAAGAACAAGTAATAACAACAATAATCAATATCATTATGGCGGGCGGAGGAGGGCGGTGGCAGCAGCAGCAGCAGGACCGCCCTGGGGCCGGTCCAAAGGCCTCAGGGGGCCGCATCCAGCCCCGGGGCCTTAGGTTGCCTACCCCTGACTTAGAGTCACACATCAAAATGTTGACAGAAGTACTGAAGATGCTTCCGGATAAGCAGCTGTATGTAAAACTATCCAAGTGTCACTTCCACAAGACAGTCTGGACTTTTTAGGATACAGAGTGTCCACGAGGGGAATTGAAATGGATCCAGCCAAAGTACAGACAGTGATGGACTGGCCACCACCTAAAAGTAGAAAACAAATCCAAAAGTTCTTTGGATTTGCCAACTTCTATAGACAGCTCATTCCCCACTTTTCACAGATTGCTTTGCCTATTACTGACTTGCTCATGACAAAATGTGAGGGTGCAAAATGTAAAGCTAAGGCCACTGAGGGTCAGGTGGTAGAGAAACCTAAGCCTTCAGCAAAGGTTGATTGGACTCCTAGATGCCAGGAGGCATTTGAACAGTTGAAAACTTTATTCAGTTCTGAGCCCATCCTAAAGCACTCGGATCCAGAAGCACCTTTTGTAGTTCAAGTTGATGCTTCTGATTTTGCAGTTTTGTTGCAAAAAGACAAAAGGGGAGCACTTAGACCTTATGCATATTTGTCCAGAAAATTTTAAAAAAATGAGTTATTGTGGCCAGTCTGGGAGAAAGAGACTTTTGCCATAAAATAGGCCCTTTAGAACTGGAGACAATTTTTAGAAGGGCTGTCCCACCCATTCGAAGTCTGGACTGACCACTGGAATTTGGAAGCACTCCAAACCCCCGGAAAACTGACACCTAAACAGCGTAGATGGGCCAAGGACTTTTACAAGTATAAATTCAGGCTCAAATTTATTCCTGGATGAGAGAATGGTTTGACTGATTCGTTATCGAGACTCCCCCAACATATGGGCAAAGAGATGCAGCCACTCCAAACCCTATTCACACCAGTGCAACTGGGGTTAGTAATCACCAGCCGCAGCCAAACTAAGGTGGAAAGGAAAGCGAAACAGGAAAAGATGGATCCACTCCATGTGGAAATAAAACAACAAGCTGTGAGTGACAGCTGGCTGCAGTCCCACCAGCAGCAACTAGAAAGAAAAGATAATGGACTTTGGTATAAAGGTCAAAAGCTATATGTACCTAGAGAGTCTCAACTGAAGTCTCAACTGAAGATACTACAAATGTGCCATGACTCAAGAGCTGCAGGACATTGGGGCTTTGTGAAAACCTTACATTTGATCCACAAACAGTTTTGGTGGGAGGGCATGAAATCTGATGTTGAAGAATATGTCAAAAGTTGTTCTTTATGTGCCTGGGCCAAGACTTTGGTAGGAAAACCGAGTGGACTTTTACAACCTCTGGAGACCCCTAGTGGGCCATGGAAGCATATTGCCATGGACTTCATCACTGACCTGCCCGAAAGGCATGGCAGAAATACAATCTGGGTGGTGACAGATTTATTCTCAATGCAGGTGCACTATGTGGGGTGCAAGTGTATCCCCACGGCTTCTAAACTAGCTAATTTGTTTATTCAATATCTGTATAGACTTCATGCTTTGCCCCTTAAGATTACTGTATTTTCTGGCATATAAGATGACTGGGTGTATAAGACGTCCCCCAACTTTTCCAGTTAAAATATAGAGTTTGGGATATACTTGCTGTATAAGACGACCCCTCTTCCAATGCACATCAAATAATTTTTTTAAAAAATCATCAGATTTGATTTCAATATGGTAATTTTAATTCAAATGCTTATAACATGCAGGTTCTTAGCAGGAAAACTGTCACTTATAAACACAACAAACTACAGCTCCCATGTTCCCTAGCATTTATTTCTGCAGTGTGTTTTGGACCTTACTTTTTTAAAAATAGTCTAAATTTAAATGCTGTTTTAAAAATTATTTCCATCTCCCAGCTATGAGATGGTGGGGGGAAATGAGAAAGTGTTGGGGGGAAGGACTGTCAATATACTAGTTCAGGGGTAGGCAACCTTTGCCCTTTAAGGGCCGAGGGACTTCAGCTCCCAGAATCCCAGGAGCTATTGGCCAACATGGGACTATTGGCCAACATGGCTGAGGCTTCTGGGAGCTGAAGTCCCTTGGCCCTTAAAGGGGAAAGGTTGCCTACCCCTGTACTAGTTGATGCATTCTGGAGTATGTACAATTTGTGGCCAAATAAGTGACCCTGGGCATGTCACACATTCTCAGCCTCAGAGGATGGTAATGGCAACCCCCATTTGAAGAAACATGCCAAGATATGGTTAAAAGTCACCATTTTGACCATTAAAATGTCCTCCATTTTGAGCATGGCTAAGAAGCATGGATTTACATTTTTATTAGTGTTTTTAGCTTTCTCTACATTTTTTCCTGTATGTCCTACATTTTTTGTAGTCACTTGTCCTCCTTTGCATTGAAGATATTTGTTCACCCTGTCTGAGTATCTGAGTATGACTCTGGAAACCAGGGTTTGAATCGTGGCTCAGCCATGGAATTCCCCTGGTTGACCTTGGGCAAGTCACACTCTCTCAGCCTCAGGAGAAGGCAATGGCAAACTCCCCTCTGAAGAAACCTTGCCAAGCAAATACCATGATAGCAGCCTTAGGGTTGCTGTAAGTCAGAAACGACTCAAAGGCATACAACAACAACAACAACAATCTTAGAAGTCACACTCAGCCTTAGAGGGTGGCAAAGGAAATGACTTGAAGGTGCATAACAACAACAACAACAACAGTCTTGGAAGTCACACTCTCTCAGCCTCTGGGGAAAGCAATTGCAAACCCTTTCTGAACAAACCTTGCCAAGGAAACCCTCCTTCTCTTCCCGGCTTTTTTCCCCACCTCACATGTGTCCTCCTGGACCAGGAGGATGAGGAGGAGGAGGAGGTAAGGTGGGAGGAGGGGGGGAAGCAGTGGAGAGAAGAAGGAGGACCAGGAGGACGAGGAGGAAAAGTGGGAGGAGGGGGGGAAGCGGTGGAGAGAAGGAGGAGGACCAGGAGGACAAGGAGGAAAGGTGGGAGGAGGGGGGGAAAGTGGTGGAGAGAAGGAGGAGGACCAAGAGAATGAGGAGGAAAGGTGGGAGGAGGGGGGGAAGTGGTGGAGCGAAGAAGGAGGACCAGGAGGATGAGGAGGAAAAGTGGAGGGGGGAAAAGTGTTGGAGAGAAGAAGGAGGACCAGGAGGACAAGGAGGAAAGGTGGGAGGAAGGGGGGAAAGCAGTGGAGAAAAGGAGGAGGCCCAGGAGGATAAGGAGGAAAGGGGAAAGTGGTGGAGAGAAGGAGAAGGACCAGGAGGACCAGGAAGAAATGTGGAAGGAGGGGGGAAAGTGGTGGAGAGAAGGAGGAGGACCAGGAAGATGAGGAGGAAATGTAGGAGGGGAAGCAGGGGAGAAAAGAAGGAGGACCAGGAGGACCAGGAAGAAAGGTGGAAGGTGGGGCGAAAGTGGTGGAGAGAAGAAGGAGGACCAGGAGGATGAGGAGGAAATGTAGGAGGGGGAAGCAGGGGAGAAAAGAAGGAGGACCAGGAGGATGAGGAGAAAAGGTGGGAGGAGGGGGGAAAGCAGTGGAGAGAAGAAGGAGGACCTCCTAGTCCTCCTCCTCCTCTCCCCGGCTCCTTCCCACCTCGCATCTCTTTCCTCCTCCTCCTCCTTATACCTGGCGTATAAGATGACCCCCAACTTTAACCCCAGGTTTTCCTGGTTTAAAAGTCGTCTTATATGCCAGAAAATATGGTATTTCAGATAGAGGCTCTAACTTTACTTCTCAGTGTTGGAAGGTTTTACAATCCAAATTGGGGGTTGAGGTGGCTTTTAGCACAGCCCATCATTCTGGGATAGATGCCAATGTGAACGCATGAATGCTTCACTAGAAAGGTAATTAAGGTGTTATACCAAACACCTGCAAGACAACTGGTACGAACTGTTACCTCATGCTGAGATGGCCTTCAATAGGGCAATAAGCCAAACTACTGGACACACACCATTTGAAATTGTCTACGGCTATGAACCTAAGTTACTGCCCAATATGCAGAGTGAACAATCAGATCCCATCACTGTAACCCAATGGATTACAAAAGTAAGAAAAAGGTTAGCCACTTATTGTGAACACTTTAAAGCAGGGGTAGGCAACCTTTCCCCTTTAAGGGCCGATGGACTTCAGCTCCCAGAATCCCAGGAGCTATTGGCCAACATGGGACTATTGGCCAACATGGCTGAGGCTTCTGGGAGCTGCAGTCCCTCGGTCCTTAAAGGGGAAAGGTTGCCTACCCCTGCTTTAAAGGAAGCGAAGGGCAACTATAAAAAATATATTGACAGACATAGAAAGGAGAATTGCAACCTAAAACCTGGGGGCAAGGTCTACCTGTCTACCAAACATTTAAAAAGAAGACATCCCACTAAAAAACTGGGTCCTAAATATGTGAGGCCTTTCAAAATTAAAAACAAACAAACCAAAACTTGTAAATAATGTGACTGCAGAATTAGACTTGCCAAAGGAATACAGACTTTGCACCCTGTTTTTCATTTCAGCTTTCTGAAATCTGCTTTGATCAGTGAACGATGGAAAACTGAAAAGACCCTACCTTTGCCTATGGGCCTAAGCAGACAGCTTAAAAGGCCATCTTGGGGGCAGGGAAGGGGAGGGGCAGCCGTAATGTGGTATAGTGAGCTAGTTTTGAGAAAGTCAGGACTTTGGAATGCAAGGCCATGTAGAAGGGTGGTTGGTGCTGAGGCGAATGTTCAGCTGAAGGAGGGGGTGATGGGTGAAAGTTTTGGCTGGAGAAAGATAGCTGGTGTGAGAACGGGGGATGATCGGGTGGGGGATGGAGAGCTGCGCGAATTGGAGGCGGGTGCTAGTTTTGGTGCCAAAGAGGAAAGGTGGAGCCCACCAGTTTTGAGGGATTTAATATAGCATCTGGTGGAAGGGGGGGCAGTTCTGGCTTAAATGCTGACTCATGAATTGCTGACTGTGTTTTTTCAATAAACTGCTAATTGTTCTAATTGGCTGGTTTAATGGCTACATAGTTACTGAATCTTGCCTGGTCTGACAGCTATTGCACTAGCATTTGTGTCCATTTGTGACAGGGGCAGTTAAACTGTGGCTCTGAGACCACATCTAGCCCTGAAGGATGTTTTTGTAGCTCTTGTCACCCCCAGAATCCACATGTCAACCTTTTTATAGCCCAAAAGAAGGTAAACCACTTCTCCTGGAAACCTCAGTTAGCAAAAACTTCCCTTCCAAATTGATCACAAATCTTCCTGGACTACTCAACATAACAAATAACAATTTATTTATTTTTTGATTTTTTTATTATCAAAAAATGCAAGAATACATACAAACATACAGTTCATTCACCATAAATCGTACATACATAACCCCTAATCCTCCCCTCCACCTATCCCATACACTCTACAATATACATATATTCACATATCCAAATCTAACATTCTTAACAAACAAATACCATTTATAACTCTACATACATCTACATACATCTCTTCATACAATCCTCATACTACTATTGCTTTATCTTAGCTCAACAAAAAATTAACTTAACTTCCAGGTAATTATTTACCCTTACCATAAGCTTTGTAATTATATTAAAGGTTGTTACCCATCTTGATTATATATCTAGAGTTTTATTCATAGTATACCTGATAATTTTAACTTAAATTAATCTTTAGGCATTATTTGCTCTTATATTATCTCATGATAGTATATCTATTTATTAGAGTATTAATTTTTCTCCTCTATTATCTTACTATTTTCTAGTTCCCAAAACTCTATAAAGCATTTCCAGTCATCTTTTACTTCTTCTTCTGTTTTCCCTTTTAATAGTGCTGTTAACATATCCATTTGCATTGCCTCTCTCATCTTTTCTCTCCATTCTATATTGCTTGGTATTCTCTTTTGCTTCCATTCTCTAGCATATATAGTTCTTGCTGTTGAAACCATATATAAAATAATATGTTTATACTTTTTCTCATTTTTATTACTAATTCCATTAATCATATTCAATAGAAATAATGTTGGTTCATATTCAATACTTAGGTTTAGAATATTACAAATAAATTTATGAATCCTTTTCCAATATCTCTGGGCTTCTTTACAACTCCACCATAGGTGGAAAAACGTTCCACCTTGGTTTCCACATTTCCAACAGTTGTTCTTTCCGATTTTGTATAACTTATTTAATTTATCAGGTTCTAAATACCATCTGTAAACCATTTTGATGTGATTTTCTTTATAGTCTTGGCAGCAAGTAAAATATTTAGTGTCTCTCCAAGCTTTCTCCCAACAGTCAAGATCAATTGGTTTCCCAATTGATGGGTTGTGCCCATCTTATCATTACATGTTTAATTTTTTCTTGTTCTAAATCTCTTTCTCTTAACAGTTTGTAATATCTAGTAATATGTCCCTTTCTTTTATCCCAGCAAATATCATCAATCTCAGATTTCTCGTTTGTTATACTTTGATTTCTCATATCAGCATTATATCTTTCTCTACGTTGCTTGTATAAGAACCAATTCTTATTTATTTATTTCTCCAAGTGTTCCATAGATTTAAATTTACCCTTCTCTTTTCCTTCCCAATATATTAAATCTTTGTATAGCAACCATGGAAAATTGAAAGAAATATCAGGCTTTAGGATTGAAAGAAAAGTAAGATATTTGGGGATTTATTTAACAAAAGAAATATTGACTTATATAAGAATAATTACCAAAAGACATGGGAAGAGATCATAAAAGATCTGTCTAATTGGACTAGGAAAAATATATCCTTCTTGGGTAGAACTGAAACGATAAAGATGAATGTTTTACCGAAATTAATATTTCTGTTTCAGACTTTACCTATAATAATTAATGACAAATATATAGAAAAATGGCAGAAAGAGATTTCAAAATTCATTTGGAAAGGGAAGCATCCAAGGATAAAGGGGAAACTCTTAACTGGAGAAAAAATTAAAGAGGATGTGGACTACCCAATTTAAAACTTTATTATTTAGCCGCTGGTCTCAGTTGGTTAGAAAATTGGATAACTCTTGAAAATCACAGAATGTTAGATCTAGAAAGCGTGAAGATGGAATTTGGATTCCATGCTTTTCTATGGTACGATAAGGTTAAAAACAATAAAGATTTTAGTCACCATTTTATTCGAAATGCATTACTTAAATAATAATAATAATAATAATAATAATAATAATAATTTTTATTTGATACCCTGCCCCTCTGTGCGCAATCGGGGTGGCTTACATCATAAAATCAATAAACAATGGTTAAGAACAATTTCCTCCCCCTCCCCCCCTTAAAAAGTTATTAAACCAATTACAATGTAAAACACAATATAAGGAGGTAAATTCCTCCATATAAAAACACAAAAGCAATACATAAAAGGAAAGAAAATACAGGCAGATAAATAAGTATAAGTACCGGCTTGTGAGGGAACCCGGTCATAGAAAAGGGGAGCGTCTCGGAGGGAAGAAATTCTGGAGCCAGAGCTGGTAAATTAATCCGGGAAGGCCTGCCGGAAGAGATCCGTCTTGACAGCTTTCTTGAAGCTGTCAAGTGATGACAGTTGACGGATCTCCTCCAGCAGGCCGTTCCACAGTTTGGGGGCAACTACAGAAAATGCCCTCTGGGAGGTTGTCACCAGCCTCATTTTTTGAGGCTGTAACAAATTTCTCCCAGAGGACCGGAGAGTGCGGGGAGGATTATACGGGAGGAGGCGGTCTTTGAGATAGCCTGGACCCAAGCCATTTAGGGCTTTAAAGGTAATAACCAACACCTTGTACTGGGTTCGGAAACTAATAGGCAGCCAGTGGAGGGACCTTAATACCGGGGTAATATGGTCCCCCCTAGATGTTCCAGATATTAATCTGGCTGCCATATTTTGAACCAATTGCAGTTTCCGAACCAAGCACGAGGATAGCCCCATGTAGAGCGCATTACAGAAGTCGAGTAAAATATGGACGAAGATCAAAAGACAATTTTATACACAGATCCCAAGTCGGGTATCAACACAAGAAGCGCTGTATAAAAGAACGAAAAAAGATGGTACAGCATGGTTGCTAACAAATAACAATTTATGAGAATCAGAAGAGAATTTATAGTTTGGGTCTGTGGACTCCCCCTCTCATATAGCTCATATGGTCACCAGGGGATCCTGGAGTATAAAAATATCCCCTGGACCTGCCAAGGTTGCCCGCCCATGGTTTATGGACTTGCATAAGGCATCATAGATCTTAAGTATACAGCAGCATCAGTAGGAAGCTCCACATCTGAGTATCAGGCTTCTACTACATAGGATTGGAAAGAATATCTAAAAATACTCCCACTGTCATCAAAAACATGCTTTTTGAGTGTTGAGAAAGCCCAATGAGACAAATTTTGGACAAGAATCATTGCACTTTGAGACTTATTTAGCACAAAACCCACACATTGCTATTTTGCACAGAAACTAGAATTTTCTGCACAAAAAGCCAGCATTTTCTGCATGGAAATAGCAAGAAATTGCAAGTACATTTCTATACCGCTTATCAGTGCACTTCAGCACTCCTTAAGTAATTTACACTTTGTAAGCTAATTGCCCCCAACAAGCTGGGTACTCATTATAGTGACCTATGAAAGGATGCAAGGCTGAGTCGACCCTGAGCCCCTGGCTGGTACTGAACTCACAACCTGGTGGTTTGTGTGTGGGTGGCTGTAGTACAGGCACTTAACAACTGCGTCAATATGGAAATATCAATTTCTATGCAGAAAATGCTGTTTGCCTAGAAAATGCTGTAATTAGGAATTTATCCCATGTAAAATCCTCACATCATTGAATTGCATAGAAAACAACATTTTCTGCACATACATTAATATTTCTACATTTAAATATTATTTTCCATGCAGAAAATTCTATTTCCTGTGCAAAAAATGCTGATATCTCCATAAAACAGCTACATATACATTTTGTGCAGAATAAGTCCTGAATTGTGAACAGCCATCAAAAACTGTGTGGTTTTTGAATACTTTTTTGTAGTGGGAAGAAAATTGTGAAATTACTCATTACTGAGAAAAAACTTAGTAAAGCATTACATTCTTACTAATACACCCAAAATTGATTCATTTTTCTTAATATAAACATTTCAATTAGTACTGAGAACTCTAAATGATTTGTATCACCAGCACCACTTTTGCTTGATTGAAGTCAGCCTTTTTGAATAAAATTGAAAGCACAAATTGTCTTCTTCTTCTCCAAACATGACATAAATCACTTTACAAATGGATTTTGAAATATAAGTATTAACAACAAATAACAGATTTGCAAAGCAAAATAATGGACCACAGGCTCTAAAATGTCAATCAGAAAAGTACAATACCTACCCTCAGAAAAGAGCTTGGGTCCTTTTTAATCCCTCCAGTTCAACCCACATATTTTAGAACAATTTCACATCAAAATATTTCACTATGAAGCTCATGCCTAAGCAATGGATTTAATGTGTATTTGTGTTTCTCATTAGTTTTGAAAATGTATAAAAAACAAACAATATACTGGTCTGGCTGAACCTCTATGAACTCCAGTTTGAACAAGCATCTCATTTCTCATCCTGAGAGAAACAAGTTTTTCAAGCTTATAAAAGTCTTGCAGGTAAATAATAATAATAATAATAATAATAATAATAATAATAATAATAATAATTTATTTATACCCCAACTTTGGCCGTAGCAATCAAGGCAGCTTACAACTAAAACAAATACAAACCCTAACAAAATCAACTAGGTCAGGGGTTGGCAACCTTTCCCCTTTAAGGGCCAAAGGACTTCAGCTCCCAGAAGCCTCAGCCATGTTGGCCAATAGTCCCATGTTGGCCAATAGCTCCTGGGATTCTGGGAGCAGAAGTCCCTCGGCCCTTAAAGGGCAAAGGTTGCCTTCCCCTGAACTAGGTAATATAAATGAACATGATATCCTCCACTTAAAAATACATTAAATACAGGTCTCAATTAAAACCAATTTAAAACAATAAGCAAATTTACAACAATTAAAACAGTAGGCACTCTGGGGCAAAGCAAAATAAGAAAAATAGAGGGTCTGACGGGAAGAAACCAAATTTGAAGGTGGTTTTATTCTGGGTAGGCCTGCCGAAAGAGATTCATCTTTATGGCTTTTTTAAAGCCAGCTAGGTTGGTTATCTGATGGATCTCTTCTGGAAAGGCATTCCAGAGTCTGGGAGTGGTGATGGAAAATATCTTCTGGGAGGTCACTGTCAATCTAGTTTTATCGGTTGAAGGAGCTTCCTCCCAGGGGACCTGAGGGCTCTGGGTGGATTTTATGGAAGAAGGTAATCCCCTAGGTAAGTTGGACCCAGGCCATGTAGGGCATTAAAGGTCATTACCAACACCTTATACTGTGCTCGTAAACCAATAGGCAGCCAGTGAAGAGATTTCAGAACAGGTGTAATGTGATCACTCCTTGATGTGTCGGTGATCAGCCTGGCTGCCATGTTTTGTACTAGTTGTAGTTTCCAAGTTAGGTATAAAGGTAGCATCATGTAGAGCACATTGCAGAAGTCGAGTCATGAGGTTACCAGTGGATGTAAAAATGTCCAGCACCACTGTTCTTTTATTTCAAATAAATTTTTTTGAGGGGATGGAAATTGACTGAAGAGATGGCAGATGAGCTTCTCCTTGTTAGCAAGGAGTCCCAGGGGAAAATGTACAATGTGGGAAATAGCAGCAGGCATGATGACACAGTATTTGATTGCAGCTAAGTCATGCTGTTTCATGGGAAGTGACTTCATGGAGATGGTCACCTGGTGCTGTAAAGCACAGAGAACTGTAGAGTCACTCAGGTGAGTGACAGGTGTCCACAGGAAGAGGCAGGGCCAGAAGGTCACGTGGAGCCCTGGCTATATAAGGCAGAAGCCTCTGGACACACATGTGGTTGGTGTTGAGATTGGTGGTTGATAGAGTCATGTTGGATAGTTGTCATTGTTGCTGTATATAGCCTTGTACATAGAGGAACTAAGATTAAAGCCTCATCTGAGAGACGTCTGTCTGTGGAGTCTCTTTACTCTGTCTGGAAGGGTAGAGGTGCTTCTCCAGCTGACATGCTCCTGCCTGCATCTGAGAAGATCGTGATCCTGATGCTGCACGTTGACGTGAATCATCACACACTGTGTAACCATGCTAACAAAGGTTATGGGCCCAGTCTGTGCCAGTAGTTCTGACTAGATGACAGTGTGAGTAGCTATTTGTGTCCAGTCCTCCAGAAGAGTAGTTTTTTGCTGTCTGAATGCTGGAAGGCAGAGAGTTAGGAAGCTGAGCTGTTTATCATGCTGCTTATCTCCAGCAGATAGTGAAAGCTGGGAAGGCTGCCAATGCTGTGCATTTGTCTTGTTTGTTGCCAGCATGGATTTTGTAAAGTACCCAAAACTGAATGACCAGAATTACTGAAGAAGGGCCATCAGTCAAGAATGCTGAGCTTGATAGGAAAGCACTCAAGACTATGAATCTTTCCTTGGACCCAAGCCAGCTGGACCACATAAGAGATGAAAGATCTGCCCAGAAGGTCTGGTTTGTTTTGAAAAATGTGCACCAGCCTGACTGTGCCCTTTCAAAAATGCTCTGGAGCAAAAGTCTGTATGCCTGAAAAATGCAGAAAGGACAGACAGTCCCCAGAGGAGCATCTGGCCCCAATGAAGCATTTGTTCTTGGAGGTGGAATCCAGAGAAATAACCCTCCCCAAAGAACAAAAGGCATATGTCCTGTTGGGCAGTTTGTCTAGTGACTTGGATTACATATTGTATAGCTTGCAGGCGGTGCCAGAAGTCAGCTCACAATGGACTTGGTGTCGACATGTGTCTTGGAGGAATGCCAGAGACGGCATTTTGAGACTGGCATTCAGAGACAGCAACGAGCTGAATCAAGAACAAACACACCACCGGAAGCAATTCAAAGGACTGAGAGTGCAGCTGTCTGCAAAGTGAAAAAAATGTTTTAATTGTGGTCAGCCAGGGCATCTCCAGAAGAACTGCAAGAAGCCACCTGCTGCCAGAAGGAAACAACAATGCTGGTCTCCTGGGAACAGGAAAGGAGTTGTTTCGGTAGTAAAGGACAGTGACTCCCAAGCCCATCTCGCTATTGCAGCCAGAAATCTGTGGATGATCGACAGCGGTGCAACTCACCACCTAGTGAACCAGAGGTCCTTGCTGAAGGACAGGAAGCCTTCCTGTGTTGACTCAGTGGGCTTGGCTGATGGGGGTTCAAGCCAAATAAGGGACATGGGGACTGTGCATTTCCCAGGGTTTGAAAAGGACTTGAGAATGTACTGTGTGGTCCCCAGTTACAAAATTGTCTGGTTAGTGTGTCCTCACTGACTACAGATGGGTATGCCCTACATTTTGAGGAGGATGAGTGCGTGATCACCAGGGGGGGCAGATTTGTGCAAAAGTCCATAAGCACAACAGGCTCTACTACCTAGATTCACAGGCAAAGTGTGCCACAGTTGGCAACGTGCCACTGCATTGACCTGTGCACACTATCTCCATAGGGTGGTGGGATACAGGGGGTTTACAAGTTTGGAAAAACTGAAAAGTGTGTGTCCAGGATTAAAGTGGGATGAGTGCAGGAACCACTTGGAATGCTCTGTGTGCATTCTTATCCTGTTGCAAAGAAGAGCAAGTGCACCACACAGAGGCTATTCCAAGCAGTGCACAAAGATTTAGCAGGCCCTTTTTCCAAATTGGTAGGGGGAAGTAGATATTTAATGGTGATCATTGATTGCCATATGAGATACACTTATGCCTTCACCCTGAAGGAGAAAAATCAGGCTGCTGCCACATTCAAAACTTGGGTAGAGATGGTTGAGAGGGAGTTTTACAAAGTACTTTGGTAACAGACCATGGGGTGAATTTTTATCTGCAAGTCTGGGAAATTGGTTGAAGCAGAAGGGCATCTGCCATAATACCACCAACCCAGGCACCCCGCAGGAAGATGGTCTGGCAGAGGGAAAAATTGAGGTGCTTAAGCAGATCAAAGAATGCATGCTGCTTGATGTGGGGGCCCCAGAGGGTCTTTGGGGGGAGGCTATCCTGACTGCCTGCCACATCACCAACAGGGTGTGGAACTCAGCAGTCAAGCAGCCCCCTTACTACATGTTGTACGGGAGGCCACCCAACCTTAGCTACCTGAGGGTGTTTGGGTAGCACGTCAACATTCTGGTTCCCCAAAATGTCAGGAAGAAAGGTGACCCCAAGTGGCGCAGGCTGATGTTTGTGGAGTACGAGGGGAATAGTTACAGGTTTTACCTTGCCAATGGATTCATCCTGTTGTCCAGGAGTGCAAATTTTGAAAAACACTCCGGGTGGGAGAAAATTCATTCAAACCATGAAGTGTTTGTAAGACTGGGACAACAGGGAGCCAGTACTGGGACTGGAGGGGTGGAAACACCTGAGGCCACACCAGAAAGCCAACCCAGCACCTCCAGCAAGCCCACAGGTACACAAACCTCACCCATCACTACATGATAGTTTGAGACGCCATCATCCACAGAGATAGGGGTACAGATGAGTAATGATAATGAGGATGAGAAGGGACAGACCAAGGTAATCATACCTAGGAGGACTCAGAGAGTCAGGAGGCCACCTGAGTGTTTTGTGGTGCAGAATGCTAGGATGTGTGCTATAGCAGCAGAAGAGCCAGAGAGCTACCAGAAGCTTCTCACCTTTCCCAGGGAAGAACAGGAGAAGTGGTTTGAGGCTATGGATAGCAAATTTTTTTCTCTGGTGAAAATGGAGGTGTTTGAGGTAGTGAACAGGCCAGGTGACCAGAAGGTCATAGGTTGCAAGTGGGTTTTCAAGAAAAAGGAGATGCCTGATGGGACCCACAAGTGCAAAGCCAAACTGGTAGGTAAGGGTTTCTCTCAACAGTGCTTTGAGAGCTTTGATAAGACTTTCTCTCTGACAGTGAAGCCAGAAAGCCTCAGGCTGATGCTAGCTTTGGCTGCCAGGAAGGGTCAGGTAGTGAGGCATTTCGATTTTGAAATGGCCTACCTGAAAGCCAAGCTAGATGTGGAGGTTTTTATGAAACAGGCACCAGGCTTTGATGATGCCAAGGAGGGCAAAGTCTACAGGCTTAAGAAAGCTCTTTATGGGTTGAAGCAGAGTGTATGCTGCTGGAACTTGTGTATCCATGAGGAGCTGGTGAGGCTGGGATACAAATGCAGCATTGCAGATGTCTCTGTGTATAGGAAAAGAGGGGTCACTTTAATGATTTATGTGGATGACCTTTGTGTGGCTGCTCAGACTGAACAGGAGGTGAAGGCAGTGCAGGTGGAATTGGCTAAGAAGTTTATTCTAAATGACTTAGGGAACCTCAAGGCATACATAGGAATTGAGGTGGAGAGGACTGTGAATGGCAAAGTGATGCTGAGTCAGACAAAGAATATAGAGAGGTTGCTGGAGAAGTGTGGCTTGGAGAATGACAAAGTGGTGAAGAGCCCCATAATTCCAGGGTATACCAGGAGTTCTCAGTCTGACAAGGTTTTCAAGCATCTGGATCTCTATAGGTCAGTCATAGGCAGTCTGATGTTCATTGCCAACAACACCAGGTCAAACATCTCATTTGCTGTGGGTGTCATGAGTAGGAGAGTCAGCAGTCCTAAGGTTGAGGACCGGACAGCTGTCAAGAGGTTACTGAGGTACCTAAAGGGCAGCAAGGAGAGGAAGCTGGTGTTACAAGGATCTGAAGCCCAGCTAGATTGTTTTGTTGGTAGCTCTTTTGCATCAGAGCTGCATGACAGGAAGTCAGTCACAGGGTTGCTCATTAGGTATGCTGACAGCCCAATAGTGTGGAGGAGCAGGTAGCAGCATTGTGTAGCCCTTAGCACTTTGGAAGCAGAGTTTGCTGCTTTGTCAGAGATGGCAGGGGAAGTGCAATGGGTGGGGCAGCTTCTGTTATATCTAGGTGAGGAGTGCACAGGTCCAACAGTTGTGTATGAGGATTCTCAGATCTGCGTTACCATGTCAGAGGCAAAGAACCTTAGGAATAGGACCAAGTATATAGGAGTGCATTATCAAAATATGAGGGAGCTAGTTCAGAATGGTGTTCTGTATCTGTCCTACATCTAATAATAATAATAATAATATTTTTTATTTCTATACTGCACTATGGCGAACCAATCCGGGTGGTGAACAACAGTAAAATACATACAGGTTAAAACAATATAATTCCCTCCCCCCCCCCCTTAAAATTTATTAAATCAAGTTCGATTAAAACAATTACAATTTAATACTAACAATTTAAAATAGAATATAAAAATTATGAATACAAACCAACAACCCCTGCTAAAGGGAGTTATAGAATATTTATAAAAGGGAGGTCACGAGGTCTCAAGGTCTTGAGGCCAGGTAAATTTAATCTGGAAAGGCCTGCCGGAAGAGATCCGTCTTGACAGCCTTTTTAAAGCTGTCCAGAGATGTTAATTGACGGATCTCATCCAGCAGGCCGTTCCAGAGCCTGGGGGTGACAACAGAAAAGGCCCTCTGGGAGGTCCCCACAAGCCTAGATTTTTGAGGCTGCAGCAAGTTCCTCCCAGAGGACCGGAGAGCGCAGGGAGTATTATACGGGAAGAGGCGTTCTCTGAGATAGCTTGGACCCAAGCCATTTAGGGCTTTAAAGGTAATAACCAACACCTTGTACTGGGCCCGGAAACCAACAGGCAGCCAGTGGAGGGACCTCAAAACCGGAGTGATGTGATCCCTCCTAGATGTTCCAGACAAAAGCCTGGCTGCCATATTGGTCCCCGTCCAAGACCGTTTGTTCTGTTCTGTCTAGGAAAGCCTCTTGCTCCCTAATTTGTTGAAGTGTAGCTATCCGTGTCTCCAGCTGCTGTACTTTCTCCTCCAAGAGGGCTACCAACTTGCACTTGGAGCATGTGTAGTTCCCCACATCTGTAGGTAAGAAGACAAACATCCCACAGGTATTGCAGGTGACGGCAGCAGTTCCTTCAGTGTCCATACTTAGTCTTAATTAGTACCTGAAAGAGGATTATGGCTTTCCTCCTTAAAGAAACTCCCTCACTAACAACAGTGTTACAGTCTGCTGATGACCGGAACTTTTCAACAATTAGTAATTAGTAATTAGTTATGAAATTTGTGCGCCATTAGGCGCGCAGCTCTGGCAGCAGTTGTATAGAGCTAACTGGCTAGCCCACCCCCTATTGACTTGCAAATGCGACTCAACAAAGCCTCACCCGCTGAGTAACAGTCACATTGTCCCCAAGTGTTTTTAAAAAGAATTTTAAAACTCACCCACTCAATATAGCTCCCTGGAAACTGCTTTCTTCCTCTTTCCTAGCAGGAACTGGCCTAGAAAGTTTCCTTTACCTTCTCTTTTCCTGGCAGAAACTGCCTGCAAAGCCTCCTTCTTTTTCTCCTTTCTTTCAGAAACTTGACTGGAAAACCTCCTCCTCCTCCTTCCCCTGTCCTGGCCAAACTGAGAGTGCCTGAGGACACACACATACACCACTAGAAGTCAGCAAGAAGGAGAAGTTATTTTTTAAAAAAACCCTACAAGATATCTCCCTTTTTTGTTGGATTTTGCTCAGCTGTAATAATTCTTTTCTCCTCTGGTCTGTCACCAATAATTCATTCAACCATTTCTCAAAAAAGTGTGGCAGGCAGTCTGTAGAAGTAATGTGTTTCCCCCCTCACATTCACAGTGGTTTTCCTTAGTCTTCCTAGTTTCAAAGAACTACATATTAGAGCCATCATGTTGAGATTGCATTGTGTAGACATTGCACACCAGTGTTATACATTCTTACCAATTGTTCAGAGTGATACTGAGGGTCTCTGGGGAAGTGGTGTTACATAACATAACATACAAAGAACTACAGCTGTGCAGAAACACTTTTTCGTGACTTTCCATGGGTGGGTAGGTTGAATTCTAATTTCTCTTCTCTTTGACTCCCAGTTTTCTCATCTAGCCAGGTTTGAAGGGTGTAGCTATGAGGGGAGAGGGACAAAATGAGGGTGTTGATCCCCTAAATAAAATTTTTGCACCCCATGAAATTTTCCTTCATTCTTTAAATTTCTAACATTTAAATAACTTAAACTTCAGCTGAGCATTTAGAAATACAATTTAGGCACCTAGAAAAAAAGGGGGGAGTTAAATCTGCCAAAAAAAATTGTGAACAATTTTTCAATTCGTTTCCAATTCTTTTTCAATTCTTCTCTGGAATTCCAGAAATTTGAGCATTCTTTTTTATGGGGGGAGCAATGCCCTCATTTTGCCCCCCCCCCCAGTCCAGTAGTACAACTCTGCAGGTCTGTATAATGAATATTCCCTGATAAATTCTTCTTTCCATTTGCAGTAATTTTTTTCTCCATCATAGCACTTCAAATTCCAGATAGGAGAGGTTTTTTTACTTGAATGTCCTTCATGGAAGAAAGAGTTGTCATAGAGAGATAGGGATGAACCAAAGATCATCTATGATTACCAGGGAAAATGAGAGGTAATATCTCTGAAGACTCCTGGGGAACACAGGGGTAACCTGTAGTATGAGCTGAAGGATTCCTCCCCCTAAAATGTTAGGGTGAAGCACACGTCTTCCCACAAGTGGAGGAAACATCACAGGAATAAAAGTTCTATCATGCTCAGGAAAAGCATTCCAGCATAAAATTTTTCTCACGTTTATTTTATTTCAGTTTTATTTATTTAGATATTTCTAACTCACTTTCTATCAGTATGTTAAGAGATTTTATAGTACCTTTGAGACTAACTGTGTGAAATAAGTTGTAGCATAAACTTTCATATAGATGCACTTGAGGAAGTAGACCAAATCTACAAAAGCTTATACTACAACTTTTTTCTCACAGTCATGTTAGTTTGACCTGACTCTGTGGCCTGAAACAGACAGACCAAAAGGAGTGGCTTCTGGCTGTTTTGGGGTAATGGTGTACAGATGACTCATGCCCCCAGAGTGGCCAGAAGCTGCTCTAAGGCCACCTAAGGCAGCCAGAAGCAGCCGCTAAAAGAGCATTAAAAAACACTCCTGCAGTGGCTCATCTGGGATCAGGGCAATGGCCTACTTTGAGAGCGGACTGTGCAGTTGCCCCAATCCCGGGTATATCAGGGCCCAAATGTGGCTGGAAAAGCCAGAAGCTACTCCTAGCCACCAGTCTGCTTTGCCCCTGAGCCAATTACTTGAGTCTACATCACTGAATATTTCTCATGCAGGAAATGCTGTTTTCTGATCAAACAAATGTTGTTTTCTATGCAAATCAACCATGAATTTTGTGCGAATAAATCCTTGATTGCAACATTCTCTGTGTGGGCAAAATATTCTTTTCTTACTCAAAAAATGTGTATGAATTTTGCTGAGGGTAAATTCCAAACTGTGAAATTTTTTGTCAGTCTAGGATTCTTGAAAATGTGTTCATTTGCTTGGTGTTTTTTTTAACAATTGTCAATTTTTAAAATATTATTTCCATCTCTCTATATACTGAGAGTATTTTTTTTTCTTTGAAGCTGAAAAAATAAGCCCAACTATTGACTTTCCAAGTCAAATATAGCCCACTGGCCATGGCTGATGGTCTATCAGGTGTTTTGCCAACTTCTTATTTTTGTTGCCTGCCAAGAACTACAAAAGTGTGTAAATGGTATGGCAATTCACCTATACACAGAAGACCACAACTCATTTATGTTGCATTCTACCACACCCACCCACTTGATAGATCACATTTAATTCAGATATGTGCTGCATTGTAGCTGGACAGCAATGGAACCTCATGTTATGGTTCCAGCTTGATAGGGGACAACATGTGTGGTTCTTCTTGTCATGAACCAAAATCTGTGGCAACAAAATTTATGCATAGAAGAGAGAATTTCATCATGTGTTGCTTGTCTCATAATTACTTTAAGTAACATCTGCTAAAATTCCCTCTTTTATACAATCATTAAAGGTGCAGGAGCTCTCTCTACCTTTTATTCTGGCAAACGTAATGTGCGTAGACCTTTGCTAAAAAGGTTGAAATCTCATGATTTGTTTGTTCAGGTCACAGTCTGGGAAGGTTCTTTTTCTCTATCATAATGTCAATGAGCAGGAACTTAAAGGTGTGTGTTTGTTTAAGAACTATACATATGGAGCTATGGTTTTATTCTTTCCCATTATTTACAGCCTCATTTTATTCCCCCCTTTCATTCCCCCCTTTTCTCCCTTCTTTCTTCTGCTTTCTCCTTTCTCCCTCTCCATCCCGTCCCCTCTCTCCCTTCTGATTACAATATACATATATTACCCAACTGAGCAGAAGTTCCTGGTTCAGTGTTTTAATTTGTTTTTTAAACTTTGTTTCTCCTACAGACAGGTCTTTCATGAATAGTTTAAGTTATTCAGTTGGACTTGTGGACCAAGCTGAGTTGAAATTTCATGCTCATTGTTTATATGGTATTTACTGCTGAGGACAGGTAAATGATGAAAAGAATAAATGATAAAGCTTCATGCTACATGTTTTTCCCTTTCTAAGAACTTATTTAAAATGTCATTTCCTCAGAGAACAACAATAACCATTATGTATAAAGTCTCACATAAATGCACATGCTGTATTAATATCCTTCAGAATATCTAGGCTTCATTGAGCAGAAATTTAATGGTTCAAAGGGTCACTTTTAAAATAACTTGTTTGCTGAGAATTTTTCAGAGTAGCTAAACGAATTGTCTCTAGATATAAATTATCACAGAAGGAAATAGAATAAGTCAAGCATTTAAAAAAAACATATTCTTTTCTTATTTATAGTCCGTCTCTGAAACATTGAGTAAGTTTCTTACATAACCCAATCTAAATCATTCATTATGAAGGAACTGATGAAGTGATGTTATAGTTGCTTGATGAAAAGTTACCATTTTCCATGAGGGGAGAATTCAGAGATATAGGGGGGATGCAGATGGTGCAAAGCGCTGTCTTGGAGGCAGGGGAGGGGAGGGGCAGCCACATGGCAGCTGCCTCAACCCCTTCCTGAGGACATCATCAGAGCATGTGCCATTACACATGGCGAGCGACCTGCTGATGTCCTCCTGGCACAGCCTCTGCATGTACTGCACCGGAAGAGACACGCGACAGCTCTTCCAGCGCCCTTTTCGCTGGCTCTGGAAGGAGCAGCATTTTGACACTCCTTCCAGGGCCGCCCAAAGGGTGGATTGGGACCAAGGCATGGGGCAGCTTTGGCCCCAATCCTCCACTTCTACAAAGCCCCATAGCTGTGTTAGCCTGTAGAATCAATACATAGAGAGATCTTGTAGCACCTTTGAGACTAACTGAAAGAAAGAAATTGGCAGCATGAGCTTTTGTAGACTTCAGTCTACTGATGAGGAAGTAGACTGAAGTCTACAAAAGCTCCTGCTGCAAATTTCTTTCTTTCAGTTAGTCTCAAAGGTGCTACAAGAGCTCTCTATGTACATTTTCCATGAGGTTTAACTTAACTTGAACTGGTGAACTCTGAACAATACGTTTGTTTGTGTGTGTGATGTATATATGTGCATGCATGCATGTATATGTTATGTGCCAAGAACTAGCCCATATGAATGAATCCATTGCTCTGAAACTGTGCAAAATACAGGAATAACAGGATGCATGACCTAGAGGTAGATGCATCCATCAAACTCAGTTTTTCTCCATTATTTCTTTTTCTCCTATTATGTTTGAGTCATCTTGAATTTTAGATATTTTTGTACTCTTCAGGTCATCCCAAGTTTTAAGAACCACACTCTGTCTGAAAGTGTGTAGTACCTTTGTGGCATTTCTCTGAATTTATTAATGTTGTTGTGTAAAGTAGCCTAATGTACACATAACTGCAAATGTAATGGCTAATATAATTCACTTCCAAATAATGTTTCTACTAATATGTGCCTTTTGTGACAACTTTCCTCTAAGGGATACATATTTACATACAGTTTTTCTTTTTCTTGGAGATCTCTATTACAACATTCAAGCAAATACAAATGTCAAAATATATTTGAATTTTGAACTGTTGATGCTCAGTATCCCCAGTGGCATAGCAAATGGCACTTTTTGTATAAAATGCAAAATCAAGGTTTGCTTTTTGGATGTATATATATGCCTCATCTTGAAGGAGCCTCAACAAAGCAACAGAGAGAGGTGGGAAAGACACCATCTAATCCCCTCGTCTCTCCTGAAGGAGACTCAGTGAAGCAACAGAGAGAGGTGGGAAAGACCCCATCTAGTCCCCTTCCCTCACCCTGAAGTAGCCTCAGTGAAGCAACAGAGAGAAGTGGGAAGGACACCATCTAATCCCCTCCCCTCATCCTGAAGGAGCCTCAGTGAAAGAAGAGAGAGGTGGGAAAGACTCCGCCTAGTCCCCTCTCCTCATCCTGAAGGAGCCTCAGTGAAGAAAAAGGGGGGAAGTGGGAAAAGACTCCATGTAGTCTTTCTAGTCCATCTAGTCTCTGTTGCAGAGAACAGAGCACTGCAGGAAGACCAGGCAGGTGAGTGGAGGATGAAAGAAGGCAACCAGACATCTCTGCCCTCCCCCAACCATTGAGAAAGAAGTGAAGAAACAAAAAGAGGGAGGGAGTGGGGATGGGAATGGATTAAAGAAGGAGGACACAAGGGAAGGGAAGGAGGGAAACCTAGGAGGGCATAAGGGGTGGGGAAACAAACAACAATGGGAAGAATAATACAGAGAGACAAACAGCTACTGGGCAGAAGCAGTAGTGGTGAGTGTCACTGACAGGAGAGAACTGTAATGACACCATAGCTAACATTGGGAGGTGTAGGTGGCTCTCCTTGTGTAACTCCATCACCAAGTAAACCCTATGATGAGACACCCCAAGTGAGACACAGGCAGGAACAGAGCATTAACAGAAAGGGAAGGAGGGATATTACATTTGCAAGATAAGCCAAGGGCCTAAGAAAGATGCAAACAGAAAGAGCAGACACCCTTAGAAAGGCAAATGGCATCCAAAGCAGCATTACATATAAAATAGGGATGTGGAATGTGAGAAGCATGAGCCAAGGGAAGCTAGACATTGTAAAAATGAAAATGAAACATATGAACATAACAGTACTGGGGGTGAGTGAGTTAAAATGGACAGGAATGGGCCATTTTGAATCAGATAACCACACAGTGTTCTACTCAGGGAATGAAAAGTCAAGAAGAAATGGGGTGGCTTTCATACTAAGAAAAGATGTGGCAAAAGCAATCAGAGGATACAATGCAAAATCAGACCAAATCATTTCAGTAAGGCTCCATGGTAAACCTATGAATATCACCATAATTCAAGTATATGCACCAACCACAGAGGCAGAACAGGAAGAAATTGACAACACACCAACACAGGATGTCAAGCTGATCATTGGAGATTGGAATGCAAAAGTTGGAAGCAAAGAAGAATAAAAAACAGTAGGCATATTTGGATTAGGCAAAAGAAATGAAGAAGGTGAGCGTCGAATAGATTTTTGTGAAGCCAACAACCTATTCTTTGCAAACACACTCTTCATACAACCAGAAAGAAAGGTATACGCATGGACATCTTCAGATGGTCAACACAAAAATCAAATAGATTATATGTTTGAAAGTAAGAGATGGCAAAGCTCCATACTGGAGGCCAAGGCTAGACCAAGAGCTGACTGTGGCAGAGATCACAAATTACTCATATCAGAAATAAGAGTGAGACTCAAAAAGAACCCAAAACCAGTGATTATACCAAAATATGATCTAAATAATATTTCAACAGAATTTATTGACAACATAAGAAACAGATTTGCACTGCTAAACATAATAGACCAAGAACCAGGGGAACTATGGTCTTGTCATGGGCCAAGATTTACAGGACTGAGACCTGGGGGAAGAGTCCGATGAGGAGGCTGAGGAAGGGACCCAGGCAAGTCTTCTAGACAGAGAACAGCCTGCAGCTCTTCCTGTTGCAGAGCAGTCAGCCCTCACTGCTGAAGGGCTCCAGCCAGCTCATCCTGTAGAATTGCAGCCTTAGCCAGTGGGACAAAGGCAAGACTCACCTGCTGATGAGACAGAGGACAGAGCTGGGGTCTTAAGTCTTCAATCAAGGAGGAGGAACAAGAAGATCCAATAAAAGATAAAGCTAAGAGTGCCAACATATCTGATAGTCCTGATGAGGAATCTGTACTCAGGACAAGAACAGAACATGGAGAAAGAGGATGGTTCCCAATTGGCAAAGCGGCCAGACAAGGCTGTATCCTTTCACCCTATCTGCAGAACATATTATAAGAAAAGCAGGCTTGGACACAGAAGAAGGAGGACTGAAAATAGGAGGAAGGAATAGCAACAATCTAAGATATGCAGAGGACATCATAGTACTAGCAGAAAACCTCATAGACCTGGAACCCAGCAGCCAAAGACAGGGAGAAGAGAGGAAGAACCTGGTATGGTGGCTTAAAAACTACCCACCCACCCTCCTAGCCCTCCCAGCAGCTGAAGATGGGGAGGAAGAACCTGACATGGTGGATTAAAAACTGCCCACCCACCCTCCTAGCCCTCCCAGAATCCGAAGAGGGGGAGGAGAGAGGAAGAACCCGGAGTGGTGGCTTAAAAACTGCTTGCCTGCCCTCTTAGCCCTCCCAGCAGCTGAAGAGGGGGAGGAGAAAGGAAGAACCCAGTGTAGTGACTTAAAAACTGCCCGCATGCCCTCCTAGCAGCAAAAGAGGGGGAGGAGTGAGGAAGTACCTGCCGTCGCAGCTTAAAAACTGCCTGCCCTCCCTCCTAGCCTTCCCAGCAGGTGAAGAGGAGGAGGAGAGGAAAAAACCTGGCACAGCAACAACAGTGGGGGCCATAGACAGCTCTCGGTGGAAGCTTCAAGCCCACCCAGTTCTCACTTGGCAGCAGCACAGCAGCAGCAGCGGGGCTTGAGCCGGTCCCAGGTGGAGGCCTTAAAACCCACCTCAGTTCCATCACCGGCGTTGGTGTGTGTGGGGGAGCTGGCGAGGAGGAGACTCAGTCTCCCAGCAACAACATCACCACCTGCAGCGGTGCTGCCGGAAGATCGCCGGGCAGGAGGCCATTCAGTTTGCCCCAAACATCATCACCTCTTGTAGTGGCCATGAATGATCTGGGAGAGGAAATTGAGGTTGTGCGTGGGAGAGGAAGGTATGGCAGGAACAGAGTGAAGAGCTGTTACAAAAGAAGGTGGGATCGATGTTTGAAAGCTATCCCTGTTAAGGTGTCAGGGAGTTAGTTTAAAATAAACTTGTGTATCCTTTGTCCCCCATGCTGCCATCTTGCCATCTCTTGGTATAAAGACATTCCCAATTTCTTTGACACATCACTGCATCACCCCTCATCCACACACTGACAATCCCACCTTCAGTTCACCCTGTTTCCTGGAATGGACTGGAGAGTGTACCAATCATTCTCTTAGATGAGGATGCCGACCTGGTTTGCTTTACAGAGACCTGGCTGGGAGATGACAGTGCTATAACCTGGACGCAGGCCCTCCTGGCTGGGTACTCTGTTAGTGAGCAGGTAAGGGGAAGTGGGCGGGGGGTGGAGTGGCTCTGGTTCACAAGAACAACCTTACCTTGACCAGGATACCTGTCTGGAACACAGTCCACTTTGAGTGTATGTACCTAAGCCTGAGGACCAAGGATAGTTTGGGGATTCTGCTAGTATACCGACCACCCTGTTGTCTAGGAGTCTCCCTAAGCGAGCTGACACAGCTGGTCTCAGAGTTGCTGTTGGAGTTGCCCAGACATCTAGTTTTGGATGACTTCAACATTCCACTCGAGACCAGTTTGTCTAATCTAACAGGTGCGGCTCGGGAGTTCATGGACTCCATGACAAACATGGGCCTATCCCAATTGGTCGCCAGGCCTACTCATTGTGCGGGTCATACCCTCAATGCGGTCTTCAGTACGGAACAGGAATATCTGTGGGCAGAGATTATTAAAACCTCTGCATTGTCATGGATGGACTATTTCCTGATCAAGGCTGAACCAAGAACCACTGTCTGCCCCACCAGGGGTGGTGGACCCATTAGAACGGTCCGCCCTCGAAGGCTAATGGAACCAATCAGATTCCAGAAAGCCTTGGAGGGTAACACTGGTGATTCTGTCAAAGCTTTGGATAATACCTGGAACAACCACCTCGCCAAGGCTATCAACACAATCGCTCCCAATCATCCTTTCCAACCCACTTCAAACCACAAAACATGATATACAGAAGAGCTTTGGAAGATCAAGTGTGCTGGACAATGACTAGAGCGCATCTAGCAGAAAACTCGACTCTTATCTGACAAGTCTTGTCATAGGAAATTTCTTTGTTCCTATCGAGAGGCAATACGTCCAGTGCAGAAATCTTTCTCCTCTGCACAATCTTTCTCCTCTGCAGAGCTGTTTAGGGTGGTAAGGGAACTGACAGAGGCTCCACCTGTGCAGAACCCGCTACTGAACCTGACAACAACCTGCTGTGACATCTTTAACAACATCTTTGCAGATAAAATCTCTAGATAGAAGCCGACTTAGACGCCAGTGTTGTAACAGAATCAATTGATGAGGTGTCCAGCAACTCTGTTGATGAGATTATACTGGATCAGTTTCAATCTGTGAGTACTGATGATGTGGACAAGCTCCTTGGTAGATTGAGGAAAACAACCTGCCCTCTTGATACTTGCCCATCATGGTTGGCCATCCACGGGGGAGATGCCTTGAGGATGTTCCTTTGGGAAGGTTATGTTCCATCCTATTTGAAGGAAGTGGTGGTTAGGCCACTTCTGAAAAAAACCTTCCCTGGACCCCTTGGACATGAACAGCTATAGGTGAGACTCTTTACTACCTTTTCTGAGCAAAGTAATTGAGAGGGCGGTTGCTCTTCATCTCCAAGCTGTCTTGGAGGAAATCGATTATCTAGATCCATTTCAAACTGGCTTTAGGACAGGATGGGGAGTTGAGACTGCCATGGTCGCTTTGGCTGATGATCTTTGCCTGGCATTGACAGGGATAGTGTGATCCTGCTGGTGCTCCTAGACCTCTCAGTGGCTTTTTAAAAATGTTATTATAATAAAATATACAACAAATCATATATACATACATACATACATACATACATTAACCACATATACTCCACATACCCCTACACAAATACCCTACAAAAACATGAATAGACACCTATCTATAATAACATACAACATACAAATGACCAACACTACATAGATCCTATCATAAACATCAAATCATCATACAACACTCTACATACAATTAATACATATTTTAACTCAGATGAAAAATATAATGACTTCCTAGTTGAGTATACACCTTTTTCTATTTTCCTAAATAAAGTAATTTGTTTCCCTTCACAAATATTCATTCATCATTGCATTACATAATCAATATAATATTCTGGTTAATTTAAACTTCAGATATAGGTCACTCTTACATAAACTAATGTTTTTAACTTATTAAATTTAATGTTCCATATATATTGTCTTTCTGATATCTAATTCCCAATATTGTTTAAAACATTTCCAATCATCTTCCACATCTTCTTCTCTTTTTCCATTCAACAATGCTGTTAATATATCCATCTCCATCGCCTCCCACATTTTTTCTTTCCATTCTTTATTACTTGGAGTTCTCATTTGTTTCCACACTCTTGCATATACCATTCTAGCTGTCGAAACCATATATAGAATGATACGTTTATACTTTTTCTCAATTTTACCATCAAGGCCATTAATCATGTTAAGTAAAAATAATATTGGCTTATATTTAATATTCAATTTTAATATTCCAGAAATAAGTTTATATATCCTTTTCCAGTAATTCTGTGCCTCTTTACATTCCCACCAAAGGTGGAAAAATGTTCCACCTTAGTTTCCACATTTCCAGCAATTGCTCTTACCTGTTTTGAATAACTTATTTATTTTATCTGGGGCTAGGTACTATCGGTAAACCATCTTGATATGATTTTCCTTATAATCTTGACAGCAGGTAAAATGCTTAGTATCTCTCCAAGCTTTCTCCCAGCTGTCAATCTCAATTGCTTTACCAACATCTTGTGTCCATCTTATCATTGAATGTTTAATTTTTTTCTTGTTCTAAATCTCTTTCTCTTAATAACTTATAGTATCTAGTAATATGGCCCTTTTTTATCCCAACAAATAATATCTATCTCAGATTTTTCATTAGTTATTCCACCATTTCTTTTATCCAGATTGTACCTTTCTTTTAATTGGTTATACAAAAACCAATTCCTCTTTAATTTTTTTTCCAATTGTTCCATAGTTTTAAATTTACCTCTGTCTGCTCCTTCCCAGTAAATTAAATCCTTGTATACCAACCACGCTATACCTTCATTTTTAGATCTTTTATATAATGCTTCTTGCGGTGATGACCAACTTGGAATTTGTTTATAAAATTGTGTTTTTTTAATCTTCTTCCATATTTTAAATAAAGCATTCCTGATAAAGTGATGACAAAAATCCTTATTATTCTTTTCTTTATCAAACCATAGAAAAGCATGAAAACCAAATTCCATTTTGACGGTCTCTAATTCTAATATTCTCTCATTTTCTAATGTCATCCAACTCTCTAACCAATTAAGGCATGCAGCTTGATAATAGAGTTTCAAGTTGGGTAAACCACAACCTCCTTTAATTTTTTCCTCTGTTAAAAGCTTCCAACTGATCTTGAAATGCTTCCCTTCCCATATAAATTTCAAAAGCTCCCTTTGCCAATTATCTAGATATTTGTCATTATTTAATACTGGAAGGTTTTGAAATAAAAATATCATTTTAGGTAATACATTTAACTTTATTGTCTCAATTCTCCCTAAAAAGGATATATGTTTTTTATTCCACCTTATCAAGACTTTTTTGATTTCTTCCCATGTCCTTTGGTAATTATTTTTGTACAGATCGATATTTCTCTTTGTGAGGTATATCCCTAGATACTTTACTTTTTTTTCTATCTTAAAACCTGATCTTTCTCTCAATTCCTCTTCATCTTGCCAATCCATGTTCTTTGTCAAGATTACTGTTTTTTCTTTATTTATGTAAAATCCAGTGACCTTCTCAAATTCCTGTATTGTATCTATTAATTTTCTTATGCTTAATTTGGGATTCTCTAAAAAGCAAACAATATAATCCGCAAACGCTTGTAATTTGAATGTATGATGTTTAATTCTTATTCCTGTTATGTTGGGTTCTTATTTTGTTATTTAATATCTCCAGAACAATTATAAATAAAAGTGGTGACAGAGAACACCCTTGTCTTGTTCCTCTTTCAATTTTAATTTGTTCTGCTTTTTCATTATTTATTATTATATGGGCCCATTGCTCTTTATAGATAGCATTCACCCATTTTTCAAATTGTTCCCCATACCCATTTGCTTAAGCAACTCTAGCATAAAACACCAATTTACGCGATCAAAAGCTTTTTCAGCATCAAATAGAATCATCGCTAATTTTTTATCATTATGGAATTCAAAATATTCAATTATGTTGAACACAGTTCTGATATTGTTTTTAATCTGTCTCTTAGGAATAAAGCCATTTTGGTCTTCATGTATCAGCTTTTGTAATAATTTTTTCATTCTTGTTTCTAATATTGAAGTAAATATTTTATAGTCAATATCGGTTAGTGACATTGGTCTATAATCTTTCATTTCAGCTTTGACTTTATTTCCTTTCAGTATTAGCACAATATTCACTTTCTTCCAAGATTCTGGTATTCCCTCTTTTGGTATATCTTCAATAACTTCCTTTAATGGTTCACTTAACTCTTCAAACACTTGTTTATAATAATTAGATGTCAGTCCATCTGGCCCAGGTGATTTGCCCGGCTCCATCTTCCCAATAGCTTCCTGAATCTCTATTATTGTTATTGGTTGATTTAATCTATCTTTTTCTTCATTAGACAGTTTATTAATTTTTGTTTCATTAAGTATAGTATTACTTTATCTTTTTCCTTTTTTGAGGTCTGAACATTCCTATATATCTCTTCATAATATTCTTTAAATTCTTTTTTAATTTGGTCTTGATTCGTGATTGTTTTCCCATCTTTATGTATCTCTGATATTATTTTCTTTTCTTTTTCTCTTCTTAATCTGTTGGCCAATAATTTCCCTGCTTTATTTCCTGATTCAAAATATTTTTGTTTTATTTGTTTTAATTTCTTTTCTATTTCTTTAACTGCCATCATCTTTAGTTGTTGTTGTAAATTTTCAATTTTACATTTTAAACTTTTATCACCATTCCTTTTCCATTTTTCTTACATCATTTGCAATTCTTTTTAAATCTCCTGTTCTTTCTTAATCTCCCTCTTCTTTTGTTCCACCTGTAATTTAATAAAGATTCCTCTAATCACAGCCTTTCCAGCATCCCAAATCATTTTACTTCTTATTCCTTCCATTTTATTTTCTTTAAAATAATGTCTTAGTGTTTCTTTTATAATCTTTAAATTCTTTTTTCTTTTAAGTAACTCATCATTTAATCTCCACGTATAGGTTTTCTTTTTCTCTTCCAACTCCATCCTTATTGGATTATGGCCCGAGGTGTATTTTGTTAGAATATCCATATTTTGAATCAGTGTTATTATTGATTTGGACACTAAAAAAAGATCTATTCTAGAAAATGAATTATGTGGTTCAGAAAAAAACATATATCCTTTTGCTTCATTAAATTTATATCTCCATACATCAATCAGGCCAAATTCTTCTTGCATCTCAAAAAAGGAAAGTGGTAATTTCCCCTGATTTACCCGAATCTTTCTTCCTTCATTAGACTTCCTATCTAATTTGGGGTCAATTACTGCATTAAAATCGCCTAGTAGTATTATGTTATCATAATTTTGGCTTTTAACTTCTTCATTAATCTTCTTGAAGTATATTTCTCTATTTTCTAATGGTGCATAAATGCCAACCAATAAAATTGTTATGTTCTCCAACTTAACTTCCGCACCTATATATGTGCCATTTTGATCACAAAAAACATCTTTAGATTGATAATTCCTATGGATGTATATTGTTATTCCCTTCTTCTTGTTGTCTGCTGCTGATATATATGCATTCCCTAATAAAATTTCCTACTCTCAGCGGCTTTTGATACAATAGATCATAGCATTCTCTTGAATTGCTTGAGAAAGTTAGGAATAGAAGTCACTGCATTGCAGTGGTTCCGCTCCTTCCTCTCGGGCAGATTCCAGAGGGTGATGCTCGGTGACAGTTGCTCTAAAAGGAAAGAGCTTAATTGTGGTGTCCCACAAGGCACCATCCTGTCCCCGATGTTATTCAATATATATATATATGAAGCCACTGGGAGAGATCATCCAGAGACATGGGGCTTGGTGTCATCAGTATGCTGATGATACCCAGATATATTTCTCCATGTCTCAGTCCTCAACTTTGACTTCGGATGGTGTCTCTCCTCTTAATTATTGTCTTAATGCAGTAATGGACTGGATGAGGAAAAACAGATTGAGGCTTAATCCAGATAAAACAGAGGCACTTACCGTAGCGGCCCCGAAACCAGGTATCGGGATACAATCTCCAGTCCTGGATGGGGTTACACTCTCCTCTAAGGACTGTGCTCACAGTCTGGGGGTGCTCGTGGATCCATCACTTTAGATGATAAATCAGGTAAATGTGACGGTCAGGAGTGCTTGCTATCAGCTTCGGCTGATACGGCAACTGCGCCCTTTGCTGGAAGTTGGAGACCTTGAAACTGTGGTGCATGCACTGATAATATCACATCTAGATTTCTGTAATGTGCTCTACATGGGGCTACCCTCGTGCTTGGTCCAGAAACTTCAATTAGTACAGAATATGGCATCCAGGTTGGTCTCGGAAACATCGAGAAGAGACCATATAACTTCAGTCTTAAGATCACTTCACTGGCTGCCTATTAGTTTCCGGGTCCAGTACAAGGTATTGGTTATGACCTTTAAAGCCCTAAATGGCTTGGGTCCATTCTATCTTTGGGACCACCTCCTTCCGTATAATCTGCCCCACGCACTTAGGTCCTCTGGGAGGAATTTACTGCAGCCTATGAAAACCAGTCTGTCTGCAAACACCCAGAGAGCCTTCTCTACAACCGCTCCCAGATTATGGAATGGCCTGCTGGACAAGATCCATCATATCACTACATTAAATAGCTGTAAAAAAGCTGTTAAGACATAGCTCTTCCAGCAGGCCTTTCCTGAATAGATATCCCAACCTTCAAGAGTTTGCCCAACTTTTCTCCTTAATCCTCTTCGCTACTGTTATTGTTTACTGCTATTGTTTATTGTTTGCTATAATAAATTATTTTAACTATGTTTCTATACTGTTTCATTGCTTAATACTATTTTAAGGAGCAGGGGGTTTATGGGATATATATTGTATTTTTATTGCAATTTTAAAAGTTGTAAGCCGCCCTGACTGCGTAAGCAGAGGGGTGGGATAAAAATATTTTTTTATTATCATATATTCTTATTATTACTAAGGAAGATCAAAGAAGAAAGTGCAAAGGCAGGTTTACTGTTGAACATCAAGAAAATAAAAATCATGAGCACCAAAGACCTTCACAAGTTCAGCCTAGATAATGATGAAATAGAAATAGTAAAATAATTCTCATATCTGGGATCAAACATTGATAGAAATGGGGACTGTCCTCAGGAAATGGGAAGAAGCTTAAGAATGGGGAGGGTGGCTATGAAACAACTAGAAAAGATTCTAAAATGTAAAGATATACAGGCACATAAAAAAAGAATACAGACAGACACTTTCAATAAACCAAAAGAAAGAAAAAACATGGATGACAGAAAAAAACACTACAAACAATAAAGAGAAGAAGAGAAGAAAAACAAAAGGGAGATAAGAACAAACTAAGAATTATGAATTTCTGCATCCTTCAGTAACACATTGAAGATCATGACATGTATTTATGGAATTACGGCCTATAATTGCTCAGTTGCCTATAGTAAGATCTTCTGGCCTAACTGCCCATTCCTACTTTACCAGGCAGTGGCTGCACTGAGATGTAGGTCTATTCAGTTGGCAAAAGAGGCTCAGATGGATGATGTTTCCATCCCTCTTACCAGCACAAGAGTTCAACAAGGAATTGTGATGGAGTCCTATGCATTTGGAAGAGATAATCTCTTCCAAATGCATAGTACCCCATCACAATTCCTTGTTGCAGCCTTTTTGTGCTTGTAGGGATGTACATCTTTGCTTATTTTGCTTAGTCACATGAGAATGAGAAAATAAATCTCAAAAGTTTCCTCCCCCTATTGAAACAACAACAACAACAACAACAACAACAACAACAACAATTTATTTGTATAGCACCATAAATTTATATGGCCCTTTACAGATACAATCAGTAAAGTAAAACAAGTTATGAGGGATTTTTCACATTCATTTTTAGGACATTTCAGGGTTGTTGTTTTTAAATAAAGTCACAAATTACTTTTTTGCATAACTTAATTATATTTTGTGCAAATAACTTACTTGGGAAAACTATATTTTGTACAAATGCTGTATTTTCTGCAAAGTGAAATGTTCCAGTTAAAAACAAACAAAAGCAGGAGTAAAAAAAATCATCAAAGTGTGTATATGTATTTGACATGTGCTAAGAGGTCTTCATGTGCTAAGAGGTGTTCTGGACCATTGGCTTCTCAGGAATCTGCCTGTTCCATCACTGATGTTTTCCCCTGAACTAATTTGGGGTGGGGTGGGGAGATCACGACTTGTAATGCCAAACAGCATTCTGTGCAGTCATGCTGGCCAAATGACCACCTGTGTCATCTTCAGACAACACTGGCTCTTTGGCTTAGCAATGAAGATGTGCACTGCCTCCCCTACAATTGGTTATGGCTAGACATTCATGTCACCTTTACCTAATGCCAATATAGATAAAATTGCTGCTGATTTATTTTAAGGATCCTCTTTGAATTTTTCTAAGCCTTCTGTATTATCCTGAGAAGATTTCCTCTTTACCAAAAATGATATTGCATTTTCAGAACAATTCACTTGCAAAGATAAGGATATCATTTTCATTAGCGTTGTCTATCTTCTCTGGGGTAGACTGCAGTTGATGCATTCACCAAAGCTGTACAAAAATCATTCTTGGTCATAGATGCCACTTGCAGGTGCAGGGGGGGAGTGGATTCAAGGGAGTACCCAAAATGTACCTATAATCCTTTAGGGAGCTGGGGTAGCACTATTGGAGGAGAATTAGGAAATAATTCTTATCTCAGCTATAGAACTGCTATCAAGTGGTACCTGGGCAGCATCCCACCCCCTCTGCCAGTAAACAAACATGATAGTATTCATTAGACACTTGGAAACTGCCAGGGGTGGATACTCCAGAAGAAGGTACTTTATGCCTGCTTCTGCAATGCCTAAAAAGCACATATGTGCATGCAACCCTGGATTATGCTGCTATATGTCACCAGCAGGATTGCTGTGAACACTGTAGTTTTAAACATATATCTAGTCCTCCAATGTTGACTGAAAATTTGTATAGAATGGTGGAAAGAAATTGATAGAGAGCATGAAGAACCTTATGTCTCACAGTAGAGCAAACAAAGAAACTGTGGATAAAGTTTCTTATCTACACGCACACACACACACAACCTAAACCAAAAACTACATGTGAGTATAGTCAGGAGCATGTTTCCTAGCCTTCCTCTACTTGCACTACTTAATATTTGCACTGACAAATGAGTTTTATTACCTTTTCTGTCCATACATTCCCGTTTCCAACCACTGGGTAAGTGGTAAAAGGGTGAGATGAAAATAAACATAAAAAATGAAATACTTTATATCCTTTTCGTTTGCTTTCAATTTGTTGTCACCTTGCAATTAACATTTGTTTGAGTGCAAAGGTTTAATTTTGCATGATTGCATGTAAACACATATACAGCAATTATGAAATAGATATTAGTGCTACATTAAGACAAGAATATTCATTTTTAGAACACATGTTAACATCCTTTGTGGCACTGGAATTTCTATTTTCACAGGAAGCAAGCTATCACTTAAGAATAAATATATTGCAGGCCTCAGCCCTTGCTGTGTTTATATATATATGTAGCAACTCTCAGCTGCAAACAAATTTATACACCACCATCCTTCTTGGATAGATAATTAGTATTATCTAAAAACATATGGAGCCAGACCAGTAGTTTCTCAGACTTGGGAGCCATACATATATGAACTTGGATAACATCCTATAGATCTTTAGGTAGAAATCATAGCTTGAAAATATATAGCCAAGTTATGTTCCCTGTATTTTCATTAATAATGAAAATATTGGCTCCATATACTTTTGCCTCACTTATTTTACACTAGTGCACCACTGCATGCCACCAGCTCCATGTGAAACATTTCCTATCAAACCATCACCTTTTACACTGATTTAAGGGCATGGCAAGAGAAATACTGAAGCCATATTATTTTACATTTAGAATGGTGGGTCTATTTGCTCAAGCAGTGTAAATCAAAATGAAGTGAGGGTGGAAATTTAGTTTCATGTTTGATATAATCAGATATTTCAGAAAGATTAAATAAAATCTAAGGTTTAGAGTGAAACTTCCCAGCTCCTTTACATAACTAGTCTTTAATTCTTGACTAACAAAAACAATTGTTAAAATATTTCTAAATATAGCAATGAGTAGATGGCACATCCATGATTCATCTCATCCAGTGCAACATCTTAACATTAACACTGAGGCTTCTCTCAGTTTGTCACCATATTTTGTTGGTCAACCAAATCAAGCTATTTCTTGTGCACAAAAATGTGTGTGTGTGTGTGTGTGTGTGTGTGTGTGAGGAAACCGTTCTTTCATCTCAGCTACTGAAATAAACCTTTGGTGCATGGTAGGAATGTAAAATGGTGGTTAGTCTTGATTTTGTTGAATTTCTCCAAATCTTGTAATTTTCTCTTTGTATCAATAATAATAATAATAATAATAATAATAATAATAAGTTTTATTTTTAACCCGCCCCTCTGCAGCGCAATCAGGGCAGCTTACAGCAATTAAAATACAATAATTAAAAGACAATCCAATATCCCAATCCCTCCACCCACATCCCTCCCACACCCCTTAAAACAGAATTAAACTTGAGAATATATTAAAACAAATAACTATATAGCTATATAACAATAAAAAGTAAAAACAACAAAACAACAAAAGGCAGCAAGATGTCATGTTCTTTTTTTCATAGATGAAAAATTGTGTGCATTTTTGCACCACTTCCCTGATGCACTGGCAGATAGTGGCTTCCATGTCAATGGGATGGTGAATCTGGTCAAGATTTATTCTCCAAGCTTTAAGAAGCTCTGCAAGGTAATGAACTGATTTTACGGATAGCTTTTTAAAAGTTTAAATATTTAGAGAAACTATGATTGGAATTCAACATGGGACCTAATGTCTTTGCAAGTGATTTACATGTTTGAGGCATTTTTGTAATGTCCACATTCACATAGATTGCTGTGATTTTACAACACACAAGTTTCCATTGCATAATAGTAGTCAGTGGAGTGACTGACATCTCATGACTCCAATGGGCATAGGTACACATCAGAGCACTCTCAGTGCAGATCCAAACACCATCTAGGAAGTGCTGGAGTATAACAGGAGTGCACAATGTGCAACAAAAGTGCCCAGTCTGCAACAAAAGTGCACAATCTACATCAAACATATCCAATGAGCATGAACAGAGCCAAATGCACATCAGGAGCAACCAATGCACATCACAAGCACCCAATGCATGTCACAGGAACCTGATGTACATCACAACTACCTGATGCACATTGTGAACAATAAATAACATTCTGAACATCTGATGTTCATCTGAACATTCTTGCCTGTGCTCTAATGTGCATCTTAACAATTAACTGGGGATGGTTACTTTCCTGCAATGTAGCTATGGACTCAACATTATAAAACATATACCATGATGTAATATCTTGGACCACCAGCTACAACTGCTCTACTGTGTACATTTATTTACAAATTTTGCACAAATTTTGTACTTTCCCCATCAAAAATGTGTGCTACATTTTAAAAAATGTGCAATAGTTTATTTCTTTGAAACACCTTTGGCAAGATTTGTTCCTTCTTGCAATGAATCTTTGAAGATGTAAAATATTATGAATACATAGTAACTGTTTTCCGTTTGTGGTGGGATGTGGGGTTGTTGCCTGCCTCGGCTATGACAACCTTATTGCATTTAATATAGAGGAAAAAACAGAGGCATTCCAGTGAACACATCCCCAAATGAGGCATTTCACAGAAATGATGAAATGGTAGAAAACAAATGGTTAATGTACAAAGAATTATTAATTAAAGAAAATAGGAAATGGAGACTAAAAACTGTGGAAGAATTTAAGAGATAAGGAATCAAAATCAATTGGTTTTTACACAGACAACTTCATGAAATATTTACAACTGATTTAAAATTTAATGAACTAACATCTGCTGACAGTGATATAGAAAAAATACTATTAAAAGAAACTGACCATCTAATATCAAAATTATATAAGATCTTACTTAAATGGCAAACTTAGAATGAATAAGTGAAGGAGTACATGATTCAATCGGCGCAAGACCTCGGCACACGACTATACATGGAAGAATGGGAAAAGATCTGGAAATCTAAAGTAAAACATACATTGAATTATAACATGAAAGAAAGCTTTTATAAATTACAGTTTAGATGGTACCTTACATCAATAAAACTATCAAATTTTTAAAAAGATAACAAAGACAAATGTTAGAAGTGTCAAAAATATAAGGGTACCTTCTATTGTATGTGGTGGCTATGTCTACTAGTGAAAAGATATTGGGAGGAAATCCATAAAGAAATTCAGGATATTCTTCAAATAAAATTTGATAAAAATCCAAAGTTGTATCTATTAGGCATAACAGATGATGAAATGGAAAAAAAATATGGGAAGGAAATCTTCTTTATGTTGACTGCAGCTAGAGTAACTTATGCTACTATTTGGAAACAAAACAAGTCGCTGAAGATTATAGAATGGTACTGGAGACTTTTTGAATATATAGAAATGGACAAATTAACCTATATGTTAAGAAACAAGTCTGATAAGAAATTTAACAAAAAATGGGTAACTGTAATAGATAAAATCCATACAATATATATAGATTACCTAATTCTTAATAGACAAGAGGTTACTTCAGATAAAAAAATGATAAAAAAAAATAATTACCAAAAGAAAGTATATTGCAACAAATTACAAAAGATGAAATGGAATTAAAAGAATACAGAGATAAATATGTATATGTATACAAATATATATCAACAATACAACCACAACAAAGGGTTGAATTAATTTAACTATTTTTACAATTTAAGAATTGATTAAGATCTGAGAAAAAGAAAAAAAATGGAATCAAGAAAAATCAGAGTTATTACTTGGACTTAGGTATAAGGAAGTCTTTTTAACTTAGTAAGATGAAAAAAAGTAGTTATGAATGGTTTAGGAAGAATGAAGGTATGAAAGATAGATAAAATATGTATATATAAAAAGTATATGTCTGTGTTGTTATATGTAATCTGTTATTATATGTTTTATTGTCTTGATTTATTTGTTTTACTTTTTTAAAAAAATTCAATATAGATTATATTTTAAAAAAATAATATAGAGGAAAAAAACTATCATTTTATTTTTAACTACATTTTTCAGAATGTCATGAGCCTTCTTGGACCCAATAGGTAGTGAAACTTACCTATCCACCCACACAAACATTTGCATTGTTTTAGTATACATTTTTCCTAATGTACACATTTTACACATTCTCCATTAACTAAAGTGAATTTGAGTTCATTTTTCAAATGTATGCATATTTAGTCCGGAATATTTTTTCAGATGGTCACTGAGATTGTTGAATTTTTTTTCTTTATCCAAATATATCATAAACCTTGGAAATTCATGTATTTTCAAGGCAAATTTCATTGCAAATCACAGGACATACACAATTTCTATTTTCATAGGGAAAACAAACCCGTTGTAATTGTTTTTCATCCTTAATCTCTAGTCTTTCTCTGTCATCTCTAACCAAAAAATTCTATGTCAAAATAATTCTCTTGCTAGTCAATGTGATGTCCCATCTCCTTTTGCATTTGATAACTCCTTATCTACATATTCCTAGAGATCTTTACAGATGTGACCCACCTAATCCTTCATCCCAATTTTGTACCATATCCCTTCAATTTACTCTTGTCCAGATGAACTATTTTCTGCTATCTAAAGTTATCCTGTTCTGTTCAACATTGTCATCCCTTCTCCCTCACTTACAGGGACCATCTCCTGCTTTGACCACTGGTCACTGGTACTCTTATGCTTTTAACTTTCCAGATATCTTCCAGAAAGAATATATTCTTACCCAGTATTGAATATAACTGTACTGTAGCCCAGAAGTGAATTTAAAAGGAATCCATGGCATATACAATGTTGTAATGGACTACAAAATATGAACTGTCAGGAAGTGTCAAAATGATTCAGAGTCAAGATCAAACAGCATCTCCTTCCCAAATATCAGCTGTCCCCTGCCTTCCTAATAGGAAATACATTTGGCTTTTCCATTTATGCATATACTTAAAAAATGCAGCACAAAGACACCCCCCTGACTTATCGGGAGGGGCTTCTTGTTGCGACGGCCATTTTAGGACATGAGACGCCTGGTTTGCTAAGCGCGCAGGAAGTCCCACCTAATTCCTGCGCACTTGGCCAATCAGGCGTTGTATGAGCTATGTTTGGGCATGCTGGGAAATCTCATGGTGCTCATGCCATCACGAGATTTCCTGCAGGAGTTTGGGCTATATAGCCCTGTGCTGCCACATGGTGGCAGCCATTTTAGAGCTTTAGCCAAGCGACCTAACCCACCCACCCTAATTTAAGATTTAATGTTAGGTTAGTCTCAGGCTCAGGCTGGTTGCCTTCGGGGGCCGGGAGGGAATTTTTCCCCAGGGCTGTTACCCTAGGTTTTTCGCCCTCCCTGAGATTAATGTGTATTAGATAGTTGGGTATGGGTCATGGCATCTGTGTAACTTTTGACTATTGTTACTGTTAGCTTTGTCCCAACTTGGGGGATACGGGGTCTAATTTGGAGAATATGGTTGTAATTGTAGTGGAGCGGATAACGACCCCCACCCCACAGGGAAATTAATTGGCTAATTAAATTTAATTTGGGTAAATTTGGCTAAAATAAATTAACGAAAGTGACGTAAGCAGCTAAGTGCATGACGTCATTAAGTTAGTGACGTCATATGATGTAATATGACACCATTTCCGGTTGGGAGGGGTTAAAAATTGTTTGTTGTTATTTATTTGCATGCTTTGTCACATGAGGTGAAGGACCACCCACTTGGGTTGGTTACACCTTCACATACACATGTGACAAAGTATTGTGTGTTTAATTGTAAATCTTTGTAAATAGACCCTGTACAGCAAAAATAAAAGTTATGGCCTGTTTAAACTCCAAAAGAGGCCTCTCTTGTCCTTTGTGCCGGTGCAACTGAGCAACATGTTGAAGATCTTCTTTGGGGCTATACAGATGGGCAAAAAGGGGCACTTTGAGGGTGACTTGTAGGTGTGGCCTTTAGATGACGCACAGCTAAAAGTTTCCAGGAAAGCATCTTCTAGCCATCATATGCCGAGAAAAGCTGCTCCAAAAAGGAGACGCTTTTTTCTGCTCCTTTGGTGAAGATGCGCATCTTCACATGTGTATGCTTGAAGCAACACTGATGAACCAGAAAATGGCCATATAAATGCACTGTCACACATGCGGTGGAAATTGACTTGGTGATCCAGAGCATGTGCCCTACGATGCAAATTTTAATTTAAAGCACCCTATGCATCCAGGTGTAGATGCACTGGCGCAGGTGCGCTTGAATATTAGAATCTTAATCCTAACTGTAACTTTAACGCTAACTCTAATTGTAACCCTACCCATGTGCCCTAGCAACTGTCCTTTGTTATGACAATAGGTGCATTCTGTTGCATGTATGCTTGCTGTCATCATGCACAGCAATTTCCATGGAAGAGACTTTTGTGACCTCTTCTGTGTAGGTGTGCAGGTGTGCATAAGACCTGCACACCACTTCCTGACATGATTGGGGGTGGGGGCTCTTGGAGTAATGTTTGTCCATGTGCCCTGTTGACCATGTCTCTTGCATGACCACCAGCTACATGTATCCAATCTGTCCACACAAACTTCCCTTGCATGTACCTTTCCCCTCCCCCATGATCTGTGTGGGACATGTTTTATGGAGGATGACGGAGTGTCTTTTCATTTGACAAACCCATTCCTTCACCCCAAAGGTGGCACAATCTGACAGTGGCACCTGTCTACTGCACTCACTCCTTGCAGGGAAGCAGAGGTCAGCGAATCCTTGCATGATATGTGGATGTATGGCACATCCTGTGCAGGTGCACAGGGATGCTGAACTTCAGTCACCTTTGTGCACAGAGAGTGACATACTGTATACCACCCTATAACAGGTCCTGTGCAGGTGGACAGGGATGTTTTCCTGCACAGATGTGCAGGTGTGGAGGGATGGTCCTGCACACCTGTGCATGCATTTGAGAACAACAACAACAACAACAACAAAATTAAAGCAGCCGCTGCCGGCCCATGCAGTTACTCCGTCTCCCTTTTCAGCGTCCTTGGGGTGGCGATGCAGTTGCTGGGGCTTCGATACAACCTCGGAAAAGCTGCATTGACTCCCTCCCAGTGTGGTTGCTCCGTCCCCATTTAGGGCAATCTCAGGGGAGGCAGTGAGGTTGTTGCAGCTCAGGGAAAAGGCAACTTCAGGTCACCTTTTCCTGCCCGTCTGCATAGCCCCTTTGTTTACTCTACAATGAGACACAAGGTTCTTTATGCTTCTGTATCAATATCTTTTCACCATTCTATACAAACATGATCTCCCATTACATTTTGCTCTTTTAAGTGCTCTACATTTTAAAATCACCCCATTTCCTCACACCATCCAACAACCAGTCTCCTCATCAACAACTCCTAGATAATATTTATATAAATCTTAAAAATGTTCTAAATTGCAAGCTTTGTCTCAAAAGGTCCAAGCTCAAGAAACATTTTCTAACATCTCTTCTAAAGAAAATAGTCTACCATTGTCTGCTTGATTTCATATTGTTTTCTTTCATCTTTCTTCAATCTGAGAGAAAACAAAACCTCTGTTTAGAAATACTTGAGAAGCATGTTTCAATTCAACTTAACGTTCTTTTGTTAAAACACCTAAGGCAAGTAGCTGTTCTTCAGACAACTCACTCTGAACATTAGTTAGTACAATATATATATATATATATATATATATATATATATGGAGAGAGAGAGTGAGAGAGAGAGTTTCTTACTTACTATGTGCTTTAAACCAAACTAAACATTTACATAAGCAAGCACTTGATTGAAGTGTTGATACATCATCTTGAAGGAACTCAGTCCATAGAAACATGAGTTTCCCATTGGGTAACAAAAAGACAGATTTCAGTTACAGTCAGTCCTCATGTTCTTAGAAAAAGAGATCAACCATTACTTCTCTGTTCCAGAATGCATTGCTAGGCATAATCTGATACTTACAACCTGTAATAAAACCTATATTGTTTGATCTGCACATTGCCTTTTTAAGATGTGGTCTTAAAAGTAAATTTGATCTCACACATCCTTTGTTATTTGAGTCTCCTTCCTATCATCTGAGTTTAGACTGAAGCTTCATCTGGCCACAGAACTATCCTTTGATTATGCTGATGAGGAAATTGCATTCTCCCATCTCTCCCTAGTTAGACAGAGATACCCCTCTCTTTCTCATTCTAACTATCATGTGACTTTGGTAACTGACTCTTGGAGATAGTTTAACAGTTCTCTCTCAAGATTCTAAACTGCTTCAAGCAGTCAGTTGTTGTCCCATATTCCTGCTATTTAAAAGATGAGATTTATTTCTCCTTACCCAAACCATCACCAGTTAGATTAGGTTTTAGTTATTTTATGTAATTATTTATTAAAGTTATTATTTGTTTTTTAAACTACAAACTGTATGTTTGTTACTTTTTGGAGTAAGTCCTTATTCTTTAGGAAGATAGATTTATTTTTAAAAAAAATAATATTTATTATTATCTTCTATATAAAAAAATAAACAAACAATAAACAAGACAGATTTAAAAAAATAGTTTGACCAACGCTTTCATTGTTCTGCTGATGAAAGCTGAACTCTAACAAGTTTAACTTTCATACCTGCATATTTTTTGTTTCCCTTTAAAAGGCTTAACACCCTGGAAAACTCAAATTGTGCCCCACAGGAAAATACTATGTACCCCAATGATACTAAATAAACAAGTATATTAATTGCAAAAGAATCCTGCATTTATTGAAACTAACCTTGTAATGGCAAACCGTCTCTGAACAAACTCTGCTAAGAAAGCACCATGATAGGTTTGACTTACAGTCATCATAAATCATAAATGATTAAAGGCACACAACAGTTACAGTCACAGCAAACCTTTATTGGATTTCCAAAATCATATCTCTCTCCTTTCAGGATGTATAGATCCCCATGACTTACCATGGCTATTACAGGCCACACACATGTGTAATTTAGTTATGCAGTGATGAAAGGCATGTGGAGGCCAGACACTTGTGATTCAAGGTATGCAATGACAATGCAGTGTAAGCCATACCATTAATGTGTGTAGATAAATACATTTCACATACATGGCTTGACTGTATGGGTTAACATGCCGAATACCCCAGAAAGAACTGAAATAGGAATGTTTTCTTCTTATGAAATTACTTCATGAATAGATCATGAAATGTCACATATATCTAGGCATGTAACAGGGGAAGTGATGAATTGCAGAGTGTATCCTAACCAGGGCTTGGAAGAATTCAAAGATATAGCCATGGTAGTCTGTACAATCAGTATGTAGAGAGATCTTGTACAGTGGCCCCTCCTTATCTGTGGATTTAAAAGCAGCTTCATTTATATACTGCTTCATATCACTCTATGGGATGTTTAAGTGGTTTACAACTGTAAGCTCATTGCCCCCCCCCCCCAACAGTTGGGTACTCATTTTAGCGACCTCAGAAGGATGCAGGCCTGAGTCTAGCCTGAGCCCTGGCAAATATTGAACTCACAACCTTGTGGTCTATGAGTGAGTGGCTGAGGTACAGGCATTTAACCACTGCACCACCAGGGCTCTTTAGTTATGCAGTGATGAAAGGCATGTGGATTTGATATCCGTTGATTTGAGCATCCACAGACTGAAATGAAGGAACTTTTTTTTAACCTGCAAGTGATAGCAGCAAAGCTGAGATGCAGTCTTATGGCAGGGAGGGAGGCTTCAGCAGGAAACTGCAGGCACCAGGGAAACATTCTTCCTGCTTCCTCTGTGATTTGGCTTGAAGAGGCAGCTGGCAGGCTCCCAGGAAGCAGGAAAAAAGAAAAATGTAGGCATGGGGCTTGGAACTTGCCTCCCCTCCCTCTTGGCTTATTGAAATCTCCTACCTCACTTTCCCATAGCAATCAGGAGCTTGGCTTTGCTGGTGGTGCTGCCCTACACCCCTCCTTCTCCTCCACATACACACACACCCTTTCCCATAGTAATCAAACCCACCAAAGACTTTAAAAGTGAGAGAAGGGAGCATCAAGGAGTCTGGCAGCTCCCTTCTCTCCCTTTAAAAGTCCTTGGTGGGATTGATATCCTATGGATTGTGTGTATGGGGAGGGGAAGGAGAGGTATAGGGCTTCACCACCAATAAAGCTAAGCTCCCAGACCCTTGACCTCCCTTCTCTTGCTTTCAAAGTCATTTGTGGGATTGATGGCCATGGGAATCCTAACCCCCTACAACTGCCCCATCTTTATGGAGTTTATCATACCAGAGGGATCCCATGCAAAAACGGGATTTAAAATAGGAAAAACCTGCAAAAGTAGATTGATTTTCAGACAGTGTTGAGCATTAACCCAATCAGAAAGTGAACAGAAAGTGGAAAAAATCCACAAAAGTGGATTGATTTTCACAAGAGCATTAACGTGAAATTAACCTGGACAGAAAGTTGACAAAATGTTATTCTTTTTATTTTATTTTCAGAAATTCCTGAAAGTAAAAAGAAACATGTTTTGTTGACTTTCTGTCCAGGTTAATTGCTCATTAACCCACATTAGTGGGGGGGGGGGATTTTAAATCATGTTTCTGCATGGGATTTGGGCAATTTGCCCCAGTGTGATAAACTCCTATGTTAGGGTTTCACTTCCTGTAATTTATTATCTGTTAAAATAGCATATTAATTGTGTATTGTTTATTAGTTATTTATATTTATTTAGTAGAAAGTTTTAATTACCGTATATACTCATGCATAAGTATAGTCAAAAAATGGGCCCAAAATGGACCATTTAATCATGGGAAAATGCAAGTACTATACCTTAACTCTTATATAAAAAAATGTACCGTCTATTTCTCTGAGTAGTTTGGTTAAAGGTGAGAGCTTAGTCCATCACAGGAGGACTTAAAAGAAACACTGACCCCCCTCCCCCATTTTCTCTGCTGTGATACTGCTTCTGACATTTTTGAATGTTCAGAAAATTGCAGTGGTGGCAGCTCTTTGGCACTTCCCCTCAAAGGAGCAGAACTGAACTTTGAATGATTTGAATAAGACATTTATGTATCTTTGGGGGGAAGCAGATGGCGCTTTGCGCTGTCTTGGAGGCAAGGAAGGGGAGGGGCAGCCTCACGCTGGGCACCTCAACCCCTTCCCGAACACGTCATCAGAGCGCCCATCGCTCCATACGACCGGTGCTCTGACAACGTACTTCCACCGCAGCGTCTGCACACGCTGCGGCAGAAGAGATGCCAAAGGTGTGCCCAACGCCTCTTGCGGTGCACCTTCAGCACCTTGTGGAAGGAGCGCTATTTTAATGCTCCTTCCAGGGCCCAAAAAGAAGTGGATCAGGGCCGAGGAGTGCGGATACCTCGGCTCCAATCTGCAGCTTCTTGGGGCGGCCCATGGTCGCCCGTCTGCTTAGGTCCAATATCTGCTTTTATGGGTTAAAATCTGACAAAGGTATCACTGCTAACATAGGCCTGAAACAGATGGGCAGAAATGGGTGGCTTCCGGCTGCTCTGGGGACATGGCATTTACATGACACATGCCCCTGGAGCGCCTTGAAGCTGCCCTGTGGCCATGCCAGGGCAGTCTAGGTGGCCCAAAACCAGGCCCAAAAGGAATGGCTCTTTTCTGGTCCTTGTAGTGGTCCATTTGGGACCACAACAGGAGGTGACCTTGGGGCTGTGATGTGTGTTTGCCATGGCTCTGGGGTGATCGGGCTGGGAACAGCTTCTGTCCATTCTTAGATGCCCATCTGTTTCACCCCCAAGTCATCATATTCTTTGCTTTGCCTTTTCATCCTTTCTGATATGTGTGTGTTTTCATAGTCCCATTTGTGCCTGTTGACTCCCCAACGTTACACAGCTACAATTTACCATAGTTCCCTCCTCATCTATCCAGCCTTTCAGGTAAGCCCAAACAGTTATGTCTCCAAGTATTTTGTAGGTTCTTTGGCATCATTTTCCTTTTCTTTATCCTTTACATCCTTTGTTACATACCCCTAGCTTTTGCTCTCAACTTATCCATGAATCATATCAAAATCCATAATTTTGGCCTCAAATGTTCCCTTGACTTATACATGAAGTTCACTTTTAACCAAATATATATGGTAAACTTAATAATTAAATTATATTTTAGATTAGAAATTATAATTCAGTTATTAAAAATGGCTGTAATAGATGCATTTTGGGCTGGGCTTTGGAAGAAAGTAAGGACACTATGAATGTTTTCTGAAACTGAAAATCAGATAGAGGAAACAACAATGGAGGACAGTTTTTAAAAAGAAAAAAGAAAAGAAAAGTGTGTATCACTCAGCCTGATTGAAATGGAAGAATGAATGGTGCATACAAGAAGTATTAGATATGAACATAGAAAGAGTTGTGGAGAGTTGCAAAGGAAGACAAGAAATCAGCTCTGGTGGCACAATGGTTAAATGCCTGTACTGCAGCCACTCACTCATAGACCACAAGGTTGTGAGTTCAATACCAGCCAGGGCTGAGGCTCGACTCAGGCCTGCATCCTTCCGAGGTTGCTAAAATGAGTACCCAGCTTGTTGGGGGGCAATCAGCTCACAGTTGTAAATCGCTTAGACATCCCATAGCGTGATATGAAGCGGTATATAAATGAAGCTGCTTTGCTTTTGCTTTGCATTATACCAAGGAGTTGGGAAATTGTTAAAAGTTGTGTAGAGATCTAGATGTATTCTGGAAAGCAGATAATCTCGCATGTGTGGCATGGGAATCCACCATCCCACCTGAAATTTGTAAGACTTTAGACAAACAGAAGCAGTACAACTCCAATAGCCTCATGTTCTCCTCACATATCCAGTGTCCAGAAATCTAACTCAGAACTTGGATGTAAATAGCAGGGAACCCATCAAAAGTATATCTATCAATCCATCAAACTGCTTCCTGATTCCTACATATGCACAGCACTTTGAAGTATACATATTATCTTAATACCCCCAGATATTGTGGAAATGTTTTAGATATTACAGTTTATAGGATAAATGACTGCACAGATCTTCAGAGAAAACTGTACCCCCTTGTTTTATCATATCTATATCAATCCAGTAAGATGGATGGTGTTGACAGAAATTTTGCAGCCATCAATCCTCCTCCCCTTCCTCAGTGTTGTCTGACACTCTGATATCCATTTCCAGTTTCTCTGTGGGGGGTTCCATGTCTCTCTCTGCACAGAAAATATTCCTTCATGTGCCCCAAACTATCTGTCTGGATGGTGAAGAAGGCATAAAAGGAATTCCCACACCAACAGTCATCAATGATTGGAAATAATATTCAGATTTATCCCACCATATACACCCCTTACCAAGGCACTGAGCAGATGGATGGGAAAAGACCACTTACCTCCCAGTTTGTGGGTAGAACCCACTGAATGCACCACTGGCTCCCACAGAACACCCATGATCAGTCTGCACCCCCTTCTTCTGCAAGGATGAATCAACCAAAACAGGCCATTTGTGCATAGAAGTTATAATAATAATAATAAATTTTATTTATAACCCGCCCCTCTGCTCAGCAATCGGGGCGGTGTACAGCAGATTAAAAATACAATGGATAAAAGCATTCCATCCTCCCCTCCCTAACCACCCATGCCTTAAAACAGGATTAAACTATTAAGGAATTAAAAACAGATTCACAATTAAAACAAAAGACAATACTGTCCCATTGGCCTGCTAATGAGGATAATGGGAGGGATAAATGGCGGATCACCTCCAAATTTTTGCTGGGTAGTTATTCCGGGAAGGCCTGCCAGAAGAGATCCGTCTTTACTGCCTTTTTAAAAGTGGCAAGAGTAGTAATCAAACGGATCTCATCCGGCAGGCCGTTCCACAGTCTGGGAGCGGTTGCTGAAAAGGCTCTCTGGGAGGTCTGTGAAAGCCTGGTCTTCATTGGCTGTAGCAGATTCGTCCCAGAGGACCGGAGTGCACGGGGGGGGGGGATCATACAGGGAGAGGCGGTCCCTAAGATAAGATGGACCCAAGCCATGTAGGGCTTTAAAGATTAAAACCAACACCTTGTACTGTGCCCGGAAACTAATCGGCAGCCAGTGGAGGGATTTAAGCACAGGTGTTATCTGCTCCCTCCTAGATGTTCCAGTAATTAACCTGGCTGCCATATTTTGTACAAGTTGCAGTTTCTGGGTTAAGCACAAGGTAGCTGGGTACTCGGTTAATGAGCAGATAAGGGAATGTGGGCGGGGGGGAGGGGCGGAGTGGCCTTGGTTCATAGAAACAACTTAATCTTGACCAGGAAGCCTATCCGGAAAACAGCTTATATTGAGTGTATGTACCTGAGCCTGAAAACCAGGGATAGTTTAGGGATTCTGTTGGTATACCGGCCACCCCGTTGCTTAACAGAAGTTGTGCCACACCATTATTTTTTTCTCTTTCACTCCAAACATGCACATGTGTGCATGGACTTGTAAGCATCTACATATCTCCTAATATATTTATCAATCCAACTATAGTTTAATTAGACATAAACATAAGTGGATGCAGTTGTGATGGCATACATAGCACTGGAATAAATAGTGTAATGACACATAGACCAAGCCAAGTGGAACGATGAGGGGATGGAGGAGCTTGCTGAAAGAGTGCTGCCACACACCCTTCCATGTTGTATCAAAAAAAAAAAAAAGAGCCCTGGTGGCGCAGTGGTTAAATGCCTGTACTGCAGCCACTCACTCATAGACCACAAGGTTGTGAGTTCAATACCAGCCAGGGCTCAGGCTAGACTCAGGCCTGCATCCTTCCAAGGTCACTAAAATGAGTATCCAACTGTTGGGGGGCAATGAGCTTACAGTCATAAACCACTTAGACATCCCATAGTGCGATATGAAGCTGCTTTACTTTGCTTTAGAGGGTATCGTAAAGTTTTAATTATCATCTTTCAAAAAATTTGATAGAAAGTTTGTTATTGTAGAAGTCTGCAGATTGTGCCTTAAACCACTCTTCCTCTTCATGAATGATGCCATCTGTGTTGTCAAATCAGTGACCCTGCAATTGATTTTTCATTCTGGGGAAAAGAAAAAGTCACTTGGTGCTGATGACACTGACAAAATGTCATTAATATTCCATAATAACTTCCAGGTGATAATTATTACTTTATGATATAGCCACATGCATTGTTCAAATAGATAGGGTTCAAAACAAGGCAAAACTCCTCCTTTTCACTTGTGCAGACGACCCCCAAGTGTGCTTCATTAAGCTAGACTGTCTCAGCTTCATAAGACATCAGTAAATCTGTTAAAACTTCTTGATGAATGTTTGCTGTGATTATTTTTCTTATGAATGATTTTTTTTCTCTTGTTCTACACTAATATTTTCCACCCAGGGACATATGCTTTGATAGTGACAATGTTAGGGAAATGTGCAGTTGATATATGAGGAGTATTAAGGATGCCTTTTCATACAAAGAGTAAAATTTGTACTCCATCTGAGTGTAATGTTCCAGTTTGTTTTGATTTAAAGGACCCTCCTGCAAAAGAAGATTCAGGAGGATAGCTGGGGAAATGTTTGATATGGGGAAAAACCTTGCTTCAGCACTAAGAACATCAGGAGATTTATTCGAGGAATATCTAATAAATGATAGATAATAAAAATGGTGACCTGTTGTATTTGAATCCAGTCATATTACATTGATCATGTAGAGGCTTAAAAGTATAAAACAGGGGTAGGCAATCTTTCCCCTTTAAGTGCTGAGGGACTTCAGCTCCCAGAAGCCTCAGCCATGTTGACCAATAGTCCCATGTTGGCCAATAGCTCCTGGGATTCTGGGAGCTGAAGTCCCTGGGCCTTTGAAGGGGAAACGTTGCCTACCCTTAGTATAAAATATCATGCTAATGTGCTATCTGTTGGGAAGAAGATTTGGAATGCTATTAAACTGATATCTTTCTTTTCAAATGGAAATTCAGAAACATCATGGAGCAAGGTTTCCTGCTAGATCTTTCCTTACTAGATCAAAATTGACACTGAAGATTAAACCAGTTTTTGGCAGAGAAATCCTGAAAAACTTTCACAAGGGATTATCTTGCTTTTGCTTAAAATAAAATGCAAAGTGCTACAGACCTCCCTTCCTCCCTTCCAAAAATTCGAATGGTCACTGAATAACATGTTAATGGCCATGGTCCCTTCCACAAAATTATGCCTCAGGGGAAGAGTGGTACAGAAGAATAAGAATAATTATTCTTTTGTGGCTGAAAGAGTAATTATTTCAATGCCACAAATTTCATAGTGGAATTATGAGCCAGAACAGATCAGCTCTAAACACTGCCTTTGGGGCAGCTGCGGGCAGCTTGTGGGCATGGTGTGCACACGTTGCATAGCCCCATGACACCCAGAGTGGCCACACGTTGGCTGGCTTCAACATGCCAGAAAGCCACTGTGGAACTGTTAAAGAACTACTAAAGTCATTACATTCCAAATAAATGCAGAAAACAAGTTTCATGCACAAAAAATGCTTTTCTAGAAAACAATAATTTCTGCAGAGAAAGGATGTTTTCTTCACCCGCTCTGTGTGTAGATTTGTTGCTGTAGATACCTGATCAATGAATAGTCATTGAAAACTTTGTTAGTGGGAAGAGAAAATGTTAAATTATTTATTATTTCCCATAAAAAACAAAAGGTTTGCATACCTGTGTCTTCTGTTGCAAATCAAAATTGGGATGAGTGTTCTCACTGCACTATATATTTCATGCTACTTGTTGGATGCCAAATTAATACAGTGTGGCCTTAATTCAGAATGTTCTTTATGCGACGAGTGTTAAATCCTCTGGTGAGAACAGTAGTAGCCCCAGATTCACTTAAGAAGATGGACGTGCGAAGCCATGAGTCTTTTTCATTGACCATTCAATTTTAAGCATCCATTTTATTGTATACAATATAAATCTGAAATAAAGTTAGGGGCAAAACAGACCACCCCTAAGGGGTGGTGTGATGCCAACCCTGCCAATGCCAGATTGGAGCCATGACAACCACATGCCATGGCCCAATCTGCCTTTCTGTGCTGGCAAAAAGCTGGCTTTTCCCTCCCTGCCATGGCTTTGCGGTGCTTCTGCAGTGTGTAGCATGTATGGGCAGTGGGACAGCATAAAGCTGGCTTCCAGGCATCTTGGGGGCATGCATCATGCATATGCCATGCCCCCAAGGCACCATGAAACTGGCTTTTTATGCCAATTTGTTTCACCCCCAAGAGAGACAGATCTGTTTAGAAACTTCAGGGTTGTAGATTGCTATAACTTCAGACAGTGTCAGTTCCACTATCTTGTATGTTCGCTTTTAAAACAAACAAACAAAACAATCTTTCTGTTTCCTTTAGGAAGAAAAAGAAAGTGTTTTGTATGGTCTTTAAAAAACTCTCACAAAATTCTCTCCTATGTGGATGGGTTAAGTTCAGTGAGAACTTCTTAAAAAAATGTATATCAGATTTCAGGATATATTCCTTAAAAGGAATTTCAAAAATGAAAGAAAAAGCATAAAATGCTATCTATCTATCTATCTATCTTGACCTAATAAGAAATGGAATGGAATTGAATTATGGACACTGATGTGTAGATAAGCAGATTATTACAGATAGTATAATTCTCCAGTGCTGTCTATGGGGGGAAGCAGACGAGGGCATCTAAGACGCCCTGCGACGGTGCGCCGCGGGACTGGAGCAGTCGCACCGTGGCGCACCGTCGGCGCCTCTGAAAGGAGCGCAAAAATAGCACTCCTTTCAGAAGTCAGTGAAAGTGCGCCCTAAAAGCGTCGGGCGCACTTTCACTGACGTTTCCGCCGCAGCGCTCTTGTGCTAGAAGTGAGAAATCTTGCAAGGGTTGAAGACAACTGTAGTAGGGCCTTCAACATTTCAGCAGTGTGACTGATAGAAAAACAATCTCTCATCAGACTCTAGTAAGTGTCAGGATCTGGGAGGGTGGATCAATCCAATTATGCCAGATTTGAGTGAGCAATCATGCTTGACATTGGAGCCAGTCTGGAAAAATGAACTGCCCCTCAGCCCACTTCCTCATATAAGAAGCACAATGATTAGGAAGAGGAACAAGTTATCTAGATAGCCACCACATGCTCTCCAGTGCTATAAAGTCAATGGGTAGTAGAGCTACTCTGAAAAAGAACTGCAAGAGGACACACTCAACAAGACCAAAAAAGAGTGAGCAAGAGTTCCTCAAGGAACTGCCAGCAATAATTGAAGGCTGCTTATTGCAACCTAGATACACACACACACACAAAGGGGGGGGGGGCATTATAACTAAGCTGGTTATATCATATCAGTTTTGCCCCTTTATTTTTACATCATTGGAGGGGGGAGTTGGAGATTACCTTTGTGTGCTAGTTCATATGTTCATGTCCTAGCTTTATTTATCTCATTCATAATGAATACAAATCTAAGATTACATTAATGTAGGTAGATGAAAAGCTAAAGATATTAAAATTACAATTGACTGATGACTCTTGCCAATTTATTTTCTGGGCTTTGCAGCAGCCTTGATTCATTTTCTTCCTCCCTTCTCCTCCTCCTCCTCCTCTTCTTTCTTTCTTTCTTTCTTTCTTTCTTTCTTTCTCTCTTTCTTTCTTCTGCTTCTGCTTTTCTTTAAAAAAAGCACCAATGTATAAAGAAACAGTACAACTTTACAACATATTTATTCAGAAATAGGAATGTAATAGGTGTCAACCCCACTTTCAACATTAACTATCCAGTAAGTATAGTCAGTCTGAAGAAAAAACAGAGTATATTGTATCTAGTAAGTACAGTCAGGCCTTTATATCTATGGAGTTTTTTTAATCCACAGCTTCAAGCATCCATGGCTTGAAAATATTTTAAAAATATATAAATTCTCAAAAGCAAACTTTGTTTTTGCCATTTTATACTATTCCATTGTATTTAATGGGACTTGAGCATTCACAATATTGATATCTACAGGGGGGACCTGGAACCAAACCCCAGTGGAGACCAACGGCTCACTGTGGTATAGTGTTAAATTCCATAGTTCTTTAATAATTACAGCATTGCTATATTTATTCAGGGCAGGAGTAGAAAACATGTGCCCTACCAAGATGTTATCAGTTTGAAGCTTATAGTAGCCAATTAACAAACAAAATCTATGGCAGAGCTGTGCAAGAATGAAGGAGGCACATTGAGACTCCAGGGCACCTTGGAGGGGTACACTCCAAAATATTTTGTAATCATTGTCCTGACAAGCCCCCAAAACATGTGGTGAAAGTCAAACTTCATATCAGTTCCCATTGAAAAAATGACCCAAGGAGGTCAAAAATGTAGAGGAATTGCCTAGAGGGCATGTAGAGGATTTTTGGGGGGATGGGGTTCCCCCCCCCCAGGATCCTGCAACAATTTACCCAGTCCTAGTCTATATGGAGAGGAAACATAAGCATTGTACTATCAAGCATCCAAAAAACCAGACATTCCACATTCCTGATCTATGGTGCATCTACACTATAAAAATAATGCACTTTGACACCACTTTAACTGTCACGGCTCAGTCCTACAGAAGCATGGGAACTGTAGTTCGCTGTAGCACCAGCACACTTTGGCAGACCTTATAAAATTGCAAATCCCAGGATTCCATAATATAGAGCTACAGCACTTAAAGTGGCGACAAACATGATTATTTCTACAGTATGGTTGCACCCCTACATTCCACGTTCTACAGTATGCTACATGCCACCTTGATTTCTGTTTCTCAGGTGTTTATTTTACTGTTGCAAAACAGGTTGAAAGAAAAATCTAAAAAGTACAGATTTTGGCATCTGAGTGTGAACTGATTTGCTTATGTGTTTAGTGTGTTCTGATATATTTGCATATTGAACTTGGTTTGCAATCAGAGTTTGGATTGGATTAGATCTGGATTGGATCTGGTCAGAATCAAATTAAGATCACTCTGAACTGAATTGGGGGCCCTATGTAGAAGAGGTGAAGTCTCTACAGGACTGATGTAGGCAAATTTTGTCCCCATCTTCAGAAATAAGAGAGGAGGATCCTAGCAACTACCAACCTGTCAGCTTGACTTTGCCACTATGAACATTTGTAGAATAGATCAACACTTGGCCTTTGAATATTTAGGAAAGAATGCTAAAATTACTAAGAGCCAGTGACATCACTGAGGGGTGTGTGGTCCACACCAGGTGACACACCAAAAAAGGGGTGACACCCAATTGGACCCTTCACTCATAGGGGAGAGTAGAGTGTGCCCCTTCCAGCTCCACCTTGGTGGCCGTGGCCTCTTCAGGCTGAGAGCAGCAATCTACTCATCAGTAAGGTGGGGAACTACTTGCAAGTAAGGCTGGAGTCTACTTACAAGTGAGGCAGGGTCTACCCATTAGTATGGCTGGGATTTACTCATGGGTAAGATTGTGGTTTACTCATGAGTAAGACAGGGTCTACTCATGAATGAGGTAGGGACCTACCCCTGAGTAATGCTGGGGTTCACCACAGTGAAGGACAAGTATTGAGGGAGTCCTTTTGGCCACAACTCCAGCACCCCACCCACCTGCACCAGATGACACCAGGGGCAGGGATGTTACTGCTAAGAAACAGCATGGGTTTCTCAAAAACAAGTCATGTTGAACTTATCTCTTTTCAGACATATTTCCAAACTTAGTAGATCAGGGGGATACTGTGGGAGTAGTGTATACTTATTTTAGTTGAGGGATTTGCACAATATTACCCAAAACACTTTTGAAGACATCTTACAAAAATAGGCTAGACAAAGCTGATGATGTTGGATAAACCTGAAGCTGGGTAACAGACCAAGCCAAAATATTTTTTAGCAATAGGTTGTCATCATCCTGGAGGGAAGTGACAAGCAAAGGGGCTGCAAGGTTTTATACCAGCCCTGGTGTTGTTCAACATCTTTGCAAATGACTTGTATGAAGAAATATAGTGGTGGCTCATAAAATTTGAAGGTTCAGGCTTCAGGATAATCTCAACAGATTGAAAAACTGGGCCAAAAGAAAGCAAATAAGTTAGAGATAAATGCAAAGTACTACATTTGTGAAGGAAAAATCAGAAGGACAAATATAGGATGAATGACACACAACTTAACAGCAGTCCATGTGAAAGGAGTCTTGTTGCACTGCAGGCTTTGCATGTGTCAATAATGAGATGCAGAAGCAAAAAAAAAAAAAAAAAAAAAAAAAAAAAAAAGGGGCGGGGGGAGCCAGTGAAATTCTAGCAAGCTTATCACACCACACTCTTAAAAGAGGCTAGGTCACTTTAACTGCTTTGACTGCCTCCTGTTGCATTTTGGGGTTTATAGTACAGTGAAGCTTAAGGACTGAACACTTTAAGATTCCAGTTAGTCCTTGTTATCTGGCCCTCCAACCCCAACTGTGCCGGTGCGAACGCCCGGGAAGTGCTGGCGGATATAAGATCTCTGCCCAGCCAGCCCAATTGATTTTGGGGCTTCAAGGCTAGTTAAACAAGCCTGTGTGAGTCAAATAAGCCTGTGTGAGAAGAGCTATTGGTGGTTCGGTGACGGGAAGGGATACTGAGAGGGCTATTGAAGTAGTGTTGGGGAATGGGAGATATGGCGGGAACAGAGTGGACAAATGTTACAAAAGAAGGCGGGATCGCTGTTTAGTAGCTATCCCACCTTCAGTCCCCTCTGTCTCCCAGAATAGTTTGGGGAGCAGACCTTCCATTCCACAGAGCCTCACTCTGTTCCTTTGTAACGCCAGGTCGGTGAAAAATAAGACACATATTGTCCAGGATTTACTCCTGGATGAGGATGCCGACCTGGCTTGTTTTACAGAGACCTGGCTGGGGGAGGATAGCGCTGCTATTTGGGCGCAGGCCCTCCCAGCTGGGTACTCTGTCAGTGAGCAGGTGAGGGGAAGTGGGCGGGGGGGCGGTGTGGCTCTGGTTCACAAGAACAACTTGACCTTGACCAGGATACCTATCCGGAACATGGTCCACATCGAGTGTATATACCTCAGCCTGAAGACCAGGGATAGTTTGGGGATTCTGCTAGTCTACCGACCACCCCATTCTCTAGCAGACTCCCTGACCGAGCTGACACAGCTGGTCTCTGAGCTTTTGCTGGAGTCTCCTAGACTTTTGGTTCTGGGAGACTTCAACATCCCGCTCAAGACCAGCCTAACAGGTGCGGCTCGGGAGTTCATGGATTCCATGACAAACATGGGCCTATCCCAATTGGTCAATGGGCCCACACATTGTGTAGGTCATACACTCGATGCGGTCTTCAGTACGGAGAAGGAATATCCGTGGGCGGAGGTAGTTCATACCTCCCCATTGTCATGGACGGATCATTTCCTGGTCAAGTTGGAACTTAGAGCCAGTACCTGCCCTGCCGGGGGGTGGTGAACCTATTAGAATGGTCCGCCCTCGAAGGCTAATGGAGCCAATTGGATTCCGGAAAGCCTTAGAGGGATTAATGGTCGGGAATGCCGGTGACCCTGTCAAGGCTCTGGTTGACACTTGGAATAGTGATATTACCAGGGCCATCAACATGATCGCTCCCAAGCGCCCTTGCCACCCCGCTCCTAATCGTAAGCCATGGTTTGCACCTGAGCTTAGGAGGATGAAGCGGTATGGACAACGGCTAGAGTGCAAGTGGTGGAAAACTCAACTCTTATCTGACAGAACTCGCCATAGGAATTTTCTTCATTCCTATCGGGAGGCAATACGTGCAGCGAAGAAAGCGTTCTCCTCTGCACGTATTGCGTCTGCAGAGTCTCGTCCGGCAGAGCTGTTTATGGTGGTAAGGGAGATGACGCAGGTGCTCCCTGCACCAAATCCCTTGCTTAACCCAACAACGGCCTGCTGTGACGCATTTAACAACTACTTTGCAGACAAAATCTCTCAGATAAGAGCCGACCTTGACGCGACTATTGGGACAGAGTCTATAGGCGAGGCATCCACCGACTCCGCCGATGTAATTTTACTGGATCAGTGGCAATCTGTGATTACCGAGGACGTGGACAAGCTGCTTGGTAAGGTGGTAAGGTGAGGAAGACGACTTGCCCTCTCGACCCTTGCCCATCTTGGCTGGCCATCCGGGGGGGATGCATTGATGAGATTCCTCACGGATATCATCAATGCATCCTTCAGGGAAGGACATGTACCATCATGTCTAAAGGAAGCAGTGGTTAGGCCGCTTCTGAAAAAACCTTCCCTGGACCCCCTGGACATGAAGAACTATAGGCTCGTGTCATTGCTGCCATTTTTGAGCAAGGTGATCGAGAGAGCAGTTGCTCTTCTACTCCAGGCAGTCTTAGATGAAACCGATTATCTAGACCCATTTCAAACCGGCTTCAGGACAGGCTTTGGGGTTGAGACTGCCATGGTTGCCTTGACCGACGATCTGTGTCTGGGCATTGACAGGGGTAGTGTGACCCTGTTGGTGCTCCTAGACCTCTCAGCGGCTTTCGATACAATAGATCACGGCATCCTCTTGGACTGCCTGAGGGGGTTAGGTATCGGAGGCACTGCTTTACAGTGGTTCCGGTCCTTCCTCTTGGGTCGGTCCCAGAGGGTGCTGCTCGGGGACTGTAGCTCCAGTAAGAGGGACCTCACTTGTGAGGTCCCTCAGGGAGCTATTTTGTCCCCAATGTTGTTCAACATCTATATGAAGCCACTGGGTGAGATTATACGGAGTTATGGTGCTGGGTGCTATCAGTACACTGATGACACCCAAATCTATTTCTCCATATCTAGTTCGTCGGCCTCGAATTTCAATGGCATCTCTTCTCTCAATGAATATCTTGGGGCGGTAATGGGCTGGATGAGGAAAAACAGATTGAAGCTGAATCCAGACAAGACGAAGGTGCTCACAGTAGCGGCCCCGAAACCAGGAATTGGGTTGCAACCTCCAGTCACGCTCTCCTCCAGTGACTGTGTTTGCAGCTTGGGGGTGCTCCTTGACTCGTCGCTCCTGATGACGAGTCAGGTTAATGCGACGGTCAGGAGCGCCTGTTATCAGCTGTGCCCGTTTCTGGAAGTAAGGGATCTTGAAACTGTGGTGCACACGTTGGTAACCTCACGCCTCGACTTCTGCAATGCACTCTACATGGGGCTACCTTCGTGCCTGGTTCGAAAATTACAGCTGGTACAGAACATGGCAACCAGACTTGTTTCGGGAACATCTCGGAGGGATCACATCACCCCGGTTTTGAGGTCCCTCCACTGGCTGCCTATCAGCTTCCGGGCCAGGTACAAGGTGTTGGTTCTCACCTTTAAAGCCCTAAATGGCTTGGGTCCAAGCTATCTCAGGGACCGCCTTCTCCCGTATAATCCTCCCCGCGCTCTTCGATCCTCCGGGAGGAATTTGCTACAGCCTCAGAAATCGAGGCTTGTGGCCACCTCCCGGGGCGCGTTCTCTGTTATCGCGCCTAAGCTCTGGAACAGCCTGCCGGACGAGATCCATCCTTTAACATCTTTAGACAGCTTTAAAAAGGCTGTCAAGACGGATCTCTTCCGGCAGGCCTTTCCAGACTAGCATACTAGATCAGTCCTTCCAGCTTTAGATTAATAGTTATCCAAGAGACGATCCTCACGTGGCCCCATCAAGTGATGGGAGGATCGTCGTGCCAGGCTTATGGAGTCATCGGGTTGGATGTTTTTTATATTTTAATTTCAACTGTTGTTTTCAACTGGAATCCTAGGATTTGTAGTTTGTTGTGGCACCAGACCTCTCTGACACAGAAGGCTAAATATTTCATGAAACTACAAATCCCAGAATTCCATAGCATTAAGTCATGGCAGTTTAAGTGGTCTCAAACTCCATTATTTCTTCAGTAAAAAATAGATCTAAAAGAAGATGGCTATCTTTTAGCTAGTTTGTCTTCTGCTGCTTGAAAGGATAGGACCTAGCACAATTTGCCCAAATTCCAGGAAAGGAGATTCTATGGAACTCACAGAAGGAAATTTTTGTGTGGAATGGAGAGTAGGGGTGTGCTAGGAAAGGATGGGAAACAAGTTATGTGCTCTTGACAACCATCTCCTTTCTTCCAGTTTCCACCTGTTTAATCTAGCCCAGCACTCATGAGTAACAGACCATCACTTCTGATACTCCTTGAAATATTTGAAGACAACTGTCTTCAGTTTCCTTAAGTATTGATGCAGAATGGAAACAAGAGGAAAAAAGTAGTAGTAGTAGTTTAAGATCTCCTGGCTCCTCTTCACCATCTTGGCATTTTCTATTGGTTGAGGTGAAATATCCACTAAATTAATCCAATGCTTTAAAAAATATTTAGCAGGAAGAGCTGGATCAGTCATAAGGCAATGTACTATTCCCCTTTTTTAGAATGAAACCCAAGAGCACTGTGGAGATGTTATGGCTGACTCATGCCTCCTTTGGAATATTGTATCTACAATAAGCCCCAATTCTGCCTATCACAGGGGCAAAAAATGTCAGAGTAATCAAGCTAAATGGGAAGCTGGTTCCATTAAAATTTATTCCCACTCCCCATTTCACAATCAGTGCAGCACCCCCTGGTGTGAAAAGCATGAGTGAAGTGGTGCTTCAGTATATTTAATTGCTATTGGTTATTTTTAAACATCACAGTATGAATCCTGTCTTTTCATTGCTATACAATAGGCAACATGGCATGTCTACTTTCGCTGTAATATATTTTTGGTAATGAAAAGTGACAATTGCCATTTCCTTTAATGGAAAAAACACCTACTCTCAGATGGACTCTAAGCACATGAACATCTTGAGTCTGATATCTCAAGATTTCTCTATATCTACCTCTACATGTATATAAAAAAAATAATGGTTAAGAAATACAAGTGGCATTTACTGCAAATGGTTGCAGCACCTCTTTCTCTTTAAACTTTGCTTCTCCATGTGTTTTAGACTTTAGATCCCAGAAACCACAAACATCTTAGCCAATGGTCAGAAATTCTGGGAGCTGAAGTTTAAAACATCTGGAGGACTGATGTTTGCAAACTACAGCTTTAACAGAACTGCTCCTGCTTAGAGTTGAAGCCAGGCAGCCAGACACTCTTTTATTTCAGGATACTGTCATCCTTCATCCTTCAGTGCTGTGCATCCAACTAACTGGATACTCTTCCCCCCCACCTTCACACTAGGCAGAGGCACACTAAGGCCAGGCTCAGGTTCAGGCTCCACTGCAGCTTCAGACACATCACATTTGAGGCTCTGGCTCAGGCTCCTCCTCCTCCTCCTCCTCCTCCAGCTGTCTGGGCATGACATAACCTTAAATTTGCCATTTTATATAAAGGTCACCACTTTACTATGCCATTGTATTTAATAGGACTTGAGCATCCATAATAATGTTTATTTATATTTATAACACACTTTTCACCAAGGGCAGAACATCAAACATATACAATCAAGAACAAAACAATAAAACATAACCTATAATATACTAAAGTAATATACTAATGTACTGAAAACTAAATCTTTATTAGTCACTTTTCAGGATCATGGAACAGCTCTCACTGCACAAGTGATGATCATGCTTTCTTCTGCAGGAGTGATGGTGGTGCTTCTTCCAGATTCCCAAACTATAGCCTCCCAAGTGTTTTGGAGTTCATTTCCCAGAATCCCAGACCAATGATCAAGATGGCTGAGGCTTCTGGGAGCTGAAGTTCAAAACAGCTGGAGGACCAGAGTTTGGGAATCACTGTTCCAGACTGTGCTGATTCTCTTAGGGCACCCAGGCAGCCCCTTTCAGGCAGGGAAGCAGGTCATGTTCACCAGCTCCTGTTTTAGGAGATTATCACATGGGAGAAAAGTGTCCTCCTCCCATGCTTAATTCGTGTTATTAGTGTGATCAGGGATCTGTGGGGGTATGATAATCTTCCCCCTGATCACACGGTTAACATGAATTAAGTACAGGATGCTTTCTTCTCTTGTGTGATAATCTTCTTAGTCCTGGAGGAACCTGGAGCCTGATCCTGTGAATATCTAAATGATCCTACTCAGCAGGAAACAGGCAGACAGTAGCAACCTAGGAGAAGAAAGACCAAAGGAGTGGATGATGGAACAGGTCTCTCTCTTCTCTGCAGGCATCTTGGTGGTGCTTTTTTCTGGAGGAGTGATGGTCTTCCCTGCAGGAATGCCAATGGTGCTTCCTCCAGAGTTTGCTGATTCTACTTTGCCTAATGTCAGCTACATGGGGAAAGACACCCCCCCATGAGTCGGGAGGGGTTTCTTGTTGTTCTGGCCATATAAGGACAGGAGAGTCCTGATTGGACAAAGCACACAGGGACCTCTGATTTGTTGCTCGCTTGGCCCAATCGTATCGCTTGCCTGAATCAAGGAAGTCTCACGGTGATTGTAATCTCGCAAGAGTTCCTCCGAGAGTTTGTTGTTTATAGCTTTATGCTGCCACGTGGCGGCAGCCATTTTAGAGCTAGAACTGAGAGAGCCACTTCACTCTGCTTTGTGCTTTGGCAAATTCCCAGCTTACTGCAATTTGGCTCTTGCTGAATTACTTGATTTACGATTCCTTTTTCATGGCGGGAGTTCTTAATTTTGAGTCTCCCCGCATTTGGAGGAATAGGCTGGCTGAGGCCTTCGGGCCAGTCTCCCTGGGCCTGGATGGGCGGCCCACACATCTCCAACACTCAGAGGGCTGCACACCTATCCGAGGCAGGTGCTGCGGCAGGCGTCCTCTCCGCCGGGTGCGCGGACCCTGCGCTCGATCTCAGGCCCAAAGGCGCCCTGGCTACTCCGGTCTGGTAAGGATGGGACCCCATCGTTGGTTCGGGAGGGTCTTACACCTCTTCCCAGTGGTGTGTGTGTGAAGGCAATACTTGTCTTTGGGCAGGGTGCCTAATAGGAAACTTGGTGGACACCTCCCCCCCCCCCCCCCCCCCCCGTGGTTGGTTGTTGCCAGTGACGCGTCCTGGCTATTTGTGTCTCTTGTTGTGACTTGGGGAAGGGCGGCCTTTGGCCTAGTGGTAGTCATCCAAGGTTGGGTGACTGTGTATAGGACCCGTGTCTACATTCAGTGGGGGAATGATGCCCCACAGTAAGGCCCAATCTAAGAGGTGTGCAGGCCCGGCTGTGCCAGGCTGTAGTCACTCTGCTTCGAAGAGGCCTTCCCAGGTGGCTAGCAGGGATGATGAGATTGCTGCTCAGTTAGCACAACTGGGTAAGACAGTACAGGCCTGCGTTGCGGTCTGTAATCAACTTGCCCAGAAGGGGCTACAGGCTACAGCTGCCAGCCCTATTGCCAGCACTTCTGTTAGCCCTGACACAGAAGTGCTGCTCCCTCCTGTACCTGACTCTCAGGTAATTGCTGCTACACTGGGTCCTTCAGTGGTTTTGGCTATAAGGCGGGGCAACCCACTATAGCCAATGTGTGGGAACTCCTGAAAAGGGTTCCTGGTGTGGAGATTCAGGGTGCTGCTGCCCCTGTTTCTGAGCAGTCCACTGTGGTGGATCTATATAACCTCTTGCGAGGAGTGGTTCTTCCAGGTGATGGTGCAGTGGAGCAAACCCGTGATGCGCAGAGGAGAGATCAGGCAGCTGCTGCTTCGTCTCTGCCTGACACCCGAGCTGTTGCAGGGCCACACTTCAGGGGACCTGTGCAGTTGGCTGGTGATGCTTCCCAGCAAGCTTCAATATCAGGTTTGTCTCCTACTAATCCTTCGCAGGCAAATTGGCCCACCTCGGTATGGGCTCCAGGTGGCCAGGTTAGCCAGGGTGTGGGTTTGGAATGCCCCATCCCTGCAGCTTTGGGTGCACCTGTGCAGGCACCTGCAGTTTCACAGGTGCCTGACTCTAAGGTGCAGGTTGGTCGGCCAATTGCTTTGGCTAGTGACACCTCTGCGGTGTCTCCTTTGGGTGCTCCTGGGCTATGAGGTGTAACTGTGCATACGGAATCCATTCCTTATGCTGGAATGTCTACACCCCTTGGCTCACACCTTCCTCTTTCCACTAAAGAAAGGATATGGAAAGGTGATTATATTTATTTATTTTCTCTTACATTTAAAGATCCTGAACCAAGGATCATGGTAAAGGACAGGATTGTGTTCAGCCTTCCAAAAGAGTTTCAGGCGCTCAAACGCCCTAAGCTGGAGCGTAATTTTGTGAATTACATCATGGGTTTTACTATCTATAGGAGAGTTATAGAAGAAAAAGAGCCCTTTAGGTCTCCTGACTTTTCTAAATACCAGGAGATCATGATAAAAGCTTACACCAACTGCCATCATAATGCTAGGGGTGCAGCCTGGCTCCAATATGATGAGCAGTTTAGAATGAGAGCTACACAAGATCACTTTCTGTCTTGGATACATGTACAGTCTGAACTATGGGCAGACGTAATGGTAGGGGCCTCCCCTTCGAGCAGGTGTGACAATGGGTTTGTTCCCATGGTTACTCAGCTGAAAGGGCAGAATGCGAGGCCTGGCACGGGAGAAAGAAAGCAATTTGGTATATGTTGGGGCTTTAACACAGGCAAGTGCAAGAGGCAGCCCTGCAGGTTTGATCACAAGTGTAACACCTGTGGGGGCAGTCACCCCGATGCTTTCTGCAGTAGAGGTAAGCAGTCAGGAGTAGGAGGTAAAGTCTCCATCACCAATTAAGGTAGATGCAATGGTAGCCTGGCTGAGGGCGTACCCAAACAAGGAGGCTGCATCTTATTTATTTCATGGTTTTTCCTTGGGCTTTCGCATCCCTTATACAGGTTCTAGGGTTCATCCCTATGCGCCCAATGCTCGTTCCGTGAGGGAATTGCCGACTATTGTAAAGGACAAACTAGCAAAAGAGATAGCTGCTGGAAGGATTTCAGGACCTCATGATCAATTGCCAATTCCCACCCTTCGTTTATCCCCTTTGGGTGTGGTACCCAAGAAAGCCCCTGGGGAGTTTAGTTTGATTCATAATTTATCTTACCCAAAGGGTGACTCTGTGAATGATGCCATAGATCCTGAGCTTACGACCATTAAGTATGCATCGTTTGACTCAGCGGTCAAGATGGTCAGGAATTTAGGCAAGAGAGCCCTTTTAGCGAAGTGCAACATAAAATCCGCCTCCAGGCTGCTCCCTGTACACCCAGATGATTTTGACTTACTGGGGTTCCAGTTTGAAGGAAAGTACTATTTTGATAAAGCCATGCCAATGGGGTGCTCGATTTCTTGTTTGGCTTTTGAGACTTTTAGCACCTTTCTTCATTGGTGTGCAGTCAAGAGGTCAGGTAACAGGGCTATAACCCACTATGTAGACGACTTCTTGATTGCTGGAAATCCCAATTCTCCACAATGTAGGGACACTTTAGCTGGTTTTCAGGAATTGATGTTGGAGTTGGGAGTTCCTCTAGCTGAAGAAAAAACTGAGGGGCCTGACACACGGCTTACCTTTTTGGGTATTGAGATAGACACCGTAGCCGGGATTTCTCGATTACCGAATGACAAATTGGTGGCTATGAAGCTGCAGGTTAGTGTGATGTTGGGGAAGCAAAAAGCTACACTTCATGAATTTCAATCCCTTACAGGATTGCTAAACTTCGCCTGTAAGGTAATAGTTCCTGGACGAGCATTCTGCGCAAGATTATATAGGGCTACTGTAGGGGTGTTTGCACCACACCATCATATTAGGATCACAAGGGGGATTTGTGAGGACTTGAAGGTTTGGGATTCCTTCTGTGAGCAATTCAATGGAACCTCATTTTGGAGATCTGAAATGCTGCTGAGGGCAGATTTTCAAGTACACTCTGACGCTACTGGTGCCCAGTGGGCAGCAGAGGCATGGCCTTCTGCCTGGATTGAACACAGTCTGACTAGAGACCTGACGTTTTTGGAACTTTTTCCTATTGTAGTGGCTGTCCACATGTGGGCAGGCCAATTTGCTAACAAGACCATCTGGTTTTGGTGTGACAACCAGGCGGTTGTTCAGGTGGTAAATTCTCAGTCTTCTAAGTCCCCCAGAGTCATGTGTTTGGTGAGGGCTATAGTCATGCAGTGTTTGAAGTTTAATGTTTTATTCCAAGCTCAGCATGTTCCTGGTGTGCTTAACCCTTTGGCAGACGCTCTCTCTCGTTGTCAGTTTTCCAGGTTCCGGCAGAGGTGTCGACACACCCGATGGAGGTACCGGCTTTGCTATGGAGCCTTGGAGAGTAGAAATTCACTGGGCAATCTTACATTCCATCACCCCAATCTACACGCAAGTCCTACCAGATGGCCTTGAATTCATTTAATCAATTTTTATTGGAAATTGGGGAGGTAGAAGGTTGGCCTATTAGGATAGACCTGGTCCTCCATTTTATAGTACATCTCAGGCATGCCGGTCTGTCACCTGTTACTATTAGGGGCAGGCTGGCGGCCCTGACTTTTCACTCCAGGGCAAGGGGTTGTTTTGATCCTATCACAGACTTCAGGGTTAAAAGAGCTATGGAAGGTTGGTCCAGAGAATCCCCTGCAGTAAAGGACTCATGATGGCCGATAACAGGCATAGTCCTGGCTAAGTTATGGGAACAACTAGCTGATACATGTTATTCACCTGAGGAGGAGGTTTTATTCAAGGCAGTATTTGCCATTGCCTTCTTTGCTGCCTTACTAATTAGTGAGATTGTGCCTGGATCTTACAATGATCAGTCTGATAGGGCACTCTTAATTTCAGATGTTATCTTGACAGACCAGGGGATTCAGATTTGCATTAGGCGCTCCAAAACTGATCAGTTGGCAAAAGGTCAGTCCATTTCCTTAGCCAAAGCACCTAGTGGGCAAATTTGCCCAGTGTTAGCAATGACCAATTACCTGAGGGTAAGGCCAAATAATAATAATAATAATAATAATAATAATAATAATTTATATCCCGCCCCTCTGCAGAGCAATCGGGGTGGCTTACAACATTAAAATTTACATAAAGATATGTTAATACAATGTAAACAGAACCTAAAAATCCCAAAACCCATCTGCCCCTTAAAGGGTAAGGGCTCTTCTTCTTAGACTAGGCCCGATGGTGCTGGGCCTGTTGCCTCTCCCTCAGATGACATCGGATGGAATGGAGGGAGGGCTCTTCTTCTTAGTCTAGGCCCGATGGTGCTGGGCCTGGTGTCTCTCTCCCAAATGACAAAAATGGCAGGTTATCTGTTTCTCCACTTATCAGGCATGCCCTTAACTCAATTTCAATTTAGGGCAGTGTTGAAGGAGACACTAAGGCAAGCTAAGTTGCCTCAGGCTTATTTTTCTTCTCACTCCTTCCGTATCGGCACAGCAACAATGGCAGCCACACACGGTCTAAGTGAAGCAGATATTTGCCAAATTGGCCAGTGGCATTCTAGGGCATTTAAGTCCTATGTTCGGCCTTCTGGGAACAAGAATCCCCATTAACTTTACTAATTTACTTTACTTGCATTTCAGCTGGCTTTTTCCATGGGAAGATTTGGATTGTGGGCCACAGTCTAGTCTTCTGGGCAGAACACCACCTTCTTGAGCACCGGTGCGATACTAACTTGGCCCTGATGAACATCGGTGCTACTCAATGGTTTGGCTACAGGGGTATGATGTGGGGAGCGCTCCTCCCTTGGATCATCCAGCTGTCAAGGTCTTATCCGCAACCCCAGGTTTTAGTCATACACCTGGGGGAGAATGACTTAGTGAAGGTCCCTTGTCTTCAGCTGGCAAAGCAGATGGTTAGAGACCTGCAGGAAATTAGAAAGATTGTACCTGGAGCTGTACTGTTATGGACTAAGCTGCTACCAAGATGTAGCTGGCCTGGAGCTCGCAAAGATGCCACCATTAATAGTGCTCGATGGTGGCTAAATCGTTCTGAGGCAAAACAGTTATCAAGACTGAGAATTTTCATAATTGAACATGTAGGAATTAAATTGGATAGGCCACAGCTGTACAAGGGGGATGGGGTGCACCTCTCTGCTGAAGGTTCAGAGATTTATGTTCAGGCACTCTCCAAGCATATCAAAAAAGCAGTTTGTGGGGGTGGGACAGGGGATGCCTAGCTGGGCTGGGCCCCTCTTGTGGCGGGTAATGACCCCCACCCCACAGGGAAATTAATCTGGCTAATTAAATTTAATTGGGTTAAATTTGGCAAAGGTTAAATTAAAGGAAGTGACGTATGCAATTAAATGCATGATGTCATTACATAATGATGTCATATGATGTAATATGACATCATTTCTGGCAGGGAGGGGTTTGTAAATTGTTGCTGATATTTGCTTACATACTTTATCACATGCAATGAAGAACCACCCATATGGGTGAGCTACACCTTCATACACACATGTGACAAAGTGTTGGGAGTTTAATTGTAAATGTTGTAAATAGACCCTGCACAGCAAAATAAAAGTTGTAGCCTGTTTAAACACAAAAAGAGGCATCTCATGTCCTTTGTGACAGTGCAAAGACATCCCCCGATGAGTCGGGAGGGGTTTCTTGTTGTGCTGGTCATGTAAGGACAGGAGAGTCCTGATTGGACAAAGCGCGCAGGGACCTCTGATTTCTTGTGTGCTTGGCCCAATTGTGTTCCTTGCCTGAATCAAGGTGGTCTCGCAGTGATTGTAATCTTGCGAGAGTTCCTCCGAGAGTTTATTCTTTATAGCTCTATGCTGCCACATGGCGGCAGCCATTTTAGAGCTAGAACTGAGCAACCCAGCCCACCCACCCTTAATTAAAGAATCATGTTTGGTTACTCTCAGGCTGAAGCTGGTCACCTTCAGGGGCCAGGAGGGAATTTTATCCCAGGGCTATCACCCTGGGTTTTTCACCCTCCCTGAGATTAATGTACAATCAGACTGTTGGGTATGGGTCTTAGGATAATAATAACTGATGTGTTATCTTTATGTTATCAGTAGCTTTGTCACAACTTAGGGGTTAGGGTCTATATTTGGAAATTTGGTTGTATTTATGATGGGGCGGGTAATGACCCCCACCCCACAGGGAAATTAATCTGGCTAATTAAATTTAATTGGGTTAAATTTGGCAAAGGTTAAATTAAAGGAAGTGACGTATGCAATTAAATGCATGATGTCATTAAATGATGATGTCATATGATGTAATATGATGCCATTTCCGGAGGGGAGGGGTTTGTAAATTGTTGTTGATATTTGCTTACATACGTTGTCACATGCGATGAAGGACCACCCATATGAGTGGGCTACACCTTCATACACACATGTGACAAAGTGTTGGGAGTTTAATTGTAAATCTTGTAAATAGACCCTGTACAACAAATTAAAAGTTGTGGCCTGTTTAAACCCAAAAAGAGGCGTCTCGTGTCCTTTGTGCCAGTGCAAGGAGGAGGTCCACTCAGGATTTTGGTATCCACGATGGGTCCTGAAACCAAACCCTAGCTGATACTAATGTTCCACTGTATTTGCAATTGTTCTACTGTAGTTCCACTGTACTTGCAACTGAAACAACCACACATTACTTTTTTTAGTTCTACTTCCACTTCTCTACCCTTCCTTCTGCTACTTCCATCCATTTCTATACCACTTAATTGTTCTATACATTTCTGTACCACTTAATAGTGAACTCAGCACTCTCTAAGCAGTTTACAATCTATAAGCCAATTGACCCCAACAAGTTGAGTACTCATTTTACCAATCTACAAAATGATGGGAAGCTGAGACAACCTGGGAGCCCTGGGATCGGACTCACAACCTTGTAGCTGCAGTACTGAAATTTAACCACTGCGCCTCCAGGGCTACCTTCAATCCAGTAATAATAATAATAATAATAATGGCACAGTATTTAAATGTCAGTACTACAGCTACAAGGTTGTTGTTGTTGTTGTTATTATTATTATTATTATTATTATTATATTCCGCCCCTCTGTGCAATGCAACGCAAGTACAACCATTACAGCTTAAAGCCAGTCTAGGAATCAGGAATTTAAGCAGTCTGATAAATGGTTGCCTGCAACAAGAACTTGGTCACTGAGAGATGTATAGCCACTACCATGGCTCAATGGTATGGAATTTCTGGGAATTGTAGTTTTATTTTTTTAAAGATATTTTTATTAGTTTTTTTTAACATCGCAAAGCAAAGCAGCTTCATTTATATACTGCTTCATACCATGCTATGCTACATACCGTGCTAAGCAGTTTACAACTGTAAGCTTATTGCCTCCCCAAAAGCTGGGTACTAATTTTAGCAACCTCGGAAGGATGCAGGCCTGAGTCAAGCCTGAGCACTGGCTAGTATTGAACTCTCAACCTTGTGGTTTAGAGTGAGTGGCTGCAGTACAAGCATTTAACCACTGCACCACCAGGGCTCCCTTCAATCCAGTAATATAATAGTAAAAAGAAACGAAAAAACATCTTTCATTTCAGAACTCATATATATATATATATATATATATATATATATATATATACACGTCAGGAAATATTTCAAAGGATAATTTGTACTTACATTTGATCAGTGAAGATTTCTTTGCGTGTTAAGTGATTTCAGTTTTTGTTTCTTCTTATTACAATAAAACAATCAAAGTAATAATTATAAAAATCAATATACTATTCATATACCATAACATAATAATCTTTTATAATCTTAGTTTTCCTTTGTAACTCTTTCGGTATTTTTAAATATTTCAAGTATAATTTCCATTATTTCCATTCTAACTCTTTAAGTATTTTCATTTTCATTTTTGATGTTTCTGTTCTAGTTCATAAACCTCCTTTCCCTTTTTTCCTTATCTTATATTGCCTTTCCTTGTCTTTCTATACTCCATTTCTGGTATCTAGTATCCTTCTTTTCCCTTTCTCTTCATACTCCTCTCTCTTTTTTACTTACTATGGGGGGATGCAGACTGGCACTTTAGGCCAGCCTGGGGGTAGAGTTGGGGTAGCGATTCCACCCTAACACCACCCCCATGCCACCTTGACACTGCCCCAACACCATGCACCTGTCCACATGGTGCGCAGCGTCAGGGCGCCCTCTTAGTGCAGCGTGCATACATGCTGTGCCAAAGGGGCACAAAAGGGCTGCTGCAGCAGCATAAAGGGTGTCTTTTTGCCATCCCCATCTGCATTGGCCCTATATCCCACCATTCTTTCTTTTATCTTCATCTACTTTCTCATATCTGCTTTGACTTATTTAAACCTTCCCTGTTCTTCTTCCCATCTCATATCCTTATTTCTACTGATTCTTTTTCTATTTCGTTTCCCCATTTTCTTCTTATTTTTCACCTTCTTCTCCTTTAAGTAGTTACTATTAAAAAATAAAATAGAATGAAATACAATAAGATAACAAAAGTAATTAAATAAAAAATATTTCAAAACTTGAATAAGACTTCCCACCAGAGGTATCAACTGGAAATAGCAATAACTTGTATCTTCTTTTATTTTCCTGTGACCATACTACTTCCTTCTTATCTGTGATGTTTTAATTCATTAACATTTTTATTGTTGCAATTTTTATTTATTTATTTATTTATTTATTTTAATATTTGTCTATTATTAAACATATTTTAATTGTTTTTGCTTCTTGTTATCTTTTATCCCTTTTTGTAAGTTCTGGAATATATCTCCATAGTTTTGTAGTAATAATATTATTGTTGATGTTATTATTTATGTTTTGTTTTATTGTTTTATTATCCCTTATTCTATTATAATTAAATAAACAATAATTCTATGCTTTGTTTCCCCATTTATTTTTCCATGGTGAGTTTATCCTTCTCCAATCGCTCTCTCTTTTTTTTTTTTATTGATTTTCCATTAATTATTTGAGTTAGTATCCATTTCATCCATTTCATATAATTTTAGTATCCAATCTTCTATTTCTGTTTCTACACTTGATTTCCAGTTTTCGGCTATTACTAGTCTTGCCGCCATTATCATATATAGTAATATCTTGCAATTTTTATTTTCCATTTGTTTGTCCATGTTATCAAGCATATGTAATAAGTATATTTCAGGTTTCATGGGACAGGTAATATTTTACATTTGTATAAATGAGTTATGAATTTTCCTCCAATTTTTATTATTATTTTACATTGCCACCACATCATCATTATTATTATTATTATTATTATTATTAAAGTTGATTTCTAAAGCACTGTCAATGTTCACAGTGCTGTACAAAGAGACAATCAAGCATAAAATAGAATAAAAACCTGTCAAAGGCGTACAATCTAAAATACAAACAATAGGTAAAATAAGAAAAGTCAATTAAAACAAAAAACAATTACAACAATTAATTAGCAACATCCACTGTCTACCCAAATGACAGAAAAGTAAATGTATATCAGACAGTGCCTGGGAATGCCTCCCTGAACAAGGTGATCTTTAACTCGGATTTAAAAGTGGACAAAGAAGTAATGACCCATGTTTGAGGGGGAAGAAGGTTCCAGGAGTGAAGGGCGGCAAGCGAGAAAGGGCGAATCCGGGATGGAGCAGTGGAGATCCTAGGTTGGGACAGCAGGACTTGAGTACTAGAACGGAGGGTATGGATGGGAATGTAAGGAGAAAGAAGTTCAGATAGGTAAAGAGGGGCTAGCCCATGCAGGGCTTTGAAAGTTAGCAACCAAAGCTTATATATTGGATACGGAAGGGGAAAGGGAGCCAGTGAAGAGAAGATAGCAAAGGGGAAACATAGTCAAAACAGCAAGTGGAAGTAATGATATGAGTGGCTGAATGTTGGACAGAAATTAAAGGGAAGCCCAGCTAGAAGGAGATTACAATAGTCTAATTGGGAGACCACCAAAGTGTGGACCAGAGTCTTGGCAGTGGGGGCCAAAAGAAAAGGATGGATTTTGGAAATGTTTGCAGGCTTTGGCTGTGGCCTGGATATGGGGAATAAAAGACAGAGAGGAGTTGAAAATGATACTGAGGATGCGGACGTCCTGGACCAGACGAATAGAGCTGCTGTCAACAAAAACAGAGAAAGAGAATTGAAGGGAGGACTTAGGTGAAAAGACAAGAAGCTCCATCTTGGACATGTTGCGTTTCAAACAACAATGACGCATCCACAGAGACACAGTTGTGAGACATGAAGAAACTTGCTGTTCAAGCCCTCAAGATAGATCAGGGGTGAAAAGATACAGTTGGGTGTCATCGGTGTACAGATGATAGGAAAAACCAAAAGAACTAATAAGTTTTCCTAAAGACAAGGTGTAAAGAGAGAACAATAGGGGACTCAAAACAGAGCCCTGGGGAACTCCAACAGATAAGGGAATGGGGGACGAAGTCTGACCACCAGTGACCACTGCAAAAGATCTATCTGACAGATAAGATTTAAACCAGTCAAGAACTGAGTTCGAGAACCCAATGTCAGAAAGTATATCAACTAGAAGACAGTGATCCACGGTGTCAAATGCCGCAGATAAATCAAGGAGGATGAGCACAGAATAGAGACCATTTGCCTTGGCCAGTAAAAGATCATTGGAGATCTTTGTGAGGGCCGTCTCCTTGGAGTGCCGTCGGTGGAAACCAGACTGAAAGGGATCAAGGATGGAGTTGGCTTCGAGAAACTCAAGGCAGCGAGAATAAACAACCCGTTCCAAAACCTTAGAAAGAAAATGGAGAAGAGAGCTTGGATGATAGCTGGACAAAGAAGAGGGTCAAGAGAAGATTTTTTCAAGATAGGGGAAACAAGAGCATGTTTCAAGTCAGAGGGAAAAGAGCCTGCAGAAAGAGAGAGGTTAAAGATAGAAAGAAGCGAAGGAAGGAAGGAGGGGGCTATAGAGATTAGGAGATGAGGGGGAACTGGATCAAGAGAACAAGTTGTAGGTTTGGAAGAGTGCAGCAAGGTAGAGAGTTCAACCAGAGAAACAGGAGGAAACACAGAGAATTGATTAGCTGAAGGTTCCAAAAGATTAATGGGGGAAGACAAGTTAGGAGGAACTATTTCAGATCTGATAGTAGTGATCTTAGTGATAAAGTAATTAGCAAAGTCGGTAGGGGAAAATAATGAAAAAACAGGGAGAGGGGGAGGTTTTAGCAAGGCATTGAAGCAAGAAAACAAACGCTGTGGGCCCCTCTCATTGGCTCAGATCAATGATTTAAAGGAGTTCTGTTTTGCCATGGACAAGGCGTGTGTGAAGGATGAAAGAATGAACTTATAATGAATAAAGTCGGCCCACTCCCTGGACTTTTTCCAAAGACATTCAGCCACTTGAGAGCACGACCGGAGGAACCTAACTATGGGAATAAGCCAGGGCTGAGGACTGTTTGTAGAGGAGAACACGTGAACAGATACAGGGGCAAAGCTATTGAGAGTTGAAGAAAGAGTGGAATTAAATAAAGATATCGCTGAGTCAGCGGAGTCCCCAAAAGAAAGGGAAGAGAGGGAAGAATCCAAAGACTGACTGAGAAGGTCACAGTTAATAGACTGAAGATCGCGAAAATAGCGTTGAGCAGTATGACGAGGAGGTGAGATATAAGTAAGAGTAAAAGAAATTAAATGATGATCAGATAATGGAAAATCAGATGCCAAGTAGTCAGAAATGACACACTTGGCAGCAAGAACTAAATCAAGGCAGTGACCAAGAGAATGGGTTGAAGAATTAGAATGAGGTTGAAGGCCAAAAGAAGCTAGAAGAGAGCTAAAGCGAAATGTTGGAGGATTATTAGGATCGTCCAGGTGAATGTTAAAGGGGGGAAGCAGACGAGAGGCTCTGGGACGCTGTGGGATGGTGCACCATGGGACTGAGGCATCCGCACCGTGGAGCACCATCGGCGTCCTTGAAAGGAGCACTAAATCAGCGCTCCTTTTATACGTCGCCGAAAGTGCACCCCAAAAGCATCGGGCGCACTTTTGGCGACCCTTCCGCCTCAGTGTGTGTGGACACTGTGGCGGGAGGTTGCCCTCGGAGCTCCAGCCGTGTGGAGGGCCGGCGGCTCTGAGGATGACCTCGGGAGGAGGAAGGGGCACCGATCGTGTGGCTGCCCCTCCTCTTCCCTGCCTCGGAGACGGCGCAATTAGCCATCTGTCAAGGCCCAAAGTCTCCTAAAATCAATGTGGGTACTGCATCCAATAGAAAAACTGTCAGCCAAGACTCAAAGTCTGACAGGAATTGGGTAGCAGAACCAGGAGGGCAATAGATAACTGCAACCTGAAGTTGTAAAGAAAAAAAAAAGAGTCTAATGGAATGAGATTCAAATGAAGAGAACAATAGCTGGGGAGAAAGAAAAGAACTTGAAACTGGCAAGAGTTGGACAGTAAGCTACCAACCCCTCCCCCTCAACCCTCAGGGTGGCTAGTATGGGGAAAAGAAAGACCGCCAAAAGAAAGGGCAGCAGAGGTAGCAGTGTCATGGCCCAGGAGCCAGGTTTCAGTAAGAGTGAGGAGGTGAAATGAACTGGAAAGAAAAAGATCATGAATTGTAGTTGCTTTTGAGACAGCAGAGCGACAGTTCCAGAGTGAACAGAAGAATGGGAGCTGAGAGATGGGAAGGGGTCGAATAGGAATTAGGTTGGGAGAAATATGTGGAGCCATGGAAAAATAAGGATTTGGTGCCCAATAATCAATGGAGGAAAAAGTGACAATAATAAAAACAGAAAGATAACAACAGATAGTACTCGATGACATTGCCTAAACACCATTGCTGCTGGATCTACAAGCCCCCCAGCTGGCTAGCCCTCAGCTAGCTTGCCTCCTGGTCTTCAAGGGAGAGGGAGGGGTGAGGAAGAGCCCTTTGAAGCCTGAGGGTCCAGGCCATGCCCCTTTGGCTGCTGGTCAACTGCTAGTCCTTCAGCTCCAGGTGTTAGAGAAAAAGGAGTAAAGTACAGCATCCAGGCAGGATGACATACAACTAGCTCACCTCCTGGTTTTCCAAGGAAGAGGGAGGGGTGAGGAAGAGCCCTCTTGAAGCCTGAGGCTCCAGGCCACTCCCCTCTGGCTGCCGGCCGGCTGCTAGTCCTTCAGCTTCAGATGTTGGAGAGAAGGGAGTGGAGTAGTGTCCAGGCAGGATGACACACAGCTAGCTTGCCTCCTGGTCTTCCAAGGGAAAGGGAGGGGTGAGGAAGAGCCCTCTTGAAGTCTGAGGCTCCAGGCCATGCCCCTCTGGCTGCCGGTTGGCTGCTAGTCCTCCAGCTCCAGATGTTGGACAGATGGGAGTGAAGTAGAGCTTTCAGGCAGGATGACACACAGCTAACTCACCTCCTTCAGCTCCAGGTGTTGGAGAGAAGAGAGTGAAGTAGAGCATCCAGGCAGGATGACACACAGCTACCTCGCCTCCTGTCTTCCAAGGGAGAGGGAGGGGTGAGGAAGAGCCCTCTTGAAGCCTGAGGGTCCAGGCCACACCCCTCTGGCTGCCGCTCGGCAGGTAGTCCTTCAGCTCCAGATGTTGGAGAAAAGGGAGTGAAGTAGAGTGTCCAGGCAGGATGACACACAGCTAGCTCGCCTCCTGGTTTTCTAAGGGAGAGGGATGGGTGAGGAAGAGCCCTCTTGAAGCCTGAGGCTCCAGGCCATGCCCCTCTGGCTGCTGGTTGGCTGCTAGTCCTTCAGCTCCAGGTGTTGGAGAGAAGGGAGTGAAGTAGAGCATCCAGGCAGGATGACAGACAGCTAGCTCGCCTCCTGTTCCTTTGTTTTGTTTGCATCTCCAGCATTTTTCACTTGAATTTTTAGTCATTTTAGCAATCTTTTCAGTAGTTAGATATCATTCAAATAAATTTTATAATAGCTTTCTTTCAATATATTGTTGAGAATTTTAGGTATTTTGCCCAAACTCTTTCCCAATCTTCTAATAAAATTATATTACCTATGTTTTGTGCCCATTTAACCATATGAGGTTTAATTATTTCTTGTTCCATATCTAATTTTAGTAATATTTAATAGAGTTTTGTTAACGTTTTCTTTCTATTTGGTTGTAAAATTTCATCAAATTCTGCTTTAGATATTTTGAAAACAACCAATTTTGAATCTTTTAAAAATCTTTCTGTTAATTGCCTGTGTGGGAAACAATTACATACTATTCAGTCTAATAGTTCTTCTCTTGATCTTATTCACCATTGTCAATTACTATTTTCAATTAAGTCTTTATATGATAACCAACCTTTTTTTCCTAGTGTTTCTCTTTTAATGAATGCTTTATGCATTGACACCCAAAGTGGTATTCTTTGAAATAATTTATTTTTTATATGTTAACCAAGTCAATAAGAGAGGCTTTCTTATATAGTGATCAGTCCAAATTGAGCATTAAATCCTTTTAAATTTAATAATTTTTCATTTTGTAATTTAATCCACTCCAAAATCCAGTTTAAGCAGTTTAAAGCAGACTCTTTTCTAAGAGTCAAATATGACTTTCCATTTTATTCTGGGTTTTCTTCCTGCCCAGATGAAATTTGATAGTTTCTTGTTCTAGTCTCTAAATGATATTTGCTAGTATGGGAAAGTTTTGAAAATAGTATAACATTTTAGGTAAGATTTTACCCTTCATAGTAATAATAGTCCTAATTTATTGCATTTTCTTAGATCATTTTTAATTTTGTTCCAACCTTTTTGGTAGTTGTTACTAAATAGTTCTGCATTTTTATTAGTTAGATTTATTCCCATATTCTTTACCATTTTTTGAACTTTATAATTTGATAAGTTTTCCAATTCTTCTTCTTCCTCTATATTTTTAGTTATTATTGCTGTTTTATATTTATTACTTTAAATCCCAACCACTTTCTGAATTCTTTTAGAGTTTGATTTAATTTTTCCAGAGTTACTTTTGGGTCTTCTAAAAGGATGACAATATCATCTGCAAATGCCCTGAATTTATAGGTAAAACCCTTTATTGATGGAATTTATATTGAGTCATCTTTTCTTATTTTCCTTAGAAGAATTTCAAGTAACACCAAGAAAAGTAGGGGGGATAAGGGGCAACCTTGTCTGGTAGCCTTGCATATTTTGGATGTAGAATTTTTTCTCCATTTATAATAATTTTTGCCATTTGCTCATTATATATTGTTCTAATCCAATTTATGAAATTTTGGCCTAGACCCATTTTCTCTAACACTGCTACCATGAAATCCCAATTAACATTGTCAAAAGCTTTTTTGTCATCCAGTAAGACCATAGCCAATTTTTTCATTGTGTCTTTTGTGGTATTTTAGTAGGTTTAAATCTATTCTTAGGTTATCTTTTGTTTGTCTTCCTGGCAGGAATCCTACTTGGTCTTCCTGGATCCACTCTTTTAGTATTCTTTTAAATCTTTCTGCTAGTATTGTCACAAATATTTTATAGTCAAGATTCAGTAGTGAGATTAGTCTATACTTTTTGACTTCTAGGATAACTTTATCTTTTTTTGGGGGGGAAGCACTGTTATGAGGGCTTCGCCCCATGATTTGAGTTTGGATTTTAAACTTAAGTTAGATATAACCTTGGTATCAATAACTGGTCTTCCAATGGTTTATAATATTTGTCCATAAAACCATCCAGGCTGGGTGCCTTTCCTATTTTCACTTTTTTTTATAGCCTCTACTATTTCAATTATTGAAATTGGTCATCTCAATTTTTTTTTGTCTGTAATTTGTGGAATTTCTTCATTTTCCGTTTTGGAAAATGGAATTATAGTTTTATGAGGCATTTAGCCTTCTCTGTCAGAGAGCTCTGGTGTCACTACAAATCCCAGAATTCCATAGCAATGAGCCATGGCAGTTAAAATGGTGTTAAATTGGATTGTTTCTGCAGTGCAGATGGCCTCAAAGTTATCTGCCAGTAGAATTGCTCTGCTAGCAAGATCCAAAAAGGGGGCAGAGAAAGGTTGAAGTGTGAGAGAAGCCAAGTTATACCAGATTCAAACTTCATCAAGATAAATGGATGCAACAACAATGGCAGCACACAGTTAAAACATAGTAATGGCAGTCCTGACTAATTTCCAACACTCATAGCCAGGAGAGTATTGGATTCAACACAGACTCAAGTGGCCTAGTTTTGGTTTAGCTGGCCCTTGGCCATTTAGGATCGTGCAGTAACATTGGAACAAAATTCTACAGTTTATTGCAGGCAATCAGATTAATGGCAGCTGTAACTTCAAATGATATAGAATTAAAAGTTAATTTTATAAATGTGTCATTTTAAATGTCATTTCAAATGAATATATATATATATATATATATATATTCAAATATTAAAATATTATGTGGATTTGTCTATTTAGTCTCAAGTGTCACCATCATGGAACTATTCATTTTATTATTTGAATTCAAAAGAAAATGGAAAGGAAAGTCTGTGATGCTATGAAAAATTAACAGCTATGGAAAATCTTGGAAATTTAAGTTCGATTAGCAAGACAAAAATCCAAGGTGCCTCACCTTTAGATCCAAAGTGCATCAACTTGCCAAGTTGTTGGAAGCTACTTGGATCTTAAGAGCAGTATCTCTCTTTATTTTGCTAAAGGAACTTTAATTTTATTTCCAGGAGCACCCATGTGTCCAGAAGGAGGATGGCCTGCTTGCATGAATGTCCCTCTGTACCACCTGAACTGAGAACCGCTACATCTTGACAAAATACAAGCTTGTTATTAACATTGTCAGATTTTTTTAACCTTTATGGTTCTTAACACCTTTGTCTGATGAAGAAATCAGTGGAGCTTTCAAAGCCTGCAACATGTATTTTGTGCATTTTGGTTGGTCCAGTAAATATATCACTGTTTTGTGGATTTTGGATGCTATTGTACTTTGCTATATGGCCAACAGAGTTACCCCTTGATATGTTTTCTGGATATAACCAACCTCTAGTGAGAGCCAAAACCGCAGGCCAGCCCCAAGGATAGCTACCTTCCCAACTCCCTGGGTCACATGGCATGTAAGGGTAGCTCTGGAGACATCTCCTTCAACAAATGGATTCTGTAGGTGTTAATCAAACTCCTACTTTCTCCCCACACTACCTGCAAAGTGATTGCCCGTTTAAGAAACTATCTTGTGCCAGATTACCAAAAAATAAAAAATAAATAAAAAATAAAAAATAAAATCTTGACCAGCAAGTTTGCATTGCAACTGAGGCTGAAGGGTGGGCTGACATAAAGCCAAAGAGTGGGAGGAGAGGAACAGCTAAGGTTTATAATACCTATAAGACCACCCATTCTCTCTTATCATCATGGTACTTAGCTCCATGACACACTTTATCATAGCTTCTTTTCATTGGAAGCCAGCAAAACACATTGCCCCCCACACCATACTGTACAGTGTTGGGTGGAACTGAAAATTTCCAAAGGACTGTCAAAATGGCTGTTGTCAGACCAGACTTTGTAATCTGGAAGTTGGAAATTCGTGACTTTTCAAGTCAGCCATCTGAGTGTGGTTTGTAGGTGAGTTTTAGGGGGGATGCAGCCGGGGGCCAGCATCAGTGGCATTTTGTGTGTGATAGTATCCAGCTGCATCCACAATTGTCTTGAAATCGGCAGGGGTAAGTAGGTTTATTTTGTAATGTGATAAGCTCCCCAGAGTTCTTTATTTCCCTGAGCTGTGTTTATGGCACTTGCAGCATCACTGTTCAAAATAACACATGAAGGTTATTTTAATTATACCCAGTCTTTGATTTAATTGGGGTCCTTAAATCTTATTGTCATTGTTTCCTATATAAATGTGTCTGTGGCATTAAAATCAATAATTACTACTGTGGAAGTCTGCAGGCATAGATTTCTATGGTTCCACTGCCCTTCAAGGACATTAAAAGGATGATCAGTAGCATGGAGAACCATCCCCCTACTGAGTGAGTTTCCTGAGGCTATTTCTGAAGAGTAAGAAGTCTGTCTATTTTTGACTACAAGGAAATGATAATTAAATACAAAAAATATGCAAGATTACATGGAGTCAGTGTCCTAGTGGGGTTGTGATTTATGCTTTCTTTCACAAAGGAGTTATTTTTATCCTGTCTTTTAATGAGCATAGTTATATATTCTTACTTGATTTGTCTATGCCACTCACTTTTGACTTCCTCATTACAAAGATATACTAATAATGTGTTGCTAATTCTGTAGCTTGGCTTGTTGTTTACACTCTCTCAGCCTCAGACGATGGCAATGGCAAACCCCCTCTGAAAAAACTTGCCAAGAAAATCCCATGATAGGTTTGCCTTAGGGTTACCATAAGTTGGAAACATCTTGAAGGCACACAACAGCAACAACAGCAACATTTATGGTTATACCCACGAAGAGAATGACTCATAAAGCCCTGATTTGTATTTGGGGTCTTTTTCAGCTGAACTGGGGCATTTCTATTTCACAGAGATCAGCAGAAGAATTAAGGGCAGGAGTACCATTCCCTGCTAAAGGGGGGAAGCAGACGACTGCTTACGGGATGCCACCGGACGGAGCGCCGGCGGAGTGGAGCCTCCGGACCACGGCGTTCCTGTGGCGTCCCTAAAAGGAGCTCCAAATTGGCACTCCTTTTAGATGTCAGGGAAAGTGCACCCTAAAAGTGGCGGGCGCACTTTCCCTGACTCTTCCGCCGCAGCGCATGCGGTCGCTGCGGCGTGAGGTCATCCCCAGAGTGCTGGCCATGAGGAGGGCTGGCGACTCCGAGGGCGACCTCAGGAAGAGGAAGGGGCGCCGCTCATGCGGCTGCCCCTCCTCTTCCGGGCCTCGAAGACGACTCTATTAGTCGTCTGCTGAGGCCCTTAGATACTTTATATTTTGTGTTTGTCTAAATTAGCAAGTCTGCTTTATAAAATTGAATTTGTACAGTATTTGTGGATCACCAAGGCCATGTGTGATCACTAAGGCAATCCCTTTAAAAGGTTGGCTCCACAACCTTTGGCTCCACAAATATCTGCCTCTGTCTACTCTCCCCAGCTCCTCGTAAAGCATAGCTTAGGGCAACATGGACTAGATTATGAGGATTCATTTTATGAAAGAGGATCAAGGAGGGTTAACAACCCATTCTGTTACAAGGGCTTGTACATTGGCAAAATCTTGAATATCCTATGCTCCAAATCTGTTCACCTAGCACTTCCAGAAAATGGGACATGGGCAGTAAGATGGGGAAAAACTCAAAAGGTGTTCACATATTTAAAAAATTCACCGTAACATTTTACTATGTGAAGGAAAAGTTAAGACAATAAATTTCCTCACTCCAGGTACAGAAAGCAACTGGCTTGGCAGTAGAAGCTCATGCAAACACTGGCAGCCACATATTAGAGGAAAACAACCCCCTTTTCCTCGCTAGGTTGGGGCCATGGCAATTTCATGCTGCATCCCCAACCCAGCTGTTTCCCAACACAAAAAGGAGCTGCTCCTTTTTGCACCAGGAAAAAGGCACCTTTGCTGCTGCCATGGTGGCTTTTTTGCATTTCTGTGGTGCAGCATGTGTAAACGTTGCACTGCACAAATGCCCCAATGTGCCCATTGTCTGTTCAGGTGGGCATTGTGATGCCAGATTGGGGGCAGAATTGGGGTGTGTGGCATGTGGTCACCATGCCCCCACACCACCCCAGAGCTGGCTTTTAATGCTGGCCTATTTAGCCCCATTGTGTCCTTTATCACAACTAAATGACAACAGTGAGACGTGTGAGGCATGTTGTGTGCAATCAGTTGCCACAATCACCCAAAACACTTTGTAGGTAAATCTGAGGACCTGGTTGCATAAAATGGAAGTACAGAGCAGTGATGGACTGATGAGAATCTTTGCAGTTCGGGACTTATTCTGCCCAAAATTTGCATGTGGTTGTCTTGCATAGAAAACATTTTCTGCACAGGAACCAGCATTTTCTGCATGGAAAACAATATTTCAATGCAGAAGTATTCATTTCTTCACAGAAAATGCTGTGACTGGAGATAAGTTTTGCCAAAAAAAAAAATGCATGTCTGTTTTGCATTAAAATGGCATTTTCTGTATAGAGAATGGCATTTTCTGTACAAGAATTAATATTTCTGTTTTACAATACTATTTTCCAAACAGAAAATGCTGTTTCTTATGTAAAACAAATACATGTGATTTTTTTTTCCTGCATTGAGAATAGTCCTTGAAAACTCTGTGGCTTTCAAAGGCTTTCTCACAGTAGGAGTAAAATTGCTGTAATTGCTGGTTGATGCCATTAAGAAGAACTATGAAGAATTATGTTCCTAGCTCAGAAGTCTAAAGAATAAATGCCAAGGAGTTTGGTGGTCACATTTCTCCTAATACAGAGGTTAGGCACACATAAAGGAACTCTGACAACCACCTGAACCTATTCGAAATACAGAAATATCCTCATTCCTTGAAAATTTATAGGCAATTCCACTTATGATTCCTCAGAAGAACACATAGCAATGGTAGCAGGGTGCATTAGTTCCATGTATTCTGATGCGTTAGCACAACTTGATTCTTATTTGCTTTAGAGGAACTAGCAGGTTTCACAGGTATGACAATAGGATAAAGGAAATTGTCGTGGAAAAGGAAGTAATTGCAATAATGACCACAATACACCCAGTTGGAAGAAAAAGGCCACAACTTTATTGAATACAGCTGACAGGAAGGGTTGGCCCAAAATGCATGTGGTCTGATCTGTCATCAAGCAACCCCCTGTTGGTCAATGAATCAGGTTGCCTGGTCATGGCTAAGCTTTGAGATGAGAAAAGGGTAACCGACTGACCGTATGTTTACATCTCAGGAAGCTGGTTGAGCACATATATGCATCTCTACCCCTTGTCACTGGAGGATGCTAATCTGGTGTTGCCCCCACAATGGTGACACTGCAGTGCTGTCAACACCCCCAAACTCCCAATCTAGTGCTCCACAGCACATGAAACCACGCCTACCAGATTGAGACCAATGCTACAGCTCCTGAAAAAAGTTGTGCCCGCACATCCCTAACCCTGAATAGAAGGAGGGAGGGTGAGCCAAGTTAAAATGGCACTGACCTACGGTGCCATGTGGCCTTAAATAAGTCAACCAGCCAATCACCACCTGGGAGGCCTGGAAGTCCCACCTCTTCTGGCCTCCCCAAACAACCAATCCTGCTGCCTGAAAGCTCTGGTGCCATCCAATGGGATAGCACTTCCCTCCTGGTGCAAGCCAGGAGATGTATTCCTGTCCCTGGACTGGAAGTGTCCCTCTCCCCGGCCCAGCAGCCAATCTGGGCCCATGAAGCTGTTACAAAGCCTGCTGAGGGATGGCTGAGGCAAGGAGGACCAGCCTGGCATGAAACATCTCCTCACAGCCACCAGGGCGGTCCTGGTAAGTCAGGTGGCCTCATTTGCCATGGAAAGGGCAGTGTCGCAATAATGACCACAATACACCCAGTTAGAAGGAAAAGGCCACAACTTTATTGAATACAACAGAGGGGAAGGGTTGGCCCAAAAACATGAGGTCTGTATCTATCATCAACCAACCCCCTGTTGGTCAATGAACCAAGTTGCCTGGTCACAGCCAAGCTTCGGGATGACAAAGGGCCTTTACAGACTGCCAGAAATAATACAGTTTGAGGCCACTTTAACTGCCCTGGCTCAGTGCTAAGGAATCATGGGAACTGTAGTTTATTGTGGCACCAGAGCTCTCTAACGGATAAGGCTCAATGTCCCAGGAAAAAATACAATTCCCAGATTCCCTAGCACTGAGCCAGGACTGTTAAAGTGGCCTCAGGTTGCATTATTTCTGGCAGTCTGTAAAGGTCCAAAGTGGTAACTGAGGGGGGTTGCAGACTGCCAGAAATAGTGTGAATTCAGTCCACTTTTAGGGTTAGGGTTAGTGCTAGGGAATCATGGTAACTGTTATTTTTCTGAGACATTGAGCCTTCTCTGTCAGACAACTCTGATGCCACAATAAAATACAGTTCCCATGGTTCCCTAACTCTAACCCTAACCCTAAAAGTGGACTGAATTCACACTATTTCTGGCAGTCTGCAAGCCCCCTGACTGATGGTATGTTTGTATCTCAGGAAGCTGGTTGTGTGCATATACACATCTCTACCCCTTGTTACTGGGGGATGCTGATCAGTGTTGCCTCCACAATGGTGGCACCACAATGCTCTCAGCACCCCTAGATCCCTGTTGGGCCCCCAATCCAGTGTTCCGCAGCACCAGAAACCATGCCCACCAGATCTGAGACCCATGCTACCACCACAAAAGGTTGGGCCTACCCTTAGGGCCCACTTTCTGCCAACCCCTGCAAGCTGTAGATCACCCCTGCAATGGGGTGCTCCCAAAATACCCACAAAGTAGTCCTGAATAAGAGTCCATTGTTGGATGGATGTAACCAACAAATACCCCTGATTTCCACCTGCTCATCTTCTTTATTGAGTCAACTGGCAAGCCCAGTGAGGAATGAGTGACCCCCAAAGTCCTTAGCAGGAAGCCCAGCATGATGTAATGCCAAACGAAGATGGCACCGTGTTAGTGAGGTGCCATCTTCATGGGTAAAAAGCAGGTCTTCTGTCTGTGGGCGAGATGCCATGAATCTGTGTAAAGCCCAGATAGGGCACAGGTGGCAGCTGCGTAGCCTTTGCATCATGATGGAGGAACCTTTGCCAAGCTGGTTGCACTTTGACCTGTGAAGAACTGGACAAATAGTGTTGCCTACAAAGGAAACATACCCCCTTTAGAGTGCATGTTTTGAGCTGTCCATCTCAGAAGAAGGAACAAGCTCCCCTACTCTCAATGCCCCCCAAAATGCAGCTCTGAATAGGAGGGCCTTGGCTCTGGAATCAGAGACTCACTCAAGCTGTTCAGAGAGTTTGCAAAGCAGCCTGAAGCAAATAGGTCTCCTGCAATCTACCCTGTTCCCAGCTGTCCTTCTCCAGCTGTTTAACATCCTCCTGACAAGGAAGGATAAACACAGGTCCCGGAACCTCCACCTCCCACTTTTGAGAAGAAAATACTTGCCAAATGTACTGCCATGGTCTGAGGAGCAATCTCAGCCTCCCTCAACCAGACCAAAAATTGCAGGAAGTGTGAGACTGAATTGGCCAGTGGGCCTGAAGGCCAACCACCCCAAAGAAGGCATGTAGCTAAACGAACCAGCAGTTTTCACAGGTACGGCAATAAGATAAAGGAAATTTCTTAATACGAGCTCGTTTCTGGATTTTGCTCTACAATGGCCTGTAGTGTTTGGTTCATGAAAACTTTGACAATACCTTGGTGGCCTTCACATATCTTTTTTCATGCTGTAAAGGGTCTAAACCAGGGATCGGCAAAGTCCTGCCTGTGGGCTGCAATCAGCTCCCAGGGGACCTTAGGGTTAAAAATAAAGAGATACAAAATTATCTGTAGGATGTAGAGCATTTCCACATGTTTGAACCTCCAGGAAGTCAAAACAATCCCCCCCATGATCATAAATGTTCTTTAAGGGTCTAGGAAGTCCCAAAAAAAACACACCCCTGATGTCCCACAAAGGGCATAAAAAGGGTGGTGGTTTTGTTTTTGTTTTTGTAGGAACAGATGTGGCCTTCCATAGCCTTCTGGAAGTTAAATGCACTTCCTCACCAGTCTTCCACAGTCACCCACCCCTGGTCTAAACCAAGAAGCTAGATAAATAATCCCTTGTCTTAGAGATGGGAGTTCATATTACCTCATCTGAGGACAATAAATACATTAGCAAACACTTGGAAGTTACAAAGAACTGGTCACGTGCTGTTTCAGTTATCATAAGAAACCAGAAACACCTGCAGAATTCAGACTGTGTCTCAGCATCCAATTTTCTCCTTGCTACATTCTGACAACAGTCTTATGTACATGTAGATCTCAAACCAATTAACAAGTGTTCATATAAACAGGAAAAACAGTATAACAAATAACCTAGAAAAACTCGGATGATTTGCCCTCATTCATTCACAGCATACATGCAACTCTCTTGACGTTATATTTTCACATACTTAAAGAGAGGTGTACTACATGAAAAGATTTATGTGAAAGGCAGTTACTCTCATATTGCAAGGAAGAGAAGGTGGATGATTAGAAAAATAATACATATTGCTCTTTGCTTTTGGAACAATTCTCTCTATCAGCAGACCCTATCCACAATACCTGAAGCATTTAGTGTTAATTTAGCCATATTTTTTTTAAAAAAATCCAAAAACATCTATTGCAATCAGAGGCCCCAAGTTCACATGAATGCAGAATTCTACTGGCAGGACTGTTTTCACTACCAGTAGTATTGTAATTGAGAGATGCTAAAAAAAAAATGGGAAATACTCTTCACAAAACATACTAGTCAGGACATACTGACCTGGAACTAGTCCCCACTTCCCCTGAGAACCATTTTGAGATAGATAGCGATGACAGGCTAGGGTGTTTTATGTCTCATTCTCTGTAATGGCCTGCCAGAATTTAGTTTTGCCAGAAATGCCAAGGTTTTTCACTTCATTTGCTTGTATGCTGGCAATGGAAAAGACAGGTGGCAGGGCAGAAGGAGAGATAGGGGTTAGTAGCAACATCTTGGTAGCAGCATGAATTGTCACAGAACTCAAACTGACAACCATCTTCCAATGATAGTTGGATGTGTTTATTGGTAATTTTAAAAATTGAACCTCCCTTCCTCCCTTCTTCCTTGTCCCTTTTTCTTCCCCTCCCACCCTCTCTGTCAAATAGCATATGCAAATCTATGCAAATCTGTGCCAACTTTATCCTCTCTCTTGATAATGTTTAAGTAATCACCCTATTCTATTCTAATAGAGACCTTTTGCTAATAGCACTCATAGTATTATTCTGGGTAGGATGGAAATAAAGAAACTGATCATCATTTTAGAATGCGAATCATATCTGGAAATTTCTGAGTGCTGTTGTTGAGGCACAAAAGAAGACATGAAAAAGGAGTTCAAAGTGAAACAAGAAAGATATGTCAACCTTGTAAGCTTTTTCTTTTTCAGCCAGACCTAAGGTTTTGTGCCTGAAGTCATTCGTTTAATTATTGAACAGGGACACTGTGTCCTGGTTTAGAAATTAGAAATGTTGTTGGTACTGTTACTTTTGAACCTTCCATGGTGGATGGGAAGAAAGTTGAAACACAAGTTCATATCAAAATCCAGTTAAATAAACATGGAGCATTGCATAGCTCCAAAACAAGAACAACAAAACAGTGCTCTAAAGGATTACTGCCCAGCATCATTCTGATATAAAAATAGAGAAGATTAAATATAGTCTGGGCTCTATGAATTTAAGTATGTCCCTAGAGCAGATTAATGAGTGGTATAGTCTCTAGAGGAGAGATAGGAGTCATGCCACCCTCCAAATGTCATTGAACTATATTTTCCAGCATTCCTCACCACAGGGTATTCTGGTTATGGCTCCTGAGAGTTGCAATCCAATAATATCTGGAGGGCCACACAGTGCCAATCCCTGCTTTAATGTTGGCTTGCCTAAACTACCTTTGCTTCCCGTTGGATTCTCTATTTAAATTCATATTGGAGGTTGAAATCCATGGATAGAGATGGAGTCTCTCTGTGTGAAGGGAAAAGAGAATTGCTACAAGAACAATGAAATGTGTGTTAAACAAAACCCAGAACACTTGAAAAACCCACAAAATTATGTCAGATATGTTTCCTCAAGTGTAAATCAGTGATTAAAAATATGAAATTTAATGTAGTTTTCATAACTTAGAAAACAATAACAAAGTAATGTGTAAATGTAAAGAAAACAACAACAAAAATAACCCCTTGTATATCTGTAAGTACTTGATAATATACAAAATTCAAAACTAAAACTCACAAAATTCCAAAACTTTTCAAATTAGAACACCAGAACATTAACATTTAAAGTTTAATCGCTGAGCTTTCATAAGAATATAAGAAGACACCTGTTGGACAAGACCAAAGGCCTGTCTAGTCCAACATTCTGTTCACACAGCAGCCAGACATTTGCCTTCAGCAAAGGTGCCAGCAGGACATGAGAACAACTGTGTCTTCCATTTTGCATTCTCCAGAAATAGATACATAGAAGCACTCTGCCTCTGGAAATGATACACATGCACACACATACAGTCATGGAGATTACTAGCCACTGATAGCCCTCACCTCATGATTTTTTTGAAAAGCCATCCAGGTTGGCAAGTATCACTACATTTTCCAGTATATGATTCATGTTTATAGTCATTAATAGTTTAACTTTGCATTGTGTGAAAAAGGACTGCCTTTTATTTGTATCCAGCTTCATTGAATGATGTTGGTTTTTGATATTATGAGACAGAGAGGAATGCTTTTCTCTGTCTACTTTTTTCCTCTTTTTTCTCTGTCTACTATAATTTTACACATCTCTCATACTTCTCCTTATTCAACTTTTCCCCCACCCAACTAAACAGCTCCAAAGGCTGTAAACATTCCTCATAGGGAAATTGTTTGAATCCTTTGGTCACTCTTTTCTGCACATGTTTTAACTCTTTTTACATGCAGCGACCAGAACTGTACACACTCTTTTAGATGGGGCCATACTATGAATAAGAGTCTAAGGGCCTCTGCAGATGGGTGGCCATGGGCCTCCCCGAGAAGCCACTGATTGGGACTAAGGCTGCCCCATGCCTCAGCCCCAATCCACTCCTTTTCCAGCCAATGAAGGAGCGCTAACATTACGCTCCTTCCACAAGGCATGGAAAGGGCGCTGGAAGAGGTGGCACGTGCCTCTTCAGCATCTCTTCCGTTTCAGTGTGTCTGGACACTGAGCCTGAAGTATGTCATCGGAGCACCTGCCATATGGAATGGCAGGCGCTCCAATGACGTCCTCAGAAAGGGGTTGGGGTGCCCAGCATGAGGCTTCCCCTCCCCTTCCTTGCCTCCAAGATGGCGCTTTGCGCTGTCTGCAAAGACCCAAAGAGTGGTATGATGCAGACAGTAGTCTTCTCAATTCCTTTTTCTAATTATGCATGAAATACAACTCCCCTTTTTTACAACAGTCACACACTTGCCTGAGATCACCATCAAGTTATTGGCCATAATCTCAAGATCCCTTTCTTAGGATGCAGAATTGCATTTCTGAACTGCAGAAATAATATAATTTCACATCACTTTTACTTCCATCATTCCATCCTGTATAATTCTGGGATTTGTGGTTTGTTGTGGCACCAGACTGCTCTAACAGAGGAGACCTAAATATCAGAAAACTACAAATCCCAGAATTCCATAGTGTGGAGAAACACCGGCAGAATAGAATGTTCAGGGCAGCCAATAGGAATCAGGCTGGAAAAAGATGGGGACTGCTCTCATGAGCAAGAAATAAAATGAGAAGGAGCTAGAGTGTGTCATGATCCTGAGGGATTAACAGCTAAGGATGCTGTGTGTTAAGTTTGCACAGGCAGATAACAGTTTGGCCTTAGTAGGAGAGAAATTCCTATAAAAGGGAAGAAAAAATTATAGAAGGATAAAGGTAGTCCAGTGTTAAAGAAAGTGTGAGGATCCTGAGGGACTTACAGCCAGGAAGGCTGGGGGGAGGGGATATTAGAAACTGTCTGAGGAATGGATCTAAAGAGAGCTAAGCTGAGAGAGCTGAGCTGTGTGTATTGAGAGTGTAACAAGTAACCTGTGAAGGTAACAGCTAAGGAAGCTGGGTGTAGGTTCTATGTGAATTAAGTCAGTGAAAGAATGTAAATCAGTAAGAGAAAGTAATAAATTTGTAACAACTGAAGTAATTTGTATACTGTAACACAAGCTTGAGAACCATCCATCAAGAAAGATACAACTGTAAGTTCTGAATGTAAATAAAATTCTCTCTGTGTGTGTGTGTGTGTGTGTGTGTGTGTGTGTTCAACAGGGAGTTGCCTGACGTAATTTACAGTTAACAACAAACATGTTACCAAGAGTACTAAGAATAGTTAATATAAAAGACACTTCAGTTAGTGGGTGGGATCTCTTCACATATGAATTGGTGTCAAGTGGGTGGGAGATGAAAGACACATTGTGCTGGCATTTGAGAAAACCAGTTTGACACATAATAAATTGGTGGCAGCATTGGCACACAGTGGAAGGGATCTATGAGATCCAGCAGTGTCGAGTTGTCACACATAGCATTGAGCCATGGGAGTTAAAGTGGTGTCAAACTGCATCATTTCTGCAGTGCAGATAGAGCCATCAGCTCAGATCCCATCAGGAATATTTTTGCCAAATATGCATTACATTGCTTTCAACATTTTGCTGCCCATTTCCCTAGTCAGCCAGATTCTTTTGGTGCTCTTTCCAGTCCATTTTTGCTATCATAAGCCTCATTAATTTTGTGTCATCAGCAAATGTGGCCATCTCACTACTCACTCCTGACTGCATGTCATGTATGAATAAATTAAAAAGTGTTGTTCCTGATGCAGAAATGCTAAGGGGTCCCTTGCACATTTTCCTCTGAGCCATTGTGAGAATGGAGCATTTATTCCTTTTGCTTCCTGTTCTTTAATCTCTTTTTGTTGTTAACTGCCCTCAAGTTGATTTTGACCCATGGCGACCCTGTGGATGAGACATCTCCAAGATCTCTTGTCCTCCACTGCTCTGCTTAGTTCCTGCAAATTCATACCCATGACCTCCCTAATAGAGTCCATCCATCTAGCATGTGGCCTTCCTCTCTTTCTGCTTGCTTCCTCCTTTCCGAGAATTATTGTTTTTTCCAATGAGTTGTCCCTTTTCATGATGTGCCTGAAGTATGACAGCCTCAGTTTTGATATTTTGGCTTCCTGGGTGATTTCTGGCTTGATCTGCTCTAAGGCACATTTGTTTGTCTTTTTGGCTGTCCATGGGATCCTCAAAACTCTTCTCCAGCATGACATCTCAAATACATTGATTTTCTTCCCATCTTCTTTCTTAACTGTTCAGCTCTCACATACATACGTGGTATTAGGGAAAACAATGGCTTGTATGATTCTTACGTTTTTATTTAGTTGCATTTCTTTGCATTTTAGAATATTTTCTAGTTCTTTCATCACCACCATCTCCATTCTTAATCTTCTAATTTCTTGACTGCAGTCTCCATTTCTATTTCAATATAGATTATCGCATGGGGTTTATCCTGTCATTTTCCTGATGGGATAAATGCACATTTAACTTTAAAGATGGGTCTTACTGCATTCATCCATCTGCAGCCTGTCTGCAACCTGGTCTTATCCTGCAGCTTTTCAAGCATGGAATAATCCTGTGCTTGAAAAGCCACAGGACAAACACGGGTTACACACAGGCTACAGAAGGTGAATGCAGTAAGACCCATCTTTAAAGTTAAATGTGCATTTATCCCATCAGGAAAATGACAGGATAAAATCCTATGCAATAATCTGCATAGTTTGATCGCAGGTATAAGGACTCTTTTACCACTTCTATTTTACTACTTCTATTTCTTCATTGTTTGTTTTGTTTTGTTTTGTGAGCTGCCTTGAGTCCCTTTTTTGGAAGAATGCTGGCACAAAAATGAAATAAATAAATTGTCTAGGTAGAATTTGTCTAGATTCTCCATCATCATTATTTTTGTTTTCTTTATGTTCAACAGTAGTACTGCCTTTACACTTTTTTCCTTGATCTTCCTTAGTAGTTGTTCCAAGTCTTTGAGGTTTTCTGCTAGTATTATGATGTCATCTGCATACCTTAGATGGCTGATAGTCCTTCCTCCTATTTTCACCCCTCCTTCTTCTTTGTCCAAGCCTGCTTTCATTACAAAATGTTCTGCATATATGTTAAACAGGTAAGGTGATAAGATGAAGCCTTGTCTGAACACTTTACACCCTGTATTAAAACTAGTTTTCAGTCTATGAAAGAGCTTGACTACTAACTTTCCTCAGGATACTTTGGTGAGGCACTTGGACATTTGAAAGTCCAAATGAAAAATATCTATTACATAACTCCTCTCCACATTGTTATTGACACTTTCAAAGGATTGAAAAGTTTACTGGGATTGCATTTGATCTTTGTAGGAGACATGTTGATTCTTTTTCAGCAGGACCTGCCCCTCCTGTATTTGTGACAATATTATCCTTACTAAGGGCCTAAGCAGATGGCTTAATAGGCCATCCTCGGTGCAGGGAAGGGGAGGGGCAGCCAGACGCTCGGTGCCCCATCTCCCTCCCGAGGTCGTCCTCAGAGCCGCCGGCCCTCCACACAGCCAGCGCTCCGAGGAGGACCTCCCACTGCAGCGTCCGGACACGCTGCGGTGGAAGGGTCACCGAAAGTGCACCACAACATTTTTTTTTCCCACAACAAATTCAATACACAATGCCAAATATACATTCACATATACCCCCCCACCCTCCCCATTAAATCCCCTCCATTCTTTTCACATAAGATAAACAATCAAAAACCACAATATACTACAAATCACATTACGCTGACATTCTTCATACATCTACATTCATTATCAACCACAATCAAACATTTCAACTTAAAAAAAAACACTGACTTCCTTAAGACTGTATTTGAGGTATCTTACCCTAAGTATGTCTCTAGTTTCCTGTCAATTTAACAAAATAAAGATAGTGATAATATAAAAAATACTTTAGTTTCTATATTCTTAGGCCGTCTATTCTATTGTATCCTTGTTTTTGTTCTATATACATTATCTTATTTTACTATCACTGACTAATTCTTTTTGCATATGTACATATTTTAAATCTATTTTTGTTTGGGTCTTTGCCCTCACTTATATCTTTCAAAAAAAAAAACCTATAGAAATTTTCATACCTTTCAGATATTATTTAATAAATATTCACATCAATTCCTTATTTCTCTGTGTTTCCTTCTAAGAATACATTTCCTGTTGAATCCAATCAAATACTTCTAGCCATTCTTTATTAATTTTCTCTGTTGGTTTGTTTCTTAACATTTGAGTTAATCTATCCATCTCAATGTATTCCAATAACCTTGAGTACCATTCATTTATTTCTGGGATTTTATTTTGTTTCCAATAAGCTGCAAATGTTATTCTTGCTGCCGTTATCATGTAAAAAAATTTTTTCCCATATTTCTTTTCAAATTTTTCCTCTAGTATTCCTAACAGAAAGACTTTAGGATCTTTCTTCAGCTCAATATTCAGTATTTTCTGAATTTTATCATGTATGTTACCCCAAAAGTTTTTTGCGACTGGGCACGACCACCACATGTGGAAGAAGGTGCCTTTGTATTTTTGACACCTCCAACATTTATCGTTTTGAATGTTTTTAACCTTTGTTAATTTTACAGGTGTAACATACCATCTGTAAAACACCTTATAAAAATTCTCTCTAAGATTATAACACAATGTATGTTTCACTTTTGTTTTCCATAATTTCTCCCATTCTTCCAATGGGCACCACAACATTTTGCGGCACACTTTCGGCGACATATGAAAGGAGCCGCCCGTCTGCTTAGGCCCTAAATTGAATTAACTACATAAAAATAAAAAATGATAAATTTTTCTATCATTTATTCAGAACAAAAATTTAAGAAACAGTAATTCATCAAAATGCATTTGCTACTTTATTAATATTTTTACTACATTTTAGTTATTTATGGCATGAGTGAACAACTTCCAGGATTCCAGAGACCACATATGGGTCTCCCTAGATCTCAGAGGGTTGACAATTCCCCCCCCCCCCGCACATTACTTTTCCTTTTTCTTTAAAATGCCCCTTGTGTCACATCTACTGCAATCTTAAATTCAGACAGAACCTTCTCCAGAACTGGAAATATATGTGGTCATATCTACTTTCCCAAAAAAAGGACCCTTGGGGGCCTAAAAGAACTTGTGGTGGAGACAATGTGGAAAAAAATCTCCCATGTCCACTAGAGCTTGGAGCAATACAAAGCCTGGGGTATTCTGGGAAATTTAAAGAGTAGCTACTAAACTAATATATTGCTGTCCAAGGTAGTTGAGAATCTGATTTCATAATTTACTGGGCTTCTTTTATGGGCTTCTTCTGTTATGAAGTAAGTACCTTCCTTTGCAAAGACTATCTGGAATATGTATATATAACAAAATACTGTAGATTCTCTTTTTTTAATACTCAGTGATGGTCCTGTGTTTTGCAGAATGTTCACAACTCCAGTGATTTCTGCTGATGGTATACATGTATTTGTATTTGTGTTTGTTTTTAGACCCTGTAGAAGGCCTTTTCTCATATAGGCCAAAACATGTTGGACTATTTTAAAAGAAATAAACATTTGACCATCTTAAAGCACATAGAACTTGTCTTCTTGCTGTTTTGGGCTTCTTTTGGTCTACATTCCTTGGACCATTCACTGGGCAAATGCAACTCATATTCAGTTATACTTATAGATCTGGAATATAATGTGCATAAGTTTGAAAAGTTCTGATTGAAAAATGTCTACATTTCAAATGCCTGAAAAGCAACACTGAAACATGCTTTACTCAAAGGAGAGGAATGTGTTCAAAGAGTGTATAAAATTTGAAACATGGCCATGAACTCTCATAGATGTGGGGAGAGGAGGCATGGAAGACCTCATTCCATTTAAAAAAAACACACAATTCTTAACAGTGTAATGTATAAGTATTTGGATGACTTAATGTATTTTTTTCTCTTCAAGGGAACAGAGCTATAATCATATTAAACTATTTTCTATTAGCTGAAGACATGTAGTAATTTTTGCATTTATAACAATTATTTAGAATATAAAATAATACAATATAAATATAATATATATTTATAATGATATAATATAATAATGATATAATATAATATATAAAATATAAAATATTTATAGTAATTGAATATGATGGGAAGTCATAAAATGTAATTTGAAAATGGATATTGCAAGCTTTATTATTATGTTCAGTATATAAACAAGCTACATCTTTTTCAGTACTGAATATGTAAAGACAGGGTTTTGGGGGGGGGGGAAAGAAGGATTTTTTTAAAAAAACTATGATCACTGTACAACATTTGAGGAGAGGGTTATAGTTGCATAGGTTATACTTTGCAACATAATTATATTGCTATCACCAGCACTGTTAAGCATAAACAGCCTATGATCCACCATTACCACCATACAATTGTATACAAATAATTTTTCAAAATAAATGGCTGTTCATTATGACTTTCAGATCAGGCATACTGCTGCTATTTCCCCTGCCCCAACATTGGTTCAATGTCATGTAATAATAGGAATGAGACCAGTATAATACTAGTAAATATTACTAACCAAACAAAAGTAATTGTTCAGTTAAGGATGTTGCTGTGTTGTGTGATATCTAACAAGGAGCATGGCACTTATTTTTTATTTTTATGTAGTTAATTCAACAGTGTTAGAATAAATGTATTAAATGTGCACATTTGTACATCCAAACATCTTTAATTCAGATCAGTCATTTGGCTATGAATTACGACTAGGTTTGTACTATTTTGCTTCATTTTCTGTAGCATTATCATCATGACCTCATGTAGCTTGTTTAGCCTATAGAATGGGAAAATAGATTCATTCATTCCCCCCACCTTCTCCCTAGCATGGGACCCAAGTTGTCTTATACCACATTAATACAAAATACAGGTAAATATCTTAATACAAAGATTTAAAAAAAAACACCACAGACAATTAAAACAATTCTAATGAACACACAAAGCTAAAACACTTTAAAACATATTTACAATGTAACAAAACTCATAGAAGCTGCATAGAACCTATTAGGCTGCTGCCACACTGCACAATAAAGGTCATGGCTCCATCCTATGGAATCCTGGGATTTGTAGTTTGCTGTGAAACCAGAACTCTCTCCCAGAGAAGGCAAAAAAAGTCACAAAACTACAAATCCAAGAATTCTGTAGCATTGAGCCATGGCAGTTAAAGCGCTGTCAAAGTGCATTAATTCTGCTGTGTAGATACAGTCCCAGAAGACTCTTCCAGCACAACAGTTAAGAGCAAAATACCTACCTAAATGAAAAGATCTTTGCTTGTTGCAGAAAGAAGAAAGAAGGAGGCAACACAAACTCCCATTGGAAATACAGAGTCTGGGAGCAACCACTGGGAAGACTCTACCAAATGTACCCATAATCTTAATGAGACCAAGAGAAAGCTCTCCCACAAGGATCTCAAAACTCAGGCAGGCTTACAGAGGGTGATACATTCTTGCAGACATTCTTGGCCCATGGCATGTAGTCTAGAACCAGAACAACAAGAAGAGCAGTATTTTCATTCCCTCTTATTATTGATAAATGAGGCTAAGAAAAGTAGGGGGGGGAGGGGGCTTAGATACAGATAGCTACACCTTGGGTAGCAGTATTACAGTGGCACAGCCTTTGAGCAACATTCTCTTTTGAATGATGAAGACATCACTGTGTAAGTGCCAACCAAGTGCCAAAAATTATATATCTTTATGTTATTTTATATTGTGTGTAGATGTTTTTAATTGTTTTTAATTTTACTAAGATTTTAAATGTTTTGTCTGGGAGCCTCCTTGGGTCCCTTGGGGGAGAAAGTTGGCATACAAATGAAATAAGTAAATAAATAAATAAACAACAGTTATTATTCCTTAATAATAATTAATAATTTTATCATTTATATTATTAATAGTACTTTATATAGCAGTGTGATGTTCATACTCCTAGGGTGCATCTATACTTCAGAAATAATACATTTTGTCACCACTTAAGCTGCCATGGTTCCATCCTACAGAATCCTGGGATTTGCAGTTTTGTAAGGCACCAGCACTCTCTGGCAGAGAAAGTTAAAGAATTTATAAAACTACAAATGCAAGGATTCCATCAAAAAGAGCTATAGCACTTGAAGTTGTGTCAAAGTATGCTATTTCTACATTGTAGATGCACCCATATTCATTCATTATTTTCATTGATCAGTAATGCAATTAGAAGCTGGTATGTGTGCATGTCAGAGGGAAGAACCAGGGTCTAGGACAGACTGAATCACCTCTCCTTGGAATAGTGAACCATCCACCCATGGTATTTCCAACTTATCAGAAGTGAGCTTCAGCTGATTGTCTCTTATCTAGCTCATGACGTCACATTAATGGAGATGATGGATTAAACACCACACTTGGAGCATTTCTGAGGTACAAGCAAAACCTATTTTTAGCTGCTTTCTAGCTGCTTTCTATTCTGATCTATATGCACTCTTTCTTCCTTCATGTTTTCTGCACAAGTACCATATTCCCCCCCAAATAAAACCAAAACCAAAATATCATCAATGGGGTTATGTATATGGCAATGCTTGCTTTTCAACTGCTACAGATCAAGTAGATGTCATGTACTTCTGTAAGTTACCTTTGGAGACACTATTGTGATGAGAACAAAATCTTTTTTTCTCCCTAGAAGAAATTCTTGAAGATTTAATAAAGTTCAGATCTGAAAGTAAACCAACCCAATTTACCTTCCCCAAGCTAATGTGAAGATTGGAATGTAAAAATCCCTTGATTTTTGCAGTTCTCTGGATTTTACAGCATGGTTCTTGACTCAAAATATGCTCCCAATTTTTATTAAAAAAATATTTATTTTATTTTATTTTACTGAAAAGAAAAAGGACATGAAGAATATACACATTTAGGGCAAATATGTAATATATCAAAAATAATGGGAGGAGGGAGAATGAAATAGGCAAACAACTACTGGGCAGCAGCCATAGTGGTGGGTGTCACTGAAGTGAAGAACAGCAGTGACATCATAGCTAACATTTGTGGTAGCACTGCACACAGGGAAGTGTAGGTGGTCTTCCTTATGTAACCCTCCACCTAGAAAACCCTATGAGGAGACATTGAAAGTGTCACACAGGTAGGACAAGAGCACTAACAGAGAGGTAGATAGAAACTAAAGGAAAACACACTTGCAAGAGCAGCTAAGGGCAGCCAAAATGATGAATCAAGCAGCAAACATTCTTAGAAAGACAAACCCCATCAGAAGCAACACGTCACATAAAATAGGGACATGGAATGTGTGTCCTGGACTACGGCCAGCACCAGTCCAAACAAACACTGATAAGGATGGTTTAACAAGGAAGGAGCTAAAAGGCAGGCTACAGACCTTTCTGTTAGTTCCCAAGAAGCACACCAGTACCAAAGCCAGGGTAAGGATTCCAGAATTCACAGTAGCCAGTTCAGTCCAAGGTCGGGGCAGCCAGAAGGTAACAAACGTCCAGTCCATTCCAAATTCAAAGGTTCATGGCACACAAGAGTTCCAAAGAGCAAGGAGCCAGTACTAACAGTATCCCACAAGGGAACTGCAATAAGCTCTGGCACTGAGTGGTCCTGTCCCAGGTGATTAAGTAGGAGATTCCCTCCTCCATGCCAGCTGAGGCTTGTTAGTCAATTGCCTCTCTGCAAGCCTCCTTAACCGATGCATGCAAGCACTCTCTGCCCTGTGTTGTCTGAAGGGAGGTACTTCCACGCTTGTTTCTTCCTGATCCTTACCACTAGGCTGCTGTGCCTCCATAGGGATCCTACTAGTGCTAGGACCTGGCTGCTCTTCCTCCTCTGGGGCTGGGAGGACAGGGCTGGGATCTAGCAGGGCAGGATTAGGACATGGTAGAGCCTCCCTTTCCTCCTGCACTGGAGTAGGCTCATCCTCCTCCTCATCTTCCGAGTCCAGCTCCTGACTGACCATGACAATGTGAGAATCATGAACCAAGGGAAGCTAGACAAGTGAAAATGGAAATGCAATGCATGAGTATAGCAGTACTGGAGGTGAGTGAGTTAAAATGGACAGGAATGGGCCACTTTGAATCAAACAATCACACAGTGTTGGACTCAGAGAATGAAAAGACAAGAAGAAACAGGGTGGCTTTCATACTAAGAAAGGATGTTGAAAAAGCAGACAGAGGATACAGTGCAAAATCAGACTGAATCATCTCAATAAGGCTCGATGAGAAACCTATGAATATAACCATAATCCAAGTATATGCACCAACCACAGAGGCAGAGTAGGAAGAAATTGATATATTCTATGAAGGAGTACAGGAAGAAAGTGACAACACACCAATACATTATGTTAAGGTGATCATTGGAGATTGGAGTGCAAAGGTTGGAAGTAAAGAAGAATAAAAAAATGGTAGACAGATTTGGACTAGGCACAAGAAATGAAGCAGGTGAGTGTCTGATAGATTTTTGTGAAGCCAACAACCTATTCATTGCAAACACATTTTTCATACAGCCAGAAAAAAGATTATACACATGGACATCACTAGATGGCCAACAAAAAAACCAAATAGATTAAATAATTGGAAGTAAAAGATGGTGAAGCTCCTTACTGGTGGCCAAGACGAGACCAGGTGCTGATTGTGGCACAGATCATGAACTACTGATTTCAAAAATAAAAGTAAAACTCAAGAAGAAAACAAAACCAGTCACCATATCAAAATATGATTTAAACAACATTTCCACAGAATTCAATGACAATATGAGGAACATATCTGCAGTACTAAGTATAATAGATCGTGAACCAGAAGAGCTTTGGTCTGAAGCCATGGACATGATAATAGAAGAATGCATAAAGACACTTCCAACAGACAAAAGGAAAATGAAGAAAACATGGATGACAGATAAAACACTACAAGCAATAAAGGAAAGAAGAGAGAAAAAACAAAAAGGAGATTGAAATAAACGAAGAAACATGAACACAACAGCGCAATGGTTAGTGAGCAAAGATAAGGAAAATTACTACAATGACAAATGTAGAGAAATAGAAGACAACAACACAAAGGGAGAAATGAGATACCTATTCTGCACTATTTGAGAAATCAAGGGAAAGTTCAAACCAAGGACTGGGACACTATATGACAATAAAAATAACATAATTCAAGATCAGGAAGGAATAAAAAGATATTGGATGCAATAGAGAAGAACTATAAAAAAGAGATGACAAAATGAAGGAAACATGAAGCAAAGAGCCATATGAAGATGAACCCCAAATTCTAAAAACTGATGTGGAAGCTGCAAAAAAAGAAATGGCAAAAAACAAGTCTCTAGGAACAGATGATATACCAATAGAACTGTTGCAATCCATACTAACAGAATCAACACTAGTGCTAACCAACCTATGTCAACAGAAATAGAAAACAAAACAATGACCAACAGATTGGAAGCGATCAATATACATCACCATCCAGAAAAAAGGAGACACAAGAGACTGCAGCAATTATAGAACCATAGCACTAATCTCCCATGCAAGCAAAATTATGCTCAAAATGCTGCAACACAGACTCTAACCATACATGGAGAGAGAAATCCCAAAAGTCCAAGCAGGGTTCAGGAAAAGAAGAGGCACCAGGGGTCACATTGCAATCATACGATGGCTAATGGAGCATATCAGGAAATTCCAAAAGAAAATCAGCATGTGCTTTATAGACTATAGCAAAGCCTTTGACTGCATAGATCATGAAATGCTATGGAACATTTTTAAAGACAAGGGAGTGCCAACACATCTGATAGTCCTAATGGGGACTCTGTACTCAGGACAAGAAGCTACTGTCAGAATGGAACATGGAGAAACAGAATGGTTCCCAATTGGCAAAGGTGCATCCTGTCACCCTACCTATTCAATCTATATGCAGAACATATTGTAAGGAAAGCCTGGACATGGAAGAGGGAGGAGTGAAAATAGGAGGAAGAAATGTCAACAATCTGATATATGCTGATGACACCATAAAGAAAAAAAAATGACCATAGAGAACTTACACACATTCAAACTATATAATGAGGAAATAGAAATAGTAAAAGAGTTCTCATACCTGGGATCAAATATTGATCAGGGACTGCAGCCAGAAAATCAAGAGAAGATTAAGAATGGGGAGGGTGGCTATGAAAGAACTAGAAAAGATCCTAAAATGCAAAGACATACCACTCAGCACAAAAAAGTCAGAATCATACAAGCCATCATATTCCCTATTACCATGTATGAATGTGAGAGCTGGACAGTCAAGAAAGAAGATAGGAGGAAAATCAACACATGTGAGATTTGGTGCTGGAGAAGAGTGCTGAGGATTCCATGGACAGCCAAAAGGGCAAACAAATGGGTCCTAGAACAGATCAAGCCAGAGATATCCCTAGAAGCCAAGATGACAAGATTTAGACTGCCGTACTTTGGACACATCATGAGAAGGCATCAATCACTGGCAAAAAACAATAATGCTCAGAAAGGAGGAAGGAAGCAGAAAGAGAGGAAGACCACATGCTAGATGGATGGACTCTATTAGGGAGGTCATGGTTTGTAGGAACTAAGCAGAGCAGTGGAGGACAAGAAGTCTTGGAGATGTCTCAGCCAAAGGGTTGCCATGGATCGATATCGATGTGAAGGCAGTTAATAAACAACAAAAATGTAATATACTGGTAAATGTATTTTAAAAATATATGTACATCATTCTTTTTTTTTTTTTAAATCTCAGATGTAGAAAGAAGATAGAATGAACTTATCAATGAAAATGTATGAAACTAACATGGGTTGGAAATTCATCCCTACCATCTAGCCTCCTATTTTTTTTTCATAGCACAGAGATTCCACTGAGTTGTCTCTACATATTTTTAAACCGGTTTTATTTTTCCTGCATTTCTCAGAACCCCAGCAGCATTCTCATCTTTTCCAGGTTGTACATCATGTTGTAAGACATTTTTTGTCTTCTGAGACAGATGATTGTTCACATTTTGGTGCACTGTTTTCCTAAGGTAGATATTTTTGAAAATGTTGTGTTTGCATGGATTTTTGAATCCTGCCCATTTTAGCTTGTAATTTTAGTTGTGCATTATTCAAAAAAGAAAAGAAAAGAAAAGTGTGGAGGAGGAGGAGCAGGAGCAGGAGCAGGAGGAGGAGCAGGAGGATGGAAAGTGACCCTGACATGAATGGTTTCTTCTGAGTTGTTAGAAACAAGGAGATACATCCATACTTAAAGTTGTATTAACAGTGGCAGCTAGTGGCTCCCATTCAGTGAGGGCATATTGCCTTATTGTCCAAGATTTAAAGGAATTCTCCTTTAATGAACCCTATTTGCCCAAATAGGCTTTTAGTTTGGATAGTTCCTTTAAAATTTGGTCTAAAATCCAAAACTAAAAGCCTATTTGGGAGAATAGAGTTCATTAAGGGAGAGTTCCTTTAAATCTTGGATGATGTGCAGCAGGTTTGCTTCCCCACTGACACAGAAACTACCAGCTATAAGGCCTCGCAGACCAGGAATTGGATATGTTTCTAAAAATCTCAGTTAATATTTTCTACCCCATATCTACTGAGCATAATGCCATTGAGTTCCATCTGTGAGCTACATTGCTCAAGGGACTTGACTCATCTCTTTCTTACGTATGGCATGCCTACCATTTTTAGTGCCATTAAAAACAACAACAGAGGGAGAGACAAAAATGAGACTTTTTGCAAGTCTCCTTTGAAAGTATGAGCACTCATGGTGGTGGGGGGAGTTGTTTTGAACAGATGCTCCTACTAGTCTCTCATGAAAAAGGTGACAGGTTGTTGTTTTTCCTCCCCACCTCCCATCCTAATAAAGCTGTTTTCACACATAATATGGAAAAGGAGAGAACACTGTTTGGCTTCTGGGCAAAGAGGAAGTGAAATGAGGGTTTCAGAGTGACCCACATATGTTCTTTCAGTGGAATTTATACTAATGGCACAATAATTATGTTATTTTCTTAATTAGGTGTTTGTTCTTCTTCCAGAACTATTCTGGGTGCAGAGTGGTGGGAAGCAAAATCTGAGCTGTTATGCTTGTTTCCTGTCTGTGACCTAGCTCTATGATGCAGGAATGGGAAAGATCTGATGAAGTGAGCCATATTGTGATTATTTTTCAACACAGAACTGGCCTCCTTTCCATTGCTTTCAAATAGAACAAAAATTGATAGCACTCACATTATTGCCAATGATAATAAATCAGATGGTGTGTCAATGCAAGAAGCCAGAACATGGCGATATCCGTTTACTAAATTAGTGAATGCTGAATCACTCAAATAAATCTGCTTGATCTTCAAACAGAAGCCAAAATTACGCATGTTCCTTTTAGGATGCTGATGCTGCTTGCCATAATTTAGTCCTTCATTGGCCAAAGAGCCATGACTCAATATTCTTGTTGCATAGGCCTAAAGAAAATAGCCTCCCCAGATTCTCCACAATATTTTCTTGTATGTAATGGTTACAATTATTATTATTATTATTATTATTATTATTTTAAAAAATTAAATTTTATTATGAACTTTAAAACAAACAAACAAAACCATACAAAACAATAAAACAAACAAACATATGAATACAAATACAAATACATACCTACATAAAAACCTACATACAAAAAAAAAAAACCCACTTATCTTCCATGGCCTTGCAATGGATCTTCTTCTTCTTCTTTTTTTCTGGACCTCTTAAACTATATTAACTGTACATCATTGTCAATTTTTTCTCTTTGGTGCATATCTCTCTTATTTCCTAATATTTTCCATGTCAACAGAAGCTTCTCAAACCTCATTTCTGGATAAACTTATATAAGCCTTGTTTACATAAACACTAATAGCAACACCTAATCTCAAATTTATTGTAAAATTATCTTTCAACTCTAAACTTATATATTGAAGTTTCACTTTAAATTAACCCATTTGCATTATAAACTTTATCTCTTACCATTACAACAAATATATTTATACCTTATCTTTATACCTTATCTTACCACTATCTTACTATTATAATATCCATTTATAATAACCTTTTAATCTATTAAAAACTGAATAGTATTCTTTACCTTTTTCTTTTCATATTCATACCAAAGATTCCATTCTCCATGAAAGTCCTTTAGTGACCTATTTTGAACTAACCACGTCAATTTTTCGAGTTCATATGTTTCATACATTTTAATTCTCCATTCCTCCACTTTTGGAATCTCCCTTCTTCTCCAATATTTTGCAAACAATATTCTTGCAGTAGTGATCAATAAGAAGAGTAACCTTCCGTCCCTTTTTTCAGTTTCGTTCTTCATGATATTTAAAAGATATATTTTCAGATCTAATCATATATTTGTATTTAATATAAGCATAATTTCCTTGTTAATTATACTCCAATATTTTTGGGAAATCCTACATTTCCACCATACATGAAAATAGAAGCCTGTCTCCTCACTACACTTCCAACATAACAGGCTATATCCTTTATATATTTTGGATAATCTATAGAGTGTAAGGTACCATCTACACATAACTTTATATGCATTTTCTCTCTGATCTATATTGAGTGTATATTTTTTAACTTTTTTCCAGCTTTTTATCCAATCCTCCAAATCAACATTTTGTTTTAGATCTTTCGCCCAATTAATCATATAATTTTTGACTGTGTTCTCTTCCATTTCCCAATTCCTGATTAAATTATAATATTTTGAAATAATCTTTTTATTTTCTCCGAGTAACACCTTCTCAATTTTCCCCCCCGCTGTGCCAATCCTTCCTAATTTTTCATCGAGTTTAAATTGCTCGTATAATTGCATGTACATAAACCAATTAGTGTCCCATCCTAACAACCTTAAATCTTCCTGAGATTTGAATCTAATTTCAATACCGTCAAGCTCAGTCAAATCTTCATATTTAAGCCATTTAGCATAAACCGTCTTCATTAAAATAGCTTCAGCAGGGGATGCCCAAAAACGTACTTTCTGACACCATTTTACCTTGTATTTCAACCATATTCTTAAACAAGACCTACGTATATGATGATCCTTAAATCTCGCGTCACCCTTAAATTTGTCTTATCTTATTAATGTTTGCTTTTAAATTTCTTAAGTTTAATTTTGTCTTCAGGGGAGTGGGAGGGATGGGTGGAGGGATTGGGATACCGGAATGCTTTTAACTATTGTATTTTTAATTGTTGTAAGCCGCCCCGATTGCTAAGCAGAGGGGTGGGATAAAAATAAAATTTATTATTATTATTATTATTATTATTATTATTATTATTGTTGTTGTCATAAAATAGATAAGAATGGAAACCGTAAGTTAGATCTACCCCTTCCAAATCAAGAATTCTTTGATTTTTTTAATAAAAGCCATTCCTGCAGCCAATCGAAAACACATGCTTCATAATACCACAGACAGTTTGGAGTAGCCATGCCCCCTCTCTCTACCGTATCTTGTAAATCTATAACTTTAATTCTGTGTCTTTTATTTTTCCAAATAAAATTTAATATGTCTGTATTCCATATTTTGAGGATTTTCTCATTATCAATTATGGGAATATTCTGAAAGTAGTACATTATTTTTGGGAGAATTGACATTTTAACCACTGCTATTCTTCCCATCCAAGATAACTTTAATTGATCCCACTTCTTCATATTTGCTTTAATTTCTTGCCATATTCTTTGATAATTATTTTTGAAAAGATCCGAATTTTTTACACTAAGCCAGATTCCTAAATATTTAATTTTATTCTCAAATTTAAATTCAGTTATTTCCTTTAATTTTTCAATCTCATTCTTGGAGATATTCATAGTCATCATAACTGATTTATTTTTATTTATTCTGTATCCTGACACTTTACAAAACTCATATAAGTATTCCATCACTTTCTGAATATAATCTAATGGATTTGCAATCGTTAGGACTAAGTTGTCCGCATATGCACGAAGCTTATAATTTTGCTTTCCAATTTCTATCCCATTACTTTCTTTACTGCTTCTAATTTGGGTAAGTAATATCTTCATAGTCAAAATGAATAGTAATGGTGCGAGTGGACATCCCTGTCACACTCCTTTCTGTATCGCAAATTTAGGTGTCTTATCCCCATTAATTAATATATAAGCTTCTTGTTCAAAATATATATTCTCAATCCATTTTATAAATGTTTTCCCCGCATCGATTTAGGGCCTAAGCAGACTGCCAGAAATAGTGCACATTAAATTGAGGCACTGCCCTGGCTCAGTGCTAGGGAATCATGGGAACTGTAATTTATTGTGGCACCAGAACTCTCTGACAGAGAAGGCTCAATGTCCCAGAAAAAAATACAGTTCCCATGATTCCCTAGCACTGAGCCAGGGCAGTGCCTCAATTTAATGTGCACTATTTCTGGCAGTCTGCTTAGGCCTTTAGTTAGGGCCTTTGCAGACTGCCAGAAATAGTGCAAATTGAGGCCACTTTAACTGTCCTGGCTCAGTGCTAGGGAATCATGGGAACTGTATTTTTTTTCTGAGACATTGAGCCTTCTCTGTCAGAGAGCTCTGGTGCCAAAATAAACTACAGTTCCCATGATTCCTTAGCACTGAGCCAGGACAGTTAAAGTGGCCTCAATTTGCACTATTTCTGGCAGTCTGCAAAGGCCCTAACTCCTGTTATCCCTCGCCAATGGCCAGGATAACAGAATGGAGGCTAATAACATCTGGATGGTCACATCAGGAGGTTTGTACAACACACACATATTCTTTCTTGTTCTATCATTCCACATGTGAACATTGCTTATTTATCCTTTTGGCCCTTGTGTACCATTGTGTCCAATTATCTTTACATTTAAATTGTAAGATCTGTGGAACAAGGATCTATCTTTATCCTTATGTCATTTTTTTGAAATGCTAGATAAATTGCTGGCACCACACACTCCCAAGCATAGAAAGATTTAAAAAAAAAAAAAAACCAGCGAGAATTGTTAATTTTGAAGGGGGAAAGTTTGTAAGAATAAAATAACAAATGCTGAATCTGGAGGATAGAAATGAGAATGCATTTATTGTGGAAGAAGCCAATTATCCCTCTCATCTTCATCCCACTTTCTATTTAAAAAAATGGAAATGGTTAACAGTCCCCCACTTGTCTGCCTTTGAAGCATCTGCATCTCAAGGAATATTATCGGTTATGGTCTAATGATATTTTCTTTGAGGTGGTGGCACAAAGACTCTGATTGACAAGAAGGGGATTTGGTTTAATAAATTAATCATTAATTAATGGTAATGTGCATCTGCATGTAAGGGATACAGCTCTATCAGGTTACTGAGCTACCACATGTTCTGCCTAAAGCCAAAAGTAACATCGAAATCCAATAATCTGCTGCTTCCTCTTCTCAACCACTTAGTCATTTGCTAAACTGGGAGGAAACCATATTATTGCAAACTGGAGTGAAACTGTGAAGGGGGAAAATAAAATAAAACTAATTTAGCATTTCAAAAGGGTTTATTACTCTTGGCAGCAAGCTGTAAGTATGCATAATACAAGTCCGTAGGGGGAAAATCTATCTTGAAATGCATCAGGACTATGTAGCAACCTGTAATTGTAACACAATGATTTGATTATATTGTGTTTATTCAATTACTTTAGCTTACTCTTATACACCCACTCAAGCAAACTGACAAGAAGCAGTATACCATTACAGAAATGTAAGCCATACCACTGTTAGTTAATAGGTCACTAGCATTGCAATTATCATATTTTGCCTTGTTGAGGTATCTAACATTTATGTTCCTGACTGCAAAATATGTTTCCACTCAAGCTCCCTTTTGGTGTTGAAATGAACTACACTCAGCTTGACCTAGAATGTATTTTTTAAAAAGTAATCCAAACAAATCAAAACAAAGGTTGGAACCAAATGCACAATGTATCCAAACTGCAGAACTATGGCAGTTTGACAGTACTTTAACTGTTTTGGCTCCATCATGTTGAATACTGGCATTTGTAGTTTGGTCAGGTATTCAGCCTGGTCTGTCAGAGAGACATGGTGCCTCACCAAACTATAAATCCCAGGATTCCACAGAATGGGGCCAAGACAGTTAAAATGCTATCAAACTGCTATAATTCTGCAGTGTAAATGCACCCATAGTCATTATTATAAAATACCCAACACATGTCTACACTGGCTGCTTAATCCAAGGCCAGTCTGAAGCATTATGCCCTGGACTGGCTTTGAATTGATTGCAATGACGATCACACACAATGGGCTGAATCCAATGCAATGGTATATCATTTTTCTTGTAGGCCAGCTGGGCCAACACTGCATCAGCCCCAATGGCCTGTTCTCCTCAGTATTTATGCTACCACTACTTCCTCACAGGCAAGAGCTCCATGTCAACACTGCCTGGCACACCATTGCTTCTGCTGAGGAAAGAACAAGGTGCACCTACTATCAAGAGAGTAGTATGCCCCCTCTTCATTGACCATATGTCAGGGTGCCCATTTCTCTCCTCAGCAGAAGCAGTGGCATGCTGGGCAGGCTTTACATAGAGCTTTTTCCATGAGAAAGTGGCAGATCCAAAAACAAGTCCTTCCCTTTCTCTGCACTGCTCAGCTTGGAGAAGGGAAATACATGACTCTTGGAGTGTGGAGCATGTGAATCAACCCAGTGTCACTCCAGAGTTTTTAGGAAACATTGGGATTTCCTTTGACTTTGCTTACATTAGAACAAGGTCAGGTTAAGGGCCAGAAACCACAATATCTTCCCAGAAGTACCGTATTTTCTGGCATATAAGATGACTGGGGTATAAGATGACCCCCAACTTTTCCAGTTAAAATATAGAGTTTGGGATATACTTGCTGTATAAGACAACCCCTCTTCCAACGCACACCAAATAAAAATTTAAAAAAGATCAGATTTGATTTCAATATGGTAATTTTCATTCAAATGCTTATGACATGCAGGTACTTAGCAGGAAAACTGTCTCTAATAAACACAACAAACTACAGCTCCCACGTTCCCTAGCATTTATTTCTGCAGCGTGTTTTGGCCTTACTTTTTTAAAAAATAGCCCAGATATAAATGCTGCTTTACAAATTATTTCCATCTCCCAGCTATGAGATGGTTGGAGGGAAATGAGAAAGTGTTGGGGGGAAGGACTGCCAATATACTTGGCGGTGCATTCTGGGGTATGTACAATTTGCGGCCAAGTAAGTGACCCTGGGCATGTCACACACTCTCAGCCTCAGAGGATGGTAATGGCAACCCCCATTTGAAGAAACATGCCAAGAAAACTCCATGATAAGGTTAAAAGTCACCATTTTGACCGTTAAAATGTCCTCCATTTTGAGCATGGCTAAGAAGCATGGATTTACATTTATATTAGTGTTTTTAGCTTTCTCTACATTTTTTTCTTGTATGTCCTACATTTTTTGTAGTGACTTGTCCTCCTTTGCATTGAAGACATTTGGTCACCCTGTCTGAGTATCGGAGTATGACTCTGGAAACCAGGGTTTGAATCCTGGCTCAGCCATGGAATTCCCCTGGTTGACCTTGGGCAAGTCACACTCTCTCAGCCTCAGGAGAAGGCAATGGCAAACTCCCCTCCGAAGAAAACTTGCCAAGCAAACACCATGATAGGGCCGGCTTAGGGTTGCTGTAAGTCAGAAACAACTCAAAGGCATACAACAACAACAACAACAACAATCAGAAGTGACACTCTCTCAGCCTCAGAGGGTGGCAAAGGTAAACCCTGTCTGAAAAAACACATAGGCAAGAAACGATAGGTTCATGATAGGTTTGCTTTAGTGTCATTATCAGTTGGAAATGACTTGAAGGCACACAACAACAACAACAAAGCAAAGCAAAGCAGCTTCATTTATATACCGCTTCATATCGCGCTATGCAGTCTCTAAGTGGTTTACAGCTGTAAGCTCATTGCCCCCCAACAGCTGGGTAAACATTTTAGCAACCTCAGAAGGATGCAGGCCTGAGTCAAGCCTGAGCCCTGGCTAGTATTGAACTCACAACCTTGTGGTTGATGAGTGAGTGGCTGCAGTACAGGCATTTAACCACTGTGCCACCAGGGCTCCTGCGCCACCAGCCATGGAAGTCACACTCTCTCAGCTTCAGGAGAAAGCAATGGCAAACCCTTTCTGAACATACCTTGCCAAGGAAACCCTCTCTCTCTCCCCAGCTTTTTTCCCCACCTTATACGTGTCCTCCTGAACCAGGAGGATGAGGAGAATGAGTAAGAAAGGTAGGAGGAGGGGGAAAAAGAGGTGGCAAGAAGAAGAAGGACCAGGGGGATGAGGAGGAAAGGTGGGAGGAGGGGTGGAAAGCCAGGGAGAGAAGAAGGAGGACCAGGAGGATAAGGAGGAAAGATGGGAGGAGGAGGGGAAAGTGGTGGAGAGAAGAAGGAGGACCAGGAGGACGAGGAGGAAAGGTAGGAGGAGGGGGGAAAGCGGGAGAGAGAAGGAGGAGGACCTCCTAGTCTTCCTTCTTCTTTCCCCAGCTCCTTCCCGCCTCATACCTCTATCTTCCTCATCCTCTTCCTCCTTATACCTGGCGTATAAGATGAACCCCAACTTTAACCCCAGATTTTCCTGGTTAAAAATTTGTCTTATATGCTGGAAAATACGGTATATGTCATGAGGACTCCCAGCATTGACTTTGGGGTGAGTTTGGCATTTCCCCCTGGGGTAGACAAGCCCCCAGTGAAATCAATGATGCAATTATGCTAATCATGGTGCAAGTCTCATTGGGTCCAATGGGACTTCTCTGTGGATAATTAATTCTAGGTCCAATCCAAAGAAGATATCTCCCTTTACTTTGAATGATCACTGAATTATGCCAACATAGTAAGTCCACACTGTATAAATATAACAGGTTATTGGTGTGAAGCCTAACTCATTTGGAGATATTCCATCTTGTGAGCTTACAAGGGGCACCTATGGGGCTAATTCTGGAGGAAGGTCCTTTTCCATCACCTGCTACAGGCTATTCTGAGATTTTAATTTGAAGAAAAAACTTCTTTGGCATAATCAGGCTTAAGATCCCAGCCAACATTTTTTCCTGCTCCTAGAACATCACCAAACAGAGCTGCCTTCTTTACTGAAATGACAACCATCAGTTCAATGGGGAGGGGGAGAAAATAGCAACAAAATGTGTAATTTGGTGTAATATAATCAAAAGAGAAGGGTGCTAACACAGGCTACAGTCTATGACAAAACTCAGAATCTCACAAGAGGACTATGGATATTTTAAGTTACCTGTTTTAGTGAAGAAGGAATTGGGGTTAACAATTTAAAATTTCATACATTTCATTATCACAGGCAAGAACAAATAATTTTACTACTTCACAGTTCAGGACCTATTCGGTGCAATTTATCTGCAGAAATAGCATCCTCTATGCAAAAAATAACCTCCCTGTCCAGAAATTATTTAATACAATATCCAATGTTGCAATTACACATTTGTGACCTAGAGTTACAGCTCTGTATTCAGTAACACTATCTCAGACAGTTTAAAAGCCACATGTGATCAAATTCTTGGTCTGGGTTACGCTGAGTGCTGCTGCTTCCCCCTGTCTGCAGCTAGTCTCTTCCCTGCTCCCGGTCAGGTAAATCAATTGTGGCAGCAGGCTCCCTGCTTTTCTTGCATCCCAGCTGCAAATGCATTTGGTACATTTTTGTAGCCATGAACTATAATATTAGATTCGGAGAAGCACATGTTATGTTCTGGTTTGCACATTCATTTAGTATGGCCAGAGAAGTTGAGCATCCATTCAAATGATCAAACACTGGATTCTTCAAGCACAAATGTATTTATTCTAACAAAAGAGGTGGGAAATGTGAATCTCTAGACCAGGGGTAGGCAACCTAAGGCCCTGGGGCCAGATGCGGCCCCCCGAAACCTTTGGACCGGTCCAAGGTCAGTCCTGCCACCGCCGCTGCCCGCCATGATGATATTGATTATTGTTGTTATTACTTGTTCTTAGGGTTTTCTTGGCAAAATCTCCACAGGGGTTTTGCCATCATGGCTTTTCTGGGGCTGAGAGAGTGTGCTGGGTTGCTGTCCCTCAGACAATTGGGGGCCTGAAGCACAAATATATATATATATAAATATATATTTGTGCTTCAGGCCCCCAATTGTCTGAGGGACAGCAACCCAGCACACTCTCTCAGCCCCAGAAAAGCCATGATGGCAAATATATATATATTTGTGCTTCAGGCCCCCAATTGTCTGAGGGACAGCAACCCAGCCCCCGGCTGAAAAAGGTTGCCTACCCCTGCGCTAGACATTATTGCACAGTAACTCATAATGCCTCACCATTTTGGGGGGGAATGACAGGACATCTGGCAATTGCAGTCCCACAGCTGGAATGCAACAGCTGCTCATTTCTGGTCTACATGCACTTTTCTACATTCTTTATATTAAATAATGTCTGCTTCTGACAAAAAAAATATTTATGTTTCACATGTACAAAACCAGTTATATGTCAAATTTTGAAACATTAATATACTACCAGCAGTTGCTTCTCCTGAAACTGAGAAAGTGTCACTGTATTATGGTGGGAAATTAGCTCTGCAGAACTGCACAGTCATGATGTGTGTGAGGTTTGTGTGACAAGGCCAGGACATCTGGTGATGAATGTCCTTGAAGTGGTCAGACACTTACATGTGTACTGAACACTGCACCTATGACTCTGTATGTGTGATGTAATGCTTTATGCCATGTACTGGAGGGTTGCATCAGCCAAGTGTATATAAGGCTGAACCTAATGTAAACAAGTGTGGGTTATAGTTGTGGAGAGTGCAGTTGCAGTTGGTATTTCTGAGTATTGAGAGTTCTAGTTTAGCTCTGTGTTGTTGTGAGCTACTAAGGAGGAAGAAAGTGTTTACTACCATCCTGGAACTCAGTTCTGCTTCTGTATATAATCATCTTCTTATCACCTGTAAATAAATACTTTCACCGTGAACTGTCCGGCTATACTTCCTGATTTCTAAGAGTATCTCAAAGTCTGACAGAGATACTGAAAATCACATTCACACCTCAGCCTCAGTGTGACAGAAAGCTCTTTCTTGTTCCACAGAGGATGCAACCTGTATACTTACTAGTTGCTAAAAAGGTTGCAGTAGGCACAGTCTTGACATCAATAAGTCAAAACTCTAGCATCTCATTGATTTTGGCAAGCAAATAATGGAACTGGAGCCATAATATCAATTATACCAATCTTGCATTAACTTCCTATATCTCTCCCATTGCATCTAGCAAAATACAGAACAAGGCTGAACAAGGCTGGGGAATGACCAAAGTAACACTATTTCATTCACTAGTTGCAATGTTTAACATCATTGCAACCAGTGAACAAAAGGAAACCCCCCCAACGTGTCGGGAGGAGTCCTCCATTGCGTCGGCCAATTTTGGATTCCACCATGATTGGATGAGCAGGCAGGAAGTCCCGCCCTTTTTGCACCACCCAGCCAATCAGGGGGATCTTGCGAGATCCCCAGCATGCTGGTAATCTTGCAAGACTGTGGATCTCATGAGATTACCAGTGAGATTTGGGGCTATATAGCCCTCAGCTGCCACATGGCGGCAGCCATTTTTCGCAGAGCAGTCTAATGAGGTGCTTCAACTGCTCTGAGTCTCTAGGACCGATGCAGCCATTGTTGGGCGTGTGGCCTCTGTTCCAGGCCAATCAGGCCTCAGAGAACACAGGGAGGCGCGGCCAAGTGGCTTGGCTCTGCCAGGGCGGTGACTTCATCGGGCCTGGGCAGGGCCTTGTGCAGCCTGGAGAGGCCTCTTAGAGAGCGGCCTGGTTTATAGGACCGGCGCCGCTGGATCTGTGCAGCCTGTGGTGAGGCCTAGGCCAACTCGTAGGCCTGAGTGGCCTGTGTTGGGGGTTGGTGTGGATTTGACCCCAGTTGGGATCAGTGTGGGTGGGGGCGCCCAGTTCGGGAGGCCTGGTGGGGGGCCTGGTGTGCCATTTCGCATCCCTTTAGGGGCGGCCCCATGTTTTGTGAGGCGGATGGTCTGGTTGGATTGGTGCAACCTGGTCCCTTGGATGGGGAGAGGCCTGGTGTGGCTGGCCTTGATCACTGTGAAGGCTGCTTTTTGTTTGTTTACACCCTTGCTGGGATATCCTGGCTTGGTTTAAATGTGTCCCTGCTTGGGATTGGATAAGGACATCGTGGCCTAGTGTGTGTCCCTGCTTGGGACAGCTGTGTGTGGTTGGAGACCCGTGCTTTGGGTGCTATACTGTTCCTGCTTGGAACTTTCAAAATTTACACTCTGCTTTTTTTTTTTGGTGGGTTAACAGGAGGGGTGTAGCCTGTAAAGGAACACTATACCCAATACATTCTTGTTAGTTTGACTTGTGTTTGGCCAAGTCATCATGCCTCGCAGCAAAGCGTAGTCTAAATGGCGCACGGCATCTGCTGGGCCTAGTGCTGGCCGGTCAGCACCTAAGCGGGCACCGGTACCCATGGGCAGAGAGGATGAAATTGTGGATCACTTAGCACAGTTGGGCTGGAATATGTAGACCTGTGTTGCGGTCTGTGAGCAATTGGCTCAGAGGGGGTGGAGGGTCCTAGTTCGGGATCCCAGGCTGCCACATCTCAAAATGATGATCAAACGGTGGGATTGCAGACTACTCAGGTGCAATTGGCTTCTTCACCTGATATGCTGGATGGTACTGCACGTGGTCCCCTGACTACCTCAGCTATGGAGGTTGGGCAACCAACCTTAGCTGACGTAATGGGATTATTGAAAAAAATACCTGGTGTCGGACAACAGGGAGCGGCTGCCCCTGTGTCAGCGCAGCCCACTTTGTCAGATTTGTATAATTTTGTTCAGAGGGCTGTCGTTTCAGGGCAAAGCAGTGGAATGGCCCCTGAAACATCGGAGGCATCAAACAGGGATGTGGGAAGTGCTTCTTCCACCCTGCAACAGAGCACCCGAGCTACAGTTGTGGCACACTCGGGGAGCTTCGCAAGCATCATCAGATGCTTCACAGCAATTGTCAAGTCCAGGTTTGTCACATTCTCCTAATTCATTCACTTCTTGGCCCACCTTGGTATGGGCTCCAGGTGGACAGGTTGGTCAGAGTGGTCGAGCTGAACGCTCAACATCTGTAGCTCCTGGTGCATCTCTTATAACACCTGGGACATCCCAGGTTACTCATTTAGGGGTGTAGGCTGAGCAGTCCTCGGTCCCTAAGGTAGGTGACTCAAGTGGGGTGATGATAGTGGGAGCATTAGCTGTAGCTGGGGTAGACAGAGCGGCTGAGTGCAACCCTTATGCAGGGATGTCCACTCCTTTGGGATCTCATCTCCCACTTGCCACAAAGGAAAGGATTTGGAAAGGGGAATATATTGACTTGTTTTCCCTCACATTTCAGATTATGGTAAAGGATGGGGTTGTGTTTAGTTTGCCAAAAGAATTCCAGGTTCTCAAATGCCCTAAGCTCGAGAGGAACTTTGTGAACTGGATAATGGGCTTTACCATTTACAGGGGGTTATTGAGGAGAAAAGGCCTACAAGGTCTCCTGATTTTTCTAAGTATCATGAGATAATGATTAAGGCATACACCACCCAAAGAGGGTCAGCTTGGCTCCAATACGATGAGCAGTTTAGGATGAGGGCCACTTTAGACCGTTCTTTGTCATGGTAGCATGTACAGTCAGAGTTATGGGCGGACATTATGGTTGGGGCCTCCCCTTCAAGCAGGTGTGACAATGACTTTGTGCCCATGGTCATGCAGCCGAGAGGGCAATATACAAGGCCTACATGGGGGAGAAGAAAGCAACAGGACTCTGCTGGGATTTCAACTCAGGTAAGTGCAGGAGGCAGTCCTGCAGGTTTGATCATAAATGTAACACCTGCGGAGGCAATCACCCAGGCACTTCCTGTTTTAGAGGTAAGAAGTCCAGCATTGGGGTCCCTTCTCAGTCAACCACAGCGGGAGGGAAAAGCACCAACACCAATTAAATTGGAAGTTCTAGCGGCATGGCTGCAGATATACCCTAATTGGGATGCCACACAGTATTTGTTGAATGGTTTTTCATTCGGTTTCATATACCTTATTCTGGTTTGAGAGTTCACCGATTTGCACCTAATGCACATTCGGTGAGGGAGTTACCTGGGATTGTTAGAGACAAGCTGGCCAAAGAACTAGCAGCAGGAAGGCTATCTGGACCCCATAAACATCTGCCATTTCTAACACTGAGATTGTCACCTTTGGGTGTTGTGCCTAAGAATGCACCAGGTGAATACCCTTTAATCCACAATCTGTCTTATCCCAAAGGGGAGTCTGTGAATGATGCTATTGACCCAACTTTAGCATCTGTAAAATATGCATCGTTTGACTCAGCAGTGCAAATGGTGAGAGCATTGGGCAAGGGAGCCCTTTTGGCTAAATGTGACAAAATCTACTTTTAGGTTGCTTCCAGTGCATCCTGATGATTTTGATATGCTGGGTTTTCAATTTGAGGGGATGTACTATTTTGATAAAGCAATGCCAATGGGGTGTTCGTTTTCCTGCTCTGCTTTTGAAAACTTTTTGCACTGGTGTACGGTCAAGAGGTCAGGCAGTCATGCAATTACACACTATTTGGATGACTTCTTGTTTGCGGGGGCTCCCGGCACAACAGATTGTGTGGATACTCTGTTGGCTTTCTAGGTTTTGATGGCAGAAATGGGTGTTCCTTTGGCTGATGAGAAGACGGAGGGCCCAAACACCTGTCTTACTTTTTTGGGTATTGAATTGGACACTGTTGAATGTTTATCCCACCTTCCAGTTGAAAAACTGGAGTCAGTGAGACAACAGGTTAAGGTAATGAGGGGAAAAAACAAGGCCATGCTGCATGACTTTCAATCCCTGACTGGTTTGTTAAATTTTGCTTGTAGGGTTATAGTACCGGGTCGGGCCTTTTGTGCTCGATTATACAGTGCCACAAAAGGAGTGCCTATCCCTCATCACCACATTCGAATTACCAGTGGGATAAGGGAGGATTTGAAGATTTGGGAGTCATTTTTGGAGCAATTTAACGGTGTTTCATTTTGGAGGTCTGAAATGCTTTTAAAGGCGGACTTTCAGGTACACTCCGATGCTTCTGGTGCACACAGCTTTGGGGTATATTGGAAAGGTCAGTGAGTGGCTCAGTGTTGGCCTCAGTCTTGGGTGAATGATGGTTGGACACTTGATCTTACTTTCCTTGAACTCTTCCCTATTGTGGTAGCAGTTCATCTGTGGACAACCCAATTTGCAAACAGAACTGTTTGGTTTTGGTGTGGCAACCAAGCAGTGGTTCATGTGGTGAACTCCCAGAGCTACAAATCCCCTAGAGTGATGGCTCTTATTAGGTCTATGGTTGCTCAGTTTTTGAAGTACAATATTTTGTTCCAGACTCACCATATTCCTGGTTTACTAAATCCTTTGGCGGATGCCCTTTCTTCTTGTGCACCTGGGTGAAAATGACTTGGTAAAGCTTCCCTGTTTGCAGTTGGCCAAGCGTATTTGGAGAGATATGTGGGACATTAAGCGAAGATTGCCACATACTGTTCTTTTGTGGACTAATTTTTTGCCTCGTCGCACTTGGGCAGGTGCACAAAGGGACTTGGCTATCAACATGGCTCACTGTTGGTTGAACAGAACGGTGGCCAAGAAGTTGGCGGAATTGAGGATTTTGGTTGTTGAACATGAGGGAATTCAGGTTTGGCTGTCACATCTGTACAGGGGTGATGGGGTTCATCTCTCCCCTGAGGGATGTGACATATATTTGGATTCTATTGCTGGTTACATTGAACGAGCTCTTCTGGGGGGGAGGGGATGTCAAGCTAGACTGGCCCCCTCCTGTGGCAGGCAGGGACCCCCCAGGGGATAGTTCAGTTAATTGAAATTACCAAATTGAATTAATTAATTTCAATGAAGGGTATACATCAGTGGGTTAACTAAACTTGTTATGATGTCATAAACCATATTGAGGACATCATAACTGGCTTACGTCATATGTTTAATTATGACATCATTTCCAGTTTAGGGGGAGGGGATGATTTGTTGAAATTGAATAACTAATTTGAAATGTGCATTCTTGACACATGTTGTGCTGGGCGTGGTTTACCCCGATAGATGTTCCAGTTATGTGCATGGACACATGTGTCAAGAACGAAAATATGGTTAATTGAGAATTTGTAAAGGAAAACTGTTTTAAGACCCTGTACAGATTAATAAAAGTTGTGGCCAGTTTATTACCCAAAAAAAGGCGTGCAGAATGCTTTGTGTCAATGCAAAGACCCCCCGATACGTTGGGAGGGGCCCTCTGTTGCATCAGCCAATTTTGGTTTCCAACACCATGATTGGCTGGGCAGGCAGGAAGCCCCGCCCTTCCTGCACTGCCCAGCCAATCAGGGGGATCTCATGAGATCCCCAGCACACTGGTAATCTTGCGAGACCGTGGATCTCGCAAGATTACCAGTGAGATTTGGGGCTATATAGCCCTCGGCTGCCACGTGGCAGCAGCCATTTTTCGCAGAGCAGTCGAACGACCCAACCCACCCACCCTTAATTACCAGTTGTTCATTATTTCCTCTCAGGCTTTGGCTGGTCGCCTTCACGGGCCGGGAGGGAATTTTTTACCAGAGTTATTGTAACCTGGGTGTTTCGCCCTCCCTGAGATTAGTGATTAATACTACTAATAATAATATAGTATGGGATTCATATTGCAATAGTTATTGAGTTATTGTTGTGGTAATTATTCATGTAATTACAAATTATTGCTTATGTTGTCACAACTTGGGGATCAGGGTTTTGTGTGGTCAATTTTCATAAATGTTGTTTGTAAGTTCTGGCGGGCAGTGACCCCCCCCCCGGGATAATTTGGTTAATTGAAATTACCAAATTGAATTAATTAATGTCAATGAAGGGTATACGCCAGTGGGTTAACTAAATTTGTTATGATGTCATAAACCATGTTGAGGACGTCATAACTGGCTTACATCATATGTTTAATTATGACGTCATTTCCAGTTTAGGGGGGAGAGGATTATTTGTTGAAATTGCATAACTAATTTGAAATGAGCGTTCTTGACACATGTTGTGCTGGGCGTGGTTTACCCCGATAGATGCTCCAGTTATGTGCATGGACACATGTGTCAAGAACGAAAATATGGTTAATTGAGAATTTGTAAAGGAAAACTGTTTTAAGACCCTGTACAGATTAATAAAAGTTGTGGCCAGTTTATTACTCAAGAAAAGGCATGCAGAATCTTTTGTGCCGATGCAACAGTAAATTTTGCCTGGAATACACTAGCTTAATCAAGGGGCAAAACAGACTGCCCTGAAGGAGTGGAGTCACACCACCCCTCTGATTGCTGGGTTGGGGCTGTGGCAACTGCATGCCATGTCCCGAACTCAGCATTTTGCCAACTCAAAATGAAGCAGCAGAAAGCTGCTCCTTTTTGAGCTGGGAAAAAGCCAGCTTTTCCATAGCAATGGCAACTTTTTGGAGCTCCTGTGGCATGTGGTGTCTAAATGCCACATTGCCTGAGTGCCAAAAAGCTGCCATTGTATGGTCAGTTGAGTAGCTTCATGGTGGCCTCCTCGTAATGTGGAGGTGTGCATCATCTAAATGACATGTCCCCAAGCTGCTGGGAAGCCGCTGCAAAGGGGCTGTCTATTTCGCCCCTAAGTAATCTCTCCTGGCCAGATCTTCTGTCCCAAACCTGATGGAAACATCATTCAAGTATGCTCTGATTGCTGGCAGAATCATGGCAACAGTGTCAAAACTGTAATCATGGGTAAATAGTGATCATGAATATGGAACAGTTGCCTAGATTTATCTGTAACTGTTTGGTATTCATGATTTTGACACTATTGACAGGATTGTAACTCCCTCCCCAATCTACTTTGCCAGGCAACAGCTACATGGAGAGGAGGTTCATGATGCTCATGATCAAAGCATGGCATTTCTCTGAGGTTTGGGAGATTGAGACAGAAGTAAAGTAAATGTACTTACCTTAAGGTAACATCCTGTGTCTATCTATCAAGTATACATAGTCATAGATGACAGTCAGTCTGCTCAGTACCAGAACTAGAGTGTAACACCCTTAACATGGATTTAAATACATCACTCTTTGATCCATATCTTCCCAGAAGATATGGAGCCCCTAGTTCTGATGCCAAAAGGCTATTTGAAAAGTATCCCCACCCTGTCCCCAATGCATCCACCACTGCTGTCAGTCACTTACTCTCAGGTCAGAATGCATCTGAGGAAGTAGACTTAAGTCTACAAACACTCATGCTGCCAACTTCTTTTTTTCAGTTAATCTCAGAGGTCCTACAAGATCTCTCTACATACTGATTCTACAGACTAACATGGCTATATCTTTGAATTCAGGTCAGAAAGAGTCATCTAGGCATATGATCAAGACTGGGCACCTCATTCTGACCTTGGAGGGAAGCTACCTGAGGTGGCAGCAAATGTACTAAGCAGATCAATGAGATGTGCATGCAATCACCTACCTGGCATCAGAACAGAAGGGCTTTGCAATGGGGAGGGTCAGACAGCTCCAGGGCTAGGATACTCCAAGTTGCCCCACACCAGTACAAAGAGGACCTAAGGCTGCATCTGCACTGCAGAATTAATGCAGTTTGGCACAGCTTGAACTGTCATAACTCAATGCTACAGAATTCTGGGATTTGTAGTTTTGTGAGATATCTAGCCTTCTTTCTCTGAGAGCTCTGGTGTCACATCTAACTATAAATTGCAGCATTTCATAGCACTAGGCCATGGCAGTTAAAGCAGTGTTAAACTACATTAATCTTGCAGTGTTGCAGCAGCCTCAATCTCATTTATGTGGGTAAAATATTAGTGCCTGCTCAGTGGAAGATGCCTGCTTCCAGGCAAGACTGAGGAGTGTTTGAATTACAAGTGGCTTTCTGAATTTCAGAACATTTCTTGGAAGCTGTGAATCTTCTCTTTACCTTCATAGTTGTATTGTATGATGGGGGGGGGGGGGAGAATGTTTGTTATTTAATGGTCCAAAGGGCTTGGATGGACATTAGATAAACAAACAGATTGTGTATGTGTGTATGAAAATATACTTTGAAAAATATAGCAATTTCTCTGAACAGTGTGGCTATTTTACCACCTTCCCCTCAGCAACTTAATTGCAAGGCTTTAGTCTGTACATCACTAATAATTGTCAGTGTATGGATGATGGGTGTTGCAGTGATGCTCTTTGACACCCAGCAGAATCTGCAGGACAAGCTGGCTGCTGTGATCCACAGCCACTTTGTATCTCTTATCATCAACTAGCTCAGCTGCTCTTCTTCACCATCCTGTCTTCCTCAGTCAAGAAGACACATTGTAAAGTCCAAAATTATAGCTTTATTAATTCATATAAAAGAAAATAAGATAACTAAAGGCCTAAGCAGACTGCCAGAAATAGTGCACATTAAATTGAGGCACTGCCCTGGCTCAGTGCTAGGGAGTCATGGGAATTGTATTTTTTTCTGAGACATTGAGCCTTCTCTGTCAGAGAGCTCTGGTGCCACAATAAATTACAGTTCCCATGATTTCCTAGCACTGAGCCAGGGCAGTGCCTCAATTTAATGTGCACTATTTCTGGCAGTCTGCTTAGGCCCTAAGTGAAATCCATTGTGATGAACTTATCCAGTTCAGCCATGAGAGATTACATCTTTAGCAGACCCAAAAGCATAGGATCCCAACTTGTTGTTGTTAAAAGTTAAGAAGAAAGAACAGATCCATGTTTCCAGATCCAGGAGTTACATTGTAAAAACAATATAAGCATACTCAAAAACTAAAAGCCAAAAACTAACTCCTTAGTTAAAACCACTGCTGAACACACATGCACATGCAGTGCTTATAAATATAACCATTCTTAAACAAAAGAATCTCTAGGCCCTTCCCATATTCCACCTTCTGGGTGTTAACCTTATGCTGATTGGATAATGCCTGTATGATGTGTATTAACCCAGCTTCTGATCCAGCCCCTAGCTGTGTGTGTCATCTCCCATGTGACCTGTCTCTAAGCAACCCATTGATGTCATTGTTTATCTTTCTGGTTTCTTGCTTCCCATAACAATATCTATGTCTACGTGCTGTATACATGGAAAAGTTTCTGTTTATGTCTGTGGAGCCATCTGGTGCTAGATTGAGTTCAGTTTACCACTTAAAACATTCTCATGGAAAACTCCATACATCTTGTACATTTCCATCACTCTATATCCCATGCATAACTTGACATTCCCCTCCGAAATGTAAAGATGTGTGAGGTTCGATGTGTATTGTATTGTCTTGTATTGAACCTTTTTTAGCTTACTGATGTGACACTAACCACTCAAGGTTTTATCTCAATCTGTTATAACAATTGATGTTTTGTCTTATCTCTAGAACCTTTGTTAATGTATCTGTAGTGTTGTGTTTTGATTTTGTATATTGTCGGCACACAATTTCATTTTAAACTAACTCTCTGACATTTTGATATCTAACTCCAATGTATTTTGATCTGAACTTTATTTTTTTTGTTTTTGTCATGACAATGTATGTCTATGAATCTTTATATATCATAACTGACAATTCACAATTTTAAATCCTGTAACAACTGTTTAATCTACTCTATCTCATTTAATGTCATAAACTCTGTTTTACCAGCACTTAAAGCTATATATCTTTATTTTCTATTCCTCTAAACTATTGGGCTTTTTTTGACACTTGATTAACAATCTTTAAACTAATTATCTATCACATAATTTTAAAACAAATGAACTAACTACAAAAACACTCTACTCCAATGTGGCTGTTTTAAATCACAATCCCCTTTCTTTTTCTTTTTCAAATATCTCACCAAATGTTTTATTGTTGTCTAATCTTCTATCTTAAAACAATTTATTCTCTTATTAAAACTCTTATTATAAACACAATGTCTATTCTATTATTGTTAACTATAAACATCAAACTTCTTGCAAAGTTTTTGTATATATATCTGGATTTTTCAAATCCCTTGTTATTTTATTCCCAACAAAACCTATTGACTTTAAACCTGTCACTGCCTTTGCACTTTGCAAACCACACGTTTTTAATCTTTTTTTAACTCAATAAACATTTTCTACCAGCAGTCCATTGTTTCTCAACTCTAAGATAAGATCTCAAAAATCAAAATCTTTAATAACAAATCTCTCTAGACAATTCTTCTTTTTTGTCTGAATCTCTTGAATCTAAATAACCAAAATGACATCTCTTTTTGTGTAAACGCACATATCATCATTTAAATAAGCAATGTCAAAAGAACAAAATGTTGCACCTACTGCCCCCTCCTTGCTGTTAAAGTCTATGCCAGTCTCAAGTTCTCAGCCTTGAACTAAATGTTTTATCAATGTTTTTCTAAACCTTTGCTGAGCAAATCCTTTTGCTCTTAACCTGGATTTGTATTTTTGTTTGTCATCAGGCATCTATCTATCTATCTATCTGTATCCAATCACCTTGTGATCTTTAGGTCTATCAACCACTTTAAACACCTCTTTGTCAACTAAACACTTGACCTCTTGTTGTATTGCAGAATACCATTATTTTCTTTTCTCAACAGGAAGAAAAACTTTTTAAATTTCTGAAACTCCCTAGCTTTTCAGCCACTACTATATAAACTCTTGTTTCCTGTATAATAAATTTGTCTTGTGATTTTTGCACTCTATGAATTCTCCTTGATATAAAATTTACTGTTCTCTCTCTCTCATCTTTTGTGTCTGAACTTGTGTGTCTTTTTCTTTCTCTGTGTTTCTATAATTTTATTTGTTGTTGGCCTTGTCTGTATTGACTGATCTGAAGTGTTTCCCTCACTTCCAGATTAATGTTTATAGTTTGTCTGCCGCTCCATTTCTGGCACTTGTGTTTAACTGTCTCACCCTCAGTAAAACTTCTTTGTTTGAATGTATCTTTTCTCAACCTGAATGTTTTTAAAAATTGGTATTCTTGGACATTAAATTTTTTCCCCACCACCAAGGTGAAATCTTTAACTGTTTTCTGAATATTCCACAAACATCAGTCTGTGGCTCTTTAGTTCGTTTTTTTCCCTTTAAAACATGCTGGCACATATATATATATTTGCATACTGTCCAAAAACTTTCAGATACTTTAGATTTAGTGGTTTCTCATATAACATGTGATATGGTGTTGGATTTCTTTCTTTTTCATCCAGTTTCTTAAACTGTGAGACAAGAATTTTGTTTCCGGTCTGTGATTAAAGACCCTACTTTGTAATCAAATTTTCTTTCATTCATGTTTAACCATTATTTAAAACTTTCAATTGTATCACTTTTCTGTTTTAAAACTCTGACATATGAATAAACTGGAAAATCTATCCACAATCACTAAGAAACATTTGTTGCCACCTAGTGAAACACATTTTTATTTTTGCTTATCAGCATGGACCAACCTTAACAGGTCATTTTAGCAGTTCTCTTGTTCTGGTTTTGTCACAGGAAAAGCCTTGACTTTTATTCTGCTGTAAACTGAATACCCCCCAAATGATTTGTACAATGAGACATTTTAAATTCAGGACCTATATCTCCCAGCTTAAACAAGCTACTGAATTGTGTGTGCCCTAGGATTCTATGTTATTGATGTGCATAACCAGAATGCAATGATTCATTTCCGACACCTACACATTTAACATTTTCTCACTTTGTATAAAATACATATTCTCCCTTTTTATAGCTTTTGTACATGCCTCCCCATCCAGGGTGATTTCACATTTATCCCCCATAAAACTCAGTGCATACCCTGACATGCTAACTAAACAGTTTTGTAAATCAGGTACACATAAAACATTTTCAAAGTTTTTTTTACTAAAACTTGGTATGAAGACATTCCCAATTTTTTAACATCTCTTACCCCTCCATCAGCTAGATCAATGTCTTTGATACTGGAGGATTCTTTACTTTTCAGCAAATCTGCATTATTCATCTTATGCCTGGTTGTCTCAGAATTTAGAATCTATTTTTTCCTTAGATTTTTACCACCTGTCACACTATCACAGCTCTGTGTAACAGCTGTAGTTCCTTTGTTTCCCCCCAAATGTCTGGGTTGTTGATTGTTGATTGTTGCAAACTTTCTTGCATTGCCGTTTTCAAATATCCGGCTCTGCTGCAGTAAAAGCATTGTTTGTTCCATGCATCAGCTGCCTTTTCCAGACGCATTTCCCTTGAAACCTCAGGTGCTGTCCTAGGCACCTCAAACTAGCGTTTCTGACCTTCCTCAAGCAATCTGCTTGGCTCATCATGTTCCATGTCAGCATAACAAACCAACAAAAGTCCCTACAGCCAGAAAACCCAAGATATATGATCAAAAAACCAAACTGAAGGGTTCTGCCAAAAAATATACCGTAACCAGGATAAAATAATCCCACTTCCAATTACAAAAAGGCAACAATATGAAGAAATAAAAGAATAACTAAACCCTGGAGCAGAAAAGCCAATAAAATTTCTGAAAGGGTAAAAATACCCCACTGAAAAGTGTGCAAATGCAGAAAATAAATATTATAATGATAATAAAAATTTCAAAACTTAAGGCCAAAAAACCCTGAACCCTGAAGTAGATAAGCCAGTAAAATTTCTAAAAGGATAACAATACCCCACTAAAAAGTGTGCAAATGCAGAAAATAAAATAATATAATAATGGTAAATAGTAAAAACTCAAGGCCAGATGCGTTTCGACAACAGTCTTCCTCCAAGTCCTGTGTCCACAGCGTTTTTGATAAAGCTGTGCAGGATTGATGAATTCCCTTCAGTTTCCCAAAAATCTTTGGCTGAAGAACATCCTCTCACAGAATTTAACGGTGACTTAGAGAGGGTTAAAATAATGATTTCCTCTGGCTTTGGCATCTGCCTCCAGCAATCCTGCTGAGCTCCATGCATTGTAATTTGTATCTGTGACTCAAGTCCTTGAGTTTTGGTAACCCAGCTGCTTCCATTTTAAACAAAATGGCCCTAAACAGAGTCTTGCAGCTTTGTAAATTCCACTGCATTTTATTTTGCAGCTTTCCCAGAGTCTGCCAGGCTGTCACCCTTGGTTTTTGCTGTTTGTAGAGTGGAGACCATCAGACAATTGTCTTTAAGACATTTTGCACTCTGTCTTCATGCAAAAACAGCTTAGTAGCAAACATTTCTGTTTTACTTACATCTGAAGAAGATTTGAAGCCACCTCTGCTTTCCCAGCAAACGCTGAAGCATAGTTCTTTTGTCCTGGCACAGCGGAAGTGTGCTGGGCCCATAACCTTTGTCACTGTGTGGATGATGGGTGTTGCAGTGATGCTCTTTGACACCCAGCCGAATCTGCAGGACAAGCTGGCTGCTGTCATCCAGAGCCACTTTGTATCTCTTATCATCAACTAGCTCAGCTTCTCTTCTTCACCATTCCGTCTTCCTCAGTCAAGAAGACACATTGTAAAGTCCAAAAATATAGCTTTATTAATGCATATAAAAGAAAATAAGCTAACTAAGGGCCTTTGCAGACTGCCAGAAATAGTGCAAATTGAGTTCACTTTAAGGGTTAGGGTTAGTGCTAGGGAATCATGGGATTTTTTTTCTGAGACATTGAGCCTTCTCTGTCCGAGAGCTCTGGTGCCACAATAAAATATAGTTCCTATGATTCTCTAGCCCTAACCCTAACCCTTAAAGTGGACTCAATTTACACTATTTCTGGCAGTCTGCAAAGGCCCTAAGTAATATCCATTGTGATGAACTTATCCAGTTCAGCCATGAGAGATTACATCTTTAGCAGATCCAAAAGCATAGGATCCCAACTTGTTGTTGTTAAAAGTTAAGAAGAAAGAACACATCCATGTTTCCAGATCCAGGAGTTACATTGTAAAACAGTATAAGCATACTCAAAAACTAAAAGCCAAAAACTAACTCCTTAATTAAAACCACTGCCAAACACACACACACACACACACACACACAGAGTGCTTATAAATATAAACATTCTTAAACAAAGGAATCTCTAGGTCCTTCCCATATTCCACCTTCTGGGTGTTAACCTTATGCTGATTGGATAATGCCTGTATGATGTGTATTAACCCAGTATTCCATCACTCTATATCCCATGCATAACTGGAAGATTATTTTGATCTGTAAGGTCAAGAACAAATCTAGCTTTCACAGATGTTAAAATTAAATATGCTTTCTCTAAAGACAGTATAAAATTGCCACCGATAGAATCTTCTACTAGCCAGGACTGTGTGAAGAACTATCAGTCATGACAGGGAATTCTGGATGGATGTTATTTTTTCAGGATAGCTAGTTCATGTAAAACAGGGAAATAGATATGGGGATTTTTCAGAAACAGTTGCACTAGATCCTTTTTTTAAAAAGGACAATTTACATAATATAATTTGGTTGTTTTTTATTATATATTTTTTCCTTTTTTGCTGTTGTGTGTTTCATATAGAAATAAATAAACAAGCAAAGTGTATTTATTAATATGAGAGCCAGTACAGCGTAGTGGTTTGGGCATTGGACTATGACTCTGGAGACCAGAGTTCATTTTCTTGCTCAGCCATGGAAATCCACTGAGTGATCTTGGGCAAATCACACACTCTCAGCCCCAGAAAACCCTAAGAAAGGTTTGCCTTAGGATGGTCATAAGTCAAAAATGACTTGAAGGGACACAACAACATATTTTATTAATATTTCATTACCTTATTAATATGGAATTAATATTATTTATTATTATTTTATTAGTATGAAAAAATTGATGATAAAAATATGTCAAATGATGATCTAGCAATATTGTAAAGTGAGAGAGGTGTTTTAAGGGTCACTGGTCTCTCTTTTTTCTTTTGTTTAGAAAAAAAACACCCCTAAATTTATTTGATTCTGCATTCTCTATCTCTGCATGCTGACATGAAAGTAAATTCCACTGAGCATCATAAGACATACTTTTGAGTAAATGTATGAGTATCCTGTGAGAGAACAGATGCAGATAATTTTATATATGACCCCAGCAGTGAGATTTCTTTATGCACAAAAATGGAAATGCAATCAAATACCCATAATTGAAAACTGAGCAATCAGACATATGGACACAAGAGAATTAGATAGACTTTTGCAGAAATTTAACAAAAATGACCCAACCGAATTAGAAGAAGATTGGGAAGATTGTACGACATTGGAAAAAGAAGTGCAAGAATGCATGGGATATAGTCTGAGGCAGAAGAAGTTTAGAAATCACATAGGCTATTTATGACTACTGACAATTTTGGAGTTAAAATATGGATTAAGATATTTCTCATACTAATCTAAAAAGAAGGAAATTAAATTACATTACAGAAATGAAGGGACTAGGATAAAAAAGTAATTCAAGGCAGATACCTGGAGTATAGAAAAAAAATAATTAATTAATTTACTTAAATTCTATTTGTTCATCCACATTTTGTTTACTATGGGCATTACAAGAAATTATCATTTAAGCTAGGAGGGAAGTAGGTGATAAGGTAGAAACTTTCATTTAAACAGAAATGTGAACCATTTTAATCTTGGTTTTATATATGTAATTGCTTTAGGTATGTACAATCAGCCTTCTTTATCCACACATTTGTTATTGATGGATTCAAGCATCCAAGGGTTGAAAATATTCCTAAAATATATACATTCCAAAATGCAAACTTTGATTTCATCATTTTATATAAGGCACAACATTCTCCTGTTGCGGATATTTGATGGGACTTGAGTATCCACAGATTTTGGTATCCATGGAGGATCCTGAAACCAAACCACAGTGGATACCAAGGTCCCACTTTATATGGTAGAGAACATGTAAAAGAAATATTATCTTCATAATTATTATTTTTTACTTTTAATTATTTATTATTTTAATAAAAATCTGAAAAATAAACAGATGAAGATAACACAAGCAGAAAATAATTTGCACTATGAAAATAATCATATATTATCTTCTATTGCTGAAGAATTAGTAATCCTAGGTAATCTTTAGACCTCTTTGTACAGTTTTCTCGACCCTTTGTAGATGAAATTGATCAGATCCTAATCAGATTCATTCTGACTTGGGCAATGTAGTTTATACTGTCCTAATGAAGGTAATTTTGTTCCTTGTTTTTTCAATTACAATGGATAAGTTCAATTTCTACATCCTGAATATGTGAACAGGATCATTGGAGGGGCAAAGTTCACCCTGTGTGTACTGAACTCTTGCTCTTCCTATCTTATAAAAGCATTAAAGACAATACAGGCCAACTGGCTAAACTGGGGCGGCGATGAGAGAGAGAGAGAGAGAGAGCCCGCGCTCCAGGGCCCCACCCGCTCCCCCTCCCCTCCAAAAAGAGGAGCACAGCGCTGGGGAACACCGGGCCTACAAAAAGGCCCCAACAGCCTGCTTTGGCGGCGGCGGTGAGAGAGAGAGAGAGAGAGAGAGAGCCTGTGCTCCAGGGCCCCACCCGCTCCCCCTCCCCTCCAGAAAGAGGAACACGGCGCCGGGGAACACCGGGCCTACAAAAAGGCCCCAACAGCCTGCTTTGGCGGAGGCGGAGAGAGAGAGAGAGAGAGAGAGATCCCGCGCTCCAGGGCCCCACCCGCTCTCCCTCCTTTCTGTAAAAAAGTGCACGGCTGTATATTTATCTTGTGATTCTGTAGCTGGTTGTAGTGTTTTAAGACAAGAAGTCAGGTCCATTTGTAAGCCTCCTAATTAAACAAATAATGGGGAAAAGAAAACGAAGACAACAGCTAGGTGGGAGCCCAAATTCAATTCCTCAAATGAAATTACCCAAACAGCCAAGAATCGATGAGTGTTTGGTAGGCAAGGGGAATGTATTGAAATCTAACCCCATCCATACTACTAACAGATTTGAATCCTTGGTAACCAGCTCACAACTAGAGTTAGGGGAGGAGCAACCTTTGGAACCTCTCCTCCTCCAAATGTTAATTTGTCTGAAAATAACGATAGAGATCTGGGGCCCCTCCACAGCTTGTTAGTTCAACCAAGTACTATTGGTGTTAGTTGCAAGGACCATGAAATAAACCATAGAAATATCCAGACGTTTGTTAAAAATGTGAAGAATCAGAATGAGAAACAACAACCTGGGGAGAACCCAATGCAACTTATGACAAAATACTGTTTAATTACCACACAAACTGTTATTTTTATATCTGAACAGTTAGATGAGTTAAAACACAAACTGAATATGTTAACCGGAGAAATAGAGTTGTTGGACTAACTGTGGAACTAAGGTAACCAAGATGAACAAACATGTTCAAGAGTCTGCTCAAGCAGTTAGGGCTAAAGGAAATGATGAAAATCTGGGCCGAAGAAGGTTGTTCTCAAAAACAAATAATACAGTGTCGGGGATCCTATCACTAGAGAACCAGGTATATCCTAAAGATGCCACAAAAAATAGCAAAAAACTTACAATAGATAACTGCATACTTCAACCAAAAAGGATTGTATTAAATATTCATAAGAACAGAACTAATGATGGTCAGTGGTTCTCTAAGAGAGCAATCAAATCCTCTTTGGGAAAACTCCTTCATTGCCAACTAGAGCAGATTGACTTAGATTCTGTCGAATGGCTTCCTGGGGCATCAAATTTAACCAGAATTCTACTGTCCTTCAGGTACTCTACCATCCCTTTGATGTTACTTAGGATGAAGGCCCATTTAGCTCAATACCAAATTTTTCCTATTCGAGTTTTTCATGATCAAAGAATCAAGCCTTTATTTGTTGGCTCTAGAGCTGTAAAAGGGATGATGGGAGTTGTCAGGGATGATGGGAGTTGTAGCTCTTCACCTCTGGCTCTAACTCACCACCTTGTTATGCAGCAGAGCTGACCAGCTTTGATCAGTGGTTGATGCTTCTTTCCCAAGCAGCAGAGTTTCAGAGAATAGGCTGAAGACCCTGACAAGCTCTCCAAGCCTTCTCACTCTTCTTCCTGAGATGTCTCCAAACTTCTCCAGGATTCATCTGGCTCTTGTATCTTCCCTCAAGACACCAGACAACTCAGTAGTCTTATATAAAAGATCTACTTTATTCTACTATATATATAAATACTATATGCCCTACAAATCACAATCTCTACACTTCACAATATCTCCAAAACTACTCCACAATACACCACCCAATGTATTGGCAAACATTGCACTTATAGCCATTGTTAGTCACCACCAGTGGGTGTGTACATTCATTTTGATTGGTTTACATGGATCATCCCATACTTAAGACCAACCCAAGTATTTCATCATTTTACCTTGACTATTTAATGAATCTCAGGTGTTTGCAATCTACAACAGGTGTTTTCAATATACACTCTATAACTTTGTCCTTGGCTCTCAAGGCTTCCAAATTATATTATCCTTTTCACCTGTGTAGCTTCATGATTGCTCCTGCTTAATCACTGTGACTTTCACATACACATTTTATTTCTATTACTGTAAGTCCCATGTTGCATTTTCCTTAACAATCCCCTCCGAAATAAAATATTGTATGTGTCTTATAATGTCATTCCAACCATCTGTGTCAGTCTTTCATGTTTTTCCGCCATCAATGCTTTTGTGAACAAATCTGCTATGTTGTGTTGTGTTTCTATATATCTCAGTTCTATTTCACCCTTTTGAACCATGTCTCGCACATTTTGATATCTTACTCCAACTTATTTTGTTCTGTTCTTCAAATTTTCAGCTTCAGCCATTGTTATGCATGACTGTGAATCTTCCAGAATTTCTACTGGTATCTTGTAACTTTCATTTAAATCATTCAACAATTGCTCAACCCACTGTACCTCATTCACTATCTCATTTAAAGCTGTAAATTCTGCTTCAGTCGTACTTAAAGCTACATTAGTTTGTTTTCTACTTCTCCAGACTATTGGACTTTCACCATACTTAATTATCATTCCTGTAACTGACTTCTTGTCTCCTAATTCTGATGCAAAAGAGCTATCCACATAACAATCTAAATCTGAATTACTGTTTCTAATTACCAATTTCTTATCTAAAGTTCCTTTCAAATATCTTAATAAATGTTTTACTGCTGTCCAGTCTTCAATTTTTGGATCATTAACTCTTCTGGACAATACATTTACAGCATATGAAATGTCTGGTCTGGTGTGGCAAGATATGAATTGTAAAGATCCTATTATGCTCCTGAATAAAGTCTTGTCTTCAAAATCTCTAGATGTTTTTTCAGATACGAAACCAATTGTCATTGGAGTTCTTACTATTTTAGCATTTTGTAATCCACACTTTTCAATCAAATTTTCAATTTTCTTTCTCTGGCTTAACAAACAATGTCCTTCTTCTGTCTATTCAACACCAATACCTAAATAAGACTTCAATAAACCTAGATCTTTTAAAACAAACTTTTCAGACAATTCTCTTTTTACTGATTCAATTTCCTGTTTTGACTTTGCTGCCACGCATAAATCGTCTACATAAATCACTAACACCATGTCTCCTTTTGTATAGACACAAGCATCTGCAATGCTCCTTTTGTATCCTAGTTTAACTAACTTGTCATTAATGCACAAATCCCATGCTTTGGCACTTTGTTTTAATCCATACAATGCTTTTTTCAATTTATAAACTTTCTGACTATTATTTTCTTCAAAACCTTGTGGCTGCTCCATAAAGATCTCTTCATCTAAACTAGCATTCAAGTAGGCTGTTTCAAAATCAAAATGTTCTACAACTAAATTTCTTTTTGCTGCTACAGCTAGAACCATTCTCAGACTTTCTGGCTTTGCAGTTGGAGAATATGTCTTATCATAGTTCTCATACTGCTGTTGTGCAAAACCCTTAGCTACTAACCTTGCTTTATACTTAATACTTCCATCTGGCATTTCTTTCTTTTTGTACACCCACTTACAACCAATTATTTTCTTGTCCTTGGGTCTGTCAACAACTTCAAAAACATCTTTATTTACCAGACAACCAAACTCATCATCCATTGCATCAATCCATCTTTTTTGTTCTTCTCTAGACAAACTTTCCAACTCTTCAAAACTTTCAGGCTCTTCCACTGCTAAACAAGCTCTTGCATTTGTCACAACAAACCTATCTGGAGGCTTTTTAACTCTGTGACTACGTCTGGGAATAAACTCTGCTGATCTGCCTCTTTCATCCTCACTTTCTGTACTGGGAGTTATAGTTCTATGACTAAATCTCTTGTCTTCAGTCATTCTGGTAGTAATGGGTCTAGATTGTGTCTCATTATCAGAAGAACTATCACTGCTGCTAGTGGATGTTTCTGGCTTAACTGAAACCCCTCCGTTTCTTGAAGTTGGTTCAGTTTGTGTTTCTGGCTCATTTGAACTTCCTAACCTCAAGAAAACTTCTTTTACCTCTGCATCTGCCATCAAACAAGCAGTTATCCTTTTTATATCTTGTATTCTTTTATCCGCTAAACCATCTTCATTAGGACAAGCGGGATTAGTAGTTTCATGCCTTATTCCCACCTTTTGAAACCAATTAAACAATTGATTACTTAGAAATTCTCCTCCTCGGTCAGTAACAATGGTGCCTACTCTAATATCAAATTGTCTTTCCACCATTCTCACCCATGCTTTTAAACTTTGCCCAGCGTCAGATTTGTTTTTCAATATTCTTACAAAAGCAAACCTTGTAAACCTATCAACAATTACTAGGTAATATTTGCTTCCCCCTAAAGATAAACAATTAGCTTGGGCCACATCTGCATGTACAAACTGAAATGGTCTTTGAGCAATTCTTTTGGTTTTCTTGGCTACTGGAAAAGCTCGGACCTTTACCTGATTACATACAGTACAATCTAAGTGATTTTTGCACTCAGCAACTTTTAAATCTGGACACATACTGATTAACTTCTTTAAACATTTGAAACTAGCATGGCCAAATTTTCTGTGGAGTTCATGTATGCAGTCTTTGTGAATTGGACTATTGTCTATGTTATTAGCATTTTCAACCCTGTAGCTATCAATATTGTCCTCCAAAAAATAAAGTTTATCCTTTTTCAAGCCTATGCCTCGCAATTCCCCATTCAGTTTTATCTTACACATGTTCTTTTCAAAAATGGCTGTGTAGTCTCTGTCTGTTAATCTGCTTACTGATAACAAATTATTTTCTAACTCCTTTACATGTAACACATCATTAAAGTTTTCTTTTAGCCCTGGAATGAAAACTGTACCCATTTGATTTACAGTGCTGAGCTCTTTCCCAACAGCTAAAACTACAGCATTTACATTAGCTGATTTTCTATTACTTATCAAATTAATATTGTTACACATTGAAGATGATGCTCCTGAGTCAATCAACCATTTACAATTAGTATTTTGTTTTTCCTTAATCATGGTTGCAGACCCCTTTTTGTTACCACTGTCCTTCAAAAATGGAGGTTTGGACTGTTTTTGATACTGCCACAGCTGCCATCTGTTCTCCTTTTGCTTGCTTCTCTCAGCAGTGAATTGTTTACATTGTCTCTGCAGATGACCAATCTTTTTACAATAAAAAGACCTCCGTTGCTCTCTTGTAGAAGCTGCTTCTTCCTGCTTTCGTAGTTCAGGCGTTGTTTGTTGTTTTGGCACAGTCCTTAAACTTGCTGAGTCACCCTGCTCAGACTTTCTTCTCAAGTTTTCTTCCAATATTCTGGCAACAATTAAGTCTCTGTTCAGCTCAGCTTCTGTCAAATTTTGCAAGCTATTTGTAATGTTGTCCCAAGAAGGATCTAGCGATTCCAGCAAAATATAACACTGCTGCTCTTTGCTAATTTCCACTCCTCTCAGTTCAGCTTGCACAAATAAATCTTGCATTGTTTTTAAGTGTTCTATCACACACTGTCCTTTCGTCATCTTTTGTCTGTAAATTCTTTTAGACCAAAGCATTTTTGCAAACGCAGTTGAAGGAGTGTGTAATCTCTGCAAGGTATCCCACACATCCTTGGCAGACACTTTATCTCTTACGTCGTTAATCAAGTCTTCTTCTAGCATGAGATAAAGACATGCTTTTGCTTTAGCGTCTCTTTTTCGAGTGGCTGCATTAGCATCAGCTGCCAGCCCTGTTTCAACTGTCGACCACAGAGACTCCTTTATTAGTAGAGATTGGGCATATATCGTCCAGGTAGAGTAGTTGTTTCTATTTAATTTATTAAACTTTAGGATCTCCATCTTAATTTGTGCAGTGACTCAATTTGACACAGTCCTTCTGAGTATGCACAGCAGACAAAATACAAAATGATTTACTCACAAAGCTCCACAAAACTTTCTTCCACACTCTGGAATTTTCAGCTTCTGTGGATGCTGGTTGCTCTAGTATCTGGGCCCATAACCCTTGTCAGGGATGATGGGAGTTGTAGCTCTTCACCTCTGGCTCTAACTCACCACCTTGTTATGCAGCAGAGCTGACCAGCTTTGATCAGTGGTTGATGCTCCTTTCCCAAGCAGCAGAGTTTCAGAGAATAGGCTGAAGACCCTGACAAACTCTCCAAGCCTTCTCACTCTTCTTCCTGAGATGTCTCCAAACTTCTCCAGGATTCCTCTGGCTCTTGTATCTTCCCTCAAGACACCAGACAACTCAGTAGTCTTATATAAAAGATCTACTTTATTCTACTATATACATAAATACTATATGCCCTACAAATCACAATCTCTACACTTCACAATATCTCCAAAACTACTCCACAATACACCACACAATGCATTGGCAAACATTGCACTTATAGCCATTGTTAGTCACCACCAGTGGGTGTGTTCATTCATTTTGATTGGTTTACATGGATCATCCCATACTTAAGACCAACCCAAGTATTTCATCATTTTACCTTGACTACTTAATGAATCTCAGGTGTTTGCAATCTACAACAGGTGTTTTCAATATACACTCTATAACTTTGTCCTTGGTTCTCAAGGCTTCCAAATTATATTATCCTTTTCACCTGTGTAGCTTCATGATTGCTCCTGCTTAATCACTGTGACTTTCACATACACATTTTATTTCTATTACTGTAAGTCCCATGTTGCATTTTCCTTAACAGTTATGTCCCCGGCACTGACTCAAAAGGGTTCTGAAGCTGAGAACCAACCCAACCGATGTCAGATGGAGGACAGTTTCATAGACGCATTTGGACTACTTCCAAGAGAAAATCAAGACATTATTTTGCTCAAGTTGGAAACACTAAAGCAATCTTTAATGAATACAGTAATACCTACAGAGCCACTGATTGACCTAGCTTCTCCAAAGCTGGTTGGCTGTGATTCATCCATATATATGAATGAACCCCTATATTCGTCACCTCCAATGTGCAGAGCAAGTGACCCCTTTTGATCATCTAAGGGTATCTGACCCCACTTTGATGGCTCCCACTGAGTCTAGGTCTGTTGTGTGTGTCCAAAAGACGCAGTGTGAGGAAATGATGAGATCAGATATATCTCCTCTGATACGAACCCAGGCACAAAGTCAACCTCTTGCTAAACAGATTCCAGTTATAGAAGAAAGAGCAGTAATACATTGGGTTAGCCAACAGGAAGGGATCTTAGGGCCTCAAAATTTGATGGATTTCGAGCGGGAAGATCAACTATTATATCATCAACCTTGCCCCACAACATTGTCAAAAGGAGATCATTTGAATAATAACTGTGTTTTCTTAGGTAATATTGACAACATTGAGGTAGACAACCGGGCGGCAGATATAAATTCTAATTGACTGGGGGTGTCAGTGCATCACCGCCCCTCTTCTGATTCAGAGCAGTCTGGTAATGGGGATGTTATTCATATAATAACTTGGAATGCGGCAGGTTGGAAAGAGGGTGTGAATTCTGATTTAGTGGGTTTCCTTTCTAAGTTTGATCTTGTTGCCATTCAGGAAACCTGGCTATCCATAGATGATGAATCCATAAAATTCACGGGATTCCAAAGCTGGGATATTCCTGCCCAAAAAGCAAAAAATAAAGGGAGGGCATCAGGAGGTCTGTGCATACTTATGAGACAAGAATTGCATTGGCAAGCTGAAATTTTGAGTACTGGGGCCAAACAATCTCATTTTTTAGCTGTGAAATTTAAACATAAGGGCTTAGAGGTGATACTTATAAATGTATATATTCCACCCATATCATCCCCTTTCTTTAACACCAATCTATGGATAAGTTTAGAAATACTATTGGATGAATTAACAGTTAGATGCCCTAGATCTATATTAATTCTTTTAGGGGATTTCAATGCCAAAATTGGGCCGTCTCTTTATGATTTTGCTAAAAATAATAATATACCAAATGAATTTTTTGATAACCACCCTCAATGGTATCAGGGATAACAAATGTAATAGTGCTGGATTGTCATTAGTTTCCTTAATCTTTAAAACTAATCTCCAAGTTTTGGGAGGAAGAAATGGTGATGACAGTTATATATATCCTTACACATATCATGCAATCAATTCTAGTAGTGTTCTTGACCTCATTTGTGTGTCCAGAAGTAAAGCCGACTTGTTTTCTGAGATAAATGTTCATCTAAGAGGGGAAAGTGACCATCAACCCGTGAGTGTTAAACTTCGAGGGTCATCAGATCTCAGACCAAGTTGTAGGGCAGATAGTTGGATGGCAAATAATCAAGAGGTGAGGCAAAATGGCAGACTTAGATGGGCCAAAGTTGATACTACCGCAATTGCAGGGAGTCTTAGAATAAAAGAGATGAACAATTGGGCTAATATAATCCGCTCATCTTCCGTAGAAGGGACATCTGTCCTCAATGCATTTAATAATATATGTCAAACATTAAAATGTCATCTGACAACTAATTCTGTTGTCAAAAATCACCGGCAAGATTTTTCCTCTTGGTTTGACACAGAATGTAGATTACTGAAAAAGAAATTGTGGCTAGCAATGAGGGCAGCACAGAGGAGTACCTCTAGTGAAGCACATACTAAGATGTTGTCCCTCAGAAAAGAATACAAAAAATTAATTAAACTGAAGAAACAAAATCACGTCTCAACAATTTGGGCAGGCTTAGAGTTAGCAGCAAAGAATCACAATTCAGCTATTTTTTGGCACTCAGTGATAGGAATTCTAAGGGAAAGGAAATTCCCATATGATATCCCTATACCAGCCAGGGAATGGGAAACTTATTTCAAAGGGTTATTCTCCTCTAATAGCTCCATTGAAGATCAGCAAGACAGTGATGACTCCCTAGCCTCTGAGCCTTTACCTAGCTGGCCACCAGTCTCCGTAGACGAGATCCTGACTATTATCAATGGGCTAAAAAATAACAAAGCCCCAGGGGAGGATTTTCTTCCAGCAGAATTATTTAAACAATTCAACAACTGGTGGGCGCCTATTTTGGCAGGTCTTTTCACATATATAAACAATACTTGTCAGGTTCCAATCGGGTGGAAAATGGCTATAGTTGTCCCCATTTATAAAAAAGGGGAACAATAAAGACCCCTGTAATTATAGGCCCATCAGTTCGATAGATATTGTGGCCAAAATTTACTCCAGACTCCTCTTGAATAAACTTGAAAGTTGGGTTAATGAAAAGGAAATTCTAGCTGAAGAACAAGCGGGTTTCAGACAAAAACGATCCACTATAAATAATTGCTTCATTTTATATCACTTGATTGCCAAACATATTAGCAAAGGAAAACACCTGTATGCGGCCTTTATTGACTTGTCAGCTGCCTTTGATACTGTGAATAGAGAGACTCTTTGGAGTAAGTTAACTGATCTTAAAATAGAACGAAGGCTCCTGTTACTTATTAAAGCGCTATACACTGGTACCTGTTTGAGGGTGAGATATGGGTTGAATGGAGCTTTGTCAAATAGAATTGACACATATAGAGGGGTACGACAAGGATGTTTATTAGCCCCCTTGTTATTCAATTTGTATATAAATGATCTTCCAGAACAATTTAAGGACCTAGCTTTCCATATGCCTCATGTTCTAAATACTCCGTGCAATATTTTGCTTTATGCCGATGACATGATTATGTTGTCATTTTCACAAGTTGGCATCAGAAGGATGCTAAGAAAACTCAATTGTTATTGTCAGAACAATTCTTTGATTATTAACAAAACTAAGTCAAATATAATGGTTTTTGGCAAACGTCAGCAAAGACATAAATGGCAACTTGAGGGTGAATCAATTGAACAAGTTAAGTCCTTCTCTTATCTTGGTGTAACATTCAGTGAGAATGGATCCTGGACATGCCATCATCATAAAAACTCATTGAGAGCAAAAGCATGGATGAATCTCATTCTTAAATTAAAAGTTAATAAGTACCCAGGTTCTTTAGATCCAATACTTAATGTGTATAAGGCTAAGATTACACCTATGTTGTTATATGCTGCGGAAATATGGGGCTCAAATTCTATTGTAGCTGTAGAATCAGCTCAATAGCAACATTTGAGAGCTATCTTGGGAGTGGATAAAAGAACCTCAGCTGCTGCTGTAAGATTGGAATTAGAAATTTACTCTATTCACTTCGTAGCTAAAATTAGAATGTTTAACTATTGGTGTAAAATCAATGAAATGGAGCTAAATGATTACCTAGATTATGTCTATTAGAACAGTTGGATTCCCAAGTGCAGTCCTCTTGGGCAATCCAGTTGTTAAACTTTGTTAAGAGTTGTGGTCTACCTGTAGATTGTTTCATGTCTGATCAAGCAAGAAACGGGGCTAGACAGAGAATCCTGGACATCGCGGCCCAAGAAGATATTGCTACACTTAGCAGGGTAGGCAATTTAAAATGGTTAAGCCAACATAAGAGATCCTTTCAAATGCCTTCTTATCTAAAAATACAAATCCCCAGACACCTTAGAGAGATATTTACCCGAGCCAGGTTCGATCAATTAGACACTATGGTAAGATATAGAAGATTCCAAGGTATCCCTTTTAATGAACGATTCTGCATTTGCGGGGATCAAAATATTGAAGATCTTTCTCATGTTTTGTTTAGTTGTAAATTTTACCAAGCGGAGAGAGTTCAATATTTACATCATTATATTGAAAGAACATCATTTTGAGACTCTCACATTAGATTGGCATACTTTATGAGTGGACAAAATGTAAAAATCTCTATTGCTACAGCTCGGTTCCTTCATAAAGCAGTTCTGCTAAGATCTAGATATGTTGGGACGATTGGGGTTAATTGCAAGGGTGATGAATTGGTATGAATTGGTATGAGAGATGTTGTGGGATGTATTTTGTTATCCTGACCTCTTATTTTAAATTCTCTTTTTCCTTTTTTCTTAATTTAATCTAAATATTAATTTGAATTTGAACTCTAATCTTGAATTTCAATTTTAATTTCTAGTATTAAATTTATTATCAATTTAAATCTTTTTATTTTAATCCTAATTTATCATACTATTTTATCATACTTTTATCTAAGTGTGTATCTATTTTATTTTATTTATTTTCTAATGGTCTATTAGTATCTATTAGTATATTTTTAGTACTGTTCGTATACTTGTTAGATATTTGTCAGATATGTATAAGTTGTATATAATTTTATATGGCTGGTATTTGTCTAGTCAAAATATATGAATTTATATAGCATAGGACCCGATTACTGCTCTTGCGGTGTATTTATTTTATCTATTGATATGATTTTGATGTGATCTTGTTTTCATTTTTGATGCTATTGTACTCTGAAATGGCCTCTGGGCTATTCAATAAATTCTGATTGATTGATTGATTGATAGATTGGCTAAACTGAAGAATGAATGCCTTTCTGCAGCAAGGCAGGTTTCCAATGTGCTTAAAAGAGGCAGTATGAAAAGGTGAAAGATTTATACAATCTGAAGAAAAACCAGAGTATGAGAGGCAGCATGAAGTCTGTGGCTGCAGAAATGCTTTCTTGAACCCCACAGTACTAGGAAATTGCTAAGCTGGTTTTTAAAAACCAATTAAAAGTATATTTTAAATTATTTTAATTTAATTTTGTTTTAATGCTGATCTTTTGCATGCTTTAATTGTATTGTGTCTATTTTTAATTTTAAAGCTGTCATGAGACCCATTTTTGAGAAAGAGGTGGGATATAAATAAAGTTTAGTAACAACAACAAAATGACCATTTCATCTTTAACATTCCATTCCTGGCTGAAATGTCTAACACATGGTGGCCTCTCTGCTTCAAGAGTTTTTGAGAAATTTCATTCAATCTAACTTCATCCATTATGGGATGGAGACAGCTGTGGACACCATGGTACTCCACTCACACCAGGAAATGTATAGAAGACTGTGGCTCTGGGCCTCGGCAGACGACCAATAGGGTCGTCTCCGAGGCAAGGAAGAGGAGGGGCAGCCGCACGAGCGGCACCCTTCCTCCTCCCGAGGTTGCCCTCAGAGCTGCCGGCCCTCTGCACGGCCGGCGCGCCGAGGGCAACCTCCCGCCGCAGTGTCCTCACACGCTGCGGCGGAAAAGCCAGGGAAAGTGCGCCCGACGCGTTTAGGGTGCATTTTCCCTGTCTTCTGAAAGGAGCGCCAATTTGGCACTCCTTTCAGGGATGCCGCTGGTGCACCGCCGTGCGAGTGCCTCACTCCAGCAGCGCACCGTCCCAGGGCATCCCCGACGCCCTGGTCTGCATCCCCCCTCTGTTGGTTCTTATGGTCCTTTCTGTTACTTTCAATTTCCTCAACCATGGATCATCTCTCTGACAGGGAACTGAAGACACATTTCGACAATGGTGCTATGAAATTTCTGTTTGAAAGTTACCACAGGCTTGTCTCCCATGCTATTATATTGCTATTATATATGAAATCATTGAGAGAGGCTGCTAAGAGATTTGGGATTTAGTGCCAAACAAATTCTGATGATACCCATCCTTATCATCTAAATCTGGTATCCTTGCCATCTATATCTGGGGAAGCAGTTTCAGTTCAGTACCTGGAGACAGAGATCTGAAACACAGTGCAGAAATAATCCAGTTTGAGACCACTTTAACTACCCTAGCTCAATGTTAAGAAATTCTGGGAACTGTAGTTTTGTGAGTCATTTAGCCTTTTCTGTGTGGGAGCTCTGGTGCCACATTAAATTACGATTCTCAGGATTCCCTAGCACTGAACCAGGGCAGTTAAAGTGGTTTAAAACTGGATTATTTCTGCAGTGTGTTTTGGACCATAATGGGTGGAATTTGGATGAATAAAACTGAGCTGTTCTTAGTCAGCTGAAAAGCATATTGAGGAAGATTCAGAATGGTAAGCAGAATGGGTTTACATTCCCCCTGAAGACACAGGCCTGCAATCTGGATGTGCCTGGATTAACTTTGAAGCACATTTCCTATATTTCTGTAGTTGCTGGGGATACTTTTGCACAATTAAACTTGCCTGGTAGCTGCACCCATTCCTAGAGATATCTGATCTGGTTTTGGTGACATATGCCTCAATTACAGCCTGCTTTGATAGCTGTAATGTGCTCTTCATGAGGCTGCCTTTGAAGATTGATCAGAAACTTCATGTAATACAGACGTATGTGGTCAGACTGTTGACCAGGGCTGGTTAAAAGGAGCATATAACTTTTTGCAAGAGCTCCACTGGCTGCTAGTCCATTTTTGGGCCCAGTTTAAAACACTGGTTATGAATTATGAAGTCCTATATGACTTGGGTTTGGGCTATCTGAAAGACTATTTTCTTCTATACCAGCCTGTCTGAGATTTGAGATCTATTGAGGATGAGAGAGAAGGACTTCTTGTTTGCTCCCAGACTATGGATCTTCCTTTGAAGGGAGGCTACTCACACTTGCTCAGTTTTCTTTATTTGTGCAGGTCTTTGGTAACTGATAATCCCTATGGAAGGGAGTTTCCTCACCTTACCTCTAGCATACTCACAGGAGATTCAAGACTGAAGAATCTGCTGTTTCCTTGTGAATGAAGATCTATAGTTAGGAGATAAGTACCCTAAAGGTTCTGTCTGATCTTGGAAGTTAAGCAGGTTAGTACTTGGTTAGTACTTGGGTGGGAGCCTGCCAATGAATACCAGGTGCTATATGGTGTATTTCAGAAAAAGGAACTAGCAAAACCACCTCTGAGAAGTCCTTGCCTAAGAAAACCCTTTGACATTCATGGACTCACCAGATGTTGACAGGTGACTTGAAGGCACATACATATATGCAGCTAGAAGGTGCCCAGCTGCCTCTCCATCCTCCACCAGCTATTGAATGGCCACAGGTACATGCACCAACACTTGCAAGCTGATTCCATACTTTGGGGCATAATGCAAAGAGGTATTGAAGCCCTTCTTCAGCAGCATCCTCAAAATGATCTTACACAAGTGCAAGCATCTACACAAGTGACATCAGTATACTACATCATCATCATCATCATCATCATCATCATCATCATCTATTATGATCAGCAGATCCAATATATCCAATAGAAAACTCAAACATAAAATTAAAAACAACATCCAAAAGGAATAAACAGTACAGCAAAAACAATAAAATGATTTCTATCAGCTTCATCTAAAACACATAGAGAGCTCTAATCCTCTTTGCCTGTGAAAGAAATTTAGCAACATCCAATGTTACATTTGGGGACTTATCCTCCATCAAGAACCTGATATGAAATTGAATATCCAACAAATTTTCTCAGTAGAGGGATAATCCGATTCTTGCACGCCTCATTGTAAAAGCCACAGGACAAAAAATATGCTTCATTGACTCAACTTCCATATTATTACGGCACCCATGACTCCCTCCCATGAACCCATGCAAATGTGACAGTTGCAGAAACTGTCAATTTAAAAAAAAGACACACTGCTCTATGCCTCCCTGACAGCCACACAGCAGCGCTGAGAGGGAAACATTGTGGTTTGCCAAGACCTGTGGTGGGATGGGTATCTGCCCATTGTCCCTCCCTCCTGGGTGCCCCGAATGGGATCGGAAATGCATTCACATTTGTTCACAGCTGTTGCAAACTGGTTCGTTTCAAAAGAAACATTTAAATATCAGTTTTCAAAAGAACTGGTTCAGGAGGACTTGTGCTGATTCACCCTGATTCAGCCCCAATTCAGCCTGAACATAATCAGGGCTTAAACCAGCTCGACTGTGAATATGGCACATATAATCCAATTTGATCCAGTTTGCAAACTGGTTTAAATCATGGTGTGAATGAGGCCTAAGTAAGGGACCCCAGCAAATCTGCCTTGAAGCACTACATCAACAGGATGTTTTTATTGGTATTTGTTCTTAATTATGTTGTAAGTAGAAAATGAGGAAAGGATCAGATATCAATGAAATGAAATAAAATAAAAGCAACTACATTATGTCTAAGAACAGGATTTAGAACAAAAATAATGACAACAGAAACACAGTTTTATTTGAGGGGAGGGGAAAATAATTGCATATCGCGATGAATAATATGTAGGTTTCAATGAACAGATTAAATATTTATGAAAGGATCAGTGCATTAAAGAAATAAAATGTAATGATTACTTTCCTAGGTTGGCATAACTTCCCTGGCACCAGGCATGTTTGATCTGCCTTCAGGAAATTTTAGTAGCAATTTGAAAGTGCTCTGTGCTCATCACTTTATGGCAGGTTCTCATTTCAAGACATTACATAAAACGATATGAAGGTTTTAAATCGTCATCTGAAAATACATTAGTGTTTCCTGCTTAAGCATTTATAGTGGAAGATCTCTACAAATTGTAAAATGGGTAACTCTTGTTGAAAACAGCCTAGACTAAACCTCTTCCTACAGAAGGTTAGTGCCTGGTTCTGCCCTAGACAGAGAAATTGATCTGTCTTCATTTCATAAAGAATCATCATTTTATCTACCTCATGTTCCAGCTATGTTGGAACACGTTGTGGCATGAAAAAAAATGCTGTATCACATACAACTCAAATCCAGGCAATTTGAAAGACAGTCTTTCTATATCAGTCTGATTGAGCTCTTAGATTTCTTTTGGAAAGAGGCCACAGGATGAACAGGATTTGGACATAGTGCCTGTTTCATTACCAGGGGTGTAGGGAAACAATGGAGTCCACCATCATTGAATGGTGGCACAACATCTTCCCATAATGATGTGAAATCTCCCTGTGTGACGTATGACTGGACATATAATCAGATGCCAAGTTGGTTCACTATGTCCAGAGCATCCATCCCATAGATTAAGATCTGCTGATGGAGGCCTCCTCTGTGTCCCACCAGTAAGATGAATACAGTGTGGAGATTATCACATTACCAAATAAAGTGACTTATTCCCAAAGCTGACTTTATCACATTTAAATCAGTGCCACTGCTGCCAGGAAACTGCAACCCAACTGCATCTTGGGTCCCAGCTGTGTTTATTCATCTGCTTTTCCAAAATGTGAGCTTGCTGTTGGTCTTCCTGATGCAGACTGACCAGAGAGCAAAACAGCTTTTGGGTTCTTTTTGGGGCTTAGGTGTGATCGTCCAGGGGAAGGTGCAGTGGTGGTCTGGGGAAAAGACCACTGGCTGCAGCTTCTTCTACATTAGGCTACTCCTCCCTTAGTTTCAGTTCTCTTAAGAAATCAATAAATAGGTGAAGTTAATAAAATGGCCCAATTTCAACCCATGTTTTGGTGTCTGTTTTATTATTGTGTCTTGTCTCATTGTTTCCAGGGTTGGTCAGCAATCTGCATCATCCCTATGACAGAGATGTTGGGGAGTGATGCATAGTTTGCTGGTCTCCTTGGAGCAGGGAGACAATTTTAAATTGAGCCATGGCAGTTATGCCATGGCAAGAGGAGGCTTGGGGGCATGATCAGAGGCAATTTGAGCTCTGCCACCCTCCAGCTCTTCATTCTGGCTCAGGTGATCGACCCACCCTCCCACTACTGGTACAGTATGACGTTTCTCAGACGCTTCTGGGCTGGGTAGGAATTTTCTCCTTTCCCATGGGCTTTTTCACCTACACCATACTGTTCCCAGTCACACTTGGACAATTGGCTAGGGTCGTGTCTAAGTAGTCTGTCATTGGCAGAAATGGGGGGGAGATTTAGAGTTGGGTGAGCACCTAGGTCACCATTTTGGTAGAAGGGAATTCTCTGAAACTACGTCTTTAGGCTTTGGGACCAGGGAAGTGGGAAAAGAGGTAGTCCTTGAGGCTGGCCTGAAGGATAAACCCTCTTTTTAATCCTTGGGGATTGGGAGAGAGATTTTCTGGTTGGTCTTCCTGATAAGGGCTGGCCAGAGAGAGCAGCCTACATTTCTCTTCAGCTACAAAGATGGACAACTTCTTAGTCACTCTTACTGCCTTCCCTCTCTCTCAAGAATAGCAGTATCTTGACAGCTTCTGTTCATTTGGGGTGGAGGGGTGAATAAAGAGCTCCCAAAACAAAACATTGTTTCCCCATACCCTCCATTTACAAACATATATGCCACTAAGAAGATTTCCATCAATGTGTTGCAATTTTGTTGTTGTGTGCCTTCAAGTAACTTCCAAAATATGGCAACCCTAAGACAAATCTATCATGGGGGTTTCTGGGGCTGAGTATGTGTGACTCATCTATGGCCACCTGGTGGGCTTCCATGGCCAAGTGGGGAACTGAACCATGATCTTCAGAGTTACACTCCAATGTTCAAATCACAATATATCACACTGATTCTCACTGTGTTGCAATAATAATTGTTAAATAAGGTATTTCCTTCATATAGTTCAAGGTGGAAATATATAGAAACATTAAACTACCAAACCAACAATAAGGCCAAGCCAGCAGGTATCATTGAGCAGCTCCTGTGATCTACCAGATCTTTATTTTTCCACATAAGTGCAGAGTTGGGGTTAAACAAAACTGTGAGTGTATTTTCTCCCAAACTTAAATGTTTAAAACCTCACAATCTTTTTATCTGTACAATATTTACTTCTTATACACAAAAAGGAGAAATCTTCCTTCATATTATTATTATTATTATTATTATTATTATTAAGTATTTATAGGAAGGGCTTGTGATGTGTTCTATGAAAAAAAGAAAGAAGGAAGGAAGAAAGGAAAAGAAAAGAAGGTTCTACAAACTTCACATTTTTGAAAAAAATGTTCCAAAAATAGGAAAACCTTTATAAAATGTTCACACCCATACTTTAGTTGTACACATGTTTTCATTCATACATTTATTTGAAAATCATGGACATCCCTCCCCCCCCCTTTAAATATATCAACTGGGAAATATTAAGAGGCACATAGAGGAAAATGTCTATGTAGATGGACTTTACATATAGTTCCATCACTGACCAACCTTACAGTCAGTTGTACTGAAGAAATAATTATTACAAGTGCTTTACACAAGACTGCTTCAAACCAGCTCCAAAATCACCACAAAGTGAAGAATTTCTCTTTCAACTTGTGCTCCAGACATTCTTCAAATTCACAGAGTTTCTATAGGATGTCATAGAATGCTTGATAAGTATTTTAGGAGGTGCTGTTCATGTGAAACTGAAATGACAATTAGATCGAATAGCTAACCAACAATATTAGCTGTTTCTGTAACATTTCTGTGCTGGACAGCCAACCTGGCCAAATTCAAATGTTTTCTATGTGCCATAAATAACATGTTCCTTGTCTTGAACCCTTTTACTGCTGGGGTTATGGGTTCACACCAAGCATCTTCCCAGTTCCCATGACACTTTGGTGCTAAAATTGACATAAATATGACAAGATAACATATGGAGCATTTTGTGATTATTATGCAAGCCAGTATGTGCACAAAAATTCTAATTGTGATGTAGACATAGAATAAATGAGTGTCAGCCATATTTCTTGTGAAGAAGCTAAAAAGAAATGTTGGCCTTAGAGCATTTTAATCACTGATGCAAATCCACAGGCCGACCACATCAGTCTACTTTAATGGATCTCATTTCATTTCATTTCTGTGTGCATGGTTCCTTCTTTCTGTTCTCTTTTTCTGCCCTCCCCTTTTTGACTGTTACCATAAACTATTCCATTAATGCAATCAAAATTACATTATATATAATAATCTTGGAAGGGGCAATTATAGCAATGGAAATGAAAAGACAACAACAACAACAACAAAGATGTGGATTACCAAAGAGAAGATGTGAAAAGAGCAATTTTGGTGATCTATTTAATAGTATCAAAGTGTTTTTTCCCTGAAAGCATTTTTTTCTTTTCTTTCCCATAAATGCTTTTAAGACTTACTTTGGAAAATCTGTCATTTTCAAAGTACCCTTAAGAGCATGTAATCCGTATATAGTTTGGAGAGAGAAGAAAAAAATTGCACTTTTCTGAAATAATGGCAATTTCCTGGATAACTAGTTTATACAATAAGGAAATGCCAAAGATGCACTTTGAAAAGGATAATGTGCCAACGTTGGTCTTGCTACACCATACTTAGGAGGTAGCATATTACCTACAAAACTAGAAAGGTACAAATTAAGGTGCATTAAATAATAAATCAATATAACGGCAGGGGGAGAGGAAAGGCAGGATCATTCAGAGGGGAACATTCATGGTGGAATCAGTAAGAAAGCCTTGCTTTTCACTACTAACTTTTCAAAGGGTATGGGATTGCTTTCATCTAATGACATGTGTGCTAAATAGGTGGCCAGTGCCTGGGTGTAGTAATGCATTGGATGAGAAAAAAATAAAATGGAACTCAGCTCAGTCAAGACAAGATCTTTTTGGTAGCTGATGTAACTTTCTGGGTAAGTGGCATTCATTAAGAGTATCTGGTGACTTCTCTCTCAGGAGAGCAATGAATCCAATTGAGATTTTGGTCTAAACGGTAAAGTAGCTATCCAACATGTTGAATCTATTTGGGGGATAGGGATAGTGCTTTAGATAGCTCCTTTAACACCTACACTACAATCTAGAACAGCTTCACTCCCTCATTGACATGTAAGCCACCAGCTACTATGGGATTTACCATGTCCCTTTTCATATTACATTGTAAAGTACCATGAATCCATGAATTATCATGTGATGATTCTGCTTCAACTGCTATGTCTGCATATCACAAATCCTAAGGTGTGCAGTTTGGTGAGCCATTAGAGGTCACTGGGTGATAATTCTAACATGCTTCTATAAACTTTAAATCCTAGGATTCCATAGGAAGTGGTCATGAAAATTAAAGTGGAGTCATAGCACTATAATCCAGGGATTTTCAGTCAAGGGAAGGGTATTCAAAATTCTTGGCCAGAGAGCTCTTGTAATGCTTCAGCGTACTATGGAATTCCACACGATGCAGCCATGGCAATGAAAGTGAAAACATAGCTCTACAATTGTGTAGTGTGAAAGGGCTCCAGTGAGCATAATAGACTATCATAAAACATTGTCCATGGGGGGAAGCTTTGAGGAAAGATTGGAAGCTACAGTTAATCTAAAACAGCACGTAACATCTATTATCTAGTGCTTGGTATCGTAATCATGTTATGCCTGTGTTTCACCCATATACACTTGTAGATTCCCAGTTCACCCCTTGGCTAATTAGAAGTTCTCTTTTGATGCTTAAATCTCTTCTCAAATAAGGATTAAAATGACTGATGACAAGATGTCCCTGTTAACACTAAGATCTCCAATGGAGGCTATTATCTGAGTGCCCCTACCATAGAGCTTACTGCTGAGGGTTCTCTCTGTGTGTGCACCTTCAAGTTGGCTGTCAAATTTTGGTGACTTCATAAATTTCATAGGGTTTTCCTAGGAAACAAATACTCAGAGGTGGTCTTGCCAGTTCCATCCTCTGAAATATAGTCTACAGCACCTGGTATTCATTAGTGGTCTTCTGTCCAAGTATTGACCAAGGCTGACCCTGCTTAGCTTCCAAAATCAAACGGAATATGTTTTAAGACAGGGGTAGGCAACCTTTTTGAGCCGGGGGCCGGGTTGCTGTCCCTCAGACAATGGGGGGGGGGGGGGGGTTGAAGCAACATAAATAAATAAATAAATAAATAAATAAATAATATTTTTTTAAAAAAAATTACAAATTTTAAAAAATATGCATGCACACTCTTTCAGCCCCAGAAAAACCATGGCAAAACCCCTGTGGAGATTTTGCCAAGAAAAACCCAAGAACAAGTAATAACAACAATAATCAATATCATCATGGTGGGCGGCAGGGGGCGGCAGAGGGTGGTGGGGGGTGGCGGCAGTGGTGGCAGTGGCGGCAGCGGCAGCGGCAGGACCGGCCTGGGGCTTGGGGGGGTGCATTTGGCCCCTGGGCCTCAGGTTGCCTACCCCTGCTTTAAGATATACTATTACTTGATGTCACCCTGGCTGTGAATTGATCTCTGTCAGGGAGATGAGCATCTCCCATAACTTGATGTCATTTCAACTTCAGGCAAAGAGCTCCTTCTTTCCTTGTTCTCCCCCCCCCCCAACACACACACACACTTTAGACCACTTTTATACTGTGTGGATGTTTTTCTTTTAATCTGGTGACTGCTTTCATGCTCCTCTGTAGAGTTCTTGTTTTAAGAGTTTTATTATGTAATTTATTTTATTGTAATTTCCATGGAATCATTTAGGGGGGTTGCAGACTGCCAAAATAGTGCAAATTGAGTCCACTTTTAGGGTTAGGGAATCATGGGAACTGTATTTTATTGTGGCACCAGAGCTCTCTGACAGAGAAGGCTCAATGTCTCAGAAAAAAAACACAATTCCCATGATTCCCTAGCACTAACCCTAACCCTAAAAGTGGACTCAATTTGCACTATTTCTGGCAATCTGTAACCCCCCTTAGTCTTAGAGCTTTAGTGAAGAGTGAAAGTACTGTTACGATATGGATGGGTTATACAGCAAAGGTGAAATGTAGAGATGTGTGTGTGGAAATTTCCTCCTGAGAACAACATCTAAAAAAACAAAGTGAATCTAACACCAGATGGCTACACAGACATAAACATATACTATCCCAAAGGTACAACTCATGGCCACAGACTTTGTTATGAGAAAAGCCTAGATATTAAAAAAGGTAAACATCGTTAGGCTTGGGAAAATAGTCACGTGGTGGATGATGGACAGCAAGAGGTTGGGTTAATATACATCATACAGGCATTATCCAATCAACATAAGGTTAACACCTAGAAGGTGGAGTATGGGAAGAGCCTAGAGAATCCTTTGTCTAAAATTGCTATTGTTGAAGATGTGAGTGCGTGTGGCTGGAAACAGTGGCCCCTCGAGGCCTTTGGACCGGCCCCAGGCCGGTCCTGCTGCCACCGCCACCGCCGCCACCGCCCACCATGATGATATTGATTATTGTTGTTATTACTTGTTCTTGGGGCTTTCATGGCAAAATCTTCACAGGGGTTTTTCCCATGGCTTTTCTGGGGCTGAGAGAGTGTGCATGCATATATTTTATTTTTTAAAATTTTTAATTTTTATTATTTATTTATTTATTTATTTATTTATGGTGCTTTGGCCTCCCAATTGTCTGAGGGACAGCAACCTGGCCCCTGCCCCCCCAACTGTCTGAGGAACAGCAACCCGGCCCCTTGGCCTAGAGAATCCTCTGTGCAGAATGTTTTTTTTTTTGTTCAAGATGTGAGTGAGTGTGTGGCTGGCAGTGGTTTCAACTGCAACAAGATTGAGATCCTAAGCTTTGGGGATTGTTAAAGATGTAATCTCTCATGGCTGAACCGGATTAGTTCATCACAATGGATTTTACTTAGCTATCTTATTTTACTTTTATATGCATTAATAAACTATGCTTTTGAACTTTACAATGTGTCTTCTTGACTGAGGAAGACAGGATCCTGAAGAAGGGAAGCTGAGCCAGTTGATGGTAAGAGATACAAGTGGCTGTGGATCACAGCAGCCAGCTTGTCCTGCAGATTCTGCTGGGTGCCAAAGAGCATTACTGGAACACCCATCATCCACACACTAACAAGTACAACACCCATGATACATAGATGAATAATTCATCTTATGTTAGAACCCCTTCCAGCAGAGCCTACAAAATCCTGAGGCAGCCTGTTCCACTGTCAAAACAGCTCTTAGTATTAGGAAGTTATTCCTCAGGTTTAGACAAAAATCTTACATTTTGTAGGCTAAATGTACCCAGTTTTTTCACTCCTCTTTCAATGTCCTGGTGACTTACACACCAATGGACAATGTTCTACTTAAGAAGTGGCACCTAGAAGAGGACATGCTATTTCACATAGATATTTCATTAAGGTGCCATAGGATCCTGCTGAAGGATGAGATAAAAGAATCACTTAAATAAAAATAAAATATTGGAAGAGGATACCTAGCTATCCAACAGAACCAATAATCTCTTTGCAGGGATGTGGAGCATGAAATAGGCCTTCTATTTCTCTAGTTTCCATTATGCTAATAATTCAATTCATCCAGCCTACTGTTTTTCCATTCAATTATCCATAATTGTCCCAGCATACTAGTTATCCACCAAACTGAAAAGTAGCCAAAGTAGCTACAATAAGCAAAATAATATTTCAAGCACAGATCAAAGGCAGACAACTTTTTATTCAGGGAGGGGATGCTCTTTTCTGATCTAGAAGCACATTTTGCACAGGGGAAAAAAAACTTAGCTTCTTCAAATGTCCTCAGGGTCAATGATAATGCTGGTGTCATCTAGCAGTATTTTTCTGTCTTCATAGATATGGCCTAGAACATTACCAAAAATTCAGAGAAAACAGACCAAATGTAGACTCCATCTCTCCCAACCTGACAAGCTTACCCCTTCTTCTTTTTATTGAATGAAAGTAGACAAACCTTTGCTACATTTGAATTGCCATTTGGCTGAGACAAGAGAAACAATTACCTTCAGCCCAGGTTTGGCCCTGTGGGTCGGAAACTGTACACCCTGGTTTTGTTTTATTATAGTATTCATTGTTCATTCGTGTCTCATATTAAAATTACCTGGGGGTTAACAGTTGGCTAAACAAATGTCCCCCCCCTTCTATAATTAATATTTCAGAGTTAGAGCTGCAAGACATGCAAAATGAGACATCAGAATGAGGATGCTAATTTTGCATGATTGTGGAAATTCTCAGGTTTTGAGCAAAACTCTAATACTAAAAAGATGGAAGGTAGAGAAATATCTCCCGAGCCTTCATCTCCACCCTCTCTTTCATAGACAAAATGTAAGCTACTTCACACCAAGAAATTTTCTTGAAGGAACATCTTCTTCACAATTTTCTCATGTCAGGCATCAGTAATCCCCAGAACACCCACACATGTTCACTTCCAACATGCAAGTGTCTTCTCGCCCATGAAAAATCAACAAAACACTAATTATTTTCTACTCCCTTTTCCGGATAGTGCTTCGGATGCTTGAGTCTTTGAAACTTTCAGTCCTACTATGAATTCACAGATACAGTACCAACATCTCCACAAGCTTTTGCACTTCTTGAATGGTCTAGTGCAGTTCTCTGTCTGAAAAGGATATAGAAGTGGGTTTAAAATATGTATATTCAAAGAGGTAAAATTAATATTGGCAATTTGTGAGAAAATTGTCAGGGTGAATGCATCCATAGGAAAATGTCTTAGATGAAGCAATATGGGACAATGGTAAAGGGTTACTATAGGTCATGTGGCAACCATGATGAGCAAGCAGTTGGAAGGGTGCTGTGTCACAGAAAAATGATGACACACAGGCAGGACATGGCATCACCAGGCTTCAATGCTGCAAAGTCATGCCACGTGGGGAACAGGAAACTGTGCTGCACACCAGAAAGGTGTTGGACTAGAAGCACCAGCAATAAATGTGTATATAAGGGAGGATCTCCAATACCCTGTGTGGTGGTGTTGATGTATATAGTGAGCAGAGCATTTTGTCAGTCAGTGTGAAATATTAAAAGATTAATTAAAGATATTAAAATAACTTTTAATATTAACAAAGATTAAAAGTCTCCTTGAGAGTACTCAGCATGTTGTCATGTCTGCAGCTTCTATGTGTGGGAGAAGGAGTTCTCCAGCCTGCACTAAACTGTACAGTAGAGCTTTCTGTGGCATGTGTTCTTGGTACACAAGCCTCAGCTTCTAGATTTTGGGTTGAAAACGTGCCAACAAAAATGTGTTTCTGGCAGGTTGCTTAAATGTAAGTTTAATGTATGTGGTCATCACCTCCTTTTAAACTCCATCTGCATTATCTAGAGAACATGCCTTAAAAATCATTCATAAATGGTATTTTATTCCCCTTAGAGTGACAAGGATAGGAAGCAATGTTGTTGTTGCTGTTGTTGTTAATCACTCTCAAGTTGACTTTGGAGTTTATCACACGGGGGAAGTCTCGTGCAGAAACAAGGTTTTAAATGGAAAAAACCCCCGCAAAAGTGGGCAGATTTTCAAACGACGTCGCTGTTAAAATGGGGTTAACCTGAACAGAAAGTAGTCAGAAACTGCTTCTTTTTTACTTTCAGAAAATCCCAAAAGTAAAAAGAAGCAGTTTCTGACTACTTTCTGTTCGGGTTAACCCCATTTTAACAGCACTGTATGTGAAAATCTGTCCACTTTTGCGGGTTTCCCCTACCTTTTAAATCCCGTTTCTGCACGGGATTTCTCTCATGTGATAAACTCCATTGACTCATACCAACTGTGGATGAGACATTTCCAAGTCCGTTTATCTTCTCTGCTCAGGTCTGGCAGGCCCAGAACCGTGTCCTCCCTGATCGAGTCTAATCTTCTGGCATGTGGCCTTTCTGTCTTTCTACTGGCTTCCCCATTTCCTAGCATTATTATTTTTTCTAATATTTTATTTTTCCTCATGATGTGACCAAAGTATTACTGCCTCAATTTCATAATTTTGGCTTCTACAGAGAGTTCAGGCTTGATCTGTTCTAGAACCCATTTGTTTGTCTTCTTGGTCATCCACAGTATCTTCAGCATTCTTGTCCAGCACCACATCTCAAATGAACTTATTTTCTTCCTTTCAGCTTTTTTTACAGTTCAGGTGCCACATGGTGATGGGAAATACAATGGCTTGGATTATCCTGACTAGGGTTCAGAGTTATGGCTTTACACTTTATGCTTTTGTCCAGTTCTTTCATAGCTGCCCTTCCGATTTCTGGTGTTCTGATTTTTTGACTGTAGTCTCCATTCTGATCAATGTTTGGCCCAAAGTAGGGGAATTCTTTGAATATTTCAATTTTCTCATTGCCTAGGATGAATTCTTGTAGCTCTTCTATGGCCATTTTTAAAAAATGTTCAGCAATAATCCAAGCTTGGCACTTTCCTCTTTGACCTTCTTCAATAATTGCTCCAGGTCCTTTTGCTATTGTTGTTTCTGTTAGTTGTATTGTCATCTGCATATTTTAGGCTGTTAATGTTCCTTCCTCCAATATTCACTTCTTTTGCCTCTAAACCTGTTCTACATACAGCATTTTCTGTATACATTATCAAAATACATCATCAAAATGTTGGAGATAGTGTGTTGCTACTGGAACATACACCCATATGTGGTTAGATTGCCCAATAATAAACTCATTCTGGTTCAGTGTTTTTAAAAAATTACAATAATTACTGAAGAATACATTAAATATTGTCTTGGACTCTTATTGCTATCAATTTATTCTAAACAAAACAGACATTTCAAACATTTTAAACAACGATGGTTTTCCTCATTACTGCTGCTTGAGTAGAAATCACTAGTTGTTCAAAAAGTGGAAATCTTTGCTTGGTTGTCTAGTAAAAGGCAGTTTGTAATCGATGGCTTTTAGATAATCTGTCAGATAGTATGAAAGTAAATAAGGGACTGCTAAGTTGGTAGAAGCTGGGACTAGTGACAGGAGCTCTCCCAATCATGCATCACTCAAGCCTCGAACTGCCAACCTGCCAATCTTGCAATCAACAGAGTCAGTGTGTTTACCACTTGAGCCACTGCATCCAACTGTGGCTCTTGCCACCATGCACCTTTTGCACTGACTTTTTGGATGGCAGTCCTGTGGGAATTCGTTATCCCACCCCTGCCACCAAATTATGTATACAGGACCCACACTATTCTTTGTATGATGTCCCACACCAAAACTTTAAAATGTTAGTAGCATGGTTATTTTAAAAACATAGGCCAAGTGGTGTTTAAATAAGAACAAGAGTTTATTTTAAAACAGCATGGAATAACTATAACTTGTATCAAAGCTTGTTACTGTAGGCTTGCTTGGTTACATATGACAATGTTTGTTTCCACTTCACTTCTAATACTTAAGCCACACTGGCTAACAATATATCTCAGAAGAGAACACTACAGCAACTCCCTTCTTTAGAGTTCTGTATGTGTTCCGAGTCCCTCCTGTCTGAACTCTAACTAACAAAATTACAGTTCCCTCAGGAACTCCCCAAAACACAGCCCTCTCTCTGGCTGACCAATCCCTGACCAATCCCTTCAACTATCGAATTCCCAACTCTCCACTCCAATTGTCAACTTGGAATTTTCAAGTGCTCCCAGCTTGAATTCTATTTGTTGGCCCTCAGCTGCCTCTTGATTGGCCAGCTGGACATTCTATTCACCACACCAACTGCATCCAACTCCCCACTGCATGCCAACCTAGCAGTTTGAAAGCATGCAAATGCAAGTAGATAAATAGGTACCACTTCTATTTAAGGAATAGAAGGGAAGATAAACAGTGTTCTGTGCAATCATGCTGGTTACATGATCACAGAGTAGTCTCTGACAACGCTGGCTCTTCAGCTTAATAGTGGAGATGGACACCACCCCCTATGGTCAGACACAACTTGACAACCTTGTCAATGAGGAATACCTTTACTTTTTTACCTAAATGAGGGACTAATAAGTAATGAATTTCCAAGACTTCCCACTCAGACCTCCTATGCTTTCTACATCTGTGTGCAGCTCTTCATGTGAGAGAATGCCTGAATATGTGGAGAATGAATGGGTTCCAGATGAAATGAGGCCTGAAAGAACCAAAGAAAATGGTTGCCATGCAAAGGATTGCTGGAGGAGGAATTTGGACAGTGAAGTGAGGAATTAGAGAAACTTGGACACTGAGGCGAGGAATGAGATAACTACTGATATGCAATAAGATGGATGTTGACATGGCCAGGAGAAACTCTGCTAGAACAGAACATACCCTGAGCTGCCAAGAATGTAAGGAATGGACAATGCCCTGGACTGTTATAAAACCATGGTAACCAGGGAAAAACATGTTTTCTTCAAGAGGAAGATGGACAAGGTATAAATAGAGGGAGTTTTCCAGCCTCACTTTGTTGGCATCAATCCACAGCAATGGTGTCATCCAAACTTCATGGACGCCTGATCAACATTCAATAGAGGATCGTGTTTGTGAGTATGATGTGTGAATGTTGTGGGTGAATGAAAAAAGCTCTTGATACTTAAAATGATTGTGTTCTTTGTTATGTCTTAATAAATGTTACATGAATAGTGTCTAAACCCAGATTTGGCTTCCAGTGTGTCTCTATTGAAAATCCTATAGTCTGGGGTGGCTAAATTTCTCTCTAGATCAAAAAGAACTGAAAACCTCGGTGCATGACACCTACAGTTTGGCATTCTCCCATCATCAGGCAGCTGTCAAAGTCCTGGGTGGTGCCCTTCCTGCTATTGTTTATCCATGGAAAAGGGAGGGAGGGGAGAGACAGTTCGGACCATGAAAAAGCTGCTGGTCTCCTCTCATTTAGGGTTGGGGAAGAAATGAGGGTTTTCTCTCAAAATATATTGTCTTTACCCTCCCCCAGGAACTCGGAGAAGCTGCCCCTGGATGGTCTGAATTGCCTCCCCTCCCTCACTTCTCTACTATTTAGTGACAGTAGTAAGGGCCTTATGCTCCTGGGTATTGACAGCTGTCAGACAGTAGGAAGTTTTTTTGATGGAGTGTAAAGGTGAGAATAGCCCCCTGAACCCTGTCCAAAAAGAGACTTGTATATGCACAAACTGCACTTATGCACATGAAATCACTAACAGGATATTGTGACCCCTGTATCCTCCATAAATATTTTTTTACCAAGATTCTGCATTGATCTTCCCACACAGGATTCAGCATGAAATTCCAGATGGAGCATGCAAGAGTACTTGAAAAGGCAAGTGTATGGCAATTTAGTGGCAGGTTACTTAGGAACCATCCAGCTACTCTTCTGAAACTGATAGCAAACAATAGTTACCCTTCCAGATCTCCTGATAATATACTGACTGAAGCTGAATGGTTCTTGAGTGACCAACACTCTTTCCTAGCCACTAAATGACACTCCACACCTGCCCTTTTCAGAAGCCTTGTGAGGTAGAAAGAGGCATTATGCAAGAGGCTACTTCTTGCATAATGCTCATTAAAGGGTGGGTACACACGTAAAGTATGTACATATCAGCATCAGGAGTCCAACTTTGGGATTTTAGCTTGCTTATGAAATGATACTTTTTATTTACTCTCTATTGATATTCCTCACAAGTTTTTGCTTGAGCACAAACCACCAAATTTGTCTCATTTTTTTTATTTTTATTTTTTTTTATTTTATTTTTTTTTATTTTTTTTGCTTTAGATGGAATTTGGCAGCAACTTATAGCTTTTCCCTGAGGAAATGGGCTGGTCTTACAAAGCCTTTTTAAGCTTCACTCGAAATTCCTCAGATGTTCTGCCAAAGCAGAAACCTTCAAATTTGTCCTGCTTGATTTTATATAAACACAGTGTGAATGTTGCTTATTATACTTGTTCCAAAATTTCCTCTAAAATCTCATTGTTGTTATTTGCCATTATGTCAACTTCAATGTATATGAGAGGCCTTCAGGAGCTCTTGTCATCAACTGTGTAGCATAGGTTTTGAAAACTCAGGGCTATGGGATTCCTTGATTAAATCAATTCTCCTGTTGTGTGGTCTCATTCTTTTCTTACAGCATTCTAATTTACCAAGCATTATTATTATTTCCAGTGAATCATGCCATGCCACAGTATCTCCAAATATGACAGCTTAATGTGAAGTCAAAGGCTTTCACAGCCAGCATCCATAGTTTTTTGTGGGTTTTTCAGGCTATGAGGCCATGTTCTAAAAGACTTTATTCCACCTAGGGTGAGAGGGGTTTCTGAGCAGACAATGGATCATTAATTACACAGATCCCCTGAGGCCTTCCCATTCAACAACAAAACAATACACAGATTAACACGTACATCATTCCTCTCAACCCCACTCTCTTCCATGTCAGCATTCTCTATAGATGCCAGCCACAGCTGCTGGTGAAGCTTCAGGAATAAATTCTTTTAGAACATGGCCTCATTGCCTGAAAAATCCATAAAAAAACCTATGAGAGCCTCAGTTTAATTATGTTTACTTTTAGTGAGAGTTTAGGCTTGATTTGCTATAGGATGCATTCATTTGTATTTTTAGCAGTCCACAGTATCTGTAGATCTCTTCTCTACAACACTTTTCAAAGGAATTGATGTTTTTCAAGTCATCTTTCTTTACTTTCCAGCTTATTTCACTGAATCAATATTATTACTAGTTTTATACTTATTACTAACATATAACTTTATATACTTGATCTTATTATTAACATTTTAATGTGTAAAACATTAAAGAACATAATACAATTCTGCTTTTTTCTTTTCTTTTCTTTTCTTTTCTTTTCTTTTCTTTTCTTGTGATGTCAACCCTATCAACACCATCAGATAAAACCTCACCAATCTTTTTTTTCTGTAAAAATATTATTTTTCTCACAAAGAGGGGGAAAAATCAATTGATGATATTTAAAAAGGACACTATATACACACTCTCCACTAGTGACAACAGAGAAGCATGAAAGTATGCTGAAAGATAAATGGATAAAATAAATATTGATTTTAAAAGAAATCAAGTCTTCAAACTGAGAATCATCTCTGGGGGGTTTAAAATTAATGCTTAGAAACAGGAATAGAGATGATTCAAATGAAAATGTTCTTGTCATCCATAAATTTTATATTTATTTGATTTTGAAAAATTGTCTGAAAAGAACTTTCTGAAATAATGGCAGAAATAATGAAGGAAAATAGCACAAGTGTTTTCTCCACAATACAGATGTTTCAATTATCTTTAAGAAATGAGGCCACCCAACCTACCTGGCCAGACTTACTGCCACTGGGGAGAAAGCTGGGAGCTGGTGCAACTGTCTCCGGCCAACTATGTCCCAGCAGCCATCATGCTGGGGCTGCTGGGGCTTTGATTGGCTGGCCTGGCAGATGGAGGGTGGTACTTCCAGCCCTGCCATTGGGACTACAATTCCTCATGTGCTTTGAGACCAGAAGTGCCATCCCATTGGTTGATGGCTGGAGAAAGAGGCCAGAAGATTGGCCAGGAGGCTGGAAAGGTTGGCAGCTTCCAGGCCTCCTAGAATCTGATTGGCTGTTAGGCCTATTTAAGACCATGTGGTACTGGAGGTCGGAGCCATTTTATGCTGCCTGAGGACATTACCACATAAGGTTTTTAAATCACAGTTAAAGTTGGGAAATAGAATCTTTGAAAATACACATCCCATGATGTTGTCGCTGCTATGTCTTTGAAGCATTGTTAGAGTGTCCCTTTTCATTGAAAACCCATCAATAAGTTTCCAATTGTACTGCTCTTCCATTACTCCACAGTTGTGATATGTTGCTTCCAGAGCAGTTACATGCTTTCAGTTTCTCCTCCACTCTCCCTGTCCCCTCCATTACTATTCCCAAGAGGATGTTTTCCTCCCCCTCTTCTCTTTTTAAAAATCAAATAGTATTTACAAAAATAAAATTTAAAAAACTTCAAAAGACATGCTGGGTAGGGGATAGGATAAGGTTAAGGAGGAGTGCAGAAGATAGTGTAAAGGACTGTAGATGGCAAAAACAGCACCTTTGCATTATTGTAGAAACTTGTGATAATTAAATGTTCCCAAATTGGTATGTTTCCATTTTCTTTTACTAATGCAAACATGGCGAGGCTGACGTTCATATGATAATTTCCTAATCTGTGTAAAAAAGTGCATTTTTGCCATTTTCTGTACAAATAAATTTGTACATGTTTGCACAGAATAAGTCCCAAATGCAAATATCTCCACTCAGTATTCTCTGTCAGGGTTTTCCAACACTTCCCAGTTTTTCAACTATTTTTGAAGTTTTGGCACTTCATCCTCATCTTCCCAAGTTCTACCAGTAGGTCTGGAGATTATTAAATGAGGAATGAATATGCTGGTTAATGTGTGAGGAGTTTGTTGCTGCTACTTTTTCTGGACTTCTCAGTGGATTTTAATACCTGGAGGCACAATATTGTAGTTCAATATTTTAATTCCTACCTAAAAGATCAACTGAAGCAGGAGCAATGGAAGTTTACTGTTCATATCATATTTATACTAAAAACATCAACTTCTATTTTATCTTTCATTCTTTTAAACCCTAATATGAAATCACAAAATGGATGATGATGTCCATATCTTGATGTTGCTCCAGCTTAAGCAGTGTTTAGAGTTAGTAATGTACTGAATAAGAAGTATTTTCTTGGCAAGGACCAGAGGATATCTGCAGTAGGGATTTAATTAGTGATCTAATTCTTCATTATTATTATTTTTCTCAAAGAATGCAAAGAGTAATTGTAGCAATTTTCCACTTACTGTGAGACAGACTTTGAAAACTGCAGAGTTTGCAAAGTCATTTGCAATTTGGGACCTATTTTATGCAAAATTTGCACATGGATTTTTATGCGCAGAAAATGCTGTTTTCAGGCAAAGGGGTCATGCACAACTTTTGCACAGAATAAATCCTGAAATACAAAGATTCCCATCAGTCCAGCATTTTGTTGTCAGAGTTTCCCAACAGTTGGGAAACATGTGCTTTAAAAAAAAAAACACTAAGAAAACCCTAGTATTTTAATATTTCTTTCCATCCTTAACTCATACTGCACAAATATGGCATCTGAACATGAGTTTAACTATCATAGCATAATTCTATGGAATCCTCAGATTTGAACTTTGGTGAGATACTTACCAGATTACTGCACTACACTCTAATAGTGCTACTATTCCACTTTAACTGCTCTAGTTGCCTCCTGTTGCATTCTGGGATTTGCAGTTTAAGGAGGGGCATTTAGAATTCTCAGCCAGAGAGCTCTTAGGTCTCACTGAACTACAAGACTCAGAATGCAACAGGAGGCAGCCAGAACAGTAAAACTGGAATAGCAGCACCATAAGAGTGTAGTGCAGTAATGAGGTTAGTATTCTCTGCACATGTAACCTTGAGCTTAGGGGGAATGTAACTGGCATTTGAGTCTGGAAAGGGGTCAACTGTGGTGCAGAACATATTGCAGAAATAATCTTCTTTAACTGCCCTAGAGAATTTTGGGAATTGTAGTTTATTGTGGCACTTGAGCTCTCTGACAGAGAAGGCTAAATGTCTCACAAAATACAGTTCCCAGAATTCTGAGCCAAGGCAGTTAAAGCAGTCTCAAAGTGTTTTTCCCCAGTGTGTTTTGGACCTGTATATGGTCTGCAATGTGACAGAGAAACCCACCAAAAAATCATGCCTCTCACCTAAATAAGGTTCTTTGCCTATGCTGTACTTGACTAAACCTTATGTTTCATGTTATATTAGGCATTATAAATGTACTGATGCTATCCTATCTTACTTTATTGCATCTCCTTAGTGGCCTTATTTTACTGTTCTTAACCATGAACTAAGTTAATACATCTTTATATTTATTTCTGGTGCAATAGATTTTATTGAACAGTGTCTGTCAATTAAAGGGTTGCTCTTCTTGTTGGAATTAGAATACCAATCTACAGAAATAATGGGTGAAATAGGGAGAAATGCCTAGTATTTTGGTGTGTGTGTGATTTTTTTAAAGGAACTGCAGTGTAAACCTTTCGCAAAGATCCAGCAGATCATCTTACAAAATACCTGTACATGTGCAACAAATTGCATTCAGGGAAGGTATGCTTTTGCTGATCTCCATGGATAGAGACCCAAGGTAGTTGTGAGTGATGCTGCATGCCAATTTCCTTCAGGCGACAGGAGCAGATCTAGAAGCTATTTAGAGTCCAACTGCTCCTCCAATGTGCCCTCTTTGGATGTTCTATTTGCAACCCATCCTCCTACCTCCAGTGCAGGGGAGCAGACAGGGATTTCCTCCCCTCTACATGGATTTTTTTTTTGTCTATTCCATCCTGTATCTGGTAGACTTTGGTGATTGGCTAAGAGTGGTGCCTGTATGTAGGCTGTTATTGGCAGGTAGCAGGAGGAGAATACATGAGTTCAATGTATACCCTTTTGGTGAAGGGTAGGGCTCTGGGATGATCTTTACTGGTCCTGGGACCTGGGGTTGGGGAAAGAATCTACCCTTGAGGCTGATCTGACAGTTTACTTTCACTTATAGAGTCCTACAACTTGGGTGAAAATACCCTGGGTTTACCTTCCAGTAAATGGCTAGCCTGGGAACAACACAAAAATCTTACTTGCCTCTGAATTGTGCACTTTAGCTGCTCTTCCAGTTTTTTAAAAATATAGAGAACTGACAAAATAGCAAGCCAAATTTTGTTCAGCTGGGAAAGAAAATCCCATTTTTGAACTACATTGGATTTCACTTACTATTTTTTAAAAGATCTGTAAAATACAGATTTAATGAAGCATAATTGTAACTGAGGAAGCAAGGAGAGGTGGGAAAAGACTTAATACAACCCCCTGTTTCCATTTGAAGCTGCAAGGAGAGGGGGCAAAAAAACCTTCATCCAACCCCTTCCTACCATCTGAACCTGCAAGGAAGAATGGGGGAAAGTCTCCATCCAATCCCCTGCCAGTCACATGAGTCCATCTCAGCTCACCCACCCACCCACCCCCGCCTTCCAGAAAGAGGACAGGAGAAAACAAAGAGGGCAAGCAAAGAAAATTAAATGAGGGCCAGAAGATAGATGAGAGACTAAAATAAAGAAGGACATGAGGGAAGATGGTGAAAGGAGAGAGGACAAGGGTAGAGAAATGATAAATTCAACAATAATGGGGGAGGAGGGAGGATGACATAGGAAACAACTACAAGGCAGCAGCAGTAACAGTGGGTGTCACTAAAGTGAAGAACAGCAGTGACAGCATAGCTAACATTTGTTAGCACTATGCACAGGGAGGTGTAGGTGGTCCTCCTTGTGTAACCCTCCACTTAGAAAACCCTATGGGGAGATACTGAAAGTATCACACAGGCAGGACAAGAGCACTAACAGAGAGATAGATAGAAACTAAAGAAAAACACACTTGCAAGAGCAGCTAAGGGCAGTCAAAAATGACAAAGCAAGCAGAAAACATTCTCAGAAAGACAAACCCCATCAGAAGCAGCACCACACATAAAATAGTGACATAGACGGTGAGAAGCATGAGCCAGGGGAAGCTAGACATAGTGAAAATGGAAATGCAATGCATGAACATAGCAGTACTGGGATGAGTGAGTTAAAATGGACAGGAATGAGCCACTTTGAATCAGACATCCACACAGTGGTCTACTCAGGGAATGAAAAGACAAGAAGAAATGGGGTGGCTTTCATACTAAGAAAGGATGTTGAAAAAGCAGTCATACAATGCAAAATCAGACCGAATCATCTCAATAAAGCTCCACAGGAAACCTATGAATATCACCATAATCCAAGTATATGAACCAACCACTGAGGCAGAACAAGAAGAAATTAATAGAGTTTATGAAGGAGTACAGGAAGAAATTGGCAACATACCAACATGGGATGTCAAGATGATCATTGGAGATTGGAATGCAAAGGTTGGAAGTAAAGAAGAATAAAAAATGGTAGACACATTTGGACTAGGCACAAGAAATGAAGCAGGTGAGTGTCTGATAGATTTTTGTGAAGCCAACAACCTATTCATTGCAAACCAACAACATATTCAATGCAAACACATTTTTCATAGAACCAGAGAAAAGGTTATACACATGGACATCACCAGATGGCCAACACAAAAAACCAAATAGAAAATATTAAATGGAAGCAAAAAATGGCAAAGCTCCATACTGGTGGCCAAGATTAGACCAGGTGCTGATTGTGGCACAGATATTGAACCACTCATTTCAAAAATAAAAGTAAAACCCAAGAAGAGAACAAAACCACGAATCATACAAAAACATTTTCACAGAATTCATTGACAATATAAGTAACAGATTTGCAGTACTAAGTATAATAGATTGTGAACCAGAAGAGCTTTGGTCTGAAGCCATGGACATGATAATAGAAGAATGCATAATGACACTTCCAACAGACAAAAGGAAAATGAAGAAAACATGGATGACAGATAAAACACTACAAGCAATAAAGGAAAGAAGAGAAACAAAATAAAAACAAGATAGGAATAAACTTAGAAACATGAATGCAACAGTATAATGGCTAGTGCACAAAGATAAGGAAAATTACTAGAATGACAAATGTAGAGAAATAGAAGACAACAACACAAAGGGGGAAATGAGATACCTATTGCACACTATTTGAGAAATCAAGGGAAAGTTCAAACCAAGGGCCCGGACACTATGCGACAATAAAAATAACATAATTCAAGACCAGGAAGGAATAAAAAGATGTTCGATACAATGCAGAGAAGAACTATAAAAAAGAGATGACAAAATGAAGGAAACATAAAGCAAAGAGCCATATGAAGATGAACCCCAAATTCTAAAAACTGAGGTGGAAGCTGCAAGAAAAGAAATGGCAAAAAACAAGTCTCCAGGAACAGATGATATACCAATAGAACTGTTGCAATCCATACTAACTGAATCAAGATTAGTGCTAACCAACCTATGTCAACAGATATGGAAAACAAAACAATAGCCAACAGATTGGAAGCAATCAATATACATTCCCATCCAGAAAAAAGGAGACACAAGAGACTGCAGCAACTATAGAACCATAGCACTAATCTCCTATGCAAGCAAAATTATGCTCAAAATGCTGCAACACAGACTCCAACCATACATGGAGAGAGAAATCCCAGAAGTCCAAGCAGTATTCAGGAAAAGAAGAGGCACAAGGGATCACATTGCAATCATACGATGGCTAATGGAGTGTAGCAGGAAATTCCAAAAGAAAATCAGCATGTGCTTGATAGACTATAGCAAAGCCTTTGACAGCATAGATCATGAAAGGCTATAGAACACCATTTAAGACATGTGGGTGCCAGCACATATCATAATCCTAATAAGGAATCTGTACTTAGGACAAGAGGTCATTGTCAGAACAGAACACGGAGAAATAAAATGGTTCCCATATGGTAAAGGAGTCAGACAAGGCTGCACCCTGTTACCCTACCTATTCAACTTATATGTAGAACATATTGTAAGGAAAGCTGGCTTGGACATGGAAGAGGGAGGAGTGAAAAGAGGAGGAAGAAATATCAACAATCTAAGATACGCTGATGACAACCATAACACTAGCAGAAAACCTCACAGACCTGGAACAATTACTAAGGAAGATCAAAGAAGAAAGTGCATAGGCCGGCTTACTGTAGAACATAAAGAAAACAAAAATAATGACCACAGAGAACTTACACACATTAAAACTAGACAATGAGGAAATAGAAATAGTAAAAGAGTTCTCATATTTGGGATCAAATATTGATCAGAATGGGGACTGCAGCCAGGAAATCAGGAGAAGATTAAGAATGGGGAGGGCAGCTATGAAAGAACTAGAAAAGATCATTAAATGCAAAGACATACCACTCAGCACAAAAGTCACAATCATAAAAGCCATCGTATTCCCTATTGCCATGTATCGATGTGAGAGCTGGACAGTCAAGAAGATAGGAGGAAAATCAATTCATTTGAGATGTGGTGCTAGAGAAGTGTGCTGAGGATTCCATGGACAGCCAAAAGGGGAAACAAATGGGTCCTAGAACAGATCAAGTCAGAGATATCTCTAGAAGCCAAGATGACAAGATTTAAACTGTTGTCCTTTGGCCACATTGTGAGAAGGCATGAATCGCTGGAAAAGATAACCAATGGCAGGCCTTCCCGGAATAGCATCTGCTTTAGGGAGATGAGATTCCAGTTTTTATTATTACTATGTCCCCATTGTAGTCTGATTTTACTGTTATTGTTTAATGGATAAGTGTATCCATTACATAAATAAGTGTATTTTAATATCTTCTAGTTTAATCCTGTTTTAAGGGGTTGGGAGGGTAGGATTAGGGGATGAGGGAATGTTTTAATTCATTTGTTTGTTTTAAATGTTGTAACCCGCCTCAATTGTTGTGCAGAGGGGTGGGCTATAAATAAAAATTATTATTATATTAGGAAAGGTGGAAGAAAGTAGAAAGAGAGGAAGGCCACATGCTAGATGGATGGACTTTATTAAAGAGACCACGAATAAGAGTTTGCAGGTGCTGGGCAGAGCAGTAGAGGGAGGATAGGGGGGCCTGGAGATGTCTCATCCATAGGGGCAATATGGATTGAGAGCGATGTGAAGGCAGTTAACAACAACAACAAATTATTATTGTTATAAATGATCCTCTAATTTCATCTCTCTGTTGGCTGGACCAAAGTGGTCAGGGAAGCAGGGTTTGAGCCCATGCTTTTCTGGCTCCAGTGCTCACCTGGTTTGATGCTGGGGCAATACAGGGATGGGTAGCTGTTCAAACAGCTGTCCCTATGCTGACACAGGACTGACGCATTACTCCTCACCACAACATCCAACGATCCATCTGAGAAGACCTGCAATCACCCTGTTTGATGCAGAAATGGGGCATCTGGCTGCACCCACATGGCCAGGTGCCCCCTTTCCACATAAGATGCAGTGATGGGGGTCTTCTCAGGGGGATCGCTGGGTGTTAAAGTAAAGAGCAATGGTGGGGGGGGGGTCTAAAGAGCCTGGTTTTGTAGTGGTGTTTCAAGGAAACTCCATGCAAAATCATGTCTTTTTTATCCCAAGATAAATTACCCTGGGATCAGACTGGATCCTTTGCATCTGTGTCTAAACAGGCAGAATCAGGTCTGATCCTGCACCAGGTATTTAGGACTGAATTGTCTAAACTAGACAATATGGGGCCAGGGGGAAGCCAGGACATTTGGCCAGTGCAGAGAACCTCTCTTTCTCATACTTGTTCTCTCTCTCTCTTTCTCTTTCTCTCAATGAAACAACCCAAAACATCCAATGGAATGTAAGCTGGGATGTCAAACATTACATAAGTACACTGTGCAGGAGCTTTATGTATCTGCAGGCACTAATCAGGATCTTTTCATGTGGACTGGGACACAGTTATGTAATTGTTAACTCCATCCATATAGTTGTGAATGTTATGTAAGAAAATGTATATGATTTTTGGTATATTTTTCCCCCAGTTGAAGACTGGAAATAGGGCAGAATGGGCTTGCAATTGAATATGTCTGAAATGACACAAAATAGACTGATTTAGCCATCTCTAATCAAACTAGATGTGAAGCAAATTCTATGAGTTCTAGTCAAAGTCATGTTATCTGTGTTTTCATAGAAGGATGATAGATAGTTATAAACTGTTTGCCTATGGTGAATGTCAAGCAGGCTCAGGACTTTGGGAATACAGTGGATGTTCACTCTCTTCTTACCATGTCCAGTTTTTAGCCCTAACTAGTGTAGGCTCATTGAATCAATGGGAATGTGTTAAGTCAAGACTTATGTAAAGTCTATTGATTGAACAAATCTACTGTAGTTAGGACTAACAAATTAACTGAGGACTTAATCTCAGAAGCTGTTATTTTCATTTCCTCTTTAAAAATCTGCCAGTGCTGTCTATAAACAAGTACTATAAATAAATTAACATTAAGAAGAGGTGCTATTTACTTGTTATTCTCTTTCTAGTTGTCTTATATTTTACTGTTTTTAATTCTATTGTTAGTTTCCCTATGTATTTTTAATTCTTTTATGGTATGAATTTTAAAGTTGTGTCTGTTTTAATCTATAAATCAACATAATAACAACAATAGCTTCTATGTGTGCATTATTTTTGTGTATTGTGTGCCTTCTAGTCATTTCCAAAGATGAACCTCTCACATGGTTTTCCTGACAAGTTTCTTCAGAGGGGGTTTGCCATTGCCATCCTCTGAGGGTGAGAGAGGGTGATTTCCCAAGGTCACCCAGTGGATTTCCAGGGTAGTGCAGGGATTTGAACTATGCTTTCCAGAGTCATAGTCCAACACACAAACCACCACATCATACTGGCTCTCAATAGCTTTTCTGGCAGAAGAAAAAGCAATGATAATGTCAAAGAGTTGGCATCACAGAGATTCATGGATGACTGCTTTGTAACCATGTGTAGGGCATTGGAGGAGGTATGAATGGTATATATAAGCTTAGCTTTTATGAAAAGGTTTTCACTGTCAAATCAGTATTTAACCACTACAAAAGAATTCTGAGTAAGCTTTTGATGCTTGTGTCAATCCAATTTAATTAGTTGCACTGTTCTAGCCAGAGATCCTTCAGAAATATCGGAGGTGCAAAGATGTGAGTTAATACTGTCATCACCGGAACATAACATGATGTTATCATCATGTCTCATGGTGTGTTCCCATGGAAACGAATGGATTGTAGCAAAACAGCCTATACCAGGACCTCATCCGAAATTGTATGAGCTCTTGGGATGGATATGAAATTGACACAGGTCACTGCAATTTCATTTGTGATGTTGCCAACACATCCTTCACCCTCTGTATTATTAACAATAGTAATTGGATCCTTTAAAGACCTTGTTATAGCTCAATATTATTTTATAAAAAGACAATCTCTCTGCCATGGAGCCCATCTTTTAATGCCATCCAGTTCCCTTCATGCGCAAGGCTGTTGATCACATCTGTTCTTTCACATGAATTGATTCAAAAGAAGAGAAGTCTTATCCACTTCATTTACCTGGAAATGGGTAAAAAGCACTTTTAATAAGGAATAAGATAAGTCTTGTCCAACTCTTCACCACACAGTCTCAGAATGTACAGAGCATGGGGTCCACACATTCTATCTCAGCATAGGTGGTACACATGCAGTATGGACATCCCTGTTGGCTACACTTTCAGACCTTCATTCACAAAGCATAAAAGAAATATCTTTGCAAATGTCACCTGAATGCACTTAGATCTAGAACCCATGGTCTACCAGATGTCATTACACAATAAATTCCAGTAAGAGCCAGCTTTGTCAGAGGTTGTGGTGAAGAAGCACAATGCATTTCAACAAAATATCAAGATCTAACATCTTCAGATTAAAAAATAAACAATTCTTTAAAAATTTAATACAAGACAACAGTTGCAATAAGGCTCCAAAATTTAGGTTTCAACATAACATCTAAAGGAACATAATGAAATAAACATCTAGAAGATGATACCTTCTCCATCTTAGTTCAGAAGGACTTACCAGAACAAGAACCAATGTGGTGCAGTGATCTGAATGTTGAACCAGGACTCCAGGAGACCAGATTTAAACTCATTCATAGACATATACTAGGTGAGCTTGAATAAGGGCCAAAGCAGACTGGCAGAAAGAGCTGGCTTCCCAGTGAACTGGGAGCATGATGTTCAGACAGTAGCATGCCTGCAGTTCATGGGGAAGCCACACAGCTGACCACACGTGCAGTGGATCCACATCATTTTGGCAGCGTAGCATTTACACACACTACACTGAAGAAATGCAGAAGAACCACTGCTGCTGCAGCAAAGGCACCCTTTTCCTGGCACAAAAAGGAGTGGCTTTCTGCTGCTCATTTTTGTGCCAGGAAAACGCTGGGTTGGGGGGTGTGGTGTGCAGTTGCCATGGCCACAACTCAACAAGCAAAGAGGCGGTGGCAAGTCGCTCCTTACCCACTGTCTGTTTCGCCCCTAGTCTCATTCTCTCACCCTAAATGGAAGACAATGGCAAATCCTCTCTGAACAAATCTAGCCAAGAAAACCCTGTGTTAGGTTTACTTTAGAGTTGCCATAATTCACAAACAACCTGTAGACACACCACAACACTTACAGCAAGAATATGTTGTGAGTGATGCTAACACCTGTCACTCTGTTCTTCCTCTCATACCTTCCTGGTGAATACTTGAAACATATTTTAGAGATCCAGAGAGTAGCTTCCCTTTATTATTCTTGACATTTTTACAATAAGATGAGAGTAGCAATAAGGCTCCCAAATGCAAGCTCCAACACACTAGAAAAGAATTTACAGCCCCTGGTTTCCATTTAGGCATCATTTAAAACTGGCACTGTTGTCATAACCATAGCAGAATAGACAAACTTCAAGCATTGATGTTGAGTGTGTGTGTATGTAAAATAATAACCAATAGCTTGAAGCAGGGGTAGGCAACCTTTCCCCTTTAAGGGCCGAGGGACTTCAGCTCCCAGAATCCCAGGAGCTATTGGCCAACATGGGACTATTGGCGAACATGGCTGAGGCTTCTGGGAGCTGAAGTCCCTCAGCTCTTAAAGGGGAAAGGTTGCCTACCCCTGGCTTGAAGAGTTGGAGAAGTGACATGGGAGAAATAACAGAATCGAAACATTCAGCAGTGATTATCTTCCAAAATTCCTTATGTCTCATTCTAGTGCAACAGTATACTTGTCACTGTTTGTATATCTATGAAAAACAGAGAAATCTTCTCTCAAAGCCAAACATGTGACAAATAAACCATATATTACTATACTTCTTATTCTTTTAATCTCAGGAGGCATGCAACAAAAGTTTATAATTCCTAGGAATGAAAACTCCTAGGAATGACAACATAATATATGATGCATCCCAACTGAGTGGTTCCCTCCAACTTCCAACCAGTGATGACTAAGGGTTTCCAAGTCATATGTGGTGTGAATCCATCCTGTCTTTTATTAATGACTTTACAGGATCTATACAAGGTGCTGAATTCTCTTAGAATAGGTTTAACATCTTGGATAATTCCTTGAGGTCCATGATCAAGCCTACAGAACATTAACCATACCACTGATATGAAGGCTACCAGATACCACTGCTTCCTAATAGTCATTTCCTTCAGTTATTCAGCTCTTCCACATCTTTTTTAGTCTGATATATCCTTAGTCCTTTCAACCTAGTCTACATGTACACTTTGCAAAAGAAGGAATAGGATTCTGTATCTTCATTTTGTGCATCCATGGTTCCTAGTACACCCGATAATTTTTAAATTGTCTTACATTTTTTATTTTCTTGTGCCTGGCACCAGAATGCAATACATTTGTGCAAACTTTTTAGTCCACACATCTCATATGATATTATCTCCATATGAGGCAGTCCTGCCTGAGGTTCTCACCCTGGTCCTTTTGGCAACTTGTGATGGTTCCCTGCATCTTCATTTTCCCAAAATAAAAGCTACTAAATAAAAATAATAGCTGCTGCCACAGTAGCAGTGACAGCAGCTCTGTATGTTAGGAAAGGAGGCCATCTCTCCCCCCCCCCTCCCACCACACACAATACACCAGTACTTTGAGTACACTGCATGCTGCATTTGAGAAAAGTAAGGATCAAGCCAAGGTGGCTATCCACCCAGTTGTCCAATTAGAAGGGAGCACAAAAACGGCATGGTGTAGTGCAGGGGTAGGCAACCTTTCCCCTTTAAGGGCCGAGGGACTATTGGCCAACATGGCTGAGGCTTCTGGGAGCTGAAGTCCCTCGGCCCTTAAAGGGGAAAGGTTGCCTACCCCTGGTGTACTGGTTTGAACATTGGATTACGAATCTGGAGACCAGGGGGTAATTCCTCTCTCATCCATGGAAATCCATTGGGTGACCATGGATGAGTCACATACTCTAAGTCCCAGAAAAAGCCATGATAGGTTCACCTTAAAGGCTCAGTAAATCGGGCTTATCATCAGCAGCAGTACCACCACTACTACCACCACCACAATAGACTGTTATCCTGCTGAAGAAAGGGGCCCTGATGGTGCAGTGGTTAAATGCCAGTACTGCAGCTACTCACTGCCATAAAGTTGTGAGTTCCATCCCAGACAGTGCTCCAGAGTCCACTCAGCCCTACATCCTTTTGTTGGTTGGCAAAATGAGTACCCAGCTTGTTGGGGGCAACTGGCTTACACATTGTAAACCACTTAGGAAGTACTAATTCACTGATAAGCATTATAGAAATGTACTTGCTATTACTATTGCTATTATCTCAAGCTGCTGGAGCTAGCAGCAGGTGTGATCACCTAATACTGCAAATTCAGGTTGTGAAAAAATATGGCTTTTTATAGTTATATAGATTTTTAAAAACATAAATTCATGACAGATTAAACATTGTGAACAGGATAGCTGTGGGAAGGAGGATGTTGAGATTCATGAGCACAATACAGAATACAAAAAGCTGGGATGTATTCAGCTTTGCCTTTTTTAAGAGTAGAATGATCCTAAATCCACTGGACTGTGTGTGTTTGCTGAAAAAATAGCTGAAAAAAGGGATAGCTGAAAAAAGAATAAAGCCCAAATGGATGAAGAAAACTCCATTACTGGATTAACAGCAAATAATAGTTTGTAAATTGTTAGGTCAGACAGCAATTTTCCAAGATGATGAAGTAAATTAAAACTGAAATTTCCTGAAGCAGTAGTCACCAATGTGGTAGCATAAACATGTCCCATTTTCTGCCTATCCCCATTATATAATAAGTAATTTCTTACAACAAAACTATGCACTTGTATTATTGCATTAAATGTAATGCTGACAATACTGTTATGATATGATCATAATTCTCTTACCTTGTTGTGGAAGAAAGAAGGGCCCATTATTTGGAAACAATATGAAAATAAATCTAGAACTCCAGGCAGAGCCCAATTTTTCTTTTCACAGTATGAATTTAGATTAAGTCAAGAACAATGAATATTGCAGAAAATAACCTAGGAATTGAATACATTCTTTTCTTGCCATGAATAAGATGTAATCCAGGAGACGTTTTAGACCTGTTCACTCTAAATTGATCAAAGACACTATTTTGAAAGGAAGGACAACCATTCTATCCAAAGTTTATGCCCCAAAGAATGATTCATTTGTCAGGAGTCCTTATTTTAGTGACCACATCATTCATCTGGCAAGGAAAATTATTATTGTTTTATCAAGATTCACCAAAGTTCTATTGCTGCTTGAAGCAAAGTGGATGCCCTCTTCCCTGTTCATGTATACAAACTAAGTGGATTGGCAATTTTCAACATTGGCAACATGGTGCCACAACTGCCCTGATCTGCCACCTGAGGTGATTGCCTCACTCTCTCTAATGGAGTGGTGCACCCTGTTGTACAAGCATTAATAGTTCAACATGTATGCTAAAAACACACATGCACATATGTCATTGGAAAAAGGGGTGAGCAAGAACCCCATCTCATGCACTTATATTGGCTGACCCTCATAATCTTCAGCTGTCTTGGTTGAGAAAAGTGTTTTATCTTCAATTTTGCTTTAAGAACAAATTACTAATTGTCTTGTGCATATGGATGATTTACCACAACATCTTTGCAGGGCTTGCTGCATCCCACTTACATGATGAAAAGCCAAACCCCCAAATCATGTCTAGATCCTTTTTTCAAGATGGCTATACCCTATTCAGGGCTTCTTCCCCTAACCCACATTTAAATAAATCACCATTTGCTGTGGTCTTTCATTTCCTTTTCAGTGACAATGGTGGTTGCCTCACAGTCTCTGAGAGTTGCTCAGTGCTGCCATTGTGGATACAAAGCACTCTGAGATCAGAATCAGGTTCCCAGAACCAATAGCATGGCTGGGTGCCTTGTTCTGACTTCAGCAGCAGCACCAGGTGATAAATAGGGACCACATGGAAGGCAGCGATCCATCATTGCTGGGGAAGAGAGCCAAAAAACTGCAAAGAAAGGAACATACTTGATGGGAATTCAGGGCCAAAATACTCCAGGGCAGCTTGAAGTGTTCTGATAAGTGTAGATGATCCTTGAGTTTTGCAGAGACATGAAAGTATGGAAATAGGGATCAAGAGCACTTCATCTCTACTCTAGTGTAGTTTGCAACATGAAATAGGTATGGGTAGGGATTTCAGAGTTTTCCCGCTAAAAAAGTCAGCCCAGCATTTTTGCTCCCGATATACTCTTGGAGCCACCAGTGATGCAATGGAGGGCTTGCATTTTAAATTTATCTGAATGATCTATATGATTTATATCATTCATCAACTATAAGTCATGATCTTAAAAAGAATGTTATGAATGGTGTTCAATTACCAGGTTTCTACATAAAATCTGATCAAAGCATTGGAATGATAGAACATAAAATATGACACTCAAAAACTGAAAAGATGTCTTGTTATCACAACTTTTTTGATTGGGTTGAACATAGGAAATGTAGAAAGCTGGCTCAAATTGATTCAGATGTCTAGTCTGACTAGTTCAATATTATATAATCTTATTGGCAGCACTTTCCTAAATTTTAGACAGGTGTTTGCCAGGGATGAGAAAAGCATCTTGTGTGCCTTCAGGTCTTTTCTGAGACCCTAAAGCAACCCAATTACTGAGTCTATATCTGCACTACAGAAGTAATCCAGTTTGACACAAATTTGACTGGCATAGCTCAATGCTATGAAATTTTGGGATCTGTAGTTGTGGCACCAGAGCTCTCTAACAGAGAAGGCTCAATGTCTCACTAAACTACAGTTCCCAGTTTCATAGTATTAAGCTATACCAGTTAAAGTGGTGTCAGACTGGATAGTTTCTGCAGTGCAGATACAGCTTTAGTTTTTTTGTTCAGGGGCAGGGTGTCTTTCTCTTTGCCTTTGCCTTTGCCTTCCTCTGAGAGAGTGTATTTGCCAAGATCACCCAGTGGGTTTCCATAGCTGAGCAGAGATTTGAACCCTGATTTCCCAGTGCCTTAGTCCAGTACTCAAACTACTACATCATGCTCGGTTTCTGGGAAAAGCTACATCTTTCAAATTCCCCCAACCAAGCTGGAGATTTAAAGCAAAAGCAAAGCAACTTCATTTATATACCGCTTCATGTCATGCTATGGGATGTCTAAGCAGTTTACAACTGTAAGCTTATTGCCCCCCAACAGTTGGGTACTCATTTTAGGACCTCAGAAGGATGCAGGCCTGAGTCTACCCTGAGCCTTGGCTAGTATTGAACCCGCAACCTTGTGGTCTATAAGTGAGTGGCTGCAGTACAGGCATTTAACCACTGCGCCACCAGGGCTCCTTTTATAGGATTTATAGGATGTTGAACCTGGCTCTCTATAGAAGGAAGGAAGGATAATAATGAGAGATGCTTGAACTGCTTAATAAATTAGAGACAAGTAGTGATTTCTCCTATATCTCTACTATCTAGGATTTTTTTTTTCTGGGAAGGGGACTGAAATAACCACCAAAATTGTTCTCTACAATGTTAGCTGTCAGGGGTACCCCAAGGGTAAGAGTGTTTTCTCTGTGCATGCAGCACACAGAACTCCATGAGCTTGTGCTTGCAGAGGTGCAAACACACTCATGCATGCATGCACACAGACGTGTGTGTGTGTGTGTAGGGAGAAAGAGAGAGAGAGATTCTTTTTCCAATGGTGTTTCCAATATAAGACTATCACATCATAATGAGAGAATTTTACTAATCTACTAAACATGTGTCCAAGTGGGCAAAATTCTGAGAAAGCAAAATGTGTCACCAAATGTATTCCTGGGTATGGAAAAAAGCATGAGTGATTTGGTGTTTTACCATCTATGTTGAGATTAATTATCTTATTTCCTTATCTGAATGGATGCATGTTAAGCACATTTATGGCGTATGACATGATAGGAGCTTCATGAACTTCAAAACATGTGGTGCTCTGAACTAAAGCAATATTTTGACAGCTGGGTTGACCTAATGGGGAAAAACACAGGAAAATATGACAATATTTAGAAACTCCAAGAAAAATTATCCCTCTTCCCACACTTCCCTTGAGTATATGGGGGAGACATGCATTACTGTTGGTGTTATTGGCTAGAGTCATTGTACCATCATACATCAGGAGCCACTTCTGTCAGTCTGTCACAGTGACTAATCACTCTGGATTCTAATGGGTTAGCCAGCAAGGCATAGCAGTGTAGAATAAACACTCTAATATCAAACAGATAAGACCTTAGTGCTGTAAAGAAACATTAACTTGGAATGGATAGTGCAATAGCAAGTCCTAGCTGGCCCTACCATTAGGTAGATTGAAGCATCTGCTTCAAGTAGTAGTAGAGGTTTGGAGGAAAGGATGGTGTCATGCAGTTTGCTTTGCACCTACTCATCTGCTTCTCTGACCTTGGGTACAGTGGAATGTTCTTACCAAAGTTCCTCTTTCCTTTTCTAATCTCCCATACCTTATTTGGGAGGCAATAACTACTCCTTAGGAAATTAATTCTTAATGAACAGCTATATAAGTACCCATTTAAGATAATCCAACAGTGTTCCACCAAGTCCCAAATGTGTTGGAGGCTGGCTGTGTGTGTATTAAAACAGGGTGTTTAAGAATAGCACTCCAAACTTACTAAGTGGTGCCATTTGTAGGATGGACAGGGAGAGAATCTTCATGGATGCTATTTTAGGTGGTGTGATGCATTTCTCTCTCCCACATGCTTGCACAGTTGGATAGACTCTGGGGAAAGTGTGAGAAAGCCAGCCAATCACTGTCAGTGAGGTCATTTAGGGGTGTAACCAGAGCTAGCAAGGGGAAAAATTTTTCTCTCATTAGAGGCTGGGCTATTTAAGCAAGTCTCCCAGTTCTCTAGCGTCAATCTGCCTGAAGACTTCATCCCCACCATCTGTCCCAATTGTAAATTGTGTGCTATGTTTATTATATAGTCATAACTTTTAGGTGGTTTAGTATGGAGCCCAGATCCAGTTGGTCATAATTATAGGCTTGTTATTCATTCACAGTAAATCTGTTTCTTTTGTTATTTGCATCAGCACCAAATAGAAACAATTGTACCAAATAGTTAAAAAAGAAAGAATGAATGAATGATGGTCCTTGGAAAACCTAAGATGCTACTTAGAAACTATACCCTTTTCCATACTACCACACCCCAAAATACTACATTGGATTTCTAAAAGAAAACTGGTGAACAACACATACAGATTAGGTCCAAATATAATCACTGCTAATCAGCAATTTGGATAACAAGTAGCAAATGTAAAGTTCTTTTCCATAGATGCATTTCTATAATGCAGTCCCATTAAAAACTAATGGACTGTTCAAAGCCAAGCATATAGGGAAACAGCATTACAAAAGACTTCAGCACAGAGATTTAAATGGCATGGACAGGCGATCTGTGACAAGTGATCTGTGTTTTTGATCTCTGAATCATGAAAATTAATTATGTAATTGTATTTTGTTAAAACCTCTGATGGTTTACAAGCCTTCTGTAGGAAAGGATTCTGTTTGTTGACAGCCCAAATTATTTGTTCAAGCAATGTAGCAGCAATATTCAGTGTTACTACAAATGATACTTTCTCATCACCAATTCCTTCAAAAGCTGAAAAATATTGTAAGTAACAGCTAACAATTTATTAGCTATTAATTTCCTTTTCAATAACTAAGGTATAACTAAGAATTAATATGATCACAATCTAAAAAAGAATAATGGCATTTCTTTTGTTAACATTGCTAACATTGCTTTTATAGTTACGTACATGTCTGTGTAACTTTACTTCTTAAGTGTGTTTCTTACCACAATCACTGGCTTATAGCATTCTGATGTGTTTCTAAAGTAACTACGTGTATCTATTTTAGTTACTTTTTTATAACAAAAAAAACTTTTTAAAATTATAGCTATAGTGAGAAGTAACGGTTTTGGGTATCTGTAAACAAATATTTTTCAGAAGTCACTTGCCAAGTTCTAATTTCTAGCAGATTCCAAGGAGCCATGAGAATATGATCAGTTATGTTTTCTTCTTTATGCAGAAATAGTTAACTCCACCTGAGTTAACTATTTTGCATTTGTAAAATGTCCTATTTCTATCAAATCACTGAAGTACCTGAATGTGATTCTAATTGTTATATTAATTTTGCAATGGGCCACTCACAATGCAAGTCATGATTTCAAGTTTCAGGCACAGTGTTTAACAAGAAAGTAGCCTTTCTCTTCCTACCTTATAAAGACATGGTCAAGACTCACTGGGAACTGGAGATTTTGTCCCCCATGCCCTGGATATAGTTCATCAAATTATATCTTGTAAAAACAGGTTTGCAACATGAAATAGGTATGTGGGGGGGGGGGGGAGGTTTCAAATGAATCAGAGGTTTTCAGCTAAACAAGTCAGGACAGCATATTCACTCTCAGTATCTATTCATATATTTTGAGTATTTATATCCTACTCTTCAGTCACAAAGGCTCTCAGAGCAGCTTACAAATTATAATGGTTAATTAGATGGTTTCCTGCTCTCAGGCAAACTAAAATGACATGACATAAAAGGAGAAGGGAATGGCGGTGGGGAAGGGGATCAAGTTCAGTGGCTCTTATCTCCCTCTGAGGCCTAGACCAAGACAGATGGACTGGAGAGAGGGCTCTTCTTCTTAGACTAGGCCTGATGGAACTGGGCCTTGGAAAGGCCCACCTCCCTCCTGCTGGTTTGTCTTCCAAAGGGGACTCTGCCTGGGATCCAATAGACCCTCCTTTGCCACAAGGAATTCAGAGAGAACTTCTAACTTCTGTTAGAATATGGATGGGTTATACAGTCAAAGGTGAAATGTAGAGATGTGTGTGTGGAATTTTCTTCATGAGAACAACATCTAGAGAAACAAAGTGAATCTAACACCAGATGGCCAAGAAGACATAAACATGAACTATCCCAAAGATACAGCAAGAGGCTGGGTTAACAGTTTTTATGGGAGATAAATGTGAAATCACCCCGGATGGGGAGGTGTATACAAAAGCTATAGAAGGAGAATATGTATTTTATACAAAGTGAAAACAAGTGCTAAATGTGCAGGTGTGGGAAATGAATAACTGCATTCTGGTTATGCACATCAATTATAGAATCCTAGGAAACATAGGATTTGGTAGCTTGTTTAAGCTGGTGAGATATAGGTCCTGAATTTTGAAAATGTCTCATTGTACAAATGATTTGGGAGGTATTTGGTTTGCCACAGAGTAAAAAGTCAAGTTTTTTTCCTGTGACAGAACCAGAGCAAGAAAATTGCTAAAATGACCTGTTGAGGTTTGTCCATGCTCATAAGCAAAAAGGACAAATGTTTGTTACTAAGTGACAACAAATATTTCTTAGTTATCGTGGATAGATTTTCCAGTTTTCATTTGTCAGAGTTTTAAAACAAAAAGGTGATACAATTGAAAGTTTCCAACAATGGGTAAACATGAATGTGAAAAAAAATGATTACAAAATAGGGTCTTTGAATCACAGAACAGGGAAAAGGAGAATTCTTGTCTCACAGTTTAAGAAATTGGCTGAGAAAGAAAAAATCCAACACTATTTCACATGTTATGTGGGAAACCACTAAATCTAAAGTATCTGACAGTTTTTAAACAATATACAAATATATATGTGCCAGCATGTTTTAAAAAGGAAAATTGAAACAAAGTACTACAAGATGGTGTTTATGAGATATTCAAGAAACAGTTAAAGATTTCACCTTGGTGGTGGGAAAAGTTTTAATGTCCAAGTGTGACAATTGTGAAAAACATTCAAGTTAAAGAAAGATACATTCAAACAAAAAAGTTTTACTGAGGATGAGACAGTTAGACACAAGTGCCAAAAATGGAGGGGCACACAAACTACAAACATTAATCCTCTGGAAGTGAGGGAAACACTTAAGATCATCAACAAGTACAAATAAAGTAAAACAAAGGACACACAAGTTCAGACACAAAAATGAGAGAGAGAAAAAAACAATACATGTCATATCAAAGAAAATTCATAGAGTGTGAAAACAACACACAAGTTTAATATACAAGAAACAAGAGTTTATACAATAGTGGCTGGTGAGCCAGGGAGCTTAAAAGTTTCAAAAAGGTTTTTCCTGTTGAGGAAAGTGAGAATGATACACTGCAGTGCAGCAGTTTAAGTGTTAAATTGACAAAGGAGGGATGCAGACGAGGGCGTCTAAGATGCCCTGGTCCACAGCGCCGCGGGGCCAAGGCAGCCTCACCGCGGCGCCTCCCCGGCGAATCTAAAAGGAGCGCCAAATTGGTGCTCCTTTTAGATTTCAGAGAAAGTGCGCCCCAAAAGCGGCGGGTGCACTTTCTCTGACTCAAACGCCACGGCGCGTGTGGTCGCCGCGGCGTGAGGTCAACCCGGAAGCGCCATCCATCCGAATGGCCGGCGCTTCCAGGGGCGACCTCAGGAAGAGGAAGGGGCGCCACTCGTGCGGCTGCCCCTCCTCTTCCTGGCCTCGGAGACAGCTCTATTAGCCGTCTGCCGAGGCCCAAAGAGATGTTAAATGTGGTTGATAGACCTAAACAAAAATCACAAGGTGAATGGATATACAAAAAAAAAAAAAAAAAAAAAGATGCCTGATGACAGAGTTATAAAGCTAGGTTAATAGCAAAAGGATTTGCTCAGTAAAGGTTTAAAAACATTGATAAAAACATTTAGTCCAAGGCTGAGAACTTGTGACTGGTATAGACTTTAACAGCAAGGAGGGGCCAAAAGGTGCAACAATTTTGTTTTTGAGATTGCTTATTTAAATGCTGATATGTGTGTTTACACAAAAAGGAGATGGCATTTTTGGTTATTTGGGAGAATCGTGATCCTCCCAGTAGGCTCAGGGAACTGTTGCAGCCTCTCCTAGCTTGCATGTTCTTCCTCATTAATAACTTTTGCTATCTTGACCACATTCCAGTATTGCTTGGTCATACATTTATCTGTGAAATGTTGGATGGGATAAGATTATAGATATTTTTAATTGAAAAAATAAATAAATTTTATATACTAGAGGTTCCAGTAGGCTGTCCTTATCTCTCTCAACACCCACAGTTTCTCAATATGGGTCCAGAACAGTAAATCAATTCTGCATCTAAGTAACCCAACCATTTGCTCCTGCTAGCTGATTAAAAACTCCAAGGACATCTTAATTGTCAGGTGGTTCCTTATACTTGGAGTGCAATCCCCTGATGTTGCCATTCCAGCAAGAATTCTAAATCCTGTTGGGAGTCTTTCTGAACAAAAGAGGAGTGCATAGTGTAAAGACAGATACATCTCTATATGGATAGATAAACACATAACAATAAACTTATACTGAAAATATACAAAATGTCCCCAAAATGTTGCCATCTTGCAACAAAGTGTGTGTGTGTGTGTGTGTGTTCTTCTTCTTCTTCTTCTTCTTCTTCTTCTTTTCTGACAGAAGATGAACCAAAGCAGATTTTTCATTCCTAGTCTCAGGCAGATAAATCTCAGGGACAGCTGATTGAACTGATTTTTAAATCAGTTATTTGAGATTCAGACAAAAAGAAAATTTGTCTAGAGAGATTTGTTACTAAAGGGTTTGATTTTTAAAATCTTATTTTAAGGCTACTGGACTGCTGATGGAATATGTTTATTGAGTGGGCATAGAAAGATTAGGAAAGTGTGGTTTACAGGGTGCAAAGGGTAATGACAGGTTTAAAGTCAATAGGTTTTGTTTGGAGTGTAGTTACAAGGGGTTTTAAATATCCAGGTATGTGGAAAAGCTTTGTGAAAAGTTTGATGTTTGTGGTTGACAATAATGGACATTGTGTTTGTTATAAGAGTTTTAAAATAAAAAAATAGATTGTTTTAAAGTAAAAGATTAGACAACAATAGAACATTTGATAAGATTTTTTTAAAGAGAAAGGGGCTTGTGATTTAGAATAACCACATTGAGGTTAGAATGTTTTGTGGATAGCTCATTTGCTTTAAAGTTACATGATAGATACTCAGTTTAAGAATTGTTAATTAAGTATGGAGAAAGCTCAGTAGTTTTGAAAAATAAGAAATAAGGATATATAGTTTTAAGTGTTGATAAAACAAAATATATAGCATTAAATGAAATAGAGTAGATTAAACAGTTGTTATAAGATTTACATTGTGAATTATCAGTTGTGATATATAGAGATTCACAGACATGCATTGTCATGACAGAAACAGAAATGTTAAATACAGATCAAAATACGTTGGAGTTAGATAACAAAATATCAGAGAGCTAGTTTAAAATGGAATTGTGTGCCTAAAATATATAAACATCAAAACACAACACTACAGATATATGAACAAAGGTTCTGTAGATAGAACAACATTAACAATTGTTACAACAGATTGAGATGTCACTTTAAGTGTACGATTGTGCTTAGATAGTTATACAACCACACACACACACACACACACACACAAATAGTGGTCTCACACATCTGTACATTTCAGGAAGGGATTGTTAGAATATGGATGGGTTATACAGTCAAAGGTGAAATGTAGAGATGTGTGTGTGGAATTTTCCTCATGAGAACAACATCTAGAGCAGGGGTAGGCAACCTTTCCCCTTTAAGGGCCGAGGGACTTCAGCTCCCAGAATCCCAGGAGCTATTGGCCAACATGGGACTATTGGTCAACATGGCTGAGGCTTCTGGGAGCTGAAGTCCCTCGGCCCTTAAAGGGGAAAGGTTGCCTACCCCTGATCTAGAGAAACAAAGTGAACCTAACACCAGATGGCCAAGAAGACATAAACATGAACTTTCCCAAAGATACAACTCATGGACACAGATTTTGTTATGAGAAAAGCCTAGATATCAAAAAAGGTAAACGTTGTTAGGTTGGGAAAGGAGATCATGTGGTGGATGATGGACAGCAAGAGGCTGGGTTAATATACATCATACAAGCATTGTCCAATTATCATAAGGTTAACACCCAGAAGGTGGAGTATGGGAAGGGCCTAGAGAATCCTTTGTCTAGAATGTTTATTGTTCAAGATGTAATCTTGCATGGCTGAACTGGACAAGTTCATCACAATGGATTTTACTTAGTTATCTTAGTTTTCTTTTATATGCATTAATAAACTGTGCTTTTGGACTTTACAATGTATCTTCTTGACTGAGGAAGACAGGATCCTGAAGAAGGGAAGCTGAGCCAGTTGATGGTAAGAGTTACAAAGTGGCTGTGGATCACAGCAGCCAGCTTGTCTTGCAGATTCTGCTGGGTGCCAAAGAGCATCACTGCACACACTGGCAGCCTGGACCAAGACAGATGGACTGAAGGGAGGACTCTTCTTCTTAGACTAGGCCTGATGGAACTGGGCCTTGCAAAGCCCCCCCCCCCCCGCTGCTGGATTGCCTTTCAAAGGGGACTCTGCCTGGGATCCAATAGACCCTCCTCTGCCACAAGGAATTCAGAGAGAACTTCTACCAAGAGATTTTTGACCTGCTGCACTTTCTGCTTCTTCTCTGCCTCTGCCTGACTCAGGACCACCTGTCAAGACCACCACCTGGAAACAGGTCTCTGCCCCCACATTCCCTGAACCAATTCTCCATCTCTGGGGGCAGGATGGTCAGGAACTGCTCCAAAATCACCAGAATATTCTTGGAGCCACCAGTGATGCAATGGAGGGCTTGATACATTATCAAACCACCATTATTATTATTATTATTATTATTATTATTATTATTATTATTATATGCACATAGAAAAAACATGCATCACAGGACCAAAACATATACATTTTTACATAGCGGTACTAATGTTACATCACAATTCAATTCCATATATCCACTAACATACCTTCACTTCAAAATTTTCATTCCAATTCTTTCTTATAATTCACATTCTTGAATCTTCTTTCCTTCTCTTTACTTAACCTTCTCAAATACTTTTCCTTCTTCATGTCCATCCTTTCCATCCTCACTATACAACAACTATCTTTCATACGAAAACATCCTTTTTCTTTCTCTTCCACTCATCTCATGTACACTAATCTTCATGCTTACTTACCTAAAACATTCTTTAAAACATTCACCTACACCTCCTTCCCAGCAGTAGCAGCTGAATTTTTGCTGAGTTTTGACTTTCTGATAAAATCCCATAATTATTGATACCCAATCTTCATTTTTATTTAGATTCCTTTTCCACCCATATTCCCTTTCTTACAGTTTACAGATAACTTTAGTACAAAATATATATAATCTTCTTTTGTTAATGAAACCCTCCCTAAATTTTGTAACAGACATTATGGACCCTCTCTGGTCTGTTGAGATGGGGAAAACATTTTGCAATGTAACATTTTTTTTCACTGCCCAGGCCTTAGACCAGGGGTCCCCAAACTATGGCCCGTGGGCTGAACCCTGCCTATCGAGGCCTTTCAACCTGCCCGTGGCCAGTCCTGCCGCCACCATCACCATCGCACTGCTGTTGCACTGGCATTGCTGGGCGCGTGCGACACGCACCACCATTTTGGAACACAAATGGCACCAGAATAGTGTGCATGTGCGCATGAAGTGGGGTGCCATTTTGTGTTCCAAAATGGCGCCCAGTATCATGCGCGTGCATGCATGATGCCAGGTGCATGTGCACAAATCCGGATGTCATTTTGGAACATAAAATGGCCCCGGCATTGCGTGCACATGCGCACTACCATCATTTCATGTTCCAAAATGGTGCTCGGAGTCATGCACATGCACGCGCGACACTGGGCGCATGCGCACGACTCCGGGCACCATTTTGGAACACAAAATGGCACCCGAGTAGTGCACATGCACGCACGCGCGCACCTCCGGCCAGCCCTCCAAAGATCTGGGGGACAGTGAACCGGCCCCCGGATAAAAAAGTGTGGGGACCCCTGACTTAGACGTCTCACTATTTCATGCTGTCTCACATATACATGGCTTTTAAATTGTTTGTAACCATTTCAACAGTTTTCATTTGTTGAACCATTTAATAGATTTTTGGCCTTTGAAAATCATTTGTATTATTTACACTGCTTTAAAATAATCGGACTGGTTTGTTTGTTTTTTGCACTTCACTGAGAGATCTCTGGGTAAAGGGTAGAACACATACCTGCAAATTGTCTTGATTTGGCAAGAATAATCCATTTAATCTTTTGGCATCTCCACTTTTTCAGCTGTTTTTAAAATGTCCCAGTTTCTTTCTCATCCCCCACTTGCCCCCTTTGTCCTTAGCTTATTCAGTTGCTATAACCTGAGTTCAAAGAGGAGGAGAATCGTGATCCTCCCAGTAGGCTCAGGGAACTGTTGCAGCCTCTCCTAGCTTGCATGTTCTTCCTCATTAATAACTTTTGCTATCTTGACCACATTCCAGTATTGCTTGGTCATACATTTATCTGTGAAATGTTGGATGGGATAAGATTATAGATATTTTTAATTGAAAAAATAAATAAATTTTATATACTAGAGGTTCCAGTAGGCTGTCCTTATCTCTCTCAACACCCACAGTTTCTCAATATGGGTCCAGAACAGTAAATCAATTCTGCATCTAAGTAACCCAACCATTTGCTCCTGCTAGCTGATTAAAAACTCCAAGGACATCTTAATTGTCAGGTGGTTCCTTATACTTGGAGTGCAATCCCCTGATGTTGCCATTCCAGCAAGAATTCTAAATCCTGTTGGGAGTCTTTCTGAACAAAAGAGGAGTGCATAGTGTAAAGACAGATACATCTCTATATGGATAGATAAACACATAACAATAAACTTATACTGAAAATATACAAAATGTCCCCAAAATGTTGCCATCTTGCAACAAAGTGTGTGTGTGTGTGTGTGTGTGTGTTCTTCTTCTTCTTCTTCTTTTCTGACAGAAGATGAACCAAAGCAGATTTTTCATTCCTAGTCTCAGGCAGATAAATCTCAGGGACAGCTGATTGAACTGATTTTTAAATCCTTTATATGCAAGATTGTCATGCAATTTATTTTATGTTGCATTTTTATTATGCTGTTCTTACATGTTGTTTTGTATTTTAACACTTTGTATGCGAATGGCCTTTGGTCTAAGCATTAATACATGACTGACTGGCTTCTGCTTATATTTTCTGTGTACAAGTATGAAGGAAACAATAATGAACCTCTCTCCAAAGCCTATCAACAGTAACTCTTATAAAATTTCTGTATAATATATATTTTGCCCAATAAACACATTTTTGCAGTTTCCTATTACATAACACAGCCCCCAACTAATTTATACATTCTTGTTTTCCTCACAGAGACATTTATGTACACATTTTTTTGTTCAGAGAAGTGTAAATTCTATAGGATAGCTATATTTTGGTTTGCCTATTTCTTCAGGATTTGTGAATTTGATAAGCACTTCTTCAAATGTGAACTGAATTATGTTGCCTCCTCCCCTTCTATAGTAATATTGTTTCCTTTGTGGACACTATTGCTAAGGGAAATTTAGACTTATTAATTTACTGTGGATGAACTAACACATGGTTAATAAGAACTGCTGAATAAATTCCTTAATGTGGGCTTAATGATAACATCATCAGTATTGGATATTTTAAGTGACCTGCCAGTAGGCTTCATGTACATTTATGTATTTGATGCATATTACAGTATACTAAGAATGTTTTTAAAAACATTTTAATGAATTATAATGGCTGAAAAAGTAGTGATACATAAAAGTATTTTTGTTACAGATGTTTTACTTTCATTATCGGGTCTAGTGATTCTCAAACTTTGTACCCTTGTGACTCCCCTTTACATCTACATGCAGATGTTGCTGTCCCCTCGCTTGACTTACTACCTTTGCAGACTGCAAGAAATAGTGCAAATTGAGTCCACTTTAAGGGTTAGGGTTAGGGTTAGGGAATCATGGGAACTGTATTTTATTGTGGCACCAGAGCTCTCTGACAGAGAAGGGTCAATGTCTCAGAAAAAAAAATAATTCCCATGATTCCCTAGCACTAACCCTAACCCTTAAAGTGGACTCAATTTGCACTATTTCTGGCAGTCTGAAAGGCCTATAGTATATGAATAAAATATTTTATTTGTTTAGTGTGCATATTTTCATTCACACATTCATGTATATTTATCTTTTAACATTTTATAAGAAAATACCTCTCCTCCTAGCAAGCAGAGGAGGAGGAAGGATCAGGGCTTCCAAGTCTTGTGCCACCCTTGAGCAACTTTCGTGATCCCCATGGGAGTCCCACCCCATAATTTGAGAACCACTGTTCTAGTCTGTGAGTCACTTTTAGGACAATGCATGTTTGAAAACTGCACTGTTTGTATAAACAGACTGTGACTCTGGTTTAGTAATTCATTATCTTTTTGGGGAGAGTGAGCATTCCCCTCAATATATTTGAAAAAGAGGAGGCTAGTGCAACAGGCTCTCTTTCTGAAGGGTCTGGGTATGACATCTGAATGAGAATATATCTGCATAAAAGATTTGCCAGAAACAGTTGAGATAATGATTAAAATTAAATGTCTTCACTTGTGGTATGTTCACAGAATGAGTATCAAAGGTAGTTGGGCAACTGATAATGGTCCAGGGATCAGAAGTGCCCATACCACCAGTCCTCCCCTGCCCCATGTCCAGCACCTGGTAGTATTCCCAGAGACCCCATTATAAGGGCCCACATAACACTGTTGATTGCCATAACACCTTCTTCCCACTTTTTTACCCAGGGGCAGCCACAACACTTTTGAATTAAAGAGAGCAAACCAGTTCCAATATCTGGAATAGACAAGTACCACCTTAAATTCCACAAATTCAGTGTGTGACATTGCCACCCCAAAATGCATTTTTTAAAATACTGAAAATACAGACACCTCCCAGAAAATGAAATTTCCAGTTAGCCTGACATCAATTCCAGGAAAGATTGTAGAGCAGCACATTAAATTAGAAGGAGGAGGAGAAGGAGGAGTTAATACCCCAGAGGATGGGATCAAAGTTCAAAATGACCTTAATAGATTAGAAAACTGGGCCAAAACTAACAAAATGGATTTCAACAGGGAGAAATGTCAGGTACTACATATAGGGAAGAAAAAAAATGAAATACACAGATATAGAATGCGGGACACCTGGCTTGACAACAGTATGTGTCAAAGGAATCTAGGAGTCCTAGTAGACCATAAGCTGAACATGAGTCAACAGTGTGATGCAGCAGCTGAAAAAGCTAATGCAATTCTGGGCTGAATCAATAGAAGTATAGTGTCTTGATCAAGGGAACTAAGGGGGGAAGCAGACGAGGGCATCCAAGACGCCCTGCGATGGTGCGCCACGGGACTGGAGCAGTCGCACCGTGGCGCACCGTCGGCGCCTCTGAAAGGAGTGCAAAAATAGTGCTCCTTTCAGAACTCAGTGAAAGTGCACCCTAAAAGTGCGTGCGGTCGCTGCGGCGGGAGGTTGTCCCCGGAGCGGCGGACATGCGGAGGGCCGGCAGCTCCGAGGACGACCTTGGGAAGAGAAAGGGGCACCACGCGTGCGGCTGCCCCTCCTCTTCCTTGCCTCGGAGACAGCTCAATAAGTCGTCTGCCGAGGCCCTTATAGCATCCTATTCTGCTTTGGTCAGGCCTCACCTGGAATGGTGGGCACCACAATTTCAAAAAGAATGTTGACATGTGTGTCCAGTGGTGAAAGATCTGGGAATTATACCCTATGAGGATAGACTTAGGGAGCTGGGTATGTTTAGCCTGGAAAAGAGAAGATTAAGAGGTGATATGATAGCCCTGTTTAAGTATTTGAAAGGATGTCATACTGAGGATGGAGCAACTTTGTTTTCTTCAACTCCATAGAATAGGAACCAGAGCAATGGATGTGAACTACAGGAAAAGAGATTCCACCTAAACATTAGGAAGAATTTCCTGATAGTAAGAGCTGTTTGACAGTGGAACACACTTTCTCAGAGTGTAATGGAATTTCCTTCTTTGAAGGTTTTTAAACAGGCTGGATGGTATGTTGAGGGTGCATTGATTGTATATTTGATTGGATTTGATGGCCTTTGAGGGTCTGTGATTTAGTGAATCTATTTCCTGTGCTCTGTGCCTTACTGTACAATTTTTTTGCTGGGGAGGGGAATCATTCCCTTCAGTTGCCTCCTTGGTTTTTTTTTCCTGGCCATTAGCAGGTGAAGGTGCAACTGTCTCATTTCCCCCTGCTTCATTAATTCTATTGCCCCCAGTACTTATTGTTTTTCTCCCTTGTGGAATTCAATTAAAGCCCCCTCGGTCAGGTTTTTTAGACTTCTAGTGAACATGTTCTTACCAACCACCTTTAGATACAACCAGTCTCTTGTCAGATCTTCTCAGAAACAGTATTTTCCCCAAATATCTTATGCTTCAGTTATTCAGTTGTAGTATTCCTCCTCTTTCTTGTCTCTTCCTTTCTTCATCAGGAAGAATTGACAAGCAAAGACTCTGCATCCCTAAGTCCTTCAGCTTCCTACCCAGAGCCTCATAGTTACTTGCAATATACGGAAGGCTATGTCTGCTAGGATCAAATCTTTCAACACGGACCAGAAAGAAGGTCTGTGGTCTGTATGCTTCATGAGTCTTGTCTGTCTCTCTCTAATATCTTGGATCTACACACCAGGGAAACAACAGACCTCTAAAAACAACCTTTCAGGTCTACACACTACTGTCTCAGTCCTCTTCAATAATGAGTTACCTACAAAAGCCACAAAGCCACCTCTGAGAGCTGGAAAGACTCTGTTCATCTGTAGTCTCTGTTTCAAGGCCACAGGATTCCCTAAGACCTGCATTTTTTGTTCCTGTGGCCAAGAATCACTAGGTGCACCTGCTTCTCTGTGTCATGTTCTTTCACCTATTGGTCTACTGTGTGTTTGGTAATCTCTCTCTCTCTCTCTCTCTCTCTCTCTCTCTCACACACACACACACACACACACACTTTGTTGTTCTCCCAGGACAGTCTGCTCTTCACTATTGAAAAAATCATTTTCCCCAATGAACTGAAGTGCAGACATGAAGACCTCAAGCTATTGTACTTTCTCCTCCAACAGAAATAGCAAATAATTTGTAGGCCACTGCAGCAGTTCCCTCATCAGGTCTCTTCATTCTCTACAAGTAGTAACATAGAACTTCCCTCTCACTCTCCCTTGATAAGCATCCATGGTTTTGTCCTGTTTCATTTCCCTGTTCATGAGTTCCTGCTCACAACTTTGCAGACACAATGAGAACATTTACACAAAGCATATGGCAGCCTGCTAATGGCAGCCTCAACCAAGGAGATTTTCACATGGGCAAAAGTGATGGGAGCACAGTGGGATAAAGAGGAATTCTCTCATCACTTTTTATTCATGGGACTTTCCCAAGATTAAAAAGTAATGCTAGAATTCCTCTTTATTCATGGGATAATGATGCAATTATCACAAAATCTCACAACATTGTCTGATAATCTCTGCGCAATTGTGCGATAGTGAGGGGAGCATCCTGCTATGCTCCCATCACTTTTGCCCATGTGAAAATCTCCCAAGTCAGTGACTCACCCCTTCTCTCAGCAGAAGCCCCTTCACTTTAGACTATATGATCTAGCAGAGAACACAAGTGGGGGCAGGGGGGATGAGAGCTCACAGGCAAGCATCTAAACAGCTCAGCCAAGTAAAGCTCAGACAAATCTGTTACAATGGATAAATGAAAGAAAAGACAAACATGCTGTAGTCAATATAATGCTGCTCTTTTGAGAAGTTTTCAACCATCTTGGAAGATGCCTGTCCCCATAAATCTCAGGAAAAATTTCAATCACAAGTAAAGATTTCATTTTTGCGCATATTACTCACATAGAAGTGAAGTGACAAAACTCCAATCAACTGCACTGATGAAAGGCTGGGGAGGACAATGACAAGGTTTTAAGTGTGTGGGGGACATGATACCTTTATGCATACTGAGGATGGCACAATATTAAATTGCTGAAGCATAGTAACAAAGTTGAAGTTTCTATTATTCAAATGAGTGTCAAATGGTTTCCAGCTATTTTAAAATGGTCTGATTTTAATGCATTTCTGTTGTGCTTATGTCTGGAGGCATCATACTAGACAGCAGACAAACAAAGCAAACACTACAGTCGTCCTTGCCCTAAGGGCTACAGAATCCACAAAGCTAAGCAATGAAACAAGATAAAGAATCAGATGGAAAAGGGCAAGCAAACAGACATTATTATGTCTTCAAGGTTTCTAGTTGCTGGGGTTATAATAGTGTCAATGTAGCAAACAGAGCAATATGCTTAGCAACTGAATTTAGATCTAGTTGAATAACTGTGGTCTAATCTGCACTGCAGAATTAATGCAGTTTTATACCCCTTTTACTGCCATGGCTCAATGCTATCAGATCCTGGCATTTGTACCAGAGGTCTCTGACAGAGAAGGTTAAATATCTCACAAAACTACAAATTCCAGAATTCCCTAGCATTGAGCCATGATAGTTGAAGTGGTGCAGATCTGACCTGTGTTGTTTGGAGTCCATGCAAATCAGCTAAATGGAGGAACCCAGGATAGTGCATTAAACTGAACCAGACCATCAGTCCATCTTATTCAGGATGATTGACCTTGGCTGGAAGCAGGTCTTGGGCAGCACTCTTTCCTAGTCATTTTGGAAATGCTGGAGATTGAACCTGGGATAAAATTTGAACTCTCTCCTTAAACCATGGCCACTTAATATCTAACCAGACACCAGAATAACAGAATTCCTTCCTATAAACCCAAGGTGGATGGTGGATCCATTGCTGTGAAGACTGGTAATTCCCTCTTGCTTTTATCACCAGTTGTATGGAACTTATTCCAGTTTTGAAGCTCTGTCAGGGTAGAGTCCAGCCCTGGAGAAGCTTCTGGCTAAGACCATAAAGCTAACAGTGGATTTACTACCTCAGTGGCAACACATCCAGGTGCTAATAAGACAGGAAATCAACTCCCAGTGTCAATTTGAACTCTATAGGTGCTACTGAGGGTGCAGAACTCTATTCCCCAAATAGTCCAGTCTAAACCTGGAAGGAATTTGTTGTCTCACTGATATAGAAGTCACCAACTTCCACTGTTTCTAGTTTACATCACAATCAGAAATCACCAATTCATTAACATGGAAGCCACCAGCCAACACAGAGCTACTATTTATATTGTGCACGCTGATATTTTGGTAGATATGTAAAATTAAAGTGAAGACTGTTTAGTGAGTTGACTGCATGTGAATTTTGAAACAAACTGATCTGATCCACACATCCCAGACTAATGTAAAGATTAGAACTCATTTGGCTACAGACAGCATATGACTCCCTTCTTGCAACAGCTCAACTGGTTGCTGGTTTGTTTCCAGGCACAATTCAACATGATGCTCATGACCTATAAAGCCCTATAGAGCTTAGGGGTCCAGCTTATTTTAAGAAGTACGGGCCTCTCACACTGACTTGTGAAAGGAGTGCTATTTTAGTGCTCCTTTCAGGGACGATGAAGGTGCACCGCAGGATCGAGGCATGGGTCCCATGGTGCACCTTCCCACGGCGGCCCCGTGCCGCCAGTCTGCTTAGGCCCGTACATTTCCCTATATGAGCCTGAGATCTTTGAGGAGGCTCTTCCTTCTATCCTACCAGCCTCAGAGCTACATGTGGTGGGAACATGTGAGAAGATTTTCTAAGGGCCTGTACAGACTGCCAGAAATAATCCAGCGTGAGGCGAATTTAACTGCCCTGGCTCAGTGCTAGGGAATCATAGGAATTGCAGTTTTTTCTGAGACATTGAGTCTGCTCTGTCTCTGTCAGAGAGCTCTGGTGCCACAATAAACTACAGTTCCCATGATTCCCTAGCACTGAGCCAGGGCAGTTAAAGTGGCCTCAAGCTGGATTATTTCTGGCAGTCTGTACAGGCCCTAAGTCACTGCTCCTAGGCTATGGAACTTCTTCTTGAAGAGGTTAGACTGCCACCTCCCTTGCTTGTCCATGCTTTGGCAGGTGAAGACATTTTTGTTTTGGCAGGCTTTGAAGGGCTTATTCCTTTTATGTGCAGTGCTGTTTACATCTGTGTTCTTTTTTTAAAAAAAATTTATTTATATTAATCAACTTTCCATACATTTTTATATACTTTTACATCTTAGCCGTTGTTTTTTTTTTTTTAAACAACCCCCCCCTAAATATCCCCTCCGTGCACCCCACCCCCGGAGCCATTTCCATCTTTATACTCCATCCAAAATCTTAACTCCTCCCGTGGAGGCAATTTCCCGTCTTCCATTCTTAATACATTTTCAATAAAATTTTTCCATATTTCATCAAAATCATTTCTTTTCAATAATCCTTTTTTCACTTTCAATCTACATGTTAATTTATCATTAATTGCTATCTTCCAAACTTCCTTATACCAATCCTCCAATTTCACACTTATTTTTGTTTTCCAACTTCTTGCTATAATTAATCTCGCAGCAGTAAACAAATTTGTTACAAGGTTTTTTTCCTCCTTCCATTCTACATCATTATATATTGATAACAATGCTATATTCGGTTTTCTATCTATCTTTATATTCATAACCTTTTCTATCTCTAATATTACTATTTCCCAGAATTTTTGTACATATTTACATTGCCACCACATATGTAGATATGACCCTACTTCCTGACAACCTCTACAACAATATTTTGAATTTTCTTTATTTATATTATGTAATGTCAGTGGTGTCAAATACCACTTCCAAATCAATTTATAATAATTTTCCTTAATTCGCACCGATAGATTTTTCAAATGTCTTTGTTCCCAAATCTTATTCCATTCATTGTCAGAGATTTTGCATTTCAATTCATCTTCCCATATTTCTTTTAAAATAATTTGATGTAGTTTTTCCCTTTTATTATCCATTAATATTTTATAAATTTTGCTAGTTAAGCCTTTCATATTTTCATTTTCCTCCATTCCTTTTCTTTTCTGAACTATTTGTTCAAACTGTGTATATTTCCCTTTTTCTATATTTTTTTCTTCAAATTCTTAAACCATTGTTCTATTTGCATAAAATGTAACCAAGACATGTTTATCCCCCTAAGTTTTTCTTTTATATTTTCTTTTCCTATCTTTAATTCTATCCAATTTTCTATTTTATCTATTTTCCTTTCCTTTAATTCTTTATCTAATAAATCTTTTAAATTTTTGGGAAAAGATTTTTCCATTATTATTGGTGTTATTATTGAATTTTCATTCATTAATCCTTTTTTATATTTATTCCAAATTTCTAATATATTTTCCATAAATGGATTTCCAATTTCTTTAATTTCTTTCCTACTAATTTCTTTAAAAAAAAATTTCTCTATTTTCATATCTATCTCTTTTTTCCCCATTTCTAACCAATCTAAATCTGGTACGTCCAGCATTCCTTCTATTACATATCTTAAGTGGTTAGCTTCATAATATCCTTTTATATTAGGGAGGCCTAGCCCTCCTTTTTTCTGAGACTCATACCAAAATTGTTTATTTAATCTACATCTTTTCCCTCCATTACAATATACGTTTAGTAACTGTTGCCATTTACTTAATTCTACTTCTGATATTTTTAGTGGTATCATTCTAAATAGGAAATTTAATTTTGGTAAAATTTTCATTTTAACTAACGCTATTCTTCCAAACCATGATAATCGAATGTTCTTATATTCTACTATTTTTTTCCAACTTCTCTCCGTAATACTAAGAAATTTTTCTCTTCCATTTCTTTTAAATCTTTTGTTATATTAATTCCTAAATATTTTATATTACTTTTTATTCTTATCCCTAATTCTTTTTGCTTCATAAGCTCTGATACTTCCTTTTTTGTATAATTAAATAACATCATTTCTGTTTTATTCCAATTAATTTGAAGTCCTGTTATCTCACCAAATAAATTCAAATGTTCCTTAATTTCTCCTATTTTATCCTTTAAGTCTTTAATAGTTAATAATGTATCATCAGCAAATAAACTAATTTTATGTTTTTTTTTTCCAATCCTATTCCTTCCAAACTACTATCCTTCCTAATAACATTTGCTAACATTTCTATAACCATTGCAAATAATATTGGTGACAACAGGCATCCTTGCCTTGTACCTCTCGTTACTTTTATTTCCTTTGTAATTCCATCATTAACTATTACTTTTATTGAGTTATCACAATATAGTTGATCTATTAGTCCCCTCATTTTTTCTCCCATTCCAAACTTTTTCATAATTATTTTTAATGTTGGCCATTCCACACAGTCGAATGCTTTAAATATATCTAATGCTAAAATTCCTGCTTTTAATTTTTCTCTCCCAATTACATGTATTTTACTCAAAACTCTTCCTACTAAATTATACATTTGTCTTCCCTTCACAAAACCACATTGATCTTTTCCTATATATTTATACACACATTTATTCATTCTATTTGCTATTATTGCTGTTAATATCTTTGCATCCTGATTTATTAATGATATAGGTCTATATGACCCTGGATCAGTTGGATCTTTATCTACTTTTGGTATTAATATTACTAATGAGACCATGATGAAGGTATTTTCTCTCCTTGTAATATTCCATTATATAATTCTAACAACTTTGGAATTAATATATTTTCAAACACTTTATAATATTCAGGTCCCAAACCATCCATTCCTGGACTTTTACCATTTTTTTAATTTTCTAATTACCTCTATGATCTCTTCCTTTTCAATGGGTTTTTCCAATAGTTCTTTATCTTCCTCCATTATTGTTTGTCCCCAATTTTCTTCTACATAATTTTCTATTTTATCTATTGGATTTTTTCCTGCTTGATATAATTCTTTATAAAATTCTTCAAAAATTTTTATTTTTTCTTTCATCATTCTACACATCATCCCAGATCTATCCTTCACTATATTTATCATACTTTCCATTTTCTTTTTCTGTGTGGCTCTGGCCAACATTTTTGAATTTTTATTACTATATTCGAAATATTCCCTTCTTAAATAAATCAAATTTTCCTGTACTTCATCTATCTCTATCTTCTGCAGTTCCTCCTTTTTTGCCCTCAATTCTACGTAAATCTGTTTATTTCTATTAGCTATATATTTATACTCTAATTGTTCTATATCTGTTTCTAATTTTTTTCCTTTCTTCCTGTCTTTTTCGAAGGTTATATGCTTCTTTCATACATATTCCTCTTGTTACTGCCTTCATCGTGTCCCATAACAATCCTTTTGTCACTTCCTTATTGTTTATATCCCATGTTTCTTGCCATTCCTTTTCAATTTTGTTTACTATATCTTTATAATTCAATATCTTAGTATTTAACCTCCACCTCTTTATTTGTTCATAATCTTTCTTAATAATAAATTCTGCACTCACCAAGGCATGGTCACTTACTTTTATACTTGATATTTCACTATCTAAAACTTTAGTTATCATATTTTTTGAAACAAAAATGTAATCTATTCTAGTATATGTTTTATGTACAGCAGAATAATATGTATATTTCTTTTCATCCCCTTTTACTAGTCTCCAGACATCTTTAAATTCCCTTTTATTCATTATTTTATTTAAGTTTGTTATATTTCTATGTTTATCCTTTACTGAGGGGTTAGATTTATCTTTAATCTTATCCATTTGCATGTTAAAATCTCCTGCAATAATTACATATTGCTTCTGTATTCTTTCCACTTTCTTTAACACTCTTTCATAAAACTCTTCTTGTTTTTCATTTGGTGCATATACATTCACAAGTGTATAATTATCTTCCCCTAGTTCTCCCTGTATTATTATATATCTTCCTTCATCATCTTTTATTACTTTATTTATTACAAAATTACATTCTTTTGCAATTATTATTGCTACCCCTTTTGATTTTGAATTTCCAAATGCTTTCTCATAGTTCTTTATCCAATTCAGTTTCAGTTCATTTTCCCCCTCTTTCCGTTGGTGCGTTTCTTGAATAAAAATAAAATCTGCTGAATCTCTTCGTAATAAAGCTTCAATTCTTCTTCTTTTAATCACTGATCCAAGACCTTTGGTATTTAAAGTTGAAATTTTCAGTTTATCTGCCATAATACCATTTATTTATTTCTCTAATGGCTCCATTTTGTGTAAACCCTATCCCTTCCCTCCTCCCTCTATTTCCCCTCCCTTCCCTCCCCAAGTCCCATTTACCTCTCCACTTCTTCTTGCTAGAGCGCATTGCTCTAGCCCCGGTCGCCGAAGCTATCCCTGTGGAGAGGGGTGACGAAGACATCCCAAGGCCCAAAGAAACCGCCCACCCCCCGAGTGCTCATAAAAACAATAAATGTAACTTTGTACTTAATTGCAGTAATTTCTCTTTTCGTCTATGGGAGTCCGCCTCCTCCACATGCTCCCAATAATTCTTCTCCTCCCAACACTCCAACCTGGACGACAGCTCCATTCCCTTTAGATTTTTTAGACTCTCCAGTTGTTCCTTCTTCTTCTTTATATATCCCAAGATCTTTCAACATTTGTATTCCTTGTTCCACTGAATCAATCCTATATCTCTTTCCTGCTTTTTGAAATTTCAGGAATATAGGATGTCCCCAAGTGTAGTAAATTCCCGCTCCTCTCAACATAGTAGTACACGGTTTCATCTCTCTTCTCCACATTTTCGTTTGAAGACAATAGTCGTTATAAATTTCTACATCAACATCTTGAAATTTTAATTTTTCCGGATTCTTCCTCACCATATTCATCAGTCCTTCCTTTTTATTATAGTTAATTACTCTTACTATTACATCTCGTGGTGCCATCTTGTTCGTCACTGGTCCAATGCGGTGAATTCTTTCAAAGTCTGATTCAGTCCAGTTTAAGGATGGGGAGATTTCTTGTAACCATTTCAAAATTTTTGATTGCAAATCATATTTTCTATCTCTTTTCTCCAACTCTGGTATATTCTTAATAACAAAATTGGTTCTTCTTTGGTAATCCTGCAGATATATAAGTTTTTTGTCCATTTCAGACAATTTAGCTCTATTGGTTTCAATTTCTCTTTGTTGTCTCCCTTGTATAATCTTGCTTTCCTTGTTGTCTGATTTTAATGTTTGCACATCCTCTTGTATTTGTTTTATATTTCTTTGTATTTCCATAAACTTTTCATCTGAACTTTTCCTTTCAAGTTGCATTTGTAGTTGAAATTGTTTTGTCATAGCCTCTCTTTCATTTCGTATTGTTGTTAAAAAGGTTTGCTTGTCTGCATTTCTTGCTTCTAATATTTCATTTTTCTGTCTATCCAGAAAATCATTCATCTCTTTACGTCTCATCTCATTCTCCTGCTTCATAATTTCTGTAATCATAGTCCTCATTTGTTCACAATCCGTCATTCCTGCTTTTGCTCCTGTTCCTGCATCTGTTTTATCCTTCCCCTTTCCTTCTCCCTGCTTCTCTGGGAGTGAACTCGTAGAAGTAGCCATTTTTTTTAGGGGGGCTTCTTAACATTTCTTTTTGTTCAGTTTGTTCCAATCTAACAAGTCTTCCGAAGGCTCTATCTGAAGGTTTATCTTTCTCAGTTTGTCTTAAACCTCTCTTCCAAAGCTTTCCCCCTAATATTTTTGGCCTTTTTGACATATACACTTATTTAATATTCACTCCGTTTTATTCACCTCCCAGTTCCTCCCTTTTAAGCAGTCAGCAGTGGATAGTACTTTTATCTCCTCTCATTCAAGCTTCTAGCCACTTATGATTTGTGGGTTAATTTCATTCACTTTAAGGCAGTTACAAAGCTTAATTCCTTATCTCAAAGTCCAATTTTAACAGCCTCCAGCTGCCTCGTTAATCTTTTTAATGGCGGACAAGATTCCTCCGTGATTCTCCGTCCCCCACAAAACGAAAGTAAGCTGTTTTAAGTCTACTCTTGAGATAATAATAATTTTTTTTTACCTTTTATGTTCCTTGTATCTTCTTGTTATAAATTCATCTCAAAGAGTCAACATTTCTCTCTTTGGGAGGTTTTTTTTTACTGCAATTATCTATTTCCGAGCACTCCGAAAGCTCAGGCAGTCCTTACCTGGCCATTGCTCAGGCCCCGCCCCCACATCTGTGTTCTTTAATGGTTTTTATCTGTTTTTTATTTTATTGATAGTTTAATTATTATTTTTAATTTTTTCTATGCTTTCATTCTTTCATTCTATATCTGTCTGAACCTCAGGTCAGGAAGCATGTTTAAAAATGCATAGACCAAGAGAAGAAGGAGAAAAAGAAGCAATACATTTGTTTTATATAAGGGATAAAGAAACTTTGACACCCCCCCCTCCAACCACATGTGGTCTCCAAACCCTACTTTTGTAGATCTTGGAGCCCCTTGTCAGTTCTCCAAACTGAATCAACTAAAACAAAATGGTACAATTTTCCACATCAAAAGTAATCTTTCCTCACCCCTGGAATACCCATCCGAAACATAATTTTCTACATATGAGGCATCATTTTTTTCAAAAATATAATTTTGCATCGGCACAAAGGACAGGGTCTTGATATCAATCAAACATTTAAATAACAGTTTTCTTACACAAGAATTTGTTCTTGACGCATGTGTATGTGTATTTAAGCGCAAGTGCTATTGAATGATTGCTTCTAACACTGCATGTGTCAAATCCGTTAGTTTATGCAATATACAACAACAATAACTAATCCCTCCCCCAACCGGATATGACTTCATAAGGATTCTTATGACCTCAAAACATTATGACATCATTCCATGTTAAAATGACATCATACAAATTTGGTTAACCTAATGACATATATCAAATTTAGAATTATTTATTAACCCAATTAGTATTTTTCAATTAACCTAATTATTCCCCAAAGGGGGGGGGGTCCCTGCCCACCACAGGAGGGGGCCAGCCTAGCTTAGCATCCCCTCTCCCCCCCCCAAAAAATTGTTCTTTTAATGAATGACTCCAATGAAGTCAAGTATATGTCATTCCCCTCTGGGGAGAGATGTACACCATCTCCCCTGTACAAGTGTGGCAATGTGACCTGTTTTCCTTCATGCTCAACAATAACAACACCCATTCCCCCCAAAGTCGTGGCTACAGATCTGTTCAACCAATGTCGAGCTCTGTTGATGGCTGTATCACTCCGAGCACCGGACCAAGATCGCAGAGGCAGCAACTTTGTCCACATGAGCACAGTATTTGGCATCATTCGCTGTACTTCTTTTATGTCATTAATCATTCTTTTGGCTAACTGTAACAAAAGGCCTAAGCAGACTGCCAGAAATAGTGCACATTAAATTGAGGCACTGCCCTGGCTCAGTGCTAGGGAATCATGAGAATTGTATTTTTTTCTGAGACATTGAGCCTTCTCTGGCAGAGAGCTCTGGTGCCACAATAAATTACAGTTCCCATGATTCCCTAGCACTGAGCCAGGGCAGTGCCTCAATTTAATGTGCACTATTTCTGGCAGTCTGCTTAGGCCCAAAGTCAGTTTTGTAAGATCATTCTTGCCTAAATGTACCAGCAAGATCTTGGGATGCGTGAAAGAGGCCAGCAATTCAATAAGTCTAGACTCTAGGCAGTAGCGCTCCCCACAGCATTCCTCTACGACCAAACCACCTTACAGTTCCGGCATCTCCCAATCCCATGGCCAAACCCCGTTGATGCTCAGTGATGTGCCGCTCAGCCCAAAAGACCAGACTGTGGCCAAGGATCCATACGTCTCCACCATTCAGTTCTGCCAAATTAGAATCGAAACAAATCAGAGAATTAGCAATACAGTTAGACTTATGTGCGAACATAAGGTTTAAATGCTCTAGAGCGCCAGCGACCAATCCTACGAATTGCAGTATCACTTAAACCCTGAGCTGCTGCAGCTGTCGCTGCCCCAATTCTAAAAGAATGAGAAGAAAATTGAGCCGGTGGCAAACCATTTTTTCTGGCTTAGAACACAATTGCACTGTCTTTGAGGGATATTGATGGTGTTGCTGGAACAATAGTGAATGAAAGATATTGCTGCAGTGCAGCCATCAAGAATATCTGTTCTTGTTGTTCTTGTTGACCACTGTTAAGTTGACAGCAAATTATGGTGACCCTATGAATGAGAGACATCCAAGTCTCCCAGTCTTCAGTCACCTTGCTCAGATCTTGCAGATTCAGAGTCATGGCTTCCTTGATAGAGGGGGGTTGCAGACTGTCAGAAATAGTGCAAATTGAGTCCACATTTAGGGTTACGGTTAGGGTTAGGGAATCATGGGAACTGTACTTTATTGTGGCACCAGAGCTCTCTGACAGAGAAGGCTCAATGTCTCAGAAAAAAACCCAATTTCCATGATTCCCTAGCACTAACCCTAACCCTAAAAGTGGACTCAATTTGCACTATTTCTGGCAATCTGCAACCCCCCAAAGTCTGTCCATCTGGAATGTGGTTTTCCTCCTTTCTGCTGCCTTCTACCTTACCAAGCATTATTGGTATATGTATATATATTTAAAAAGACATGCTGTAGAATAGCAGAAGAATTAACACAGATAAGCCTCAGAGGTGAGGCCAGCAATAATAAGCTTCAGTCACTCCAATAAGTCTTGTTATTGTTTTTCAAAATGTTTTTGCTATTGCCCAAAAGTCATCTAGTGGAATTGCTAAACCTCTGTCCTGAAACTTGGAGCTTTTCAGATGTGTTGAATTACAATCTCTACCATATGTTCAGTAGCTGGAGATGAAGAAATTTTCATCAGACATATCCGGGGGACACCAGGTTGAAGGAGACTGCTTTAGCTACTTTTTATTTTCATGTACCTTTATCTTTATTTTCACTCTGCTAGAATGTAAAACAATGTGGCATTCACCTGAAATATTTGTTAATCCTACTTAAACTGTTGGTTTCCTGTGATATTTTCTAGATGTCTGGGCAAAACCAATCCAAAAGCCATGTTGGCTCCCAGAAGGCCTAGCCAGCTTGGCCAACAATCAGGAATTCTGGGAACTGATGTCCAAAACATTTGGAGAATCAAAGTTTGGGAACCACTGCTCTAGGCAAAACAGAATTTCTAGATTCATTTCAGCCAAACAGTCCTGAGTAATTTCATTGGTGACTTGGAAGTGTTTCCATGCATGTTCCAACAGGAAAGAAATCCCAGCCACCTATCAAATTGGATGCCCAGAAACCCTGAAGTAAAGCTGTCAGTTCTTTAGCAGCTGGAACTGACAGGTGTTAGCAGCTTACTGCTAGAAACAATAGAACAGCTGAAAATCTGTTCTCTCAACTATGTACAGCTGCTGTGAATGATAGTTGTAGATTTACAAGGAAAAAGCAAAACACCAGATGGCTTCCTAATTGGATCTTCCAATTTCCCTTAAGAGTCCCTTAAGCCCTCTGGATAACAAAGATGTTATAAATAGATCTATACTTATTGGCACTCAGCACTGTCACCTGAATGAAAACTGCCTTATCTTCTTGGAAGACAGAGATAATGTCAAATCAGTTTGCAAATTGACCGCTATTCTGTTTTGGACATGCTGATGGGATAATGAACTCTTTAAAAAAAACAAAACTTGAACTGTGTAGTCATTTGTCTAACAGTTCTGGTGGCACAGTGGTTAAATGCCTGTACTGCAGCCACTCACTCATAGACCACAAGGTTGCGAGTTCAATACCACCCAGGGCTGAGGCTCGACTCAGGCCTGCATCCTTCCGAGGTCACTAAAATGAGTACCCAGCTTGTTGGGGGGCAATCAGCTCACAGTTGTAAACCACTTAGACATCCTATAGTGCGATATAAAGCGGTATATAAATGAAGCTGCTTTGCTTTGCTTTACAGATTCATTATATAATGGGTACTGCTCATTGGTCTTACCAAAAGAAAGAAATGAACCATGCTCAATTGTCTTTCAAACAAAGACCACTATATTATAGTATTGCACACTAGTTGCAAGTCAGTCCTATTCATATATATAGAGAGAAATATGGGGGGAAGCAGACGGGAGGCACGGGGCCGCCCCAGGAAGCTGTGCCACCGGGCCGAGGTATCCGCACACCTCGGCCCCGCGGCACAGCTTTGCCGCCCCTGGAAGGAGTGCTAAAATAGCGCTCCTTCCACAAGTCGCCGAAGGTGTGCTGCAAAAGGCTGCCAGCGCACCTTTGGCAACTCTTCCACTGCAGCGTGTACGGACGCTGCAGTGGGAGGTCATCCTCGGAGCGTCAGCCGTGCAGAGGGCCGGCTGCTCCAAGGACGTTTTGGGGAAGGGGTTGGGGCGCCCAACTTGCGGCTGCCCCTCCCCTTACTTGTCCCAAAAATGGCGCTTTGCGCCGTCTGCTTCCCCCCTAAGTCCTTCTATATTCAATGGGGCTTGCTATAAGGTAGTTAGGCTCAGGATTCCAGGATGAACTTACAATTCTATGTATTGGACTTCCTGCAACTACTTCCAAGAAAGAGGGCATAGCACTGCAATTTTCATGTAGGCTTCATCCCAACATGGCAACTGACTTTCCTAACTTGATGTCCTCTAGATATTGTGAAATCTTAGCCAGAATGTCCAATGGTCAGACACTATGGGGGAAGTAGTCCAAATGATGAGGGATGTAACTATCTGGGGAAGGTAATGGGTTTGTTACTACTGATCTCCTGGCAATACTACATATAATTTGGAATTAGAAATTACATTTTCCTATATGTAACAACTTCTGGCCGTAAATTAGAGGTTGGAAAACTGCAGCCCTTGGGCTATATGTGGCCTCCAACACCTTTTCTAGTGCATTCTAGCTTCTCAAGCAGCAGGATGACTCCAAACACCTCAAAATGGTCAACCATGACCCCTGATTGTTTACAGCTTAAGACCCTCAGCCACCTGAGTAATCTGAACTTTTCCTTTAATATTTTGAGACATGTAACATTTTCCACAATTATGACATATAAAGACTTGACAAAAACATTTGCAAACATCTAGACCAGGCAACCTTTCCCCTTTAAGGGCCGAGGGACTTCAGCTCCCAGAAGCCTCAGCCATGTTGGCCAATAGTCCATGTTAGCCAATAGCTCCTGGGATTCTGGGAGCTGAAGTCCCTCGGCCCTTAAAGGGGAAAGGTTGCCTACCCTTGGTCTAGACAACATAACACCTAACAATTGTTTCTCAACTAAAAACAAAACATAAACATATAATTGACTTCCTCTTCCTGTCTAAGGGCCTTTGCAGACTGCTAGAAATAGTGCAAATTGAATCCACTTTAAGGGTTAGGGTTAGGATTGGGGAATCATGGGGACTGTATTTTATTGTGGCACCAGAGCTCTCTGAAAGAGAAGGCTCAATGTCTCAGGAAAAAAAAAAAACAATTCCCATGATTCCCTAGCACTAACCCTAACCCTTAAAGTGGACTCAATTTACACTATTTCTGGCAGTCTGCAAAGGCTCTAAGTGATTTAGAAATGTCATATACTTTTTAACTTTTCTTTAACAATTTTTACATTTTCCTCTATTATATATATATATATATATATATATATATATATATATATATATAGTCAGACACGGTTGCTAGGTTGCTATTCACTATTCATAGATATGTTCACCCTATCTGTTCAACTTGTATGCAGAATATATTATATAAGAAAAGCAGGCTTGGACACAGAAGAAGGATGAGTGAAAATAGAAGGAAGGAACATCAACAATCTAAGATATACTGATAACACCATAATACTAGCGGAAAACCTCACAGATCTGGAACACCTACTAAGGCAGAACAAAGAAGAGCATGGCTGAGTCTTCTGGGAGCTGAAGTCCCTCAGCCCTTAAAGGGGAAAGGTTGCCTACCCCTGTCTTAGATTGTTGATATTTCTTCCTCCTATTTTCACTCCTCCCTCTTCCATGTCCAAGACTGCTTTCCTTACAATATATTCTGCATATAAATTGAATAGGTAGGGTGATAGGATGCAGCCTTGTATTCTCTCTCTGGCTTTTCTTCGCAAACGAAGATTCAGGAAGGACTCATCCCACGCTTTTTGCAAGCGTGCTGATGACTAAAAAGGCCAATCTGAGATAAACAAGTCCGGTTGCAGAAAGCACAGCAGAAGATCTCCTTGCATGATGTTTCTAGGTTGTGATTCTTTCTGCGTTGTCGTTTCTCTTCGAGACTCGTTCGGCATGACTTCTCAAGTAAGGCTGCAGCATTGTGGATAGTGCGTCTTCATGCCTCCCGATGTGAGGCCAGGGTGGACCATTGTTGGTGATCAATTTGGCCGAGCCTGAGATGTTGTTTCAGGGAGTCCTTGTATCACTTTTTTGGAGCGCCCCTCTTACGCTGACCCATGGCGAGTTCACCATAGAGTACTACTTTTGGGAGACGATGGTCCTCCATCCTATAAACGTGCCCTGCCCAGCGCAGCTGCGTTTTCAATAGCATGGCCTCAATGCTGGTGATCCCTGCTTGCTCAAGGACAGCAACATTCGTCACATAGTCAGTCCAGTGTATATTTAGGACTGTGCGTATACAGCGCTGATGAAAACATTCGAGGAGTCGTAAGTGTTGGCGATAGGTGACCCATGTTTCAGACCCATAAAGGAGAATAGACAGTACAATGGCTCTATACACACTGATTTTTGTGCTTCGCCTCAGGTGTTTGTTACTCCAGACTCTTTTGTAAAGTCTTCCAAATGCGCTGTATGTCTTTGCTAACCTGTGATCGATCTCTTTGTCAATCTTGGCGTCTGAGGAGATGATGCTTCCCAGGTAGGTGAACTGCTGAACGGACTTAAGCACAGATTTGCCTACAGCAATGTGGGGATCGTGGTGTTTGTCCTGTGGTGCAGGCTGGTAGAGAACTTCCATTTTCTTCAGGTTGACTTCCAGCCCAAACAGCTCTGCAGCTGTTGCGAAACAAGATGTTAGGCACTGCAGAGCCGCTTCTGTGTGGGCAACTAGGGCAGCATCGTCAGCGAAGAGCAGCTCACGGACTAGATAGTTTAGAGTCTTAGTGTGAGCCCTCAGATGGCTTAAGTTAAACAAGCTACCATCAACACGGTAACGTATATAGATGCCGTCTTCTTCTTCGAGCTCTGCTGCAGCCCTTTGGAGCATCATGCTGAAGAAGATTGTAAATAAAGTTGGCGCAAGAACACAACCTTGCTTCACTCCATTAGTTATTAGAAAGGGTTCTGAAAGAGCATCGCCGTATTTGACTTGACCATGCTGGCCCTCATGTAGCAAGATAATCATTTTGAGGAATTTGGGGGGGCATCCTAGTTTTTCCAGGATCTGCCATAGACCTTTTCTACTCACAGTGTCGAAGGCTTTGGTGAGGTCAACAAATGTTACATAGAGTCCCTTGTTCTGCTCTCTACATTTCTCTTACAGTTGTCTAAGGGCAAATACCATATCTGTAGTACTCCTATTGGCTCTGAAGCCACACTGGCTTTCAGGAAGGAGTTCTTCTGCAATAGCAGGAACGAATCTGTTCAGGAGTATCCTTGCAAAGATTTTTCCAGCAATAGAGAGCAGTGTTATACCTCGATAGTTTGATCAATTGGATTTTGCTCCTTTTTTCTTGTACAGGGTGATGATGACTGCATCTCGGAGATCTGATGGCAGTTCCCCTTTTTCTCAGCAACTCACAAGGAGTTTGTGGAATTTAGCATGGAGTACATGACCTCCGTGTTTCCAAACTTCAGGTGGGATTCCATCATTCCCAGCTGCCTTGCCGTTTTTCATCTGCTGTAGGGCCTTAAGGGTCTCTTCCAAAGTGGGAGCTATGTCCAGTTCGTTTTTCATCGGTTTTTGTACCATAAGTTGGATAGCTGAGCCTTGGACTACTTGGTTGGCACTGAAGAGACTTTGAAAATGTTCAGCCCATCGATTCAGGATGGAGGCTTTATCAGTAATTAGTGTTTGACCATCTGTGCTGTATAAAGAGCTTTGGACCTAATAAGTAGGTCCAAACACTGTTTTAAGAGCTTCACAAAATCCTCTAGGATCACCCAGATCTGCACAGTGTTGTGTCTTTACTGCTATATTGATCCACCACTTGTTCTGAATGTCTCGGAGTTTTTGTTGAAGTTTACTACACATGAGACGGAAAGCTGCTTTTCTTACATGGCAAGTTGGTTGGGCGAGGTATGCCTGGTGAGCAGTTCTCTTCTTTGCCAACAGCTCCTGGATCTCTTGGTTGTTTTCATCAAACCAGTCTTGATTATTTTTTTTTATTTTTTTATTTTTTGGTGGGAGAACCCTGTAGGGTGGTCTTCAAGTTTTGTTTGCAGATTTGCCTGGAAGTTGTCTCTCATGGTAGCTTGTTGAAGATTGTTGACTTGGAGTCTCCTCTTTAAGATGCTACCCCTCTTAGATTTGAGCTTGAGATGAAGATTTAGTTTACATCTCATGAGGCGATGATCTGTTTGGCATTCTGCACTGGGCATCACTCGAGTATGACGGACATCGTGAATGTTTCTCTGGCAGACTAGAACATATAGTCAATGAGGTGCCAGTGTTTGGATCGGAGATGCATTCAGGTTGTCTTCAAGCTATCTTTCTGCTGAAAGATAGTGTTTGTAATAGTCAGCTGTTGTTCTGCACAGAACTCTAGCAGGAGGCATCCGTTATCACTGCAATTTCCAACACCATGCTTGCCTAAAACACCTTTCCAGGCTTCGGAGTTCTTTCCTACTCTGGCATTGAAGTCACCAAGGATAATAATTTTATCTTCTACAGGGACTTTTTGTATGAGGTGGCGTAGGTCTGTGTAGAATTTGTCTTTCTCTACAGGGTCGGCTTGCATAGTTGGGACATATATACTGAAGAGAACAACATGTGGGAGGCATAAGGAGATAACGCGATCAGAGTGACCTATTGGCAAGGTTTCGAGTTTGGAGGCAATGGAGTTTTTAATCATAAAGCCTACTCCTGAAAGATGTTTTTCAGTTTTGGGTTTGCCAGACCAGTAAAGTGTGTAGCCAGTGCCGTGTTCTTTAAGGCTGCCTTCCTCATGGAGACGAACTTCACTAAGAGCAGCGATGTCAATATTAAGTCTTGTTAGTTCATGGGCTATTAAAGCAGAGTGACGCTCAGGACGTCCACTATCTGCAGAGTCTTGCATGGTTCTGATGTTCCAGCATGCAAGCGTCAGTTTATTTACACCTTTGGAGGCCGGTGTGTGCCTTTGTTTCTTTGTCTTTGTTCGACTGCATCAGAAGATGCCTGTTGGCCACGGCTAGCCAACCGGGTAGGTGGGGATGAGCTTTCGTTAGGCCACCTTTTCTAGGCCCCTCTCCGTATGGAGCAAGCAGTGAACTACTTTAAAAAGGCTGCTTGGTAGTTCAGGATGCTGCTGAACAAGACTGTCATCTCCCGGGTCAGCCTCAAGCGACCAAAGTCCTGAATTGCCTGCATGCAGGGTTGGGTCTGAGGCTTCCAGTGCATCTTTACACCTGCCCTTTCGTCCCTCACCTATCGCTACAGGGCTTTTTCAAAGATTGGATTTGTCCTTTGAGCCTGTGCAATGGATTTTTCTGGTGGAGCTCAGCGTGCACAGAACTGGTCTCACCCTTTAAACCAAAGGTTCGTCTGCTATGGCCTTGCGAGCATGGACGGTAGCACCGAGATCCTCGGGTCGTAGGTTTGTTTAGAGTTTCCTTCTCTTAGATGGTTGACCTTACAGGGTTGGACGAGCACCATTTGCCCGGGTTTGGAATTAGAGTTTTCCTTCTCCTAGGATGGTTGCCATAAGGCTAGGGAGCCCATCCTGCTCTTTGACGCTCTTTGTCAGACCCTTCGGTTTTGACCTGTCTGGCATGGGAAGCCCTACTGGTGGCTATTATACCACCGCCAGCATAGCTCAAAACTACATTATGGTACGCAAGCCTCTCCCCCACGACAAGGGGGTGTCAATATACAATTTTAGCCACCAACATACAATTATGTAAGAGTATGCATTTTAAATTTCCTCTTCAAAATAAAATAGAGCACTGCACTCCTCATCTGATGGTGGTGGAAGGGCAGTTGGTGCTAGGCTTGCTTTCAGAAGCTCTGCCTCTGGCTCCTCCTCTGATGGTGGGAAGAAGGGCAGTTGGTGCTCTGCCTCTGGCTCCTCCTCTGATGGTGCTGAGAAGGGCAGTTGGTGCTAGGCTTGCCTTCAGAGGCTCTGCCTCTGGCTCCTCCTCTGGTGGTGGTAAGAAGGGCAGTTGCAGCCTTCTATTAATACTTTGCCAATTGGGGTTTTCTTCCAGGAAGACAAATTAAGGATGACAGTAGAAATTTATTAGATGTTATTGAATTTTATCACAGTAAACCCGACAAACAGATTGCAATGATATTTCTCGATGCCGAAAAGGCATTCGATAATTTAAGGTGGGATTTTATGTTGAAAATAATAGAGAGAATAGCTGGAGAAGGATCTTTTTATATGTGGGTTAATGCAATATATAGAATCATAGAATCATAGAGTTGGAAGAGACCACAAGGGCCATCCAGTCCAACCCCCTGCCATGCAGAAACTCCCAATCAAAGCATCCCTGACAGATGGCCATCCAGCCTCTGCTTAAAGACCTCCAAGGAAGGAGACTCCACTACTCTCCGAGGGAGTGTGTTCCACTGTCGAACCGCCCTTACTGTCAGGAAGTTCCTCCTAATGTTGAAGTGGAATCTCTTTTCTTGCAGCTTGCATCCATTGTTTCGGGTCCTAGTCTCTGGAGCAGCAGAAAACAAGCTTGTTCCCTCCTTGATATGACATCCCTTCAAATATTTAAACACGGCTATCATATCACCTCTCAGCCTTCTCTTCTCCAGGCTAAACATCCCCAGCTCCCTAAGTTGTTCCTCATACGGCTTGGTTTCCAGACCCTTCATCATTTTAGTTGCCCTCCTTTGGACACACTCCAGTTTCTCCACATCCTTTTTGAATTGTGGTGCCCAGAACTGGACACAGTATTCCAGGTGAGGCCGGACCAAAGCAGAATAGAGTGACACTATTACTTCTCTTGATCTAGACACTATACTTCTACTGATGCAGCCTAAAATTGCATTGGCCTTTTTAGCTGCTGCATCACACTGTTGACTCATGTTCAACTTGTGGTCCACCTGGATTCCTAGATCCCTTTCACACGTAGTCTCATTCAGCCAGGTGTCCCCCATCGTATATCTGTACTTTTCGTTTTTCCGCCCTAAGTGCAGTACCTTACATTTCTCCGTGTTGAATTTCATTTTGTTAGCTTTGGCCCAACTTTCTAGTCTGTTCAAGTCATTTTGAATTTTGATCCTGTCCTCTGGGGTATTAGCTACTCCTCCTAATTTGATAACTATGCCCCCAGTACCGTCATCCAAGTCATTAATAAAGATATCGAATAGCACTGGGCCCAGGACAGAGCCCTGTGGCACCCCACTGGTTACTTCTTTCCAGGTTGAAAAGGAGCCATTATTGAGCACCCTTTGGGTTCAACCAGTCAACCAATTACAAATCCATGTAACAGTTACTTTGTCTAGCCCACATTTTACCAACTTGCTTGCAAGAATGTCATGGGGAACCTTGTCAAAGGCCTTACTGAAATCAAGATATACTATATCCACAGCATTCCCTTCATCTACCAAGCTGGTAATTTTATCAAAGAAAGAGATCAGATTTGTCTGGCATGACCTGTTTCTCTGAAACCCATGTTTACTTTTTGTGATTATGAAATTACCTTCCAGATGTTCACAGACTCTCTGTTTAATGATCTGCTCCAGAATCTTTCCTGGTATTGATGTCAGACTAACTGGACGATAATTGTTGGGATCCTCTTTTTTCCCCTTTTTGAAGATGGGGACAACATTTGCCCTCCTCCAGTCCGCTGGGACCTCTCCTGTTTTCCAGGAATTCTCAAAGATTATTGCCAATGGTTCCGATATTACATTTGCCAGTTCTTTTAATACCCTTGGATGTAATTCATCTGGTCCTGGAGACTTATATTCATTTAGATTAACCAGATGTATACTTAATGAATCTCAGGTGTTTCCAATATGCATTCTATAACTCTGTCCTTGGCTCTCAAGACTTCTAAATTACATTAGCTTTTGCACCTGTGTAGCTTCATAATTGCTCTTGCTTAGTCATTGTGACTTTCACATACATATTTTATTTCTATCACTGTATGTCCCATGTTGCATTTTCCTTAACACTTTTGTCTTCCAGGACGTTGTCTCCCTTCCCCACACAGTTCAGTTTAAAGCCCTCCTGATCAAATTCTTGAGACCGTTGGCAAAAACATTTCTTCCAACCGGTGTGAGATGCAGCCCATCCCTTGCCAGGAATCCGCCCTCATGGAACTGCAGCCCATGAGCCAAGAATCCAAATCGTTCTCGATGACACCATCTGCGGAGCCAATTGTTGACATCTGCTATCTTCTTCTCTCTTCCTGGACCATGCCCTTGAACTGGCAGAAGAGACGAGATGACAATCTGTGCCTCCATTTCTTTCAGCTTCTTACCTAGAGCCTCGTAATCCCTTTTGATATTCTGAAGGCTGTGTCTTGCTGTGTCATTCGTTCCCACATGGACCAAAAGGAAGGGGTATTGGTCAGTAGGTCTGACCAGTCTTGTCAGCCTCTCTGTCACATCTCGGATCTTTGCCCCAGGGAGACAACACACCTCCCGAGATATCTTGTCAGGCCCACAAATCACTGCTTCTGTAGAGACCAAATGACATATGTAGTGGTTAACAGAGAAAGGACAAAGCAATGTAAAATACAGAAAGGTACACGTCAAGGCTGCCCACTCTCACCTCTGCTATTTATATTAACCTTGGAAATTTTGTGTAATGCAATCAGAGGTGAAAATAAAATAACAGGAATCAGAACAAAAGGATATGAGACTAAACTTAGAGCTTACGTGGATGATATGGTCATCTACCTGTCTGACCACTTAGAAAATATACAATATTTATTGGAGATTATAAATGAATATGATAGACATTCAGGTTTTGAAATAAATAAAGAAAAAACAAAGGTTCTAACGATGAACATGACACACAAAGAAAAGGACTTACTCTGTAATAATTCAGGATTTAAAGTAGAAAAAAACTGTTAGGTATTTGGGAGTTATATTTTCCACAAAGAACTCTGATTTATTTAAAAACAATTACCAAAACACATGGAATAATATAAAAATGAAATTACAGAAATGAAATAATTTACATATATCAATTTGGGGCAAAATTTCTGTGATATAGATGTATGTTTTGTCAAAAATTATGTTTTTGTTTCAGACTATCCTTATAATTACAAATGATATCCCATTCAGAAATTGGCAAAAAGATATAACAATTTTATATGGGCCAGAAGGAAACCTAGGATTAAAGCTAAAATCTTACAAGACACACCAGAAAGAGGGGGACTCGGACTTCTGAATTTAAAATTATATTACCATGCCTGTGTGTTAGAATGGTTGAAAGAATGGATAAGACTTAGAGATAGAAGACTACTGTATTTGGAAGGGGTAGATAATGTGTTTGGTTTCCATGCCTATTTGTACTATGATAAGGTAAAACTTAACAAGGAATTCAAAGGAGTGCATGATTCGATGGGTACAATACTTGGGCACACCAATACACATGGAGGAATGGGAAAAGATTTGGAAATCCAAGATAAAACATACATTAAACTATAATATGAAAGAGATCTTTTATAAATTACAATTTAGATGATACCTTACCCCAGTAAAACTAGCGAAATTTTTAAAAGACAACAAAGATAAATGTTGGAAATGTCAGAAATATAAAGGTACTTTTTACCACATGTGGTGGTTATGCCCACTAGCAAAAAGATATTGGGAGGAAATTCACAAAGAAATCCAAGACACTCTTCAAATAAAATTTGATAAAGATCCAAAGTTATACCTATTGGGAATAACAGATGACGATATGGAAATAAAATATGGGAAGAAAATTTTCTTTATGTTGACAGTGGCTAGAGCAGTACTTCTCAAATAGTGGGGCGCGCCCCCAAGGGTGGGTGCGAGGCTCCGTAAAGGGGGGCTCGTTTGACCTCAGCAAATACTGTACAGATACTATTTACAGTCGTGCGGGGGGCGCGAAATGTTTTCTTCTTCCTGGGGGGGGGGCATGACAGAAAATAATTGAGAAGCACTGGGCTAGAGTAACCTACGCTACTACTTGGAAACAAAATAAGACACTGAAGACAATAGAATGGTATTGGAGACTTTTAGAATATATTGAAATGGACAAATGAACTTATATGCTTAGAAACCAATCTAATGAGAAATTTAATAAAAAATGGGAAACATTAATAGACAAAATTCAAACTAACATATATAGGTTAGTTAATTCTCTATAGATAAGATGATACTTCAGATTAAGAAAAGATAAAATAGAAAAGGATTACATAATGAAAGAATACTGTAATAATTTCTGAAACATCAAATAGAATCAATAAAACATATAGATATATATAAAAACATATATATATATATAAATCATATAATAATTAGACAATGACAACAAAGAGTCAGACTAATTCAGGGGTAGGCAACCTTTCCCCTTTAAGGGCCGAGGGACTTCAGCTCCCAGAAGCCTCAGCCATGTTGGCCAATAGTCCCATGTTGGCCAGTAGCTCCTGGGATTCTGGGAGCTGAAGTCCCTCGGCCCTTAAAGTGGAAAGGTTGCCTACCCCTGATCTAAGATATACTGACAATACCATAATACTAGGAAAAAACCTCACAAACCTGTAATAACTGTCATGGAAGATTAAAGAAGAAAGGGCAAAGACAGGCTTATTTTTGAACATAAAGAAAACAAAAATAATGACCGCAGAGAACTTACACAGATTCAAACTAGACAATGAGGAAATAGTAATAGTAAAAGATTTCTCATATCTGGGATCAAACATTGATCGGAATGCAGACTGCAGCCAGGAAATCAAAAGAAGATTAAGAATGGGGAGAGTGGCTATGAAAGAACTACAAAAGATCCTAAAATGCAAAGACATACAACTCAGCACAAAAGTCAGAATCATAAAAGCCACTGTTTGTTTGTGTGTTTTTTTTTCATATGTGCTGGTTCTCTTCTTTTGAAGTAATAATTAAGTTGTCAAAGGTGGTCAAAAGATAGGAAATTTAAGCAGGCACTTTGAAGAAAATCATTGGTTTTTGAAAAGACACTCTATGAGAAGCGATATTATTAGAGTGTGTAGTTAAAAGCTCTCAATGAAATATATGTTATATTAATTATTCAGAAATGTAGATTAGAATCATATAGTAACTTCAAATTTGGTAATGTATAGCAATTTGTATGTAAATTTCGGTGTTATCAAACTGAAGATCAAGATTGATATAGGTTAATTAACTCATTCAAGAGGTCTGGTTGAATCATTGTATAGTTTGCAATCAATTGATTATCTGTGATAATTTTACTTATTAATTAGAACAAGACATCAAATAACTAATTGGATCAAATTAAGATTAATAATTAATTTGAGATTAATATAATAATTGCTGATTTAATAAAATAATAAAAACCAATTAAAAAATAAGAAAAAGGTTAAAACCAGAGCAACATCATAGAAGAAATGACAACATCCAAATGGACAACATTGAGCTCGGTGCCTTCAGTATGCTGATGACACCCAGATTTACTTCTCCATGACTAAATCATTGACTCAGACTTCAGATGGCGTCTCTCCTCTTAATGACTGTCTAAGACTATGGGATAATGGATTGTTTTTAACTTTGTTCTATTTTAATATTGTTGTACCCCGCCCCGATTGCCGTGCAGAGGGGCGGGCTATAAATAAAAATTTATTATTATTATTGTAAGAGCGGTAATGGATTGGATGAGGGAAAACAGATTGAAATTAAATCCGGACAAAATGGAGGTACTGACAGTCACAGCCCCGAAAACAGTTTTGGGAATACAGTCTCCAGTCCTGGATGCAGTCACACTCTCCTCTAAGGACTGTGTTCACAGTTTGGGGGTACTCCTAGATTCATCACTTCATAAGACTAGTCAGGTGAATGCGATGGTCAGGAGTGCCTGTTATCAGCTTCGGCTGATACTCCAACTGTGCCCTTACCTGGATATGACGGATCTGGAAACTGTGGTACATGCTCTGGTAACCTCACGTCTGGATTTCTGCAACGCACTCTACATGGGGCTACCCTCATGCTTAACCCAGAAACTGCAATTAGTACAAAATATGGTAGCCAGATTAATTACTGGAACATCTCGGAGGGAGCATATAACACCTGTGCTTAAATCCCTCCACTGGCTGCCGATTAGTTTCCAGGCACAGTACAAGGTGTTGGTGTTAACCTTTAAAGCCCTACATGGCTTGGGTCCATCTTATCTTAGGGACCACCTCTCCCCATATGATCCCCCCCCGTGCACTGCGGTCCTCTGGGAGGAATCTGCTGCAACCGATAAAGACCAGGCTTTCGCAGACCTCCCAGAGAGCATTCTCTGCGACCGCTCCCAGACTGTGGAATGGCCTGCTGGATGAGATCTGTCTCATCACCACCCTTGCTGCCTTTAAAAAGGCAGTAAAGATGGATCTCTTCCAGCAGGCCTTCCCGGAATAGCTACCCAGCTAAATTGGAGGCTACTTGATATCCTTTTTTCTGCCATTCCAACAGATAGGCCAAATCCGGCAGTACTGTTGTTTTTAATTGTGTAATTTGATTTTAATCTGACAATAGTTTAATCCTGTTTTAAGGGGTGGGAGGGTCAGGGGGGGGAGGATGAAATGTATGATACAGGCACAAATTCAAACATAAAGAAGACCCTCATTGGAGTCAATTCCAAAATTGACCGACACAGATTTTAATCTTTTTGAATAATTTAAAAGACTAAGAGCCTCTATAGTCTGGCATTATATGCCGGCATTGGTGTGGAGTGGGGGCATGGTGACTGTATGATTGATAGTGCAGTTAAGTACAAGGACACATGTGTCAAGAACAAAATTATGGTCAATTGAGAAACTGTTATTGAAAGCTGTTTTAAGACCCTGTACAGATAAATAAAGTTGTGGCCAATTTATTATCCAAGAAAAGGCGTGCAGACTCTTTCGTGCTGGTGCAAAAAACAAAATCACCTGGGAGCTTTGCTCCTGATTTAAGTCCATTTCAATGGTGCAATTGTGCTTGTTCTCATACTGAAATCAAACAAACAAACCTTAAATTCAGGAAAGTATGTAGACTCACTTAGGCTGGGAAGATGTATTCTTGCTACTATTTCTCTTTATAGTCTTTAAAAAGCTGGTGACAGAACTTGGCCATTCTGCAAGGAATGGCTGCAAATAACAAGGGGGTGGTTGTTCCTCAACCTCTTAGTATTTTTTGCACTTGTGAGTCAAAAAAATAAAATAAAATAAATCTAAACACAGGTGCTAATACTGGAACCAGGTCCAAATGGAACCCCTCGAGGTCCCTTTACTGGGGGCTCTGCAGACCAAAAAAGACAATTTAAAAGTTGGTCTTCACTGCATTTTCACCAGACTTTCCCACATATTGGTGAAAGTTAGTCCTCCTACTCACCATTACCAGCTGGAAATGGAAATCTCAACTTTTCAACCAATCAAAAATAAGCCCTTCTCTCTCTGTAAAAAATAAGTTGAAAATAGAAGTAGAAAATAGAAGTAAGTCACTTCTGCATTGTATTTTTGGATAATTTATGGGTGTCAGAGTAAAATGCACTCTGAAGAGAAAATGTCATAGATGTGACTGGAACAAAGAAACTGGGACAAATATGAGAGGGTTACCTTAGTACAGTTGGGAGCCATGATGACTCAACATTTGAACAATCCTGAGTCACAGGAGGCTGATGCAACACTAGGCAGAGGGTTGAGTCAGAACCCTTCAATTTTGCAGAGTCACATCAGTCAGGTGACTGGAAACTGGGTGACATCCCAGGAGTGGGCTGGAATAATAAACCAGAAGGGGATACTGAATATAAATGGGTGAGTTGGATACTCATGTGTGAGTGATTGTATATAGACATACTGATGGAGAACTTTGTTAGTCTGTACATAGTCTGTAATGGAAGAATAAGGAACCTCTTTGTGAGATGAGAGAGAGTCCAGCAGTTTTGTGTCTTGCCGATAGCTGCCTGTGTGGGAGGTTTTTTCTTTGCAGCGTTTGCAGCCTGCAGATAACTTCACAGTGAAGACTGATCTTTGGTGGCTGTTCCAGTGTACGTTTTCTGCATATGTTGAATTCAGTTCACATGCACTCCAACAATGGGTGCTGTGGTCAATTATGGGTCTATGGTGGTAAAAATTGACTTTTATACCCACCACAGCTGCCCACTGATATGGGTGTTGTTCCTCCATCCCTATATCTTGTAGAAAATTGAATTATTCTGTAAAATGCTTAACTCTTGCTTTGTTCACATGATATTCCTAGCACTTACAAAGTGCAACTAAAGTAAACACCTAATCCTGGAGAAATTATTTATATCTCTACAATGTATTCTTCTTTTTTAAAATAACTTCTTTTTTAAAAAACAAAAAACAAAAAACAAAACTCCTAAATTGTCCAATACATTTTGGCAGCTGTCGGTGCAAAATGCCAAAACATCAACCAGAAATAGGCAGGAAAATAATTCAGCACCCACAAAGTTATTCTGAAGAGAGAATAAATAAAGTTTACCAAGCATTTTTAGCACTGCTTAATAGGCAGACCAGGGGACTTAGGTATTCAGTTATTTAATTTCATACACCAGGAAAAGAGGTGTCTGTTGCTTATTATTATTTGCATTTAATTCAAATGGGGGGAGTAGAATCATGTGGGCTGCTCAGGGCCTAAGCAGATGGTGCAAAGCGCCATTTTTGAGGCCAGGAAGGGGAGGGGCAGCCTCACGCTGGGCGCCCCAACCCCTTCCTGAAAACGTCATTGGAGCGTCTGGCCCTCCGCATGGCCAGCACTCTGAGGACGCACTTCCGCTGCAGTGTCCGCACATGCTGCAGTGGAAGAGGCACCGAAGGTGCACTGGAGGCCTTTTGCGGCGCACCTTCAGTGTCTTGCAGAAGGAGCGCTATTTTAGTGCTCCTTCCTGGGCCTGGGACATGGTGCATTGGGGCCGAGGAGTGCGGATACCTCGGCCCCAATCCGCAGCTTCCCGGGGCGGCCCCATGCCACCCATCTGCTTCCTCCCTCAGATTGTTATTGAACAACCAGTCTTAGCAGTCCTAGATAACTTAGCCAATGGCAAGGAATGTGAAATGTTATAGCACAACATTATGGGGGAGGGGGGGAAAGCAGTGATTGCCACCATCATTTAGACCATATTGGCTTTTTACTTAGTTTTATTAGGTTTTTAGATATTTTCTGATTTGTATATGAGTTTCATAATTATTGTGAATTTTCAGCAGCATGTTTGTGATGGAGATTGTGGGACATGAATTATAAGGCAAATTAAATGTATACAAAAAATAAGCAGGGAAGTTACAGTTAGCATTCTTTTTGAATAAAATATATTGCATCCATATAACTGTGAGAATGGACTGATTGACCAAGCCTATTGTATTTCTCTAGCTCTTTCTAGCAGAGAACTGGCTAATGGTACCATTAATCAAAATCTATCAGGGATCAGTGCTTTTACACTTAATCAAAGATTGTGATTTAGTTTACCAGGCATCACATCTGAGACAGCTAGAGTTGCATGTCTGAATGCTTCAAGAATCTTTTTAGCATTTCCACCTTCTGTTCAGACCCATGCTATTTCTGAAATTCATTATAATTAAAGATCTAGTCTGAGTGCTTAAAGAACATGAAAGAGAAGGTATTTGTCCAAGAGCAAAATTACCCTTCTGGAGACTAAGGGCCTTTACAGACTGCCAGAAATAGCTGTTACAGACTGCCAGAAATAGTGCAGCTTGAGGCCACTTTAACTGTCCTGGCTCAGTGCTTGGGAATCATGAGAAATGTATTTTTTTCTGGGACATTGAGCCTTCTCTGTCAGAGAGCTCTGGTGCTACGAGAAACTACAATTCCCATGATTCCTTAGCACTGAGCCAGGACAGTTAAAGTGACCTCAAGCTGCACTATTTCTGGCAGTCTGTAACAGCTCTTCATTCCTCATTCAACTGACTGTACACATTAAGAAAGTTTGAAATGCATACATACAGACCTTCCAACTGAAAGAGTACCTTGAAACTTTTTCAGCAGCAATATTTGCAGGCCTCCTTTCCTAACAAAAGGGATATTTCCTCTGTAACAATGCATTACTGTCTCATGTTCTCTTGTTTCCTTAGCTCTTGCTCCTTAGTTTTCAGATGCAAAACCCAACCCTAAACTCAGTGCCTGCAGAAGACACTTCTATATATAGTGGGCCCTTGGTGTCCTCTGGGGTTTGGTTGCAGGAACCTCCATGGAAATCAAAATCCCTTGGTACTCAAGTTCAGTTATATACAAAGGCACAGTAAAATGTTAGATAATATAAAATATCTAAATCAAGCTTTGCTTTTTGGAATTTATAACTCTGGAATATTTTCAAGCCAAGAATGGTTGAATCCATGGATAAAGTATCTGTAGATATGGAGATCCAAATGTACCCCCAACCCACACAAGGCTGTGCGTGTCAAAATGGAAAAAAACTCTTGCTATTTACTGTATCTATCTCTTATGGTCTAATGCGTTGTGTACACATTTTACTAATTTAATATCTCTAAATTTAGATCCACTTTTACTGTGGCACATCTTAACTTGATGCCATCAACCATTTTGGAAGATAAATATATATTTTAAAAAATATGAGAGATGGACCTGTCCATGTTTAAATCTAGCAAAAGAGTTAATTGATCATGTCCTGTTTTCAAGGTACTTGCTCTAGGTGAACAACTCAAATTTTGCCAGGGGAAAAAAAAGGAAAAGTGGAAAGATTTTATCTCTCCCTCCTGCTTGGGGACTCAGAATCTTAAATTACAGGGAAGGTTGGTAGGCACTATGCCTTTGCTATTACTACTCACAAACAAATATTAGTGGGGAAATTATAATACAGAAATTTTAGTTATATATATTTAAGTGTGTTAGCTATGAAATTTTAACATTTTACCTTCTTCAGCGTTTAATGTTGGGGTATTAGAAACAGAAATTAGTATCTTGTGAAGGTTTTATTGATTCTAGTTGTAATTGTATGTACTTTTATGTATTTTATGTTTATATTTGGTCTATGACCATAAATGGATGGATGAATGAACTAGAAATATTTTTAGAATTGTATCAGTCAAAGGGAAATACTGAGGGAGTGGAGCCATTCTGGGATAATATTAATCCTCTACCTTGCAACTGTGAAGGTTCATCACAAGAGTTATCAGGCAAGGATCCTATGGTTAATATAAAAAGGATGAAGGGGTGAATAAAAAAAATGTGGCAGCATGTTTAAGACTAAGGGGGGTTGCAGACTGCCAGAAATAGTGCAAATTGAGTCCACATTTAGGGTTAGGGTTAGTGCTAGGGAATCATGGGAACTGTATTTTATTGTGGCACCAGAGCTCTCTGACAGAGAAGGCTCAATGTCTCAGAAAAAAAACAATTCCCACGATTCCCTAGCACTAAACCTAACCCTAAAAGTGGACTCAATTTGCACTAGTTCTGGCAGTCTGCAACCCCCCTAAGTAGCTTTTATTTTAACATTAGCTTTCCTGGGTATGAAACCCACTTTAACATATGCAGTAATGAGTTATAGTAAGACTTCAGGAATAAACACGTACACTTGTAGGAGTGGGGAAGAATGTAATAGAATCCAGAAAGATGTCAATTATGACCCTTGCCTAAATTTTCAAGGGACTGCATAAGATGACCAGGTCTTTCAGAGCTTTACAGTGATATGTTAGTATTGATATGTGAAAGTAATAAATCTGCTTACCAAAGGTTTATTTCCCTAGGTTCAAAACTCTCTCTGAGAAGATTTCTTTTGTTATTTGGAGAGTGGTGGAGTCTCCTTCTTTGGAGGTTTTTAAAAAGAGGCTGGATGGCCATCTGTCATGAATAGTTTGACTGTGTATTCCTGCATGGCAGGGGGGTTGGATTGGATGGCCCTTGCGGTCTCTTCCAACTATTTAATTCTACATGCAGTAGCAAAGATTTTTGCATTAATATATGTATGTGTTCCATGAAGCTACTACATGTGGCTCACCTTGCACAGCCCAAAGGAATTGAGGTCAAGGGACCTGATTTGCATCTTTCTGGATCCTATTACATTATACATTCCTTTTTTTTTTTCCTCTGCAAGCCTGGGCTACACATTTGGTGTGCTATGCTACTGGTTGCATTTCCCCCCAGTTTTGTTCAGACATAAGGTAGACAAATTCAGCTAGCTCCAAACAACATGTTTCTCCCATGCCTGCCAGCCTTCTCTCTCCTTCCTTCCTTCCTTCCTCTCCTGTGCTGTCATTCTTTTCTTTCTTCTGCCATGCCATACATCAGCATGATTATGCCATTTCCCTGTTATCCCATCATTTTAATTCAAATTGACATTTGGCAACAGTTCAGATAAAGATGGGGCTCTTAATAGGTGGATGCAACTCTTTTTAATTGGTAGTGGTTTAACTTATGTAGTTTTCAACGGTTATAATTTAACAATGCATTTATTTATTGCATTTAGCTAAAAATACTTCCAGAATGGCTTACAAATTGTGAATTTGACAGTACCTGCCCTCAGCTTTACAAACTAAGGTATGAAACATAAGGAAACAAATATGGCAGTGGGGAAGGTGTTTAAGTCCAGCAGATGCTGGTTGTTATTCTCTTTCTCTAGAAGCCAAAGCAGTGGCAGTTGGAATGGAATGCAATTGGAGGTTCTCTCACCAGCCACTAGGACCAAGGCTAATTTTATACAACTGTTTAATTTTTGTTTTAACATTATAACATATGTTTTTATTTGTTGTTTTTTTCTTTTTTTTTCTTTTTTTAAAAAAAATGCTGCCTTGGGTTTATGCTCAGGAACACAGGTGAGATATTAAATAATAAAAAAGTTTTTTATGCCAGTGAGGGCCAGTGTATTGTAATGGGTTGGGCATTGAACTAGGACACTGGGAGACCATGATTCAAATCCTGGCTCAACCATGAAACCCCCCTGTGTAACCTTACACAAGTCACAATGTCTCAGCCTCAAAGGAAGGTAATGTAAAACCCCCACTGAAGATGCTTGCCAAGAAAACCCTGTGATAGGGTCATCTTAGGCTCACCATAAGTTGGAAATGACTTGAAGGCACACAATAACAACATGCCACACTACAAGGGCTGCTCTTTTTTTTTTTTTTTAATTTTATTATCAAATTAAAATACAACAAAAGAATGCAAAACAGAACAATTTTTCTGATAGAAGCTCATCATATACAAACCAAAATCGTTAGGTTTTTTCACTAGATTCTAATCACCCCCATTTAAATTGACCAATACATCATCTCCTACTTCATCATTCCCCACTATTAAGCCTATTACTGTATAGTTATTTTGTACAACAGTCCATTAAGTAATTAATTTAAATTAGAATTGACCTAAATTAATGTTAAGCACATATCTGTATCCACATGTCGATTGCTATAACGTAAAAAGTCAAATTTTTAATCCACTTCTAGATTGCACTATATATTCTTATAACCCAATTTCATCTTGCCTCCCAAAATAATTCCCCGTGTATTCTTATTTTTTCAGAAAACTAACTCTATCCAGTTTGCCATCTTCTCCTGCAGAAGGTATAGAGCAGTTCCCAATTTGTGTTTACCTCATTTCTAGATTTACCTTCTGCTCTCTCATCCCTTTTGTCCAATTCCGCTATTTCTAATAGTCTGTCTAACCAAGTATCCACCGTAGGTATTATATCCGCCTTCCAATTTCTAGCCAAAAGTATCCTAGCTACCGTCACCATATAAAGTAAAGGCTTCCAGACTTCTTTCCTTTTTCGTATTTCTTTCTCCTGAATCATGTTCAACAAATATAACTGCGGTGTGTTATCAAAAGAAATCTGCATTATTTCACATATTACGTCATGGATGGAGCGCCAAAATTCCCTTACCTTAGGACATTTCCACCACATATGTATCCAAGATCCATAATCTCTATGACATTTCCAGCATATACTATTGTTATTATTATACATTTTAGACAATCTGGCTGGTGTAAAATACCATCTTGTTTCCATTTTAAAATAATTTTCTCTCAAATTTTGGTTAATTATTAATTGGGACGTTACAGATCTTGCCTTGATCCACGACTCCAAAGATACTTCAGAACCAATATCACTCGCCCAACGTACCATATGATCCTTTACCTGGTCCTCTTCCAGTTTCCTAGAGATTAATGTACCATATAACCTGGCTATTACTTTTGGTTTATTTGTTAGCAAAATGTCATCTAATTCATTTTTCATCAGATAAATTCCATATTTTTTCATATCCTGCTTAAAGATATCCTGAATTTGATAGAATTGGAACCAGGTAAAGTTAGGATCTATAATTTGTATCTCGTTGAGCTCTTTCAACACATAAGCCCCATTTCCCCCATCTATAGTTACAATATCATCATATTTCAGCCAATTTCTGATTTGCCTAAATCTGCTTAAAAGTGCCTCTTGTGGTGAGAGCCACCCTGGTAATCCCCGATAGAATTTTAGCTTCACCTTCTCCCAAGTTCTTATTAGGGCTCTTCTAATTATATGATGGCAAAAGTCTTTATGTATTTTATCTTTTTTGTACCATAGGTACGCGTGCCATCCAAATCTTAAATCATGCCCTTCTATATCTAATAACCTTTTGTCTTTGAGTAATATCCATTCTTGAATCCACACCAAAGAGCATGCTTGAAAATAAGATTCCAAGTCCGGTAAACTGCAACCTCCATTACTTTTGGTGTCTATCAGAGTCTTCCATTTAATTCGTGGCTTCTTCCCTTCCCAAATAAACCTCTTCAGCTCCTTATTCCACATGGAAAAGGGCTTGCTATTATAAATAATTGGGAGATTTGTGAATAGGAAAATAAATTTTGGTAGAAGCAGCATTTTAATTGCCGCTATCCTACCAAATAAGCTTAGCTTCATCCGGGACCATCTGATCAAATCTTTTTTCATTTCTCTCCACATTTTCCCATAGTTTAAGTCAAATAATTCCGTATTTCTGTTAGATATGACCACTCCAAGATATTTTGTCCTTTTGACTATTTTACACTGGGATTTTCCCTCCAACTCTTCCTCATCCTTCTTTTGAGTGTTTTTAGTGATAATTACAGATTTATCTTTATTCAACTTAAAGCCTGTAATCTTGCCAAATTCCTCCAAAATCTTAATCGTCTTATCAATCCCACTTACCGGGTCTTCTAAGAAGATTATCAAATCGTCTGCGTAAGCTTTGATTTTAAATTCTGATCCCTTAATTTTAGGACCTTTGATTTCTTTATCAACTCTTATCCTGTTATTTAACAATTCTATGATTATCAAAAAGAGAAGCGGGGAGATAGGACATCCTTGTCTCACCCCCCGCCCTATGCTAAATTCCGTTGTCTTTTGCCCGTTAATGATTAATCTTGCTTTTTGTTCTACATATATGTTTTTTATCCAATTAACAAACTTCTCTCCAAAATTCAATTTCTCCAAAATCTTAATCATTGTGTCCCATCTTACAGAGTCAAAAGCCTTTTGAGCGTCTATTAACAAAAGTGCTAGTTTTTTATCATTATTCCTTTCATAAAATTCCAAAATATCAATGACAATTCTTATATTTTGTTTTAATTGTCGATGCGGTAAGAAACCAGCCTGATCTTGGTGTATTTTTTGATTTAGGATTTGTTTTAGTCTAACCGAAAGTATATTGGTAAATATTTTGTAGTCAATGTTCATTAATGATATAGGTCGAAAGTTTTCAACTTTTGTGTTATCTTTCCCATCTTTTGGTAACAAAACTACATCAGCATACTTCCATGAATCTGGTATTCCATTCTCATATATATCATTAATTGTATGCCTCAATGGTTCACTTAGCTCTCTTATCAATTTTTGATAATATTCAGGTATAAAACCATCAGGTCCTGGAGATTTTTTCATTTTTAATTTCTTGATTGAATCTTCTACCTCCTTAACTGAAACTTCTCTGTTTAAGAAGGCTTTTTCTTCCTCGTCAAGTATCAAATATTCCAGATCTTGCAAGAAATAGTCCAGATATTCAGTCCCTCCATTATCATCTAACTCTGCTTTATATAAATTAGAGAAGTATCTTAGACATTTTGTTTGTATATCTTTTTGTATAAATGATTTCCCATCATCATCAACAATTTCCATTATTGTGTTACTACCTGTCCTCTTTTTTAATTTATTCCCTAGCCATTTTCCTGTTTTATTATCAAATTCAAACTCGTCTTGTTTCCTTTTTAGAGTTTTCTGATCTATTTCTTTTTCTAGAATCACATTTAACTCCATTTTCCAATACTTAAACCTTTTTAGCCATAATTCTGATTTGGGGTTTTCCAGAAGCTTTCCTTCCGCCTCCTTAATTTTTTCCTCAATTTTCTCAATTTCTTTATTTTTAGTTAGCTTATCTTCTTTCGCCTAGGGCTGCTCTAACCTAAGCAAAGCCATGTTGATTCTCTGTCAAATGAAGAAATGAAATGAAATAACACAGTCAAGATTTGTTTATTTCATTCTAAAGCCATTATCCCCATATCTTTTCAAAAATGCAAAATAAATATTTTCTTCTGCAAAAATAACTCTTTTATTCTGTAAAATGTTTAACTCTTGCTTTGTTCACATGACATTCCTTGCTCTTACAGAGTGCAACTAAAGTAAACACCTGATCCTGGAGTAATTATTTATATCTCTACAATGTATTAACTGTTTTTTAAAAAATAACTTCTTTTTTAAAACAAAAAACAAAAAACAAAAACAAAAACCCAAAATTTTCCAACACATGTTGGCAGCTGTCGGTTCAAAATGTCAAAACATCAACCAGAAATAGGCAGGAAAATAATTCAGCACCCACAAAGTTATTCTGAAGAGAGAATAAATCCGGGAAAGCCTTCATTTTACCAGTATAGGTTCATAAAAATAAAATATAACACTTAAAAGCCATTGTGGTTCTTAAATAATACCTTTCCATTTAGATGGTATACCGAAACCTTGATTCACATTATTATTAGGGATTTGGACAAATTGGTTGCACAATTCCAAACTTTATAGCATTTCACCGCCTAGACCAGATTTCCTTAAATTCCACTACAGCTTGCTTTAACAACCCAAAATAAAAACTGGATAGCAGTCTTCCTTTGCCTCCATCAAATATCTCTAATATCTCTAACTCATGAGATGATTCCCTCTCAAAGACTCCTGGTGAATCTGACCTCCTGCTGTCCATAGCCACCAGCTCCATATTCTGAATCTCTTCTCACAATAATCTTGGTCTCTCCTTATCCATTCCTGAGCTCTATGCTTTAGTTTCAGCCATCAGCCCTCTTTCTCAGTTCTGATGTTCAACTACTCCAGTAGTGATGAACCTATGACACACATGCCCTCTCTGGCATGCAGAGCTCTCTCTGTGGGCATGTGTACTGTCCATTACTTCAATAGGAGTACAATAGAAGCAAGCACCTATTCCTCCTCTTCTTCCTTCCTCCCATTCCCTTAACAACCTCCCCAGAGACAGTTGAAAGGATGGGAGGGTGAGGAAGGGGTAGGAACAGGTGCACACTGGCTCTTCCTCTTTTCCCGCCTTCCTGTCCCTTCAACTGTCTCTGGGGAGGCAGTTAAGAGGATGGGAGGGTGGGGGAAGAGGAAGAGCTGGCATGCACCTGTTTCCCCTCTTCGCCCACTCTCCCATCCCTTCAACTGCTAGCCTGAGGCTGAGAGAGTGTGCCTTGGGATTTTTTTCCTCTGGTTCTGCCTCCCAGGATTCCTGTCCCTGGAAAGCAGAAGTCCCACCCTCTGGAAGACTTCCCTGGCACTGGGTGACACACAGTGCAGGAATGTCACTGAGTTTGGGCACTTGGTCTCTAAAAGGTTTGCCATCACTGCACTACTCAATCCAAACAGCAGACAGTAACTATCATCAAAGTCTTTAATTGTGTTTTTTCTTTCCTTTAATGTCCTTGATATAACCTCTGAGCAATCATGTTTTTCCTTATGAACTTCTAATTGCTATTTTTGATCCCCTGACAATCCAAACAAAAACAGATTCTTGCCCTAGTAATTTTCAAATTCAGCTTGAAGCCTCCCTTCTATTGTAACCAAAAGAGGCAATCCCTACTGCGTTATACCCAGTACACCCTATAGTAGGCTAGGTTTCTGACCTATTGATTCCATTATAACTTCACCTGGAAACCATATTATATAAATAATAAAACACAGATAAAAATGTCCACCCCAATCACAGCCTGGAGGAAAGTGGAAGGAGGAACAATCCAAACAGGGAGATCTGAGTCTAGAACACTGGTTGGTGTCACCTGGTGCAGTAACTCATGATGTCAACCCCCCCCCCCCCATTGATTTTCTCCCATACCACACCATACAAAATGTTTAGTAATTTTTTTTGTACTAATGTTTCTCATAAATAATAATTCCCATGTATCAGTGAATGTAAGGGTAATAGTCGTGATATAAACAACTAGAAAAATTTAAAATATAGTTTAAATTACAATATCATATTCACAGCCTAAATTTGTTCATATGTACATAGCATCATTTGGTGAAAGTGAAAATTTTGTAATATGTGATGTGTTTTTTTAAAAAAAATAAAAATAGATTTTTAAATTGTTATTTATTTATTTTTTCAAACCTGGGGCTTCTCCTTTCTCCTCTCACTGAACCATCTCTTCAGCATTTTAAAGGGATGCAAACAAATACCACAGGCCATTTCTGCCAAAATGTAGGTGTCTGGGGTGCAATGGTAATATCTGCCCTTAGCATCACCTGGTGCAGCCCACACATCCCACACCACCCTAATGATGTCCCTGGTTTCAGGTTGACATTTCTGCCTGAAGGAGAAGATATAGGGGCTAAGCAGACGGGCGGCCATGGGCCGCCCTGGGAAGGTGCACCGCAGGACCGAGGCATCCCCACTTTCGCTGACTTTTCCGCCGCAGTGCGTGGAAAGGCTGTGGCGTGAGGTCCTCCTCAGAGCGCCGGCCGTGTGGAGGGCCGGCTGCTCCGAGGACGACCTTGGGAGGAGGATGGGGCGCCGAGCATGCGGCTGCCCCTCCCCTTCCCTGCCCCCAAGACGGCCTTTTAAGCCGTCTGCTTAGGCCCTTTGTTTCTTGACAGTATTGCTGACTATGTGTGAATAAACTTTTTTGAACTATGAAATTCTCCCCCCCTCCAATTGCTGTTTTTTTTCAAGTCTAAAAACAGGTGTAATCAGGTGGTAATAGCATATCATCTACATTCAGAAGATATTTTAGAAATGTTAGAGAAAACCAAACTTTAACCTAGAATAATGAGCTAAAACTAGGGCATCATTCAGAGATTATTTAACCTTTATATGTATAATAGGGTGTGAATCATCTCTGTCTTGAGACTTGAATTAAGGTGTGCCATAATCAGTCATAAATTAGAGGTAGTTCATCACCTATCTCTTCTTCACTGGGCACACCTTTTTTCATGAAGGGAGTCCCTTGTGAGTTACCAACTCCCACAACTAAAAATATTTCCACATCCTGCTTCATAGGCTGCATCTACACTGCAGAATTAATACAGTTTGTCAAGGCTTTAACTGCCATGGCTCAATGCTAGGGAATTCTGGGATTTATAGTTTTGTGAGATATTTAACCTTTTCTCTAGTGTCACAACAAACTACAGGTCCCAGGATCTATATAAAACTGTATTAATTCTGCAGTGTGGCAGCAACCCCAGTTCCTAGAGCCACAAATAGGAAGTCACTGGAAGCCACCACCATTTCCAGTTACCTTTCCATGCACTTACTGATATGCTTATCTGTCAGATGGCAGTTATAACTCTGTTAAAGATTCATGTAGCTATGGTTTGGAGCATATAGTCAAGATTTGCCCCCTCCATCTAGAAATGTAGCAGAAAAGTCAGCCTGTCCTGTTCTTCAGTCAGCAAATATCCCAGGAATCAGGTGGTTAGACTACAAGAGCTATTATGGTCTTGACATTAATATGCAAGAAGGTACATAAAATTGAAATTTTAGCTACAGTATGGTCGGACCATAATCCAATAATGATGAGTTTAAAAACCGGCCCTAAAGAATTTAGATGGCAGTTAAATGTTAATAGTTTGAAAAATGAAAATAAAGTTTCAGAGGCAAAGAAAGAATTGCAGTTATTTTTTCAACAAAATTTAAATAAAAAAACAGCAGCTAATGTGGTATGGGATGCCTCGAAGGCATATATGAGAGGCTTCTTCTTAAAAAAAAGGTGCAGAAATGAAGAAAAAAAGAGAAAACCAAATAAAGAAATTGGAATGTGAAATAAAAATAAAAGAGGAAGAGCTGGGGAAAAACACACACCAAATAACAGGAAACTTAAAAATGACCTACAAATATTAAGAGGGCAAATGTCCATATTAGTTACAGAAGAAGTCCAGAAGAAAATAAGGTTTTTAAAACAAAGGGACTTTGAATTCTCAAATAAAGCAGGCAAGTTCTTAGTTTATAAGCTAAGGAGGGAACAGGAAAAAAGATCTATTTTGGAACTAAAAATAGGGAATAAGAGATTTACATCACAAGATCATATTAAAAGAATATTCCTTGAGTATTATACTAATCTGTATAAAAAAGAACATCATGAAGAAAATAAAACAATTAAAATTAAAAAAATATTTAAAGCAATTAAAACTACCTGTGACTTCAGAGGAATATAAAGTGGAATCGGGGAAAAAAATTACCCTTCAGGAAATATTGGAGACGATATCAGCAGCAAAGAGTGGAAAATTGCCTGGTCCAGACGGTTTCATTGTAGAATATTATAAAATCTTCTCTAATCAATTAGCCATACCCTTGTTAGAAACAATGAATGCTGTGTTAGACGACAAAATCCCAACCTCATGGTCACAAGCTAATATAACACTAATCCCAAAAGAAGAGAAAGATGGAACTAATCCCAAAAATTACAGGCCAATTTCACTTTTAAATTGTGATTATAAGATTTTTGCGAATATCATGGCAAACAGATTAAAAAGGGGGGCTAAATAAATGGATATTGGATTATGGATTGGATAATTCTTGACAATGAAAAAAATGTAAAGTTAGAAGGTTTCGATAAAGTTTACCCATGGCATGGTTAGTTACTGTATGATAAAATTAAAAAAAAACATAAAGATTTCAATGACCACTATTTAAGAAGAGCCCTATTGAGGGTGTGGTGTAAAGTTAAAACCAAATGGGAGGACAAGATACCACTTTGGATGGCAGTGAATGAAGTAGCTATAAGAGAAAGAGAACTGGCTGACGTATCAGGATTTATTAATAAAGAATAGACAAGGGCTAGAAATAAAAACACAAGAACAGTTAAATCTGGATGGATACAATTGTAATTGGTTCGCCTATCGGCAGTTAAGAGAGCATTTTTTGATAGATAAAAAGACTAAATCAATTGGCCCCATGAATAAAGAGTTTGAGGAGATAATTAAGTCACAGGATAGTCACAAAATTTCAAATATATAAACTATAATTAGAATTGGAGATGGAAAAAGAATTTATCAAACCGCAAATGGTGAAATGGGCTCAGGATATAGGACAGAATATTGAATTAAGGCAATGGGAAAAAAGTTGGAAAACAAGACTCAAATTCACTTTAAATTCAGATATTAAAGAAAATTTCTACAAAATGCGATTTCGCTGGTACCTCACACCCTATAAATTAGCTAAAATGAGGAGAAATTCCACAAATAAATGATGGAAATGCAAGAAAAAGATCGGTACTTTTTACCATCTATGGTGGGATTGCAAGATGGCGAGAGACTATTGACGACAGATACATAAAGAAATGGAAAAAATATTCCAAATAAATTTGAAATTTGGTCCACAAGTATACCTTCTTAGGATGATAGAAGAGGAAGAGTTAGAGAAAAAAACATGGGAAACTATTATTTTATTTAACATCAGCAGCAAGGATAGTTTATGCCGCGAAATGGAAAACAAAGGAAATTCCAGACATTCGAGATTGGGTTAGGAAAATTTTAGGTGTAATGGAAATTGAAAAAAATAACTTCGATGTTGAAAAAAAGAGACATTTAAAGATGAATGGAAACCCCTGGTGGAATATTGGAAAACAGAGAAGGAAATTTGTTTCATAATTGATGTGGCCTAATGTGATTATGAATTGGAAGAGCTATGATAAATGTGTTCGAGTTAAAAGGTTTGAAGTAAGTAGCACTAAACATGAAGTGGTGAGTACATATGGAGTAATCAAAACATAATGTGAGACATTAGATTTAGGATGAATTGTTAATTGAAGTGTTAACTTTTTTGGTTGCTTTAGCAGGCTTTATCCAGCAAGGAAGTCATTTTATTTGTTTCAACTGTTGTATGTGTTGTTTATATGTTTTGTGTTCTGTGTTATATGTTTGTTTGTGTTTTTCTTTTGTCCATTTCTTTCTTTTTAATACAATAAAAATTTAATTTTAAAAAAAAGACTACAAGAGCTATTGAGTTCCCACTCCAGAGATTGTTCAGCAACCCAATAGTCCAAATAAATCCAGCAGGAAGTAAAACAGAGTGCTAAATCATAATCAATCCAAGATAAAACAAAAACAAAAAAACACACACATATGCAAAGACCAAAGAATAAAACTAGTCATCAAGAAGAAGGAATGATGGCAGCAAAGCTGCTAGGGAGTGGCTGGGAGATTTATAAGCAGCTGTCTCAAAACAGCAGGTCTCTAATTAGGTTGGTGCCTCCTACTTAACAAGCTCTAGGATCAGCATAATATCTCCTTGTCTCTTTGTCACTCCATGAATGATGTCAATGGGTCTTCAGTGTCTGCAACCTCAGCCCCCAACTCCTCTCACTTGGAGAGGCCACTATCATCAGGAGCAGTAGATTCCTGGCAATGTGCCTCCTCCTCCTGTCCATCTGAATCTTCCAAGTCTAGAGAGTGATGACACAACCCCAATGTATGCACAATATTTCCTTCCTGCTTTCAACCCTGTTTCCATGGCAAGCTTCATCCTCTTTGCACATAAATCAAGTCCTACCTGTTAAAAGGAGGAATACACTTCAATAACAGAGGGATTGATGCAGTTGGTTGCCATCAGACTTTTGGGCTATCTAGCCCAGTTCTTTGACACATCATATTCTCCATCCTAAAAGTGGTTCACAAGAATCTGGGATACCAGTAGTACCATGTCCATTGGGTAGTGGCCAAGACCTGATCTGAGTGACTGCAGATAGTGGTAAAATATTCACAGGTTTCAAAGCCTATTTCAAGCATAGGAACTCAATCTCTAGGCACCAGAAAAAGATCAAACCTCACTTCTAGGACCTGAATTATTCATGGCTCTCAATGGGCCTCTACAGACGGTGCTTTGCACCGTCTTGGAGGCAGGGGAGGGGAGGGGCAGCCACACGCCGGGCGCCCTAACCCCTTCCTCAGGATGTCATCAGAATGCACTCAGCCCATTTCACCACACTTAATTGCCATGGTTCCATCCTATGGAATCCAGTTTGTTTGTTTTTAGAGAGGCATTAAGAATTCTGAACCAGAGATGTCTAGTATCTCACAAAGACATAAGCTTTAGGATTCCATAGGATACAGTCCACAATAATTAAAATGGAAACATGGTGCCATAATGTATTCCTGCATAGCAGAAGGGGGTTGGAATGGATAGCCTTTGAGGGGACCCTTCCAATTCTAGGATTTTGTGTATTCCTGCATGCACCTTCAAGAAGCCCATCTAACTATGGGTGTATGTGTGAATTTCCTAGGGAGGTGAGGAATCCTGAAAGGTGATTTTCTCAGTTCCTTTCTCTGAAAGCTAGCCTACAACACCTAGTATTCCCTGGTAGTCTCCCATCCAAGTGCTAACCAGGGCTGACTGGCCCTGCATGGCTTCCAAGTTTTGGATGTTGTTGGACTGCATCTCCCAGCATTTCTCAGCATTGGCTACACCAGCTAGGGGCTGCTGGACTCCATAACTCGGGGCCTTGGCAGATGGCTAATTGAGCCGTCTCCGAGGCAGGGAAGAGGAGGGGCAGCCGCATGCTCGGCGCCCCTTCCTCCTCCCGAGGTTGCCCTCAGAGCAACCGGCCCTCCGCATGGCCGGCGCTCCCAGGGCAACCTCCCGCCGCAGCATCCACACACGCTGCGGTGGAAAAGTCAGTGAAAGTGCGCCCTACGCTTTTGGGGCGCACTTTCACTGACATCTGAAAGGAGCGCTGATTTAGCGCTCCTTTCAGGGGTGCCGACGGTGCACCGTGGTGCGGATTCCTCTCTCCCGCGGCGCACCATCCCATGGCGTCCTGGAAGCTCTCGTCTGCTTCCCCCCTCAGTTCAGTGCAGTATATGTGCTGAAGAGAGCAGGGTAGAGAATGACAATTAGAACTTCTCAACATCTCATTGGCAAGACAGTTTTACCTTCACTATTGTGTGAAAAATCACACCCTTTTACACCCCTGCAGTTTTATTGCAATGATGCCATAAAGCAAATGAATGAGCTTCAAAAGGAATTTCCCATCCCTGACTGGAATGGCTGATTGTTAGCCATTGTGAGAGACAAGATATTTTTCATGCAGGGGGAAAAGTGATTTTATTGCCCACCATTCTTCAGGAACGAGAAGAATTATTATGTCATTTCACAACACTATTTCTAATGTTCCCATTTTATCTTGTAAATATAAGGTTTCTCGGGCTGTTTGAGAATTGCAGAATATCTCTTTGGCCATATTATATGATGAATGAGTGGCCACATGAAAAGGGATTGGGCTAGAAAAATGCAAGTATTGCTGTACTAAAGTTCCTTAATAAAGTAATTTTTACATGATCTCCTTAGAAATCAAATTGCCATTTTGACAGGTCTTCCGATCATGGCACCAGATTTGATTTAGTTAAATATTTTGTTGAAATGTTGGCTGCTTGTAAAAACTCTCTTCTTCCCTTGAGAGCATCAGCAACTGCTTAGGGAGGTAGTCTCAAGTGAAATGCAGATGTGGAGAATGTAATGGTAGGGTTGAAGCATACCCCTGGCATATATTAATAATAAATCAAAACAGGTAGAACTCAATTATTCTCAGACAGAAAGGGCAAAAGGACATTCTCAAGAAAAAATTCCATAAGAGCAAGGAGATGTTGAACAACCTTATAATGTACTTCATAAGTATTGTGGTGTGATTCATCACTGGCTAGCCTCAGGACTGAATGATTAATATGCAAGATATGGAAGTGTATCTTTTCAGAAACACAAGCTAGTTATATGCTGCATAAATAAGGGCTACCTTGAGACTTTCCAGCTGTATTTCTGATTAGGGCGTCAAGGGTTTGCTTTGGATATCGTTGTTGTGTGCCTTCAAGTTGTTTCCAACTAATGACACCCCTGAGGTCTTTCTTGGCAAGATTTGTTCAGAGAGGATTTGCCTTTGCCTTTCTCTGAGGCTAATAGAATGTGACTTGTTCAAGGTTACCCTGTGGATTTCCATGGCCAAATGGTGATACAAAACCTGGTCTCCAGAGTCATAGTGCAGAGCTCAAACTAGTATATCACACTGGTTCTCTTGGTTTGAATATGGCCCTTAAAAAAAAAAAAAAAAAAAAAAAAACTTAGCTTGCAGCCTTACACAGAGGCATATCTGTGAAGCCTGGTATCAGTGAATGCCATATTATGAAATATATCATTGCATGCACAATTGGAGTGGGGGAGGTAGTAGCTGGAATGCACATTTCCAAGATAAGAAATAGCTAGCACTAATATTAATCAGTTTATTTCTTGACAGTGTCTTTTTTACATAGATCCAGTTCTTTTCCATTTCCACATCAGGCTGATTTAAAAAGAAAAAAGAAAAAAAAGAACATGAAATCACTTTTTGGGGGATACATGTTGCTTAAGATATGCCTATTTTAAAAACAAATATACTTTTGTTTGGATGCAACTTTTGAGCTGATAATTAAACAGCAAAATCCAGAGATGCGCACAACTATAAAAATAATTATATTGTGACCAGCATATTTGTCTATGACCTGAGAATTAAAGTGTATACAAAAAAAGTGAAAAACCTGATCTACCCAGAATAGTTCAACAATAAGGAAAGAATAACCTTTACAGACTTCCAGAAATAATGCAGCTTGAGTCCGCTTTAACTGTCCTGGCTCAATTTGCACTATTTCTGGCAGTCTGCAAAGGCCCTCAGTGCTAGGGAATGATGAGAATTGTATTTTTTTTTTTCTGGGACATTGAGCCTTATCTGTCAGAGAGCTCTGGTGCCACAATAAACTACAGTTCCCATGATTTCTTAGCACTGAGCCAGGACAGTTAAAGTGGACTCAAGCTGCATTATTTCTGGCAGTCTGTAAAGGCCCAAAGTTTGGCTACCAGTCCTGAAAAGAACCAAAATCAAGCCTCAGCACATGCAAATGAACTTCACTCAGGGTCAGGGGTTTTCCCAGCAGACGAGGGACCACTAATTAAATAGACATCCTGAGGCCACAACAATAGACCACCACACAGATTAACATGTAAATAATTTCTTTTCAACCAAGGGTCACACAGTATATATACCCCACTCATTTTCATGCCAGTATTCTCTGAAGATGCCAGCCATAGATGCTGGTGAAATGTCAGGAATAAACTTTTCCAGAACATGGCCACATAGCCTGAAAAACCAACAAAAAACTACAACATAGAGATACTTTGTTCTTGTTCTTGTTGAATATCGCATACAAATGCAGACCAAATTTCTGCACATCTCCTACTTGCAACTTTTCTGTATGGAAAAGCTAATGATATAACATCCCATTTTACAATTTGAAGCATTACAGTCTAGGCAGTTTCACCATAAGAAAAACCTTTTTGTATATACTACACCTAGTTAAGATGATGAATATGGTGCTGTTTGAGTTGCTGGGCTACCTAGAATAGTGTATGTCTATATTGAAAGTATGTAGTTGGATGTCCTTCCTTTTACGTAATAGCAACAGCTGCTGTTCATTTGAGCAATTGTCTAAACCTGGTGCCCTATGGATATTTCATATTACTACTCCCATCATTCCAGACAACTGTTCTTGATGCCTAGGGCAGATAAAAGGTAAAGTCTAAAAAAATCTGGGGGGGCACCTGGTTTGGGAAGGCTGCTTTTGAAGTTTTGACTCACTCTCTTTTATTCTCCACAGAGCCAGCATCACTTATCACCTAAAGCAAAGTTCACAGTTAACTTCATGTTTCCTAATCAAGAAAGTTTTGGGAGGAAGCCAACCAAGTTTTGATTGAGTAAAAACATTTTTATGGTGGTATGACTGCACCCCTAAGTATATACAACTTATGTACCAGGTTGTGTCCAAAGACAATTTGAAAGTGAAATTCTTTACAAGTGTTTATGGATTGTATCCAATTGTTAATTCCATCAAGAAGGGTGTAAATTCTTACTTTTTTCATCCTTGCATACAAAAATAACAAACCATTTTTTCTCCTGGTGTATGAGATAGCAAATTATTGTTGTCATTCTCAAGAAAAATTTCATTTCAAAGAACAGGTTTTATGAAAACAATGTCCATTGTGGAAACTGCATACATTTCTGCAAATTGCATTTCTAAACTATGATAACTGTTGCCTAAGCTTTTAAAAATTAGAAGCATCAGATGGTTTGTTTACTTTATGATCAATCAGAGAGTCATCCTCTCTGTGTGTACCTTTTTTCACAAGGGAAAAGATGTTTATTTTGCACAGAGGCATTTTGTGCAAATTGTGGAAACCTGAATGAAAAAAGTGCTTGTTCTTTGTTCTTGTGCTAGAGGCAAGAATTCCACTGAGAGTAAAGAATTTCTCAGTAGGACATCTCAGGGGGGAAGCAGACCAGGGTGTTGGGGACGCGCTGGGATGGTGCGCCGAGGGACCGCGGCAGCCGCACCGTGGCGCACCGTCGGCGCCTCTGAAAGGAGCGCAAAATCAGCACTCCTTTCAGAAGACAGGGAAAGTGCACCCTAAACACGTCAGGCGCACTTTCCCTGGCTTTTCCATCGCAGCATGCGAGGACACTGCAGCGGGAGGTTGCCCCCAGAGCGCCGGCCGTACTGAGGGCCGGCAGCTCCGAGGGCAACCTCGGGAGGAGGAAGGGGAGCTGCTCGTGCGGCTGCCCCTCCTCTTCCCTGCCTCGGAGACGACCCTATTGGTCATCTGCCGAGGCCTTATGTGTGTCAAAATAACTGGTGTTGTCAGGAATGAGTAATGGAATGGAATTTTGTCTGTGGATGGAGATGTCTGAGAATGGAGATCTGGATGGAGAGGTCCTCCCTTGTGTATCATTAGTGGGAAATAAACACAGTGGAAGTACATGGGAGAGACCTTTCACCTAGGGCCTAAGCAGACGGGAAAGAAAGTCGGACCTGAATTTGCCTTTTCCCGAAACCGCAGCAACCGCATTGCATGCCCTGAAGGTGCACTATGTGGGGACGCAACAACCGCATTAGGGTCAGTAAATGCAGCTTTTCTGAGGCTCTATTAAAGCCTCAGCAACCGCACTGACGGGCCTGAGGTTGCCCCAAATAAGAATGCAGTCACCGCACAGGTGGCAGCGGCGGCTTCAATTTTTTTTCCTGTTCTCTGTGGCGCATGCGCACGTGCGCAGAGACAACACAGCCCCTTTAACAGAAATGTTGGCAGTGCTTAGTACTTGCGCACTATGTGCTGCAGAGAAACAATGGCTGCCTCGGCAACCGAGTGCTCCGCGCTGCTACTCAGCCTGCAATGCACAGCCACAGCAGCCTCCGCCATGGTCCGTGCTGCAGATACATTCAGGGAAGGCAGCCGTGATGACTTTCCCCCCTTTGTCACTCTCCAACAAGTGACAGCCATGAGACTGGGTTCCGCAAAATGAGTCACACGGTTCACCACCATGGCCGCCGCCGCTCTGATGCCTGCCGAGAGAGCCCCGCGCCGGTGGTGGATGTTCCCCAGAAGCACCGACTGGTGGGATGGGTTCATCACATACATCTGGTCAGATGAGCAATGGAGGATGTTCTTCCAAATGCCCCGTGCCCTCTTCCACAGGTTAGTTGAAGTACTGCGTCCGGAAATGCAGCAGGAAGACACCGTGATGAGGAAGGCCATCCCAGTAGAGAAGAGGGTCGCCATGGCCATCTGGGTGCTCGCCCACAGAGCCAGCTGCAAGCAGACGTCAGAGCAGTTCGGGGTCGGCCAAACCACTGTGGGAGAAGTGTTGGTGGAGTTCGCCCTCAGCATGGAGAAGATGCTCCTGTCACACACAGTGTATCTGGGAGACCCCCAACAGGTAAGGACAGTCACACACACACCTGTCACTTTCCCCTGTTGCACAGGAAATGTCATGACATGGCATACAGTGTGGCTGTCAGTGATCAGAGTCAGCTGTTTTAGCCAATGAACCTGCGCAGGGACACCTAAAACCTCAATAGCAACTGTGCTTGGCAGCTTGTGCCGATGAACCTGCGAAGGGATGCCTAGTGGGCCATGGCCCCACATAGTGAAAGTCCTCCTGTTTACTCGGGAGCAAGGGCCGATGAACCTGCGCAGGGATGCCTAGTGGGCCATGACCCCACATAGTGAAAGTCCTCCTGTATACTCGGGAGCAAGGGCTGATGAAGGGATGGGGAAAATGTCATTAGTTGGCAAATGTCATGGCTTATCATTAATTGTCCCCTTCTCCCCCTTCTTGTCACCCACAGATCATGCAAGGGTTCGGTGAGCTCGGATTCCCCCAAGTAGTGGGTGCCGTAGACGGGTGCCACTGTCTGATTGTGCCACACTTGGGGAGGAGGAACGAGTTCGTGAACTGGAAGGACACCTATTCTGTTGTCCTCCAAGGGACCATGGATCATCGAGGATGCTTTGTAGATGTGGAAGTGGGTTGGCCTGGATCAACTCACGACGCGAGGGTGACGAGGAATTCCATCATCTTTCAGGCCATGGAGGCTGGCATCTACGTGCCAGGGAACCCCACCGTCACCCTGAGGGGCCAACAGATCGGCCCCCTCCTGCTCGCTGACAGTGCCTAACCCATTCGGAAGTGGCTGATGAAGCCCTACCAGGGCAACCTGAATGCCAGGCAGCATGGATTCAACAGGAGGCTGAATCGCGCCAGAAATGTGATGGAAAGGGCCTTTGGCCGGCTGAAGGCTCGGTGGAGGTGCCTCACTGCGGCAGAGGAGAATGTCATCCCCGTCATCACCTCCTGTGTCATCATCCACAACATCTGCAAGACCAAGGGAAGGGTCCTGGATGAGGGAAGGGGCTACATGCGCCGCTTTGTGCTGCCCCCCTGGAGCACAATGATCTCAGAAAATAGAGAGAAGGGGAGGCTGTGAGGGAGGCCCTGGCAGAGTTCTTTGAGACCAGGAGGTTCTGAAAGCATCCTCTCTTCTCCAACTGTAACCCAAGGTCAGCACTGCACTGTGCCATGACCCTGAAAGCACCTCAACACCCCCTTGCCTTGTCTCCCCACCCTATCTCTCTGTGCCTTGCATAAATGTGCCATGACCCTAAAAGCACCTCAACACCCCCTTGCCCTATCTCTCTGTGCCTTGCATAAATGTAGGACACCACTGCACTGTGTCATGACCCTGAAAGCACCTCAACACCCCCTTGCCCTATCTCTCTGTGCCTTGCATAAATGTAGGATACCACTGCACTGTGCCATGACCCTAAAAGCACCTCAACACCCCCTTACCCTATCTCTCTGTGCCTTGCATAAATGTAGGACACCACTGCACTGTGTCATGACCCTGAAAGCACCTCAACACCCCCTTGCCCTATCTCTCTGTGCCTTGCATAAATGTAGGACACCACTGCACTGTGTCATGACCCTGAAAGCACCTCAACACCCCCTTGCCCTATCTCTCTGTGCCTTGCATAAATGTAGGACACCACTGCACTGTGCCATGAGCCTAAAAGCACCTCAACACCCCCTTGCCTAGTCTCCCCACCCTATCTCTCTGTGCCTTGCATAAATGTAGGACACCACTGCACTGTGCCATGAGCCTGAAAGCACCTCAATAAAGATGTACTGGTATCCCCACCCTGTGTGTGGCTTGCATTTTTGTGGGACACCACTGCACCATGCCATGATGAGATCCTGTGATGCCCACTCTGCATATGGATGGCAATCCTGCTTTCATGGCACACTCAGACACACACACGAAAGGGCATTGAGGGGTCACCTGGAGCCAGATTTCCTGCCAGTAGAAGGATGCAGTGCACAAACCACCAACTGAAACCTCTGACAATGTTGCCAAATTCCCAACAGTCAGCTTTCCTAATGGCCCATTCGATTGTATCACTTGGTAGCCCAGAGGGCAACCATTGGGGATCACATTCAAACTTCCCACATGAGGGTCTCCATTGGTCAGGGCCCAGGTAAGGCCATCTGCCCCCGCAACATTCGCTCATAAATGCTCCTGCGGACCTCCGGCCATTCCCAGGAGGATGATGGCGGCCAGGAGGAGAGTGCCCATCAGGATCGCCTATTGGACAAATGAGGAAGTGGGCGTTCTCCTCCAAGCCCTGAACCCAGAGCCAGCTGCTAGGAGGGTCATGGCCAGCTCCAACAGGCCGAACCAGGGGTACTTCTCCCAGGCCTCCCGGGCTCTCCATGCCCAGGGCTTCACCAGAAGCCCCCAACAGTGCCGGACTAAATTTAAAGCACTGAAGGGGGTCTTCTTCAAGGCCCTAGAAGATTATGGGGAGCATCCCCCAGTTCGCCGAAGGCCTTCCTTCTATCAGCAGCTCCGGGAGCTGTGGATCAGGGCCGGCCGCCCTCGATAGCAGGATCGCCGATCCCTTGGTGAGTGTCCGCCTCCTAGCTTGGTCCCCCATGCCCTCCGTTCCCCCTCATTCTTCTCTTTGCCTCCCCTCATCCCCATCCCATACTAATGGTGTTTTCCTTCTCTCCCAATGCCTGCATGCGGTGGAGGCGGTGACAGGGACGGAGGGGGGATCCTGCCAGTTCCCCCTCTTCCTTCTCTTCCTCCTCAGAGAGGGAAGTCGGGCCAGCCAGGGAGCCCCATGCAGAGGGAGGCCCTGCTATCCCTCTGCAGGCACAGCAGCCTCCCATGGCTGAAGGTAGGTCCCTGAGGGGAGGAGTACTAGCGGCATAACTGCGGCCTCCATGGCATTCCTGACCCTCCCCCCCACCACTTTCCAAGCTGCCTTCCTAAATGGTGTCTTCTTCCCTTTCACAGGCGGACCTGCTGAGGAGGAGCTGCCCGGCCCGAGTCGCTGGCCGCTAGGCGGAGCAGACCAGGGTCCCATTGGTGTTGCCCGCCTGGGGGTCATCCAATCGACCCGAGAGTCAGAGAGGGGTAAGTATGACAGGGATACAGAGGGAGGGGGTTGGGGGAGCCCCCCAGGAACCCTGCCTGCAGCATACGGTGATGGGGTGCAGGGAAAGCTTCTAACCACACGTTTCTCTTCTCTTTTCCTTTCCAGATCGACGGATGGAACAAAGGATGGCTGCCTTGGAGGAGCAGATGCAGACTGTGCTGACCTCCTTGGCAGTCATCCTCCAGCACCTGGGCCTTCCCCAACCCCCGATCCAACCTCCCCTTCCCCATCCTTGACGGACCTTTTCCTCCCCCTTCCCTTTCTACTTGCTCCCGCCCTCCTCCCTCTCCTTCATCCCCCTTGGAACTTCCCCTCCCTTTTATCCATTCTCCCCTCCCCTTCCCCCATTTGTATATGCTTGTAAATAGTTTTTATGTGTTAAAAAAACTTTATTTTTTAAAAAATCATGACGTAATATGCGCACAGACGCCTGAGCGACAATGACCGGCTTCGAATAAACTTTCCATTTCTAAACAGCGTCTGGCATTTTATGCGAAGGGGTGTAGAACCGTCAAAGGATCCATACAAGCACCCAGTAAGCTGCGGCTGTGAAGTGGGCATGGCGTGTGGCAGCAGTGGCAGCGGCGGTGGTGGCGGTGGCGATCAGTGAAGTGGGGATGGTGTGGGGCGGTGGTGGCAAGCAGTGAGGTGGGCATAGGTGGGGAGCACAATGCGATGGCTGCCTCGGTACTAGTGCTGCTCGTCGCAGCATCTCTACCCTCCTCTGCTTGCTCTCTGCCTTTGTGGGTGAGCAGTGGGCTGTGGGACTAACATAGCACTGCTGAAAAGGGTGCTAGACTCTTCTAAGGGCTGTGGCTCAATGATCTCCATTTCCATTGGAGCCTCCTCCTGCACGGGTGGAGCCCTCTCCCTCCTCCCTCTCCCCACAGCAGGCTCGACATCCAGGGGTGGAGCCCTCTCCCTCCTCCCTCTCCCCACAGCAGGCTCGACATCCAGGGGTGGGACGTCACCCCTCCTTCCTCTGCTGACCCCCACACCCATCTATTCCTGGCCCTGGAGGATAGCTCTCCCTCTTCCACCCTCCTGCACACCCTCCCCGCTGACAGCCATGGCCCTTTGGGACCTCTCCATGACATCCACCATTCGGCCCATCAGCCCAGTCAGCGATTGTAGGGAATCAGCTAAACGCCGCTGTTCGTGGGCAATTCGTTGATCATGCAGCCTCCGATCCTCAATCTCGGCCTGCTTCTGCTCATAGAAACGTTCATAGAAATGTTCTGTCATTTCATGGGAACGGTCAGCGATTTGTTTATCCTGGTCTACGGCTTTCTCCATGATTTTGATGCTCCGTTCCATGTACTCCTGCTGGACACTCGTATTTGCTGCGGCTGCTGGGCGACGTGTCCTCCTCCCTCTGATCTCAGCCAGGCAGGCTGCCAGTGGCATTGCAGCTTGGGAATTAGCCACTTCATCCTCCTGCTCTTCTCCCTGTTCTGCTGCTTCTCGTTCTAGGGGCACATCAGATGTCACAGGACACCGTTTTCACACACAACATCTCCCACACATTTCAGGGGGGAGGGGAGAGGTACATGCCAGAGGTATGTGTGTGCACACTGGAGGCATGCAGGTGATGCTCATGTGAGAGACATGCTGAATGGGACACATGCATTAACATTTCACCCCCCCCTCCACATGCTAGGGTGCAAAGGGGGCGTGCGGGGAAGGGGGAAATTCTGCAAACCGCCGAACCGACGCATAAAATGTCACAAAAGCCAAAGAAATTGCTTTGCTTTTTTGGGGGGTGCAGATGTACATGTGACGGCGTGCATTTTTTGTTGTAACAGGGAATTTACCATGTGCAGCCTGGACCTGGTGAATAAGCTGAGTGAATGGCCCGGGGCCTGCCCTCTCCCCTCCCTCGCTGTCGTCGTCACTCAATGCTGTACTTGTCCTTGGGACAGGGGAGCGATCCCGGTGGGTACTGGTCCTGGAAGATGTAGTGCTCCAATGTGAAGTACGAGATCCTGGCCTGCTGGTGGATGATGTGGAGGCACGAGATGGTGGTCTCGTGGCAGAGATGTCCATAGCCCTCTGACTGCAGGAGGTCTCATCTGAGTCGGGGTGTTCCTCCTGGTCGCCTAAAAGTGACAAAGGATAGGGCCATCTATGCCCTGTGGCCACTTTATTGCTGCCCCTGCACCCCTTCCCAGGGTCCCTGTGGCATCTTACCTTGACGGGGCAAAAGCTCCTGGGCGCATTCTCCCAGAGAGTTGTCCTCCCTGGCTTGTGCTCTGGCTGTCTGGCTGACTCGGACCCTTGTGGCATCGCTACTAGTGCCTATTCTGCTCGGGCGTATGCTACTGTCCGTGGCGAGAAAGTCATGGAGTTCCTTGTAGAAGGGCATGGAGGAGGGACCCCATCCGGTTCGGGCCCTGTGGTCCCTAAACTTTTTGTAGATGTACCTGAGGTTTTTGGTCTTCTGATGACACTCCTCCCTTGGCCCTCATGGCTGCTGCCAACTCCTTAAATGTTTCTGCATTCAAAAAGGTACTTCTCAATCTGTCCAAAATGTGTGGCTGTGACCACAGAGCTATGAGGTCGGCCATCTCCGCGTGGGTCCATGAGGTCCCTCTCCCTTTTCTTGGCTCTCCGCTTGAGGATGGGTGTGCCATTGTCTCCGCTGTAGACAAAGGCAGCCCCGAAGTGGAGAGCTGTGGAGGTCTGCAGCTGGCTAAAGTTCTCGTGGGAAAATGGCACTGGAATGTGTGTAGGGGTCCAGCTTAAAAGTGAAACTTTCCCCTTTATCTCTTTAACACAATGTAAACATCCGCTAGCGACAGTTTCACCTTCCCGCTGTGGTGCATGCGCACATTGAAAATTAGGGTTAGCACTAGGGTTCTGAAACAGACGCACCTGCAGCGGGTCGCCCACACCTGAACCCTCGAAAACGCTTTACTTTGAGGCTTGTTTCAATGAGCGCATGCTCTCCAAGGGCAGCTCAAACTGTGGCGCACCTGTACACGTGCATCCACACCGCCGAGGGCAGCTTTTGTTTGGGCGAACCTCCATTGCTGCATCCTGACGTCCCATTGAAAGTGCGCATGTTTCGGGAAGGAGCGGAAAAAAGTGGCTCCTTTTTAAAGTGCACTTTCACTGGAAAAGTCAAGTAGGGGGCACTTTTACGGTGTGCGTCATGTAAAGACTGTGCCTTCAGGTCAACCCCAAAACAACCCAATTAGCTTGTCTGCTTAGGGCCCTAGTTGTGGAATGCCCCTCACACCATAGGCCCAACTTCACTTATGTATTTATTTATTATATCCTGCCTTTCACCGGAGAAGGGATACAAGGCAGCTTACACTTAAAAAAATTTAAGCTAAAAGATTAGTTTACAAAAGTTAAAAAAAGAACTATAAATAGATATATAGGGCCTCGGCAGACGGCTAATAGAGCCGTCTCCGAGGCAGGGAAGAGGAGGGGCAGCCGCACGCTCGGCGCCCCTTCCTCCTTCTGAGGTCGTCCTTGGAGCCGCCAGCCCTCCGCACGGCGGGCGCTCCCAGGGCAACCTCCCGCCGCAGCGTCTGCACACACTGCGGCGGATAAGTCAGTGAAAGTGCGCCCTACGCTTTTGGGCCGCACTTTCATTGACACCTGAAAGGAGCGCTGATTTAGCGCTCCTTTCAGGGACACCGACGGTGAGCTGCGGTGAGGATGCCTCGGTCCCGCGGCGCACCGTCCCGCGGCGTCCCAGAGGCCCTCGTCTGCTTCCCCCCATAGATAGATTAAGCTAAAACATTACTTTACAAGTGAATATATACATAAATACACATACACAAAATGATTAAACTGTTTAAAACATTTAAACCACAATTACCAATAAAATATTAATAAATACAACATCCTGCTTAACACACTCATACTACTGCTGGGTGTAATGGAAAATTGGCTCTGATGTTGGCTTCATACTTGCTCCAAGTTAAAACCTGGCTTTTCTATAAAAGTTTTTAGGGCCTAATAATTTCATGCAATGTGTATACATGCATGACTTTATCATATTTGAGCTTTTAAAATAATTCAGTTATTTAATATGTTTTTCTAATGTTTACATTTTTTCTATTGTTTGAAACTAAAAAATAAAATAAAATAAAACTGATTTTACTGTAAACTGCACAAAGATCTTATGGTATGGGGCAGGATAGATATATATGGAATGGAGGAAGGGTTTTGCATGAACATCCCAGCACATACACTTAAGGCCTCGGCAGACGACCAATAGGGTCGTCTCCGAGGCAAGGAAGAGGAGGGGCCGCCACACGAGCGGCGCCCCTTCCTCCTCCCGAGGTTGCCCTTGGAGCTGCCGGCCCTCCGCACGGCCGGCGCGCCGAGGGCAACCTCCCGCCGCAGCGTCCTCACACGCTGCGGCGGAAAAGCCAGGGAAAGTGCACCCGACGCGTTTAGGGCGCACCTTCCCTGTCTTCTGAAAGGAGCGCTGATTTTGCACTCCTTTCAGAGGCGCTGACGGTGCGCTGCGGTGCGGCTGCCGTGGTCCCGCGGCGCACCGTCCCAGGGCGTCCCCGACGCCCTGGTCTGCTTCTCCCCTTAGACAAGTTGGATTACTGGATTGCACTGTGTGATTACTGTGGCATGAGATGTGCCCAGTCTGGTGCACTCCTATCATCCCTGACCATTTTTCATGCTGGCTGGGTGTAATGGAAAATGTGTTTTGAGTTCCTAGCCTGATCCAGTGTTTGCATCCAAGTATCAATAACAAACTCTTTTTACAGAGGATTGGAGCTGTTGTGGGGGGAACAACTCCAAGAGCAAATCAAGGTGAGAAAGCCCTGTTCCTTCAGAGCAGAACTGTCTCTGTTTATGAAGGAAACTGTTCCAGAGGTCTTGGTATGAGTGGTGAATAGCTATTGTTAAGTTTCCTTACAAGGAACAAGACACCATTGTTGCTGTAGCCTTAGCGAACCAACATGATACTAAAAACTTTGATAAAACTGAAATCCCTGCTGTGGCAAATGCCCCCTGTGGGTTCTGTGTTGTACAAATAGCTGATAGTAGAACAGTTCACACAATGGAAACTTTGACAGGAACAAGTGATGAGAAAAGACAAGAAAACAGACTACACAATCTTTTAAAATAGGAGCAAAGTTTACCAAGGTTTCACCTAATGCTTAAACACAAAACACAAACGGTTTTGATTCCATACCATATATTTACACTGGTGGAGGATCTTTCAGAGAAAAGGGCAGTGGCACCATAGGCCAAATTTTTAAGATTTTTTAAATCACGGAATCCCTACAATGTAACAATCCAAAGTGAAATGAGAAAATGTTAAGAAACACACAGAGAACTACTGGGACAGAGTAGAGGACAAAGAGGAATAATGAGGAGACTAATGACACAGATGAACTCAAGCCAAAAGGCAGATCAGCTGTTGATGTGCCTAGAGGTGAAAAGAGAGTCTGAGGTTTCACAATAGATATTATAGGAGCATGGAATGTGAGAAACATGAATCAAGGGAAGCTAGACATAGGGCCTCGGCAGATGACCAATAGGGTCGTCTCTGAGGCAAGAAAGAGGAGGGGCAGCCACACGAGTGGCGCCCCTTCCTCCTCCCGAGGTTGCCCTCGGAGCTGCCGGCCCTCCGCACGGCCGGCGCACCAAGGGCAACCTCCCGCCGCAGCGTCTTCACACGCTGCGGCGGAAAAGCCAGGGAAAGTGCACCCGACGCGTTTAGGGTGCACTTTCCCTGTCTTCTGAAAGGAGCGCTGATTTGGACAGGAATATTTTGAGTCAGATAATTACACAGTGTTTTAGAAAGAACATCAAAAATCTAAGATATGCTGATGACACCATACTATTAGCAGAAAATAGCACAGATTTGGAAAGAGTACTGAAGAATGTCAATGCAGAAAGTACAAAGACAGGTTTACAGTTGAACATTAGGAAAACAAAAATAATGACCACAGATGATCTACATAATTTTAAAGTAGATGATGAAGCCATTGAAATAGTCCAAAGTTTTCCATACTTGAGCTGAGTCATTATTCACAGCACTGGCTGTAGTCAAGAAATAAGAAGACCAAGACTTGGAAGGACAGCTATGAAGGAACTAGATAAGATCCTGAAGTGTAAAGATATTTAATTAAACAATAAAGTTAGGATAGTCCATCTCATGGTATTCCCCATCTCTGTGTATGGTTGTGAAAGCTGGACAGTGAAAAATGATGATAAGAAGAAGAAAAATCAACTCATTTGAGATGTAGTTCTGGAGAAGATACTGGATACTGTGGCCTGCTAAAAAGACAAATGGATCCTAGAGCAAATGAAGCCTGAACTCTCCCTAGAAGCCAAAATGACTAAACTCAGGCCCTGTCTGCATGGGCCAAATAAATTTTGCACTTTTACCTGATTCCTTGTTTTAACATATTGTGCATAATTCTGGTGGGCCTGGTGGGGTGGGAAGCAATATAAAAATATTGTAAATACATGTTGGTGTTTTTGATGTGTATGTTCAAGTCATTCCAACCTCTAGTGGTCCTAAGGTGAACCTATCACAGGGTTATCTGGGGCTGAGAGTTTGTAACTTGCCTAGGATCACCCAGTGGGTTTCCATGGCCAAGAGGGAATCGAACACTGATCTCTGGAATCATAGGGTGTATCTACAATGCAAAAATAATGTAGTTTGACACCACTTTAATTGCCATGGCTCCATCCTACAGTTTTGTAGTATTGTGAAGCACCTGCACTCTGAAGGCTAAAAGCCTTCAAATCTCAGGATTCCATAGAATGGAAGTATAGCACATACAGCCTCAAACTGCATTATTTCTACAGTGGAGATGAACTCATAGCCCAATGCTCAAACCATTACATCACACTGGCTCTGTAAATACATAAAGGATATATTGTGTACAAGTTGATCCCATGTACAGGTTGAGGGAAGGTTTCAGGGCAAAAATAATGGATTTTGACATAACCAGTGGATAAGTCAAGGGGAAAATTTAGAGGGCTATAACAAAGGATGGAAAGGGAGAAACACCACCTCCATTGCACTTTCCCCTTCTCTGGACCTTTCCTGACCACCTAACACCACTTCCCAGGTGCTGGAGGAGAGATTTTAACATTGGGTTGGGAAAGAAAGGAAGTGGGATTCAGTGTGGTGTTTCTTTGTTGAGAAGAGTAGGCTTTCAAATCGGATTGGGAAGGGAAAGAGTTAAATGGGGTGTTTTTTGACGGGAAGAGAAGGCTTTCAATTCAGACTGGGAAGGAAAGAAGTGGAGCTAAAAGGAGTGGGTTTTTTGATGGGAAGAGAAGGCTTTCAAATCAGATTGGGAATCTCTCTCTCTCTCTCTCTCACACACACACACACACACACACACACACACACACACACATTCCTGCCTCAGGGCATATAAAGTGGGAAAGAGTGGAACATCAGGGAGGTGCTAATTTTAGTACCTTTCTAACTAATGTTAATGTATTGACCTGTACATAAGTCGACCCAGGATTTTAGGGTCAATTTGGGGGCATAAATTTCTCAATTTATAGCCAAGTATATACAGTACTATATAAATGCCAGCTCTACAAAAACAAAGGTGACAACATTTGATGTCTGAGTTTGTGGAAACTACAGTTATATAGTACAAATAACAGGTTCTCCTGTTCCCTTCATAGGGAAAAGGATCCAGATGGAAATTCTACAGTCTGGAGACAGATATTTCAGAAGATACACAAGCTGAAAGCAGGTTGTGATATTAAATTTCTCTGTTCACATTTCAAAATGCAAGTAAGGTAACAAGTGGAGGTAAGAAATGACTGATAAATTCCATAATATCAGAATAATGAGTTATGAGTGTGATCCATCTGAAGTAAATATCCAGATACTGGCTCATCTGGTCCATATAGATGAGAATCAATCATCTCAAAATCAGTTCCTCCCTGCTTCTCCACTGGTTTTGATCTTCCAGCCTGTTTTCTTGCTTCAGTTTTTATCATGGGATTTTAACAGTGTTATGTAACAACTTGCAAAGGTTCTAAATGGAAAGAAATACTGGGCCACAGCAGTATGAATGAAAAATACTAGTCCCGGGATATATAGTGCAAGCTTATAGATGTCTGCTCTTAGGTAAGTTCTACTGGATCCATGTGTGGCCTACCTCTTCAAATATTTGTGTTGCAGCCACAGAATCAAAGAAAGGTTAGAAAACACTGGGCAATTTGGGTCAAATTGTTTCTTCCAGCATCTGATGGGGACGGTTGAAAATTGTTTCATTCTGGCTTGTGATATCCTTCAACATTTGTGATACATTCACCCCTGTGAGTGAGTGAGTGGAGTTGGTGTCAAGGACTAGATGGGCATACATGATGTGGCCACAACATTGAATATTAAAGGTGACTCACCATTTTCAACCAAACAAGCAAAAAAAAAAAAACAAAAAAAAAAACAGCACAAATATGTACTACATTCTTTAGGACAGGGGAGAGAATCATGAAGCCTTTGGACCACATGTGGCCCTTCAAGGCAATCTTTGCTAGTGGTGCGGTGTTTCCAAATTTAAACTTTTACAACTCAAGTTGTTCACTTCTAGTCAAGATTAGCAATGCAACCTCCAAACTCCACTAAATTTTTCAACCCCTGCTGAAGAATAATTCCTTTCTTCTTCTCCTCTTAGTTTTATGGAAATCTTTCCATCTCAATTCTTTTCAGTTTTTCCAAATCCCATATGTATTTTCATTGTTGTCTTGTCAGGTGGCAAGGCTTTTCCTTTACTTCAAAACTTACATTTGCACAATTTCAATGTATCCCCCCCCCCAATTTGCACATTCATTTCTTTCATATACCTAATACGCACAACTGTTCCCTATAGACTAACAGCCTAAGCAGACAGGCGGCCATGGGCCACCCTGAGAAGCTGCGGATTGTGGCCAAGGTATCCACACTCCTTGGCCCCGATCCACTTCTTTTTGGGCCCTGGAAGGAACACTAAAATAGCGCTCCTTCCACAAGGTGCCAAAGGTGCGCCGCAAGAGGTGTTGGGCGCACCTTCGGCGTCTCTTCCGCCACAGCGTGTGTGGACACTGAGGCAGAAGTACATTGTCAGAGTGCCGGTCATGTGGAGCAATGGGTGCTCCAAAGACATGTTCAGGAAGGGGTTGGGGCACCCAGCATGAGGCTGCCCCTCCCCTTCCTTGCCTCCAAGACAGCGCAAAGCACTGTCTGCTTCCCCCCCTAAAGCATGTTTCAGCATGTTTTTAAATGACATTAGCATTTCTAAATATGAAAATTGTTTTCATTACACTTATTTCTTGAAGACACTCTAAGTCTTGCCCATGTGTAATGAAATGAATGCGCCCATGGTCATCATGCAGTGCATGATTTCTTATATGTCACAGAAGATGCAAAGAATTTGTAGAAGCTGGCAAGTCTAGCAAAAATTCTTTCAATCCCTGTTTGCCTCTTCTTCTCTCCCTACCTGGCATGTGGAATATCAAATAATACAAATTTGAAACTAGCAAATGTTGCATTTGTAACCACATTTGTTTTGTTTGTTTTAAAAATCTCATAATTATTTAGTATTTGTAACTACATTTGTGGGTTTGGGATTTTTTTTTTAAAATCTCTTGCAATTATTTGACCAGGGAATTGCAATAATTTATTCCAAAGGAAAGCAAACACACAAGATGAGCAAGGTGATGAGACATTAATAGGCTGCTCTTAGCATTATTTATATTTTCACTTTCAACAATGTTTTATCACCTTCCATAAATCTGAACCATTATAGCAAACTCATTGAATGTGTTAGATTACCAGAACATAGATTTCTTCCTGTCTATGCAACCCAGTGGAACATCATAAAAGTCAGAGCAAGTGCATCAGGAAAGGCCACATCACAGAAGAAAATTATTTTTCCCCTGTACCCTTTGCTTTATTTTGTTGAAAGAATGAGAGAAGTAAAGAGAAGAGAGAACAAAATGTACCAACTTAAAATCATACTGATACATAGTGGAAAGGTGCCTATTTATAAAGTATATTGGCTGGTTTGTTCCTGATAGACATTTCTCTACAGTTAGTTGCAAAGTTCTTGATGACCAGCAGATGAATTCATGATTATTTTTTAAGAAGTACATACAAGGTTATAGACATATAATAATAATAATAAAATTTTATTTCTACCCCGCCTTTCCAAAAAGGATCAAAGCGGCTTACAAAAATTAAAAAAGGCCAATATGATACAATAATACAATACAATACAATAAGAAACTGGTCAAGGAAGAAAACAGGAAACAACTAAATCACAAAATAACAGGAAGGAACAGAAAACAATCCAAAATCAACAGAGTGGTACATGGAGGGAAAATACCGTTACTGGGATGGAAAAGCCAATTGAAATAAGTATGTTTTTAGATTTTTTTTAAAAGAGGCTAAAGAAACAGAGGAGCGGAGCTCTATAGGAAGCTTGTTCCAAGAAGAAGGGGCAATGATGGAAAAAGCCCTCTGGGAGGTCCTCACCAAGTGAGACCTGGGGACTAGGTCTCTCCATAGCTACAGCTTTGGGTACTTGTTGGTTAGTTGAAATTTTTCAATATATTACCGTATTTTCCAGTGTATAAGATGACTTTTTAACCAGGAAAATCTGGGGTTAAAGTTGGGGGTTGTCTTATATTGGGTATGAGGAGGAGGAGGAGGAAGATAGAGGTGTGAAGCAGGAAGGAGCTGGGGAGAGAAGGAGGAAGACGAGAAGAAAGAGGAGGTCCTCCTTCTTCTCTCCCCACCTTCCCCCCCTCCCACCTTTCCTCCTTGCCCTCCTGGTTCTCCTTCTTCTCTCCCCCGCTTTCCCCCACCCCTCCCACCTTTCCTCTTTGTCCTCCTGGTCCTCCTTCTTCTCTCCCTGCCTTTCCCCCCCTCTTCCTACCTTTCCTCCTTGTCCTCCTCATCCTCCTGGTCCAGGAGGACACATGTGAGGTAGGGGGAAAAGCCAGGGAGAGAAGGAGGGTTTTTTTTGGCAAGGTTTGTTCAGAAAGGGTTTGCCATGAGGCTGAGAGAGTGTGACTTCCAAGACTGTTGTTGTTGTTGTTGTTGTTGTGTGCCTTGAGGCTGAGAGAATGTGAGGCTGAGAAAGTGTGACTTCCAAGACTGTTGTTGTTGTGTGCCTTCAAGTCATTTCTGACTTTTGGCAACTCAAAGATGAACCTATCCTGGGGTTTCCTTGGCAAGATTGTTGTTTTAACTTTGTTTATTTTAACTTGTAATTGATTTAATAACTTTTTAAGGGGTGGGTGGGAGGTAATTTGTTTTATTGTTGCACAGCACTTTTTACTGTAAGCCGCCCCAATTGATCTCAAAGGGGCAGGGTATAAATAAATTTTATTATTATTATTTATTATAAGGTTTGTTCAGAAAGGGTTTGCCATTGCTTTCCTCTGAGGCTGAGAGAGTGTGACTTCCAAGACTTTTGTTGTTGTTGTTGTTGTTGTGTGCCTTCAAGTCATTTCCAACTGATGATGACACTAAGGCAAACCTATCATGAACCTATCATTTCTTGCCTATGTGTTTTTTTCAGACAGGGTTTGCCTTTGCCACCCTCTGAGGCTGAGAGAGTGTCACTTCTAAGATTGTTGTTGTTGTTGTTGTATGCCTTTGAGTAATTTCTGATCTGACATACAGCAACCCTAAGGCTATCATGGTGTTTGTTTGGCAAGGTTTCTTCAGAGGGGAGTTTTCATTGCCTTCTCCTGAGGCTGAGAGAGTGTGACTTGCCCAAGATCAACCAGAAGAATTCCATGGCTGAGCCAGGATTCAAACCCTGGTTTCCAGAGTCATATTCTGATACTCAGACAGGGTGACCAAATGTCTTCAATGCAAAGGAGGACAAGTCAGTACAAAAAAAGTAGGACATACAAGAAAAAAATGTAGAGAAAGCTAAAAACACTAATATAAATGTAAATGCATGCTTCTTAGCCATGCTCAAAATGGAGGACATTTTAACGGTCAAAATGGTGACTTTTAACCTTATAATGGGTTTCTTAGCATGTTTCTTCAAATGGGGATTGCCATTACCATCCTCTGAGGCTGAGAGTGTGTGACATGCCCAGGGTCACTTACTTGGCCGCAAATTGTACATACCCCAGAATGCATCACCGAGTATATTGGCAGTCCTTCCCCCCAACATTTTCTCATTTTCCCCCAACTATTTCATAGCTGGAAGATGGAAATAATTTTTAGAGCAGCATTTAAATCTGGAGTATTTTTTTAAAAGTAAGGTCCAAAACACACTGCAGAAATAAATGCTAGGGAACATGGGAGCTGTAGTTTGTTGTGTTTATTAATGACAGTTTTCTTGCTAAGTACCTGCATGTCATAAGCATTTGAATTAAAATTACCATATTGAAATCAAATCTGATGTTTTGTAAATTTTTATTTGGTGTGTGTTGGAAGAGGGGTTGTCTTATATGATGAGTATATCCCAAACTCTATATTTTAACTGGAAAATTTGGGGGTCATCTTATACACCCAGTCGTCTTATACGCTGGAAAATACGGTATGTCAGGTCACTGATGGCTCACATACAACTGATATAGCAGTTTATAAAGTGGAGGATATTTAGGATGCTGTTACCCCAGGACCAGGCCTCCACTTGCCCCTCATATTTCTATATCAAATTAATATTAACAGGGAATCTTGTGTGTGTGTGTGTGTGTGTGACTGAGCCATGGTTGCACTGTGGATGCCTGACCTTCACGTATAATGGAAAAACTGGTTAGAGTGAGCCAGGGTCCAGAAGGCACCCACCTTGATGGCATTCCCTGTGGCTCCTGCATAATCCCTTTTGTCTATGGAGGGCAGTGAGAGGATCATGGCCATAAGTGATTGATCAGAACTACCTGGGACAAGGAAGCACTGGCAACTATCACCCAACTATCTCCTTCTAGTCCAAACTATTATTTTCTCCCTGGGAGACCATTTACCAGATCTCCTAATCCTTCTAAGCTTTGGTTTCTGCCCCCAAGATACAATTTGGGTTATATATACAGCTAGCAAAACAGTCATTCTTTGGTCTATTTTGCAAGCCAGCAAGCACTCTGTCAGTTTGGCTTCAATACACTGGCTAACCGCCCCCCCTTGCAGCAGCAGCTATTGAGTCTTCTCCATCCTGAACCCTCCACAATTCAAGACCCATGTGGTAAGCAAGGCCTCAAATCTATTCACCTCTCCCACCTTTGCTTCCCTAGCTCTTGTGGGTGTGTGAGAGAACATGTGTTCTTTGTGCATGTTGTGATTATTCCCTTAAATAAAAATGCAAAGCTATTTGAATTTGCCTCTGGAGTTCTGTGTGATTTGGACCTAGTATAGCTGGGATGACTGCTATTGCCCCGTCAAACTATATCTTTCATTTATCTAATACTATAGTTCTCCTAAAACTAGATTAATTTTTGGGTGCCCTTCCTGGATCCCAGCATTTTGGGTAAGAAGATATACTTTCACTAGTGGGTAATTGCCAGAAAGGATAAGAGTCAATTATTCTCTATTGGAAATTATTAAATGATTTTTAGAGAGTATATATATATATATATATGAATATAGATCATGAAAGGCAATGGAACCCCTTAAAGACATGGGAGTGCCAATACATCTGATAGTCCTAATGAAGAATCTGTACTCAGAACAAGAGGCTACTGCCGAAAAAGAACACCAAGAAACAGAATGGTTCCCAATTGGCAAAGGAATCAGACAAGGCTACATCTTATCACCCTACTTATTCAACTTATATGCAAAACATATTGTAAGGAAAACAGGCTTGGACACAGAAGAAGGAGGAGTGAAAATAGCAAGAAGAAATATCAACAATCTGAGATATGCTGATGACACCATAATACTAGCAGAGAACCTCTAATAAGGAAGATCAAAAAAAGAAAGGGGAAAGGCGGGCTTACTGTTGAACATAAAGAAAACAAAAATAATGACCACAGAGAACTTACACACATTTAAACTAGACAATGAGAAAATAGAAATAGTAAAAGAGTTCTCATATCTGGGATCAAACATTGATCGGAATGGAGACTGCAGCCAGGAAATCAGAAGAAAATTAAGAATGGGGAAGGCGGCTATGAAAGAACTAGAAAAGATCCTAAAATGCAAAGACATACAAATCAGCACAAAAATTAGAATCATACAAGCTATCGTACTCCCTATTACCATGTATGGATGTGAGAGCTGGACGATCAAGAAAGAAGATAGGTGGAAAATAAATTCATTCGAGATGTGGTGCTGGAGAAGTGTGCTGAGGATGCCATGGACAGCCAAAAGGTCAACAAATGGGTCCTAGAGCAGATCAAGCCAGAAATATCCTTAGAAGCCAAGATGACAAAGGGCTGGTCTGGGGGTAGAGTTGGAGCAGGGCAGCCACACACCAGCCACCCCAACCCCATCCTGACATCATCCTGATGCCACGTGGCCGTACACACAGCACGTGGTATGAGGACACCCTTCTGATGCAGTGTGCAGACACGCTGCACTGAAAAGGCATGGAAGAGCCATGGCGCAGGCTCTTAGGGCGACCTTTTGCCACCCCTAAAAGAAGCAGCATTTTGCCATGCTTTTAGGGGCAGCAAAAGGAAGGATCAGGGCCACAGTGTGGGGTTGCCACAGCCCTGATCCACCACTCCCCGGGACGGCTCTCTGCCTCCCCAAAAGGGCCATCTGCATCGGCCCTTAGATTGTTGTACTTTGGACACATCATGAGAAGACATGAATCGTTGGAAAAGACAATGTTAGGAAAGGTGGAAGAAAGTAGAAAGAGAGGAAACCACGTGCTAGATAGATGGACTTTATTAAAGAGACCATGAATAAGAGTTTTCAGAAGCTGGGCAAAGCAGTGGAGGGCAGAGGGGGCTGGAGATGTCTCATCCATAGGGTCGCCATAGATCGATGCAAGGGCAGTCATATCTATGATTTCTGGACCTATTCCTTTCAGATTTAGATGGCTATAGAGAGAAATAGTTGGGTTCATCCCACATCCCATTGGATTTGGCTAGAGTCAATGGAAGGGAGGCTGGGCAATATCAAACCTGCATGCCACAAACATCCCTCCTCATTTTTATTGCTCCCATTCCTACTCACTGATGCAACTGTCAACATTCTATTGAATTTAAACAATACAGTATGGTGGTAGTGGTGGTGGTGATAGTGGGGGAATCTCCAATTCCCCTCCCCCCAAAAAAAGTTGGTGGGAATTGTACAACCTGTTTTAATGCAGAACAAGATGCTTTCCTGAAACAAGGTGCATGCTCCCTGTATGACTTCTTTAGAACAAAATGTATGCTTTCTACGTGACTTCTTTATAAAGAAAGTTGTAGTTTTTTGCTTCTGTTATGACAGCAAGTTTGGCTGCTGAGCATCACTTGTACTGCACGCTAGTCACTGACCATGAATCATAATACCATAACAAAATTCAAATTAACAGCAAATTTTGTTTGATGCCAAAACAACAAGCAAGAACTAAGAAAAAGGTGTACTCATAATGACTTTATTTACTACTCAAATACATATCCATCATGGTAAAAGCATAACAAAAAGAAAAGCACAAAAAGGTGGGTATAATCTCTGTCTTGAAGCAAAGATATCATAAAGTCTATCTCATATTTGTATAGTCATGAAAGTGTATGTATGAGAGTGTGTGTTGAAAATATTTTATCCCTATTAATTATAAAGATAAATTTGGTTTTGCACTGTGAGAAAGGGCATAAATAGCACCTCTATAGAATGTGGAGCAACTAAAACTTGTTCCAGTGGTCAGGATGACCAAAATGTAATTAGGATCAGATGGCAAAATAGAAAGTAGGACTGAAGAAATAAATCAGGGGTAGAGAAACCAGAGTTGTGTAGTGGTTTGAGCATTGGAATATGGAGACCAGGGTTTTAATCCCAGCTTGGCCATGGAAACTCACTGGGTGATCTTGGGTAAGTTACACTCTCTCACCCTCAGAAGATGGCAAAGGCAAACCCCCTCTGAACAAAAGTTGCCAAGAAAACCCTGTAATAAGTTAATCTTGCACTTGCCATAAGTCGGAAACAAAGGCACACAACAACAACCAAGAAAATACTTCAAAGTCCAGTTCAAATTTCCTGCTCAAGCAATGCTCTGGTGTATCCAAAAATCCTTTGTTATCCTTTCTGCCCAATCCAAGTATGGAAGGTCCCTCACTGTGAAGCTGTCATCTGTAGTTCAGGTATTAACCATGCATGGCAGTGGAGTAAAATCCTTAACCAAAGGACAGGGAAAGTGTGGCTTGTGGGGTGAGGATACTCTTGAAGGTTATTTTGAGCCCCCAAGAATCCCCAGGGAGAATTGTGCCATGCATTCCACCACTATGGTTTTAGGTTCAGGTGTACATACATCAAAACAGGAAATGAATTCCAGGTTCTTCCCTGATTCTATTTTCTCTGTATTTTTAAAAGGGCTTGTTCCAGGGGACCAAAAACATGGCAACATTGGAAAGTACACAGGACATTTGGAGTTAAAAATAAAATGGGGGGAGAAAAATCTGAATTTGGAGACATAATGGAATGTATGTGGACTTCTCAGTTCTCATGAGGAACATGCACAGCTTCTGGCATGTAAGGATTTGTTCACTTCTACTGTAACATGTACTATAATGTTTCATGACATTAGGGAGTGGTCAGCAATCCCTGTAGTCTAAGCCTTTTCCAAAACTCCAAATTCTTGAATCTGCTGGGAATTCTCCATTTGGAGTTGTAGTCATTCTTACTAAAAAAATCTCTTTTTTTAAATTAAGTGTTTTATTTGTTTTATAACAACAATACAAAACAAACAGTTAATACATACATAACAAAAAGCCTTGGAGGACTATATGCAAACTAGCATAATATCTTTTGTGGGGTAATGGCAGTAACAAAATCCTAAAGTCATCACTCAGATTTGCTGGTTGGTGAAGCTGTGATTAAAAAAAATCTCTTTTCCCACATTATAGTGTGGTCCTTATATTCAAGGCCCACCCCTCCTCTTTGGGTCTTTCCCACCTACTGTTACTGGAAACTGGTAGCTTCCACATCATGGGGTGATGAATCTGATTTTTATTTCAGACTTCAAAGGATCTGTTCAGGATTTTGAACCCTAACTACCACCCCCAGTCAGTTACAGCCTTTTGAATAGCTACTTTAAAGTTCAGGTTGAAGTCCAGAGCAGGTTCACTAGTTGCATCTGCACTGCAGAAATATTGTAGTTTGACACTGCTTTAACTGCCATTGCACAATGCTATAGAATTCTGAGATTTGCAGTTTTGTGAGATATTTATCTTTCTCAGTCAGAGAACTCTGGTGACCAACCAAACTACAAATTTCAGAATCTCATAGCACTGAGCTATGTCCTTTAAACTAGTATTGAATTACAAAGTTTCTGTGGTGCAGATGCATCTACTGCCTCATGACATGGGAACTATTGCTCACCATGACCTACTGTCCAAATAACAATCTTTCCACATGTGAGGGATTTGTTTCTCATGGAAACTTGATTTGTGGCAAGACCTGACTGAGAATTTACAAGGTGTGGTCATGAGCTAGTAAAACTACTTCACCTATTATGACCATTTTAAGAGGTGCTCTCATACAAAAAGAAGAGTCAACCTAGTAAGTGTATGAATTTGACTTAAATCCCTGCAATCAAATCAAAGTACAGATCTCTGTTTCTTGGAAATTATCTCTCCAAAGTAGATAATGTTTGCATTTTCTACACACTTGCACGTACTTCTCAACTTCACCTCGTCTCTATTTAAGCAATTTAACTAGCTCCACTCCCAGGAGTTTTAGCATTTCCAATACAACAGATAAGCTCACTCTGTCAGAAATTTTTAAAAACACTTTCTTGTCTTTCTGAATTATTAATTTTGTTTACCAATGGCAATGTATTAGATACTCAGCAGAATCCAGACTTGAAAGGATAATGTAATAAAAAGAGAGATAAATGAAAACCAAACATTTTTGGGGAAAAGAAATATATTTAAGTAGGTACTTTGATTGTTCTTCGACTGTTATTGATTTAATGCAATAAAGTGAATATTTCTCTTTCAGTGTGACTTACTGCTAGGTAAGAATGTATTACTGTAGTCACAGCATTATGACAAGGGGGAGCGACATTATTATCATGTTGTTGTTATTGTTTGTGTGCCTTCATTTCTGACTTATGGTGACCCTAAAACAAACCTATCATGGGGTTTTCTGGGGCTGAGAGTGTGTGACTTGCCTAACTCACCCAGTGGATTTCTATGGCCAAGTGGGGAATCAAATCCTGGTCTCCAGGTTCATAGTTCAGCAGTCAAGTCACCACACTGTCTCTATTCTGCCATTAATGGAAATGAGGCAAGTTCATAGTTTAGTTATTCTTCAGAAAATGGCTCAGTGAATTACTTTGAAATCTGGCTGTATAGAGAAACCAATTTGTAAATGGTATCTTGATCATTTTGATATAGAGCAGTTTTTTTTTTGTAAAAAAAAGCTTTCTCACAGGACATTTAGCTTGAAAAATGAGTTCCTGTAGCTTGATATCTACTGTCTGACCATCCATTTTTTCATACTCTTTGTCACCTGATTGTTCTGCAGGATCTTTTGGAACAGTGTTGTATTAGCTCAGAGAGATCATCTGGAAATTAACGGGCTCTGCAGATGGCACAAAGTCCCAACCCCTTCCCGAGGACGTCATCGGAGCACCTGCCGTTGCACACAGCGAGCCCTCTGATGACGTCCTCCCGGCCCAGCCTCTGCACGGGCTGAGCTGGAGGAGATGTGAAAGAGCTGCGCAATGGCTCTTCCAGTGACCTTTCTAGGGCTTGGAAAGGAGCACTATTTTAGCGCTCCTTTCCCAGTCGCCAAAAGGGTGGATTGGGGGCAAGGAGTGGGGCTGCCTTGGCCCCAATCCTCAGTTTCTTGGGACAGCCTACAGCCACCCGTCTGTAGAGGCCCTATGTTTGCAATTTTCCTTCAAAATGTATAAGTATGGACTTCCTTTGGCAAAAGATGCCATAAAGTCCATCTCATGTGTGCATAGTCATGTGGGAAAAGTCAAGAGGGAAGCAACAGAGAATGGTAAGGAATGTGACTGGTTATCAGAAATATGTGGAGGAAGAGAAATGGGCAGAATACTCTCGCTCAGAAACAGAAGATTTCAGAATTAATCTGAAACTACCAAACACCCTCCCCTCTACTCAAATAGAAGGAAATATCATAGAATCATCGAGTTGGAAGAGACGTCAAAGGCCATCAAGTCCAACCTCATGCCACAGAAATACACAAACAAATCATTCCTGACAGATGGCCATCCAGCCTCTGTTTAAAGACCTCCAAAGAAGCAGACTCCACCAAACTCTGAGTGGGTGTGCTCCATTGTTGAACAGTTCTTACTGTTAGGAAGTTTTTCCTATGGTTGAGGTGGAATTTCTTTTCCTGTAGTTTGAATCTATTGCTCTGGATCCTATTTTCTGGTCCTGCAGAAAATAAAGTTGCTCCATCCTCAGTATGACATCCTTTCCAATATTTAAACAGAGTTATCATATCACCTCTTAATCATCTCTTCTCCAGGCTAAACATACCCAGTTCACTAAGTCTATCTCCACAAGGCATGATTTCCAGAACTTTCACCATTTTGGTCACCCTCCTTTGAATATGCTCCAGCTTGTCCACATCAATTTTGAATTGTGGTGACTAGAACTGGACACAGTATTCCAGGTGAGGCCTGACCAAAACAGAATAGGGTGGTACTATTATGTCCCTCAATCTAGACAATTTGCTTCTATTGATGCAGCCTGAAATTGGATTGGCTTTTTAAGATGAAACATCACACTGTTGACTCATGTTCAGCTTGTAGACTCCTAGGACTCCTAGACCCCTTTCACATGTACTGTTGTCTAGCCAGGTGTCCCCATCCTACATCTGTGCATTTTATTTTTTGTCCTAAGTGTAGTGCATTACAGTTCTCCCTGTTTAAATTCATTTTGTTAGTTTTGACCCAGGTTTCTAATCTACTAAGGCCATATGGAATATGGAATCTTGATCTTGTCTTCTGGGGTTTTAGCTGCTACTTCTAATTTAGTGTCATCTGCAAATTTGATAAGTGTGCCCTGTATTCCTTCATGCAAGTCATTTATAAAGATTTTGAATTGCATAGAGCCCAGGACAAAATAGTGGGTTCTTGGTATCTACTGAGGTTTGGTTCCAGACCTCTTGGTGAACACCACAACCAGTGCCTGCTCAAGTCCCATTATATATAATGGCATAGTAAAATGGTGTCCTTATATAAGATGGCAAAATCAAGGTTTGCTTTTTTGGATTTCTCTTTCTTTTTTCTTTTTCTTATTTATTTATTTATTTATTTTTGGATGAATATTTGCAAACCATAAGTGGTTGAATCCATGTGCATATGGAGGGCAAACTGTACCAATCTTCTGGGTTACACATTGGGATAAAGTCTCATGCCAGGGTAGCTCATATGTGGATTCAAAAGAATATTTATCTGGCAAGTGTGGATTAGATTGGTACATGTAAAAGGCAGAGAATTTTTTCCCCTGTAGCAATGTACTTCACTCCCAAGTAGCAATGAAGGGAAACAAATCAGACGTAATTGATAGATTTATAGGTTACAGTCCAGGCTTGGGGGAAGTACAGTACCTGGACCCCATGAAATCCAAAGTCCCCAGTGTCTACCAAAACACATCTTTAAATTTTATTTATTTTTCTCAAAACAGCCCCCTATACCTACTACTGGGTGTGGAAGGCAATTTCACATCCCCTACTGGATTTTTTTTCTAAAACAGGAAGTAGATGACAACAACTATTTCCTCCTCCTCCCCCCTCCCTCCTCCCCCTTCTCCAGTCCTAACATAAAATGATCCATGGGGTACTTGCCAAAATTGCCTCCCTTGCACTGTTGGTATGAGAGGATATTTATGGTGGTGGATTGAAAAAATATTGTCTAAATTTCATATTGAAGTTGTATGCAATCAACTGGCTTTACATTTATATAGGTACTGGCTGTACATTTATATATGTAGCACAGGATATTATTTTTGCAATGATTCTGCACTCCATATTCATTCCATTTTATTAAGACATAATTTAACATGCCATTAACAGCCAAAATATGCTGCTGCAATGTACTAATGACCCAAATTATTAGTTAAGATTTTAAAATGATGTAATTACATATTTTTATGTTCTGGGGTAAGGCCTATTGAATTAGGGTTGTATTAATTCTCCCTTACACATGTTGGACTGATTAGAAATGAGCAAAATTATTTGAAAGCAAAACCAGAAATACTAATCAATCTAATTTAAAGATATATCCATGTTAGTCTGTAGAAATTATAAAATCCTATACATATTTAATCAATCTAATGTTAATGAAGCAAAATCACAAAAAATTGCTTGTGATTAGCAAAGGGGAGAGGGAAGAGGGAAGGGTGAGGAGGCTGAGACCACATGACTGCCAGTCTCAGAACTGCATCTGGAAGCTGTTTGCATGGGAGGGCTAATGCTACAGCAGTATGATTGGCAACTATTGACAGGCTTTGCCTGTCAATGACAAGGTGTGTCATAATCATGGATGGCCAGCTACAGGTCATGACAAGATCGTCTAATACAGTTCTGCCATAGGCACTACTATTCTACTTCTATTCCAATTTTTGAGCCTCATTTAATGTTTCCTTTATCTACCATCAAGAAATTTGGCAGTGTCCATGAACAGCTTCTTAATTGTCCTCTCTGAGAACCGCGCTGAAGCCACCAAGAAATATTCATGAAGTACTGCAGGTATTGAGTCCTGGTTTGTTCTTAACATTTAATAACAGTTGTTTTCTAATTAACAAAGCAATGCAGATGTTTGAGAAAACCATTGCTAAGAACCCACATATGACATATAGATAAATCATTTCCATTCATTCTGCCTGCCTATAAATGTAGAGGCCAAGATATCTATTAGCTCTTTGTGTGCTGCTTCTTCAGTATCACAGACCACCAAATTACCCATCATTTTGACAGTTTAGTGTGTAGTTGCAGAGAGTGGATTTGTATTTGAAAAGGTCCCTGTGGATGCATTGTGCTCTGTGCAAAAAGGCATTCCTTTTACATATATTCCCATCTCCAAGATATGGTGGCTGTTTTACTAAAGTCAGGAGTGAAAGAAACATTTTGAATTGTTTCCTACTGCAACCATTATAAATGTGCTGAAGGAAGTCTGAAATCGGGAACACAGAAACTTTACTTAACTACATACAACTCTTATTAGTGATTTCAAGTGATCTGATAATAGCTACTGACCTAGATTTCAGTTCTTTGTTGGTGTTCCCCAGATCTGTTCCCTCCCAAATAACAATATATGGGATAATATAGTTCCCAACAGCTTCTCGGAAGTCTCTCTTATTTTCTCTCTTGAGACTAATCCTTATCCGCAACTGAAATAATTTACTTGCATCGGCACAAAGAAGTCCGAACACCATTCTTTATGGATAAAAAATTGGCCACAACTTTATTCATCTGTACAGGGTCTGAAACAATAACTTTTACATCCACAAATTCTATTTATTTATATCTTTCTTCTTGACACATGTGTATGTGTGCATGCCAGAACACCTGAGGCAATCTTCATCTTAATGCAAGCCATCAGGGTTAAGTCACGCCTCTCACAAAGCATATGTCAAGGAAGTTCTCACACAATTTGCTAAACAAATAAACAAATTATCTCCTCCCCCATCCTGGTTCTGACGTAATCTCTAAAAGTGATGATGTAACAAATTTTTTAAAGCTGATGATGTAAACCCTTCATCCCTCTTAAGTGACAAATGTAAATTCAAATATCCAATTATCCTCGGTGGGGGGGGGGGAGGTCCCTGCCCGCCCCGAGCTGAAAAAGGCAAAAGCTCATTAAATAACCAAATACCCTGTTCCAAGTTGTGACAAGTCGATGATAAGGAAAATACAACAAACAGTCATGCCTGAATTATTAAAGATAATTAACAATACTAATTATCTCAACTAAACCCAAAACTTGGCATCCCCTCCCCCACCCCCAGAAGGATCCGTTTTAAATGAAAGACAATGGACTCCAGGTATACATCACAATCTACAGGGGAGAGATGAACCCCATCACCCCTGTACAGATGTGGCAAATCAATTCTGATCCTGTCATGTATTACACATTGTGCCCCAAAGTCTTTCAACCTTCTTGCAAGACTTCTATTCACCCAACGACAAGCCACGTTAATAGCCGAGTCTTTTCTTGCACTAGGCCAATTACGTCGTGGCAAGCGCTTGGTCCATAAAATAACAGTCCATGGTAACCAACGTCGTATTTCCTGTAGGTCCACCAAAATCTTTTTGACCAACTGTAATCCAGAAATCTTAACCAAGTCATTTTCGCCTAGGTGAATGAGTAAAATCCAAGGAGGTGGGAAGATGGTGGTCAACTCAATGATCTGTGGAAGAAGGGCCCCCCATAGCATGTCTCTCCATCCAAACCAATGCATGCGCACAAACCGCTCCATACCCAAGTTTGGATCTCGGCCTGTCTGTATAACATGCCATTCAGCCCTAAAGACCAAGCTGTGACCGACAATCCAGACATCACAGTGTTCATGACCTGCTCAACAAAACATATGCAATAACATGAATAAAGGATCGTATCATTCTATAGGTACTGTAATTCCACATCCAATCATACTAAGGGCGAATGTAAGATCTAAATGCTCTAGAGTGCCATCGCCCAATACGCTGTATCACGGCATCACTTAGGGCAGGGGTAGGCAACCTAAGGCCCAGGGGCCGGATGCGGCCCCCGAGGCCTTTGGACCGGCCCCAGGCCAGTCCTGCCGCTGCCGCCACTGTGTTAAGGATGATATTGATTATTTTTGTTATTACTTGTTCTTGGGGTTTTCTTGGCAAAATCTCCACAGGGGTTTTGCCATGGCTTTTCTGGGGCTGAAAGAGTGTGCATGTATATTTTTTATTTTTTTATTTTTTTTAATGTTTAATTTTTAATATTTATTTATTTATTTATTTATTTATTTTTGGTGCTTCGGCCCCCCAATTGTCTGAGGGACAGCAACCCGGCCTCCAGCTCAAAAAGGTTGCCTACCCCTGGCTTAGGGCATGAGCTGCTGCTGCCGTCGCAGCTCCAATCCAAAAAGAGTGAGAAGAAAATTGGGCCGCTAGCAAACCTGCATGCTTCAGAGCCTCCCGTAACACCTCTCGAAATTGAAACTGCTTCAATGGAAGGCCCAAGACATGTAAAAACAAATAACCAGGGGAAGGTGGGCGCAGTCTGAGGTAATCTGTCAAGGCCAATACAGGGCAAATCTGGCCATTGGGAGCCCTGGATAAAACTATGTTTTGACCCCTAGCCAACTGATCCATTTTTGAACACCTAAAACACAAATGTTGGCCTTGTTCTAAAATTTGAACGTTGGATAACAACAGCGCCCTGCCTGACGTATCAGAGTGAGAGCTAGGGACGAGCTCGCTGATTCTGGTAGCAGCAAAAAAGGCCAATGAATAAGCAGCCCAGAACAAAGTAACCTCCTCAGGTGAGGAGCACACCATTTGGAGGGAATGCCAAATCCGAGTAAGGATTGAATCCGTCACTGGCATGTGGGTGTCACGTGTCACCGGGAGCTCCCTAGACCATCCCTCCAAAGTCTTCCTAACCCTAAAATCTATAGTAGGATCTGTAAACCCGCCTGCCCAAGAGTAAAAGGCCAGGGCTGACAACCTCCCCCTAATGGTAACCAAGAAGAGCCCGGACTGCCTGAGATGGACTGTAAAATGGAGTACAACCTTCACCCCAATGGCCAAACCTCGGTTTCCCCAACATTCACCAAAAACTGTATAAAAACTCGCATTGCAAGCTGGTATGACTTGCATGTGGAAGAGGCAACAGAATGTTGTATAGCCCTCTCGATTTCTCAAGGCTCCACAGATGGGTTGGCACTGTCAAGGGATGTGTAGTTGCATCCGGAACCAGTTCTCAAAACCTGTGAAACTGGAAACGCAAAAGGGCATCTGCCAGGGGATTCAATAAATCAGGCCCTTGGAACAAAACATTATATTTCAAACATTGCAATAACAAAGACCTGACCAATGCCATCACCCTTGGAGATTTAGAGCTCTGTGATTTGATTACATGAACTACTGCCTGGTTGTCACACCAAAACCAGACAGTTTTATGTGCTAATTGCCTTGGCCAGAGATGAACTGCAACCACAATAGGGAACAGTTCAAGGAAAGTCAGATCTCTTGTCAAACCATTATCCACCCAAGGCTGAGGCCAACTCTCCGCTGCCCACTGCCCCTTCCAGTATACACCAAAACCATGGGCTCCAGGTGCATCAGAGTGGACTTGAAAATCAGCCTTTAGGAGCATTTCACTCCTCCAGAATGAAACACCATTGAAATCCTCAAGAAATGAATCCCAAATCTTCAAGTCCTCCCGTATCCCACTATTAATACAAATGTGGTGATGCGGGGAAGACACTCCCCTTGTGCTATTATATAGTCGTGCACAAAAGGCCCTCCCGGAACTACCACTTTACAAGCAAAATTCAACAAACCTGTTAGAGATTGAAATTCCCGCAACATGGCCTTGTTCTTACCTCTCATTGCCCTTACCTCTTGCCTCATCAGGCCCAATTTTTCATTCGGGAGGTGGGATAAACCCTCAACTGTATCAAGCTCAATACCTAAAAAAGTTAAATAGGTGGTGGGGCCCTCTGTCTTCTTGTCAGCCAGAGGAACTCCCATCTCATCCATCAAAACTTGAAAAACTGACAAAGTGTCCCAGCACATCGTCATGCTAGGGGCCCCAGCCAAAAGGAAATCATCTAAATAGTGCGTAATGGCTGAATTGCCAGACCTCTTAACTACACACCAGTGCAAAAAGGTACTACATTTTTCAAAAGCTGAGCAAGAAATAGAACAACCCGTTGGCATCGCCTTGTCAAAATAATACATTCGCTCAAATTGGAAACCAAGCAGGTCAAAATCTGCAGGGTGTACTGGAAGTAGTTTGAAGGCAGATTTTATATCAGATTTTGCCAAAAGAGCTCCCTGACCCAAGGTTCTAATCATTTATACTGCCGAGTCAAATGATGCATACTTCACCAATGCCAAGGTTGGGTCTATAGCATCACTAACAGATTCCCCTTTTGGGTAAGAAAGATTGTGAATTAAACGGTACTCACCTGGTGTCTTTTTGGGAACTACACCCAGGTGTGACATCGTAATGTTGGCACTGGCAAATGTTTGTGGGGCCCAGATATCTTCCCTGCTGCCAGCTCTTTCCTCAGTTTTTCCCTAACAATCACCGGTAACTCCCTCACTGAACGTGCATTAGGTGCAAAATGATAAACTCTTGAGCCAGTATACGGAATGCAAAAACCATATGTAAAACCATCAAGTAGGTACCGGGCTGCATTCCGCTTAAGGTACACTCTAACCAGGCAGCTAAAACATCCAACTTAATGGGCGTTGGTGTCCTTACCTCCAGCTGGTATTGCCTGAGAGGTAGCTCCAGCTCTGGACCATTTACCTTTAAAGCAAGAGGTACCAGGGTGATTCCCACTGCAGGTGTTACAGCGGTGTTCAAACCTGCAGGTCTGCCACCTGCACCTATCTGCATTAAATCCCCAACAGACTCCTGGAGATCTCTTTTCCCTTGTGCCAGGCCTCGCATATTGCCTTCTCGGCTGAGTGACCATAGGCACAAAGCCATTGTCACACCTGCTCGAAGGGGAGGCACCAAACATGACGTCCGTCCATAACTCAGCCTGAACATGCCGCCATGACATGGAGCGGTCTAAAGTGGCCTGCATTCAGAACTGCTTGTTGTACTGAAGCCAAGCAGACCCTCTTGAATTAAAATGACAATTTGTATAAGCCTTCACCATTATCTCTTGATATTTAGATAAGTCTGGTGACCTTAAGGGCTCCTTCTCCTCAATAATACCCCTAAAAATTGTAAAACTCATAATCCAATTAACAAAATTCCTTTCTAACTTCGGGCGCTTGTGTGCCTCGAACTCCTTGGGCAGGCTAAATACAACCCCGTCTTTCACCATAACCCTTGGCTCTGGGTCACGGGAAGTTAAGGAAAAAAGATCGATAAACTCACCCCTCCATATCCACTCCTTTGTTTCAAGTGGGAGATGGGAGCCCAAAGGAATGGACATACCCACATAAGGGTTGCAATCAGTGGTTCTTTCCACCCCAACTTGACTTAAGGCTACTACCGAAACAGCTCCTTTAGATGAACTTACCTTGTCAACCAAGAGCTGCCCTACCAGTACCCTTGCTTCCTGAGATTGACTCGCCCCAGCCGCCGGTGAGGGTGTGCTCAGAGAAACTGAGGGTGAACACTCAGCTCCACCGCCTTGGCCAGCTTGGACAGTAGGTGCCCAAACTGTTACTAGCCAAGACCCCAAAGATATAGGTAAGGTAGATGCACCTGAGCCCTCTGCCTGGTGTGTGATATCCACTGACGCTTGAGTGTCTCCAGCTGAGTGTGATGCAACCGTTCCTCAGCTGTTAAGCTGCAGAGCGGAGGAAGCACCTCCCACATTGCTTGATAACTCAGGGGTTTCAGCAGCTGTCCCGCTGGTCCCACCTGAAGCCACCGCCCATTGTACCATGTTGTACAAATCAGCCAATGTAGGCTGCGCTGACGCAGAGGCTGCTGCTCCCTGCTGTACCAAACCTGGGACCTTTTTCATTAGTTCCATCACATCAGCTATAGTTGGCTGCCCACCCTCTATAACTGGAGCCTCATTATTACGTGATGTATTGCCTGCTGTGATACCAGGTGAGGGTACTTCCTGCACCTGTGTAAATTGTGGTCCCACAAGCTGGTCCTCATTTGAAGCTGGAAGTGGGAAAGTTCTAGAACTACCCCCCTGGATTCCCTTCTGTGCCAGTTGTTCACCCACAGCTACATAAGCTTGCATTATGCGTCTCAACTGTGCCAAGTGGAGAACAATCTCATCCTCCTCACCTTGAGCCTTGGCCGAATGCTTAGGTGCCAACTGGCTGGTGCTAGGTCCAGCAGGCACCGCACTCCGCTTGGACTGTGCCTTGCTACATGGCATAATGGCAAAGATTTCTCCTTTTATAATAATTGCCAGGCACATTGGTTATAGTGTTGAAAGCAAGAACTATAACCCTTCACCAGAATAGATAGAGTGTCCAGACAAAAGCTATCTGCAATGCCCCAATCAGAGACAACTGACCATGCAAGTCAAGGCCAATAAAGTAAATAAGGCCTTTTTTGTAGTAACCAGTCCGAAGAGGAACAATAACCAACCAAAAGGTCCCAAACAGGGAGGGTGAAACCCAAGCAGGGTCACAACAAACACCCAGGGGGTCCCAAGCAGGGACAACAAACCCCCTAGGGGTCACTCACTAGGTCTCCTATGGCCTGAAAGCATCCAAAGGGTCCCAATCAGGGACAATAACCCAAGCAAGGTCTATAAACACAGCACCCGGGGGGTCACAACAGGGCAATAAGCCCAATCAGGGGTGAAAACTGCACCCGGGGTGGTCCCAAGCAAAGATAGCAAAATCAGACAGGGTTAAAAGATCACCCGGGGCATCCCAAACAGGGACAATAGACCCAAACAGGGCTGAAGAACCACCTGTGGGTTCTCAATCAGGGAGTATAGACCCGAGCGGGGTCAAACCAACACACAGGGGGTCCCAGGCAGGGACAATAGACCCCCTATGGGTCACTCCCAAGGCCTCTGTGTGGCCAGTAAATAGGCCTCACATGGGGATCAAACCTCCCCCCGTGTGTAGCCAACTACAAATAATTTTTTTCATGTACTCCCCAGTTCGCCAGCCTTGACTCTCCTCAAAGCGCTGGCCTCACCGCTGGAAGAACCAGGCCTGAGTTGGCAGCCGATCCTCTCTCTTGGCTGCCGAACTCAGAATGGCTGCCTCCACATGGCAGTGGGGGATTAAATAATCCCCCAAATCCTGTCCAAAATCTCGTCAGACTGTTTGTTCTCGCGAGATTATGCGGGCTGATGGGGGATCTCGCGAGATCCCTCTGATTGGTTGGGAGGCGAAGGGAGAGCGGGACTCCTTTCCCTCCCAACCAATCACGGCGTCGGCCTTCTAATTTTGGCTGGCACAACAGCGGGCCCCTCCCGACGCATCAGGGGGGGGTCTATCTTCATTTTCAGTTGTTTCATCCATCATCGGCTCAATACCTTTAGTGCTTTGCTAAGCTATCTTCCAATAGACAGCCATCATTAGTAGCTTGCAAATATTAAAGTCAACTTCAAAATGCTCCACTCTGATGGACAGCAAGTGAATCCTATTATTTTCATCAATCTATTTCTTAGATGTGACACTGTTCAATGTACACAAGGGTCCATTGATTTCTCCAGCTTTTCTTTGATAATTATCAAAGGTTCTTTCTCTCTTTTGAATAGCTGATTGCTCCTGTCACTGATGTAATGGGACCTGTGTTTGTGAAGTTCCATCCAGTTACAATATTTCCTGCATGTGTTCTTTTTTATGCAACCCAGAATAGGAAATCTTATTTATCTATCATTGGTTTCTACAAAAAGGGGGTGCTGGGAGACAAAAATAGCTGGCATTACAGAGCCAAAGTTAAACCAATTCAACTCTCATCTATTTCTTTGGTGGATACTGAAACAATTCATTAATTTTCTGATTGAAATCTAGCCATAATTTGGAAATGATTTGAAGGCAGACAACAACAACACAGGGTCCAGGCTTAATCACATTTAGGACAACCACTGGAATCAATGAATCTTAAGTAAACTGTGATTACATTAGGTTCCAGTGGTTTTAATTGGTCTACTCCAGTGATTTCCAATCTTTGGTCCAATATTTGTTTTGGACTTCAGATCCCAGAAGCCTCAGACAACTTGGTCAACAGTGAGGAATTCTGGGAGCTGAAGTCTAAAACATCTGGAGGACCAAGGGCTGAGAACCACTGGCCTACTCCTATGGTGAATCTCAGTCCAGTCCCATTTATTGAGAAGAAGGTTGGAGAACCTTTGGCCCTTGAGATTTTACTGAACTGCTGCTCCCCTCATGTTTCACCACTGGCAAGGCTGAAAAGGGCTTATGGGGACTGGAGTTCAATAACATCTGAAGGGCTACAGTTTCTCTAATCCTGGTCTAAAAAGTGCTTTAAGATTGCCTAGAACATGACCAGTGACCTAGAAAAAGGAATAAGACTCCATATATTATACAACAGAAGACGTTGGAGATGAAATGCATATTTCAGGTTAGTATCTGAGTGATTTATATTTCATAAAACTAAAAAGAATCAGAGGAATCCAATATACCTTCCATCTGCCAAACAAGATTTTGTATTGTGTTTCTACAGCTAAGGAAAGGAAATAATGTCTTGCCTGCTATGAAGGAGAGGAGGATACATGCTTTATTATGTCTCTTAAATATGGGGAACTTTAATACTATTGCTACAGGTGAAAGAAGAACTGTTATTAACCAGTTACAGAAAATATATTCTATATGACTAGCATTTTAATGGATAGAATGGATTTGTTTTTTCTATCAGGACAAGATTCTCAGCTTCTCAAGGCAGTCAGACAGAATGTAGCAGGAATATGTGTATACAAGAAATGTGTATACAACTGTTACAAATTTAAAATAATAGAAACAGGGTAGTGTGGATTTTAATCTATATTACTTATTTGCAACTATATTTTAGATCCTTTAAAATATTTTAACGTAATTGCCTTATTAGCATTTTCTGAGGATAGAACTTGTTATCAGGGTCCAGTCAAGAACGATTAGGATTAAGATAAAGCTCTGCTAACCAAAGACAACAAAACATGCAGGCAGGGATGATTTAAAATGCTTTGCTACTCAGAATCAGTTTTACAGTGGTACATTAAGTGTAAATGTTCATCATCCACGATCCACTTCTTTTAGGGCCTTGGAAGGAGCGCTAAAATAGCGCTCCTTCTGCAAGGTGCGGAAGGTGCGCTGCAAGAAGCGTTGGGCGCCTCTTTGGTGTCTCTTCCGTCACAGCGTGTCCGGACGCTGCGGCGGAAGGACGTCATCGGAGCGCCTGTCGTGTGGAGCGATGGGCGCTCCGATGATGTGTTCAGTAAGGGGTTGGGGTGCCCAGCGTGTGGCTGTCCCTCCCCTTCCTTACCTTCAAGATGGCGCAAAGCACCATCTGCAAAAGGGGCAAGATAACTAAATTGAGGCTATCATACTTTGGCCACATCATGTGTGAAATCATGATTTATTAGAATGCTTGGAAAAGTCGAGGGCAGCAGAAAGAGAGGAAGAGCACATGCCAGATGGATAGACTCAGTCAGGGAGACCACAGGCCTGGGTCTGAGCAGAGAAGTAGATGATACAGGTACTTGGAGATGTTTCATTCACAGGGTCATCATGAATCAAAGTTGACTCGAAGGCAGCTAACAACAAACAAAAGCTTATGTTACTGGGTAAAATGCAGCACACTGCACCAGCTGCAGGGCTTGTTGGAAAGCTCAGGAAGAACAGTGAATTTCCAAGAGGAAACTAATATATTAATTCATAGGAACAGAAAGTTTCTGTACTTCAAAATCACTGCTTGTGGAAAAGGACAAGGTGGTGTCCTCTATTCTATATACAAACACTGACCAGATTGGCTGTTGAATTCTTCTTCAACAGAGTTAATGGGACAGCATTCACTATGTGAGAAAGTAGTGGGGTAGTTTAGTGGGCACAATGCAGGCTTTGTGGCACAGACAATTCTCTGTTCTCTACTTTTAAGCCTCTCTTAAGGCCTTTGCAGACTGCCAGAAATAGTGCACATTAAATTGAGGCACTGCCCTGGCTCAGTGCTAGGGAATCATGGGAACTGTAATTTATTGTGGCACCAGAGCTTTCTGACAGAGAAGGCTCAATGTCCCAGAAAAAAAATACAATTCCCATGACTCCCTAGCACTGAGCCAGGGCAGTGCCTCAATTTAACGTGCACTATTTCTGGCAGTCTGCAAAGGCCCTTACTTGGGTGGATACCTCACTTAGCTGAATGGTAGTGCTGTCCCTAGTCATAGGAATCTATAACAGGCCTGTGCAGTCATAAGACTCCATGTTGTCTGCCCATTGTAAAGTATGCTGTAGAGTAGCACCGTGTCTAAATAGGTGCCTGAGAAATAGGGATGAAAATCTATCAGCCTTGCTTTCTCTCACATTCAGTATTTTAGAACCTAAAGGTCCTTCTGTTAAAATATATAGAAAATTGGATTTTTGGAAAATCCTCCCTTCCCTGAAAGACCACATTCTCAACCATCTACACTGACCAAATTCAATAGTTATAGGTATTGTCAGCATGACAGGGACCATACTGTGCCCTGTAGGTATTAATGCAGGAGAGTCTCTTAGGAGGAGGAGGAGGAGGAGGAGTAAGGGATGAATACCTAATTTGGTGTTGAAGAAACAGGAATTCAATGTCAAACTTTAAAGTACTGACCATTCCAAGCCAGGTCCTAGATGAATGATTCTATTACTTTCTGTTTCTCCCATTTTCCTAAAATAAAAACAATTACAGAGAACTAAACCTTAGATTCTTTCCATCTCATATATGAATATATTTGTAAATTTTGGTTTATACACAGAGAAATGAATTGAATGAAATGTGCCCCCCCCCCCCCCAATATACCTCATAATTGTTGAAGAGTAAATGTCCACAGTAAACTGAGGCAAAATCTCTTCACTCCTCAAAAATCTATGTTGTCTAATAACAGTCTTTTGGAACCCTGGACCAACCCCAATGCCTCCTCCTTTTAAACTATACTCTAAGGGCCTTTGCAGACTGCTAGAAATAGTGCAAATTGAGTCAACTTTAACTGTCCTGGCTCAGTGCTAGGGAATCATGGGGATTTTTTTTCTGAGACATTGAGCCTTCTCTGTCAGAGAGCTCTGGTGCCACAATAAAATACAGTTCCCATGATTCCCTAGCACTGAGTCAGGGCAGTTAAAGTGGATTCAATTTGCACTATTTCTGGCAGTCTGCAAAGGCCCTTACACTCCTAAAGAAGTGTCTTCTTAGGCTCTGGAGATCCTCAGGAACAGGTCCTTATAGAATATGTAGCACAGGCTCTTAAGTGGCAATCATCTCATATTTATTATATGATAGCACTGATGAATTACATTCCACTCTCAGAAGGGGCTTTGCACCATATACTTGGAGATCCCCTTGTCCTCCATAAGCAAACTGGATACCCATTCCATCATATGTTGCTAAATGAGAGAGATTTTGGGGTGGCAAGGCTAACTCGAGAATCTGGAGTAGGGTATTCCCTTGCATAGGGCTTCATAGAATCATAGAATCATAGAATCATAGAGTTGGAAGAGACCACAAGGGCCATCCAGTCCAACCCCCTGCCATGCAGGAACTCCCAATCAAAGCATCCCCGACAGATGGCCATCCAGCCTCTGCTTAAAGACCTCCAAGGAAGGAGACTCCACTACTCTCCGAGGGAGTGTGTTCCACTGTCGAACCGCCCTTACTGTCAGGAAGTTCCTCCTAATGTTGAGGTGGAATCTCTTTTCTTGCAGCTTGCATCCATTGTTCCGGGTCCTAGTCTCTGGAGCAGCAGAAAACAAGCTTGTTCCCTTCTCAATATGACATCCCTTCAAATATTTAAACATGTCTATCATATCACCTCTCAGCCTTCTCTTCTCCAGGCTAAACATCCCCAGCTCCCTAAGTCGTTCCTCATAGGGCTTACTTTCCAGACCCTTCACCATTTTAGTTGCCCTCCTTTGGACACGCTCCAGTTTCTCCACATCCTTTTTGAATTGTGGTGCCCAGAACTGGACACAGTATTCCAGGTGAGGCCGGACCAAAGCAGAATAGAGTGGCACTATTACTTCTCTTGATCTAGACACTATACTTCTACTGATGCAGCCTAAAATTGCATTGACCTTTTTAGCTGCTGCATCGCACTGTTGACTCATGTTCAACTTGTGGTCCACCTGGATTCCTAGATCCCTTTCACAGGTAGTCTCATTCAGCCAGGTGTCCCCCATCGTATATCTGTACTTTTCGTTTTTCTGCCCTTACATTTCTCTGTGTTGAATTTCATTTTGTTAGCTTTGGCCCAACTTTCTAGTCTGTTCAAGTCATTTTGAATTTTGATCCTGTCCTCAGGGATATTAGCTACTCCTCCTAATTTGGTGTCGTCTGCAAATTTGATAACTATGCCCCCAATACCGTCATCCAAGTCATTAATAAAGATATTGAATAGCACTGGCCCCAGGACAGAGCCCTGTGGCACCCCACTGGTCACTTCTTTTCAAGTTGAAAAGGAGCCATTGTTGAGCACCCTTTCCGTTCGACCAGTTAACCAATTACAAATCCATGTAACAGTTACTTTGTCTAGCCCACATTTTACCAACTTGCTTGCAAGAATGTCATGGGGAACCTTGTCAAAGGCCTTACTGAAATCAAGATATACTATATCCACAGAATTCCCTTCATCTACCAAGCTGGTAATTTTATCAAAAAAAAAGAGATCAGATTTGTCTGGCATGACCTGTTTCTCTGAAACCCATGTTGACTTTTTGTGATTATGAAATTATCTTCCAGATGTTCACAGACTCTCTGTTTAATGATCTGCTCCAGAATCTTTCCAGGTATTGATGTCAGACTAAGTGGACGATAATTGTTGGGATCCTCTTTTTTCCCCTTTTTGAAGATGGGGACAACATTTGCCCTCCTCCAGTCCGCTGGGACCTCTCCTGTTTTCCAGGAATTCTCAAAGATTATTGCCAATGGTTCTGATATTACATTTGCCAGTTCTTTTAATACCCTTGGATGTAATTCATCTGGTCCTGGAGACTTATATTCATCTAGATTAACCAGATGTTTCTGTACTATCTCTTTACTTATTCTGTGCTGAAATTCTCCTATTCTGTCCTCTGCTCCATTATCCTCAAGTTGAGCACCCTTTGCCTTTTCTGAGAAGACTGAAGCAAAGAAGGTGTTGAGTAATTCTGCCTTTTCTCTGTCCCCTGTTATCTTTTTGCCATCTTCTCCACACAGTGGCCCTACCATTTCCTTCTTTTTCCTTTTGCTACTGACATACCCCCAAAAGCCCTTTTTATTGTTCTTAACCTCTCCAGCAAGCCTGATTTCATTCTGCGCTTTAGCTTTTCTGACTTTACCCCTACACGTGCTAGCTATTTGTTTGAATTCCTCTTTGGTGATTTCCCCATTTTTCCATTTCTTATACATGTTCCGTTTAAAACATAGTTCAGTTGCAAGTTCCTTAGTCATCCATCCTGGTTTCTTGAGACACCTCCCATTCTTCCTCCTCATTGGCACGGTTTGAAATTGTGCCTTCAGTATCTCCCTTTTGAGAAACTCCCATCCGTCTTGAACTCCCTTCTCTTTTAGTATTCCTGTCCATGGGATCACCCTCAGTATTTCTCTAAGTTTAGTAAAATCAGCTTTCCTAAAGTCTAGAATGCGTGTCTGACTATGCCTGGCTTCTCCTTTCCACTGTATAATAAACTCCAGGAGGACATGATCACTCCCGCCTAAGGATCCAACCACTTGCACCCCATTAACTAGGTCTTCCCTGTTAGTTAGGATCAGATCCAAAATAGCTGACTCCCTCGTTGCCTCTTCCACCTTTTGAACAATGAAATTGTCTTCGAGGCAAGTGAGGAATTTGCTAGACCTTAAGGATTTTGCCGAGTTTGACTTCCAGCAAATATCCGGATAGTTGAAGTCACCCATCACTACTATATTTCTCCTTTCTGAGTGTGTGGTCATCTGTTCTAGAAAGGCTTCATCCAATTCTTCTGCTTGAGTTGGGGGTCTGTAGTAGACTCCCACACTAACATCCCTGTTGTTTCCTTCCCCTTTAATTTTTATCCAGATGCTCTCCACTTGGCTTCCAGGATTGATGTCCTGGATTTCTTCACTGGTGTAAATATCCCTGACATATAATGCTATTCCTCCTCCTTTCCTGTTTGTCCTGTTTCTCTTGAAAAGGTTATACCCCTTTATTTCTACATTCCAGTCATGAGACTCATCCCACCAGGTTTCAGTGATGCCTATTATATCATATTTGCTTTGTTGTGCTAGGAGTTCAAGTTCATCTTGCTTATTTCCCATGCTCTGTGCATTAGTGTAGAGACATCTAAGACCATGTGTCCCCTTTACTTGCTGCCTGTGCACATTTTTTTGCCTCCCACTGTTGGGTCCCTGTACTGTTTGCCTTGTTTCCTCTATGACAGTTTGACTATTTTCTCCAGTCCTTTTGTCTTCCAGGACGTTGTCTCCCTTCCCCAAACAGTTCAGTTTAAAGCCCTCCTGATCAAATTCTTCAGACCATTGGCAAAAACATTTCTTCCAACTGGTGTGAGATGCAGCCCATCCCTTGCCAGGAGTCCGCCCTCATGGAACCGCAGCCCATGATCCAAGAATCCAAATCGTTCTCGACGACACCATCTGCGGAGCCAATTGTTGACATCTGCTATCTTCCTCTCTCTTCCTGGACCATGCCCTTGAACTGGCAGAAGAGACGAGATGACAATCTGTGCCTCCATTTCTTTCAGCTTCTTTCCTAGAGCCTCGTAATCCCTTTTGATGTTCTGAAGGCTGTGTCTTGCTGTGTCGTTCGTTCCCATGTGGACCAAAAGGAAGGGGAATTGGTCGGTAGGCCTGACCAGTCTTGTCAGCCTCTCTGTCACATCTCTGATCTTTGCCCCAGGAAGACAACACACCTCTCGAGACATCTTGTCAGGCCCACAAATCACTGCTTCTGTCCCCCTCAGCAAGGAGTCCCCCACTACGACCACACGCCTCCTCCGAGGCTTAGCAGCGACTGTTCCCTGTGGTTGGAACTGCCAGGGTCCCCTGCTCTGTCTCTGAAAACTGTCCATGCTGCTCTTCTGCGTCTTCCTTGCTAAGAGTAAGAGCTTGAAATCGATTCTGTAGCCGCAAGCTCCCAGTACGATCCCTGGTCTCCTTACTTCTGCGTGTGACCTTCCTCCAGCTTTCTACCTCCTGTGTGTGTGATGTGACCTTCTCTTCCCCAGTGACTTCCTCTGTGTGTTCCCCATCCACGACCGTTTGTTCTGTTCTCTCAAGGAAAGCCTCTTGTTCCCTAATATGTTGAAGTGTAGCTACCCGTGCTTCCAGCTGCTGTACTTTGTCCTCCAACAGGGCTACCAACTTGCACTTTGAGCATGTGCAGTTCCCCACATCTGTAGGTAAGAATACAAACATCCCACAGGTATTGTAGGTGACGGCAGCAGTTCCTTCAGTGTCCATACTAAGTCTTAATTAGTACCTGAAAGTGGACTACGACTTTCCTCCTCAAAGAAAATCCCTTGCTAACAGTATTTAAGTCTGCTGGTTATAAAATTTGCGCGCCACTAGGCGCGCGGCTCTGGCAGCAGTTGTATAGAGCTAACTGCCTAGCCCACCCCCTATTGATTTGCAAATGCCACTCAACAAAGCCCCACCCGCTGAGTCACAGTCACACTCCCCCCAAGTGTTTTTAAAAAGAATTAAAAACTTACCCACTCAAGATGGCTGTCTGGAAACTGCTTTCTCCTCTTTCCTAGCAGGAACTGGCCTTCTTCTCTGTCTCCTTTCCTGGCAGAACTGCCTAGAAAGTCTCTTTCTCTTTCTCCTTTCTGTTAGAAACTGGCCTGGAGAGCCTCCTCCTCCTCCTTCCCCTGTCCTGGCCGAAACTGACCTGAAACTGGCCTCTGGCAGCAATTGTATAGAGCTAACTGCCTAGCCCACCCCCTATTGACTTGCAAATGCCACTCAACAAAGCCCCACCCGCTGAGTCACAGTCACACTCCCCCAAGTGTTTTTAAAAAGAATTAAAAACTTACCCACTCAAGATGGCTGTCTGGAAACTGCTTTCTCCTCTTTCCCAGCAGGAACTGGCCTTCTTCTCTGTCTCCTTTCCTGGCAGAACTGCCTAGAAAGTCTCTTTCTCTTTCTCCTTTCTGTTAGAAACTGGCCTGGAGAGCCTCCTCCTCCTCCTTCCCCTGTCCTGGCCGAAACTGACCTGAAACTGGCCTCTGGCAGCAGTTGTATAGAGCTAACTGCCTAGCCCACCCCCTATTGACTTGCAAATGCCACTCAACAAAGCTTCTTTCCTCTTTCTGTAGCATTGAAGGCAGATCTATTTCTTTCTGTATTGGTTTTAGTCAGAATTTTAAAGAAACTATCCCAGGTGCTGAATACTACTTCCAAAATCATTTCAGCACTCTGGCTAGATCCTTCATCACTGCCATAGGATAACCAATTGGCATTGAATGCCAATATTTATGTTTGATTTTCAAGCCATTTCTTTCTTTAATTCTATCACTCCTCTGTTACATCATCATTACGTTGTTGTGATTGTTGTTGTTGATAAACATTATTACTGTACCTTACTAACAATAATTCTTGTTGTTCCATAGGCTTTAAAAATCATTCAATGGACAGCTCAGTAACACACTCAACAGGTTATTCAAATATTTGATTCAGGTTACCTGATGTGTAAATTTGCAATATTCTTTCCCCAGACTTCAATATCAGAGGGCAAATTCATTATACCTTGTGAAATATTTTTCTCCATTTTAGAGTCTTTCACATAAAGGGAGAATAAATGACTATCATATGTTTTATGGATTTTCTGAAATCCACAAGACATTCTAAAATCAAATAATGAAATGGGCATATAGAGTCAAAACTAAATTAAATTATCCTGCTGGTTTAATCCTCTGTCTGTCTGGTATGAAATATTCTTAAAATACTTGTCACAACATTTCAATATAGTTTGATTAATAAATGGCTGATGTAGAAGCCTCTCATGGACTTCTTTCCTCCTCATCAGCTTTTTACTGATTTGCCCATGTTGAAGGAATCTTCTTTGGAGGATGACCTAGCCAAATACCTCAGATAAGCAGCCTGTTTCCAAGGTTTACAAGCCTTCATCATGACATAACTACCAGACTGGATGAGGCCAAAGGCTCTTATTAGATATACACGCTGGAATATACACTCTGGGGCTTTTAAAGTTACACAGTTACACTGCTATGATTCCATTTTAGTGGCCATGTCTTCACATCCAAGGAGAAATAGGGATTTGTAGTTTGGGGAGTTACCAGAGGTCCTTGGCTGATAATTTTAAACATCTTTTGCTAAACATCAAATCCCATGATTCCATAGGATAAAACTATGGTAGATAAGGTGCCATAGTTCCCTCTTATAATGCCATAGCACTATAGTTGTGTAGTGTAGCATGATAGGTCTTTTGTAATTTGAGGTTTGTGACTTTGGGACATGTGTGAAGCTAGTAGGAAAGTCAACAATATTTTATGCATTTTATGGCAAAGAGTAACCTCTTTGCATGTGAATAATCAGAAGGTGTCTGGGTATGTATGTGAGGGAGTCTGTCTATGCAACTATGAATAAGGAATTCATGTGTTGAGGTGCAGTGCCTTTGGCCTGGGGCCTACCTTCTGGCACTGACTGAGGCAGGCCAGGGAAGTTCCCCCCAGGCTCGACATTGTCCTTTGACTCTGAGAGAGATGAACACAAAACCACATTAAATCACCCCCTGGGGGCATTTGAGTATTTGGTGATGTCTTTGGAGTTATCAGGCAGTCTGGGAGTTTTTACGTTGTTAGTAAATGAAATTATGCATGATCTACTGTTTGATGGGGTCCTGGTCTACCTAGATGATGTGTTGATCTATCCGCAAGACCTGGATTCTCATGTGAAGCTGGTAAGAGAGGTGCTGAAGTGCCTCTTGGACAATCAACTGTATGTCAAGCTGTCCAAATGCAATTTCCATACTGATAAATTGGACTTTTGGGGATATTGGGTGTCCACCCAGGGAACAGAAATGGACCCAGCTAAGGTGCCAAAAGTGCTAGAGTGGGCCCCTGAAGACCTGAAAGCAGGTGCAGAGCTTTGGGGGTTTGCAAACTTTTATAGACAGTTTATCCCCAACTTTGCCCAGATAGCTCTGCCCATCACAAACCTGATAAAGAGTAGCACCATCCAACAAAGCCTAATGAGAAGCCCAAGCCAGCCACCAAGATGAAGTGGATGCTGGAATGTCAAGATGCATTTGAAAGGCTTAAAACAGATCAGCTCTTTGTAATAGCACTCCTTTCCCAAGCCGTGGAAAGGGTGTCGCAAGAGCTGCCATGTAAAAATGCTGCACCGGAAGGATGTCATCGGAGCGATCGCTGTGTGCAACGGCGGGCGCTCCAATGATGTCCTCAGGAAGGGGTTGGGGTGGCCAGCATCCAGCTGCCCCTCCCCTTCCTTGGCTCCAAGATGGCACTTTGTGCCATCTGCAGAGCCCCTCAGTTGCATACAGTTTGGATACAAGTAAACAAATCCTATAGCTTTGAATGGGGTCAAAAATGCAGTCTTGGGAAGTTCATCTGACTCTGGAGCTCTTTACTTTAAAATTTTCCATCTGGTAATTGCCCAACACCTGATACATAGAGATATACATATTACCTCTGGGAAAAGCCATCTTGAAGAATTCCTCGGTTTTTGAGCCCTTGGATGAGTCATCCAAACTATTCCCTTAGGTGGAAAGAGCACTCCTTATTTATTCGAAGTTCAAAGGTGAGCATCTTTTCACTACATTTCCCCTTATGTCTCAACTGTGTTCAGGGTAGAGACTTGAATGTTGAGGCTTAACCTTCAGTACTAGAAATTATTCATTCAGATTTACATTCCCTGGGTTTACCTCCCTCTGAGGTTTTTGGTGTATCTTCAAGACTTGCTTGTGGAATGTTTCCTTGCCAGTTCTGGGTTGTAGCTTCTCTGTCTTTGCATTGCCTGGAACAGGACTGTTACACACATGCACATACATATATTTTGGAATGTCACATTTATAATGTTGAAATGTATGATTTTCAACAAACTATTTACAACCTTAGCCTCATTGAATTTAATGAAGCCATGCATCCCAATAATATGTATATTCATTTGGAAGTAAATGCCGCAGGATATAGTAACTTCATTCCTAAATTCTTGTGACTGGAAATCTGTAGGCTGTTCTTGCTGGCAGAAAAGAGCAAGGTGACATCTTCTAATTCACTTTTCCATCTGAATCATCCTGTGATCCCCTAGAATTTTCTCTGGAAGGTATAAGGAACTCAGAAATAGTATGAGAGATGGTGCAAGGGAAATGGGGGAATTGTCTAAGAAGTAATTTTCTGCCAACAAAAATGTCCACTAGGCTGTAGTCTCTTCACAGAACGGACAATACAGGACAGAAAACATCTGAAGTTCTTGATATCTACATGTAAAAATTAAAGTAAAGATTTATATTTCTACATACCAACAATTTATCAAATAGAATTGGAGCTAGCCATAGTCTGTGTTATCAGACCATAAAGGAGCAAATAAGTCAGAAGGAGCATATAGATGTTTGTTGAGATGGTATCTAGCTTTTATTGTTGGATTTTCATATTATTGAGTTTGTTTATATTTTGCTGTATTTTTGCATTCCAAAAATGTATCAGTATTGTATGCCTTCAAGTCATTTTTTACTTATGCCAACTCTAAAATGAACCTGTCATGGAAATACTGTATGTTAATTAGTTTTGCTTTCTCTCACATCTGATTAACCTCAGGTTGTTTCCATAATATTCATGAAGAAATCAGAACATTTTGGATACTTTTTATCAGAAGCAAATGGAATAAAAATCTGGATCATCTAGTTGGCTAGTTTGAATAAATGCAGGTATTCTTACTATTGAGAGGACAATGTTTGTAACTACATTGGCCATGATGCTGTTAAAGTCTATCAAGAAAAGGGTGGGAAGCTTAAATCAGTTCTACAAACATGGTTGAAAACCCAGGAATTAAAAGCTAAATACCAAAGTCCTTTGTGAGGGTAAGCAAATTTGCCAGTTTGGGTTTCTGCTATGTTCAGTTCAATCTCAGGTTCTTTTTGGTGAATTTATAAACAAATCTCTCTCTCTCTCTCTTTCTCTCTCTAGATATTCTTATAAAAAATAAATCAAATAAAATTCTTATTCATTCCTACTTAAAATTTTGAGTTCAGTTCTCAAGATCTTTTAACGTCTCTAGGAACATTACTACATTGAGCCCCATTCTTGCCACAATTATGTTGGTTAAAGCAGTCATTACTAAACATCTTTGAAATAGTGTCCAAAGATTGCGCTCTCTTCTGGACTCCCTCTTAACCCTACCTCCCTGCCCTATGCCTTACGCAGCACACCTTTCATGTGTTTTTATTTTTTTTCACTTTTCCGCACAATTTCAGAGCTCTACTACTACAATTTTAAGGGTGTGTGTGTGTGTGTGTGTGTGTTTTAAAAGTAATAATAAATAAAGATAATAAGTTTCTTGGGAATAGTGAGAGGGGGCAGGAGAAGAGCAGGAGACACTGATACCACATGACAGCCAATATTGCAAATGCCCTGGCAGTGATGTTTTGTATTTGGGGTGTAGCACATTTGCAAAGTCATTGATGGATTTTTTTCCTGTCAATGAAGAGGGATGTTCTAACTGTTTCTTGAGGACACAGCAGCTACAGATTGAAGCCATCATTATGCAATAAATATTGCCAATGCCATTTTTCCCTAGCTCAAATTGTGGTATAAAAGCTGTGTGTGATAAAATCTTAGATAACAACTGAAGATACAAACTATTACACACTATTTTTTAAAAAGGGTCAAAAGATTTGATTTTCATCTACACATTGCTAAAGAAACTTTTACACATTTATAGTGTTAACAGAGCCTAGATGTTCTTATTCATCAAAAACTTGTTGGGAAAATGAGATCAAGAGAGCCAGAAGGCATAAAATGGGAAGAATAGCTAATTATTTCCAATTAATCTACTCTGCACTATGTGTCAAGAATTAAAGAATACCCACTGGCCAACATTTGGGCAGGTAAAATTTCTCCATACATCAAGGCCACTGTGTGTTTCCAATGTCCCTCTGTAGGGAGTGTGAAAATACATCAGTTTGGTTTTGTTGCTTTCCATCAGTATTCTCACCTCATTCTAGTTCACTGTTGGCTTGTGAGACCTTTATTTTCCATCCTCCATGGAAATTCATACTTTATATTGAACTCATTTTTTTCTCCTACTATGCCATTTTTTTTTAATCCACACAATTCTTACATATTTTTCCATTGACTAAAGTGTATTTGTACACACTTTTCAGATATAAACATTTTAGCTATATACATTTAGTTACATATAGTTTTGAAAATTAAAGAAACAAACAAACAAAAAAAGTGCTTCTGGCTTCCACCCACTGACAGGAAACAAAAATATATAGATTTGCACTTTCATTAATAACCTCATAGAGCACAAATTAGATGAGTTCAACCCTTTATTTGTTTATTTGTTTATTTTATTGGATTTATGCCCACCTTTCTCCTGACATGGGGATCAAGGCAGCTTACAATAATTTAAAATAGATTTTAGCTAAAATATTATATTGTAAAAAGTTTTTTTTTAAAAAAAAAACACAATTAAAGAATATTAGTAATAAAACCAGTTAAAACAATTTAAAATATATTTAAAAGTGGATTAAGAACATTTTTTAAAAAAACAAAAAACGCCACCTTCAACTATTCTGCCATATGATAAAAATTAATCAGTCTTTCCCAAATCAACAAGTCTTATCCTGCCAGGGGTAACAAAGCAGGGTTCCACAGTTCCACCACTGTCTTCTGTGTCTTTACCAAATGTATCGATGATAGTGATGGGACCAAAGGAAAGCCCTCCCCTGAAAATTTTAAAACTTGGGCTGTAAAGGGATATGGTCTTTTAGATAGTCTGGACCCAAGCAGTACAGGACATTAAACATCATGACCAGAACTTTTAATTTTGACCAGAAACAGATCAGTAGCCAATGAAGTTGGTTCTACATGAGAGTTACATGATCACTGTAATCAGCTCCAGACAGCAGCCTGGCCATTTTGGACTTGTGCTGAAATTTCCAAATATTTTGCAAAAGCAGCACCACATAGAGGATGTTGCAGTAATCCAAAAACAGGAAGTAATCAAGGCATGCATCATCCCAAACAGATCGGACTTAATGAACGTGCAGAGTTTATGCAAACACACTCCATACCAAAACCAAAATTTGAATATTCAAGCTCAGATTTGAGTCCAGGAGTATGCCCAAGTTGTGAACCTGAAATTTCAGGGGGAATGCAACCCCATCCAGCTCAGGCTGAATCCCTGTTCCCTGATCTACCATACAACTGTACTTGTGCCTTCTCTGGATTAAGTTTCACTTTATTCACCCTCCTCCTCTCCATTTAGCACAGAAGCAGCTTTCTTGAAATTAGGTGGAAAAGAGAAATGGAGCTGGGTATCATCTGGCCACTGGTGACACTGAACCCCACATCTCTGGATGACCTCTCCCAGTGACTTCATGTAAATATTAAACAGCACAGGAACAGCTCAAAGCCCTGTGCCCTCACCCCCAGGCCAATATCCAGGATGTTGAATAGGCATCTCCCAGCATCACCTTCTGAGACTGCTTCTCCAAGAAGGACTGGGATAACACTAGAAGGATGCCCTTTGGTCCCTTCCCAGAGAGGTGACCCAGAAGGATACAATGGTCAATAATCAATTGAAGTCTGCCAGGAAAAAAAAAGGAACACAACCCTCCTGCCTTTTCCCATTGTAGGTTATCCACCAAGGCAAGCCCAATTGACTCTGTGCTATAGCCATCCCTGAACCCAGATTGAAATTGATCCAGACAATCCATTTTGTTAAGGAAACCCTGTAGTCTGGAGGATGTAGAACCTTGCCTAAGAAAATAATATCAGAGAATTGTTTATAATGTTCAATATGATGGGATTCAGGGAGAGTTGTTTCAATTATGGTCTCACCACAACCCCCTTTTGGCAGAATCGAAATCCACCTCACTGTAGTGAGGCATCCACTCCTCCACTTACCCACTTGACCAGTCCCCTTCTAGTTGCTTATAAGAGTTGGCAAGGGAATGAACCCAGAATGAATGTAGTGGCTCTCACCTCTTTAAGGATTCTGCCCAGTCCTTAGGTTGCATAGACTGAAATGTATCCATAGGAAAAACAGGAGCCAAGTTTATATCCACTGGGCTTGTGGCAACTACAGCATCCAAGTCAGAATGAGGCAGAAGAGTTTTGATAATCAATATATTTTAGCCAACTGTGTTAGAAATGTAGAAATAAATGTCCATTTGGCCACATGTAGAGAGGATTCTGGGAGAAGGGCTTCTAACAAGGAATGTATGTTGGGAGATTTTAGCAGCAGGCTTGTGTAAAATGCTTAGAAGCAGATGACCTTTGAAATGACCCTGAATGCACTAAGAGCTGACAGAGAGGCATGGAGAAGCCAAAATAATTTACAACTAGTACCCTGTACAGGGGTCTCCTGGTACACACCAGTTCTTTTACTGATAAGGATGACACTGGAATGTGGCCAAATGAGCATTAAGTAGATTTTAATGTATTCTGAAATCTGTATTCTCATTGCTTGAAAATCTATATGTTTAGGGTTTGAAATGCCCGATGGGGTGTGAGATTTAGATTTCTTTGTCTAATGGTGTATAAAACAAGCCATTTTTTCCTTTGCTGGTTGCCTAAAACTTGGAATGCAAATCCCTTTGGGACGGTTGACCTAATAAAGGTATGTTTATAATTCATCAAGGTCTCCTCTCTTAGACTTGCTCTGCAAGAAACCCGAGAAGCCCTGAGTGAATAACTCATAGTCTTGTTATTTCTGCAACAAGAGCAGATGTGAGCAATCCTATCTGCCATCGAACCTCTTTGAATTCCATTTTTGGAGAAAGGTAAAATACAAATCCAATAAATAAATAAATAAATGTTAATTCTTTATAGTGATCTGCCATTGGGCCACATGTTGCAGGGGGAGAGGGATTAAAAAGCTCTGATCACTTGAGACAGCTCCACTGAGCTGTTCAGATGCAATGGTGACAAAAAAGAAAGATTTTTATGTTTCTACCACTGCTGCAAAATAGTTTTTCCAATGAGCTCTAGCCCCTGTTCAGCTGGACTCACTCCAAAGTCGGTGAGAGGGACAGTTAGCCCACCCAATACCAGTACCATCTGTAGCAGCGCTGTTTGGAGAACACTGGGAAGGAGGCCATCCAGTTGCCTTAATACCATCATCTTTTGTAGTGGCCGTAAATGATCTGGGAGTGGAAATTGAGGTTGTGGGGGGGAAAGGAAGGTATGGCGGGAACAGAGTGAAGGGATGTTGCAAAACAAGGCAGGATTGATGTTTGAAAGCTATCCTGCCTTAAGTTCACTCTGTTGCCCAGAATGGATTGGAGAGCGCACCAATCATTCCACAGACTCTTACTCTGCTCCTTTGCAATGCCAGATTGGTTAAAAACAAAACTCATATCATCCATGACCTCGTCTTAGATGAGGCCACTGACTTGGCTTGCTTTACAGAGACCTGGCTGGGAGAAGAAAGTGCTGTGACTTGGATGCAGGCTCTCCCAGCTGGGTACTCAGTTAGTGAGCAAGTAAGGAGAAGTGAGTGGGGGGCAGAGTGGATTTAGTTCATAAGAACAACCTGACCTTGACCAGGATACCTGTCTGGAATACAGTCCACTTTGAGTGTATGTACCTGAGCCTGAGGACTACAGATAGTTTGGGGATTCTTTTAGTATACCAATCTCCCCGTTGTCTGACAGACTCCCTAACTGAACTGACACAGCTGGTCTCAGAGTTGCTGTTGGAGTCACCCAGACTTTTAGTTTTGGGCGACTTCAACATTCTACTCGAGACCAGTCTGTCAAATTTAACAGGTGCGGCTCGGGTTTAGCACCTGTTAAACATGGGCCTATCCCAATTGGTCATCAGGCCCACTCATTGTGCGGGTCATGCACTTGATGCGGTCTTCAGTACGGAACAGGAATATCTGTGGGCGGAGGTTATTAAAACCACCGCATTGTCATGGATGGATCATTTCCTGGTCAAGACTGAACTAAGTACCACTGTCCACCTCATTGGGGGTGGTGGACCCATTAGAATGGTCTGCCCTTGAAGGCTAATGGAACCAATTGGATTCAAGAAAGCCTTAGAGGGTTTAATGGTTGGCAACACCAGTGATTCTGTTGAAGCTTTGGTTAATACCTGGAACACCGATCTCGCCAAGGCTATCAACACAATCGCTCCCTAGCGTCCTTTCCAACCTGCTTCTAACCGTAAGCCATGGTATATGGAAGAGCTTAGGAAGATGAAGCGGGCTAAACAATGACTAGAGCGCATCTGGTGGAAAACTCGACTCTTATCTGACAAGACTCATCATAGGAAATTTTTTTGTTCCTGTTGAGAGGCAATACATCCAGCGCAGTAATCTTTTTTCTCTGCACGTATTGCATCTGCAGAGTCCTGTCTAGCAGAGCTGTTTAGGATGGTAAGGGAACTGTCACAGGTTCTCCCTGTGCAGAACCCTTTACTTAACCCAAAAACAGCCTGCTGTGATGCATTTAACAAGTTCTTTGCAGATAAAATCTCTCAGCTAAGAGCTGACTTAGATGCCAGTGTTGTACCAGAATCAATTGATGAGGTGTCCAGCAACTCCATTGATGAAATTATACTGGATCAGCTTCAATCTGTGAATACCGATGATGTGGACAAACTCCTTGGTAGAGTGAGGAAAACAACCTGCCCTCTTGATCCTTGCCCGTTATGGCTGGCCATCCAGGGGGAGATACCTTGAGGATATTCCTTAGGGACATTATCAATGCATCCCTTAGGGAAAGTTATATTTCATCCTGTCTGAAGGAAGCAGCAGTTAGGCTGCTTCTGAAAAAAACCTTCCCTGGACCCCCTGGACATGAACAGATATAGGCTAGTCTCTCTACTACCTTTCTTGAGCAAAGTGATCGAGAGGGTGGTTGCTCTTCAACTCTAAGCTGTCTTGGAAGAAACTGTCTATATCAGGGGTAGGCAACCTTTCTCCTTTAAGGGCCGAGGGACTTCAGCTCCCAGAATCCCAGGAGCTATTGGCCAACATGGGACTATTGGCCAACATGGCTGAGGCTTCTGGGAGCTGAAGTCCCTCGGCTCTTAAAGGGGAAAGGTTGCCTACCCCTGGTCTATATAGACCCATTTCAAACTGGCTTTAGAACAGGATATGGAGTTGAGACTGCCATGGTTGCCTTGGCTGATGACCTTCATCTGGGCATCGACAGGAGTAGTGTGACCCTGCTGGCGCTTCTGGACCTCTCAGTGGCTTTTGATACAATAGATCAGGGGTAGGCAACCTTTCCCCTTTAAGGGCCGAGGGACTTCAGCTCCTAGAAGCCTCAGCCATGTTGGCCAATAGTCCTATGTTGGCCAATAGCTGCTGGGATTCTGGGAGTTGAAGTCCCTCAGCCCTTAAAGGGGAAAGGTTGCCTACCCCTGCAATAGATCATAGCTATTTGATTATGGGACAGCCTGCCAGACGAGATCCATCAGATTACCAGCTTAAACAGCTTTAAAAAAGCTTTGAAGATGGATCTCTTCCGGCAGGACTTTCCTAACTAGTTTTCCCAGCCTAAGGAGCGAGTTTATTTCTTCCCCCCTACCTGCTGCCATATTTATTGCTGGTGGTCTGTCTGCTATATTGATTCCTTTACATGTTAATTGTTTATTGTTAATTTATTGTTTTAATTTTGTGATATTTAATACTATTTTAGGGGGTGGGTGGGTTTGGGATTGTACATATTTTATTGTTGTAAACCGCCCCAATTGCTTCTGCAGAGGGGTGGGATAGAAATACATTTGTTGTTGTTGTTGTTGTTATTGTTATTATTATTGTTATAACTATTATCAATCATCCTCCTGGATCTCCTGAGGCTAGGAATTGGAGGTGATTGAGAGGGCGGTTGCTCCTCAACTCCAAGCTGTCTTGGAGGAAACCGATTATCTAGATCCATTTCAAACTGGCTTTAGGAAAGGATTTGGAGTTGAGACTGCCATGGTCACCTTGGCTGATGGCCTTCATCGGGGCATTGACAGGGGTAGTGTGACCCTGTTGGTGCTCCTAGACTTCTCAGTGGCTTTTGATACAATAGATCATAACATCCTCTTAGATCACCTGAGTAGGTTAGGAATTGGAGGCACTGCATTGCAGTGGTTCTGTTCCTTCCTTTTGGGAAGATTCCAGAGGGTGTTGCTTGGGGACAGTTGCTCTACAAGAAAAGAGCTTAACTGTGGCATCCCACAAGGCACCATCCTGTCCCCGATGCTATTTAATATATATATGAAGCTGCTGGGACAGATCATTCAGAGACATGGGGCACGGTGTTATCAGTATGCTGTTGACACCCAGATATACTTCTCCATGTCTCGGTCCTCAGCTTTGACTTCAGATGGCGTCTCTCCTCTCAATGACTGTCTTAATGCAGTAATGGACTGCATGAGGAAAAACAGATTGAGAATGAATCCAGATAAAACGGAGTTATTTACAATAGCAGCCCTGAAACCAGGTATTGGGATACAACCTCCAGTCTTGGATGGGGTTACACTCCCCTCTAAGGACTGTGGTTGCAGTCTGGGGGTGCTCCTGGATCTGTCGCTCCAGATGACAAATCAGGTAAATGCAATGGTTAGGAGTGCCTGTTATCAGCTTCAGCTGATATGCCAGCTGCACCCTTTCCTGGAAGTTAGGGACCTTGAAACTGTGGTGTGCATGCTGGTAACCTCCCATCTTGATTTCTGTAATGCACTCTACATGGGGCTACCCTCGTGCTTGGTCCAGAAACTCCAATTAGTACAGAATATGGCAGCCAGGCTGGTCTCAGGAACAACAAGAAGAGACCATATTACGCCCATTTTAAAATCACTTCACTGGCTGCCCATTAGTTTACAAACACAGTACAAGGTGTTGGTTATTACCTTTAAAGCTTTAAATGGCTTGGGTCCAACCTATCTCTGGGACTGCCTCCATCTGTACAATCCACCCCACACACTCAGATTCTCTGGGAGGAATCTGCTGCAACCTATAAAAACTAGGCTGTTGGCAACCACCCAGAGGGCCTTATCAGCAACCGCTCCCAGATTATGGAACGGCCTGCCAGACGAGATCCATCAGATTACCACCTTAAACAGCTTCAAAAAGGCTGTTAAGATGGATCTCTTCTGGCAGGCCTTTCCTGAATAGACATCCCAGCCCCAAGAGTTAATTCGTCTTTCTCTCCCAATCTCTGCCACAGTTATTGTTATTGTTGCTTGGTGTTCTTTGACTTATTTTAAGTATGTTTTAAATTATTTTATCATTTAATTCTATTTTAAGGGGTGGGTGGGTTTGTGGTATTTGTATTGCATTTGAATTGTACTTTTAATGTTGTAAGCTGCCCCGGTTGTGTCCGCAGAGAGGTGGGATAAAAATAAATTATTATTATTATTATTATTATTGTATGTTCTGCCATCATCCCTCTAGGTTTTGAGTTTCTATCCCACTCATCACCACCATCCTGCTAGTAAATGAGAAGGTTAATTTGCTCCACTCCACAAGTGGAGACACTTTGGGCAATTGTGTCCAATGCCCTGGCTGTTTCTTCATTCCAGGATTCAACCAGAACTTTGATAGGATCATCTACCCTGGCAATAGGAAATTCTTCAAGAGTCATTTGGAATCCATCTGGACCCATAAGCTCCTTGAGGCAAACCATCATAATGAGCTTTCCACCCCTGCGGAGGTTCAAAGTCCCAATGAATCTAAACCACTCCATGTAGTGATCCGTCCATAACAATGGAACTATAAAGGCTTGCTCTACACCCAGATCACCATCACCCCACCTGGCACAATAAACTAAGAGTGTGGCCAGAAATATAGGTGACCCCAGAAATTACTTGGGACAGACCCATTGTTATCATGGTAAAAATGAAGTCCTGAGCTGCTTCCGACAGAGCTGTCTCTGCATGGATGTTAAATTCTCCCAGCACAAGCCAAGGAACTTCACCACCACTGGCAAAACCAATTCAGACAGCTCAGCAAAGGGAACTATTGAGTAGTGGGGTGGGTATTATACTAACAGAATACCTATTCTGTGCTTGCCACTCAGTTTATGTGCATACAATCAAATTCAGTAGACTGTGGGACAGGACATCTGGTGCAAAAAATGGAATTCTGATAGACCACTGCAATTCCACTCCCTCCCCCACAGATGTCACTTGCTGCTCCACAACAAATTTAGGTAGACAAAGCTGGGAAAGACCATTCACCCACTACCACCCTTAGCTTCCACCACCCTCCACCAGGTCTCTATAATGCAAACCAGGCCAGCATACTCATCCAAGAACAAGTCCTGGATCAAGAGTGGTTTCCTATTAATATTTTCAGCCTACAGGATAAAAAAGTGATTATTTTTCATCCTGTCTCATCTCTACCTAAGCAATAAGAATAATTTCTATGACCAAAAGAGTTCAATGGATACTGAAATGAACTTCCTCTTTAGGCAACTCTCCCCTATCATGCTGTACACTATAATAAACTCAAAAATATCTGACCTTTAAAGAGTTTGATGAAGTTAAAGAGAGTTCTAGCCAAGTGATGACTCAAAAGGTCAGGCCCCCAATTATACAATTCATTACAATGAAATCAAGTTGAGCCTTGTATAGAACACATATGTTATGTATGGGAAAAAGGGAAATCCTGAGAGAATAGAAATCAGACAGTCATGGAGGAGGGTAAATAGATGCCAAAATGTATTCTGGTGTGGCAATTCTGTCCAGTAGATTAGTCATGTGAAAATTATTCAGGAGAAGCTGTGTTGATCATGCCAAAAAGTAAAACTTTTTTTCATTTGAACTATAATTGTCAGGTTTTACCTCTACAGCACCTAAACATTTTTTTCTAGATGTAGTGGTACACAGACTTCTTGAGAAATTTAGGGCCTAAGCAGACTGCCAGAAATAGTGCACATTAAATTGATGCACTGTCCTGGCTCAGTGCTAGGGAATCATGGGAACTGTAATTTATTGTGGCACCAGAGCTCTCTGACAGAGAAGGCTCAATGTCTCAGAAAAAAATACAATTCCCATGATTCCCTAGCACTGAGCCAGGGCAGTGCCTCAATTTAATGTGCACTATTTCTGGCAGTCTGCTTAGGCCTTTAGTGGTCCTGCCTGAGAAAAGAGGCTGTGGCTTCACAAAGGACAGATATATCCTGAATCCCAAGAAGTTCCTTTTCTACTGCTAATGGACTTTGTATTTTACTGTCCTTTGTCTGAGTTTCCATATGGCCAAGAAGAGAGAGTGGCTGATGCCTGCATTGAGATCCCTCCAAACCAGCTGAACTACAACAGAAAACATCTGATGCAAAATGTAGGCCTGTGACTCTAACACTTTTCTTCTCCTATATGATTTTAAAACATATTTTGTCTGAGGAAGAAGCCAATGGAACTTCGAAAGCTTGCAAGGTGTATTTTGTGCATTTTGGTGGGCCTATAATGGTGTCTCTCTTTTGTGGATTTTGAATTTTATTGTATCATGTGAAAAACTTTATTATGTCTCAAACTTGTACTCTTTCTCTAAGAGTCACTTGCTTAACATTTTTGGTCATTCATTTTCTATACTCTTGGATGCTAAGGATGCATCAATATGAATCGGAGGCCAGGCATAGATCATTCCAGGGATCCCTGTTTTAAATAAGAATTTGTCAAAACTTGCAAACATTTTAGGATGATGAAGATGAAGATGAAGAAGATGATGATGATAATGATGATGAATGTTTTAAGAACTTGGAAGTGACATTCATCCATTCAGGCTCAATAGCTCAATTTTGAAGGCTTAATAGTTAAATGTCTAGGTATTAATTTCTTTGTATGCAGCTGGATTTGTACTGAACTAGGCTTTTCATCTCTTTTCTCCTGACAGGCTTCTCATCATGGCAGACAAATACAAATAAGCTCTATTCCTGTTGAGAACAGTTGAATCTTCTGAATTTGGCTGACATAAATGATAATGAATTTAGTTTCAATTTATTTTGAAATGATTTAGTAAAATTTACAAATTTGTGTGTAAGCTGAACACAGATACACAGACACACACACACAAAATTAAGTTTACAAAATTTAAAGGCACAAAACAGGAATTGGCTAAAGCATTTGTAGGCCCTGGCACAAAATGTGGATGGTACTCTCTTTTCTCATAGTGATAAAATAATATAACAATCAAATACTGCCCCTGAGAGTTCTGTATTATATATGCACACGCACGCACACACAGGACTCAAACTTTCCCTAAGTGGCTATGGTACACCACACAGTTCCATCTGCATAGAGAATGTCTTCACATATATCAGTTTTAGAGTGATCACCCTCAGAATTTGGAAGAGTTACAATTTTAGCTACCTACATCCACATCCCACAACCAGCATGGCCATAGTAAATGGGAAATTCTGGGAATGAAGGCCCAAGAGAATCAAACCCTAATAGTACTAAGGTCTCACTGTACCAAAGTCTGGAATTTGCTCTTATAAAACTCTGAAGTATCCCCCTGAATTATATTGGCAGATTCTCTAGCAGAGAATTCTATCTGTCTTACCAAACTACAAACCCAAGAATTCCATGTGACAGAGTCATGGCAGTTAAAGATATATCAAAATGCCATAAATGTTAAGTGTAGGTATACTCTAAATTCAGGGGGGAGCTACATTAATAACCACCACTCAATTTGTTGGGTGACTTTGGATCACTAACTTTCTCCCTGCCTAACCTACTTTCCAATGTTGAGGACAAAAATGAGACAGGAAAGGTTATATGTGTCTCACTGAGCAGCCTGATAGAAATATAATAATATTTTAAAAATCTGTCCATTCCCTGATGTTCAGTAATGCACAGGATTACCAGCGGGTATGTCTTCATAGGGGTTTATAAAAAGAAGGATAAATAAATGTAATAAATGAATGGGGTTTCTGCTACCCATTTCACAGCACAAAATCCTATTGAGGGGGTTAAAAAAGGATTTAATTTGTCTCCTTTCATTGAACAGTGTAAAAATACGTTAAAAGACACACCAAATTCAAATATCTGATCTATTTATTTTATTATATTATTATCTTGTTGAATGTTATCTTGTTGAATGAATAATCCAAAGAAAAGGGAGTCATCAAAAGTTTGCTGTTGATGCTGCACTTATTCTTTAAACATGGAATGAAGCTTAGATGTATTATCTTCTAAAAAATGAAGTATCTAGTCATAGGAATCTCTCTCTGCTTTTACAGCCCTTGAGGGAAGGGAATATTTATTACTGCTACTCAGCACATAGTGAACTTCACTATTTCCAATTAAAGGCTTTCCCATTCTTTTCCTAGTTCTATAATCACATCTCAGGATCTGTCAAACAAAGAGGCATTTTTGTTTTCAACAGCTCATGTACAAATGCCAGTGTCAACACAGTTTACCAAGCTCCATATAGTTCTCCCTCAATTCTGCAAAAAGCACTGGATGACTTTGCAAGCTTGAATTAATATAACAACCAAAGTAAGGCTCAGCTACCAAGGGCCTCTGCCCAAATTCAACCTTCCAAGTACTGTTATTTGCCTCACCAAACAACTGATTACCAAGCCCTTAAGGAAAAGAGAAAAATGTGAGAGTAGTGTTGATTTGTCACTGGGCAAATTCAGTAGCAAATCCTGCTTGAATCTCTTTGGCCACAGGTGGGCATCTTTCTTTTCTTTTCTTTTTTTAATGAATTTTATTTTGAAAATACAAACATACATACATGCATACATACATAAAATACATAACATACAAATACCAACCTACATACAAACATAAACATATATATACAAACAAAAACATTCTCACCATTATATATACTTATATACTTGCTTACACTCAATTCATTAATGCGTACGTTCCTTTCATACTTGATCTTTCATTCTTCTTTATTGGTTCCATCATCTATTCTGATCTTATAGTTGATGTTGACCTCCTCATCTCACCTCCTACAACCTTCAATTTAAGTGTAACCTTAATTTATAAGTTATCATTATACATTCTTCCCCCATTTTTTATTCCTCTTATTCATTTTCATCTCTATACCTTATTTGATTAGCCCATTTTTCAATTTTCTAACTTCCTGTAAAAAATTAAAAATCTCTTATTTTCCAGTATTCTTCCTCTATTTCTTCTTTTGGTTTGTCTTTCAATAATGCTGTTAACATATCTAGTATCATTGCTTCTTTCATTTTATTCTCCCATTCTTTTATTGTTGGTATATTACTTTGTTTCCAGTATCTAGCGTATGTTATTCTAGCAGTAGTTACTATGTATAGTAATATTCTTCTATACTTTTTTCCACTTCTGGATCTATCATGTTTGTCATATTCAAGAGAAAAAAAGTTGGATCCAATGGTATTGGTACCTTTAGCATTCTAGTTGTCTCCTCTTGAATACTTTTCCAAAATGTTTTTGCCAGCTTACATTCCCACCATTGATGAAATAGTGTTCCTCTTGTTGATTTACACTTCCAACATTTTTCACTCCCAACACTATAAATTCAGTTTAGTGCTGTTGGTGTCATATACCAGCGGTAGAAGATCTTTAAATAATTTTCTTTATAATCTTGACATAGCGTGTATTTATTGGTGTTCTTCCATGATCCTTCCCATTCTTCTAAATTGATATTTTTCCTGATATCTTGAGCCCATTGAATCATGACTTGTTTCACTTGCTCTGTCTCTAAAGGGGGTTGCAGACTGCCAGAAATAGTGCAAATTGAGTCCACTTTTAGGGTTAGGGTAGTGCTAGGGAATCATGGGAATTGGTGTTTTTTTCTGAGACATTGAGCCCTCTCTGTCAAAGAGCTCTAGTGCCACAATAAAATACAGTTCCCATGATTCCCTAACCCTAACCCTAACCCTAAAAGTGGACTCAATTTGCACTATTTCTGGCAGTCTGCAACCCCTCTAAGTCTCTTTCTTTAAGTATTTTATAGTATTTTGAGATATGTTTATCTTTTCCCCCGAACATTACCTTATCTATTAAAGATTCATCTTTTGTAATCCCATTGTTTCTAATGTCAGCTTTAAATCGTTCTTCCATTTGTCTATAGAGAAACCAATTCTTGCCAATTTTATTGATTAAGTCTTCCTCTTTTTTTATTTCATCTTCCTTTTCATTCTTCCATTCCAATAAATCTTTATAGATTCTCCTCCCTCCTAGAAGTTCCCAAAAAAGCTTCCTGGATCGAAACCCAGCTTGGAATTTGACTATAAAATTGATATTTGATTTTCACCCATACTTTTAAGAGGGAATTTCTAATAATATGATGTGAAAAGTCTTTGTTGGCATTTACCTTGTTATACCAAAGAAATGTGTGAAATCCAAATTTCATGTTGGTTTTTTCTAATGCCAATAGCCTTTCATTCTTGAGTGTACTCCATTCCTCTATCCACGTTAAGCAAGCCGCTTGATGGTAAAGCTTTAAATTTGGGAGCCCGCATCCACCTTTAATTTTATCTTCCGTCAATAATTTCCATTTTATTCTTGATTTTTTCCCTTTCCAGATAAACTTTGACAATTCTTTCTGCCAGTTCTTAAAATATTTATCTTTTGTTATAATTGGTAAATTTTGAAATAAATATTTAAGTTTGGGTAGTATGTTCATTTTAATTACCGCAATCCTTCCCAAAAAAGATAATTGTAGCTTTTTCCATTTTTCTATATCTTTCTTTATCTCATCCCAATTTTTTAAGTAATTATTATTGAATAATTCAATATTTCTTTTAGTTAGCTGAATGCCTAAATATTTAACTTTCTTTTCTATTTTAAATCCCGTTATTGTTTTTAATTCTTCTTCTTCTTTTAAGTCCATATTCTTAGTCAAAATTGCGGTTTTATCCTTATTCAATTTAAATCCTGCTACACTTCCATACTCTTCAATTACTTCCAGAAGTTTTCTTACATTATCTTTTGGATTTTCAACAAAACAGATGATATCATCTGCAAATGCTTGTAATTTTATTTCAAATCCTTTGATGTTAACCCCTCTTATCTCTTTATCTTCCCTGATTTTATTGTTTAATATTTCTAATGTCATAATAAACAAAAGTGGTGACAATGGGCACCCTTGTCTGGTTCCTTTTTCTATTTGTATTTTGTCTGTTCTTTCATTGTTTATGATAATTTGAGCGTTCTGTTCTTTATAGATTGCTTTGATCCACTCCAAGAACATATTTCCCATTCCCATTCTATCAATCACTTCTTGTAAAAAAGTCCAATTGACCCTATCAAATGCTTTCTCCGCATTGATTAGGATCATTGCTAATTTCCTATCAACATGATGCTCAAAGAATTCAATAACATTTAAAACTGTCCTTATATTATTCTTTATTTGTCTGCCTGGAACAAATCCATTTTGATCTTCATGGATCAAAGTTGTTATTATCTTTTTCATTCTCGATGCCAAGATGGCAGCAAATATTTTATAGTCTACATTTGTAAGTGAGATAGGTCTATAGTTTTTTATGTTAGTTAAGTCCTTATCCTCTTTGGGTATCAAACAGATGTTGGCTTCCTTCCATGAGTCCGGTATTCCTTGAATATGTATTCTATTTATTGTTTCTTTTAATGGGATTACTATTTCTTCTATTGTCTTTTTATAATACAATGATGTAAGTCCATCAGGCCCTGGTGTTTTCCCTAATTTCAATTTCTCAATTTCTTCTCTTATTTCTTTTTCTGTTATTGGTTTGTTTAGATTCTCTCTCTGATCCTCATTTAATGACCATATCTTCTGAGTATTTAAATAATTATTTATTCACTGTTTGTCAATTTCCCCCTCTGGTCCTTTACTATATGAGTCTCTATAATATTCTCTAAAAATCCTCTTAATATTCCTTTGGTCTACCACTGATTCTCCATTGTGTTTTATCTCTGCAATTATCTTTTTTCTCTTTTCTCTTCCTGAGTCTATTAGTTAATATTTTACCTTCTTTGTTCCCAGCTTCAAAATGTTTTTGTTTCACTGCTTTTATTTTTTTCTATTTCTTTAATCATCAATATTTTTAATTGAAATTGTAAATTGTCGATTTCACACTTTAGTTTTTTTATCTCCATTTATCTTCCATTATTCTTCTTTCTTTTTTAGTTCTTTCCTTATCTTTTCTTCTTTTTCCCTTTCCTTTTTTCTTAATTCATATTGTAATTTAGTAATAACTCCCCTTATCACAGCTTTGCTCGCGTCCCATATTACTTTTGGTGCCATTCCTTCTGTTTTGTTTTCCTTGAAGTAGTATTTCAGATTTTCCTTTATTTTATTTATATAATTTTTATAATTTAAGATCTCCTCTTGTAGTTTCCAGGTAAATTCGTTTTTCTTCTCTTGAATCTCCAGCATGATGGGGTTATGATCTGAAGTGCATTTTGTTAAAATTTCCATATCTTTAATTTTCAACATCAACATTTTAGTGACTAAAAATAAATCAATTCTTGACAAAGAATTATGTGATTGTGAAAAAAAAGTAAACCCCTTTGCTTGCTTGTATTTATTACTCCAGACATCGTGTAGTCCGAACTCTTCTATCAACTCAAAAAAAGAATTTTGTAATTTACCTTGACAAATCTTTATTTTTTTCCCTTCTAAAGATGCTCTCTCTTTTTGGTTCCATCACCGCATTGAAGTCTCCTAAAAGAACAATATTTTCATATTCCCAATTCTTTAATTCTTTATGAATTCTGTCAAAATATTTTTCTCTATTGTCTTGTGGGCCATATATTCCTACTACCAACATGGTTAAGTTTTCTAATTTCACTTCCACACCAATGTAAGTACCCTCATCATCTCCAAAAAGTTCTTTTGATTGATATTTCCTTTTAGCATAAATTGCTATTCCTTTCTTTTTTCTTTCATTTGCCACAACATAAGAATTACCTAACGTATATTTCCTTATATATTGAACATCTTTTTTCCTTACCTTTGTTTCTTGAATGCATGTAATGTCACTATTTATTTTCTCCAACCTATGAAATACTATGCTTCTTTTGTATTTGGAGTTAATACCTTTAACATCCCAAGACGTAATCTTAATTCCCATCTTCTCTTTACCAAGGATGTCTCAAAAATAATGGGGGGGAAAAGGTTTTTTTGTTGATGTTGTTGTGCCACCCCTTCCTCTCCTTTATTATATTTTTTTCTCTTTTCTTTAATATATTTAAGTGAGTTAATTTAATAATTTTTCCAATCTGGATTTGTATTCTTTTTCCCCCCTTTCTTTCTTACTTTCTTCTTTTCTTTTTCTTTTCTTGTCTTTTTTAAATATTTACTGTTCTTCTTCACTACTTTCTTTAGATTCCCTCTTTCTTCTCATCTGTTCTGTTTCTTCAATCAGATCCTCCCCCTCCTCTTCTTCTGGTTTTCTTATTTCTTCTTCTCCTTGTTTATTAATTTTATCTGTATTCCTCTGATCATCTTTATTTCTCTTTGATCTCCATTCTCTTACTTTAATGCTTCCCAATCCGTTCCCTTCGTCTTTGTCTTTTCTTCTATATTCATCTTTCAGTTTTTGTTCCATTTCCTTAGCCTTGACTATATTATCTATCCTGATCCTTTTTTGGTTAAATAGGACCAATCCTTCAATTCTGTCCCATTTAAAGTTAATGTTTAATTCTTTTAATAATTGTGTCAAGCTCTTATATTTGTTCCTCTCCAACATAATTTGTGGAGGTATGTCTTTAAATATCTTAACTTCCATATCTTCTATTAGAAGCCTTGTATCATAATTTTTCTTTATGATTGCATCTCTAGACCTTGATCTTATAAAGCATACGACCACATCTTGCGGGATTTTTTTTCTTTAGCTTGTGGGGAGTTAACTCTAAAAATCTTGTCCACATCATTTTGTAAATTCTCGACTGTTTGGTCGATATATCTTGCCAAGTCCGGAATAATTCTTTCTATCAAATCTTCATTCACTCTTTCTCTTAAACCTCTGATTTTAATACATTTTTCTCTATATCTAAGTTCACTACTCCATTCCTGTATCTGTTGTTGTTCTTGCTTTGTCATATTTTCTTTTACCGATTGTTCTAATACATCCACTTTCATCTTTATTTTCTCCATTTCTTTTTGAGACTTATTGATATCCAGTGACATTCTTTCCATCTTTTTGTTCAGGGTATCCAATTCTTTTTAAAGATCTCTTCTAATCTCCGCTCTTGATTCCTTAATTTCTTCTCTTATCTCTTGATTTGATTCTCTTATATCTTCTTTAAACTCCAGTCTGTTCTCTTTAATTTCTTGTCTCAGTCTCCGTACCTCATCTAACAACATTACTATGGGGTCAGTTACTTTCATAGAGTCATCTGTCGATGCTCTTCTTTGAAGAGACGTTTGGCTTTGTGTCAAACTCTTCTTAATTGTAGCCATAATGTCTTCCTTTGCCCCTATTCGATAAGTTTCAGCAATATGTAATATTCCTGCACAGTATTTTATAGTTCCTAAAAAATACCACTGATCAACAAATTCACATTATATAATAATATAACAGATTCTATAAGTTCAACAGTATATACAGTATGAATATTATAAATTCAAAATTAACAGCTAAATCATCAACATATGCTTCATATCTATTATCCTCCCCTAATAGTCTCACAAGAAAATATCTGTCTGTTTTTCACTTATATTATATTATCTGTAACTTTTCCCTCTTTCTTTCCCTCTTTTCTTTAATTCTTAAAAATCACAAATTCTAGAAATGAAGGAAAATATATATTCACCAAGTAAAAAATAAAGAAAGAGAAAAAAATTCACCAGAATATTAGTGGAGATATATCTCTAATACTCTTCTCATATAATTCAATTTATATCATAAGTCAATTCCTTTCACTATCCTCCAAAATTCATACAATTCTTACAATGTTTCCACAGTTACTTCTTCTAATCCTATAACTATCCAGACCCACAATCTTAGTTCTCAATTCTCAAATGAACAATGCATTATCTATATTTCAATTATTTGTATTGTTAATGTAATTATATATTTATTAATGTAATTATATATTATTTAATATTTGACAATTTTTAATATTCTAATTCAAAAAAAAGATAAGTTGTTTATGAAAAGGGGAAAATAAATATAAACCATATACACTCAGTTATTAATTCACTAATAATGCTATTATCAATGGAGAATATCACCACAATATATAAATTCTTATAATTTTTATAATCCTCTAAATATATAAGCTTCCCTTACTTTTCCCTTATTTTTCTGTGTATTCCTTGTTTCCATCAATTTTATCTTATCTTCTTCTCTTGTCTTTTTCCTTCTTCTTCACCACAATAATATAGAATAATGGGATGAGATGAAAATTTCTATAATAAGTCTTTGCTTCTGATAACTGAATTAGCTTCTGTTCTGAGTTCTGTTCTGAGTTAGTTAATAAATCTTCACTCAGAAATCTTTATTCAAAAATAAACAGTCTATCTCCTCTAGTTCCAATTCATTTAAGGTAATATACCAAACTTCCAGCAAAAAAGAACAAAAAGGCAAACTTTAAACCTTTGCCTGCAGTAAAATCAATCGAAGCACAAGAAGGGAGAAAGCAAATATGAAGCAACAAAGCACAGCAATTTTGTATCTTGACTTGACTTAACTTGGAAAACTCTTTAGTTTAAAAAGTCAACGTGGTCCTATTAATGCTTCTCCACAACCACTTTCTCTCTGTTGCCTCTTTCTCTTTCTCTTCCTCGCCCCTCTTTCCGTGTGACTCTTCTTGTCTCCGCTTGTCTCCACTCCGTTTTCTCTCCGCCTTCTTCCCTCTCCTCTCGACTTGTCTCTTTAACCAAATCTTATATCCGCACTTTCTCTCTTTGTCCTATACTTAAATTTTCTTCCTCTTCGACAATCCTTATGATGCTCCACTTCTCTCCCTCCAAATCTCCAATTATCCAATTATCTTTATCCTTGAAAGGGCAATCAAAATCAGCTGTGTTTTCTATGCTTTCGCTGATTGCTGGCCCCGCACCTGAGCCCGCGATCTAGCACTCTCCCTCGCTCTTCATTCTGGGTTCTGGGTTCAGTGCTCAAAATTTAAAGGTCCTAATGTTGAGGTGAGGTCTTCTCTGGGGCTCTTATCTTCCCCCCTCCGATATTAATAAAAGTATGGGCGACATTGACTCACCTCCTGGTGATAATAACAGTTGGGAGGCTCAGGCTATATCGGGTCTCCTTTTCTCTCCAGGCTTGCCGCTAAAAGGTGCCTCGCTCAGCCTTGGATCTTCGAAAGGGACCCCCCGTTTTTAGCCCTGCATCTTAAATCTCGTCACAGAGATGTAAGGGACGAGTAGCTTGTGTCCCCATTCCTACAAGCACCACTGTTATCGAAGGAGCAGTCGGAGCTAGTACAAAACCACTCCTTCTCCAGTCGCCATCATACTGGAAGTCCAGAGGTGGGCATCTTTCATGGTTCCAGAAGCCTTTCTCCTGGACTTACTATAGGCTATTGGAATGGACTAGAAGTTTGGAATGGACTAGAAGTTTGCTTCTATTTTCAGAATAGAAAAATAAAATAAAATAAAATAAGGCATGTGGGGCAGAATCCCTTGCTTTAAAGGAGAATTGTGCTTTTTGTTGGCTGACAGGGGCATAATTCTCCTTGTTCTCTAGGTCAAAACCTAGGAAATGACAGCAGAAAGCTCCAGACACCACAAAACAAACAAATATGAATATCTGGCCAATGGCCAATACGTTGCCCACTCTTGTGATAGTCTTTTGTAAGTCCTGTTGCACACAAGTCAATGAAATGCAGCATGTGAATCATATTGAACAAAAGGAGGGCTGGCACTGAACAACGAGCAAATATAAAATGATTTTGTATGTCTGTTCTTTTCCGTTTTGCAAGGCCAGTTTGTTTTCACGATGAAGACTACAGCCCTATATATCAGGCATGGGAAAACATTGGTCTTCTAAAATGCAATGTGTTATGTTTCCCATTGGCTTCAGTATTCATTTCCAAAGGTAAAGGACTGTAATTCACAAAATTCAAATATGAAAGAAAGCAGATCGAACAGATATATCTTATAAGTCCCACAGAACACAAAATGACTTTATTCTAAGTATACATGCATAGTAGACTAGCATCCTAATGTTTGAATATTAGAGATGAATATGATCCAAATCAAATTTGGAGGTCAGTTTGGGGGCTTCCTATGGCTCATTTGAGTTATGTGGACAATTTCTATCTGCCACTGATTCATGCTTCTAAGTCAAATGAACTTCACAGACACCCCTAGAAATTCCCTTTCAAAAATGCTTTAAAGATGATATTTCATTTCAACATAACATTCATGTTGCACTGGCACAAAGGACACGAGACGCCTCATATTTTTGGGTTAAAACAGGCCACAACTTTTATTTCGCTACCAACAATTTTGTCACATGTGTAAGTGAAGGTGTAACCGCATGTGACAAAGTACGTAAGCAAATAAATAGCAACAAATTTACATAACCCCTCCCCTCCGGAAATGACATCATATAACATCATATGACATCATTTGATTTGTGATGTCATGCATTTAACTGCATTCGTCACTTCCTTTTAATTTAACATTATCCAATTTACCTCAATTAATTTTCTTAATCATATTAAGTTTCCTGTGGGTTGGGGGTCATTACCCACCCCTAAATACAAAATAAGCACATTCTAACTTATAGACCCAAACCCATAAGTTGTGACAAGCTAATAACAACATAAACAATACATCAATTATTAACCTAAGACCCATACCCAACGTCAAATTAGGCATTAATCTCAGGGAGGGCAAAAAAACCAGGAGAGCATCCTGGGGAAAAACTTCCTCTCGGCCCCCAAAGGTGACCAGCCAAAGCCTGAGAGTAACCAAGTAAAGCTCTTTAAATAAGGGTGGGTGGGTTGGGTCACTCAGTTTAAGCTCTAAAATGGCTGCTGCCACATGGCAGCGCAGAGCTATAAAGCACAAACTCTCATTCCAATTCTCGGGAGATTACAAGCACTGCGAGACTCTGGGATATGAACAAGCAACTTGATTGGACCAAGCACGCAGGTGCTCAATACCCCTGCTCGCTTGACCAATTAGGCTTCTCATGTCCTAATATGGCCAGCACAACAAGAAACCCCTCCCAACTTGTTGGGGGGTGTCTTTCTTCCCCCATCTCATGCACAATTCCCTCCTTCTTAACTGACACTGCTTTGGTGTTACTTCATAGATTTAAATTTATCATTCTGGACTTTTCCCCTCCATTAGCAACTTTAGTTTGGGGAGGCTTACAACTCATTCTGAGTGTTAGAAGGGAATCATATTTCTACAGTCCTCTTTAAAAGCTTCCTTGATTCCCTGGTGCCATCATAGAGGTAAAACATTTAGAGGACAGATAATGTTGATGATGTTGGAGTATTTGAAGCAATTAACAGCTTCTGTGGGTGATTAAACACCCCAGTTGAAATGGGTAGATGTGGTGGGTTTCCTAGCTCTTTCTTGTCAGCATAAATTAAGGCTATAAACATTCCATCTATCTACTGCCTATCTGATCCACTAGTTAAATATACAATGTAAAATAAGAAGTGAAATCCCTTTAATTTTGGTTTCATGGACACTTAGCTTGGTCAGTGCTGACTAATTAAATGTTTTCTGCCTTCTAGATCCACAATGAATTCTTAGAATAACTGTATGAACAAGGATGAACATGGCTAATCTGATGTACATGGAATTACAACTTTTGCCCAAAATTATTATGATATTTTTATTTTCATATCCTTTCCTATTGAGATGCTTCTTTTTCTTTAAAAAAATTCTTCATTTCACTTTTTTTCCATGGGTTTATCAGAGTGAGATTTCTGAGTCAATTTCCCATCCAAGTAACAGCCAGGAAAATGTCTATTTAGATCATTTAACAAAATAATAATATAATGGATCTTCATTCTATTCTATTTACAGTTATTACACTTTTTACTGTAAGACTAATGATCCTGTCGAAAAGAATGGGTGTACCAGAGAATACATGGCTAGTCTGGTTATATCGATAGCCATGTCAGAACAAGAACCTAAAGGAAGGTTGAACAACACCCTATACTTGAAAGCAATTATAATTGCTGAGGATCAGAGTTCTTTTGTTTCTTTTAAAACTATTTTAGAATGTTTCAGAGTGTATCAGTTTCCTATTTGTAAAAAAACAAAAACAAAATCCTATTACAAGAAGAAAATAGGGCATTTCATTTGTGAAGAACAGTGACTGGCATCCTGCTGGTGACATATGCAGTGCAACTGCATGTGTTCTTTTTCAGATCTAGAGGAGGTATCCCCTGCTTCCTACCACAATTCCCCCGCCTTAGTGTGCAAGAACAGTTAGGGGGATGGGCAACCACAGCACCAGCTGTGGGGATATCCCCAGGCTTGTTCTGGATGCTCCTGAACACAAAAAGAGAAAGGAGTAGTCTTGTGTTGAGAGTGTAAGTCCTAATTTCATTTGAGCCTCCCAATGCTATTGCATTTTCTTCCTGCCTTTGGATTGTGTCAGTTCACAAGACATTAGTTTTTGTTCCCCCCATTGAAATGCAGCCAATGTTTCTTGCAATTTTCCTAATATGCACATGTATTTATATATTTTATTTAGCTATGGATTCCCCCCATTGATCTATGGCAGAGAGTATTTTCCCCTATCTGTATGTATTTTTTGCTGTTCACGTGTTTAAAAGTGTGCATTGTTTAATGAACATGTTATCTTTCCAAATTGCTTCACAAACCTTACAAATGTGAAGATTTTTTAAAAGAGATTTGTGTTGTCTTGGGAGACAGATACTTTGATCAATAATGTCAAATCTAACAAAAAATAGGCTTCCATTACAATATGAAGGTGCCTTTCAAAATACTACTTAGCCCAACTTTAAATGCAATGGTATCATACTGTCTGATCCTGGTGATGATTGCAATCTAGTATGTTACATGATGCAGGTTTTTTTTGGCCAGCATTTTAAGTTAACCAATATAATTCTCATCCCTGGACAAATAGGTGGATTGGCAATGCTGTTATCTTTTCACGTGTACCCTTCATGAAATGGAGAGAGAGAGAAAGAGAGAGAGAAGAGAAATTGCAGGCAAAAATGTTATTTTAGGGAAAGCTGCATACAAATATAAGTACAAAATTCAGATGTTAGGCAAAATTATATAGGAAAATAAATCTGGATTCTCATCCATCCTTTTAAAACTTGGATTGCAGTAGAAACTGGATGGGATGGATTTATGACATAATAGACTGCCAGAAATAATGCAACTTGAGGCCACTTTAACTGTCCTGGATTAGTGCTAGGGAATCATGGGAACTGTAGTTTATTGTATCCAGAGCTCTCTGACAGAGAAGGCTCAACGTCCCAGAAAAAAAAAATACAATTCCCATGATTCACTAGCACTGAGCCAGGACAGATAAAGTGACCTCAAGCTGCATTATTTCTGGCAGTAAAAGCTCTAAATGCGTACTGTAAATTGACACAGAAAGTGATTAGTCCCAACCTGTACAGGAAAATGAGTCATACAACCAATTGTTTTCCTTACTGGGTAGGAAGAGCTTGAAGAGCATGTGGAGAACCTACCCATTTACAGACCGTCATTACATCAGACCTTCTGTCTCCAAAGCTTGAGATGGGATGTGGAGCTGAAGAAAGGAAACAGGATGGAGGGAATATGGCCAATGAGCAAGGCCCCATTCCAACCATGTGAGATTGAAGTTGAATATCTAGGTAGGGATTGCAGTTAATCAATCTGTGTTTGCTCAGCAACCTGTATAGTCTCCATAGTTCAGGTGGGGGATTTGTCATTGAACCATAAGGATGCTCCATATGTGTCAATCCAGGAGTAGAGTACTAGCACAGAAACCTTGTCTCCTTCTAAAATCTCTTTCAACATGATCCTACATCATCAGGACTTGGTTTAATATGATATAGTATTGGACATACACATGCACATAAACAGCATTTTTGAACCAAAAGCTTTCCTTAAAGAAAGTTAGTACAATCCTAATTTTGATAAAAATTTCATTTTGAATTTTTATTTTTTATAATAAAATTATTATGATCATTTAGATTAAAAACTGATTAAGAAAACACAACCAGAAAGCATGAAAGTCATGTAAGCAAACCATTATGCCACTGCAAGGGAAAACCTGAAAACAGACTTCTCAAAGATTTCATGCTACTGATTAATTCTGAAGCCCATGCTGCCCCAAAAAGATGGGTCCAAAAGTGTTATTTGTACCAAAACAGCCCCTGGATTCCTTTTTCCTCTATCCATCTAGCTGAAACCTGATCCACACTCTAAGGTAAAAATATCCTAAGATTAGAACTATATGCAAAGCATTTTATTTCTATTGGAAAGCTAGGATATTTCACCACAGAAACTGATATTTCCCTGTTTATAGATCATGTATTTGCTGATGGCATATCTCTGCAACTTTCTCAGTACATATAAAGCATTTATTAAGTCACTCTGCTCTTATCTAGTTTTATCTAATTTTGTTAGATGGTAGTGATAGAAAGAATATTTGAAAATATTTGAAAGGTGCTGCCCCCCCCCCCCCCAAAAAAAAAAAGGTTTCTTGAAAGTTTGGAAACTTTGATCAGGGGAATACTAGACCAGCAAGAATCTAAATAATTCAGGACTCATTCTGTATGAAAAAATAATAATGTAATAATGCCATTAAAATGGCATTTTCTGTGCAGAAACAAGTTTTACAGAAAACAATTTTTTTCTGCACAGAAAACTTTTTTAGGCAGAAACTAACATTTTCTTTGCAGAAATTTATAGATAAATAATAGATAGATATTTATTACAGCCACAGACCAGCATATGGACAACAAAATACAGCATAAAAATACAGTATACAATAATAAAACTCATAAAAGAAGTAAGATCCATATAAATATTTAAAAAATACAAATACAAATAATTATCTGTCAGAGGACAGAACTCAGAAAATCCTGACAAAGCCCAACTAGAAGTTAAATTACTAATTGGTTGTGCAAATCATCACCCATCAGATTTTAATTGCTACTGCACAAAATTTTGCTACTTTACATGTTATAGTAGAATTAGTATCTGAAACAAGTGCTTTATATGAGGGATACATCAAAATACTGTTCTGAATATCCTGGATGTTTGTGGAGTATTGGTAAAATAAGCTCAGTGCGTAGATATCTAAAGTATAGAAACTGAAAAAGTACATGTTCCACCAACTCTATTTGACCAGAATCACAAGGACAGTGCCTTTCCAGATATGGGATCTTCCTATAGCATCCTTGAAGGACAGGTGAAGGTAGAACACAACATTGAGCCAAGCTGAAGGCATTACCATGTTGGGAACTTGTATGTTACTTATATATGCTGTAGGAGCTATATATAAAGTATCTACTGTTTTCACTGGCAATAAAGGAAGGAGACCTAGCAATATCAACTTAGTGCTTTATATGAGGGATACATCGTTTAACAGCTATTTTAGCCTGATCATATCCCTAACTAAGCAGAAAATTGGGAGAGAGGCCCAAGGATAGAATTTTAGTTATAATTGATTCTATTTAGATTAAACTTCATCTTTCAAAATTAGTAGGGCAAGTCCAATGGATAAGAATGAGAATTTGAGCCAATAATTGAGTATGGACATCCATACTGTAACTTCTATCTTTATGAAGCCTGCTTCCAATCATAGAGTGGCATTAACAACACATTTTGGGACTTGAAATACTGATTTCAAGAACTGTGATTGTATAAGTTCTAATGGAGCAAAATTTGAGAAAGGCCTAGCTGGGCACCATATGGGAGTTGTGCTATTGGCTTTGCTTGAAATAGTTTGAGAACTGCTGGTATAAAATGTCCTCCTTTTGTCCTGTAAAATTTTTGAATACCTAATGAGCTTCTCTGATCATTGCTGGCAACATAGTCCCCATGAGCTTTCCTTTGTTGTTGATGTTGTTGCTGTTAACTCGACACATGGCGACTCTATGGATGAGACATCTCCAAGCCACCCTGTCCTCTACTGCTCTGTCCAGCTCCTGTAAACTCTTATTCATGGTCTCTTTAATGAAGTCCATCCATCTAGCATGTGGCCTTCCTCTCTTTCTACTTCCTTCCACCTTTCCTAATATTATTGTCTTTTCTAACTATTCATGCCTTCTCATGATGTGTCCAAAGTATGACAGTCAAAGTCTTATCATCTTGGCTTAGCTTGATCTGTTCTAGGACCCATTTGTTCATCCTTTTGGCTGTCCATGGAATCCTCAGCACACTTCTCTAGCACTACATCTCAAATGAATTGATTTTCCTCCTATCGTCTTTCTTGACTGTCCGGCTCTCACATCCATACATGGTAATAGGGAATACGATGGCTTGTATGATTCTGACTTTTGTGCTGAGTTGTATGTCTTTGCATTTTAGGATATTTTCTAGTTCTTTCACAGCTGCCCTCCCCATTCTTAATCTTCTGATTTCTTGGCTGCAGTCCCCATTCCGATCAATGTTTGATCCCAAATATGAGAACTCTTTCACTATTCCTATTTCCTCATTGTTTAGTTTTAATGTGTGTAAGTTCTCTGTGGTCATTATTTTTGTTTTCATTATGTTCAACAGTAAGCCTGCCTATGCATTTTCTTCTTTGATCTTCCTTAGTAGTTGTTCCAGGTCTGTGAGGTTTTCTGCCAGTATTATGGTGTCATCAGCATATCTCAGATTGTTGATATTTCTTCCTCCTATTTTCACTCCTCCCTCTTCCATATCCAAGTCTATTTTCCTTACAATATGTTCTGCATATAAGTTGAATAGGTAGGGTGATAGGATGCAGCCTTGTCTGATTACTTTGCCAATTGGGAACCATTCTGTTTCTCCATGTTCTATTCTGACACTAGCCTCTTGTCCAGAGTACAGATTCCTCCTTAAGACAATCAGATGTGTTGGCCCTCCCATGTCTTTAAGGGTGTTCCATAGCCTTTCATGATCTAGGCAGTCAAAGGCTTTGCTATAGTCTACAAAGCACATGGTGATTTTCTTTTGGAACACCCTGCTACGCTCCATTAGCCATCGTATATTTGCAATGTGATTACTGGTGCCTCTTCCTTTTCTGAATCCTGTTTGGACCTCTGGGATTTTTTTTCCATGTATGGTTGGAGTGTATGTTGCAGTATTTTGAGCATTATTTTGCTTCCATGGGAGGTTAGTGCTATGGTCCTATAGTTGCTGCATTCTCTTGTGTCTCTATTTTTGTGGATAGGGATATATATTGATCACTTCCAATCTGTTGGCCATCGTTTTGTTTTCCGTATCTGTTGACATAGATTGGTTAGCACTAGAGTTGACTCTGTCAGTGTGGATTGCAACAATTCTATTGGTATATCATCTTTTCCTGGACTCTTACTTTTTGCCATTTGTTTTATTGCAGCTTCCATCTCAGTTTTTAGAATTTGGGGTTCATCTTCATATGGCTCTTTGCTCCATATGTCCTTCATTTTGTCATATCTTTGTATAGTTCTTCTGTGTATTGCACCCAATGTCTTTTTATTCCTTCTTTCTCCTGTGGAATGGAAAAAGGTATTTGAAGAAAGTAACCTGCACAATCATGTGGCCAACAATATTCCAAGAGTGTCCCCTGGGCTTTTCGGCATATCCCATGTGGTGAATAGAATGTCCAGCTGGCCAATCAGGAGGCAACTGAGAGTCAGCCAATGGGATTCCAGCTGGAAGCATTTAAAAAGCCCAGGCTGACAGTTGGTGGACAGTTACAGTTAGAGTTAGTGTTGAGATGAGGAGACAGTTGAGAAAGGGGGGAGGCAGATGGGCGGCCCTGGAGCACCCCGGGAAGCAGAGGATCGGGGCCGTTGCTAGCACACAAAGCAGCCCCGATTCTCCCATTTGCCACCTCTTAAAAGAGTGGCAAAATGTCGCTCCTATTAGAGGTGGCAAAAGGCCGCCCCAAGAGCCACCGCACAGCTCTTCTCTGGCCCTTCCGCCATAGTGTGTGAGGACGCTATACATGGAGGATGTCCTGACGCCACGCACTGTGCATAAGGGCATGTGACATCAGGACATCTTTGGGGAAAGGTTGGGGCAGCCAGCGTGTGGCTGCCCCTCCCCTTCCCTGCCTCCAAAATGCCGCAAAGGGCCCATGTGCAGAGGTCCAAAGTTAAGCCAGAGAGAGGGCTGTGTTTTAGGGTGTTCCTGAAGGAATTGTATTTTGGGGAGTTAGAGTGTAGAAAGGAGAGACTCCAAACACTTACAGAACTCTAAAAAGAGAGTTGCTGTGGTGTTCTTTTCAGATAGATATTGATAGCCAGTGTGGCTGAGGTACTGTGAGTGAATTAGAAACAAACATTATAATTTTGTAACGAAGAAAGACTATAGTAGCAAGTTCTGATGCAAGTTACATTTATTACATGCTGTTTTAAAATAAACTTTTCTGCTTGTTCCAACATCGCTTGGCCTATGTTTTAATCACAAACCACACTACTAATATTTTGAAGTTTTGGAGGTGGGACATCATACAAAAGACAATGTGGGTCCCTTACACTTAAGTAGCAAGGGTGGGGATAACAAGTTCCCACAGGACTGCCAGCTAGAATTAAAGTGAAAAAGGAGAAAGTGGCAGTAGTGTGGGCCACATAAGTTTGGCAGCAGTGCCGGAATGTGAAAGGATCCAGTGGCTAATAGTGTTTTAGTGTCAGTGTTTGACAAATCCGATACCCAAAAGTGTGTTTGAATTGAAAGGCTCTGAGTGCAGGATACCAGATACTCAATAGTTGGACTAAAGTGAAAAGGTTAAAAAAAACCTCCAATCTTTTTAAATCTAGGTGTTGGTATCAGTAAAGTGATCTCTGAGGTATTCACACAAGGATATTTGTAGGAAATTACTTGGAAACTGACCATGCTACAAATTAACTAGTCTCTGAGGTAAAAGTGCTGAGGTATTGGTAGGAGACTAATGATAAGAGTAAAAACACAGTAGTGATTCCTGAGGTATAAGTTGTGATAAAGTAAGGAATCACTACTGTGGCTTCAAGATACAGGTGTTGTCTTTAAGTTCAGTTGAGGAACTGACATTTTAGAAGTATTTCCTGAGGTAAAAGTTGTGGGTAATTGTAGGGAAATACTATTAACATGACTCTTAAAAAAGTTAAAATCCCAGCAGTGGCTGAATTGGTGGAAGGAGAGGAGGTTAGAGAAGAAATGGTGGCTAGTCTTGACACTGCCCTTTCTGAACCTCAAGTAAGTTTGGAGATTTGGAAAATGAAAGAAAGAATAGAAATTGCTAGAATTGAAAAGGAAAATGAGAGGCTTTTAAAAGAAAAAGAAAGAGAAAATGAGAGGCTCTTAAAAGAAAAAGAATATGAGAGGCTTTTGAGGGGAAAAGAGATTGAAAAGGAACAACAAATTGAAATAGAAAGACTGAGGGTAAGACAAGCTGAAATGGATTTCCAACTTAGGAAGAGAAGTCTAGATCAGGCAATCCCTCAAACCCAAATGGTGGCTGAGGTTAATAGAGCACCTCAGATTGATATGAAGAGATTCCCCCGATATTATAAAGGGCCTTGAGTTGAATTATTCACCAATTTAGAGAGAACTTGTGAAGAATTAAAAATAAAAAAGAAGAAAGGATGAGTTATATAAGATCCCAGATTTGTGGTGGTCTCACAGAAATTTATGCTGAGATGAGAGCAGAGGAAGCTCAAAACTATGAACTACGTTTTAATCACAAACCACACTACTAATATCTTGAAGTTTTGGCGGTGGGACATCATACAAAAGACAGTGTAGGTCCCTTACACTTAATTAGGTGACAAGGGTGGGGATAACAAGTTCCCACAGGACTGCCAGCTAGAATTAAAGTGAAAAAGGAGAACGGTGGAAGTAGTGTGCGCCACATGCCATAATTTTAGTCTTTTGATAATTGAGCTCTAAATAGTCCTCTTTGCAATACTGAGAAAATGCTCTCAGTGCTCTTTTAAGGCCAGTGGGTGTTTTTGAAAGGATAGCTGCATCATCCACATAAAGCAACACTGTGATGTTTCTTCCAACTAATTTTGGAATATGAAAATTAATGTTGTCCAGATGGCTCATCATAAAATTAATTTAAAAAAATAAACAGAAGTTATGCCAAACACAGCATTGTTTAACTCCCTTCTCAGTTTTTATAGCTCTAGTAAGATGGCCCTGAAGGTTACATTTCACTTTGAGGGAGGCTCCTTCATGCAGCATTCATATTAAATAAAGTAATTGCTTATGAATTGACGATGCCTCCAATTTCCTCCACAATGTTGTTCAAGATATAAAATCAAATGCTGCTTTGAAGTCAACAAAAGCAACATGCACAGAGGTTGTGTTACAATAGGAATATTTTTCAATGAAATGGTGTAGTACAAAACACTGGTTAATAGTAGACTGCCTTTCCCTGAACCCACCCTACTCCTCTGCAAGAATGTCTTACTGTTCTAACCAATCCAGAAGTTTTCCAGGTAAATTTCTTGCATAGAGATTATTGATTACATTAAGAAGGCTAATTGGTCTATAATTAACTAGATTATTCTTTCTCCCTTTTTTATAAATAGGAACAATGACTGCCAGGACCCAGTCCATGGTGATTTGTCCATATGTGATAATGCAAGTGAAAAGAGAAGCCAGGATGCAGGTTTGTTTGTTTTTTCTGTACAGCAAATGAATTTTCCTGTGACTAACTGTCAAAAAATGTGCAGTTTTCTATTATTTTCGAGCAGTGAGAATAACATTGGTAAAATTATTTATTTCCTGCAAGAACAAAATTCACAAAGATATCTATCCCTCAGATCCTATCATTTTGCCTTTTTATTGCAATAATGCTATGTTTTTCTTTTCATCTATTACATAAATTCCTGCCTACCAACATCCCACATGCATGCATAGTAAAATGAGTCTCCACACTTATTTGATATGTAGATGAGGGTTTCAAGCAAGACCATATGGAAGTAGAGGGGGCCCTTGGTATTCGCTGTGGTTTTCTTTCAGGACCTCCCCCCCACCGCCGTGGATACCAAAATCTGTGGATCTCAAGTCCCATTATATAAAATAGGGTAGTAACATGAACAGATCATGAATCTCCCTGGAAGCCAAGATGACAAAATTGAAGCTGTTGTACTTTGGCCACATCATGAGAAGGCACAACTCATTGAGGGAGAAATGGTAGAAAAGGTGGAGGAAAGTAGAAAAAGAGGAGGGCTGCATGCTAGATGGATGGACTCTATAAAAGAGGTCATGACTATGAATTTGCAGGAACTGAGAAGAACAGAGGACAAAAAGTCTTGGAAATGCCTCATTCACAGGGTTGCCATGGGTAAAGATCAACTCAAGGGCAGTTAAAAACAATACCAAAAATAAAATGGTGTCTTTTATAGAAAATTGCAAAATCAAGGTTTGCTTTTTTGAAAAAAAAAATGGGGGGGAGATATTTTCAGGCTGTGGATGATTGAATTAGTGGATGCAGAATCCATGGATATGGAGGGCTGACTGTATAGATCAGGGGTAGGCAACCTTTCCCCTTTAAGGGCCGAGGGACTTCAGCTCCCAGAATCCCAGGAGCTATTGGCCAACATGGGACTATTGGCCAATATGGCTGAGGCTTCTGGGAGCTGAAGTCCCTCGGCCCTTAAAGGGGAAAGGTTGCCTACCCCTGGTATAGATGGTTAATCTTGGCTTGCTTAGTAAACACTAGCTGTCTCCACCAGATGTACAGGACATGTCTGGCTTCATCCTAAATTGACCACTAGCCCAGTACAATATATTATGAGACACTAAGGTTTTAGGTAGAGATTTTTCATTCAATCCTTTTAAGTCAGGAATGAAAGTTGTGCAGGTCTCCAGATATTGTTCAACCAGCAATCCTAACCAGCATAGCCAATGATGAGGAATGATGAGAATTGCCATTCAACAATATCTGAATAGCCCAGTTTTAAATGGGACTGCCAAGATATTGAACTTCACATAAAAAACTACTAAATTAAATAAATCAACAAACCATAAAATACAGAGCAAAACTAAATGCAGATTAAATTATTAGATATAAGAGAAATGTGTTTATATTTGCTTCACATAACATCCAATCATTTAATTTGTTTTTGAGTTCTTTTAAAAATCGTCTATACTTTTCATCAGCTCAATTACATTCAGCTGTCAGCTTAGATAATGGAACCATAATTACCATAACTCTCTGAACATGGTTGTCAGTTCCATTTTGGTTCTTCTACATCCACTTAAGACAATATTGGGTTTCCTGTAGAATATCATCTTTTGGTCCTTTTAAACAAAAACCCTTATAAAAAAAGACATTATGTTCAGTAAAACGAGGGCATCTGAATAATTTAAAAGCTACATATAGGCCCATAAAATATTAAATGGACAATAGTGTACTATGGGGAATTGTGCACAGCTGCTGCCTTGACATTGGTCTTGTACCGCACTTATGCTTTATGCAGTTTGGGATAAACAGCAATAGAGTAAGACGATGTTTGATGATGGTGGAGTGGCTCTTTGCTGTGAAAAATCAGAAAATATGTTTGTAAACATGGGTGAATAATTGCTTTGTAATAATAGAGAACAGCACTTTATTAAATTCATAGATCATCCTAATCTGAGAATTTTGAAAGATAAATTCTCTGTCTAGTTAAATCCAAATGCTTAACACAAAATGAAGACCCTCATAATGGCTGCTGTACATAAGGTCAGCACTCTCTAAGTATGCTTTTTCTTTCTTTCTTTCTTCCTTCCTTCCTTTCTTTCTCTCTCTCTCTCAAAGGATGTGCAACTTTTTCATTTCTAAGTGCTACCTTAGGTGTTGATAGAGACTAGGCAGGAGCCACACACAAATATACATACATATCTATAAAAATTAATAAAAAAACCCAAAACAAATATACATACATACATGGCCACAACACACATTCCCCACACCCGCACACATGCACATTTCAGTATATTTTCATCTAACATTAGCAGCTGATAAGCAGTGCTTTTGAAAGTAAGAGAACAGCACTTCTCTTTTGGGTTTCAGGGGAAAGAGAGAAGGGTCCTGATAGCTGGGAGTTTTCTCTCTCTTTTTTAATATAAAATTTTTATCGATATTTTACAATAGTACAATCTCAGTATTACAATAATTCACTCCCTTGTTATAAACAACCTACCCTATTCTCATCCCTCCCCTAATTCATAGTACATGAAAATTCCATTCTATTTCTTTACACTTTATTCATCTAATTATTGATCCAAAATTTATCTTGTCCATTTGGTGGCTTAAATTCAACATTACTTTGGTCCAAAACACACTACAGAAATAATCCAGTCTGAGACTGCTTTAACTGCCCTGACTCAGAGAATTTTGGGAACTGTAGTTTTGTGATACATTTGGCCTTCTTTGTCAGAGCTCTGGTGCCACAATAAACTACAATTCCCAGGATCCCCTGCACTGAGCCAGGGCTGTTAAAGTGGTCTCAAACTGAATTATTTCTGCAGTGTATTTTGAATCTTTGACATATAAAAGTAAAAAATAGCTTCCATGTGATGAAAAAAAGGTCTTCTTTTATATTGGCTTTTGTTAGTCTTAAGTTATAATTTAATTTCTCTGATAGGGCTGTAGTCGATATTCTGATTTTTTTCCCTTGCTTCTTGCTCAAAGATGAAGAATCTTGTAGCAGTTAAAGATGATTAGAGAATGTGTCTTGATGAAATCTTAACACTGTTTCTCACAAAGGATGACAGAAAAAAATGTGGACATTCTTTACATCCCACCTGCCACACTCTTTTGGAGAGTCCACTAACCTTTACATAAAATCTTCAGAGGTGGGGCAGGAGATGAGAACTAGTGAACCTCAAAATATCAACTCCAATAATCACAGAAGTTGAAGTCCTACAACATCTGGAGAAACACACTTTCATCACACAGGAGAAACATCTTGTGAGTGGTGTTTTGCTCACAGCACATCTAGACAGTGGCGTCACTGGAGTTGGTGTCACCTGGTGAGGTAATTTATGCTGTCACCCCCCCACACACACACACACTGATCTTCTCCCATCCCACACCATACAGAATCTTTAGTCATGTTTTTTGTACTAATATTACTCGTTAATCATAATTCCTGCATATCACTGAATGCCATAGTAATAGTTGCAAAATAAACAACTAGCAAAATTAAAAATTTTACCTTTAAATTACAATATCATATGCAAAGCCTCAATGCATTTACATATACATAGTTCCATGAGGTTAAAATGAAAATTTGATAAAAGTTGATGTTTTTTAAATACATTTTTAAAAGAATCATTTTAAAGAAAAATAATTTTTTTAAAAAAACACACCCTGGGACCTCTCCTTTCTCCTTCCACTGAGCCTCACTCTCTCACACAAAATCTTCAGCATTTTAATGGGAAACAGGCAAATGCCGCAGCCTGTTTCTGCCAGAAAGTAGATGTTTGTATACCAGTAGTGTCACCCCACCTTAGGGTGTCACCTGGTGTGGTCTGAACCTCCCCCCCCCCCCCCCCGATACACACACACTCCCTAGTGAAGCCACTGCATCTAAATCATTGGTCATTAGAAACACATTAGAAGCTACACTTGTGCTAAACCAAGATCATATCAAACTCTTTTAAAAAGTATTTCCAACCACATAACAATGTTTTTTGTTTCTTAAAGACTGCAGAATATAAGTGAAATAAATGGCCTTGGAATCTGATGGAATTTATTATTATGCTAAGAAAGAACCCCCCCCCCCCCGACGCATTGGGAGGGGTTCTTCATTGCACCAGCCAATTTAAATGATGCCGGACGCTTGATTGGCTGGGCAGGGGGAACTCCCACCCCTTCCTCTGCCTCCCAGCCAATCGGGAAAGGAATCCCCTAGGATCCCTTCTTGCTGGTAGTCTCCTGTATCGCAAGACTACCAGCGAGATTTGGGGGCTATAAAGCCCCTTGGCTGCCACGTGTCAGCATTTCAGGAAAGCAGACAAGCAAGGAGCTTGTCTGCTCTCTTTGTTGGAGCGGCCTATTTTGGCGACTGAGAGCCTGAGGCTCTGGTTGCGGCCTGGTCTGCTGTTGAGGATCTGTCAGCTCGTGGCTGCGGCTGGTGCTTTGGGGCTGGTGGTCCATCCCTGTTGGGGCTGGTGGAGGAGTGGCCCTGGTTGCGGGGCTTGCCTCAGTTTGCGGCTGCTGCCCCGTGTGGTACGAGGGCCCCGATCCATCTCCTGGTGTTTGCAGGAGCACCAGCGGATGGGGGGCTGGGAAGGCCATGGTTTGGAGGGCCTTGAGTGGTGCTGGGCACCTGAAGATCCTGGCACGACCCTGCTAGTGCAGGGGTGCCATTTCTTGGGAAGGGGAGGCCTGCAAAATAGAAGCAGGAAGCTTTTTGAGGCCTTGGGAGATCTGGCTGCAATTGCCAGTTTATTTTGGTGGGGTGTGCGGTGTCCCATGAGGGGAGGGAGCAGGCCTGATAGGCCTTAATTGTGGGGCTACACCTACCAGTGTATTCTGGCTGGAATTTTGGTGTCCAAGGAGGGAACTGGTAGGCCTGTTCGGCCTTAATTGGTGGAGATACACTTGCCAGGGGTTTCTGGCTTGGCTTCTCTGTCCCAAAAAGGGAAGTTTCATGCCTTTTGGGTGTCCCAAAAGGGAAGTGGTAGGCCTTTTTGGCCTTTATTTGGTGGTCCTACACTAGCCAGTATATTCTGGTTTGGTTCTTGTGTCCCACAAAGGGAAGTGGTAGGCCTTTTGGCCATTAATCGGGTCACTATTTTGGGACAGGCTGCGGTTGGGGGACCTGTGTTTATTATCTAATTTGGCACTCTGCCCAAAAAAGGGGGAAAAATTAAATTTAATTTAAAAATATATATATTAAAATATTAAAATATTAAAACAATAGAACTTTGAACAGTCTCTTGGTTAATTCATAGTGTAGTCATGCCACGCAGTAAGCCACAGTCTAAGTGGCGTGTGGCTTCGGCTGGCCCCAATTCTGGGCAGTCAGCACCAAAGAGACCAAATGACCCGCAAAATAGGGATGATGAGATTGCAGCTCAGTTGACACAAGTAGGCCGCACTATGCAGGCTTGTGTCGCTGTTTGTGAACAGCTAGCCCAAACTAGGGTTCAAGGTAAGAATACAGGGTCCCAATCAAGTACAATGTCAAGTCGGGACCAATTTTCTGGGCAGCAGACTACACAGGTGCAACCAATTACTTCACCGGGCATGTCTTTTGAGGATGTAGCACATGGTCCCCCGGTCTCATCTGCTATGGAGGTTGGTCAGCCATCCGTAGCAGATGTTATGGAGCTGTTAAAGAGAGTTCCAGGTGTGGCACAACAGGGAGCAGCTGCCCCTGTGCTTGAACAGCCCACTATGGTGGACTTGTATAGTTTAGTCCAGAGGGCTGTGGTTTCAGGTCATGGTAGTGTGTCGGCACCTGAAATTGCTGAAATTGCTAACAGGGGTGGGGGAAGTGTTTCTTCTATTCCGCAGATTGGCACCTGAGCAGAGGCTGTGGCACACTCGGTGGGAGTGTCACAAACATCTGGAGAGGCTGCTCAGCAATTGGCTAGTATAGGTTTGTTCCCACCTTTGAATGCTATAACTTCTTGGCCCACGTCGGTGTGGTCCCCTGGTGGCCAAGTTGGGCACAATGCTGGTGGGACAAGTTCTTTAAATGTTTCTATAGCAGCACCTTTGACTTCATCAGTTGCACCTGAGGTGCCTGACTCGAGGGTGCAAGCTGAGCAGCTTGCGGTCACCAAGGTAAGTGACACAAGGCCTTTGGTCACAGTGGGAGCCTTAGGTCTGGCTGAAGCAAACAGGGCAGTGGAGTGCAACCCTTATGCTGGGATGTCAACTCCCTTAGGATCTCATCTTCACCTCTCTACTAAAGAGAGAATATGGAAAGGGGAATACATTGACCTATTTTCATTGACTTTTCGTGACCCTGAGTCGCGAATTATGGTCAAGGACAGGGTCGTGTCCAGTCTCCCCAAAGAATTCCAGGCTTACAAGCATCCTAAGCTGGAAAGGAACTTCTTGATCTGGATGATGGGATTTACCATATACAGAGGTGTGATTGAACAAAAAGACCCATCTAGGGCTCCTGATTTTTTGAAGTACCAAGAAATCATGATCAAAGCGTACACGAATTGTCATTTTAATTTGAGGGGAGTGGCATGGCTCTAGTATGATGAACAGTTCAGGATGAGAGCTGTTATGGATCCTTCTTTGTCTTGGCAGCACGTCCAATCTGAACTTTGGGCAGATGTTATGCTGGGGGCCTCCCCTTCGAGCAGGTGTGACAATGGCTTTGTGACCATGGTCACGCAGCCGAAAGGGCAGTATGCGAGGCCTAGCATGGGAGAGGAAAAGGTTACAGGTTTATGCAGGGACTTCAACTCTGGCAAGTGCTCTAGGCAGCCCTGTAGGTTTGAACATAAATACAACATCTGCAGAAGTAATCACCCAGGCACTTCCTGTTTCAGGGGAAGGAAAGCTGGGGCTGTAGTCTCCTTGCAACCTTCAGCAGCAGGAGGGAAAAGTGCCAACACCAATTAAACTGGATGTGTTGGCTGCTTAGTTGTGGATTTACCCAAATAGGGATTCCACTCAATATTTGTTAGACGGGTTTTCAAATGGTTTTCATATTCCTTATACAGGTTTGAGGGTTCACCGATTAGTGCCTAATGTGCATTCGGTGAGGGAGTCACCAGAGTTAGTCAGGGAGAAGCTAGCTAAAGAGTTGGCTGCGGGTAGGATATCAGGGCCCCATCAACATCTGCCAATGCCGACACTGAGGCTGTCACCTTTAGGCATCATTTCTAAGAAGGCACCTGGTGAGTTCCGTCTAATTCACAATTTGTCATACCCAAAAGGGGAATCTGTTAATGATGCCATTGATCCAGTTTTGGCATTGGTGAAATATGCATCATTTGATGCAACAGTGCAAATGGTACGGGCATTAGGTAGGGGTACCCTATTGGCTAAGTGTGATATAAAATTGGCTTTCAGGCTTTTGCCAGTACACCCTGACGATTTTGACTTATTAGGTTTTCAATTTGAAGGGATGTACTATTTTGACAAGGCTATGCCAATAGGGTGTTCTATCTCATGCTCTGCATTTGAAAAATTTGAAAAATTTAGTACATTTTTGCACTGGTGCGGTCAAGAGGTCAGGTAATCAAGCTGGATAACTTCTTGCTCGCTGGAGCTCACAGTACACAGGCATTTCAGGTGTTGATGGCTGAGATGGGAGTTCCTTTGGTGGAGGAAAAGACAGAGGTTCCTGGCACCCATCTGACCTTCTTGGGCATTGAATTAGACACAGTTGAGGGAATCTCTCACCCCCTAGTAGAAAAACTCGAAGCGATGAGGCACCAGGTAAGGATAATGAGCAGTAGGACTAAGGCCACGGTTCGAGAATTTCAATCCCTGACTGGGTTGTTAAATTTTGCCTGTAAAGTTATTGTTCTGGGATGAGCCTTTTGTGCTCACTTATACAATGCTACAAAAGGGGTTTCCAGTCCACATCACCATATTAGGATTACTAGCAGGATAAGAGCTGATTTGAAGGTTTGGGAGTCATTTTTGGATCAATTTAATGGAGTCTTCTTTTGGAGGTCTGAAATGCTTTTAAAGGCGGACCTCCAGGTGCACTCCGATGCCTCTGGTGTGCATGGTTTTGGCCTCTATTGGAAAGGTCAGTGGGCAGCTGAGAGATGGCCACAAGCTTGGGTGGATAAGGGTTGGACACATGGTCTCACTTTTCTTGAACTCTTCCCTATTGTGATTGCAGTTCATTTGTGGCCAGTTCAGTTTGAAAATAAAACTGTTTGGTTTTGGTGCGACAAACAAGCAGTGGTTCATGCAGTGAACTCCCAAACCTCCAAATCCTTAAGGGTGATGGCATTGGTTAGAGCAATGGTTACTCAATGTTTGAGATACAATGTGTTGTTTCAGGCTTGCCATGTACCGGGGTTACTAAATCCGTTGGCAGAAGCCCTTTCTCATTTTCCATTTTCCAACTTGCCCCGGAGGCAGCACTGCAACCACTGGATGTAATGGAACATCTGTGGAGCCTTGGAGAATAGAAATCAACAGGGCGATTCTCCAGTCTGTCACTCCATCGACATGCAAGTCGTATCAGCATGCAATGTGAGCTTTTAGGCTGTTTCTGTCTATGGAAGGGGAGGTTGAGATTTGGTCCTTGAGGGTGGAGACTGTTTTACGTTTTGTGGTTCATCTTCGGCAGTCAGGTTTGTCCCCAGTCACTATTAGGGCAAGGTTAGCTGCTCTGTCCTTTTATTCCAAGCGGGGGGGAGGGTTCAATGACCCTACTGGGGACTTTACAGTCTGTAGGGCCTTGGAAGGATGGACTAGGAAGCTTCCTCCGGCACATGATAATCACTTGCCGGTAATAGGATCAATTCTCATCCAAATTTGGCAATCCCTTCCGGATGTATGTTCTTCATCTCAGGAAGTGATTCTATTTAGGGCTGTTTTTTGTTTGGCGTTTTTTGTGGCCACTAGAATTAGTGAGCTGGTTCCTAGCTCACGCTCGGATAGTTCGGGCAGAGCACTTTACCTATCTGACGTCCAAATTAGTGAACAGGGAGTTCAAATATGTTTTAGGCATTCTAAGACTGACCAGTTGGCTAAGGGACAAACTGTCACCTTGTCTAGAGCACCATTAGGTCAAATTTGTCCTGTTCCAACTTTGTCGGATTATCTTAGACTTCACCTGAATGGCCCAGGCTATTTGTTCCTTCATGTTTCAGGCTTTCCATTGACACAGTTTCAATTTCAAGCTGTGTTGAGAGAGACTTTGAGGCATGCAGGCTTCCCAGCGGCCCAGTTCTTTGCTCATTCTTTTTGTATAGGGGCAACGCAGGGTTTGAAAGACGCTACAATCCGACGGATTGGGCGTTGGCGGTCCAGGGCTTTTATGTCCTATATCCGGCTGTAATGTATGGGTGGGACTAGTGATATCTAGTTGAGGTGTTGCATTGTTATACTTAATTCGTTTTTCTATTCAAGCAGATGTGAATTTTGAAGATGTATGGATCATCGGGCACAGCCTTGTGTTTTGGGCAGAACATTGTGTGCTACAAGCGTGTCATGATCGGAACCTGGGGATAAGAGTGGTTCAGCGAATATGATTGTTTGGTCGGAGAGGGATGCTATGGGGAGCTGTCATTCTGCGCATCATCGAGCTATCTGCGACATTCTCACTGCCTAAGATTCTACTGGTACACTTGGGAGAGAATGACCTTGTTAAAGTACCTTGTTTCAAGTTGGCCAAAAGGATCTTGAACAACATGCAAGACATTAAGTGCAGATTCCCACAGACGATGTTGATGTGGAGCAAGTTTCTGCCAGAACGTGCTTGGGTGGGAGCAAGAAAGGATTCGTTGATCAACGTGGCCTGTTGTTGGCTGAATAGATCCATGGTTAAGAAGTTTGGAGTTTGGGGGAATTGGAGCTGTCGAGCACGAGGGTATTCAGATGAGTTTGCCACATTTGTACAGGGGCGATGGGGTTCATCTCTCCCCTGAGGGTTGTGATGTATACTTGGAGTCCATCACTCATCACATTGAATGAGCTCTCCTGGGGGGGGAGGGGATGCCAAGCTAGGCTGTCCCCCTCCCGTGGCGGGCAGGCTCCCTCCCCGGGGATAATTTAGTTAATTGGAATTACAAAATTGGTTCAAGTTGATTAGGATAAAGAATATACTTCAAGGGGTCAACAAAATTTTTGCTATGTCATCACCAAACAAATTGATGATGTCATAGACAAGTTACGTCATGAGCTAAATTATGACGTCATTTTCAGTTGGGGGGAAATGATTTATTTGGATGTGTGTTTAATTGGAACTTGATGTTCTTGACACATGAAGTAAAGGGATAGGTTTACACAGTTAGCTAGATTGGATATGTAAAGGAACACATGTGTCAAGAACAATGTAAATTGTGGTTAAATTGTTACAGAATTATTTATGACCCTGTACAAATAAAGTTGTGGCCAAGTTTTACAACCATGATATTGAGTACGGTGTCATTTTTGTGCCGGTGCAAAGACCCCCCCCCCCAATGCGTTGGGAGGGGTTCTTCATTGTGCTGGCCAATTTAAATGATGCTGGATGCTTGATTGGCTGGGTGGAGGGAAGTCCCACCCCTTCCTCTGCCGCCCAGCCAATTGGGAAAGGGATCCTCTAGGATCCCTTCTCGATGGTAGTCTCACGTATCATGAGACTACTAGCGAGATTTGGGGGCTATAAAGCCCCTTGGCTGCCACGTGTCAGCAGCCATTTCAGGAAAGCAGACAAGCAACCCAACCCACCCGCCCTTCACTAATAGAGGCATAAGTAACTATTCTCACGCTGTGGCTGGTTGCCTTATGGGGTCAGGAGGGAATTTTCCCTGTTATTGTGATCTGGGTTTTTCGTCCTCCCTGAGAATAAATCGGGGTATGCTTGCATTTTTTAGCTTGTATTGTTATGGCTATAAGCAATTGTTATTTGCTTATGTTTATGTTGCACTGGGGCCAAGTTAAGTTATTTTGTCACAATTGGGTGTCAGGGTCCTGGTTGGAATAAGTTATATCATAGTGTTTTAATCTTCTGGTGGGCAGGGACCCCCCCCCCGGGATAATTTAGTTAATTGGAATTACGAAATTGATTCAAGTTGATTTGGATAAAAAGTATTCTTCAAGGGGTTAACAAAATTTTTGCTATGTCATCACCAAACAAATTGATGACATCATAGACAAGTTACATCATGAGCTAAATTATGATGTCATTTCCGGTTAAGGGGAGATGATTTATTTGGATGTGTGTTTAATTGGAACTTGATGTTCTTGACACATGAAGTAAAGGGATAGGTTTACACGGTTAGCTAGATTGGATGTGTAAAGGGACACATGTGTCAAGAACAATGTAAATTGTGGTTAAATTAAATTGTTAAAAATTATTTATGACCCTGTAGAAATAAAGTTGTGGCCAAGTTTTACAACCATAATATTGAGTATGGTGTCATTTTTGTGCCGGTGCAATGACTTTAGAACATAACAGGTTACTAGTAGGGATGGATGAATCTATCAAGCTCATTGAGTTTCTATTTTTTTTTCTAATAAAAGACAAGTTCCATCCCATTTCCACATTTGATTGTAACCTTCTTATCCTATAGTCAGGAGGGGAGAACCATCAAATAAAAAAAAAACATTTACATAATTTTTGTTTACATTTCTTAACATGTACTTGTTTTTGTATGCATAACATGTGTCTTATGCACATGTCTCCATTGAGTACAACATATGCATTTTTGCACACATTTTAAATGTGCACTTTTCTGAACCCCCCCTTTCACTAGCATGGCACTGAAAACTCAGAAGAATATGGATTTCCAATAATAAATTGTCCTGGATTCAATCTTTTGTTCTTGGAGGGAACATTCAATAAAGATTTAAATTTGCCCCCTCACCCCATTATCACACATCCTAGTAAATACTTCAGACATTTTTAATGAATCTGTGTTCTGTAAATTAAAATAAAATGGGTTGACATATGTGTGCATTTAAAATATATTTACATTATATTTCCTCAAAAAAGTCTCCCAGATTAGTTTACATTCTGGCAGGACTGTATCAATTTACAGATTTAGAATCTAAAAATGACATGAGACAAAAAGGGAAAGGGGGATGAAAAAAGAAGAGGAAAGTTGTCTTTCAGAAGAGCTGGCCAAATATGAGTCTGCTTCTCAAATCTCATCTTCCAAATGGCTATCTTGCTTTTAATGACCACTGAGGAAGGAATTCCCTCTTTCATTAGGGTTGGAGAAATTAAAGAAGAATTCCTGAAATATGTCTGACTTTTGTTTCAAAAACCAAATAAAATAATAAAGAGGCTGTTAACAACAACCAAAAATGATTATTTGTGTAGCACCTTGATGGGTCAACATGACTGATAATGGATGAATGAATTACTGACAAGAGACAGATCCCCCTACCTGGAGTTCTTAGGCTTTGTTTGTTCAGCTGAAAGGAAATATACTACAGGAACAAAAGGATTTTCATATCATCTTGCAAATAAACAATATTGTTACATTGCATCCTAGATACATCTCAATAAAAGAAATGGGCTGTTCAATGTGAATATACTAAAACCACAAAATAACCCAGCAATTCATAAATTTTGAGATGGACACACTAGTGCACAGCAGAATAACCTGGATATAGAACTGAGCAAATAGCTCCCCCCTTCCCTTTTGTGGTCCCATTTGCTGTCAAAAGGATGGCATTTCAGCTATATTATGTCATGAATTTGAAAGGTTGGCTACCCTTCTTGAGTTTTCATTGTTATGTCCATAATATTTAATTCTCATAATATCCTTGAACAATCTATCAGGAAAATAAGAATAATCAAGGGAAACTACCTAAAACCTTATTTGAACTTTGTGAACAGTTTGATTTAGAGCAGATCTGGACAAAATTATACAATCACTTGATTACACCTTCCACAATGATCAATACAACTCTGTATCACACATAGATATGTTCCAGACAACACTCTCCTGTCAAAAATTGAAAACATGCAAATTCTTCCTAAAGTAGAATCAGATCACAATCCAATATATTTAGAAATGAAAGCAGACAAAGCTCAATTTAAATTAATTGCAGATTAAATGAAAACTCATTAGCAGATGAAAAATTCCTTAAAATTTGAAACTTAAACTTAAACAATTATTTCAAGACAACACTAAACCCAAAACAAAAATGAACATAGTATGGGACTCCAGCAAGGTGTTCATATGAGGTCTTCTAATACAAAGAGGAGCATAAAAGAAAGAAAGGGGGGAAAAAACAGCAGCTACACAGAAGACATTAGAAGAAGAAATCCCAGTAGCAAGAAGAGATAAAAATGTTTCCAACATTAAAAAAAAAAACAAAAAAAAAAAACTAGGTGCGGAATTAACAAGACAAGTAGAAAAAAAACTTAGCAAGGCAAAACAACTTCAATTTCATTAACAAATTGGAGAGATAGTTGGCGCTCAAACTAAAGAACAAAAGAAAAAGAAACCTGATAGAAAAAATACAAAATGATATAAAAATGGTAACAACACAAGACAAGATCAAAGCTAAATTCATTAATTACTATACAAACTTATACAAAAATGACACCTCGCCAAATACTGAAAACAACATATTAACTGAATTTATTGCAAAACAAAGATAGACTAAGGGGGGATGCAGACGGGTGGCCCTGGGCTGCCCTGGGAAGTGGAGGATTGGGGCCGAGACTGCCCCACGCTTCGGCCCCAATCCACCCTTTTGCCGGCCCTGAAAAGAGTGCTAAAATGCCAGTCCTTCCAGAGCCGGCAAATAGGGTGCCCAAAGAGCTACCACAAGGCTCTTCTGCATCCCTTCTGGCACAGCACATTAAGATGCCGCACCAGGAAGACGTCTTGATGGCGCGTGCCATGCATAACGGCACACGCCGTGATGACATCCTTGGGAAGGGGTTGGGACACCCAGCATGTGGCTGCCCCTCCCCTTCCCTGCCTCCAAGATGGTGCAAAGTGCCATCTGTAGAGGCCCTAAGATGCTGGAACATCAAATAAACAGACTCAGTGTGGAGTTCACAGAAGAAATATCCAAAGCAATTCAGAATCTCAAACTCAACAAATCACCTGGATCAGATGGCCTGACTGCTGATTACTATAAGACAGGGGTAGGCAACCTTTCCCCTTTAAGGGCCGAGGGACTTCAGCTCCCAGAAGCCTCAACCATGTTGGCCAATAGTCCCATGTTGGCCAATAGCTCCTGGGATTCTGGGAGCTGAAGTCCCTCGGCCCTTAAAGGGGAAAGGTTGCCTACCCCTGCTATAAGATATTAGAAGACATTCTGAGGGCCTCGGCAGATGGCTTATTAAGGCGTCCTGGAGGCAGGGAAGAGGAGGGGCAGCCGCACGCTCGGCGCCCTTTCCTCCTCCCGAGGTTGCCCTCGGAGCCGCCGGCCCTCCGCATGGCCAGTGCTCTGGGGGCAACCTCCCACTGCAGCGTCCACACACGCTGCGGTGGATAAGTCAGTGAAAGTGCACCTCACGCTTTTGGGGTGCACTTTCACTGACTTGTGAAAGGATTGCTATTTTAGCGCTCCTTTCAGGGATGGGGAAGGAGCGCCGCAGGATCGAGGCATGGGGCTGCCTCGGTCCTGCGGCGCACCTTCCCCGGGTGGCGCAGAGCTGCCAGTCTGCTTCCCATGAGAGAAAACCTTTAAAAAACACTTTCAATTCCATATTTTCAGACAGCATCCCAAATTCATGGAAATATGCAGACATTATATTAATTCTTAAAGAGGACAAAGATAATACCAAATTAAATAACTATAGATCAATTTCATTACTTAATTTGGATTATAAGATCTTTACTTTTATTTTCTAAGAACAATTAAAAGAACAAATTAAGGAAGATAAAACTGGCTTTCTACCTGTGAGACAACTAAAGGAAAACATAAGAACAATGCTGGACTTGATTGAATATTAAAAAATTAACAATAAGAAATTTGGAATGTAAATAATAATATAATAATAAAATTTATTTTTATCCTGCCCCTCTGTGTAATGCAACCAGGGCAGCTTACAACATTAAAATATAATTTCATATCCCACAATTCCACCCACTCCTTAAAATACTATTAAACAATGACAATTTAAAAACACACTTAAAATAATAACACAAATAGACAAATAAAGAATAACTGCAGCAGAATCAGGGGAACAAGTTGGGCTGTCTCTTGATGGCCAGGATATCTATTCAGGAAAGGCCTGCCAGAAGAGTTCCATCTTAACAGCCTTTTTAAAGCTGTTCAAGGTGGCAATATGACAGATCTCATCTGGCAGGCTATTCCATAATCTGGGAGCGGTTGCTGAAAAGGTGTTTGTGGATCCACAAAAAGCTTTCTATAACCTCAACTGGAATTCTGTATTACAGACATTGGGTAAACCAGGTGTAAAAGAGAAATTCCAAAGGTGGATACAAAATATATACAAAGAACTATTTGCACAACTTATAATTAATGGAAAGAAGATCCATCAATTCAAAATACAAAAAGGAACCAGATAGGGCTGCCCCCTATCACCCTTACTGTTCATAACTGTGCTGGAAGAACTTAACAACACAATAAGAGAAGATCCATAGATAACAAGTGTAAGGATCAAGAGATTTGAATACAAACTCAAAGCGTATGCTGATGATCTCATTAACTTTTTGGAGGAACCACTCACTAGTATACATAAGTTAATGGACACAATGAACAACTTTGGAAAAGTTCAAAATGAACACACACAAATTGGTGATTATTTAAAAAAAATGACAACTAAAGAAGAAACTGAGCTTCAAGAGATAACTAAGTGAAAAGTGATGAAGAAGACAAAATACCTTGGAGTATGGATAACCAAGTGAAACATTGAATTGTTTGAGAATAATTACACCTATATTTGGGGGAAAAATAAGAAAGATTTTGAAAAATGGCCAAACTGAAATGATCATTCTCTGGAAGAATTACTGCCATCAAAATGTTTGTCCTTCTGAAATTTAACTACTTATTTGCCAATATTCATTACAAACAACAAAGTCTTTGAGAATTGGAATGCAGAACTTAGGAAATATATATGGGAAGGAAGAAAATTCAGACTAAGGTGGAAGACCCTAACAGATACTAAACAAATGGTGATTGTAACCTTCCTGACCTTCAGCTTTATTTTCAAGCCAACACCTTGATCTGGATAAAAGATTGGGTGAATTTACAGAACACTGAACTACTCAATCTCTAAGGATTCAACAATCATTATGGTTGGGAAGCATATCTTTGGTATGAAAAGAACAAAATTAATAGAGATTTTGACCATCACTATGCTTGCAGAGCAATCCTCACAAATTGGAATAAGGTAAAACAACTTTTCTATAGAAGAATTTCCAGCCAGTTATCACCTCATGAAGCCTTTTTTAAAAAGAACTCAAATAACAACATGATTAAGATATGACAACATTATAATGAAGAACAATCAAAATACCTATAGTCTCAAAACAGTAGAAGAAATAGAAGCAATAATAATAAGGAAAGATTGGTTTCTCTATAAACAACTCTAAGAGAGATTTAAGATAGACCTAGCTCAAGATAACTTTGAAATGGAAAAGAATGAACTTGACAATTTATTAATAAAAGAGAACCAGAAACATATTGAAATTCTATAAGCTGCTTCTGGAAAGGAATTTGGAACAAGAATAATAAAAGACTCCATATTACGCAGGATGAAAGATCTGGGCGGAGAAATTAACCTAGCTGGCAGTATGCCAGAAGAAACACATTAAAATTTTCAAAAAGCCAAAATTTGTTAGAAAATTACTTAAAGATGGAATTCTGATGGCATCTCACTCCAGCACAGATAGATAAAATTTGCAAAGCAACGAGCACCAACTCTTGGAAGTGCCATACAGCAGTGGGGACATGGTACCATGTGTGGTGGGAATGCTCAAAAATAAAGAAATTCTGGAGGTGCATACACACAGAGATCTGTAATATACTGAAAATAAGTTACGATATGAAACCAGAAATATATCTCTTAAATATGACCAACAAATTACCAACAGAAATGGAAAAACAACACTGGGGAAAAAATATTGTACATGATTACCGCAGGAAGACTACTCTTGGCACAGAATTGGAAAACAAATGCCATACCAACAACAGATAGTCTCTGGGAATATGCATTGTGCAGGACATACCTGTGATGCTTTCTTTTGCACGGAGCAGGAAGTTCCGTGGGCGGAAGTGTCTTCCACTTCCACTCTGTCGTGGACGGATCATTTCCTGGTCAAAGTTGGACTGAAGGTCACTACCCATAACCCCCTCTGGGGTGGTAGATCTATTAGAATGGTCCGCCCTCGAAGGCTGATGGAACCCAAAAGGTTCCAAGAAGCCCTAGAGGGTTCTATGGGTGACAACAACGGTGACTCTGTCAAAGCCTTGGTGACTAGCTGGAACAATGATCTCACCAAGGCTATTGTCACAATCGGTCCCAAGCATCCTTTCCAGCCCGCCCCAAATTGTAATCCTTGGTACACTTAAGATCTTAGAAGGATGAAGCGGGCTGGACAACGATTAGAGTGCCACTGGTGAAAAACTCAGCGTTTATCTGACAAGACACTTCATAGGACTTTTCTTAAAGCCTATTGAGTGGCAATAGCTGCAGCAAAGAAATCTTTCTACTCTGCATCTATTGTGTCTGCAAAGTCTCATCTGGCAGAGCTCTTCAGGATGGTTGGGAAGTTAACCCAAATTCCTCCCACCCTGAATCTTCTTTTACAACCAACGAGAGCCTGCTGTGACTCTTTTAATAACTACTTTGCAGATAAAATCTCTCAGATAAGGGCTGACTTAGACGCCGGCATTAGTACAGAAATAATAAGAGAGGTGTCCAGTGGCTCCGTTAATGAGGTTATTTTGAATCAATTTCAGTCTATGAGTACCGATGATGTAGACAAGCTGCTTGGCAAGGTAAAAAAGACCACTTGCCCTCTCGATCCCTGCCCATCCTGGCTGGCCATCCAGGGAGGTGAGGCAACTATAAATCTGTTAAAATCTATAATTAATGCCTCCTTCAGGGAAGACCATTTTCCAACTAGTTTAAAATTAGCAGTAGTAACACCTATATTAAAGAAGCCTTCCCTTGACCCCCTGGATAAAAATAACTACCGGCCAGTATCTCTTCTTCCTTTTTTGGGCAAGGTGATTGAGAGGGCGGTTGCAAACCAACTTCAAGCAGTCTTGGATGAAACCGATCATCTTGATCCATTTCAAACTGGCTTCAGGTCAGGATACAGAGTGAAGACTGTTCTGGTCGCCTTCATCGATGATCTACGTCTGTGTATCGGCAGGGGAAGTGTGGCCCTGTTGGTGCTCTTGGACCTCTCAGTGGCCTTCGATACCATAGACCATGATATCCTTCTGGAACACCTGAGAGAGTTAGGAATTGGGGGCTCTGCTTTGCAGTGGCTCTGTTCCTATCTCTTGGGTAGATTCCAGATGGTAATGCTGGGGGACAGCTGCTCTTCTAAAAAAGAGCTGTCATCTGGTGTCTCTCAGGGTGCCATTCTGTCCCCCATGCTGTTTAACATTTACATGAAGCCGCTGGATGAGATCATCCAGAAACATGGGGCAGGGTGTTATCAGTACACTGATGACACCCAAATTTACTTCTCTATGTCTCAGACTGTTTCAGTAACCAAGGAGGGCATCTCCCCTCTGAATGACTGCCTGAGGTCAGTAATGGATTGGATGAGGGAAAATAGACTTAAGCTGAATCCAAACAAAACAGAGGTACTCGTGATAGGTAACCCTAATCTGGGTATGGAGATAAATTCACCAGTCCTGGATGGAGTCACACTTCCCCTAAAGCACTGCATTCACAGTTTGGGGGTGCTCAGATCGATGCAGCAGCTAAGAGTGCCTGTTATCAGCTTTGGCTGATATGCCAGCTGTGACCCTACCTGGAGCCACAGGACCTAGAAATGGTTGTACATGCACTGGTAACCTCTTGTCTCGACTTCTGTAACATGATCTACACGGGGCAACCCTTGTGCCATGTTCGGAAGCTTCAACTGGTACAAAACATCGCAGCCAGACTGGTCGCAGGTAAATCTAGGTTCGTCCAGATAACACCTATTTTGAAATCCTTATACTGGCTACCTGTTAGCTTCCAGCACCGTACAAGGTGTTGGTTATTACCTATAAAGCCCTTCATGGCTTGGGTCCAGCTTACTTGAAGGAACACCTCCTCCCATATAATCCTTCTCACACACTCAGGTCCTCTTACTAAAGTCAATGAAAACTAGACTGGTGGTGACTTTCCTAAAGGACCTTTTCAGCTGCCGCTCCTAAAATTTGGAATGACCTGCTGGACGAGACTCGATAGATTACATCCCTTGACGTTTTTTAAAAAGTGATAAAAATGATTCTCTTCCGGCAGGCCTTCCCAGACTAACCTCTTTCCTGATCTGAACTAACTGCCCATTTGATCTAAATCCCCTAGACATTGCCACTGTTATTGAAGGGAGGGTGAGTCGAAGGGGTGGGGTGGGGGGTTCAGGGATTATTTTCTTATTATTTCTGTAATTCTTTTAATCTTTGCTGCTACCCGCCTTGATCCTCAACAGAGAGAGGCAGGATACTACTACTACTACTACTAATAATAATAATAATAATTTGAGCATCTCCACCAAAAGAGCTCCCTGGCTCTGCCTCTGTGATTCCACTCCAAGGTGATGACTCACCTTGATACCTTTTCCCCCAGGTGGCTTTTGTTCCATCCAGACTCTTCCCTATAGCTGCATAGGATTGAGTTTTTAAAAATATTATTATTATTATTATTATTATTATTATTATTATTATTATTATTTACAAAATTTTATAGAAAGAAGAATGAACAGGCTTAACAATTAGAAAAATAAGAAACTGTGAGGTATGTAAAATAACAGCATTATGTATGCCTAGCAAGTGTGATGGGATATTTGTAAGCCACAAAGAATTCTATATACCTCATAAGTATATGAAACACAGTCTTTTCATACTATTTACAGGATAGAAGAGAGGGCAGAGAAAAAACCTTTCACTTGGTGTTTTATATGTTGCTTTTCTTCATACAAACGGAAAGAAGGAAACAGAGGTTGTATAACCCTTTGAATGCAAGCTACTAAGGGTAGTTATGCAAATTATGCCTTTTGTTACATTCTGACACAACCCTCTCTCTGTTCTTAATAAATCCAGTTTTTAATTAGATCCTTGGAGTCTTAGATGTCTTTGAACTAAATGCATATATATCAGTGTATCCCTGAGGAGAAGAAAAATCTTTCTGACTTTTTTTTAATGGAAGAAATTGTCCTGTTTCCAAAAGTGTCCAATAGAGGCTGCAGCTCAAGAAGTGGAGCCCCTAATACCAGGTAAGTTCAACAAGGTTTTTTTGGAATGAGGCTGGCTATGATTAGTGAGAGTGGTTATAGAAGTGAGAGAACACAGTATCAATGAATGCAGTGACATCTTCTGTGATACAAGCTATAGCCTAGCTTTCCTCATATGCAAAAAATATAAAATAAAATAAAAATATCCTGTATTAACATGAATTATACAGATCTTGAACATTATCTTTCCAATCTTCTGTGACTGATAGTGTGATTGAATGTTGCTGTTGTTTTTAGCTAAATTAACATAAAAATATTTAAAATTTGGCACAGTATAAGTAATGTATTGTGATGATAAAACTCCTTGCAACTACCCTAGAAGGCTGCATGAAAGATTTGACTGGGTGTTACTAATCATTATCTTAAATGCATACCTTTACATCTTCAAGCCAAGCAATCCTCTCCTCTCCACCCATTCTTTCCATCTCAAAGTGAATGCATGAACTGCATTTCATTTCATCTACTCCGGTATGGTATATTCTGATTGCTAACAGGGTCTTCATCCGAGTTCCTACCAATCTCTAGCTATTCAGCCAATTAACCAGAAACATCAGAATCTGAATTTGGGGTTTTCTACAAACAAAGCATGTGTTCTACCATAGTATAGCCCTTCTCCTTGATCCTTCCCTGTGACTTTGTATTACTAATTTTTACTGCATCACAGTAAAACACCTTTCCTACTATGTATCACACACACTCTTTTTAGGGTCAAATCAAGGGAATCAATTATTAACAGAGAAGTTCAAAATGGCTCAGCCAAAGGTTAAGCTACAAATCTGGAAAAAATCTGTCTATTTTAGTTTACTTCAGTTTCTCATTTTTAACTGTGTATGAGATTACACAAATATTTTTATGTGCATTTCTCATAACATATACATAACATATACATGTTTATGTGTATGGAGATTATCACATGTACCTTATTCCATCTTTTGCCTGACAGGATACATGCACGTTTAACTGTCAAAGATAGGTCTTATTGCATTCTTCCATGACTGGGTGTATGTAGCCCGTATGCAGCCCATATGTAACCAGTGCTTGTCCTGTGGCTTTTCAAGGATGTGATATTACACAGTGCTATGACTTTCTGATCCTTTATGAGGGAAGGGTGCCTGAGGCAATCATTGTTACAAGCTTTAGAAATCAGGTTGAGACCTCATGTTTCCATCTTGGTGGGAAGACTCAGCATAATTCTACAATATTTCTAAGATAGTATATATATATTTTATATTTCCCAGCTTCATCAGAGCTGGGATCCTTGAGAAAGCTCAAGTAGTTCCCCATTGTGGCTGTTTGTTGCATCAGTTTGGTAGAGAGAGATCAAGGCTAATGCATTTTTGGTCTTTCAGGGATTGACTATTTACCCAGCCATTCCTCAATGTTTTATCTCTTCCACTAACTTTGAAAGTGGTTTATTCACTTGCTCTCCCACCCACCCACCTCTCAAAAACCCTAGCTCATTGTGATGGCAAAACCTCTTAGATGGATGATTTGTTAAGGGAAGTTGTGTTTTCCACTTCAGAGCTTTGAAATGCCTTGTGTCAAAGATATTTTCTGAGTCTTTGGCATTGACTCCATGTACCTGCCAAGCTGCTATTCTGTTTTCATTTTGTTTCCTTTTTAACTACTCATCGCAGCTAGGTAAATGGCTCAAAAAGACTTCTAGCAAGCTTCTGGTCTTTACATCATTTATTATTTACTTATCTCTCTGTTAGGCTGTAGTGTTGCTTGTGGTTTGAGACAGCCAGTCATTAAGAGTCATTAAGAGTCCATCATTATATAATCATAGCTCTTAAATTTTGTATGGAACATAATCTGAACACACTCAGCCTGCAGTGCATGGCCACAGGAGCCACCGCAATGATGACTGCAGCAGCTGCATGCATAGAGGACAGCAGTGATGACACAGAAGACACAGAAGGGACAACTGGTAGAGTGGTTGCCGCAACGGGCATTACATAGTGTACTGCTGCCGCTGCCACTCTGATGCCACCCGAGAGAGCCCCGCGCTGCTAGTGGATGTTCCCCAGAAGCACCAACTGGTGGGATGGGTTCATCACATACATCTGGTCTGATGAGCAATGGAGGATGTGTTTCAGAATACCCCATGCCCTCTTCCATAGGCTGGTGGAAATACTGCATCCGGAAATGAAGCGATCAGACACTACGATGAGGAAAGCCATCCTGGTGGAGAAGAGGGTCACCATGGCCATCTGGGTACTCACCCACAAAGCCAGCTACAAGCAGACATCAGAGCAGTTTGAGGTTGGCCTTACAACTGTGAGAGAAGTGTTGGTGGAGTTCACCCTCAACATGGAGAAGCTGCTGCTGACACAGACAGTGTACCTGGGGGATGCCGCTCAGGTAAGAAATGTCGCACCCACTTGTCCCTTTCCCTCCTATGCAAAAAACTGCATGAGTTGGCACACAGTATGGCATTTACTGTATAGAATAAGCTGTTAAGGTCGCTGTACCTGTGCACATATGCAAAAAAGCCATGACTTGGCATATAGTATGGCATTTACTGTATAGAATAGGCTGTTAAGGTTGCTGTACCTGCGCACATATGCAAAAAACGCTATGACTTGGCATACAGTATGGCATTTACTGTATAGAATAGGCTGTTAAGGTTGCTGTCCCTGCACACGTATGCAAAAAAATGCCATGACTTGGCATACAGTATGGCATTTACTGTATAGAATAGGCTGTTAAGGTTCTGTACATATGCAAAAAACTTCAGGAGTTGGTAAGTGCCCTGACTTTTTCTATTAATCCTCCACTTCCCCTCCCTTCTTGTCACCCCCAGATCATGCAAGGATTTGCTGTCCTTGGCTTCTCCCAAGTAGTGGGTGCCATAGATGGGTGCCACTGTCTGATTGTGCCACTCTTGGGGCAGAGGAACGAGTTCATCAACCAAAAAGACACTTACTCTGTCATCCTCCAGGGAACATCAGATCATAGAGGATGGTTTGTGGATGTGGAATTGGGCTGGGCTGGTGCGACTCATGACACGAAGGTGGCAAGGAACTCCATCATTTTTCAGGCCATGGAGGCTGGCATCTACGTGTTAGGAAACCCCACCATGACCCTGAGGCGCTAGCAGATCAGCCCCCTCCTGCTTGCAGACAGTGCCTACCCCATTTGGAAGTGGCTCATGAAGCTCTACCAGGGCACCACCAATGCTAGACAGAAAGGATTCAACAAAAATCTGAATCATGCCAGGAATGTGGTGGAAAGGGCCTTTGGGTGGCTGAAGGCTCAGTGGAGGTGCCTCACTGGCCAATTCCTTGTGGCAGAGGAGAATGTCATCCCCATCATCACCTCATGTGTCATCTTCCACAACATCTGCAAGACGAAGGGAAGGGTGCTGGATGAGGGAGTGCACTACAGGCCCCGCTTTGTGCTGCCCACCCTGGGGGCACCCATGGAGGACAATGATGTTGTGAAGCAGAGAGAAGAGGAGGCTGTGAGGGAGGCCCTGTGAGGGAGTTCTTTGAGACCAGGAGGATCTGAAGTATCCCATCTCCTCCATCTGTGATCCTAGGGCATTACTGTACTATGCCATGATAAGCACCTCAATAAACATATCCTATTAACCACATTCTGTGTATGGCCAGCATTCATGCTGTTATGCACCTATTTGTAATCATGAGCCTAAGGGGGACGCACCCAGAGGCAGACACACATACACAAAACGTCATGGGGGGGGTCACCAGGTGCCAGTTTTCCTGGCCACAGAAAGATGCAGTGCAGAAACAACCAACTGTAATCTCTGAAAAGTATCAATTGCTCAACAGTCAGCCTTCCCAATGGCCCATTTGATTGTAACAATTGGTAGCCCAGAGGGCAACCATTGGGGGCTAGAGACAAACTTCTCCTCTGAGGGTCTCCATTGGCTAGGAGCCAGGTAAGGCCATCTACCCTCAGCAACAACTGGCCATAAATTTCCCTGCAGAGCTCTGCAGCTTCCCAAGATGATGATGGCAGCCAGGAGGAGAGTGCCCATCTGCACTGCCTTCTGGATGGATGAGGAAGTGGGCAATCCCCTTCATGCCCTCACCCCAGAAGCAGCCACAAGAAAGGTGATGGCAGATACCAACCGGCCCCACTGGGGGTACTTCCATCAGGCCTCCCAGGCCCTTCTGCAGCAGGACTTCAGGAGGACCCCTCAACAGTGCCAAACCAAGTTCAAGACACTGAAGAGGGTCTTCTTTGAAGCCCTGGAGGATTACAGGGAGTATCCTCCAATACGGAAGTGGCCACCTTTTTTTGACCAGCTGCGCAACCTGTGGGTGAGAGCTGGTCAGCCACAGTGACAAGATGGTCCTCCGGGTAAGTGCCGGGCCCCTGCCATAGTCCCTGATGCCCACCCTACCTTGTTTATCCCTCCCCTCCATCCTTTCCCACTTCCATGGGTCCTAATGGTGTCCCTCTTGTCCCCAAATACAGCCTTGCAGTAGAGGTGATGGAAAGGATGGAGGAGGGACCCTGCTGGTTCCCCCTTGTCCTCCTCCTCCTCAGAGGGTGAAATCACCCCTGGCAGGGAGGCCCAGGCAGAGGGAGACATCTCTCTGCAGCCACAACAGCCTCCTATGCCACAAGGTAGGTCCCTAAAGGGAGGGGTGAAGGCTGCATGACTGCAGCCTCCATGGCATTCCTTTCCCTCCTCTCCCTCACCACTTTCTATGGCAGCTTCCTAAATGGTGTCTTTCCCTTTCACAGGAAGTCCTGCTGAGGAGGGGCAGCCTGGCCTGAGCCGCTACCTGCCAGGAGGGGAAGGACTGGAACCCCTTGATGCCTCCTGTTTGGCTGCATTGCAAGTGAGTCAGGAGCAGGACTGTCAGTGAGGTAAGGGTGGCAGGGAAACAGGGGGAGGGAGCTGGAGGCACCCAGGAACCTTGGCTGTGGCATTGGGTGAAGGGGTGAAGGGCAACCTCCTAACCACATTTTTCTCTTTTCTTTCCCCTTGCAGATCGACAACTGGAGAAAAAGGTGGCTGCCATCAAGAACCAACTGAAGCAGGTCCTCGACACAGTGGCAGCTATCCATGACTGGCTCGGTCCACCCCCACCTCCCCCTCACTGAGACATCTTCCCCTCCCCTTCCCTTGCACATACTTCCCTCCTTCTCCCTCTGCTTCTTCCCCCAGTTGTACATACTCCCCAATTTGTAAATAGTCCCCTCCCCTTCCCCCTATTTGCAAATAGTTCAAACATTGTGTTTTGTTATTGAATTTTTTTTTTTTTAAAAAAAAGTATGCCGCAATCTGCGCACCTGCACATGACCGGCACAGGCTGTCATTTTGTGAATAAACTTTCCATTCCTAAACCTTCTGATATTTTATGCGCATGTGTGCAAGTTCAATGCAGGATCACTGCAGGGAACCAGTGAGGAGAATGAATGAAGTGGGCATAGTGGGGGTAGGAATCAGAGAGGTGGGCATAGTGGGGGGTAGTTGGTGGTGGCTGCCTTGCTACTTACTGGTGATCATTGCAACATCCCTTTACCCCTCTACTTGCTCTCCACCTTTGGGGGTGGTGAGAGGGCTGTGGCACTGCCACGTGGCTGCTGAAGAGGCTGGAAGACTTGCCTATGGAGCATTGCTCAGGGATATCCACCTCCATAGCAATCCCCTACTCCAAGGCTGGGTGGCTGGCCTCCCTTCCTCTGCCCAGCTCCAAAGAACCCTCCTCCAGGGCCAGGGGGTGCCCCTCCTTCTTCCACTCTCCTGCACAGCATCCCCTCTGCCACCAGTGCCCCTGTGGGCCTCCTTTATGACTTCCACTAGCTCGGCCAGGGTGGCATTTAGCCGCTCCTGCTGCTGGACGGATCTCTAGCAACTCCGCTGCTCTGCCTGCCTCTCCCTGAGCTGATAGGAACATTCTGCGAGCTGATAGGAACATTCCCCCTGCTCCAGGAGTCTCTCCATTTGGTCTCTGCTACATTCCATGAAGTGATGCAGGGCAGTAGCGGTTGTTGTGGATGCTGAACGATGCACCCTCTTCTGTCTGATCTCAGCAAGCTGTGCTGTCAGTGGCATTGCAGCTCTGGGATTAGCTGCTTCTCCTTCTGTCTCTTATCCTACTTCTCATTCTATGTGACATATATGGCACAGGGCACAGTTTCAACACAAAGCATATCCTGCAGAGATTAGGGGGAGGAGAGAGGTAAATGCAAGGGAGGTATGTGTGGACAGACTGGATACATGCAGCTGGTGGTCATGCAAGGTACATGGTCGGCAGGACACAGAGACACACATTCCTCCATGAGCCTCCCCAACCAGCATTCCAGTATGCAAAAGCAGTGTGCAGGTCTTCTGAGCACCTGCACACCTGCACAGAATATGTTACAAAAAGCTATACAAACTGCTATGCCTTTTGAGTGCAAGCATACATGCATTTATTATAATAACTGGGAATGATTTTAGCATGTGCAGCCTGGACCTGATGGATCAGCTGGGTGAATTGTCCTGGACCTGCCCTCTCCTTGCCCTCACTGTCATCCTCAGTTGCCACTGTACTGGACCATGGGACAGGTGAGCGGTTGTGGTAGCTACTGATTCTGGAAGATGTATTAGTCCCCTCCATAGCATGAGGTGGTGATCTGCTCATGGGAGATGTAGAGGCATGGGACTATGGTCTCATGGCAGAGATGTCCATAGCCCTCTGACTGCAGGATGTTTCATCTGAGTCAGGGTGTTCATCCTGGTCATCTAAAGAACAAAGGATGGGGTCAACTCTGCTCTCTGCCCACCCTAGTGCTGTCCCCTGCACCCCTTCCCAGGGACCGTGGTGCATCTTACCTGCAGAGGACATCAAAAGGTCCTGGGTGCATTCTGCCTTGGAGATGTCCTCCACAGTTTCCACTCTGGCTGGTTGGCTGACTGGGACCCTTACAACATCACTGCTAGTACATATTCTGTTGGGTTGTATGCTACCATCCTTGGCAAGGAAGGCATGGAGTTCCTTGTAGAAGGGCATGTTGGAGGGACACCGTCCGCTTTTGGCCTTGTGATCCCTACCCTTCTTGTAATCTCCCCTGAGGTTTTTGGTCTTCTGACGACACTCCTCCCAAGTGCGTTGATGGCCCTTAGCCCTCATGTCTTCTGCCACTTCCTTAAATGTTTCAGAATTCAAGAATAAATTTCTCAATCACTCCAGAATATATGGCTGTGACCACAGAGTTATCAGGTCAGCCATCTCCGCATGGGACCACGACGTCCCTCTCCCTTTTTTTGACTCGTCACTTGTGGATGGCTCTGCCATTCTGCCCACTGTACAATACAAGTGCTGAAGGAGCACAGTTATGAAGCTCTGCAGCTGCACAAGACTGCTGTGCACTGAAATGTGTGTTGGGGGCCAGCTTAACAGTGAAACTTTCCCCTTATCACTTTTTCACAGTAAAACATCTGGCAGCAACACTTTCAGTGTCCCAATAGTTACTCAGGTGCATGCGTATTGTGAAAATTAGGGTTAGGGTTGGGCTTTTAGGCAGGCACACCTGCGGCTGTGCATCTATACCTGGGCCATTAGGACGCTTTAAATAGAACCTTTTTTCATAGGGCACATGCTCTCAATGGGTGACTCAGAATGCGCCACACATGTGCAGGTGCATTTACACGGGCTTTTTAAATCTTGGGTGCCCTTTTTCAGTCAGTCCTCCATTGCTGCCTACAGAAGTACCTGTGAAGGTGCACACTTTCCAGGAAGAAGCGGAAAAAAGCAGCTCCTTTTTGGAGTGGCTTTTCTTGACATATGACGGCTAAAGGGCACTTTCCTGGTGACTTTTAGGTGTGCATCATCTAAAGGCTACGCCTTCAAGTCACCCTGAAAGCACCTCTTTTTGCTCGTCTGCATATCCCCTATGTTTCATATATTTTGAAGCCTTTTTGTTTGCTTTAACATGCCCTTTACAAGTGAGAATTGTCACATTATCCACAGTCTCAGAAATGAATTCCTTGACACTTTTGATCATAGAGAGGCTGTGTGGTTTGAGAGGTTTAAAGCACTTATCAACTTATGATAACCCCATGGATGTCAGGTTTTTTTTTTTTGTTTTTTTGTTTTTTTTAAGGCAAGGAGTAGCCAGAGGTGGTTTTCTCTGTTCCTTCCTCTGAAATACAGCCTACAGTACCAGGTATTCACTGGTGATCATCCAGCCAAGCAATAACCAGGGATGATCTTGCTTAGCTTCCAAGATCAGACAGGATCTGATGCCTATAGGGTATTAGATTTAGGCCTCATAGGAAGATTGCCAGTGTGGGTATTATACCAAAATGTTTTAAAAAATGTAGTGTTATTTAAAATTATACCATCACTATTTTCTCTCAGGCATGTTACAAATCCAATCTCTTCCATGTCCTCTGTGGTATTATACCAAATTATGTAATGTGCTTTAAATAAGCATAGTATCTTCCTCTACTTTCTATTATTCTTAAGAAGGAGACAGAGAAGGAGTTACATGTGTTTGTTTTAACACTCTTTAATTTGGTCCAGAGAGCATAATTTCAATACCAGTTCTCAGTTCACATCCCAGGAGCTATTGGCCAACATGGCTGAGGCTTCTGGGAGCTGAAGTCCCTCGGCCCTTAAAGGGGAAAGGTTGCCTACCCCTGACTTAGAGTATATTTGAAACTGACATTCAATAAAACTATCTGTCATTTCATTTGAAAACATAGACATGTGCGGCTGCCCCTCCTCTTCCCTGCCTCCAAGACGACTGTATTAGTCGTCTGCCGAGGCCCTATGAGACCTAAACAGAGCAGTGGAGGGCAAGGAGTCTTGGAGATGTCTCATTCACACAGTCACTGTGAGTCAGGATTGACTCAAAGGCAGTTAACAATAAGAAGAAAACGCTGTACACTGTGGCATATCATTTTACAACAAAGTTGCACTTCGCCGTGAAATCTTACCACACCCGCATTTCCCATTAAACCAAAGTTCCCTCTCTCACTTATTGTCTCTATCTGTTCCTACCCGTCAGCATTTCTTTATTCCTAACTCACCTTATCTCTAACTGTTCCTTTCAAGATTCAATATAGTCCTATCGGTACCTGTACCTGTATATATTTCCAACTTGCTCTATTTGAGTCCACTGATGGACAAACCTCTGGTTTTCTATTCTTTCCTGGATAGACCCATTTCAGCCTGGTTTTTATCAGCTGAGATTGGCTGGTTGTACTCAAGCTCACCTAGCTCCTCTCGTCCACATCCTCATGCACACCCCTGGGGAGAAAAGGAGGTGACCCCATTTAACCCTATTTGTTGTTGCTGCTGCTGCTGTTGTTGTTGTTGTTGACTGCCTTTGTGTCAATTTTGACCCATGGCGATTCTGCTGATGAGACATCCCCAAGACCCTTTGTCCTCCATTGCTCTGCCCAGCTCCTGCAAACTCATACTTGTGGTCCATCCACCTAGCATGCAGCCTTCCTCTCTTTCTACTGCCTTCCACCTTTCCTAGCATTAGGATTTTTTCCAATGACTTATGCCTTCTCATGATGTGGCCAAAGTACAACAGCCTAAGTTTTATCATCTTGGCTTCCAGAGAGAGTTCAGGCTTATTCTGCTCTAGGACCCATTTGTTTGTCTTTCAGCACTCTTCTCCATCACCACATCTCAGATGAACTGATTTTCTTCCTATCCTCTTTCTTAACTATCCAGCTCTCACATCCATACATGGTAATGGGGAATACAATGGCTTGTATGACTCTAACTTTTGTGCTGAGTTGTATACCTTTTCATTTTAGGATCTTTTTTAAATTCTTTCATAGTAGCCTTCCCATTTCTTCTTCTTCTGAATTCCTGGCTGCAGTCCCCATTTCTATCAATATTTGATCCCAGATATGAGGACTCTTTTGCTATTTCTATCTCCTCATTGTCTAGTTTGAATTTGTGTAAGTTCTTTATCGTCATTATTTTTGGTTTTTTATGTTCAACAGTCCTGCCTTTGCACTTCTTTGATCTTCCTTAGTAGTTGTTCTAGGTCTGTGAGGTTTTCTGCTAGTATTATGGTGTCATCTGCATATCTTAGATTGTTGATATTCCTTCCTTCTATTTTCACTTCTTCTTTTGTGTCCATGCTTGGTTTTCTTACTATATGTTCTGCATGCAAGTTGAATAGTAGGTTGATAAGATGCAGCCTTGTCTGACCCCTTTGCCAACTGAGAACCGTTCTGTTTCTCCATGTTCTGTTCTGAAAATAGCCTCTTGTCTTGACTACAGATTCCTCATCAGGACTATCACATGTGTTGGCACTCCCATGTCTTTAAGGGCATTCCATAGCCTTTCATGATCTATGCCATCAAAAGCTTTGCTATAATCTATAAAGCACATGCTGATTTTCTTTTGGAATTCCTTGGTGTGCTCCATTAACCATTGTATGTTTGCAATTTGTTCCTTAGTGCCTCTTCCCTCCTGAACCCTGATTGGACCTCCGGGATTTCTGTCTCCATGTATGGTTGGATTCTATGTTGCAAAATTTTGAACATAATTTTTCTTGCATGGGAGATTAGTGTTATGGGTCTATAGTTGCTGCAGTCACTTGTGTCTCCTTTTTTTGTGGATGGGGATGTATATTGATCATTTCCTATCTGCTGGCCATCATTTTGTTTTCCATATCTGTTGACATATGTTGGTTATCACTAGAGTTGTCTCTGTCAATGTGAATTACAGCAGTTCGATTGTAATATCATCTGTTCCTGGAGACTTGTTTTTTGCCATTTCTCTAATTGCAGCTTCCACCTCTCTTTTTAGAATTTGGGGTTCATCTTCATATGGCTCTTCCTTCCATGTGTCCTTTATGTTGTCATCTGTTTTATATAACTCTTCTGTGTTCTGTGATCCAACATCTTTTTCATTCCTTCCTGGTCTTGAATTATGTTGTTTTTATTCTCATTGAGCATCCCAGTCCTTGGTTTGAACTTTCCTTTGATTTCCTGAATCTTATGGGATATGTCTCCCATTCTTCCCTTTTTGTTGTAGTCTTCTATTTCTCTGCATTGATCGTTGTTGTAGTTTTCTTTATCTTTGCACATTAGCCGCTGTACTGTTGTTTTCATGGTTTCTAGTTTATTATCTCCTTTAATTTATTTCTCTTCTTTTCTTTATTGATTGGAGTATTTTATCTGACATCCATGGTTTCTTCTCTTTCTTTTTGTTTGTTGGAAGTACCTGTCTGCAACCCTCTTTATTATGGCCTTGGCTTCAGACCAAAGCTCTTCCGGTTCAGAGTCTATTGTGCTTAGTATTTCAAATCTGTTCCTTAGATTGCAGTGAATTCTGTGGAGATATTATTTAAATCATATTTTGTTATGATGACTGTTTCTGTTTTCTTCTTGAGTTTTACTCTTATTTTTGAATTTATTTTTTTCTATTAAAATTATACAATATTGAAAAAAGCTTATATCTGTAATGACAATCTCATACATATTAACAATCACAATAGTCCTTCCTTTAGTTCTTTGAAAGTAAGTACATCTTGTATATTACATGATCGATTAACCCTTCTATATCTCTTACATTGTTGACTTGGCTCTTACTTTAATTCTAATAACCATAATCTTATACACTTATCCATTTCTTTTTCAAATTTCAGTTTCATTCTAAGTTTCCATTCTTTTTCTCAATTTCCTTAACTTCAGTTTATTTTATTTATTGTCAATTACTTTGCTATTTTAGTTCCATCTAAATGTCTCTCTATAGGAGCTCACTCTTCTTCTAATTTAGGGGTAAGCAACCTTTCCCCTTTAAGGACCGAGGGACTTCAGCTCCCAGAAGCCTCAGCCATGTTGGCCAATAGTCCCATGTTGGCCAATAGCTGCTGGGATTCTGGGAGCTGAAGTCCCTCGGCCCTTAAAGGGGAAAGGTTGCCTACCCCTATTCTAATTCATTTAAATCTTTATGGTTAAGTAATTTTGTTAATCTGTCCAGCTCTTTCATTTCTGATAATTTCAAAAGCCAAGTAGTATTGTAGGTACTTTTTCTTTTTTCCATTTCTGTGCAATCGATATCCTAGCAGCTATCACCATATACAAAAGGATTCTTCAATATTTCTTTTCCAAGGCTGGGTCTAATTTATGTGTCATGTTAAGCAAACAGAGTTCAGGATAAAGCTCAAATTTTATTTTTAATATCTTTTGTATTATGTTATGTACTTTTTCCCAATACTTTTTCATTTTAGAACATCTCCACCATGTATGGAACCACGTTCTTACATTTTGTTTACATTTCCAACATTCGTTTGTTTTTATCTTGTACATTTTTGATATTCTTGCAGGAGTTAGATACCATCTTTGCTCCATTATCCAAAGATTTTCTTTTAAGTCTTGTGAGTTTGTAAATTTTTCTGCTTTTTTCCTTGCTCTTTCCCAATGTTCCAAATTAATTGTTCAACCAATATCTGTTGCCCATTTAATCATGTTTTCTGATTTCTTCTCCATTTCCTGCCTCCTTTCCATTAATATTTTGTAAAATTTACTTATTCTTTTTTCTCTTGGTTCCAATAATATTTTATCCAAATATAGGATTTCGTCTTCAAATCCTTGTAGTTTTATATCTATTTTGTATCTTTCCCTCAATTGTGTGAAAAGTAGCCAGTGCATCTTCAGATCTAATTGTTCTAATTCTTCTATTGATTTCAATTCCCATACTTGTCCCTCTCCTTTTTTTAATATCTCTGTATATGTTTTCACCACCGTCCATTTTCCAAAAAAAACCTCATGGGGAGATGTCCATAAAGGTATTTTTTCTGTAAGTTTCTCTTTTAGTCTCGTTCCATATCTTCAGTAATGTTCTTCTTACAACATGATGTTTAAATTCCTTATGTACTAAATCTTTCCCATAGCATAAGTAGCCATGCCAGCCGAATCTGTTGTTGAACCCTTCTACATTTAGGATTTCTGTTCTTTCCAATGTCACCCAATCTGTTAACCAGTCCAAAACATTAGCTTTATGATATATTTCTAGATCTGGTACATTTCTTCCTCCATCTTTTTATCTCTTGTCAATGTTAACCAATCTATCCTTGCTTTTTTATTTTCCCAAATAAAGTCTTTTATATCTCTATGCCAATCTTTAAATATTTTTTTGTTATGAATGATTGGGATACATTGGAATAAAAAAATCATTTTGGGGAGGATCATCATTTTAATAGCTTCTATTCTACCAGTGAGCGAAAGTTTGAATTTATTCCATTTTACTAAATCTTGTCTAATTTGATTCCATTTTAACTTGTAGTTATTGTTAAACAAATAGTATTTCAAATCTGTTCCTTAGATTGTCAGTGAATTCTGTGGAGATATTGTTTAAATCTTATTTTGTTATGATGACTGGTTTTGTTTTCTTCTTGAGTTTTACTCTTATTTTTTGATATGAGTAATTTGTGATCTGTACTGCAGTCAGTACCTGGTCTAGTCTTGGTCACCAGTATGGAGCTTCACTATCTTTTACTTCTGATATTATAATCTATTTGGATTTTGTGTTGGCCATCTGGAGATGTCCATGTGTATATCCTTCTTTCTGGTTGTATGTTTTCAATAAATAGGTTATTGGATTCACAAAAATCTATCAAATGCTCACCTACTTTGGGCCTTTGCAGACTGCCAGAAATAGTGCAAATTGAGTCCACTTTAACTACCCTGGCTAAGTGCTCAGGAATCATGGGAATTGTATTTTTTTTCTGGGACATTGAGCCTTCTCTGCCAGAGAGCTCTGGTGCCACAATAAACTACAGTTCCCATGATTCCTTAGCACTGAGTCAAGACAGTTAAAGTGGACTCAATTTGCACTAATTCTGTCAGTCTGCAAAGGCCCTTTATTTCTATTGCCCAGTCTGAATCTACATACTGTTTTCTATTATTCTTTGCTTTGACCACACAGAAGGCCAAAATGCATGTTCCTTGAAAGACATCACTTTAATGTTGACACAAATTGTCAACCCCTCCCCTGCAGAAGACATGAATAGTAAAAAATAAAATAAAAATTAGATATATCTGGACGTCCACTTCTGATTTTGGAAGAAAAAAATATGTTTGATTTTCGAGAATGGAGGGAGCATATGCTATAGAGAAAGAGCAGGTTGAAGTCTGTGGAGTGGTCAAGGGTAGCAAAGGGCCTCTGGAGACCGGCCCAAAGGGCTGGCCTGGAGGCACAGTTGGAGAGGGGCAGCCACACATCGGCCACCCCAGCCCCACGCTGACACCGTCTTGATGCTGCACATCCTGATGATACCCTTCCAGCATAGCATTTTGACATGCTGTGCCAAAAAGGGTGCTGAAGAGCCACATGCCAGCTCTCAAGTTGGCCTTTTGCCATCCCTGAAAGCATTTTACTATTCTTTTTGGGGTGGCAAAAGGGAGGATTGGGCCTGCAGTGTGGGGTTGCTGTGGGCCCAATCCGCCGCTTCCCAGGTCAGTCCAGAGCCTCCTGTCTGCAGTCCCCCAAAACAGTCTTCAGACCATACTTTGCTCACCATTGTTCTAAAGTAAATGCAGTGGCCCAATATAGCTGAAGACCCTATCATGTGAGTAAGAAGATCTTTAACCCCTTTCCTTCTATTGTTGTCCCAATGTGGATTGCTTCCCTGTCTGCATTTGCCATATTGACAAAGAGTAAATGATTTGATCAGAGAAGGAGAATCTTTAGAAGATAAGGGTGCAGAAGGAAGGTGAGAGGGAGTTTGTTAAAATATAGTGTGTGGGGGGGGAGATGAAGTGGGAAAAAATGATTCTCTCATGGAACGTCAAGGGATTTTATACCCTGCAAAAAAGAAAAAAGATATTCCACTACCTTCAAACGTTAAAACTTGACATTATTTGTTTGCAGAAAACCCATATCAGATTGAAGGATGAGAAATACCTAAGAAAATCCAAAATTAGGAAAAGAATATGTATCAGCTGCCAAAAATACAAAATAGGGGGTGGTAATGTATATTAACTCAAGATTGGAATCTAAGGTTATATTTGTGGACCCAAATGGCCATTATGTAATCGTAGAAATAATATTGGAAGGAGAGAAAATATTGTTAGTTGGGATATATGCCCTGTTGGTAAATAAAGGATTTTTTAAAATAATTAATAAACAAATTGGAGAGTTTAAATAACGAATTGATAATTATTATGGGTGATTGGAATGGGGTAATAAATCCACAAATTGATAGAACTTCAGGAAAGAATATTAAACCAAATCAAGGAAAACTACCTAAGTCCTTTTTTAAATTAATAGACAGATTGTCGTTGAAAGACATATGGAAAATGTTATATAGTAATGTAAAAGAATACACTTTCTTCTCCCAATGTCACAACTCTTGGTCAAGAATAGATATGTTTCTGGTCTCGACATTATTGTGTAAAAAATATCTAAGGTGGAAGTTGCCCCAACTATATGGTCGGACCACAACCCTATTGTACTGGTATGAAGAATAGACAAAAAGAGTTTAGGTGGAGATTGAATAATAATCTTCTACAGAATGAAAATATTGTAAAGGAGGCCCAAGATCAACTTAACTATTTCTTCCAGGAAAATTTAGGAAAAGAGGTCACAGCAAATTTGGTTTGGGATGCCTCAAAGGCCTTTATGAGAGGATTTATTTATTTAATTTTAAAGAAGAGAGCTGAAATAAAAAGAAAGAAGGAGGCTCATATTAACAAGCTAGGAAATCAAGTTGAGAGAAAACCAACTAAAAACAAAATCAGAGGAAAAAAGATTAAAGGAAGAATTGTACCACCTACGAAAACAAGTATCAATAATAACAATGGAGGAAGTAGAAAAGAAACTTAGGGGCTTTGCAGACTGCCAGAAATAGTGCAAATTGACTTCACTTTAAGGATTAGGGTTAGTGCTAGGGAATCATGGGAACTGTTTTTTTTTTCTGAGACATTGAACCTTCTCTGTCAGAGAGCTCTGGTGCCACAATAAAATACAGTTCCCATGATTCCCTAATCCTAACCCTAACCCTTAAAGTGGACTCAATTTGCACTATCTTTAACATTCTGCAAAGGCCCTTAGATATCTGAAATAAAAATACTTTGAATTTTCAAATAAGCCTGGAAAAATGTTAGCATATAAATTAAGAAAAGAGCAAGAGAACAGGACCATAACAAGGGTAAGAGAGGAAGATAAACTTTATTCGAAACAGGAAGAAATTAAAATGATCTTTTTAAACTACTATTCTAAATTATATAAGGAAGATCAAGATAAAACTGAGAAAATTTCTATATTCTTAGAATGGGAGAAATTGATTAGATTAACGGAAGCTCAGAAAGTAGATTTGAATAAAAAGCTAGAGTTACAAGAGATAGTTGAAGTAATAAAAAATATGAAAGCACCAGACCCCTATGGTTTTATTCCAGAATATTACAAAACTTTTGTTCACCAGTTGGTGCACCCTTTACTTAAAACAATGAATGAGGTCTTGGATAGTAAAATACCCAAGACTTGGCTTCAGGCAACTATAACCCTGATCCCAAAAGAAAATAGAGATAAATTAGAACCTAAAAACTATAGACCTATATCATTATTGAACTGTGATAATAAAATATTTGCAAATATAATAGCTAATAGATTGAAAAAATGTGTGACTACTTGGATTCATGAAGATCAGGTGGGATTCCTCCCAAATTAAAGACCATACTAGAAAGTTGATAAACTTGATAGAATTTCATAGGAAAAATATTAATAAAAAATTAGCAATAGTCTTCTTCGATATTGAAAAAGTGTTTGATAACTTAAATTGGAAATTTATGCTGAAAGTAATCAAAAAATGTATATGGGTCAAAATTTTACAAAATGGATTGAATCAATTTATCAAAATCAAGAAGCTACTTTATTGATAAATGGGGAAAGTACTAGAAAATATGAACTCCAAAAAGGTGTAAGGCAGGATGCCACTATCACCCTTGTTATTTATAATGAATTTAGAAATACTAGCTAATAAAATTAGAGAAGATAAATCAATTGAGGGGATTAGAATAAAAGGAAGTGAATTCAAATTACAGGCATTTGCAGATGATCTAATGTTATCATTATCAAACCCCTTGGAGTGTATAGATAACCTCTTAATAATGTTCAAGCATTTTGGTGAGGTGACAGGACTCGAAATAAATAGAGAAAAAATGGCAATTCTTTTGATGAATTTAACAAATGAGGAGAAAAAGAAGTTAAAGGAGAAATCTAAATTTCAGGAAAGAAAAATGGTTAAATACCTGGAAATAAATATCATGACAACAATTTTGGATTTGTTTAAAAATAATTACGAAAAAATCTGGAATTCTAAAGCTCTGGATAGATGGAATAACTTGAATTTATCTTGGATGGAAAAAATCACGATGATAAAAATGAATGTCCTGCCAAATATGCTCTTTTTGTACCAAAACATTCCTATTATTATAAATTCTCCTTTCGAAAGGTGGCATAAGAATTTGTCCAAATTTTTATGGAGTAGGAAAAACCCTAGAGTAAAAATGAAAGTAATGCAAGATAAGGTGTCAAGGGGGGGAATGGGCCTACTAGAATTGAAAGTTTACTATTATGCATGTGGACTACATTGGTTATTGGATTGGATTAAACTGAAGAAAGAAAGAAATTTAAAATTGGAAGGATATGATAAAGTTTGCGGGTGACATGGTTATATGATTTACAATAAAATTAAAGTACTTAAAGATTTCAATGACCACTATCTGAGAAGGGCACTTGTGAGAATTTGGCAAAAAAAATTAAAGATAAATGGACTGATATAATCCCCAAATAGACATCAATAAATGAAGCCTTCCTAAGAAACGACAATATAGGTAAAAATAAGTGGCTGACAAATAAAGACTTAATACAAGAGGATGGTTTAAATATGGATATTAATCCCAGCAAAAATGGAAAGGAAATATGGGAGGATATTATTGTATATGATAACTTCAGCTCGGATTACATTAGCAAAAAAATGGAAACTAGCACAAGTGCCCTCAGCCAGCGAGTGGTTTAAAAGGCTTATCGAAATGATGAGTATGGATATACTCACATCTAGACTGAATAAACAAAATGTAGAGAGTACTGAACAAGACTGGACTCCGATACTGCAATACTGTAAAAGAGAAAATTTAATTGAATAGAGATATAGACTGATGTGTTACCCTAAATTAGTAAACTGACTAAATAATAGGTGAAAAGTGACTATTAAAGATCAAGATAATTAAAGCTATTGTTATAACACACAGTGGATTCAATATTTAAAATTGCATATATATGAAGACAATGAGTGAACATTGAACTAAGGTTGAGTACAAACTGGAGATACTTTGGAAGTCAATTGTAAATATTTGTATATAACTATTGAAAAAGAAGTTGGTGTGTCAACTTTATAGATATGTTTGAATAGTATATGTTAATAAAATATAAAATAAAATAAATAAATATGGATATTAAGACTCATGAATTATTAGTACAGGAGGGATATACATGCAATTGGTTTACGTATAGGCAATTAAGGGAACAATTTTTAATTGATAAGAGAACAATGAATAAGGAATTTGAGGAGATATTGGCTTCAAAGGGTAACCACAAAATATCTAAATTTTATAAAATGCTTTTGGAAATAGAAATAGAAATGGGTTAAATGGGCCCAGGATTTTGGACAAAACATCGAATTAGAACAATATGGAAAATGTTAGACAAAGAGGTTAAAATATACCCTGAATTATGATATAAAATAAAACTATTACAAAATGCAGTTTCGATGGTACCTTACCCCTTATAAATTGGCTAAAATTAAAAAGAATCAGGAAAATTTATGTCGGAAGTGTGGAAAAGAGGTGGACATCTTCTATCACTTATGGTGGAGCTGCAAAGAAGTGAAGAAATATTGGGAAAGTATCCATAAAGAAATAACAATGATATTACATATGGACATAAGCTAAGCCAAAAATGTATCTATTAGGGATAATAACAGATGAAAAGCTAGAGAAGGAACATGGAAAGCTGGTCTTTTATCTGATAACAGCTGCAAGAATAAATTACGCATCAAAATGGAAATCTAAAGAATCTCCCATAAATAAAGATTAGATTATGAAAATACTTGATATGATAGAGTCTGATAGACTAACATGTTTAGTAAAGAGAAAAGGAATAGACTCTTTAAAAAGACTGGAAATTATTGAGTATTGGCGACAAGAACAGGGTCCAAATTTTGTTTTAGGTTTAGATTAAATCAGAGACCTCCTAATAAAGTGTTCAAAATATTTTTCAAATGATAAAGGGAAGTTTATGTTGGTTTTAGTTGTTAAGAAATGATATAAGTTTGATGACAGGACTAACCAGTGTAAATATGAAGTGGGATTACTACTGGCGGTTTAGCAGAACATGGATGATGAGGAAGTTGGTTTTGTTTAGATTTGCTTTGCTGATTTGATGAATGGCATATTGTATGTTTGATTTTTTAACCAATAATTTTTTTAAAAAAAGAATAAATTTTTAATTTTCTTTTAATGGATCTACTGTAGCAGACTCTACATAAGACTATCTTTAGAAAAATTTTGGAAACTTCAGTGGAATCAAAATGCAACAGCCAGAATACTGACCAGGCCAGTAATAGTGAGTATATAACTGTTTTGTTGAAACAACCTCACTGGCTACCAGTTCATTTCTGAGCACAATTCAAACTGTTGGTCATGGCCTATAAAGCCCTACACATCATAGGTCCAGATTACCTGAAAGACCATATCTCCCCATACAAACTTGCAAACATTCTGAGATCTTCAGGTGAAAGCTTTCTTTAGGTCCCACCACCATCACAGGCTCACTTGATGAGGACACAAGAGCTTTCTTGGTGGTTGTTCATATCCTCTGGAATTCTCTTCCACAGGAGGCTAGGTTGACCCTCTCCCTGCTTTCCTTTCACCAGCAGGCAAAAGCATATTTGTTCAAGCAAGTTTTGAGTATATAATCACTAGCCTTGAGCAGATGGGCAGGCAAGAGCAGCCTGAAGCTGCTTTTTCCAAGAGCAGGCTGAGACCCTACTGACAACACCACCCACTCCCAACATGACCCACATACAGATGCCATGACCACACCACCTCAAAGTGAGAGTGGCTTAAAGTCACTGTGCTCCATTAATTTTTTCTGCACATTCACAGGGATGAAGAAACAGTGCCCCAGATGCAACATTGCTACCCAAATCCTGAACACATCTCTTGACCCTTCACATTGTCACAGTGATGCCACATACATAGCATAGAGCAGCACCAACTAGCAAAGGCAGGGTTAATGTTGAACATAAAGAAAACAAAAATAATGACCACCAAGGACCTTCACAGTCTGCAAAGGCCCTTCCTTTTTGGCATTTTCAGAACCTTCAGATTATGTGGATTACCTGTTTGTTTGTTTGTTTGTTTGTTTCTAAGAACATTCTGGTCAAACCTTTGTTAGGTCTGATACTGCATTCTTCAAAAGCAGCTTGTACAGCTCATTAATGTGGTCCAAGATTCTGGCTGTTGCATTTTGATTCCACTGAAGTTTCCAAAAATTTTCTAAAGATAGTCTTATGTACTGACACTGTCATGAGAAGAGCCATCCAGCAGAGAAAAGGGTTGTGATGGCCATCTGGGGCCTTGCCCACAAAGGCAGCTACAAGCAAATGAGCAAGCACTTTGGGAGTGGCACTACTAGTGTTAGTTGAGTTCACCTTGACCATGGAGAAGCTACTGCTGTCATGTACTGTGTACTTGGGGAATGCCCATGAGGTAGGCTGAGCCACATACCCACATTTTTGAAGCCCCTGTGCAACTGTGCATTTGTTTTCATTTCCAGTCTGTATGAGGGGCAATGACTGAGGGTGCCCTTCCATTGGCCATGCACAGGCCAGTTGTCATTGATCTCCCCATTTCCCATCCCTTTCCTGTCACCCACAGATCATGGAGGGCTTCACTGAGCTGGGATTCCTGCAAGCAGTTGGATCTGTGGACGGGTGCCACTGTGTGATCATGCCACCACTGGGATGGACAGAACAATTCATCAACCACAAAGACAGCTACTCTATCCTACTCCAGGGGATCTGCGACCACACGGGGCACATTGTGATGCAGAGATTGGGTGGAGCAGGAGCACCCATGATGCTCAGATAGTCTGCAACTCTGCCATCTTTGAGACCATGGAGGTCGTCATCTTCATGCCAGGGAACCCTACCAGCACCATGAGGAGCCAGCAAATTGGTCCATTCTTGGTCTCGGACAGTGCCTACCCCATATAGAAGTGGCTCAAGAAACCATAGCAGGGCACCACCAATCCCAAGTCAAGATTCTTCAAGAATCCGAATCATGCCAGGAATGTGGTGGAAAGGGCATTCAGGCACCTGAAGGGTCACTGGAGGTGCCTCACCACCCCACTGCACAGGGATGAGGAACATTTCATCCTTATCATCGCCTCAGGCATGATCCTCCACAAACAGTGTGAAATGAAGGGCAGGTGTTAGACAAGGGCCACCACTACAGGTTCATTCTGCCCACCCTGGGGGGCACTCATGGAGGACAATGACAATTTGAAAAAGGGGAGGCAGTGCAAGAGGCCCTGTCATAGTTCTTCCACACAGGGAGAATATAACATTTCCTCCCCTCTCCGCTCCCCCACACACCTGTCATGCTTGATAGTTTTCTGGCTAGCTGCAAGCTGCATTTTAAAATCAGAGAAGACTTCCCTACAGACTCTCATAAAGTAGCCTTTATCATCAGCTTGCTCTCTGGTCTTGCGAGCAAATGGGCTACTCCTTACCTCATGCAGGATAGCCCTCTCCTCAATAGCTTGCAGAACTTTATTGAGGAAATGCAAGCTACCTGAGGGGATCCTGTGAAGGCTGAGACAGCAAAGCACCACATCAGGACTCTCCAGCAAGGCAAGGGGACAATAGTGGAGTATGCCATGGCCTTCTGCCTAGTAGCTCAGGACCTGTTGTGGAATGATGTGGCTTTGCAAGCTAAATTCTGTTTTGGCTGGTGTTGGATGAGCTGGCTCACTCTGCACCCCCTGCTACTTTGGCCTTGCTGATGCAGCAGGCCACCTGGATAGTTTGCAATCCCTAGCTCACAGGCAGGCTCAACAGAGTGCCCTACTGCTGCACTCTAGTCCTGCTTGATTGATTCCAGCAGCATCCCCTGAGACTGCCTCTCCCAGGTCTGTGGAGGAACTTATACAGCTGGGAGGGGCTCAGCCTTGGCTCACCAGTGCCGAAAAGGAGTGCAGGAAGAGGGAGGGCCTTTGCCTCTACTGCGGTCCCCAGAGACATTTTGCCCAGGATTGTCCTGCCAAGGGATGCTATTACATGTTGCAGGGAAACGCGCTCTCCCAGGTGTAGAGCGGGTTCACTGGAGGGGGATGCTTCCTCCAGTATGGCTTCTCAAAAGAACCCTTTGCTGGTGGCTGCCAACCTCAGGATCCCTGCCATGGAGATCCTTCTCATAGGAGCCATGATAGACTGGGGGACCTAGAGTCATTTTATGGACTTGGGCTTTGCGAAGTGCCACCAGATCCCTTTGGAGGCCCTGGCCAAGCCCAGATCAGTAGAAACCATCGACGGACGGCTCCTTCAGTCTGGTCTTGTGACACACCAGACTCCCATGCTTGACCTTGAGATCCAGGTCCACATGGAGGGGATACAGTTTTTGCTGGCCACCTTACCTCATTTCCCCTTGGTTCTGGGAATGCCATGGCTCTCAAGGTATGATGCACACATCTCTTGGGCCCATCAGGAAGCCTTGTTCGCCTTGGAATACTGCCAGGAGCACTATTGGCCAGAGCGGATCCCAACATCAGTAGCAACAGAGGCCCAGGACTATTTGGTCATGTTGCTGATGAAATATCAGGATTTTGCCAACAAGTTCAACAAGAAGGCAGCTGATTGGCTACCACCACACCGACCGTATGACTGTACCATTGACCTGGTGTCAGGGGCCTCTATTCTGATGAAATTCCTCTACTCCCTCTTGGAACCTGAGTTGGCAGCTCTCTGGGACTTTTTGAAGAAGAACCTCCAGAAGGGCTTCATCCATCCATCCAAGTCTCCTGCCAGCACTCCCATCTGGTTTGTGTACAAGAAGTGTGGGGAGCTGCACCTGTGCAACGACTATCAGGGATTCAAGTGGATCACCATCTCTTGCCCTGATTTTGGAGTTACTGGAGCAGCTCCAGCATGCCAAAGTCTTCACCAGGCTGGACTTCCAGGAAGGCTACAACTTGGTGCAGATCCGGGCAGGGGACGAGTGGAAGATGGTGTTCCAGGCATGGTATGAACATTATGAGTATACTGTAATGCTCTTTGGACTTCGTAATGCCCCAGCCATCTTCCAATATTTAGTAAATGACATTTTCAGAGACTATCTGGACTACTTTGTCATCATTTATTTAGATGATTTTTTTTTTATTTACTTCCCCAGCCAGGCGGCCCATGATGCCCATGTCCACGACATTCTCCAGAGGCTCCGGGAGCACCGGCTCTATGCCAAGCTGGAAAAGTGCTCTCTTGGCCTCTGAGAGGTGGATTTCTTGGGCTACCAAGTCTTGCCCAAGGTGTGGCCATGGAAACCTCCAAGCTGGAGAAAATGCTATCTTGGCAACCCCCTAGCAGTAGGAAGGATGTTCAGCAGTTTCTAGGGTTCACAAACTTCTACCGGTAGTTCATTGAGGACTACGCCACCCTAGCAGCTCCCATCTCCCAACTGTTGTTAGGCAAGGAGTGTTTTCAATGAATGGCCACAGCACAGCAGTCCTTCAAGGCCTTGAAGGCACGGTTCACCTCAGCTCTGATCCTGCAGCATCCGGATCTGTGCACACCATTCATTGTGGAGGCTGATGCCTTGGATGTCACCAACAGGGCCATGCTGCTTCAGCTAATGGGCCCTGAGTCACACCTGCTGCCTTATGCTGTCTACTCCTACAAACTATATCCTCTAGACCAGAACTACACCATTTGGGAGAAGGAGCTGTTGGCGATCAAGGCAACCTTCGAAACCTGACAGCAGTTGCTTGAGGAGCCGTGTATTTGGTCCAGGTGCACACAGACCATCAGAACATGGAGTACCTACAGACAGCACAGAAGCTCCCCAAGTGGCATAAGCAGTGGTTGATGTTTTTTGCTCGCTTCAACTTCCAGCTCTGGTATATCCCTTGGGCCCAGAACTAGCAGGCTGACGCCCTGTCCCAGAAGGCAGAGTACACCACAGACCCAGAAGGGGAGCTACAATCCACCATTCTGTGCCCAGGGAACTTTGCCCCCCGAGGGATGCCACTTTGCTGGACGAGAGCTTTTGGTGGCACAGCTTGTAGTAGAGGGGGATGCCTTTCCCTTTATGCTCCATGATGGCCTTCTCTACCACTTGGGATACCTCTACATGCTGGCTGGTCCCTGTCGGGAGGAGGTCTTAAGGCTGTGCCACAAGAGCAAGCTGGCAGGACATTTCAGCTTCTGCAAGACTCTGCACCTCCTCACCTGGGAGTTTTGGTGGGCTTGTGTTCAGGTGGAGGTGGCCAGGTACGTTGACACTTGTCCAGTGTGTCACCATGCTACAGACCACCCAGGACGGCCCATGGGATCGCTGTTGCCCCTGCCTATGCCTTTGGGACCATGGAGGGTGGTGTCTATGGACTTTGTCATGGACCTGCCTCTTTCTGCTGGTTATACCTTCATTTGGGTGGTGGCGGACCTCTTTTCCAAGATGACTCACTTTGTGCCCTGCTCTGGACTCCCTACGGTGAGTCATCCAGCATGTCTTCCAGATCCATAGCCTTCCCCAGGGCATGGTCACAAATCACAGTTCCCTGTTCACTGCCTGCTTATGGACCAGCCTGCTGTGCTTCCTGGACATCGCACCCCACGTGTCCTCAGTTCATTGCTCACAGTCAGATGGGAAGACAGAGTGCACCAATGGGGCTCTGGAGCAGTACCTGCTGTGCTACTCCAGTTACTGCCAGGAGAACTGGTCTGACTTGCTCCCATTGGGTCCATGCCTCAATGCAGCAGACTCCCTTCTTTGCCACAGTTGGCTTTCATCCTCAGGTGTTCCCTGCAGTTTCTCCAGCTTCAGCTGTCTCTGAGGCCAATCAGTGGCTCTGGAAACTCCAGGCTGCGCAGTCTTTGTTGCAAGAACAACTTGAGGTGGCCAAGGAGGTTTACAAGAAGGGAGCAGATTGTCAGCGGCAGAAAGGGCCTCCACTGCAGGTGGGAGATCTAGTCTGGCTGTCGACGCATCATCTCCCTCTTTAGAGTCCATATTGGATGCCCGGTTTGTGGAGCCTTACAAGATTGTCACTCAGGTCAATCCTGTGGCCTTCTGGCTCCATCTTCTGTGAATGTGGAGGATTCACCCTATCTTCTACCACTCCCAGTTGCTCCTGGCCACTGGGGTGTGGCCTGATACCGGCCTGGCTCCTCCCCCTGATCCGATCCTGGTGGATGGGAAACAGGAGTTTGAGTTGGCTCAGAGTTTGGATTCCCACAGTTGGAGGGGTTGCCTCCAGTACCTGATAGACTGGGTCAGGTATGCGCCAGAAGAGTGCTCTGGAAGGACACTGTGGATGTCCATGCTCCCCACCTGGTTTGGGCCTTCCATCATCGCTTCCCCAACCAGCCTCAGCTTCCTCCAGGTGAGGAGGAGGATGGGAGGAGGAGTGATGTCATGCCCTGCCAGGAGGACTCAGAGGACAAGGGGGATGAGCCAGAACCTCTGCTGGGACTTGGGCCTGCAGCTGCGGAGCCTCAGCCTGGCCCTAGCTCTGCTGTACACACTCCAGCAGAGTCTGTGGCCTCTCAGGAGGCTCAGCAGCCAAGCATCCCAGCAGCAGAACTTTCAGACATGGAAGAGAATCAAGGGACAATACCTACCTTCAGCCAGCATTTAGCAGAAAGGGAGGGCCTTTAGCATTCAAGGACACTTTATGAAAAACACCAGAGTAATCAGTCTCAGCTGAGCTCCTGCAGCTTGGTAATTTAAGCAGGTAAAGAAGGTCTACTTTGGTGACAGAGATTATCTGAACTTCCTAGTGAAAGCTTCTGTCTCTCCTTGTTCCTTGGCCTGAAACCTTGACTCTCAGACTGCTGACTTATCTTGAACTTCTGGAACCTTTGACCTTTGGACTGCTCAACCATTCTCTGGCTGAACTTTGGATTGGTAATACGGACCTTTGCTTTCTTGCTTTGCATTAGCAAAAGACTTTTGTTTGCCTTCAACCCTCACAAGAAGCTGCTATCAGCACTCTGTCTAGGTGGCTTTCCTGGACAAGTTTGAATAATGATGTAGCTGCTCGACAGGTGAGGCACAGCAATTGCCTTCTTTCAAGGGACTGCCCATGACCTCAGCCACCAGGGCTTTGAAAGGAACTACTTTTAGTACTGCACCAAGTTTAAAGCACTGAAAGTGGCCTTTTTCAAACTCTTGGAGGACTATGGTGAGAAGCCCCCGGTTAGATTAGGGTAGGCTGGCCAAGTTAGCAGGACCATTTTCCCCCAGGTAAGTGCCAGTTCTGACTGTTGCTCTACCCCACCACCATCCCTGCCTCTCTGTCCCACTGCCACATGCTGTCACTAACGATGTTCTTCTTGTCCCCCATTACAGGGATGTGGCAGCAGCAGCAGCACCAGGGAGGTCAAAGGGAGCCAACCAGCTTCCCCATCTGGCTCTGAGGAGGAGGCCCTTGCCATTAGGGGACAGGCAGAGGAGGAGGAGGCCCCTGCTATTGAGGGGTAGACACAGGAGCCAACCCCCCCCCCCACTCCAGAATATAGGTCCCCATGGGGTGGGAGGCTAATAGCTGTATAGTACAGCCTCTGGAGTGGTCCTGTGGGTCCCCTTCCCCCAGCATTTCACTGACCAGATGAGTGATCTTATTTTTCCTTCTCTCACAGCAGGTGGTGATGGTGATGGTGACCCCCAGACCCAGGCATCATCTGGGGACTGGTAGCAGGAAGGCAATGTCCCTGCCTCCATCCTGCCCCCCTTGCTGAAATACAGGGAGCAGGACCGTGGTAAGGCTGGCACACAAATAGGGAGGAGGGACTGCATGGTGGAGCTGGGGGACTTTTCCCATGGCACTAGGTGTTCAGGTCCACATCTCTCTTCTAGCTTCCCATTTCCCTTGTTTTTCTGTTACAGATCAGAGGGCAGGCAGAGGAGGAGAAGGCCCCTGCCATTGAGATGTAGGCACAGGATCCAGACCCCCTACTCCAGAAGATAGGTCCCCATGGGGGGGGGGGATAATGGCTGCATAGTGTAGCATCTAGGGTGGTCCTGTGGTGTCCCTCCCCTGAGCACTTTAGTGACCAGATGAGTGATCTGATTTCCCCCTCTCTCATAGCAGGTGGTGATGGCGATGGTGATCATCTGGGGACTGGGGACAGGGAAGGTAATGTCCCTGTCTCCATCTTGGCCCTCCTGTTGGAAGCCAGGGAGCAGGGCCATGGTAAGTTTGGCATACAAACAGGGATAAAGGACTGCACGGTGGGGCCAGGGGACCTTTCCCATGGCACTGGGTGTTCAGGTCCACATCTCTCTTCTAACTTCCCATTTCCCTTATTTTTCTGTTACAGATCACAGGATGGAGCAGAGGATGGTGGCTATGGAGAGGTAGATGAGACACCTCCAGGCCACTGTCCAGGCTATCATTGAGACCCTCAGACCCTGTCAACCTAAGCCCCCTCCCTGTACCCCCCTCCCTTCCTCTTCCCCTTCCCCATTCCTATTCCCACAAACCCTCCAACCCCCTTTTCCCCAAACTTTGTAAATAGTTGATACTTGTGTTTTGTAATTTTTAAAATTTTTGTTAAAATGACTTAATATTTGCATATGTGCATGGGTGATAGGGTAGCAGGTCACAGTAGCCCAGGAATCTGGGTGTGGGCATGTGGGAGTAGTCAGGGATGGGCTGGTGATGGGCTCTTGGTGGTGATATCCATGTCACTGGAGATTGATGTTGGGTCACCTAGCTCTTCTGGCTCCCCTCCCCCCATCAGGATCCTCGCCCTTTCACTTGAGGGTGGCAGTCCACTGCCAGTCCCCTCAGGAGGCTGACAGATTCCTCAGTGAGGGGTTCCTGAATATCCACCTCCATAGCGACCCCAACCTCCTGGAGTGCAGGGGTGTCCCTTCTCCTGTCTCCTGCTCCACAGCCCCCCTCTGCCCCCCAGCATCCTGGGATGGTCTGATTAATTCCACAAGAGTGGCCAGCAGAGCAGTCTGGTTCTGTAGGGTGGCACTGAGGCATTCATGCTGCTGGAGGAATCTTTCTATCACTCTGCCTCCCTCTCCCTATGCTGCTGAGTGTGGTCTCCCTCCCACTCCAGATGTGCCAGGAGGTCCCTCATGTGTCTTGTGTTTTGTTCCTTTTGGTGATTCATGGTGCTAGAGACCACTGCCACTGCTGGCCGCCCCACCCTCTTCCTGCTCATCTGGGCCAGGCAGGCTGGTAGGGGCAGTGCAACTGTGGGGTTTGCTGCTTCTCACTCTGTGAGACATAGCACAGGGCTTTGATGAATCACTAAATACATCCTCCAGGGTCCAAGGGGAGAGCTGATGTCAAGGGAGGATTAGTTAGGGGACCTGAGTCCATGCAAGCAGCACTCATGAAAGGGGTGGTCACAACAATGTACCCCCATGAACACTACCCTTGGAGGCTCCTGAACATAGCAAGACGTGACAGTGGCATGTGGTTAGTAGCAGCATCTTCAGCAGTGCATAACATGTCAAAGCAAGTGTTTCTTTTAAATTCAGCCTCCCCCTCCCTTAGAAAAGGCACAGCATAGTTTCTGACCACTTCCAAGGCATGCATCATCTAAACACCACACCCCTAAAGTGGCCTGAAACTATGGGGGGATGCAGATGGGCCATCCCGGGAAGCAGAGGATTGAAGCTGAGGCTGCTGGATGCCTCAGCCCTGATCCTCTCTTTTGCTGCCTCGGAAAGGAGCGACAAAATGCTGGTCCTTTCAGAGCCAGCAAAAAGGGTGTCCTAAAAACCAGTGTGTGGCTCTTTAGCAACCCTTCCGGTACAGCACATCAAAAGGCTGCGGTGGAAGGACATCCTGACACTGCGTGCTGTGCGTAACGGATGTCTTCAGGGAAGGGTTGAGGCAGCCAGTGTGTGGCTGCCCCTCCCCTCTCTGCCTACAGGACAGCCCAAAGGGCCCATCTGTAGAGGCCCTATGTCTTTTGGCCCATTTGTTTTAGGCATAGGTCAGAGAGGCTTTTTTATGGAGTGTTTGCTTTATGTTTTAACTTTTGTATGTTTAATGCACTTTTATAATGTTTTAGTGAAATTATGTTAATTGTTTTTAATTTTTATTGTAAAGTTTTGATCTATTTTTTACCTGTGAGTTGCCTTGGATTTCTTTCCAGGGGAAAAGTGGCATATACATGAAATAAATAAATATAAAAAGAAAAGAAAAGCAGCTACCTGACACACCTTTACAATAATTTTTACACTTTTAAAATAATGTTACTCAAAGACATATTTTTTTTGCTAATGATACTTCCTTGTGAGCACTCTATAAAAACATTCCTGTGCTCTTTCACACACTTGCATTATTTATGTAGGGCAACCTTTTTCAACATTATTTACCCTTGGAGGAATCCATGAAATGATGTTCAGGTTTCAGAGAAACCCTCCATTAAAATTATAGGTCTGAGCCAGAGTAAAATTATGCCATTGAGTTAATAACTGATTATTTCTAACTACACTTTTAAAAATTTAGGATCTAGGATCAATCATAGCAAAAATCCCCCCTCCCCATGATCACACTTGTTGACCCTTTCATGCCCTAATATGTTTCTTTCGGTCTTCCTTTCAGTTATCCCCTGCATGCAGCTTTAGCATAGTTTCTAGAGAAAAGCAGTGTTGGTTTCCTATCACCTGGTGTTAATGATTACTAGATCAAACATGAAGCATGCCAAGCATGAAAGGTAAGGGTAGAAACTAATGAAAAATCTCAGGGAGAGAACAAAGAAGCAAACAGAGGGCTTTGAACTTTGGAGATCTTCCCACTGCTAGGCTGTTGTAATGCCATTGTTATATAGTAGCATGGTACAAGTTAAGAGAAAAAATGAAAATTATTCACATGAAATAGGATGAGAGCTTCAAAGGTGCATTTCCAAATCAATTACATATTAGGCCAAGGTCTTCCTGGTGCTAAAAAATAATGTAACAATTCAGAAAAATGCTTAAGTAATTTCATGAATTGCCAGATATTTTTTGAAATGTTGTGAAAAAAACTCCAGTATTTGCAGTGAAACTCCTCTGCAAGGATTTAGAGCAGGGGTCGGCAAACTATGGCCCGTGGGCCAAACCCGGGCCCTCGAGGCCTTTGAACCAGCTGGTGGCCGGTCCTGCCACCACTGCCACTGCCATGCGCATGCCGCCACCGCCTTTCTAGCACACGCGTGATGCGGGGTGCCATTTTGTGTTCCCAAATGGTGCCCGCGCTCACGCACACATGCGCACAATGGTGGGTGCCATTTTGGAACACAAAACGGTGCCGGCATCGTGCGCATGCGTTCATGATGTGCAGTGCCATTTTGCATCCCAAAATGGTGCCCGCCATCGTGCATGTGCGTGTGGCATCATTTCCCCCCCCCCTTCGGCCAGCCAACAATCGGGGGACAGCAGAACTGCCCCCTCCAAAAAAAAAGGTATGCTGACCCCTGATTTAGAGTGAGGAGGAAAATAAAAGCAAGGTGATAACAGAACTATTGTCCCTTAAGTACTCTTTAACTACTCTTGGCAGGGATAATTAGAATGTAAATCTCGGCTTTGATGGGCAGATGGGTTGCCATCCCTTCCCTTTCCCTGTTGGATTCTCTTTCTGCTTCTGGGGGAGAGACAGAGACAGAAGGAGTTGCCAGATATTTTTGAAATGTTGTGAAAATGAAAGGCTGACAGAATCATTTAAGGAAGAGTCATTTGAAGATGAAGCTCCAATTTTAAAAAGTAAAGTACACTTAGTAGAGCACTTGGGAAAAATAAACCATCAGGAACAGGTAGCATACTAATAGTGCTGTTTCAGTTTACAAAGACAGCATCCACTCTAGTCTAACTAGAATTTGTCAACAAACATGGAAAACAAAACAATGGCCCATGTGTTTGAAACACTCATTATACATTCCAATCCCCAAGAAAGGGGACACCAAGGATTATAGTAACAACAGAACCATTGTACTAATTTCTCATGTGAGCAATGTGATGCTAAAAATTTTGCAACAAAGACTTTTACCATATATGGAACAAGAAACGCTAAATGCCCAAGCTGGGTTTGAGAAAGGAAGAGGCATTCAGAATTATATAGCAAATATACATCAGATAATGGAGCACACCAAAGAATTTCAAAAGAAAATCAGTTTATGCTTCATAGATTATAGCAAAGCCATTGATTGCATCTTTTGTGTAAAGTTATCATTGTTCTTAAAGAAATAGGTGTGACACAACATTTGTTTGTCTTGATATATAACCTGTACTCAGGACAAGAGGCTACACGTAGGACAGAATATGGAGAAACAAAATGGTTTCCAATTAGCAAGGGAGTCAGACAAAGCTGCATTTTGTCACCCTATGTGTTGTATGCAAAAATATCATACATAAAGTAGATTAGACTTAGTGTGAAAATTGGAGAAATGAAAATCAACAATTTAAGATATACAGATTATACCATCCTATTACCACAAAATAGCAGAAACCTGGAAAGATTACTGAAGAATGTCAAAGAGGAAAGTGCAAAAGCAGGTTTACAGTTGAACATTAAGAAAACAAAATAATGACCACAGATGAATTGCATAACTTTAAAGTAGATGAAGACACTGAAATCAATCTAGAGTTTCAGTACCTTGGCTTAACGAGAATGGAGACTGCAGCCAAGAAATCAGAACAATACTAGGACTTGGAAGGAGAGCAGGGAAAGAATTAGACAAGGTCATGAAGTGTAATGATATATTATTGAGTACTAAAGTTAGTTAAATGGGTTCTGGAACAAATAAGACCTGAACTCTCCCTGGAAGCCAACATGACTAAACTGAGACTGTCATGCTTTGACCATATCATGAAAAGACAGGACTCACTAGAAAAGAAATTCATGCTTGGAAAAATAGACAGCATTAGGAAAAGATGGAGACCTCATTCCAGATGTTTAGACTCAATCAAGGAAGCTACGGCTCTGAGTCTGTTGATGACAGGATGACTTGGTGACTTGAAAGTCTCTCAATCATAGGGTCACCATGAAATCAACTCGATGGCAGTTAACAATAAATGTTTATGTTACAGTAAAATTGTATAAAATCTTGACCAGGAATCTTAACATTACCATACCATTAAACCTGATAATGTTAGAACAATATAATGTGCAAAACTGCTCAACCTGTTCTTACATCTCCAATTTCCTTTCCTCTTTGGATATCCATGATTTCTGCCAAATGTACGTTTGCTCTTCTGTTTCTTCATAGCACATCATGCATTCTCTTCATTTTATTTACCAATTAATAATTTTCAGAAATGACAAAATCAGCAGTGCATTTTTCTGAATTTTGGTGTGTATGAATTCCACATGGCCCCAGATGGACTCTGCATCAAACTCCATGTGCTTCCATAGCAGGGCATAAAAGTCATACCCAGGTCAATTGGAGAACTGGAAAATCCCCAGATCACAGAGCCAAGCAGACAGTGTGGGAGTCGCAAATGGGCTATCATCACCTCCATAATCAGAAGGATGAGCAATAATGGATGAGATATCTCACCTGATAGGCCAGGCAGACAACTCAGTCCCCTCTCATTTCCCCTTGAATATTGTCAGACCAGATTACCTCAGCTAGGCAATCTAACACCTTTGTCTAAACCTCAGCCAAACAATCTAAGTTATAGCTAAACAATCTAGCAAACCTTAGCCAAACAATCCAAGCTATTGTTAAACAATCAAACTTCTTTTGTCTAAGCTTTTAGACAAGCAATCAGGTACCTCACCAGAGGCTAGATTTTTCCTTAAAAAAACCCTGAATTCTTCCCCTCAGTGTCGCTAGTCTAAATGCAGGGGGACCTCACATCGCTCTGTTCTCTGATCTGGCACCTCCGTCCAACCCACGCTCTCGGGACGGTTGTGTCCCATACTCCTTCACCCAATTGAAGTCCAGAAGATGCTTCGTTGGTAGTAAGTATCGCCGCAGCATTGCCTCAGCCTCTAAACCTTGATTTCCCTAAGCCCTGTAAGTGTGTATGTGTGTGTGCGTGTGCTTTGCTGTGTGATTTTCTACTGTTCAATAAATAATACTTTAATTGGAGAATCTTGTCTCTGCATCAACTCTCAGATTCACTGGACTCTTGGTATACATGTGGGAGATGGTTTCTCAGAGTCCTTATAGCCACCCCCTCTCAATTTGAGCAAAATAAAATTCCCCATAGACTTTTGGCTACACAGTATTAAAGGACTGCCATCAGCAAACAGTAGTAAAATAATAAGCATTATTAATAAGCACAGTGGTGGTATTAATAAACCTTGGTTTGACCTGTATGTATTAGCCATTTTTGCCCATCTATCAAATATGACAATCCTTTTATTACAGTTGGAACTTAGCTTCAAACTCTGACACTTTAAGGGAGAAAACAGAAATCAATATTAATTCTGTCTGTGATTAAATAGAAAGTAAATGTGCCACTTATTTTCATCTCTCTGAACATGACCTAAATCTTCCTCTGCCCTAGGTATCATTAAAAAAAAAGGTGACAATTGGCTTATATGAAGTGTTGGTGGGTGACTTCATTCTATTTCTACTTCTGGCATTTGAAACGGTTGTCATTCAGGGGTAAGCACTTGATTGAAATATACTGTTTTACCTCTGAGCCCAACCTGATGTTTTGGTCTTATTGTCCTCCAATAATATTATCAGCAATGCAGTTGGGCTTTACTAACTGTTATCAACTTCCATGAGCCCCCTAGCATCCCATATCCCTTCTCTTTTTTACCCAAACCTGATGTAACGGTGACAGTGGCAGGAATACATTTGCTACAAAATCTCAGGATCAGACAACAGAAACCTCATGAAATATTATTTCTGGAGCTTCCAAGGTCACCAATGAGGTTGCCATCATATCACTCAAACACACACAACCTTGTCTGATTTTTAGAAGCTAAGCGGAACCAATACTGGTTAGTACTAGGGACTAGACACCTTCAGGCACAGCTACGTAGTTAAGAATCCTCCATGAGACCTTAAAGAGGTTCAGATTCTATGCAGCTTCCTATGACTAATGAAATATAATCCTGCAGTGCCCAGGAATCCTACCTTCTAGACTGGTACTCCACTAGTCTTTTTTTCCTTCTCTCTGTGTGGTTTTTAAAGGGAAAGGGATGGTTACAGTGTGAAACTCCAGTATTGTTATTATTGCTCTGTGGCTTCAAGTTATTTCAAATTTATGGCAACCCTAAAACAAAACTGGAGGGATGTGGTGGCTTAGCAGATGCCACTTCTGATAATCCGAAGGTTGGAATGTTGGCAGTTCAAGGCCCAAGTGCTGCATGATGGAGTGAGCTCCTGTCACTAGTTCCAGATTCTGGCAACCTAGAAGTTCAAAGCATGCAAATGCAAGTAGATAAATAGGTACCACTTTGGTGGGAAGGTAAACAGCATTCTGTGCAGTCATGCTGGTCACAGGACCACCAGAGTAGTGCTCAGACAACACTGGCTCTTCAGCTTAGTAACAAAGGGGGGAAGCAGTGAAAGTGGAGGATCGAGGCCGACTGCACCTGCTGGACACCTCGGCCTTGATCCTCCCTTTCACTGCCTGCAAAAGAAGCACTAAAATAGCGCTCCTTCTGCAAGCCATGAAAGGGGCACTGAAAAAGGTGTGGCATGCCTCTTCGCCGTCTCTTCCGGCTCAGCATGTCCGGATGCTGAGCTGGAAGGATGTCATTGGAGAGCCCGTCATGTGGATGGGCCATTGCTCTGATGATGTCCTCAAGAAGGGGATGGGGCGCTCAGCGTCCAGCTGCCCCTCCCCTTCCTGGGATTGAAGACGGCATTTTTCAATGAGCACCATCCCCTACAGTCAGTTATGACTAGGCATTCATGTCAAGAGACTACATTTGTCTTTACTTTAAGACAAAACTATTATGGGGTTGTCACCATTTGGTGCCTGATTATTAAATCTGAAGAACTGCATGATGTGAGTGTGTAATGTCTGCAAAGTCATGATGAAAGTGTGCATTATTTGACAATGCCAGGACATCTGGTGATTAACGTCCTTGAAGGAGCCAGACCACCGATTGTGTATTGGACTGCACCTATGGCTGTATGACTATTTAGAATGCTGTAATGTGTAATGATATAATCCATGAAAAATCCTGCACTGAGGTTCCATCAGCTTAAGGTATATAAGTCACAACTAAATGTAAGTAAGTGTGGGTCATTAATAATAATAATAATAATAATAATAATAATAATAAAACTTTATTTATACCCCACCTTTAGCCAAGGCTGTCAAGGTGGCTTACAATTAAAAAATACACCCATACAATCAACAACAAATACCCCCCCTTAAAAATATATTAAATCATTATACAGATTAAAATCTCATATACAATAAAACATTAAACATCTAACATAAATGGACAGCGGCGCTGTAGCCATCTCAAAAGGAGCTGTCCAGTGGTGGGAAGGAGAATGTGTCATTCCGAGAATGCCTGCCAGAAGAGATCCGTCTTGATGGCTTTTTAAAAGCCATCTAAGTTGGTTATTTGGTGGATCTCTTCCGGCAGGGCATTCCATAATCGGGGGGCCATGGCAGAAAAGGTCCTCCAGGAGGTCATCACCAGCCTAGTTCTTATTGGTTGAAGCAACTTTCTCCCAGAGGACCTGAGGGCGTGGGGCGGATTATATGGAGATAGGCGATTCCCTAGATAAGATGGGCCCAGGCCATGTAGGGCTTTAAAGGTCAATACCAACACTTTATACTGTGCACGGAAACTAATTGGCGGCCAGTGCAATGACTTAAAGATGGGAGTAATATGATCACCTTTTGATGTTCCGGTGATCAGTCTGGCTGCCATGTTTTGCACTAATTGCAGTTTCCGAGTTAGGTATAAGGGTAGCCCCATGTAGAGTGTGTTACAGAAATCGAGTTGTGAGGTTACCAGTGCATGTACTATGGTTTCTAGGTCCCTTACTTCCAGGAAAGGGCGCAGCTGGCATATCAGCCAAAGCTGATAACAGGCGCTCCTGACTGCTGCATTCACCTGATCTGTCATGTGAAGTGACAAGTCCAGGAGCACCCCCAGACTGCAGACACAGTCCTTGGTGGAGAGCGTGACCCCATCCAAGACTGGCAGTTGCAACCCAATCTCTGGTTTGGGGGCCCCTACCGTAAGTACCTCCATTTTGTCTGGATTCAATTTGAGTTGGTTTATCCTCATCCAGTCCATTACTGCTTCAAGACATTGATTGAGGGGAGAACCACCATATGCCGTCATGGCATCTGACCGAGACATGGAGCAGAATATTTGAGTATCATCCGCATATTGGTAACATCCCGCTCCATGTCTCCTGATGATCTCTCCCAGCGGCTTCATGTAAATATTGAATAACATCAGGGACAGAATGGCTCCTTGAGGAGTGCCATATTTTAGCTCGGTTTTTGATGAGCAACTGTCCCCGAGTATCACCCTCTGGAATCTGCCCCAAAAGAAAGAGAGGAACCACTGAAGAACAGTGCCACCTACTCCTAATTCTCTCAGGCGTTCCAGTAGGATGTCATGATCTATAGTATCGAAGGCTGCTGAGAGGTCCAGAAACACCAACTGGGTCACGCTTCCCCTGTCAGTGCTCAGGTAAAGGTAATCTACCAGAGCGACCATGGCCGTCTCCACCCGATATTCAGGTCTGAAGCCGGTTTGAAATGGATCTAGAAAATTGGTTTCATCCAAGACGCTTGGAGTTGGAAGGTGACGGCTTGCTCGATCACCTTGCTCAAGAACGGTAAATGTGAACCTGGTCTATAATTCTTCATATCCAGGGGGTCCAGGGAAGGTCTCTTCAGGAGTAGTCTAATGACCACCTCCTTTAAATTTGATGGTACAATGCCTTCCCTAAGGGATGCATTGATGACCCTCTTGAGGAAGGCCATCAAGGCATCACCCCCCTGGATGACCAGCCAGGATGGCAAGGATTGAGGGAGCACGTCATCTTACTAAGTTTTCCAAGGATCTTGTCCACGTCATTGGTACTCACGAACTCAAATTGATCCAGTTTAATCTCATAAATGGGTTGACTGGACACCTCATCAGTCACTTCTGCTATAATTCTGGCATCTAAGTCAGCTCTTATTTGAGAGATTTTATCTGTGAAATAGTTGTTAAAGCATCACAACAGGCTGTTGTTGGGTTAAGTAAAGGGTTCTGCATAGGGGTAGCCTGTGTCAGCTCCCTTTCCACCTTAAACAGTTCTGCTGGATGAGATTCCGCAGACGCAATACGTGCAGAGGAGAATGATTTCTTCACTGCACATATTGCCTCTCAATAGGAACGAAGAAAGTTCCTATGATGAGTCATATCAGATAGGAGTCAAGTTTTCCGCCAGGTGCACTCTAGTCGTTGTCCAATCCGCTTCATTTTCCTGATTTCCTCTGTGAACCAGGGGTGTTGATTTGGAGCTGGTTGGAAAGGATGCCTGGGAGCAATCATGTCAATAGCCCTAGTAAGGTCAGTTTTCCAAGTACTCACCAGAGCTTTGACAGGATCACTGGCTCTACCAACCAAGGAACCCTCCAAGAATCCTATTGACTCCATTAGTCTTTCAGGGAAGACCATTCTAATAAGTCCTCCACCCCTGGTGGGGTGAACAGTGGCTCTTAGTCCAACCTTGACCAGGAAATGATCCATCCATGACAGTGCGGAGGTATCTATTATCTCTGCCCACGGATATGCCTGTTCCGTACTAAAGACCGCATTGAGAGTATGACCCGCAGAATGTGTTGGCCTGGAAACTAATTGGGATAAGCCCATGGTCTGCCATGGAATCCATGAACTGCCAAGCCGCACCTGTTAAACTGGTCTCGAATGGAATGTTGAAGTCTCCCAGAACTAAGAGTCCGGGGGACTCCAACAGCAACTCTGAGACCAGCTGTGTCAGCTCGGATAGGAGTCCGTTAGGCAACGGGGTGGACGGTAGACCAATAGAATCCCTATACTATCCCTGGTTTTCAGGTTCAGGTACATACTCTTGAAATGGTCTGTTTTCCGGATAGGTATCCTAGTCAAGGAGACTAGGTTCTTATGGACCAGCGCCACTCCACCACCACCCACCCACTTTCCCTTACCTGCTCATACACAGAATAGCCAGCTGGGAGAGCTTGATTCCAAGTGATGGCACTATCCTCCCCCTGCCAGGTCTCTGTGAAACAGGCCAGGTCAGCTTCTTCATCCCTAAGGAGGTCATAGATAATGTGAATATTGTTTTTAACCAACCTGGCATTACAAAGGAGCAAGGTAAGGTTTTGTGGCAAGGTTGGTGAGCTCCCCAATCTACCTTGGGCAGCAGAGTGAACTGAAGGTGGGATCGCATTTAAACATCAAACCCTCCTTCTTTTGTAACAAGATTTCACTCTGCTATCACCATATCTTCCTTTGCCCCACACCACTTCTATGGCTGCACCCAGGGTTTCCTATGTTCTCTAATCCCCATTACCCCCCATCTGATAAAGTATTTTATAAGCCCCAAAGTATTCCACCTAATCATTTTAGAATTCTGTCCAACCTCTACAGGAACCTTGCCCCTGCTGCCACTGGAGCCAGTCCCTGTCCCGATGGAAGGGGAGGGTGGGTTTTTGAAGGCTCCACCAGGAGAACTTATCCCCGTCACAGCTGAGGCCAGCACTATCCTGGTGGAAGGGGAGGGCAGGTTTTATTAAAGGCTCCACCAAGGGAACCTCGTCCCAGTTGCCGCTGAGACGAGCGACTGTCCCAGTAGAAGGGGAGGGTGGGTTTTTGAAGGCTCCACTGAAGGAACCTGGTCCTCGTCACTGCTGAGGCCAGAAACTGTCACCATGGAAGGGGAGGGCGAGTCTTCTTAAAGGCTCCACCGAGGGAACCTTGTCACTGCCACCACTGGGGCCAGCAACTGTTTGAGCCCTATCCAGATGCTGACTGAGCTTTTGAAGGCTCCCTTGGGGCTTGATATTCCAGGGAGGAGGAGGCAGGCCAAAATGCTCACTGCCCAGCTCCTGTGTCCAATGCCACTACCGCGATTGCCGGTGTTTGGGCTGGTGGAGTGGCTTTTGAAGTCTCCCTTGGGGCCATGTGTTCCAGGAAGGAGGGGGCAGGCAGAAGTGCTCACCGCCGTCTCCTGAGTTCAGTGCTGTTGCCGCTGCTGCTGCTGGCTCCCAGGGCTTCCTCTCCCTCTGCTGTGGCTGATATTGCTGCCGCTGCTACTGGGAGGCTTGAGGTTGTATCGGAGGGGATTTTAAATCCTCCGCTGCTCTTGCTGGCTCCCAGGGCTTCCTCTCCCTCAGCTGCAGCTGATGTTGCTGCTGCTGCTACTGAGAGGTTTGAGGTGGTGTCGGAGGGGATTTTAAATCCTCCACTGCTCTTGCTGGCTCCCAGGGCTTCCTCTTCTGATGTTGCTGCCACTGCTACTGTGGATTTGTTGGAGTTGAGAGTCAGTGCAGTGAGTTGGTGTATGTTAGTAAATATATTAAAGAGTTCTTGTATAGCTGTGAGTTGCTGTGAGCTGCTAAGGAGGAAGTCTGTGTTGGTTGCTTCCATCATGGAACTCTACTCTGCATGTAAATAGTGATATCTTATCCTCTGTAAATAAATTCCCTCACCTTGAGCTGTCCAGTATTGCTTCCTAATTTCAAGAGTATCTCAAGGTTCTTGAAGCCAATGCTGAAATCACATTCACACCTTACCCTCAGCATGATAGGAGTTTTCCTGATACCATTTGTTTAGCATGGTTTGGCTTTGTCTTCTCCTGAGGCAGAGAGTGTGTGACTTGTCCAAGGTCATCCAATGGGTTTCCATGGCTGAATGGGGTTTGAAACCCCAGTCTCCAGAGTCATTCGCCCTGTACAGATCAGCCAAAAGGGCTGGCCTGGGGGTGGATTCAGGGCATGGTGACCACATGCCAGCTGCCCCACCTCAGCCCCAATGCCACCATTATGCCGTGCACCCCAAAGCATGGTGTGAGGAGTCAGGGCACTCCTTTGGCGCAGCGTACAGACATGCTGTGCCAAAGGAATGCAGAAAAGCCACCACCATAGCAGCGGCAAGAGTGGCTTTTTGCTGCTCCAAAAAGGAGTGGCAAAGTGCTGGATTGGGGCCACAGTATGCAGTTGCCTCAGCCCAGATTCAACGCTCCCTTAGGGGCCGGCTGTAAAGCCCCATAGTCTAAGGTGCAAACCACTACACCATGCTGGCTCTGGTGCCAAAGATAAATTTCCTTAGTAATATATTATTAACAGTAACTAAGGGGGGAAGCAGACGGGCGGCCGTGGGCCACCCCGGGAAGCTGCACCGTGGGGCTGAGGTATGCACACACCTCAGCCCTGCGGCCAGCTTTGCCGCCCCTGGAAGGAGCGCTAAATTGGCGCTCCTTCCACAAGTTGCTGAAGGTGCACCGCAAAAGGCTGCCGGCGCACCTTCGACGACTCTTCCGCTGCAGCGTGTGCGAACGCTGCAGCAGGAGGTCCTCCTCTGAGTGCTGGCCGTGCGGAGGGCCGGCTGCTCCGAGGACAACCTGGGGAAGGGGTTGGGGCGCCCACCGTGTGGCTGTCCCTCCCCTTCCCTGCCCCCAAAACGGCTCTTTAAGCCATCTGCTTCCCCCCTAAATGTTTCCCTCCTTGTCTTTTACTCTAGTGATTACAAAGCTATGTAGTCAGGTTATATGGGAGGGTTAGAGAAAAGTTTGGGAAACCAATGTGGTACGAAGCATCGTGTCATGAACCAAATGCCTATGGTCCTGCCAGTAGTATCATAGTATGTTTGACCATAATTTATAATGGACATTCTACTACTACCGGATCAAGCCTATCCCAACTGTAGATAGCTGTTCCTAAGCATATGACAAAACAGTTGCAGATTTTAAATATATATATATTAAGCATGTTCAAAATAATTATTTAAAATTATTCATAATTTATTAGCTCTTCTATGTGTGTTAACATACTCCTGATTCCTCCCTTAATGCCTAAGATATTGAAACACTAATGATTTCTGTTATTGCAGTTTAACTGTAGCTAGAATGGTGCATAAATTAAAGCATTACTCTTTATTACCTTAACACTCCATTCCATTTAAGGGCAGCATTGCGTAGTGGTTTAAGCATTGGACTACATCTCTAGAGACCAGTATTTAATTTCTTGCTCAGCCTTGGAAACTTTGGGTGACCTTGGGCAAATCACAGTCTCAGCCTCAGAGGAAGACAAAGGGAGACCCTTTCTTAAGAAATCTTCCCAAGAAAATCCTGTGATAGGTGTGCCTTAGGGTTGCCATAAATCAGAAATGACTTTAAGTCACACAGCAGCAGCAGCAACAAAAAGAACAACAACAACAAATGGGCAATTTGTATGTGTCTCATGACTTGGACTTCAAAGTTCTAACCTCTCCTCTGGATGTCTTCCTTCTAAGCCTCTGGACACAGCCCTACCTTCACTCTCAAACTCTAAGCTCTTTGGGAGACTACTACCAACACAGATCTCTCCTCTTCCTTCTAGCACAGGCCTTCTTCTCTTATTGCCTTCTCTAGTGGTTTCAGTTCTGGTCCTGCTGTAACCAGTCATTGTCTTCTGAAGTGCTCAGTCTTGCTCTCTTCTTCCTTCTGGGTTCTAAAGGTGCCTGTTCTTTTCTTCAGTTCCTCCCCAACTCAAACACCAACTGCCACCAATCTCTTTGTAGCCTCGGAGATCACCTTGCATATCCCCTGGCAACCTTTCTCCTACTCATAATTTTCCATTCAAATTTGAGAGGCCCAATATTTCAAACTTCTCTCAACTGGTCATTACCTGCCAGTGAGTTTTCTAGTTGAACCATCTCTAACTTTATTAATTGTTGCTGTTGTTAGCTGCCATCAAGTGGGTTCTGTTCGTAGGCGACCCTGTGGATGAGACATCTCCAAGAATCCCTATCTTACACTTTCTTCCCCAGATCCTGCAAGCCCTTCCCCATAACCCCCCTGATTGAGTCTATCCATCTAGTCTGTGGTCTTCCTCTCTTTCTACCTTCTACCTTTCCTAGTATTGTTGTTTTTTGCTAGTGATCTGTACCTTCTCATTATGTGGCCAAAGCACGATAGTCTCAACTTGAGCATCTTTGCTTCCAAGGAGAGCCTTGGTTTGATCTGGTCAAGAATCCATTTATTTGTCTTCGCTGTCCATGGTATCCTAAGTACTCTTTTCCAGCACCACATTTCAAATGAGTTGATTTTCTTTCTGTCTGCTTACTTCACTGTCTAGCTCTTGCATGTGTATGTGGTAATTGGGAATACAATGGCCTGAACGATTCTGACTTTAGTGCTCAGTTTTATGTCTTTGCTCTTTATTAATACCCAGATTAAAACTGACCCGATAACCGGTTAAACACAGCAACAGTTAGAACAGCTATTGAAGTGGGTGGGTGGGGAGTCTCTCCCCACCTCATATAAAAGTAAGTCACCAAAATTAGTAAATTTCATTCACCTTCCCATAAACATCATCAAACATGTATCTCTCTTCTCAAGGAAGCAAAGGGCCCTACAAAAAGAGGGGAACGACTCAGTAGAGTAATTCACTTAAACATATTTATAATATCCTTGCTGCTAGACTAGACAATTGGAGTTCCGGTGGGCAAAATGACTGTTTGCCACTGTAAACTACAGTGGGTATTTTACTCATTGACTATTCATATCCAGCTCTGTAACAGTGGAATAAGAAAATCTGTCAAAAATAAGAGCAGAGATTTTATATGATTCTACAAAACATTCACTGCTATTAACAAAGAAATTTAAAGGCGTATGCTGCCCACTTGTGAACATTTTCTTTGGGATTCCTATATTCCATTCTTATTCTCAGTTATACTATTTGACATAGTTGCACAGGTCAACTGTGTTCTCTATGAGAATTATTTGTATAGGTAATTTTCTTTTAGATAATCCTGGCCTCAGGAATCCCTCTCGTAAGAGGGATTCTAGGTTTTTAGTTTTAAGAATCGCAGCCACATTGTGATTGTTTTTAAATTATTGTTGCATTTTATTGTATGTTTTAATCTATAATTGATTTAATAATTTTTTAAGGGGGGGGATTAGATTTTACAGTTGTATGTATATTTTATTCTTGTTAGCCACCCCGAGTGATCTCAAAGGGGCAGGATATAAATAATTTTTTATTATTATTATTATTATTATTATTATTATTATTATGAAATATTACAATCCCGATAGCAGATAAATGCATGTAATGCATTATTTGAAACTGGTGAGCTGTTCAGTGTGTGTGTTTGAAAAACTGTCTGTTGAGACATTTGAAAATGTCTTTGTCATGCAACAATTATGTCTATGTTTTCAAATGAAATGACAGATAGTTTTATTGAATGTCAGTTTCAAATATACTCTAAGTCAGGGGTAGGCAACCTTTCCCCTTTAAGGGCCGAGGGACTTCAGCTCCCAGAATCCCAGCAGCTATTGGCCAACATGGGACTATTGGCCAACATGGCTGAGGCTTCTGGGAGCTGAAGTCCCTCGGTCCTTAAAGGGGAAAGGTTGCTTACCCCTAAATTAGAAGAAGAGTGAGCTCCTATAGAGAGACATTTAGATGGAACTAAAATAGCAAAGTAATTGACAATAAATAAAATAAACTGAAGTTAAGGAAATTGAGAAAAAGAATGGAAACTTAGAATGAAACTGAAATTTGAAAAAGAAATGGATAAGTGTATAAGATTATGGTTATTAGAATTAAAGTAAGAGCCAAGTCAACAATGTAAGAGATATAGAAGGGTTAATCGATCATGTAATATACAAGATGTACTTACTTTCAAAGAACTAAAGGAAGGACTATTGTGATTGTTAATATGTATGAGATTGTCATTACAGATATAAGCTTTTTTCAATATTGTATAATTTTAATAGAAAAAAAATAAATTCAAAAATAAGAGTAAAACTCAAGAAGAAAACAGAAACAGTCATCATAACAAAATATGATTTAAATAATATCTCCACAGAATTCACTGCAATCTAAGGAACAGATTTGAAATACTAAGCACAATAGACTCTGAACCGGAAGAGCTTTGGTCTGAAGCCAAGGCCATAATAAAGAGGGTTGCAGACAGGTACTTCCAACAAACAAAAAGAAAGAGAAGAAACCATGGATGTCAGATAAAATACTCCAATCAATAAAGAAAAGAAGAGAAATAAATTAAAGGAGATAATAAACTAGAAACCATGAAAACAACAGTACAGCGGCTAATGTGCAAAGATAAAGAAAACTACAACAACGATCAATGCAGAGAAATAGAAGACTACAACAAAAAGGGAAGAATGGGAGACATATCCCATAAGATTCAGGAAATCAAAGGAAAGTTCAAACCAAGGACTGGGATGCTCAATGAGAATAAAAACAACATAATTCAAGACCAGGAAGGAATGAAAAAGATGTTGGATCACAGAACACAGAAGAGTTATATAAAACAGATGACAACATAAAGGACACATGGAAGGAAGAGCCATATGAAGATGAACCCCAAATTCTAAAAAGAGAGGTGGAAGCTGCAATTAGAGAAATGGCAAAAAACAAGTCTCCAGGAACAGATGATATTACAATCGAACTGCTGTAATTCACATTGACAGAGACAACTCTAGTGATAACCAACATATGTCAACAGATATGGAAAACAAAATGATGGCCAGCAGATAGGAAATGATCAATATACATCCCCATCCACAAAAAAAGGAGACACAAGTGACTGCAGCAACTATAGACCCATAACACTAATCTCCCATGCAAGAAAAATTATGTTCAAAATTTTGCAACATAGAATCCAACCATACATGGAGACAGAAATCCCGGAGGTCCAATCAGGGTTCAGGAGGGAAGAGGCACTAAGGAACAAATTGCAAACATACAATGGTTAATGGAGCACACCAAGGAATTCCAAAAGAAAATCAGCATGTGCTTTATAGATTATAGCAAAGCTTTTGATGGCATAGATCATGAAAGGCTATGGAATGCCCTTAAAGACATGGGAGTGCCAACACATGTGATAGTCCTGATGAGGAATCTGTAGTCAAGACAAGAGGCTATTTTCAGAACAGAACATGGAGAAACAGAACGGTTCTCAGTTGGCAAAGGGGTCAGACAAGGCTGCATCTTATCAACCTACTATTCAACTTGCATGCAGAACATATAGTAAGAAAACCAAGCATGGACACAAAAGAAGAAGTGAAAATAGAAGGAAGGAATATCAACAATCTAAGATATGCAGATGACACCATAATACTAGCAGAAAACCTCACAGACCTAGAACAACTACTAAGGAAGATCAAAGAAGTGCAAAGGCAGGACTGTTGAACATAAAAAACCAAAAATAATGACGATAAAGAACTTACACAAATTCAAACTAGACAATGAGGAGATAGAAATAGCAAAAGAGTCCTCATATCTGGGATCAAATATTGATAGAAATGGGGACTGCAGCCAGGAATTCAGAAGAAGAAGAAATGGGAAGGCTACTATGAAAGAATTTAAAAAAGATCCTAAAATGAAAAGGTATACAACTCAGCACAAAAGTTAGAGTCATACAAGCCATTGTATTCCCCATTACCATGTATGGATGTGAGAGCTGGATAGTTAAGAAAGAGGATAGGAAGAAAATCAGTTCATCTGAGATGTGGTGATGGAGAAGAGTGCTGAAAGACAAACAAATGGGTCCTAGAGCAGAATAAGCCTGAACTCTCTCTGGAAGCCAAGATGATAAAACTTAGGCTGTTGTACTTTGGCCACATCATGAGAAGGCATAAGTCATTGGAAAAAATCCTAATGCTAGGAAAGGTGGAAGGCAGTAGAAAGAGAGGAAGGCTGCATGCTAGGTGGATGGACCACAAGTATGAGTTTGCAGGAGCTGGGCAGAACAATGGAGGACAAAGGGTCTTGGGGATGTCTCATCAGCAGAATCGCCATGGGTCAAAATTGACACAAAGGCAGTCAACAACAACAACAACAGCAGCAGCAGCAACAACAAATAGGGTTAAATGGGGTCACCTCCTTTTCTCCCCAGGGGTGTGCATGAGGATGTGGACGAGAGGAGCTAGGTGAGCTTGAGTACAACCAGCCAATCTCAGCTGATAAAAACCAGGCTGAAATGGGTCTATCCAGGAAAGAATAGAAAACCAGAGGTTTGTCCATCAGTGGACTCAAATAGAGCAAGTTGGAAATATATACAGGTACAGGTACCGATAGGACTATATTGAATCTTGAAAGGAACAGTTAGAGATAAGGTGAGTTAGGAATAAAGAAATGCTGACGGGTAGGAACAGATAGAGACAATAAGTGAGAGAGGGAACTTTGGTTTAATGGGAAATGCGGGTGTGGTAAGATTTCACGGCGAAGTGCAACTTTGTTGTAAAATGATATGCCACAGTGTACAGCGTTTTCTTCTTATTGTTAACTGCCTTTGAGTCAATCCTGACTCACAGTGACTGTGTGAATGAGACATCTCCAAGACTCCTTGCCCTCCACTGCTCTGTTTAGGTCTCATAGGGCCTCGGCAGACGACTAATACAGTCGTCTTGGAGGCAGGGAAGAGGAGGGGCAGCCGCACGCTCGGCGCCCCTTCCTCTTCCCGAGGTTGCCCTCAGAGCAGCCAGCCCTGCACACGGCCGGCGCTCCCAGGGAAACCTCCTGCCGCAGCGTCCGGACACGCTGTGGCGGAAAAGTCAGGGAAAGTGCACCCTACGCGTTTAGGGTGCACTTTCCCTGATTTCTGAAAGGAGCGCTATTTTTGCGCTCCTTTCAGGGACACCGCCGGAGCGCCGCGGTGTGGAGGCTGCGGTCTCGCGGCGCTCTATCCCAGGGCGTCCCCGATGCCCTGGTGTGCTTCCCCCCATAAATTCATACCCTTGACCTCCTTAATAGAGTCCATCTGTTAGCATGCAGTCTTTCTCCCTTTCTACATCCCTCCACTTTTCCTAGCATTGTGGTCTTTTCCAATAAGTATTGCTTTCTCATGATGTGCCAAAGTATGACAGCCTCAGATTTACAATCTTAGCTTCCAGGAAGATTTGAGACTTGATCTGTTGTAGGACCCATTTATTGGTCTTTTTGGCTGTCCATGGTATCCTCAGGACCAGCACCACATCTCAAAATAATTTAATTTCTTTTTATTTGCTTTCTTCACTGTTGAGCTCTTGCACCCATACATGGTGATGGGGAATGCAATGACTTGTACAATTCTAATAATAATAATAATAATAATAATAAATAAATTTTTATTTATAGCCCGCCCCTCTGGGTGGCAATCGGGGCGGGTTACAGCATTTAAAACAGTCAAAGTTAAAACATTCCCTCATCCCAGACCTCAACCCTCCCATCCCCTTAAAACAAAATTAAACCAAGAGAAAGTTAAAAACAACAATACCATAAAATGATAAAACAGTGGAACAAGGAGTCACTAATAATAAAACAAAAGAAAGACTCATCTCCCATCTAGCAGCACTTATTCTGGGAAGGCCTGCTGGAAGAGATCCATTTTTACTGCCTTTTTATTTTAAAGGCAGCAAGCGTAATAATAAGACGGATCTCGTCTGGCAGGCCATTCCATAGTCTGGGAGTGGTCGCAGAAAAGGCCCTCTGGGAGGTCTGCACCAGCCTAGTTTTTATTGACTGTAGCAGGTTCCTCCCAGAGGACCGGAGAGTGCGAGGGGGATCATATGGGGAGAGGCGGTCCCTAAGATAAGATGGACCCAAGCCATGTAGGGCTTTAAAGGTTAAAACCAACACCTTGTACTGTGCCCAGAAACTAATTGGCAGCCAGTGGAGGGATTTGAGCACAGGTGTTATATGCTCCTTCCTCGATATTCCTGCAATTAGCCTGGCTGCCATGTTTTGTACCAATTGCAGTTTCCGGGTCAGGCACAAGAGTAGCCCCATGTAGAGAGCGTTACAGTAATCCAGCCGCGAGGTCACCAAAGCATGTACCACAGCTTCCAGATCCCTCATGTCCAGATAAGGGCGCAGTTGGCGTATCAGCTAAAGCTGATAGCAGGCACTCCTGACCGTCGCATTCACCTGACTAGTCATGTGAAGCAACGAGTCAAGGAGTACCCCCAAACTGTGAACACAGTCCTTAGAGGAGAGTGTGACTCCATCCAGGACTGGAGACTGTATTCCCAAATCTGGTTTCGGGCCTGTGACTGTGAGTACCTCCGTTTTGTCTGGATTCAACTTCAATCTGTTTTTCCTCATCCAATCCATTACCGCTCCAAGACAGTCATTGAGAGGAGAGACGCCATCTGAAGTCTGAGATGATGATCTGGTCATGGAGAGGTATATCTGGGTGTCATCAGCGTACTGAAGACACTGTGCTCCATGCCTCCGAATGATCTCACCCAGCGGCTTTATGTAAATATTAAACAACATCGGGGACAGAATGGCGCCCTGAGGGATGCCATAATTAAGCTCAATTTTAGACGAGCAACTGTCCCTGAGCCTCAAGCTCTGGGATCTGCCCGAGAGGAAGGAACGGAACCACTGCAAAGCAGAGCCTCCGATTCCTAACTCTCAGGCGATCTAAGAGGATGGCATGATCTATGGTGTCAAACGCCGCTGAGAGATCCAAGAGCACCAACAAGGTCACACTACCCCTGTCGATACTCAGGCGGAGGTCATCGGTCAGAGCAACCATGGCAGTCTCCACTCCAAATCCTGTCCTGAAGCCGGTTTGAAATGGATCAAGGTAATCAGTTTCATCCAAGACTGCTTAGAGTTGGGAAGCAACTGCCCTCTCGATCACCTTGCTCAAAAAAGGGAGCAAGGAGACTGGTCTATAGTTGTTTCTATGCAGGGGATCCAGGGAAGGCTTTTTTAGAAGTGGCCTAACTGCTGCCTCCTTTAAGCAAGATGGTAGATTGCCTTCCCTGAAGGACGCATTGATTGTGTCCCGAAGGAACACCTTCAACGCGTCACCCCCCTGGACGACCAGCCAAGATGGACATGGATCGAGAGGGCAAGTCGTCTTCCTCACCCTTCCAAGCAGCTTGTCCACATCATCGGTCCTCAGAGATTGCAGTTGATCCAGTAAAATGCCATCAACGGAGTTGCTGGAAACCTCATCTATGGATCCTGTCAAAACATTGGCGTCCAAGTTGGCTCTTTTCCGAGAGATTTTATCTGCAAAATAGGTATTAAATGCCTCACAACAGGCTGTCATTGGGTTAAGAAGGGGGTTTGGCGCAGGGGGAACCTTCGTCAACTCCCCCACCACCCTAAACAGCTCTGCCGGGTGAGACTCTACAGATGCAATACGTGCAGAACAGAAGGATCTCTGCGCTGCACGTAAAGCCTCCCTATAGGAATCAAGATGCTTCCTAAGGCGAGTTCTGTCAGATAAGAGATGAGTCCTTCGCTATTCGCACTCTAGTCGTTGTCCGACCCGCTTCATCCTCCTAAGCTCCTCCGTATACCAGGGCTTACGCTTTGAAGTGGGCCGGAAAGGACGCTTGGGAGCGATTGTGTCAATAGCCCTGGTGAGATCGGTGTTCCAAGTGTCCACCAAGGCTTCGACAGAATCACCGGCATTACCAACCATTAAACCCTCTAAGGCTTTCTGGAAACCAATTGGTTCCATTAGCCTTCGAGGGCGGACCGTTCTAATAGGTCCGCCACCCCCGAGAGGGTGGATGATAGCCTTTAGTTCTGCCCTGATCAGAAAATGATCCGTCCATGACAGTGCGGAGGTTTTTTTGACCTCCGCCCATGGATATTCCTGCTCTGTAGTAAAGACTGCATCGAGGGTATGACCAGAGAGCCAAGGCAGGGCTCACCACCACGTCCTCCACGTCCTCCACTCCTGTCGCCTGGTGTTCTGGGCTGGTGAGGGAGGGGCTGGGGATCTTTAAGGGCTCCCAGAGAGCCAAGGCAGGGCTCACCACCGCATCCTCCACGTCCTCCGCTCCCGTCACCTGGTGTTCTGGGCTGGTGAGGGAGGGGCTGGGGCTCTTTAAGGGCTCCCAGAGAGCCAAGGCAGGGCTCACCACCGCATCCTCCACGTCCTGCACTCCCGTCGCCTGGTGTTCTGGGCCAGTGAGGGAGGGGCTGGGGATCTTTCTAATTTTCTAATTCTAATTCTAATTTTCATACTCAGTTGTATGTCTTTACTGTTTAGGATCTTTTCTAGTTCTTTCATAACTGCCCTTCCCATTCCTAGTCTTCTTACTTCTTTACTGCAGTCAACATTCTGATCAATGTTTGATCCAACATGTGGGAACTCTTTTACTTTTTTGATTTACTCTTTGTCTAGGATGAATTCTGTCACACTTATATGATGTGTAGTATTATATTTGCAGAACTGCGGAGTCATATGTGAGTGTGTATGTGTGATAAGGGCCAGGACATTTGCTGATTATGTCCTCAAAGGAGCCAGAGTACTAATATGTATTAGGACATCATCTGGACACCAAGTGTAAATGAGTATGATGCATTGCCTAGGTAATGTTGCATGAGCTGAGTGTATAAGAAACACAGAAACCATCTCTCACTGTGAGCATGTGTAAGTCATTGTTGTCAGTCAATGGTTGGTGCTTGCGAGTTTGTCTGAGAGTTCCTGTATTGCTGAGAGATGGAGAAGGAGAAAGCTTGTTTATGCTTTCATCCAAGAGCTCTACATCTGCTTTAAATAATTGAGCCTCCTATCCTGTGTAAATGAACCCTTCGACTTTAGCAGCCAGCTTCCATGTTCTGTTTAGGAGTATTTCAAGGTCCCCATCAAGATACTGAAATTTATTCATGCCACACCTCAGTGTGACAAATTCATGTAGATCTTCCATGTTCATTATTTTTGTTTTACATTATGCTTATGGAGCCATTATTAAGTTATACATTTAATTTGTTATACAATAAGTCTTGACTATTTTTTTTTTTAAATCTGCATCTCTGTCTGTGTTGGGGTATGCTTACAGGTAGAATCTAGCATACATACATGCAGAGGTGAATCATATAGGCAGGAACACCAAGAAGATGGTCTTCTGTGAAGAATTCTGCTCCAGATGGCACAGGAAAAATCCTCCCACACAAAGGCTGTTGCTTTCTGCTTGGAGAAATGAATAGCTGAACAACGAGACTTCAATCAGTGAGGGCTTTAACCTTTGTTGCAAATATTTACAAAGATACTCAGAGTATCAGACATCCATCTTGAATACTCACAGCTATACAGACTAACAAAGTGCTTAACCAACCACAATTAACCAACAACAAAGATTTTGACTCTCTTCCACATATAGGTGGTCTTCTTGAAAATGTGTGACATCCACGCACTAATGAAACTTTGCTGTTTTCATTCCCAGTGCCTACTTTGCTGTTTTCATTCCCAGTGCCTGTTGCATCAGACCTCCCATGATGCATACCTGACTAATCTCATCCCCTGTGTATGTTGCATCAGGTCTCCCATGATGCACAGCTTGACAAATGCTGACTCATGCACCTACCACTTGAACTGTATTAACCCTGTTACCATTGCTCCAGTTCCTTTCATTGGCCACATCCATGTCATTTTCCAGATCAGGGTGCCACATGGTCTTGACAATCCCCTCCAAATGACATGTGATGTGTTCCAAGTGCCCTTGCATCTATCCCATGTGTAATGTAGACCTCATCCACTGATACCCAGCCTGCTAGCCAACCTAACGTGGCATTCCACAGGTAGAGGCTTTGTGAAAATGTCAGCTATGTTGTCCTCTGTACCAACATACTGCATTTTCAGTATCCCATTCTGCACAAGCTCTCTCACATTCTGGTATCTCACTGAGATATACTTGGTCCTACATTTCAGATTTTCTGACTTTGCCATGCCAATGCACACCTGTAAGTCCTCATTCACCATAGTTGCTTTACCACAGTTCTCTCCTAAGCCTTTCAACAACTGCCTAGCCCACTATACCTCATTAGCAACCTCCGACAATGTGGCAAACTCCACCTCTGTTGTACTGAGTGCTATGCAGCTTTGCTTCCTGGACCTCCAGATGACAGGGCTATCTGCATAACTGATTATCAGTCCAGTTACTGACTTCCCTATCGGCTGTCTTAGATGCAAAGGAACTGTCAGCAAAACCTTCCAGCTCAGACATCCCTCCTGTTATCACCAAGCATCTGTCCTTTGTACCTTTCAGATACTGCACAATGCGCTTCACTGCCATCCAGTCCACCTGCCTGGGCTTCACAACTCTCCTGCTCAGTACCCATATCACAAAGCTGATGTCTGACTTGGTGTTGTTTGCCAAAAATAACAGATTCCCTATCACCAAGTGATACAGGTCCGGCCTTTCAAACAACTCCTCTGACTCCAGGTTCTGGTAATCAGGCATCATTAGGCTTTTCACAACTTTGGCTTCACTCAAGCCAGTCCTCTCAATCAGCTTTTCTATCTTTTTCTTCTGGCACAACCTGAAATCACCACTCTGGACCCTCTCTATCTCTGTCCCTAGGTAGTTTCTCAGGTGTCCAAGGTCCTTGATCTTAAACTTTTGTGCCAACTCGAGTTGCACCAATCTGATCTCCTCCTGAACTCTGGCTGCAACACACAAGTCATCTACATAAATAACTAGGATTATGCTGCCTTTCATATACACACACACACATCGGCCACACTGTGCCGATAACCCAACTTCATTAGCTTCCTGTGTATGCACAAGTTTCAGCATCTGACACTTTGCTTGAGTCCATGCAAAGGCTTCCTAAGCCTATAGACCTTGTCACTGCCTTCACATTCAAACCCAGGCACTTGCTCCATGAACACCGTCTCCTCTAGAGGTATGCTGTCTCAGTCAAAATGATTGACAACTAACCTCCTTTTGGCAGCTACAGCAAGCACCATCCTGAGATGCTCTGCCTTAGCCATCGGTGAGAATGTCCTGTCATAGTTCTCAAATGACTCCTTTTTTGCTACCAACCTGGCTTTGTAATTCACAGTCCCATCAGGCATGTTTTTCCTCCTGTAAACCCACCTTTAACCAATCACTTTATGCCCTTCAGGCCTGTCAACCACCTCAAACACTCTCCTGTCCACCAATGCACCAAATTCATGATCCATTACTACATTTCACTTATCCTGCTCACCTGCTGGGTACCTGACTATGTCCTCATAATCATCAGGCTCCACCACCACAACAGTACAGGCTGGTGCCTCCTGCACAACAAATCTGTCTGGTGGTCTCCTGACTCGCTGTGTCCTGAGTGGAATGATAACCTTAGTCCTGCCATACTCATCCTCAGTATCACTACTGCTTTCCTGGATGTCTTGTTCCTGTACTGGTTCCTGCTTTGGTGTTTGTATTTGTGTTTGTGTGTCCACAGAAGTGCTAGGCTGCTCCTTCACATTTCTGGATGCATCCACCCTCCATTTCTGAAGTTTGTACTTGTGTTGCCCAGCTTTACAAAAACATTATAGTTACTGTGGATCTTTTCCCCTCCAGCATGCATTTCAAACCTTGAACTCCTTGAATACAGGTCTCTGCCACCACCTAATAGGAATCTATAGCTATTCCCCTCATAGCCCATGAACCTTAGCCTCTGGCTCTTTGGTTCATTTTTCTTCAGGAACTGCAGAGGAATAAGTATTGAGGGAAATTGCCCAACTGCCCCAGTACTTTAAATTGGGTGTTCTACCATGTAAAAGGAAATATGGTGTCTGATTGATGGCATTACACCACATGCTGTTAATGGCATGGCATGCAACTTCTGTGGCTTCTGCCCACAAATTTGGTGGTGCCCCAGCATCTTCTAGCATGCAATCCCTCATCTGATTGATCATGCCAATATGCCTTTCAGCCAAGCCACCCTCTACTGGGCAAGTCAGATTGATGGTTTTGTGCTGTATTCCCTTTTGCCTAAACCACTGCTTCAGGCTTTCAGCAAGGAACTCTCCACCCCTATTGGTCACAAAAGTGCCCACCTTGTAGGAAAACTCCCTCTCAATGGTATTGACTCACGTTTTGACCTGGTCAGAAGTTTCGCCCTTGGTTTTTTATTATTCTTCGGTTTAATTCTATTTTAAGGGGATGGGGAGGGGGGAGGTAGGGGTTAAGGGGAGAGGGAATGTTCTAACGTTGTTCTGTTTTAATTATTGCTGTCCCCCGCCCCGATTGCCTAGCAGAGGGGCGGGCTACAAATAAAAATTTATTATTATTATTATTATTATTATTATTATTATTATTATTTTTAAGAAGGCAACAAAAGAATAGCGGATGTAGAAGTCTATTATGAGCAGGGTAAACCTGTTCCCCCCCCCCTGCACTTCACTTGTGTGGTCCCAACAAGTCTGTGTGCACTTCTTGAAAAGGCCTCTGGGTGGTGCACATCTTACTTTTGCAACCAGGTAAGCCTTGACTTTCACCCTTTTGCACACTGCACAATCAAGGTAGCTGTTGCGTTGCTCCACCTTGAAATCTGGGCATACCTTCTCCAGGTTTCTCAAACCTTTGAAACTTGTGTGCCCCATTATCCTATGAAAATAGTGTGCACAGTTTTCATGTAATGGTTTGTTAGCAACACTGCTACACTGTACCTTTGCCACCATGTGGTATACCTCATTTTTCTTTACAGCTTTACCACACACTGTCTCCTCCTTGGAGATTACTCCTTCATTCCCCTTAAAATGGACTTCAAACCCATCATTATTTAGGGATGCCACACTCACAAGGGAATTCTGCAGTCTAGGCACACACAAAACATTATCAAATGTTTTCCCCAGCCCTGGGATCGATACAGACCTTTTAAACTCCACTCTACCAGAATCACCATCATCAAACACCACTGTGTCTAATGGTGCTGGTTTTGGGTCTGTAGTCTCTCCTTATCTGGTACCATATGAAGAGAACATCCACTGTGTAAAATCCAGACAGGGTTGCCTTTATTCCCACTCATAACACCCTCCACAGCAGAAACAAAACCCCTCCCTTCCAAAGGCTTTTTCTTTTGTGAAGATCATCCCTTCTCTGCTGCAGAGACTCTCAGACAGTCCTTCTTGAAATGTCCAGTCCCTCCACAGGGAAAGCACTGCTTAGTCCTGCAGATGGCAGCACTACCTTCCTGGGATGTCTTGGTTGGTTGCCTCCAACTTGTTTTCCAAGCAGTAATTCCAAGTAAGATTTTATTGTAAGTTGTAAAACAAGAAAAACAAAATAAAACTATATACATCCATCTTTGCAGGTAGAAAACATGAACACCGGAGCACAACTGTTGTTGTAAGTTAGAACAAAGAACTTTTATCTCAACCCTCAAACTCCACCTTCTGGGTGGTAACATGCATAGTCATTGGATGAACAGCATTAGCCCAGCCTATAACCCAGCCTCTTGTGTGTCATGTATCATGTCATTTTGGTTCTCAAAACAACAAAGATGATCTCACTGTTTATGTCCTGTCTGCCTGTGTTTTCAGACTCACTGTGCCTTTGTTGTGGTGTCCTGTGTAAGTATGTTCATAGAAAAGTGCACCTGCAAGCTGAAGGCTCTTTCCCAGCTTAGAAACTTTACTCAGAAAAGATTTTCACACATCTGTACATTTCCAGTTTTGAATGCATATCCCATCCATATTCCAACAGGAGCTCAATTCAAAGTGAACACTGATCTATGGATTTGTACTCAACCATGAAAAAAGTGAGAAAGGATTTACAAGGAGGTAAAATATGGGCAAAGAATCAGCATGCTTAGCAGTTTGAGTGTTGGAATATTATTCTGGAAGACAAGAGTTCAAATCTGTTTGGCCATGAAACCCACTGGGAGTGCAAGTCAGGGAAAAGCAAAGACAAACCTCCACTGAACAAATCTTGTCAAGAAAATCCTATGGTAGGGTCACCTTAAAGTTGCCATAAATTGGAAACAACATGAAGGCACACAGCAATAACAGCAAAATAGTGGGCATGGAAAGGGCTTTTTACCCCTCACCCTGGCTGCATTTTTAAGTTTAATTCAAATCCATGCTTGAAAATTCATGTTGCATAAAGTTAAAATTCGCTTAAAAAACAAACATATCTTAAACATACTACTTTCAGAATGCAATACATAACTGAAAGAATAATGACTGAATTTTTTGGACACAAGAAGATTAAATTAACCTATGGCTGTAAGAAAATAAGATGTAGTTGGAGGACATTTCAAGAGTCAATTACCATAGCAACTAAGCAGTTTCTCAGTAAGTTAATGCCTTACAGTGGAGCAAAGACCTTTGGGCCTTTAAAAAAAAACTTCATAGTGAAAAACTAATTTTTTCTCTCTCTGTGTTTACAAGAACTCTGGTATATTTATATCAAGCAAGGGACCTTGCTCTTATGAGTCATTAACTAGAACCATTCCTTTCTGGGTCATACAATTTGTTCTGTGATCTCTAGTGAATCATCATGTTGGTTTAACTACCCTAAGAGACCTTTCTTGAATAATGTAATTGGATGTTCTTATTTCCTTATATGTTTGAGTTCAAACAAGGGGCAAAGATACAATTATGCATTTCTTCCATTCTAATATGTTTACATTTGTGGTGATGCAGCAAAAAAACAGTATTTTTTTTCAAATTATATCTTTATTAGAATAAAATAATAGATATAATACAGAATATGGCAGCCAGGTTGGTCTCGGGAACAACGAGGAGAGACCTTATAACACCTGTTTTAAAGTCATTTCACTGGCTGCCTATTAGTTTCCGGGCACAGTACTAGGTGTTGGTTATCACCTTTAAAGTCCTAAATGGCTTGGGTCCAACCTATCTTCAGGACCGTTTCCTTCCATATAATCCACCCCGCACACTCAGGTCCTCTGGGAGGAATTTGCTCCAGCCTATAAAAACTAGGCTGTCGGCAACCTCCCAGAGTGCCTTTTCAGCAACCGCTCCCAGATTATGGAACGGCCTGCTGGATGAGATCTGTCACATTACCAGCTTAAATGGCTTTTAAAAAGCTGTGAAGGTGGATCTCTTCCGGCAGGCCTTTCCTGATTAGATCTCCCGGCCTTAAGAGCTAGCCCATCCCTTCTTCTACTCTCCACCACATTTGTCATGAGTTGTCTGCTCTACCACTGCGAATTATCTTAGTTGTTTAATTGTTATTGTTTTGTTGTTGTTTTAATTCTCTGCTGCTTAATACTATCTTAAGTGGTGGGTGGGTTTTGGGATTGTGGGATTGTATATTTATGCTGTTTTATTGTTGTAAGCTGCCCCGATTGCATTAGCAGATGGGCAGGATATTTATTATTATTATTATTATTATTATTATTATTATTATTATTTTACAAAAGACAAAACAACAACAATATGAAACAAAAACAAATATTAATCTCCATTTTATATAGCTAAATATATGTTTCAAATATCCAGATATGTACACATTCACAACATACCCGACAATACAAAAAAATAAGACCTTCCTGAGCTTTGATATTTCCTTCAAAGTTTAGGGATAATTCAATTTCGTTTTTTTAACTTAACCTGCTTATAGCTTTATTCTATATGTGTGTGTGTGTATGTTTTCAAAGTTTCATGAAAATCTACATATAGTCTTTATAAAAGGGAAATCCACCTTCCAATATTACTCTCTCTCAGCTAAACCATATATATGCTCATGCACACATATACCCATATATATATATAAACATATATATTATTATATGTTTCCTCAACCAGTGATTTTCCTTATATTTCTTATTTTCATAGCTGTCAGTTATATACATTTGAGATTATATCCATAATCCCTTTATACAGTAAAATTAATGTTCTTTTCTTTCTTTAAGAATTCAGTAAAAGGCTCCCATACCTTCTTACAATTATTCCATTAAAAACTTTTTGTTAAACAGGTAAATGTATCCATCTCTAGGAAGTCCAAGAGTTTTATAAACCACTTTTCATAATTTATTTCCATATTGGTCTTCCAGTTAGATGCGTAAACTACCCTTATCATATAAAATAAAAATTTTCCATGCTCCTTTTCAAGATTATCGTTAGAGACCATGTTTGGTAAATAACATTTGGGATCCATCAAGATTTTACACCCTAAAATATTTTGGATCCAGTAATGAATCTGTTTTCAAAATTTTCTTGCATAATTCCACCACAAGTGAAAAAAATTCCACAAGTGGAAAAAAGTACCAGGTGCTTTTGCACATTTCCAACAATGATTATCAAGACCCTTATAATTTTTTGCTAGTTTATTTGGCTTAAGGTACCAACAGTACTGCATTTTATAATAATTTTACCTTACCTTGTAACTGACTATATATTTCAATTTCTTATTCCAATTTTTCCTATTGTTCCAAAGGTATGATTTGTTGTAGGTCTTGAGCCAATCTAATCATAGACATTTTTATATAATCATCTTGCATTTCCAAATTCAACAAAAATTTATACAATCGAGCTATATTGTGCAGTTTTTCAGAGAAGATTATATCATCAAATTCAGTCTTATTTATATCAAATTGCTGTGTATTTTTATCTTTAAGGAATCTCTCCCTAAGTTACCTGTACATAAACCAATTAACAACATAGCCTTCTTCCATCAGTTCTTCTGGAAATGTTATATTAATATTCTTTGTTACTACATCAACTTTCAATAATTCCGCATTTGTTAACCATTTACCTATTTTGGGTTCTTGTCTCTTATGGAAGGCTTCATTTATAGATACCCACATGGGGAGCTTACTATAAATATAAGACTGATATTTTGGCCAAGCTTTTAACAAGGCTTTCCTTATGTCATGTTTACCAAAACCTTTGTTTGATTTTAACTTTTCATAAAATAAATATGCATGCCAACCAAACACAATATCTTCTAGTTCTAGTTGTAATAAGTTTCTATTTTTTAAGTTACACCAATCAATAAGCCACTCAAAATAACAGACAATAATATATTTTTAAATTTGGAAGCACCAAACCACCTCTATTCATACTATCTTGTATTGCTTTCAATCTCATTCTAGATTTTTTACCTCCCCAGATGAACTTTGACAAATTTTATGCCAATTTTTAAAAGTAATTTCATTAACTATTATTGGGATATTTTGAAAAAGAAATATCATTCTTGGCAGTATATACATTTTAATAGAGGAGATTTTACCTAACCATGATAATCATAGAATCATAGAATCATAGAGTTGGAAGAGACCACAAGGGCCATCCAGTACAATCCCCTGCCATGCAGGAACTCAAAATCAAACAATCCCCGACAGATGGCCATCCAGCCTCTGTTTAAAGACTTCCAAAGAAGGAGACTCCACCACACTCAGAGGGAGTGTGTTCCACTGTCAAACAGCTCTCACTGTCAGGAAGTGCCTCCTAATGTTGAGATGGAATCTCTTTTCCTGTAGCTTGCATCCATTGTTCCAAGTCCTATTCTCTGGAGCAGCAGAAAACAAGCTAGCACCCTCCTCAATATAACATCCCTTCAAATATTTAAACAGGGCTATCATATTCCCTCTTAACTGTCTCTTCTCCAGGCTAAACATACCCACTTCCCTAAGTCGTTCCTAATAGGGCATGCTTTCCAGACCCTTCACCATTTTAGTTGCCCTCTTCTGGACACACTCCAGATTTTCAACATCCTTTTTGAATTGTGGTGCCCAGAACTGGACAAAGTATTCCAGGTGGGGCCTGACCAGAGCAGAATACAGTGGCACTATTACTTCCCTTGATCTAGATACTATACTTCTATTGATGCAGCCTAAAATTGCATTGGCCTTTTTAGCTGCTGCATCACACTGTTGACTTATGTTCAACTTGTGGCCTACTAGGACTCCTAGATCCCTTTCACACGTAGTCTCGTTAAGCCAGGTGTCCCCTGTGATGAACAGAAAGACAGCAGGGAGCTGTGAAGACCAGAAGACAGCTGACCAATACTGAGACAGCTGGACCCAGCCATTGAGAGAGCAGTTGGAAAGAGATAAATAGCTCAGGCGGTGAGTGAGGGGGGATGCAGACCAGGGTGTCGGGGACACCCTGGGACGGTGCGCCGCTGGAGCGAGGCACTCGCACGGCGGCGCACCGGCGGCGTCCCTGAAAGGAGCGCCAAATTGGCGCTCCTTTCAGAAGACAGGGAAAGTGCGCCCTAAATGTGTCGGGCGCACTTTCCCTGGCGTTTCCACTGCAGCGTGTGAGGATGCTGTGGCGGGAGGTTGCCCTCGCCGCGCCGGCCGTGCGGAGGGCCAGCAGCTCCGAGGGCAACCTTGGGAGGAGGAAGGGGCGCCACTCGTGCGGCTGCCCCTCCTCTTCCTTGCCTCGGAGACGACCCTATTGGTCGTCTGCTGAGGCCCTGAGATAGTCAGTTTGGGAGTTAGGCAGTTAGGAATTGTGCAACAGAAGGCTAGGAACCTTCGAGAGTGTCAGTTGGATCTGATATAGACAGAGGTACAGTGAGGCAGTACCTTAAGCCAGAGGCTGTGGATTGTTCCTAAGGGAACTAAGTTGTACAAAGATAAGAGTAAAAAAAAAAAAAAAAAAAAGAACTCTTTGTGGTTCAACAGAGCTCTAATGTAGAGAGTGTCTGTGTGGTTAGATTGTACTCATAGAAACAGCTGAAGGATTGTATTTGAATTAGCTACAATACACTTGAAACTGTAACCGGGTAATATTATTAACAAGTTTGAAAACCAAGAAGCAGTGCCTGTATGTCTGAAACACAATAAAATATTCTTCTATTTTATAAAAACCTATCTTGGCCCTTGTGTGAGAATTTTGAACAAATGCTACCAGTGTGTTATTAATAGTTATTGGACTGGTAGGTGACGGGGGCTATGAAGCCAGTCACAGAAAATTTTAAAAGAGAGAAATAGTCAAGGTGGCAGGAGTGATCCGCCACATCCCCCATCTGATATCTATGCATTTCATTTTTTTTTTTTTTTGTCCTAAGTGCAGTACCTTACATTTCTCTATGTTGAAATTCATTTTGTTAGCTTTGGCCCAGCTTTCTAATCTAATAAGGTCATTTTGAATTTTCATCCTGTCTTCTGGGGTATAGCTATTCCCCCTAATTTGGTGTCATCTACAAATTTGAGAAGCATGCCACCTATTCCTTCATCCAAATCATTGATAAAGATGTTGAATAGCACTATGCCCAGGACAGAACCCGGTGGCACCCCATTAGTCACTCCTGTCCAGGATGAAGAGGAGCCACTGCTGAGCATCCTTTGGGTTCAATCAGTCAACCAGTTACTAATCCATCTAACAGTTGTATTGTCTAGCTCACACTTTACTATCTTGTTTGCAAGAATATCAAGGGGGACCTGGTCAAAAGCCTTACTGAAATCAAGATATGCTATGTCTACTGCATTCCCTTCATCTAACAAGCTGGTAATTTTATCCAAAAAAGAGATCAGATTAGTCTGGCATGACTTGTTTTTGAGAAACCCATGTTGACTTTTGGTGATTATGGCATTCCCTTCTAAATGTTTATAGAATCTCTGTTTAATGAGCTGTTCTAGAATCTTTCCTGGTATTGATGTCAGACTAACTGGATGATAGTTTTTGGGATCCTCTTTTTCCCCCTTTTGGAAAATAGGGACAATGTTTGCCCACCTCCAGTCTTCTGGGACTTCTTCTGTTCTCCTGAAGTTCTCAAAAAATTATTGCCAGTGGCTCTGAGATTACATTTGGCAGTTCTTTTAATATCCTTGGATGTAGTTCATCTGATCCTGGAGGCTTAAATTCATTTAGGTTAACCAGGTATTCCTGTACTTCCTCTTTACTTATTTTGTGCTGCATTTCCCCTATTGTGTCCTCTGCTCCATTTTCCTCAGGTTGAACACCCTTTTACTTTTGTGAGAAGACTGGGGCAAAGAAGGCACTGAGTAGTTCTGTCTTTTCTCTGTCCCCTGTTAGAATTTCTCCATCTTCTCTGTGCAGTGGCCCTACCATTTCCTTCTTCTTTCTTTTGCTACAGACATACCTCAAAAAGCCCTTTTTATAGTGCTTAACCACTCTAGCAAGCCTGAGCTCATTCTGTGCTTTGGATTTCCTGACTTTACCCCTACATGTGCTAGCTATCTGTTTGAATTCCTCTTTAGTGATTTCTCCCCTTTTCCATTTCTTATACATTTCCCATTTAAAACTTAGTTCAGTTGAAAGTTCTTTTGTCATCCAACCCTATTTCTTGAGACATCTCCCATTTTTCCTTCTCATTGGAACAGTTTGAGATTGTGCCTTCAGTATCTCCCTTTTGAGAAACTCCCATCCATCTTGAACTCCATTCTCCTTTAGTATTCCTGACCACAAGATCACTCCCAGTGTTTCCCTAAGTTTATTGAAATCAGCTCTCCTAAAATCTAGAATGAATGTTTGACTATGCCTAGCTTCTCCTTTCCACTGTATAAGAAACTTCAGGAGAACATGATCACTCCCACCGAAGGTTCCCACCACTTGCACCCCATTGACCAGGTCATCCCTATTGGTTAGGATCAGATCTAAAATAGCTCATCCCCTTCTAGCCTCTTCCACCTTTTAGACAAATAAATTGTGTTCAAAGCAAGTGAGGAATTTGCTAGAACTTGAAGTATTGGCTGATTTTGACTTCCAGCAAATATCAGGATAGTTGAAGTCACCCATCACTAATAATAATAATAATAATAATAATAATAATAATAATTTTTATGCTGCCTCTCTGCAGCGCAATCGAGGCGGTGTACAGCAGATTAAAACAACATTACAAGTTAAAACAGTCAAGCAACCCCTTTCCTAACCCATCCACCCCTTAAAAATACATTAAACTATAACAAGATTAAAATACAAAATAAAAGCAAACAATACAGTACAAATAAATAGCAGCTTAGCAACAAAAGAGCTGGAATCATTGTCGTCTCCTTATACTTTTCTTTGGGTTGGGATATTATACAGGGAAGGCCTGCCAGAAGAGAACTGTCTTTACTGCTTTTCTAAAGCAGTGAAGAGTAGTACTAAGATGGATCTCATCTGGCAGGCCATTCCATAATCTGGGGGTGGAGGCAGAGAAGGTCCTCTTGGAGGTCACCAACAGTCTGTTTTTTATGGGCTGTAACAGGTTCCTCCCAGAGGAACGAACTGCCTGGGGAGGATCGTAGGGAAGGAGGCGGTCCCAAAGATAAGTTGGACCCAAGCCATGTAGGGCTTTAAAGGTCAAAACCAACACCCTGTACTGTACTCGGAAACTAATAGGCAGCCAGTGGAGAGATTTCAGCACTGGTGTAATGTGCTCTCTCCTAGATGTACCAGTAAGTAACCTGGCTGCCATATTTTGAACTAATTGAAGTTTCCAAGTTAAGCATAAGGGTAGCCATATGTAGAGCGTGTTACAGAAGTCCAGACGTGAGGTTACCAGAACAGTTTTGAGATCCCTACTTTCCAGGAAAGGGCGCAGCTGGCATATCAGCCGAAACTGATAACAGGCACTCCTGACCTTCACATTCACCTGATTTGTCATGTGAAGCGATGAATCTAGGAGTACCCCCAGGCTGTGAACACAGTCCTTGGAGGAGAGTGTGACTCCATCCAGGGCTGGGAGTTGTATTCCCAGACCTGATTTTGGCCCATGACTGTTAACACCTCTGTTTTGTCTGGATTCAGTCTCAATCTGTTTTTCCTCATCCAGTCCATTACCACCTTAAGACAATCATTGAAAGGAGAGACGCCATCTGAAGTCTGAGCCAATGACTGGGTCATGGAGAGGTATATCTGGGTGTCATCAGCATGCTGAAGATATCGTGCTCCATGGCTCTGAATGATCTCTCCAAGTGCCTTCATATAAATATTAAATAGCATCAGGGATAGGATGGTGCCCTGAGGGATGCCACAATTAAGCTCTATTGAAAAAATACATTACTCAATTAAGATATGATGATAAAATCATTTCAGATCAAGAAGGAATAAAAAATATTTTTACAAATATTTTTCCAAGTTGTTAGAAGAGAAAGGAATCAAAATTAAAACAATAGAAAAATATCTGGAAAACCAAACATTAAATAAAGTAAATGAACAAGATAGATTAGCCCTTAATCAAAAAAACACGATAGATGAAATAAATAATGCATTAAATAAAAGTAAGTCAGGAAAATCCCCTGGACCCAATGGACTACCAGCTGAATTTTATAAAACCTTTAAAGACCAATTAATTAAACCCTTACAAACAGTATTTAATGCCATATTAGCTGATTATTACCCAGAATCATGGATGAAATCGAATACTATATTAATACCAAAAGAAAATAAAGACCACCTTGACCAAACAGATTTTAGACCAATCTCATTACTAAACAATGATTATAAACTATTGGCAAGCATTATGGCAAACCAACTAAAAAATATTTTATCCAAGTGGATTTATGAAGATCAAACGGGTTTCCTGCCCAATCGCCATATGAAAGAAAACTTAAGGAATTTATTAAATCTAATTGAATATCATTCCCAAAAAATAGATTAAAAAACAGTGTTGCTATTTATAGATGCTGAAAAAGCATTTGATAAAGTTAATTGGAAATTCATGCTAAAATTTTTGGAGTTAATGAATTTGGGGAAAAACTTCTTTAAATGGATGAAAAATATTTATAAAAAACAAGAGGCTATGTTGCTGATGAATGGAGAAATAACAAAAAAATATATAAATTATTTAGAGGAGTTAGACAAGGATGTCCCTTGTCACCACTCCTATTTATAATCACTCTAGAGGTTTTGAACAATGCAATAAGAAAAAATTCAAAAATACAAGGAGTAAAAATTAAAGACAAGGAATTTAAACTACGTGCCTTCACTGATGACCTTATGATCTCTTTAGCTAATCCATTAGATAATTTAGAAGAACTATTATCAACACTAAAAATTATAGTAATGTCTCCGGACTAACTATAAATAATGAAAAAACAAACACTTTGAACATGACAGAGGGCGAAAAGCAAATATTGAAAGTGAAAACAAACTTTCAATGTGTACAAAAAGTGAAATACTTAGGGATATACGTAACAAATAAAAATGCCGACCTATTCAAAAACAACTATGAATGTAAATGGAATGAAATTAAGAAAAGATCTAGATAAATGGAAAAAAATAGATTTATCATGGTTAGGGAAAATATCAGTTATCAAAATGAATATATTACCAAAAATGATTTTTTTATTTCAAAATATTCCCATCATTACGAATGATAAACCATTCCAGAATTGGCACAAAGACATCTCTAAATTTCTATGGTCTGGGAAGAAACCCAGAGTGAAGTTTAAATTACTATATAATGAAATAGATAGGTGAGATTAGCACTGCAAAATTTGAAAATCTACTATTATGTGTGCGCAATGGAATGGGTTCTAGATTGGCTAAAATTAGAAAACGGAAGACATATCATATTTGCTTTGTTGTGCTAGGAGTTGAAGTTCATCTTGTTTATTTCCCATGCTCTGTGAATTAGTGTAGAGACATCTAAGAACATATGCCTTCTCCACTTGCTGCCCATGTGAGGTTTTTTCCCTCCCACTGTTGGGCCCTTGCATCACTTCCCTTTTTCCCTCTATGACACTTTGACTATTATTTCCAGCCCATGGTGTACTCCTGCCATCCAAGATACCTTCCAAGATACTGTCTCCCTCCCCAACATGACTCAGTTTAAAGCCCTCCTGATCAAATATTTGAGACTATTGGCAAAAATGCTTCTGCCAACTGGTGTGAGATGCAACCCATTTGCACTGGCACAAAGGACACGAGACACCTCTTTTTGGGTTTCAACAGGCCACAACTTTTATTTTGCTGTATAGGGTCTATTTACAAGAAATAAACTTCCAACAATTTTTTGCTACATATGTGTGTGAAGGCATAAACCCCCAAGTGGGTGGTCCTTCACCGCATGTGACAAAGTATGTAAGCAAATAACAACAACAAATTTACAAACCCCTCCATTCCGGAAATTATGTCATATTACGTCATATGACATCATTCAATTAATGATGCCATGCATTTAACTGCATACGTCACTTCCTTTAATTTAACTTTATCAAATTTACCCCAATTAATTTAATTAGTGAGATTAATTTTCCTGTGGGGTGGGGGTCATTACCCGCCCCTAAATACCAAACACACACATTCTAAATTATAGACCCTAACCCTTAAGTTATGACAAGGCTCATAATAACAAACAACACATCAATTATTACCCTATGAGCCATACCCAACAACAAATTAAACATTAATCTCATGGAGGGCAAAAAACCCAGGGGAGCACACTGGGGAAAAATTCCCTCCCGGCCCCCGAAGGCGACCAGCCTAAGCCTGAGAATAACCAAACATAGCTCTTTAAATAAGGGTGGGTGGGTTGGGTTGCTCAGTTCAAGCTCTAAAATGGCTGCCGCCATGTGGCAGCACAGAGATATAAAGAATAAACTCTCGCCCCAAGTCTCGGGAGATTACAGGCACCACAAGACTTTGGGATGTGAACAAGCCAACTTGATTGGACCAAGCGTGCAGGTGCTCTATGACCCCTACGCGCTTGACCGATCAGGCCTCTCATGTCCTTATACGGCCAACGCAACAAGAAACCCCTCCCGACTCATCAGGGGGTGTCTTTCTTGCTAGAAGTCCACTCTCATGGAACCACAGCCCGTGATCTAAGAATCCAAATCGTTCTTGGCGGCACGATCTACCGAGCCAGTTATTCATGTCTGCTATCATCTTCTCCCTTCCTGAACCATGCCCTTCAACTGGGAGAACAGATGAGGTAACAACTTGTGCGTCCAGCTTTTTCAGCTTCCTTCCCAAAGCCTCATAATCCATTCTGATATTCTGAAGACTGTGCCTTGCAGTATAATTGGTTCCCACATGGACCAAGAGGAAGGAGTAATGGTCAGTAGGCTTGACAAGTCTTGTCAGCCTCACTGTTATATCATGGAGTTTTGCCCCAGGGAGACAACACACCTCCCAGGACATCTTCTGTACCCCTCAACAAGGAGTCCCCAACCACCACCACATGCCTCCTCCAAGGTTTAGCAGTGGCTGTTACCTGCGATGGTACTCTTAGGGTCCCCTGCACTGTCCCTGAGGACTGTCCCTGCTGCTCTTCCTCTTCATCCTTGATTCTGTAGCTGTAAGCTCCCTGAATGATCCCTGAATGACCCCTCGTTTCCCTACTTTTGTCTGTGACATTCCTCCAGGTGTCCACTTTCTGTGTGCATGAAATGACCTCTTCCTCAACAACTTCCTCTGTGTGGTCCCCATCCAAGACTGTTCATTCTGCTCTGTCCAGGAAAACCTCTTGCTCCCTAATATGCTGAAGTGCAGCTGCCTAGGCCTCCAGCTGCTGGATGTTCTCTTCCAGGAGGGCTACGAACTTGCACTTGATGCAGGTGAAGTTCCCCACATCTCTTGGCAAGAAGACAAGCATTCCACAAGTGTTGCAGGTGATTGCAGCAACTCCCTCAGTGTCCATATTGAGAAATCTTAAGTAAGCACTGAAACAGGACTGTGGGCTTCTCCCTTAAAAAGTCCCCTGGTAAAGATCCACATAAAGAGCCCTTGTTCTCTTGGTCTTTTCACCAGGCTCTGTCAGCGAGCTCAATCAACTGGGTTTCTAATTCTATAGAGAGCTCCTGGATGCTACGTTATTCTGGAGGCAAGTCTCTCTCTCTCTTCCTCTGAGCAAAAAACAACAACCTCAAAGCTCTTTAAATAATAATAATAATAATAATAATAATAACCTCTAAAAGAAAGGTCAAAGCCTTCTACCTGTACTGTCCTTTCCCTTGTCCTATAAAAAGAAAATTGTGCACCATTAAGTGCATGCCTCTATGAGGAGTTGTATAGAGCTAATTGGCTAGCTCCTATTGGCTAGCCCCTATTGACTTACAAATAATAAATTATTATTATTATTATTATTATTATTATTATTATTATTATTATTCTGCCCCTCTGCATATGCAACCAGGGTGGCTTACAACATTTAAAATTAAAATTAAAATACAATATATGTCCCATAAAAAAACACCCCTTAAAATGGCATTAAACAGTGAGACAATATAAAACATAGTAAAAATAAGTTGCAGTAACAAAGAACAGCTGCAATGATTAAGGAAGAAAAGTTAGGCTAACTCTTGAAGGCTGGGGTATCTATTCAGGAAAGGCCTGCCGGAAGAGATCCATCTTAACAGCCTTTTTCAAGCTATTTAAAGTAGTGATCTGATTGATCTCGTCCAGCAGGTTGTTCCATAGTCTGGGAGTGGTTGCGGAAAAGGCCCTCTGGGCGGTTGCCAACAGGCTAGTTTTTATAGGCCACAGCAAATTCCTCCCAAAGGACCTAAGTGTGTGGGGTGACTATACGGAAGGAGGTAGTCCCTAAGATAGGTTGGACCCAAGCCATTTAGGGCTTTAAAGGTGATAACCAACACTTTGTACTGAGCCCAGAAACTAATAGGCAGCCAGTGAACTGATCTTAAAACTGGAGTTATATGGTCTCTTCTTGTTGTTCCCGAGACCAACCTGGCTGCCATATTCTGTACTATTTGGAGTTTACGGACCAAGCACAAGGGTAGCCCCATGTAGAGCACATTACAGAAATCAAGATGAGCGGTTACCAGCACGTGCACTACAGTTTCAAGGTCCCCAACTTCCAGGAAAGTGCACAGCTGCTGTATCAGCTGAAACTGATAACAAGCACTCCTGACCATCGCATTTACATGATTTATCATCTGAAGCCATGGATCCAGGAACACCCCCAGACAGTGAACATAGTCCTTAGAGGAGAGTGTGATCCTATCCAGGACTGGAGATTGTGTCCCAATAATTGGTTTCAGGGCTGCTACTGTGACTCACCAAAGCCCCATCCGCTCAGCAATAGTCACACTCTCCCCAAGTGCTTTTAAAAAGAATTTAAACACTCGTCCACTCCATATGGCTGCCCAGAAACTGCTTTTCTTCTCCTTCCTGGAAGAAACTGACCTGGAAAGCCTCTGGGAGGAGTTGTACAGAGCTAATCGGCTAGCTCCACCCTCTATTGACTCACAAATGTGACTCACCAAAGCCCCACCTACTCAGCAACAGTCACACTCTCTCCAAGTGTTTTTAAAAAGAGTTTAAACCAGGGGTAGGCAACCTTTCCCCTTTAAGGGCCGAGGGACTTCAGCTCCCAGAATCCCAGGAGCTATTGGCCAACATGGGACTATTAGCCAACATGGCTGAGGCTTCTGGGAGCTGAAGTCCCTCGGCCCTTAAAGGGGAAATGTTGCCTACCCCTGGTTTAAACACTCACCCACTCGATATGGCTGCCTAGAAACTGCTTTCCTTCTCGGCAGCCAATCTTATTCCAATTATCACAATCTTTTAAAAATTTCTTTCCATGTTTTGTCATAATTATTTTTGAAAAGATCCACATTTTTGGATGTAATGCTTATTCCCAAGTATTTTGATTTCTCTCTGATTTGGTAATTAGATTTTATAATTAACTCTTCTTTTTCAGTTTTTGGCAAGTTCATTGTCAAGATGGAAGTTTTGTCTTTATTTATAAACAAGCCTGCGACTTGACTAAACTGTTCTAAAGTTTTATTTAGATGCAGGATATTATCTACTAGCTTAGCAAGAGATATAACCAGGTCATCAGCATAAACATGAAGTTTAAATTAATTATCTTCGATTTTAACATCCTCTATTGATCTGTCCATTCTTATTGTGTTATTTAATACTTCAAATATTGTTATAAACAACAGAGGAGAAAGAGGGCAACCCTGTCTTGTTCCCTTGAAAATTCTAATGTTACTGGTCTTTCACCATTAATTATAACCTTTGCTGTTTGTTCTTGGTACACTTCATCAATCCATTTTTCAATTTTTTTCTCCTACCTTCATCATTTTTAGAACTTCTTTTATGAATATCCAACTAACATTGTCAAATGCTTTTTTGAAATGAATAAAAATTAAGGGTATTTTTTATTGATTCTCTTTACATGTAGTTCAATTAGATTTAGTACATGCCTAATGTTGTCTTTCATCTTTCTATTTGGAAGAAATCCACTTTGATCACGGTTTATCCAGTCTTTAAGAATTGTCTTTAATCTTGTAGCTAATATTGAAGTAAACAGTTTATAATCCTCATTCAACAATGCAATCAGCAGACCAATTAGAAACACATCTTCAGATTGTAATGAATGATATATTGGAAAATAAAAAAGCAATTTTTAAAATGGATAAATTTTGATATCTAGTCTTGTTAGCTCCATAATCCACAGGTAGAGGTGGCTTGAAATTTCTGAGAAGTAACATTTTACACAAAAATGTCTGATCTTTTCCTTTCCAGTCTGCAGACTAATAAAACTTTATATAACTCAGTATTTTCATAACACAGTATTTTCCATCATATCTTTTTAGTGGCAGCTGCCATTTCTGCTCCACAAGGCCACTGAATGATGGCCTGAGATATTGCAGAGGACAAAATTGTGTGTCACGACAGCGGCACTGCTGCTGCTGCTTACAATAGACAAAAGCAGTGAGGGTGGGAGGGAAGGAAGGAAGGAAGGTAGGAAGGTGCTTTGCAACTGTCAGTGTTAATGGTTATCCACAGAATAAACAAAATGCATGTCTGAAGACATTTAAAAGATGGCTCTGCACTGGTAGAAATCCCCAACATGTTTCGATCTGTATATACTCCTAAGGCCTTCTTTATGGGGCTACATAAAATCATAAACCAACAACATATAAATCCATGTGATGAATATTGTGCAGCCTTTTCTGCATATCTCCAGTTCCAGTTCTGAGCAGAGAGGCATAAGTGAGAGTGGGAGAGAGGAACTGTATTCCTTTCTAAGGAAATAAAAGTAAGAGAGAACCAATCCTCATGTGTGGGGCTTGTGGGGTACCCATAGGTATGTTGTTGGGCATTGTGTGAAACAAGATACTACACTATATCAGCTTTTTGGTCTGGAGCAGGTTGGTTCTTGCATTTTTATATCCTACACTTATTTCAAATTGAGAATTGAACTAATCTGAGTAAATAAGTCTTCTTTTTAATTACCTCCTTCCCAAACTGAAAGGAGAGAGAATATCAGGAATAACTGCCTCAAGAGACAAAAGTTAAAATGATGAGTATCATAGCTTGAAACAACACTTCTCAGAAGAGTCTGACTTGAGCCTATGCCTTCTCTTTCTGTGTGGAAGATACTAGGGATGAACCAATTAAATAATTTCAGTCCCATGTCACTTTTATTTGTGCTCATTTTGTGTTCCAGTGTGCTGCACCTTATTTCTGCATCAATCACTGAATTCTTTATAAAATGGCATTAAAATCCATACATGTTAAATGTTTGCACAAAAAATACATTTTTGTAAAGGTGTTTTTTGGTGTGGGTTTTGTTTGTTTGTTTGTTTGTTTTGCATCAGTTTTGGTACTTTTTCTTGAGCTGAGAAATATATTACAAAATTTGGGAAAGTGACAAAAGTAAAATGATATTTTTGCTGCATGTGTATTTCTGCTATATTTCAGAACAAGGAACTGTCAAAACATCTCTGAGTATTCCTTGTCTAAGAAAACCCAATAAAATTAATGGAGTCACCATAGGTTGACAGGCAACTTGAAGGCACATATATACACATACGTTGAAGAAGTTTGAACCAGACTGGATTGTTTAAAAATATGTACCAGATAAAATTCTGCAGAAGTCCAAGGTAAGTCCAACTCATCACTTGTAGAAGTTAACATATCATATAAAGTGATAACATTTCTCTCTAGACTAATATTGCCAGAGGATAAATGGCATTAATGTAGATGTTCATGACTGAATAATATAGTATATAATCCAGGACACTGACTTAAATGGCAACCATAGCTCTCTGATTTCAGCACAATACTGGTATAAAAATATTTCTGATTATATTGCAATGTGAATAATGGTCAGTCCTCCAGCAGGCATGAAAGATAAATAAATTGGGGGGGGGGGAGAGAGATGCACAATGCATCTGAGTAAGTAGACTGAAAGCTCATGCTGCCAATTTCTTTCTTTCAGTTAGTCTCAAAGGTGCTATAAGAACTCTCTACATACTGATTCTACAGACTAAAACAGCTGTATCTTTGAAGTAAATAAGTGTTCATCAGGATTTAAGTAGGGATGGACAAGAATTTCATTTGGAGCCATCTTTCAAAATAATAATAATAATAATAATAATAATAATTTCTCATACTTTTGACAGAAAGAACTGAATCCCTCTGTATTTGCCCATTTAGGTGGTGCTACCTCTTGTCATGCAGATGAATTTGACTTTTTTTGATAAGAATTTACCAACATTTGTAAATTACTTTAACAACCCAGCAGAAAGAACTTAAGATTAGTTAAATCTGAATGTGTGAAAAAGGTGAAACTAACAAATTGAGCTGTCCCAGGTATGTGTGCACTCCCCTACACATCCCACACTCATAGCAATTCTGTGTCTACCTGTACTGTGAACCATTCTCTTCCTCCCTTGTACAAATTTTCCTATTTTCTCCTATTTCCCACAGTGCATCAAGTGCCCTGATGCTATATACCTCTTTCCTTTCTCCATATTATTGCTGTGCTCAATAAATCTTTATCCCCCCACAAGCCATTCCCATTTAAATTGATAGGGAAAAATGTTTTCTCTCTATTAAATTGAAATGTTCAAGGGAGAAAAAATAAGTAAACTTTTCATGGATGAGAGGTAGTGCTCTGGTATTTATCTTAGCTGTAAGGTTGCTGAGGGAGTGTCTTTCATAATCCTGTCTTTCATTAGGGATGTACAAATCTATCACCATTTGTTTCTCCCTGTACTTAACTCATGTAAGAAAAAAAAATCTAATCTATATATCCCTTTTAAACTAACTTCAATTTTCAATTTTCTCCCTGCCATTGGAGGTGCACATTTGATTTAATGGGCTAGCCCCCTGCTGAGTCAATGTATAGGTGGCATGGAAATGTAAGCAGCTATGTATGCACAAAAAAAGTATAACATATAATCTATAAACACATATATGCATGTTTATTCAATACTTATAGAGAGCTCCCTTCTTTGTATTATTGTAGAACTTTCCATACCTCACCTCACTCCACCCCATCCCTTTAAAGAAAGACTTTTATTTTACTTTGTAGAGACCCAGTATGGTGTAGTAGTTCGAGAGCTGGGCTCTGGAGACCAGGGTTTGAATCCCCACTTGTCCATGCAAATTCACTTGGTGATCATGGGCAAATTACACCCTTAGCCTCAGAGGAAGGCCATGGCAAACCACTCTGAAAAAACTGCCAAGGAAACCCTGTTTTAGGTTCACCTTAAAGTACGCAGTGGTTAAACGCCTGTACTGCAGACACTGACTCATAGACCACAAGGTTGCGAGTTCAATACCAGCCAGGGCTGAGGCTCGACTCAGGCCTGCATCCTTCTGAGGTCACTAAAATGAGTACCCAACTGTTGGGGGGCAATCAGCTCACAGCTGTAAACTGCTTAGACATCCCATAGTGCGATATGAAGCGGTATATAAATGAAGCTGCTTTGCTTTGCTATTCATCATTCAGAAACATTAACAACAACAAACAACATTAAAAATGGGAAATTATTTTATATAATTGTTATATTACTGTTTGTCTATGAGGTATAACATCATTTATTTTTAATGTCTTGGTCATGGAGTTTGCACAGGCCAGTAAACACAATTTTTAAACTATTGGAAGTGAATGGGAAATGATAGGACAGAGTTTGACACAGCAGTGCATTTTATTTATTTATTTTGATATTTATATCCATCTTATAGCTTACAATTAAAATAAAATTGAAACAATAAATAATATTAATATTTTGAGAGATTAAACATATGTGAAAATGCTTATCAATTAAAAACTAGGCAATTTAAAACTATTTTAAATAATTTTAAAAAAACAGCAACCATAGTACATGAGCAGCCTGGATAAAATAAATTAGACCCAAAGGCTTTAATAAAAAGCTAGGTTTTTATTAGGTGCCAAAATTATACCAATGTTGTCACCTATCAGGCCTCCAAGGGCAGGACATTCTACAACTGGAGTGTCATTGCAGATAAGGCCCTCTTCCACATCACTGTTCAGTACACTGTTCAGACCACAGGCTATAGGGAGTTTATGTTCTCAGAATTAATCCCAATTATAATTTCATCAACATGTAGTAGCATTGCCCCCATTTTCCTCTCACCAGTGTTTATTTCTCCTTCCCTATAGAGCAAATCTATCCATCTTCACCCTCCAGAAGTTGTTGGTCTCCAGTTGCCAACAATTCCTGCCAATGTGGCCAATAGGCAATGATCATGGAAGATGTAGTAGTGTAACAACACCTGGAAGGCTGCAGTTTTGGTGCCCCTATCCTACAAGATCTAGGAATATGCAAAGAATTCAGAGTGTTTTCTTTCCTCATTTTAAGATTTTGATGAAAAATATACATTGGAACTACTTAGGAGAGGATTGCACTTGTATATTTGTACAAACAGGTGTGGAGAATGCTGTGCCACACACCTTTAGATTTAGACTTTTTTTAAGCAGATGAAACTGCATATGTCTCTTTGTACATCTTGGAAGTATGGGAAGAAATTTCCACCACAATAATTTATTCTGAGAGAATCAAATCTGCCAAGTTTCAGATGAACAGATTCAGATATTATTTTGTGTGAGCATTATTTCCATTTAGACGGCATGAAAAGGGATGCATTTATCCCAGTAGGATCCTTTTAGATCCTGAAAATGACAGCATAAAGGAAGTCATAAGACAGAAACCTGCAATGTTTCAAAAGAATATATATAGCAGATTTTGTGGAATCAGTTTCCTCATTCTATCTCCTTCTCCCACCCACTCTCTCATATTGGAGGGGAGGGGAGGGGAGGGGGAAGAATTATTTATTTCCCATTCTCTCTCCCCCATGGAACTTTTGGGTAATTTGTATGAAAACACACATATCATAGAGGTGTCTCCAGGTAAGAAAGCTAATGGGACATTATGATGCTTGAAAACCAGTTAAGGCTTTCTAAAAAGTGGTAATGGTGGATAAATGACAAAATGGGATGCTTATTTCCCCACTGGAACCACTGAGAGTTAAAGGTGGGTTTTCTGCTTAGGACTTTCAAATATAAGCCTTCTAAGGTGCCTGTAAAAGATCTAAAAGGTATAAAATAAAGGAATGATAAAACACAATCAATGTCATGAAAGCATAGGGCAGAAAATAGCAAAATCATGCTTCCAAATTCAGGGTCTATATCTGTCACCTTCTGCCATTGTTTTCATCATGCTTCATCCTGCTAAACAATCAATCTGATATCCAGTTCTGTGAATATCAGGATGGAGGATTTCCCTGTGATGGGTAATTATGACCAGGGTGCTCCTAGCTGCTTTTCTGTAGGGTTGCCAACCAGCAAAGGTGTGTTGACTGGATGAAAACCCCATGCAGACATTTTTATCTTTGTGATATCCACTGTACTCAATGGTTCATGCTACTCAGTGAATCCCATGCATCAGTGAATCCCATGGTTCATGCTACTCAGTGAATCCCATGCATTATTTCCATGCTTGTTGGGTGTTAGGTTGTCTTTTTTTTACTCTAGTACAAACTGGTCTTGAATGCAATCCTAAGTGATAAGGATGCTCAAGGGAAAGCTGTGCTGACACTCATTCATCTAAAACTGTGCTAAATCCATTCCCCTATCAGTCTAAGTGTGTTGGACATTACTTTGGGTTGCACTGACTGCTGAACTATGGCTCTGTGAGACCAAGGTTCAAATCCCCACTCAGATCCCCTGAGTGTCCCTCTTGTTTAAGGGGTGTGATGCCAATGAGTCTCACACTAGGCAGTGTGGAGTTGACAAGTTTTTTTTCACCTGGGTGAAAATATTGCCTGTGCCATGTCCTGGAATTGGGGAACAATGGCAATGTGAGGATGCTGGGGTCCTGGTTAACACTGTAATATATCTAACTTTGGGCTGAGTTTTCCCCTCCTGTCTTGAGCATGTGGCACCTGTCACCTGTTATGCTAACATAGCAGGGATGTATCTCTGGCTCTAACATAACTACAGTTGAAAATTGCTATGCCCATCCAAACAGGGAAGAGCAAGTATAGCTATTCTAGATTCTATAACTGTTTGATCACATTTTAAATGTTATGACTCCATCCTATGAAATCCAGTGATTTGTATCTTAGAGAGACATTTATCATTCTCCCATATTTTAGGCAAGTGCACTAGAACTGTCTAGCAAAGAAGTTAAAGTATATCACCTAACTACAAATCCCAGGATTCCATTGGATGGAGCCATGATAATTGAAATGAGACTGTTGTTGTTGTTAAGTGCCCCCAAGTCATCCCGACTCATAGTGACCCTGTGGATGAGACCAATACCCCTGTCCTTTCCTACTCTGCTCAGTTTCTGCGAATCATGCCCATGCCCTCTCTGATTACCGTATTTTCCGGCGTATAAGACGACTGGGCATATAAAATGACCCCCCAACTTTTCCAGTTAAAATATAGAGTTTGGGATATACTCGCCATATAAGATGACCCCTCTTCCAACACACACCAAATAAAAATTTAAAAAACCCATGAGATTTGATTTCAATCTGGTAATTTTAATTAAAATGCTTATGGCATGCAGGTACTTAGCAGGGAAACTGTCGCTTATAAATGCAACAAGCTACAGCTCCCATGTTCCCTAGCATTTATTTCTGCAGTGTGTTTTGGACCTTACTTTTATTAAAATAGTCCAGATTTAAATGCTGCTTTAAAAATTATTTCCATCTCCCAGCTATGAGATGGTTGGGGGAAATGAGAAAGTGTTGGGAGGAAGGACTGCCAATATACTAGGTGATGCATTCTGGGGTATGTACAATCTGTAGCCAAGGAAGTGGCCCTGGGCATGTCACACACTCTCAGCCTCAGAGGAGGGTAATGGCAACCCCCATTTGAAGAAACATGCCAAGAAAATCCCATGATAAGGTTGCCTTAGGGTCGCCATAAGTCAGAAAGGACTTGAAGACACACAAGAACAATAAAAAGGACTGCAATTGTTTCATAGGTAGTACATGGGAATACAAGCCAGCATGGTGTAGTGGTTTGAGTGTTGGACTACCACTATGGAAATCTGCATTTGATTCCCCATTCTGTCATGAAACCCACTGGGTGAACTTGGACAAGTCACACACTGTCAGCCTCAGGGGAAGGCAATGGCAAACCTCCTCTGAGCGAATTTTGCCAAGAAAACCCCATGATCACCATAAGTTGGGAACAATAACAAAAACAATAACATTCTTGGAGGTCACACTCTCTCAGCCTCTGAAAGCAATGGCAAATGCTTTCTGAAAAAACTTTGCCAAGGAAACCCCAGGATAGGTTTGCCTTTGAGTTGCCAGAAGTTAGAAACGACTGGAAGGCACACAACAGCCACCACAACAATAGCATTTTTGGAAGTCACACTCTCTCAGCCTCTGGGGAAAGCAAATGGCAAATGCTTTCTGAACAAACCTTGTCAAGGAAACCCAGGATAGGTTTGCCATTGAGTTGCCAGAAGTTAGAAATGACTGGAAGGCATAAAACAGCTCAGCTTGGATGACATTAGCAAAAAATTGGAAACAAAAAGAAGTGCCATCAACCAGTGAATGGTTTACAAGGCTTATTGGAATGATGAGTATGGATATATTCACAGCTAGATTGAATAAACAAAATGTAGAAAATGTTGAACAAGACTGGACCCCGATATTGCAATACTGTAGTAAAGAAAATTTAATTGAGTAGAGGTAAATTGATTGGAAAATGTAAAACATTTACTGATTCAAAAATAGTATGTGAATATTAATAGAAAAGATTTGTAAGAGCTATTATTAAAGATCAAAAATGGTTAAAGTGGACGTTATAACACACAGTTGAGTTAAGATGAGAAATTGCTTGTATATGAAGATAATGAGCGAACTTTGAAGTATGGTTGAGTACAAACTGGAGATACTTTGGAAGTCAAATGTAAATATTTTGTATACAATTATTTTAAAAGACATTAATATTTCAATTTGATATGTATATTTGAATAATACATGTTAATAAAATATAATGTAAAAAAAAAAAAAACAGCCACCACCACAACAGCATTTTTGGAAGTCACACTCTCTCAGCCTTGGGAAAAGCAATGACAAATGCTTTCTGAACAAACCTTGCCACTCTGCAAGGTGGCTTCCCTGCCCCTCTTCACCTCCTCCTCCTCCTCCTCCTTCTCCCATGGGGGGGGCTTTTTCTGAGGGAAAGGGAGGGAGGGAGGAATGGAGGAAAGAAAGAAGGGAGGAAGGAAGGAAGGAAGGAAGGGAAGGAAGGAAGAGGGGAAAGAAGGGAGGGAAGGAAGCTGAGGCCTTCCCCTGAGGCTGAGAGAGTGTGACTTGCCCAAGATCATCCAGTGGGTTTTTACAGGCCTCCTCTGCAGAGAGGCAGGGCAAAGGAGGGCAGCCCAGCCCAGTCCAGCCCAGTGAGGGAGGAAGGGAGAAACACCTCACCTTGTCCTGCTTCCTCCTCCTCTTTTCCGAGGCCAAGCCAGCAATGCCTCTGCCTCTTGCTCCTCCCTGATCTTCCTGAGGATGTGGCCCAGCCTGGTGAGTTGAGAGGGAGGAGGAGGAGGGAGACAAAATAGCCGTCGCACTGAGGAGGGAGACAAAATGACCGCCGGGTGAGTAGGATCTTTCTCTTACTGGCATATAAGACGACCCCCAACTTTTGGGAAGATTTTCTGGGGTTAAAAAGTCGTCTTATACACCAGAAAATACGGTAAGTCTATCCATTGGCATGCGGTTTTCCTCTTTTTCTGCTGCCCTCTATCTTTCCTAGCATTGTTGTCTTCTCCAGTGAATCATGCTTTCTCATGATATTGGCAAAGTACAACAGCCTCAATTTGAGCATCTTGGCTTCTAAGGAAATTTCTGATTATTTGTTCAAGGACCCATTTGTTTGTGCTTTTGGCTGTCCACAGTATCTTCAACATTCTTCTCCAGCACCACCTTTCAGATGTGTTGATTGCCATTGGATGGAGCCATGATACACGAAATAAGATTACACAATTATATTTTAGAGATGTAATTCCTCACTAATTTCCTTCTGAAAGGAAGCAGTGAGTATTTTTTAGCAATTTTCTTCCCACTGTGAGAAAGACTTCAAAAACATAGGTGGCACAGAAACAGCATTTTCTGCACACAAAAATAATATTTATGTACAAAAATATTAATTTCTGTATAGAAAATGCTAATTGCTGCATTGAACATCTATTTTCAGAGCAAACAACCACATGCAAATTTTTGCAAAATAAGTGCTGAACCATGAAATTCTCATTAGTCCAAGATTCTTCTCATTAAGGTTTCTTTACACTCAAGAAGCTAGGTTTTGAGTTGCTGGGGTTTTTTAAACCATTTTTCATATATTTTCAAAATCAAAGCTTATGAAACTATGCATTTTAACTTTTAAAAAGGGTCTACTATTTTGATTTTTCCTCCTAACACACACTATATACTTATATTTGGTTATTCATAACATTTTATACATTTATTCCATGTGAGTTGTGAGAAACAAGGGTAAACATAACATCCTTTGAGGACACAGAATGACGTGAATAAAATATCAAGGCTTCTTTGCATTCTCTTAGTGAGCTCTATAGAGATCTAATCAGCCCATCGTTGGTATGGTAACAATGATTAGTTTATTGACTTAAGAGACCACTTCTGGCTTGTTTAATGCCTATAAGCAAATTATTTTATTTTATTTTTTAAAAAAATGACAACATAGGGGAAAGGTTTTATGAAATACCGTAGTGGATGTCACACAAAATGAACTACTCGTTGCTATGTATATTTACTGAAGATTGTTGGACAAAACTGAGAATGTTGCAATTTGGTATAGTACAACAAATCCATTAACAAAGAAAATGATTAATTCCCCCATACCAATATCTGCCATCCAGTTCTGCCAGCAAGCAGAATACTCACAGTGATAAATAAAATTTAAGTCATGACAATGATTGGGGGGATGATTGTTCACATTCTCCTATGAAAGTATCCATTTTCTACCTCCAAAGACTGGGGTGGGGGAGCACATTTGCCATGGAAATCAATACATTCCCAAGGTCTGCCATGCATTTAATTAAGGAAAAGTATTCAACTAGTTATGCATACATTTTAAATATGTGCAGAAGGCCTTTTTAGCCAATAAGAAAAATGCACACAGAAATGCATACATTTTGAAAAAGAACACAAGAAATATGTGTGAATTTACATTGAAAACAAAGGAGTGGGATGTCTCACAACCTGATATGGAATTGGCATGGGTTAAAAATGCCATTGCTAAACTGCGAAATAGAACAGTAATGAGACTAACAGTTTTTTTTCACATCCCTAGTTGTAAGGTAAGATATATTCATGTCTACAAATGGCATTGTCCCTTTCCTCAATCTTGGTCTGTTTCCATCTAATACATGAAGGCAGAATTCTTGTGTACTAGCATTCCACCATGTTTTGTGTCTTGGCTGGAGGGCTGGCTACTGTTAAGAGAAAAACCTGTTCACTTACCATTTAAAGAAGAGAGATTTGTGTGTCCAAAGGTATAGCTACAGTGGAGTAGTGATGGAGAATGAGAGTGCTGACTCCCAAATTCTTCCACCCAGATAGCAATAGCAAGTACTTTTCTATATCACTTACCGATGTACTAAGCAGTTTACAAAGTGTAAGCTAATTGCCCCCAACAAGCTGGGTACTCATTTTAGCAATCTCGGAAGGATGCCAGGCTGAGTCACCCCAGAGCCCCTGGCTGGTATTGAACTCACAATGTTGTGGTTAGTGCAGTACAGGCATTTAACCACTGTGCCACTAAGGCTTCATCCATTCAGTTTCTAGTGTTGCATACAGGGAGAAACAGAAAGCCATTCACACCTAGAAGTCTTGTATTTTGTTGTTTTCACATTCCTTTGGCAACTGTCCTTGACCCTTGTCTTTGTATGTCTTAACTGAACTTTTAAATGACTGATTGATATTTTAGGTTACTGCAAGGCTAGGAATTTGGAGACTGAGGGAAATTTCATTTGGGGGAAACAGATTTTTTGGGGGGAGGCATTTTCTTATTCTCCCTCTGTAGCTACACCCTGGAATTATGTCCCATTTTTAGAATATCTTAGGACATTATCACACAAGGCTTCTATTTCAGGACTAAAGCAAGATAGTAGTATTATTGGGTGTCATCTTTACCCCATTGCTGGTGTGCACTTCAGTCCCTCTCCCCCACAACTCACCAGACCAAGCTCTTTCCCTCTCATGCTTCAATACCTGTGTGTTTGCGTCTGCACAAAGGACACTAACGCAGTTAGTATGGGTGAAACATTGGCCACAACTTTTATTTGTACAGGGTCTGACATATTTAAATTTCAATATAAACAACTATTTATCCAACCACAATTTCAGTATTTCTTAGCAGTCATCTATTTGACGCATGCCCGCGTGTTTTAAGCACAAGCGCTGTTGAATATTTACCTTTTTACAGGGCATGCGTCAAAACCTTTAATTTAGGTAATCTCATAACCGAATATAAACCCCTCCCCAACCAGATATGATGTCAAAAGCATTTTATGACGTAACCATTTTATGACATCATTAAGTTTAATATGACGTCATCAAAAATTTGTTTAATCTCATGACATATACCCAATTTCTTTATTATTCTTTGCCAATTAATAAATCCAATTAACCTACAGAATTCCCTAAAGGGGGGAGGGTCCTTGCCCGCCAACCATTCAATGCTTCTGAGCAATAACTTTAACAGACCCAACATCCCTAGTTGTGACAAACTATGGCTTCCTGAATTTCAAATTTCAATAAAGTTAATGTAACCTTAGTCATGAATCCATCCCTATAACTTTCCCCAATGTTGTCAACAGTCAACAACATGAATTATAATAGTTGGTAATGTCGTTTCCCCAGGGAGGGCGAAAAACCCAGTCAGTAACTGGGAAAATTCCCTCCCGGCCCCTTTTAAGGCGACCAGCCACAGCCTGAGTGTCCACAACATGTTAACCAACAATTAATGGGTGGGAGGAATGGGTTGCTCATCCCAAAACGAAATGGCTGCCAACACGTGGCAGCACGGGGCTTTATAGCCCCGCAAATCTCGCCGCCAAATCCCGCAAGATTTAAAATCTCGCGAGACTTAGCCGCAAGATCCTTTTTCATTGGCCAGGCTGACTGGAAGAGGCGGGCCTTCTGGTCCTCCTGACCAATCGTGCGTCATTGCCCTTTTTTAGGCAGACACAACAGAAGGCCCCCTCCCAACTCGTCGGGGGGGTTGCGTTTGCACAAAGGACACTAACGCAATTAGTATGGGTGAAACATTGGCCACAACTTTTATTTGTACAGGGTCTGACATATTTAAATTTCAATATAAACAGCTATTTATCCAACCACAATTTCAGTATTTCTTAGCAGTCATCTATTTGACGCATGCCCGCGTGTTTTAAGCACAAGCACTGTTGAATATTTACCTTTTTACAGGGCATGCGTCAAATCCTTTAACTTAGGTAATTTCATAACCAAATATAAACCCTTCCCCAACCGGATATGATGTCAAAAGAATTTTATGACGTAACCATTTTATGACATCATTAAGTTTAATATGACGTCATCAAAAATTTGTTTAATCTCATGACATATACCCAATTTCTTTATTATTCTTTGCCAATTAATAAATCCAATTAACCTACAGAATTCCCTAAAGGGGGGAGGGTCCCTGCCCGCCACAGGAGGGGGTCAGCCTAGCTTGGCATCCCCTCTCCCCCCCCTTATTGATGCCTTTAAACAAGACTCCAATGAAGCAAGGTATATGTCGTTCCCCTGAGGGGAGAGATGCACATCGTCACCCCTGTACAAATGTGGTAATGCAAACTGTATTCCCTGGTGATCAACAATAACCACCCTCATTTTCTTTAACGTCTTTGCCACGGATCTATTTAACCAACGCCGAGCTCCATCAATGGCTACATCACTTCTGGCCCCATGCCAAACTCGCCGAGGAAGAAACTTTGTCCACATGAGGAGTGTATGTGGCATCATCCGCTGAATCTCCTTCATATCTTTAATTATGCGTCTAGCCAATTGCAACGAAGTCAATTTGGAAAGGTCATTTTTCCCCAAATGAACCAACAAAATTTTTGGCTGTGTGAACGAAGCCATCAGTTCGATTATTCTAGGCAGAATGGCTCCCCACAACATGCCTCTGCGACCAAACCATCTCAAAGTTCCAGCCAGCCCCAGTCCCAAGGCCAAATCTTGTCGCTGCTGAATGATGTGCCTCTCAGCCCAGAAGACCAAGCTGTGTCCAAGGATCCATACATCACCTGGAGCCAATTCTGCCAAATTAATTAGAACAAGAACATTTATAACTACCTTAAACTTAGGTGTGAACATACGATTTAAACACTCTTGAGCGCCAGCGACCAATCCTACAAATTGCAGTGTCACTCAAACCCTGCGTTGCTGCCGCTGTTGCTGCCCCAATCCTAAATGAATGAGAAGAAAATTGAACCGCTGGTAAACCAGCATGACTCAAAAACCCCTGCAATACTGCTCTAAATTGATATTGTGTTAATGGTAAACCCGATATATGCAAAAATAAGTATCCCGTTGTGTTTGGCCGTATTTGAATATAAGTATTCAAAGCCTGCACCGGGCAAATATGGCCAGGAGGAGCCCTAGCCAATGTCAAGGACTGCCCCTTCCCTGACTGATCTGTTTTCGAGCGTTGAATTGTCAGTTGAATGCCCTGTCCTGAAACTTGAATATCTGAAAGCAAAAGAGCCCTGCCAGAACTATCAGTATGTGAACAAGGAATAATTTCACTTATCCTCAAGGCTGCAAAAAACGCTAATGAGAATGCTGCCTTAAACAAAATCACCTCATCAGGCGTAGAACATGTAACTGGGAGGCATTGCCATATTTTCAACAATATTGACCCCGTTATTGGCAAGCGACTGTCCTGAGTGATGGAAGACTCCCTAGCCCATCCTTCCAGAGCCCTACGTACTCTAAAATCAATTGTAGGGTCTTTAAAACCACCTGCTCTAGAATAAAATGAAAGAGCCACCAATCTTCCCCTAATAGTGACTGTAGATAAACCCATTTGTCTAAGATGCACTGCAAATTGAAGAATAATCTCCACATCCAGAGGCCAAACCTCAACCTCCCCAATAGTCGATAGAAAGGATCTGAATGCTCACAAAGCGAGCTGATATGACTTGCGTGTCGACGAGGTGACGGACAGAAAAATCGCCTTTTCAATTTCTACTCTCCATGGCTCCAGAGTTGATGTGGTACCTCCAAAGGATGAGCTGCTGCCTCTGGCGCCAACTGGCGGAATCTGTAAAACTGAAAACGCGAAAGGGCATCCGCCAAAGGATTTAATAAACCACAAACATGTTGAGCTCGGAACAAAATATTATACTTTAAACATTGAGCCACCATTTCCCTCACCAATGACATTACCCTGTCAGACTTGGAAGACAAGGAATTCACTATATAAACCACAGCCTGGTTATCACACCAAAAGCGTACCGTTTTGTTTGCAAATTGTTCTGGCCATAAATGAACCGCCACCACAATAGGAAATAATTCCAAAAAGGTGAGGTCCCTAGTCCAGCCTTTTTCAACCCAGGTTATTGGCCATTCCTCAGCTGCCCACTGGCCATTAAAATAAACTCCAAAACCACAGGCCCCCGAAGCATCAGAGTGTACTTGAAAATCTGCGCTAAGGAGCATTTCAGATCTCCAAAATGAAATACCATTGAATTGTTCCAAAAATGACTCCCATATCTCCAAATCCTTTCTTATCCCAGAATTTATTCTAATATGATGGTGTGGGGCCTTCACTCCCTTGGTGGCTTTATATAAACGTGAACAGAATGCCCTTCCAGGGGCTATCACCTTACAAGCAAAATTTAACAAACCTGATAAAGATTGAAATTCTCTAAGTGTGGCTTTTGATTTACTTTTCATCATCCTCACCTGTAGCCTCATAGCTGTTAGCTTGTCAGATGGGAGACGAGAGATACCTGTTTCGGTATCTAATTCAATTCCCAAGAAGGTAAGACGTGTATCAGGGCCCTCAGTTTTTTCCTCAGCCAAAGGTACTCCCATTTCATTCATTAAGTGCTGAAAAGCTAATAGTGTGTCTGCACAACCATCTGTCCCAGCGGCGCCAGCAAAAAGGAAATCATCTAAATAATGAGTAATTGCTTGACTACCAGACCTTTTAGAGGCACACCAACGTAAAAAAGTGCTGAATGTTTCAAATGCTGAGCAAGAAATAGAACACCCCATTGTTATAGCTTTATCAAAATAATATTTCCCCTCAAATTGAAAACCCAAAATATCAAAATTGTCCGGGTGAACTGGAAGTAGTCTAAAGGCCGATTTAATATTGCACTTTGCCAATAAGGCTCCTTTGCCCAGAGCCTTAACCATATTAACTGCCGAATCAAATGAAGCATATTTAACTGACGTCAACTGAGGATCAATAGCGTCATTTACTCAGTCACCTCTGGGGTAAGATAGGTTGTGTATTAGCCTGTATTCCCCTGGGGCCTTCTTAGGGACTACACCAAGGGGCGACAATCTCAAATTTGCCATAGGCAAGTGCTCATGAGGGCCCGAAATCCTACCTGCTGCTATTTCCTTGGTCAGCTTGTCCCTTACAATCCCTGGCAATTCCCTAACAGAATGTGCATTGGGTGCATAACGATGCAACCTTAAACCAACATAAGGAATGCGAAAACCGTGAGAAAAACCCTCTAACAAATACTGAGCGGCCTCCCTTTTAGGGTATATCTGCAACCAATTGGCCATGACATCCAAGTTAATTGGTGTTGGTGCCCTTTCCTGAATTGGATAATTGTTGCTGGGAGGGAACCCCACCTCCTGACTTTTTAACTTTAAAACATGCTGATCCTGGGTGGTTTCCCTTACAGGTATTACACTTATGCTCAAACCTGCAGGGCTGCCTTTTGCACCTACCTGCGTTGAAGTCCCAGCACAGTCCGAATTGTTTTCTCTCACCCGTGCTAGGCCTCGCATTTTGCCCTCTCGGCTGAGTGACCATAGGTACGAACCCATTATCACATCGGCTCGAAGGGGAGGCTCCTACCATAACATCAGCCCACAGTTCGGACTGTACGTGATGCCAAGATAAGGAGTGGTCTAGTGCTGCCCTCATCCTAAATTGCTCATCATATTGAAGCCAGGCAGAACCTCTAGCATTAACATGGCAATTAGTATAAGCTTTAAGCATTATCTCCTGATATTTGGAGAAGTCAAGGGATCTGGCAGGGTCCTTTTCTTCCATAACGCCCCTATAAATGGTAAAACCCATAATCCAGTTTACAAAATTCCTTTCTAACTTAGGGCATTTATGTGATTGAAATTCTTTTGGAAGGGTAAACACCACCCCATCTTTGACCATTATCCTAGGCTCAGGATCCCAAAATGTGAGCGAAAACAAATCAATATACTCACCTTTCCAAATCCTTTCTTTTGTAGCAATGGGAAGGTGTGACCCCAAAGGCATAGACATACTCGCATATGGATTGCATTCCAAAGACCGATCAGTCCCAGAAATGCCTAATGCACCCACCACAGCAGTTACGCCCGCTTGACTTACCGTGGTATTAACATTTGCATTGTGCTGTAACCCCAATTCCAAACCCTGGGTTGGGGCCAAGCTATCTAGAGGTGCAGTTACAGGGTCAAGGCTAGGACGATCGCTCGACGAGGCCAGTCCTATCTGCCCACCTGTAGCCCAAACAGCTGAAGGCCATGTTGCCTGCAAAATATTAGTATCCGACAAACCTGAGCTTGTTAGATGAGGAGAAGCATTCAGAGATGCTTGCTGAACTCCCACCGTGGGTGTTACTGATGCAGCTCTGGTGTTGTGCTGTCCGCCATGAGCGCCTGGTGCATCCCCGCTGCAAGCCGCAGATGTCTCAAGTGTTGACACATCACTCTGGCCTGTAACAACCACACTTTGGAGGAAGTGAAACAAATCAGACAAAGTAGGTTGACTAGATGTAAACGCCGTGGCACCGTGGTGCCCCACACCAGGAACTTTCCTCAAAAGTTCCATTACATCAGCTACGGTTGGTTGCCCAACCACCATAGCTGAAGTACTCGGGAAACTACATGCAGTGTCAGGTGAAGAATTTGTGTTATCAATAACATGCTGTACAGTGGCTTGTCCAACATCAACATTTGTATGTGCAACTGAAGAGGCAGTTACTTGCGCCCCTTTTTGCAAGTGATGTTGAGCCAACTGCTCACATACTGCCACACAAGTCTGCATAGTGCGACCTATCTGTGCCAAATGTGTGGTGATGTCATCTTCGTTATTTGAAACATTAACATTTCGCTTAGGGGCTGGTTGGCCAGCCTTTTGACCAGTTGAGGTCACACGCCGCTTAGATTGAGTCTTACTTCGCGGCATGATTTTAAAATAACTAGAGGAAAGAATAATTAATAAGCTGATTGATGCAGGATATAGAGTAACTAATTATACCTGTGTCACCAAATTATAATGTGAACTGCATGTACTCCCGTTTTGACAACTGCTAACCAAGTTATGTTAGCCAACAGGAAAGAGGAGGCCCTCGTCCAAACTCACCCCCTTTAATATTCATATATATATATATATATATATATATATATATATATATATATATATATTATTGCTGTTAAATATTTATTATTAATATTATTATTATTATTATGGCCAGGCCAAGCTGTTAATTAACCCCTGCTAGGCCTGATCGAAATGGGCCCACAGAACTGTAGGAAGGAGTGGCGTGGGGGGGGGGCACTTCCCACTACCTTCCCCTTAAACAGAAACTGTGAAATGGGATGGGGGGGGGGCTGGCCTAAGTATCCAGGCCGTCAGCCCAATCCAGGGGCCTGTCCCTTCTGTTCCACCTTTTTGCGCCAATTGGTGCCACACAAAAAGGCCTGATGGCCAATCTGGGGCACCTGGAAGCTAAGTCCAGGGCCCAACACCAAAGGGAAAAGAGTCGCGGCTTTTTTTTTTTTTACTTGCCGCACCAAACACGTGCGTCCTCCAAAGTCCGGAGGACAGCCAAGGCCTTCAGACAGCGGCCTGGCTCGATCCCAAGGGCCGGAGAGATGTAAAAACAAACGGCCGCAGCTGCACCCGCCCGGCTGCCCAACAAAGTGCGGGCCCTCCACGCTAGGCCGAATAGGCCTCACAGCCACAAGGCCAGCAGGGAAGGTTACTCCCCAGGGTGCATCCCCTCGGCCAGAGCCTTCTTGCAGAAGGCGTAGCGGGAATCAAACCCGCAGCCTCGGGCACCTCCTTTCCTCCGCTGGCTCTCTGGATACTCAGCCCTCCGCGGCTGCTACAACAAAGAAAATGGGCCTGCCTTGCAATGAGGTAGCAAAAGAGACAAGGCCCGGAGCCAAGAGACGGACCAGCAAGGTGCTCCTTGCTCGTCCCAAAATGAAATGGCTGCCAACACGTGGCAGCGCGGGGCTTTATAGCCCCACAAATCTTGCCGCCAAATCCCGCGAGATTTAAAATCTCGCGAGACTTAGCCGCGAGATCCTTTTTCATTGGCCAGGCTGACCGGAAGAGGCGGGCCTTCCGGTCCTCCTGGCCAATCGTGCGTCATTGCCCTTTTTTAGGCAGATGCAACAGAAGGCCGCCTCCCAACTCGTCGGGGGGGGGGGGGGTGTCTTTCTGTGTGCTTTGAAAATACAGTTGCTGCATTATAGAAGCCTTGTGAGATTATCTCCTTGGAAGGCACGGTGTGTGGGACTGAGCTGTTGTGACAGTCATAGAAGGTGTCAGATACATCAACAAAACTCTTATACCAGTTCAGAATATTGAGGGATCTCACTCAATGTTACCTGGCATAAATGATAGCAAGTCTCTATAGTCTCAAGCAGAGGGACTTTCATATCAACTCAAACTGGATCTTTTAAAATAGAAATCAAAGGAATAGAATCTGGGTATTTCTGTGTGCAAAAGGACTTTTGCAGAAAGCTGGAAGCTGGGCACTTATATAGATACAGATGTGGAATCTGGGCAGACGGGATTTTTTTTTCTGGGTTTTTGCATTGACAAGAGATATATTCACTTGCCCAACACAAGAATGTGAGCAAAGAACTTCTATGCAGACAGAAATGTGGCAAGTTGCACAGGATGTGCCATGTGAAGATGTGTAACTCTGATAATAGCATTGGAGGCTAACTGCATTGATGTGCGTATCATAATAAGCCCATGGCGCCTCTAGTTAAGACTATTGGCATTTCATGATGCTTTCCAACTTTTTTAAATAAAGAAGTGTAAGAATCACAAGTTAAATTGGGACCAAATAATTTTTTTAAAAAAAGAAAAGAAACCTGGTCACAATAACTCAGGTTTGTAGACATTGGTTTGACACTCTATAAGAGGGGTGGGGAAGCTTTGGACCTCTATGTCTTTTGACCAACCATTCCCATCAGCCTCACCATAGTAGGTGCTAAAGCATTGTGGTAAAGCTTAAAGTCCTCCATCCTTACCTGTATTGTGACCTATGATATTTTTAATTGGGCATGTTTTTAAATATGATTACACTGGAAACAATTGCCAGGTTTGTGCAAATAAAAGACACCAACCAGTGGAGATTTTGTGAGCATACAGAGGCACTTTAAAGATGAAAGGAGCTTCCAGAGACTTGCCACTTATGGGGCCCAGTGGTGAGAATCAGTGTCAGGATTCTATGCTTCTCATCATAGGAATCTGACCAGCAAGGGGGGGAAATCAAAGGGAATGGCAGATGGGCATTGTAAATAGTAGATGGGACATTGAGGTAGGTTTATGACTAGGATGAGAGTTTACCTTCTGATCCCAGGAGATGAAAGGAGATGGACCTGGAAGAAGTTAACTTCAAAGTTCCTTTGATATAGACAACCAGACCACTGGGGAGGGGGGAAAGGGGATTGGTCAGAGGGTTTTAAAGTACTGGTTTTGTGGGAAATGCTCAGAGTTGTTTCTAAAAGGGTTGCTGTGGTGAAGTGTCTTGATTCCAGAATAAAGCTATAGTGAATTTACACTTAAAAAGGTTTTCCTGGTTCTTTGTGTTTCTTGCTATCAAGGTTGACACTCAGTTCATTTTGAGAGCAACTCGTTTCACTTTTAGTGAAGTATAATGTAGGAGATCTGGGATAGAGAGAAGGAAGTGTTTCTGTTCAAAAGTGCATTGTTAAACTGCAGAATTCCCTTCCAAAAGATGCAGTTGCTGCTATCAGCTTGAGGAGTTTAAATGGTGACTGGATATTAAAGGAGGATGAGGCCATCAATGGCTATGAGTGTGTCTACACTGCAGAAATAATGCTGTTTGACACCAGTTTAAAGTGCTGTAGTTCCACCTCATGGAACCCAGTATGTAGAGAATTCTCGTGGCACCTTTGATACTAAAACCCATGGAATCTAGAGATTTGTAGTTTTACAAGGTCTTCAGACATCTCTGCTAAAGAGTGCTGGTGCCTCACAAAACCACAAATCCCAGGATTCTGCAGGATGGAGCTATGGCAGTTGAAGTTGTGTCAAACTGCATTATTTCTATAATGTAAATGTACCCTATGAGTCAGGATGATTACATATCAACTTCAGTATTAGAGGTAAGCTTCTATCAGTTGCCTCGCAGTATGAGGTACAGGCCAGAGCTGCACTCATGTAGTGCTGGTAGGCTTCTCATAGACAACTAACTAAAAAGGATACTCAACAAGATAGGCTATTGGTCTGGTCCAACAGGTCTCTTCTTCTGTTGCTATGTAACACCTTTAAAAGTGTGACTGCTGGAAGAATAGTAGGGGCTTATTACCTACAGCCCAGAGGATGCATTTATTTATTTATTGTATCAGTAAACAAGTTAATTCACCAGGCATCCACAACTTAACATAAATGCTGTCCTCAGGTTACCTAATGCTCTGGTGTCCTGTCTCACTTTTCCAGCATGTTTTAAAATGTTCTTGCCTGCCCAAAGTTCACTGAAGCTATCAATGTCTGGAGTAAAGATAGCATCCTTCATTTTCCTTTCCAAACTTCATGTGGAATGTTTGTTGCTTGGAAGAAACAGAACAATTGCCAATTGGTGATAAGGCCAAAATGTGTTGAGCTTTTTTAAGAAATAAAAGGTTTTGGACCATCACACAACACATGAGGTTTTGTCTCCTTTTTCTCTTCTGTTGCTCAGAAGAGCAGATGCCTTGTGTGCAATAGCCCCCAAGTTCAATCTCAGAGAAAGGTGCAGAAGTTTCCTGCATGAAACCCTGTAGAGCTATTGCCAAGCAGTACACTCAACTTTCACTTAACATGCAGTTTCAAAATAATTTGAACTACAATTGTAATCAGCTGATTGGGGAGAATGGAAGTTGTCAGTCAGCACATCAGGAGTGCACCAAGTTGCTTCAGGGAGGTTGCTATAGGCAGAACTGAATTAGATCAACCAGTGCTCTGACTCCATATAAGTTCACAACAAATGGATTTATAAACATTTAAAGAAAAAAAAAAGACTCTGGAGATTTCTCCTCCAAAAAGAAAAAAAAAAAGAGAGAGAGAAACCCAAAACAAAACATCATACAAAGTATGTGTCCTAAAGTGTGGAAGTCAATCAATACACAGAAGCACAGAAATCTTTTGGTGTAAAATGATTTTTTTTACAGCAGGTGACCTTGGGCAATTTCAGTCCCCAAAGAATGAGGACAACTGCCCTTCTGCTTGAATGTTCTGTACTAGCATCTTATTTGTTTTCATGGTCAATTGAGGAGGGAAAGGGAAAAATGATGCTGAGTGGTTAATAAAGAAAAGATTTTCAATGATTCCTGAAGCATAAGTTTTTTTTTAATCTCTTCCTTTTTGTTTTTGTTTTTGTCACAGTACACCATAAAATGGGATATAAAGTGTGGGAGAAAAAGGTACTCATTATGCCTCACTATAACATATTTATAGCAAATATTTGTCATGAGTCATATGTAATATTCTGCCTAAGTCTTTCATGCAGAGCAAATAAGTGGGCATTGATATCAACAATTCCTAATTTTATTTTATTTTGTTGCAACCATGTCACACCCCATTGTGACTGATGGGCCATTGTTAACTGTCAAGAGATAACACTGTTCAAATGAAGTAAGCATGGTAATATTTCTGCAGAAATAAAAATGAATTTAAAACATCCCCAGTGTTATTGACTCTACTAAACTTTTATCGTGTTTACATATATATAGACCTGAGTCATATCTTCCAAAGTAGGAATGTAAAACAAAATGCTCAGATTTTGGCTCAAAGATACAATGCATACATTTGTATAATTATAGGCCTATTTCAAAACATCTGGAGATAGAGGATAAAACAACAAGCAATTAGTTCATGGAGGGAAGTGGATGCAATAGCAAAGGCTCAAAGGTCAAAAATATTCCAAGTCAGATAAAAACTGAAGAACTATGAAATGGATTTCTAAAAACAACAACAACAACACATCAAACCAAACATTGAATGGATGCAGTTCCAAAAGGCACTGGGTTAAATAAATAGGCTATGAAAGAGATTTTGACCCTAGAAGATTTGCACAGTTTTGCCATTATCTTAACTTTAGAAAGAGAAACTTGATATCACTCAGATCTGTCAATGGATCCAGCAGTCTCTACTGTAGAAGCAATTTGGAGGATAGAGTGCATCTCCCATTGATCTCCAAGTATGCCTTCTAGGTACCTAGTCAAGAGGTTAGTAGCCTTGCTTTTGGATTTGTTTTTTTAATGGAGTGCTGTGGTTGGCCATTCAAAGGGCAAAGTCAATTGGTATACCCCACAAATAACTGAGAATGTATGCAAATACATATGTGAACCAGCATCTTTTGTAGCACTTCACTTCAAAATTGATGAGTTGATCAAAACATTGCTTTTACTGCTTTGGGAGTGTACTTGATGTCCACACACCTTTTACATTAGGGGCTTGCTGAGAAATAGGAGAGAGAGGCATCTTTATTTAACAGGGATTAGTGATGAGACACTAATGTTATGCCTTGGAATTGGGATCAGTGGAGTGAAGCATCCATCTGAGATCTGAGGAAGAGGACCAGATGGGACATTTGCCTTAGATTCTTGCATTCGATTAGGCCCTCTGGTCATTGTTATATAATTAATAAAGTTGTGGGCCTTTCAACCTATTACTTATACCTTGCCTCTTCATTTATGAGTAGATGGCCAAGCAGGATTTTTTATTTTATTTTTTTTGGTCATAGCTGAGCACATGTTTACCTTTTCACCATAATATTCCTATTTTACACATTAGTATCCTGGTCAATGTGCATCCATTAATTTTGTCCATTAAAACCAAGGACTGTGTTTGTCTGTCATAGTATTAATGGAAGTCATTTGTGCATGGAACAACTAAATGGAAGGGGAAGAGGAGGGCTGTGCCCTGCTTTTGCATCTATGATAATTCTGTCTTCTTGTCATCTGACCACTCAGAGCACATGTTGATGGAACAAAGCCTGTCATGTATGGTGACCATGCAGAGTTCTAAATTGCAATAGCAGTAGTAATAGCACTTACATTTCTATACTGCTTCATAGTGCTAGGCACTTTCTAAGCAGTTTACAATGTGTTAGCCAATTGCCTCAACAAGCTGAGAACTCATTTTACAGACCTAAAAAAGGATGGAAGGCTGAGTCAACCTGGAGCCCTTCAGAATCAAACTCACAAGCTTTTGGTTGCAATACTGGCATTTAACCACTGTGCTGCCAGAATTCTTAATTGCCAGGGGTCTAGAAGCATATTGCTGGTTTCCTTTGACAAATATTCCTCTTTAACATATAAGATTTTATCACACAAGGCTGTCAAATGGAATTATAGCAGGATAGTAGTGTATGTGACTGTACCTTATTACATGACACCATGTCTGTCTTGTAGCTGCTTTGTCCTCCATCCATTTTTGGAGCCAGTCTTTTCATTGATGAGCAAAACAGGTGGCTCTGGGCTGCCCTGGGAAGAAGTGGATCGAGGCCGCAGCTACCCCATGCCATGGCCCCAATCCTCCCTTTTGCCGCCCTGAAAAGAAGGGCAAAATGCTACTCCTTTCAGGGGCGCCAAAAGAGTACCCTAAGAGCCAGCGCACAGCTCTTTAGTGACTTTTCCAGCACAGTGCATCAGAACGCTGCACCGGGAGGGCATCCCGATGCCACATACCATGTATAATGGTGAACAGCATCAGAACAGTGTCAGCGTGGGTTTGGGGCAGCTGGCGTGCAGCTGCCCTGCCCCATCTCTGCCTCCAAGCCAGCCCTTTGAGCCGGTCTGTAGAGGTCCAAAGTCTCCCACTGCTTTTCCACTATTGATTCACATGTGATAAGTTCCTCCCACTGTAGTTCCAACATGTAGGCAGTTATGTGGTGCAAGTGAGCACAGTTCTGCTCCTTTCCCTCTCTACCCTCTTCAGGTTGTTTTTCCTTTCTTTTCTTTTTCATATACCTTTCTTTTTTACTAAGGGACCTAGAAACCATAGTACATGCACTGGTAACCTCATGACTCGACTTCTGCAATGCACTCTATGTGGGGCTACCCTTATACCTAACTTGGAAACTGCAACTAGTACAAAACATGGCAGCCAGGTTGATCACTGGTACATCGAGAAGTGATGACATTACACCAATTCTAAAATCTCTCCACTGGCTGCCTATTGGTTTCCGAGCACAGTATAAGGTGTTGATAATGACCTTTAAAGCCCTACATGGCTTAGGCCCAGCTTACTTTAAGGATCGCCTTCTTCCATATAATCCTCCCCGTTCCCTCAGGTCCTCTGGGAGGAAGTTTCTTCAATCAACAAGAACTAGATTGACTACAACAGGGGTAGGCAACCTTTCCCCTTTAAGGGCCGAGGGACTTCAGCTCCCAGAAGCCTCCGCCATGTTGGCCAATAGTCCCATGTTGGCCAATAGCTCCTGGGATTCTGGGAACTGAAGTCCCTCGGCCCTTAAAGGGGAAAGGTTGCCTACCCCTGGACTACAACCTCCCAGAGGACATTTTCCACCACTGCTCCCAAACTCTGGAACACCTTGCCGGAAGAGATCCGTCAGATATCCAGCTTAGATGGCTTTTAAAAAGCCATCAAGACAGATCTCTTCTGGCAGGCTTATCCAGAATAAAGCTAACTCAATATCTAATCCTCCCCCAGTAGTTGCTTCTTTTTTGCTTCTTTTTTCTTAATATGGCCTTGTCTGCTGGGTTTGACTAGCCTCCGATGTACCCTGGAAATTGTTTCATTGTTTATTGTTATTGGTGTTTTAAATTAGATTTTAATATTGATGCCGATTTAATGTATTTTTAAGCGGGGGGGTTATATGTCTGTTATAATGTGTGGGTTATAATTTTAATGTAAGCCGCCTTGATAGCCTCAGCTAAAGATGGGGTAAAAAAATTTTTTATTATATTTATTCATTATTATTATTATTATTATTATTACTTAATGTCTGTGACTGAGCAAATTGAAAATGGAAAAAAAATACAGACTGAAAGACATCCTGGGAAAGGCATAGGGCAGGAAGGTGGGGTTATGAAGGCCAGCATGCAGAAGATCAAGCCTGGGACTATAGCAGCACCATAATATTTTGAAGAGCTATGAAAAGATTACTGTCCCCAAACTGGTATGTTTGCATTCCCTACAGTAACATGATAGTGGAGTCATAGCAGGCTGGTGTGATAAAGTCCATACACAGAATGGTTATTTCTGAGATGGTAGGGGATAGATCAACAGCAAAGCTATGCTTCCCCGTCCAGTAAATGTTAGTTATGTGCCTATATACTCCCAATAGAATTATACAATTATATTTTTGCACAATTCATTCTTTTTTCTATGCTATACTATTTATAGTCTCCTTATACAGTTTGATATCTCAATTAACACAATGGAAAGAAATAACAGAGTTGCTAGTCTAAGAATGACTTTAAAATGGAATACTTTTCTAGCCTCATAAGTCCAAACAAAAATCCACCAAATAGTGATACCTTTATTGGCCAACCAAAATGCACAATATACTTGTTGTAAGCTTTCAAAGCTGCACTTTGTTTGTTTGTGCATTTCAGTTGGCCAATAAAGGTATCACTGTTTGGTGGATTTTTGTTTGAATTTGCTAAATGGCCAACACAGCTACCTCTGCATGTTTTCTAGCCTCATAAGAGTTTTGTGAAATTCAAAAGACTGCATATACTGTCATCAAGAATATATGCTTATCTAATTCTAGTCACTTCATATACAGTGATATATAAATTATATGAAATAATACATTGTAAATGTAATGGTAAAGAGAGTGCCTGTTCAGAAAATAACTTAAAAGAAAAGGAACAAGATAGCTTTTTACCTCATGAAGAGTTTTGTCAGATTCAAGAGACTATGCTTTCGTCAACATATGTAAGCAAGTCCAGTAAAAATCTTAACCATTTTTCAGCTGCCCCTATTGAACCAAATGGGTTTGTTTTAAACCTTTAGCTCCACAGCAGAGATAATAAGACCTAAATCATCTCATTACTGCAAAAGCATAAATTTCTAGAGTGATTGGGTAGGCTGATTCGGTTTCTTTCAACTGGGTATTTCTGCTCAAATGAGAACATTGAATGAGAGCAGTTACAGGCATTCATGGAAAAAGTACATTCATTACAGAATGCCTCTGATCACTTATTTCAGCTAGTAATTCTACCTCGGCATTTCATCTCTTGAGCAGTGCTCTGGTAGAGATCAAACAGGACTTTCCCACAGGGGGGTACAGGGGGGTACATTGATGTGAATACACTTACTGTAGAAATTGCCTTTTAGCCATCCTTAAAAAAAAAAAAAAAAGCCTTCTGCTACTGTGGAACAAAGCCAAAATCAAGACTTAAAAGAAAGAGCATTTTGAATCCTGGAAAAGAAGTCAGGAACACCAAATTCAGACTCCCAGCTTGTAATATCAAGAGTGAAGGATAACACAGCCTTTAACCTTTCAAATACAATCTTATTAAGCATAACATTTACCTCCTGCCAACAAATATGAGATGCTCTTCATGACTTCTGTAATGATACACAGTTCCTAACCTTGCTTAAAATTATTTGATATTCATGCAAAAGATAAATGCCCATCTGGTACATGTATGATTGACATGATCATTTACCCTGATGACAGGACCTTAACATAGTTCAATCTCTGTTTTCCTAATCGTCCTCTCCCCAGTATGACATAAATGATGTAAACTGAAATCCAGAAAACACAGCCCCAGGATAACTGAATGGCATTAATTTGCCTCCTCTTTTTATATGTTAACAGTCCTTTCCTCTTCCTTTTTGGTTAATTCTAGTAAAGAAATACCTTCGTGGTTAAAGTTATTGGGGAAATATGGTAGGTGAGGTGAAACATTGCTGTAGCAGATAGCAAAGTAGCAACACTTTGTAAAACAAATTTGAGAAGTTAATGTTCTTTGCTTATATCATTCTGACCTCCAACTGAAGAAATCCCTGTTTTTCCAACTGTCTTGGGCATGCATACTTCATATGTACAGTAGCCAATGATGAAAACAAACAACAGAGTGGTTCACTTATATGACATGTTTGGCTTGTATTTTGGTCCAAGATGGGAGAAAGAGAAAACAATTGAAATATTCCCCAAGGATTAAAAAAAAAAAAACCTTTTTCCTAACCTAATCTAATCAAACATATCTTGTGCAGACAACAGGAGCTTCACTAAAGATGAAACTGGAGTATACAGATGTCACATGGGAGAAATTTGCATACTGTCAGATGATATCAGCTTCACTTCCCTTAAAAAAAACAACAACAACTCAAATACCATTGTCTAGTATGTGAAAAATGAAAAAACCCTACACCCAGAAGTGGCATTTTGTTGGTATGTATTTTTGTGCTTATGTGGGAGGCAGGTTCCTATGAAAAACATCTGTACTATAATTTTCTGGCAAGAACCTAGTCTTTTAAATCTCCACACATGTTCTTTTTTCCACCTCAATTACCTACCCCATTATTCTGTTGTTTTGAAGAGAAGCAAATGAAAAATTGATACATTCAAAGGAAGGACTAGGAGATGCTTGTGAGGTAAAATTCTCACAAACTAATTTACTTTGGTGACAGTAACAATTACTTTCCTCTTCAAAAGCAATTAGAAAACTCATTGTATTCTTGTTCTAAGACTTCTTCTTCTTTTTTCTTTTTTTTTACTTTTTGAAATTCAGCCTAGGCATTGCCTGGCCTGCCTAAGAATGCACTAATATGTAGCAAAACGTAGATCATCTTCAAGCTGAGATATCATGAATCTGCACTCCAATATTCTTCAGTACAAAAGGTGATTTGAATATTAGCTAGATATTATCTGAACATTGAGGATCTTCCTTAATATTTACCAGAAATCTACATAGCACTTGATGTTAACATGTCATTCAATTTAAATGGGTAGGATCTCCTGAGCTGTTCAACTGATTGTATCTGCTTATGTCGCCATAAATGGGAGCCTATCAGGTTCTCTAAAACAGTGCTTCTTAAACTATGTGATGTGTGGGTCTGACATTTTTTCTCCAAAATGCTAGAGCAGGGGTAGGCAACCTTTCCCCTTTAAGGGCCGAGGGACTTCAGCTCCCAGAAGCCTCAGCCATGTTGGCCAATAGTACCATGTTGGCCAATAGCTCCTGGGATTCTGGGAGCTGAAGTCCCTCGGCCCTTAAAGGGGAAAGGTTGCCTACCCCTATGCTAGAGGCTGGAACCATATGCTTGTCCATTGGCTACTGCTTTTTCCTTTCTTTCCTGGAAATTTGCTAGGGACTGGGAACTGATAATTTATAGATCACCCCTGGTTCATAGACCACCATGTTGAGTAGTACTTCTCTAGAACTTTATTGTGCAAACTAGAAGATCCTCACCCAAGCAGTTTTTGGTGCCATAGAAGGTTGAAGAAGGGGGGAGGGGGGAGAGAGAGAAAGTTGTGATGCTACCAAAGTGTTGGATTTATGACAGTTGGTTGGATTTGGTTTGGTTTGTGCGTGAAATTTACTGATGATTAATATTTGCTAGACAAAGATGTGGAAATACACATTGCAATACTTTACACATTACAATAATGCAACTGTTTTCAAACTAGGAATTTTGGAATTTTGTTGTTTACTGGGGTACTTAACATTCTTTTCTACAGAACTGCACTGTACTCCCCTGATTACAGTTCACCAGGCACCCAAAGAAGGACTGAGGATTAAATCATGGTACCTTGAGAAATGTAGTTTAGAGGAGTATAATACACCTGTGTGGCAGCAGTAACTTGGAAAACTACAGATTCTATTCTCTAGAAGGATATTTTGAGGGTGAAATTGTTATCAAAGAGATATAATTCTGTAGTGAAAATTTTTGTTTAAATCACTTGATGTAAGACCTTTGGAGAGTTCCTTTTTCTGCCTCTTTCATTATGTCTTCAGTCCCCCAACCCCCAAAATGGGGGAGTTAGTCAAGGACAATTAGATACTCAGAGTTTGCTAGTCCAATCGGAATATTATATCCCATCCCAAGATGCAATGTAATTATAACAATACAATGAGTGGAATCTCTGTATGTCACTGTTATGGGCTTCTATTAGATATTATTATTGGGAAAAGTAAGAGATAACAGCGTATCTGTTAATTAGAATTATCAGCTTGACAATGCAGAGACTGAATAACAACTGGTCCCACTCCCACACACAGAGTCTAGTAGAGAAGAAAACAATATTAGTCTTTTTTGTAAAACATAAAATGGTCTCATGGGAGAAAGAGTAAAAGGGAAAAATGTTGGCAGTTTAGAGTGATGTGGGTTTACTGAGTATGTTGAAGACAGAGGGTGTAGTAAAACTAGGAATATAATTCTTCACTAAATTTCTCCTCAAAGGAAAAATGAGTGATTTCAGCAATTACCTTCCTGCTGTGAAAAAGTCTTTGAAAACCACACAATTTTCAAATTCTAATTGCTATTCTGGACTTCTTGTGTAAAAAAAAATAAAAAATGTATAGGGTTGTTTTCCACTGAAAACAGCATTTTACATGTGGAAAATACTATTTCAATGCAGAATTATGAATTGTTGCACAAAAAATGCTGTTTTATGTGCAGAAAAAAGCTGTTTTCTGTGCAAATCAACCATGTGTGATATTTACACAGGTCAAAATCCCAATAGCAATTTTTCTGTGCAGAAGACAACTTTTTCTGTGCAGAAATTACTATTTATGCATTGAAATATTAGTTTTCACTCAGAAAATGCTGTTTCCTGTGCAGAAAATGTTGCTGCCTGCACAAAACAAGCACATGCAAAATTTTATACACAATAAGACCTGTATTGTGAAGATTTTTGTCAGTCCAGGATTCTTCTCCTCAGAGTTTCTTGACACTTGAAAAACATGATTTTTCCATGCTTTTTTAAAAAATTACCATGGTTTTGTTGGTGTGTGGATGATGAGTGTTGTAGTGATGCCCTTTGGCACCCAGCAGAGTCTGCAGGACAAGCTGGCTGCTGTGATCCACAGCCACTTTGTAATTCTTACCAACAACTGGCTCAGCTTCTCTTCTTCAGGAACCTGTCTTCCTCAGTCAAGAAGACACATTGTAAAGTCCAAAAGCATAGCTTTATTAATGCATATAAAAAGTAAAAATAAGATAACTAAGTAAAATCCATTGTGATGAACTTGTCCAGTTCAGCCATATAAGATTACATCTTTAACAATCCCAAAAGCATTAGGATCCAACTTGTTGCAGTTAAAACCACTGTTGCCAGCCACACACGCTCACATCTTGAACAATAAACAATTCTTAGACAAAAGATTTTCTAGGCCCTTCCCATACTCCACCTTCTAGGTGTTAACCTTATTTTAATTGGATAATGTCTGTATGATGTATACTATCCCATCATCCACCATGGGACTATACTATCCATCATCCACCACGTGACTATCTTTCCCAGTCTAACGATTATTTGCGTATTTGATATATCTTGTTATCCATAACAAAGTCTGGTTCCATTAGTTTTACCTCTGGGAAAGTACAAGTTGATGTCTGTTCTAGCCACCTGGTGTTGACTCACTCTGTTTCTCTAAATATTGTTTTGTGCTTTGTCCAAAAGCTGTTCTCAAGTGGAAAATTACAGACACACACACATCTCTACATTTCACCTTTGACTGTATATCCCATCCATATCCTAACAGGTTTTACCATTTAAAAAAAATTATTCTTTGCATCTTTAAGTAACAGAAACATAAAAAAAGACACCACAATACATACTAGACATTACAGTGTAGAGGCATGCAAAGGTTGCTCCCTTTTTAATCATTGCTAATGAACAATATGATTTCTATACCTTTACCTTGTTATAATTTTACATACTCAAACGTTTTTGTAATTAATAGTTGGAATACTATATTCTGAATTAATTAACATTTCCTGTCCCAATGCTCCCAAACCTGACAGAAATGTCATTCATGCATGCTTTGATTGCTGGCAGAATGGACCTCTTCTCCTGCAAGTGATGCCTAGTAAAGGTAGGTGGGTGGGGGAAGTTATGATTGTGGCAATAGTGTCACAATCATTGCTAAGCAGAGATCATGAATATGAAACTGTAACTGTAATCTGTAATTCTTCTGCATTTGTCATGTTTGTGACACTATTGCCAGGATTATATTTTCCCTTTACTGAGCATCTGCTGCATGGGGAGAAGGTGGTCCATTCTACTGGTGACTGGTTCATGAGTGAATGATATTTCCACAAGGTTTGATGATCATAAGGTTGGAAGTTGGCTGTTCAAGGCCCAAGTGCTGTGTGATGGAGTGAGGTCCCATCACTAATCCCAACTTCTGCAAACCTAGCAGTTTGAAAGCATGTAAATGCAAGTAGATAAATGGGTACTGCTTAGGTGAGAAGGTAACAGCATTCTGTGCAGTCATGCTGGCCACATGACCACCATCTTTGGACAATGCTGGCTATCCCAGCTTAGTAATGGAGTTGAGAATTGCCCCCTACAGTTGGTTACAACTAGACAATCATGTCAAGGGAAAACCTTTACCTTTACCTTTTTAGGAGTTGGGCCAGAAGAGGTTACTCAGTTAAGTGTACTTAACAAAGTAGTTGATGCAAGATTCTGGCCTTTATGTTTAATTTTTAAATCACTGAAGGCTTAGTACTTATTCACTGTGCAGGTCACACATGGTAAACACTGTTGTGGTGCTTTCGCCTTTCCAATATCAGAAAGCAAAATCTTGAATAGAAGTTGGACAATTATTTTACATATATTGGTAAGAATGCAATTTGACCAATGTCCAGAGTAGACAAGCAGGAAAAAGCAGCTCAATCCTGCTTTTTCTGAAAGTGGGTTGATGATGATGATGATACTTTATTACGGTCAAAGACCAGCATAAAATAAACAAGAACATTAAAATAGTAAGGTTAAAATAAAATAATAAAATAAAATAATGCATAAATAGTAATGCATTAGTATTACATTAACGAACAATACAGTAAAATAGTGCATACATAGGATAGTTTGTAAACTAGGTGCTTTGTTTTTAAATCTCAGGAGGATAAATCTGTCTGCTAAGAAGGTAAAATAGATCAATTTAGAAGAAAGTAAATTTAAGTAAAAATGAAAAACAACTTCTGTCAGCTAAATTAAAGTAATTCAGATGCACTATGTTGTGCTATCTTGGATTTAATTTTTCTTTTCCTGCAAGTAATTGCAGAGGCACAAAATTGTGCCACTTTATATGTTATCTGTGGGTTACAGTCTGACAGAAAGTATTTTAAGTAGAAAGTTTCTGTACTCCCCGGTTTGTTTAGAAGGATTGGGGTGATCATATCTTTGCGGGCGTCACTGTAAAAAGGACAATGGAATAATACATGATTGATCCTTTAAGTGTTTCCTGTATTGCAAGAGCATATTCTCTCAATCACAGGAGTCTTATTGTATTTACCCTCAAGCTGTGCTGAAGGTAATACATTTAATCTAGCTAATAAGAATGCTTTCCTGTGTTTGGGTATTGTTAGGTTCGTCAAATAATTTGCCATAACAAATGAGCCAGCACAATCCCAATAGTTAAAGTATCTCGCGGACCGACTACGATGATCTTGGAGAACTAGATCTTTTATACGTTGGAGAATAGTTGTTTTAGCTTTTGAGTGCCCCATGGATCTAAGAGTATCTGGCAGAATACCCATGTTTTGTAATTTTGTAGTCAATGTCTTTTTCCATTTAGATTGGAAGGTGTCCGTCAGAATTAGTGGCACAAGACCCGTAGGCAAAAAAGTCAATTTTAACCAAAGATTTACTGTCATTATCAAAATTCGGGCCTCCATAGAAAATTGTCCAGTCTCCAGGCGAAGTATTACATTTGGGACACAGGTCGGGACTCCTGTAATAGCTCTTAGAAATTTAGTAAGTACAACTTCAAAAGGGTTGTAGTTCTCATTTGCATAAATCTGACAGCCATACAGCATTTGTGATATTATTTTACTGATGAAAACTTAAATTGCCACAGGGATGTATTGGCCACCTTTGGTATAAAAAAAGGAAAGGAGTGCTTTAGTACTTCTTTGCACGGTTGCAATGATGTGCTTCGTTTGCAGAATCCAAGAACCTGTTGACTGGAATATTAAGCCTAGATATTTGTACGAGTTAACCTGTTCTATTGGCTGGCCATCTATCTGCCATTTGTGCTTAATCTTTTTCTTGTTAAATATCAGTATTTTTGTTTTACTATAGTTTATTGTCAACAGTTCCTCTTTGCAGTAACAGGCTAGAGCACTTAGAAGACGTTTCAGACCTATTCTTGTTTGAGATAAGAGTACTGCGTCATCCGCATATAATAGCACAGAAATTGGCCTGTCGGTTAACCGGGGGAGATGAGAGTTTATCGAATTCAGATGTTGAACTAAGGAGTTGATGTAGAAATTGAATAAGGTAGGGGCTAAAATACAGCCCTGTCTTACACCAACGCGAGTAGGTATTTTCCTTGTTAGATGACCTGCAGGACTGCACCTGACTTTCAAGGAAGTGTTTTCATATAGCTTCATCATAAGTAACACCAATCTCTTGTCGATGTTATAGGACTCAAATTTTATCCAAAGTTTTTCCCTGGAGATTGAGTCAAATGCTTGCTTGAAGTCGATAAATGCAGCATGAAGACCTTCATTGACTGGTGCATATTTTTCAGCCAGATGTTGAAGAATAAGTCCTTGGTCAACTGTACTTCGACCTGTTCTGAAACCAGCTTGCTCGTCAGCAAGAATGTTTTCTTGCTCTATCCAGTCAATCAGTTTTTCATGGAGATATGAAGCGTATAATTTGCTGATTATGCTCAGGAGACTAATGGGTCTGTAGTTGGCTGGGTCTGATTTTTCTCCCTTTTTGAAAATAGGAATAATAATGGCTAATCCCCAATCCTCAGCAATATATGCTGTGTGGTCAATCCAGGTAAACAGATTTGAAAGAACAGGTGCCCACCAATCTATGTTTGTTTTTAATAGCTCTGGTGGGATATTGTCACAACCTGGAGCTTTTCCCAATTTTAAATTGGAAATCAGGAGACGTATTTTCTTTTCAGAAACCGGGGGCCAGAAAGTGGGTTGAAACCCCGCTGTCCACATGGCCCACTGCCAAGGTGGACTAATTTTTTTTTTTTTTGCCTCCCCACCATGCCTATGCACATTCACACAAACACATCACCTTCAACCTCCAAGTACCTTCTTCTTCCTGCCCAGATGACATTTCATTGGATGGCTGCCCCTTTGATTGACCACACAGTCACACCTGCAGTGTTCTACCAGTACAGGACATCAATGCATTGGTGTGTGAGTGATACATTGGCAAAGCACAATCATGGAGGTCCCCCATACATGCCTCTTCACCCCTTTCACCCCATGCCCCCTGCATTGGACTGTTTGGTTTGTGTATGTTATAAGTACATCCATTGGAGTTGTCACACTTACATTTTTTTGCTTTCCCACAGCCCAGATTTTTTATATGCAGATGCAAAGATGCACATTTTCTGCTGTGAGTCAGATTATCCCAGATTCTTTTTGCTTTGGTTTTTAGCCCCAGAGTGTGGCTTCATTTTGGTTTCCACCCACTTTGGAGGCATGCATCATATAAACACCCTGCCTTCAAAGAGACTGGAAGCATATTTTGCCTGTATGTTTCAATCCCAAGAAAAGTTTGTGATTATCCTTGCTTAGTGAAAATGTTGGAGACTGCTATATTGCAAGTCCTGATTTGGCCTACCACTGCTAAGGCCACTTCTATACTAAGTTCCAGATATTCATTAAAATGATGGCAGAAAATGTTGTACTCAGGGCACTAGATAGTGATATTAAATAATTCTCCTAGTGATATCCCTTGTGTAGACCAGAAAGAAAGAAAGAAAGAAAGAAAATAATGGAAAGGAAAGGAAACAGCAAAATCCACTTACAGAAGGGAGGTGGCCACAGGCTTATGAGGACATCCCAGGTTGCCAGAGGTACAATAAATCTTTGAGATGCCAGGAAATCTCTAAGGAGAGAAATCCCTATGAAGACTGAGCATGCTGAGTGGGCATGGAATGCTGGATGACTCCTGGGGGAAAGGGAATCAAAAAATCAGGAAGGAGACAAATTGGTTCATGTTATATTTTATCCTGCTCAGCACATAGCAAAGCAAAGCAGCTTCATTTATATACCGCTTCATATCACACTATGGGATGTCTAAGCGGTTTACAACTGTAAGTTCATTGCCCCCCAACAGTTGGGTACTCATTTTAATGACCTCGGAATGATGCAGGCCTGAGTCTAGCCTGAGCCCTGGCTAGTATTGAATTCGCAACCTTGTGGTTTGAGTGAGTGGCTGCAGTACAGGCATTTAACCACTGTGCCACCAGGGCCCACATAGATCCTTGGTTACTAAGGGCCATTATAAATGTGGGCAATGTCTTGCTAACTCTGTAGCCAGCATGAACAAAGTTTTACAATCCTTTTGATAATCATAAATATACTTAAAAGTCTTTGCCCAACTGCAAATCTAATCATAATTGTGTTATGTACCTTTGTCCCCAAATTTATGTTACACAAACTATCAGAACCCTTAGGCTTATTAGAATTATGGAACAAAACATTAAAATTGCAATCATGGCTTACAGGCATCTCTAACAGAACATATTACTGTAATAATAGTCTCAAGATTGTTTCAAGGATTTTGTTTAAGTGGGGGGGGGGGAACTTTTCTGTTACTGTTGATGATTTTGATATTTCCCCCCTCTTCTCTTTCCCTTCTCCTCCCTCCCTCCCTCCCTCTTCCTTTTTTTTTTTTTTTTTTGGTGGGGTAAAGCAAACTAGTCTATTTTAGCAGAAAAAAGTTTTATTAAGAAGAGAGATCTTACATATTTATAGATTTAGGTCCATGGGACTCATTGAATTAAATGACCAACTAGATATCTCTGTTGTTTTGTAAATGTTTTTCAACCTACACTTATTTTTTGTGATTACAAGATATCTTTGTATTTATTTTATTTTCTCCTCCTCCTCCTCCTCCTCCTCCTCCTCCTCCTCCTCCTCCTCCTCCTCCGTCTCCTCCCTTTGCACTTAAATTCCACATAGCACCTCTCTTTCTTAAGCAAATCAATGGTTATCTGTGAGTCTTGCTTTTCTCACATTCATTGAATAAACATGATGGATTTTGCTGTTACTGATAGGTAACACTTAGATATCATTCATTTAAATAGTTCCACATTTCTTTCTGATCATCTATTTATTAGGCCATGCACACCATGCCAGATAGCTCTGTAATTCAGTTTATTTCAATATATTCCTTTAATTACTTTTTAAAAAAAATCAGTTTGTTTTCTCTTTTGACATGCATCGTTTCAGGGCCATCACTAAAGGGGTGTGGGAGTTTGGGCCATGCAAGATGACACCCTAGGGGAGTGATATCTCTGCTCCCCAAACATCTGTCTTTTAGCAGAAATAGCATTCACCTGTGTCCCTTTAAAATGCTGGAGCTAAGCAGAAGATATTGTATGAGTGGGATGACACTAACTGGGAGGAGAAATGAGAGGCCTCAGGGTTTTTTAATTTTTAATTTTTGATAAAAATAAAAATATTCTTTCTACATTTTCTTAAATGACATCTTACCAATTTTTCACTTTAAATACATGCAATTATGTACATGAAAACACATTTAGGCTGTGCATATGATATTATAATTTAAAGGTATAATTTTTATTTTGCTAGTTGTTTATATCAAAACTTATTATTACATTCAGTGATACATGGGAATTATGATTTATGAGTAACATTAGTACAAAAAACAATAACACCTTACCAAGAATTTTGTAAGGAGTGGTATGGGAGGAGGTCAATGGTGAGGGGGTATTACCATGAGTTACCAAACCAGGTGATGCCAACTCTCAGCCTGTACTGCAGCCACTCACTCATAGACCACAAGGTTGCGAGTTCAATACCGGCCAGGGCTGAGGCTTGACTCAGGCCTGCTTCCTTCCGAGGTTGCTAAAATTAGTACCCAGATTGTTGGGGGGCAATCAGCTCACAGTTGTAAACCGCTTAGACATCCCATAGCGTGATATGAAGCAATATATAAATGAAGCTGCTTTGCTTTGCTTTAGTAATGCCACTGCCCTGTACTGACTGAAAAGACTATTAGGTGCAGTATAAGTAAAAGTTGCATTCTGATACAACATGTAGGTCTGTGACTGTACTGTTGCCATTTTTCTTCTCCTGTATGATTTTTTAAACTTCTTTTGCCTGATGAAGAAGACAGAAGAATCTGTAGAAAAAGGCAGAAAAACCTATGGAACCAACCACCTTGTTTTGAGCAAGCACCAACTGCCTTGCAGAGGTGTGGCCAGTAGGCTTTATTACCAGCAGAAGCAGCCAAGTGAGTGGTGCCAAAGGGCATTGCGTGTTTAGTTCCTATTCGGTGTCTGGACAATGTCTTATTGTAGCCATACATTATATACTGACTGAGGAGAAGCAGGAAGCAAGGGGCATGACATTCCAGAGAGAGAGATTTGTTGAGATCACAACTGGAGGTCTAAGTGATGGGAGCAGCTGGCTTGAAACATGAGAAGAGTTTCAATTCTCTAGTGTGTTGTACTGACTGTGGTTACATACTAGAATCCCATCAAGTACATTATCAGGGAATTTTGCATGACTCAGTACCTATATATAGATATTATTTATGATAATACTAATAAACCAACTGGCAGTGAGAGTGGCAGCTGTAAGATTGGGTAGTCATGAGAGCACAACTGGTAGCATCTAGTTGGCTAAAAATGCACTTTGGCTAACAGTTCCCTCCCCTTGAAAATTGTTCAGACCCATACCTGTGTGGGGCTGAATATTTTTCAAATTATCTTTGCCATGGAAAATTTTTGAGGTGTGAATAGGGGAAAAGACCATTCTATAGAAAGTATTGTAGTTAGTAGTGCCTCTGGTGTGGTGAGAAGGGAATGGGTGATCACTCATCTGGAATCCATTCATACATCTTTTAATAACACACACTAAATAAAGCAACCACTAAAGCAATTACAGCAATCAGTATCAGAAGCATTAGCAATAATCAATTATAGTGAAGCAACTAGCAAGAATCCAAAGCATTCAGTATGCAGGATGGTAATGGCAAATGGCAAAATCAAGTCCTTGGGTGTTTGAAAGTCCTCTGAAGCCCATAAAGTGTGGTTCTGGTTGGCTACAATAGCCAAAGTAAGCAATGTCCAAGTCTGAACCGAAGTTAGCAAACAGTTAGAGTGTTTTGGAGAGCAAATGTCCATTGCAACCCATGCAGCAATTTTGGGCAGGTTTGCAGAAAGCTTGGAAGCAGGCTAGGCCACTGTCCAGAGCAAATGTTGGGGTTGGCATCTTGGCATGACGATAGCAGGATGGAGTGTTTATGCTGTCCGGGATGCATAAACAAAGTTCATATGGCAGCAGAAGCATGCATGGGGTGGATGAAGGACATCCTGGAGGTCCTCGGGTCTGGACGTGCTGTTGTGAAGTGACAGGAACAGCGATCCATGGCATCTATGGGGCCGGGGCCGGTCCAGGAACAGAAGATCTGGGGCTTGCCTCCTCATGAGAGTTGAGAGAAAACAGAAAGAATAAAAGATAAAGCTATAACTATTTACATGCCCTGGAGGATGAAAGAAGACAGTCTCTCTCCCCCCCCCCCCCCATCTAGCTCCTGATGGGGCTAGGCTGGCATGGCAAAGAAAGAAAGGACCTCTAACTATATTTACAGGCTGTGGGGACCTTCAGAAAGGAAAAGGAAAAAAAGTTTGGTTCCCTGACTTCCCACAGTGTCAAACCAGCATTTAGACATGGGAGAGGCCATTGGAGCAGCCATCCAGCATTTTGAAAGCTCCTGGGTCTAACATAGAAAGGCCAGGGATTGGCTTTGGCTTGGTCATGAGAGCAGCAAGGTGAAGGGTCTGATTAGCTAAAGGTGCCTGGCATCCATTTTGGTTGTGGTCAGTTCCTGAATCAGGTTAGGGCTGCTTGGAAAAATATGCAAATTAGCCCAAATTTTGGCAAAAACCTCCCAAAAACGGCTGAATTACTGACTTTGGAGCCCCAAAGCTTGTATATTTATAATCAGCGCAGATTGATGAGTCCAGCTATGCATTTGTTTTTAAAGGTCAAATCTCACTACAATAAAGAAGCATTGCTATTGGTGGGAAGGGCCCAAAAATTCAGGAAAAATTGCCCTGCAGAGCTCCTGTGAAGGGGCTTCTGCCTTGCTAGTTGGAAAAACAGTTGTCCTCAGAGTGACTGTGATGGGCAGGCTCCTGGTTATCTGGGGGTCCCTGCATGCCCATGTGATAGCCCGGGCAGAACAGTGAACACTCTCATGAGAGGGGTCCATCATGCTAGGGCTTACCCACAAGCTCAACAAGGACAGGAAACTGCGCACCATTGGAGCACTGAGGATGGCTCTCTCCTTCCCAGCAAGAAAAATAGGGTAGGGGACAAAGTTCCTGCACCTTCCCTTTTCAGTTCAAAAATAGAAAAAAAGTCTCTTCTCTATACTCTTGGTCATGGTTATGGCTGGATGGTGAATGGGATACCTTTTGGTGGGGGAGTTCTAACTTGCACCGGAGGGCAAGGAACTCTGCCAGTTGTCTCTTAACCCAGCAAATTAAGCTAGCAGAGCCCACCATCATCAGAATTTGGATACCCAAAATGATGACTATGAGGTTTCTGAGTAGGAGTAGGATAGCCTGTCCCATAGAAGACCAATCTCATGACCCCCACCAAGTTCTTGGTGGTGTTCTTGATTTCCTAGGTGATTTTAATTATCTGTTTGGCCTTGAGGTCTACTGTTAGTTTGATCTGTGACTCAATCTGATCAATTTCTTTTGCGGCCTCACTCAAATTACTTAAAAGATGTAGCCACCAGGAAATCGGAAGTTCATCTTCCTGATAAACCCCGGGGGGAGTTTATTGTCTATTTGATACAATTTGTCACTGACATAATCCTTTACCATTTCATGTAAATAAATGTCCTTCCCATAACAATAAATCAAATGAATCTTACAAAAACACGAGGTCCCTCTAAATCTGTCTATGGTCAATCTGTATTCTAAAGGCATTATTGTGACTTGGTCACACGGGGTCCTGAGACAAAAAGTTGTGTGTTAGTTGCATCAAAATGGTCTCTTTGATGGGGATTATTATGCGCTCTTGGATGCTCTGTGTGGGGGTTCCTTCTAGACCGCCATAACAGTGCATCCATTGGTTCATTCTGACACATCCAGCCAAATCAAAAAGATGTGTAATATTGGTCCAATATAAAGGTTTTTCTGGTATCATTGTAGTGTTACTCTCAGCACGGGGAAGCCCGAGGTGAGATGTGCAGTATATGATTTGAGGGTCCCAGATTTTCTCATGGTATATTCCTATTTTTAGAATCATGTTGGCCCATTGGGCCCCGACTACCTTCATTAAATCTGTTGGGTATTGGAGGGAGTCAGGGTATCTGGCCTTGAGTGATCCCATGACTTCCGGATGTATCAGCCTCATTAAGGAGGCTTGGATTAATTGGGAAGCGAATGATATCAAACTACTTTGCACCTGAGAACACTGTATTGCAATGGAAAGGATATAAATGCTGTTCTATACTGAGCATCCAAGGTCTATGATTATTTCATTTTCCACTCCAACCCACTGAGGTAGGATGTGGCCAATTAAATCCATGCTGTGTGTGACGTTAGTAAAACCTGTTGCTGTGGAAACTCCTAGGTTGTTTTGGATCCTACCAGTCCCAACTTGTTGGCTAGAAACTTGGAACCTATGGCATTTAAGACACCTTCGCCTACACCTAAACCTCCTAATATGATTCTGGTGAGGTCTCTTTTATTTCTGAAAAGCGGATGAGTCACTGGGTGCCATTGTTTTTCTAGCTGTTCCCACTGGGACCAGGCTGCCTGGTGATGATGGGCTATGCCACTGAGTACATGAATGCAGATGCATCTCTCCTGATTACTATGTTGCCCAAATACATAAGAGGCTCATGGAGGGCTTCTGCCAGTATATAGGAATATATGGGCAATTCATGTTATGGCAATCCATGTGGCACCCATCCTATTACAAATGAACAGCCTTGTTTTTCAAGCCCAAGAGGGGCGATATCGGGGGTTTAAGGTTAGGGTAGTATAGAGAGAAGCAGGGGTGTTACCTATCAGTGGATCAAATCAGTTCCGGTTCCAAAATCCTGGTGTTAAGGGGAGGCTGCCAGTGTCTGCCTCTACCCAATTGTGTCCTTGTGGGCCAAAAATTATCTCTTGGGAAGTAATGGTGTGGCTTTCTGTGATGTATATCCTGGTATTTAATTTTATGGGAAATCCTTTGTCAAACCATGTGTGTGTTTCATCCATGGCATCTATAACTTCCTTCATTCCTGAAAAATGAAACCGCTGGTTTATGCCTATTGAGTTACACATCTCTTTCATGATCTCCCCAAAAAATTGACTTCCAGAATCATGGTCTATTGTGAAGGATTGGGGCATACCCCAGTGGCTAAAAATGTGGTTAAACAACACCTTTGCAGTGGTGGCTACTGTGTTATCTCTAGTTGGGAAGGCCTAAACCCATTTACTGAATGGATCTATAATGGTGAAACAGTACTTATGTCTGGGGGTTGTTGGAAGCGGACCTATAAAATCAATCTGTAAATGCGACCAAGGGCTTTCTATGTGCTGGTGTCAGATCTGAGCCTTAGGGCCACTAGGATCTATATTAACCATGGCACAGGATAAGCAGTTATCCACCCATTGGTCGATTTCCTCTCTCATTTTTGGCCACCATCCTGTCTCTCTTACTCTTTCAAGGATGGTGGCCTTTCCTCTATGTCCTATATTATGTATGAATAGAATGAGGTCGCTCAAGACTTCTGTGGGCACTATCTCATTTCCATCTACTGCCCACAAAACTCCTTCTGTTTGGACTATGGTGTATTTTCTGGTTGGGTCTTTTCCTGCCTAGATTAACATTTTTATTTTGCTGTCTCCCTTCTGAAGCTGGGCCAGATCTAGGGCATCGGGGAACATTAGTTCCTTCGCCCTCACATTAATAGGTGCCAATGGGACTGTGAAAGCTTCCTTGGCCAAGGCATCTGCCTTATTATTCCATTTTGCCTCTTCTCCTGTTTCCTTTTGGTGTCCTTTTACAAATGAGACCCAAGTAGGATCTGTCGTCTCTTGGATCAATCAAACCACTACCTGTCTTTGGTCTGTATAGGATACTGGCTTATCCTCATTTGTTTTCCATTCCCTCAACATACATATGGGAAGCCAATCTATGGCTGCATTCACGGTCCACTGTGAGTCCATAAAAATAGCCAAAGGGGCGTTTTTGTCTTCGAAATTCAATATTGCAAAAAGTGCCTCCACTTTGGTGACCTGATTGGAATAAGGGTGAACTGATACCTGCAATATGTGTCCATCATTCACACACACTGCACCGAATCCCATTAAGTGGGTTCCCTCTGGAAAGGACAATGAATCATCACAGAACCAACACCTGAAGCCTGCCTGTAATGCTTCTTGAAGGGATTTTCCTGCTTGCACTGGCCAGTTATTCTTAGTGACAGGGGGCAAGGGACACTCATCAGTTGCTCCTGTAACTACCAGTCTATAGTGGGCTGAAGGCTCACTGGCTTGCTGATGGTAATCTATTCCTCACTTGAGCAACTCCAAGGTCCATTTGCCTATCCATGCGCTATGTACCTGACCATCCTGTACTTTGCCTGATAGGATGAAATTTAGGGGAGTGGGGGGAGTTGCACTATGACCCTGGCTCCTTTGACCCCCAGTAGGTCAGTGCCCAGAACAACACTAAACAGTTCTTCTCACACAGACTGAACTTTATCTCCATGGGTGAGAGGTTTCTTGAGGCATAGGCCACTCCTCTTTGTACTCCATTTCAGAGCTGAGAAAGAACAGCTCCAACATGATAATCTGCACAGCTAGCTGTATGTAAAATAAAATGCCTTTGCTACAATGAAAACCAATTTGGCAAAATTTGGGTGAACTATGGCGGGAACTTTTGCCAAATTGGTTTTCATTGTAGCAAAGGCATTCTGTTATTCAGGTCCACATTTCCACACAGCTCCTTTCTTTAATAGATAATACAGAGGCTTTACTTTGATGGCAAATGGTTCTATAAATTCTCTAGAAAAGTTGAAGGTGCCCAACAATGCTCTTAAGGAGGTTACATCTGAAGGAGCGGGGAGTTTTCCAATTGTCTCCACTCACTATAAATCAGGGGTTCTGCAATCTGTTTGTAAATTTAGTCCCAAATATTTGACTTGGGTTTGGACTAATTGTGCTTTTTCTCAGTTAGCCTTGAATACAGTGTCCCTGATTAGCTCTAATACTTCTCGGGTGATGTCGGCGGTTTTCTCCTGTGAGTGAGTGGAGCAATATGTCATCCACATAGGACAAAATGTGGGGGCATGACGAGGGTCACCATGTTGTCCACATTTTGACCATGTGTGAGTGACATATACTCAGACTGGAGTGAAAACTTTGTGGGACCTTTTTGAATGCATGCTGAATCCCGCAAAATTTGAATGCGAATTTGTAGTTACAGCTCTTGTGCAGCAGAATAGAATGGAAAGAATTGGCTAGGTCTATACAGCTGTAGAACTTGACTCCAGCTGTTATAGCTGCCAAGATTTCATTGTATTTCGCTACCACGGGAACTACCAGGGTTGTGACTGTGTTAAGTGTCCTGAAGCCTACCATCATCCGCCATGTGACCCCATCTACCTTTAGTACAGGCCATAGTGGTGCATTGCAGATGGACTGCATTGGCAAAAATAACATCCCATTTTAACAATCCCTCAATTCTTTTTGCAATTCCTTCTTCTGCCTCTCGGGGGTATCTGTATTGTTTCTGTGGTAGATCTTCTCTTTCTATGAGTACACAAGCTCCCTTTACGGTCCAGCACTCTATTTTGTCCTTTATCCATACCTCGTGAAAATCTGCTACCCAAGGGTCTGTGGTTATGGGAAAGAGGGGCATTGGGGCCTTTACGGCAGCACATCTGTGGATAGCTGACATTTATAGGGGGCCTTCATCCAGCTCCCAAAGGAGGCCGCTAGCCAAATCCAAGGTCAGCCTATGTTTTCTTAGGTATCCTGCTCCTAGGATTCCATCATCTTTTCCCTAATTTCCACAGGCCTGTATGATGTCTAGGATAGGGCCAACCTGTAATGGAATCTCCTTCCATATAGCCACCTGGTTTTTCCCTTTTCCGTACCCCACCAGCTCCATGTGATGTGCTGTTTTGCTCCCTGACATGGCCAATTTGGGTTGAAGGGTGTTGACCGCTGCACTGGAGTCCACTAGAAGCTGTGCTGGTTTTTGTTGAGGCTTTGATCCAACTTTTACCTGAATAAATGATGATGATGATAATAATAATAATAATAATAATAATAATAATAATAATAATAATATATCCCACCCCTCTGCAATGCAATTGGTACGGTGGGGTGTCCCCACAAATCTGGTGATAATAAGGTTACTATCTGCTGGCATGGTGGCTCTGCCTTAGGGGCTGTGCTGGGAGTGGTATCTGTGATCTTCTGTTGTGGGACTGCTGTATTAATTGGGTTTAGAGGAACTTTGATGAGTCCTGTTTTATGCAGACTGGTTTTCTGTTGGGCAGTGGATGTTTTTGCCCACAGGATCCTATGGTCTCCCATGCTCTCTATGAGCAAGGGGATCCTGGACATCCCTAGCCAGAATGGTCTGAGTTGGGGTATTTGGAGAAGGCTTCTCCCTGGCTGGGTGTTCCTCTGTGCCACTCACTTATGGCTTGGTCTATGAGATCCATCAACTCCGCATTGGGCTTCCCATCTAACTGTTCCTTGCTGAATCCTAACTCACGGAGCTGTCTCCAGATGTTGTTCTGAATTTCTTGGAGTGATTGCCTGAGGGGCTCTAGGTTTTCTGGGGGGTCTCAAGGGTTGCTCTTAGGTCCCCTCTGAAAGGGGTTATTGATCCCAAATCTCCCAGATTCTTTTGGTACAGGTTTGGAGTGGGGCCCCATGTTGCGGTATGTAACTGTGTGAATTGGGTCTCCGTCTTTCTCTCTCTTCTTGCCTCCCACTTTGGAACTTCGCCCAGCAGTTGCAGCTGACATTTCTCTGGCCATCTCCCTCTGTGCTTCCGTAATCCAAAATACTTGGGATGTTTCCTGGATATGCTGCATGAATCCCTGCCAATCCATGTTTTGGAATTGTAGGGTCATTGATCCTAGGTAATTTTTAGCTAATTTGTGTAATCATTGATAGAATTCTCTGATGACTTCAATGTCGTTTAGGGGTGGCTGCCCATTTTATTTAAACCTATAGCTCCAGATAAGATGCCTAGCATCTTTTTCCAGGCAACATATGTATCTGGTGCTTTGTCAGGGTGCTATATTTCATTTTGGTATCTTGCCGATAAGATGGTCCTAGGCCATAGGATCTGCTTCACCCTAGCTACCCATTCATACAGCTCTAAATTAGCCAAATTGTAATTTCATACTGGTGCCTCAAAGGGGCCTAAATAGTTGGAATCTATGTACAGCCTAGCTACCTGAGTTAAGTCCTCTCCCTTGGCTTTGGGGTGTGAGAGAATTATGGTGGACATCCACCTGACTCCTGTCTGGGGGTTCAATTTGCCCAATTGATCTGCTATGGCTTTAATCTTGGCTAGCATCCAGTATATGGTCTCCACAAGGGTTTTGGTAATGGTACTGTCTTCTGCAGTCTGTTTAGTTTCTACTGTGCTCTGGGTTTTTACTGGATCTAGTGGAATGAATGGAATACTTCCCTCATTGGGTTCATTCCCTTCGGGGTGATTCCAATGGGGGTTGTAGGGAGAGGGCGTTTTGGACTCTTCAGGCATGGAATTGTCCTAAAGGACATTGGCTTGCATGGCGGATTTGAGAATTTTCAGGTGTACAGTCACCACTATTGCACACCTTAAATCTAATTTGGCCTCTAATTCCCTAATGCAGGTCTTGCAGGCAGTGTGATCAGCCAATACTGCCCCTTCTGTCTTCTTGGACAGAAGAAAGTCTGTGGCTTGTTTGTCCTGACTTAATTTAGCCTCTCTCTTTCTGTTTTCTTCACCTTCTGGTTGGCATTGTTGGCGATGCATGCAATAGGGTATTTTCAGTCACCTTTTCTCTTACTTGTGTGACCAAGTCTCCAATTTGTCTTTTTCAGCACATCTAAATCTAATCTTAACCTTTTGTACTCCTGTGGCTTCATGGGCTAACATACAAGTGCCCCATGAGGCCCACCTATCTTTCTCTGCCTTGGAAATGCTCTTTAACCCTTTCTTTGCTGTCTTGGCATTGTAAACCTCCAGGAATATCACAAATGGATCCTCAGTAATGAACCTTCCAGTCTTCCATGGGTTGGGTCCCATCTTGAGTATCCATTTCTTGAGCCTATCCTGAGCCTGCTCTTCCATAAGCAGTCTGGCAACTGCTGCTGATACCTCCATTTTTCCCTCTAACAATTTCTGGTTGGGAACCTCTTCCTCACTAGCCTCAAATGGGAACCACTTCCCACTAGCAAACTCTGGTTGAGAACCTCTTCCCCACTAGCCTCAAATGGTAACCACTTCCTGCTAGCAAAACTCTGGGTCAGGGTTGGTCGCTGCCACCCATCTCATGAGGGTTACTGGCTCACTTCTGCAGTAAGTGCCTCATCGTAACCTCTGTTACACCTGGCCAGAGGATCCAATTGGCCTCGTGTCAATCCCTTTACTAGGGAGCCCTGATGCTACAATCCTCCTTGGGATGCCCTCTTGGTAGGCCTCAAAACACACACCAGGACTTGAGTCCCTAACTAGACCCTCGCCTGAGTGTTTCTCCTTCTCGGGAGCACCTCCTCCCTTCTCAACCTTGCACTCAGACTTATGGCCTCTGGACAAGGACATCTACTCCCTTTACCTGACTTTGATCATCCAAGGTAAGCTCTACTTTGACCCAAAGGGCTTATGGTTCTGCTATACCTGCCTTTGTGGCCTATCCCGACCTTGAGCTCAGATTTACAGCCTCCAGCGGAGACATCTTTCTGCCGTAATCCTACCTTTGCTCATCCAAGGTCATGTCTGTGGTTTTTGGGTTATGGACTTCGGTTTCTGGTTTGAATGGGAAGGGACCTGCCTCTGTCTCCCAATCCACAATAGAGAAAATAAAAATGGGTGTCCGAGAAAGCAGCCGAGTAACTAATAAGAACCAGCACACCAATGCAAGTCTGAAACACAAAGGCAGTTCAAAAAGTACAATACCAGTCCAAATGTCCCAAGAAGCAAAATCAGGAGCAAGTCAAGGGTTCAAGAATCCAGAGAGCAAGTCAGTAAGTCCAGTCCAGGGTCAAGGGTTCTAGCAAGCAGATCATCGAGTCCAGTCCAAAGGTCATGGGTTTCAAGGCTGAGGTCTATGAAGCCAGGGAGTCCAAGTCAGATGCTTCTCCAGAGAACACAGATAAACTCTGACAGAGAAGGTCAGCGTCTCCCAGCTTTTTATATTGGCCCAGCTCACAATCACAGCTGTTTGGTCTTAGCTGAGTGTTTCTCATATAATCTCAGAGAATACCAGAGGAATGCCCTTTCTGTCCTTCTCTGTCTAAAGGTAGGTACCTCCTTGTCCAGCTCCTCTATATCTCCCAGGCCTGGAACCTCTGCTGGGGAGAGGCTTTCTGCTGGGGGGAGGCTAGGCTGCTGAGGCAGGGGCTGTGCTTCAGTGGGTACAACAGAGCTATGTCCAGGCTCAGCTAACTCCACTGGAACTGGTAGAGCAAAGCTAGAACCTGGCTCAGCCTCTTCATCCTCTGAGTCCTCCATGTCCTCAGCCTGGTTGGCCCTGACAATAGGTGTCAAGATCTTCTCTGACAACACACCCAAGGGTTATTAATGTTCATCACTTGGTTGCTCGTGCCGAGCCAGCTGACAAGATGTCCAACCAAAGAATGACATGGAATCAGCTAACACAAGATAGCCCTTTGCCCTTATGGCCAGTCACACAAGAACTGCAATCTGTCCTGGAAAGCTGGCTGTTGGGATGATAGTCAAGGCAAGGGGGAGTCCCCCAAACTAGGTTCTCATTACCAATCTGAAGGAGCAGCCAGCGAAGAGTCAAACACGGTCCGTAGGTTGAGGGTTGCAGAGTAGCCGGGAGACAAGACAGTCTGAGGTCCAGAGATGCAGAAGTCCGACAGTTGTCAGCGGTCCAAAGGTCAAGGATACCGGGAGTCCAAGATAGTCAAGAGTCAAGGTTCAGGGCACGGAATAAGGAGAGACAGAGACAGAGGCTTTCACCAGGAAGCTCAGATACCCTCTGGGACCAAGGGAGTGTTTCCACACTTGCTTAAATCCCCAAGCTGCCACAGCTCAGCTGGGTCTGATCACCTTGATGACCTAGGTATTTTTCATAAAACCTCTTTGAGTGCCTGAGGCCCACCCTTTTGGCTCGACACTGACTAAAGGTAGGCACAGACCCCTGATCCTCCTCCATGTCCAACAGCTCTGTTGATGGAAGACTTGGATGTGACACAACCTCCTGAGACACCACAGACTCTGCTGAAGACTCTGCAGGAGTTGGCAAAGCAGGGCTGCTAGGGCCAGGCTGGGTCTTCTCCGCCATAGGCTCATGGTCCAGAGGATGTTCTGACTCATCCTCCGAATCCTCTGAGTACTTGTCCAGGCAGGGCATGATACAATCACACACTTTCCTATTTATCCCTGTGTCTGCAACAATTTCTCTTGATCCATGTACTTTCTACGTCCGGAGTCTGGATTTCCCAAGTGATCAGTTTGGAATTTCCAGACTTTGGGGGAGATTAATTTCACCTGCTTTATATTTCAGTGTGTGTGTGTGTGTGGGGGGGGGAACAACCAATTAAATGTCCCCACTTTCTCCACCAAATTGTAGCCAAAAATCTAGTATGGGGAATTTTATTTATCTCAAATTGAGAGGGAGTTGGCTACAAGGATCCTGTGAGCCTGTCTCCCACATGTATACCATGAGGCTGAAGGATCTAAGAATTGATGCAGAGATAGAATTCTCCAATTAAAGTATTATTTATTAGAAGGGAAAATCACATAGGAATTCACATACACACACACATTCATTCAAGGCTCAGGAAGTTAGGGGTTAGCTTGGAAAAGATGTTGAGGCAAAACTATGGGTGATACTTACTACAGATGAGGATTTCTCTGGGATCCAATTGGGTGATGTGGTGGGAGACACAACCATTCTGAGAGCATTGGGTTGAACAAAGGTGCCAGTAACTAGAGAGCACAGTGATGTACCGTCCCCATGAACTCCAAACTAGTGAGACTGAGGGGGGAAATCCAGGGGTTTTTAAGGGCTAAAACTAGCTGCAGGGTAAATGTGTGAGATTGTATGGCAATGTTCAAGGTGAATGGGAAAAAGATTAAATCTCTAGCTGGCTGATCAGGTGAGACATTTAGGCAATTATCACCCATTCTTCTGATTATGGAAGTGATGATGGTCCATTTGCAACTCCCACACTATATGCCTATCTTTGAGATGGTATTTGTCAGTCTTCCAAGTGACTTTGGAATCACCTGCCTGTCATTGCCCAGTTTGCACTTGGGGTTCACTACAGGGTACATCTGGCGTTATGTGGAATATCACACACACACTAAAATCCAGAAAAAATCACGTTGGCTAACAATACTGGACTAGTCAACTACTCAATTCTAAAAACTCCGCATATAGTAGTTTGTTGTGGCACCAGAGCTTTCTGGCAAAGAAGGATAAATGTCTCACAAAACCTTTGTTGTTGTTGTTATCCACCCTCAAGTCGATCTCGATCCATGGTGACCCTGTAGATGAGACATCTCCAAGATTCCCTGTCCTCTGCTACTCTGCTCAGTTCCTGCAAATTCATATCTGTGGCCTCTTTTAAAGGGTCCATCCATCGAGCATGTGGCCTTCCTCTCTTTCTGCTTCCCTCCACCTTTCCTAGCATGATAGTTTTTTCCCCAATGAGTTGTGCCTTTTCATGATGTGATCACAGTATGACAGGCTTAGGGCCTTTACAGACTGTCAGAAATAGTGCAACTTGAGGCCACTTTAACTGTCCTGACTCAGTGCTAGAGAATCATGGGAATTGTATTTTTTTCTGGGACATTCAGCCTTCTCTGTCAGAGAGCTCTGGTGCCACAATAAACTACAGTTCCCATGATTCCTTAGCACTGAGCCAGGACAGTTAAAGTGGCCTCAAGTTGCACTATATCTGGCAGTCTGTAAAGGCCCTTAGTTTAGTTATCTTGGATTTCAGAGAGATTTCTGGTTTAATCTGTTCTAGCACCCATTTGTTTGACTTCTTGGCTGTCCATGCTATCCTCAGCACTCTTCTCCAGCACTATATTTCAAATGAATTGTTTTTCTTCCTATCTGATTGCTTAACTGCCCAGCTCTCTCATTCAAACATGGTAATAGGGAATACTTACCACCATGGCTTTTTTGCACCTTTTGGTGCAGCTTGTGTGCACGCTGCACCAAGAGGACATCCTGACACTGCACACCATGCAGATGGGTGTGCAGCATCAGGACGTCATTGGGGTGATGTCGGGGCAGCCAATGTGCCGCTGCCCTGCCCCAACTATACCTCCACCCTGGCCCTTTGTGCCAGACTGCATCTCTCCTTAGTCTTCTTATGATTTCTTGACTGTATTTCCCACTCCAATCAATGTTTGATCCTAGGTATGAGAACTCTTTTAATTTTTCTATTCCTTCATTGTCTAGGCTGAATTTGTGTAAATTCTTCATGGTCATTAACTGTTTTCTTTATGTTCAACAGTAAGCCTGCCTTTGCATTTTCTTTCTGGATCTTCCTTAGTAGGTCCTGGATCTTCCTTAGTAGATCTTCCTCAAGGTCTGTATTGTTTTCTGCTAGTAGTATGGTGTCATCTGCTTATCTTAGATTGTTGATATACGTTCCTTCTATTTTCATTCCTCTTCCTTCTGTGTTCAAGCCTGCTTTTTGTATAATATGTTTTTCATAAACGTTGAACAGATAGGGTGAAAGGATACAGCCTTCTCTGACCTCTTTGCCAAATGGGAACCATTGTGTTTCTCTGTGTTCTGTTCTGACAGTAGCCTCTTGTTCCTAGGACAGATTTTTCATCAGAACTATCAATTGTGTTGGTATTTACATGTTTTTAAGGGTTTTCCATAGCCTTTCATGATCTATGCAGTCAAAGATTTTGCTATATAGATAGATAGATAGATAGATCCATTTCAAACTGGCTTTAGGACGGGAATTTGGAGTGGAGACTGTCTTGGTTGCCTTGACCTTCGTCTAAGCATTGATAGGGGTAGTGTGACCCTGTTGGTGCTTTTAGAACTCTCAGTGGCTTTTGATACAATAGATCATGGCATCTTCTTGGATCACCTGGACAGGATAGGAATTGGGGGCACTGCATTGCAGTGGTTCCATTCCTTCCTCTCAGGCAGATCCCAGAGGGTGTCACTCGGGGACAGTCGTTCTGCAAAACATTGAGAGGAGAGGCGCCATCCTGTCCCCGATGTTATTTAACATATTTATGAAGCCGCTGGGATACATTATCCGGAGGCATGGAGCTGAGTGTTATCAGTACGCTGATGACACCCAGATCTATTTCTCCATGTCCCGATCGTCAGCCTCGGCTCCTGATGGTGTCTCTCCTCTCATTGACTGTCTTAGAGCAGTAATGGACTGAATGAGGAAAAACAGATTGAGATTGAATCCAGACAAAATGGAGGTGCTCACAGTAGCGGCCCCGAAACTAGGAACTGGGTTGCAACCTCCAGTCCTGGATGGGGTCACACTCTCTGTGAAGGACTGTGTTCACAATCTGGGGGTGCTCCTAGATCCATCACTTCAGATGACTAGTCAGGTGAATCAGGTGACGGTCAGGAGTACCTGTTATCAGCTTTGGCTGATATGCCAGCTGAACCCTTTTCCTGGAAGTAAGGAACCTTGAGACAGTGGTGCATATGCTGGTAACCTCCCATCTGGATTTCTGTAATGTACTCTACATGGGGCTACCCTCGTACTTGGTCCGGAAACTTCAATTGGTAAAGAACATGGCAGCCAGAGTGGTCTCAGGAACATCCAGGAGAGACCACATAACACTGGTATTGAAGTCCCTTTACTGGCTGCCTATTAGTTTCCAGGCCCAGTATAAGGTGTTGGTTATGACCGGTAAAGACCTAAATGGCTTGGGTCCAACTTATCTTTGGGACCGCCTCTCCCCATATGAGCCACCCCGTGCCCTTCGGTCAGCCGGGAAGAACCTACTTCAACAACCGAAAACAAAATCTAAACAGACCTCGCAAAGGGCATTCTCCATCACTGCCCCTAAACTATGGAACGGCCTGCTGGATGAGATCTGTCTCATTACAACACTCACTGCTTTTAAGAAAGCAGTTAAGACGGATATGCCATATAACAGCTTTTTTTTTTTTTTTTTTTTTTTTTTTTTTTTTTTTTTTTGAGGAGCAGCTATCCCCAAGCACCACCATCTGGAAACTGGAAACTGCCCAAGAGATATGAGTGGAACCACTGAAGCACAGTGCCTCAAATTCCCAAATTCCCCCCTCACGTCCTTCTTTATTTTAGTATCTCATCTGCCTTCTGGCCCTTGTTTGATTTTCCCTACCCATCCTCTCTGTTTTCTCCTGTCTTCCCTCTGGAAGGCCGGGTGGGCTGAAATGATCTGTACTGGGGCTGAGATGGACTCACATGGCTGGTTTTTCCCTTCCTCTTCCTCCCAGATGTTTCTGCTCTCTTCCCTCTGAAAGGTGGGCAAGGGGCTGATATGGATTCATGCAGTTGGGAGGAGATTGAATGGGGTCTTTTCCTACCTTTCCTTGCTGCTTCAGATGGAAGGAGGGGATTGGATGGAGTCTTTTTCCCACCTCTCCTTGCTGCTTCAGATGGGAGGAAGGGATTGGATGAAGTCTTTTCCTCACCTCTTCTTGCTGCTTCTAATATAAATATTAGAAAAATATGATTGCCAATGGTCAGATCATATCCAAAGTCAAGTTAATATTGGACAACTGTAAAGAGTCTAGCCCCAGCCATCCAGTGATGCACGGAGACAGATAGGTATACCATAAATATGCATGGACTTTCCCAGAGAGTTACTGCTGGAGTCATAAAAATGATTCAAGTTTTCTTCAGTAGTCCCACTCCAATTAACAATAAAAATTTTATAGATACCTGACAATGATTTCTGCCTATAAACAATGGAGAAATATTACTAGGGTTGGAATGATCTAATGCAGTTACTCATGGAGTCACCCTTATGGTGTTCTTCTGCATACCAAAACCCAAATAACACAGCACATGAAAGGTCCTTCCCTCCCCCATGAACAGCCAGTCCTCAAAAGCCTGCTGAAACAAAAAGGACTTCTTCTATCTATGAACCTTTCCAGAAGATAGATCTCAAAACATGGACACGTATAGTTATAACAATATGACAAAGCCAATAATACAGAAATATTATTACAAGACAGGTGATCAAAGTGCAGTTTGAGGGCTTTCTCAGGTTCTTTGTAGCCCTGTGGTTCAATCTCATTCCTCCACCCCACCCCCCAACTGCTAATGTCCCCTCTAGGGTATGTGGTTGGATCATTTTGCCCCATTTTTGACTTCCTGGCCTGTATTAGGCCTATGGAAGGCTGCCTTCTCCCCAGAAGCTGAATGCCATCATATCACTTACAATATTGGAGGGAGCCCCATGGGCCTAAAATAGACTGCCTCATTCAAAAAATAAGGTGAAAGGGCCAACTGCATGTCTTAGAGCATCCTCAAGCCTTCACCTACAAGTGGATAGACTCAATCAATTCCAATTGTAAAAGGGATGAAACTGGTTGTTGTAAGTCCTACTGCATTACTGATCACAATGAAAGTAAAATTGGAATTTAGATTTTAACCTAACATTGTTAGATCTAAACTTAGATTCAGGTTTCAATGCCTAGAAGTTTATCTGTGTGTTTGTTAGCCAGAAGCTGGGTTTTAATTTATTATTACAAAATTGTATGCAAAAACCATTTTCTAAACAGACAATTTAATATTAATAGCTACTTTCTAGAGAGTCATTGTTTTAAATGCAAGGTAACTGAACTTCTGTCAATGTCAAATCAACATTTTAAACAAGTCTAAAGCTCCAAAGTCCAGAGTACATCAACAAATAAATCAGTATTTGTAATCATCTGTATTCTAAAGAACATGAATACAATTACTATAACAAATGAGAATTTGGCAAAGGCATTAAAACAACAGGTAGGTTTTACCTATTGATCAACTGTCCATTAAGCATTTGTCATGACTCACACCTTCACCATTAATCATACTAAGAGATTATTATTAAACAGGGTAGAATGTGTATACACATGAGTGCTATTACATAGAAATACCTCTTTTACAAAGCAAACGTATTTCAAGGTGGGAGACAATTTATTCTAAACTAGGGATGAAAACCTTTAATTTTTCTCCCCTCACATGCAAGAAGAATAATCAGCAATTTTCTCCCTGCTCTATTAGGCTATGACAGTGTCTGAACAATTTGAGACTTCAGTTAGAAAATTAATTTGCACAAAATACACATGGCTTCTCTGCACAGGAAATGTGCTTTGGGATAGAAAAAAAACATGTGTTTTGAGCAAAATGTTTTTATTCCTATATAAAATTATTGTGTTCATTGTACAGAAAATGCATACAGAAAACTACACATTGTTTTATAATCTGTGTATGTATTCAAATTGTGTGAAGCTGTGCAAATACATTACTGAGTAGGAAAAAAAATCTGTGGCGTTCCTGCATGTTTCTTCTGAGAAATAAAACATTTTTCAGTGTAGAATGTGTATGTTTGCACAAAATGCATATTTTCAACCCAGGAAAACCATGTTTTTGTCTTTGTCTTTGTTTTTGGTTTAGTTTGGGGTTTTTTTGGAAAAAGTGTTTTCATGAGTAAAACCCCAAACTGTGATTGATTGATTGAATTAATGTATATACCACATTTCTCCTATATGGGATACAAAGTCATTCAGGGATGGTTTGCTTTTCTTTAGTGAGGAGTCTTAAATGGAAAGACACCCACCTTTTGTCAAAAGTACAACTGCTAATGAATATTCTTTATAAGCCTACTGGAGATAACTTCCTTAACAAGATTTGACTGGTCCAAACACATTATAGAAGGAAAGCATAGAGGAGCAAACTTTAAAACAAAAATGCCTCAGGATAAGATGAAGACCCTCTTTGACCCAAGGAATGACACACTGCTGCTTTGCTGTAATAGCAGCACTGGCACTACCACAAACTCACCTGTCTTTCCTTAGACAGGAATTGTTTGAAAGAAGGAAAAATTTGTGGTAGGTAATACAGCTAGTCTTCTCCTTTCCCCCTGCCAGATATATTTGGCCAAGCAACCAGGAGATAGGCATAGTTCTTGTGTCCAAACAATAGACTGTACTTTTTTTTTTAAGTGCTGAGAAGTGTGTTCTATGAAAAGCTCTCTATGACTGCATCTGCACAGCAGAAATGATCCAGTTTGACACCACTTTAACTGCCATGGCTTAATGCTATGGAAATGTAAGAACTGGAGTTTCTTTTGACACCAGAGCATTCTAGTGTAGAAGACTCAATGTTTCACAAAACTACAGTTCCCAGAATTCCATAGCACTGAGCCATGACAGTTAAAGTGGTGTTAAACTGGATTATTTCTGCAGTGCAAATGGAGCCTACATCCCTCTTCAAACACCTCTTGAAGATCTCAATGCTTTAAACTGGTCTGCAGTGACCTTTTGGAATGTACAAAAATAAGCATTGCAAGAAAAAGTTGGGTTAGAAACATATTTTTCAAACCAATACATTTGAATGTATCATTCAGATACAATCTTGAATTTAAATTATTGACTTTGTTCTCTCTCTCTCTCTCTCTCACACACACACACACACTTTAATGGGCTTTGTATTAACTTGTGATATTTGATAATTATCATGAGCTGGTTTTGATACAGTCCACTGTGGAAAACTGCAAAGCTTGGGAGCATTAGCATTAGTGCTAGCACTCTAAAGTTAAACCATCAAAGGAAATAAATTAAATCATGTTAATTTACTAAAAGAAAATTCCAGAACAGAAATTAATTCATTGAATTAATTCATGATGATGGCTGATTAATTATTACATTTAAAATGATTTTGGATGACTAAAATTGGCCAAAATGTACATCTTCCTGAAGTATCAAGCTGAAATAACATTGCAAGTTCCTTGTGAATTCTTACTTTCTGCTTAAAATGATTAAAATAACAATTAAGTGAGCTGGAAATCATATTGCTAATAATGATGAAATATGGGCAAGAAAGTAGATGTTTGTCAAAACCTAATTAGGTTTGGTTCTGTCATGATGGGTTGAGTTGGAGAAATGTATAAATTTAACTCTGTGTTGTTTGTACTGGATAAAGATTTAAGTTTTAATGTGGGAAGGGGAGGATGGACATTGTATGTGTTATATTCACCTGACGACAGTTCAGGGGGGGATTGGGAGAAGTTTTACTGCAGTTACTGGGTAGAAATCAAAATGTATGTGTTATATTCACTTGGCAACAGTTCAGGAAAGAAGAGGAGGAGTTTTACTACAGTTACTGAGTAAAAATTAAAATGTTACATTGTGAACAGGTGGAGCCAGTTGACTCCAGTCTATATATTGTGACAGGAGGGCGGGAACAGATAGTACTGATGTAAACACTGGCTGATCACTGTTGTCCCTGTTCTGCAATAAAAATATTTTGCTGTTTCATTGCACCAAGGCTTATTGTCTAAATTCTAGGAGCATAGTTGGATGGTCCTGACAGTAGGTCAGTACTCACTCATCTCATCTCCTATGATGCAGAACAAGATGAACCCCCCACCGAGACACTTCTGGAGGAGCACCAAGAAACTGACCAGGGAGATGACACCTTGGAGGAAGAGATGACCTGTGGCCTGGAAGCCAGACCTAAGGGAGCCCGGGGCACCAAGGATTAGAAGGATTAGAGACAGACAAAGGAGTAAAGGCTGGGAGGAGACACTGGCCTGTGAAGAAGATGAGTGGTTTCATGCTGCGGCCCCTGCCAGAGTCAAGGAGTGATGCTGAGATGGGAGAGTATCAGCCTGAGACATTGCAATAGCAGGACCTTTGGACTTAGATCCCCAGGAGGGGGAAGACTACAGGATGCAGATGCATCAGATGCAGAAAGAGATGTGCTTGATGCATGCTGCTTTAACAGAGGTGGTGAGCATGCTAGCAAGACTGATGGCGGGATAACCCACCTATGGGGGGCAGGTACGGTCAGGACATCTCTGGTGGCAGCACCAGCTTCCCAACCCCAAGAACTGACTTGCCCTCCAGTGTCAGCAGCAGTGACGGTGACTCCACCAGGGGCAGGAAACTTACCTGTACTAGCGCTGAGAATCCAAGACCCAGTGGCTCAGCATCTGGAGATGAAATTTGATGGGAGAGCAAGCCAGTGGTTGGCCACATGAATGACTGGGAGCAAACCTTCCCCAGTAAAGGAGTCAAAGTGAGGTGTGTGGGTGCCAACCTGGAAGGGGAAGTGGATGATTGGCAGGTGCAATTGTATGATGGTGGGGCTGCAGAGCTACAAGATCTACAGGCCTTTATGATGGCCCTACAAACCCTATTTGAGGACCCTTTTCAGGCAGAGAGAGCCCGCATCAAACTGATGGCACTAGAAAAAGGCAAGCGCTCTGTGTCCGAGTATGAGGTAACATTTCATAGCTCTGCAGCTCACATTCCTGAGTGGCCTGAGGGAGTGAAGGTGCAGTATTTATTTTTTTAAAAAAATAATTTTCAAAATTTTATTAGTTTAAAAAAAACATATAACACAACATAAAAGACATACAAAACAACACATAAACCAATACTATTCACAATCATCATACAAATATAAATACTTCCTTGTTGGGTATATCTTGCCTTATTGCCTGTTTTGTTCGACTTCTATAACCATGAAATTATATTACCATATGCCAAACAGTATGATACCATATCTATAATCTAGCATTTTGATTATCATATTATATACAGTGTATCTATTTATTACAGACTAACAGGAAAAAATCCTCTACAGTATACACTTTAGATCTGTCCCTTTGATTCTAACTGAAAAACTAAATTACTATCCTGAGTCCTATCTGATTCAGGTAGTTTATCACAACCTTTTAATCCTTCTTGAAAGCATCATAACTTAATCCCTTAATTAGACCAGTTAACCTGTCCATTTCCATAAAATCTATAATTTTCTTAAACCAGTCTTGAAGGGTTGGGAAATCCTTAGCTTTCCATTTAGAAGCGGCCAAAAGAAGATAAAAGATTATTTTCCCGTGTTTTTTCTCTAAATTTTCATCCATGATCATACCTAATAGAAATAATTGAGGATCTTGTTTCAAGTTAATATCAAAAATTTCATTTAGAGTAAATCTAATATTTGTCCAAAATTCCTTTGCCTTTTTACATTTCCACCAAAGGTGAAAAAAAGAACCCACCTTCTTCCCACATTTCCAACATTTATGTGAATAGGACTTATTCATCTTGCAAGTTTGACTGGGGTCAGATGCCATCGATATTGCATCTTATAGAAATTTTCCTTTATATTATAGTTTAAGGTATACTTTATTCTTTTCCTCCAACATTTTTCCCACTGAGCTAATTCAATAGCATGAAAAAATTGTGTGCCCACTTTATCATTTGGGGTTTAATAAGATCTGATTCAAGTTCAATTGTGAGTAACATTTTGTAAAATTTAGATATTTTATATTTATCTTGTGATACCACTATTTCATCAAATTCCTTATTAAGGACTCCTATCTTTCTAGTCTTTTTGTCTGCTAAGAAGCACTCTTTAATCTGCCTATAGGTGAACCAATTACAGTTGTACCCTTCAAGATTTAATTGCTCTTGTGTTTTAATTTTGATATTCGTTCCATCGTTTATTATCAGATCATTATAAGTTAACCATATTTTTTTATTTAATTTATTGTCTTTAGAAACCACTTCGCCAATGGCCGCCCATTTAGGTAAGGTATCTTGCCACTTTTGCTTAATTTTATACCATATTCTCAATAGCCTTACATAGTGGTCATTAAAATTTTTATGACATTTAATTTTATCATATAGTAAATAACTATGCCATCCATAGACATTATCAAAGCCTTCTAGTTTCAGATTTCTTTCTCCTTTCAGTTCTATCCAGTCCAACAGCCAAAATAAAGAACAGGCATAATAATATATTTTGAAATTTGGTAGGCCTAACCCTCCATTTTCAACAGAATCCTGCAAAAGTTTCATTTTAACTCTCAGTTTCTTACCACTCCACATGAATTTTGATATATCCTGGTTCCATTTATTGAAGGGTATGTCATTCAAAATAACTGGAATATTCTGGAATAAGTAAATCATTTTGGGCAAAACATTCATTTTAATAGTCACAATTCTGCCCATCCATGAAATATTCAATTTTCCCCATCTGTTCAGTTCATTTTTTACTTCCATCCATTTTTTATCATAATTATTTTTAAACAAATCAGCATTTTTTCTTGTAAAATTTATCCCCAAGTATTTCACCATTTTTGCGTCTTGAAATTTTGTTTTTTCTTTTATTTTCTCTCTTTCTTCATTCGTCAAATTCATTAATAGCATCAAAGTTTTGTCCTTGTTGATTTTTAAACCTGTCACTTTACCAAAATTAATCAGCATGTTGAGAAGAGAGTCTGTATCCTCACAGGGATTGGAGAGTGTGACCAAGAGGTCATCAGCAAATGCCTTTACTTTATACACTTCCCCTTTTAATCTTATACCATGTATATTTTTTTCAGATCGAATATCATTCATTAGGATTTCAAAATTCAAGATTAATAATAGGGGGAATAAAGGGCATCACTGTTTAACACCTTTTTGAATCCTGAAGGGCTTTGTCGAATCTCCATTCACCAATAATTTAGCTTCTTGCTCTTGATATATTGATTTTATCCAATTTAACAGATTTTCACCCAGATCTATTTTCTCTAATAGTTGTTGCATAAATTTCCAATTCAAATTGTCGAACGCTTTTTCAATATCGAAGAACACTAGTGCCAATTTTTTATTAATATTTTAATTTTGTTATTCTATTAAATTTATTAGATGCCTAATATTGTCCTTTAACATTCTACCCGGAAGAAAACCCGCTTGATCATCACAAATCCAGTGTAACAACCATTTTTTTAATCTGTTTGCAAGGATCATTTTCAAAATTTTATAATCATTATTAAGTAAAGAAATTGGCCTATAAATTTTCAGTTTGGTTTTATCTTTATTTTCTTTAGGAATAAGAGTGATGTTGCCTGTAACCAAGTTTTGGGAATATTTCCCTTTAGAATCCCATTCATAGGTTTTAATAACGGGCCTGCCAATGGATCACAACATTTTTCATAGTACTCAGACATAAAACCATCTGGCCCAGGAGATTTTCCCGATTTCAAATTTTTAACAGTGTCAAGGAGTTCCTGAAGTTTGATTTTTTTTTTGTTTAAATCTTTCCTATATTCTCCTGATATTTTACTTAACTTTTGAGCATCCAAATATGCCTAAATTATATCCAAATTATCATTAGTTTTTTTTTTAATATAAATTTGAGAAATAATTTAAAAGAATTCTTTTAATTTGAGCTTGGGATGAAAAAGTATGACTTCCATCTTTTAATTCAACAATGACCCTTTTCTCTTGTTCTTTTCTCAACATTATCACCAATATTTTCCCCAGCTTATTAGAAGATTCAAAATATTTTTGCTGAACATTTTTTTTCTTGTGAATTTCTTCCATGGATATTATTGATATCTGATTATATATTTTTTGAATATCATCTTTTATTTTCTTTTGTCTAGGATTGATTTTCAATTGATCTTCTTTAAATTTTAGAGTTCAAACACTTTTATGATCCTTTCTTTTGTTCTTTTTCATTTGGCTGTTTTTTTTCATAAAGAACCCTCTCATAAATGCCTTAGCAGCATCCCATACAACATCTATTGGGGTTTTATTATTTAAATTTTGTTGGAAAAAGAAATGTAACTGTTCCAATTCTTTAAGAATTTTATCATTTTTCAAAAAATTATCATTTAGTCTCCACCTGAATTCTTTTTGGCCATTTCTCATTGTCATCATCAATGGGTTATGATTGGACCAAATGGCTGGAAGAGTGTCAATTTTAAGTACTCGATTACATAAAAGAGGGGAGACCAAAAACATATCAATTCTGGAACAGGAGCAATGAACATGGGGAAAGAAGGTATAATCCTTTGTATTAGTATATAATATTCTCCATATATCTTTCAGGCTTAGGCTTTCTTGTAAGGCAAAGAAACTTTTCAGGAGCTTACCTTGGTCTTTCTTAATCTTGTTATGGGAGGGCCTATCTATTTGGGGATCAATAACCCCATTCCAATCACCCAAGGCAATCATTAAGATTATTGTTGCTTTGTAGTTTATTCAATAATTGATCAAAGAACTCCTTTTTATTAGACAAAGGGGCATAAACCCCAACAATTAATATCTTTCCCCCTTTCACATTGACTTCCACAACCACATAGTGTCCATTTGGATCAGTACATACTAGTTTTGATTCAAGTTTGTTTGTGACATATATAATGACCCCCTTTTTTTTACTTTCAGTTGCTGACACATATTCCTGCCCAATCTTTTATTTATCAAATACTTTTCATCTTTGGATCTAATGTGGGTTTCTTGCAGACACAAAATGCCTGCCTTCAGTTTCCAGAGATAGTGGGTTTTTTTTTTTCTGAGGGGAATTTAATCCCTTTACATTCCATGTTAGAATTTTAAGTTTTTCCATCAATGTTTGGGGAGCAGTACTAAATTACCTTCAAGTTAATGTTCAACAAGATACTATATATCCCCTATATCTCTGTCATCAAAGGATTCTCCCTCTTTCCTACATTGTAAATCCTCTAGGTCTTCTAGGATATCTTCTTCTATCACACCTCCCTCCTTACCATACCTCCAATTTGTCGCACCTTGCTCTTCTTGACTAATGCATTCACATAAAGGGTCCCCTTCCCTTGTTAATCTATTTTCTAGTCTTTGAGTACCTTGCTCTCTTGATTCTCCTTTCCCTTCTTGAAACCTTTCTCTGGTTTTCTTTCTCTTTTCCTTCTTGGTCCCAGAACCTTTTGGCCTCATCTAAATTCCTCAGCACCACCCTTCTCTTTCTCCACCAGAAAGTCAAGCCCTCAGGGGTACCCCATCTGTAGGGGACACCCTATTGCCTTAGAAACACTGTCAGAAGGCATATTCATTTCTTTTTCTAAGCAACCTGGCCAGGATATCCTTTAGAATCTGGACTTGGGTTCCATCTATTTCAAGAGGAGATTCATTGTGTGTTTTTAAAAGCAGATCCCATATTTGTCTTCTTACAAAATAAATTATGATGTCTCTCAGGAGACTTTTCTTTTTTGCGACCTGTGAGTTTCAGTGGAAGATTCTATCCACTTCAAATTGAAAAGAATGTTTAACTCTATTCCAAAAAATCAGCCAATTTTGGAGTTAGATATTCGATTAAATATTCTAAACGAATATGTCTTCAGGACCAGATGAACTGCATCCAAGGGTATTAAAAGAATTGGCAAATGTAATATCAGAACCATTGGCAATAATTTTTGAGAACTCCTGGAGAACAGGAGAAGGCCAAGCAGACTGGAGGAGGACAAACATTGTCCCCATCTTCACAAAGGGGAAAAAAGAGGATCCCAACAACTATTGTCCAGTTAGTCTGATATCAATACCAGGAATGATTCTAGAGCAGATCATTAAACAGAGAGTCTGTAAACATTTAGAAGGGAATGCCATAATCACAGAAAGTCAACATGGGTTTCAGAGAAACAAGTCATGCCAGACAAATCTGATCTATCTCTCTCTCTCTCTCTCTCTCTCTATATATATATATATGGTTCCCCATGACATTCTGGCAAACAAGCTAGTAAAATGTGGGCTAGACAAGGTAACTGTTACATGGATTAGTAATTGGTTGACCAGCTAAACCCAAAGGGTGCTCAACAATGGCTCCCTTTCATCCTGGCGAGAAGTAACCAGTGGAGTGACACAGGGTTCTATCATGGGCCTAGTGCTATTCAACATCTTTATTAATTACTAGGATGAAAGATTAGGGGGCATACTTATAACATGTGTAGATGACACCAAATTAAGAGGAGTAGCTAATATCACAGAGAACAGGATGAAAATTCAAAATTACCTTAATAAATTAGAAAGCTATCAAAATGAATTTCAACACAGAGAAATATAAGGTACTGCACTTAGGGTGGAAAAAATGAAATGCATAGATATAAGATGGGGGACACCTGGCTTAACGCGACTACATGTGAAAGGGATCTAGGAGACCTAGGAGACCACAAGTTGAACATGAGTCAACAGTGTGATGCAGCAACTAAAAAGGCCAATGCAATTTTAGGCTGCATCAATAGAAGTATAGTGTCTAGATCAAGGGAAGTAATAGTGCCACTATATTCTGTTCTGGTCAGGCCCCACTTGGAATACTATGTCCAGTTCTGGGCACCACAATTCAAAAAGGATGTTGAAAAACTGGAGCGTGTCCGAAAGAGGGAGACTAAAATGGTGAAGGGTCTGGAAACCATGCCCTATGAGGAACGACTTAGGGAACTGGGTATGTTTAGACTGGAGAAGAGATGGTTAAGAGGTGATATGATAGCCCTGTTTAAGTATTTGAAAGGGTGTCAGATTGAGAAGGAAGCAGGCTTGTTTTCTGCTGCTCCAGAGAACAGGACCCAGAACAATGGATTTAAGCCACAGGAAAAAAGATTCCTCTTCAACATTAGAAGGAACTTCCTGACAGTAAGGGCTGTTTGACAATTGAACACTCCATATTGGGGAGTGGTGGAGTCTCCTTCTTTGGAGGTTTTTAAACATAGGCTGGATGGCCATCTGTCAGATATGCTTTGATTGTGAGCCTACATAGCAGGGGGTTGGACTAGATGGCGCTAGTGGTCTCTTCCAACTCTATGATTCTATGATTCTATGATTCAAGATCAGGTGGACTTCAGAATGCTAGAAGGCCTTTCAAAAACCTGAAACAATTGTTTAGCACCAAACCAATTTTGAAGTACCCAGATCCCAACTTGCCCACCTTTTGTTGTTCGAGTGGACACTAGTGATGTGCAAAGCAAAAAGCAAAGCAGCTTAGTTATATACCGTTTCATATCACGCTATGGGATGTCTAAGCAGTTTACAACTGTGAGCTGCTTGCCCTCCAACAATCTGGGTACTCATTTTAGTGACCTCGGAAGGATGCAGGCCTGAGTTGAGCCTCAGCCCTGGCTGGTATTGAACTCGCAACCTTGTAGTCTATGAGTGAGTGGCTGCAGTACAGGCATTTAACCACTGTGCCACCAGGGCTGATGTGGAATTTGGAGCAGTGGTTCTACAAAGAGATGCAGAAGGAACTTTAAGGCCATGCACCTATCTGTCTAAAAAGTTCCAGGGGGAAGGGTTGGACTGGCCCACTTAGGAGTGGGAGCCTTTTGCGGTGAAATGAACACTGCAAAATTGGCACCAGTTTTTGGAAGTCGCCCCCCATCCTTTCAAGGTCCTGGTGGGTCATCGTAGGTTACAGACCCTACCAGACCCCAAAAAGCTGAGCCCCAAACAAAGCTGGTGGACCAAGTATTTCTACTGGTTCAAATTCAAGTTAATTTTTTCCCCAGGAAAACAAGATATTTTAGCGGATGCCTTTTCAAAACTTCCGCAGCATGAAAGTAAAAGACAGGCCCCTATATAGACAGTGTTCACACCTCAGCAACTGGAGCTAGCAGTAACAACTCAAAGTAAATCCTGGGAATGGGAGATGGATGAATCATCATCCCTGGCCTCAATGCACCAGAGATTTTGTGAGGCTGCAATAAAGGAGGCTTTATTGTGAGGCTGCAATAAAAGACCATCCCAATACACCAGCACAAAAGGATGGACTGTGGTTTAAAGGTAATTGCATCTATAACCCAGAAGAGCTAAGGCTAAAGGTTTTACAACTGTGTCATGACACAAAGGTGGTGGGACATTGGGGGTTTCTGAAGACTTGGCATAGAATATGCCAGCAGTACTGGTGAGATGGCATTAGGCAGGATGTAATGGCATATATAAAGGGATGTTCAGTGTGTTCTCAAGCTAAACTGGTTGGAGGTAAGGCCCAGGGACTATTGCGACCCTTACCTACACCCGGTGCCCCCTGGAAACACATAGCAATGGATTTCATCCCTGATTTACCTGATAGTCAGGGAAGAAGCACCATCTGGGTGTTAACTGACTTCTTCTCTAAACAAGTGCATTTTGTAGGATCTAAAGGCTTGCCAACAGCAGCCAAGCTTGCTGATTGGTTCATTTCCCATGTATATTGATTGCAGCCAACTGTCTTTTAAAATTGTCAGTGATCAAGGTAGCCAACTTACATCCCAATTTTGGAAGTTGTTGCAGGAGAAATTGGAGGTCAAACTGCCTATAAGCACTTCTCATCACCCAGAAATTGATGGTCAGTCAGAGAGAGTTAATTACATTCTGAAACAATATATGCAGTGTTATAGCAAGTATCTGCAAGATGACCGGTTTAATCTATCACCTCATAAAGAGGTTGCTTTCAATGTGGCAATCAATCAAAGTACAGGATACTCTCTTTTTGAGATAGTCTATTGCTATGAGCCAAAGATACTGCCTTCCTTGGCTGTAGAGTGACTTTAATGCAATGGATTAATAAGATCAGGGAGGCTTGGCCTCAGATAGTGACTGCTTTGTATGAGGCTAAATGAAACTATAAAAAATATTCAGATCATAAGAGAAACAAGGAATGGAACTTAGCCCCAGGGAGCAAGGTCTATTTGTCTACCAAACATCTGAAGACTAGACAACCAGCTAAAAACTTCAGACCAAAAGTTGTTGGACCTTTTCCTGTAAAAAGGTTAGTTAACAAAGTAACTGCTGAATTGGATTTACGTAAGACTTACAGACATTTACACCCAGTGTTTAATTTTAGCCTATTGAAGTCAGCCTTGTCAATGGACCCTTGGCCAACTGAACCAGACCCACCCCCACCCTTGGTGGTTGAGGGGGAACAGCATTTCAAGGCAGCTAAAATATTGGACTCGCACATCCATCGGAAAAAAACTCCAGTATTTGATTCGTTAGAAGCATTTTCCGGAATCTGAGAACAAATAAGTGATGCTCATCATGTAAATGCTCCCAATCTGGTTTGCTTGTTTCACACAGTTTACCCTGATAAACTGGGGGGGGGGGGGAATTGGGGAAGATTGAGCCTGGGATGGCAAGATATCAGAACCTAATTGGGTTCAGTTCTGTCATGTTGGATTGAGTTGAAAAAATATATAAATTTAACTCTGTGTTGTTTATACTGGATAAAGATTTAATTTTTGATGTGGGAAGGGGAGCATGGGTGTTGTATGTGTTGTATTCACTTGGTGACAGATGAAAAGAGAAGGGGAGGTGTTTTACTACAGTTACTGAGTAGAAATTAAATGCTACATTGCAAACAGGCAGGGCTAGTTGACCCAGTCTATATGTTGTGATGGGAGGGCAGGAACAGATAGCACTGACCTAAATGCTTTCTGGTCACTGTTGTCCCTGTTCTGCAATAAAAATCTTTTGTTGTTTCATCACACCAAGGCTTATTGTCTGAATTTTGTTAGAATTCCCTCCCTAGAGAAGCCAGGCTGTCTCCATCCCTGCTTTCATTTCAATGGCAGATAAAAACATTTTTGTGCCACCAGGCTTTCTTACACTGACATAGGTGCTGCAAGAGTTTTTTAGAGTTTCTAAATTTTAATTAAAACATATTTTTAACTTTTTGAATTTGTTTAATTTTTTTTAACTTTGCATTTTTAATGTTTTATATTGTTTTAACTTGGACTGTTTTAAATTTTGTTAGCTGCCTTGAGTCCCTGTACTGGGAGGAAGGTAGGATAAATAAATAAATAAATAAATAAATACATAATATGGCACATGAAATCAAACATGTGAAACTGAAGAAAACAAAACAAAACAAAAAATTTAACAAGGCCAAATGACTCAGTTTCCCCCTGCCCTCATGGTACCTTGTCTTTTCAAAGCCACCATTTGAGTGTGGACTGTCTTCATAATGTGAGGCCACTGAATGTGACCCATTCCTCCCTTGGGATCAGATTTAAAAAAAGAGTTGCCATTTGCTTCAGATCTTCAGAAAAGAGAAAAAAATATTTAGATGTATGGCAGCCGTAACTAGATCACAAACAGCAAAAATGCAAGTACAAGCACAAGTACAGCAACCAAGAAGACCATTGGTAGAAACTAATAAAATGTTGGAATCTAATATGCTGATTTGGGAAGAAATCAAGAAGATAAGTCAAGACATGAAAAAAGATAAGGCTGAATTGAAATAGGAGATGAAAGATACAAGGGAAGAATTGAAACAAGAAAAAAAATCAGAAGTAAAGGAGGTGGTTAATATTGTAGAAAAACTAATGATGGAATTGACTCAGGGAAAAGTGAGGATAAGTGAGCTAGAAAAACATAATGAGAAACTACAAGAAGTAAAGACCCTAAAGAAGATTCAAGGGAGAGAAACAAAAGAAAGACTGAGAACAGAACAAAAAGCAAGAGAAAGATATTTAAAAATCAGGGGTCTTGTAGAACAAAAAGGTGAATATATATATGAGAGATTGATGCCAATTCTTTTGAACTTTAAGGAAAGGGATGAAGACAAATTTCATTTTGAAATCAACAAGATGTATACAATTAATGCTTGGATGGCAAGACAGAAAAAAGTCCCAAGGGATGTTGTAATATATTTTGTAAGGATGCAAGTAAGAGATCAGTTGTGAAGTTTACACCTCGATAAGAGGCTGGAAATTGATGGATCTGAGATACAAATATTCAAAGATGTACTTGGTGAAACACTCAGAAGAAGAAAGGACTATACCCAACTAACAAAAATCTTAAGCAAGTGTGACTTTTTTTTAAATAAATGGGAATATCCAGAAGGACTATCTTTCAATTATAGACAAAAAAGATATAAAATTGATTTGCTAATGAAAATAAGAGATATGATAAATATACTAGAGAAAGACTTACAAAATGAAATAGTATGCAAATAGAATATGAGAGTGGAGATAGAAGGAGGAGGAGGAAGAGAGAGGAAAACAAGAGGCTTTAAAGGATAATTGAAAGAGTTAACATCAGAAGAAGAAGATGTTTAATTTGCACCTCCTTACATGGAACGTTAAAGGCCTCCACTCCCCTCAGAAAAGAAAAAATGTTGTCCATTATCTCAAGAAACTGAATCTGGAAATATTGTGTTTGCAAGAGGCACACATTTGTAAAAAAGATATGAGATTATTAAAAAATTATAAATTAGGTAACATATTTGTCTCTGCTTCAGCTAAGTGAAAGAAGGGAGTTGCCATATATGTAAAAGACACAATAAAAGCAAAAGAACTATTTGCTGGAAAAAAATGGGCATTTCATTGGACTAGAAATTAAATGGGATCATTTATTTATTTTATTAATAGGTGCGTATGGCCCTCTAGATAATAAGAGTAAATTTTATGACAAATTATTGGAAAAAATTATGGAATAGTCACACAATAATGTGATTATGTTGGGAGATTGGAATGGGGTGTTAAATCCTCTTATGGACAAGAAAGCAAAGACTGATTCTAAATCAAAACAAGGGAAACTCCCTAAATCTTTTTTTTTAATCTGTTAGATATATTAATGCTAGAAGATGTGTGGAGATATAAGTATGGCCAAATGAAAGATTTTACTTTTTATTCAAATTCCCATGATTTTTGGTCCAGATTGGTTATCTTTTTCACTTCAAATTCAAGTAAGACTAAAATAGTAAAAAAATAGAAACTCTACCAAAAATTCTATCTGATCATTTTCAAGTGAAGATCACCTTTAAAAAAAAAAAAAAGATTACTGTTGGAGGTTGGACAAAACATTACTAAGAGATGAAAAGATACAAAAACCTAAGGACACGTTAAAAACTTCTTTGAATTAAATATGATAGAACATATGGATATTAATACAATATGGGAAAAGAAATAAAATAGTGATGTGAGGCTTCTTTATTAAACAAAATTCTGAAAGAGAGGAGAGCCAGGCAAAACTACAATTAGAACTAAAACAAGTAGAAAATTAATTAAATACAGGAAATAAAAAAACTAAAATCACAGCAAAAATACTCCAAATACAAATCTCCATGCTGTTAGTAGAAGCTGAGAAAAATATGAAGTTTATAAAACAAAAACAGTTCAAATTCACAAATAAACCAAGCAGGTGGATGGCAATGAGATTGAAAAAAAGAAAAGAAGAAGAGATTAATATCAGAAATAAAAGATAAGGAAAAGATCATCACCAATCAAAATGAAATCAAAAAGAGTTTTTATGATTACTTCAACAAAAGCTATAAAGAGAAGACAGCTAGGAAAAATCAGAGGGATTACTTAAAAAGACAAACTATTTTGGAATTTATGATAGATGAAAGAGAAGAACTTAATCATGAGATAACAACAATGGAGATTAAGGACAATAAAGGAAATGAAACCAATCACCATGTCCAGATGGTCTTGATGCATTATATTATAAAAGTCTATCTGAGATAGTAGCTCCAAAACTACAAATATTAATGAATAGGATAAAGGACGGAAGAATAATGGAATCTTGGAAATCAGCCAAAATAACTGTAATATTAAAAGAAGGGAAAGATCCATTAGAGATGGAAAGTTATCACCCCATTTCGCTTTTGAATGTTGACTATAAAATCTTTGCTAGTATTCTGGCAAAAAGAATCAAAAAGAGATTGAAAACATGGATGCATCCAGACCAAAGGGACTTTCTACCAGGTAGATATATAAAAGATAATAGCAGGAACTTGGCTGATGTCACTGAATATTATCAAAGGAAACTTGACAAACAAATCACGTTAATCTTTCTCGACACAGAGAAGGCTTTTGATAATATTAGATGGAGCTTTATGTTGGAGGTATTATCAAGATTACTAGGTGGAGGAAATTTCTATAACTGGATGGCAGCCTTGTATAGAGAACAAGAAGCACAAATTATAATAAATGGGGAGATAACAAAATATTGCAAAGTCAAGGCTGCCCCCTTTTCCATGATTGTTTATAATTACACTGTAAATCTTGTGTAACACTATCAGGGAAGATAAAGAAATCCCAGGAGTCAAAGTCCTTTATGAAACCAAGCTGAGAGCTTATGCAGATGATATGGTCATCTATCTGACAGAATATTTAGAAACTATACAAAAGTTACTAGAACTATTGAAAGAGTACAGACTTTAGTCAGGATTTAGAATTAATAAAGATAAAACTAAAGTGTTAACTATGAACGTCCTAGAAAGAAATAGAATTGTTTACGATAAGATCAGAGCTTAGAATAGAAAATAAAGTGAGATATCCTGGAGTCCTACTTACAACAAAGAATTCAGACTTCTTTAAAAATAACTATGAAGCAAAATGGAAAAAGATAAAAGTGAATCTAAAGAAATGAAACAAACTTCATATGTCTTTGTTACGATGTATATCAGTAATTAAGATGTATGTGTTGTCAAAAATGCTGTACTTTTTTCAAATGATCCCAATAATATTAAATAACATGCCTTTTAAAAACTGGCAGTGAGTTTTCACCAACTTTATCTGGGCAGGAAGAAGACCCAGAATCAAAACAAAAGTTTTACAGGATGAAATAACCAGGGGAGGACTTGGCCTGCCTAACCTAAAACTTTATTACTATTCTAGTGCCTTAGAGTGGTTAAAAGAATGGTTCATATTAGAGAACAGTAGATTGATGTATCTGGAAGGAGTTCAAAATGTTGATGGATGGCACACATACCTATACTACAATAAAGTAAGAGTAAACAGCAAATTTAAAAATCATTTCATAAGGAAAGCACTATGGACAATCTGGGAGAAATACAAAGAATAAATAGAGGTATACTGGTAAGTTTGTTGCCAAATGAAGCTCTACACAGAAACGATGAAATGTGCAAAAACAAGTGGATAACATATAATGATCTACTGACAATGAAGGATGGAAATTGGAGATTAAAAAGTATAGAGAAACTTAGAAATAATGATATAAAATGTAATTGGTCTCTCTACAGGCAGATCAAAGAAAGATATAAATGGATCAAAAAACTGAGGAATAACTGAAAATGAAAATAAATTAGAAAGGAAATTATTGAAAGAATCTGATCATTTGGTGGCAAAAATTTACAAGATCTTGCTTAGCTGGGAGATGGAAGATGAGCAAGTTAAAGACTACATGATCCGCTGGGCACAAGATTTGGGCAGCCCAATTCACATGGAGGAAATGGAGGAAATTTGGAAAAATAAAATAAAACATACATTAAATTATAATATGAGAGAAAATTTCTACAAACTGCAATATAGGTGGTATTTCACCACAGATAGACTGGCCAAAATGAGAAAAGCTAACAATACAAGATGTTAGAAGTGTAAAAAGGAGAAAGGAACATTCTTCCATATGTTGTGGACTTGCCCAATTGCGAAAAGATTTTGGAATCAAATTCATGCAGAAATACAAAAAATTCTAGAAATCAAATTCAAAAAGGATCCTAGATTGTACCTATTTGGAATACCCAATAAAGAAATGGAAAGAAGATATAAGAAGATAATTTTTTATATGTTGACAGCCACTAGGTTAACATATGCCTATACCTGGAAAGTAGATAAATTCCCCTCAACAACAGAATGTACTGGAAGCTATTGGATTATATAGAAATGGATAAATTGACATGTTTAATCAGAAATAAACCAGTTGACAAATTTTATGAAGAATAGGAGGTGGTATTGGGGAAAAAATTCAAGCTAAATATCTATAGTGCAGTAGAAGATTAGAAGAATAATGCAACAAAGGTGAAAATTAGGAAAAATATGGATATATATCATGATATAAGAAATAGTGAATTTTATATTACAAAGGGTGGAAAAAGGAAGAAATATTTTATGATAAATATAAATACAATGAAAAGAGTATATATTAAAATCAGAAGTCAAATGGCATCAGTAGATATAATTTATGACTTAGACATTTGGAAGTCTCTTTTAGATTTGATGTCATGTAGTATTTCTGTTATTGTTTGTACATATGTTTGTTTATATGTTGTCCTATTTGTTTAATTCCTTTTTTTAACTTTGTACGAAAACAAATAAAGAAAAAAATAATTTAAAAATATTTCCTGGAAAATCCAGGTCACTCCAGAGTGACATCAGGTGGCTGTTTACACACACGTCCCGCTGTGTCACCCTGAATTGCCACAGCTGGTGTGAGTTGCTTCCTCTGAAGTCACAATACACCAAGCTATTTGATTGATCCTGGGCACTTTGTTTTGGACCTGAGAGGGAATGACTCACATCAGTGGCAGCAGCATTGGGCAACAAAGTGGGGCGCATGTGTAGAAAGCTGCCAAGCGTCATTCTGGAGTATGGTGGTAACGAGGGGAATTTATGTAAGTTGCAACACCAGAATGCTCCGAGAGCAGCTCAGAATATTCTGGCCAGTATAAATTTGCACAGAGCCATTCTTCTAGGCCCAGGGCTGAATCAAGATTGCAGCCTTTTTGTTTCTGACAGCTACATCACAGACAGGTAGAACATGAACATCTCCATCCTGGATATTACTGCATATATTGAATCTGACCAGTACAGATGTTTGAGAATTTCATTTGGTTCATAATTGATAAGAACTTCCCAACATTAGCATTTAAAAAATAAATTTAACAGAAAATAAACTCTTGAAAAAGTAAATTGCATGCAGGAGATATTAAAACTTAGAGATTCACCCATTCATTGCTACCTCTAGGCTTTGAAGTATGTTCAGTGCCCCCCCCCACCCCTTTTCCTCATACCTGTAGTCATCTGTTTGGACTCCCTCTGGGCCCAGTTCTCACTACTGAACAGAGAGGAAGAGAAGGGCATGGGAACTGGTGATCCTTGTTCTCACTCTCTTAGGGACAGAGATAGCATGCAGCTTGTAGAAATGGATAGAAGAGCAGCAGAGTCAGGTGAACAGAAGCTGGGTCATGGTTAAGGCATGAGCCTTAGCAGGATCTTGATGCTGCTAACCTCTAATACCTGCCTTGACTTTAATGCAGAATATTGATCTTTGTTGTTAAAAGAAGGGATTGACTGAGGAGGGGATGTGGCCAGAATGTCTGGCTGGGTTTATGTTTCCAGAGAGAGCAGAGAACTAGATAATATACAAGCTCAGTCCTTTGGAGCTGTCTCAAAAACCTGCATCAAATGAAACCTTTGTAATCTTTTAAAATGCCATTTTATTGGAGAGGTAGTGGATGTGTGTTTTAAAGCCATTTTTGTGAGGTACACTTGCAAGTGACTTTGACAGTGGAGAGGTCAAGGCAAGCCCACATTGAGAACTCCATCAAACCACAGCTGCGAGTAATGCCAAGCAAATAGTTGCCTCATTGTCATGCAGAGTTTAATTAAAAGATTAGACTCAGCAAAAGGCCTCCAAAGGTGCAGGCATAAAAAAGGGCAACTCTCTGTGAAATTGCCTTTCTTGGCACAGAGGAACCACAAAGTACAGAACCTATGGAGGTCTGATAGCCGTGGAGGGACCCTTTCAGCTGTGGAACAAAGCTAGATTTTTCACCTGGTGTTCTTTTGCATGCTAATATTACAATCTCATTAAAGAAATATGATTTTATTGAAGTATTTGCCCTGCTACATTTAGGAAAATTCAGAGTTATGAGAGATGAAGCTTTTGCACTTTCAGGAGTCTGGGAATATTTGAATTCTATATTAAGCAGAGTACAGCAAGGGTAATGCAATATGAAGTTGTGGTAGAGATGGGGTAATTACTCTTGATATTCTTGCAAGATAAAAATTGGGGTGGACATATTTATTGTATCAGGAAATCCATTTTAATATTGTAAAGGAGATAGAAAAATATGTTGATCTGTACTTGGTGCTGTAGGCTATATTTCACATGAAGGAACCAGGAAAACCACCTTTGAATATTCCTTGCCTAAGAAAACCCTGTGAAATTCATAGGGTTGTTATAAGTCAACAGTTGATGTGAAGGCACATGCACACACATACTCGATTACAGAAGCTCATAGAAAGCTGGTGTTCATGTGTGGGGCTAATATCAGTTATTGAGGCTGGAACCGATGGATGCTCCTTTCTCAGACAAAGGGAACATGAGACACTTTTTGAAGAAAGGAGGAGTGAGCTCAAGAGGTAGCATAAGAGGAAGCAAAAGGTCTGAGTACACAGACCAAATAAATACCTCTTTGCTTCCAAAAGGGAGTAGTATAGGGGGTAGAGAATTTAGAGTGATGGTAAATATCAGCATAGTCAAGTCCAGCATAGCCATACTTTGGCTCAAGCTCAGCCTTTTAATTGCCTCAATGAATAAACACACTCTGCAGCTAAAGGGACTTTCCATGTGGTAATGGTAAGCACCCTATTAGGAATGAAGGTGGCACCCCAGGACACTGTGACCTATACCTTTCTGATTATGGAAATTGGGTAAAAGTTGATTTATATTTCTTATTCTTATTCTTATTATTATTATTATTGTTATTGTTATTATATGTTGTAAGCCGCCCCGATTGCTCTGCAGACGGACTGTTTGGATACGTGGTTTCATATAGGAGCACTCTATAAGTTTCATATACTCAGAATACTCCAGGCTGCATCTTGAGTATTCTGGCTTTGGAGAAGTCCCACATTTCCCCATTACCTCCACAGTCAGGAGTGACGTAGAGTGGCTGTCTGCACATACATCCCATTGTGCTACACAGCACCATCACTGCTGTAATGAGTCACTTCTTCTGAGGTCAGAAATTAGGTACCCACTATCCAGCATGAATCATATGACTGGGCACCTCATTGTGTCCTCAGTGGGAGTGATTTGTGCCAGGGACAAGAGGTGGCACAGTGGGATTCATGTGTAAACAGACACCCAGTGTCATTCTAAAGTACTCTGAATATTTCTGCAAAATCTGGAGCAAAAGGTGAGGGCTTCATTTCATTTTAACACCAGTTTAGCCAGGGATAGGGTGGGTGCAGTATGGAACTGACCTTCCCTTCTGAAGACAGTCCACACTTGGAATCAGAGCTTAGGCCCTGCATTGTGTAAATCTATCACCGTGAGAGCAAGGGGAAATCATTGTTTGCTGTAAGTGGAAAGTTACTCTTGCTTATGCACAGTTTGTATTTTTGGCAATGACCTGGGTATCAGAGGGGGAAACCCTATAAAATGTGTAAGAACAAACAGTTCAGAGCTCCCTTTTTGTCAGCTGTCTGCCTGTCAGAGTGTGAGTCAAATTCTGCATAAAATTTGAAGTGGTAAGAACATATAATCCAATGTTTCACAAAATGAAAACTGGGACACATATACGCAAACAATATTAGAGTGTGGGGCAAATGGCAAAAGTTATTCATGAGGAAGAAGACACAAGCTCAGGGATCATTTACACTGTTTTAAACTGGTTTGCAAACCAGTTTAAATTGGGGTCTTTCACACTTGTGCTGAGTTTTTCTGACCCAAATTCAGGCAATCCTACTGCAACTCCCCCGTTAACCTAAGTTTTTCGGAAACAGGGATTTCAGTGGTTCTTTTGAAAAGAACTGGTCTTTTTCTACCAGCTGCAAATTGGAACTTACTGTTGATTCAATTCAGTGCTGAGGAAGTGCACAGGGGGTGGACCATGCCCACCTCTTTGCTCTCTCCCTGCCAGCCAAAGCCAAAGTCAAGGAGGGGGTTCTCCTAGGAACATCATTAGATGATGTACCATTTTTTAAAAAAATAAAATTTGATAGTTTATGCACACGTTTGCTATTGCATAGCCACAGTAGACCAATTGGATTCCAGAAGGCCTTAGAGGGTTTAATGGTAGGTAACACCAGTGATTCTGTCGAAGATTTGGTTAATACCTGGAATACTGACCTCACCAAGGCTATCAACACAATCACTCCCAAGCATCCTTTCAAACCTGCTTCTAACCATAAACCATGGGATACAGAAGAGCTTAGGAAGATGAAGCGGGTTGGACAATGACTAGAGTGCATCTGGTGGAAAACTCAACTCTCCTCTGACAAGACTCATCATAGGGAATTCCTTTGTTCCTATCAAGAGGCAATATGTGCAGCGCAGAAATCTTTCTCCTCTGCATGTATTGTATCTTCAGAGTTCCGTCCAGTAGAGCTGTTCAGGGTGGTAGGGGAACTGACACAGGCTTTACCTGTGCAGAACCCACTACTTAACCTGACAACATCCTGCTGTGACATGTTTAACAACTTCTTTCCAGATAAAATCTCTCAGATAAGAGCCGACTTAGAAGCCAATGTTGTAGCAGAATCAATGGATGAGGTGTCCAGCAACTCCATTAATGAAATTATACTGGATTGGTTTCAATCTGTGAGTATCAATAATAATAATAATAATAATAATAATAATAATAATAATAATAATAATTTATATCCTGCCCCTCTGAGATCAATTGGGGCTGCTAACAACAATAAAATACATCATATAAAATCCAAGATAATACCTACCCCCCCTTAAAAATGTATTAAATTAAAGGCAATTTAAAACATTTAAATACATAAAAATTAAACAACTGAAATTAACTAAACAAACAAATGGAAAACAGCAAACAGTGGCAGCAGTAGTTACTTTCAGAAGGGTAAATTAAACCAATAAGACAAATAAGGATCCTAAGGATTCCTAGAGGATTCTAGAGGCCAGGAGTCTAATCTGGAAAGGCCTGCCAGAAGAGATCCATCTTAACAGCCTTTTTAAAGCTGTCTAAAGATGTAAGCAGATGGATATCATCCGGCAGGCCGTTCCATAATCTGGGGGCTACTATAGAAAATGCCCTCTGGGAGGTAGCCAAAAGTCTGGCTTTTTGTTGTCATGAACCGAGGTTCTCTGTTGTTCTTTTGATCCAGAGAGAAATCTAGCCACCCTGGACTATAGGACTTTCAACAAAGACACATAGGAAACCAGATATGGATTTAGACACTTTGCATGTAACATTTATTGAGACACAGACACAGAGACACCTGAAACAATCATTTCTAATATCAGATACTCAATATAACAAACACCTTAAGTATCAAGAGCTCTTTTCATTCACTCACACATTCATACTCACGATCCTTCACTGGAAGTTGACCAAGCTTCCAAGAAGGGTGGATGGCCCCCATTGCCGCAGATCAGGAACCACAAGTTGAAATGGGAGAAGTACTGTCTTTTATACCTTTTTCTTCTCTTCTTTCTTGAGACAAACATGTTTTACTGATCAGAACAGTTCAGTTCTTTGCACAAGTTTCAGTACATTCTGTGTGTGCTGGATCTCACTCGGCCATCATTCATATTCGACAGATTGTATTGTCCTGGTTATGCTTGGTCAGCATCTCCGCTTCTGAGGCCAAATTTCTCCCATTCCTCGCTTCCACCATCCAAGTTCCTCCTTCAATAGTGCTTTGCACAGCATCCATTTTATTTGGTTCTTTCAGGGCCTTGTCACTCCAGGAACCCATTTACCTTCAACATACTCAGCCATTCTCTCACATATTCCCCCTCTTGATACTTAATTAGTTCATAATTGAGTATCACCAATAATTATAAACAATCACATCCCTTTTAATTATATTAATTTAATTAATTGTATAATCAACCCAAATCATCAATGATCTCTAAAAACCATATATTAACACACACACTATAATGGATTAAAATTCAAAAGCATCTACTTTCTTTTGGTTTATTACTGACATAATACTGTGTTGGCACAAGTGGATAAAAAGTGGGAAACAACAACTTATTATACCAATCATAACCACTATCATAACTATTATGTAAATAATTTTCTTTATCCAAACAGCTGAAGGTCACAAATCACTCAACCATCCGAAGAAAGACCAACCCCTTTTTGTATCATAAACATTGTGCTGAATCATTTGTCTTAATTTTTCCATTTCATCCTCTATTGATCTGTCCAAATTGTGAAATTTTACCACACATTGACTTCCTATCATGTTACAAAATCCCCCTTTTGGAGCCAACAAATAATCCAAAGCTAACCTTTGTTGCATTACCATTTGGCTCAATTCTTCAATTTCAGATTGCAACATGCGTACAATCTCCCTGGTAGCATTTATTGATTTTTCCAGTCTGCATGTAAGTCCCAATATGTTCCTACGAGTTTCCTGAGTGACAATCCCTGGATATGCTCCTACAGTTAATGCTCCAAATATAGCCCATGTTGCTACTCTGCTCCCCAAAGTGTCTGAGTATTAGACATCATTTATAACTTCATCTGAACATGCGGGTCCCAAAGGCCCGTTGTAGGTTTGCTGCTTATGTCTAGTCTGCGGAGACTCGGACTTATATACTTGGACTGGAAAAGTCAAATATCCCACTCCCACACACTGATAGTTGTCTGGATGGAAATTAGTAACCCAATCATCAAAGAAAAACCATAGGTTTGGATCTCATAATTGCCACCCAGAGCATATAGTCCCCATACTTTGTCCCATTCCCATAATAACACTTTCATTTATATGTAACGTTGGATATTCTGGATACATCTCATTCTATTCAGTTTGATGTAAACCCTTGGGTACATAACTTTGATTGTGGGTTCCATACAAATAAAATTTATCCCTACAATAAGTATAACTTCTCAGATTCATTAAAAAGTCTTCATGTTTTCTATAATCCCTCAATTTGTTATTTCAAGTCCCTTTGTTGTTACAACAAAACACATTCTTGCTGTGGTAGTTCTGTAACTCATTCTTCAGAATCGGGTAGCATTTAGTTTCTCCAGTGAAGAAAATATCATGGGAGGACCCACAGCTGATTTCGATAAACCCAATAAGATGACTTTAGGGTCTTCAATTAAAGCAGGCAAAAAGGACATACATCCTACTGATTGTGGATGTGCATAAACTAAGGTTACGTCTCTTCCATGGTATTCAAACATATGCTCGGCGTGTCGTCTAATCCAATTTCCCTGCACCTCCTCCCACATCAGAATATCCAAAATGATGACCTTTATCCTCCACCCCCTTATTTTCTGGGATGCCTCCATTTTACATATAGCTTTCCTTTATTTCCTGGGGGATCTTTAATCCATCGCAACTGGAACCACTTTGAGTGCTGGTGATCCCAATTAATATACCACCTTAAATTTTTCCCTTCAATTATATATATAAAACCTGGGTATCTTCTTGCTAGTGCAACAGCCTGCAAAATATAAATATATGTGTTAGATCCTGGAGGGGCTAGGTCCGATTTTCCTTATGGAGACCCTCTCATCCATTCGTCTGGTGTAATTTGTTTCTGGATATATATATAAAAACATATAACGAGACATATTTGTTATTTATCAACTTTATACAATTGTATCTGATTACGGTGGACCCATTTAGATTTTCCTTTTTTTTTTTTCAATTAAGTAACTGGTGGGCCATATTCCCTTCCATTTTTGTCTCAAGGCATGTTCTTTAAGGCCCAAATGAAGATATAACACTTGAGTTCTAATTGGTATCATTTTTACCTTATTTAAGCAATTGATCTATATATACATTGCCTTGCTGTTGCTATTCTAATTTGTTCTCTTTTTTCTTATCTTGATGGGCCTTAAGCCAAGCAAATTTTACTTTTGGTAACCTTTGCATAAGAGTCCAAATCCGCTTCTATTGACTAAGATGTTTTAAGTCCTTGCTATCTACATTTTTAAACCCATCTTTTCTCCAAAACTGAAGAAATCTTGTACATCCAATATATACATATTCACTGTCCATGACAATTATAGACATTTCATCCTCCCCCTCTTGTTCTTTTAATAGTAAAAGAATATAACTGCCTGGATTTCTGCCTTTTATCAATATCTATTTTATCACATTCATGTGAATCTCCCTCCCTTAAAATTGTTATCATCAAGTCTGGCTGGTTTAATTCGGCTGGTTTATGATCTCAAAATCAATCCCTTTTGGATTCAATTTAACTATCTATTTTTCGCAGAGAGGGGGCTTTTTCTTATAAATTATATTTCAGAACTTTATAACTGGACTGTATTTTAGTATAAAATCTGCTGACATTGTTTCCTGAGTCCATCCTCCATCCAATTTTTTTTTTTTTAGTTTAGTTTGAATCCTATCTCTTTTATAAGCTCTAAAACCCTAAAACCTAAAAATAAAGGCAAACTGGGGTTCACTTTTCTCAGCTAAGGGAAGGGCAAAGAAACAATTATCCAAATCTATCACAAAATAATATTGTGCTTCTTTTAATACCCACCGTTTCCATAATATTAGCAAGTGTAGGTGCCATGAGGGGTGTACCTCTCATGGTTTATTTTTAAAAAAATCTGCAACTAGTCTCCAGGATTTCTTATCACTCTTTTTAACTGGTCATAAAGGTGAATTATATAGACTTACAGTCTTTTTGATTATCCCCAGCTGTTCTAATGCTCCTGTAGTTTCTGATATTTCCTTCCTCTTTAATCAGTTGCCACCACAAATTTTCTATTATTGTCAGTTTTTTTTCTTTAGGCACCCATTTTGAGGTGACCTGCTTTACTCCTGCTTTCATGGAGACTTGTGCTTTCTTTATGGTCCCAACACCTTGTTTTCTTAAGCTAGCAAATAATTCTTGTAACTTTTTCCAACTTGGTCTTATATCATCCTGTTCAAGCATGGCCATGATTAAAGCCATATTTGATTTCCATTCTGGATTTAATCCTTCAAAGGGAGCCATGAAAACACTAGGCTCAACCTCCATTAGTTCAGATATTGATTTGGACTTTCCTAATATTTCTGTTACCTTTTTGTTTCTCCTAATTTAAAAAGTCCTGCTAAATACATTCCCATATGTACTCTATTCCAAAATACTACTGGGTCTTCGGTTGGACCCTGTTCCATGTTTATTACTTCCCTTTTTGCGACACCACTTCCCTGTTCTAAAACGATCTTGTAAAGCCGGTCCTATGCCGCTTTCCTTGACTCTGGTTATATAGGGCTGCATACCCAGCATCTGTCTAAACAATCAACTTGTCTCGTCCCAGGTCATATCATTGTCTTCAACAGCCTTCCAAAATTTTAATAGCCCATTCTATCTTTCTATTCCCTGGCTGTCCTAGAGACTCCGTTAGTTCCCTCATTTCTCCTGCTGACATGGGCTCATCTGTGATAGAGTGTTTTATTATCTTTTCTCTTTCCCTTGTATATTTGTCAACTGGAACCATACTAGTATCTGCTCTATCTCCTCCCTCCTCTTCTTCCACGATTTCACACGTGGAGGTTCTTTTCTTTGTTGCTTTTATTCTGGGGTTGATGGTGCTCTGGGGTTGTTATGGCAGTTTATATTGTGGGGTCGTTTCTGTCTTCTAGCTCCTGATTCTCCTAAAGGACTACAGTCAGGGTTGTCAGGGCAAGTACCTTTCTCACAACAATCATAATCATCCCCTAAACTGTAGCAAAATTGTTTTACAGATCTCTTTTCTTGTTCACTCTTCCCCACCAGAACTTCTTTTAAAAGTTTAACCTTTTGATTAGCTAGTTTTATTTCCTCCTCCTTATCTTCTAGCTCTCTAGTATTTGTTTCCAAGATTCTATTTTCTTTTCTTAGGGCATGGTTCTCGCTTTCCAGCTTTATATTCTCCTGCATCCTGCTGATGTTTTGAAGCATCAAGGCTCCATTCTTTTGTTTTTCTTTCTCTAGTTTTTCTCTTAATTTCACTGTCTGCACATGGCACTGGTCTATTCCTTCTAAAGCCAAGAGTGCCATTACTTTGGTTTGTTTCCATTTTCCTGCATTGTCCACCTCTTGGCAGAACAGAGCTACAGCTTTAAATATTTTCTCCTCACTTTTTCTCATATCCTTATTTAACTGTTCCTTAAAATACTGCACCAATTTTTGTTCATGCTTTCTCAGTTTTCTTATTAGTTACTATATTTCTATGCAGATGTATCCTCCAATCTCCTGCCTTTTCTCCACAATCCTCTGTTAAAGGAGCTTTCAATGCACTCCCCTCTACAGAACAGAAAGGGTTTCCATAAACGAGTCCATTTCCTCCCCATTTCCCTTTTTCTTCTTTCCTTTCCCAAATAGAGCCATATTTCCTTCTGACTCTGAATTCAATTTAAGCAGAGGCGTCCCTCTGGTTTCCACTCTCCCACCTTAACCCCATCAAAATGCTCCAGAAACCTCCACACTTTTCCCCTGACTATGTCCTTCATCAGGGAGTGTCAAGGATCCTGGAACAAGTGACAAGCAAAAAGGCACAGAGAGACCAAATTTGGCTTTTCAATCACAAATCAATTCCCAGTGTCTCTTATTTACTCATCCTTCACCAGGGAAAAACTAAATCTCTCTTGGATCCTGCCGACTACGCCAATTATGCCATGAACCGAGGTTCTCTGTTGTTCTTTTGATCCAGAGAGAAATCTAGCCACCCTGGACTATAGGACTTTCAACAAAGACACATAGGAAACCAGATATGGATTTAGACACTTTGCATGTAACATTTATTGAGACACAGACACAGAGACACCTGAAACAATCATTTCTAATATCAGATACTCAATATAACAAACACCTTAAGTATCAAGAGCTCTTTTCATTCACTCACACATTCACACACATTCATACTCACGATCCTTCACTGGAAGTTGATCAAGCTTCCAAGAAGGGTGGATGGCCCCCATTGCCGCGGATCAGGAACCACAAGTTGAAATGGGAGAAGTACTGTCTTTTATACCTTTTTCTTCTCTTCTTTCTTGAGACAAACATGTTTTGCTGATCAGAACAGTTCAGTTCTTTGCACAAGTTTCAGTACATTCTGTGTGTGCTGGATCTCACTCGGCCATCATTCATATTCGACAGATTGTATTGTCCTGGTTATGCTTGGTCAGCATCTCCGCTTCTGAGGCCAAGTTTCTCCCATTCCTCGCTTCCACCATCCAAGTTCCTCCTTCAATAGTGCTTTGCGCGGCATCCATTTTATTTGGTTTTTTCAGGGCCTTCTCACTCCAGGAACCCATTTACCTTCCACATACTCAGCCATTCTCTCACATTGTGGCTGGAGTAAATTCCTCCCAGGGGACTGGAGTGCGCCAGGAGGATTGTATGGGAGAAGACGGTCATGAAGATAGTTTGGACCCAAGTCATTTAGGGCTTTAAAGATAATAACCAACACCTTGTACTGGGTTCGAAAACTAATAGGCAGCCAGTGGAGGGACTTTAATACCGGAGTTACATGATCCCTCCTAGATGTTCCAGAGACTACTCTGGCTGCCATATTTTGTACTAATTGCAGTTTCCAGACCAAGCATGAGGGTAGCCCCATGTAGAGTGCATTACAGAAATCTAGACATGAGGTTACCAGCGCGTGCACAACAGTCTTAAGATCCCTTACTTCCAGAAAAGGGTGCAGCTGGTGTATCAGACGAAGCTGATAACAGACACTCCTGACTGCCGCATTCACCTGATTCGACATCAGGAGCGATGAGTCAAGGAGCACCCCCAGACTACGAATGCAGTCCTTTATGGAGAGTGTGACCCTGTCCAGGACCAGAGGTTGCAACCCAATTCTTGGTTTCGGGGCAGCTACTGCGAGCACCTCCATTTTGTCTGGATTCAGTCTCAATCTGTTTTTCCTCATCCAGCCCATTACTGCCTGAAGACATTCATTGAGAGAGGAGACGCTATCGGAATTCATGGCCGATGACCGAGACATGGAGAAATAGATCTGGGTGTCATCAGCATACTGATAACACCCAGCCCCATAACTCCGAATAATCTCACCCAGTGGCTTCATATAGATATTAAATAACATTGGGGACAGGATGGTGCCCTGAGGGATGCCACAATTAAGCTCATTCATGCTAGAGCAACTGTCCCCGAGCAGCACCCTCTGGGACCTAACTGAGAGGAATGAACAGAACCACTGCAAAGCAGTGCCTCCAATTCCCAACCCACTCAGGCGATCCAAGAAGATGCCATGATCTCTCATGTCAAAAGCCGCTGAGAGGTCTAGAAGCACCAACAGGGTCACACTATCCTGTCGATGCTCAGACACAGATCGTCGGTCATGGCAACCATGGCAGTCTCAACCCCAAAGCCTGTCCTGAAGCTAGTTTGAAATGGGTCTAGATAATCGGTTTCATCCAAGACAGCTTGGAGCTGAAGAGCAACCGCCCTCTCAATAACCTTGCTTAGAAATGGTAACATAGAGACTGGCCTATAGCTGTTCATGTCCAGGGGCTTCAGGGAAGGTTTTTTCAGAAGTGACCTAAAAGCTGCTTCTTTCAGACAAGATGGAATATGTCCTTCCCTAAGGGATGCATTGACGATGTCCGTAAGGAACACCAACAAAGCATCCCCCCCCCCGGACGGCCAGGTATGAAGGGCAAGGATCGAGAGGACAAGTTGTCTTCCTCACACCAAGAAGCTTGTCCACATCATCGGTACTCACAGATTGAAACTGATCCAGAATAATCTTATTAACGGAGTCGCTGGACACCTCGTCAATTGTTTATGTCAAAACACTGGCATCTAAGTCGGGTCTTATCTGAGAGATTTTATCTGCAAAAAAGTTGTTAAATGCATTGCAGCAGGCTGTTGTCAGGTTAAGTAACAGAACCTGGGTGGGAGGTACCTGTGTCAGCTCCCCCACCTCCCTAAACAGCTCTGCTGGGCGAGACTCTGCAGACACAATACATGCAGAACAGAATGATCTCTGTGCTGCATGTATTGCCTCTCAATAAGACCAAAGAAAGTTCCTATGATGAGTCTGGTCAGATAAGAGTTGAGTTTTCCGCCAGGTGCACTCTAGTCATTGTCCAGCCTGCTTCATTTTTCTAAGCTCTGCTGTATACCATTGCTTCCAATTAGAAGCGGGTTGGAAAGGCCGCTTGGGAGCGATCGTGTCAATAGCCTTGGTGAGATCGGTTTTCCAAGTATTAACCAAAGCTTCGACAGGATCACCGGTGTTACTAATCCTTAAACCCTCCAAGGCTTTCTGGAGTCCAATTGGCTCCATTAGCCTTCGAGGGCGAACCATTCTAATAGGTCCACCACCCCTGGTGGGGTCAGAAGAGGCTTTTAGTTCAGTCTTGACCAAGAAATGATCCGTCCATAACAATGTGGTGGTTTTAACAACCTCCACCCACGGATATTCCTGTTCCGTACTGAAGACCGCATTGAGGGTATAACCCACACAATGTGTGGGCCCGACGACCAATTGGGATAGGTTCATGTTTGTCATGGTTTCCATGATCTCCCGAGCCACACCTGTCAGATTTTCCAAGCTGGTCTCGAGTGGAATGTTGAAGTCGCCCAAGACTAAAAGTCTGGGCGACTCCAACAGCAACTCAGAGACCAGCTGTTTCAGCTTGGTCGGGGAGTCAGCTAGACAACAGGATGGTCAGTAGACTAGCAGAATCCCCAAACTATCCCTGGTCCTCAGGCTCGGGTACATACACTCGAAGTGGACTGTGTTCCAGACAAGTATCCTGGTCAAGGTCAAGTTGTTCTTATAAACAGAGCCACTCCACCCCCCTGCCCACTTCCCCTTATCTGCTCACTGACAGAATACCTAGCTGGAAGGGCCTGTGTCCAGGTTATGGTGCTATCCTCTCCCAGCCAGGTTTCTTTAAAGCAAGCCAGGTCGGCTCCCTCATCTAACAAAAGATCGTAAATAATATGAGTTTTATTTTTAACCGACCTGGCATTGCAAAGCAGAGTAAGGTTCTGTGGAATGGTTGGTATGCTCTCCAATCCATTCTGGAAATGGAGTGAAATGAAGGCAGGATAGCTCTCAAACAGCAATCCCACCTTCTTTTGTAACATCTGGTCACTCCATTCTGACCATACCTCCCTTTCCCCAGCACAGCTCCAATTTCCACCCCCACATAATTCCCGGCCTCAGTTGTTAAGGAGGACAATAGGGCCACTACACCCTCAAACTCAGGATATGGTGGAAATTAACAAGGTTAAAATATTTAATAATAAAGTCCCACTCCAGTTCATGGCATGGTGTTCTTGCTGCTGAAAGTGGGATGTAGTCCTCCTTGGCCTCGCACAGCTTATATAAATGTCATTATCGTTGCACAAAAATTGTTAGGATATGGATGGGATATACAGTCAAAGGTGAAATGTAAAGATGTGTGTGTGTCTGTAATTTTTCACATGAACAGCTTTTGGGCAAAGCACAAACAACATTTAGAGAAACAAAGTGAATCAACACTAGGTGGTTGCACAGACATCAACATGTACTTTCCCAAAGATACAACTCTTGGACACAGACTTTATTATGAGAAAGTCTTGATAACAATTATACGTAAACATCGTTAGCTTGGGAAAGATAGTCACGTGGTGGATGATGGACAGCAAGAGTCTGGGTTAGTAGACATCATACAGACATTATCCAATTAACATGAGGTTAACGCCTAGAAGGTGGAGTATGGGAAGGGCCTAGAAAATCCTTTGTCTAGAATGTTTATTGTTCAAGATGTGAGCGTCTGTGGCTGGAAACAGTGGTTTTAACTGCAACAAGTTGGATCTAATGTTTTTTGGATTGTTAAAGATGTAATCTTGTATGGCTGAACTGGACAAGTTCATCACAATGGATTTTACTTAGATATCTTATTTTTATTTTTTATATGCATTAATAAACTATGCTTTTGGACTTTACAATGTGTCTTCTTGACTGAGGAAGACAGGTTTCTGAAGAAGGGAAGCTGAGCCAGTTGTTGGTAAGAATTACAAAGTGGCTGTGGATCACAGCAGCCAGCTTGTCCTGCAGATTCTGCTGGGTGCCAAAGAGCATCACTACAACACTCATCATCCACACACTAACAAAAATGTGTTGCACCATCAAGGAAATGATGTTGGGCAGGACCTTTTCCCGGCCTCCAGGAAGCCTTGCTGCCACCGCCGCAAATGCCGACGTGCCCTCGGGGGAGATGGTGCTGGGCAGTACCCTTAGGCCTCTGCCTGTCCTCCCGGGGCTCCGCCGCTGCTACCTCTGCTGCTGCTGCCTTGCTTCCTGGAGGAGATGGAAACTGGGTGGGCTTTTATGCTCCCACCCAGCCTCTAGGAATCCTCACCACTGCAAACGCCACTGTGTCCTTGGGGCAGACGGTGCTGGGTTGGACCCTTAGGCCTCCGCCTATCCTCCCGGGGCTCCGCCGCTGCTGCCGCACTTCCTGATTACATGGACAAGCTCCTTGGTAGAGTGAGGAAAACAATCTGCCCTCTTGATCCTTGCCTGTCATGGCTGGACATCCAGGGGAGGATGCCTTGGGGATGTTCCTTATAGACATCATTAATATATCCCTTAGGAAAGGTCATGTTCCATCTTTCTTGAAGAAAGCAGAGGTTAGACTGCTTCTCAAAAAACCTTCCCCGGACCCCCTGGATATGAACAACTATAGGCCAGTCTCTTTATTACCTTTTTTGAGCAAAGTGATCAAGAGGGCAATTGCTCTTCAACTCCAAGCTGTCTTGGAGGAAACCGATTATCTATATCCATTTCAAACTAGCTTTAGGACAGGATTTGGAGTTGAGACTGCCATGGTCGCCTTGGCTGATGGCCTTCATCTGTTCATCGACAGGGTAGTGTGACCCTGCTGGTGCCCCTAGACTTCTCAGCGGCTTTAGATAAATAGATCATAACATCCTCTCGGATCACCTGAGTAGGTTAGGAATTGGAGGCACTGCATTGCAGTGGTTCTGTTCTTTCCTCTCAGGAAGATTCCAGAGGGTGTTGCTTGGGGACAGTTGCTCTACAAGAAAAGAGCTTAATTGTGGCATCCCTCAAGGCACCATCCTGTCCCCGATGCTATTCAACATATATATGAAGCTGTTGGGAGAGATCATTTGGAGACATGGGGCGGGGTGTTATCAGTATGCTGATGACACCCAGATATATTTCTCCATGTCTCAGTCTTTAGCTTTGACTTCAGATGGTGTCTCTCCTCTCAGTGATTGTCTTAAGGCAGTAATGGACTGGATGAGAAAAAACAGATTGAAACTGAATCCAGATAAAATGGAAGTACTTACAGTAGCAGCCCCGAAACCAGGTATTGGGATACAACCTCCAGTCCTGGATGGGGTGACACTCTCCTCTAAGGACTGTATTTGTAGTCTGGGGGTGTTCCTGGATCCATCGCTTCAGATGATTAATCAGGTAAATACGACAACCAGGAGTGCCTGTTATCAGCTTCGGCTGATACGCCAGCTGCAACCTTTCCTGGAAGTTGTAGACCTTAATACTGTGGTGCACACGCTGGTAACCTCCCGTCTTGATTTCTGTAATGCACTCTACATGTGGCTACCCTCGTGCTTGGTCCGGAAACTCCAATTAGTACAGAATATGGCAGCCAGGTTGGTCTCAGGAACAACTAGAAGAGACCGTATAATGCCAGTTCTAAATTCACTTCACTGGCTGCCTATTAGTTTCCGGGAACAGTACAAGGTGTTGATTATCACCTTCAAAGCCCTAAATGGCTTGGGTCCAACCTGTTAAGGAAAATGCAACATGGGACATACAGTAATAGAAATAAAATGTGTATGTGAATGTCAAAGTGACTAAGCAGGAGCAATCAGGAAGATACACAGGTGAAAAAGATAATATAATTAAGAAGCCTTGAGAGCCAAGGACAAAGTTATAGAAGGTATATTGAGAACACCTGTGATAGATTGCAAACACCTGAGACTCATTAAGTGGTCAAGGTAAAGTGATGAAACACTTGGGTTGGTCTTAGATATGGGATGATCCATGTAAACCAATCAAAATGAATGTACACACCCACTGGGTGGAAACTGACTGGTGGGTGGTGTCTAACAATGGCTATAAATTGCAATGTTTGCTAATGTACATTGTGGAGTAGTTTTGGAGATATTGTGAAGTGTAGAGATTGTGATTTGTAGGGCATATAGTATTTATGTATATAGTAGAATAAAGTAGATCTTTTATATAAGACTACTGAGTTGTCTGGTGTCTTGAGGGAAGATACAAGAGCCAGAGGAATCCTGGAGAAGTTTGGAGACATCTCAGGAAGAAGAGTGAGAAGGCTTGGAGAGTTTGTCAGGGTCTTCAGCCTATTCTCTGAAACTCTGCTGCTTGGGAAAGAAGCATCAACCACTGATCAAAGCTGGTCAGCTCTGCTGCATAACAAGGTGGTGAGTTAGAGCCAGAGGTGAAGAGCTATAACTCCCATCATCCCTGATGGGACCGCCTCCTCCCATATAATCCACCCTATGCACTCAGGTCCTCTGGGCAGAATTTGCTGCAGCCTTTAAATATTAGGCCAGGGGTAGGCAACCTCTCCCCTTTAAGGGCTGAGGGACTTCAGCTCCCAGAAGCCTCAGTCATGTTGGCCAATAATCCCATGTTGGCCAATAGCTCCTGGGATTCTGGGAGCTGAAGTCCCTCAGCCCTTAAAGGGGAAAGGTTGCCTACCCCTGTACTAGGCTGTCTGCAACCGCCCAGATTTCAGCAACCGCTCCCAGATTATGGAACGGCCTGCCGGACAAGATCCGTCATATCACCACCTTAAGCAGCTTTTAAAAAGCTGCTAAGATGGATCTCTTCCGGCAGGCCTTTCCTCAATAAAGATCCCAGCCTTAAGAGTTAGCCCATCTTTTCTCCTATTCTCTGCCATAGTTTCATTATTTGCTTGTCCTGTCATTGTGAGTTATTTTAAGTATGTTTTAATTTGTTTATTGTTTAATATTATTTTAAGGGATGGGTGGGTCTTGGGATTTATATTGTATTTTATGGTATTATTAATGTTGTAAGCTGCCCCGATTGCATCTGCAGAGGTGGAATAATAATAATAATAATAATAATAATAATAATCTCTCCTGAATAATAATAATTCCTTTCCATACTCACATCATCATTATGACAAAAATGCACATTTTTTTAAAAAAAATACCTATCAGGAGAGTGGGGGCTAGGGGGTCATTTTTCCTCTTTCCTCCAAGGCCGGCAGAGGCTGCTTCCCTCTCTCCATTCTTTTGGGTTAAGGGACTTGTCCAGGAGATTCCCAGTGGTGGATGTCCAGGGCCTCTGGGCTAGGCTGGGGTGGGGAAAATCCCCCCTCAGGCAGCCCAGGAGGTCCAGAGGAGACATCAGGGTCTCTCTGGAAGCAGATCTGGAGCTGGAGTGCCAAGGAGTGTGGCAGGGATGTGGGGGCATCATTAGACAGTGTATTTTTTAAAAAAAAAAAAATTGACAGCTTATGCACACCTTTGCAATTGCAACTCAGTTACAGATGATTACATTGGCATTTTTTTAAAAAAACTATTAGTGGGGTGAGGTAGGGGTGTTTACCAGAATTGCTTTAATATATATATATATATATATATATATATATATATATATATATATACCATTTGTGGGTCTCCTGTCATGGCCCCAAAACCAGAGAAGCCCAACTGCCATGGATCCAAGGCATAGACCTCACATAGGCACCTGAGAAGTCACATCTACCTCTACAACAATTAGCAGAACAAAAGGTTAGGCTTGGGAGCTGCAAAAACAGGACATTTACATCCTCTGAATTCTGGAGACAAAGAGATTTACAACCATCTAAGAATGAGATATAATTAATATCCCATTTCCTCTCTTTGGAAATTGTCTACTTCAAAGACAACCTATCTTGAATCCTTTGATATACAATAATCAATCTTTGGTCCAGGCTATTTTCAGCCAATATTAAGACCTCAAAATTTGTGTTCTGTGATCTGGTTTTGAAAGGGAAGGGGGGATCTGCATTCCTTCTTGAAATTCCTAACCAGTATCCCTCGGCTGCCTCCAACAGCAACTTCACTCCATAAGCAGCTGAGTTCATTCTTCTACAAGGTGTGCAGAGTTTCTAGGTAACTATTCTGTGTGAGAGAAACCTTTCTTACAGATTCCATGTATATTCTGTGTGTATGTGTGTGCTTGCTTGATGATTTATTTTTCTCCCTTAATAAAAGTACCATTATTTGGAAGAATGCTGTCTCTGTTTAGGTTCTCACCTCCCTCTCCCTGCACACATTGGGTTCCTGCTTACTATTTTTTAATTAATTATAAATTCCCATAGGTCAAGTTCTTATTACAGGGTCTCCACCCCTTCCTCAGAAATAAAACCCCAAAGTGAACCTATCCCAGGGTTTCTTGGCAATGTTTCGTAGAGGGGCTTGCCATCGACATCCTCCTAGAGTGACAGAAGGGGAGATTCCCCCAAACAATGTGATGTAGGTGTGCATCATTTAATTGGCAGCTTTAAAAAATCCAGAGAACAATCAAAACAGCAGCTCCATTTTAAATCAATACTAATGCCAATGTGAATGCCAACAAGATTAAATTGCTGTGGAGATATTCAATTGGGGTATACATAGTGGGAACTTTGATTTAGTATTGCATCACTGAATCTCCCTGGATCTCATCACTGCAAAAATGCTAGTGTGAATGGGGCCTAAGAGAGGCTGCTACAATTTGCTTTTTCTTGAGTCTATAGGGAAGTGCTAGATTCCACCTCATCTCTTCCCCCTGCACCCAGTTAATTGAATACTTTTATACTTCAGTTGTTTGCAGCAACTGAAGAAAACTGAAGACAAAAGGAGAAAATGAGGAGAGAGAAGCCAAGACATTTTGAAAGCAGCTGAAAAAGCAGATGACAGGGGATTAATCAGAAATGTCCCTGCCAAATCAGGACAGTTTGAAGATATGCAAGAGGGACCTTAATCCTACAGGAAAAAGAGCAGGATTGAAAATGTATTCCCCAAATAAGTTTAAAGAAGATGACTGCTAGAATAGATGTGGATTTGATTACAGTGTGGTGCCTTTTATATGTGATGAGCAATATGGGCAATATTAAGTGTTGTTATAATGTTCTTTCAAAGTCACTCCAATTTCTGGTAATTCTTTCCTGGTGTTTTCCTGGCAAGATTTGTTTGTGTGGGTGGGGGAGGCAACCATTGCTTTTCTCTAAGGTTGAGAGACTATTACTTGCTCAAGATGGGTTTTCATTAGCTGAATGGTGATTTTAATCCTAGATTTTAATGATGTTGACTGGGTTTTTATTGATGTATCGCTGTTATTGTATTTATTTTATTGATGTTATTTGTATATTGTGGTTTTTAATGCTGTAATCCCGCTTCAATCTGCAGGGAGAGGCAGGAAATATAAATAAAATTTTATTATTATTTATTATTATTTATTAGTCTTCTAGAATTCTAATTCAACATTCAAACCACTGCACCATATAGTTCTAGTAATATTAATACTAACACTAATTATTAGGATGCATAAATTTCCTCATTTCTACAACACTTGACCACATAGATTTACGTTCTTTGTACAAACCTTTTCAACAAAAAATGCTTTTTCTGAGAGAGGAGGAGGGTGACCAAAATGGTGAAGGGTCTGGAAACCATGCCTTATGAGGAGAGACAAGACATGGGTATGTTTAGCCTGGAGAAGAGATGGTTAAGAGGTGATATGATAGCCCTATTTAAGTATTTGAAGGGGTGTCATTGAGGATGGAACAAGATTTGTTTTGCTACTCCAGAGACTAGGACCTGGAACAATGGATGGAAGCTACAGATAAAGAGATTCCACCTCAACATTAGGAGGAACTTCCTGACAGTAAGAGCTGTTTGTCAGTGGAACACACTCCCTCAGACTGTGGTGGAGTCTCCTTCTTTGGAGGTTTTTAAACAAAGGCTGGGTGGTCACCTGTCGAGAGTGCTCTGATTGTGTATTCCTGCATCGCATCCCTAAAGAGTGCTAGGGGCCTATATAACTTCTTCAACTCAGTAAAAAAAAATTAACTATTTAGAAGGAAGTCAGGATGTGTCCTTCATGTCAGCTCAATTCACCTGCCTTCAAAGAATGGAAGGCAAAGAAATATTGCTTAGTATAAATACCTCCACTCATTGTAAATATAGCTTCAGTATCACTGAATGGGGGTATTCATTCTCCCCACTTCAGGCCCTGAAACCTGTTCAGAATAACAGTAGGCCTTACTCCTGTTCCTTTCTTCACTCACTATAATGGCCTCCACATTGGACGGGAGACTTGGGAATGAGTGGAAGCAAACTAATCCACCTCCTTGCCTTCCTATTCCTCACAAATGTTAAGAGCAATGCACCAGGTTTACTGATTTGGGAGGGGAACGCTCTTCCAGGCACCAACTTTTTGCAGGATTTTACAGGCTGTATGTTTTTAAAAATGACAAGTGAGAATGAAGTAGAAGCACAAGCTGATTGTGCAGCAAAATCAATTATTTTATTATGAAAAAGACAGCAGTAGAAACCAACAGATCAATCTATACTCAATGCAAGCTGTTTCTCAAAGTAAAAGGAAGGGGGTGGCATGAGAGCTACTCCTAGCCAATCTAAGAGATGCTAAAGAGATGTAGCTAAGCTTATAGGACTACAGACTAAAATACACACATGGATTTTCTCACCCTCCAATGTGAAAAAGAGTCTGGATGTCTAGAGACCAGGGCAGGGAAGCAGGTCTCAGAGAGAGACTTGTTCTCTCTCTGTCTCTACATTTAACCCCTTCCTAACTTGGAGGATATCTCCTAAAAGTGAAGGGAACCCCTCTAAGTGGTGCAAAACATCACCTTAATGTTGTTCTAAGGAGGACTCACAAAAACAAAAGCATGTGCTTACAAAGGGCAGAGGTGAACATACCTTCAGGCACCAATAATGACTCTTAAGTGGTCTGGGGGGTGGGGGTATTGAACAACGGAGACAATGCTAGTTAAGTACAGACGTTTACCCTCTTTCAAATACAGATACATTGCACAACATATCTGGAAGCTGCACAATCCCACACAATAAAGGTGTACCAATCTGAACCAGTTTGGCAGGTCTCAGTTCAATTGAGGCAGACAAAATAGTTAAACTCTGATTACCCTCATCAGTGAAACCACTTCCTTGTCAGAATGAGGGGGTAGGGGCTGGGGGCTGGAGGGAAATTCCAGTCACCAGCCTTACCTGTCCAGTATGCTTTCTTGACAATTTGTGCAGACTCTGGCAACAGACAGCTTTCCTGCCTTGTGCATCAAAGTCTAATATTCATATTTATTAAGTATAACTTGTGATACAAAGGGCATTGTAGAATGAGGTGGGTCTTTCCTTGGATCTGTTTAAGTGAAAGACAGCTATTCATTCACAGAAATGGCAAGAGGAGCAACATGAGGGGAAGCACATCAGAGTAGACTAAAAATTCACACTCCTAGGATGTTATCACATGGGGGCCAGTTAAAGCGGACAGAAACTGGAAAAGAACAATCCCGCAAAGAAAGCAGAAAAGAGCCTAACTGCGGGATTGTTAAATGCGCAAAAGTGTTATTACCTTTCAGACGCAAAAGAAGAAAATCCGAAAATGTGACCAGACTCCTCCCCAGAAGCTCCACCTTCCCGGCTGCCTCCTCCTCCTCCTCGGCCGCCCCCTGCCCCCTCTGACTCCTATGGCAGCTATCAGGGCTGCGGGGGCTGCACACTCTCTCAGCCTCAGGGGGGTTGTCTCCGGCCTTGCGCCCTCCTCCCCCGCTCCCTCCGTCCCCGGACCAGGCCCCGAGAAAGAGAGAGAGAGAGAGAGGGAGGGAGGGAGGGAGAGGGAGAGGGAGAGGGAGAGGGAGGCTCCCCTCCGAGGCTCTGGGCCAGGCATCCCTCCAGGCACCTGGCCCTTTGGAGGAGGCTCCACCAGAAGGCCCCTTCTTCCCACTCCCAGGAACGGGGGGCTCCAGGGCCCTCCTCCTCCTCCTCTTCTCCAGAGGTGCTTAAGGCGAAGAAGAAGACTGCCTCCTCCCTTTGGAACCATCCCTGACACTCCCTGTGGCCCCGGAGGAGCCCCGAGAAGCTGTGGAGGGAGCACTAGAGGAGCTCTGCCGCCCAGCCCCAGTCCCCCGCAAAGTAGGCCCAGACCCCATCCACATAGAGCAGGTCGAAGGGGGGGAAGGAGGAAGAGAGACCCATAGGAAAGGACAGAAGTGGGAGGAGGAGGAGGAGGAGGAGGAGGAGGAGGAGGAGGAGGAGGAGGAGGAGGAAGAGGAAGAGGAGGAGGAAGGAGGACCAGGGCATGGCTCTCAGAAAGAAAGAAAGAAAGAAAGAAAGAAAGAAAGAAAGAAAGAAAGAGAGGAGGCTAGTAGGAAAAGCCAAGCCAAAAGTCCCCCTTCCAAGGGTCCAAGGCAAGAAGGGGAATCTTTTGCCAGGGAAGAAAAGGCAGAGTCCCTAGAATCAGAGGAGAGAGAGAGAGAGAGATACGGAGGGGGAAAGAGGAGGAGCCGAGACTCTTGCCTCTCTGGAGGCCACTCCTCCTCCTCATTTAATTCAGAATTGGTTTTCAGACATAGCCAATTCCGCAATTACTTTAAATCTGCAAATGCATTTCCTCCAAACTCCCGAACTTAAAAAGATCCACTTTCTGTCCACTTTCTGTCCAGTTTCTGTGCCACGTCGTGTGAAAACGTGAGTCTCAATTCCAGTTTCTGTTCAGGATTTGTGCAGAAAATCCCCCGTGTGATAACGTCCCTAGAGAGGAACTGTTCAGCTTGCGCCTTAAGAGAAGTCATTCCAGTACAACAGCTCAATTCAATTCAATTCAGCAGTCACCAGTTTCATATTTCCATATTTCATAATGTTGCACACACATAAACACTACACACAAAGAAACATGGGCATAAACACACAATCACCTGTCCATAATGAACATATATATATATATATATATATATATATATATATTCAACCTTTGCCACTCAGTAGCAGTTTTAATTTTATGAAGAATGAAGGATTTTTATTTCAGCTAGCCAACATGGTTTTTGATGTTCTTAACCATATAAATTCTGCATTTTTTTCTTTTATTATTTAATTCTGCTAAGCCCTTGGGCACATTGATCTCATGTGGCCATGAATTAGTTCCACGGGTTAATTATGCATTATGCGAAATAAATTATTTCCTTTTTAGTTTTGACAAACGTGCCTTTAGCCTTCTGTTTGGGTAAAAGGAGTCCCCCCCCCCATTTCTCTCTCTCACACACACCTCTTTTTAGGGTTCTGTTTCTCTACCTTGAGGAAAAATTGACAATTCTGTCACTTTCACTTTCTCAGATATTTCAATTTTGTGAATTTTCATAACTTTATGTATTGTGGTAGATAAAATCCTAATACAAAATGAAGTGAAATGAGATTCTCACCCATCTTTAAGGATATGCACCTCTGTCAGTTTTATCATCTCATGCATTTGAATTTTATGAAATTTAGAAATAGGTATCTAAGAAATCTAAAAAACCATAACCACAAAATGCCTATTTACATTAAGGCTTAGTCTCACACATACTGAAGGAAGACAAGGATAGAGAATTTCTTGCAGCTTTCTGATATTGTGGAGGAAATTTCCATTTATATATTTTCCTTGAGACCAGTTGATGGTGCAATAGACATGAGCTCTTGGTATTCACTGGGATTTGGTTCCATGACCTCTCATGGATACCAAAATCTATGGATACTCAAGTCCCATAATATATAGTGGGATAGTAAAGTGGTGTCTGTTATATAACCTTAAGCAGCTTTAAAAAGGCTGTTAAGATGGATCTCTTCCGGCAGGCCTTCCCCGACTAGATTTCCCAGCCTCAGGAGTCTCCTCATTCCTTCCTCTCCCACCTTGGCTGCATTTGCTACTTGGTTTGTGACTGCTTTGTTTATTTTTAAGGAGCGATGTTTTGAAGTTTTAATTAATAGGTTTTATGAGCCCTCCCTGCATTCCATTGATGTCATCTGGGGGAGAGACAACAGGCCCAGCACCATCGGGCCTAGAATAAGAATAAGAGCCCTCCCTGCACTCCATCTGATGTCATCTGGGGGAGAGACAACAGGCCCAGTGCCATTGGGCCTAGAATAAGAGCCCTCCCTCCACCCCATCTGATGTCATCTGGGGGAGAGACAACAGGCCCAGCACCATCGGGCCTAGAATAAGAAGAGCCCTTATTTTTAAACATTTAATTTAAAGTTGTAAGCCTCCCCGATTGCTCTGCAGAGGGGCAAGATAATAATAATAATAATAATAATAATAATAATAATAATAATAATAATAAATGTTGATATTGGTTTAATTTCTTTTTAAGAGGAGGGAGGGTTTCAGGATTTTTGGAGTTGTATTTCTATAGAATTTTAACTGCTGTAAGCCACCCTGATTGTTTAACGGAGGGGTGGGATACAAATAAAATCTATTATTAATATTATTATTATAAAATGGCAAAATCAAATAGGCTTTTTTGGGGGGTATTTTCAGACCTTGAGTTACTAAATGTGTCAATGCAGAATCTGTGGACATGGAGCACCAAATGTATTTTTTAAACATTTAAACATCCTGGGAGCCATCCCAGGAGGAGAGGGAGTGGCGAAGAGTCACCCGAAGGGCTTGGACTGACCCTTTAACACCCGGCAGCGCCAGTGGGACCAAGACCTTTAAATCCAGCCCCAAATGCCAATGCGCATGCGGAGGCAGCAGAGGGGCTTGGGAGCCATCCCAGGAGGAGAGGGAGTGGCGAAGAGTCACCCAAAGGGATTGGACTGCCCCTTTAACACCCGGCAGCACCAGTGGGACCAAGACCTTTAAATCCAGCCCCAAATGCCAATGCGCATGCATAGGCAGCAGAGGGGCTTGGGAGCCATCCCAGGAGGAGAGGGAGTGGCGGAGAGTCACCCGAAGGGCTTGGACTGCCCTTTAACACCCGACAGCGCCAGTGGGACCAAGATCTTTAAATCCAGCCCCAAACGCCAACGCGCACGCGGAGGCAGCAGAGGGGCTTGGGAGCCATCCCAGGAAGAGAGGGAGTGGCAGAGAGTCACCTGAGGGGCTTGGACTGCCCCTTCAACAACTCACAGTGGCAGGGCGTCCTGGACCGCAGGAGGAGGACTCTGAGCACCTTCAGCAAGATCAGCTGTGCAGCCAGGGACTGCGTCAGCTGCTGAGAATCCGGGAGGAGCCGTGGCTATTTAAAAACCACGTCTTACCATCTCTCCCCCGGTTATTGTAGCGGCTAAGCCTGCATTTATATGTGGTTTGGATGACTTTGGGCCAAATGGCAACACTCTGGGAAGGATATATATCCGCATGTCCCTTGAGTGAGAATGGACTCTCATCCACTGGCTATCATTAATACTTATTGATTAGGATTAATAAGCTTAATCAGAAACAACTGCCTTAGAGGAAACGGCAGCAGCAGGGGGGTCTTTAAAGATCAATCTATTGCCTTGGATTCATTAGGGATTGCATGACATGGACTAATATTTGTTGGTCTACTGGGCTTTATTATTGATTGGACTTTAAACATCTTTTTCATTGGCCTATAGCTTTTTTACTGGCCAGTAGTCCTATAGTTTTTCCCGAGGCTGGAAGGGAGACAGGGGTGGCTATAGGAGTAGTGTTGGGGAATGGGAGGTATGGTTGGAACAGAGGGAACGTATGTTACAAAAGGAGACAGGATCGCTGTTTGAAAGCTATCCCGTCATCAGTTCCCTCTGTTTTCCAGAATGGTTTGGAAAGCAGACCAACCATTCCACAGAACCTCACTCTGCTCCTCTGCAATGCCAGGTCGGTAAAAAATAAGACTCATATCATCCAGGACCTCCTCCTGGATGAGGATGCCGACCTGGCTTGCTTTACAGAGACCTGGCTGGGAGAGGATAGCGCTGCTACATGGGCGCAGGCCCTCCCAGCTGGGTACTCTGTTAGTGAGCAGGTGAGGGGAAGTGGGCGGGAGGGCGGAGTGGCTCTAGTTCATAAGAACAATTTGATCTTGACCAGGATACCTGTCCGAAACACAGTCCACTTCGAGTGTATGTACCTTAGCCTGAAGACCAGGGATAGTTTGGGGATTTTGTTAGTCTACCGACCACCCCATTGTCTAGCAGACTTCCTGACCGAGCTGAAACAGCTGGTCTCTGAGTTGCTGCTGGAGTCCCCCAGACTTTTAGTTTTGGGGGACTTCAACATTCTGCTCGAGACCAGTTTAACAGGTGCGGCTCGGGAGTTCATGGATACCATGACAAACCTTGGCCTATCCCAAATGGTCAATGGGCCTACACATTGTGCAGGTCATACACTCGATGCGGTCTTTAGTATGGAACAGGAATATCCGTGGGTGGAGGTGGTAAGTACCTCCGTATTGTCATGGATGGATCATTTCCTGGTCAAGATGGAACTGAGAGCCAATGTCCGCCCCGCCGGGGGTGGGGGACCCATTAGAATGGTCCGCCCTCGAAGGCTAATGAAGCCAATTGGATTCCAGAAAGCCTTAGAGGGGTTAATGGTTGGGAATGCCGGCGATCCTGTCAAGGCTCTGGTTAATACTTGGAACAGTGATCTTACCAGGGCTATCGACACAATCGCTCCCAAGCGTCCTTGCCACTCCGCTTCTAACTGCAGGCCATGGTATACACCTGAGCTCAGGAGGATGAAGCGGTATGGACAATGACTAGAGCGCAGGTGTCGAAAGACTCGACTCTTATCTGACAGAACTCGCCATAGGAATTTTCTTTGTTCCTATCAGGAGGCAATACGTGCAGCGAAGAGAGCTTTCTCCTCTGCACGTATTGCGTCTGCAGAGTCTTGTCCAGCAGAGCTGTTTAAGGTGGTGAGGGAGATGACGCAGGTGTCCCCTGCTCCAAATCCCTTGCTTAACCCGACAACGGCCTGCTGTGATGCATTTAACAACTTCTTTGCAGATAAAATCTCTCAGATAAGAGCCGACTTAGACGCCACTATTGGAACAGAGTCTTTAGGCGAGGTGTCCAGCAACTCCGCCGATGTAGTTATACTGGATCAGCTGCAATCTATGAGTACTGAGGACATGGACAAGCTGCTTGGCAAGGTGAAGAAGACAACCTGCCCACTCGACCCTTACCCATCATGGCTGGCCATCTGGGGGGGGATGCGTTGAGGAGATTCCTTATGGATATCATCAATGCATCCTTTAGGGAAGGATATATTCCATCCTGTCTTAAGGAAGCGGCTGTTAGGCCGCTCCTGAAAAAACCTTCCCTAGACCCCCTGGAAATGAGAAATTATAGACCTGTGTCACTGCTGCCATTTTTGAGCAAGGTGATCGAGAGGGCAGTTGCTCTTCAGCTCCAAGCAGTCTTGGATGAAGCCGATTATCTAGACCCATTTCAAACCGGCTTCAGGACAGGCTTTGGGGTTGAGACTGCCATGGTTGCCTTGACCGACGATCTGCGTCTGAGCATCGACAGGGGTAGTGTGACCCTGTTGGTGCTCCTAGATCTCTCAGCGGCTTTTGATACAATAGACCACAGCATCCTCTTGAACCGCCTGAGGGAGTTAGGTATCGGGGGCACTGCTCTGCAGTGGTTCCGGTCCTACCTCTCGGGTAGGTCCCAGAGGATGCTGCTCGGGGACAGTAGCTCCAGAAAGAGGGAACTCACTTGCGGGGTCCCTCAGGGGGCTATTTTGTCCCCGATATTATTTAACATCTATATGAAGCCGCTGGGTGAGATAATACGGAGTTATGGTGCTGGGTGTTATCAGTACGCTGATGACACCCAAATCTATTTCTCCGTGTCTCGTTCGTCGGCCTCGAATTCCAATGGCATCTCCTCTCTCAATGAATGTCTTCAAGCGGTAATGGGCTGGAAGAGGAAAAACAGACTGAAGCTGAATCCAGACAAGACGGAGGTGCTCACGGTAGCGGCCCCAAAACCAAGAATTGGGCTGCAACCTCCAGTCCTGGATGCGGTCACACTCTCCTCCAGTGACTCTGTTCACAGTCTGGGGGTGCTCCTTGACTCATCGCTTCTGATGACAAATCAGGTTAATGCGACAGTCAGGAGCGCCTGTTATCAGCTTCGGCTGATATGCCAGCTGCACCCTTTTCTGGAAGTAAGGGATCTCGAGACTGTTGTGCACGCGTTGGTAACCTCACGCCTCGACTTTTATAATGCGCTCTACATGGGGTTACCCTTGTGCTTGGTTCGGAAATTACAGCTGGTACAAAATATGGCAGCCAAGCTTGTTTCAGGAACATCTTGGAGGGACCACATTACTCCGATTTTGAGGTCCCTCCATTGGCTGCCTATCAGCTTCCAGGCCTGGTACAAGGTGTTGGTTATTACCCTTAAAGCCCTAAATGGCTTGGGTCCAAGCTATCTCAGGGACCACCTCCTCCCATACAATCCTCCCCGCGCTCTCCGGTCCTCCAGGAGGAACTTGCTGCAGCCCCCAAAATCGAGGCTTGCAGCTACCTCTCAGAGGGCTTTTTCTGTTGTTGCCCCCAAACTCTGGAACGGCCTGCTGGACAAGATCCGTCAGCTAACATCATTAGACAGTTTCAAAAGGGCTGTCAAGATGGATCTCTTCCGGCAGGCCTTTCCAGATTAAAAATTTCTAGACTAAGATTTTCTCCGGCCTCGGATAAGCCCAATCCAGTGATCCTTACGTGGCCCCATCTAAAGATGGTTAGGATCATGGCCGCTGGGTTTATATACTGGCTTGTATTGTTTTACTTTCCTGAATTGAATTGTTTGTTTTAACCTCTATTGATTTAATACTCTTTTAAGGGGGGGAGGGGTCTCTGGGACTGGGTGTTGTATATGTTTTTAATGTCTATAAGCCGCCCTGATTGGGTTACCAAAGGGCGGGATATAAATTATTATTATTATTATTATTATTATTATTATTATTAAACATTTTACAAAACAGTAGACACAGAAAAAAGGACAATATGATGACTTGGAGAAAGAGACCAAGTTTATTTGAATGGCACAGGGCTATCAATTTCCTCCCACTTTTGACCACCATGGCTCCTATGGAATTTTTGGTTTCTTTAGTTTGGTGATGTACTTGGAATTCTTTGTAGATTGGCACTAGACATTTCCAGCAAAGATATCTAATATATCACCAAACTATAAACCTCAGGATCTCATAACATGGAATCATGATAGCTATGAAACACAATGGATACATCCTGCATATGTTATCACAATGATCATATCTTACAATCTCACAATGGTTACCTTCTGCAATGGCTAACATGCTATGTTCCATCATCGAAGTGAAAGTAACATTTTCATGAGAGAATTTGACTGGGACTGGAAGATTCAGGTGCAGAATGCAACCCAGCCATGAAACTAAGGGGGGTTGCAGACTGCCAGAAATATTGCAAATTGAGTCCACTTTTAGGGTTAGGGTTAGGGTTAGGGAATCATGGGAACTGTAGTTTATTGTGGCACCAGAGCTTTCTGACAGAGAAGGCTCAATGTCTCAGAAAAAAATACAATTCCCATGATTCCCTAGCACTAACCCTAACCCTAAAAGTGGATTCAATTTGCACTATTTCTGGCAGTCTGCAACCCCCCTAAGTAATTGTACTTGGGGAAATCACTGTCTTATTTTCTTCACTCTGTTGTAGTGAGGATAAAGTTAGTAGGAGGGAAGTCATGTATACATCTTTACCCAAGGATGTGATATAAATGCAACAAATATGCTATTTAAATTATTCTCATCAATTGATGCAATAAAGGCTAGTGTTCCATCTATGAAAACCACTTGACAGTTGTAAAAGGAATTTATGATATATGACGATGTGGGCAGTAACTGTTAACCTGCCCTGAGCATCAAGTTATCATTAACCAATGTCAGAAGCAAGCAAATGGGCATACATCAATTAAACAATAACTTCTATGAGCCTGGTTCTAAAGTTGAACCCTCTCAATGAAATAAAACCTACCAGTCAATGCATTTCACAAAGGTCGTATTTTCTGTGTTTCAAATTTTATATGGAGTTTAATCAGTGGATACATTTAATAAAGCTTTAGTTGATTAATGAGCATTGACCAGTTTCAATGAGTGTATTAATTGGTCCGACTGCGAAAATGTATTTCCTTTGGAGCCATTTTGGTCATTGTGTTACTGTAACAGGAAATGAAAGAGGAGATTAAAGGTGACATTTTCTTCAAACAGTGAGCAATTGCTTTTATTTTCTCAGCTTAGAACTTTTCTCATGTTTTCTCCAATATTCCAGAAAGGATTCTGATGATGATAATATTTTGACTGTGTCCAAATATATGTAAATTGAACTGAGTGATCTGATCAAAAACAGATGATTAATCAATTTGACATTATTTCATTGGTGGATGGGTGGCCCCAATTTTCATTTCTTGCCTTAACTGCTAAATTCCATTGGGTTTGGTTTATTACTGCAATACAGAGTCTGTTTTTGCTATATTTTCACATCAGGGGTTTAACTACTTCTGTGGTATGGAACCTCTGTTCCTCTTTTCTTACCAACTCACTTGAAGTACTCCATAGGACCTGTTCCTTAGAATGTATAATCTCTCTAGAGTTCTCTATAAAAACCAAGTAAGACTTTCCATTTTCTGTCTTTTTAAAAATGAAATGACTTTAGGACAGCTGTATCATTTTAATTCCAAGTATGTTCTTCAGAGATCTCAGTCACTGGCCTAATTTCAAAAAGTGTTGTAGTCAATGGGAGTTCCTGGATGTTCAGCAACTTTAAAACTTACCTCAGTCAATCTGCGAATGAGACCTGCCCCCACTGTTGTTGACTCTAACAAGTACATTGATTTCTGTTGCACTGCACAGTCCCATTAGATCTCCAACTGTGTTCTGAGAATCTCTCTCTCTCTCTCTCTCACACACACACACACACACATGCAACCTCAGCATTCTTTTTTTTCCTTGAAGTTATGACTTGCTACATAAATGAGTCTGATGTTGGACTGGTAGGGAAAAGCTCCTAAAAAGTCTCTCCAAGGAAACTACAGAGCTAACGGAAACCAACTTGAAATTCAAACAGTTTGATTAAAAGTTATATAGGCTTGCATCAGACTACTCCTTTCTGTTAAAAAAAAAAAAAAAAAAGCACTTATCCCCCTTTATGATTAGATTCCATAAACTTTTATGTGCCTTCAAGTCATCTTTCCTTACAGTAACCCACAATCATCATCATCATCATCAACAACAACAATAACAACATTGAGGAAGATGAGGAAGATTAGTCTGTGGCTGTAGGCATCTTACAGATAAAATATTCGAAAATAAAAAAATATAAAACAAAGCCACACCTCTCTCTAACAATGAATAATAATAATAATAATAATAATAATAATAGTAATAATAATAAGAAATAATTATTTTTAACTCACCCCTCAATGTAACACAACTGGTGTGGCTTACAACTTTAAAATATACATCCATATCCCACAATCCCACCCCCCTTAAAATACAATTAAATAATGACAATTTAAAACACATTTAAAATAATAACACAAAAACAAAGAAACAAATAACAATAGCAACAGATGAATCAGGGATGAGCAGCATGGCTGTCTTTTGACGGCTGGGATATCTATTCGGGAAAGGCCTGCCAGAAGAGGTCTGTCTTAACAGCCCTTTTACAGCTGTCTAAGATATGATGGCTCTTATCCAGAAGGCCATTCCATAATCTGGGAGCAGTAGCTGAAAAGGTCCTCTGGGTGGTTGCATACAATCTAGTTTTTATCGGCTGCAAAAAATTCCTCCCAGGGGACCTAAGTGCGCGGGGTAGATTATATGGGAGGAGGCAGTCCAAGATAGCTTGGACCCAAGCCATTTAGGGCTTTAAAGGTGATAACCAACACCTTGTACTGGGCCCGGAAACTAATGGGTAGCCAATGAAGTGATCGCAGGATTGGTGTTATATTGCCTCTTCACATTATTCCTGAGACCAACCTGTCTGCCATATTCTGTACTAGTTGAAGTTTCCAGACCATGTACAAGGGTAGCCCCATGTAGAGCACATTACAGAAATCAAGATGAGAGGTTACAAAATCATGCACCACAGTGTCAAGTTCCCTAACTTCCAGGAAAGGGTGCAGCTGGCGTATCAGCTGAAGCTGATAACAGGCATTCCTGGCCATCACATTCACCTGATTTATCATCTGAAGCGACAGGTCCAGGAGCACCCCAGACTGTGAACATAGTGCTTAGAGGAGAGTGTAACCCCATCCAGGACTGGAGGTTGCAACCCAATGCCTGGGTTCAGGTGCGCTACTGTAAGTACCTCCATTTTGTCTGGATTCAGTCTCAATCTGTTTTTCCTCATCCAGTCCATTACTGACTTAAGACAGTCATTGAGAGGAAAGACACCATCTGAAGTCAAAGCTAAAGACTGAGACATGGGGAAATATATCTGGGTGTCATCAGTGTACTGATAACACCCCGCTCATGTCTCCAGATGATCTTTCCCAACGGCTTCATATATATATATATTACATAGCATCGGGGACAAGATGGTGCCTTGAGGGACACTATAATTAATAATATAATATAATAATAATAAAATTTATTTATATCCCGCACCAATGGTACACCAATCCGGGCGGCTTACAACTTTAAAATATACAGTCCAATAAAACATATAATACAAAAAACGTCCCCCACCCCCCCTTAAAACAGTATTAAATCAAATCATTTAAAACATCACAAAAAATTAAAACCTAGTACCCAGATTAACTAAAGCCTGACTCAGTGCTCCTTCCATCTAGATGGAGCCACGTGAGGAACATCGATTGTACAGGAATAGTTGTCCGAGGGGGGATAACTCATTTCCTTGCAGAGCGACTATCACCCTCTGGAGTCTTCCCCAGAGGAAAGAATGGAACCATTGCAATGCAATTCCTCCAATTCCTAACCTTCTCAGGTGATCCAAGAGGATGTCATGATCTATTGTATCAAAGGCTGCTGAGTGGTCCAGTAGCACCAACTGGGTCACACTACCCCTGTCGATGCCCAGATGAAGGTCATCACCTAAGGCGACCATGGCAGTCTCAACTCCATATCTTGTTCTAAAGCCAGTTTGAAATGGATCTAAATAATTGGTTTCCTCCAAGATAGCATGGAGTTGAAGAGCAACCAACATCTTGATTACTTTGCTCAGGAAAGTAGTAATGAGGCTGGCCTATAGTTGTTCATGTCCAGAGGGTCCAGGGAAGGTCTTTTCAGGAGCGGCCTAACAGCTGCTTCCTTCAAACATGATGGAACATGGCCTTCCCTAAGGGATGCATTGATGATGTCTTCAAGAAACATCCTCAAGGCATCTCCCCCCTGGATAGCCAGCCACAAAGGGCAAGGATCAAGAGGGTAGGTTGTTTTCCTCATTCTACCAAGAAGCTTGTCCATGTCATCAGTACTCATGATTGAAACTGAACCAGTATAATTTCATCAATGGAGTTGCTGGACACCTCATTAATTGATTCTGTTACAACACTGGGGTCTAAGTCGGCTCCTATCTGAGAGATTTTATCTGCAAAGAAGTTGTTAAATACATCACAGCAGGCTGTTGTTGGGTTAAATAATGGGTTCAGCACAGGTGGAACCTGTGTCAGTTCCCTTACCACCCTAAACAGCTCTGCTGGACGGGACTCTGCAGATGCAATACGTGCAGAGGAGAAAGATTTCTGCATTGGACGTATTGCCTCTCAATAGGAACAAAGAAATTTCCTATGATGAGTCTTATCAGATGAGAGTCGAGTTTTCTGCCAGATGTGCTCTAGTTGTTGTCCAACCCACTTCATCTTCCTAACCTCTTCAGTGTACCATGGTTTATGATTTGAAGCGGGTTGGAAAGGATGCTTGGGAGTGATTGTGTCAATAGCCTTGGCGAGATCAGTGTTCTAGGTATTAACCAAAGCTTTGACAGAATCACCGGCATTACCAACTATTAAACCCTTTAAGGCTTTCTGGAATCCAATTGGTTCCATAAGCCTTTGAGGGTGGATCATTCTAATGGGTCCACCACCCTGGTGAGGCGGATAGTGGTCTTAGTTCGGGCTTGATCAGAAAATGATCCGTCCATGACAATGAGTTGGTTTTAATAACCTCCGCCCATGGATACTCCTGTTCCATACTGAAGACCTCATCAAGGGTATGACCCACACAATGAGTGGGCCCGATGACCAATTGGGATAGGCCCATATATGTCGTGGATTCTATGAACTCCTGAGCTGCACCTGCTAGAGTCAACAAACTGGTCTCGAGTGGAATGTTGAAGTCTCTCAAAACTAGAAGTCTGGGTGACTCGAACAGCAACTCTGAGACCAGCTGTGTCAGTTCAGTAGGGAGTCTGTTAGACAATGGGGTGATCGGTATACTAAGCAGAATCCCCAAACTATCCTTAGTCCTCAGGCTTAGGTACATACACTCGAAGTGGACTGTGTTCTAGATAAGTATCCTGGTCAAGGTGAGGTTATTCTTGTGAATCAGAGCCACTCTGTCCCCCTGCCCAGTTCCCCTGTTATAGTGCTGTCTTCTCCCAGCCAGGTCTCTGTAAAGCAAGCCAGATCGACATCCCCATCTAAGAGGAAGTCATAGATGATATGGGTCTTATTCTTGACCGACCTGGCATTGCAAAGGAGTAAGGTAATGTTCTGTGGAATGATTGGTATGCTCCCCAATCCATTCCAGGAAACAGGGTGAACTGAAGGCGGGATAGCTTTCAAACATTGATCTCACCAATTAATTAAATCTCAGAGGCCAGGTGGTAGAGAAGTTTATTTCTAGTGGAGAAATATATTAGCCTTGTGCCAAAGAGATGATAATTTGGTAGCTGGATGGGCTTCCCTCTTAGCCTAATTTTGAGACTGAACATTTTCAATGGCCATAAACCAAGATGGGGGGCCTGGCAACACAATCACAGTGCTTGAAAGACCTTACTTTTTAGATGACAGACCCCAAAATTGTCCAGCCAGAATGTTCAAGTGTAATTTTAAAAATAAAACCTTTCCCATGCTCTGACTACAACAGGAAAAAAGCCTATCAACATCTGAGTCTCACTTTGAGGAGTACACAGAAGCAGTACTCAAGGCTTCAAATAATGATCTCAGAATATAGGCAAGCTCAGGGTGGGAAAGACCCTCTACCAAATAGAAGAGTCCCAATTAAATGATATGTAATCTTGCCTCCAAGGAGCTCAAAGTTTCACACATGATTCCAACCTCCTTTTTTTAAAAGAACAACCCTGTAAGGTGTTGTTAAGGGTTAGCAGAGAATGTCTTACTATTCCATGATCACCCAGTGAGATTCATTGTTGAGTGTTAATTTGAACCTAGACCTTTTCAGTCCTGGTCTTAACACTCTCACTTCTAAATGGCATTAGAGCTCCAGTTGCCATTGTGTACTATGATTTGTTTTTTCAGTCTCAACTGGTCTAGAAAAAATGATGGGAAAGTCCTCTATTGTAAATGGCATGGGGGGGGGGGCAGGGATACAAAATATGAATGCAGAGACATGCAGCATAAAATTGTTTTAACCTTCCTTCAGAAATGTTTGAAATGAAGGTGTAACTTTCCCCTTTTGGGTATAAAAGGAGTATGAAATATAAACAGGTGGTTGAAATTCATTTCACACTTTGGTGTATAATGCATTTGTAAAGTAAGCATGATACATTTTGCATCATAATGGCAGGTTACATGAAAAATGCAACAGAAAAGGTAACTAGCATTTTGTCCAGCAAGCACTGATTGATTATCAACAAGATAGTTAGCAACAAAGTGGGCAATACAGCTAGCAGTGGTGATTGATGGATTCCATGTCAGTGCGGAATAAATCCACTCTGGGTTTTAGCCCAAATTTTACAAGAGATTTCAAACATGTTGCAGCCTTGTTGTCGTGTGTCCTCAAATTGTTTCTGACTTATGCTGAACCCAAGGTGAAACTATCATGAGATTTCCTAGTGAGAGTCAGGGTGGGTTTGCCTTCCTCCCAAATAAATTTAGTACCAAGGACAGCTCCTTTACAATTCTGACTGTTGAGTAACAGTGCTACCAACACTTTTACAGCTTTTCACCCTATTCCTTAACAGCAGCTTTAATTACAGGAACTGGATAAAGTGATATTCTTTGTTTGCTTGACCCAAAAAGTCTCAGCTTGACCCAGATCAAGTTGCACTTAAAGGTAGAGGAGCAAGACATGCCTTTGTTGTTGTTTGGACATTTGATAACTTGTTGCCAAGCCATAAATTGATTACCTTGTCTTTACTCTGGGGAAATGTAAATGAACTCACCTTTTATGTTAATTAGACAAAAACTGGAATCTATTGAACTGAATGGCTTCCAGGCTTTTTAAAATGAATTATCCTAATATTCCAGTGATCTGAATAGCAAAATCTTTTTTGTTGATGGAAAATTGGAGTACCTATTAATTAAGGTTGAATATTGCAAAATAGCCTGGATGTTTAACTTTCCATGCCACCTTTCCACAGAGAAGTTCAGAGTGACTTTTAACATTTCACAACACCCTACAAAATTAGAGCAATGTGCTCAAAACAGTCCAGTAAGCTTCACTGCTGGACAGATTTAAATCTAGGTATAGAGTATCCAAGAATAATACTGTAGAGCAAGAGTGGGAAAAGTGTAGCCCTTAGGCTACATGCAAACCCTATGCCCCACTTGCACCCTCTCAAACCCATACTTTCTCCCTAAAATCATGCTGAATCCCCCACCCCCAATGCATGAAAACATACAAAAATAGCTCTACCCCCCCCATGCACCCTAGGACTCCACACTACACCAAATACTTCATTTTTATTCTGCAGTTACTCTCAAAATGTCAACAAGAAGAGATAGAACTTCATTTCCTGTCACCATTTTGAGAGTGGTTGCAGAAAAGCACAGAAGTACCGTATTTGTGTATGGTGTGTGGGGTGTAGATTGCAAGGAGTTAGTTGGAGAGTAAAAATGACCCCTGGTCCCTATGCGGTTACCTACTTCTGCTGTAGATTCTCATCAAATACAAATTTTGGATGCCTCATACTTTCTGCAACATATAGATGCTTTTTTTCATGCATACTTTGGAGTTAATAGTGAAAAATGTTCCACTACTTTTGTCGTTTATATTAATTTATGACTACATTATTGTGATTATATTAAATGGTTGTTTAATTTTCCACAAGTTTGATTCTCTAAACATTCAGGAGAGGGTGCCTTAAATGGAGGTATAGAAATATTTTAAATATTTTATATTTTAAAAAATATTTTAAAATACAAAACACAGAATATTCTTATTGTCAAGAAGATGTTGTTTTACTAGTACCAAATGGAGAGGTATCATTTAGCTTCATGATTTTGAATCATATTAATCCAGAATATAATGTGAAAGCCATGTTTTATCTTCTAGTCCAAAAGACAGACAGTTCATAGAAGCAAAGTGGCTTTGCTAGCATTAATTACTACTCCCCCCTTCTTTCCATTAAAATGGTTTGGAATATTTCATTCCACAAAGAACAGACATCTTTCTGCTAAAAATTTTAAAAAATGAAAACAAACATATATCAATGTAGAAATGAATTCAGAACACTCATGTGCAACCAGCCTAGCAACAGCCTAATGCAGAAACATCAAATTTTATGAAGCAATAGGGGGTAAATTCAGTGGGAGGGGGTAGATTACACTGTCAATGATAATAGATTAACTTGCTTTTACAGTGACCCAAATCGTATTACCTTTGTAAAAATCAGTGCATGAAACTCATCACCCAAATCCTGGCATCTCGAATGCAAACCCATTTTCTCTTATTGAAAATGTACCATCAAAGGTTTAGACTTTACATAGTAGATACAGGTCTAATATTACTGGAGGAGTCTATGGCTTATTTTCTCTATTTACACACAAAGTGATTTGAAGGGAAATAGAGATAATTTTCAACAGTGTTGGACATGGCTGACTTACATGGAACAAATTTGGGTCAGGAGGTTTAAAAAGAAAAAGAAAAATCACCCTGTGCATTAGGCTCCAGACGTCTTCAGTGCATCCATCTTGTGGCTTTGTTACATAGGAGGTGCAGGAGCTGCAAATAGTAAATGTTCATCAGGAAAAGTGAGAAGCTTTTGCAGTTTATTATAAATCTTCAATCCAATTGGAAAACTGCTCTATTCAAACCAACCAAGTCTTTTCTTTCGACTGAATTAATAACAGTTGGGCAGGTTTGGGATTTGGGATTGTGATTTTATTGCATTGCATTGTAAGCTTATGATTAATTTTAATGCTGTAAGCTGCCCCAATTGCTTTTCAGAGGGGTGGGATATGAATAATAATAATAATAATAATAATAATTTGCAGAAATAAAAAGATGATGAACTAAGCAGACTTTTCCACAGATGAGAATCTGCTTTTGGGTCCCCCAAGATTGGAAAGCGATGATCCTCTGAAGGAGGTCCCACACAAACAGAAACCTTTGCCTGATAGCAGCAGTTGTCATGAAAGCTGCAAGAGGCTACTATGGTTAGAAAGCAACCTTTCTGACTCTCACTTTCCTCCATGTTCCAGGCATGGGGGGAGCTGTCACATTGCTTGCACACTCTTTCTTTTTGGCAGTTTCTTCTAGGGCTCATCCCACTTGTATTTAAACCAGTTTGCGAGTCACATTGTGATGTGGTCACTGAATCGATTCATACTGATGCGTAGTTCCCACTATCAGAAGCAAATTATTTCATTATTCCATACATTCATGTTTTTTTACATGATTGTTGTTCACACTAGATTTGCACTGCTACAAAATGCTTGCTCAGTATTGAATGCGATCCATCCATCCTGGCCTTTTTTTTTTTAAGTCAATCATATGATGCACATCTATGCATCATCAGTGATGGAACCAGGAGACCCATTACTTACTCTAAGGAACCCACAGAAATGCAAATGATTGCAAAATCTGTCATTTAAAACACACACACACACTAAACCCCCTCCCCAAGGAAAGCACCTCCAGTGTTGTCCTACCTCTTGAAAATATTCTGGCACAACTGGGAGGAAAATATAAAAACAACTGGATCAGGACCAGTGAGATTTACAGGGATTACTTGGCAGTGTTTAAAATCTAAAATTGAAATCCCCCATAGTAGTCAAAAGACAGCACCGAGGCAGTGCTGAGAGGGGGGAAATGGCAGATTTCCCAAAACCTGGGGTGGAATGGGTTACATCCCTCTGCCAATCCCCTGCCAGTCCCTCCCCTTCAATGCAATGCGATTGAGATCCGAACATTTGTTGAACATACTTGCAAACCACCAAAACATCCCTCTTCAAAAGAACCACCAAAAGATCCCTCTTCAAAAAATGTGATTCTTTTGTAGTTGCCTCACTTCATTTCAATTCTCCATGATTCAGACCGAATGTGGTCAAGTCTGAAATCATTTCCAGTGTGAACAAGGCACATATACACCAGTCAAAAATTTGTTTAAATCTTAGTGGGAATGTACCCTTAGATGTTTTCCTTTCTTCTTTTTTCTGTTTTCAAATGCCCTAAACTTACAAGGGGAGCAGGAAGCAGCAGATGCTCATATCAGAGAAAACAAGGATGGAAAGCCAGAAGCAAGACAAAACAGTTAATATCCATTATAAGGGCTAGCATAGGGTACTTGATAAGGACCATATCCTAGCTGGGGCACCATTGTGAATTTGTAGAATCCCCTGGTACTGCTTTGTTTCCCTTTTCACATGTCTTATTGTCTTATTGACAGAATAAGAAAGAATAATATCAGGCACTGGACAATTTATCTAACAATCTATAATTAGATTTCTTTCTCATCTTTCCTTCAATGAGTTTGAGGATTTGCATTCCTTCTCATGTTATTGTTGCAACATCAGTCTTGCAAGATTGGTCAGGCTGGGAAAGACTGACTGGGCCCAGGGCACATTGCTAATTTCATGTGGACTAGAAACCAAATTATAGTTCAGAATTCTAATCATTACAACATACTGTATTCTCATTCACAGTAATATAGATTATAACAGCAAGGACTATAATGCACAAGGAGGCATTTGTTAGTTTGAGGCCTATACTCAAATCCATACCTGCTTACATTTCACAGATAAAAACCAGGAAATTCTGGCCAAGAAACATCAGACTATGGCCAAGATGGCAAAGGTCATTAATGAGGAAGAACACAATACTAGAAGATTTGTTTCTGCCTGAGCCTATTAAGAAGGGAAAGATTCCACACTTCCTATTTCCCCATCCCCTGCAGAGTTGAGGGCAAACTACTTTTATCCTTTGAACTCAGTTTGTAGCAACTGAAGTAAGCTGAGGACAAAGAGGGAAATTGGGAAAAGGAGAGAGAAACCAGGACAATTTTAAACCAGCTGAAATGATGGGATGACAAGACTGTCCCTCTGAAACTAGGAGATTTGGAGGGTGTACACATGAACTGTTTGAACATAGTTGAACTGGTGATCCATCACAGCTAGCTCCACAAGAGAAAAATCATGTTGCAGATGCACATGTACATCCTATTCTGATGCAGAATAGGGCCCAAGCTATTCCATCCCATTAGTGATATATACTGAATGACATTTGTCTCCTGCATCTGCATTATTTTTTGGACATGGTGGCAGGAGGAATTCAGTACTTCCATCTTCTGTTGCTCCTTCTCCAAGTTACCTGCCTGTTTTCTGGCTGAGTGCTGCTCCCTACAGCATTGAGTGTTCAGGAGTGAATGTAGGGTAGCCATCTGGTTCTGTTTCTACAGCCATCCACAGGAAGGAAAAAACATCCTCTTGGACCCCTGGAGTGGTCCTCCAAGGGTGCAGGAGAATGACAACATTTTCCTGAAAATAGTTGCAGAATTAGGGCTGGCTGGCTGCCTACTGTTCAATAGCCTTTTCTTGATATGGAATGGCTGCAACCAGTGAACAGGTAGGCTGAGCATGCAGGGAGCAGAAAGAGTAATAGCTATGCCTGGTGGAATGTCATGATTCACTAAAGCAATGAAGGTTCACTCAGCCTTATCACATAGATCTCTTCTCCTGTTAAAATAGCACATTTTTTTTTCAAAACCACTATTTTTCCCAGAACCACAATAGTGTGTTCTTTTCCCTATAATACTTTCATAATCTCCCTGCTATTGGACCCTTCATTCTTGCAAAAAGCTTATCAAATGCAGCATTTGGTACATTTGGCACTGTTCATCCAGTATCACTCAGTACCTCCTCTTTTCCTAGTCTGGCACACACGTACACACACAGAGAGAATCCCCCCCCAAATATAAATTAAATTAAAAGCAGTCTTGAAGGAGAGAATGAGGATGTTATAACACCACAATGCCATAGCGTCATACAAGGAGGTATCGTAAAGTTTTAATTATCACCTTTAAAAAAATTTGAGAGAAAATTTGTTTGATTTTAGTTGTTAACTTATCTCTACGTAGTCACCATCCAGATTTACACATTTTTCCCAGGATTTCTTGACCCTCTGAATACCGTTATTGTAGAAGTCTGCAGATTGTGCCTTAAACCACTCTTCCACTTCATAAATGATGTCATCCGTGTTGTCAGATTGGTGACCCCGCAATGGATTTTTCATTTTTGAGAAAAGAAAAAAAATCACTTGGTGATGGTGACACTGATAAAATTTCATCAATATACCATAATCACTTCCGGGTGATAATTAAACCCTCTCATACTTCTCCATCTTATACTTTAGTCACTTCTGGCACAGCCTGTAACACAAATAAAGGACACAATGAACTGATTTTCTAACATCATGAACTTAGGGACCAGTTTGGCAAAATGTCACCATATATCATGATAACTTCGGGGTGATAATTATTACTTTACGATACCCTCTTGTAGTGAGAGGTTGTCTCTCACAGCTGCTGGGTTTTAAATAATCATGAGACTAAAGGGGAGAGGTAGGGTTTGAGGGCTGGGAGGCTGAGCCTCAGGGATGATTTGTGCAGTATCATGATGACAGCTGGGCAGAGATCCTGAGGAGATGAAGTAACACACACACACACACACACACACACACTGGGAACTGATCAATTACTTCCTCTTCAGCCCCATGGAGTACTGGTTTCCCTGTGTGCTCAGATTTCTGGGATCCATCCATAATTTCTCTCTCTATTCCTGATATGTGAATTGACATTTTGTCACCCAAAGTATGCCTCTTAACTACCCAAAATCAGCTTAAAAATGCAACATACGCACACACACAAAATCGAGGCACAACAGAATTTGGAAATGGAGGTCATTAATGGATATATATTTTTGTATTAATATAAAGAGCCCATTTCAAACAGTCTTCCATGGCAGGAAAACAGAAAAGGAATGGTGTCATGCATTAAGAGAAACATTATCCTGGTGTAATTGCAATTTACTTAAATTGTGGGATAAAACCCTCAGTCATTTTTGCCCTTATTCCTACACTTCTTATTCAAAATATGTGTGTACATTACTTTTCTCTGTATTCTCCTGTCACTTAGATAAGCAAGGACTTTTCAAAGTGAGTAGTCACATTGCAATTATTATATTTATTTTACATTTTAATTTAACACGCCAATTGAGTTTCATATTTTAATAACATTAAGGACAAATAATTGCTCATGAAACCAGGCAGACCCCATTAAATACAAGGCATTCTTTTCTACAAAATGATGTTAACGTGCATTCTACTGAAGGAGGAACACAGCAGGAGACAAGGTCTTTGGCTCGTACCCACAAACAAGATTATGTTTTCTAATTTTCTCCACTCTAGGGTTCAGACATTATTCTATCATGTGAATGTGAAATGCCCTGACTCTAATTTTGATGAGTACCACAGAACAGCAAAAAAGATACAGTCATTGAAAAGAGCTATTACTGCAAGAGTCATACATTGGGGGGGGGGGGGGGGTTCATACAGTAGCAAGGTCTCAGGTCACCTTTTTGTTATATTTTATTATATTTATGTGTCCCATTCATACTCTAAGGCTGGAGAGGGAATCATGCTGCCCTAAAGATACTTTTGGGCCATAAGTCCCAGAAGCTCAGCTACCATAGCCAAAGGTGAAGAATGCTGGGAGCTGCAGTTCAGCAACATCTGGAAAGTCATGCAATCACAGCCCTGTCCTAAGGCCTAAATCCAACCTTATGTTTTGAGCCATCTGCTAGTGAGGTGGGATTTCGTTTCCCATTCTCTTCCCAGCCCTTTTTCATTTCTTGAAAATCTTATCTGAAGTCTTTCTGTACCACTATGGAGCAGGTTTGAAGGGTATATGGAAATCTCTCCTCCGCCCTTGCTGCTTTTTATTGGTGTCTGCAGAGCAGTCCCATTAGATCCTGGCATTTAACTCACTGGGACTGCTGCCACACTGCAGAATTAATGCAATTTGACACTGGTTTAACTGTCATGGCTCCATACTATGGAATCCTGTGATTTGCAATTGTGGCAACAGAGCACTCTGACAGAAAGGGCTAAATATCTCACAAAACTACAGATCCCACAATTCTATATCATTGAACATTTAGTAGTTGAAGTGGTGTCAAACTGCATTAATTCTGAAGTGTAGATTCACCCTAAGAAAAGCAGTGTAGCTGTCTGGATATCATGCTAAATTATGGGTTTAGACCAGGAATAAGACTCATGTAGCCCTCCAGACTTTGTTGGATTACAAATTCCAGCATTCCCAAGACACTCAATTGAGCGCACACACCCTCCCTGGCAGGCACCATTTTACTCAGGAATAGAATGGCATGCAGCAGCAAGGTAGAATGCCCAGAACAAACCCCTCCCTGCCTCATGCCATTCTACTCACGAGTAAAGTGCCAGGCAGCAGCAAGGTGAGAGCATGTACCCTTTTGGCCCTGCTCCCTGGAAGCTCATGCCTGCACCAAGTGACACCCCAGAAAACAATGGCATTGCTTATTGCCAAGGGTACATTGTATTACACTCACAGGGCCTTTCCAGACTGCTAGAAATAGTGCAAATTGAGTCCACTCTAACTGCCCTGGCCCAGTGCTAGGGAATCATGGGAATTGTATTTTTTTCTGAGACATTGAGACTTCTCTGTCAGAGAGCTCTGGTGCCACAATAAACTACAGTTCCCATGATTCCCTAGCACTGAGCCAGGGCAGTTAAAGTGAACTCAATCTGCACTATTTCTGGCAGTCTGCAAAGGCCCTTAGTTTGAAGTCCCAACCACATTTACTAGGAAGTAGTGATTAGTTTCATTCTCTTTTTTGTGGGATAAGAACTTGCTCAAATTCACAACTTTTGAAATATTCATACTGGAAAGAACTTGGGGTTAAAATCATTTAAATGTAGGCAAAACTGACATGGATAGATTCAAACATCCATGTCTAGGACTGCCTTAACTCTGAGATATCTATGTTGAATCCTTGTGTATTCAGTCAGAAACTCATGCAGAAATGAGGCAGAATAAACTGAAGACCCGGAAAAGGAGAAACTGAAAGGAACCAAAATGTTCAGATTAATCCACCCCTATGTGGTTCCAACCATAGCAGTTTTGGAGAACTTATGGCTCATGGTTCACACCATGTCCCATGTCCCTTTTGTCCCCTCTCCAATTTCCCTGGAGATCATTTTTATTTTAATATTTTTTTAAAAAAATGGGATTAAGGTTTTCTGCCAAAATTCAAGTTGATAAATGTCCACTGATAGTTAAAAGACTAAATGAACTATAGTCAATGAGAGAGTCCATATTATGGTCAATATCATGGTCATTTTAGTTCAATATCTCTAATCATTATTACAATCTATCATATTCAAGTTAATTTGTGTACATTTAAAGTTCATTTTTAAAGAACTATGACTTTAATAACAGTTAGTGATAAGTGTGATGTTTCATTTTTTAATAATAAGTGGGGAAATTTGCTTAATTTAATTATATTTGAAGAGAAATTCTTCTTTTCAGCTAATTTTAATCTATCTATATAACTATTTTTTCTGTATTTTAATGAAAAGAAATATTTTTGAACTTTTAAGAAAACACTCACAGTACAGTCCTTGAGCACTCAGCAAACCTAAGAAGCTGTCTCCATCTTCCTAGATGTTGCCTCTTCATGATCCACAGCTGTAGTTTCTCTTTATGACTACATTTTCCAGTGTTTCTGGTGGGCAGGAGAGATAGCAGAATTCATAATGATGAACCTGAAGCTTTTCACGTAGAAGATGGCTCTCTAAATGCTCCTTCAGTGTCTAAAATCCACATAAGAAAATAGCACACTTTTCTTGATAATCACCAATAGCTGCTAGAAAAAGACCTAACAACTAACATATCTCAAGAATAATGGCTGCTGGCATCACAAAAACCTTTTTCTAGTATATAATGTGGATCATACATAATATGGTCACAGTTACCCCATCTCTCTACTTGTAAAATCTATTGTCCTGCTAGAAGTAGCTTGTGGTGAGGCAATGTTCAAACAGGGCTGTGGTGTCATCTGGAAAAAATTGTCAGATGAGTGCCATGGTGTCCATTATGGGGACTTTGGTGAATAAAGAGGTGAGGAAACACAACCTCCATATGGTCTACAAACCAACCAGGAAAATTCCAACAAATGCTGTGCTCAGCAAAGTACAAGAGAGACCCTCTCACAGCCACAGGAGTTTAACACATACAGTGCAGCTGCAGACAAGTCTACATAGGGATTACCAAACACAGTGTTCAAAAAACACAAGAGACACTGCAGACTGGGCCATCCAGAAAAATCAGCAGTAGCAGGACATGTTAAAAACCATCCCGGGCATAAAATGTTATTTGAAAACAATGAAATTCTGGACCATGCCAACAACTATCAGGTCAGAATGCACAGGGAAGCCATGGACATCCATAAACACCTGGACAATTTCAACAGGAAAAAAGAAACACAGTAAACAAAATTTGGCTACCAGTCTAGAAAAACACCAAAATCAAGACCTAGCAAATGCAAATGAAAACCACCCAGAGTAAGGGAGGTTTCCCAGCAGACAATGGATCATTAATTACATAGACACCCCGAGGCCTTGCCATTCAAAAATATAACAATACACAGATTAACATGTAAATTACTTCCTCTCAACCAACAGTATATATACCCCACTCTCTTCCATGCCAGCATTCTCTGAAGATGCCAGCCACAGCTGCTGGTGAAATGTCAGAAATAAACTCTTCTAGAACATGGCCTCATTGCCCAACCCCCCCCCCCCGGAAAAAAAACTATTTTAATTTATTTTGGACAAAAAAAAATAATAAAAAAAGAAATAGAAATCTTGGGCTGTGGTTGGGGATGTAAAGACTAATCCCAGATTTCTTTGTGTGTGGCAAGGAGGAGAGTTATGAAAATTTTAGATAATTTTCTCCTAAGTGATTTTTCATATGTTGAGAATTTTGGGGTGAATTCTATTTTTGCAAAGTTGACTTTACAAAAGTAATATTGTTATTGCTGTTATTTGCTCTCAAGTTAACCTTGACTTATGGTGACCATATGAATGACAAACCTCCAAGATCCTGGGTCACCAACTGCCCTGCTCAGGGTTTGCAAGCTCAGGGCTGAGGCTTCCTTGGTTGTATCAATCCACCACAAGTGATTTGATCTTCCTCTTTTCCCTCTGCCTTCTACTTTACCAGGGTTTATTGTCTTTTTCCAGTGAATCACATCCTTTCATGATATATCTAAATGATGATGGCCTCAATTTAGTTCATCTTTAGTTCATCAGCCAAAGAGTGCTGGTGCCTCACAAAACTACAAATCCCAGGATTCTGTAGGATGGAGCCATGACAGTTAAAGTGATGTGAAACTGCGTTATTGTTGATTATGTGATGTAAATGTAGATGTAGCAGAGATCAGAAGACTGGCTCACTGATCCTGGACTTCCTCTCATCAGCCATCCTGGAAATGCTGTTCCCTGCATTCTCCCAGCAGCTTCAGATTTTCATGAAGACACAATAGTAATCCCAAAGTAAAGCTTTCATTGTTGTATAGTAAAATAAAATAGAAAATAACTATGTACAATCCATCTTGCAGGTGATAGAAACACAAGATCACAACTTGTTGTTGTTAAGTTGAAAAGCAAGGCATGTTCTAACAAAGAGAACAAAGGAGCCCTTGACCCAACCCATAACTCCTCCTCCTTTGTGGCAACCTACATAGTGATAGGATGATCAGCTTTATCCCAGCCCCTAGACCAGGGGTAGGCAACCTTTCCCCTTTAAGGGCCGAGGGACTTCAGCTCCCAGAAGCCTCAGCCATTTTGGCTAATAGTCCCATGTTGGCCAATAGCTCCTGGGATTCTGGGAGCTGAAGTCCCTCGGCCCTTAAAGGGGAAAGGTTGCCTACCCCTGCCCTAGACCAGCCCCTAGCTGTGTGTCACTCTCCATGTGACCTGGTTCCCATGCAAACCAGATGAGATCATTTGTTTACCTTCCAGCATCCTGCTTTCCCAGGCTCAATGTCCTTGTTAATTCTGTTCAGTGTGAGTTTGTTTTGGTTTCAAACCACCTGCAGGCTGAATCCTCTTTGTTTGCTTAGAAACTTTTCTCAGAAGAGATTTTTCACATATCTGTACATTTCTATTTTGACTGCATATCCCATCCATATTCCAACAATCCCCTCTGAAATGTATACATGTGTGAGGAGAAAAAAGAAGGGACAGGTCTGTGAAAATAACATCCTTGAAATACGTGCTAGGAAGATATTGACATGGGCATTGACCGGGATCGATCAATTAGAGTAGTGCGGGGCAAGGGGAAATATAGCGTTAACAGAGTGGGGGTGAAATATAAGGGAAGATGGGATCGATACTTGAAATCCATCCCACCTTCCACTCACCCTGTTAGCCTGAAAAAACCGAGAGTTGCCCCAACCATACCACAGACCCTTACCTTGCTCCTCTGCAACGCCAGGTCAGTATGGAACAAATCTCATGCTATATATGATTTGTTGGAGGAGGAAAATGCCAACCTGGCTTGTTTTACTGAAACCTGGCTGGGGGAGGATAGTAGTGTTACCTGGGTTAAGGCTCTCCCAGCTGGGTATACGGTTAAGGAGCAGGTTAGGGAAAGTGGGCAAGGGGGGGAGTGGCCTTGGTCCATAACAATACCATCACTTTGACCAGTAGACCTATCCAGAAAATGGATCACATCGAGTGTATTTACCTGACCATGAAAGCTAGGGACAGTCTGGGGATTCTGTTGGCATATCGTCCACCCCGTTGCTTAACAGACTCCCTGGCTGAGCTGACACAGCTAGTCTCGGAGCTGGTGATGGAGTCCACCAGACTCATTCTTCTGGGGGACCTCAACATTCCCTTCAAGTCCAGCTTATTATATCTGAAAGGTGCAGCTCAGGAGTTCATGACTTCCATGACAGCCATGAGCCTGTCCCAATTAGTTCAGGGTCCTACACATTGTGCTGGCAATACACTCAATGTGGTCTTTTGTACAAATCAGGAACATCCGTGGGCAGAAGTGACTCAAATTTCTGCCCTGTCATGGACGGACCATTTTCTGGTCAAAGCAGGACTCAAGGCCACTACCCATACCCCCCTCGGGGGTGGAGGACCTATTAAAATGGACCGCCCTCAAAAGCTGATGGAACCCAAAAGGTTTCAGGAAGCCTTAGAGGGTTTTATGGTTGGGAACGATGGCGATCCTGTCGAAGCTCTGGTTGATACCTGGAACAACAATCTTACCTGAGCTGTAGACATTATTGCTCCCGAGTATCCTTAGCAACCCACTTTGAATAAAAAACCATGGTACATGGAAAATCTTTGGCAAATGAAGTGGGTTGTACAATGACTGGAGCACCGCTGGTGGAAACATCGGCGTTTATCTGACAAGACACTCCTAAGAAACCATTTGGACTCTTATGGGGTGGCAATAGATGCAGCAAATAAATTTTTCTATGCTGCACGTACTGCATCTGTAAAGTCCTGTCCATCAGAGCTGTTCAAGTTGGTAAAAGAATTAACACAATTGCTTCCCACCCTGAACTTACTATTGGAACCAACTAAAGCCTGCTGTGACGCTTTTAGCAACTTTTTAGTAGATAAAATCTCTCAGATAAGGGTCGATCTAGATGCCAGCATTATAACAGAACCAATAAGAGAGATGTCTAGGTACTCTATGGACTGTATTAAATTGGATCGATTTGCGTTTGTAAATACCGATGAAGTGGACACGCTTCTTGGAAGTGTTAGGAAGACAACGTGCCCTCTTGATCCTTGCCCATCATGGCTGACCGCCCAGGGAGGAGATGCAGTAAAATCGTTGCTGCAATGCATAATTAATACATCTCTCAGGGACGGCAAATTTCCACCGAGCTTAAAACAAGCGGTAGTTAAACTGCTCCTGAAAAATCCCTCCCTTGATCCCCTGGTAAGAACCAACTATAGACTGGCCTTTTTGTTACCATTTCTGGGCAAGGTGATCGAGAGGGCAGTCGCCTTCCAACTCCAGGCAGTCTTGGATGAAGCTGATTATCTGGACCCATTTCAAACTGGCTTCAGGGCAGGATACAGAGTTTAGACTGCCATGGTTGCCTTAGTCAATGACCTCTGTCTGGGTATCGACAGGGGAAGTGTGACCCTGTTGGTGCTCTTGGACATCTCAGTGGCATTCGATACCATAGACCATGGTATCCTTCTGGGATGCCTAAGGGAGTTAGGTATTGGGGACACTGCGCTCCAGTGGCTTCGGTCCTACCTCTCGTGTAGATCCCAGATGGTGAGGCTGGGGGACAGTTGCTCCTCTGAAAGGGAGCTGACATCTGGTGTCCCGCAGGGCACCATACTGTCCCCCATGCTGTTTAACATTTACATGAAGCCGCTGGGAGAGATCATCCGGAGATATGGGGCACGGAGTTATCAATATGCTGATGAAACCCAACTCTATTTCTCTATGTCTCTGACTACTGCGGTGACTAAGGATGGCATCTCTCCTCTAGATGCCTGCCGTGGGTCGGTAATGGGCTGGATTGGGGAAAACAAACTCAAGCTGAATCCAGAGAAAACAGAGGTACTAGCGATAGGTACTCCCGGACCGGGAAGGAAGTTTTATCATCCAGTCCTGGATGGGGTCATACTTCCCCTAAAGGACAAAGTATGCAGTTGGGAGTACTCCTGGACTCATCCCTGCAGTTGTCATCTCAAGTACATGCGCTGGCCAGGAGTACTTGGAACCAGCTTCGGCTGATTCTCCAACTGCACCCCTACCTGGACCAAAAGGACCTTGAAGCAGTAGTACTTGCCCTGGTAATCTCTTGTTTGGACTTCTGTAATGCGCATGGGGCTACCTTTGTATCAAGTTCGGAAGCTTCAACTGGTTCAAAATGCAGCAGCCAAACTGGTTGCATCTAGAGCGGACCATATTACACCAGTATTAAAAGCTCTTCACTGGCTGCCGATTAGCTTCTGGGTGCAATACAAAGTGCTGGTCATCACCTATAAAGCCTTACATGGCTTGGGTCTGAGTTACTTGAAGGAACGCCTCTCCCCACACAATCCATCCCGCACTCTCAGAACATCAGGGAAGAATTTACTAAATTACTGTAAAACTAAACTAATATCTACTTCCCAAAGATCATTCACAGCTGCGGCCCCCAAGTTATGGAATGGCCTGCCAGAAGAGATTCATCTTATTTCCACGTTAGAGGGCTTTAAGAAGGCACTTAAGACGCAGCTCTTCCAGCGGGCCTATCCTCCTGACCTCCCTGATTGAACATAAGATTAGACATTACCATCTTATAAGGATCTCCCGAGTGAAAAAGATTATACCACTCACGGCATAGACCTGTATTGTAATTTTATTATCGTACTAATTATTGCTGTTATTTTTATTGTTTTTATTGTTGTTTTTATTGTTTTTATTATTGTTCTTTTTATTATTGTAGTTTTATTGCTACATTTTTCTTTTTTATTGACTGTACTACTGTACATTTTGTAGATTTTATCTTTGTAGTCCTGGCTCAATCCGCAGGGAGAGGTGGGAAATATAAATAAATTATATTATTATTATTATTATTATTATTATTATTATTATTATTATTACAGTATAGAAACTTTTCTTAGCTCAATGGCTAGAACTGTGCACTTAAGGTGCCATTCCAATTAGATGTGACATCTGTTCATCTCTTTCTATTCCAAAAGCCTTTGTGAAAATATCTGTTATATTGTGCTGTGTCTCAATGTACTGTAGATGCACAACTCCTTTCTGTATCAATTCTCTGACATTCTTTTTTTATTTTATTTTTAATAATTTCCCAATACAATTTTTTTATACATATTCAATAAGAAGTAAAGAAATAAAAAGTCAATTAATATGCATCTAGTTGTGTTTGTTTCTTATCTTACATAAATAATAATGAAAAAATAAATAAAAATTTATAGTTATATCAAAACAAATATCTCTTAATCTTCCTTATTCATATTTTTTTCATTCTTCTTCTGTTTCTTCTTCTATCTCTTCATCTTCTTCTTTTGTTTCCATTCTTCTCTTTTTATTCTTCTATCTATGTATCTCTATACATCTCTACTATACATTAATATTAAACTTAAAAATGGCTTTCCCACCAGACTTATTCCTGCTTTTAATGGCTCCTCTTATCTACTTCTCTAAGTATCAATATCTATGTCTTTCCTTTACTTAACTTCATTCTTGTGCTAATGGTTTGACATATCTCAAAAGCTTTTTTCATTGATCTCAATATTGTTTCTTTTTATTGTTTAGCTTGATTTTATGTATACATATGAATAATCATAGCTGACTTTAGCTTGTTTTTTAATTTTCTAAAAAGATTATTGCTTTCCATCCCCATTTATTTTCCCAAAGTGATGTTAATCTTTTCCAATCCTCCCTCCTTTCAGTAATCGATTTTCCATTTACCAGAAAGGTCAAAATGTCCATTTCATAAAGCTCATAAAGTTTCAATAACCAATCTTCTATTTGTAACTCCCCAGTTGATTTCCAATTTTTGGCTACCACTAGTCTCGCAGCCGTTATCATATTTAATAATATTTTCCAATTTTTTGCCTCATTTGCTTTCCCTATATTACTAAAAATATTTAGTAAATATATTTCTGGTTTTATGGAGTAACTAATACCTAGTGTTTTTGTTATCAATTGATGTATTTTTTTCTAAAAGTTCCTAACTGATTTGCAATACCACCACATGTGAAATAGAGATCCTTTATTTTGCTTGCATCTCCAACAATTTCCGGATGTCTTTCTGGAGATTTTGACCATTTTTTCTGGTGTCATGTACCACCGTAAATATATCTTATGGTAATTTTCTTTTAAAATATTACTATTTGAGAATTTTAAATATTTAGTCCATGCTTTTTCCCAGTCATCAAGTTGAATTGTATTTCCTATATTTTGGGACCATGCCACCATCTGTGGTTTTATCACTTCTTGTTCCGTATCAAGCTTCAGTATTATTTTATATATTTTTGAGAGTGTTTTTCCTTTATCTAATTTAATAATATCATCAAATTCTCCTTCTGATTTTTCAAAGCCTAATATTTTTGAATCCTTTTTAAATCTTTCTGTTAACTGTCTATATGTGACCCAATTACAAGTTATTTTTTTCTCTGCAAGTTCCTCTCTTGTCATTAATTGCCATTTATCCTCTTTGTATTCTATTAAATCTTTATATGATACCCACCCTTTTCCTACTAATTTATCTCTTTTTTATGAAGGCTTCATGGGGTGAAACCCATAACAGTATTTTCTGGTAAAATCTATTCCTATAATTTAGCCAGGTTTGTAAAATAGGTTTTATTATATAGCGGTTTTTGAAATCTTTGTGAATCTTGTCTTTATCGTACCACATATAGGCGTGGAGGCCAAATCGTGCATTAAATGCTTCTAAGTTCAATAATTTCATATTTTGAAGCTTTATCCATTCTATAATCCAATTTAGGCAACTGGCATGGAAATATAATTTCAAATTTAGGAGGCCCAACCCTCCCCTTTCCTTAGCATCTGTCATGGTTTTCCATTTTATCCTTGGCTTTATTCCTCCTCATATAAACTTGGACAGTTCCTTGTTCCAATCCTTGAAAGGAATCTCATTTGTTATTATAGGGATGTTTTGAAAGTAGTAAACCATCTTAGGTAAAATCATCATTTTGATTGTTGCCACTTTTCCTATTAAAGAGAGATTTAAGTTATTCCATTTTTTAAAATCCATCTTAATTTTATTCCAAGATTGTTTATAATTATTATTAAATAAATCTGAGTTTTTATTTGTCATGTTTATACCCAAATGTTTCACAATTTTTTGAATTTTATAATTTGATACATCTTCTAATTGTTTCTTTTCTTTTTCATCCATGTTTTTAGTTAATATAACTGTTTTATCTTTGTTTATTTTAAAGCCCGACCATTTGCCAAATTCTTTTAGAATAAGATTAATTCTTTCTATACTTTGCATAGGATCGTCTAAGAACAAAACAATATCATCTGCGAAAGCCTTGATCTTGTAGGTATATCCTTTTATTGTTGGACTTTTAATTTGGTTATCTTTTTTATTTTTTCAGAGTATTTCTATTACTAATAGGAAAAGAAGAGGGGAGAGAAGGCATCCCTGCCTTATACCTTTAGTTTTCTTGAATTCTGATGTTTTCTCCCCATTTATGACGATTTTTGCCCTATGTTCGTTGGATATAATCTTAAGCCAATTCATGAAATTTGGGCCTATCCCCATTTTTTCAATCACAACCATCAAAAATTCCCAATTTACATTATTGAATGCCTTTTTGGCATCTAAAAAGACCATCACCAGTTTCCTTTCATTTTGTTTTTCATAGAATTCTAAGAGATTTAATACTACTCTTATATTATCTTTCGTCTGTCTCCCCGGTAAAAATCATGCTTGATCTTCTTGGATCCATTCTTTCAATACTTTCTTAAGTCTTTCTGCTAGGATTGTTGAGAAAATTTTATAGTCTAGATTTAATGGGGAAATTGGTCTAAAAATTTTAATATCTAAATTGTCATTTCCTTCTTTTGGTATCAATGTGATCAGAGCTTCCCCCCATGATTTAGGTTTATTTTTTGTACTTAGATTTGATATGACTCTTTGTAGTGGTAGTAATAGGCTGTCTTCTAATATTTTATAATACTTAGCCGTTAGCCCATCAGGTCCAGGAGCTTTCCCTATTTTTTTTAATAGCTTCAGTTGTCTCCATTATTGAAATTGGTGCATCTAATAGTTGTTGTTTTTTGATCCTCTAATATTTGTTGTATATCCTCCCTATCAAGGTAATTATTCATTGCTTCCTTTTGTTCTTTTGACATATAATCTTCCTTAAATAGATCAGAGTAGAAGTTAAAAAATATATGTTTAATTGTATTTTGATTAGTTATAATTTCCTCTTTCCCTCTAATTTTTAGTATCAGCTTTTTTTCTTGTTCTTTTAAATTATAAGCTAACCATTTTCTGTGTTTGTCTGAGTGCTCGAAAAAATTTTGCCTAGCCAATTTTAGGGTTTTTTTTTTTTCAATTTCCTGTGACATTTCAAAGTCAAATTGTTTTTGTAACATTTTTATTTCTTGACTCAATTTTTTATTCTGGGGGTGAATCTTTAATTCTTTTTCTTTTTCTTTAATTGCTTCTTCGAGTTGTTTTTCTTTTTCTCTTTTTTCTCTCCTTTTTTCTATCCCTTTCTGTATAAAAAACCCTCTCATGAATGCCTTAGAAGTCTCCCAGACTATTTCTAATGATGTTCCTTTGTCTAAATTTTCTTTGAAAAAAGTTTTCAAGGTTTTCTTTGCTTCAGATACCATAGTATCATCTAAAAGTAAATATTCTTTAAATCTCCAATTATGTTCATATTTTCTGTTGCTTAAAGTTAGTAGCACTGGGTTGTGGTCTGATATGGTCTTTGGGAGAATTTCTGTTTTTTTTTTTTTTTTTTTTTCATGTGACTAATTAATGTTTTGGGTATAAAAATCATGTCTAACCTTGACCATGATTGGTGTCTGTCTGAGTAAAAAGTAAAATCTTTTTCCGTTGGGTGTTTTATCCTCCAAGCATCACCTAAAGAGAGATATTCCACAAGTTCGAAAAATACTTTGCGTAGTTTTCCTTGTTTGTTTTTATTCTTTGTATTCCTGTCCATTTCCATATGTATTACTCTGTTGCAGTCATCTAAAAGTATTACATTTTCAGGTTCCTGATCTAAAACTTGTTCTCTAAGTTTTCTATAAAATTTACTTTGATTTTCTGAGGGGGCGTATATACCGACCACTAAGGCATTTAATTCCTGCATTCTAATTTGGACTCCCAATGTATGTCCTTTTTTTGTCTTTGAAGACTTCTTTTGCTTCATATTTTTATTTATGTAGATTGCTACTCCCTTTTTTTCTTCTCATTACAAAAGGTGAAAACATTTCCTAGTTTGGGTTTTTCTAGAAATTTAGTATTTTTAATTCTAATGTTTGTTTCCTGTAAGCAGATTAAGTCTAATCTTGGCTTTTCTAAATAATGAATTTTTTTTCTTCTTTTATACACAGAGTTTAAGCCTTTAACATTCCAAGTTAAGAATTTATCTTCCATTTATTTTTTCCTTTCTTTCTTCAAATTATACAACGGGAGATTTGAGCTTGGCTTACTTTCTTTAAAGTAATCTTGTAGCCTCTATTAGATCTTTTTCTTGATCTGATAATTCGTCCTCACTCTCTTCCCCCCTTCCTTCTTCGCTTTCCACGAATACTAGTAATTTGGGTTTTTCTATTGGCTCGTTTAGATCTGTATCTTGTTTTCCCTTTCCCTCGTCTTTTCTTTCTTTATTCATTTTGGGAGTTCTGTTATTTTCTTTTTTCTAATTTTCCCTTTGTTTTTTTTCCCCTTCTTCTTTGTCTCTTTTCAGTGAAGTCGAGTCCAAATCACTTTTGAATCTAAGCATGAAGTCTTTTGCTTTGGGTATCGAATTTAGTATAAATCTTTGTTGATGAAAATTTACAGAGATTCCTTTATTTTTTCCCATTTATATGGAATCCCTTTTCTCCTTAAGACCGAGGTTATAAATTGGTATTCCTTCCTTTTGTTCAAAATTTCCCAAGGGACATCTCTGAAAATTTTAACTTCTTCTTCTATTGTCAATCTGGTTTTTTTGGTTCTGTTGTGGAAGAGCTAGGCTGAGGAAAAGCTGGGTGTTTGGCTGTAGGAACACCCTGAGAGATCATTCCCCACTCCACCCAAGGATCCAGAGGCAGCGGAGGCGTGGCTCCAGCCCCCACCCAGGCTGAGAGTATAAAACACTTGGAAGAGCTCCTGTCCTCTGAAGAGCAGAGGCTGAGGAAACAACGGGCGTTTGGCTATGGGAACGCCGGCTCTATCCCCCACCTCCCAATAACAATAACATTTTTTGCTTTTAGAGATCATGGCAGTGGAAGTAGAAGCTGGACGTTTAGTCCTAGGCACGCCCAGGACCTCCTTCACTCTATGAGATTTAGAGGTGACAATGTGCTCCTAGTAAGCCTGAGCTGGTGGTGTGATCCTTACAAAGATATACCTCTATCATAGAATTTGTAATACAGTGGGCAGCGGCAGAAGAAGGGAAGGGTAGCTAGTACACCTGGGCCCGGTGAGCCCCTCCCCCCCAACCAGTGGCAAGTGGCAGAACCGATACCTGTGCTGTAAAAGGCTCTTTTACTCTGTTGTTCTGCAACCGGTTTTAAGTGCTTTAAGTGCTTTTCTAATTATGGACTGATTAGGGATCTCACCTAGTACTTTTATCACATATTTTAACATTTTTGATTGGGGTGCTTTAATTTAGTTTGGTCACTTACCTGGACAATTCACGAAAACATAGTAGCTAAGAATAGTCTTAAGCGGAAAAGGAGGTCAGCCAATAAAGAAGTCTGTACAAATGTTAAAAGGACTAAGAAACCTGCCAAGAATTTAGGAATGAGTTCAATGAACTCAAAATTATTGGAGGCTGCTACTACCTTGAAACAATTGAAAATGGAGGAGCTATTTTTGCCAAAAGACAACAATAAGCCTACTTCTGAAACATCCTTTCTCTCCCTGCAAGAAGAGCCTGTTCCAGATTCTGACCCAGATATTGGTATCAATCATATGACTGATCTTGACACTGTAGCTAGAAATTGCTTACTTACTGCCAGAACAGTAATTGCTATTTTTGATAAACTAACAAGTATAGATCTGAAACTTGATAGGCTGAAAGACTTTATGACCAAGCCCAAATGTCTATCAAATTCAGGAGCATCATCTAATAAAAAAGACTCTGAACAAACCCAAAAAATGCTAAAGCTAGGAGCAGTGACAAGCTAGTGCTAATGCAAAATAGCATAGCACTATTAGTAGCCAACAATCATTACAACCACGCCAGATGGCATAACAAGCTTGTTATATTGCATTCACTCTCTCTTCTCTTACATCGTCATCTGCAATATAATGAGCTACTTGGAATTGATTGGCTGCCCTCCTATAACAACTCTAAGAGAATTGTTTTGAGGTTTAAAAATGCCACAATACCCTCTTTGATATTGAAAAATTGGAGATCATTTAAGGAATTTTCAATCACGCCAGTACGTGTTTTTTGTAATTCCAATATCCAGCCTTTGTCTAGGTCTTTTTCAAGACGGGAAGCTTCCCATCAGAAAGTGAACTTTAATGAGGATGCCAGGAGGACAACATCAATTCCTGAGAGTCTCCTTGATGATGATGGAAAACTGGCTGAGATGTTTGGCTCCCTCTCTGATGAGGAACAAAAGCAAGTACTAAATAGGTTCGATGCCGTCAAATCCATGCTAATGTCGGTAACAATGGCAACTAAGTCAATTAAGAATTTATTACCCATTAGCTGCTCTTTACCGGATCCTTTGTTACAACCTAAAAATGGACTTAAATGGCGTATTGGTGAGGAGGAGGACGATCTGATCCCTTTAATGTATATGTCTCCCAAACGCCCAATGGACCGTCTGGCGGATCCGCTCATTCCATTAACTCAAATTTCTCCTAATCATACGACTGGACATCACAGTGAGTCTATGCAACTAATAACACTGAATACTTCCAAGCTCATCAAGAATACACAATCATCTAAGACTAAGAAAAGGAGATGTCTCAAGTCAAATTTCCCTGCAGCAAAAATAGTTAAGCAGAGTTTGTCTGATAGTTTAATTAATTTAGTACCAGAGAAGTGAAATATATCTAATGGAAATACAACTGTTAATGAACTGCAAGCTTCCAAACCTCAGGAACAGTCTGTAGTCTCAGGCAATTGACATCCAACTGACCTGTCCTTTTTGTCTATCATCTCATGGAACGTAGCTGGCTGGAAACCTAGATGTAGGGACCCTACTTTTATGCCTTTTGTCAACAGACATAATATTATTCTTTTACAGGAAACATGGCTTGCTGAAGAGATATCCATAGAGGGTTATAAATTCATGGGTTTAAATGCTATTCCTGGCAAAGGTAACGGGAGATTATGTGGTGGCTTAGGGGTGCTGATATCTTTGGTACTCAAGGTTCAAATAACTAAGGTCTCTGTATTGGAGCAGTATGCGCTAGCTGTTCTTTTGAAGTTTAATAACAATTTACTGTATTTGATTAATATCTATATTCCCCCACTTCAAGGCCGGGCTAAGATAGTAAGTGTATGGAACAAGCTCAATTCCTGTATCAAAGATTTGATGTTTGAGATGCCAACAGCTAACTTTATTGCGGCTGGGAATCTTAATGCCAGAATTGGTGCCGATGATGTGTCTTTGTATGCTAAATACAATTGCCAACCTCCGTCTCCTATAGTTATTCCACCAACAATGTGTCGTAAATCTAAATATATGTTCTGTGATTTTAAAGTTCTTTGCTTAGCTCGCTCCTTTGATGAATTAAATTTAATTATCCTAAATGGTAGTTTTAAGGACGACCATCCAGCCGAATATACACACTGGGCAGGTGCTAATCCATCGGTCCTTGACTATATGGGGGTCTCTCCAAATTTAATTTCCCATATTTCCAAGTTTGCTATTGTTAGCAGACCTGACAGTGATCATTTTCCAGTCTTTTAGTGTTTAAAATTCCAGGACAGTCTTACTTTGTCTCTTGATAAGATCTCAATTTTTACTAATGATATTAGTCTAACCTGAGTCAAATGGTCCCCCCAACTGTCTGATACCTTTACTAAAGGCCTAAGCAGACTGCCAGAAATAGTGCCCATTAAATTGAGGCACTGCCCTGGCTCAGTGCTAGGGAATCATGGGAACTGTATTTTTTTCTGGGACATTGAGCCTTCTCTTTCAGAGAGCTCTGGTGCCACAATAAATTACAGTTCCCATGATTCCCTAGCACTGAGCCAGGGCAGTGCCTCAATTTAATGGGCACTATTTCTGGCAGTCTGCTTAGGCCCTAGGTTTCTTTCTAGTGAATCAACCAAGCTGCTTTCTTCTACAATAGTGGATGCTAATTTGGATTCTGTAATACTGTCAAACTATAACACTTTAATTAGCTCTTTACAACCACTACTAACCGTTTCCAAAAGTAATTTTGTTATATATAAACCAATACGTCATCAGAGCTGGTTTGATTCAGAATGCAAAGAATTATGGGCACATCTTAAATATTTGTTTAAACAACCTAAATTAGATCCAATACAATTTTCTGTATCTGAACTTCCGGAACAGAAGAAAAGATACAAGCTCTTAGTAAGACAAAAGAAAAAGGGCACCATGATAGACTCTTGGAACAAATTAATTATGACAGCTAGCACAAATAATCCCAACCTGTTTTGGAAAGAGGTTGCTCCTTCGTTTATTAAAAATGCAGATAATCTTATAGCCCAGATCCCAGCACATACATGGGAAAGTCACTTTGCCAATCTCTATGACTCTGCTGAAAACAACTCAAACTCATTAGTATCGGATCTTATGATAGAGGTTTTGTCTCTTCCCCTTTGGTCTCCAGTTTCGCATTCTGAGATAAAGAGTCTCATCACCCAACTCAAACCGGCCCATGCCCCAGGTGTTGACTTTATAACCGGTGAAGTACTTAAAAATAATCTGGATTGGTGGGTTCCGGTCCTTTCCAAATTATTTACGGCCATTGATAGATTTGCTTCCATTCCAAAAGACTGGGGCATGGCCGTCATTATTCCGATATACAAAAAAGGTAACAGAACTGATCCCTCTAATTTTTGACCGATTAGTCTCCTGAGTTTGGTGAGCAAGTTGTATACAAAACATCTGTTAAATAAGTTCTTAGACTGGCTCAAGTCTGAGGATATTCTGATGGCTGAACAGGCAGGCTTTCGGCCTGGACGATCCACCATTGACCATGCAATGATATTACATTATCTTGTTGAAAAATATCTCCATTATGGTCAACCACTATATGTGGCATTTATAGATTTTAAGTCCGCTTTTGATTCAGTTAATAGATCTAGATTGTGGGAGAAACTATTGTGTACTAATATAGATATATGACTCCTTCTGCTTCTCATTAAGATCCATGAGAATTCCAATATCAAGGTTAGATGCAGTCCCCAAGGACATGTCTCTAAGGCAGTTCCTGTTAAGACGGGTGTAAGACAAGGATGTGTCCTGGCCCCCACTTTATTTAATTTTTATATTAATTCTTTAGTTTCTGCTCTGAATAATCTTTCTTTTCATCCTCCAAAGCTGGCTAACAGGCATATCAACTCATTGCTCTATGTGGATGATGTTGTCATTCTTTCGTTATCTCCCATTGGACTAAAAAGATCTCTAAATTCTCTTGCTTTGTTCTGTAAAGAGGAGAAATTGATAGTTAACTCCTCTAAGACCAAGATCCTTACTTTTGCTCATCGCCCCAAATTGATACAATGGACACTTGATAGGCAACATATAGAGCAGGTTAAGACTTTCAAATATTTAGGAATTGCTTTTCATTACTCTGGCAGGAGAACTGCCCATTCAGAACTTGTCATTAGTAATGCCCAAAGAACCATAACGGCTATTTTAAGATTTTTTTTCACTAAAGGTGCTCAGTTCATTCCGGCCGCAATTAAACTATTTAATGAAAAGGTTCGCCCTCAACTTCTTTATGGAGCCCAATTGGGTCCATACAGTAACATCAATGTATTCAAACGTGTTCAAACTAAGTTTCTTTGGAGAATTCTACAGGTCGCTCATTGTGTTCCGAATGCTCTTTTTAGAAGGGAGGCTGGGTCTATTAAAACAGAATCTAGTTTGTGGATTAGTATACTCACCTACTGGCAAAAACTGCATAAAATCCCTGGAGGGCTGACAAATTTAATTTTTCAGGATTTCTTTAAATCCTCATGGGAAACTTCTATTCATAAGAAACTAAATGAGCTAGGCCTGAATAAAAATGAATTTCTAAAGCTTGATGTTGACAGAGCTAAATCCATTATCAAACAAAAAATTATAGAAGCAGAAAGACACACGGATTCTGCTTCCCTCTCAAAATATGTCTTGTTTAGCTCACAGGTCTCGGTCCCCTTCCCAGCTCCATATCTGTTTCATGTTACTCTCCCGAAGTTTAGAAGGGCTCTAACCTTGGCACGTTTCAATGTGTTACCCACAGCCATGTTGGAAGGTAGATTCAAAAAAATACCTTTTGAATTTCGTTTTTGCCCATGTGGTTTGGGCGCTGTTGAAACCAATGAACATGTTCTACTTTATTGCCAATTCTATAGGGACATCCGTTACCAACTGATTAGTCCACTATTGAGTAAATTTCCAGATAAAACTGATTCTTTCTATGTACACCTCCTGTTAGATAACAATGATTCTACTGTATCCCACAAGCTGGCTAAATTCTGTTATATTATTTGTAAAGTGCGCCCTCAATTGACAAATGGATATTTAACTACTATGTAGTAAGACTTGGCAGTATATTGTACATATATAGTTTATCATTTTATTATTAGTTTATATTCTAATTTGCTATTGTCACACTGATACACTTTTTGTGTGATCTTGTTTTTATACTGGTCTAAGACCGAATAAATTGATTGATTGATTTGTTCTGTTGTAAAATTATTATTGTTTTCTACTACACCAAACTACTGGACTTTCTCCAAACTTGATCAACAATCCAGTGACTGACTTTCTGTCATGTAATTCTGAAGCAAACGAACTATTTACAAAACATTCCAGCCCAACCATGCTGCCTTGTATCACAAGTTTCCAGTCTTTGCTACCTTTCAGGTATCTCAACAAATGTTTGACTGCTGTCCAATCCTCAACTTTTGGACAATTTGCTATTCTGCTAAGCACGCCAACTGCAAATGCAATATCTGGCCTAGTGTTGTTTGCTATAAACATCAAGCTTCCAACAATGCTTTTATACAATTCTGGATTTTGAAACTCACTTGTTGTCTCACTACTGACAAAACCAACAGACATAGGGCTTTTCATTATTTTAGCACTTTGCAATCCACATTTCTCAATCAGCCTTTCAATCTTTTTTGCTGACTCAACAAACATCTGCCATCTTCAGTCCATTAAATCTCAATCCCAAGGTAGGATCTGAGGACCTAAATCCTTGATAACAAAATTCCTTAACAATTCCTTCTTCACTGCCTGAATTTCCTGTTCTGACTTTGTTGCAACACACAAGTCATCAACATAAATAACCAACATAACATCACCCTTTGTGTAAACACACACATCAGCAATGCTGTGTTTGTAACCAAGTTTCACTAACTCCTCATGAATACAAAGATTCTAACTCCTGGCACTTTGCTTCAAACCATACAATGCCTTTTTAAACTTGTACACTTTTCTAGGCATAAATGTGCTTGTCCTACCTCTCTCATCTTCAGTGTCAGAACTTGTGTGAAGTTCTCTATCTCTGTGTCTCTTTGTCTCAGACATCCTAGTTGTGGTTGGTTGTGTTTGTGTTGACTGATCTGATGTGCTAGACTCACTGTCTGAGGATGTTGATTCTTGTTTTACCACCCCTCCATTTCTGGTACTCATCTCCAACTGCCTCAACTTAAGAAAAACTTCTTTGTTGGAATGCAACCTCTTCTAACCTGAATACTTTTCAAAGTTGGCACTTCTGGATAGCAAGATTTCCCCACCATCACAATAAAACCTATAGCTATTCCCAGGATATCCCACAAATATCAACCTCTGCCACTTGGGCTCATTCTTCTTTCTGAAATTTGCTGGCACATACACATTTGCATACTGCCCAAATACTCTGAGGTATTTCAGATTAGGTGCTCATCCATAAAGCATATGAAATGAGGTGTTCTTTACAGTGGAATTCCAAAGTCCATTTCCCAGAAAACTTGCTGTAAGAATTGCCTCACCCCACAGATGTTCAGGTGCTTCTGCATCTAACATCATACAATCCTTCATCTGCTTTAGAACATCTATTCTTCTCTCTGCCAAACCATCCTCCTGAGGAACTGCAGGATTGATGGTGTTGTGACGAATTCCCTTCTTTCTCAACCAGTTTCTCAAACTGTGAGATAAAAATTCTCCTCCCCAGTCTGTGATCAAAGACCCCACTTTGTATTCAAAGTCCTTTTCAACCATGTTAACCCAGTCTTTGAAACTGTCTGCTGCTTCACTCTTTTCCTTCAGAAGCATCACATAAGAAAACCTGGTAAAACAATCCACAATTACCATGAAATATTTGTTGCCCCCTAGTGACTTGCACATCAGCCCTGCAAGGTCCACGGGAACATATTGAAAAGATTTTTGTGCTATGCGCTTGCTTTGTTTTGCCATAGGAAAAGCCTTCAACTGTATCCTGCTGCAAACTGAGCACTCCAAGTGATTTGAACAGGGAGAAATTTTGAATTCAGGACACACTTCCCCCAGTTTCCCAAGACTATTGAAACCAGCATGTCCCAGCACCGTGTGAAAATAATGAGCACAGTCTGAATGTTACGGCACATTATTGACTTGTGCACATTCTGCATTACCAAACATGTAATACATTCTATCCCTTTTCACAACTTTTGCATAAACCTTACCATTCTTGGTGATCACACACCCCTCCCCCACAAACTGCAGTGCATACCCCTCAGTGGTCAAAGCAGACACAGTAACTAAACTGTTTTGCAATTTAGGCACACACAAAACATTATCAAAGTCTTTATCAAACCCAGGGATGAAAACAGTTCCCATTTGCTTGATCTCTCTTGCAGCTCCATCAGTCAAAGCAACTGAAGCCACATTGGAGGGTTTCTTACTTTTGAGAAGGTCAGGAGTGTTTACCATATGTCCAGTGGCACCAGAATCCAAAATCCAGGCTGGATTGACCACTTGCTGAGTCACACTGTCACAGCCCTTTGTAACAGCTGCAGTGCCCTTTTTAGTCCCAAAGTCTCATCTTGTTGGATCTTTTCCTTCTTGTCTGCTGCAAATTTCCTGCAATCCTGTTTCAAATGACCTGCTTTTTTGCAGTAGAAACATGTCCTCTCTTTGGACACAGCTGCCTTTTCCACTTGCATCTCGGTGGACACTCCCTCCGAAGTATTTGTGGACCTTGGCACTGCTTGTGGCTGCCTTTGAAGTCCTGCCTTGAACCTGCAGCGTTGGCTTTCTTCTAGAATTCTGGAGGCTACCAACTCCATAGTAACTTGTGCTTCAGGAACTCCCTGAAGGCCATACAATACATGATGAAATTCTTGTGAGAGAGACCCCAGCAAAATATAAGCTTTTTGTTCTCTTGGGAGTTGGACTCCTCTCATTTGCACTTGATTGAACAAGTCCTGCATCATCTCCAGATGCTTTTCTGGAGATTGTCCTTTCTCCATCTTCTGGGCAGAAAGTTTTCTACACCAAATCTTTTTAGACAATGCTGTACTTGATTGGTGTATGTCCTTAAGAGCGTCCCAAACATCTTTGGCTGAAGTTCTATCTCTCACATAATTTATTTGACTTTCTAAGATTGTTAACAGGATAGAAGCTCTTGCTGTATCATTTCTTTCCACATCTGCTGGTGTGGGTGCCTGTGGAAGCCCATCTCCGACTATCAACCACATATTTTCCCTGACCAAAAGGGATTCTGCATATGTGCTCCAAGAACTGAAATTCAAGTCATTGAGCTTAAGGAACTTGACTTCATCCATTGTCACACAATTCCTTGAAGACTTTCTACCTTCCCAGCTTCCTGCTTCCACTGTCTAGAGAGTGTTCAGGCTGAGAGCACAGTCCTTAAGAGCCTAACACATCTGCCAAATGGCCAGACAGCTTTTAAAACATGCAGACCACCAGAAGTGTAGATGTTTACTTACAACTGATGAATTCCAGAAGCCTTTTCTGCCCTTCTCTGGCACAGCGGAAGCCATGGCTGGTGCTCATAACCTTTGTTGATTTATGTGATGTAAATGTAAATGTAGCAGAGATCAGAAGACTGGCTCACTGATCCTGGAATGCTTCCTTTCATCAGCCATCCTGGAAATGCTGTTCCCTGCATTCTCCCAGCAGCTTCAGATTTTCATGAAGACACAATAGCAATTCCAAAGTAAAGCTTTCATTGTTGTATAGTAAAATAAACAGAAAAGAACTATGTACAATCCATCTTGCAGGTGATAGAAACATAGGATCACAACTTGTTGTTAAGTTGAAAAGCAAGGCAATTCCTAACAAAGAGAACAAATAGCCCTTGACCCAATCCATAACTCCACCTCCTTCGTGATAACTTACATAGTGATAGGATGATCAGCTTTATCCCAGCCCCAGCAGTTTGAGCATTAGGCTATGACTTGAATCCCTGCTTGGCCATGAAAACCCACTGGGTGACCTTGGGCAGGTCACATCTCTCAGCCTCAGAGGAAGGCAATGTCAAACCCCCTCAGAATAAACTTTGACAAGAAAACCCCATGATAGGTTCACTTTCAGGGTCACCATAAGTCAGAAATGACTTGAAGATACAGAAGAAGGAGGAGGAGGAGGAGGAGGAGGAGAAGAAGAAGAAGTAGAAGAAGCTCTTGTCTATAAAAGTGTATGCTAGTAACTTTTTTTCCTCAGTCTGAAAGATGCTATATGATGTCTGTGCATACTCATCCAAATTGACATGACTATGTCTTGGAATTCTACCTTGGCGAGGGTGACATTGATATAATCTCTTCTTAAGCTAGAGACAAATGATTTCCCCTACCTCCCAAGAACTGAAGTCAACTCAAAAGAGAGATAATTGCTTACATTACATTTGTTTCTGAGAAACAGGTTTGGTAGGTATTTATGCAGATTCTAAAATCTATAAAAACTTCTTGACTAGAAGGACAGAAGAAAGTGGTATATGCCATGGAAATGATAACTCTCTCAAATAACTGTTAGATCTCTTCAAGTCTCTTCTGTCTCTCTAGTATTCAGCTGCATCTACAATGCAGAATTAATGCAGTTTGACACTGCTTTAACTTTCATGGCTTAGTGCTATGGAATTCTGGGATTTGTAGCTTTGCCATATATTCTGCCTTCTCTGTTAGAGAGTTCTGGTAGCACAACAAGCTACAGATCTCAGGATTCCATAGGATGGAGCCATCACAGTTAAAGGGGTATCAAACATTAATTTGGCAGTGTGGCAGCAGACTTAGAGGCTTTTTTAATTAATTGAAAGCAGTACAGAATTGTCAAAAGACTGAAGGCATCATTACAATGTATGTATGATGTCATCCATGCCAATAGCACATGATTAACTTCATTATAATGGTGGAATATTGTTTGGGGCATGGCCTTCAGATGTGCTCAAAATTAATATGTGGGGCAAAAATTTCAGCACAATATGTACAAAGTGCAGGTGGGCATAGGACAGAATCTATCATGTCAGTTCAGACCTTCAGAGATGCTCTTTTTCCCCCAATCCCCTTGGCCACAAATTCTGGATGAGACTCAAAGAGGTTACCATCTGGACTCCAAAATAATTAGTGTTGTGGAAACTAGCTTCCCCTGATTTTCACACTACACTATGATCACAAGAGATGCATAATATGCTTTTCTCCCCTCTTCATCTGGATGAAGTATATCCAGCTTAATGTTTGAAGGTCAGCACATGACACCTGGCCTCTCTTGACTCCAAAGTTGTCCTTTGGTTATAGAAACCAGGCTTTGAATGCACTGACAAAAATGAATTTGTCAAAAATCTGCCTGCAGGACACTGCTGAATGTTAACCACTTTTAAAACACTCAGTCATGTGTTGCAGAAGCTTAGATGTACTCTGGTGAACTGTCTTATCCCCAAGTGTAACTCTTCAGCATTCAGAGACTTTGGGGGGTTGCAGACTGCCAGAAATAGTGTGAATTCAGTCCACTTTTAGGGTTAGGGTTAGAGTTAGGGAACCATGGGAACTGCATTTTATTGTGGCATCAGAGTTGTCTGACAGAGAAGGCTCAATGTCTCAGAAAAATAACAGTTCCCATGATTCCCTAGCACTAACCCTAACCCTAAAAGTGGACTGAATTCACACTATTTCTGGCAGTCTGCAACCCCCCTTTGTCATTATTATGTTACAGTAATTTATTTGCTCTTTGCTTAGCGTCGCAATATCTCCGAGAAAGCCTGGATGCCACTCTTCTGCCAAAGTGAGCTTTCTTGGGAGTTGTTAATAATAATAACAATAATAATACTTCAATAAAAATGTGATTTTTTCATATTTTAGATGGAGGAAACCCAGGATTTTCTTTTTTTCAGACTCAAATGTGAGAGAAATTGAAACTGATGTATCTGTCTATCCTGACCCAGGCATTTTTTTTTATAAATTTTATTTTATTTTAACAAAACATACACAATAAACATTGAAAAACATCCAACATCCAATTGCAAATAGCTCATACATTTCATTATGATACCTAACATAAAAACACACTGACATATCTACATATACATAAATATACAAATACTTAGACACAAGTAATATTCTTTAGTGGCAAAAGATATAATCTTTATACAATTGCCCTATGAATCTGTTATATATTCTTTCTTTATCTTGTCTTCCCAGTTAACTTAATCCTACTTTTTGATCCAATCTCTTTTAAATGCTCCTTTCTTAACATAATCAATTTATTTAAAACGAGACTCTAATATCTTATTTCCAGGATAATCCCCATTAACTGTTCACTCTTTCATTATTAATTTTATCTAGCCTTATTTTTCCACATTCCGAAATCTTTCAATACTAAATTAAACCAAAATTTTATTCTCCATCTAGAAATAAGAAACAAAATTTACATCATTCATCTTTTTTTAAACACAACTACTCCTCAAATTGTTTTTTAATTTATTTCCGTAAGTTTCTCAAGTATTGTTTTACCTTTTCCCATTGTCTTTCTCTCACATCTACATATTTATTTCTAACTAAAGCCGTTAAGATATCCATATTCATTGCATCATTTAAACATATATTCCATTCTTTTACAGTTGGAGATTCTTGTTTTTTCCAGTATTTTGCATAAAGGATTCTTGATATGGTCACCATATACAATAATATTCTCCTATGATTTTTTTTCTATCCCATTTTCTAACTTCTGAGTTATATTAAGAAGAAACAATTTAGGACAACTAGGAATTTGTATCTGCAAGATTTCCATTATTTTTAACCGTATTGTTTTCCAATACTGCCTTGCAAATTCACATTTCCACCACATGTGGATAAATGATCCTTCCTTTTTTTTTTTTACATTCCTAGCATTGGGAATTTCCCTTCTTGTAAATTTTTTGGATTTTGCTAGGAAACATATACCAACGATGGAACATTTTTAGAAAATTTTCTTTATGATCCTGGCACATTGTAAAGTTTAAAAGTTTTCTCCCATTCATCCATCTCTATGTTTCCAATATCTCTAGACCATTGGATCATTACATGTTTAACTGTCTCTCTCTCCACAGTTCTGTCTCTAAATAACCTATAATATTTAGATACATGATATTTATTTTTTCTTTGTTTTCTTCTATGGTCTTATCTAACTCAGTCTTATGCACTTCAAATCCTACATTTCTTTGATCGATATTAAACCTATTTCTTAATTGCATATATGTGTACCAATTATTTATTTTTCCCTCCTCTTCCAACTGTTCTTTTGTCTTCATTCTGTAGTTTGTCACTTCTTTAGATGTTTCATTGCTAATAATATCTCTGTATCTAATCCAAGATGCATTATTATTTCTACTTCTATAAAGAAAAGCTTCTTGTGGAGATACCCACATCAGTAATTTCCTGTAAAACTGTTTCTTAATTTTTAACCATGCCTTCAATAGAGATCTTCTAATATAATGGTTTTCGAAGTTCTTATTGTTGTTTAGTTTCCCATACCATAAAAAGGCATGTAATCCAAAATCTATACCATCTTTTTCTATGTTTAACAGCTTTTCATTTTCAAGAGTTACCCATTCTTCTAACCAGACCATACAGTTAGCCCAATAATACAACTTCAAGTCTGGAAAGGCCAAACCTTCTTTTTCCGATGATACTATCATACTCAAATATTTAATCCTCGGTTTTTTCCCTTGCCAAATGAATCTGGTTAGTTCTTTTTTCCAGACTTCTATACTTTTCTCGTTATGAATTACAGGAATATTTTGGAAAAGATACATTAATTTGGGGAGGACATTCATTTTAATCAGGGATATTCTTCCCATTAGAGAAAGTTGAAGTTTAGACCATTTGACTAGATTCTTTTGTATTTCTTTCCAACTCCTAACATAATTATTGCCAAATAAATCTGCATTTCTTTTTGTTATTAATATTCCCAAATATCTAATTTTCTTCTCTATTCTATATTTAGTCACCTCAGTCAACTCTTCTTCCTCTTTATCTTTCATGTTTAAAGTAACGATAAAGGTCTTTTCTTGATTTATTTTTAATCCCACAAAATTTCCATATTCTTGTAAGATGTTTAATAAATCTCTTATACTTCAATTGGGGTCCTCAAGAAATATTACTAAATCGTCAGTGTATGCTTTCAGTTTATAAATATGGCCCTTTACAGTAATCCCTTTAATCTTATTATCCTCCCTAATTTTGTTGTTGAGCACCTCTAGTGTCAAAATAAATAATAGCGGGGATAAAGGGCATCCTTGCCTTGTTCCTTTTTCTATTTTTATATAGCCTGTTTTCTCATTATTGACCAACACTTGAGCCTTCTGATCTTTGTATATTGCTTTAAGCCATTATTAAAAATTGATTCCCATCTTCATTGCTTTAACCAGTTCCTCAATAAATATCCAGTTGACCTTATCAAAGGCCTTCTCTGTGTCTATAAAGATCATTGCAGCCTTTCTCTCGTTATGTTTTTCAAAAAATTCAACGATGTTCAAAACTGTTCTCATGTTATCCCTAACATACCTTCCAGGAAGAAATCCGCTTCGGTCTTTATGAATGATTTCACTCAAAAAAAATTTAGCCATTGAGCAATAATAGATGTAAAAATCTTGTTGTCCACATTTAGCAATGATATTGGTCTATAATTTTTTATTTCTCGGCTATCTTTGTCTTCTTTAGGTATTACCGCTATATACGCATCTTTCCAGGTTTCTGGAATGCCCTCTTTTTAAATATCATTCAGCACATTTTTTAAGGGACCCACAAGAATCTCCTTCACTTTTTATAAAATATATTCGAGTGACCATCAGGTCCTGGAGCCTTCCCCAACTTCAACTTCTTTATTGCTGTTGATATCTCTTGCTCCAAAAAATCTTTATTTAGTTCTGTTTTATGTTCTTTACTTATTTGCAGTAACTTTTGTTTACCTAAATATTCTCTTATTTTTTTTCTCTGTCATTTTACCTTTCTTTCCCCTCCTTATACAATTCTTGATAGAATTTCTCAAATGCATCTTTGATCTCATCTTGTCTAACAAGTCTTTTTCCATCTGTATGTATTTCCGAGATGATTTTTTTATTCTTCTTTGTTCTTATCAGGTTTGCCAATAATTTGCTTGGTTTATTCCCCATTTCAAAATGCTTCTGTTTTACATATTGTAATTTCATTTCCATATCTTTTATCGTTAGGTTTCTTAATTGTGTTTCTAAATTTTTTATTTCCAATTTAATTTTTTCATCTTTATTACAATTCCAATCCACTTCTTTCATTTTGATTTCTTCCTTTATTTCATCTTCCTCTTTTTTCTTACTTTATTTTCTTCCGAATTTAACTTAATGAGCTATCCCCTTGCCACTGCTTTTCCTGCCTCCCAAATTATCTTATTTTTGATTTCCTTTGATGTGTTTTCTTCAAAGTACCATTTAAATTCTTTTTTTAGTTTCATTACATTTTCTTCTTTTTTCAACAGATATTCATTCAATCTCCAAGAATATTCCACCCTCTTTTCTTCTATTTCTAACAAAATTGGATTATGGTCAGATGTAATTTTTGCAAGTATGTCCATTTCTTTTATTCTTGGGAGTAAAGTTCTGGACGCAAGAAACATATCCAACCTTGCTCTAGATTTATGTACCTCAGAATGAAACATATATTTTTTAGTCAAATCATATTTAGCTCTCCAGACATCCACCAGGGAGAATTCCTCTAACATTTCAAAAAAGGAGCAAGGCAGTTTGCCCTGATTCTTACTTATGACTTTTCCCACCTCTGAAATTCTATCTACCTGTGGCTCTATCACTGCATTAAAATCGCCCATCAAAATAATATTGTTACATTCGTAGTTTCTCAACTCTCTTCTAATTTGATCAAAAAATTTCCTTCTATTCTCCAAAGGAGCATAAATTCCTAATGCTAATATCCTCTGTTCTTTCGTCTTTACTTCCACCGCTATATAAGATCCATTATTGTCTTTAAACAGCTCTTTTGATGAAATTTTTTTATTCACATATAAGACTACCCCTTTTCTTTTCTTTTTCGTTCCTGACATGTAACAGTTTCCCATTCTTGGATTTCTAATATATTTTCCATCTTTTTCTCTTATTTTTATCTCCTGTAAACATGTTATATCATTTTTCATCTTCTCTAAATGATGGAAAATCATGCTTCTCTTACATTTAGAGTTCAGACCTTTGATGTTCCAGGACAATATTTTAAATCCCATCTTTATTGCTTTCTCCTTTACAATTTACTCCTACTGCTCTTCCCCCCCCCCCTTTTCCCCTTTTCTTTCTTCCCCCTCTTCCTTACTCTTCTTCTTCTTCTTCTTCTTTTTCTTCTTCTTCTTCTATTCCTCTTATCAACTCTTCTTCGTCTTCTTCTTCTCCCTCTTCCTCTCCTAGACTTCCCTCTTCTTCTTCCCCCTCACTTAAACCTTGGCCACTTTCTCCTAAATTTCCCTCTCCGTGTTCCTCTTCTTGTTCTGGAGCTTCTTTTTTCTTTCTTCTTCTAAATATGCATACTCTTTCTGATCTTAAACTTTCTCCTCCCGCAGCTCCTACCACCATTTCATTATTTTTTGCATTGTTCATTTAATCTTTCCTTTTTATTTTTTCCTTCTCCTGCTGCCTAGTTTTAGAGCACGTTGTTACTTGGAGTTCATGATCTTCTCTTTCTCCCTTAAAGATTTTTTTCTCCCATTCCCTTGCTTTTTCAATTGTATCAATCTTATATCTCCTGTTTCCAGATGAATGATAACCCTTCTATTCGTTCCCACCTATAGTCAATTCTTTTCTTCCTTAAGAGTTGCGTAAGAGGTTTGTACTTTTGTCTTCCCAGCATGATTGCAGGAGGGATGTCTTTAAAAAATTTTAGTTCTACATTATCAACCATGGAATTTGTATTATAACTTTTCTGAATTACTAAATCTCTTATCTTAGTTCTGGTAAAACATACGACTATATCTCTCAGAGCTTTCCCTTCTTTTGCATATGAGGAATTAACCCTGAAAATTGTATTGATTTCCATTTCTGTTCTTTCCTCACTAAATCCCAAATATTTTTTTATAGCCAATATTAGAATTTTATTTAAATCCTCACTGATAGTTTCAGGAAGTCCCCTAATCTTAACACATCGTTCTCTATAACGTAAATCGCTACATATATCTTTCATTTTTTGTTCTTGTTTTTTATCAATCTCTTTCGTTATTTTTTCCAATTTCTTTGTCTTATCTTTTAAACCCTCTACTTCTTTTTGAGTATTACCCAGATCACTGGATATTTTTTCTATTTTCCTTCCAAAATTCTCCGATTCTTTCTTTAAATCTTTCTTTATCTCACTTCTTGTTTCCTTAATTTCCTCCCTGAGTTCAAGATTTGTCTCTTTCAGCTCCTCCTTTAATTCTCTCATTTCCAATCTCATCTTTCTAATTTCCTCCAACAGCAATGCGTTCTGATCACTAATTCTTAACACTTCATCTGTAGATCCCCTTCTTTGTGATGTTACCTGTATTTGAGTTTGAATCGTCCCTCTTTTACCTTTTGCCATTTTCAATCTCTTTTTAAATATCAATATATTTCAATAATTAGATTTCAGTTTATGATTTTCAATATTTGTTTAGGTCAATAGCTGTATCAAATTGTTCTCTTTCTTGTTACCTTCCTTATTGCAATATATTATATATTATCAGTAAATATCAGTATTTTTTTTAAAGAAATTTTTCTCCCAATGTTATTTCCCTCACTGTTTTTTAATTCATCTAACCCCAGTGGAACTCCCAAATTTCATAACCAAAGATTTAAAGATAGCTTGTCCATTGCAATTCCACTCTGTAAGGCTAGGGAACCCAGCTTCCTCACCACTTTTTTCCAGAAATAAAAACAACATAGAGAGTCCCAACTTCATCGTCATTTCCATATGAGCAGAACTTCAAAACCCCTCCTCAACCCAATTCACCCACCGCTTTCTCAATGCTTATATGAATTAGTGGAAATAGGGTGATAAGTTCCTTGGGAGAGAAGTAATTCAACCCCCCTTCTTCGTTACTAGTCAAAATAAAGTAGCTGTCCTCCAGCTCACACTCCGCACACACACACACTCACACCCAGGCATTTGAGTGTTTAATTTTTGAAAGATTTTGCTGGAATCCATGTGTTCACCCACCTTGATGCTAAATCTTTTTCTTCTGAGATATTCCTCTTCTTTAATATCTCTATGTTTGGCAGGGACAATATGGTTGTACAAGTTCTTTATTACGACCAATCAGTCAGCACAGCATTACAGTAAACACATCTTAGATGTGAACAATGGTTCCTTACAGGAACTTATACACCCTTTATAAAATACACTACGGCTGTACCCCCTGAAACTTAATATATTAACAATTGCATTGAGGCAATGATAATGATAGTGGTAAGAATAAAAACAGTATGTGAATTAAAATACAGATTAAAAATTAAGCTATATTTTAACATTTTCAGTCACATTGAACTAAACTATAATAGATTGTACATTTATCAAATGGGGTCGTGTTTTACAAACAATATAGCAGAATTTGGCCATCATATGAGAAACCTTGTATTCATTGTTATCTAATAAAAAGCGCAAATAGAAAGAATCAGATTTACCTGGAAACTTATTTAGTAATGGGCTAATCAATTGATGACGAGCATCCCTATAAAATTGACAATAGAGTAGGACATGCTCATTTGTTTCAACGGCACCTGAACCACAAGGACATAAACGCAATTCAAAAGGTACTTTTTTAAATCTACCGTCTAACATGGCAGTGGGCAGCACATTAAAACGTGCCAAGGTTAATGCCCTTCTAAACTTCGGAAGGGTAATCTGAGATAAATATGGAGCTGGAACAGGGGCCATTATTTGAGAACCGAACAAAACATATTTGGAAAGGGAAGCAGAATCTACTTGTCTTTCTGCTTCTATAATTTTTTGTTTAATGATGGATTTGGCTTTATCAATATCAAGTTTTAGGAGTTCACTTTTATTAAGATCTAACTCATCTAACTTCTTATAAATAGAGATTTCCCATGTAGACTTAAAAGGATCTGAGAAAATTAAATTTGTGAGCCTCCCAGAGATTTTATGCAATTTTTGCCAGTACGTAAGTATACAGATCCACAGACTAGACTCTATTTTAATAGATCCGGCTTCCCTCCTGAGAAGAACATTCGGAACATAATGTCCAACCTGTAAAATTCTCCTAAGAAATTTGGTTTGAAGACGTTCAAGTGCATTGATGTTGCTGTATGGGCCCAATTGAGCTCCATAGAGGAGTTGAGGGCGAACCTTGGCATTGAACAGTTTAATGGCGGCCGGAATAAACTGAGCACCTTTAGTGAAGAAAAATCTTAGAATTGCAGTTATGGTTCTTTGAGCATTACTAATAATAAGTTCAGAGTGGGCAGTTCTTCTGCCAGAATGGTGAAAAACAATTCCTAAGTATTTAAAGATTTTGACCTGCTCTATGTGTTGTTTGTCAAGTGTCCATTGAATCTGTTTAGGTCGATGTGCAAAAGTGAGAATCTTGGTCTTAGAATAATTGACTGTTAGTTTCTCCTCTTTACAGAATAAAGCAAGGGAGTTTAAAGATCTTTTGAGACCTATGGGAGATAATGAAAGAATGAGAACATCATCCGCATAAAGCAATAAATTAATGTGTCTATTGGCTAACTTCGGAGGATGAAAAGAAAGATTATTCAAAACAGGAACTAGAAAATTAATGTAAAAGTTAAATAAAGTAGGAGCTAGGACACAGCCCTGTCTTACACCAATTCTAACAGGAATTGCCTTAGAAACATGTCCTTGTGGACTACATCTGACCTTAATGTTAGAATTCTCGTGGACCTTGATAAGAAGCAGGAGAAGTCGTTTATCTATATTAGTATGCAATAATTTATCCCACAGCCTGAGTCTGTTAACTGAGTCAAAAGCGGACTTAAAATCTATAAATGCCGCGTATAGAGGTTGTCCATAGTGAAGATATTTTTCTATGAGATATTGCAGTATCATTGCTTGATCAATGGTAGAGCGTCCAGGTCGAAAGCCTGCCTGTTCGGCCTTCAAAATATCCTCAGTCTCCAGCCAATCTAAGAGCTTATTTAGCAGATGTTTTGTATATAGCTTGCTCACTACACTCAAAAGACTAATCGGTCTAAAATTAAACGGGTCTGTTCTATTACCTTTTTTATAAATCGGAATAATAACTGCCATACCCCAGTCAATTGGTACGGACGCAGATCTATCAATAGCTGTAAATAACTTAGCAAGTATAGGAACCCACCATTCCAAGTTGTTTTTAAGTACTTCTCCGGTTATAAAATCAGCACCGGAAGCACGTGCTGGTTTGAGTTGGGTGATAAGGTTCTTGATCTCAGAATGCGAGACTGGTGCCCAAAAGGGAAGAGACCGAACCTGTTTCATAAGGTCTGACACCAAAGAGCTGGAGTTATTCTCAGGAGAGTCATACAGATTAGCAAAGTGACTTTCCCATATGTGAGCTGGAATCTGAGCTGTAGAATTGTCTGCATTTTTAATAAACGAGGGAGCAACCTCTTTCCAAAACAAATTGGGGTTATTTGTATTGACTGTCATTATTAGTTTATTCCAAGATTCTATCATAGCTTCCTTTTTTTTTTGTCTTATTAGGAGCTTATATTTTTTTTTCTGTTTTAGAAGTTCAGATACAGAAAATTGCTCTGGATCTAATTTATATTGTTTAAACAAATATTTGAGATGTGCCCAAGTTTCTTTGCAATCAGAATCGAACCAACTCTGATGACGCAGTGGACTGTGTCTAACAGAGATACTTTTAGGAGCAGTAAGTAATGGTTGCAGAGAACTAATTAACATATTATAGCTTGACATTATATCAGAATCCAGATTTGCATCCATTATGTTGGCAGAAATTAACTTGACTGAATCACTTGAAAGGAACTTAGTGAGAATACCAGACAATTGAGGTGACCATTTAGCTCGACTTGGACTAATGTCATTAGTAAAAACTGAGATCTTGTCAAGTGGTAAAATGAGATTATCCTGAGATTTTAAACACAAAAAGACTGGAAAATGATCGCTATCAGGTCTGCTAACAACCGTAAACTTAGAAATATGGGGAATTAAATTTAAAGATATCCCCATATAATCAAGAATCGAGGGACTAGCACCAACCCAATGCGTATATTCGGCTGGGTGGTCATCTTTGGAGCTACCATTTAAGATTATTAGGTTTAATTCGTCGAAGGAGAGAGCTAAACAAAGGCCCTTAAAATCACAGAAAGTATCTTTGGATTTACGGCACATTAGAGGTGGGATAACTATAGACGGCGGAGATTGACAGTTATATTTGGTGTATAAAGATACATCGTCTACACCGAGCCTAGCATTAAAGTCCCCGGCCACAATGAAATTGGCTGTTGGCGTCTCAAACATCAAATTTTTAATAAAAAAATTGAGTTTATTCCATATATTTAGGATTTTAATCCGACCTTGAAGTGGGGGGATATAGATGTTAACCAGATATAATAGATTATTGTTGAACTTCAAAAGGACAGCTAAAGCAATCTGCTCAAAAACAGAGACCTTAATTATTTGGACCATTAGTGCCAGAGATATCAGCACTCCTAAGCCACCACATAGTCTTCCATTGCCTTTACCGGGGATTGCATTTAAGCCCATAAATTTATACCCCTCTATGGTTATTTCCTCAGCAAGCCACGTTTCTTGCAGGAGAATAATTTTATGTCTGCAAAGAAAAGGAATAAAAGTAGGGTCTCTACATCTGGATCTCCAACCAGCTACATTCCATGAAATAATAGAAAGGCAGGACCAATCAATTGGATAGTTTTTTTGTGGGTTTTTTCGGGCTGTGTGGCCATGTTCTGAAAGAGTTTCTTTCTGACGTTTCGCCAGCATCTGTGGCTAGCATCTTCAGAGGCTCTGAAGATGCTAGCCACAGATGCTGGCGAAACGTCAGAAAGAAACTCTTTCAGAACATGGCCACACAGCCCGAAAAAACCCACAAAAAACTATGGATGCCGGCCATGAAAGCCTACGACTTCACAATCAATTGGATGTCAATTACCTAAGGCTACGGACTGTTCTTGAGGTTTGGAAACATGCGATTTATTAACAATTGAGTTTCTTTTGTAGATGTTTCCCTTCTCCGTTAATGGGCTGTTCAGGCTGTCAAATACACTCTGCTCAAGGATTTTAGCTGCAGAAGAATTAGACATAAGATGTTTCGTCTTCTTGATCTTAAATGATTGGGTATCTGTATTGGACTTGGAGGGAGGAGTATTTAATGTTATTAGTTGCGTGGACTCACTACATTGCCCTGTCTTATAGTTTGGAGAAATTTGAGTTAATGGAATGAGTGGATCCACCAATTTGTCCATAGGATCTTTGGGAGATATATACATTAAAGAAGTCATGTCTTCCCCCTCCTCGCCTGTACGCTGTTTTATACCATTTTTAGATTGTAAGAAAGAATCCGATGAAGGACAATTGATGGATAACAAGTCCTGAATTGACTTAGTTGCCAAAGTTACTGACATTAATGTACTTTTGACAGCTTCGAACCTATTTAGTACTTGCCTTTGCTCCTCCTCCGAAAGAGAGCCAAACATCTCAGCCAATTTTCCATCATCATCAGGAAGACTCTCAGAAATTGGTATAAGCCCCCTGCCTTCTTCATTGTAATTAGCTTTTTGGTGGGGAGCTTCCCGACTAGAAAAAGATTTAAACAAAGGCTGGATATTTGGTTTACAAAAGACACGTACAGGTATAATTGAGAATTCCTTAAATGAATTCCTATTTTCCAAAATCAGAGAGGGTATTGTTGTATTGCTGAACCTCAAAACAATTCTCTTAAAATTCCCATAAGAGGGTAGCCAGTCAATTCCAAGTAATTCGCTATAATGCAGGTGGCGATGTAGGAGAAGAGATAATGAATGTAGTATAACTAGCTTGTTATGCCATCTAGCATAGTTGTAATGATTTTTAGCCACTAATAATCCTATGCTATTTGACTTTAGTACAAACTTGTCATTACTCCCCACTTTACCATTGTCTTGAATTTGTTTGGAGTCTTTTTTATTAGGTAATGCTCCCGGATTTAATGGGTGTTTGGGCTTAGTCAACAGATCTTTCAATTTATCGAGTTTCTGGTCTATACTCGTTAATTTGTCAAAGATAGCTATTACTGTCTTAGCAGTGAGTAAACAATTTCTGGCTACGGTGTCTAAATCGGTCATATATTTAGTGCTAGTGTCAAGGTCAATGTCTATGGCAGGCTCCTCATGTAAAGAAAAAGAAGATGTTTCAGAAATAGACTTATTGTTATCATTACACAAAAGTAGCTCATCCATTTTCAATTGTTTCAAGGTGGTAGCAGCCTCTAATACATTTGTGTTCATTACATTGCTCCCTGGATTCTTAACAGGTTTCTTAATCCTTTTAACATTAGTGCGAGCTTCATTATTAACTGACCTCCTTTTGCGCTTAATACTATTTTTAGATACCATATTCCCGTATATTATCCCAAGAATGACCAGACTTAACTAATAACCCCAAAGATAGATTCCAGTATAGATTGTTAAAACTAATCGACGTCAGTCAAAATTAATAAAAATAAATATATAAAATATGTAAAATGTATACTAAATGTATAAAATATATACTAAGACCTTATATTATAAAACCTTGGAAAAAAAAAAAACCAGCCGCTGTCAGGAAGGGAGATGAACTTTTATAGGCCCTCTTCTTCCAGCCGTTCGGCCGCTGCTGCCGGGGAGGGAGGTGAGCGTGGGTGGGGTCTGGAGCGCGGCCGCCCGCCTGCTCGCCGCTCGCCGCCTGCGCTTGCCGCCGCCGCCGCCGGGAGAGGCTTGTTGGGCCTCCTTTATAGGCCCTCTTCTTCCGGCCGTTCGGCCGCTGCTGCCGGGGAGGGAGGTGAGCGTGGGTGGGGTCTGGAGCGCGGCCGCCCGCCTGCTCGCCGCTCGCCGCCTGCGCTTGCCGCCGCCGCCTCTGGGTTGTTCTTTTTGGCCACCTAAAATGACGGTTCCCAAAACAACCGGCACCCGCTTCTAGAAGAGCGACTGAGCCGAAGGCGAACGGCACAAGAGGCCCCAATATGGTTCTCTGTATCCTAGGACCAACTCTACCTATCACATTGGGCTAGAGGATAATGCAGGAGGAGGGTCAGACTGTTTATGAAGACATTATCAAAATATGCAGATTCCTTTATTCATGGGTTAGAAATAATGTAACGTTGAACCATTCCATCATGAAATCACATTTTAGATGATAGACTAACATCTGCTGTATCGAATACTAGTCAGAGTCACCTTGGACCCTCTGCCTGGGAGAAAATAGAATAAATAAATAATTTCATGAAGAATATTCAGGGTCCCCCCCCCCCTCCATTCTCAATGAGAGAGGAAACATTGACAAATTGATAGGATATGCCAAGAAGAAGCCAGTCTCTGTGAGAATACCTTCAACATGAGAAAGAGACAAGGAGTGAGGGTTTCTATAGGTGAGGTTTCCAGAATTTGTACCAAATTCAAGGACACCACTAGAAGGATGTGGACCACACCAGGTGAAACCTTGGGGGGGGGTTGTCACCCAGAGGGGCAGATACTCACCATCAATCAGCCAGCACACCTCTGCTCTTCACCCCCTTGTGTTTGCTGATGTGGGTGGAGTGCTCCTGCCACTCGGTAACCTCTTCCTAGTCTTCTGGAGCTGCTGGCTAGCCAGGAAAGGGGGTTAGTGGAAGTGGCAACATCAGTGGTGCCATGGACCACTCTCATTCCTGCTGCCATTGCCTCCCTTTCCCACCTGGCCAGCTTCAGTTCACCAATGCCACGTCATGATTCTCTACTGTCTTGGGCTCTCTCAACCTCAGCCCAGAGAGTTCAAGACACTGGAGAATCACTAGGCAGAAGAGTTAGCGGTGGCCAGCCAGCTGCAGCTAAGGGTGGGGTGGAAGAAATGGTTGCTGGGTGGCAGGGGCAGCATGCCACCACTGCCTCCATTTCATGTTGCTCCACTGTCTTGAGGTCTCTCAATATTGGTCAAGAGAGCCCAGAGCATTGGAGAAGCACTAAGCAAAGGAGATGGAGGTGACCACCTGGCTGCAGCCAAGTGTGGGGTGGAGGAAGTGGCTTTTGAGTGGCAGGGGCAGCTTCCTGCTGTCATCTCCTCTTCATGCTGCTCTGCTGCTTTGGATGCTCAACCTTGGCCAAGAGAGCCCAAGGTGGCAGAGAAACACAAAGTGAAGGAATTGGCAGCCATGAGACAGGTACAGCTGAACAGACACTACTGACTGATCAGCCACTGTGCAAAGCAGGGAATGGTGGGGATGAGGATGTCATAGGGGTGGGGTGCAACAGTGATGGCCATAGATCACCACCACAACCTCTATTTCCTGTCTGGCCAGCATCCCTGCCCGACTCATTGGGGTGGCAGCAACATCCTACCCCTGCCAAAGGTTACAGTGGACAGACAGCGAAGTGCCCTTGACTAGCAGAGGGGGGATTGGGGGACCTGCTAGGTGGCTTGGGTAGGAAGGGAAGGGTGTGAGGTGGTCAGGAGGGAGAGGGTGGACAGTGAGTGCCCTTCCTTGCCTGCTGCCACTTCTTTTGCTACCCCTCCCCTCCTCTTCTTCTCTCCCCCTATATTGTCTCTCCTATGTGTCTCCTCTGCCTGGGGGTGACAATGTGATTTTTCACATTGGGGTGACACCAACCCTATTTGGCAGAATGGTCTCTGTATAGAATTACTGTTTTATGCTTTGTGAAGCAGAAGAACCACAAGCAGCCATGTGATCCTTCTGATTTTTAAAATGGATATGCAACAAGGTAGCAGCTTTCATAGTTGCATGGTTTAGATACACAATGTGTGCAAATTACACAATTTGTACAATCTGAGAAAAATCATCCCCACAAACACAAAAATACTCTTGATACCAGCAAAAAACTTCTCTTCCATTTTTCAGGAAAGGATAATGTTTTTTATGAGAACACTACAGGCACAAATGTGACCAACAAACAATTATATCCTTATTGCTGATATATTACTTGCTGAAAATAGATAATATAGTGCATAGAATTCTAAAATCTGTATTAGGAAGGTCTGAAGTCAAATTAGGTTCATATGTAAAAGAGTTTACAGTCATGGCAAACAAACTGCCCAAAGTTCTTTTCTATATTGCTTTGATTACTTAGAACAAGAGTGGAGTCTATATGTCAACAATTTAAGAAATAAAACAAAGAATGCATAGGATCTTGCCAAAGTTTAGCATTTCTATATCTCATTGGTTGAATGAGAGGTATTAAGATCTCAGGGGCCATACAGATGGCCCCGAAGGGGTGGCTTTGTGCCACCCCTGGGAGTGCCAGATCGGGGCCACAGCAACCACACACTATGGTCCCAATCTGGGTTTTTGCCACTTCAAAAAGAGCTGGCAAATGCCACTTCTTTTTGGGGTGGCAAAAAGCTGTCCTTAGCACTGACACCACAGCTCTTTTGCACCCCTTTGGCACAGCGTGTGTCCACACTGCAGCGGGGTGCGTGGTGTGACAGCGGTGTCAGGGCGGAGTTGGGGTGGCCATCATGTGGTTGCCCCACCCAAACTCCACCCACAGGCCAGCCCTTTTGGCTGGTCTCCACAGGCCCATACACAAGATTGATAGAGTCAGAAAGACCTGAAAGTAGATGGTTTCCTACCCCCTCTGAAGTACGACCAACTTTTTAAAAATATAAATAAATAACACCTTCATCTCATCTTTCATACATCATCATAATTACCTCATAAGATAAAAATAAAAGATCATTTGTTATATATGCAGTTAATATGGTGGCAATCTTTTATTAAAAAGTGTTTGTGTGTGTCTGTGTGTGTGATAGACAGACAGACAGATAGTAAGAACTTGTTAATATATTGTGCTCAGTGTCTCAGAATCTGATAATCTTTTGATAGTTGTCTAAATTTCAGTGCCAAATTGTAAATCAAAATTCCAAATAGGGGGCTGTGGTTACTACAAGCAAAAGGAGGGGCACCATACTTCATCAGGCCCATCATGATTGATGCTCCAGAATTTGAGAGTGTTTATGGTTGTCATCCAAGTTGTAGCACCAAGTGAAGAAGTTGAAATTCCAGTTACAGAACTTCCTAGAAGCAGTGGGTCCTGCCATCTGAGAGTGTTATTGGTCATCCAGTAGTCAATGTCAAACTAAAAAGGAGGTCTGGCATAATTCATTAGGACTTTGTGGTAAGTGTTTTAAAATTTGACCAAATAGCTTTTTGTTGTCCAAGTTCCAATAGCTGGTTTCAGGTCAAAAGTCCAAAATTGCATGGGGCTTCCTAGAACATGTAGGGGGACTAATAATCCCTCAAGATTTGTTTAATGACTAGAAGAGGGCTCTCTAAGACACCATTCCTAAGTGTCACAAGGCAGGGAAACCAAGAGAGGATTAGGCCATCACTGCTGTTTCCTCAGGTGAAAGTGATGGATGATAATGAAAAATGGCTCTGTGATGCACTTCTGGAAAGATTCCTAATTTTGAAAAAGAAGAGGGGGAAACAGCAAGATTTGTATTTTGGGGGCTATTAGGTACAAGCCAGGGACCACTAGCATTAATTTAAAAATTAAATGCTCTTTTTTGGAGGGGGCTGGAATTAATGCTTTCATTGCAAATTCTAATTGTACAATACTATGTGACCCTACTCACAGGAAAGCACCACTAAGCCTACTGCATTCAGCTTTAGTAGGGAATAATATCTAGTTGCCTTTCTTGAAATAAGAGTCAAATGCCAGTTCAGTCAATTGCTATTTGTGGATTGGAGAAAGCAACATTTTGTTCTTTATAATTAACAATGAAGTATTTTAGGCCATGGTGGCTTCATATTGGAGGGTGGACAAGGTGGAAAGTACTAAGCACCTACACAACTTGCTCCTTGACATTTTTCAGCTCTCAAATCCTTCAGATTACCGAAACATCCTTTCTGCCCCCCCCCCCCCATTCAATTGCCTGTTCTGGAAACTTCTAGGAGAGGCAATCCATTTTATAAAATGATGGTGAGCTCCCTGCCCCACAACACATCTTGTGTGACATAAGTGCAGAAATGGGGTTTTAAATGCAGAAATGGGGTATTAAATAGGAAAAACCAGCAAAAGCGGGCAGATTTTCAGACAACGTCGCTTTTAAACTGTGCTTAACCCGAATGGAAAGTAGTCAAAAACTGCTTCTTTTTACTTTCGGAAAATCCTGAAAATAAAAAGAAGCAGCTTTTGACTACTTTCTATTCAGGTTAAGCACAGTTTAAAAGTGACATCATCTGAAAATCTACCTGCTTTTGCAGGTTTTCCTCGCCTTTTGAATCCCATTTCTGCACGGGATTTCTCCCGTGTGGTAAAGTACAAAAGGAAATAACCATTTAAACACACATTCATGCCCGCACACACAAACATAAGTGAATTTTTGCTTTTGTTTCTGGGTGGATTCTTTGGGAGGCATTTTTGGCAATCCATGTTGCTCCAGAGGGTTCCAGGAAAAGTAGCCCTCTAACCCCTGCATTTGCCCACCACTACTCTGTCTATAGAAAAAGGTTCAAAAGATACTATGTAGGAGGAACACATTGGGCCTAAGCAGACTGCCATAAATAGTGCACATTAAATTGAGGCACTGCCCTGGCTCAGTGCTAGGGAATCATGGGAACTGTAATTTATTGTGGCACCAGAGCTCTCTGGCAGAGAAGGCTCAATGTCCCAGAAAAAAATACAGTTCCTATGATTCCCTAGCACTGAGCCAGGGCAGTGCCTCAATTTAATGTGCACTATTTATGGCAGTCTGCTTAGGCCTATTGTTTCTGTGAGAAAGTCTTAGCTACAGAAGGATGAAAAATCCTGCTAGCATGATGCACAGAGTGAGTTGTCACATCTTATGAATGTGGGGAAAGATGAAGCACTGTCGATTGTACATAATTCCCTGCATTTGAAATTATATGGGGAGAATATCTTTTTTTTTTTTTAAGCAAGTAATTTGAGGGTTTGTTTGTTTTACTAGGGGCTCCAGTTTCATCAGCTGCACAGGTAAAATCTGAGAAGACACTTGAACAGGAGGTAAGCATCCCAGCAGAATTATTTTGGAATCCATTGTGACAGGCAATGGGCTGTTTGCTGAATGACCTCCAAAACAGGACAAGAAAAGCATATACTTTTTCCCCCAAGCTTAAATTTGATTTTAGAAAGCATGAATGAAAAATTAAACACCCTCTTCACACAGGTTTAATAACATCACTCAGCACTGGCAGCAGTCCAGTGATGGCAAGCATGAGTGTTGGCAATGGAACTAATTGTCCATATAGAGAGTAAGATTATGCTGGAAGTGTGGTAATAGCAGAGAGGTAGTATGCCTTTGTAAATGGAATTCTCCAAAAGGACTGTGTATCTGGCTCTGCTTCTCCATAACTCATAGATTTTTGGTAACTACTAAACCTTTCTAGCAGACAAAGAGGACCAAAAAGGTTAAGAGATGGAAGGAGCGCAAACAGCACATATGTTTGACAGATGAGGAAAATATAATGAGAAGAACTGAAGAGCATCAGATGAATTACTCTCACTGCAATCAAGCAACAAATGTATTTAGCTGGTCCATTGTAGGATATAAAGTGAAGCATAAGATCTAGCTAATTTTATCTCTAAAATTTTTTGTTGCATCAAGGTGTGTGGAAATCTATCATCACTACCCCATTAAGACACAGTATTAAAATGCTATCCATAAATAAGATAATTTAAATAAAGCAATTAGTACCAGTGAGAGTTAAGAGTACATTGGATGTTTACAGGTATGGTTGCTACAACATGTTACACAAAATCCCAGCTGCCTGATACTGCAGAATTTCAGTTTATCTCTTGTTTTTTTGTGAGTTCTGGATGAGGAGTTGGCTTTCCAGATCATCTGGCCAATAACTTCCACATTGATCAGTAAGAAGGAATTGTCTTCCACATATGAAAGTCCAGTTATGTTGCTAATTGGTGTAAGATATAGAGAGTCAGTGTGGTGTAGTGGTTTGAGTATTGGACTATGAAGAACAGGGTTCAAATCTCTTGCTTTTTAAAAATTATTATTTTTAAAAGTTACAAACCAGGAATATGAATAAAAACCAAAAAAGGGCAAGAAACAGAAACAAATGCAGGCCAAAAGCAAGCTAAAGTGCAGGCATTTAAAAACCAACAACAGAAATTCATGAGATGTAAAAGGGCAACATTACATAAAAAGAGGGATGGACTCAGAGAAGAGAGAATGACCTTCATGCCAACATGTCCATCCAAAGGGAGCCATGTTACAAAGGAAGACCCACTTCTGCTCCAACATCATTGAAATAAGCTATAAGTGGAGACCATCATTCTTCGAAAAGCAGAGGATTACAAGTCTGCAACCTTCTAGACTGATCAGTAAGCTTTTCCATGAGCCAAAAATTCTAAAATCTAGACCAATCAGTCATATTGACCCTCCGAGTGTTCCAAGTCTTGGCAATCTCAATCCTGGCTAACGCCAACAAAAATACAATAATATCTTTATAACACAATGTTTTGTTTTCATTAGTAAGCACTGAAAGCAATAAACCCTCACCCAGAACTCACAAAAAAACAAGAGATAAACTGAAATTCTGCAGTATCAGGCAGCTGGGATTTTGTGTAACATGTTGTAGTAACCATACCTGTAAACATCCAATGTACTCTTAACGCTCACTGGTACTAATTGCTTTATTTAAATTATCTTATTTATGGATAGCATTTTAATACTGTATCTTAATGGGGTGGTGATGATAGATTTCCACACACCTTGATGCAACAAAAAATTTTAGAGATAAAATTCTGGAGAAGGGACAATTTTTTGTTCAGTGATTTGTGAAGCTAAATTAACTATGGAGAGCCAAAATGCAAATACTTTAGGACAAACATACCATATATGCAGGAAGGTGTCACTACACCCTCTTTAACAGCTTGAGGTGGGATTCTTAGTAATGCATGCAAGTTGTAGTGGTGTGAGGTAGCATCTATGCACAAATTTAAGGGTGGTTTCTTTCAAGGCTATAGAAATGGATATATATGGATCTATATGGGGGAATGCTCCAGATTTTAACCCACTCTGAATCTATTATTTGAATATTTAAATCTATCTCCCACCCCACTTTTTATGAACAGACTAGATGATACACCCATCATTCCACACAGAAAACAACTAGGCTTTCCCCCTAGGAACTCTCTTGAGTTCAGGAAATGGTTTTGTTGTTGTTGTCACAGGGCATTGCAAATCTCTGCTGATCTACTAAAATTTACCCAGAGAGCTATACATATGGTAGATTCCAACTTCAGAAGCTACTTCAGAACTGGGAAGTAAATTGTTGCACATAGAAAAATTGCCTGCAATCAATTTCTTTCCCCAGTAACAGAAGTGTTATCATGTTGCAATATGGTTGTAATGTAACAGTTACTACCTCCTACATCATATATACCTTTTGTGGTGTATCTGTTTTTTAAAATTATTTCTTTATTACTTGAATTACTTCTATTATGGGAGGTGGTGGCAATAGGGCCTGCTATGTCTTAAAACCAGAAGTGAATGCCTGTGGGCTTCCAGATGCTGTAAGACTACAAATTCCATACTATCACCTATGCAATTAAGGTTGACGGAAGCTGCAGTCTAACAGCATTGGCAGGGCCACATTTTCAGAAGCTCTAAAAACCTTTGACCTCCTCATCTTCACTTCCAACACAAACAATATTGTTGCAATTGCTGACCAACTCATGAAAAATTGAGCCCACTGTTACTATAAAAGGTGCTGAGGGACATTGGTGGTCCACATCAGTAGGGTCAGTATCTCTTTGAAATTATGAGGAAATTATAGCTCAAAAGGAGGCCTGCAAGAGGAAGGTAATTTGGAGGATCTTTTCACCTAAGTATACCAGAACTAACTGCAGAGAGACTCCAGTTTTATTGAATAGATTGGTTTTATTTAGAAATGTGCACAGGTGCATGCAAACATACAAAAACTAGTGCAATTACATTAGTATCAGAAAGAAAGATGTGGGAAGTTAGATAGAAAGGATCGAGAGTTAAAGGGAGCAATTATTATCAGTCCTGAAGAGAGGTCCACAGAAAATGGAGAGTGGCTAAGACAGTGTCTGAGGGTTACACCAGAGAGTGAATGGGATGGAGCCCAAGTTTTTGAATAAAACTTCTAGTCTGTGAACAGAATGGCTATGGCTGGGACAAATATTTATATCCCATTTCATACCCTCAACAGGTGCTTGATATCACCACATGTGTAACAAAGTCTTTGATGCTTTCCCCACGCAATTAACAATAGGCATCCAGAATTGCTAGTGGCTTTAGCTCTGGAGTGACAAAACTTTGATTACTATATATATTCATCTATAAGTCAATAAATTTAGGTCAAAAAGCACTCACCAGACTCCTACTTTCTCCCTTCAATACCTGGAACAGATAAGAGCAAGTGTCTGCTTAGCCTCTATCCCTGACAAGGCTAGCGAAAAGGGCCCTCATATCCTATTTTTAGTCTCCAAGGAATAACTAATTTCATGGACCTCATCCACTCTGTAAATCTCAGACCAGGGGTAGGCAACCTTTCCCCTTTAAGGGCTGAGGGACTTCAGCTCCCAGAAGCCTCAGGCATGATGGCCAATAGTCCCATGTTGGCCAATAGCTCCTGGGATTCTGGGAGCTGAAGTCCCTCGGCGCTTAAAGGGGAAAGGTTGCCTACCCCTGCCTCAGACCATTGATAGATTATCTTTCGGTAAGGCAAGAAATGTGCCAAACCTTTTGCCAGGGCATTTGGGATTTTCCTGTTAACCCACTTCCTGGCAGCAACAGTACGTCTGGGATTGCTATTCCCCAACCAAATCTTTGAGGCAATATGATTGACCCCAAGATGGCTACCCCAAGCCATCTATCACCTCCATGTCAAGGAGAGCTTGAATGATCAATCCTTTGTCCTTCAACAAACCAAGGTCATTACCACCAAGGTGGGAGTGGCAAAGACATATAAAGGCTCTGGCTCTACCTCTGACTCATCATGGCTCACAGTGCCCAGATGCATTTCACCATGTCAGTAGAGGCCACAAAACATATGCCTTCCCTGCAATGCTGTGCTGTGTCAAGGGATCTGAATTTTGCCAGTTCTCCCTCTCTCTCTCTCTCTCTGTTGGGTAATGGATCTTTTTCAAATTCACTTTGGGCCTCTACAGATGGCGCTTTGCGCTGTCTTGGAGGCAGAGAAGGGGAGGGGCAGCCGGATGCCTGATGCCCCAACCCTTTCCCAAGGACATAATCGGAGCGCCCACCATTGCACACAGCAAGCACTCCGATGACATCCTTCTGTCACAGCATCTGGACACGTTGTGACAGAAGAGACGTGAAAGAGGTGTGTGCCACCTCTTCCAGCACCCTTTCCGCACTTTGAGGAAGGAGTGCTATTTTAGCACTCCTTCCTGGGCTGGCAGAAGAGTGGATTGGGGCCAAGGTGTAGGGCAGCCTCGGCCCCAATCCACTATTTCTCAGGGTGGCCCATGGCCACCCATCTGCATCCCCCCTTTGTTTTCAGATTGTATTTATTTACCCAGGAGTAAGATCAATTGAACACAATGGTATTGATACTTATTTCTAAGTAGACATGTATAATATTGCATTGATAAGTTGTTGTTGTTGTTGTTGTTGTTGTTGTACACACACACACACACCAAGTTGGAAGCCTTGTTCACATATTTAGAATCTTTGAAACTCATCTCCACAGTCACTTGATGGAAGATTTGATAATGCAGAGTATCTGTGGTGAGGACTATGATGAATGGGGGTGGGGAACAGGAAGGAGATTATTTGGAAGACAACTTCATCAACATTCAGTTTGAGGACAGGAAGTCAGCTGTGGACACTGCTGGTGACAAAGTCTTGAAGTAATTGAAGTCTCCCAGCAGGGAAGTTCCATCATTACATTCTTTTCCTTGAGTTTTCTACAGCAAAATATAGACAAAGCTTTCAAACACAGCAGTAGAAATGTCTGCTTAGCACAGCTCATTGTGTCATAACTGAGAAAAGATGCCCCTGGTCTGAGGAGTTATCTGAGCAATTGACTCTTCTGAGAAACATTTTACAAACAACCTTTTATGTGTAATTTTTCATTAAAAGGTTCTGTGCACTGTTCTTCTGTATTACTGTTGGGTGGAGGATGCTGGAAATACTGTAATGCCATAGTCCTGGGAATATATTAGTAAAATGTCTGTTTGTAGATGTGTTTTGCTTGGTCAGCTTGTGATATGTACCATACAGATCTCCTTGTGAACTTAATCTTTTTTTCTTACACTTCTGATTGCAGGCATGTGAATACATGCTTTGGTGGGAGGGGGGATTAAATCATTTGTCCTCCATAAACTTCTTCAGTTGTACACTCAGCAGCTCTTTTTGTTGTTGATGTTGGTTCTTTTGTTCCATGAGAACAATGAACAGCAATCTCTCCATCAGAAATTCTTTTCAATGTAGAACAGGGGTAGGCAACTTTTCCCCTTTAAGGGCCGAGGGACTTCAGCTCCCAGAAGCCTCAGCCATGTTGGCCAATAGTCCCATGTTGGCCAATAGCTCCTGGGATTCTGGGAGTTGAAGTCCCTCAGCCCTTAAAGGGGAAAGGTTGCCTACCTCTGATGTAGAATATCATGTCTATGGGCCTTTACAGACTGCCAGCAATAATGCAGCTTGAGGCCAGTTTAACTGTCCTGGCTCAGTGCTAAGGAATAATGGGATCTGTAGTTTATTGAGGCACCAGAGCTCTCTGACAGAGAAGGCTCAATGTCTCAGAAAAAACTACAGTTCCCATGATTCCCTAGCACTGAGCCAGGACAGTTAAATTGGCCTCAAGCTGCATTATTTCTGGCAGTCTGTAAAGGCCCTATGACTTGGATATTTTCTTTCTTAAATGGATATAACATTTTTCTTTCCTATCCTGTTAGAATTAAGACTTGGACCCAGCATTGTCAATAAACTGGAAGTGAGGTTGGCTGGTAGGGCAGGCTAAATGGGTATGGTGGTGACATGGTGAAGAGAAGACCATCAAAGGAGTAAAATATAACCCACAGTATCTCTAGCTTCAGTGATCAACTTAATAGGACCCCCGATGCGGTCCTTTTGCCCAGATCATTTATCTACTTTTTAATTTTTTTAAAAAATAATATTTTATTAAACACATATATTTACAATTAAAATACCACACATACAAAAGATGTTAGCAATAGTTAGCAATAGATGACCCTCTTAAAAAGGTCTGGGACAATGATACAGCCAAAATCAGAGCCTGAAATTAATGATGTACACATAAAATAAAATCCTTCCTGCATGTATTGCAGGAGCTCTTGCTATCTCCATCAATCCCTTTCCAGATATTTTTTTTCTAGGCTACATCTTGGGTGAAAAACAATATGCAAAAGTTTTTTGTGGGTTTTTTGGGCTGTGTGGCCATGTTCTAGAAGAGTTTCTTTCTGACATTTCACCAGCATCTGTGGCTGGCAACTTCAGAGAATGCTGAAACCCATTATACACACACCGTCTGCTCCTCTCTCTGCCCTGATGAAGGAGGATTGAGAGTCTTTCCTTGCCAAGGAGAAGCTTCTTCCTTTGCACTTGGTCACTTTGGGAGCATTGATCAAGCAGCTGTCTGAGCAGTGACCAAGAAGCTTGTTGACTGTACTGGCCTTTGCCTCAAGACCAGAATATGGGTAAGAGGCTTCTCTGTCACTGCTAGGCTGGCTGCTATTGCATGGTTGCAAAGGGAGTAGCAACCAAGAATCAACTGAGCAGCAACTGAGAAGCTTCTAGGCTGCACTGGCCTTTACTGCAAGGCTGGCACAGGGAAGAGGCTTCTTGGCCACTACTTAGCCAGTGCTCAGTAGATGCTCCCAAGGTGAGTGGGTGCAAAGGGAGCAGCAACCAAAATAGATTGTTTAAAATTCCCAGTAGAACAGTAGAATTAATTTCATGATATAGGCATGGGGGGGGGACCACTAGTGTTGTCTCCCAAGAAGAAAGGGAGTGGTGGCCTAAAAAAGTTTGGGGAGCACTTGTTCGGTGTTGGAGGAGCAGGTTTTTGTAAATCCAGCAGAGTGTTTATTGCAGCAGAGTAACAACACACAGAGCATCCAAGCTTCTAGCAGTTGGCTTTATTATCAGGGGTAGGCAACCTTTCCCCTTTAAGGGCCGAGGGACTTCAACTCCCAGAATCCCAGGAGCTATTGGCCAACATGGGACTATTGGCCAACATGGCTGAGGCTTCTGGGAGCTGAAGTCCCTCGGCCCTTAAAGGGGAAAGGTTGCCTACCCCTGCTTTATTATAGAAAAACATAGGCAAAGTAAAAACTATAAAGTCCAATAACGCATCACATCAGGCAGATGTGGCTAACAGGAACAAAGCTACAAATCCTTTAATGCTACATTGTGAAAAAGTTAGTCATGCTATTGCTCCAGCAAAAATAAAGAAAACTTAATCTATTCTAATGAAAGTTCAAAAGCAGACTGACTTCTATGCCTGATACACAATTTTCTCAGCCCATCCTTTCTCCACCTTTTGGGTGTTAACCTTCAGATTAATTGGTTGTTCTGTGCATGACGTATGTTAACCCAACCTCTTGTTGATCATCTTCCATCATGTGATCTACTTTCTCATAACAACTTTTATTATTGCTTTCTTTGTGTAAACAAGAGCACTTTCCCATCTAGTGGTTTCCTTTTGTTTTGTCTTTTGGTCACCTGGACTGAGTTGTTGTGTTCGGCCTAGAAGCATGTTCTCATGGAAAAATACAGACACACGCATCTTTACATTTCACCATTGACTGTATATCCCATCAATACTCTGACAGCACTGATCTAGCACAATCTACTGGACCCAAAGTAGTTCTTATGCTACTGGAAAGTTGTAGAGGTTTGCCCATGGTGTAGGGTTACCATATTCCACTTCTTAAAATCTGGGCACATAATTTGCATATTATGAAATTATTCTAATTATGCAAGCTACTCTAATTAACATTCTAATTATGCAAATTTGGTACATTACTGGTTTCATTATTCTTCCATTATGTTTAACCTTTGTATCATTTTAAAAGTTACAGCTGATCTGGCATAAACAGTACAGTGGGGTTTGCCACTACCCCTAAGATTGAGAGAATGTGACTTGGCCAAGGTCACCCAGTTGCTTTTTTAATGCTTGAGGAGGAATCTTACAGTTGGTTTTTTTTTCATGTGACTAATACACTTGCAGCTTTGGAAGTTTACCCATGAAGCATGGTACACCCCTCTTTTACAGAATGCTACCAAGTTTTCTGAAAAAGTTAATCAAACAGAAATTGAGCCCACAGATGCAGTTTAAAAACCTCCCCCATGCTTCTCCCTTGTAATTAATAGTACATGATATTTAACAGAAGAAACATTTTATTAATGTACAGGCATTTGAACTCTTACTATGATGTCCATGCCCATATGACTACACGCTGGAAAAATTGAAAGAAGGCTGAAACTATTAATGACGTTTTCATTAGTCCCCTTCCTCAAGATATAACCAACGGTGGCTTCTCAGAAGCAATTCCATTTAGTTCAGTATGATTTACTCTGAGGTAAGTGGAGCACATTCACTTGCTTGTGAGTAAGCCTGATTAAAAGAAATAGGATTTTCCTCCAAATAGACATGTCTAAGCTTGATTAAAGGATTCTTTCTACCAGATTAGCAGGGGTCACAAAGTAAGTCCTAGCAAATCTAAATGAATTTTGCTTCTGAGTAGATGTTTTTAGGATCATGATGTATTTATTCATTTATTCATTCTAGAGGGAGGCAGACAGTGTGAAAACCACATGACAGACCAGATCCTGAAGCACTCCTTCCCCCATTCTTATCTCTATCTCCCTCTCCTTAAGGCTTAAGTGTTTTCAGGATTCTCTCTCCCCCCCCCCCCCAATCTTTAGTCCCTGCCAACCTCACTTCCTATCCCTGGCTACTATCGCTCATACAAAATCCAAGCCACTATCCCATAAATTAAACCATCTGAATTGGAGACAACACAATATATTTACTTTATACAGTGCAGAGGAATAGATATTTTGTACATACACCTCTTTTTTTCTTATTATCCTTTTTCTTTTTTCTTCTTTCCTCTACTCTTCTCACACAACCCTCCTGTCTCAGCCAAGCTCCACCCAAAACTAGCTTCCCTCTTTGAGGCAGAAAGAGAGTTCAACAGGAGAGGGGGAGAGAAGGCAAAAGAGAGACACTTAACATATCTGCTCATCCAAGATTTATCTGCCAAGAGTAACCAAAGGGCTGCTGGTGTTAAAAGGGCTATCACTTGACTTTTCTTTTCATTGTGTTGCTCTTTGTCCCTACAAAGAAAAATAAACAAAGTGGGAAAAAGGTGGCCTACATTTCAGTGCAAACACTGGAGATTGAGGTCTCTGACAAAATGTAGTCTGGGCCAAAGGAGGAATCTGGGATCTGCAGCTTCAAACATGGCCAGCTGGCTGGGACATTTTTAGAATAGATCCTCCAACCTGGAATCTTCCCAGTTTTCCAACCCTTATGGCAAGCCTACAATGGTGTAAGGTTGCCAAATTGCATATGGCACAGCTCTCTTGTAATAGTAATCATAAACAAATTGTGAAGCAAGGTGAAGCACCATAATATTATGTCAACTGGAACAAAAGTAGCTATCATCCCTTACCTTCCAAACCTAAACATTGAACTACAACTGTCCTCTCCCAACACAGCTATTGCCTCACTGATGAGGTGGAGGGAGAAGGCACAGAGGTGCTGTTGACAATAACAGTTGGATGCTCATCCTTACCACATGGGGAGGGGGAGCAATATATTTTGGGAGGGGACAACAACAACTGAAAGTTGGCACTTCTTCAACAAATCATTCTGGTTGGTTTGCAACAAGCAAGAAGCTGAACTGGAAAACTGATCCCAGCTTGTCTTTACTGTATCTTCATAAATTAAACCAAGGTACCTTACCTGGTCCCCTGTGTGACAGTTTCTGTTTTAGGGCTGAAAAATTTGGATCTAGTTATTTGCAAAAACAATTATTCCCAATTTCAATATCTCTTTGTCAATATGTATGTACTAGACCTTTGTCTTATTATAATCTAAGATGGCCTCTAAAAAGCACCAGACAAGCTAGACCTATGTGAGAGACAGACTCAGTTGCAGCCCTGCTGTTTAACTGCTCCACTTAGTACTGAAGGAATAAAGCAATAAAAACTTCCAAAACATTGAACTTTCCTTGGAGGTTCCTGTCTCATTAGTTCATTTGCAAATGAATCATCTGAAAATTCTCATACCTGATTAAGAAAGTAAATTACTTGATTCATAGAAATTTAAATAAGGCCAAGAAAACAAAGACCTGTAATGATTGTCACATTCCTAGTTACAGTAGACCTATCTCGTATCCAAACTGTCAACACTATTATGGTGCTAATAAGAATTCTAGAACCCATGTGTCTGGTTACAAGAAGCTGCATCCACTGTCATCCTTTTCTCTTTCACATGGTTTGCAGACATCATATGAACAAGTGTCATGTGAAGAACAAGACAAAGAGGGAGGTGGGGCCTCCAGGATCCAGTGGCAGGACTCCTGTGAGAATGTGGGCCTTGGTGGATGCCCTATATCATCATTCCCTGACTCCACTGTGAGTTGCCATAACTCAGTGTCCCAGACTTTATGACAGAACATAAACAGCCATTTAGAACTGTAGAATGTTATAAATAACATTCACAATGCACTTATGCACATACACACATGGGACTTGTGACCCAGCATCTCATAAGTCATGTATTTTGAGGCCTGCCAGGTGCATTACTGAACCCTCTTGATTCTGTAGTCTCAGGCAGGCATCCAAACCAGGAAATTTACTCAAATTACCATACTTGTCTATTGAGCTTTATCCTGTTAGTGGCTCACAGGATTACGTTCTCTAAATTGTTTCTTTTGCAATTGAATTCTATCCACATGGCTAAAAGAACTAAAAGCAAAAATAAACAAATTTGTTTTTTTTTAATATTTCCTTTGAAAAAGAAATACAATCTCTCAGAAGTTACTTTGTGCCACTTCTGGACTCGGTTAAACAGATCTCATTTCTGGCCATGCTGCCCATCACATTATGGAGCACTGATACATGCTGTTGAAAGGGATGAGTGGGAGGGTTTGACAATTAACTATTTGATGTAGATTGAATAGGAGAGATCTTTCAAGAGAGCCTACCACTTGTAGATGTGGAATTTGGTCAAGAGTGCTAATCTGTACATTTGAGGCCTCCACATATATCTCTCCACTCACATGCTGTCCTGCTCTTACGCTGCAACATAATGCAGAGTGCCAAAAGGGCAGTAGGTGAAGAAGCAAGTGGTGTATGATTACAACCAGTCTGGAGTCAGAAACCATACATCAAAACAGTCCACATCAGAGTAGCAGGTTATCAAAAACGTCCAGGGCCATAAATGATGGGATTGTATCTCACAATAGATGTACGTTGAGAAAGAATCCAAGTTAGTTTCTAGAAGACCAAATGTGTAGAAGGCCCCTGATTTATAAAGCTCACCAAATCAGCCCTACCCTATTTTCAGACCATATTTCAAGAGGGCCTTTCCCAGCTTCATGTGTGCAGCCTCTCACTTTGCCTGTGGGGAAGGGACTGGGTCTGTGCCAAACACTGAAGCCTTTGTCTTTCACGAGGACTTAGAGCTTTCACTCCTACCTCCTCCTCCTCTGGAGAACTCAGGTGGCTGTAAGACAGCTGCAGGAGGGCATGACTGCAGCAGATCTGTTTTTTCTTCTTCTGAAACCAAAATGTCAAGCAGGGGCATAACATGTGCACACATCTTTTACACAAATCTATCTATCCACACATTCACATCAACACACATCCATTAACTCATCTCTGTAGCTATCCAATAGACTTCCTCATTCATACTGATCAATCCACTGTTCCTCTCTCACATAATCATGACTTCATCCATTTTCATCTTAGAGCCATCCAACCTGCCAGCCATCCACTTTCTCTTCTTTTGCCCTTTCACTAAACCATTTTTGTTTCTGACCCTTCTCTTCCTCACTCTCTAGTTCCAATGTCTACTCATCTCTTTCTTCATTTTCTACATTCAATTCTAAATATCTCAGTGGCTGCTGGTGGCTTCTAGGACAGTTTTGATGTGAATGCCCTGTTGATTTTGGTCTAAACTTGAAATGAGACTTCTAGAATTCTGGACTCTGTCCTCCAATTATGCTCATCACTATGGTTAGTTCCTTTCAAGTTTGGACTAAAACTTGGAGCAGATTCACCACCCCACTGACATGGAAGCCAGCACCAGCCATGGACTTTTCCTTCTCTCACTGCTTTCACCATCAGCTCCCTTTGCTTCCTTGATGAATGTTGAAAAATGGAATCCTTTTTCCTCAGCATGTAATAAATAAGTCTAGCAAGTTGCCAATGGTACAAGAGCACACTCTTTCTTCTATTGGTATCTCATAGTGAAGTAAAAGTTATTCTAGCATTTTCCTGAGAATGGGTGTTTCAGTTCGAATTGTGGTGGGGCTAGGGTTTAGCACAAAATCCACATTCTCTGTACTAAATTCCAAAATCAAAAAGAATCCCCCAAAATATACATAATCTCTTGCAATCTTGCTCAGTGGGATGAAAATTGAAATTGGCTACTAGAACAAAATAAGCAAAGATTTACATCCCTAGTAACTCTTTCTGCTCAACATCCTCATCTGAGAAGTGTGTGTGTGTGTGTGTCTGTGTGAGAGAATTTGCAGGGAAAATTGGTTGGAATTAGAGCTGGATATTTGTGATTATTCTTGTGCACCTTAAAATTTATGGCAACCCTTAGACAACCCTATCACAGGGCTTTCTTGGCTAGATTTGTTCAGAGCGGGTTTGCCATTTCTTTTATCTGAGGCTGAGAATGTATGACTTGCCCAAGGTCACCCAGTGGGTTTATATGTCCAAACCAGGATTCAAACATTGGTCACCTGAGCCCTAATCCAACACCAAAGCCACTATATCATGCTGGCTTTCAGTGTGACTCACTTGTCTTCTCAAGTGAAGAAAAACATCATTGTCATCATCATCATTAGCAGTAGCAACCTGCCTTTCCCCCATTCTGGGACTCAGTTAGAGCTTACAAGAGTTAAAACAAATATACTTAAAATGTCAATCCCCCTTTCCATTTCCCCCCCAATCCTCAACATACTTGAGGATTTATCTCAACCCTCCAATGTAAACTTTTTCCTGTCCCCCCACCCCAAGTTGGGAATGGGGTGGAATAGCAGCCAAGAAAGGAAGATTGTCATAGGACCATGTACAGTGATGATGTCTGCATTGTTGTTAACTAGCTATCAGAACATAGGTGGTGGGCATGATCCTCTCAGTTAGAAAGCCCTACATCCCCTTGGAACATTGGGAGGGGGAGCTTCAGTAGCTGCAGAAGGCTGGTTCCCCTGATTCTTACCAGGTTCCCTCCCACCCTCCTGATGTTCTATGATTGCAAGTACCAACAGAATCGATCCTCAGCTGGCTTCCTCAAACCCTCCCAGTGTTGTGCAAGATTTGAGTGAGGAGGATCTGAGAAAGAGTTGTGGAAGGCTATAGCATCCCCAGTCCTCACTCAGCTTCTCTCTCCACCCACCTCCACCTGTTAACTGTCTCAGGAATTGCACATTTGGGGACTTTTCTGTTAAAAATTCTGTTTGCACAAAAGCATCAGTCTTTGCACCAAACATTTCTGCACAAAACACTGGATTTTTCTCAAAATATTCTGTTTTCTGTCCCAAAACAATGGGGAGGGGGCTTGTACAGAAACAATTATAACAGACAACCACATTCAGGTTACCCATTTACTATTTAACCCTGGGTTCTTGTCATCAACCTTATTCTTCCTTCTAAACCCTTCCTTAGATTCCAGTAAAGGGAAATAAATCAACTTAAAAAATAGACAATCTGTGTATTTTCAGGGATCATGATGATGTGGCTGAGATTTGGACACTTTCCTAAATGATACAATTTAGAAGTTGAACGATATGAATAGTTTCTTTACTATAAAGGCCTCTGCAGACTGGTGACACAGAGCTGCCCCGGGAAGCGATGGATCGGGGCCGTGGCAACCCCATGCCATGGTCCCAATCCTCTATTTTGCCACCCCAAAAAGAGTGGGAAAATGCTGCTTCTTTTAGGGGCGGCAAAAGACTGCCTAAGAGCCAGCGCCATAGCTCTTCCTCGCCTTTTCAATGCAGTGTGTTTAAATGCTGTGCCAGGAGGGCATCCTGATGCCATGCACCATGTGTAATGGTGCACAGCATCAGGACGGCATTGGCATGGGGTTGGGGTGGCCGGCGGGCGGGCGGCTGCTCTCCCCCAACTCTACCCCCAAGCCAGCACTTTGGGACAGTGTGCAGAGGCCCTAAGCCTCCTTTACCACAGCAGGCATCAAGCTGGATCACTGCTTTATCACACCATTATGCTTTGCTGACCAACTTGAAATAATGGGACGAGACACATAACATGGGTTGTAAAAACAGGCCACTTTCTTTGAATTAACTTATTTAACTGTTTTCGAAATTTGCAAAATTAGAAGGGATTAACCTGGTGTGGGAGCAGCTGAGGCAGGTCGTCTATTCCTTAGACTACCTCCTCAGCTTCCCCAGAGCAAAATCCATGAACTCTGGGGTGGGGGGGATTGGGTTGTTCTTCAGCCAGCTCACAGCTGGAATGCCAAGCTGAGACTTCCTCTCTCAACTCATATAGCTTGAGTGAGGATTATATCCCAGTTTAGCCCTAAGGAAGGTCTCTTTTGCCATCTCCCTAGTCATACAACCTAAAGAGAAAGTTTAAGAGGCCTAGCCTTCACCCAAACAGGCGCCAAGGTGTTCACCAGACAGCTAATTATCCCTGATCAACTGCAAGTGACCACCTATTTATGTCCACACCCTAGCCAATTATCCAAGTCCCCAAACAACAGTGTGAGGTAGGCAAAAAAACCCTTGGAAAGGGGAGAAAATCTAGCCAAGAAGCAACCACTAAAGCTACATTGAAGAAGAGGTGGGAGGGTGGGACAATGATCCAAGGAGAGGGATGGAGTAGGGCATTACCAGCTTAAATAGCCTCAGCTCACCCCCACCCCCTTCCCCAGATGTGGCACAGAGTACCGGTCCAATTATTTGCTGGCCTCTATCCAAGAGATCAGCAAATGTCCATCCCTGGCCAGGGCGCAGCCTGGGGGATGTGAATTTCTGACCAACTTGAAATAATGAGATCAGATACATAACATGGGTTGTAAAGTGGGCCACTTTATTTGAATTAACTTATTTAGCTGTTTTCAAAATCTGCAAAATTATAAGGGATTGATCTAGTGCAGGAGTAGCTAAGGCAGGCAGTCTATTCCTCAGACTGCCTCCTCAGTTTCCCCTGGGAAAAACATTTGAACTCTGAGGGGGGAAAAACATAATTGGGTTATTCCTCAGCCTGCTCACATCTGGAGCGCCAAGCTTAGGGGGGTTGCAGACTGCCAGAAATAGTGCAAATTGAGTCCACTTTAAGGGTTAGGGTTAGTGCTAGGGAGTCATGGGAATTGTTTTTTTTTCTGAGACATTGAGCCTTCTCTGTCAGAGAGCTCTGGTGCCACAATAAAATACAGTTCCCATGATTCCCTAGCACTAACCCTAACCCTAAAAGTGGACTCAATTTGCACTATTTCTGGCAGTCTGCAACCCCCCTAAGTCTTCCTTCCTCAACTCACATGATTTCAGTGAGGATTATATCCCAGCCTAATCCTAAAGGAGGTCTCTTTTACCATCTCCCTAGTCACACGCCCTAAAGAGAAAGTTTAATAGGCCTAACCTTCACCCAAGAGGGTGTCAAGGTGTTCACCAGACAGCTAATTGTCCCCCATCAACTGCCACAGATATGGGGCAAGTGTCCACTTAGCTCCTATCCTCCACCAGGCTGGTTAAACAAGTCTGAATCCCCTTCTGCAGATCGCTAAGGAAAATATAATTACTAGGTTCACTAAGATGAATTCTGTCAAATCTATATAATTCAGGCCATTATAAAGTGATGCCAGGGTGTGATATATACTGGCCCAACCCATGTCTCAAAGCATCATGAATTTCATTTTTGGCTTGATGTCAAGCCCTGTTAAGTACGTGGGGGTGGCCCCCACAGCTCCAAATTCCTCATGGCAACATAGCTGACCAGAGTATAGAAACAGAAGGCCAGCGATCCTAAATGGATTCGAGTTTGTGGATAACTTGCAGAATCAAAGCTTTACCTTTAAGTAAACATAAGTCATTACCACCAAGGTGAATCCAAACTGTTAGGTGGATTAGTAACTGGTTGACTGACTGAACCCAAAGGGTGCTCAGCAATGGCTTCTCTTCATCCTGGAGAGAAGTGACCAGTGGGGTGCCACAGGGTTCTGTCTTGGGCCCAGTGCTATTCAACATCTTTATCAATGATTTGAATGAAGGAATAGGAGGCATGCTTCTCAAATTTGCAGATGACACCAAATTAGGAGGAATAGCTAATACCCTTGATTGCTTTGTTGATAGTTCATTCACTTCAGAGTTACATGACAGAAAGTCAGTTTCGGGTTTGTTGATAAAGTTTGCAGAAAGTCCAATAATTTGGTGCAGCAGGAAGAACTGTGTAGCTCTTAGCACGACTGAAGCAGAATTTGCAGCATTGTCAGAACTGGTTGGAGAAATACAGTGGATAAGACAATTGCTTGAGGACTTAGGTGAAAAATGCACTGAACCTACTGTAGTACATGAAGATTCACAATCATGCATTGCAATTTCAGAAACTGAGAATTTGAAATGCAGAACAAAATATATGGGTGTAAGGTATCAAAATGTCAAGGAAATGATCCAGAACAAAGTTTTGAATCTGGAGTTCATAGACACCAGAGACAACATAGCTGATGTTCTCACAAAGGCATTGCCAGTAGAGAGGCATGAACAGCTATCACGTTTGGTAGGATTGGCACCATAAAAGCACAATTCTAGCTGTTGAGCTAAAGTGCGAAATGAAGAAAGCTTCTTAAGATTTTGTCTGTGCACTCAATTGCTTGACCTGCAACACTTGTGGGGTGTTTGTCTTCTTGCCTAGAAATGTGGGGAACTTCACTTGCACCAAGTGCAAGTTGGTAGCCCTCCTGGAAGAGAAAGTCCAGCAGCTGGAGGCCCAGGTAGCTACACTTCAGCATATTAGGGAGTGAGAGGTTTTCCTGGAAAGAATAGAACAAACAATCTTGGATGGGTACCATACAGAGGAAGTTGTTGGGGAGGAGGTCACTTCACACCCACAGAAGTTAGACAGCTGGAGGAATGTCACACACAGAAGTAGGGAAACCAGGGATCGTTCTGGGAGCTTGCAACTACAGAATCAATTTGAAGCTCTCTCTTTTATCAAGGATGAAGAAGAAGAGCAGCAGGGACAGTCCTCAGGGGATCCTGAGAGTACCACCGCAGGGAACAGCCACTACTAAGCCTCAGAGGAAGCATGTGGTGGTGGTTACGGCTCCTTGTTGAGGGGTACAGAAGCAGTGGTTTGTGGGCCTGACAAGATGTCCTGGGAGGTGTGTTGTCTCCCTGGGGCAAAAATCCATGATGTGGTAGTGAGGATGACAAGACTTGTCAAGCCTACTGACCATTACCCTTCCTCTTGGTCCATGTGGGAACCAATGATACTGCAAGGCATAGCCTTCAGAATATCAGAAGGGATTATGAGGCTTTGGGTAGGAAGCTGAAAGAGCTGGACGCACGGGTTGTTATCTCATCTCTTCTCCCAGTTGAAGGGCATGGTCCAGGAAGGGATAGGGAAAATAGTAGATGTGAATAACTGGCTCTGTAGATGGTGCCGCCAAGAACAATTTGGATTTTTGGATCATGGGCTGCAGTTCCATGAGGGTGGACTTCTGGCAAGGGATGGGCTGCACCTCACACCAGTTGGCAGAAACTTTTTTGCCTATAGTCTCAAAAAATTAAGCGGGGGGGGGGGACTTTAAACTGAGTCACGTTGGGGAGGGAGGCAGTATCTTGAAAGGTATCTTGGAAGGCAGGAGTACATCATGGGCTGGAGATAATAGTCAAAGTCTTATAGAGGGAATAAGGCAAATGATGCAAGGGCCCAACAGTGGGAGGCAAAAAAACTTACACAGGCAGCAAGTGGTCTTAGATGTCTCTACACTAATAGTCTTAGATATCTCTACACTAATGCACAGAGCATGGGAAATAAACAAGATGAACTTGAACTCCTAGCACAACAAAGCAAATACGATATAATAGGCATCACTGAAACCTGGTGGGATGAGTCTCATGATTGGAATGTAGGAATAGAGCGGTAAAACCTTTTTACGAGAGATAGGCCGAACAGGAAAGGAGGAGGAATAGCATTATATGTTTGGAATGTTTACACAACCAATCATCTATAGTTGGTTTTTCTTGCTTTTTCCACCTCTGAGCAATCAACAGTCTTGCAACCGAAATCATGTATAACAGAATTCTCCAAAATTTTCTTTGTATTATCAAATTAATATGGTTTACCATATTTAATAAGTATATTTCAGGTTTCAGTTCCATACAGCACAGAATGACCTCAGGTTTGCTAGAGGGGTTAAAAACAATAAAAAGGGCTTTTGGGGGTATTTCTGTAACAAAGGAAAGAAGAAGGAAATGGTAGAGCCACTGTGCAGAGAAGATGGAGAAATTCTAAAAGGGGACAGAGAAAAGGCAGAACTACTCAACATCTTCTTTGCCTCAGTCTTCTCAGAAAGGGAAAAGGGTGCTCAACCTGAGGAAAATGGAGCAGAGGACAGAACAGGGGAAATGCAGCACAGAATAAATAAAGAGGTAGTACAGGAATACCTGCTTAACCTAAATGAATTTAAGTCTCCAGGACCAGATGAACTACATCCAAAGATATTAAAAGAACTGGCAAATGTAATCTCAGATCCACTGTCAATAATCTTTGAGAATTCCAGGAGAACAGGAGAAGTTCCAGCAGATTGGAGGAGATTGGAGGAGGGGGAAAGGGGGGAGGGGAAGGATCTCAAAAACTATCTTCCACTTAGTCTGACATCAATACCAGGAATGATTCTAGAGCAGATCATCAAACAGAGTGTTTGTGAACATTTAGGAGGGAATGCCATAATAACAGAAAGTCAACATGAGTTTCAGAGAAACAAGTCATGCCAGACAAATCTGGTCTCTCATATATACCAGCCTGGTAGATGAAGGAAATGCAGTGGATTTAGCATAGCTTGATTTCAGTAAGACCTTTGACAATGTTCCCCATGACATTCTGGCAAACAAGCTAGAAATGCAGCGGCTAGTAAAATGTAGACAAGGTAACTGTTACATGAATTTGTAATTGATTGACCAGCTAAACACAAAGGGTGCTCAACAATGGCTTCTTTTCATACTGGAGTGAAGTGACCAGTGGGTGCCACAGGGTTCTGTCCTGGGCCCAGTGCTATTCAACATATTTATTAATTACTTGGATGAAACATTAGGAGGCATACTTATCAAATTTGCAGATGACACCAAATTAGGAGGAGTAGCTAATACCCCAGAGTACAGAATGAAAATTCAAAATGACCATAATAGATTAGAAAGCTAGGCTAAAGCTAACAAAATGAATTTCAGCATGGAGAAATGTAAGGTACTGCACTTAGGGCAGAAAAATGAAATGCTAGATATACGATGGGGAACACCTGGCTTAATGCGACTACATGTGAAAGGGGTCTAGGAGACCTAGGAGACCACAAGTTGAACATGAGTCAACAGTGTGATGCAGTAGCTAAAAAGGCCAATGCAATTTTAGACTGCATCAATAGAAGTATAGTATCTAAATCAAGGGAAGTAATAGTGCCATTGTATTCTGCTTTGGTCAGGCCCCACCTGGAATTCTGTGTCCAGTTCTGGGCACCACAATTCAAAAAGGATGTTAAGAAACTGGAGCGTGTCCAAAGGACTAAAATGGTGAAGGGTCTGGAAACCATGCCCTATGAGGAACGACTTAGGGAACTGGGTATGTTTATTCTGAAGAAGAGATGGTAAGAGGTGATTTGATAGCCCTGTTTAAATATTTGAAGGGATGTCATATTAAGGAGGGTGCTAGCTTGTTTTCTGCTGCTCCAGAGAGCAGGACCCAGAACAATGGATGCAAGCTACAGGAAAAAAGATTCCACCTCAACATTAGGAGGAACTTCCTGACAGTGAGAGCTGTTTGACAATGGAACACACTCCCTCGGAGTGTGGTGTAATCTCTTTCTTTGGAGGTCTTTAAACAGAAGCTGGATGGCCATCTGTCAGGGATGCTTTGATTTTGAATTCCTGCATGGCAGGGAGTTGTACTGGATGGCCATTGTGGTCTCTTCCAACTCTATGATTCTATGATTCTATGATCAGGTCAGAATGCACAGGGAAGCCATTGAAATCCACAAATACCTGGACAACTTTAACAGGAAAGAAAAAACCTGAAAATAAACAAAGTTTGGCGATCAGTCCTGAAAAACACCAAAATCATGACTCAGCACATGTAAATGAACTTCACCTAGGGGCAGAGGTTTTCCCAGCAGACAATGAACCACTAATTAAATTGACACTAATCCTTCTCACATATCTTCCCACCCCGAGGCCTTGCCATTCAACAGCAGAACAATACACAGATTAACATGCAAATCACATCCTCTCAACCAACGGTCACACAGTTTGTATGTGTGTGTGTGTGTGTGTGTGTGTGTGTATCCCACTCACTTCCATGCCAGCATTCTCTGAAGATTCCAGCCACAGACACAGATGCTGGTGAAACATCAGGAATAATCTCTTCTAGAACACGGCCACATAGCCCGAAAAACCCACAAAAAAACTATAAACACTTGTATATCATATATATCATATATACCACATCCATAAAACCCTTTACTCACACATAAACTTAATTAACACAATTATACACAACCAAATTTACAATCATACCAAACACACATTTACCCTTGCTTATTTTATGCTAAACTTCTAGTATAAACTATTCCCCACCCTCCACCATCAAAAAAGGCCTCTCCAACTTTCATACTATCCTCCCTAACACCTATATATATCTAATACCTATCCTTTATGTCCCTTGTCTTCCTTATTCCCTACTTCTTTGCTGTGCTACTCTCTTTTTATGCCCAGGCTACTTCACCATCTGATTTCATATTTTTATATTTAATCTTACCTTTACCTTATTTTTCTAGTGTTTCATCATTTTAAACTACCTCATTTTATTTATTTTCTTTTTTGTTTTACTTTAGTACCTCTACCTTGTTTAAGTTTACTCTTTTTGTTTCACCATCATCTCCTTTTTTCCTTCTTCTTTTTTCTTTTCAATTTCCTTTAATATATTCTCTTTCCAATATCTTTCAACTAGATCCCAATCTTCTTCTCTAATTGTTGTATCTTCCTCTTTAATCTTCCTTGAGAGGATAATTCTCTCATATCCATTAATTTTTCCAGCCAGTCTTTTATTGTAGGTATCTGGCAGGATTTCCATTTTTGACCATATAACAGCCTAGCCGCCATCGCCATATACAATATAATTTTCCACAATTTTCTCTCCACTTCCTTATTCAATATATGTGTCACATTTAAAAGATATACTTCCAGTTTCATAAAGATTTTTTTCACACGTTATTTGACATTGCCAAGTGTATATTTTTCCTGTATTTCCTAGCTTTTCTACAGTTTCACCATATATGATAATATGAGCCTTCCTCTTTTTTTTTTTGCACTTCCAACATTTGAAGTTTAAGTTTTTATAAATTTTAGCTAGTTTCTTCAGTGTCAAATGCCACATATATAACATTTTATAATAATTCTCCTTAAGATTTTGGCATAAAGTAAACTTATTTGTTTTATACCATGATCTTTCCCAATTCTCTAATTCTATGTTATATGTGGAAATTTTGACTCCATTTTATAATTGTTTCTTTTATACTTTCTTGTTCTAACTCTCTTTGTAACAAGATCTTATAAATTTTTGCTATTTTCTTTCCTGTTGTCTCAAAAATATTGTATCTAAATCATTTCCCCTGCTTTTATTCCCTCCATTCTTATATCCATCTTAAATCTTTCTGATATTTGTCCATGCAGAAACCATTGTATTTGTGTTCCTTCTTTTTCCATATTTCCCCCCATCTTCCCTCTTAATTAGTTGTTCATATATTAGCCAATTTTTCCTGTTCCTTTCTGTCTACTAAACAACACTTTATGTGGGGATAACTAGAGGGGTAGTTTATTATAATTTTCCCCCATTTTTGCCAAATTTTCAGCAAAGCTCTTCTGATGTAATGGTTTTCAAATTCCTTGTCATTTTACTTTTTAAGTTGAACTTAACATCTTTTTTTAAAAAACAACAAACTAATGCACATATAGAAACTCAGTTATGCTTCAAAATTAAAAGTCCTCTGAATTTTGCAATAAAGACCTTCATTATAAAAATGTACATAAAATGTGAATGTTAGGGAGAAGTGCAAATGAAAGAAAAGTCTACATTTGTTTAAAAATGTTAAAATATATAATGTTAGGAGAAATGCTTTCAAAATATACATGTTTGGGAAAAATAAAATAAAAAATATATGTGGACATTTAAAACCTAACATTGTCAATATTCGAGATGAACCCAACAAAAGAATGGATTGGGGGACAGAAACTCAGGGGGGAAGCAGACGGGCGGCCACGGACCACCCTGGGAAGCTGCGCCGCGGGGCCAAGCTATCCCCACACCTCAGCCCCGCAGCGCAGATTCACCGCCCCAGGAAGGAGTGCTAAAATAGCACTCCTTCCACAAGTTGCCAAAGGTGCACCACAAAAGGCTGGCGGCGCACCTTCGGCGACTCTTCCACCCCAGCGTGTGCGGCCGCTGCGACGGGAAGGCATCATCGGAGCGCCAGCCATGCGGAGGGGCCGGCGCTCTGATGATGCCTTCGGGAAGGGGTTGGGGCACCCACCGTGTGGCTGCCCCTCCCCTTCCTTGCCCCAAAACAGCACTTTGCGCCATCTGCTTCTCCCCTCAGAGAAAGTGAAAGTTGTTTGATCTATCCTAAACATTTTGATGAAGTAGACTTATGAAAGTGTATGTTTTCTCTTTGTTGGTCTCAAAAGTGCTACAAGATCACTTTGCATAATTAGAAGAGATTGGATTCCCATCTGTCCATAATGCTGGTCTGGATTTTCTCCATTAAATGAGGTCAGAGTGGGGACTTCCGGTGACATGGAGGAGTGAGAAACACCATCCAGGAGAGGCTCCGGATGGTGGCTGGCTAGCTGCGGGAAGAAGCAATCGGGGTGAGATACCGATTGCTAAAAGTATCTCTCCAAAGTTAGGAGGGAGGCAGAGGGGCTCAGCAGATATTCTCCAGGCACATTTAAAACCTGTTCGAAGCCTTTGAAAAGCCAAGCGGAGAACGCCGGGGAGAAGTTGGAGCAACCACGCCTGAAGCAGCAGTCGCAAGCTACAGCTTGACGACAGAGGCTCCACCTGTCACTTGATTTTTAGTAAGAACAAGAAACATTTTATTTCTTTTTAAAAGAGCTATCTATCCACCAAATTCACTTTCTATAAGAGGGTCTGTCCCGTGAAAACTGGAGGGAAGTAGAAGGAAAGATGGTGGAGAAACGGAGAAAAAGGGAGGAGGAGTGAAACGTTTTATTAGTACTGAGATCCAGAGGAGAAGGAAAAGGAGGAGGTAAAATCGGAGAAATAAAACTGTGAGATCTGCTCTGTTCTGGGTCTTACATCTCCTCTTCATATACTGCTCGTTGTTTGCTTGCTGTTCCTTTTTGAAACGGACAGAGGCTGGTGGGGAGGATTTGTTTGTGCTGCAGCTGCTTGATATTGAACTCTTAACAAAGGAATATACCAATATTTTGTTTTTGACTGGATTATAAATTGACTGAAACCTGGGATTTGATTGTAAACTGGATTGAACTGGAGTTCAGAACTGGATTATAAATTGACTGAAGGAAAGGAAAGGAGGAAGGAAAGAAAGAAAGAAAGAAAAGGGAAGAACAGAGCTGGAACCCAGAAGTAGAAATAAACTCAGCAGAAACGTGTCGTCATAAAAAGGAGTGGAAGAACAGAAGAAGAGAAGAGAAGTACTTAAGTTAAGGATTCAGAAGGTTAATTACTTGAATGTTAATAGCAAATCCTTTGGTAAAACTTATTCTTAGATTGATGAAAATGTACAAAAGTATGAAAGAATAAGAGGAAATGGTGTTAATAAAGAGGGGGAGGGTTTGAGGTGAAGAGGTGGGAAGATCTGGAATTTATGGCTGTGTAATTAACCAAGGTCAATTGTGACTGATAACTCAGGAGATAGGAGTAAAATCTAACCTAATATAAAAAGATAGTGACATTACTTTCTCTTCTCTCTACTCAAATTATATTCAATAAGACTGAGTGACTGAAAAACTGATTGGCTGTAAGGTGGGTTCCAACCATTGAATATTTTGAAATTTCCAAGAAATAGATACTTATAAATACAGACTCCTTTAAATATTTGTTTTTGAAAGAGAAGAAGGGGAAAAGAAAGGAAGGAAAGGGAAAGAAAGGAGGAAAGAGAGAAAGGAAGGAAGGAAGGAAAAAAGAAAAAAGAAAGAGAGAAAGGGGGAAAGAAGGAGAAAAAGAAAGGAAATAGGAAAAAATATAAAGGTAGGTAATACACTAAAGAAAGGAGGAAGGGAATAGATAATTAAAGGGAAAGAGAAATTGATTAAAGAGAGAAGCAGGGTTTGTTTGTTTGTTTGTTTGTTTTCCCCTAACTGGAAGTATATAATTTATAAACATTGCGATATTGATATTAATATCTCCTTTTATTTAACTAATGAAGATGGTAGCTGGAACAAGAAAAGCTACAGCACAAGCAGCAGCAGCGGCAGCAACAGCGCAAAGAAGAACCTCAGTGGAAACATCTAATAAAACCGAGAACAAAATGCAAGAAGATAATGGATCGATCTTGGAAGAAATAAGAAGACTACATGCAGAAACAAATCAAGAGATACAAAAATCTAAAGAAGAATTGAGGAATGATTTAAAAATGGAATTAGAAGGAGTGAGAACTAAACTAGACAAGATCGATGAAGATTTGAATGCAATCAGAAGTAAGGTAGGAAGATTAGAGAAGAAAGCAGAACTATTGGAAATTCAAACAGAAAAGGTGATTAAAGAAAAGCAAGAAGACCAAGAGCAGATTTTGAGAATTCAAATTAAGCAAAGGGAGAATTGTTTGAAGCTACGGGGACTCCCAGAGAAGAAGAACGAGAACCTTTATACTGATTTGGCTACAGCGCTTGCTAAATACATAAATGAGTCTGAGGTGCAATTTCCATGGGAACTAGACCGTGTGTATAGATTGAACTCCAAGATAGCAAAAATGAAGAATCTACCGAGGGATGTGGTAGTACACTTCGTAAGGAAACAAACTAGGGATATGATACTACAACAAAGCTACAAATATAAACTACTGGTGGATGATAAGGAGGTTCAAATTCTGAAGGATATCCCGCGTAAAATCCTGAAACGAAGAAGGGAATACCACTTCCTGACAGATAAATTTAGAATCTACAACATTCAATTGAAATAGGAAGAAATAGAAGGGGTTCAAGTGTTTTGGAAGCAGAAAAAGATTAGATTGACCACAGTAGAGCAAGCAAGAAAATTTCTGACTGAATTCCAAAAAGATCAAGATAAGGAGAAGAAAGAGAGAGGAAAAGGAGATAAAGAAAAAGACAAAGGAGAAGAAGAAGAGGAGGAATACTGAAATAATAGATAAACATTCAATAACTGATCTCTCCCCCTTCCGATAAATAACTCTAACTATTCATTACACCCATTTTTTTTATTTTACCTGACCAACTGACTAAAAGACCTGGGTAGTATTATCCTCCATCCATTTTATTAATATAAATAAAGTTTTTCTCTTCTTATAATTAAATGTGTAAGTCTCCATTTCATTTAGTAACTTAAAAAGATGAAGTTGTTATCTTTGAATGTAAAAGGGCTGAACTCGCCACAAAAACGAAAGAGGGGTTTTTTATATTTGGAAAAAAAATTATGCGGATATAATCTGCCTGCAAGAATCACATATAAAAGATAAAGATGTAAGACTAATTAAAAATAAGAAAATTGGCAAAGAATACGTATCCACATTTGAGAGAAGTAAAAGAGGGGTAATACTATATGTAAAGAATCATATTGAACCTAAAGAAGTTTTTAAAAATAAAGAGGGTTTCTATGTAGCGGTGGAGATAATTTGGAATAGAGCAAAAATTTTAGTAATTGGAATTTATGGCCCACAAGAAAAGAAAAGCAAATTTTATAAAAGAATCCATAAGGAAGTATTAAAATATGACTATGAAAATGTAATATTATTGGGAGATTTTAATGGGGTATTAGAACCCAAAATAGATAGAACTTCAAACAAAGAAATTGAAAAAACACAAGGAAAATGCCCAAAACTTTTTTTGAATTTACAGAAAATTGGAATTTAATTGAGGTATGGAGACATTTATATGACAAAAAATCAGGCTTTACTTTTTTCTCTGAGAGACACAACTCACTGTCAAGAATCGACATGTTCTTTGTCTCTAAAACAATGATAAAAGACATTCAGAGAATGGAATTTTTTTGTAGAGAAATTTCTGATCATAATCCAATATTATTGACTTTAAAGGAATCGAATAAGAAAATCAATTGGTACCTAAATGAAGATTTATTAAAAAATAAAGAAATTGCTAATGAGGCCAAGAATATGATAAAAAAAATTTTGAAGAAAATTTAAATAAAGAAATAGAACCATCAATATTTTGGGATGCAGGAAAAGCAGTATTCAGAGGTTTTTTTACCCAACAAAACATTAAATTACAAAAGAAAAAGAGAGAAACAATACTCATGTTAAATAACCAATTGAAAGAAAAAAAAAGAGAACAAGAGAAATATCCAGGTAATAAATCAATACAGAAAGAGATAAAAATAGTACAAAAACAACTTGAGATAAAAGCACTTAATAAATTAGAGAAAAAATTGAAGACAGCCAAACAAAAATATTTTGAGCAAGCTAATAAAACAAGTAAATGGTTAGCATTTAAATTAAGGAAAGAAAAGGAAAAGAAGGTAATAAGTAAAATTAACAAGAATGGAGAAATTGTAACAAATCAAGAAGAAATTAAAAGGGTATTTATGGAATTTTATCAAACCCTATATAAGAATAGAGGTGTTAAAAAAGAAGAAATAGAAGAAGATGTGAATTCTAGTAGGGTAAAAATATTGTCAGAGAATCAACGCCAGATCCTAAATCAACTGATAACGAGAATAGAAATTGAAGAGGCAATTGGGAATAGTAAATTGGGAAAATCACCAGGGAATGATGGCTTGACAAACCTTTTTTTTATAAAACTTTTAAAGGGGAATTAGGACAATATTTACAAATGGTAATGAATAGAGCCTTAACAGGTAACATCCCAAATTCCTGGAAGGAAGCAGAAATTACTTTAATACCCAAGGATGATAAAGATTTGAATGACCCAAAGAATTATAGACCAATTTCTCTATTAAATAACAACTATAAAATCTTTACAAATATTTTGGCAAATCGATTGAAAAAATGTTTACAAGAAATAATAGATGAGGACCAGAGAGGGTTTCTCCCCAACAGGAATATAAGGGACAACACAAGGATTATTGATGCATTAGAATACTGCGATCAACATAATGAAAAAAAATAGGCATGTTTTTTTTGTAGATTTAGAAAAGGCTTTCGATTCGGTGAATTGGGATCTGTTATTTAAATTGTTAGAAAAAGTTCAAGTAGGTGAGAATTATTTAAATTGGATAAGGAAAATTTATGATAATCAAAAAGCACAAATTAGGATAAATGGAGAAAAAACAAAATTTATTGAAATACAGAGGGGTACTAGGCAAGGTTTCCCTTTATCCCCATTACTATTTTTATTGGTTATAGAAATCCTCATAAAAGAAGTTAAAGCAAACAATCAAATTAAAGGAATTAAACAAAAGAAACAAAATCTAAAAATTAGAGCGTTTGCAGATGACATAGTTTTATTTGTGGAAGAACCAGTAGACAATGGAGAAATACTAATGAAAATTATAGAGACATTTGGTAAGATAACAGGCTGCAAAATTAACAAAGAAAAATCAATGATTTTAAGTAAAAACATGAGTAATGTAGAAGAACAACAATTAGAAGAAAAGACAGGGATCAAAGTAGAAAAGAAAATTAAATACTTGGGGCTACAATTTACAAAGAAAACTATTGATTTATTCGAATGTAATTATAAAAAATTATGGTAAAGAATCAAAAATGATTTGATTAAATGGAACAAATTACAATTATCTTTATTGGGAAGGATCTCTACAATTAAAATGATGGTGTTGCCTAAAATAATGTATTTATTCCAAACAGTACCAATAAAAATAAGAGCCAAAATATTCAAAGAATGGGGGAAAGATCTTTCACAATTCATCTGGAGAGGAAGAAAGCCTAGAATTAAATTTAGAATTTTACAAGACGTTAAAGAGAGAGGGGGACTAAATTTACCAAATTTAAAGATTTATTATGAAGCTTGTTGTCTACTTTGGATTAAAGATTGGATTAAATTGGAAGAAGATAAATTATTAGAATTAGAGGGAGATGGATTGTCAATGGGCTGGCATGCATATTTGGTTTATGGTAAGGACAAACAAAACAAATTATTCAACAATCATTGTATAAGAAACTCATTTATTAAAATTTGGAATAAATACAAAAAAAGGATAATGCCCAAGATCAGTGGCTGGGTCTCACCACAAGAAGCTCTTTATAGAAGGGAAATGGTAAAAGAGGGAGATTGGTTCAGGTATAAGAACATATTAGTAAATCAAGGGGGAAAAGTAACTTTAAGAACAAGACAAGACTTAGCAGAAAAATTGAATTCCATGAATTGGTTTACATACTGGCAATTAACTGAGAGATAGAGAGAGGATTTGAAGAATTATGGGTTCAATTTAGATTCAGAGAAATCGGAGATAGAAAAGATACTGTTAGATGTAAAAGCAAAACAGATTGGAAAAATATATAAGGTATTGCTAAGATACAAAATGGAGGATGGGACAGAACCAATGATAAAGTGGGCCAAGATCCTTAGTCATAATATACAAATGGAACAGTGGGAAAAACTGTGGACTAGTATATATAAATTTACAGCTTCTCAAAATTTAAGGGAGAACTTTTATAAAATGTTCTTCCAATGGTATCTCACTCCAATTAAAATAGCAAAAATATTTAAAAATAAAAACTATTTTTGTTGGAAATGTAAAAAAGAAATAGGAACCTTCTATCATTGTTGGTGGACCTGTAAATTTGCCAAAAAATATTGGAAAGAGATAAATGACCAAATTAGTATCATCTTAAAGAGAAATATTGAATTAAAATCTGAATATTATTTATTAGGGATTTTTGATGAGAAGATTAAAGGAAAAGAAGAGAAAGTAATGTACTATATGACTACATTAGCAAGAATATGTTATGCACAAAATTGGAAAAGTGAAACATGCCCAACGATTGATGATTGGATAATGAAACTATATGAAGGATGAAGGGAAAGATTATGTTAAAGAAGATTGGTCAGAAGTTATTGAATACATGAAAAAAAATGGGGTAAATCTGCAATGCTGGTTTTGTAAAATATTATTTTAGAAATTCGAGAGAGTGTGAGTTGAATATAAATACTGTACTGTATCGAAAATATGATAATAATTGGATAGTAACTAGCGTGGGAAATATGGACCCACAAGAGGATAAAATATAGTAGAAAGTCAATTTAGTACAGGAATAATTCATGGGGGATAGTAAGGAAGTTGGCAAGTGTGGTAGAGTGTAGATGTTTGTATGTGAAAGAAGATAGTATTGTAGTATAAGGGAATAAGGAAAGATAGAAGAGAAAACAAGAATAGAAGGTTTTAGGAAGTGTAGAAGGTTAGAGTAAGTGAAAGGAAAGTAAAAGTAGGTGAAAGGAATATAAGAATAGAGCAAGAATGAAGAGTGTAAAGGAAGTGGAAGAAGAAAGAAGAGGATAGTTATAAGAGGATAGTATAAGAGAGATAGAGTAAGTTAGAGAAGAGCGAAAGTAAATTTTCCCTTTTTGTGTCTTTGTTTGTTTGTGCTGTTTTTTATTATTTGTTTACGTTATTTTCTTTATTTTTTTTCTTTTTTGTATGCTTATATGTGTTTGTATGATATGCTTATATGTGTTTGTATGATATTGTATTGTAGTGTGTTGTTTTGTAAATAAATTTAATTTAAAAGATGAGGTCAGAGTGGATCCTTGTGCTCACTTTCAACTCTGCAACTCTCATGATTCATATGAATATGAATATGAATATATATATATATATATATATATGGAATTGTGAATACATATTTCTTTGGAAAAACTCAGTTTTTACAATAAACTAATTTATGACCCTCAAAATTATGCTTAAACTCAATTAAAACATTTTTTTAAATGCTTCAAATGCCCCATGGATATGGAGGGCACTTACAGCACATTTGAAGTTTCCCTGCTCTGTTGGAGATTAAAAGGAAAAGAATTGCTTGCAATACAATATACCTTTTCCCCAAACATTTCCTCTCAGCAACGCTTGTTATCTTCGGCTTTTTCTTCTAAGGCCAGATATTCCCAATGGGCCTTTTATTTTTATTTTTATTTTTTTAGGCATACAGAAATGTACTTTGCATGGTTCACATGTCAGATGCAGCAATTTATAGCAAGGAAAGGAACAGAGAAGATATTTCCTTAGGAGGTGTTTGTAGCATTTGATGAAATTGGTGCAATATGGTTCAGAGATGAAAGACCAGACAGCTTCCTGTATTTTGAAAGATAGCTCTCCTGCATCAGGTATTAATCACAACAGGCAGGCAGGCCCTCTCAGAATCCTGCACTAAAACCATTTCCAAATGGCATTTAAACTATAGTTGTGGGCCGGGAGCCAGACCCCTTGAGAACCTAGAACCACATGTTCATTCCCATGAGGATGGATGAGGAACTGAGAGCTGCTGAGAAACATCTCATAATAATGCTTCACATCCACAGTGAGTAGGCATTGGCAGAGACCATGAAGGAAGAGGTTTGCCATTGCCTGACTGTTAAGCTGAGAGAGTGTGACTTGCCCAAGATCATCCAGTGAGTTTTCATGGCTGAGGATGAACTAGTACCATGGTTTCCTAGGAACATAGAGTGTATCTGTAGAAATAATGCAGTTTGACACCACTTTAATGGCCATGACTCCATTCTAGAGAATCTCAAAATTTGTAGTTTTGTGAGGCCCTAGCTCTTTTTGGCAGAGAAGGCTGGAGTTCTTGGAAAACTTCAAACCCCAAGATTCCATAGGATGGAGATATAGCACTTAAAATGGGTGTCAAGCTGCATTATTTCCATTCTGTAGATGCACCCCCTAATCTTAACATTCAAACTGTTCTACCAGACTAGCTCTGCATTTTCAAGGCTTGCAAGGAATTTGGGGGAAAAACAAAATACACACAAAACTATGTATTTTTTGCTGTTGTTGTTGTGTTAAGTCATTTCCCTCACCCATGGTGACCCAAAGGCAAACCTATCATGAGATTTTCTTGGCAAGATCTGTTCAGAGGAGGCTTTGCCATTGCCTTCCCCTGAGGCTTTGACCATGTTACTTGCCCAAGGTCACCCAGTGGGTTTTATGGCCAAGCCATTATTCGAACCCTGGTCTCCAGAGTTGTAGTTCAACACTCAAATCACTACACCACACTGGCTCTCAAGCTATGTGTACCTGTGAAAAAAGTACATGACTGGAAGTGTGCATATTTGAAAAAGCCACATAAATAAACTTGTCCATGGAAAAAAGTGGACATTAATAAAAATGTGCTTCTTTTGAAAAACTATATATACACCGAGAGGTACACATGAATTTCTGCACAGAAAAAATCCACAGATGTGCTGCTACATGATACAGAGCCAGAATGGGACAAGAATGCAAGAGTTCCCTCTGTTGTTCCTATTGGATTCTTCACATAGGGTTTTTTTTTCTAATTGAAAATCTGTCTGAACTGGAGGTCAAAGTTCTACCAGAAGTTATACAGTAGGAAGAACAAAAGTGATAGCCATCATTTTCACAGGCAGCCACAGAGAACTTTTAGTTTTAGCCCAAAAAGTTATTATTTGGATGAAAACAACCAGAATATCTCAGCTAGCACAGCTTATGGCCATGTTCCTAAGGACATTCTGTGATTTTTTATAAAATTATACATTTTTATAAAAGCCCCTAACATTTCAAAGCTCTGGTTTTATTGCAAGACAATCTGCAAGTGATCCCATCTCTCCTCCATCCTTTTCAATGCTAACCTCATCCTGTTTACATTTCCAGCATTCTGAACTTTTCTCTTGTTATACTGCAACTAGTTTACAGCACTTTTTGCCACACACCTGAGGACCTCCCTCATAACTTGTCCCTCTGTCAGCCAAAAAGGTCTGTTGATGCTCATGGCACCAAAACAAATGGTGTGGATGCTGCTGCACTTGTTCTGAGAACGGCACTTTAGGGAAATGAAAGGTGGAAATCCCATCAGCTTGTTTGCAGTTCCTATATATAGGCCCATCTGTCACTTTCCTTCTGGCTCTACTGGGATGTAATGTAAAACAAAGGGAAGCTACCAGCTGGAGCAGGGAGTATTCTAGAAGAGTTATTATTTCAGTAATTTTGTGCTAAGTTTACTAGGCTAGCTTTGATTATCTCGGTACTAAGCTGGTGTTCTTGAAACTTTTATTCAAATTGCCTGTTGAGGTAGGCATAACAGATGGTGTTTCCACCTGCTTCCTCTTCCCCAAGTAATGTTAACAACATTACAGAGCTCCATAAAACCATTTAAACTAGCAGATCCCTGGGATTGGTTATTCTGCATTCACAGGACAAACAAGAATGATGGTAAAGACTAGTGGTGCAGGCATAACAATACTCATTTGAAATGTTGCCATTATAGAAAAATAGTCCATTTTTCATTGTTGAAAAGGCATTGGGATAATTACTTGAGATGTAAAAGAAATCTCCTTTCAAGTCTTTAACAGACAGAGACACTCTAAATTGGTTTACCTGAAAATGATAATTCCTGCTACTTAAAGCAGAAGAAAATGATTTCATAATAAGTCTGTTTAGGTGGATATCAGTGATGAATTAAAGCAGACCACTCAACATAATGTATAAAAAGAGATTCTCTTGTTCAGGGCCCAATCATACAGGACACGTTTATATTTTCTAAAATTAAAATTATGAATACAATATAAAAGCAATTTAACAATGCAAACAGGGAGAGTTCACCATTCCTAAATTATGAAATGGGTTTTCTGCCTTTCTGTAAGAGTGGGCTTGAGTTCATTTTGTTGCATACTGGAAGGAAGGAAAACAATATGATTCTGAAGGAGCCATGTGAAATCCCACCACACGGTTCTTATGCAGGAACTCAGGATGTACAGTAATAAGTGGTCATGCAGTTACATTTCCCCAAATGCAATCAGAACTTGGAAAAATTAGTTTGGGTACCATAGTTCTCAGAATCCCTCAGAGAGCATGGCTATTTATAGTCCAAAAAGAAAAAGAAAAAGAAAAAGAAAGGAGTAACAAATTCCAAGATTGGAGTACATTGTAACACACACACACACACACACACACACACACACACACACACACATAATGGTGCACACATAAATATATATATTCAACATGATATACTTTTTCTCTGTTAGGAAGAAATATTGGCAAATGTTGAGAGCCAATGTAGTCTAGTGGTATGAGTGCAGACTAGGACTCGGAGTTGTTGTTGTTGTGTGACTTCACATCATTTCTGTCTTATGTCAGCCCCAAAGCAAACCTATCATGGAGTTTTCTTGGCAAGATTTGTTCAGAGGAGGCTTGACATTGCCTTCCTCTTTGGGTGAGAGCACGTGACTTGCCCAGTGGGTTTCATAGCTGAGCTGGAAATTGAACCCTGATCTCCAGAATCATAGTCCAACACTCAAACCACTATGCCATTCCAGAGTTCAAATCCACAGTTAGACATGAAAACTTACTGGCTGACCTTAGGCAAGTCACAGTTTCTTAATCTCAGAGGAAGGCAATGACAAATCTCATCTGAGGGAAACTTGTGAAGAGAAACCTGTGATAGGTTCACTTTAGAGTCTTCATAAGTTGGAAAAGACTTGAAAGCACACAGCAGCATCAAGCAACAAAACTGGCAAATGTTCATATGCATGCACATATAACTGCAAGACTTCCAGATGACATTAGCGATGGAACATAAAATTGCAATGAATAGACATTAAAATATGGAGGTGCTCACGGTAGCGGCCCCGAAACCAAGAATTGGGTTGCAACCTCCAGTCCTGGATGGGGTCACACTCCCCTCCAGTGACTGTGTTTGCAGTCTGGGGTGCTCCTTGACTTGTCGCTCCTAATGACAAATCAGGTAAATGCGACGGTCAGGAGCGCCTGTTATCAGCTTCGGCTGATATGCCAGCTGTGCCCTTTTCTGGAAGTAAGGGATCTCGAGACTGTTGTGCACGCATTGGTAACCCACGCCTTGACTTCTGTAACACGCTCTACATGGGACTACCCCTGTGCTTAGTTCAGAAGCTTCAGTTGGTCCAAAACATGGCAGCAAGACTCATTTCTGGTACATCCAGGAGGGACCACATTATTCTTGTTTTGAGGTCCCTCCACTGGCTTACGGGCACAGTACAAGGTGTTGGTTATTACCTTTAAAGCCCTAAATGGCTTGGGTCCAAGCTATCTCAGGGACCGCCTCCTCCCATACAATCCTCCCTGTGCTCTTCGGTCCTCTGGGAGGAACCTGTTGCAGCCTCAAAAATTGAGGCTTGCGGCGACCTCCCAGAGGGCTTTCTCTGCTGTCGCCCCCAAACTCTGGAACAACCTGCCGGATGAGATCCGTCACCTGACATCTTTAGACAGCTTCAAAAAATCTGTTGAGACGGATCTCTTCCGGCAGGCCTTTCCAGATTAATTATCCCAGCCTGGGCTTCCCAGTCCCCTCGGGTTACCCTTGGGTTACCGGCCCGCTTAGGATACCCGGCCCCCATTTTCCTCTCGTGGCCCCATCTTTCTGATGGGTGAGGAATTGTTTTAGAGGTTGGCTGGGTTTTGTTGGTTTATGAATGTTTTTATTTGTTATTACTTATATGAATTGTTTTATGGCTACTATTATTTTAATTATGAGATGTTTAATATTGTTTTAAGGGGTGGTGGGTTGGTCTTAGGGGTTATATTGTATGGGTTTTTTATGTAAGCCGCTTGGATTGTTTCTTTCAATAAGTGGGATATAAATTATTATTATTATTATTATTATTATTATTATTATTATTATTAAATATTAAAATATTAAAAATATTATTTATTTATTTATTTATTTATTTATTTGAAATATAAAAATGTATTCAATTTACAGTCTGAAATATTATTAACAAATACCTTTTGATTTTTATGAAAAATGTGGGTATCACAAAATTACAAGTAAATGTACACAACTGAAAAATGCATTTAATTGTGGAATCATGCTCTAAAAAGCAGAATAAATGTCTACAAAATGTATACATTAAAAAAAACCAATACAAGTACATATAAATCTTCATGAAAGAATGGCAGTGGGGGGGGGGGAGGGGAATCTCAAAATCCAATACAGAAATTGAATGGGATTAGAATACTGGTGGCATTCTGAGAAACACAATGAAAACTGAATGTTTTTATATTCCTACATGTTACAAAAGCTGCCTATAAGGATGTACAGAAAGTTTGGTGTGAAAAATCCGATTTGGCCCTGTTATTTGCTTTGTATGTTGTTGAACTGGAGCCAGATTCCCCTTTTCTCTTTTTAATCTCACATCTCCAATATTTTGGGGAGGAATGTATGAGTTTTGTAGCTTATGATTCATGTTTTATTGTAGGGAAATGGAGGCATGCTTGGTAGCAGTGCTAAAGTTGTTGTCATCTATCTAGATTGATCATAAGTGATGCTGGGAGATACATGAATCTAGAAATCTAGAAAAATCTATAGTCTCATTGAAAGTCTTGGGGCTACTTTCAAAATTCCTCTGACATTCAAACTTTAGCTCAAATTTATCTCAACATTTTGATTTCAGAGTATTTGGACAACAACATATGGTTTGACAAAAAAGTTATCCAAAGTTATTTTTCACAGACATTACTTCAACTCTTTTTGCTTTCCTTCACATTATTTATATTACTTATATACATTATTTATATACTGAAACCTTAACCTTTCTGTAATTGGAGGTTGCTTTGAGGGGAGGAATCATGGGAAAACTCCTTCAGTATATATGTAATATTGTCAACCTAGTGATAACAGGCTGAAATCAGAGTGTCCAAGGGTTATGTTGTCTATAACATTGGATCTTCTGTACAAAGCCTTTTTCTTCCCACAAGGGACTTCAGCAAAAGGCCTCATGTATTTGTTGAATGGTTTTTCATTTGGTTTTCATATACCTTATTTTGGTTTGAGAGTTCACTGATTTGCACCTAATGCACGTTTGGTGAGGGAGTTACCAGGGATTGTTAGAGACAAGCTGGCCAAAGAACTAGCGGCAGGAAGGATATCTGGACCCCATAAACTGCTGCCAATGCTGACATAAAGATTGTCACCTTTGGGTGTTGTGCCTAAGAAGGCATCTGGTGAATACCATTTAATCTACAATTTATCTTATCCAAAAGGGGATTCTGTGAATGATGCTATTGACCCAGCGTTAGCATCTGTAAAATACACATCATTTGACTCAGCAGTGCAAATGGTAAGAGCATTGGGGAGCCCTTTTGGCTAAATGTGACATAAAATCTGCTTTAGGTTGCTTCCTGTGCATCCTGATGATTTTGATTTGCTGGGCTTTCAATTTGAGGGGATGTACTATTTTGATAAAGCGATGCCAATGGGGTGTTCCATTTCCTGCTCTGCTTTTGAAAAGTTTAGTACCTTTTTGCACTGGTGTATGGTCAAGAGATCTGACAATCATGCTATTACACACTATTTGAATGATTTCTTGTTTGCAGGGGCTCCTTGCATGACAAAGTGTGTGAATACTCTCTTGGCTTTTCAGGTATTGATGGCAGAAATGGGTGTTCCCATGGCTGATGAGAAGAAATGGGTGTTCCCTTGGCCCAAGCACCCGTTTTACCTTTTTGGGTATTGAATTGGACACAGTTGAATGTTTATCCCGCCTTCCAGTTGAAAAACTGGAATAAATGAGACAACAGGTCAGGGTAATGGGGGTGGTGGGGAACAAGGCCACGCTGCATGACTTCCAATCCCTGACAGGTTTGTTAAATTTTGCTTGTAGGGTTATAGTACCGGGATGGGCCTTTTGTGCTCGATTATACAATGCCACAAAAGGGGTGACTGTCCCTCATCACCACATTCGAATTATAAGTGGGGATAAGGGAGGATTTGAAGATTTGGGAGTTATTCTTGAAGCAATTTAACAGTGTTTCATTTTGGAGGTCTGAAATGCTTTTAAAGGCAGACTTTCAGGTACACTCCAATGCTTCTGGTGCCCACAGCTTTGGGGTATATTGGAAAGATCAGTGGGCGGCTGAGAGTTGGCCTCAGTCTTGGGTGAATGATGGTTGGACCCGTGATCTTACTTTTCTTGAACTCTTCCCTATTGTGGTAGCAGTTCATTTTGGGCAGCCAAATTTGCAAATAGAACTGTTTGGTTTTGGTGTTACCACCAAGCCGTGGTTCATGTGGTGAACTCCCAGACCTCCAAATCACCTAGGGTGATGGCTTTGGTTAGGTCTATGGTTGCTCAGTGTTTAAAGTACAGTGTGTTGTTCCAGGCTCACCATGTTCCTGGTTTATTAAATCCTTTGGCAGATGCCCTTTCACATTTTCAGTTTTCCAGGTTTCATCAACTGGATCCGGGGGCAGCAGTGCAGCCATTGGAAATACTGGCACATCTATGGAGCCTTGGAGAGTAGAGATCAACAGGGTGATTCTGCAGTCTGTCGACACGCAAGTCTTACCAGCTTGCACTACGAGTTTTCAGACAGTTCTTGTTTGATATTGGGGTGGTGACCTCTGAGGGTAGAAATTGTACTACATTTTGCAGTTCACCTCAGGCAGTCTGGTTTGTCCCTGGTTACCATCAGGGGAAGATTAGCTGCCCTTGCATTTTATTCTAGAGTGGGCGGGTTTACTGACCCTACTGTTGACTTTAGGGTTCACAGGGCTTTAGAGGGATGGTCTGGGAGCTTCCTGTAGCACGTGATAATCGTTTGCCCATCACAGGTTCAATTCTTATCAAGATTTGGCAGTTGCTCCAAACAGTGTGCTCCTCGCCTGAGGAAATTATTTTGTTCTGGGCAGCATTTTCCTTGGCCTTTTTTGCAGCCACTAGGATTAGTGAACTTGTTCCCAGTTCACGCTCCGATAGGTCAGGCAGGTCACTTTGCTTATCCAGTGTTCATATTTCGGAACAGGGCATTCATGTCTCTTTCAGGCATTCCAAGACCAATCAGATGGCCAGAGGTCAAACTGTAGTTTTGTCCAGGGCATCTGAGGGTCAGATTTGCCCTGTTTTGTCATTATCTGATTACCTCAGATTGCGATCGGATGGCCCTGGTTATTTGTTTCTTCATGTGTCTGGGCTTCCACTGACACAGTTTCAATTTCGAGCTGAGCTTCGGGAGACTGTGAGATGGGTGGGATTGCCAGCAGATCAATTCTTCTCTCATTCTTTTAGGATAGGAGCAGCAACTGCTGCAGCGACACAGGGTTTAAGCGATACTGCGATTAGACAGATTGGGTGTTGGCGTTCCAAAGCTTTCAAATCTTATATTTGGTCATAGTGGGGTTGTTTGTAATTTTTGTTACAGGAATGATAGAGCTACGTAATTATTGTTAACTTGTTGTTTTATTAAGCAGGTCAGCGACAGGGTGACGCATGGATTCTAGGTCATAACCTCATCTTTTGGGCTGAGCATCACATCTTACAATCTCGCCATGAGCTGAACTTGGGGCTAAGGGAAATCGGTTCCATATGTTGGTTTGGACACAGAGGCATGCTGTGGGGAGCTCATCTTCTATGTGTTATTGAGTTGGCACACACTTTTCCGCTCCCCAGGGTTCTTCTGGTGCACCTGGGTGAAAATGACTTGGTGAAGATTCCATGTTTGCAGTTGGCCAAGCACATTGTGAAGGACATGCGGGACATTAAGCAAAGGTTGCCACATACTGTTGTTCTTTGGACTAAATTTTTGCCTCTTCATACTTGAGCGGGTGCTCGGAAGGACTTGGCTATCAACACGGCTCACCATTGGCTGAACAGAACTGTGGCCAAGAATTTGGCGGAATGGGGGATTTTGGTTGTTGAACATGAAGGAATTCAGGTTTGGTTGCCATATTTTTACAGGGGTGATAGGGTTCATCTCTCCCCTGAGGGATGTGATGTATACTTGGATTCTATTGCTTGTCACATTGAGCGAGCTCTTCTGGGGGGGAGGGGATGCCAAGCTAGGCTGGCCTCCTCCTGTGACAGGCAGGGACCCACTCCAGGGGTAATTTGCTTAATTGAACTTACCAAATTGAATTAATTAATGTGGATGAAGGGTTTACATCATCGGGATAACTAAATTCTTATGACATCATAAACCATGTTGATGATGTCATAACTTACTTGTGTCATAGGTTTGATTATGACGTCATTTCCAGTGAAGGGGGGGATGATTGGTCACATTATGTAGCAAATTTGAATAGGACGTCCTTGACACTTGTTGTGCTGGGTGTGGTTTACCTCGCTTGATCCTCCAGATAAGTGCATGGACACATGTGTCAAGAACAAAATATGGTTAATTGAAATGTTGTTAATGAAAACTCTTCTAAGACCCTGTACAGATAAATAAAGTTGTGCCCTGTTTATTAACCAAGTAAAGGCGTGCCAGTGCAATTCACATTTCTGTGAGATGAGCCCTGAAAAGCAGCAGCTGAGGTACACCAGGCCACTTGAACAGTACCTTGCCAGCCCTCTTGGTCTGCACTAAGCTCATTCAGGGCAAGTTTACTGGGCTTTCTATAAGACAAAGTGCCCCCCCCCCATCTTTGTGTCTACTTCTCATGAGCTTTTACACTCTGTTGGACACATGCCTCCAATCTCTCACACTTGTTTTTATTTGATAAATTTTAATGAACTAATTAACAGTAGCTGTTCTAATCCCCACATTGCTACATTTACATTTAACTGGACAAGGATGAATCACAGCAAATAATTGGTATTGATACTTCCCTTCCTTCCAAGACCATAACAGCCACATGCTTGAGATTAATATAAGTAAGTGCTGAAATTATTAGCCAAACCCAATACTGCATAAGTTTCTGGAAGAAAATAGCCAAAGTGGTAAGCATGATGAAACAACTGATAATTGTTATCCTAATCCTCCACATACAATGTTCCAGGATATTTCCTTTACATCCTCTCAGTATAGCATTGTTGAGCTAGTATACTTAATTTAGTATAGCTAGTAAAATGTGGGCTAGACAAGACTATTTTTAGTTGGGTTTGTAATTGGTTGATCAACCAAATCCAAACGGTGCTCACCAATGGCTCTCCCTCACCCTGGAGAGAAGTGACTGGTGGAGTGCTACAGGGTTCTGTCGTGGGCCCAGTGCTATTCAACATCTTCATCAATGACTTGGATGATGAAATAGAGGGTATGCTTATCAAATCTGCAAATGCACCAAATTAGGAGTGATAGTTAATACCCAGAGGAAAGGATCAAAATTCAATATTACTTGAATGGTTTAGAAAGCTGGGCCAAAACTATCAAAATGAATTTCAACATGGAGAAATGTAAGATTACACTTAGAAAAAATAAAATGCATAGATACAGAATGGGGGACACCTGGCTTGACAATAGTACATATGAAAGGAATGTAGGAATCCTTTCATGTAGATCACACGTTGAATATGAGTCAATAGTGTGATGTGGCAGCTAAAATAACCAATGTGATTCTAGGCTGCATTAGAAGTATAATGTCTACATCGAGGGAAGTAATAGTATTTTGCTTTGATCACCTGGAATATTGTGTCCTGTTCTGGGCACCACAATTCTAAAAGGACATTAGTAAGCTGGAACAAGTGGAGGAGGGTGACTAAAATGGTGAAAGGTCTGGCAACTATGCCCTATGAAGAGAGGCTTAGGAAGCTGAGTATGTTTAGTCTGAAGAAAAGAAGATTAAGGGGCTAAGCAGATGGGCAGCCATGGGCCGCCCCGGGAAGTTGCGCCGCGGGGCCGAGGTATCCCCACACCTCGGCCTCGCGGTGCAGCTTTGCCGCCCCTGGAAGGAGCACTAAAATAGCGCTCCTTCCACAAGTCGCCGAAGGTGCTCCGCAAAAGGCTGCTGGCGCACCTTCAGCGACTCTTCCGCTGCAGCGTGTGTGGACGCTGCAGCGGGAGGTCCTCCTCGGAGTGCCAGCCGTGCGGAGGGCCAGCTGCTCTGAGGATGACCTGGGGAAGGGGTTGGGGCACCAATCATGTGGCTGCCCCTCCCCTTCCCTGCCCCCAAACGGCCCAATTAGCCATCTGCTTCCCCCCTAAGAGATGATATGATAGCCCTGTTTAAATATGTGGTAGAATTCAAAGATAAAGCCGTATTAGTCTCTAGAATCAGTATGTAGAGATATCTTGTAGCACCTTATGTTAGACTCAAAGGTGCTACAAGATTTCTCTACATAAAGGCTTATCACATTACCTTTTAAGTCAACATCAGCCTACCGGGATGCAGCCGGGACACAACATGGAGGTGGGAATTATTGCACTGCCGCTAAATCCACTGGGTGACTGCAACAACAACAAATGTTTATTGAATCAGTCTACAGATTATACCAAAGAATTAATAGGGGAACAAAACCCAAAGCATGGAAAAGAGAACAAAACGGCATCATCAGCAAGGAAACACATTGACAAGTAATACAAATATGAAATATAAAATACAGAGCATCATATACAAATAAAATAACAATTTTCAAAATAGAAAAATGAAAAGACCAACCCCTCTGAATCACTAGAACAAAAGAGATTAACCATAAACCAGCATAATTGATCCTTTATCTACTACTTACTTCCTCAATTTAACTGCATAATATGCGAAGAGGGCCACTCTATGAGTCACAAAAGGATGAACTTCTTCCAAAAGGAAAGTCAGCTTGGACTCATCATCCCACTCCCTCCAACTAACAAGAAATGGGTGGAAATAGTGGTCTCTGATGTTAGCATATAGATGCCAGTGCAATAAGGAGTGGGCAAGATCTTCAATGGCAGAAGCCCCACATATGCAGATTCTATCTTGAACAAGAAAACCCTGATAACACCCTTACAACATCCTAGTTTCCATTTGCTCAAACCGGAGCTGTACAAAGGCTGTACGCAAGTCCCTTTTCAAAGGGCAAATATCTTTCTTCTTGAAAAAAAGATTTCACATTTTAGAGATTTCACAGAAAACAATTCAGCTAGATCCAATCACTCATTGTTTAAACATGTTTCTGGTTTTGGACTTGCACAAACTAACAGCCTCAATACTCAAGCCCTGCTTTAAATGAAGCAAATCCCCAATTTTTTGCTCCATAGATTAACACTTGTACACTTTTATATTTGGAATAAGTGAGCTAGGATGATTATGTTGGGGAGCATGTGAACCAAATTCAACATTTGCAGAAGACTTACACTGGAACAGACGCCAAAAATCAATCTTCACTGTGAAGTTCTATGCAGGCTACAAACGATGCAAGGGGAAAAAAAACCTCCCACACAAGCAGCTGGACTCTCTCTTGTCTCACAAAAAAGATTCTTTATTCTTCTGTTACAAACTATGTACAGACTAACAAAGTGCTCCACCAGTATCTATATATACAATCACCCACACATGTGTATCCAACTAATCCACTTATATACAGTATCCCCTCCTGGGATATTAGTCCAGCCCACTCCTGGGATGACACCCAGTTTCAATCACCTGACTGATGTGACTCTGCAGAATTGAAGGTTTCTGACTCAACCCTCTGTCTATTGTTGCATCAGCCCCCTGTGACTCAAGACTGTACAAATGTTGAGTCATACTGGCTCCCAACTGTACAAAGGTAACCATCTCATCTTTGTCCCAGTTTCTTTGCCCCAGTCACATCTATGTCTTATTTTATTTATTTATGTATTTATTTATTTATTTATATCCCACCCCTCTGCAGAGCAATCGGGGCGGCTTACAACATTAAAATTTCCATACAAATATATTAATACAATCTAAACAGAACATAAAAATCCCAAATCCCACCCGTCCTTTAAGAAGTAAGGGCTCTTCCTCTTATTCTAGGCCAGATGGTGCTGGGCCTGTTGTCTCTCCCCCAGATGACAACAGATGGAGTGGAGGGAGGGCTCTTCTTCTTATTCTAGGCCCGATGGTGCTGGGCTGTTGTCTCTCTCCCAGATGATCTCAGATGGAGTGGAGGGAGGGCTCTTCTTATTATTCTATGTCATTTTCTCTTCAGAGTGCACTTTGCCCTGACAGATTATAAATAATAATAATAATAATAATAATTTTTATTTATAACCCGCCCCTCTGCGTGGCAATCGGAGCGGGGAACAACAAGAATAAAAACTGAACAAAGTTAAAAATCAAACCCTCATCCCAAAATCCTACCCTCCCATCCCCTTAAAATAGAATTAAACAACAAAGAAGTTAAAAATGCCACATTAGTTAAAAACAAATAAAAACATATATTTTAAAACATATATAATTAACTAATTTATACAATGTATGTACACTGGCTGAGGTTTCTAATGCATTCCTCTTTATCTGGGGAGAACAGGAACCTGAGGCTGAAAAAACAACAACACCTAAATAATTATAGGCTCTTACCTGTTCTATTTCTCTAGAATCATTAAACCATTTATGACAGGTCCTCTTTTTGCCAAAAATTACAATTTTAGATTTACTGTAATTAATCACCAAGTCATTTTGCTGGCAGTAAACACTGAATTTTCTCAACTGTCTGTGCAGGCCTACCAGAGTTGTAGAAAGTAGAATCATAGCATCTGCGTACAGAAGCACATTAACTGGTCTGTCCATAATAATAATAATAATAAGTTTTATTTATAACCCGCCCCTCTGCTCGGCAATCGGGGCGGCGTACATCAATTTAAAAATACAATAGGTAAAACAATTCCTGCCCCCCCACCTCCCACCCACCCACCCACCCCTTAAAACAAAATTAAACCATTAACAAGTTAAAAATAAAGCCGAGATAAAATACAAACAATTAAATCTATCCAGCCAGGTAGCTAGTTGGATAGTGATGTTTGAGGATCACCTGCTAAAAAGATTCCAACTGACAACAGTTTCAGCATTAAGTCTTCACCGAGCCGGGCAGTTATTCCAGGAAGGCCTGCCGAAAGAGATCCGTCTTTACTGCCTTTTTAAAGGCAGTAAGAGTAGTAATAAGACGGATCTCGTCCGGCAGGCCATTCCAAAGCCTGGGAGCGGTCGCGGAGAAGGCCCTCTGGGAGGTCTGTGAAAGCCTGGTCTTTATCGGCTGCAACAGGTTCCTCCCAGAGGACCTTGGGCATATGAAAATCAAAGTTGTACATAGCAGAAACTGCATCATTGATAGAAAAATTAAAAAGAAATGGAACCAGGATGCAGCCTTGATGCACTCCTTTGAATGTGGAAATGTTATTTGTTGAGGCTTGGTTTACACCTGATCTAATTTGTAAACTTGTATCCCTGTGGAGTGCCATTATTAGATGTATAAGGGGGGAAGCAGATGGCTAAAAGGGCTGTTTTGGGGGCAAGGAAGGGGAGGAGCAGCCACACGGTGGGCGCCCCAACCCCTTCCTGAAGGCATCGTTGGAGCACCGGCCCCTCCGCATGGCCGGAGCTCTGACAATGCCTTCCCGCCGCAGCGTTCGCACACACTGCGGTGGAAGAGTCACCGAAGGTGCGCCGCAAGTCTTTTGCGCACACCTTCAGCGACTTGTGGAAGGAGCGCTATTTTAGTGCTCCTTCCAGGGGTGGCAAAGCTGTGCCGTGAGGCCAAGGTGTGCGGATACCTCGGCCCCGCGGCGCAGCTTCCCGGGGCGGCCCATGGCTGCCCGTCTGCTTCCCCCCTAAGTCTCCTATCAATATTTGTCTTCAAACTTTTTTCCAAAGAAGTATCCTATTAATTGAGTCAAATGTCAGGAAATGACATGGATGTGACCACAAGATGGAGCTGTAAGCGTAGTAATGAAAGTAGTTAAGCTCCAGTGGCAGGTGTGTGTGTCAGCACTTGAGAGTATGCACACCTGAGATGCCTGATGTAACAGGCATTGTTAATTGCCTATAAAAAGGAGATGGGAATTATCTCCAGTGTGTGTTTGTTGTGGATGGTGGTTGGTAGAGCAGTTTGTTGGTTTGAGAGAGATTTATGAGTATTAGAGATGACTGTCCTATACTCTGTGTATATATTGTAAATATACTGCAAACAAAGATTAAAGCCCTCAAGTTGAGTGAAGGCTGGCCTTGTTGCTGTCTTTATTTGGCAAGCCAGAGCTCAAGGCAGTGTGCTGGGGTGAAGGATTTTTTCCTTCTCAGCCTGAAGTCTTTTGCAGAAGTCTCTCCAGAAACCTTCTCCTTGGCATCTTGTCGATGTGGAACAACTCTGCAGGTGGTTGTGGTGCAGCACGTCTTTCTATGCCTCAACATCAAAGGCTGCACTTGGATCCATAAACACAGTGTAAAGTTGTCCACCCCTAACCATGTATTTTGAAATCAGATGCAAGAGAGTGAAACAATTATTGATAGTGCTTCTTCCCTATCTAAAACCTGCCTGTTCTTCTGTTAAGATGGAATTTTGTTCAGCCCAGTCCTCCAGTTTCTGCAAAATGGACTTAGCATAGATTTTGGCTGCAATATCAATTAAGCTGAGTGGCCTATAACTTTTTGGTCTTTTCAATCCCCTTTTTTGTAAAGAGGAATAACTATGCCAAGCTTCCATTCAATGGGCATACATCCTATGTCATTTATATGAGTGAATAAGCCAGTCAAAAGGGCAGCCCACCAATCTATATTGCTCTTAAACAATTCAAAGGCCCTAGGAGACGAGGGCGTCCAAGACGCCCTGCAACGGTGCGCCGCGGGACTGGAGCAGTCGCACCGCTGCGCACCGTCGGCGCCTCTGAAAGGAGCGCAAAAATAGCGCTCCTTTCAGAAGTCAGTAAAAGTGCGTCCTAAAAGCGTCGGGCGCACTTTCACTGACTTTTCCGCTGCAGCGCGTGCGGTCGCTGCGGTGGGAGGTTGTCCCCGGAGCACCGGACGTGCGGAGGGCCGGCGGCTCCGAGGACGACCTCGGGAAGAGGAAGGGGCACCGCGAGTGCGGCTGCCCCTCCTCTTCCTTGCCTCGGAGACGGCTCAATAAGCCATCTGCCGAGGCTATAAGTGGCATCAAATTCTCTCCTAGGGTTTTACCAATCTTCAAAGACTAAATGAGGGCTTTGACTTCCTGCCTGGTAACCATGAGCCATTTTTGGAAGTCAGTTATGTTCCCAAAAATCATCATCCATACAACTTTGATTTTCATATGCCCAAGGTCATGGACAGACCAGTTAATGTGCTTCTGTACACAGATGTTATCTGTTCCTGGCTCCTTATATAGGTCAGAGTAAAAGGCTTCCCAGGTTGAAGCAGAAATGGGAGTCCCCACATCATCATAATTGTCACCCAATTTTTTGGTTACTAATTGCCAGAACTGAGCTGAATTTTTATTAATGGCTGGTGTTTTCAAATCTGGCCAACATCTGGCAACATAATCGTTGTTTTTTTTAACTGTAACTAGTTTTTTTATATTTTCTCCTCATGCTAAGCATAGAAAAAATATACACTGCTTTTAGGGGAGTTTTGAACCATTCTTGATTGTTTCCTCAAGCATGTCCTCAGTCTGTGACATTCAGCATCAAACCAAAAATGCTTTTTATTCTTGCAGCCTTTCATTGTTAATTGGGATAATAATACAGGTTTGATCTGAGTGAAAATGGCATGATATGCAGCCAGCACATAAGTAATATTTGCCTCTGGACAGCAAATCATGCTACCAAGGACACTACCAATTTCCGACTTATAAAAAGAGCCATGTTTCTTCACATCCACTTGCTGCCATCTTAGGGCCTAAGCAGACGGGAAAGAAAGGGCGACCTGAATTTGCCTTTTCCTAAAACCGCAGCAACCGCATTACGTGCCCTGAGGGTGCACTAAGTGGGGACGCAGCAACCGCATTGGGGCCAGTTAATGCAGCTTTTCTGAGCCTCTATTAAAGCCTCAGCAACCGCACTACCGGCCCCGAGATTGCCCCAAATAAGAATGCAGTCACCGCACGGGCGGCAGAGGCGGCTTTAATTTTTTCCCCCCGTACTCTACGGTGCATGCGCACGTGCACAGAAACAACATGGCCCCTTTAACAGAAATGTTGGCAGTGCACAGGACCTGTGCACTATGTGCTGCAGAGAAATCATGGCTGCCTCGGCAACCGAGTGCTCCATGCTGCTACTCAGCCTGCAATGCACAGCCACAGCAGCCTCCGCCATGGTCCGTGCTGCAGATACATTCAGGGAAGACAACAGTGATAACTTTGCGCTCCGACAAGTGACACCCATGAGACCGGGCACCGCAAGACGAGTCGCACAGTCCCCGAGAAAGCCCCACGCCGCTGGTGGATGTTCCCCAGAAGCACCTGCTTGCCGACAGTGCCTACCCCATTCGGAAGTGGCTGATGAAGCCCTACCAGGGCACCCTCAATGCCAGGCAGAATGGATTCAACAGGAGGCTGAATCACACAAGGAATGTGGTGGAAAGGGCCTTCAGGCGGCTGAAGGCTCGGTAGAGGTGCCTCACTGCCCCACTCCTGGTGGCAGAGGAGAATGTCATACCCATCATCACCTCCTGTGTCATCCTCCACAACATCTGCGAGACCAAGGGAAGGGTCCTGGATGAGGGAAGGCGCTACAGGCGGTGCTTCGTGCTGCCCACCCTGGGGGCACCCATAGAGGACAATGACCTCGTGAAACAGAGAGAAGGGGAGGCTGTGAGGGAGGCCCCAGCAGAGTTCTTCGACACCATGAAGATCTAAAATCATCCCCTCTTCTCCAACTGTAACCCAAGGTTGGCACTGCACTGTGCCATGAGCCTAAAAGCACCTCAACACCACCTTGCCTATCATCCCCACCCTGTCTGTGGCTTGCATTCATGTAGGACACCACTGTAGTATGCCATGAGCCTAAGCACCTCAATAAATATGTGCTGGTATCCTCACTCTCTGTATGGCTTGCATTTCTGTGGGACACCACTGCACAATGCCATGATGAGATCCTATGATCCCCACTCTGCATATGGATGGCAATCCTGCTTTCATGTAGTTATCCTTTAACATGAGCCTAAGGGAGGCACACAGACACACACACAAAAGGGCATGGAGGGGTCACCTGGTGCCAGATTTCCTGGCAATAGAAAGATACAGTGCAAAAACCACCAACTGAAACCTCTGACAATGTTGCCAAATGGCCAACAATCAGCTTTCCTAATGGCCCATTCGATTGTATCAATTGGTAGCCCACATTCAAACTTCTCACAGGAGGGTCTCCATTGGTCAGGGCCCAGGTAAGGCCATCTGCCCCCGCAACATTCACTCATAAATGCTCCTGCGGACCTCCATCGATCCCCAGGACGACGATGGCGGCCAGGAGGAGAGTGCCCATCCGCATCGCTTATTGGACTAATGAGGAGGTGGGCATTCTCCTCCAAGCCCTGAACCCGGAGCCGGCTGCTAGGAGGGTGATGGCCAGCTCCAACAGACTGAACCGGGGGTACTTTTCCTAGGCCTCCTGGGCCCTCAGGGACCAGGGCTTCATGAGGACCCCCCAACAATGCCGCACAAAATTTAAGGCACTGAAAGGGGTCTTCTTCGAGGCCCTGGAGGACTATGGGGAGCATCCTCTGGTTCAGCATCGCCCACCCTTCTACCAGCAGCTCCGGGAGCTGTGGATCAGGGCTGGCTGCCATCTATAGCAGGATCGCTGCCCCCCTGGCAAGTGTTGGGCCCTTGCCCTCCCTTCCCCCTCACTCTTCTCTATCCCTCCCCTCTCTCTTGTCCCCATCCTATCAGTTCTAATGGTGTTTCCCTTCTCTCCCAATGCAGGCGTGTGGTGGAGGCGGTGACAGGGATGGAGGGGGAACCCTGCCAGTTCCCCCTCCTCCTCTTCCTGCTCAGACGGAGAAGCCGGGCCAGCCACGGAGGCCCATGCAGAGGGGCCTGCTGCCATACCACTGCAGCCACAGCAGCCTCCCATGGCTGAAGGTAGGTCCCTGAGGGGAGGGGTACTGGCTGCATAACTGCGGCCTCCATGGCATTCCTGTCCCTCCCCTCCCCCACCAATTTCCAAGCTGGCTTCCTAAATGGTGTCTTTTTTCCTTTCACAGGCGTACCTGCTGAGGAGGAGCAGCCCGGTCCGAGTCACCAGCCGCCAGGTGGAGGACACCAGGGTCCCCTTGGTGTTGCCTGCCTGGCGGTCATCCAGTTGACCTGGGACTCTGAGCGGGGTAAGTATGGCAGGGACACAGAGGGAGGGGGTTGGGGGAGCCCCCAGGGACCCTGGCTGCAGTATAGGATGATGGGGTGCAGAGAAAGCTTCTAACCACATGGTTCTCTTCTCTTTTCCTTTGCCGATCGACTGCTGGACCAAAGGATGGCTGCCATGGAGGAACAGATGCAAACTGTGCTGAACTCCATGGCAGTCATCCTGCTCCACCTCGGCCTTCCCCAACCCCCGATCCAACCCCCCCTCCCCATCCCTGAAGGACCTTTCCCTCCCGCTTCCTTTGCTACTTTCTCCCACCCTCCTCCCTCCCCTTCATCCCCTGTTGGAACTTCCCCTCCCTTTTGTCCATTCTCCCCTCCCCTTCCCCATTTGTAAAGTCTTGTAAATAGTTTTTATGTATATTAAAAGAAAACATTATTTTTAAAAAAAATCATGACGTAATCTGCGCTCTGACGCAGGTGCGACAATGACCGGTTCCTATTAATAAACTTTCCATTTTTAAACAGCGTCTGGCATTTTATGAAAAGGTGTGTAGGTCCGTCGAAGGATCCCTACAGGCTCCCAGTGAGCAGCAGCGGTGAAGTGGGCATGGTGTGTGGCGGCGGTGACGATTAGTGAGGTGGTCATGGTGTGCGGCGGCAGTGGCAAGCAGCGAGGTGGCCATAGGCGATGGCTGCGTCGGTACTTAGTGCTGCTTGTTGCAGCATCTCCATCCCCCTCTGCTTGCTCTCTGCCTTTGTGGGAAGGCAGTGGGCATTGGGACTACCACATCACTGCTGAGAAGGATGCTAGACTCTTCTAAGGGCTGTGGCTAAATGATCTCCATTTCCATAACACCCTCCTCCTGCATGCATGGACCCCTCTCCCTCCTCTCTCTCCCCACAGCAGGCTCGACATCCAGGGGTGGAAACTGACCCCTCCTCCCTCTTCCCACAGCAGGCTCGACATCCACAGGTGGAGTCACCCCTCCTCCCTCTGCCGACCCCCACAGCTATCTCTTGCTGGCCCTGGAGGATAGCCTCCCTCTTCTACCCTGCTGCACACCCTCCCCGCTGACAGCCATGGCCCTCTGGGGCCTCTCCATGACATCCACCATTCTGCCCATCAGGCCGGTCAGCGATTGTAGGGTATCAGCTATACGCCGCTGTTCATGGGCTATTCGTTGATCATGCACCTCCGATCCTCAATCTTGGCCTGCCTCTGCTGATAGAAATGTTTAGCGATTTGTTTATCCTGCTCTGTGGCTTTCTCCACGTGTTCCATGCTTCATTCCATGTACTCCTGCTGGACATTCGTATTTGCTGTGGCTGCTGAGCGACGTGTCCTCTTCCCTCTGATCTTGGCCAGGCGGGCTGCCGGTGGCCTTGCAGTTCAAGGATTAGCCGTTTCATCCTCCTGCTACTGTCTCTGTTCTGCTACTTCTCATTCTAGGGACACATCATATGTCAGAGGACACCGTTTTCACACACAACATCTCCCACACATTTCAGGGGGGAGGGGAGAGGTACATGGCAGGGAGGTATTTGTGCGCACACTGGTTGCATGCAGGTGGTGGTCATGCGAGGGAGATAGTGAATGGGACAGATGGATTACCGTTTCTCTCCCCCCCCCTACATGCTAGGGTGTGAAAGCAGCATGCGGGGGAACGGGAATTCTGCAAACCAGCGAACCAATGCAAAAAAGTCACAAAAGCCATACAAATTGCTTTGCTTTTTTGGGGGGTGTAGGCGTACATGCGACGGCATGTATTTTTTGTCATAACAGGACATTTACCATGTGCAGCCTGGAACTGGTTGGTCAGCTGGGTGAATGGCCCAGGGCCTGCCCTCTCCTCTCCCTTGCTGTTGTCGTCAGTCAGTGCTGTACTTGTCCTTGGGACAGGTGAGCGATCCCGGTGGCTACTGCTCCTGGAAGATGTAGTGCTCCAATGTGAAGTATGAGATCCTGGCCTGCTGGTGGGCGATGTGGAGGCGCGGGATGGTGGTCTCATGGCAGGGATGTCCATAGCCCTCTGACTGCAGGATGTCTCATCTGAGTGGGGGTGTTCTTCCTGGTCACCTAAAAGTGACAAAGGATGGGGTCATCTCTGCCCTGTGGGCACCCTGCTACTGTCCCCTGCACCCCTTCCCAGGGCCCCTGTCGCATGTTACCTTGAGGGGGCACAAGCTCCTGGGCACATTCTCTCTGAGAGATGTCCTCCATGGCTTCTGCTCTGGCTCTCTGGCTGACTGGGAGCCTCATGGCATCGCTGCTGGTGCCTATTCTGCTGGGCTGTATGCTGCCATCCCTGGCGAGGAAGGCATGGAGTTCCTTGTAGAAAGGCATGGAGGAGGGACCCCATCCGGTTTTGGCCTTGTGGTCCCTAAACTTTTTGTAATCAGACCTGAGGTTTTTGGTCTTCCGACGACACTCCTCCCAGGTGCGTTGGTGGCCCTTGGCCCTCATGGCTGCTGCCAACTCCTTAAATGTTTCTGCATTCAAGAAGTAACTTCTCAATTTCTCCAAAATGTGTGGCTGCGACCACAGAGCTATGAGGTCGGCCATCTCCCCGTGGGTCCACGAGGTCCCTCTCACTTTTTTTGGCTCTCCGCTTGTGGATGGCTGTGCCATTGTCCCCACTGTGGACAAAGGAAGCCCCAAAGTGGACTGCTGTGGAGATCTGCAGCTGGCAAAAGTTGCCTTGGGAAAATGGCCCTGGAATGTGTGTGTGGGTCCAGCTTAAAAGTGAAACTTTCCCCTTTATCTCTTTGACGCAATGTAAACATCCGGTAGCAACAGTTTCACCTTCCCGCTCTGGCGCATGCGCACTGTGAAACTTAGTGTTACTGCTAGGGTTCTGAAAAGACGCACCTGCAGCGTTTCACCCACACCTGAACCCTTGAAGACGCTTTAATTTGAGGCTTTTTTTAATGAGTGCATGCTGCCCAAGGGCAGCTCTAAATGTGGCGCACCTGTACACGTGCATTCACACCGGCGACGGGTGCTTTTATTTGCGCCAAAGCTCTGTCACTGCATCCCAACCTCCCATTGAAAGTGCGCATGTTTCGGGAAGGAGCGGAAAAAAGTGGCTCCTTTTTAAAGCGCACTTTCACTGGAAAGGTCCAGTAGCGGGCACTTTTTTGGCATGCGTCATGTAAAGACTGTGCCCTCATGTCAACCCCCAAACAACCCTATTAGCCTGTCTGCATCCCCCCTTAGTTGTTTTTCTTGCACAATGTCAAGGCCTTGAGACACCTGCCTGTCTATCTGTGTTGATTTTCTTAAATCGGATTTGAGCATTATCTAAGTAGATATCGGTTGGTGATTGCTATTCTCTTGCATATTAACAGAAATACCCGAGAAAAGACGTCTCTTATGTTTTGAGACACATATATAATCAATTGTGCTGCCAGCCTTGTGGGTAAAATAGGTAAATGGATAGGGTGCTCTATAATCACTAGAGCCAAGAATCTGAGGATCAAATGAAAGCAAAAGCCCTAGAAATTTTTGCCCAGCTTGATTAGATTTTTTATCACTAGGAAACCAACAAAACACATCTTGCAATACTTCCTGGAAGCCACCCAAGTCTACAAATGTTTGAGGTGATGTACCTCTTTGAGCATTTAAAGTCTCCCATCAATATTATTAAAGCAGTTGGAAATCCTTTAACTCCTTCAGCAGTTGCTCCAATAGAGCCCACACTTCCTTAGAATAGTAAGGGGAATTTACTGGAGGAATATAGATGTTGACCATGATGATGGTTGTACTAGGAGAACTCAACTTGATTATCAAGCAGTTTTCCTGTAAAATAGGGAAAGAAACCAGCTCTCCCATCCAGCCCAAGTCTACTTTGACTGCAATTAATAGTTCTCCAGAGGCTCTACCCTTATTTTTAATTTTCTGTGCAGGTTCATACCAGATTTTGTACCCGGACAGTACATTGCTGTCCTCAGCTTCGAGCCAGGTCTCCTGAAGAGCAATCAAATGAAAATTGGATTAAAATAAAATAAAAAAAAATCCTCCCCAAAAAGGGAAGCCTTCCAGCTTGCTATACCTGGAGACCATATTAATTGGGGTGATGGAGCAATGACACTCATTATTCAGGATTAGGCCTAAAGTCTCACTATGTGCTGAGTTATAAGGGACTGGATAGACTAACCAAGGGGCCTGAGACTAAACCTGATAATCCAAATTTGGTCAGTCAGTTTTAACTGACATGGCTGACTGAATAGGAGGCTGTACCTGTTCGCAATCAAAGTAAATAAGCTCATCTTTCAACAGACTCAGGGGCATTGCAGACTGGCCTAAAGGGCTAGCCTGGGGGTGGAGTTGGGGCAGAGCAGCTGCACACTGTCCACCCCAACCCCAGCCCAATGCCATCCTGATACCGTGAGCCCGTTTGCATTGTGTGCAGCATCAGGATGCCCTCCTGGCACTGCGTGTAGACATGCTGCACTGAAAGGGCATGGAAGAGCCACGGTGCTGGCTCTTAAGGCAGCCTTTTTTTGCCGCTCTTTTAGGGGTGGCAAAAGGAAGGATTGGGGCTACAGTGTGGGGTTGCCTCAGCCCTGATCCACCGCTAGCAGGGGCAGCCCAGAGCTGCCCCAAATGGGCTGTGTGTAGAGGCCCTCAGTCTGCTGACATTGGATCTTATTAAGTGAGTAACAACTGAGACAGAGGGTTTTGCCCCACCCTGAACCTGGTACTCTTCCCCACTCCTCATCATCCAGGTACCTCATTGACCCAATTATTGTTCTGTTGACTGTTGGCAATAAGTTTAGGTAAACAGAAACTTCTCCCTCCACTTGATTCATGGGCAGTGAAGGAGCCCTGTGATTTATCTCTACTGTAACAACCTGAATTCTCCCATTTTCCCCTGTATCCAAACTTATTACATCCCCAGCTTGACTACTATCTGGCGGATCTCCTGGACACTACTTTCTATATTGGCATCTATCTGTTGCAAACAATTAACTTGGCCCTCTTTAGGGTTGACTGCCATCTTTGAGGAGAAAGATGGTTTATGCTCTAAACAATTTCTCAACAGATCTAGTCTGTCCAAAATCTCTTTTTGAACAGGAGATGGACAAGACCAAAATGTATTCATGAGAGCTTTCTCCTCTAGATTAAACAGCTCCATCCTTTCGTTAAGTGCCTGACAAGTAACCAGGTTAGCTTGGCAAAATGCATTAGCACAGGAATCCAAACTCCTAGCATCTAAGTGGCTATCATTATCAATATCCACCTGAGGCTCATCCAAATTGATCAAATTAATAGTATTATGAGCAGATATAGGGGCCATATAGACGGCCCCTAAGAGGCGGTTCTGTGCCATCCCTGGGAGTGCCAGCTTGGGGCCGGGACAACCACATGCCACAGCCCTGATTCAGCTTTTTGCTGCTTCAAAAAGAGCTGGCAGATGCCGCTCCTTTTTGGAGCAGCAAAAAGCCTCCCTTACCACTACCACCACAGTTCTTCTGTGCCCCTGTGTCTACACACTGTACCAAGGAAGCACCCTGATGCTGTACACCAGGGGTAGGCAACCTTTCCCCTTTAAGGGCCGAGGGACTTCAGCTCCCAGAAGCCTCAGCCATGTTGGTCAATAGTCCTATGATGGCCAATATCTTCTGGGATTCTGGGAGCTGAAGTCCCTCAGCCCTTAAAAGGGGAAAGGTTGCCTACCCCTGCTGTACACTGTGCGGTAGGGCACAGGGCATTACAGCGGCATCAGGGTGGAGTCAGAGCATCCAGCATGCAGTCACCCCGCCCCAACTCCACCTCCAGGCCAGTCCTTGTGGCCAGTCTGTACAGACCCATAGTATCCTTACCATGCCTCATATTATAAGGACACTAGATTAGAGGTGAAGAGGGGGCTTGGTTTTCAAAAAATATTACAATATTGATATCCATATTTAGAAAACCATCCTTAGTTGTATATATTGCATTAGAAATAACACTATTTCTAAATGTAATTCCAACATGAGCTTTAAAACCATCAAAGTAGAAATATTCCACTAAAACTACATCCTTAAATTTCAGAACACCTGGTAAAACTTCATTATTAACATCTAAAAAATGAGAAATAAAATTCTGTAGTGTAAGAAAACCAAATGGCTTAGGGTAATTTATAACCCACCCCCACCCACCCCACCCCAAAAAAAAACAGCTTATGAGGAATCAAAACCAAATTCCAGCCAGAGTCCCTAACTTCATGTCTTGTTGCAGCGTCCTTTTGGGGAACTTTTGTATATGAATCTGATTTCACCACTGGAAATTGAGCATTCTTTGTTAGAGCAAAGGACTACTTTCCCATGGGTCCAACAGCTCAAGATAGAGCAAAGGACTACTTTCCCACGGGTCCAACAGCTCTCCTGTCATGGAAACTTTATCTGCTAGGAGATCCATAAAAGTCCCTGAACAGCTGCCTGCATCAAGTGACTGCAACAAATTAACAGTACTGTTATGCACACTCTCCTTTGCTTTCTTTTTGTCTTTTTTCTGGTTCTTCAAACAACATTTATGATCTAATTTTTTAAGAGAATACGTATTGTCCAATAATTTAAACAAACACACCCAATCTCTTTTCCTATAACATTTTGTGGTTGACTAATCTTCTTACTTGAGTTTTTAATATTTTTGTTTTTTTACTGTTTTTTACAACCTCCCTTTAACTTGGCCTTACTGTTTTTTTGTAGAATGGGTTCTTACGGATTGTTTTCTTGACCCTGACACAGACATAACTCCTCCTCTAAGGCCATTTCGTGTTGGTCTTCTCTCTAACATTAGATAATTTTTGACTAAAGCTGTCAACAATTTATTGCTTTCTATGAGGAAGTTTTTAATAAGTACAAATTCCTCTTACATCATGAGAAGCTCCCCTTGTAAATGAACAGAAGTAAAGTCCAAATCCACTGTTTGAACACATGAAGATTGCAACTTAGCATTTGGACTGTTAGGAACATTGTAGCATGCAAGATCAATAAGCTGTTTTTGGGTAAACTCTGCTATCCAGGCAGCATCCTGAACAGATTTGATATTGAAAGAAGATGAGGTTTCAACAGGAAAATTGCCCCTTTTATGCATCTTACTTTGATTTAAAGGGCGATCCATAATTGTCTCTATGTGGGACAGGTGGGAAGCAGAATCATGCAGAAGGTTTGATGTCCTCTCAGTTAGCCAGTGTGCTTTTTCTGTTGACTGACAGGGGTTAGGAGAATGTGCTTTCTCCACAGAGATGCAACTTTGCACAACTCATGCAAGGTTGGAAGGAGCAAGCTCTACAGTAGGGCTCTGTGATGCTTGTGAAGACTGTGGTGCTTGTCCAATCCAGCACTGAATTTGAAGAGTACCACTTCAGCTTCCACTGCTTTATCAGCTTCCTTGGGAGCAAAAAACTGTGTAATTTTCATCTGGTCTTTTCTAGGATTCAAGGGGATACTCTCAAAAGCTGGCAAAATGCCTAAAGTTTTGTAGGCCTTTCTAGTAATCATGGCTTATTCTCTCAAGAGTATCTTGGAGTATCCAAAATTCACCCCAGTAGCTTTAAGATCACTAAGTTTTGCAGACCCTTTCAAACAACAATGGCCTCCTTTCACCAGAATCAGCTCTAGCAAAACAGCAAACAAACAAACAAACAAAATATCCTTCAGAGTTAGTTCCCTGGCCAAAAACAATGACTATAGCTGACAGCTAACTGGAATTCACTGAAGACACAACAACTTGAAAAAACTTATAATTTGTAGATAAGCATTAGATAGCAAAACAGGGAATTAAAGGCAAATAGTAAAAAATATAACAAAAAGTAAAATATATAAAGTAAAAAACTGAAGAGAAGGCATTCCAAGAATGGCAAAGCAATAAAACAAGAAAACTTTTAAGCCAAAGAAAAACAAACAAATAGCAGCAGAGACTCTACCAGAGCTACTGACCCTGATGCCGTCTTTCTCCCTCTGCCAGGCAACTTCAGCCTGGGTCTCAGCTGCACTTAAGTCAGCCCTTTTTTGAAAACAGAAAGCTCCTGAATTTTATTGGTTGTCCAGCAGATTTGGTGGTGAATTACAATGTGATAATTCCCACCTCCATACCACATCCCATCTGCATCCCGGTAGGCTGATGTCGACTTAAAAGGTAATGTGATAAACCTCATAATGTTTAAATATTTGAAGGGTTGTCATACTGAAAATGGTGCAAGCTTGTTTTCTGCAGCTCCACAGAATAGGACGCAAACAACAGGAAAAGAGGTTCCACCTCAACATTAGAAAGAACTTCCTGACAGTAAGCACTGTTTGACAGTGAAATACACTCTCTCTGAGTGTGGTAAAGTCTCCTTTTTGAAAGTTTTTAAACAGAGGCTGGATGGCCATCTGTTGGGGATGCCTTGATTGTTTATTGCTGCATGCCAGGGGGTTGGACTGGAAGGCGCTTGAGTTTTCTTCCAATTCTATGCAGGTAGTGGGGATCTATTAGGTCTGTTTTTGGATGAACCTACCTTGTTCTTAGCTTGTTCCACTGCTTTTTCATCAGACAAAAGTGTTAAAATCATGCAGGAATAATAAAAAAATGTGATGATGTTAGAGCTACATGCCTATATTTTGAGGGGGTTTACATTTTGAGGGGGTTTATATTTTGAGGGGCCGCCCTGGGAACCAGAGGATTGGGGCCGAGGCTGCCCCACACCTTCGCTCCAATCCTCCCTCCAATCCTCCTTTCAGAGCCGGCAAATAGGGCACTTTCAGAGCCACCGTGTGGCTCTTCTGCACCCCTTCCGGTGCAGCGCATCAAGCGCATCAAGACGTTTTGACATTGCACGCCATGCGTAACAGTGCATGGTATCACAACGTCCTCAGCGTGGCGTTGGGGTGCCCAGGGTACGGCTGCCCCTCCCCAGGCTAGCCCTTTGAGTCGGTCTGTAGAGGTTCTTTGTCAGTATGTTGTTGTTGTCAGTTAAGATGGTATATCCATGACAGCAGAATCAATTCCTTTTGGCCATGTGGGCTCTGGGAGACAAAAGGCCTAAGCAGACTGCCAGAAATAGTGCACATTAAATTGAGGCACTGCCCTGGCTCAGTGCTAGGGAATCATGGGAACTGTATTTTTTTCTGAGACATTGAGCCTTCTCTGTCAGAGAGCTCTGGTGCCACAATAAACTACAGATCCCATGATTCCCTAGCACTGAGCCAGGGCAATGCCTCAATTTAATGTGCACTATTTCTGGCAGTCTGCTTAGGCCCAAAGAATCTTAAAATCCAGGAAATAAATTTAAATTCCATTAACAACACAAAAATATGTTTCCTTTGAGATCCAAATTGCCTCTATCCTTTGTGAGGCTACTCACCCCCTTATTAGGCACAGAACACTGGATTTCTCAAGAACCCTCTGCTATTGCATTTGGAAAACATTTAGATGCTGTTTAGGCAAAACATGTCAAATGGAGGGGGGAAGCAGACGAGGGCGTCCAAGACGCCCTGTGATGGTGCGCCGCAGGACTGGAGCAGTCGCACCGCGGCGCACCGTCGGTGCCTCTGAAAGGAGCGCAAAAATAGCGCTCCTTTCAGAAGTCAGTGAAAGTGCGCCCTAAAAGCGTCGGGCGCACTTTCACTGACTTTTCCACCACAGCGCGTGTGGTCGCTGCGGCGGGAGGTTGTCCCCGGAGCGCCGGACATGCGGAGGGCCGGCGGCTCCAAGGACGACCTCGGGAAGAGGAAGGGGCGCCGCGTGTGTGGCTGCCCCTCCTCTTCCTTGCCTCGGAGACAGCTCAATAAGCCGTCTGCCGAGGCCCGGAGTTCCAGTTGAAGAAAGTTTTCCCTTTGTTGGAGGTAGAACCTGCAAAGAGTTAAGCCCTAGCTCTTTGGCTCTCTCTTTAGGGTTCCCCTATTATGGCTAAAATGCAGTATCCTTAGATACAGAACATATATCAACAGGACAATTTGATATGGCCTCACAGCAAAGCAGAATAATATCCAAAATGCATGATACAAGCTTTTGAAGCTCCACTGGCTTCTTCATCAGGCAAAAGTGTTTTGGTCCAATAAAAGTATGACTGTTTTGTGGATTTTTGATGTTATTGTACTTTGCTGTATGGCCAACATGGCTTCTCCTGCATATGTTTTTTGCTTATCTGTGTTTTATGATTCAGCAGTATTTTCACAGTGGCATATCATTCCCCCCACCCATTATTCCATAACTTCACCATGTGTTCCATTTGAGAGGGAGCCACTACTCCCCCCCCCCCCGAAGTTCACAAGTTAGGTTGGGCTCAATGAAAAAAACATTAAATGACACTTGCACCTTTTGATATATGGTTTTTTATTTCAGAAGCTGAGTAATTTTCTTTTCTCAACATATGAACACCCATAGTTGCATCTTTCTCATAGGACTCATTAAAAAGAGTAAACAGCCTTTGCATTTTTTTACAAGCTTCATCACTCCATCTTAAATTTCTTTTTAGTGGCTCTGTCTAGGGATGGGAAAATCTGACTGTTTTGCTTCCCTACAAATTCATTTTCTTAAAACCACAACTTCTTATCATTTTATGAATAAATTTGTGGACTTTAAATTTTTCAAAATTAAATGAAACAACCCCACCCCCATTTGCAAAAAGCAACATGCACTTTCCTGTCAAAGATGAGTCTCTTAGAAAAAAAGAGGTTGCATCCTTAATTCAGGACATAAAATGGAAGAATGCATAGGAATTCAGTCAGACTTCCTCACTCAAAGCTCTAGGCATGGCTAAATTTGTTTGTTTCCATATGCAGTTAAATCAAAACAAATACCCTCAAATTATTTTCATCCCCAATGCGAAAAATAATGTATGGACAAACTCTGATCAAGATTATACTGAAATTAAATTCTGACTTATCTCTACCTCTGCTCTCACAACAGGCTGAAAGCCAAAAATTCTGACCTGAATAACTGAAATGGGGGTAAAAAGAGGGAAGTCAGAATAACTAAATGAGAGTTAACTAAATGAGAGGTAGGTGAAATGTGATGCATATAAATTCAGTCTATCTAGTTGACTAGTTGGCATTGGCTATGTTCAAACATCTACTTGAAGACATAGAGGGCTGATGTACATAAGCTCTATCTCCATGTACTCATAAGTAAATGAGACATTTGCATGCTGGGTACAAACAACTGAAGAAAGCTTAGTAACATCGATTCACTGAACATAGTTATAGAGATCCTTTTTTGGAGGGAAACCAGCTTTATTGGAGCTCTATAACTGTATTTTGCTCGCACAGTTACAAACTTAGTGCTGAATTACCATTTGGAAGGACCACTAGTGTATTTATAAATTAAATGATGTAACACAAAATCGGATCCACTGTACTGTGGCCCTTCCTAAACTCTCCCTGTTCCTGATGAAGAAAATTATTGCCCTCCACGCAACTTATCAGCTTCTGGAGGAGAGAGCAGCTGTAAATCTTTGAGCTAATGTCCAGTAAACTAATTGGATGATAATTCTGAGAGTTTTGTTTGTCTCCTTTCTTATAAATTGGGAAGATTATACTCTGCTCCTAAATCTCAGGAAAAATGCCTGTAGAATTTATGTAAGAAAATAAGAGGTGGTACAGATGGGCAAAAAGAGGTACTTTCAGGCTGACTTGGAGGTGTGGTGTTTAGACAATGCATGCCTAAAGGCCAGCAGGAAAGCATCCTCTAGGTGCTGCATGCCAGGAAAAGTCGCTTCAAAAAGGAACAGTTTTTTACCGCTTCTTCCAGAAAGATGTGCACCTTCACATGTGCATATGTATGCAGCAATACTGGTGTGTCAGAAAAAGGGTTCCAGAAATTTAAATCAGCCATATAAATGCACCATTGCATGTACAGCAGAAACTGAGTTGACAACCCAGACATGTGCCCTATAATGCAGGCTTTAATTTAAAGCACCCTATGCTTCCAGGTGTGGATGCACCACTGCAGGTGAGCTTTAATATTAGAACCCTAACCCTAATTGTAACCCTATGCATGCACTCTTGCAACTGTTCTCTATTATGACAATAAATTAATTCCATCGCATGTACGCTTGCTGTCAGAATGCACAGTAGTTTGCATAAAAGAGGCTTTTGTGACCTCTTCTGTGCAGGTGTGCATAAGACCTGCACACCACTTCCTGGCATGCTTGGGGGGGCGCTCCTGGAGTAATGTTTGTCAGTGTGTGCTGTTAACTATGTCCCTTGCATGACCACCAGCTGCATGTATCCAGCTGCATGTATCCAGTCTGTCCACAAAACCTCCCTTTCATGTACCTCTCCCCTCCCCCCTGATCTGTGTGGGACATGTTTTGTGGAGATGATGGAATAGGTGTCTTTTCAGTTGACAAACTTGTTCCTCCGTCCCAAGGGTGGTACAATCAGACAGTGGCACCTGTCTGTAGCATGCACTACTTGGGGAAGCCAAGGTCAGTGAATCCTTGCATGATCTGTGGATATATCACAGGTCCTGCACAGGAGCACAGGGATGCCGAACTTCAGTCACCTTGGTAGACAGAGAGTGATAGACTGCATACCAGCTTATGACATGTTCTGCGCAGGTGTGCAGGGATGTGCATCTGAGAGAATGAAAAAAATTGAAGCAGCCGCTGCTGGGCTATGCAGTTGATCCATCTCCCTTCGTGTCCTCAGAGCTGGCAGTGCAGTTGGTGGGCCTTCAATATGGCCTCGGAAAAGCCGCATCAACAGCCCCCCTATGTGGTTGCTCCATCCCCATTTAGGGCACCCTCAGGGCAGGTGGTGCAGTTGCTGCAGCTTAGGGAAAAGGCAGCTTCATGTCACCTTTTCCTGCCCATCTGTACAGCCCCTAAGTTTGCTAGCAAGGGAGCCCACCATTCAGAATTGTTCTTATAAACCTTTGGTGGAATGATATCCTCACCAGATACTTTGCCTGTTGCCAAGGCACTTATAAGTTTGTGCATTTCTTGTACTGATACAGGGGGCCATTCTGGTATTTCTGATCTATTCGTCAACAAAGCCTGATTATTACTGCTTGAACCATTGTAACTACTATCCACATCACTTTAAAAAATATTGCTAAAGTGGGTACACCAGGTATTGGCTGAAATGCATGCATCTAATGTGGGACTGAAGCTCATGTCTGATAATGAGATCAAATTCCAGAACCCTCTTTCTTTCTTTTCCAAGGCTGCCAACCCCAGATCCTTCCACTGAACAGTCATACAGTCATAAATGTTCTCTCTCTCTCTTTCTTTTTCTTTCTTAATAAATCATTAAAAATTAGGCGGCAGGAAGGCAATGCTTCCAAGTCTGCTTCCAACTGTGTCCACGTAACCCTCCTGGTTAATTGAGCCAGATTCTTTTCAGCTTGCCTACATCCTTATCATACCAGCCCACTTTGCCAAAGGCCTTTCTATGCTGATGAACCATTTTTGTTAATAGTGGCCTTAATGCTGCAGAAATTGTCATAATACCTTCTACAGGATCACAGTTTCCTTTGACAATATCCTAGTGTATCTTTGCAACATGAGGACTATTTCAATGATCCTGGTCTGACTGTTTGACACAAGGAGACCACTTTAGGTGTTTCCTCTCAATTATTGTCCCCTCTGCCAAACCAATAGGTGGAGGAGGCAGTTGGGGAGGCAGAATAGAAATGGCCAGAATGATAGATAAATGATCACTTTCTAGGTGGTCTAAAATATTATTTTGTCCCATAGGGCAATAAATTTGAAGATAAGAAGATATAATCAATAATGGTACCTGCTCTGTTGTTAAGAAAAGTATAATATCCATTAGAATTATCCCTGGATCTGCCATGAAGGCATGTCAACCACATGCAGGACATTAACTTAAGTAACTTCCTACCCTCTTTATTGACCCCTTTGTCTAATGAGAAATGATCAGGTAAGAAAACCTCATTATAATCCAATCCAAAAGTATTTTCCTTTCCATTAGGACCCGAGCCAACATGGGCATTGAAATCCCCCCACACCACTATAATTTCCTTGGGATACTGTGTCTCACAAAGATTTAGAGCCTCTTCCAATTTGTCCCAAAACAGCCCTGCATACCTATATTTGTCAGGTGGACAATATACTTTTACACAGATTAATGCATCAATTTCTGCCCCCCCCCCATTACTTCTTAACAATACAGACAAGATGAAATCATTTTTAGACTGATATGTTGCTTCAGACACAACATCCAGTTTTACTGAGACCAAAGTGGCTACAGTACACCATCCCTGGTTGTTCCCTTCATATAACATTTTGTAGCAGGGAGCAAGAAAGAGACAAACTCTTGTAACATGAACATAGAAATATCTGATATCCAGGTTTCTTACAGACATAAAATGTGAAATGACATTAGAAATTTCCCAAATTACAGGTCCGCTAATTTATTCTGCCACTCAGCAATATTCCAATATAAAATTGAAAAATAAAAATTTAGCTCTAAGCCATCCAGTCATGCCAAAAGTGCTAGTTGGGTCTTGGCAACAAGGGGGAAATCCCCAATACTTTGCTTAATCCTGTCCCCTATATTTGAGTCAGAGAGAATTTTTTAAATTCCTGTTAAAGATTTGTCTGGGTTGGCTGTGTTTATATTTAGGTTGGGTACTCTTGGCATGAGTCCTAAAGGGTGTCAAGGGATTGAAACTTACAAACCTGGAAAATATTCCAGTCTAGTGCTCTTGGCCCACTCTGGAGACAGGAATGTTGTTTGGATAGCTTACATTTGAAGGTACAGCCTTACTACCAATATTGCCTATATGTAAGGATTCCATAGAAAAATGAACCCCTTTAGGTTGATCACAAGCAATATAGCTAGCAGCTTTTCTTTGCATGGTGACTTGATGATGTAAGTAAAAGGAGAACTATGACCAAGCAGGTTTTACCCCCATTTGAATGACACATTTTTATTTATAAATTTAGGGAGCAAGGACCAATTTTTTTCAATGCTCCAGACATTTAAAAAACATTTCAATCATCCCTCTTAGTCCTTTACTCCCCAAGGGGTATAAACACAAACAGGACATTCCTCCAAAATTCTTCCTTGAAGCCCCAGCTATAGATGATATTTCAGAAAGCACCTCTGCACTTTCTTTCCATGAACCATCCACACACTATAAAGGCCAGTTAAATACAGAGATGCAACAGTTTGTGTCAGGCTGGGAGGTTTCACATGGAGAAATCTTGTCTGGATCTAGGTCATAGCTCATTTGACTAAAATTAAACCCTAGATTCGCATATTCATCTTCCCATACATTCTGCTCTCCAACTGTCTCTGCCCCATGTTATCAAAAGTGTATTTTTTCTGAATTTTGGTGTGTATGAATTCCACATGGCACCAGATGTACTCTGCAATAGACTCCATGTGCCTCCATGGCATGGCAAAGAGGTCATGCCCAGGTCACCTGGAAGGCTGGAAAATCCCCAAACCCCAGAGCCAGGCAGATAGTGTGGGAGTTGCAAATGGACTATCATCACCTCCATAATCAGAAGGATGGGTGATAATGGCCGAGATTTCTCACCTGATGAGCTGGCCAAACAACACAATCCCCTCTCATTTCCCCTTGAATATTGCCAGACCAGATGACCTCACCTAGGCAATCTAACAGCTTTGTCTAAACCTTAGCCAAACAATCTAAGCTATAGCTAAGCAATCAAACTCTTTTGTTTAGGCTTTGGCCAAGTAATCAAGAACCTCACTGGGGCCACTTTGAGCTCTTAAAAACCTCTGGATTTCTCCTCTCAGGGTCGCTAGCCTGAGTTCAGGGGGACCCTGTGTCACTCTGTGCTCTGATCTGGTTACCGGCACCTCTGTTCAACCCACGCTCAGAATGGTTGTGTCTCATATCACTTCATCCAATTGGATCTTGGAAAAGGCTGCATCTGTAGTAAGTATCGTCATAGTACTGCCTCAGTATTTATTCCAGCCTAACCCCTGATTTCCCAAGCCCTGCATGAGTGTGTGTGTATGTGTTGTTATGTGATTTTCCTGCTTTTCAATAAAGAATACTTTGAGGATACTTCTTCTGCATCAGTTCTTTGATCCACTGGATTCTTGGTATACACATGGGAGATGGTCTCAGAGGGTCCTTGGAGCTGACTCCCTCTCGATTTGAGCCAAATAAAATTCCCCATACTAGACTTTTGGCTACACTCATCAGATTCGACCTCTTGATTTTCTTGTCATTCATCTATTGTAATCCAGTCAATATCATAGAAGGTAAGATGAAAAGTTTCCAGCATATCATCCTCCATTTCTCCTGGGTCAACCATATCTGCATTCCTTAGGTCAGAGACAGGAATGGTATCTGTAAAAGTTAGGGTTGAAATGGCAGTCCTTTCATATTATAAGAGAGTTTTGGACATGGCAGAGGACCGTCTACCCAGGTTCTGTTTATTATGTGAGCAATGGAAGAAAGGTGGCTGGGCTATGCTAGTTCAAGTTTTATTAAGCTCTAAAAACCTTTCAACAACAGTTTTTTCTTTTTTCTGGAGTTAAAAATAAGATCAGGTATTGATTTATAAGTGGGATAACTAGAATTAAGCCTTCAGTTTTTCCCCTCTGGTACCATTTGCTGAAATCAAATCATGTAAGAGCTCAGTATTTAGAAACACTTACCTTTGCCCCCCTGAGAATGGCATTTACAGAATTACATTTCCAAACTATGCAAACATTGTCTTGGATGGCAGATACAGAAATGTTCTGAGGAACTTAAGGTTTTGCATTTGTTGTGTGGGAGAGGTAGAGTATGTCTCACATTATTTACTTTATTGCCAGCTTTATCAAGATCCCAGGAACAGATTCTTGGGTCAGATCCTGGCTTTTCTGCAGTTGGGGAGTTCTTACATGAACATATTCTGGTTACTTTCAGACTATGATCCATATGTTACACAAAGAATAGCTTTATTTGCTAAAGTGGATTAAAGTATATGCACAACCTATCTGAATGATATTGCTATAGATTGTGTGGGGGATTCACTTATATGATGTTTTTATGGATATATTGTTGTTGTTTTTTTATGGAATTGTCATGGCTTTTAATCAAATACAATAAACAATTGACTGACTGACTAGTGCTGAATTGCAAAGGACTCTAAGGAGTTTATTTCACTGTAAATAATGTGACTTATCCCCAATGGGATACAGTCACTTCTCAGATTTGCAATGGGTATTACTGCATGTGAAATCACTGTCGCTGCCACTGGATGACTGCAACATGGGTCTGAGCTGCTCTTTGCCAGCCACTTTGCAAAAGCGGGAGCTTGCTGTTTTGGAAAAGTGGCTAGCTAAACATGTCTGGGACCATGGGTGCAGCCGAGTTATAGTAGCGCAGAGGCAAAGACAGTGATTTGAGTATGATAATATCAGGGCTGAATCCAAAATGTGACTGTATCCTGTCAGGGATCAGTTGCTCAATTTTGTTGTGTAATAATCTCCTTACACTGCAGGGTGTGTGGTAGCCTGGTGGAATGACCTGTATGTATACTTACATCCCTAGCACCCATTTAACCTCCCATGTGTTTAGGTCAACACTTGAACCATGAGATGCTACATTTGGGGATAAACAAGTATACAGGTAGAGGGTGTGTAGCCTGGTGGGATCAATAGTCAGTTAATCCCCGTTTTGGAAGAGGAGGAAATTTGGGAACTAGCCCATGCTTTGAGATCTGTTGGGGAGGCCCTTCTCCCCAGGCACATCTGGTGAGAGGGCCTTCTCAGTGGCTGCCCCCAGACTCCAGAACTCCCTTCCCCGAGAAGCTAGGCTGGTATCCACTCTACTTAATTTTCACAGACAAGCAAAGACTTTTCTATTCTGACAGGGATTTGATGAGTTAATATATAAGGCTCATCTTACACAATGTGCTGGATATTGCTAATAGCTGTGCTGATGTGTGTGAATGTTTCAATTGTATATGTTTTAACCCCGTTTCAATTTATTTCTGATCGTCTAATTGTGTTTTAACTTTTGTATTTTGCGGGTTTTTAACTGTTTTTTAATTGTTGCAAGGTTCTTTGAGTCCCACTTTGAGAAAAAGACAAGGTAGAATTAAAAATCATCTTCATCATCCCTTCTTTGGAAGGGGAGAGCAGAGCAAAGTTTGGAGTGACCAAACTGGCATCCATAGTGTTCACCAATCAATTACGATTTTGGAAGGGGGAAACACCCCCTTAGAAAAATTAAATATCTGAAATTCTTAAATGCCATATGAAACCACAAGTGACCCTTCCATACAACAAAATAGATGGGCTGGAGGAGTCTTTTTAGTATGCATTTTTCACAATGCTTTTATTTAAAAAATATATGGTCCCATTTAAGTGCAAAACAGCTTAAATCCAGTCTTTGTTCAGGTTTGTATGATAGTGGTATAAAATATGGCAATAACAATAATAAAAAAGCAAGGAGATTGATGGGCATTGCTGTACAGTAAAGACAGCCTATTTTACAAGAGGAAAAAGCAGCTCTTCAGCAACTCTGAAAACAGAATGGATTGCTATGCATCCTGGCATTTTGTTTCATTACATTTTGCAACATGCCTTTTGCAATTCTGATGGAAGCAGATGAATTGATGCTTGGTGGAGCTCTCTTAGGATAAGAACTGTGCCATGAATTATATTTTCAGCTGCAAATTGAAGCCATAAAAATGAAATAAAAAGCAATGCATATATATATGGCATAAATGCACAAAGGCAAGGCTTTTAGGGAAATTCTGTCAGATTTATATCCTGATGTTACCCCCTTTACTCTGAAATAAATTCCAGGAATTTCCCAACTGCATGTAACTTGCACATTATGACTGTAATCCAAATATCTTGTATGCACATATCAAGAAGAAAAAAATGTAGTCAGAGGTTTCTTGGAAGTTTTTACCAAAGCAATTTCAAATGACGGAGGAAGTCAATATTTTCTTTCAAGAGCAGCCACTAGACTATTAGATATCTACACAATTAACAAAGAAAACAATCTTTACTACACATACATATTGTTTCTAATGATTCCAACCAATATTTTTAGAATCAGGTTTCAAGAATGAAGAGAGAAAGTAATTCCAAACATTTTCTTTATGAAATGAAATCCAAATTAAGTTTCTCTTACGTAAGAAAAACAGCATTTTGATCAAACCATTAAATTCATTTTCCAGTCAGTCATTTTCATATTCATTTACTATTTGAATACAATGACTCCCATTCCTTGATATATTTTGAATTCTGTCTTTTGTCTTTTAATTTTTTGACCATTAGTAGGTAAGCTGCTATGACATCACCGAGAGGCAGAGACAATTTGAACAAATCCTGACTGTAATTGGCTGAACTGTTGATATTCTTGTACCTGTATCCAGTGACTTCACTAGGTTTGGTGTCAGCCAGTGTGGTAACTCATGGTGTGTCCCCCCCACACACACACACACATTAACTTCTTCCCATACTACACCATATAGAATCCTTAGTAATGTTTTTGTACTAATGTTACTCATTAATCATAATCCCTGTATTTTACTGAATATAATGGTAATGACTGTGACATAAACAACTAACAAAATTAAAATTATACTTTTAAATTACAATATCATATGCACAGCCTAAATGCATTTATACATACATAGCTTCATCTGGTTGAAGGATAACATTTGGTAAAATGTGATGTTTTTATAGAATTTATTTAAAAAAACAACAACAAATAAAAATTAAAAATAAAAATTAGAACCTCTCTTTTCTCCTTCCCCTAAGCCACAACTTACTCACACAATCTCTTCAGCATTTTAAAGGGACACAGGTGAATGCCACAGTCCATTGCTGCTCAAAGAGACATGTTTGAGGAGCAGTGGTATCACCTGCTCTTAGGGGGTCACCTGATGTAGAATGCACCCCTGCACCCCCTAGTGACACCACTGGTAGCATCACTAGGGTTGGTGTCACTCTGGAAGGCAGACAGCCATCTCACAGCTCAGGAAAGTGGAAGCTGATGGAGGAGGGAGATATCTGGTCTTGGTTGCCTCCCTCCCTCCACCCATGGAGGAAAGACAGAGGCAGCTTGGACTAGATCCCCCAGGGCCCCCCAGCCCTGCTGAAAGGGGGAGGAAGGGGCACAGAAGATGATACAATTACCTCTGCTGTTGCAACACCTTCACCCAGCCTGATGCCCTGAACCCCCACCTCCTGGCAGTGTCAGAGAGAGAGAGAGCAGGAAGGGAGGTGACAGCAGCAGAAGAAGCAGAAGTGGGCAAGAAGAAGTACTCACTGTCTGCCCTTCCCCTTGTGGTCAAGCTTTAGGACGGGATTTGTAGTGAAACTGGCTTTAGGACGGGATTTGTAGTGAAGACTGCCATGGTTGCCTTGACCGATGACCTTCATCTAAGCATCAACGGGGTAGTGTGACCCTGTTGGTGCTTTTAGACTTCTCGGTGGCATTTGATGGAGGAAAGCCCAGGAGGACAGGCGGAGGCCGTGAGGTCCTGCCCGACAACTTTCTCCTGTCAGCCCAGCACTACCTGCCACGGTGCAGCAAGCCTCCTTGGAGTGTCGGGCAGCACCTATAAAACCGCCCAGTTCTTTCACCTCTCCAGGAGGAAAGCCCAGGAGGACAGGTGGAGGTCGTGAGGTCCCGCCCAACAACTTTCTCCTGTCGGCCCAGCACCATCTGCTGTGGCGCAGCAAGCCTCCTTGGAGCGTCGGGTGGCACCTTATAAAAACCGCCCAGTTCTTTCACCTCTCCAGGAGGAAAGCCCAGAAGGACAGGCGGAGGCCGTGAGGTCCCGCCCAACAACTTTCTCCTGTCGGCCCAGCACCATCTGCCGTGGCACAGCAAGCCTCCTTGGAGCGTCGGGCGGCACCTTATGAAAACCGCCCAGTTCTTTCACCTCTCCAGGATGAAACCAGCGGCGCAGCAGCCCAGGAAGACAACAACTCTCCTCCTATGGGCTTAATAAAGACACAAGTGCTATAGGAACGGTACCCGCCTATTATCCAGTTGGACCCCTTGCCAATGGTGATGTGGATTATTCTGAGTTGTTAAAAATACCAAATTGGAAGGGGACACTATTTTACCTAAGGCCAGGAAAGATGGGGGGGGGGGTGGCTATCGGAGTTGTGCTGGGGAACGGGAGGTATGGGGAGAGCAGAGGGAATATATGTTACAAAAGGAGACGGGATCGCTGTTTGAAAGCTATCCTGTCATCAGTCCCCTCTGTTTCCCAGAATGGTTTGGAGAGCAGACCTTCCATTCCACAGAACCTCACTCTGCTCCTCTGCAATGCCAGGTCAGTTAAAAATAAGACTCACATCATCCATGATTTACTATTGGATGAGGATGCCGACCTGGCTTGTTTAACAGAGACCTGGCTGGGAGAGGATAGTGCAGTTACATGGGTGCAGGCCCTCCCAGCTGGGTACTCTGTCAGTGAGCAGGTGAGGGGACGTGGGTGGGGGGCAGAGTGGCTTTGGTTCATTAAACTAATCTTACCTCGACCAGGATACCTGTCTGGAACACAGTTCGCTTCTAGTGTATGTACCTCAGCCTGAAGACCAGGGAAACTTTGGGGATTCTGTTAGTCTACCGACCACCCCGTTGTCTAGCAGACTCCCTGACTGAGCTGACACAGCTGATCTCTGAGCTGCTGCTGGAGTCAACATCCCGCTCGAGACCAGCCTAACAGGTGTGGCTCAGGAGTTCATAGAGACCATGACAAACATGGGCCTATCCCAATTGGTCAACAGGCCCACACATTGTGCAGGTCATACACTCAATGCGGTCTTCAGTACAGAACAGGAATATCTGTGGGCGGAGGTGATAAATACCTCTGCATTGTCATGGATGGATCATTTCCTGATCAGGATGGAACTTAAAGCCAATATCTGCCCCGCCGGGGGTGGTGGACCCACTCGGATGGCCCGCCCTCGAAGGCTAATGGATCCTGCGGGATTCCAGGAAGCCTTAGAAGGTTTAATGGTTGGGAATGCCGGTGATCCTGTTGAAGCTCTGGTTAATACTTGGAACACTGCTCTTACCAGGACTATTGAGACGATCGCTCCCAATCCGCTTCAAACCATAGGCCTTGGTATATGCCGGAGCTTAGGAGAATGAAGCGGGTTGGACAACGGCTAGAGTGCAGGTGGCGGAAGACTCGACTCTTAACTGACAGAACTCACCATAGGAACTTTCTTCGTTCCTATTGGGAGGCAATGCGTGCAGCAAAGAGAGCTTTCTCCTCTGCACGTATTGCCTCTGCAGAGTCCCGTCCAGCAGAACTGTTTAGGGTGGTGGGGGAGATGATGCAGGTGCCCCCTGCGCCAAATCCCTTACTTAACCCTACAACGGCCTGCTGTGACGCATTTAACAACTACTTTGCAGATAAAATCTCTCAGATAAGAGCCGACTTAGATGCCACTGTTGAAACAGAGTCTATAGGCGGGGCGTACAGCGACTCCGCCAATGTAGTTATACTGGATCAGCTTCAATCTGTGAGTACCGAGGACGTGGACAAGCTGCTTGGTAAGGTGAGGAAGACAACCTGCCCTCTTGACACTTGCCCATCATGGTTGGCCATCCAAGGGGGGATGCATTGATGAGATTCCTTACGGATATCATCAATGCATCCTTTAGGGAAGGATATGTTCCATCTTGTTTGAAGGAAGCGGCTGTTAGGCCGCTCCTGAAAAAACCTTCCCTTGACCCCCAGGATATGAGGAACTACAGGCCTGTGTCATTGCTGCCATTTTTGAGCAAGGTGATCGAGAGGGTGGTTGCTCTTCAGCTCCAAGCTGTCTTGGATGAAGCCGATTATCTAGACCCATTTCAAACCGGCTTCAGGACAGGCTTTGGGGTTGAGACTGCCATGGTTGCCTTGACCGACGATCTGCGTCTGAGCATCGACAGGGGCAGTGTGACCTTGTTGGTGCTTTTAGACCTCTCAGCAGCTTCAATAGATACACTAGATCACAGCATCCTCTTGGCCCGCCTGAAGGGGTTAGGTATCGGGGGCACTGCTCTGCAGTGGTTCCGGTCTTTCCTCTCGGGTCAGTCCCAGAGGGTGCTGCTCGGGGACTGTAGCTCCAGTAAGAGAGACCTCACTTGTGGGGTCCCTCAGGGGGCTATTTTGTCCCTGATGTTGTTTAACATCTATATGAAGCCGCTGGGTGAGATTATATGGAGTTATGTTGCTGGGTGTTATCAGTACGCTGATGACACCCAAATCTATTTCTCTGTGTCTCGTTTGTTGGCCTCGAATTCCAATGGCATCTCTTCTCTCAATTAATGTCTTCGAGCTGTAATGGGCTGGATGAGGAAAAACAGATTGGAACTGAATCCAGACAAGACGGAGGTGCTCACGGTAGCGGCCCCGAAACCAAGAATTGGGTTGCAACCTCCAGTCCTGGACGGGGTCACACTCTCCTCCAGTGACTGTGTTTACAGTCTGGGGGTGCTCCTTGACTCATCACTCCTGATGACAAATCAGGTGAATACGACGGTCAGGAGCGCCTGTTATCAGCTTCGGCTGATACACCAGCTGCACCCTTTTCTGGAAGTAAGGGATCTTGAGACCGTCGTGCACGCACTGATAACCTCACGCCTCGACTTCTGTAATGAGCTCTACATGGGGCTACCCTTGTGCTTGGTTCGGAAGCTTCAGCTGATTCAAAATATGGTGGCCAGGCTTATTTCTGGAACATCTAGGAGGGACCACATTACTCCTGTTCTGAGGTCTCTCCACTGGCTGCCTGTTAGCTTCTGGGCCCAGTATAAGGTGTTGGTTATTACCTTTAAAGCCCTAAATGGCTTGGGTCCAAGCTATCTCAGGGACCGCCTCTTCCCATATAATCCTCTCCGTGCTCTCCGATCCTCTGGCAGGAACTTGCTGCAGCCCCTAAAATCTAGGCTTGCAGCGACCTCTCAGAGAACTTTTTCTGCTGTCCCTCCCAAACTCTGGAATGACCTGCCGGATGAGATCCGTCAGTTGACATCTTTAGACAGCTTCAAGAGAGCTGTCAAGACGGATCTCTTCCGGCAGGCCTTTCCAGACTAATTATCCTGGCCAGGATTCTAGGACCTTCTGATTCCTGCATCCCCATCGTGGCCTCATCATGTGATGGATGGGAAATGCAGTAGAGGCAGTTAGGGTACCAAGTAGGTTTAGTTTATATTGTTATGTTTTATTTTATGTCTATTGTAATTTTAATTATATGCTATTTAATGCTGTTTTAGGGGGTTAGGGGTGGTTTGGATATAATGTTGTGGGGATTTTTTACTGTAAGCTGTTTGGATTGTTGCCAATAAGCAGGATATAAATTATTATTATTATTATTATTATTATTATTATTATCATGGCATCCTCTTGGATCGCCTTGATGGGATAGGAATTAGGGGCACTGCGTTGCAGTGGTTCCATTCCTTACTCTCAGGCAGATCTCAGAGTGTGTCACTCGGGGACAGTTGTTCTGAAAAAAAAAGATCTTATTTGCAGCATTCCTCAAGGCACCACCCTATCTCCAATGTTATTTAACCTCTATATGAAGCTGCTGGGAGACATTATCCAGAGACATGGGGCTGGGTGTTATCAGAACGCTGATGACACCCAGATCTATTTCTCCATGTGCCGATCATCGGCCTCGGCTCCTGATGGCATATCTCCTCTCAATGACTGTCTTAGGGCAGTAATGGACTGGATGAGGAAAAACAGATTGAGATTGAATCCAGACAAAATGGAGGTGCTCACAGTAGTGGCCCCGAAACCAGGTATTGGGATGCAACCTCCAGTCCTGGATGGGGTCATACTCTCTGTGAAGAACTGTGTTCGCAGTCTGGGGGTGCTCCTAGATCCTTTGCTTCAGATGACTAGTCAGGTGAATGCAACGGTCAGGAGCACCTGTTATCACCTTCAGCTGATACACCAGCTGTGCCCTTTCCTGGAAGTAAGGGACCTTGAGACAGTGGTGCACATGCTGGTAACCTCCCATCTGGATTTCTGCAATGCGCTCTACATGGGGCCACCCTCGTACTTGGTGCAGAAACTTCAGTTGGTACAGAACATGGCAGCCAGAGTGGTCTCAGGAACATCCAGGAGAGACCACATAACACCAGTATTGAAGTCCTTTCACTGGCTGCCTATTAGTTTCTGAGCCCAGTATAAGGTGTTGGTTCTGACCTTTAAAGCCCTAAATGGCTTGGGTCCAACTTATCTTTGGGACCGCCTCCTCCCATATAATCCCCCCCACACACTCTGATCCTCTGGGAGGAATTTGTTACAGCCAATGAAAACTAGGCTGTTGACAATCTCCCAGAGGACCCTTTCAGTCACCGCTCCCAAATTATGGAATGGCCTGCCAAATGAGATCCGTCAGCTGACAACTTTAAGCAGCTTTAAAAAAGCTGTTAAGATGGATCTCTTCTGGCAGGCCTTCCTCAATTAGATTTCCCAGCCTCAGGAGTCCCCTTATCCCTTTTGTATCTTGGCTGCAATTGTTGCCCTGCCTATTATTTGTTTGTCTGTCCCAGGACTGTTTATTTTAATTTAATGTTTTAATCATCTTGTTTTAATGTTATTATTAATTTAATTTTCTTTTAAGGGGTGGGAGGGTTGTGGGATCTTGGATTGTATTTTAATATTGTATAGAGTTTTAATTGCTGTGAGCCACCCCGATTGTTTGACAGAAGGGCGGGGTATAAATAAAATTTATTATTATTATTATTATTATTATTATTAAGCTGCCTGACATATGCCCCAGCCACCTGCCAGGGTGCCTCTGCTGCCTGCCTGCTGCAGCCATTAGTGAGCAAGGGGTGCTGTTTCCATGTCTGGCAGGGCTGCTGGTTGGGCTTGGAAAGGGAGGTACTGCAGCAATGGCAGCAGTGGTAGCCACAGTCTCTTCCTCTTTCCCAGATGTCTGGCACACTACTGCTCATCTTGCCCTCTCTTTCCTCCTGCTACCCTGTCCTGTGCTTCCTTCTATGACATTGAGTCCTGCTTTTATGGGAGAAATTATCAAAATAATGAAGATGGGAGAAAATTTTGGAAGATGGATACAAGCAATCTATAAAGAACAGAAAGTGCAGGTTATAGTTAATTAAGAAAAGACAGGACATATAAAAATAGAAAATAGTACTAGGCAAGGTTGCCCATTAACACCGTTACTGTTCATATTGGTCTTAGAGATACTAAACATTAAAATAAGAGAAGGGCATAATATACAAGGAATTAATATTAAGAGCCATAAATATAAAATAAAAGCCTTCACAAATGATCTCGTAATTTTTTTAGAAGATTCTCTATTAAGCATAGAAAACTTCTACATAGTAGGTGGGAATTTGGAGAATTAGCAGGCTTTAAAATCAACCAGGAGAAAGCAAAGCAAAGCAAAGCTGCTTCATTTATATACCATTTCATATAGCGCTATGGAATGTCTAAGCAGTTTACAACTGTAAGCTCATTGTTCCCCAACAGTTGGGTACTCATTTTAGTGACCTCGGAAGGATGCAGGCCTGAGTCTAGCCTGAGCCCTGGCTAGTATTGAACTTGCAACTTTGTGGTCTATGAGTGAGTGGCTGCAGTACAGGCATTTAACCACTGCACCACCATGATGACAACGAATATGTCCAGAGAAGAAGAACAATTGAAAGAAAAAATGAAGTTTAAGATAGAAAGGAAAATAAAGTATTTAGGGATAATTATAACAGAGAAATGCAGATCTTTTTGAAAATAACTATAACAGAGTGTGGAAAGAAATCCAAAGAAATTTAAATAAATGCTCAAAATTACAAATCTCCTTCGTAGGGAGAATATCATTAATCAAAATGAGTGTACTGCCAAAACTAATGTACCTCTTTTAGACAATCCCCATAATCCATAATGAGAAATGTTTTGATGATTGGCGAAAGGAACTAACTAAATTTCTGTGGCAGGGTAACAGACCGAGGATCAAATGGTCCAGATTAATAGACGCAAAAGAGAAAGGACAGTTTGCCTTACCAGATCTCAAACTATATTACTATGCCATCTGTATGGATTGGATAGAAGAATGGATAAAGCTTGAAAATGAGAAAATGCTATGTATAGAAAGTAATAATATTAGATTTGGATGGCACGCCTGCTTGTGGTATGAAAAGTTAAAGAATAACAATAATTTTGAACATCATTATATAAGGAAGTAGTTACTTGGAGGATGGATAAAAATAAGAAAGAATTTCTACAGAAAACTACCACTGTGGGTATCACCTCAGGAAGCCTTTCTATACAAAAGTAAGAACAACAATATGCCCTGGATTAGATACAGAAACATCATAATAAAAGAAGGGAATAAAGAATACAAAATGAAACCAAAAAAACAAATAGAAAGGGAAGGATCAATCAAGAACTGGTTTCTATATATGCAATTGAAGGAGAAGTTTAATGTAGATAAAAAAGGATTTGAAGAACCTAAGACAGAACTAGACAAAATAATGGTCAAAACTAAACATTTCCTTTTTAGGGAGAATATCATCAATAAAAATGATCATACTGCCAAAACTAATATATCTCTTTCAGACAATCCCCATAATACATAATGAGAGGTCATCATATGTCAAAATAGTGTAGATTATTTAAAGAAAGAAGCTTAGAACAGGAAACAATAAAACAAGTAATGATAAAATGGTCCCAGGACTTAGGAAAGAACACTGATTTGTAAAATTGGGAAAAGGCATAGCGATCCACCAATAAATGTACACTCTGTTAGGACTTGAAGGAAATTTTCCTTAAAATGATGTGACATTGGTATCTGTCTCCAACCAAACTAAATATGATGTATAAAAGTGGAAATATAAAATGTTGAAAATATCAAAAAAGCAAAGGCACATTCCACCATATGTGATGGCAAAAAGCAAAAAGGTTCTAGAAAAAAAATTCATAAAACAATAATTGAAATACTACAAGTTAAAATACCATTGAGTCCAGATTTTTTTCTGTTGAACATGACTTATGAAATAGACAAGAAGGCAGAAAAAAGATTAGGAAGGATACTGTTATACATGATGTCAATAGCGAGAATTGCATATGCTAAATACTAGAAGAAAAATGCAAAGATATTGCTGTGTTAGTCTGTAGAATCAGTATGTAGAGAGATCTTGTAGCACCTTTGAGACTAACTGAAAGAAAGAAATTGGCAACATGAGCTTTCATAGCTCATAGTTTTTGAATGAAAAATTGGCAGCATGAGCTTTCATAGCTCATACTTTTCATATATTTTTCATAGCTATGAAGCTCATGCTGCCAATTTCTTTCTTTCAGTTAGTCTCAAAGGTGCTACAAGATCTCTCTACATACTGGAAAAAAATAAAATACCTAGTATTGAAGAATAGTTAATACATTTGAGGGAGATGATGAACATGGACATTTTAAGAGCATTAATCCAGGATAGATCAGTAGATGTGACGGAAAATAAATGAGATCCGATAAGAAAATATAGAATTAATAAAGACATAAACAATAAGGAAACTAAATTGACATTATAGAATATGTATAAGAATTACATAGGAGAATTCAGTTACATTAAGGAATCAAGAAAAAACAACTATAATGACATTACAAAATAAGCAAAAGGAGTTATACAGGAAAATTCAACTATATTTAGAAATCATATATAGTCAAGTGGAAAGTGAGTTAGAATGGCAAGTTTATATAAAGAATTATGTTAAAAATATAAGATAAGAAAAGATATAGTAGCCCTCAGGGGAATTTTCAGTTGGAAAGAGAAATAATAAACTATGACTGTATATAAGATGTACCCATCCAGGAAGAAATTATTTACAGGAATTATCTACATAAACAAACAGACTATGTGTTTGTATGTATTTGTATTTGTATTGTTTGTAGAGTTTGATTATGTTGGCATGATGTATGTTGGTATTTGTATGTCTTTATAAATTTTATATAATGAAATAGTTTTTAAAAATAAGACAGGGAGTCCTGGGCAGGGCTGCTCATAGGAATGGAGAGCAAGGCATTCTTCTGCAATCGCTAGTGGGGCTGGCATACTGCTGCTACTTAGCAGTCCCTTCTGGGTCTGGCAGGGCTACTGTCCAGGCGTGAAAGGGAGGTGATGGCTGCAGGAGCATGGCCACCACTACTGCTGCCACCACCAGCACCTCCCTTTCCTGGCCCAGTCAGCAGCCCTGCCAGACCTGAAAGGGGCTGTTTGCTGGCATAAGCCTCCACTCAACAAGCAGCCACAGCAGGCAGATGGCAAAAGTGCCCCGGCTAGGCAGTCCTTGTGATAGACAATGACTGACTACCCCACTGGGTGCCTCCCCAACATGTCTCCTTGTCATGATTCACCAAACAGCTACACAGGCTGAGAGAGAACCATCAACTAATACTGCAGGTAGAAGCAGTAATTAGCAGCAGCTTGAAAGCATCATTTCCTGTGGGAGTCCATTATGAGAAAGATGTTCACCAAGTAGTCTGAGTCAAGGGAGACAAGAATCAAGGTCAACACAGTCCAAGGATCTAAGAAGCCAAGAAGTCCAAGGTATGAATTTCAGGTGTTTGAAAACAGGCATCAGGGACATGAATGCTGGTCAGGAAACAGACGAGTTGCCTCTAGCACTAGCCTTAGGCAAACTCGTCTCTTAAATGGCCTAACACCAGCTGGTACTCATCATAGCTTCCCTGTTGCTGCTTGGCCCACAGCTTGGCTGAGCATCTTTCTTGTATCCTTGTGTCCTTCCTCCTTGATTGTGGGCTTTCTCAGCTGTGTCTTCTGCCTCATCACAGGTGTATCTTGCCTTTGTCTTGCTGGCTGAGGCTGCACTTCAACAGGATGAACTGGCTCAGGCTCTTCAGCAGGAAGAGCTGGTGGAGGCTAATCTACAACAGGGATAGCTTCAGGCTATTCTCTGTCTAGAACAGTGGTAGGCAAACTTTCCCCTTTAAGGGCCGAGGGACTTCAGCTCCCAGAATCCCAGGAGCCATTGGCCAACATGGGACTATTGGCCAACATGGCTGAGGCTTCTGGGAGATGAAGTCCCTCGGCCCTTAAAGGGGAAAGGTTGCCTACCCCTGGTCTAGAAGATATGCCTGGATCCCTTCTTCAGCTCCTTGTTAGACACTTCCTCCAGACTCCAGTCCTGTAGCTCTTTGCCCATGATACTCTTGGTGTGGTCCACACAAACACACACACACATCCCTAATGACACCCCTGAATTCTAGACAGAAAGCCTAAGGAAAGGAGGTGTTTAAGAAGACTAGGCAGGCCCCAGAAAGACAGCAGGTTTATAGAGAGGTATGAAAGCTAAACTGTGAAAGAAGGATTGGAGAACACAATGATTTTGCAGGCATGAGGGTAAGAAAAAAGTCCAGGGGGAGAAACATAAATGAAAAAATATAATCTCAGGGAAAGAATATGCAGGGGTGAAGAAAGATGAACTAATTACAGAGATTGCAGGGTAGTTGTAAAGCAAATATTTAGCTACAGTGGTCTGTATCTTATTGTGAATTGTAATATGTTTCTAACATTATATCTGAAGTGATTCCTCTGCCTTGTATTTTGTCCTTCCTGGTCATCCCTTGACAAGATACATTTTATAATTTACTAGCTTTTATGATTGAATCATTCTTTTCCGGGGGGGGGGGGGTTCTTGCTGATTTTATTAAAGCTTGCATGCACAGATGCAGATCAGAAAGGAAGCCAGCACCTCAAAATAGCATACAGCAGTAGAAGTGACTAATTTATAATGGTGTCGAAACCAGTGAGATATGAACAATGTCTTTTCTATCCTAATTTTTTTTTTAAAAAAAAATGGGTCTAGAAGAATACTATCCTTTAAAAGGACTTTTGGAAAGCTATAAACACATACTCTCAAAATTAAATGCAGAGGTTATAAAATCTCTATGTTCAAATCTGCTTGTTAGGAGAATATTTTATCCTTCTATTTGATATGAATGTTTCACTGAGGTGGTGAAAGAATGCTTAAAGTTCTAGTAGGGGATAGGGATAGATGACAAAGAACACTAAACATTTAACTTCTGCAATATTTCATTCTTTTAGAAGGATATCCCTTACATTCCTCTGAATTCTCTTATTTCAAAAGTTTCCTCTTGTATATTAATAATCTGGATTTCTGACAACATTGGAAGTGGGATTTATTGAGAGCTGCATTGATAAAGGCCTAGTCCTCCATAGTCACCTTCAAAGATTAAAGAATATGGAATGGAACCTCATTTGAAGATTATGTCTTATTCTACAACATATCCTTTGCATTAATTAAATGACTATATTAAGAAGGGTTCCCATCTCTCAGGATTTGAACCCTCTTCTAGAAATAGTGCTAGAAATAATGCAAATTGAGGGGGGTTGCAGACTGCCAGAAATAGTGTGAATTCAGTCCACTTTTAGGGTTAGGGTTAGAGTTAGGGAACCATGGGAACTGTATTTTATTGTGGCATCAGAGTTGTCTGACAGAGAAGGCTCAATGTCTCAGAAAAATAACAGTTCCCATGATTCCCTAGCACTAACCCTAACCCTAAAAGTGGACTGAATTCACACTATTTCTGGCAGTCTGCAACCCCCCTGAGTCCACTTTAACTGTCCTGTCCTGGCTCAGTGCTAGGGAATCATGGGAATTGTATTTTTTTTCTGAGACATTGAGACTTCTCTGTCAGAGAGCTCTGATGCCCCAATAAACTACAGTTCCCATGATTCCCTAGCACTGAGTCAGGGCAGTTAAAGTGGACTCAATTTACACTATTTCTGGCAGTCTGCAAAGGCCCTTTGTTGCTTTGAAAAGGGTGTATATACCTCCTTTCCTTGTTTTGTTATACTTGGTTTTGGTTTTGGTTTTTGAATGGTGGGCTCTGTAAAGCTCTGGCTGATGCTTACTTTATCATGCTTCATGATATCACCAGGGGCTGCCCTTTGTTACGTTATCTTTGTAGGATCAGTAGGACCTGCCTTCTATGACATGAGAAGGGGTTGTCCCTGGGTCTCAGGTTTGACCCCTGACACCTCAGGCCCTGGTATAGTTTTGATGTGACAAGCCTAACATTAAGTTGTGTATGTGTGCTGTTCCATGTCTTGAATTTTCCATTCCTTTTATTGGACTAAATCCAATTTTGTGTTGGCACTCACAATGAAAGTCCCTTTCTTCCAGTTCCAGTGTCTAATGCTGTCTTGTCAGCAGTTACTCTCTACTTTGTTCTTGTCCCCTGAAATTAAGGTCACTTTCCAAATCCTAGAGAGGAACAACCATATAAGCCCACAGCAGAATACAACCCATAAATGTTTTATATTAAAACAGGACATAAATGGTCCCAGTGATAGGCAGATTGGGTGATAAACAATGTGGGCTAGAACTGGGTGAAAATTTTCATTTTTTTTAAACACCTTTCCAAAATTGTCACATTTTGTCATACCCTGGAAATTTTAAAAATACAAACATGAGAGGAGGCAAGATGTGACACTTTACTCATTCAGACAGAGCTATTAGTAAACATTCATAGCTCTGTCTCAGTGGGTAGAATTGTCACATCTGGCTTTGCCATTTCTGTCTTTGAATCCTCTGTATTTATCCTTGACATCCTAAATCAAGTTTACTGGGTCATATTGTGTCATTCTTTCCAGTAGGTGCCTCCTCTCTAACAGCTGCTTAGCAGAAAGGTCTAAGATTATTATTTTTTCAACTTGAGAATAGCAGTAACAGTTGGATCCATCCAGTCAAGGGGATAAGGTTTTTTCCCCTCTCCACTTTGTTTTTAAAAACAGTATTAAACTATCATAATATTATAAAGATATCTGCAAAACCACTTCCATCATATGAAGCAGATTTCCTGACTGAAATCTATGATTATCGACTTCCGGTTGCAACAGGGAAGCGATCAGTGGTGCAAAATGCTAGCTCCATGCTTTTTGTTTTGCTCCCCCCCAAACGTGGTGTTTTTGGGGTTTCTGCCTTGGGGATTCCTAACCAGGGAAGTTAAGAAAGTTCGGGGCTCATCGGGAGTTCAGCCTGAATCTCAGCTCTTGAAGAAAGGGAAGGAAGGAGTAAATAGAGAGAGCCATTTCATCAGGTGCTGGGAGAATTTGGAGCAAACCACAGAGCAGCTGCTGCCATATTGTTGTTTTTTCCTTGGGAGCCTTTTAGGCTTTAGCCTCCCTTGTAACTTTTTATTTTTATTTTTCTACAAGCAGAACAGAAATTTTGTTTCTGGACCTATATGTTTGGACTCGTTGGCAGTTGAGATGCAAACTAACAACCTCAACAAGTACCAATTTTCCAATAAAAATTATATCATTTAGAAGACTTCTTTGTACTTCAGTTTTACTAAACAAAGAGAGGAGATTTGACTCTTTATTCTGGAAGTAGAAGGAGAGACTGTGAAACCATATGTGTTTCCTTGTACTAGCAAAGGAGCTGTGAGTGAAATGGTTGAGAAGATTGATTACTGAGTTTGGGTTTTTGTATATGAACCCTGTGAGATTTTGACCTGTTTAAATACTCCCTCATTCTGCATTGCTCCCAACTTAGTATCATTCATTTATATTTTGGATAGCAAGTGTGAGCATGAGTGTAACATAAAGAAAGGATGAGAGTATAACAGTCTCTCAGTCTCTCAAATTAGAGGTTGATTTATTTCCCCCTCCTCATTATTTTTTTATTTATTCTTTATTAGTACTGGATAATTTACAAGAGGAGAACAAAGAGCTGGACTTAAAGCCTTAAAAAGGAACAGCTGTTCTACTTTGCAAGTCTCAAGCCCATTGCCAATACAATCTTTGGAAGCAATTAAAAAATACAGCTGTTCTATATGTGGCTTTACATGGCCATTTAAGATTGTATTTATGAAAAGCAATTAAAACATGAAAAGAAGCAAATTATGGTAACAACAACAAGAAATAGCTGTGCAATACAACAGCTTCGGACACTGATTTTTCTGAATACCTTCTGAATATAGATCTCATTTGGATTTTTATTTTTATTTTTTGGACTTTGGATCTATCTATATATAAAGTTTGTTCTCTCTAGTGGACTTTTGTGAATGTGAGCCAAACAAAGGCTGTGAGAATAACAGTCCTTCAAATCAGGGTTTGATTTCTTTTAATATCTATTTTGCTTCATTCACTGGAAAATCTACAAGCAAAGATATCAAGGTCTGCTTTAAAGCTTAAATTTTTTATTAGGGACAGAAATCCTTCAGGAAACCTAATTTGACTTTGTAAGAAAGCTACTGTAAAATATAGTTTGAATGGTCTAATCAAATAAATTCAAGACAGCTGCATTCAAGAAAAGCATTCAAAGAAGATAAGAAATTATTTGCTTCAGTGATTTGATTATTAAAAAATTATAAAATTTTCTTTGAAGGGAAATAATATCTTATTTAAATGGGGAATAGATTTAATAAAATTAGAGATTATATTTATGATTATCATAATATGTGAAGGATTTGAAAGGTTAAATCAAGAATATCTTTAAGCTAGCAACTTCTCTTTTTGTAATCAGATTAGATAAATAATAAGATATTTGAACTTAAAAGAGATATTGGTCATTGTATTAGATTTGTTTTGTGCTTACAAAAAAGATAGAGTAGATATCAGGAAATGCATGATATATGACAGGACTCTGACACTTAACTGAAGATAAAACTGATAGACATTTTGAAAGCAATTAAGTAAAAATAAGAAAGTAGGTAAATATTTTGATGAAGTCTACAAGATTTATGTAAACTGGAAATAGATAATGCTTGCTGTATTGAGTAAATTTTATATGTCATAGATTGTAATCTTTAAGGGGGAATGCAGACAGGCGGCCCTGGACCATCCTGGAAAATGGAGGATCAAGGGCGAGGCTGCCAGATGCATCAGCCCCAATCCTCCCTTTCGTCGCCTGGGAATGGAGCTTCAAAACACCGCTCCTTTCCCAGGTAGTGAAAAGGGTGCCTGAAGAGCTGCCACATGGTTTTTTGCACCTCTTACAGTGCAGAGTGTAAAAATGCTGCACCGGGAGGACGTCCTGACAGCGCACGCCATGCATAGCAGCACACACTGTGATGATGTCCTCAGGAAGGGGTTGGGGTGCCCGGCATGTGGCTGCCCCTCCCCTTCCCTGCCTCCAAGATGGCACTTTGCACTGTCTGTAGAGGCTCTAAGTTTATTGTATGAGTACAGATCTTATTTTGTATGTGTGCGACTGAACTTTGATTAGCGATTTATACATAACTGGAAACAAAGCCACATAAATAAGAACATGGCATCAGGAATTAAATCCAGAGCAATGACACAAACTCAGACTATACCCACACAAAGAAGAGGTTTGATTGAGCTCACAACCAAACAACCAGATGTGAGTTCTATTATACTTCAAGAACTTAGGGAATTTAAGAATTTTTTTAAAAAAAGAGATAAGAGATGAACTGAAGGCAACTAGAAAAGAGATCAAAGAAGATTTTCAAAAAGAATTACAAGAATTGACCTTAAAAATAGATGATTTAACTGAAGAAATGAAAGACATGAGAAAAGAAATCAATGTGATCAAAAAAACAAGCACAAGATCTGGAAGAAAGAACCAAAGAGATGGACAAAGATCAGAAAATAAAAAATTTGGTACAGGAAGTCAAGTATAGGCAGAAATGCATTAAGATTAGAATTTTGGTGGAACAAACTAACAAATGTCTTCTGGAAAGGTTAACAATGATTTTTGCTAATTACATTGGAATCACTGAAGACTCAATGGATGCTTGTACAGAACAAGCTTTCAAAATCAACTCTGCCAATACTAAAGAAAGGAAAACTCCAAGAGATGTGATTATGAATTTAACCAGTGTCAGAGTTAGAGACAAAATTATACAACAAAGCTTTAATGAGAGACTGGTGGTCGATGGGAATGAAACTGAGATCTTTAAAGATATGCTTCAACAAATTTTAAGACAAAGGCAAGAGTATAAATTCCTTACTCGGGCATTAAGAAGACTAAATGTAAATTACAGATAGGAAAGAATAGAGGGAATATTGTTTATGTACAAACAGAAAAGATATAAAATCAACATGATTGAGAAAGCTAAAGACTTCTATAGAAAGAAAAGAAGTAAATAAAGAAGAAACAAAGAAAGAACAAAGAAGAAAAGATAAAGAGACAGTCAGAACAACAATGTTAAGGGATAAAGATGGAAAAGAAAATGACCAATCTGATAAGGTTTTTATGCAGGATGAAGAAGGAAGAGATGATATGAGTGAAGTGGATGATCCTGAGGAAGAAGTTGTGATTAGCAGTGATGAAGAGGAAGAAGAGATTTCAAAGTAACAAGAAGAAGAAGTAAATTGAACAAATCATTAATCTGGGTACACTTAATTGAAATTGAAAATTAGCAATGATAATTCCGATAGGATCTTGGAACATCAAAGGAATAAACACATCACATAAGAGAAAGCAAATATTTCACATCATAGAAAAACTAAATTATGATATTATGGGACTACAAGAGGCAAGAATTAAAGAGAAAGATTTATATAAGAAATCCCAAATTAGGTCAATTTTTCTATTCTGCATCAAACAAAAAGAAAAAAGGTGTGGCCATATACATAAACAAAAGACTCTCGGCTGAAGAAAAATTCAAGGATAAAAACGGTCACTATGTGGTAGTAGAGATCCAATTACTAACATCACAATTAATTATAGTAGGTTTATATGCACCATTGGAAAAAATAGAAAATTTCTTCAAGGAATTAAATGAGAAACTAACTGACTACAATAAAAATAATCTTTTGATTATAGGTGACTTCAATGGGGTCAGATTCTCTACAAAACACATCAAAAACAACCAAGGTAAACTACTGAAGACATTTTTTGACATGATGGAGGAGCAGATATTAGAAGATGTATGGACACATAAATACGGCGCTACAAAGGACTTTACTTTTTATTCAGAAAGCCACCTTTCTATGTCAAGAATAGACATGGCATTGATATCAAAAACAGCATTAACAATTGTCAAGAAGATGTAAATTATGTCCAAAATGATTTCTGACCACAATTTAGTCCGAGTTCAAATTTACATTCCAAGAAAAGAATTCTCCTGGAAACTTGATGACAACATCTTCAAGGATGAAACATTTAGAGACAAAATGAAAAAAAGATCTGAAGAATTATTTTAAAGAAAACAACATGAAGGATGTACAGACAAAGGTGGTGTGGGAGGCCAGTAAAGCAGTAACGAGGTGTCTGTTAATACAAAAGCTTTGGAAAATAAGAGAAAAAACAAGAAGTGATAAAACAGATGTCAGAAAAGATTAAAGAGAAAGAGGAGGAATTTAGGAAAAAAATTAGCAAATGAGAACTTATAAAAGGAAATTCAATTACTCCAAAAGGAACTACAAGCACAAACAACAGAAGAAATAGCAAAGAAAATAAAATTGACCAGACAATCCCACCTCGAACACAAAAATAATGTTGGAAGATGGCTGGCCTATAAACTAAAGAAGGAGAAAGAAAAAAAGATAATACCAAAAATTAATTATAAGAATCAAAAATAACCAAACAAGAAGAGATTCAAAAAGTTTTTAAGGAATACTTTGCTAAGCTCTTTCAAGAACAAGAAAAAGCAATGAACTTTTTGGTTGAATTAAAATATTATCTGGCAAATAAGACTATATTTAAAGTGTCTCAACAACAGAATGACATCCTGAATGCTTCAATCACAACACAAGAAATAATTGATGTCATAAAAAAAAACTAAAGGAAAATAAGACCATATGGCTTTTCAGCCAAATATTATAAACTTTTATTAGAAGAACTTGTTCCAACACTTCAAAAGATGTTCAGTCAGATACCTGGTGAAGGAATACTTGATTTTTGGATAAAGTCTAACATAGCTTTGATACCCAAGGAAGGGAAGGACTTGAAAAACATTGTCAACTATAGACCTATTACAAGATCTATACAGACATTTTAGCTACAAGATTTAAGAACATTTTAAAATCTAAAATACAATCAGATGAAAATGGATTCCTCCCAGGCAGATACATTAGAAACAACACAAGAACCATATTGAATTCAATAGAGTATTATCATACACATAATGAAAAGCAAATGGCTATGGTATTCATTGATGCTGAGAAAGCATTTGATAATTTGATGTGGGATTTTATGTTTGAGTGTATTAAAGCTACAGAAATGAAGGGTTATTTTGTTGAAAGCCTACAACAGATATATAAGGAAGAATCGGCTCTGCTAATAAACAATGGACAATTGTCTCAAGAATTTCAACAGAATAAATGAACAAGAGAGGGTTGTCCTATATCTCCCCTTTTGTTTATTATCACATTAGAAATTTTAATCAACAAAATAAAGGAAAACAGTAAGATCAAAGGAACAAGGATTAAGTGACACAAATTCAAAGTGAAAGCTTTTGCGGATGACCTAGTAATGATACTAGAGGACCTATTAAATAATATCAAAGAATGTTTGGTAGAAATAAATATCTTTGGCAAGTATTGAGGCGTTAAACTCAACAAAGAAAAAATTCAAATTCTAACCAAAAATCTAAAAAAAAAGAAGAAAACCAAAAGAAATATCAAGATGTAATGTTGCAAAAAAAGGTGAAATACCTTGGAATAACATTAACAAATAAAAATGCAAATCTGTACTACAACAACTACAAACAAATCTGGGAGGCTATTCAACCTGATCCGCAACACTGGAAGGAAAAAAAAATCTCTTCTAGGATGAATCACTGTTATCAAAATGATGGTACTGCCTAAGTTGCTTTTTTGTTTATGAATTTGCCTGTTATCAATAAAAATAAAATATTTGTGAATTGGGACAAAGAATTGAGAAAATTCATATGGAAAGGGGGTAGGCCAATAATAAAATGAAAAATCCTATAAGATGCTACAAGAAGAGGTGGCTGTGCTCTCTCCAATCTAAAATTGTATTACCAAGCTGCATCTCTCCTATGGATACAAGATTCTGTAAAGATAGAAGATCAAAAAATGTTGTACTTGGAAGGTGACCAACTAAGATATGGTTGGCATGCCTATATATGGTACAACAAATGTGCAGTTAATAAAGACTTTAATAATCATGCCCTAATTAATGTAAGGAGTGATATTAAATGAATTCTATTGTAAAATCCCATCATAGATTTCCATGCAGGAGGCTTTATGCACTAGATGGAGAAGGCAAAGATGGATAAAATAGAAATTATTTTAATTCATATCAAGAAGCCTATATATTAGTTAATGGGGAGAGGACACAAAAATTTGAAATACAAAAAGGAGTCCGTCAAGATTGTCCTTTGGCTCTGTTACTGTTCATTCTGACTTTGGAAATTCTTCTTATAAAAATTAGAAATAATAAAGAAATCAAGGCAATAGAGGTTCATAAGCAAACCTATAAATTGAGAGCCTATGCTGACGATTTGGTTCTGACAATTGCAAATCCAGAAGATTGTATGGAGGAGGTTATGTCTTGCCTGATTGAATATGGTAAAGTATCAGGTTATCGAATTAATAAAAATAAATCAATCATGATGCTCTTGAATATTTCAAAAAAGGATACTGAAAAATTAAAGAAAACAACAGAATTTAAAATTGAGAATAAAATAAAATATCTGGGGATTTGGCTAACCAAAAATATTTGGACTTGTATAAAAATAACTATTGTAAAACCTGGCAAGAAATCAAAGGAAATCTAAGGAAATGGGATTTGTTGAATTTATCATGGCTAGGTAGAATTGCCATAATTAAAATGTTGGTTCTTCCCAAATTAATTTATCTTTTTCAAAATATCCCCTTAATAGAAAATTATAATATTTTTAAGGTCTGGAATACGGATATACTAAATTTTATATGGTAGAATAAAATGCATAGTGTGAAATTGATAGATATGCAGGATTCAACTGAAAAGGGAGGATTAGCCCTCCCAAATATTTGATGGTATTACGAGGCATGTGTTTTGGAATGGTTACAAGAGTGGCTTTTATTAGATAATCAAAGAGTTCTATATTTGGAAGGTATAGATTTACAATATGGTTTTCACTCCTATGTATTTTAAGATAGATATAAAGGTGATGCAAAATTTAATGATCATTATATTCGGAGAGTGTGCTTAAAAATCTGGTTAAAATTTAAAAGAAAATGGTGTCAGAATATACCGGAGTGGGCATCCCCAGCAGAAGCAGTTTTAATGAAGACTATATACAAGGAAGCAAATTGGCTTAAATATAAAGATTTGATTGAAATGGAAGGTTTGAATATAAAGTTTAAGTCATATGAAAAATTAAAATTGGCAGGTTGGGAAATAAATTGGTTTATGTATAAACAATTATACGATCAATTTAAAACTGATGAAAATTAGGGAAATTGGGCTCAGCAGAAAAGAACTTTGACAAGTTGTTAAAGGGAGACAGAAAGAAAATGATTTCAAAATATTATAAATTGATTAGAGAATGGGAAATGGAAGAGAACACCGTGAAAAATTATATGATAAATTGGGCGAAGGATATTAATCAAAATATTAATTTAGAAGATTGGACTAGAGCCTGGAAAAAAAAGAAGGACTATGCCCTAAATATGGACGTAAGAGAGAATGCCTATAAAGTAATGTTTAGGTGGTATCTGACGCCATTTAGAGTTTCAAAATTTTATAAAGGACACAGGCCAATTTGTTGGAAATGCGAACAAGAGACGGGTGTTGTTTTTTTTACATGCTTGGTGGAAATTTGAGATCTCACAAAAATATTGGAAGGCAATAAATAAAGAGCTTAATTTAGTATTTGGTTTAAAATTTAATTTGGATCTGAAGATGTATCTGTTAAACATGACAAAGACTGAAGTAGGAAAAAAAGAGGAAAATTACTTTTCTTATTAATTACGGCAGCGAGAATTTTATTTGCAAAATTTTGGAGGAAAAGGGAAACTCTGGCAATTGAGGATTGGAGAAATAAAGTACAAGATTTGTATAATTTAGAAAAATTAACTTGCTCAGTACAAAACAAATCTTGGACATCATTCCACGAACAATGGAAACCTTGGTATGATTATATTAAGAAAACTGTAATGGATACTGCATAACCTATTACTCTAATAGATTAACTTATTATTTTATTTGATTGAATATGCAATTATAATATAAGAAAGGCATTGATTTAATTTGTACCCTCTTGTAAATCATTTTTTCTTTTGGTATATGTTGTTATTATTATAAAGGAAAAAATTGAGAGATTTTTAATTTTAGGATATAGACTGTGATATATTTAATGGACATATAAGGTCAAAGGTATAGATATAGTTAAATATATAAACCTATGTAGTGTGGAGGAAGTTTTTATTTAATGTATGTATGTATTTATGTAATTTATGTATTTGTCTTTTTTCCCTTTTTGTTGTTGTTTTGGGTTTGTTTCGTTCTTTTTTATCGTTTGTCAGTGATGTTATTGTTATGTATTTGTGTTTATTTTCTTATGTTGTTCTTTTATGTTTCATAATAAAATTGAAGGAAAAAAAAGCTGAAAATATTTTGGGAGAATTTTGTTATATTTAATCACAGATGCTAGGCCCGTAATAGCCAGAAAATGGAAACAGGAAAAAGCTCCCACAGTATTTGAATGGAAATTAAAACTTCTAGATATGAGAGAATGAGATATCATGACTTTTTAAATTAAAATAAACAAATAAATAAAATAAAAAAGGAATGGACTCCATTAGAGAAAATTTGGAAAATTTAAGAAGAAAAAGGAGAGAGAGAGAGAGAGGAAGGAAAGAAGGAAGGAATCCAACTTAGAAGTAGGCTATATAGTAGGCAATATAAAAGAGGAAAATTATTATTGAAACACTTAGTTATGAAAATGAAAAGAAATAAAGTATGTACAACATGGATTAATTAATTGACAAACAAGGGATAACATTGTTAGCATTGGCTTATAGTAATAATCTTCTGCATTATTATGTGGAAACTTAACAGACTAATATAAAAGCAAGGTACTTGATATTAAGAACAGTAGTTGTAAATGTTAAAGAGAGGTACTTAAAGGAAGAAAATTCTCTCTCTCAGTCAATGAGAAATGATGGGAAGTTATAATTTTTATATGTTTTGTCACATGTTGTAAAAATTTATTGGTATTTTAAGGTATATATATGAAGGAAATATGCAGGCAGGCATATATAGCCTTTGGTGGCTAGTATTGTTTTGAAGATTTGTTTTAGTATGATTTTATCACCATGTTTCAAAGCATTTTTTATTATTTTAAAAATTAATTTTAAAAAAAGGGGGGGAAGAAATCTATGATTATCAGTGGAGGCCATGACAGGTGTCTTACCACCCTGTGAGTGTAGGCTGGTGTTTACATATGACAAAGACCCTGTCTGCATAGGCCATTTCCCCATTCTGGTGTTATCCTGTTTGGACAACGCACAGCCCACACTCTGGTTCTTGTGCAGGCAGTCCAGATGACGTCTAGCTTGTCCTGCACCAGAACCAGGGCATAACAAGGTTTAAATGAATTAAAAGAACTTATCTGTTGCTACAGATAACTTACCTGGTGCTCTGTTTCTGTGCTGCAGTGGCTGTTTGAATGGGTGTCCCACTGGGCTGCCTAGTGTGTCTGCCACCACCTGGGTCACATGTTCTGAAGTCAGAACAAGCAATATGGAAACAGAGGCCAAGGTAACAGTGTGAAAACAGAGACTGGGGTAATGGGGGCAGTTTGGGGCAGCTGTGGAGTCAGTATACTCTGGGCTGTCCTTGGAGTATTCTAGTCAGTGTAGATGAGACCAGAGTCACTTAAGCAACATTCTTACTGTGGAACTCCCTCCCAAGGGAGGTCAACCTGTCTCCCTCCAGAGTTTCTCTTGGGCACTGAAGACTGTGCTATTTCAGTTGGCCTTTGGATCTTAAATTTAGAGGTGTCTTCTCTGGCTATTTTTTTTAAACAGTTTTAGATATATATATATATATATATATATATATATATATATTAAAAAAATCTGTTTTAAAAACAGTTTTTAACAGGTATTTTTAATGATAACCCTTAACTGGTTTACAGTTATTTATTGGTTTTATAAGTTTCAGCCTTGATGTTTGCACTTCCCACTAAATATCCTAAATATCAACTTTCCCTTTTCCCTAGGTGACACTTGGATCTTTTAACTATCACTCCACTTCTTTTAAGCCTTTTCAGTACTTCAACTAAGTGGTATAAATGTTCATCCCACGAAGTACTAAAAATACAGATGTCATTAATATTAGCCACAACACAATGTTTTAACCCTGCTAACATATTGTCTCCCAATTTTAAAATGTGGATGGAGCATTCTTTAGACCAAAGGGCAATACCGTAAATTCATACAGACCCCTATGTGTAACAAAGGCTGTTTTCTTTTGATCCTTGGGACACATTGGTACCTGCCAATACCCTTTTGTCAAATCCAAAGTTGATATGTATTGAGCTCTTCCCATTTTCTCAATCAAATCCTCGGTTCGAGGCATAGGATAGGCCTCTGTTTGGGTAACTTTATTCAACTGCCTATAGTCTACACCAGGGGTAGGCAACCTTTCCCCTTTAAGGGCAGAGGGACTTCAGCTCCCAGAAGCCTCAGCCATGTTGGCCAATAGTCCCATGTTGGCCAATAGCTCCTGGGATTCTGGGAGCTGAAGTCCCTCGGCCCTTAAAGGGGACAGGTTGCCTATCCCTGGTCTACACAGAACCGTATAGTCTGATCAGGTTTTTCCACTAAAACTACGGGTGAAGCCCATGGACTATTTGATGGTTCTATAATCCCCATTTTTAGCATTATCTCAATTTCCCCTTCAATTTTGTCTCCCAATGTATCAGTGACTAGGTATGGAGGAGTAGCTATAGGGGAAGCTTCTCTTGTGTTGATATGGTGCACTATCCCTTTAACTCTCCCAGGTATATCAGAGAATATGTCTTCAATTTTTTTTAACACCTCCCGGATCTCTGTTCATAACCCTCATCACGTCCCTGTCCAATAACTATTAATAACACACTGGTAGCATTTGTTCAAAATTCTCACACAGAGGCCAAAATAGGTTTTTATAAAATAGAAGAATGTTTTATTGTGTTTCAAACATACAGGCACGCTTCTTGGTTTTCAAACTTGTTAATAATGTTACCTAGTTACAGTTTCAAGTGCATTGTAGCTAATTCAAATACTTGAGCTGTTTTTATATTAAGAATCTAACCACACAGACACTCTCTAAACTAGAGCTCTGTTGGGCAAAAGGAGTTCTTTTTTCCCTTTCTTTTGACTCTTATCTTTGTATTCCCTCAGGAACAATCCACAGCCTCTGGCTTAAGGTACTGTACCTCTGTCTAAGTCATATCCAACAGACACTCTCGAAGGTTCCAAGCCTTCTGTTCCACAGTTCATAACTGACTATATCCCTCACCTCCTGAGATATTTATCTCCTTCCAGGTGCTCTCTCATTGACTGATTCCAGCTGTCTCAGGATTGGTCAGCTGTCTTCTGGTCTTCACAGCTCCCTGCTGTCTTTCTGTTCATCACAAGGCCAACCATCTCACCGTAATAAATAAATGCACAGACTAAGCAATGAACTGGTAATTCACACTGACATCTAGTTTTTAAAAAGAAATATCAGGACAAAAAGAATAATATAAATAAAATCAAAACAATATTTTCTCCAAATATAGGCATTTTCCCAAGTGCAAACTCTAAAGAAGACCCTCTTTCAGTGGTCCAACCTCATAGATCAATAATCAGTAATAACAAAGATTAGATTCTATATCTTATGGGATTCACATCTAGATGGTCTCCAAGTATCTTCTGGATTGGTATCAGCCTCTGTAGCTAGTGCAAAATTCCATCTACAAAATGAGAACAAGAGTAAGTACCTCAGACTTTATTGGGTTTTACTCTTAATAAATGGATCTAGGATGGATTGCAGTCTGAAACCAAGTGACTCTGGAAGCAATCTTTACTTCTCTTTCCCCTCTCCTTCCTCTTCTCTCTCTCTCTCTCCTACAGACTCTCTAACCTCACCCTCCCAATATAGCTTATAAATTAGAATTACAAAATACAAAAACTATCATCCATCTATGGAAGGGAAGGAAGAAGCATATATTAGGGATCAAGAATTATGAATATGCCATCTTGATCACACATTTTGTATCTTTCCTAAAGTAGGGAGCCCAGAAGTGAATGTTTTTCTAGCTTGGACCTTGATAGCTCCTTCCAAAACTAGTGTAGGATTTTGGAACAAACCTTAAAACATCCTGCTCTTGTGAAGTCTCCTTACAGTTGAGCAGACCTGTTAATTTCAAGGATCCCTCTTAATAATAATAATAATAAAATTTATTTATATACCGCCCTTTGGTAATCCAATCAGGGCGGTTAACAACATTAAAAATAATACAAAAACAATATCCTCCCCCCTTAAAAAGCCATTAAATCAATTACATATTAAAACAACAGATTAAAATTACAACAATTAGAATACAGCAGCAATGTCACAGCAGCAGTTAGAGACTCCAGCAACAATTCAAGGGGGAACTTGAAATAGATCTGAGGCCTTCAAAGGAGGGGGTTTCCTGAGGCCAGGATTTTTCTATCCCAGAAAGGCCTGCCGGAAGAGATCCATCTTGACAACCTTTTTAAAGCTGTCTAGAGATGTCAATTGACAGATCTCATCCGGCAAGCCATTCCACAATCTAGGGGTGACAACTGAAAAGGCCCTCTGGGAGGTAGCTGACAGCCTAGCTTTTTTTTTTCCTTTTTAAAAAATATTTTATTAATTAAAATTACAAAATTACAAAACAATACATATACAATCTTTCAAACATCTTTCAAACATAAACATACACACATACATATACATACTTAATTTGCTTCATTGATAATTTCCATAATATAAACAGTCTTATTGCTTCTTTCTTTAACTCTTCTAAAAGAATATATATATATATATATATATATATATATATATATATATAATTTCCCCCACTACTTCTCACTATCAACACCCTTTCATGCATTTCCTTTACATTCCTTTACCATTCATCCTATAATTCCTCTTTCCTTTATTCCTTCTTAACTTCTTTAATCTTCATTCTCTCTACTCTCTCAAATCACCTATCACTATACTACTTACTCTTACCTTCTTCAACTTACTTAACCTTCATATCTCATCTCTTATTCATCTTGTTCTTTCCCTTTCATTCATTCTTTCAACCTTTCACTCCCTTTCTGACTTCCTACTTGTCGTCCTTGGAATATTGGAGAAATATTAATCGTCCTTCTTTATCCTAACATTCTCTTTTATATAATGTTCGTTATGTTGTAGCCTTTCTAATTTTGAACCATTTGTGAATCACTTACTTCTGTAATATTTTATTCATATATGTTGCTTTTTTTCCCTTCTAATTTTTGAATCTTTATACCATATAATCCTATTTCAACTTCCTTAAAAATTTACAGTATACTTATCAATTAAATAAATAGAAAAAATTATCAAATTATTATTGTTGTTATTGTAGTTCTAATTGTTGTTAAGTTTATAATTTCTAATCTTATTTTCGTTCTTTAATTAATAACTATAATTTATATATATCTTAGTTTACAGTAGTTAAGTCCATGCTTCTTTAATTTAAAAAGCTATTGTTCCCAAGTTCCCCCATTCATTTTGTATATATTTTAATACTGGTATCCATTCTTCATTAGAGTTTTCAATCAAGTTATTTTTTTAAATAATTGGTAAGCCTGTCCATTTCTATTATTTCATATAACTTCAGTATCCATTCTCTAATACTTGGAACATATTTTGATTTCCATTTTTGAACCAATACTATTCTAGCTGTAGTAATTAGATATAAGAGAACTTTCCCATAATCTGTATCCCTTTCCTTTTCCCACATATTCAATAAATATATCTCAGGTTGCATCTGCACTTTCACCTTTAGCATAGAGTTAATAATTTCATTCACCTTTTTCCAATAACCTTTCACAAATTTGCATGACCATAAACAGTGGTATAATGAACCTGGTTCATTCCCGCGTTTCCAACAAATGTTATTTGCTTTCTTATTAATTTTAGATATTTGCATTGGTGTTAAATACCATCTGTAAAATGTTTTGTAGAAATTTTCTTTAATACTTTGGGAAGCTGTATATTTTAATCTCTTACCCCAAACCAATTCCCACATTTCTAATTGTATTGGATGACCAATGTCTTTCGCCCAACGAATCATGTTCGCTTTTATTATATCCTCTTCGAGGTCCCACCTCAAAAGAATTTTATAGAATTTCCCCATTTCCTTTTGCTCTTTCCCCAACCAAATCTTACTGAATTCATTTATTTTTAAATCAATTCCCTGGTTTTTATGATCAGATTTATAACATTCCACAATTTGTCTATATCGAAACCAATCTAGTCGAAATCCTTCTTTGTTTAATTCATTTAGGGATTTTAATTCATAAATATTTGTTGAGGTTTCTCTCAATAGATTACCATAAGGGATCCAATTCATTTCTTTCTGCATTTCTTTTCTATGAATTGCTTCGAGGGGCGAAAACCATTTCGGAAATTTAGGCATAATTCTCTCTTTATACTTATTCCATATTTTGAATAGGGACCTTCTTATGCAATGGTTATTGAAAGCTTTGTTAGCTTTAATTTTCCCATAACCCAGATAGGCATGCCAGCCAAAGCATAAACCGTCACTCTCTAACTCTAGGAGATCCTCATTTTCTAGAGTTATCCAATCTTTAATCCACACCATACAACAGTCCTCGAAATACAGTTTGAAATTAGGTAATCCCATCCCGCCTCTTTCACGCAAATCTTGTAAAGTTTTTAATCTTATTCTTGGTCTCTTGTTTTGCCAAATAAAATTACATAAATCTTTATGCCACATTTTAAAGATATCCTCTTTTATTATTATTGGCAAAATTTGAAAGAGAAAACTCATTTTTGGTAAAATCTTCATTTTAATTATTGCAATTCGTCCTGATATTGTAAATTGTTTTTTATTCCAATAATTCAATTGTCTTTTAATCTCTTTCCAAGTTTTCTTATAATTTTCATCCACTAATTCAAGTGTTTTTTTTTGTAATTGTTATACCCAAATATTTTGTCTTATTTTTAATATTTATACCTGTAATATCATTTAATTCCTTTTCCTCTTTTGTATTTAAATTTTTAGTAATTATTGTCGATTTTCCTTTGTTTAATTTACATCCTGTTATCTTCCCGAAAGTCTCAATTACATCCATTAAATATTTTGCTTGCTCTTTTGGATTTTCTAAAATTATAACAATGTCATCGGCAAAGGCTCTTATTTTGTAATTTGTTCTTTTGATTTTTAGACCCTTGATTAAATCATGATTCTTAACCTCCTTTATTAATCTCTCTATCATGGTCAAAAACAAAAGAGGGATAGGGGACAATCTTGTCGAGTACCTCTCTTAATATTAACATAATCAGTCCTATCACCATTAATAATAATTTTTGCTTTTTGTTCTTTATAAATTTCTTTTATCCAATTAGTAAAATTATAGCCTAGTTTCATTTTATCTAAAATTTCAAAGAGAGTTTGCCAATTAACCGTATCAAAGGCTTTCTCCAAATCTATAAACAACATACCCAGTCCTTTTTCATTATGTCTATCAAAATATTCTATAACATCAATTACTATTCTTAAGTTTTTCCACATTTGTCTTTGTGGGAGAAAGCCTCTTTGGTCATGGTCTATCCAATTTTTTAAATAATTTTTAAATCTATGTGCCAAAATATCTGCAAATATTTTGTAGTCAGAATTTAACAGTGAGATTGGTCTGTAATTTTTCATATCTGTTCTCTCTTTTGTCTCTTTGGGAATAAGTATGATCTCTGCTTCTTTCCATGTGGGTGTAATTCCTTCAAATAAAACCGCATTCATTACCTGTTGCATAGGGGCACAAAGCTCATTTGCAAATGTTTTATAAAAAAGGTTGGTAAAACCATCGGGACCAGGTGATTTCCCTTCTTTACTTCTATTAATTGCATCTAACACTTCTTTATTTGATATTGGTCTATTCAAATCTTCTAATTGAGTTTGGTTGGGGCTTTTAAATTCCTGTTTGTTTAAATAATCTCATATTTCCAAAATATCAATCTCTTTGCTTTGATAAAGGTTAGAAAAAAATCTAAAGAAGGCTCTTTTGATGTCTGTTTGATGCATTATCCTCCGTCCTTCATCCTTTATTTCTAATATAGTCCTTTTAACTTTTTCCTTTCTTAATCTTTCGGCTAACCATTTACCAGTTTTATCAGCTGATTCAAATTTTTTTTGTTTAAGGGCCTTTAACTTTTTCCCCACCTCCAGAGTATTTCTTCTATCCTTTTGTATTTTCAATACATTTAGTTCTTCAAGTATATTAGAGTTTCCTGGGTCCTTTGCAAGTTCTTTCTTTTTTTGTAATAATAAATTTTGTATTTTACAATCTTTTTCTTTCTTATCTTTCTTCAGGAAAGCCTCTTGACTAATAAATAAGCCTCTACAAATGGCCTTTCCCACTTCCCAAATTGTATTACTTTTTATATCTGGTGTTTGATTTTCTTCAAAAAAAATTTTTATATTTTTTCTGATTGTATCCACTACTTTTTGATTCAATAATAGTTCATCCTTAAGTTTCCAATTGTACTGTTTTGGTTGGTCCTTTAGTGTCATTATTACTGGACTGTGGTCTGATAGACATCTTGGTAAAACTTGGATTGATTGTATTGCTTTACATAATATTGTGGAAGTCAAAAACATGTCTATTCTGGACAGAGATCGGTGTCTGTTTGAGAAAAAAGTAAAACCATCCTTGTTTTTATACAGGTATCTCCATGCATCTTGTATAGTTAGATTTTTGGTTAGTTCAAAAAAAGTCAATGGGAGTTTCCCTTGTAGATTTATATCATTCTTTTCAGATTTCCTATCCAACTTGGGATCTATTACGCCGTTGAAATCACCTAATATAATTAAATTGTCAAATTCAATTTCATCTATTTCATTACCTAAATTTGAGTAAAACGTTCCTTTATTATCTTGGGGTCCATATATTCCTATTACCAAAATTTTAACTCCTTCGTAAGTTATGTTTACTACAATGTAGTGACCTGATGAATCATTTAAAACTTCCGTAGCATTAATCTGTTTATTTATATAGCTTTTTGAGGCTGTAGAAAGTTCCTCCGAGAGGACCGGAGTGCGCGGGGAGGATTATATAGGAGAAGGCGGTCCCTGAGATAGTTTGGACCCAAGCCATTTAGGGCACGGGTAGGGAACCTTTCCCCTTTAAGGGCCGAGGGACTTCAGCTCCCAGAAGCCTCAGCCATGTTGGCCAATAGTCCCATGTTGGCCAATAGCTCCTGGGATTCTGGGAGCTGAAGTCCCTCGGCCCATAAAGGGGAAAGGTTGCCTACCCTTGATTTAGGGCTTTACAGGTGATAACCAACACCTTGGACTGGGCCCGGAAACTAATAGGGAGCCAGTGGAGGGACCTTAATACCGTGGTAATATGGTCACTCCTCGATGTTCCAGACATTACCCTGGCCACCACATTCTGCACTAATTGCAGTTTCCAAACCAAGCATGAGGGTAACCCCATGTAGAGCACATTGCAGAAATCAAGGCAAGAGGTTAGCAGCACGTGGACAACAGTCTACAGATCTCTTACTTCCAGAAAAGGGCACAGCTGGCGTATCAGCCAAAGCTGATAACAGGCGCTCCTGACTGTTGCATTTACCTGATTCGTCATCAGGAGTGATGAGTCAAGGAGCACCCCCAGACTGCAAACACAGTCACTGGAGGACAGTGTGACCCCATCCAGGACTGGAGGTTACAACCCAATTCTTGATTTCGGGGCTGCTACCGTGAGCACCTCCGTCTTGTCTGGATTCAGTTTCAATCTGTTTTTCCTCATCCAGCCCATTACTGCCCGAAGACATTCATTGAGAGAGGAGACACCATCGGAATTCGAGGCCGACGAATGAGACATGGAGAAATAGATCAGCATGCTGCTAACACCCAGCTCCATAACTCCATATGATCTCACCCAGCGGCTTCATATAGATGTTGAATAACATCAGGGACAGAATAGCACCTTGTGGAACCCCACAGGTGAGTTCCCTTTTACTGGAGCTACTGTCCCCAAGCAGCACCCTTTGGGACCTGCCCGAGAGGAAGGACCGTAACCACTGGAGTGCAGTGCCTCTGATACCTAACCCCCTCAGGTGGTCCAAGAGGATGCCATGATCTATTGTTTCAAAAGCCACTGAGAGGTCTAGGAGCACCAACAAGGTCACACCACCCCTGTCGATGCTCAGATGCAGATCGTCAGTCAAGGCAACCATGGCAGTCTCAAACCCAAAGCCTGTCCTGAAGCCAGTTTGAAATGGGTCTAGATAATCGGTTTCATCCAAGATGGCTTCGAGTTGAAGAGCAACTGCCCTCTCTATCACCTTGCTCAAAAATGGTAATAAAGAGACTGGCCTGTAATTATTCATATCCAGTGGGTCCAGGGAAGGTTTTTTCAGAAGCGGCCTAACAGTCGCTTCCTTAAAACATGATGGAATATTTCCTTCCCTGAAGGACGCATTGATGATATCCATAAGGAACTTCCTCAATGCATTTCCCCCGGATGGCCAGCCATGATGGGCAAGGGTCGAGAGGGCAAGTTGTTTTCCTCACACTACCAAGGAGCTTGTCCACATCATCGGTACTCACAGATTGGAGCTGATCCAGAATAACTTCATCGACGGAGTTGCTGGACACCTCGTCTATGGTTTCTGTTAAAAGACTGGCATCTAAGTCAGCTCTTATCTGAGAGATTTTATCTGCAAAGTAGTTGTTTAATGCATCACAGCAGGCCGTCATTGGGTTAAGTAAAGGATTTGGCACAGGGGGCACCTGCGTCAGCTCCCTCACCACCCTAAACAGCTCTGCTGGACGGGACTCTGCAGACGCAATACGTGCAGAGGAGAAGGATCTCTGCACTGCACGCATTGCCTCCTGATAGGACCAAAGAAAGTTCCTATGGTGAATTCTGTCGGATAAGAGATGAGTCTTCCACCACTTGTGCTCTAGTCGTTGTCCAAACCGCTTCATTTTGCTAAGCTCTGGTGTATACCATGGCTTACGGTTAGAAGTAGGATGGCAAGGATGCTTGGGAGCGATCGCGTCAATGGCCTTGGTAAGATCGGTGTTCCAAGTATTGACGAAAGCCTCGACAAGGTCACCAGCATTTCCAACCATTAGACCCTCTAAGGCTTTCTGGAATCCGATTGGTTCCATTAGCCTTCAAGGGTGGATGATTCGAATAGGTCCACCACCCCCGGTGGGGCAGATGTTGGCTCTAAGTTCCATCTTGACCAGGAAATGATCTGTCCATGACAATACGGAGGTAATTACCACCTCCATCCACGGATATTCCTGTTCCGTACTGAAGACCGCATCGAGTGTATGACCTGCACAATGTGTGGGCCCAAGGACCAGTTGGGATAGGCCCATGTTAGTCATGGTATCCATGAACTCCCGAGCTGCACCTGTTAAACTGGTCTCGAGCGGGATGTTGAAGTCCCCCAATACTAAAAGTCTGGGAGACTCCAACCACAGCTTAGAGACCAGCTGTGTCAGCTCGGTTAGGGAGTCTGCTAGACAATGGGATGGTCGGTAGACTAGCAGAATCCCCAAACTATCCCTGGTCCTCAGGCTAAGGTACATACACTTGAAATGGACTGTGTTCCGAACAGGTATCCTGGTCTAAGTCAGATTACTCTTATAAACCAGGGCCATGCCTCCCCCCACCCACTTCCCCTCACCTGCTCACTAACAGTATACTGGGAGGGTCTGCACCCAAGTAACCGCGCTATCCTCTCCCAGCCAGGTTTCCATAAAACCTGCCAGGTCGGCATCCTCATCTAGGAGGAGGTCGTGGACAATGTATGTTTTATTCTTAACCGACCTTGCATTACAAAGGAGCAGAGTGAGGTTCTGTGGAATGGTTAGTCTGCTCTCCAATCCATTCTGGGAAGCGGAGGGTACTGAAGGCGGGATAACTTTCAAACAGCAATCCCTGTCAGGTTTTGATGGGATATATAGTCAATGTTAAAATGTTGAAATGCAAAGATGTGTGTCTGTATTTTTCCTTGATGAGAAAAACTGCTTCTTGAGGCCAGATTCACAATTATCATCCCAGGTGTGTCTTAGTCAAAACAAAGCTAGTTAACAAGCAGACTCCTGTGAGAAAGAGTTTTATTTACACAAGGGGTTTTTCAATAACAAAAGAATGTTTTGGGAATGGTAGTCACATGATGTAATATGAAAATTAAAGGTTGGGCTAACACACATCATGAAAGATCAACCAATTAGCCTGAAAGGGCTACACCCAAAGAGGTGGAGATATGTGGGCTGGAATTGTGTTTCTGGGAAAGCACTTCACTTCTTTTCAAACCTTTAAGCTGAATGGATTAACTAACAATATTTTGCTGATGCTGTAGCTTGACTAATTTTTCAAAATGTATCAGTTAAAGTTTTGTTCCTGCTTAGCCATTCTGGCTAAGGTGAAAATGCTATTATTGTTGTTATTATTATTTGTTTTTGCTCATGCTGATTTTTGCAATAAAACAAGGAGCTTGCTGAAGCTGCCTGGGTCTGGGTGACTGGTTTCATAGACTGTTTGCTATACATCCATCAACACCACAATTCAACAATCCCATCTTCTTTTATAACATTTGTTAGATCCATTCCTGCCATATCTCCCATTCCCCAGCACAACTCCGATGGCCGTCCCCACATCATTCTTGACCTCAGGTGGAAAAATGGAGGTTAAGGCCACTGGACAGATAAAATAACTGGGGCATAGAACTACCTTTTAGTCCAAACCCCAGTCTCGTCTTGCCCTAACAAAGCATTCAGTCCTCCAACGCAGTTACTACTTCCACGGCATCCTGTACGTGAGGTCCTCCTAAAGTCCCCCAGGCTTCACTGGGGCCGTTTACTGGCCCCACATCCTCTGGAGGGGGTGCTGGAGGTGAGAGCAGGGAGGGCCCTTCTGAACCCTTCCAAGTCCTCCAGGCTCCGCTGCTGCTGTTTTCCAGCCTCAGCCACTGCTGCTGCCACGTCCCTAGAGCCAATGTTCCTGGTAGGGCTGAATAGTCCTGTTCTGGGCTCGACAGAATAAAGCAGCTTCATTTATATACCGCTTCATATCGCGCTATGGGATGTCTAAGCAGTTTACAACTGTAAGCTCATTGCTCCCCAACAGTTGGGTACCCATTTTAGCAACCTCAGAAGGATGCAGGCCTGAGTCTAGCCTGAGCCCTGGCTAGTATTGAACTTGCAACCTTGTGGTCTATGAGTGAGTGGCTGCAGTACAGGCATTTAAACACTGCACCACCAGTCTTCCCTCCCAGGTGTTCTGCAGGAGGAGGGGGGTGGGCCAAGGCACACACCTCCAAGTCCTAGTGCTCTGACGCCACTAGAGCTGATGTTTGGGTTGGCAGGGGGAGAAATAGCCTGTCTTCCCTCCCAGGTGTTCCACAGGAGGAGGGGAGTGGGCCAAGGCACATACCTCCAAGTCCTAGTGCTCCGACACCGCTAGAGCCAATGTTCGGGCTGGCGGGGGGAGAAATAGCCTGTCTTCCCTCCCAGGTGTTCCGCAGGAGGAGGAGAACTGGCCAAGGCACACACCTCCAAGTCCTAGCGCTCCAACACCACTAGAGCCGATGTTCGGGCTTGCAGGGGGAGAAATAGCCTGTCTTCCCCCTCAGGCATTCTGCAGGAGGAGGGGGTGGGCCAAGGCACACACTTCCAAGTCCTAACGCTCCGACGCCGCTAGAATATGGTTTGTGTCATCTTTTGGTCCAGTGGCCCAATGGGACCAGATGAATCAATGTGATATTACATGTTACATACAGTTTTTAGTTAAAGTTAATCTATTTTTTTTTTAATATCACTGAAATCTCCTTGGTGTGCAGCCTGATTTTCAAGGATCTAGATTTCATGGGAGCTATAGCAGATACACCCATAGACACAAACAGTTTTACTATTATAGATCAGGGATACGAATCGTATGTTTCTCCAGATGTTGGATGGAACTCCCATCAGCCCCATCCAGCTAGCCAATGATGAGAAATATTTGACATTGCATTCCAGCAACATTTGGAGTGTTACATGATTCCTACAGTCATTGTAGATAAGGCACGCTGTAGTTGAATTTAAATCAACAGACACAGATTGTATTTGACTTTCACATATTTCTTAAGAAAATATATTTAAAGCCTGAGTATTCTGCAAAATGCTCTTCATGTCCCCAAAGTGTATTCTTTGCTTTTTTCCAAAGCTCTAGTACTCTAACTTCATGACATTCAGAACTAGATGCAAAACCTACAGTTTCTGTGTGGCTTTTCTATAGCAACCTGCGCCAGCTTCTCCATCAATTCAGCAATGCTTTTTTAAAAAGCTATAGCATCTCTTCCCTGGTTATAGAAATAAACTTTCATGAGTATCTTGAAGAAATACATGCTATGAGTGAGAATCCAATAGGTTTTTCTCTCTCTCTCTCTTCGTTGACTGTGTGCTCTGAAAAGCTGTTCTGGAGAATAGAGAAATGCCCACCCCAGGATTTCAGGAGGGTTAGTGGGATGTGGGGAGGCAGTGGCAGGAGGGAGTAGAAACATCATGCTAGTGGTCAATTTATCGTACACCATTTGATTCAGCCCTTTATTTCACTTATGAACAAAAAGGAGTACAGGGCCAACAAGTCTGTGTACAAATCATGGTGCCTCATATAGAAGCCCATCCTCAAAATTATCATGCCTATTTAAGATTAATCAAAGAAAACGTACTTAGCCATGTTCAATGAGGTAGTTGGGCACCTTCATTGAGTAGCAAATACCTGAAAACAAAAACTGATTTCTGAACTAGTGATGGGCAAATCTATCAATTTAATTTCTCTAAATGTTATCAATTTTGGTAAATTGTGATTTAAAAATACACAAACTGAAATGAAATGCTTACCATGCCAAGATAATGGGCAAATTTGCCAGTTTTGCTTCCTTCTGCATTTGAATATTGTTGATTTTGGTGAATTCTGACTTAGTCCAGATGAGTCATCCTTCAAATGATTCATATGGAACTTGTATGAGAAGATCCAGTTGACCTTCCATATCCACAGGTTCTGCAACCACAGATTCAACATCCATGGTCTGAGTTAAATAAATCCAAAAAGCAAACCTTGATTTTGACATATATATATATATATATATATATATATATATATATATATATATATATCAAGGACACCATTTTAATACACTATATAATGAGACTTGAGCATTCACAATTTTGGTATCCATAGAACCAGCCCCCAGTGTGGCTACCAAGGGCCCACTGTAAATATTAACTAGTACATACAGACATGATTCTAGAGGACCCCAAGAATTTCAACTTAAAATTTAAGTCAACTTGTCTTTTCTTATTTTCTTCACCAAGGGAGGAATTTGAAGGACAGCTAGAAAAATTCTCATTAAAGAGAATTAAATGTATTTCCTGTATAGCCAGCAAAGTCATCCCTGTATTATACTTAATATGAATTTCTGAAGCAAACTTAGGAGGTTTTAGTTGGGTGAAAAATCCAAAGATTCTGGAGACAACAAAGAAGTTCAATGAGAATAGTGCAGGTATGTGCACTGGTTGAAGTTGACATCAAGTTTAATCAAAAACAATATTTCAACATTAATCTCAAGAGGGCAACAATAGCAACTTTGTTAAGACTAGGGAAATAGATTTCTAAGCTATTTTCTACAGTCAACAGCAAAAGATGGCCCCTACAGATGGCCCCTAAAGGGGCGGAGCAGGATGCTGCCCCTTTCCTTGCTGGATCAGAGCCATGGCAACCACATGCCGTGGCCCTGATCTGGGCTTTCCATGATGCAAAAAGAAGCCACAAAAAGTGGCTCCTTTTTGCACAGCTGAAAGGGTGTTCTACCTGCGGTGGCAGCGGCTTTTCTCTGCTTCTTTGGCCCATCATGTGTAAATGCTGCACCGAAGACATGCCCTTTTGCCACCCGCTGTCTGGTTGTTTGGGTGCCATGACACTGGCATGGGGGCAGAGTCAGGGTGGCCAACATGTGGTTGCCATGCCCCCACTCTGCCCCCAGGCTGGCTCTTTATGCTGGTCTGTACAGCCCCTTATTTAAGCCATCTACAAAGTGCAAATGCAAGCACACTAGCTCATTGTCCAGTGTTAGAGGCTACTTGTAATTCCTTGGTGATTGTTTAGTTCTATAAGAATGCACCAATGAAGTCTTTCCTTCCCACTCTTGTTGTTCTTCCTACCCATTGCTTATTTATGTGTGGAGAAAGGCCTTTAACCATAAAAACACCTCTGTATTTTAAAAAGGGAGGATGCTGTGAGCCGACAACTTTATTATTGCAGCATATCTGCATTACAAAAAATAATGCAGTTTGACATTGTTTTAACTGCCATGACCCAAGATCCTGGGTTTTGTTGTTTGTTGTGGCACCAGAGCTCTCTGTCAGAAAAAGCTAAATATTGAACAACACTACAATTCCCTTAATTCCATAACACTGAGGCATGGCAATTGACATGGTGTCAAACTGCATTATTTCTGTAATGTGGATGGAGCCCATTTGATGCAAAAGCATCACAAGAATTTTATTTAATTGCAGGGGTGTCGCTACAAGGATTGCAAAATGAAGTTTTTGCCCACCAAATAAGAATTTTGTCCATGGTTCCTTACTTCCTCAAATTTTCAGTACTGAAGTAAATTTAAATTTCAGTTGAACATTTAAAAATACAATTGAGGTATCCAAAAATTGCCAGAAGAAGAAGAAGAAGAAGGAGGAGGAGGAGGAGGAGGAGAAGAAGGAGAGAACAGCAAATGTAAAAGGTGTAAGTTATTTGCAATTTCTCACCCCCCTGGAATGAATGGAATTTGGAAAGTGAAGGAAAATTTCATTTGGGAAGGCATAATTCTTATTTGGGGTAATGATGCTTTCATTCTGCCCCCTCTGTAGTTACACCCCTGTGTGAGGGCCTAGTTTTATTCCCCCTTCATTCCCCCCACTAAATATATTCCTTAGTAATTGTATCAATTTTCTTCTAAGCCAAGAGAAAATATTAAAAATACAACCCACTAGATAAATTAAGGGAGAACAATAAATTAGTTGAAGGAATAACTGTGAGAGAAGAAATTTTAATTAATTATTATTCATGAACCAGTATCACAGGAGGTAAAATGTATTAAAACCAATTAAAATCTAATTTCATAGTTATTTGCTATGAAATCGTTTTGTACCATGGGACAAGCATATTTGGGAGATCATTCACAAGTTTTCCCCATCAATGAAAAGGGACATAGCAGTTATGGGTCAGAGGCATCATCATGTGATAAGTGCTGTCCAAACTGTGTTTTTCCAGGTCTAATCACAATTTAAATGTTGGGTATAGTAATCTCTGTAGTCCTGTCACAATCCTGTGTCTAAAAAAAATAAAATACCCAAAATGTTTTAAGGATTTATGAGAGAATAAATAAATACCAACTAATAACCAAATTGACTTTGCTTAAAGAACATAATAAAAGATGGCCTTGGTTGTAAAAAAAAAATGCTTCCATTTCTATAATAGTATAGATTCATTTTCCATATCTATAACAGGAAGGATTCATTTCCCTGCCAGCATACATCAGCGTACTCAAGGAGAGGGTTTTTTGTGTGTGTGTGAGTGTTTTGGCATTCACTGCTATTAACCTTTAGTATTTGTTTTAATAACACTCCAGATTAAATAAGGCAGAAAGAATGTTTCAGTGGTTCATTTTCTTATTTAATGAAAAATATCCTGACAAGTTATTACATAACTGACATATATATATATATATAATCAACCACAGCAAAATTGCCTATGAAAATGAGAGTTTTACAGAGCACATTCAAAGTGGAATCATATGAGTGTCTGCCTGTTGAGTGCAATGGGAATTAGTGTCCTGCAATAAGTCCCAAAAAGGGATATAAATTATGAACAGGTTCTTTCTTGCATGTTAAATGATAAGTAATTTTTTTCCCCTAGACATGAATTGAAGAAATTTTTTATTTGAAAAAAAGAATTTGCCTATTTGAGAAACTGATTTTTCTGCATTTGTAAAACTACTGCTACCTCGTTGGAGATCCTATTAAAAAGTTAAAACATTGGATTAGTTGTGTATGTCTTTTTATGCAAGGTCTTTTTTTGCTAGTGCTCTCTCTCTGTGTGTGTGTGTGTGTGTGTGTACATGCAACCTCAGGAAGGGAAAAGATGCTAGATACATTTTTGTGTGTGTGCAAATTGTACAAAGTATGATTGAAGGAGAGCTGTCTCACTCTTCATACACTGATGTAACTGATCTCATTTTTGGATTTTCCCCCTGGAAATAAAACAGTTGTGCATGTGTGCACATGCATGTACACACACACATACTGATGATGATAATGATAATTTTGCTAACAGTCTTCATTTGCAGGTATGTTGTTCTACACAGCACATTTCATAAATTTAGCTAACAAAATTTAACTAAGAGGATGTAAACTAAAACTTTTAAAAATGATGTTAAATATAATATTAAATGTATGATTATATCATTCTACCTTGGTTAGAAAAATAGTTTCTATAGTAGTGTGTGTGTGTGTGTGTGTTCATTTTGGCCTTGTAAGATCTGCAGAGAAATTATTCTCATAAAAACTGTGGTTGAGTTTGGTAGGATTAAATTTCCCCTCCCTATGTGTGTGCTCACACTTGGTGTCCAAATCAAATTTAGACACCTCACTTCATGCACACACCTTGATTTTTTTTTCTTTTGGGGAAAAAAACCCATAATGGTTTGAAGGCTCAGCTATTTGTAGGCTTTTTTTGTGAAAAGAGAAAATTCATTGTATCCCTGGTGTTATTCTAGGATGGAGAAAAGAATTAGGAGAGAGTTTGAAAACTCTCTTGAGCTATTCCCACAAGACTTAATTGTTTCTCCTTTTGTATGAAGAAGGTACTCAGCTCAGAAACATGTGTTTAACTAGCAATCTCTTTTTCTCTCTCAATCGTGGCAATATACACTGAAGTACTCCACCTTAACCTGTGCCTATATGGTACTGCAGGCAAGTATTGTTCTTTGAACAATCAAATTATTATGATATCCAAGTTAATAGATGAGACCCTGGTTCTGGGCACTGAAGTGGTCTTTTGTGTCTCAGAATAGTTTGCAACTTGAAAAGAGGCTTCTTAGGATTTCAGAAATGGCCCACAACTTTGAAAAAGTCTCTCTCTCTCTCTCTCTTCAGGAGCTTAGTGCTTTATTTACCTCCCCTCTCCTCTCCCACCCTCTTCTTCTAAATCTCTGTCTCTTTCAATGTCTATTTTTCCTTCCCCATCTGTGTTTCCTTGGTTCATAGCAGGGATGCAAAATTGATTGGAATCAAGAGGAAAATTCTTCTGAACAATCCCCCTAGAAAATGATGTCATGAAGTACAGTCAGACCTCCTGACATCACCACTTTCACAGTAATGGGACAAGCTGAAGGTGCTCCATGTTGTACTTCAGATGAAAATGCCAATTTTGCTTCACTCTTGTTTTCCTTTCACAGGGAAAGAAGGGATGCAGTCACCCAGCATCAGACGCTGGTGCTCTGGTTTGGCTCCTCCCTTGTCTTCCCCACATAGCAAGTAGAAGGAGAAACAATTGAGTCTTGTCTCCAAGGCTTCAGCTTATTTTCTCTTTCATTCCATCTTCTTACTTAATTGGAGAGGTTAATTCAGGAAGCTGCATGAGTGCAACTGGGGACCCTATTGGGTTCTCCACAGAATAAGTAGGAAAAATGTCTAGGGAATGTATGTTAATTGGGAATGCAGGGAAATGATTTGTGCCAAGGAAAGCCATTAATCTGTGCAGCTGTCTATGGTGCTTCCCAGAAGCATTCCAAGGTTTCATGGTCTCTATGATTTTCCAACCCTATCTGGAATTGTTGGAACATGGTGCAAAGCAACTAGTCTAAATAAAAGTAATTCTATCTATATCTGTATTGCATGATTAAAGATAAATATAAATTTTCATTTTTTCCATTTTTAAAAAATAATCGGTGGGGTGAGATGGAGACAATATAGTATTGAATCAGAAGGGGGAGGGGCATAAAGTCTGTTCTCCTCTTTTTCCAGTCTAGGATTCAAGGCAGCTTGTTGATGTTAACTCCTTTAACTTATAATAACCTTATGAATGAGAGACTTCCAAGGTCTCTGGTCATCAACTGCCCTGATCATATTTTGCCAACTCTGAACCATGACTTCCTTAATAGAGTCTATCCACCTATAATCTTTCTCTTTTCCTGCTGGCTTCCACTTTGCTAATCATCATTTTATTTTCTAGTGAGCCATGTCTTTACATTTTATGTTCAAAATAAAGTAGTCTCATTTTAGTCATCTTGGCTTCTAGAGACAGTTCAGAGATAGACATTGTTCTGTTTCCTCAAAATACTTGGCAGATGTAGATTATCTTATGGGACTGCTAGGGAGGTACTGTAAATGACTGTGTAGGAAAGTCACAAAGTTAATTGGATAAATTCTGAAGATTGGTTCTATTCTGCAAGCTGAAATGCAAAGGCTCAGGTTTAAGCTAATAACTCAAGGACAAAAACAAGGGGACACAGTCAGACACATGTCCTCGGATAACTAAAACAAATAGGAAAAATGTGGCAAAAGTATTTCTATCTTATTAGTTGACTTTCTGATTGTGTAATTGTATAAAGTTTGCAAACTGTTGAATAAAAGTTTCAGCCAAGAATGAAAATGGTGGCTGCCTCTTGCTTGCAAGATAATACAATAATACATAACATTATTCCTTTTTTCATACTGCCCTGTAGGGCTGGCCTGCATCCATTAGTTCCCTATAGAAAAGTGTGCTGACTGAGGCTAAGCAACTTCAGGATTTCTTTGCCACCACCTAGTAAGTGTATGCCCCACAATCTGTGCTCACTTGCTCTCTCTGTCTCTCTCCCTCTCCCCATGCCACATTTCTTGGCTTTAGTTTTCTGGTTCCATTTCATGAGAAGTCTTGTGTGCCAGAGTAATAGTGTAACCACACCTATGTGTATACATAAGTATACACAACATTTTTAGGCCACAAAGGGCACTGAAAACTGTCAATGGAAATGACATCTAGTAGGGCAAATGTAAGATAGAGAAAGACAGCAGAAAGAGATAAGAAAAGCCTATACATCTAAAAACATCATTATGATATTTTTTTTAAAAAAATGGTATAGAACATCTGCCTTTCTACTGTAAATATGAATGAAGTGCTAAAATTATGGGTTCAGAATAAAAGTAGCAGGAAAGAGTTAGTGAGAACATTTTGAATAGAAAACATTGAAACAATTTCAGTATATCATAACATTCCAGACTATTGGGTTTTAACACACTCTGGAAGGAAGCTCTGCATTTAAGTACATTTTCATTTTCCTTTAGAGGTTTTTTTTAAAAGCAGATGAATAAATTAATTTCATCTTTGGGCTCAAATCCATCCAATGCTTTGTACTTCTTTGAACACAGAAATAGATACAGAACCAAAAATTAAGGATGCATGAGCCACCCACAACTTGCATAAAATTGTCTTGGGGAAAAAGCTGAATTGTTTCTTTCCTACACCTCACAAAAGACAAACAAATAATCTGGGAAGCAGCTTGACTACGCTAGCCCCCCAAACGCTTCCTCCAGTCCATGCATTTGATCCTGTGAGTGATAGTTTCTTCTCAAAGGTAGCAATCAGTAGTTTCAGCAGCTTTCTTCCCACTGTGAGAAAATCTTCAAAAACCAGTTTTTGAAGGCTATTCACAATTTTGGTGAAATTCACACATGATTGTTTCAGGAAAGAAAAAGCATTTTCTGCACACAAACAAGCATTTTTTGTGTAGAAAATAAAATTTCAATGCAGAAATATCAATCCCTGTGTAGAAAATGTAAATGTAAATTTCAGTGTAAAACAGTCACATGCAAACTTTGTGCAGAATAAAGCTCATACTGAGAAGATTCTCATCAGTCCATAATTCTTATCATGAGCGTTTCTCAACCCTTGAAAAATGCATTTTCTTACAATTTTATAAATATATTTTTAATATTCTTTACACCCTTATCACCATAGCCTGCTGCACTGTGTACTAGCATACTATACAAGGCCAAGGAAGTCTTGAGAAAGTGTAGTTTTCCCAGGTACTGTTACAATACTGGCAGCCATTAGGATAACTACACATTCACAGGTGTTGTCATTATACCAAATGCTTGAGGCCGGAAGAAAATGTTGCTGTTATGTGCCTTCAAGTCTTATCCAACTTATGACAACCCTAAAGCAAATGTATCACGGGGTTCTCTGGTCCAGATTTGTTTGGAGATGGTTGTATTTCCTTTCCTCAGGCTGAAAGATTGTGACTTGTCCAACATCACCCAGTAGCTGAGTGCAGATTCCAAAACTTGGGGGTTATGCAGATGGGCAGGAAAAGATGACCTGAAGTTGCCTTTTCCCTAAACTGCAGCAACTGCATCACCTGCCCTGAGAATGCCCTAAGTGGGGATGGAGCAACTGCAATGGGGGCCTGTTAATGCAGCTTTTCCGAGGCTACAGTGAAGCCTCATCACCCTTACTTCCAGTCCCAAGGTTTCCCTAAATGGGGATGGAGTAACTGCATGGGCCAGCAGGTTTTTTTTGTGTGTGTGTGGTCTCTCCAGCTCATGCACACGTGTGCAGGAACAACACAGCCCCTTTAACAGCAATGTTGGCATTGCTATGGACCTGCACACTGTGCAAAGCAGAGAGATCATGGATGTCATGGTGACCAAATGGTCCGCACTGGTAGTCAGCATGCAATGCATGGCCACAGGAGCCTCTGCTATGGCCCCTGCAGCAGCTGCATGCATACAAGACTGCAGTGATGACTCAGAGGACCCAGAAGGGACAACTGGTAGAGTGGGTGTCGCAACAAGCATTGCATGGTGTACTGCCACTGCTACCGCTCTGATGCCACCCGAGAGAGCCCTGCGCCGCTGGTGGATGTTCCCCAGAAGCACCGACTGGTCGGATGGGTTCGTCACATACATCTGGTCCAATGAGCAATGGAGGATGTTCTTCCGAATGCCCTGTGCCCTCTTCCACAAGATAGTAGAAATACTGCATCTGGAAATGGAGAGCTCTGACACCATGATGAGGAAAGCCATCCTGGTGAAGAAGAAGGTCGCCATGGCCATCTGAGTACTCGCCCACAAAGCCAGCTACAAGCAGGCATCAGAGCAGTTTGGGGTCAGCCTTACTACTGTGGGGAAAGCGTTGGTGGAGTTCGTCCTCAACATGGAGAAGCTGCTGCTGACACAGACAGTGTACATTGCAGAATGACAGCTGGAAGACAGGATGGTCTGCCAGTTCCCCCTTGTCCTCCTCCCCCCTTGTCCTCCTCCCTCCCTCCTCCCTCCTCAGAGGGTGAAACCACCCCTGTCAGGGAGGCCCAGGCAGAGAGAGACCGTGGCCTCCCTCTGCAGGCACAGCAGCCTCCCATGCCAGCAAGTAAGTCCCACATGGAGGGGTAATGGCTGCATATCACTGCTGAAGAGGCTGGCAGACTCGTCTATGGGACATTGCTCAATGATCTCCACCTCCATAGCAACCCCCTCCATAGCAACCTCCTCCACCAGTGGAGAGCTCTGCTTCCTTCCTCTGCCCAGGCCAACAGCCCCCTCCTGCATGGGTGAAGAGCGATCCCTCCTCCCTTTGCCCACAGCAGCCTCCACCTCCATGGGTAGACAGCAACCCCTCCTCCCTTTGCCCACCACCACAGCCTCCACCTCCACGGGTGAAGAGTGACCCCTCCTTCCTCTGTCCAAGCCAACAGCCCCTGTAGGGCTGGGAGGATGCTCCTCACTCTTCCTCCTTCCTCCACACCATCCCCCCTGCCACCAATGGCCCTCTGGGGCCACATTATGGCATCTACAAGCCGGCTCAGCAGACCAGTCTGCACTTCTAGGGAGTCAGCGACACGCTGGTGATCATGGGCAACATGCTCCTCCTGCTGGACGGATCTCTGTTGGAACTCCCTCTGGTGCTCTGCCTCACTCAGCCTGAGCTGATAGGAACATTCAGCAAGATGATAGGAATGGTCCCCAAGCCGTTCCCCCTGTTCCAGGAGTTTGTCCATTTGGTCTGTGCTGCGATCCATGAACTGATGCAAGGCAGTAGTAGTTGCTGTGGCTGCTGAGCGACGCACCCTTTTCCCTCTGATATCAGCCAGGCAGGCTGCTGGTGGCACTGCAGCTCTGAGATTAGCTGTTTCATCCACCTCTCTCTCTCGTGCTACTTCTCGTTCTATGGAACATATATAGCACAGGGCACAGTTTACACACAAAACAAGTCCCACAGAGACTGGGGGTGGAGGGGAGACGTACATGCCAGGGAGGCTTGCGTAGACACACTGGATACATGCAGCTGGTGGTCATGCAAGGGACATGGTCAACAGGACACACAGACAAACGTTCCCCCACATCTCCCCCCCAAGCATGCCAGGGTACAAAAGTGGCATGCAGGGGTTCTGAAAACCTGTGCACATATACAAAAAACATCACAAAAGTCATACAAACTGCAATATTTTTTTGAGTGCAGGCGTACATGTGACAGAATGCATTTATTGTAATAACAGGGAATTTACTGTGTGCAGCCTGGACCTGATGGATCAGCTGGGTGAATTGTCCAGGACCTGCCCTCTCCTTGCCCTCACTGTCATCGTTGCTTACCGCTGTACTTGTCCATGGGACAGGTGAGCAGTCACGGTGGCTAATGTGGAGCACATGTGCTGGTGCATTTATAAGGGCATTTTTAACTCTCAGATGCCCTTTTTCCACCACCCCTCCATCGACAGATGTACCTCTGAAAATGCACATTTTTTAAGAGGAAATGGAAAAAAGCAGCTCCTTTTTGGAGCACCCTTTCACGAGAAGAGGCAGGTAGGGGGTGGTTTTTTGGTGTGCGTCATCTAAAGACCACACCTTTCAATCACCCTCAAATCACCCCTTTTTGCCCATCTGCATAGCCCTTTGCTTTCCTATACTCCTAGTCCAATGTTCAAACCTCTACACCACATTGGAAGGGAAGGGAAGGAAAGAGGAACTGGGAAAATGATGAATAGCAAGGGACATGGGAAAATAGAAATCTGGGAAATTCCCCATTCAGTTGGGAAATCTGATCTAGCCTGGATTTAAAATGATGAATTTGAGGGTGCTTAATTCCACCTATGGAAATATGAGGTCAAAATTATGGGTTTGATACCATATCTGCTAACAGTAGTCAAAATTATTCACTATACTTTTCCAATAACCAATTTCCTAGAGAAAGAGAGAGAGAGAGAGAGGTAGTAAGGTTTTCTGTTCTGGACATCTTCAAAAAGAAGTTAGACAGTTACTTGCTGGGGAAGCTCTATCTGAAGATCGTATATTGATCAGTGGGTTATATTTAGTCCCATGAGTTTGCTTGCAACTCTATGACTCTGAATATTACTATAAGTGATTACCATATATGCTCATATGCAAATTGATCTCATCTATAAGTCAAGGGCAGGTTTTGGGGCAAAATTTTGGATTTTGATATTACCCATGGATAAGTTGAGGGTACAACTTAGGGGCATGTAACAAAGGATGCAAATGACAAAGCCCTCTCCCCACATGCACTCTCTTCTTGGAAACCAACTGGGGCTCCTTCCCTGTGCAAGGAAAAGAGGGAGACTTAAGCACACAGGCACCTTGCAAAACAACTGGGACTCTTTTCCTGCTCTCTAGAAAAGGAGGGAAAATCATAAACTCTTCTTGACTGAGCAGCAGCTGCCAAGGTAAGGGAATGGGGTGTTGGGACTTCTTTCTGAGAAGTATTACTGTACTGACCCGCATATAAGTTGACCCAGGATTCTGGGGTCTGTTTTTTGGCATAAATTTTTCAACTTATAGACAATTATATATAGTAACTACTGAGGAGTGAAAGACAAAGCCAACAAGTAAGCTGCAAAATGACATAAATATTCATGGGAGACAAACATCTATTTCCTAATTGTTATTTTTAAAATGGCTGGCAGATCTGAAGATAAAGTTTAGTTCCAATAATTAGCTATTCTTGATGTAATTGTGTGATATCAGCAGAGATCTTTGACAGAGGCTGCTGCTGCTGAACCTCTCAGGATTCATCTTGCTGTGACGATTGCAGTCTCATAATAAATGACTGAATTAAATGGCTGCCAATTATCTTTAATTAACACTGCATTTCTATTTCATCCCAGCTCTTTCCTGGAGGATACTGGAATCAGATTAAATCAAGGAATCCATCTCATCCTATTATTTAAACAAGTTTGTATATATGAACCCAGCCCCTGACTATGGGGTCAGATATTTGGCTTCTCTAGGCCACTATTGCCTGCTGTAACTTGTGGCAGTTCTCCTTGGTCTCAAAGATGTGCTATTTGAAATCCAGTTTACAACAGGAGATACCAGGAAATTTTTCATTTGCTACATAGGTCTTCTGCCACATAACAATGAGTCTTCTTTGATGATTTTAAATTGTGGTTCTCATAAGCTGCATGGAAGTATGCACTTGCATCTGTCTCTTGAGTCCATCTCCTAAATGGATATGGCAACATTATTACAAACTTTGCCAGGATCTGAATTTTAAAATAAGTAACAAGAACTATAATAACAATAATAATAATAATAATAATAATAATAATAATAAATTTTATTTATATCCCGCCCCTCTGTCTCGCAATCGAGGCAGCTCACAACAATTTAAAAACATCATACATTATTAAAATACCATCCAAATCCCACAGCCCCCACCCCCACCCCTTAAAAAAAGGCAACCAAGAAGGTGGATGAAATGACTCCAAAACTGGAATGAATAGATAGATATAGATAGATATGAATATTGTTTGTGCAGGGGAGGGGGAAGACAGCATTTTTGTCATCATTTTGCTATTTTAATGGTCTTTTAAAACCAATTTTAAACTAATGTTTTTAATATGGTTGCTTAATTGTTTTAAACTTGTTATTGTCCTTCATTTTAACTTTATTTTTTAAGCTCAGATTGTGAGTTGGATCCCCTATTGCAAGAAAAAATGCAATAGTAAATTAACTAACTAAGTAAATATGGAAAGTTCTGCTTGTTTGTAATGGACCCCAATTTAGTTCTCATAGTTTTGGACCCTAATTTGGTTCTTAAATCTGGAAGGCTTTCACACTACACAATTTAGCTGTCATGGCAACATGGCCTGGGGCTGGTGGTTTAGACTGAGGAATTTAGAATTCTCAATGAGAGTTCTAGTACCTCATCAAACTACAAAGCCCAGAATTCCATGGCATTGTATCATGGCAGTTATCATGATACAGAATCATAGTGTTATGACTGTCTAGTATGAAAGAGTACCATGAACAATGATTCAGAAATCTGATTCTTGGAACTATCATCCATTAAGGTGTCTGGATTTTTCTTCTTACAAATGCATAAAATGTGGGGAAATATTTCAGCACCCCTTCATAGAATATATCTGTATTTATATATGTCTTTACATCACCTGTTGACTTATGGAAACCCCATAGGTTTCATATGGGGTTTTTTTAGGTGGTTTTGTCAGTTCCTTAATCCTTGAATTTTGTGACAGTTGCTGTGCTGCTTAATTTCTTTATCTTAGGCCAAATTTTCCTATAATATTTGATTGTGCTCTTTTCCTACTTTTGCATTCCAATTGCCTATGATTACTTGCAACCACATTCTGCAAGCAACCAAAAAAGCAAATATATACATGGACATCACCAGATGATCTATACAGAAACTTAAGATATGTAGATGAATCCATGCTATTAGCAGAAAACAGCAGACCTTAAACAATTAGTGAAGAAAGTCAAGAAAATACAAAGGTTTGCAGATGAACATTAACAAATGTTTGTGCAGGGGAGGGGGAAGACAGCATTTTTGTCATCATTTTGCTATTTTAATGGTCTTTTAAAACCAATTTACATAACTTTAAGTAGATGATAAAAATATTGAAATAGTCCAATATATTCCATAACTTGGCTAATTTATTAATCAGACTGCAATCAAGAAATCAGAAGAAGACTAGAACTTGGTTGTAAAAGCTGGACAGTGAAGAAAGCTGATATGAAGAAAATCAAATGATTTAAAATGTGTTGCTGGAGAAGAGTTCTACAGATACGGTGGACAGCTAAAAAGAGACATAAATGGGTCCTAGAACAAATCATGTCTGATCTCATAGTAGAAGCCAAGATGACTAAACTGAGACTGTTGTACTTTGGACATATCATGAGAACATGCATCTCATTAGAGAAGACAATAATGCTTGGAAAGGAAGGAGTAGGAAAAGAGGAAGTTTGCATTACAGAAGGACAGACTCAATTAAAGATGCACTGGCCCTGAGTTTTTAAGACAGGGAAACCTAGCAAAAGATCACAAGAGAACTAAATACATACAGTTCAATGGCCACACACCATTCCTACTGTGACTAAAGGAATTCTTCCTACAGTTCTTGCCATTGATTGGAAATTAGAACTGTCAGTGAGCAAAGTTCACCACTCCTCTTCTTCTTCCCAGTTATCCTATCTTGGGGTTTTCTTTATATGACACACTTACAGAGACACACTGAGTTTAATATACTCCCCCACCTCCCCCAGAATTGACATTAGTCATTTTGAACTGTTGTAGATAAAACAGGAACAGAGACCCATTAGGAATTCAGGAAAGCAGAGTTTTATTCCTTTAACGTCGATCGGCCTCTGACAGAGAGCGCCCCCTTGCTAATCAACATCCTTATATACCATCTTACACAGCTAATTTATAATTATATTAACACCTGCATAATTCAACATTTTCATTGGTTACAGGACACAACTTCACACCCCCTCCACACTTCTAATTGCCATGTGTGAACAAATTTAGCTTTCTTCCCTACTGCCTGCTCATATCATCGTTATTTCCTTTGGCTTGTGGAATTGTCTGCCTAGCCTTCAAGGTCAAATAAACAATATTCCATTTCAATGAAGCAAAGCTGAAAGCTTTTTACAAACTGCCTTGCAAATATACAGTTTTAAACATAGAAAATGAGACCCCAAGGGTCATCCAATCCAGCCCCAAATCAGCCATGAGCATTGTAGTTTCTTTTATATTGTTTTTCATCTCTTACATTTCCCCCCTTTAAAGCTTAATTATTTAGCAATTATAGCTTTATCCTAAACTTAATTTTCTTTTCTTTTCAGGATTTACTTGACATCGTATCAGAATGATGATGAACTAACGTAGCATAAGTTGTAGCTCTATTTTCTATCATACCTTGTAATAAAGCCTTATAACTTTTGTTAAACACAGTATACACATGCAAAGTAATAATCCCACACATAAGCACACAACAATAACTATAAACAATTTTTAAGCCCTGTAGATTCAGAAGCCAATCTGTTAGCCAACTGCATAAGCCTTCTCTTCCACTTAGATTATGGCCCAACATTTGCTGTAACCTTTCTATTTCATCTTCTATATTTTTGTTTAAGTCATGACACTTCACTTGGCATCCTGGTCCTGTTATTTTACAAAATCCTCCTGCCCGGGCCAACAAATAGTCCAAAGCCAACTGGTGTTGTAAGACAACCTGGTTCAGGTTTTCGATCTCTGACTGTAAAGCTCGTATCATCATCCCAGTGGCATTAATTGTCTTTTCTAATCTGCAAGCCAAACCAATTATACTTTTCTGATTTTCTTGGGTTATTATTCCTGGGTAGGATCCTAAGATTAACACTCCTGCGACCAAACCTCCTCCCACTAGATTGGGTTCTGTGTCTGACAATTGTTTGCCTATAATCACTGTATCATTACATCCAGGTCCTAATTTGCCCAAATATTGGTCTCTTTTTTCCTTTTCCAAGTTCTTAGGCTTAATCTATGGAGAAAAGAACCCATATCTTGTTTAGGATGAATTATTTGGACTGGAATGGTTAAATATCCAACTCCAACACATTGATATCCTCCTGGGTGATAACTAGTGGCCCATTCATAAAAAAAGAACCACAGATTTGGGTCCCAAACTTGCCATCCTGAACATATGCTACTGAAGCCTGTATAATTTGGACTAAACATTGAGTAGGCAGCACATAGCTCCTTTATGGACCTTTGCAGAATGCCAGAAATAGTGCACATTAAATTGAGGCACTGCCCTGGCTCAGTGCTAGGGAGTCATGGGAATTGTATTTTTTTTCCTGGGACATTGAGCCTTCTCTGTCAGAGAGCTCTGGTGCCATAATAAATTACAGTTCCCATGATTCCCTAGCACTGAGCCAGGGCAGTGCCTCAATTTAATGTGCACTATTTCTGGCAGTCTGCAAAGGCCCTATGTCAGTCTCATTTAATCCATATTGAGTTTGGTACGTACTGTTATAGTAGTTATATAAATAAAGCCAGTCTGTACAAGCTGAATAATTTCCCAACCCCTGGAAAAACATTTTATGTTTGGCATAATCTTTCCATTTTATGCTCCATTGACCTCCATGTTTGCAACAAAAACAATATCCAGGAGCATAACATTGAAACTTCAGGCACCAAAGCTGAATGTTATTCATCTTATTGGGCACCTCTGAAAACAAAGTTCCATCTGTTTGTAATCCAGGAATAAAGAATGAGGCTGATATGACTTCAGCCTCATTCTACAAAGTAAAAAGGACTCACATGTTTCAGGCAGCGCATGTGCAATATTTTTTTCTTTTTCTTTACCGGATGTTGTTTCAACAAAATCTGTGTCCTCAACTACAGCCAGCCTCAGTTCCCACAGCTGCTAGGAATGGAAAGGGTGAGCTGCAAACAGCAAGGCCAGCCACGAACCTTCCTGTAGTTGAAGCACCAGCAAAGCAGAGTCCAGAAATCAGCGTCAGTCAGTCTAAGGCAGGGGTAGGCAACCTTTCCCCTTTAAGGGCCGAGGGACTTTAGCTCCCAGAATCCCAGGAGATATTGGCCAACATGGCTGAGGCTTCTGGGAGCTGAAGTCCCTCGGCCCTTAAAGGGGAAAGGTTGCCTACCCCTGGTCTAAGGTCAGGGCAGGCAGCAATCAGCAAAGGTCCAGTCCGGTCCAAGGTCAAGGCAACAGAGTTCCACAAGGCAAGAGCAAGAGGCACAAAGCAGGAAACAAGGAGCCACACTGACCGTAGTCTCCCAAGGAAACTACAATAAGTCTTGGCACTGAGGAAGCCTCTTGCAACTGTTTAAATCAGGGGTAGGCAACCTTTCCCCTTTAAGGGCCGAGGGACTTCAGCTCCCAGAAGCCTCAGCCATGTTGGCTAATAATCCCATGTTGGCCAATAGCTCCTGGGATTCTGGGAGCTGAAGTCCCTCGGCCCTTATAATAATAATAATAAATTTTTATTTATAACCCGCCCCTCTGCGCGGCAATCGGGGCGGGGTACAGCAATATTAAAATAGAACAAAGTTAAAAACATTCCATCATCCCATAGTCCCACCCTCCCATCCCCTTAAAACAGAATTAAACAAATGACCAATTAAAATACAATATTAAAAACATAATGACAATAATTTACAAGTCAGGGACCCATCCCTAGGCTGAGAGTTATTCCGGGAAGGCCTGCCGGAAGAGATCCATCTTTACTGCTTTCTTAAAAGCAGCAAGAGTGGTAATTAGACGGATCTCATCCGGCAGGCCATTCCATAATCTGGGAGCGGTCACAGAAAAGGCTCTCTGGGAGGTCTGAGACAGCCTAGTTTTTAGTGGCTGTAGCAGATTCCTCCCAGAGGACCGAAGGGTGCGGGGGGGTTCATATGGGGAAAGGCGGTCCCTAAGATAGGATGGACCCAAGCCATGTAGGGCTTTAAAGGTCAAAACCAACACCTTGTACTGCGCCCGGAAACTAATTGGCAGCCAGTGGAGGGATTTCAGCACAGGTGTTATGTGCTCCCTCCTTGATGTTCCTGTAATTAACCTGGCTGCCATATTCTGTACCAGTTGAAGTTTCCAGGTTAGGCACAAGGGTAGCCCCATGTAGAGTGCATTGCAGTAATCTAGTCGCGAGGTTACCAGGGCATGTACCACAATTTCCAGATCCCTCATGTCCAGATAAGGGCGCAGTTGGCGTATCAGCCGAAGCTGATAACAGGCACTCCTGACCACCGCATTCACCTGACTAGTCATGTGAAGCGATGAATCTAGAAGTACCCCCAGACTGCGAACACAGTCCTTAGAGGAGAGTGTGACTCCATCCAGGACTGGAGACTGTATTCCCAGATCTGGTTTCGGGCCTGTGACTGCAAGTACCTCCGTTTTGTCTGGATTCAACTTCAATCTGTTTTTCCTCATCCAACCCATTACCGCTCTCAGACAGTCATTAAGAGGAGAGGCGCCATCTGAAGTCTGAGATGATGATCTGGTCATGGAGAGATATATCTGGGTGTCATCAGCGTACTGAAGACACCGAGCTCCATGCCTCCGAATAATCTCCCCCAGCGGCTTCATATAAATATTAAACAACATCGGGGACAGGATGGCGCCCTGAGGGATGCCACAATTAAGCTCGATTTTGGATGAGCAACTATCCCCGAGCCTCACCCTCTGGGATCTGCCCGAGAGGAAGGAGCGGAACCACTGCAGAGCAGTGCCTCCGATTCCCAACTCTCTCAGGCGATCTAAGAGGATGGCATGATCTATAGTATCAAAGGCCGCTGAGAGATCCAAGAGCACCAACAGGGTCACACTACCCCTGTCGATACTCAGGCGGAGGTCATCGGTCAGAGCAACCATGGCAGTCTCCACTCCATATCCTGTCCTGAAGCCAGTTTGAAATGGGTCGAGATAATCGGTTTCATCCAAGAGTGCTTGGAGTTGGGAAGCAACCGCCCTCTCGATCACCTTGCTCAAAAAAGGGAGCAAGGAGACTGGTCTATAGTTGTTTCTATCCAGGGGATCCAGGGAAGGCTTTTTCAGGAGTGGCCTAACCGCCGCCTCCTTTAAACAAGATGGTACCTTGCCTTCCCTGAATGACGCGTTGATTGTGTCCCGAAGGAACACCTTCAACGCGTCCCCCCCCTGGACGACCAGCCAGGATGGACAAGGATCGAGGGGGCAAGTCGTCTTTCTCACACTTCCAAGCAGCTTGTCCACGTCATCGGTACTCACAGATTGTAATTGATCCAGTAAATTGCCATCAACGGAGTTCCTGGGTGCCTCATCTACAGATTCTGCTAAAACAATGGCGTCTAAGTTGGCTCTTATCCGAGAGATTTTATCTGCAAAGTGAATATTAAAAGCCTCACAGCAGGCTGTAGTTGGGTTAAGTAGGGGGTTTGGCGCAGGAGGAACCTTTGTCAACTCCCTTAAAGGGGAAAGGTTGCCTACCCCTGGTTTAAATAGTCAAATCCTACCTCAGTGCCAGCTGAGGCTTGTTCAGCAGCTGCTTTTCAGCTAGTCTCCTGGACCTGTGACTGCCAGCACTCTCAGCTCTCCTCTGCCTAAAGGAAGGCACTGGCTCTGCTGTATCCTCCTGCTTCTCCCCACTAGGCAGCTGAGCCTCCAAGGAAGGAGCACTAGGACCTGGCTGCTCTGGGGCTGGGAGAACCAGGCTTGGCTCAGACAGAGCAGAATGAGAGCCAGGTGGAGCCTGTATCTCTTCCTGCTCTGGGGCTGGGAGAGCAGAATGAGAACCAGGTGGAGCCTGCATCTCTTCCTTCTCTGGAGGAGACCCATCCTCCTCCTCGTCCTCCTCGTCCTCCTCAGGGCTGACCATGACATCATTCCCCTCCTCATAACAGTTCCCTCTCCGGCGGCGGGGAACATGGCCTGTCTGGACAGCGGCGGTGGAAAGCCCGAACCAAACGTGGAGCATGGACATCCACAGCGTCCACCCAGGAGCGCTCCTCTGGCCCATAGCCAACCCAGTCCACCAGGTACTGGAGGCGCCCCCGATGGCGACGAGAGTCCAATATCTGGGCCACCTCGAACTCCTGCTCCCCATCCACCAAAACCGGCTCTGGCGGACGCATCAGGCCAGCATCAGGCCGAACCTCCGAGGCTGGAATTAACAAGGAGCGGTGGAACACCGGATGAATCCGCCATGTTGCAGGCAGCTGGAGCCGGAACGCCACCGGATTCACCCGGGCCACAATCTTGTAGGGCCCCACAAACCGTGCGTCCAACTTCCGACAAGGCCGCTGCAGGGGCAGGTGACGCGTAGAGAGCCAGACCGAGTCCCCCACTTGCAACACAGGCCCCTCCTGACAGTGCCGGTCTGCGCCCCTCTTGTAAGCCTCCTGGGCCACCTCCAACTGCTCTTGCAGCAGCGACTGTGCTGCCCGGAGCTCCTGAAGCCACTGGTCCACCGCAGGAACGTCCGAACTGGGCACCACTGCTGGGAAACCACACGGATGAAAGCCTCCTGTGGCAAAGAAAGGCGTCTGCAGGGTTGAGGCATGCACGGCGTTGTTATAAGCAAACTCCGCCAACGGGAGCAAATCCACCCAGTTGTCCTGGCGGTAGCTCACCTAGCAGCGAAGGTACTGCTCTAGGGTGCCGTTGGTCCTCTCCGTCTCACCGTCCGACTCAGGATGGTGAGCCGAAGACAGGTGGGGCGTGACATCCAAGAGCCGGAGCAAACTGGTCCAGAACCGGGCGGTGAACTGGCTGCCTCGGTCAGACACCACCCCCTCTGGCAGGCCATGGAGCCGGAAGATGTGGTGGATAAACATCCGAGCCGTCTCCTTGGCTGTGGGAAGACCTGCGCATGGCACAAAGTGTGCCATCCTGGAAAACAGATCCACCACGACCCAAATGGTGGTGCAGCCAGCCGAGGGGGGCAAGTCCGTGATAAAGTCCATGGACACCACCTTCCAGGGACCCGATGGCGTTGGCAGTGGCATCAGCAACCCCGCCGGCCGACCCGGATGGTCCTTCGCCCGATGGCACACTGGGCACATGTCCACATACTTGGCCACCTCCGCCCAAACTCGAGGCCACCAAAACTCCCGGGTGAGGAGGTGCAGAGTTTTGCAGAAGCCAAAGTGTCCTGCCGGCTTGGAGTTGTGGCACAGCCGCAAGACTGCCTCCCGACACAGACCTGCTGGCATGTACAGGCGGCCCCGGTGGAAGAGGAGACCATTGCGGACGGTGAACGGCGAGGCCTCTCCATCCTCCGAATGCTGCACCACCAGTGGATCCTGGCACTGAAGGTCACGGATCTGGTCCACCAGCTCCTTGGAGCAGCCATGAAGTTCTCTGGACGGAGGATGGTGGATTGCAATTCCTGCCCTGGTCCCGTGGCGTATTCTGGCTTTCTGGAGAGAGCGTCCGCCTGCCAGTTCTGGGACTGCGGAATATACTGGAGGTGGAACTGGAACCTTGCGAAAAAGGACGACCAGCGCTGTTGCCTCTGAGACAGCTTCCTGGCCGTCTGCAGATGCTCCAAATTCCTGTGGTCTGTATGGACCACCACCGGGTGTGCCGCCCCCTCCAAGAGATGCCGCCACGTCTCGAATGCTGCCTTGATTGCCAACAGCTCCTTCTCCCAGATGGTGTAGTTCAATTCTGGAGAAGAGAGCTGCCGGGAGTAGAAGGCACATGGTAGCAAATGCCCCTGGGGACCCGTGGGCTGGAGCAACACCGCCCCGATGGCCACATCCGAAGCATCAGCTTCCACCACAAAGGGCGTGCGAGGATCCGGGTGCTGCAAAATCAGGGCTGACGTGAAGCGCATCTTCAGGGCCTCGAATGAAGACTGTGCCGCCGCTGTCCACTGGAACTGGCCCTTCCCCCGCAACAGTTGGGAGATAGGGTTCGTGAGGACCGCATAGTCCTTGATGAACTTCCGATAGAAGTTGGCGAACCCCAGGAACCGCTGCACATCCTTCCTGTTTCGAGGGGGCTGCCAAGACAGCACCGCCTCGATCTTGGCAGAATCCATGGCCACGCCCTGTGCTGAAACAGTGTACCCCAGAAAGTCCACCTCCCTGGGATCAAAGGCACACTTTTCCAGCTTGGCATACACATGGGCATCATGGGCCTCCTGAGTTGGGGAGTAAATCAGGAAGTCATCTAGATATATGATGACGAACCGATCCAAATAGTCCCGGAACACGTCATTGACAAAATGCTGGAAGATGGCGGGGGCATTACAGAGTCCAGAGGGCATGACTGTGTACTCATAATGCCCATAACGAGTCTGGAAGGCCGTCTTCCACTCATCCCCAGCCCGGATCCTCACCAAGTTGTAAGCCCCACGAAGATCCAATTTGGTGAAGACCTTGGCGTGGCGGAGCCGCTCCAGCAATTCCGGAATCAATGACAAGGGGTAGCGGTTCCGGACAGTGATCTTGTTCAGGGCTCGATAGTCATTGCAGAGGCGCAATTCCCCCGACTTCTTGCGGACAAAAAGTACTGGTTCCCGCAGGAGACTTAGAAGGACGAATGAAGCCCCGCTGCAGATTCTTCTCCAAAAACTCCCTCAGAGCCGCCAGCTCAGGATCCAGACGCCCCGCCGGAATAGGGGCTCCTGGCACCAGATCAATGGCACAATCATAGGGCCAGTGTGGGGGAAGCCGGTCTGCCTCCTTTTTGTCGAAGACATCTGCAAAGTCCCGGTACTTCTCCGGCAACATCACGGTACTGTCCTGAGCCCCCGCCACCACCGCAGCTGGGATCCTTTCTGGCCAACAGTGCTCCTGGCAGTACTCCGAACCAAAGAGCACCTCCCGCCGGGACCAGGAAATATGCGGATCATGCTGCGAGAGCCACGACATGCCCAGCACTAGTGGGAAGTGAGGAACCGTGGCCAGCAAAAACCACAGCTCCTCAACATGTCCTTGGATCTCCAGGTGAAGTACTGGAGTCTGGTGCGTCACGGGACCTGACCGGAGAAGCCGTCCATCAATGGTCTCCACTGTCCAGGGCTCGAGTAACACCTCCATCTGGATCCCATGACGTTGCGCAAACCCCAAGTCCATGAAGCAGTTGGAGGCCCCCGAATCCAACATACCCCCCACCAGCAACAGTTCCATGGATGGCAGCTGCAGGTTGGCAGCGACCAGCAAGGGGTCCCTCCATGAGACCGAGATAGCGGAGGTGGGTTTCCAAGCAGTCCCCAGGTGTCCCACCCGCTCTACACCTGGGCTGCTTCGTTTCCCGCCGGCTTGGCTCGCCGTCCCTTGGCAGGGCAAGCCCTTGCAAAGTGTCCAGAGAGGCCGCAATACAAGCACAGGCCCTCCTGTCTCCTCCGCTCCTTCTCCGTCCCTGACAGCCGTGGCCGAGCTCCTCCTAACTGCATTGGCTCCTCTGATGTCCCAGGAGCAGCGGCCTCAGGAACAACTGCAAGAGAGGACGGCCCTGACTTAGAAGGAGAGGGAAGGCTGATGTGTCGAGCCTCCCTTCGGGCAGTCAAGTGGCAGTCCAGGCAGATGGCCTGGGCAATCAAGGCTGACAAGGTCTGTGGTGGTTCCGAGCGGGCCAGCTCATCCAGAATAGCCGCTGACAGACCATGCCGAAACGCAGTCTGCAAGGCACTGTCTCCCCAATTCACATCCTGTGCGAGGAGGCAAAAGGCCACGGAGTAGTCCGCTACCGAGCCCTGGCCTTGTTTCAGGGTCAAAAGCCTGTGTCCCGCAGTCTCAGTCTTCACAGGGTCCCCCCACATCTCTTTAAACTCACGTTCAAAGGCTTGCCAGTCAGCCAGCACTGGGCTCTGGGCATTCAGGTAGGGCGTTGCCCATTTAAGAGCGGGACCAGCCAACAGTCCAATGACAAAAACCACCTTATGAGAGTCACTAGGGAAATCTGCCTCCCTGATTCGAAAATGCAGCTGGCAGCTAGCCAAGAAGCCATCCAACAAAGTTCAGTCCCCAGAAAATTTTTCAGGCAGGGCAGTCAGGCATTTAACCCTGGGCCTGGGCTGGGGGGGGTGCAGGCGGCTGAGGATTTGCCTGGAGTTCTGAGACCACCTGTGTAAGCATTGCAACTTGAGCAACTAGCTTTTGATTCTGCTCCAAGAGCTCTTTGATTAAGGCTCCCTCCGCCATCCTGTAGCAGCTTAGATTATGGCCAAGACTTATTCTGTCCTCAACTACAGCCAGCCTCAGTTCCCACAGCTGCTAGGGATGGAAAGGGTGAGCTGCAAACAGCAAGGCCAGCCACAAACCTTCCTGTAGTTGAAGCACCAGCAAAGCAGAGTCCAGAAATCAGCGTCAGTCAGTCTAAGGTCAGGGCAGGCAGCAATCAGCAAAGGTCCAGTCCGGTCCAAGGTCAAGGCAACAGAGTTCCACAAGGCAAGAGCGAGAGGCACAAAGCAGGAAACAAGGAGCCACACTGACCGTAGTCTCCCAAGGAAACTACAATAAATCTTGACACTGAGGAAGCCTCTTGCAACTGTTTAAATAGTCAAATCCTACCTCAGTGCCAGCTGAGGCTTGTTCAGCAGCTGCTTTTCAGCTAGTCTCCTGGACCTGCGACTGCCAGCACTCTCAGCTCTCCTCTGCCTAAAGGAAGGCACTGGCTCTGCTGTATCCTCCTGCTTCTCCCCACTAGGTAGCTGAGCCTCCAAGGAAGGAGCACTAGGACCTGGCTGCTCTGAGGCTGGGAGAACCGGGCTTGGCTCAGACAGAGCAGAATGAGAGCCAGGTGGAGCCTGTATCTCTTCCTGCTCTGGGGCTGGGAGAGCAGAATGAGAACCAGGTGGAGCCTGCATCTCTTCCTTCTCTGGAGGAGACCCATCCTCCTCCTCCTCCTCCTCAGGGCTGACCATGACAATCTGACTTTTGGGGTAGTATATGTATTAATCTTCCCATTATGCACAGTCCCCTTGTGATGATTATAGACTGAAATGAATATACTTTAATCATAATTCCTGCAATTTTTATGGGGACTTGCTACTATGCTCAAAATTCCACAAACTCCATATATCACTATTAAATGGAATCTCTCCATAAAGGCAGGAAGACAAAATCTGAGCTGCTGAACTTCCTCCTTTTAAATACATTGTAGGGGTGTTGGGTATGTTAGGATTGGGTCCCAAGGGAAAATGTACATTGTGGGATAGTGCAGCAGCCATGATGACACAGCATTTGGCCACAGCTGAGTCATGCAGCCTCATGCTGATGTCACAGGACATGACATCATGGGGGTAGTCACCTGGTGCTGGAAAGCACAGAAACTGCTGCAAAACTGCAGTGTCACTCAGGTGAGTGACAGGTGTCCAGGAGGAAGAGGCAGGGCCAGAGAGCCATGTGGAGCACAGACTGTATAAGGCACAAGCCTCTGGACACACATGTGGAGGTTGGGTTGTGGATTGTTGATGGTGGATTGCATTTTGCTGTTGGAGTTGCGTTGGTGTATGCCATATATATCTGTATATAGAGAAACAAAGATTAAAGCCTCATTCATGAGACGTCTGGCTGTAGAGTCTCTGTGCTCTATCTGGAAGGGGAGAGGAGTTTCTCCAGCTGACTAGCAGCCTGCTTCATCAGAGAAGTCTGGATCCTGGTGCTTCACGTTACGTGGTCTCCATGTGCTGCTTTACCCCGCCTAACAGGGTATTCTAGCTAAGCCTTCCCATATATTTGTATCTGAGTCCCATTTTCATGAATAAAGGGAATTGTCCTGAGCTACTAATCTTAGTCCAATCACAATCATCAACAAACTTGAGGTAAATAGTATCTTTTGACCCATTCTAGAACCAATGGTTTAAATACTCTCACAAATTCCGATTGACAAAAATGGTTCTTCAGAGGTTCTCCTGGCTCTAACTACTGTTCTGTATCTTTCTATTTGGGAATAGGTCTCAGTCTTAAGGCTTGAAGACCCATCCATTTACTTAAAAATTCTAAAGTACCAGGCTACACAAATTATTCCTATGATTACCAGCAAATATTCTTGATCAGTTTCAAACATGTGTTGGACCATGCGTAGATCTTTCAGCTTCCGGTTTGTGGTAAAAGCAGGGTCTATACCTCCCTCATTGCAGATCTGGCCATACACAGGGCAAACAACTTCCCGTGGGTGTTTGCAGTAGAGCCTAGTCTGAATCATCTTTCCCCTTGGATGGATTCTTCAGCTGTGAGTTGACACACCTGTTCCTAAGTAGGGCAGCTGCAGGGCTTATTAATGATCTCGTTGCCTGTGAGTCTGCCTGTTTCCAGTAGGGTCAGATCCAAAGGTTAGTTGTTGTCTCCTCAATGTTATTTTTAAGGGGTTCTGAGGGTCCCTAATAGAAAACCAACTGGACTAGCCTTTTTAATTTTGTCTTAATGAGAGTTTATCAGCTTCTTTAACTAATAGGGCAGTAGCTGCCATTGCCTGTAAACATCCTGGCCATCATCTCACCACTGAATCCAATTGCTTAGAAAAGTAAGCCACTCGTCTCTGCCAGGACTCTAGTGTCTGTGTTAGTAATCCTATGGCCATTCCCTGCCTCTCATGCACATACAGGGTAAACAGCTTTGTCACATCTGGCAATCTTAAAGCAAGTGCTTCTTTTCACTGGCATTAGCAATCTCCAGGATGACTTTACACTCATAGGCTGGATGGATTTAAAATAGGTCTGCAGGAAAAATTCTTCATCAAGCAGGATTGCTTGGTACCTCCCACAAACATGGCACATAAATAGTTAATTGCTATCTCGAAGTGAATTTGCCAGCTTTCTGCACCAACAGAACTGTTAGTGTTTTAGCTTTCTAAACAGCCAGACCAATTTAACACTACATAATCTATTTGACTTGAAAAGTACATCTCTGGCCCTTTTCCAGACACCAAGAATCTGATTTTTTGTCTTCTCCTTTGTCTCTTGTTTTGTGTGTGTGTGTGTGTGTGTGTGTGTGCTTTGTTCCTGACAATATACACACAATTTTTAGCTGGGGATGCCCCCCCCCTTCAGCTCTCTCTCCTGTCCACATCCTCTGTTACCATTAAATGCACATACTCTTCATCAAGGATCTAGATCTTAGTAAGAGTAAACTCTGCAGTTAACCTGTACTAGCTGGGAGATGGACATGTTCAGACTTTTGTTCATTTTTAGTTTTCAAGACTGCTATCCTGCTGACAGCCTCTTTTCTCTCAGATTCTACTGCTGAGACACATGAGAAAGCATCTTCCAAATTCAAAAAGAAAAAGAAAAGGAAAATGTCTTCAGAATCAGTGTGTTGTTCCAGTGCAGACTGAGGTTAAACATTCTATCTATTCTCTTTGGACAAACCATACACTTCTCAGAAAACAAAAAGATATTCAATAAAATATGACAGTCCACCCAACCAGGGTTATTATTCACAATGATAGGAGATTGACTCTGTGGGGCTATGTGGATGCAGAAAAAGGCATCTTTTAAACCCAAAATTGTAAAATGGGTTGCTTTTGCCGGAATAGGTTGGGGACCAGCGGGTGAATAGTGACTGTAACTTGATTTACTAGTTTCAGGTCCTGAACTGGATGGTAGTCTCTGGTCCCTGGCTTTGATTCTGTCACCACTGGTTACATAGAGCCACTGGGAGAGATCATTCGGAGGCATGGAGCATGGTGTCGTCAGTACGCTGATGACACCCAGATATACTTCTCCATGACCCGATCATCAGCTCAGACCTCAGATGGCATCTCTCCTCTCAATGACTGTCTTAGAGTAGTAATGGGTTGGATAAGGAAAAACAAATTGAGACTGAATCCAGACAAAATGGAGGTACTAACAGTGACGGGCCCGAAGCCAGGTTTGGGAATACAACTTCCAGTCCTGGATGGGGTCACACTCTCCTCCAAGAACTGTGTTTGCAGTCTGGGGGTACTCACATGACTAGTCAGGTGAGTGCGACGGTCAGGAGTGCCTGTTATCAGCTTTGGCTGATATGCCAGCTGCACCCTTTCCTGGACATGAGGGACTTCGAAACTGTGGTACATGCTTTGGTAACCTCACGCCTGGATTAATGTAATGCGCTCTACATGGGGCTACCCTTGTGCCTAACCCGGAAACTTCAATTGGTTCAAAATATGGCAGTCAGGTTAATTACTGGAACTTCCAGGAGAGAACACATTACACCTGTGCTGAAATCCCTCCACTGGCTGCCTGTTAGTTTCCGGGCACAGTACAAGGTGTTGGTTTTAACCTTTAAAGCCCGACATGGATTGGGTCCATCCTACCTCTGGGACCACCTCATCCCGTATGATCCCCCCACACACACACACACTCCAGTTCTCTGGGAGGAACCTGCTACAGCCTATGAAATCTAGGCTGTCGCTGACCTCCCAGAAGGCCTTTTCTGCTACCGCTCCCAGATTATGGAATGGCCTGCTGGATGAAATCCGCCTCAGTACCACTCTGGACTGCTTTAAAAAAGCGGTAAAGATGAATCTCTTCTGGCAGGCCAATGCAATATTGGCCTGTCTACCCGTCCACCCTTTAACTGCCCCCTCAGCTTCCCTGAGCTACCACTATTTGCTGCTAATGTTCTTTGCCTGCTGTGTGATTCTTCCACTTTGTTATTTGTATGTATACTTTGAGGTTTTATATCTGTTATTTTAATATGGCATTAGTTTAATTTATTTTTAAGGGGTGGGCGGGTTTGGGAATTGGAACTGGGTTGATTGTTTTAACTTGTATTGTTTTATCTTGCTGTACGCCACCCCGGTTGCTTTGCAGATGGGCGGGTTACAAATAAAACCTATTATTATTATTATTATTATTATTATTATTATTATTATTATTAATCTTGCCATTCCAGGGATTTATCTTCAGCTCAGACTCCTGGCACATCAAAGGATTTCCACATCTCATCTTTCTCTTTTATCTCCAATATTTGAATTCACCTTTCTTCCTCCACTGGACAGGTAATGCCTAGAATTTTTAGTAGACCTGGCCTACAAAATTGGACACTACTAGTGTTGTCTTCTTCAAAGGATATTTGAGCTCTTAGTTTGGACAGCAAATCTCTGCCCATCAATGGGATGGGACATTCTGGAATGCATAAAAATCAATGACTAACTTGCTGATTGGCTAATTACAGGTTCATGATTGAAATAAACAATGAACTTGTTTTATTCCAGTGGCCCCCCACAATCTTAATTTTCTGGCCACTGTTGGAAGTGACAGGAAAGGAAACCACTGATCTTTCAGTCCCTAAATATATCATAAAAGTGACAGCTCGGCCTCCTCCATCCACACTGACCATAGGTTTCCCGGGGCTACAATTAAGGGGAACCGGTTGGTTTCAATCTCATTCTTTCATTTCAGCCATTCCAATGAACTCTCTAGCTCCTGGATTCAAAGGTTGCGGCTAGTATACATGAGCTTGAGCTTGGTCTCGACCTCTTCCTCCTGGGCAGCCTCCCCTTTGGTTACTTTGGTTATGTTTTGGGCATTCATTCCTCCAATGTCCTTCTTGTTTACATAAGGCACACTGATTCCTTCCTCATGGACCTTCTCTTCCTCTTCTGGCCCCTTGGACTCTTCCTCCTGTGCGTCTGCATTCCTGTCCTTGACCGCTCTGCCAGGCTACACTGGACTCAGTCAAGGCAACAGCCAACAACTTGGCCTTTTGCTTCATTTGTAGGTCCTCCTTCCTGTCTTCTTCCTGCTTTCAATTTACACAGACTTTCTGAGCAATATCTACCAATTGGGATAAATTTGATCCCAAGAACCCATCCAACTTTTGGATCTTCTTCAAGATTGCTCTGTGCCATGAATGACCCATTTATCAATTTTCAGTTCTCCTCATCCTTTGGGTCCACAGGGGTAAATTGTCTATAAGTTTTTAGAGTCTTTCCAAAAATTCAGCTAAGGATCCATTTGGTTCTTGGATTACCTCGGCTGGTTTGAACATATTCATTGCCTTTGACATCTTAGCTCACATGGCTTTTATTATTAGGGTCTGATAAGCTTGTAGGAGTCTCAACCCTTCTGTACTGACTCCTTCTGGATTGATCCCTTCTAAATCTCACTTTGGGTTCCACTTCAGAGAAATGTTCTCCCATCCAATCCTTTTCTCTAATCTCTGCAGGCTATCAGCTTTACTAAGATGCCTTGCTTGCCCCAAAATCCACTCTCTATTTTCTGGATCTTCAGGGTCTACAAGGGTATTGACAGTAGGCATCTAACAGTCTCTCCAAAAACTAACCTGGGGGTTCATTGGGTTCTTACAGGACATCTTCAGGTTTAGTCATATTGACTTGAGACCCCCATCCCATTAACAATAATTCTTGATACTCCTGCAATTGTCAGTATCCACCTTACTGATTATGATCCCAATTGGGATTCTGCTCTGGAAGGTGTTCCTTTTTCCAAATCTCAGCATTCACAGTTTGAGGGATTTCCCACACCCCTAAATATACCTGTCTAATGATTTCTTAGACTAAATTTCCCTCGCAAGGCCATGCCACCCCAAATAAGGGCCATTCCACCTTGCACAGCATGTGCACAATTTTCCTGGGGTTATTCTTTTTCCTCCATAATCCCCATTAAAACCCTTGTTAAATTTCTTTATCATACAATCCAGTGAAGTACATTTGCTTCCACTGCCAACCATTTTCCACCCTCTAAATGAAGATCACATTGATGAGGATCAAACCATAATAAATTAGTCACAATATACTGTGCATCATGGGTACATTTTTCTATGTAACTAGGGCAGTAAGAGCTCCAAACCACTCCATTATTGTTTATTTATTTTTGAAGTTTCTTGGAAACCATATGGATGCAAAAAATAATCCATATATGCTGTTCACCTGTTAATCCTTCATGTTGCAGGGATGTAATCTACATATTTGCATAGGTGTGATGGATCCCCCATGCAGGTTGGCCCCATAGCTCCAAACCCTTGTGATCCTGTCATTCATCTTGTCTTCTTTTCCCTGCAAGATCCCTCCCTGGATCAGGCTACTTACACTTCAATGTGAACCCTATATGGATTCAAAGATATAGCCATGTTAGTCTGTAGATGCATCTAAAGAAGTAGACTTTAGTCTATGAAAGCTCATACTGCTAACTTCTTTCTTTCAGTTAGTCTCAAATGTGCTACAAGATCCCTATATGGACCAGTGGATGTATTATTCTGTGGGTTAACTGTGGTAAGCATGACTTTCTTTCAAAATTTAACAGAAACAGCCACACACAGTTGTAAAAAAAAGAATAAATAATCAGAAATGTATTAATACAAAATTAGGTCACACATTAAGCCCTGAAATATTTAATCATTCACAGCTCCCCAAATCCTAGTCAGTTCTTTGCCTTGGGTGACTGTCTGTCCCATCTTTATTATAGCTTTTCCCTAGCCCATACCATCTTTTCCCTATCTTTCTGCAATCCTTACACTGTCTCTAGGTAATCTTTTTTCTATTTGCATTCTGTCAGAGACATAACTCGCTTTTATATCCTTTCTCTCCCATAGGGCCCTCCCCTTCACAGCATTCCCTAAGCTGTGAATGGCTGGCACCAACCAGGTTCGCCCAGCTTTCCCCTTCACAAAAGGCTTTTCTAGAAGAAAACTGACATAGGGCCTAAGCAGACTGCCAGAAATAGTGCACATTAAATTGAGGCACTACCCTGGCTCAGTGCTAGGGAATCATGGGAATTGTATTTTTTTCTGAGACACTGAACCTTCTCTGTCAGAGAGCTCTGGTGCCACATTAAATTACAGTTCCCATGATTCCCTAGCACTGAGCCAGGGCAGTGCCTCAATTTAATGTGCACTATTTCTGGCAGTCTGCTTAGGCCCATGCATTATAACTTCTCAACAGAAGGATGGTCACAGGATGTAAATGTATCAGACAAATTAATTTATTACTATTTATATATTTGTTTTAAATAAAAACCAAAAAAGTACCTCCAGTGCTTCCAAAATCCAGAATTTGGACCCAATACCTCCCATGGAGTAGCTCACCTCTGGCTTAGAGATATTTAGATGAAGTAGATGATTTTTTTCCTGAGAAGATTTTCTAGCACCTGTTTCACATGGCACATCAGTTTTTGATGGAAAAATCTTAATTTTAAAGGAAACAAAATATGTGGAAGCAAAGAATATGTCTACTGAGCATTCCAGTTCATTGTTCCACTAAACTCTAAGTGCTGAACACTAAATTTACTACATTTCAACAAACATTTAGGAAATAATTATTGTAGGCTTATATTTCTCTAAAGTTCCAATTAATTACAGTGGTTAAAGAGGCTTGCAGTAGTTATAGAGGACCAGGCAGGTGAGTGGAGGAAGGAAGAGGGCAACCCTAAATCCTCAAGGAAGGAGCAAGCACTGCCAGAGGACCAGGACCAGAGTGGGGGAAGGAAGAGGGCAACTAGCCATCTTTGCCCTCCCCTTAACCATGGAGAAAGAAGTGAAGAAACTAAAGGAGGGAGAGGGTGTGATGGGGATGGACTCAAGGAGGGAGGACACGAGGAAAAGGAAGAAGAAAAACCCATAAAGCATAAAGGGATGGGTAGGAAAGCAAACAAAAAAAACAACAGGAGGAATGATATAGGGAGACAAACAGTTATTGGGCAGCAGCAGCAGTGGTGGGTGTCACTGACAGGAGTGAATTGTAGTGACACCATAGGTAGCATTGGTTGGTACTGCACACAGGGAGGTGTAGGTGGTCCTCCTTGTGTAACTCCATCACCTAGTAACCCGTATGATGAGACACTTCAAGTGAGACACAGGCAAGATCAGAGCATTAACATAAAGAAAGGGAGGGAGAAATAAAGAGATATCACATTTACAAGACTAGCCAAGGGCATAAGAGAGATGCAAAGACAAATAGCAGACACCCTTAGAAAGGCAAATGGCATCCAAAACAGCATTACACACAAGATAGGGATGTGGAATGTAAGAAGCATGAGTCAAGGGAAGCTAGACATAGTAAAAATGGAAATGCAACGCATGAACATAGCAGTACGAGGAGTGTGTGAATTAAGATGGAGAGGAATGGGCTACTTTGAATCAGACAACTACACAGTGCTCTACTTAGGGAATGCAAAGACAAGAAGAAATGGGGTGGCTTTCATACTAAGAAAAGAAGTGGCAAAAGCAGTCAGCAGATACAATGCAAAATCAGACTGAATCATTTCAGTAAGGATGTCAAGCTGATCATTGGAGATTGGAACAGAAAGGTTGGAAGCAAAGAAGTATTAGGAAGGATCCAGTTAGGGGAATTATGCAAGAGTGGGGTCCTAACAACACCCCGTGAGACCAGAGTACCGTCATGTATACTGGAAGACTAAGAGATCCCATAATGGATGATACTGAGACAGGCTTCTTCAATTAAGGTCTAAATATTTATTAAAAGGGGAAAACAGTACACAAATATGGCACACAGACACATGCACTGCACACTAGGAGCAAAGGAGTGAAAACGGGAATAGATTGAGATGGGCCAGACTAATGGAGATACTCACTTCCGAAGGGTTCTTTGGGATCCACTGTGGATGTGGATGATGATAATGATGATGCACAGCCACTGGAATGGGGGAAGGGATGTCTGAAGGAGCTATGATCAGAGAACAAACTGACATGGAACCAAGATGCACTCTAAGGATAGCACGTGGAGTCTAAAAATCTAGGGGTTTCTAGAGAAAATCTCTAGCTTATGGCTAGAGATTTGATGGCTTGGCTGAAGCCTGGACAAAGGTGCTGATTGCCTAGGCTTTGTTAAGCCGAGGTGTGAGGACAACCTAAACAATGCACTTGGGTCTTGACACAATCAAGGAGGGAGGCTAGAGAGAAAGGCATAGTTAAATCTAATCACTTTCCCATTAGGTGTAAGACTCAGGACAAGCAAGCACTATTGTTTTGGCTTTAAGGTGTTATGGTCTTTCCCCTTCAGCAACTCCCAAACCTGTCTGGTAGAGTATTTTCCACTTGTTTGGCAGGCCTTAATTCCTATGCCTACCTGACTTGCCATCTTGAGGCTTATGGCTGACATCCCATAGAGGTCAGTTCAGGGTCATAGATGGAATTCCACATGTCCAAAATTTTATTAAAATCATATATGCTAACAGAAGAATCAAACAGATTTGGATTAGGTGAAAGAAATGAAGAAGGTGAGCATCAAATAGATTTTTGTGAAGCCAACAACCTATTCATTGCCAACACATTTTTCATACAACCAGAAAGAAGGCTATATACATGGACATCACCAGATGATCAACATAAAAATAAAATAGACTATATAATTGGAAGTAAAAGATGGCAGAACTCTATACTGGTGGCCAAGACTAGGCCAGGCATCAACTGTGACACAGATCATGAATTACTCAAATCAAAAATTAGAATAAAACTCGAGAAGAAAACAAAACCAGGGATTATACCAAAATATGATCTAAATAATATCTCAACAGAATTTATTGATAACATAAGAAACAGATTTGCACTATTAAACATAATAAACCAAGAACCAGAGGAACTATGGTCTTGTCATGGGAAAAGAGCTGCAGGATTGGAACCTGGGGGGAGAGTCTGATGAGGAGGCTGAAGAAGGGATCCAGGTAAGTCTTCTAGACAGGAAACAGCCTGCAGCTCTCCCTGTTGCAGAGCAGCCAGCCCTTCCTACTGAAGATCTCCAGCCAGCTCATCCTGTGGAATTGCAGCCTCAGCCAGCAGCACAAAGGCAAGACTCACCTGCTAATGAGACAGAGGACCAAGCTGGGGTCTTAAGTCCTCAATTAAGGAGGAGGAACAAGAAGATCCAACAAAAGATAAATCTAAGAGTGCCAACATCTGATAGTCCTGATGTGGAATCTGTACTCAAGACAAGAAGCTACTGTCAGAACAGATCATGGAGAAACAGAATAGTTCCCAATTGACAAAGGGATCAGACAAGGCTGTATTCTTTCACCCTATCTGCAGAACATATTATAAGAAAAGCAGACTTAGACACAGAAGAAAGAGTGAAAATAGGAGGAAGGAATAGCAACAATCTAAGATATGCAGATGACACCATAGTAGTATCAGAAACCCTCACAGACCTGGAACACCTACTAAGGAAGATCAAAGAAGAAAGTGTAAAGGCAGGCTTAATGTTGAACATCAAGAAAACAAAAATAATGACCACCAAGGCCCTTCACAAGTTCAACCTAGAAAATGAAGAAATAGAAATAGTAAAATAATTCCCATAGCTGGGATCAAACATTGATAGAAATGGGGACTGTGGTCAGGAAATCAGAAGAAGCTTAAGAATGGGGAGGATGGCTATGAAAGAACTAGAAAAGATTCTAAAATGCAAAGAAACACAACTCAGCACAAACGTTAGAATCATACAAGCCACCATATTCCCTGTTACCATGTATGGATATGAGAGCTGGACAGTTAAAAAAGATGATAGGAAGAAAATCAATTCATTTGGGATGTGGTGCTGGAGAAGAGTGTTGAGGATCCTGTGGATAGCCCAAAAGGCAAACAAATAGATCGAAGCAGAAACCTCCCTAGAAACCAAGATAACCAAACTGAGGCTGTCATACTTCGGACACATCATGAGAAGGGAGGGCTCATTGGAAAAGACAATAATGCTGGGAAATGTGGATGGAAGTAGGAAGAAAGGAAGTCCATATGCCAAATGGATGGACTCTATTAAGGAGGTTAACAACAACAGAAGAGAGGCTTGGCAGATAGACTTGTCAATTATCATTCGATCTGTACATTCATGTCAAATTAAATGTATTGCATAATCTAGACATGAACAGAGGCAGATTTTGTTTTATGGGAAAAGTTAATTGACTATGTGCCATATGCATTAGATAGCTAGCCTAATAGGAAGGGATGAAGAAATTTTACCATTTTCAACACTTCATTGTCAATATTATTTACCACCTGTCCTGAACTGGAATACTTGCAATTAAATCATATTATGGACTATCAGCTTTGGGCACTTTGGCATGTCCAGTATTCTTACAGAAATATTGTGATCTATATATTTCAACATGAAAAGGTGACTGTTATTTCAGAACACTTACCACTATTATAAAATGACCAAAATTTAGGGAGGAAATTATAAATCCCTGCTAGCATAATTTTTTGATAGGTTTATAAACTTGTACATTTAAGCATCTTACATTCTGGGACCTATTGGTTTATTTAGTTTTCTTCAGTGATTTTCTGTCACTTACCCAATCTTCACTTCCATAGGACATAATGTAAGCTGATTGATTTATAACATTGTATTGTAACATATCCTCCAACTGTCTTGATTGACAGGGACAGTCCACATTAATCCTCTATCATCCCATTTTTTCCAGATACTTTAAAAATGTCCAAGTTTATTTCTCTCTCCTCTCACTTTCCTCTTTGTCTTCAATTTATTTCAGTTGCTGCAGATTCAATAAAAAGTGTAAATCTAGGACTTCTGGCAGTGATGGCAGGGTGACCAGTCCTGTGATTTAAGGCTCCTAACAGGACTGCCATTCCAGGGTGTGGGGGATCCTATGATCCTCTTTCATCCTTGCTCCGGGAGGAGCAAGAACTTCAGGGGCTCGAAGGAGACCCTTGCCTGGAGCCTGATCAAAGTCCTCAGAGACAAATTTGTATTGGGGGAGAGACAGGGTCATAGAGCATCCAATCCTGGAATGGCTGCCATTTGGCACTTAGCCCTGCCTGCTTTTGTGTGTGTGTGTGTGTGTGTGTGTGTGTGTTTTGTTTTGTTTTAATCTGATAGGGAGAGACAAGCTGCTGCAAAAAGCGGAGACTGCAATTACCATAGCCTCTTTGAACTGAGTGAAGCACTCTGGACTTTTTTTTTAAAAAAAAGATGCTTGCTACATTGTTTTAACCAAAGTGCAAATACATTGCAAAGGAATTTTGGCAGCCTGAGTCATTTGAGAACATCAAGACTAGGCTGGGATTGAAAGAAAGAGGAGATGGACAAAGAATTTATAACATTGTAAGTAACAGAGTTGGGGGATAATTGAAGGGGAAATATTGGAAGAGAGGAAGGAGAAAAAGGCAGGAATATTTGTAAAAGCGGCAAAGTGAAACAAAGAAGTGTTGTTAAGGGGAAACTAGACAAGAACAGAAGAAGAAGGGAAGATGATGTCAGTGTGAAAGTTGGAAAGAGGGTCTGAGTAAAAAGCAGCTGGGAAGACCTGAGGCAAGGTTTTAAAAGGTTTTAAAAAGCCTTTTAGAGTTTTGAAGAGTGGCAAAAAAGACCTGGTGGAAGGAGGACAGGAGGATGGGGTGCTGAGAAGCAAGGCAGGGAGGATAGAGCTGGTTTAAAGAGAGAAAGACACGACAGAAGAAGGATGGGAGGACGGGACATTGGGAGGAGAAAAAGAGACCAGACCCTGGCTTAATGAGAGAAAGGTCTGACGGAAGGAGGACAGGGAAGGGGACATCAAACATTGAATATAAAGTCTAAAGAAGGGTCCTGATTTAAGGAGAGAAAGAAGATTGGAAAGCAACAAATAGAGGACAGAAAGAAAGCACCGATGGAAGAAGGAGGAGAGGAGGAGACAACAATAATAATAATGACAAGAGATAAGGGAGGAATTGCAAGAGGTGGACTAAATGAAAATGGTCTTCATATAAATAACTGAAAGAGATGAAGATTCAGTAAAAGAAGGGAACATTATTTGATGGGATTTTGTTATTTAGTAGTGGGAAATAGGTTGCCGGGATTGTGTGATTTAATAACAGAGGATAATGGAATGAATTTAAGGATAGGAGGCTTGTATATATTTCCTTTAATTAAAGTACCCATTCTGATTCTATATACTGCTAGACTGAAATTAAGAATCAAGAAAGGTTAGAAACAATTTTAATTAGACTATGATATATTGATGAACAATTAAAAAACTTGATTAATTAATAATTGACTAAAATTAATTATTAACAATTAAAGGATTGATATATGCATGAACTGAATTGAAAGGGGTTTAAATATAATTGACAACTGATTAGAATTGATTATTGTTGATTATTGGATATATAGGATATTCATATTGAATGAATTGAGAGGGAAAGATTGTTATATCTGTTAAATTAATTGGTTAAAACTATTGAATTTTATATTGATATTGAATGGGACACCAGGAATGAATTTTGAATATTTAATCAGTGAATATTTTTGAGCATTTAAATATATGTAAGAGCATTCAAAAAGTAAGTAGATTAAGAAGAAGAAGAAAAGAATTTCAAAGAAGTAAAATCCTGGAATGAAAAGGCAAAGGCCTATCAATGATACAGAAGAAATGGTGACTGGAACTGCGCCTGCAATTAAAAAAATGACCTAGTGGAGCCACACTTCAGAGAAGAGGATCCACAGACATGGCGACTAAAACAACAGATCCTATGCAAGTTTTGTTACAGGAGTTTCAAAAACTTAGGGTGGAAGGGAAGAGTGAATTAAAGCAATCTAGAAAAGAAGCAAAGGAGGGTCTACAGAGAGAGTCAGGAGAATCTGGAAATAATCTGGACAAGAATTCAAATGAAGTTGAAGGTTTAAGGACAGATGTGGAGGATTTCAAAGGCAAAACAAATGAATTGAGGAAGACAACAATGGAGCTAGCTGAGCAACAAAAATGGGAGAGCAATTTAAATTTATTGCAAGAGGTCTGTTATAGGGAAAAATCCCTGAAGCTTAGAGGGCTACCTGAAGAACCAGCACAAGATCTATACAAAAGAGTCACATCTATTCTAGCAGACTTTATTGGACTATATAAGGAAAAGATAATGAGAGATATTGATAAAGTTTTCAGAATCAGCTCAGTGGTGGCAAGGGAGAAAAATGTACCAAGAAATATAGTGATTTCATTCGTTAGAAGTAGGATGACAGAGCAGATTCTGCAAGGGAGTTATCAAGAAGATCTTCAAGTTGAAGGGCAAACTATAAGAATTTAGAAGGATGTTCCAATGGTAGTATTGAGGAGACAAGATTACAGGTTTTTAACACAGGAATTGACCTGAAGACCAATTAGATACTTGTGGGATAGAATTGAAGGAGTTCTGCTTTCATACAACCAAAGAAGATATAGAAAAATCCATTATGAAAACTAGAGAGTTCTTGAGAAGACTTCAATCAGAGAAGTTTGAAGAAGAGCATGAAGGAAAAGAAAATACAAGAGTAGAGGAATACATTGAATTAATAATCCAGAACTTGGTCAGATGTTCATTGCAGCAAATGAAAAAAAAAAGGCACGGAGTGGTAATGTATGTTCAGAATAAATATGGAACAAAAGAATTTTTTTAAGGACCAAAATGGTAATTATATAGGTGTCGAGATACAAACAAAAAAACTTAAATATCTTTTGGTTGGGATTTATGCCTAGCAGAGAAAGAGCTGGAATTTTATAAAAGAATAAATGAAGAAATACAAAGAGAAGACTATATGAATTTAATTTTACTAGGTGATTGGAATGGGGTAATCGACCCCCTAAAGAACATATTCTCAACAAAGAAGGTAAAAAAGAATCAAGGGAAACTACCAGTCTCCTTTTTTGAACTGCAAGAACAACTTAATTTGACTGATGTATGGGATAATCTTTATCCAAAAAAAGATGGTTTCAGCTTTTTCTCTGAAAGCTTTAAATCATTTTCAAGAATAAATATGTTTGTGATAACTTCAGAATTATTATTATTATTATTATTAAAGTTTATTTCTAAAGTGCTGTCAGTGTACACAGCGCTGTACAAAATGACAATCAAGGATAAAATAGAATAAAAACCTGCCAAAGGCGTGCAATCTAAAATATAATAAAACAATAGGTAAATTAAATTAAAGTAAATTAAAGCAAAAGACAATTACAACAGTTAATTATAACCAAGATTAAAGAAATGGAAATAATGCCAAAAACTGTATCACAATCCAATTTTATTAAGATTGGAAACAGAGAAAAAACAATTCTTTTGGAAATTAAACGACAGCTTGTTGAATGATAAAAATTTCAGAGAAAAATCAAGGAAGACATTGAATCAATATTTCCTGGAAAACAGCTCTGACTCTATTAAAGCTAAAACTATTTGGGATAGTAGTAAAGCCGTGATGAGAGGGGTGATGATATAAAGAGGAGCAGGATTGAAACGATGGCATGTAAAAAATATGGAAAGATTGGAAAAGGACATACAAAATGCAGAATTAGAACTTACTAATGATCCTACAAGCAATGAGAAAAATAAACACTTATAATGGCTTACAAAACAACTAGATAAGAAAATAACAGGAAGTAGCAATGAAGATGAAATTTATTAAACAAATACATTTCTAATTCACTAATAAACCAGGGAAATGGTTAGTGTACCGATTAAGAAAAGAGAAATCTCAGAGAACAATTACTAAAATAAAAGAAGATGACAAAATCATACATGTACAAGAGGTGATACAGGGAACATTTCAGAGATATTACAAAAAATTATATAAGGCAGATGATTACAATGGGGAAGAGATTAGTAAATACCCTGATGAACAAAGGATCAATAAAATAACAACAGAACAACAAAAGTTATTAAACGCAAAATTACTGAGAATGAATTAATTCAAGCCATTGGGAAATTGAAAAAAGATAAAGCTCCAGGACCAGATGGCTTTACAGCAATCTATTATGAAACATTTATAGAAGAGATCAAAGCTCCTTTATTGAAAATATTAAATAATGTTGTTAAGGAAGGGATTCCAGATACTTGGAAAAGTGTGAATATCATGATGATTCCAAAAGAAGGTAAAGACGAGAAAGAAATTGGGAATTATAGACCTAAGTCCCTTTTGAATAACAACTATAAGATTATGGCATTAATACTGGCAGAGAGACTTAAAAAGATTTTGGTGGATCTGATTCATGAAGATCAGTCAGGATTTTTACCATCGAGGCAATTAAATACAACATCAGGTGGATAACAGATACCAATGAGTATTATGAAAAAAAACAATGACAAGAAATTAGCACTAATATTTGCTGATGTGGAAAAAGCATTTGACAACGTGAATTGGAGTTTTATGAAGCAGTTATTTGAAAACATGTAGATGGGGTCAAATTTTTGTGGATGGATAAATGAGATTTATTGAGAAATTTGTGCAGTTGATTATAAACAGGAAACATATGGTTAAATTTAAAATCTCAAAAGGAACAAGGCAAGATTGTCCATTATCACCATTGTTATTCATAATGGTGCTGGAAGTACTAATGAACAGAATAAGACAAAAGGGCAGTATAAAAGGGATGAAAATTAAAGAACAAGAGTGCAAATTACAAGCCTTTTCGGAAGATTTGGTTATTATTCTAGAGGACCCAAAGTTATGAATTGCAAAAACTTTCCAAATAATAGAAGATTTTGGTAAAATGTCGGGTTTTAAAATTAATTGGGGGAAAACAGCTATAATGACTAAGAACATGACAAAAAAAAGAAGAGATCCATTTAGAGAAAACTACTAAGTGTTCAGTGAAAAATAAAGTAAAATACTTAGGAATTTGGCTAACCAAGAGGAATACAAACTTGTTTGATAATAATTATAAAACAAAATTGAAAGAAATCAAGAATGATTTAATGAATTGGAATAAAATGAACTTGACAATGACGGGGAGAGTTGAAGCAATTAAGATGGTAGTATTACCTAAAATGAACATTTTTATTTCAGTGTATCTCGATTATACACAATTCAAAAGTATTCAAAGAATAGCATAGAGACTTGAGAGCATTTATTTGGAATGGAAAAAGAGCGAGAGTAAAATTGGTTAACTATGGCACGACATAAAGAAGCAGGGAGGAGAAGTGATCCAGACCTAGAATTATACCATCATGCCAATGCACTCAATTGGTTGTTTTACTGGATCATATTAAAAAATACATGAATATTAAATATTGAAGGTTTTAAGAACTGATTTGGGTGGCACAGGTATGTATGGTATGGGAAGAATTTAAACACCATGTGGTAAGGAGAGCACTTTTAAGGATATGGGAAGAAACAAAGAAGATGATATATAGAAAAATTCCATTATGGCTATCTCCACATGAAGCTTTTTTGGAAGGATGGACAGCAGTGAATACTTGGTTGAGATATAAGGACATATTTAAAAAGTCAGGAGAAAATAAATTTGAAATTAAAGGAATTGTGGAGTTGGAGCAGGTAGATCCTAGAATGCATTGGTTATTGTATACACAACTGAGGGAAAGATTTAAGATGGATAGCAAAACAGAGGACTTTGAAGAAGAGCCAAATGAATTAGATGAGATCCTGACAAAATCAGAAAAGAAAAGGACAAGTAAACTGTATAAAATGTTGCTGGATAGAAAACAAGAAAGAGATTTAATTTCAGAAAACATGATCAAATGGGCAACGGATATAGGGAAAACAATTGATTTGGAAAGCTGGTAAAATGCAAGAAGGAAAACTCAGAAATTTACTAAATCGCAAGATTTACAATAATAGAATCATAGAATCATAGGGTTGGAAGAGACCACAAGGGCCATCCAGGCCAACCCTGTGCCATGCAGGAACTCCCAATCAAAGCATCCCTGACAGATGGCCATCCAGCCTCTGCTTAAAGACCTCCAAGGAAGGAGACCCCACTACTCTCCGAGGGAGTGTGTTCCACTGTCGAACCGCCCTTACTGTCAGGAAGTTCCCCCTAATGTTGAGGTGGAATCTCTTTTCCTGGAGCTTACATCCATTTTTTCTGCTCCTAATCTCTGGAGCAGCAGAAAACAAGCTTGTTCCCTCCTCAATATGACATCCTTTCAAATATTTAAACACGGCTATCATATCTTCTCTTCTCCAAGCTAAACATCCCCAGCTCCCTAAGTCGTTCCTCATAGGGCTTGGTTTCCAGACCCTTCACCATTTTAGTGTCCTTCCTTTGGATATGCTCCAGTTTCTCTACATCCTTTTTGAATTGTGGTGCCCAGAACTGGACACAGTATTCCAGGTGGGGCCTGACCAAACAAGAATACAGTGGCACAATTACTTCTCTTGATCTAGACACTATACTTCTACTGATGCAGCCTAAAATTGCATTGGCCTTTTTAGCTGCTGCATCACACTGTTGACTCATGTTCAACCTGTGGTCCACCTGGATTCCTAGATCCCTTTCACACGTAGTCTCATTCAGCCAGGTGTCCCCCATCGTATATCTGTACTTTTCATTTTTCCGCCCTAAGTGCAGTACCTTACATTTCTCCGTGTTGAATTTCATTTTGTTAGCTTTGGCCCAGCTTTCTAGTCTGTTCAAGTCATTTTGAATTTTGATCCTGTCCTCTGGGGTATTAGCTACTCCTCCTAATTTGGTGTCATCTCAAATTTGATAACTATGCCCCCAATACTGTCATCTAAGTTATTAATAAAGATATTGAATAGCACTGGGCTATTCTTAAATCCTTAAATCAGGTGCAGAGCATCTGGATAAAAATTAAAGGGGAAAGAAACAACTGAGATGTTATTGTGGAAATCTACTACAGACCCTCAAGTCAGACTGAGGAACTGGATGATGCCTTTCTAGAACAGATGACCACATACGCAGAAAGGAGAGATGTAGCAGTGATGGGTGAGTTCAACTATCCTGATATTTGCTGGAAGTCAAACACAGCCAATAATTCAAGGTCTAGCAAATTCCTCACTTGCCTCAAAGACAATTTCTTTGTCCAAAAGGTGGAAGAGGCAACAAGGGGTTCAGCTATTTTAGATCTGATCCTAACCATCAGGGATGACCTGGTAAATGGGGTGCAAGTGGTGGGATCCTTAGGTGGAAGTGATCATGTTCTCCTGGAGTTTCTTATACAGTGCAAAGGAGAAGCTAGGCATAGTCAAACACTCATTCTAGACTTTAGGAGAGTTGATTTCAACAAACTTAGGGAAACACTGGGAGTGATCCTGTGGTCAGGAATACTAAAGGAGAAGGGAGTTCAGGATGGATGTGAGTTTCTCAAAAGGAAGAAGGCACAATTTCAAACTGTTCCAATGAGAAGGAAAAATGGGAGATGTCTCAAGAGACCAGGTTGGATGACAAAAGAACTTTTAACTGAACTAAGTTTTAAATGGGAGATGTATAAAAAATGTAAAAGGGGCAAAATCATTAAAGAGGAATTCAAAAAAATAGCTAACACATGTAGGGATAAAGTCAGGAAAGCCAAAGCACCAAATGAGCTCAGGCTTGCTAAAGGGGTTAAGGACAATAAAAAGGCCTTTTGGGGGGGGTGTCTGTAGCAAAAGAAAGAAGAAAGAAATGGTAGGGCCACTGCACAGAGAAGATGGAGACATTCTAACAGGGGACAGAGAAAAGCAAAGCAAAGTAGCTTCATTTATATACCGCTTCATATCACGCTATGAGATGTCTAAGAAGTTTACAACTGTAAGCTCTTTGCCCCCCAACAGTTGGGTATTCATTTTAGTGACCTCGGAAGGATGCAGGCCTGAGTCTAGCCTGAGCCCTGGCTAGTATTGAACTCGCAACCTTGTGGTCTATGCGTGAGTGGCTGCAGTACAGGCATTTAACCACTGCGCCACCAGGGCGCAGAACTACTTAGCACTTTCTTTGCCTCGGTCTTCACAAAAGGAAAAGGGTGTTCAACCTGTGGAAAATGGAGCAGAAGAGACAATAGGGGAAATGCAGCACAAAATAAGTAAAGAGGTACTACAGGAATACCTAGTTAACCTAAATGAATTTAAGTCTCCGGGACCTGATAAACTACATCCAAGGATATTAAAAGAATTAGCAAACGTAATCTCGGAGTCCCTGGCAATAATCTTTGAGAACTCCTAGAGAACAAGAAAAGTCCCAGCAGACTGGAGGAGGGCAAACATTGTCCCCATGTTCAAAAAGGGGAAAAAGAGGACCCCAAGAACTATCGCCCAGTTAGTCTGACGTCAATACTGGGAAAGATTCTAGAACAGTTCATTAAACGGAGAGTCTGTGAACATTTAGAAGGGAATGTCATAATCACTAAAAGTCAACATGGGTTTCTCAAAAACAAGCCATGCCAGACTAATCTGATCTCTTTTTTTTAATATAAAATTACCAGCTTGGTAGATGAAGGGAATGCGGTAGACATAACATATCTTGATTACAGTAAGGCTTTTGAGAAGGTCCCCCACAATATTCTGGCAAACAAGATAGTAAAGTGTGAGCTAGACAATACAACTGTCAGGTGGATTAGTAACTGGTTGACTGACCGCACCCAAAGGGTGCTCAACAATGGCTCCTCTTCATCCTGGAGAGAAATGACCAGTGGGGTGCCACAGAGTTCAGTCCTGGGCCCAGTGCTATTCAACATCTTTATCAATTATTTGGATGAAGGAATAGGGGGCATGCTTATCAAATTTGCAGATGACACCAAATTAGGAGGAACAGCTAATACCCCAGAAGACAGGATGAAAATTCAAAACGACCTTAATAGATTAGAAAGCTTGACCAAAACTAACAAAATGAATTTCAACACACAGAAATGTAAGTGTGACGAACCATTCCTGCCACCTTGACTATTCCTCTGCTTTAGAATTTTACGTGACTGGCTTCATAGCCCTTGTCACCTCCCTGTCCAATAACTATTAGTAACACACTGGTAGCGTTTGTTCAGAATTCTCACACAGAGGCCAAAATAGGTTTTTATAAAATAGAAGAATGTTTTATTGTATTTCAAACATACAGGCACACTTCTTGGTTTTCAAACTTGTTAATAATGTTACCTAGTTACAGTTTCACGTGTATTGTAGCTAATTCAAATACAATCCTTCAGCTGTTTTTATGTTTACAATCTAACCACACAGACACTCTCTACACTAGAGCTCTGTTGAACAAAAGGAGTTCTTTTTTCCCTTTCTTTTGACTCTTATCTTTGTATCACTTAGTTCCCTCAGGAAAAATTCACAGCCTCTGGCTTAAGGTACTGCCTCACTGTACCTCTGTCTAAGTCAGATCCAACAGACATTCTTGAAGGTTCTGAGCCTTCTGTTCCACAGTTCCTAACTGCCTAACTGACTATATCGCTCACCTCCTGAGCTCTTTATCTCCTTCCAGCTGCTCTCTCATTGGCTGATTCCAGCTGTCTCAGGATTGGTCAGCTGTCTTCTGGTCTTCACAGCTCCTTGCTGTCTTTCTGTTCATCACAGTAAGGTACTGCACTTAGGGCAAAAAAATGAAATGCATAGATATAAGATGGGGGACACCTGGCTTAATGAGACTACGTGTGAAAGGGATCTAGGAGTCCTAGTGGACCACAAGTTAACCATGAGTCAACAGGGTGATGCCACAGCTAAAAAGGCCAATGCAATTTTAGGCTGCATTAATAGAAGTATAGTATCTAGATCAAGGGAAGTAATAGTGACACTATATTCTGCTTTGGTCAGGCCCCATCTGGAATACTGTGTCCAGTTCTGGGCACCACAATTCAAAAAGCATGTTGAAAAACTGAAGCGTGTCCAGAGGAGGGTGACTATACTGGAAACCATGCTCTATGAGGAAAGATTTAGGGAATGGGGTATGTTTAACCTGGAGAAGAGACAGTTAAGAGGGGATATGATAGCCCTCTTTAAATATTTGAAGGGATGTCAAATCGAGGAGGGCGGTAGCTTGTTTTCTGCTGCTCCAGAGAATAGGACTCGGAACAACAGATGCAAGCTACAGGAAAAGAGATTCCACCTCAACATTAGGAGGAACTTCCTGACAGTGAGAGCTGTTCGACAATGGAACACACTTCCTCGGAGTGTGGTGGAGTCTCTTTCTTTGGAGGTCTTTAAACAGAGGCTGGATGGCCATCTGTTGGGGATGCTTTGATTTTGAGTTCCTGCATGGCAGGGGGTTGGACTGGATGACCCTTGTGGTCTCTTCCAACTCTATGATTCTATGATTCTATGACTAGAGCAAGTGATAAAATCGGGGCAGATGGAAGTGGAGTTGGGTATTAGATAAATTTACACTTACGACTAACCCTTCATTTTTTTCACACTGATTCCATTTAGCAGGGAGTTTCATAATTTTATATTTCCTAAAATTAAGTACACTTATTGACTGTGGAGTTAATATACCACTCACACACCCCTCTACATTTGTCCTTCAGGTCTCTCCCACATGAGGTTGATTAGATGAACACCTGAACATCAGATCTTATGAGGTGAGTAGATGCTATGAAACCAAAAGGAGCCCTCCACGGCTCTCTCTCTCTCTTTTTCTTTACCACTATTCTAACTACTAGTGTGTATCATAGACTAGACATAATACAGGAATTGTTTCTCAAATGCTGGTGTACAAAAAGAGAAATATAACTCCAGCAAGGCCTATGAAGAAATGAAAAATCCATTAGACCACACTTGTCAAACTGTTGTACAATGCTTATCAAAATGTAAACACCTGGAAATGAGTCACCCAAATAAAAATATCTTTCAGGCCCTTAATTTCTGTCATTGCAAAGAATGAGGCACTGAAAATCATTTATACCTAGGTTTCTTGGCTTTTCTTGGTCACATTTCCTTGGTTTGTTTGTTTTTTACCTGCCTCTTTTCCTTGAATGCCTAAAGAATATTTCTAAATATTCAATTGAAGTTTTAAGTTACATCAGTGCTAGAAATTTGGGGACTGAAGAAAAATATCACTGGAGACAAAAAAATTTATGTGAGGACAACAACCTCCTTTCTATGGAGAAAGGGTTGGAGTTTTTTGGTTTTGGATTAAAGAACTGTTCCTATCCATAGTCTTACAATCTAAAAATAAATGACACAGTGATAGGAATATGAAGTGTAGGGGGAATATAGGAAGGAAGGAATGATGACCACCACACAAACACACAAACTGAATAACATGGGGGGGGGGGGGTTGTGCATAGTCTTCTCTCTCTCTTTTAGCAGTGTTGTGTCTGAGGAAACAAACGATTTCAAACATTATTTTAGGAAATATTCCTTCAAAAAATTCCAACCCTGCTTTAAGAAAATGAAGAACATTAATGCATTTACCCTATGTGTGCTATAAATATATCACTGAATAAAGTGTATATTCTAAGTACATGAGGGCCATTTCCCCATGGTTTCTTCCATGTTACTCCTGGAAATTCAAAACAATTTATGTCAGTTGTGCGATTCCTTCCCAAACAACATTTACAAGTGGCAGGACATGCTTTATGTGGAGAAACTTCATTGTTTCCACATCTTCTTTCAGCAATATACAGACTACTCAAGCAGTGTGGGAACAAGACACATACATTTCAGAAATGCTATTTCCCTAAAATACTGGAGGAATATTTGAATTGGCTGTGTATTTCTGTCACATACCTATAGCTTACTCAGAGATTATGTTCATCACACCAAAAATTATTCACAGTCCTCTCAGTACAAGGGAGGGATACAATGAATATGACTTGTACGTTTCATATGTGGGACTTGAGTCAGATTACTAAAGTAGTTTTTCAAAGACATATTAACCTGTGCGTTAATACCAAAAAATATATTGAGTCTTATACACCCACATTTTCCTATTAACCATACACTTTTGCATTAGTATTCTTGCCCGAAGGGCAACTTTTAATTATTATTATTTTTTCATTCATGTGGTTTGATTCTCACTCATAAATAATTTCTCGACATAGTAAAGTAATGCTCCAGTGGTAAGTGCCTTAGTAATTGATCTTTTGGCACTTTTTGAAGAAATATTTAATGTAACCAAATGCAATTCACCGAATAGCAAATTGCAATGTGTCTTTTACAATATTAGTATTGTCTACTGGACTAGAACAACGTACACAATCTGTTAGGTTTTGTTCTCCAGAATCTTCAGATTATACCACAAGAGCATAACATTTCTGGGAAAATACTGTGTGAGCCTTTCAAAAAGTAAAACAAGCAAACAAAAGAACAAAAACAGCAACAGTTGTAGCTCTCTTATTTTACTTTTCATGACCACAAAATGAAGCAGGATTTAACATAGCCATACTTTTACTGATTTTTTTTTTAAGCACACCTTTTTCTGACCAGGAAGAAATGATGGGGTGGGATCTTGTTTGAGTGGCAAACTTCAATGAAATTGAAGTATACTTGTTACTTGTCCATGGCAAACATAAGATTGTCTTTAAATATGTAGAATATTTTTTTCAAACTTTGTCTATGTATGCAAAGGGATCTTGTAGCACCTTTGGAACTACCTGTGTGAAAGTGGTTGTACCATGAGCTTTCATAGAATTGGTCTACTTCCTCAGATGCATGGCCAAGTAGCCCATGTCTACAGAAGCTCATGCTACAACTTCTTTTGCACAGTTAGTCTCAAGGATGCTACAAGATCCCTTTACATACAGATGGTCTAGACTAACATGGCTTTGTTTCTTGAATTCTGCCCCTGTTGTCACATATGTTTATGGTATATTTTTGTAAACAAATTTTTTACTGCAATTTGTGGCTTTCCAAATGTGGTTTGACTGCAGTTCCCTACATCTCTAGTTGGCACAACCAATGGTAAGAGATGAGAGGATCTGCAGGCCAACAATATCTGGACGGCCATGAGTGTTTCAGCTTTATTATAAGCATTGTAAGCATTCGCCCAAGATTTAATATTCCTATCAATACATATTTATTTATTTATTTATTTATTTATACAGATTTAATATTCCTGTTAATACATATTTATCATTCCCCTCTCTCTCTCTTTCTCTTTGTGAAGGCCTATGTTTGACTGATAAGCTGTTAGCAACTGTGGATGGTGCTTAATGTATAACACTTAAAGACATCACCAAGGGCTGTCCCTAGGCAGTGGCATTACTAGGGGTATGTTGGGGGGGGGCGTGCTGATCATACTGGGGTTGATACCAACATGATTACTATAAAAGTATTTTTATATAGTTTATTAGAATAAAATGCATCGTACAATACAAAACATTTACAACAAAGAACATAACATAAAACATAAAACATCGACACAGAAAAAAGACACACTAACACTATTAACAAAACAAAGTACAGACATAAAATATTAACCAACAACATTTTTACTTCCTGGATCCTTCATCAAGTAATTTCATGTATTACCATAAAAGAAAAACCCTTCCTTCTTAAACAAGATTAAAACTGAGATTTATTCTTTGTATATATAACTCTCTATATTACTTATCTTCTATTTACTTCTATATTTACACAATAATTGAGAAACAACACTATCTTATTACTCCAGATTTAGCTCTCATACGCCTCATGTCTCCCCCGCCCCATATCTTCTTACCAATTGTAAATCATTATTAACGTTCAAGCATTATAATTTCTCAGTTATTTCTCCCAACTTTACTTTTCACCAACCTCTCTTCATTGTTTCCTATTTTTAATGTAATTAAGCAGTGGCCTTCAGACGTTTTCGTTTCTTTCCCAGTCCTGATCTCTCAACATTACTGTCATTTTATCCATTTGCATTAGTTCAAGCAATTTAGCTAATCATTCTTCTTGATAAGGAATTGATTCACGTTTCCATTTCTTAGCATAAACAATCCTGGCACTGACAATCATATAAAATAGGAGTTTCTCATGCTTTTGTTCCAATTTATTATCTAAACATATGTTTAAAAGATACATCTTAGGGTCAAAGTTTATTTGAGTTTCCAATATCCCTTCTGCCGTTTTATGTATAGTGGTCCAATATTTTTTAGCTTTTTTGCAGTTCCACCACAGATGGTAGAAAGATCCCCTTGCTTGCTTACATTTCCAACACTTTTCTGTAATTCCTTTGTAAATTCTTGCCAATTTATATGGGATCATGTACCACCTGTGGTGAATCTTAATGAGATTTTCTTTTAAATCATAGCTGCTCGTATAATTTGATGTTTTATTCCACACTTTTCCCCATTGCTCAAGTTCTATTACTTGGTCTAAATCTTGCGACCACCTAACCATATAGTCTTTTACGACTTCCTCTTCCTGATCCAAATCTAGTAAGCATTTGTAGAATAAAGCTATTTTATGTGGGTTGTCAGATAACATTTTCTCTTCAAAATCAGTTTTATTTATTCTGATTCCAACTGTTTTGGTGTCAAAAATAAATCTTTCCCTCATCTGCCGATGTAGTAGCCAACCCAGAGTATATCCCTCCTTAATAAGCTGGTCTAAATTTTTAAATTCCAATTTACTTTCTGATTGTCTTATAAATGTTAAATCCTGGTATGTAATCCACTTATTCTGAAATATAAATTCTCTGTTATGAAAGGCTTTATGAATTGACACCCACATGGGCAGTTTTGGGCAAAGCCTTTCTTTATATTTATACCGAACTCTCAAAATAGCTTTCCTGATATAATGATTAAAGAAATCTCTATGGATCTTATGTTTTTGATAGAACAAATAGGCATGTAGACCAAATCTTTGGTCTACCCCTTCCAAAGTAAGTAATTTTTTATCCTGCAATTGGAACCATTTCGTTAACCATTCCAGAGATATCTCTTCATAATATAACTGCAAATTAGGCAAGGCAAGTCCTCCCTTTTCTTTTCTGTCCTGGAGCACTTTCCATTTAATTCTAGGTTTCCTCCCGTTCCAGATAAACTTAGAGAGTCCTTTATTCCAATGATGAAATGGTTTATTGTTCATTATAATTGGAATATTCTGGAATAGGTACATAAATTTAGGGAGGATACTCATCTTTGTCACTGATATTCTCCCAATCCAAGAAAGATAAGGTCCTTTTTTATTTCAATTACTAATTTTTCATAATTGTTTTTAAAAAGGTCCACATTTTTACAAGTAATTTCAATACCTAAGTATTTCACTTTTTTTTCCAGTTTGTAGCCAGTAATTTCCAAAAATGTGTCTCTTTCTCCCTTTGTCATGATCTTTGTTATTACTTTAATTTTATCTTTGTTAATTTTTAGACCTAAAACTTGGCTGAATCTCTCTAATTGGTCCATGAGTCTACTCACACTATCGCCTGAATCTGACACCATGACCAAAAGGTCGTCCGCATAGGCTTTTAGTTTATATTCGTACCCTTTGTATTTCACACCCTTTATTGAGTCATCGTTCCTTATATTATTATTTAATATCTCTATAACAATCAAAAAAAGTAAAGGAGACAGAGGACAACCTTGTCTTGTCCCATTTTCAATTTGAATTTTGTCAGTTTTAACTCCATTTACAAGGATGTGAGCTTCTTGTTTGTTGTAAATAGCTTTAACCCAATTAATAAAATTCACACCTATATTAATTTTTTCCAACACCTGGGTAAGAAATAACCAACTCACCTTGTTGAACGCCTTCTCAAAGTCGAAGAAAAACATAGCCATTTTTTTTTATCAATTTTCCTTTCATGGAATTCTATCAAGTCTAATACTAATCTGGTATTATTGCTTATCTTCCTCGATGGAAGAAAACCACTTTGGTCTCTATTAATCCACTCTTTCAAGATATACTTTAGTCTTATGCTAGTACTGTAACGAAGATCTTATAATCGCTATTCAGAAGAGCAATGGGTCTGTAATTTCGTATATTACCTTTATCCTTGCCTTCTTTTGGCAATAAAATTATATCAGCTTGTGTCCATGAGTCAGGGATTTCAGATCTTCCTTCAGCTATTTCTTGTAAGATTTCAGAAAGCGAAGGGGCTATTTGGTAAGCATATTTCTTATAAAATTCAGCTGAAAATCCATCTGGTCCAGGAGCTTTATTTGGCTTAGTTATTTTAATTGTTTCAATTATCTCTTGGAGTGTAATCTTCCTATTTAAGTATGCCTTTTGCTCCTCATTTAATGGGCTTATCTCAGTCATTTCTAAGTATTCCCTCATTTTCTCTTCATTTCCATCATCCTTTTGCCTATAAAACTGTTCATAGAATTCAGAGATTACTTTCTTAATTTGGTCCTGAATTTGTTACCTTTTGGTGGTCCTCTATTAAACAGCTAATCTGTCTACTTTCTTGCTCTTTTCTCATCTGGTAGGCAAGCCATTTCCGGGGCTTGTTTGCCCCTACAAATCTTTTTTTGTTTCATATAGTCGACCTTCTTTTGAAGATCTTCCATTAATAATAGAGATATTTGCTGTTGGAAGGCTTTGCTTTCTAGGATTAATTTGTTATTATTAGGTGTTTCTTTCAACTCCTTTTCTTTTTCCTTTAGCATTTGTTGTAATAAATCTAGTTTTTGAGTAAGTTGTTTCTTTACTATATAGGCTTTTTTCATAAGGAGCCCTCTAATAACAGGTTTATCTGCATCCCACACAATCCTAGCATTAGTGCCCTTCTTTGAATTTTCCTGAAAATATATCTTAATTGATGTTAAGATTTCCTTATGAATATCCTCTTTTTCTAATATTTTTACTCTTAATTTCCAAATAAACTGTTTTGGACTGAGACCTATTTTGACCCAAATTGGGCTGTGGTCAGAGAGTACTCTGGGTTTAATTTAGATATCCTGGATATTTGATAGTATGTTAGAGGATGCTAAGACTATGTCTAGCCTAGCCCAGGAATGATGCATATTTGAAAAAAAAGTAAATTCTCTTTTATCCCCGTACTTCTCTCTCCATATATCTTTGAGTCCCAGCCTTTCCATCAATTCAAAGAATTCTTTGGGTAGTTTGCCCTGATTATCTTTAATTTTTTTCTCGGACTTTCTGTCCCATAATGGGTTAACTACCCCATTCCAATCGCCCATTAGGATACAAGCATCAAAAGATAACTCTTCCACTTTATTTAACAAATGTTTTTTAAAAAAAATTCTATTGTCAAGCGGGCCATAAATTCCCATAATCAACACAGACATTCCCATCAATTTCACATGAACTGCTACATAATGACCTTTTTTATCATTTAATATTTCTGATACCTCATATTTTGAGTTTATGTACAGCGCCACACCTTTCTTTTTGGTTTCCGTAGCAGAAACAAACAGTTTTCCTAATTTGGGTCTTTCCAACAATTTTACGTCTTTTTGCCTAATTCTGGTCTCTTGAAAGCAAAGAATGTCACAGTTTAACTTATGTACATATGGAAAGACTTTACCCCTTTTGTCTCATCCATTCAATCCTTTTACATTCCACGATATAACATTTAAGCTATGCATACTTCACCTTCTTCTATATCCAGTTCCTCTTCTGTTAAATTTGATACTACAATTTCATCTGACTCAAGCTCTTCCTCTAATCGTGTTTCTCCCTCACTATTATAATGGTGTTGTTCTCAGAGTTCCTCATCTTCTATCTTGTCTTGTTCTAGATTCTTTATTTCAGTCCCTTCCAACTGTGTTATATGTTCGTAGCTTATGTCATCTTTTTCTTCCCAACATTGTGGGTTTAGTTCTTGCTCAATTCTCTTTTTTATACCTTTTTTTTTTTTTTTTTTTTGCTGTTTAACATTTAATGCAACAGTCTCTTTGTCTTTAGTCTCCAAATCAGGGGATTGCATATTTGTTTGACTTTTTCCCTGCCTAGAATCCCTTTTAAGAAATTTAAGAAATTCTTTCGCTTCATACAGTGACTTTATTTTGATTCTCTTCTTCTGAAACCAGAGTGTGAGGCCCTCCGGGATTTTCCACCTATAATTAATTTTCCTTTCTCTTAATTCTAAGGTGAGGAAATTGTATTATTTTCTTTTTCTAATTATTTCTGGGGGTAAATCCTTAAATAATAGAATTTCTTTATCTTGAAATCTAATGGGATGTGTTTTGTGGCTAAACCAGATGGTATCTCTTAGTTGTTTTCTTACAAAAAGGATAATTATATCCCTAGGGCTCTTATTCTTTTTTGCTATATATGCGTTCACCCGGAACAAATTATCAATTTCCATCTCACAGAAATTAAAGTCCTTTCCCAAGTATGAGCTTATCAAACTAATGACTTTCTGCCAAACATCCTCTCCTTCCTCCTCTGGTATCCCTCTGACCTTTAAGATCCTTTCGCAAGCCTTTACCTCTTTCAAAATATTGACATCAGTGAGTTCTTTTTGTTTCTGTCTAATATCTTTTAAATTCCCCTCAAAGTTTTCCTGTTTTTTTTCCTATTACCTCCATTTTATTCTGAATTTTATTTATTTCTGATGACATCTTATTTATTGCCCCGCTCACCCCTTCTAGGTCAGCTCTTAACTGATTCTTGATTTCAATTTTAAATTCAGCCATTTCGTGTCTCAAATCTTGGATTTCTTTACTTAGGTCTATACATATCCTCCTCAATTCTTCCATAATTGCCATATTACTGTCTACATTTTTCATTTGATCTAACAATGGTCTTTGATTTGCCTGTGTTTGAGCCTGAGCCTGAGTTTGTGCTCTGGTCTTAGCAGCCATCCCAAAAAATTATTTTTAGTACTATAATATTATTAACTACACATACAATTTAATCACCAATTCAAGTTCCAGTTGTCTTACAATATTGTATAGTTACTTATATTGGTAAGAGCAACCTGACCAATTAATTTGTTTTACAGAGGGATATATATCAATAGAACATTTATTTTATTTTGGGGCATCGAGATGCCCAGTCAACACCTAAAATGTCCAAAGTCAGTATCAAAAAGTTTGTAGTCACACCAAAACAGTACTCCCTGACGAACTTTACATATGGTTTATGAATTCTCAACCAGTAATGACTGTCGTGTCCAAATATATTCATTTATGCTCTCAAAGTTTTTTGCACAATATATCTCAGGTTCCTTTATTACTTTCACAAGTTGCTGCTTCTCTTAACTCAATATTCTGTGCTGTAGCCCCAAATATCCTTTCAGCTTGGTGTATGATGCTTGAAAATACATCTCAATCCCGCAATCTTCTTTCTAACTCTTTGAACTACAGGTCCCAGCGGGCAGAGCAACCTAGCATCATTCACAATTCCAAGCTTCCCGACCTTTGAACTACAGGTCCCAGCAGTCAAAGCGCCCTAGCGTCATTCACAATTCCAAGCTCCCCAACAGGGACTACAGGCAGTCACAGAGTCCAACTCCCATGGTCCCACTGTTTCTTTAGCTCCTCCTTAACTTCCCCTTAGCGATGGGAGGCTTCGGAGTTCGCCAGTACCTCCTAGATGGGGCTCCTTAGGAGTAAGCCGAAATGACTGGAAAGCAGGTAAAAACAGTCCAGGTGCTTTCCTTAGCAAGATTAATAATAATCAGCTACTATGTCAGTCAATTGATGTTGAGGATTTTCTTAATTCTTATTTTAGTATCATTGTTGTTTTTAATTTATCCAAAGCAAATAGAGTCAGGATATAAAGCTTCAATGCTGTGGTTGCTGCTTCTTAAATTATCGTCAGGACAACTGCCCCTTCTCCATTAATAACCAATTTTTGTTGACAAAAGGACAGGGTGCCTATCAAGGCTTGACCAGGTGTCCCACTTTTCTGACCAAGCAGTCATCCAAACTAGGATGTTTACTCACACTTAGATTTAAAAAGTTGGCGGTGTTCCTAAGCCCCTTACGGGGAGAGCCTGAAGGCGACTGTGGTTTCGCCCTTGCTGAACATACTCCTTTTCTCCTTTCCTTCACCACCACTCTTAAACCAAGGTGGTGGACTTCAGGGTATCCTTCTGAACCCCCTTTACCAAGAGGGTATCTTGGCTGTGAATTAAAGTCATTTTCACAGCCTCGTACACCTTCGGCTAGATGGTTCCTTCCCAGACAATGCCTAGAACACGTCTCGCTGGTCCGCCATACCAACCGGAAATTCCCACTATAAAAGTATTTTGGGCAGTGATTTTAGTTTACACCAACCTGCTTCCTCTGACTTGGGAGAACCCAATCTACCCCCAACCAAACAGATCCAATTTACTCCCTCACCATTGATCTAAAGGCTGGGTGGCTCATTCTGACTGAAGCCTTTGGCCATGTACTTGACTTCAAAGAAATTTTGCTAATGGTGTTTAACCAGGGAGGTGGTGGCAGCCTTGAGGAGAAGGATATATACATATATATACACATATATACACACATTCACACACAAACACTCATTGGAGCCACTGCCAAGAGCTGAGCCCCACTTGCAATGTTGCCCCAAAGTCAAATGGCTCTACCTGACCTAAGGCTTCAGCCAGAATGAGGCACCCAGCCATAAGATCAACACTGAGTGGGTAGCCTGATTTTCCTCCTTGACTGGGAAAAACTTGGTCTTCCTGGGTTGGAGGAAATGGGCTGGTGTAGACCAGGGTTGTATGTTTATGCTTCTGTGAGCAGGCATCACAAGGATCTTAATATTAGTCCATTGCAATTTGGGGTCATTGAGATGCCTTGGGCACACAAGGTCCAGGTGAAAGGGGTGGGAAAGAGATTAAATATATTGGAAATTCACAGTTTGGAGGTAGGGTTTTTTTTCCCCATGGAGGGATGACATGATGAGTTATGAGACTGGGTGACACCAACCCTCATAATGCCACTGTCCTTAGGTGTCGGGTTTTGACCTGGAAACTTAATGGTGTGGGATGGTCCTAAACTGTCAACTCTAGTGGCAAATGAGAAGCTGCATGTAACTAGTGGAGAGTTCAGAGATACAGTAACCAGTGAGGTCCAGAAAAGAGACAGGGGGCCTTTGCAGACTGCCAGAAATAGTGCAAATTGAGTCCACTTTAAGGGTTAGGGTTAGGGAATCATGGGAACTGTATTTTATTATGGCACCAGAGCTCTCTGACAAAGAAGGTGATCAATGTCTCAGAAAAAAACAATCCCCATGATTCCCTAGCACTAACCCTAACCCTTAAAGTGGACTCAATTTGCACTATTTCTGGCAGTCTGCAAAGGCCCAGGGTTGATGACTATAGAAAAACAGTGTTGGCCTGAGGTGACAAACTATGGAAGAGTGACTCTGGGAAATGGTTGTTCATTTATTTAATTATAGAAACTGTGATAATATGGTCTGCCTTCTCAAAATCAATTATTTGCTGATGAAAATGTATGAGTGGAGCTCCGTGGTGTTGGCTCATGGTGGAATTTCACCCACTGGCCAGATTAATTAGAGAATAATGATTCTGTTTTAGGTTGTTTTCTAGGCCCAGACGTTACCAGCATGACCAAATGTATCACGATGTTGCTTCACAATGTCATAGGGAAGAGTTCAAAGGCCTGAGATCTTGCAGTATTTAACAGCTGTTGAAAAGGGTTTCATTTCATTTTGGATCAGGCTGCTGAATATTACATCACAAAAAAGAACAAGCAGGCCCCTTCAGGGCAAACTGTAATTACAACAATCCAATGTTTACTCCTTAAACAGAAGCAGAATACAGACAGAGGGATCAAGCTTTTCATTAAAAATTGATTTCAGAGAGAGGGAAAAAAGGAAATCAAAAGAATACTCATTGCAAGTCAAATGATCTTTCAATCATACTTCTACAAAATCTATGAAAAGCACCATGCAACATTATTTTTTCCTGATGCACACAGTGAATTCACATTTGCTTTTTTTTTATATGTTTTCTCAGATAGAGAATTGCTTTCTTGATTTTTGTAATGCTGTCAAATTGCAATGTCACCCCAAACACACATTATTTTTTCCTGTGAAAGAAATTTTCCAGTGACCTGTGGGAAGGGGGAAAGAACTGAGGCTGAAGGTTCAATCCAGAAATCTGAAAGAAGCCATAATATTTTTATCTTCAAGCCAAATATTTAAACACAGATTGTTTGGAACTGCTAAATCCAGTTCCAGTATACATATGTGCTCATGTGCATTTTCTCACACACTGTTGTTGGCTTGCTTTTGGTTGGCTTTTATCAATCTACTTACCTACCTATCTCCCTACCTAAAGCAAACCAACAGCATTTCTCTCAGGTTTGTCCTGGATCCCACGAGGATAAAATTATATATATATATATATATATATATATATATATATCCTTTCCAATTCATGGCTACCCTAAACTGAACCTATCATAGATTATGAAATTAGATTAATTGTATTTTAGTCTGTAAATATTTGGCAATTCTGATAGGTTTGGAAACTTCCTTGCCACTTTAACACTCTGTCACTCTGTGTGTGTGTGTGTGTGTGTGAGAGAGAGAGAGAGAGAGATTGATATGGCTTGTTTTAAACTGTTCTGGGTTTTAGGGGGGATGCAGACGGGGGGCCATGGGCCACCCTGAGAAGCAGAGGAGTGGGGCCGAGGCTGCCCCATGCCTCGGCCCCAATCCATCCTTTCAACAACTGGGAAAGGAGCACCAAAATAGCTCTCCTTTTCCAAGCCGCGGAAAGGGTGCCACAAGAGCTGCCACGAGGCTCTTTTGTACCTCTTCCGGCACAGCGTGTAAAAATGCTGTGCCAGAAGGACGTCATCAGAGCGCTTGCCATGTGCAACAGCAGGCTCTCTGATGACATCCTCAGGAAGGGGTTGGGGCGTCTGCCGTTCGGCTGCCCCTCCCCTTCCCTGGCTCCAAGATGGCACTTTGCACTGTCTGCAGAGCCCCTTAGTAATAACAGCATTCTTTTCTATGTACTTCCAGAATGGCTGTTTACTTCTCTCTTCTAGACTCTTTCCTGCTATCAACGACACTGTGAGGAGCAGTTAAAAGGTCTCTATCACTGCTTTTCACTTTGCATCCTCCTTTTGGCTACTAATCTGTGCTATAGTGAGCTGCCCGGGGATGTTTGCAACATATTCTTGTATTTCTCTTTCTAATGGCATCAAAATCTCTTATTGATGCTCTCTAGAGAGGATCAAATGAGCCTTCACTTGCTGCCCTCCCACCTTTGAGCAGAGGAAGGGGTTGTTTTGAATTGAACACTCTCACCGGCTTCTCTGCATCAAGTTTCACACCAAGGGCTCATTCCCACTTACATTTAAACTGGTTTACGATTCGCCTTTGCTCCGTGTCAGTGAATCGGTTCCAAAACTTCTGTGGTTCCCACTATGAAAGTGGATCTTTTCATTATTCCCTTGTAATCGTTTCTTTTTTGGCATGATTGTTGTTCCCACTAGTTTGTGTCCCTTCAAAATGCATGTCAATCATCTGTATGTCATTGGTGATGGGGGGATTAGGGGTCTGTGCCCTCTTTTTGGGTAGCCATCATCAGCCTTGGTGAAAGGGGGGATCAGGGGTCTGTGCCCTCCTTTTGGCCAGCCATCATCAACCTTGGGGAAGGGGGGGGGGACTGGGAGTCTGTCTTCTGCCTTCATCAGCCTTGGGGAAAGGGGGGAAATTGGGGGTCTGTGCCCTCCTTTTGGTCAGCCATCATTAGCCTTGGGGAAAGGGAATCTGTGCCCTCCTTTTTGCAAGCCATCATTAGCCTTAGGGAAAGTTGTGGGGAAGGGAGGGAAAAGAACCCATAGCTCACACTGGAAAGCAAAGACAGCGCTGAGAGAGGGAAAAGATGGCTGATTTCCCAAAAGCTGAGTTGGGATGGTGCCATTAGTCCCTGCTTTCCAGAATGATGTGATTCAGATCCATAGTTCCCACTTGTTGAACACACGTCTGAATCGTTTTTTTCAAAAGAACCACCAGGAAACTATTGTCAGAAAAGAGAGAGTTTTTTGCATTTGCCTCGCTTCATCATGACTGAAACCAAGCTCAATAGGATCAAAACTGGTTTCAAGTGGGGACCAGGGACATATAACCCAATCAGCAATTTAAGTTAAATCATAGTGGGAAGAAGGCCCAAAATTGTATGATAAATCTTTTTTGGCCCAGTACAGTGCACTATGTGGGATAAAAATAGCAGGGGGAAATATAATAAATTTGGAGACAATTTTTGTCCCAGCTTTTTTTATTTGTTTGTTTTTTGTCCTTAAAAACAAAACAAAAAAAACCCCATGGTAAATGGCTAAAACTGAGCTATTGTTTAAAACTTTTAAGGTAAAAATGTCATAAATTATCTACCTGATTGGTCTAGTTCTGTATGAATTCCAGAAGAGAATGTGACTTTCTGGTACTAACATGTCTTCTAGTAGAATGAAAATTGCTAGCTAATGGTTTCAAGCACAGCATGCAGTGAGAATGTAAATGTTGCAAGCAAGAATTAAGAATTTCATGTTTGCTCACCACTAGGTTAGATTACAATAGTTTTTTTGGGGGTGTGTGTGCAAATTTTGCCATGATTTCCCATGTTTGGGGAATTTTCTGAGAAAAATGCATTTGGGTAAAAGAAATGTGTGATGTCTTGACCTTTCTTCTTCTTCTTTTGGAAGGGCCATGTTGATGTGTCAGAACATTCATTCTATAGAATGAGAACATTTGTGATTATTATTTCTACCCCCTGCATGGAAACAACACGTAAATCATTTTGCTGCCTGAGGTAGAACAGAAGCCCACCAAACACTTCTTTTCTTTCCTGTCAGCAAAAATGTTACTTAACAACAATTTAAATTTGCTAGTCTTTCATGACACTTGAAGTTTGTGTGTGTGTGTATTGCTGATAATATTCAAAGAAAAACAGCTATGAAGAAACACTGATATTGCCAAATCCACTTTTACCCCAGTGTTATCACATTTTAAAAGCCACATGTAATAATGTCCTGAGAAAGAGAAGATGGAAGGAGGACTCTCCTTTTTCTGAATACAGCTATCAGTTCTTTAAAAAGTAGGTGCCTTGCAACCTGTTTTTCTTTCACCAGGTCACATTCTTCCTTTACCAGATCAAGTGTCCACACTGAAAGAGGATAATGCAAATTTCATGACTCAATTTATACAATATGTGAATTATCTTTCCAATGCTACTCAAGCAGGAGTAGAGAAAGTGTAACCTAAGGGCTATATGTGGCCCCCAGGACTATTTCTGTCACCCCCGAGCAGTTCCTGTAGTCATTTTTTTTTTTTTTTGCCATGTGGACCACTTTAGGACCAAGAGAGGACTTTTTTCCTAATAGGATGTGACTGTGGGGCCATTCACACTATGTTTTAAACCAGTTTGCAAACTTGCACTGGGTTTTCTTGACCCAAATTCAGGGGATCTTGGTGCAAATCTCCCTTAACCTGGGGTTTTTTGGAAACGGGGATTTCAGTGGTTCTTTTGAAAAGAACTGGTCTTTTTCTACCAGCTGCAAATGGGAACTTGCTGTTGATTCAATTTGGAGCTGGGGAAGGGAGGGGTTAAAGCACAGGGGGCGGATAATGCCCACCCCTTTGCTCTCTCCCTGCCAGACAAAGACAAAGGCAAAGACAAATCCATAGCCAGGGAGTGGGTTCTATTTAGACAGTGTACTTTTTTTTTTTTTTAATGGCTGCTTATGCACACCTTTGCTATGGCACAGCTGCAGTTGGCAGTACCTTTAAATACTCACATTATCAATATGACAAAGGTGCACATGATTGGATTGACAGTTAAAAGAAAAACCTATCAGTGGGGGTAGGGGTTAGGGGTCCATTTCCCCCTCTTTCCTCAGAAATAAAACCACATCAGACTCTATTCTCAAACTGGTGCAAAAAAAGCTCTCACACACATATTATATTTCATTTATACCCCACATTTAAATCATGTGGGTTTCTTGGATGAGAGAGTGTGACTTCCTTCAAGGCTAACCTATCCCAGGGTTTCTTGGCAATGGTTTTTCAAAGGGACTTGCCATTGCCATCCTCCAAGGCTGAGAAAGTGTAACTCCCTCCAAGGCTAACCTATCCCAGGGTTTCTTGGCAATGGTTTTTCAAAGGGACTTGCCATTGCCATCCTCCAAGGCTGAGAGTGTGACTCCCTCCAAGGCTAACCTATCCCAGGGTTTCTTGGCAAGGTTTCTTCAGATGCCATCACCATCCTCTGAGGCTGAGAAAGTGTGACTCCCCAAGGCTAAACTATCCCAGGGTTTCTTGGCAAGGGTTGTTGAAAGGGACTTGCCATCACTATCCTCTGAGGCTGAGAGAATGTGACTCCCTCCAAGACTAACCTATCCCAGGGATTCTTGGCAAGGTTTCTTCAAAGGGGCTTGCCATTGCCATTATCTGAGGCTGAGACAGTGTGACTCCCCTCCCCCAATGCTAACCTATCCCAGGATTTTTTGACAAGGTTTCTTCAAAAGAGCTTGCCAGTGCCATTCTCTGATGCTGAGGCAGTGTGACTACCCCCAAGGCTAACCTATCCCAGGTTTCTTAGCAAGGTTTCTTCAAGGGGGCTTGTCAGTGCCATCCTCCGAGTCTGATGTGTACCCAAACAGCGTGATGTAATTGTGCATCATTTGATTGGCAGTTTCAAAAAAGAACAATCAAAATGGTGGCTCCATTTTAAATTGATACGGATGCCAATGTGAACTCCAACAGGGTTAAATTGTCTCAGAGATATTCATTGGGGTCTGAACAAGACTGGACTCCGATACTGCAATACTGTAAAAGAGAAAATTTAATTGAATAGAGATATAGACTGATGGGTTACCCTAAATTAGTAAACTGACTAAATAATAGGTGAAAAGTGACTATTAAAGATCAAGATAATTAAAGCTATTGTTATAACACACAGTGGATTCAATATTTAAAATTGCATATATATGAAGACAATGAGTGAACATTGAACTAAGGTTGAGTACAAACTGGAGATACTTTGGAAGTCAATTGTAAATATTTGTATATAATTATTGAAAAAGAAATTGGTGTGTCAATTTTATAGATATGTTTGAATAGTATATGTTAATAAAATATAAAATGAAAAAGAAAAAAAAAGAGATATTCATTGGGGTAAATGTATTCTCTATTACATCATCGAATCTCCCTGGATCTATTTAGCACAAAAACGTGAGTGTGAATGGGGCCCAAGTAAAGTTAACTTCCAGGTCACTTCCTACTGAAGGGGGAAAAAGTCCTCTCCTGGATTAAAGTGACCCAGAGAAGGAAAGAAATGTGATGAAAATGAATCTTCTGAAGGGTATTTGGGGGTTAAAATAATTTATTTCTTTTGATTAGGATATAGTAGAGGTGCAGTCCTCCATGGTCTCTTGGGGGGCAAAGAGGTCCCTCTAAAGAGTTGTCTACCCTTTACTAGATATACAAAACAATTACTGTTCTCTGAATAATATCCTACTGTGAAGTAAAAAAAAGAAAAAAGAACAAGAGCTAATTGCCCATGTTCCTTAAACAACAGCTTCCAGAGTTTTGAATTGTCTATGATAATGGATCTTGAGACTGTATAGAGCAGGTACAGCTATTGTCCATAACATTTCAACAAAGAAAAAGGATCATTCTCCTCTTCTCTTCCATAATAAGTTTTATAATAATAATAATAATAATAATAATAATAATAATAAGAAGAAGAAGAAAGTTTTATTTATATCCCACTCCTCTGTCAAGCAATCAGGGCGTCTCACTAGTCAGGGCCATTCCTATCACTCCAGAGAGTAAGGTACTCACTTCAGACAACAAATGCATAAGGGAGGTGCACACACAGCAGCTTTCTGGCTGTTTGTCTTGGACTATATGGACCATATCAGTGATGGCAAACCTTTGACTGACCGAGTGCCCAAACTTAAAGGGACTTCTGGGGATGGGACTTCTGCCTTCTGGGAGGTGGGACCTCCTTTTCCCCCACCTTCCCGTGCCTTCAGCTGTCTTTGGAGGGCAGGGGAGAGAGGAGGAACAGGTGTGTACCTTTTCCTCTTCTTCCCCCACTCTCCCATCTCTCTGCATGCTCTCCAAAATAACCTTGCATGCCAGAGAGGCACCTGTGCCATAGGTTCACCAACACAGCTATAAACAGTTTAAAATCTATAAGCCAATTGCCTCCAACAAGCTGGGTACTCATTTTACCCTTCGACAAAAGAATGGAAGGCTGAGTCAACCTTGGAGACCTCAGGATGGAACTCACAATGTTGCACAAATACACATATATCAGGAGATGCAGCGTGCAGCAAAACATATCTTAGAGATAATTTCTTGGAGGAATGTATCCATTATGGGAAACTGTAAACAGAAGAGTATAATTTCCATGTCCCTTAAAATGAACAAAATAAATGCCCATACATTTTCATGAAAACCTTTTTTTTTTAATGCAATCTGTCACAGAAATGAGATGGAGCAGTATTTTGCTTGTGAGAAAAAAAATATGGACTGCATTTCTCTGTTATAGTCTATGTTGGGTAACTATGCATACTATGCTGCAGAGTATCAATAGTAAATTAGTAGTAAATTAGCAGTCAATTGATATTACATAAGTAGTAAAGGAATAGTAATTTCATAGAAAATTACTAGTAAATCTGTAGGAAACCAATACCAAATTAGTATCAAATGAATAGTAACTCTGCAATAGACCAATGGCAAACCAGTAGTAACCCCATAGTAAATCAGTAGTAAACCCCTAGTAAATCAGTGGTGGATAATTAGTACTCTAGTAGTAAAGTAGTAGTAGTCCTATAGTAAAATTGTAGTAAACTAATAGTAATTAGTAATATCTTCGTAGCAAGCTAGTGGTAGACTAGTGGCATCACTCTGGGAGGCTCCGGATATTCTAGGATCTTCTAGAGCAAAAAGTGAGTTTTTCAAATATGAGCTAAGGGGTTATATCAGGGGTAGGCAACCTTTCCCCTTTAAGGGCCGAGGGACTTCAGCTCCCAGAAACCTCAGCCATGTTGGCCAATAGTCCCATGTTGGCCAATAGCTCCTGGGATTCTGGGAGCTGAAGTCCCTCAGTCCTTAAAGTGGAAAGGTTGCCTACCCCTGGGTTATATGGTGGGTTTAGTGCTGAACTGGCAGGATGTGGCCTCTACAGTGCACACCATAATAAGGAATTTTGCTCTGTGTCATCAGGAGACCAGGCGTGGCATAGTGGGTTGAGCATATGACTGGAGATTGGGATTCAGTTCCCCTCTTGGTGATGGAAACCATTGAGGGACCTTGGGAGAGTCATAATAAATGCCCATACATTTTCATGAAAATCTTTTTAGTTTTGATGCAGGAATGAAATGGAGCAGTATTTTGCTTGTGGGGGAATGGAAGGCTGGATTCCAAACTGAGTCAAACTGGATTTCTCTGTCACAGTCTACCTTGGGTAACTTTATGCATAGTATGTATCAGAGTAGTACAGCAATAGTAAATGCGTAGTAAAGTAATACACTCATCCCTCCACATTTGCAGCTTTGACTTTTGCAGATTTGATTATTCACAGATTTTATTAATATAGTCTCTCTAGGAATCTCTAGGTTCTCCAGTGTAACTCTATGGTCAACTTTAACCAAAAGTCACATTGAAGGCCTAGAGATTCCTAGAGAGAACACCTCAGTAGGCATTTGTAGCTCCTTCACCTCAATTCTATGGTCAATGATGTTGACCACAAAGTTGTACTGGAGGGCCTAGAGATTCCTAAAGAGGTGTTCTCTCAATCAAAACTATAGTGTTTTTGTTATGTGCTGTTTTTCCACATTCGTGGAGGTCCTGTGCCCCTAACCCCAGCAAATGTGGAGGAATGACTATAGTATATTAATAGTCAATTAATAGTAAACTAGTAGTAAAGCAATACTAAACTCGTAGAAAATCAATTGTGGATTAGTAATAAATCAGTAGTACATTGGTAGTAAAGAAATAATCAGTAGTATATTGATAGTAATCTGATAGTAAATTAATAGTATTGTAAACCTCTGTCTTGAGGACCTAAATGCTTAGCTTCCATGATCAGTTGAGATCAGTACATTTAGTACATTTAGGCCTTCAAGGCAGTGGCTTGCAATAATCACATAAAGATTAAGCTAAAACATTAGTTTCCTGTTGTATACAAATCCTTTAAAGCTAGTATTATGTATATACTGTTGGTATTCCAATCAGCAATATAGCTACTGTACTTGCTACATATTGTAAGTCAGCTTCAAGGGGAGCCCCATGTGCAGCCCATTGCAGCAATCTAATTCGGAGGAATGCATGGACTACTGTAGCTAAGTTATTCCTATCCAGGAAAGGTCATAGCTGGTAGACCGGTTGAAATTGGCCCCAAGTAACTTCTTCAGAGTAACAACCAACCCTGGGCCACCATTCCACAAGCTTTTCTGTGAAAGTGTAATTGTGATGTAAGATATCATCCTTCCCATTTTAACTCCTAATGCTGGTACTACTACTAGCTAAAGCAATAGCATTTACAGTTCTATACTGCTTCATAGTAAACTAAGCATTCGCTAAGTCAGTGATTGCAAACCTTTTAGAGACTGAGTGCCCAAACTTACAGGTGTTCTGGCACTGGGAGTTACCTAGTGCTGGGTGACAGGACTCCTGGGGGAAGGGACATCTAGAGGCATGACTTCTACCTTCTGAGAGGCAGGGCGTCCTCTTTCCCTCACCTTTTTGTGCCTTCATTTGTCTTTGGGGAGGCAGTTGAAGGCACAGGCGAGCAGGGGGGAGAGGAGGAACAGGTGAGTGCCTGTTCCACCTCTTCCCCCACCCTCCCATCTCTCTGTGTGCCCTCCAAAATGGCTTTGCATGCCAGAGATGGCACCCATGCCATAGGTTTGCCTACATGTGACTATCTGATCTTCTCTATTGGAGTACAGAAATATGTAGACTACACAACATATCCTGGGCTCCTTACAGTTACTTGATGTCTCAGGCTGGGTCCTCGTGGGCCAGAATATTCTGGGAGCAGCCCAAAGTATTCTCGTCCTGAAGCTGCCCTGACATCCCCCTGTTAGCTTGGTAACATGAACAGGAAGCTGTGATCAGAAAGCTCTTCTCACGTGTGTCCCCCATGCTGCCTGTTTTCAGAACCAGGCATCTAGCATTGATCTCATGGCTGTTCACCTCATTTTGTCTTCAGAGCAATTGACTCACACCAGTAGCAGTGGTGCCAGGTGGCACAGCAGAATGAGCTGTGAACAACCACCCATTACAACAGAGGACTCTGAAAGAACCGGAGCAAAAGATAACTTTAGGGGGGTATATTGCAGGTTTCATGCTGAACAGGTCAGATGTTGTTCAGACAGTTCACACAAGAACCAGTGGCTGGTCCCTGCTTCTTCTGAACTCTTTGTGGAGAAGACAGGGGGAGGACGCCTTATTTGGCCTGTGCGGACAACCTCCCATTGTGGTAGAGGACTTTATTCCTTACTCACTGAAGTAGGTGTGTGCTTCCTCATCTGCTCATGGCATTTGCACATAGGATGAGGGGCCACCATCTTTTTATTCCACCCAACCACCAATACGTCTTGGTCCAATCTTGTTCTAGTCAGTTCAAGGTCTCCCCCTTAACATTTATCCTTGGAAATCAAGGCAAGTCAGCAACAGGAAGTAGGAGGACTTAACTTGTTTTGTTTTGTTTTGTTTTGTTTGTTCTGGACATTTTCAGAGCTTTTCTACTACCATCATTCTCAGGTCTTTTCAAGAAACACTTCCTCCTGTTCTTATTACTACTCTTCCTATGGTTAGATTCCTATTTGCTCACAGTGCTGAAGAGTTGTCACTAAGGTCCTGAATATATTCTGTGTTTACCACATGGTGCTAATCTAGATGTTGCTTTCCCCATGGTTTTTATCTATCCTGTCAATTTTGAACTATGAAATTTAAATGAGTTTATTTTTAATTTTTTACTGGATGAGTTTCTTTTTAATTTTATACTGGACTTAATGTTTTGGGATGGTATTGTATGTTTTAATCTATGTTGTACCCTGCCTCTGGCCTTGGGGAGAGGCAGGTAAGAAATCCCTCCTCCTCTTTCTCCTCCTCTCTAAAGTAATAAATAAAACAAGACAAGAAGGATAGCCACCACACCACCATGAACACATGTGATTATCAGGTAGGACAAATGAAAGAAAACTCTGGACAGCCATGACTGTCAATCAGAGTTAGCAAAACTGGACTAGATACACCAGCAGTCAGACTTAGAATAAGACATCTCCTTATGTTTCTATATTCCTATGAGAGACTATCATGTATTACATTCATAATTTACTCAAAGCATAACACTGTACCTTGGAGGAAAGAAGTGTAATAAGAACTTGACTTTGGGAATTTATAATTAGCTCAAAAATAGTAAATAGGATCCATTGTATGCAGGGGGGGGGCTAGAAGGAACAGTTCCTGCAGAGACAGCATTTGTCCAAAAGAATGGTACTTTTATTAAGAGGGGAAAAGAAATCAATAAGCAAGCATACACATATACAGAGAATCAAACATACAAAGACACCCTAACATACATGCACACACACACAAACACAGGAGTAACTTGGATAGGAAGCAGAAGGCTTTCTAAGGGTGATAGTTACCTGCAAGGAGGCTGCTCCAACGATGAATGAAGAGGGATCCATTATATCAGGGAAAGGACAAAGAAAAGAGTTGAGAACTCTAGATAGAGCTCACAATGGCAGAACATCATCATGACATCTATCCAGAGCTCCCATCCAGACTCCCCCTCTCCCAAGATTTTGGGGAGCATTTTGTAAGCTGAAGTGAAGAGTTGCTATTGTATATCAAAGGATTCCAGATGCTATTGCTTTGAAGTAGACAATTTCCAAAAGAGGGGAGATAGAATGCTGATGTTATCTCACACATCCTGGCTGGCACTCATAAATCTTCTTAGGTGTGAATGTCCTGTTTTGCAGCTCCTAGGCCTGGCCTTTTTGATCTGCAAATGGTTGTAAATGCAGATGTTTGGAGTGCCTATGTGATGTGCTCATCTTGAGCTTATGGCGATGAAGGCTCTTTCCAGCGTAGGCCATGACAGGGATCCAAAAAAGGTCTTGATATCAAAATCAATCAAAACCACTTATCGTAACAGAAGTCATTATATGATGCATTCACAATGCAGAAATAATGCAGTTTGACAACACTTTAACTGTCATAGCTCAATGCTATGGAATCCTGGGATTTGTAATTTGTTGTGTACTGACAGAGAAGGCTAAATATCTTATAAAATTTCAAATCCAGAATTCCATAGCATTGAGTGATGGCAGTTAAAGTGGTGTCAAGCTACATAATTTCTGCAGTATAGATTAGACAACACTTAGGCTGCAAAAACTGCCCACTTACAATTGCATCTTTAATCTAGGTATTTCCAGAGTCAGAGGAACTATTATGTTCTTCAAAATCCTATCTCTTCATACAAAAAAGTTCATGTCCTTTCAGATTTAAGCTTGGACTGAGAAATGGATTCCTGCTGTACTTTAAATGCATTCATGTTTTCAATTATGTTCAGAGAAACAGAGGGTTGGCTCTAGATCTATGATCACTCTCACATAGTTCTATACAGAGACCAGAGGACACTCTGCCAAAATTGCCTCTCTGCCTTTCCATCTAGACAGCATGCTACAATTCATAGAGATTTTGCAGGCTGTATATTATCTTTATCTCAGTGCTAAATTTGTGGGGTGTCCAATATTTTGCAGTGTCTCCTTCCTAGTCACCAAGGATGTGAAAAACATGCTATCCAGATTTGAGTGCATCTCCCTGAATCTCTGCTCCACTCTCAACCCATCCTTTGTTCCAAGTTTGTGAGACTTTGGCAGATATCCTGCTTAGTACTTATACTAAATTGGACTTATGATCTCATAACTTTGAAGATTCAAGTTTATGGTTGTTTCAGTCAGCCAGTGCCCCAACAAAAGGGTTTCTGAGGTGCTTTAGATCAGGTGGCTGGGAAATGAAGTCTGCAGCACTCTCTTGGTGACAGGGTGCATTGAGAGAAGCAATTGTGGCAGCTGGATCTTCTTTGTTATACAGTAATTACATTTGACAATGCATGATCTTGACCAGAGTCTTTTCTTCCCATCTGGAAATTCATGCATATTTTTGTGCACAGTTTTCCTAATGTACACATATTGTGTCTACTTATGGAATAGACTAAATCATGTTTGTGCATAGATTTCAGTTTCATGAACTTTAGATGACTGCATTTATTTATTTAGAAATCTATGGGCTCATTCCCACTATGATTTAAAGTGAATTGCTGATCACTGTATCTGTGCCTTGTACCCATTAAAAATGGTTTCAGATGTGACTGCGATCACTAGGAATCACTTAGAAGTGAGACAAATTCAAAAAAAAAAATTGCTCTTTTCAAACACTAGTTTTTAGATGGTTCTTTTGAAAAGAAGCAATTCAGAAGCATATCCAACAAGTTGGTGAATGATAGATCTGAATCGCATCCCACCAAAGTTTTACATTTTTTGGGAAAGTCACCTCTCCACTGTCCTCCTCCACCACCACCCCATTTCAAGACCAAACACTCACCCACACAGCCATGTCTGCATCTGCCTTGGCCATGAGGCAGAGGAACCTTTTGTGCTCCACCAAAGACTTTACCAACCATGTGGGCGCTGCAGGAAGGGCAGCTGAGGTGGTGGTGGGGGCTCCTTCCCTCCTTCACAGACTCAGCCAGTGCCTGGCAGACATTCATGTGAGCTTCCTTCCCTCCCTCACGGGCTCAGCTGGTGCCCAGGAAAGCCCTGGGCTGGATGTCACTTCCCTCTTTCTCTCCCTCCTTGCCAGCATGGCTGCTTTCACCTCGGGGGGGGGGGGGGATTGCTTTTTGGAGAGTGCTGGAGGAAGGCAGCCAGAACTTGGAGGCCATGGACCATAGAGGCAGCCATAGTGGGGCTTAGTGGGGCTTAGCATCTGTCCAGCCATGGGAGAGCAGAAGAGATGGGAGGGGGAGAAGAAGACTAGTCTGGAGTGGAGGCATCGGCTTCAGAGGCCCGGCCAGGCACCATGGATGAAGGGGAGCCACCTAGGTAGACAGGCAGGCCAGGCTGGGCTTGGGTTGTAAGGAGGAAGAGGGAGTCCCCTTGGCACGGAGATGGACTCCTGCACAAGGAGACAGGAGGAAAGGACAGTGACAAACACAGAGGAATGTACGCTCCAAGTGGAGGAGGGAGGACACATCTGGCATGCCTCCTGGAGAGGAGGGGGAAAGGTGGGACCTGTCCGGGAAGAAGAGGAGGACCTCTAGTCACCCTGAAGGGAGGACTTTTGGGGATCCCTCCTGAGCAGGAGTGAGAAATGTAGGTCCTGGGATTGGGAAGGGGGTTCTGGTCATCCTGAAGGGAGGAATCATGCTGATGCAAAGGTACTAGTGGGAAATATATGGTCTAAGGTCATAATTCTTTTCCATAGTGGGAACTAAGCATCGGCCTCAATTGAACCAGCCACCCAATGTCAACACGATTTGCAAACTGGTGTAAATGTAAGTGGGAATGACCCCCTATGTGTGGTTTTGTGCACTCAAGTCCCACCTGCATTCTCATCTTCCCTTTTACTGATATCAGGTTGCAAGAATTTGGATCTGTTAGGTTTTTTTTCCCTCTTGGAAATTTGATTCATTATCTCCACTCCCCCCCCTCCGCCACATGCCTATTTGTTTACTAATTTGCCCTATTGGATATAACTAGACATAGCTTTTTTGTCCCTTGAGGAAAAAATGTGTGAGTATTCCCCCCCCCCCCAGCTATATGCACTTTCATTTGTTAATACCTCTCATATACAGATGTACATGTGATTTTGTTCACATTTTATTTTTCTGAAATGCCACACAAGCCATGTACATTTGCACTTTTTAAAAAATTGTATGATTTGACTCCCAACAAATTCCAAGAGATGTGAAATTCTTTCAAGAATCTTGACTTCATTGTCATGTCTGGATGCAAACGCAATGCAGAAAGATCATTCTAAGCTGATAAATAAGAAGGGTGGTGTGATGATCAAAAAAGCAACCAGTTAATGAAGAAATAATGTTTAATGTGTGAATAAAACACTAATTGATTAACTGTTTTATTTAAGGGCTTCACTCCCTTTTTAAAGTCATGCAAACAAAGTGTCAATGACATTCCAGTAACAGCACAGAACAATATAGTTTAATAGTAACAGCCTGTATATACATGTTGTGTAGGAACCAATCAAAGTAATGTTCATTTTCCATTGATTTCACTGGGAGATTTTAAACTACATAAGCTACCTATTAAAGCTTTATTAAAGTGTAAACATTCTTAAAGTTGCAAGTCTTCTATGAAGTTTTATTCTGAAATGAAGTTAAAAATACAGGCAACAAAAATGAACCATGGCAACAGAAGATCTGTAAATTAGGTTATGAGGAAATATAGCCACATAAAATTCTCCATCATATCTGAGGACAGAGAAATTGGAGGATGAAGCTGGATTTTACTAAATTGTCCTAGAAAGAAGATAAATTATCCAATGGTCTCTTGAGAGGCTGGAACAAATCACCATTAGTAGTGACAACAGCACAGGTTCTTCCTCTGTACTGGAGACAAGATAAAGATATCAGGAACGACTAAAATATGGTGGTGAATATTTAGCATATTTGCTGGCAATGACAAAAATGCAAGAAAAGGTATGTTCAGTCAAACTGAAGGAATATCTAGCTCAGCATTATTTATAATATAATATAATATAATATAATTTGCATAGTTGCATATGGGAAACCGACTAGAGAGACATGAGTGCATCTGGACCCTCCATATTGTACTCCCCAGACACTGATATTCAGAAGCTCACTGTCTCTGATTGTAGAGGTGACTTGTAGCTATTCTGATTAGTAGCCAATAATGGTCCTAACTCACAATTAATTTAACATATCCCCTTTTAAAGCAACCCAAGTTGACATCTTGAGGTAGTAAATAACACCATTTAACAATGTGCTGTATGAGAAAAGTGTGAAGATCCAACATATAGTGGGAATGCTTGCAGAAGGGAAGCCTACATGCATACAAGTATTTATGGGTATAGGATTTCATATGGAACTGTTAATACAGAGTTCCAGATGACATGGAGGCCTCTTCATATCTAAATGTACATGCATAGACCTTTGTTCTTCAGATGAAGAAGAGTTCTATTATTTTCATGAAACAAGGCTGCCAACATTGGCCCAATCATCATGTTGACGGTCACTGTTTTTGTATATCTGGCTGAGAAAATGCCTGAAGCTTTTTTTTTTCCTTTTCAAACTAAGGTTGCTTCTACACTGCAGAATTAATGCAGTTTGACATCGCTGTAACTGCCATGGCTCAGTGCTATGGCATTCTGCTATTTGTAGTTCTGTGAGATATTTAGCCTTCTCTGTTAGGGAGACAGTGAGCCACAATATGCTACAACTCTCAGGATTCTATAGGATGGAACCACGACAGATAAAGTGGTGTCAAACTGCATTAATTCTGCAGTGTGGCAGAAGCCTGAGATTGAATTTACACATGTTGCTTTATCTGTTGAAAATCACAAACCCAATTACACTTCTTTACTTCACCTTTGCTATTTAAATCTAAATTTGGAAAACTAAATATTACTTGTCTTTTTTGTATGTGTCTTCTCTCAGCATGTCCTGCTTTCTTTCTGCATAACATTATGTTGTCATTTTGTAAAGCAAAATGAAATGCCTTTAAAATAAAGAGTGTATACATATACATACTCTTAAAAGAAATACAAATAGAAAATCTTGTAAAGAATCTCCAAAGACATGGGGGCTATGCAGACGGGCAGGAAAAGGTGACCTGAAGTTGCCTTTTCCTCACACTGCAGCATCACCTGCCCTGAGGTTGCCCTGAATGGGGATGGAGCAACCACACTGGGGGCCAGTTAATGCAGCTTTTCTGAGGCTGCAGTGAAGCCTCATCACCCGCACTGCTGGCCCCGAGGTTTCCCTAAATAGAAATGGAGTAACTGCCGGGCTGGCAGCAGTGGCTTTAATTTTTTTTCGCGGTCTCAGCAGCACATGCGCACATGAGCAGGCACAACACGGCCCTTTTAACAGAAATGTTGGCATTGCTAAGGACCTGCACACTGTGTGCTGTAGAGAAATCATGGATGCCACGGCAATCGAGTGGTCCGCACTGGCACTGGTACTCAGCCTACAATGCATGGCCACAGGAGCCTCCGCCATGGTCCCTGCTGCAGGTACATTCATACAAGACTACAGTGATGACTTGGAGGACCCAGAAGTGAGACCTGGTAGAGCAGGTGCCGCAAGACACATCGCACGGTGTACTGCCACTGTCGCTGCTCTGATGCCACCCGAGAGAGCCCCACGCCACTGGTGGATGTTCCCCAGAAGCACCAACTGGTGGGACGGGTTTGTCACATACATCTGGTCCGATGAGCAATGGAGGATGTTCTTCCGGATACCCTGTGCCCTCTTCCACAAGATAGTAGAAGTACTGTGTTCACAAATGCAGTGGGCAGACACCATGATGAGGAAGGCCATCCCGGTAGAGAAGAGGGTCACCATGGCCATCTGGGTCCTCGCCCACAGAGCCAGCTACAAGCAGGTGTCAGAGAAGTTTGGGGTTGGCCAAACCACTACGGGGGAAGTATTGGTGGAGTTCACCCTCACCATGGAGAAGCTGCTGCTGTCACAGTGTACCTGGGAGATGCCACTCAGGTAAGGACAGTCGCACACACTTGTCACTTTTCCCTCTTGCTCAGAACACATCATGACCTGGCATACAGTGTGGATGTCACTGTATAGATTCAGCTGCTAGGGCTGTTGAACCTGCGCAGGTACACCTATTACGTCATGACCTGGCATACAGTGTGGCTCCTACTGTATAGATTCAGCTGTTAGTTGAACCTGCGTAGGTATGCGAAACGTCATCAGTTGGCAAATGGCGTGACTTTTTATCATTCATCCTCTGCTTCTCCCCCTTCTTGTCACCCACAGATCATGCAAGGATTCGCTGACCTCTGCTTCCACCAAGTTGTGGGTGCTGTAGATGGGTGCCACTGTCTGATCGTGCCACTCTTGGGGAGGAGGAAGAGTTTGTCAACCGAAAGGACAGCTTCTCTGCCATCCTCCAGGGGACATTGGATCGTTGAGGACGGTTTGTGGATTTGGAATTGGGCTGGGCTGGATCGACTCATGATGTGAGGATGGCAAGGAATTCCATCATCTTTCAGGCCATGGAGGCCGGCAGGGTACGTGCCAGGGAACCCCACTGTCACCGTGAGAGGCCAGCAGATCGGCCCCCTCTTGCTCACCGATAGTGCCTACCTCATTCAGAAGTGGCTCATGAAGCCCTACCAGGGCACCACCAATGCCAGACAGAAAGGATTCAACAGGAGGCTGAATCGCACCAGGAATGTGGTGGAAAGGGCATTTGGGCGGCTGAAGGCTTGGTGGAGGTGTCTCACTGGCCCACTCCTTGTGGCAGAGAAGAATGTCATCCCCATCGCCTCATGTGTCATCCTCCACAACATCTGCAAGATCAAGGGAAGGGTCCTGGATGAGGAAGGGTGCTATAGGTGCCGCTTTGTGCTGCCCACCCTGGGGGCAGCCATGGAGGACAATGACCTTGTGAGGCAGAGAGAAGGGGAGGCTGTGAGGGAGACCCTGGCAGAGTTCTTCGAGACCAGGAGGATCTTAAGTATCCCCTCTCCTCCATCTGTGAGCCTAGGGCACTACTGTACTATGCCATGATAATAAGTACCTGAACACAACATTTGCTATTATCCACGCTCTGTGTATGGCTAGCATTTATATAGGACACTACTGCACTATGCCATGATGAGATCCTATTATCCCCACTCTGTGTATGGATAGCATTCCTGCTTTTATGCAGTTATCCTTGAACATGAGCCTAAGGGAGTCACACTCAGACACACAGACGGGTATGGGGGGTGGTCACCTGGGGCCAGATTTCCTGGCAATAGAAAGATACAGTGCAAAAACCACCAACAGTAATCTCTGACAATGTTACAAAATTTCCAACAGTCAGCTTTCCTAATGGCCCAATTGATTGTAACAAATGGTAGCCGAGAGGGCTACCATTGGGGCCCACATACAAACTGCTCTTATGAGTCTCCTCATGGCCCCTGCAGACCTCCGTAGATCCCCAGGATGAAGATGGCGGCCAGGAGGAGAGTGCCCATCCAGATCACGTATTAGAGTATTTAAGAGGTGGGCATTCTCCTTCATGCCCTCACCCCTGAGGCAGCCGCAAGAAGGGTGATTGCTAGCACCAACAGGCCGAACTTGGGGTACTTTACCCAGGCCTCACAGGCTTTACACCAGCAGGGCTTCAGGAGGACCCCTCAACAGTGCCAGACAAAGTTTAAGGTACTGAATGTGGTATTCTTTGAAGCCCTGGAGGACTATGCGGATTACCCTCCGGTTCGCAAGAGGCCACCATTCTATGACTGGCTGCAGGACCTGTGGGTGGGGGCTGGCCATCCAAGATGGCAAGATTGACATCCTCCCGGTAGGTGTCAGGCCCCTGCTATGGTCCCTCATGCCCATCCCTCCCTTCCCCTCACCCTTACCTATCCCTCCCCTCCCTCTTGTCCCCATCCCATGGGTGTTAATGGTGTTTCTCTTCTCCCCAGATGCAGGGGTGTGGTGGAAGCAGTGACAGGGACAGAGGAGGGACCCTGCCGGTTCCCCCCTCCTCCTCCTCCTCAGATGGGGAAGCCAGGCCATGCAGGGAGGACCAGGCAGAGGGAGCCCATGCCATTCCTCTGCAACCACACCAGCCTCCCATGGCAGAAGGTAGGTCCCTGAGGGGAGGGGTAATGGGCTGCATGACTGTGGCCCCCATGGCATTCCTGTCCCTCCCCTCCCCCACCACTTTCCATGCTGCCTTCCTTAATTGTATTTTTTTTCCCTTTCACAGGTGGACTTGCTGAGGAGGAGGCGACAGGGCCAAGCCGCTGCCCATCAGGCAGAGAACTGCAGGGACCCCTTGGTGTTACCCGCCTGGCGGTGATCCACACCAGCCGAGAACAGGACCGTGAGCGGGGTAAGAGTGGCAAAGACACAGAGGGAGGGAGTGGGGGGGGGCAGGAACCCTGCCTGTTGCTTTGGGTGATGGGGTGGAGAGCAACCTCCTAACCACACTTTTCTCTTTTCTTTTCTCTTGCAGATTGCTAGATGGAAGAAAGGATGGCTGCCATGGAGGAGCAGATGCAATGTCTCAGCGACTCCTTGGCAGCCATCACGGACCATCTGGGACATTCAGAATCCGGGCCAGAAGACTGGTCTGCACTTATAGGGAGTCAGCGACATGCCCGTGCTCGTTTGCAATGCGTTGCTGATGCTGGAAGCATTGCTGCTGGAACTCCCTCTGGTCCTCTGTCTTGCTCTGCCTCAGCTGATAGGAACATTCAGCAAGCTGATAGGAATGTTTAGCGAGTTGATAGGAATGTTCATCCTGTTCTAGAGATTTGTCCATTTGTTCTGTGCTATGTTCCATGAACTGATGTTGGACACTCGTATTTGCTGTGGCTGCTGAGCGACATGTCCTCTTCCCTCTGATGTCAGCCAGGTGGGCTGCCAGTGGCATTGCAGCTCTGGCATTAGCTGTTTCATCCTCCTCCTCTCTCTCTCGTGCTACTTCTCGTTCTAGGGACATGTATGGCAGAGGGCACCATTTGCACACAACATATCCTGCACATATCAGGGGGGAGGGGAGAGATACATGCCAAGGAGGCTTGTGTAGGCACACTGGATACATGCAGGTGGTGGTCATGTGAGGGACATGGTGAATGGGACACACAGACAAACGTTCCTACACACACACACACACACACCACATGCTAGGGTGCAAAAGCAGCATGCGAGGGGATTCTGCAAACCTGTGAACCTATGCAAAAAACATCACAAAAGCCATACAAATTGCTTTGGTTTTTTCATGTACAGGCGTACATGTGACGGAATGCATTTTTTTGTCATAACAGGGAATTTACCGTGTGCAACCTGGACCTGCTGTATCAGCTGGGTGAATTGTCCAGGATGTGCCCTCTCTCACCCTCACTCTCATCATCATCTCACCAGGACCCTGTACTGGTCCATGGGACAGGGGAGCAGTCATGGTGGCTACCGATTCTGGAAGATATAGTGGTCCACTCGGAACCACAAGATTGTGGCTTGCTGGTGGAAGATGTAGAGGTGCGGGACGGTGGTCTCATGTCAGAAATGTCCATAGCCCTCTGATTGCAGGATGTCTCATCTGTTGGGGTGTTCCTCCTGGTCATCTAAAAATGACAAGGGATGGGGTCATCTCTGCCCTCTGGACTCCCTAGTGCTGTCCCCTGCACCCCTTCCCGAGGGACCTGACGCATCTTACCTTGAGGGGTCAAAAGCCCCTGGGCACATTCTCCCTCAGAGATATCCTCCACAGTTTCCACTCTGGTTGGCTGGCCCACTGGGACCCTCAGGACTTCACTGCTGGTGCATATTCTGCTAGGCCATATGCTCCCATCCCTGGCGAGGAAGGCATGGAGTTCCTCGTAGAAGGGCATAGAGGAGGGACCCTGTCCGCTTTTGACCTTGTGATCCCTAAACTTCTTGTAATCGGATCTGAGGTTTTTGGTCTTCCGACGACACTCCTCCCAAGTGTGTTGGTGGCCCTTTGCCCTCATGGCTTGTGCCAACTCCTTAAATGTATCGGCATTCAAGAAGGAATTTCTCAATTTCTCCAGAATGTGTGGCTGTGACCACAGAGCTATGAGGTCAGCCGTCTCCGCATGGGACCATGACTTCCCTCTCCCTCTTTTTGGTTCTCTGCTTGTGGATGGCTCTGCCATTCTTCCCACTGTGAACAAGAGGAGTCCCAAAGTGGACAGCTGTGGAGGTCTGCAGCTACCAAAGATGCACTGATAAAATGGTGCTGGAATATGTGTGGGGGTCCAGCTTAAAAGTGAAACTTTCCCTTTATCTCTTTAACACAATGTAACATCTGGTAGCAACAGTTTCACCTTCCCGCTCTGGTGCATGCGCACTGTGAAAATTAGGGTTAGGGCTAGGGTTCTCATGCAGACACATCTGCACCTGAACCCTAAAAAGGCTTTAATTTAAAGCTTTTTTTTTCAAAAGGCACATGCTCCTCAGGGGCAGCTCAAAATGCAGCACACCTGTTCATGTACATTTACACCAGCGTCTTTAACTCTTCGGTGCCCTTTTTTCTGCCATACCTCCATTGCTGCATCCCGACATACCTTTGAAGGTTAACATGTTTTCGGAAGAAGCAGATAAAATGTGGCTCCTTTATGAAGCACACTTTCACAGGAAGAGGCAAGTACGGGGCGCTTTTTCGGCATGCATCATCAGAAGACCGTGCCTTCAGGTCACCCTCAAAACAACCCTTTTTGCCTGTCTGCATCCCCCCATAGTCACTAATAGAGAGCATTTCTGCCATCCTCTTAAGCTTGTTCTATCATCCCTTTCTTCAGTAAGTTGATCAGCATGGTTTCTCCAAACTAAACTACTTGAAAGTTAATGTGATACCTTTACTTTAAAGTGAGCTAGCTTGTCCCCAACTTCCTGCTTTTAACATTTATATTTGATCTGGCTTCTCACTGTTTTTAGCAGATCTAGTTCCTTTTTAAAGAAGTCTACAAACTCTTAAAGATCACACAGCTACCCATGAATGTTTTCCGTATTGTGTATTCTGTATAGCCCGTGGACTGGGAACTTCAACCAAGGTAAAACATTTCTCTTCTTCTTAAATTTGGAATGAATTCACATATTTTACTTCTACAGCCACCAAAATATTCCTTATGCAAAAACATGGAGATTTCTTGAGGAATTAATTGTTCTCTGTCACAAAGAGGCCTGTGGCCTCACTGGAATGGAGATGGAGGGGGGGATTCAGACTGGCATTTTAGTCTGGCCTGGGGATGGGGTTGGGGTGGGGAAACTGCATGCCAGCCACTCTGACCTGACTCCACCCTGATGCTGTGTGCCCATCTGCATGGCATGCAGCCTCAGGGCACCCTCTTGGAGCAAAAGAGCTGCTGCAGTGGCTCAAAGGGTGGCTTTTTGCCACCCCCAAAGGGGCGGCATTTTCCTGCTCTTTTGGAGGCAGCAAAAAAGGCAGATCAGGGCTGTGGTGTGTTGTTGCCGTGGCCTTGATTCCATTCCCAGGGGTGGCCCAGAGCTGCCCCTTATGGGCTGTCTGCATCGGCCCTTATTGGATTGCAAAAGAGGGGTCCCTGTTGATATGCAAATGGATTTTAAATTTCCTGGGCTTGGAAAATCTCCCTATAGCCAAATGGCCAGAAGGAGGAGGAGGAGCCTGCCTGCAAAAGATATCCTCCTCACCATACACTAATGGTGTCTGCAAACGGGTGGCCATGGACTGCCCCAAGAAGCCACAGATTGGGGCCAATGCTGCCACACACCTCAGCCCCGATCCACTCTTTTTCCGGCCCTGGAAGGAGTGCTAAAATAGTGCTCCTTCTGCAAGGCACAGAAAGGGTGCTGCAAGAGGAGGTGCGCGCCTCTTCGGCATCTCTTCTGGTTCAGTGTGTCATCCGGCTGCCCCTCCCCTTCCTGGGATTGAAGATGGCATAATTTAACTAAAGACTGAAACAACATGTAGGCATCTGACTAACATATCCAATTGTTTTTCTCCTGTTTGGTTTGTAACATCTTGTCTGATGAAGAAGCCCAGGAGCTTCGAAAGCTTGCAACAAGTATACTGTGCATTTTGGTTGGCCAATAAAGGTATCACTGATCGATTTTTGTTTGAATTTGCTAAATGCCCAACACAGCTACCCCTGAATGTTTACCAAAAGATCATGTTATTGTTCAGTTTCAACAGCAATTCAGGCATCACAACACTGTCACTTAGGGCCTCTGCAGATGGGCAGCCCTGGGCTGCCCCAAGAAGCCGCGGATTGGGGCCGAGGTACCCGCACTCCTCAGCCCCAATACACCCCTTTTTGGGCCCTGGAAGGAGCGCTAAAATAGCGCTCCTTCCGCAAGGCGCTGACGGTGTTCCGCAAGAGGCATTGGCTGTCTCTTCGGCACCTCTTCCATTGCAGCGTGTCTGGACACTGCAGCGGAAGGATGTCATCAGATTGCCTGTCATGTGGAGCGATGGGCACTCCGTTGACATGTTCGGGAAGGGGTTGGGGCGCCCAGCATGAGGCTGCCCCTCCCCTTCCTTACCTCCAAGATGGCGCAAAGCACCACCTGCAATGGGGGTTAGTCTGTATCTGTTCTTGGTCCACAGCTGTACCAGTTAAAAAATCTCTCACGGTAGGCATTAGACACAGGATGAAGAAGAGCAAAAGAAATACTTTTCTTCTTATGACTTCTACTACCCTTTGGAGTTTTTCTCCCCTGAAAACATTTACTAAACTTTCATCTGTGTTTTTCTCCTTGGAAACAATTTCTTCCCTTGTTTGTTTTAAATTATACAACTTGGCAACGCTAATCTGTGTGTGGAGTGCTGTAGCAAGACATTTGCTTCATCTAAAGTGAGATTTGTACATCATACCATTTATCCAGGTATTCTCCAGGCATTCATGTCAACATCTTACAGACTTCCTCTCTAAATTTGTTGTTGTCCACTGGAAACACATTGCCCAAATTACTTGGGCTGGTGTTCCTTAGAATTTCGTCTTTTCTTCTCCTCAGTTTTGAATACATGCCTTTCATGACAACATGAAGTTCTCTACAATGGGCTTCATAACATTTCACTTTCTCCACAGCAGTATGAAAAACCATTGTTACATTGCACCTCCTCATTTCCCAAAAAGGATAAATCATTGTTCCTCCTCATGGAAAGATAACTACAGAATTTTCATACATGCCTCCTCTTTTGAAAAAAAAAAAATTCTCAGTGCAATCAAATATTGTAGTATATGTTCAATATCTGGTAGAAGCAATACTGCCCAGCCCTGCTGATACCTGCCAAAGGGCATCTTTGTATTCCATTCCTTTGTATTCCATTTCTACAAACTCAAAGAAGGACCACAGATTCTGCTTTCTTTACTGAGAAGATTATTATATACAGTGAGAGTAAGGGGGGAAGCAGACTGGCGGCTCTGCGCCGCCCCGGGAAGGTGCGCCGCAGGACCGAGGCAGCCCCATGCCTCAATCCTGTGGCGCTCCTTCCCCGTCCCTGAAAGGAGCGCTAAAATAGCGCTCCTTTCACAAGTCAGTGAAAGTGCGCCCAAAAGCGTGAGGCGCACTTTCACTGACTTATCTGCTGCAGCGTGTGCGGACGCTGCGGAGGGAGTTTGCCCTCAAAGCGCTGGCCGTGTGGAGGGCCGGTGGCTCCGAGGACGACCTTGCCTCCAGGACGCCTTATTCCCTGCCTCCAGGACGCCTTATTAAGCCATCTGCCGAGGCCCCAAGTTTTTTTACACCTAAAAGCAATACTTTTTAAGTGTTTTTAAGCCATGTGGATTATATGTTGTTTGCATCCCACTTCTATCAGGTAATCATTAAATGTTTTAAAGCATGCTAACTTTTCCACTAACTTATTTCCAAAATTTATAGAGACATGCTAGCCAAATCAAAAGACACACTATTAATGCTGGGGCCATTCTCCAGTAGAATATTGGAGATCAATTTCAGAATGTCCTCATTGGTCCTATCATTGTCAAAAGTTAAAGAAAGTATGCTTAATTCCTCTGTCACAAAAAAGTAACATTTAAGGAGAAACATTCCCCAGGTCCCTTGCTGGAGGTGTCACAGAAACTAGGCAGAGAAAGGCTATTCAAAAATAGTGTGGGGTGGGGGTTACAAGCATGGTTTTCATATGTTCAGAAACCCGGATGGGAAGAATCCTGGACTAATGAGAATCTTTGCATTTCAGGACTTATCCTACACACAATTCACACAAGGTTGTATGGACATTTTTGACATAAAAAATAATATTTCAGTTCAGAAAGATCAATTCCTTCAAAGAAAAATTTTTAACACAGAAAAACGCTGTGGCTGGAGGTTTATTTTGCCTAAAATTTATATGCAATTGCATAGAATTTGCATAGAAAGCAGCATCGTCTGTGCAGAAAACAGTATTTTCTGTGTATGAATTAACATTTCAGAAACGTTGCCTCCTATACAGAAAATGCTGTTTTCTATGCAAAGCAACCATGTGTGAATTTTTCACAAAACAAACTTCAATTACAGCTTTTTTTTCTGTGCAAAAACATCATTTTCTGCACATGAACTTTTTCAAAAATTGAAATATTATTTTCTATGCAGAAAATACTTGCAAAACAACCACTACAAATTTTGCACAGGATAAGTCCCAAATTGCAAATAGCCTCTGAAGACTACATGATTTTCAGACTTTCTCACAACAGCAAGAAAATAGCTGAAATTACTCATTGCTATCTTGGAGAAGAAACTAAGGAGAATGGGATACTTTCATGGTTCCTATGTAGCCCCTAAACTATGTATGTAATAGATCATGAATATAAAACAGTTGTGAGTGCATAATGTCAGGGATGATGGGAGTTGTAGCTCTTCACCTCTGGCTCTAACTCACCACCTTGTTATGCAGCAGAGCTGACCAGCTTTGATCAGTGGTTGATGCTTCTTTCCCAAGCAGCAGAGTTTCAGAGAATAGGCTGAAGACCCTGACAAACTCTCCAAGCCTTCTCACTCTTCTTCCTGAGATGTCTCCAAACTTCTCCAGGAATCCTCTGGCTCTTGTATCTTCCCTCAAGACACCAGACAACTCAGTAGTCTTATATAAAAGATCTACTTTATTCTACTATATACAAAAATACTATATGCCCTACAAATCACAATCTCTACACTTCACAATATCTCCCAAACTACTCCACAATGTACATTAGCAAACATTGCAATTTATAGCCATTGTTAGACACCACCCACCAGTCAGTTTCCACCCAGTGGGTGTGTACATACATCTTGATTGGTCCACATAGATCATCCCATACCTAAGACCAACCCAAGTGTTTCATCACTTTACCTTGACCACTTAATGAGTCTCAGGTGTTTGCAATCTATCACAGGTGTTCTCAATATACCTTCTATAACTTTGTCCTTGGCTCTCAAGGCTTCTTAATTATATTATCTTTTTCACCTGTGTATCTTCCTGATTGCTCCTGCTTAGTCACTTTGACATTCACATACATATTTTTATTTCTATTACTATATATCCCATGTTGCTTTTTCCTTAACAATCCCCTCCGAAATAAAATATTGTATGTGTCTTACAATGTCATTCCAACCGTTTGTGTCAGTCTTTCATGTTTTTCTGCCGTCAATGCTTTTGTGAACAAATCTGCTATGTTGTGTTGTGTTTCTATATATCTCAATTCTATTTTACCCTTTTGAACCATGTCTCGCACATTTTGATATCTTACTCCAACATATTTTGTTCTGTTCTTCAAACTTTTAGTTTCAGCCATTGCTATGCATGACTGTGAATCTTCCAGAATTTCTACTGGTATCTTGTAACTTTCATTTAAATCATTCAATAACTGCTCAACCCACTGTACCTCATTCACTATCTCATTTAAAGCTGCGAATTCTGCTTCCGTCGTACTTATCGCTACATTTGTTTGTTTCCTACTTCTCCAGACTATTGGACTTTCACTGTACTTGATTATTATTCCTGTAACTGACTTCTTGTCTCCTAATTCTGATGCAAAAGAACTGTCTACATAGCAATCTAAATCTGAATTACTGTTTCTAATTACCAATTTCTTATCTAAAGTTCCTTTCAAATATCTTAATAAGTGTTTTACTGCTGTCCAGTCTTCAATTTTTGGATCATTAACTCTTCTGGACAATACATTTACAGCATACGAAATGTCTGGTCTGGTGTGGCAAGATATGAATTGTAAAGATCCTATTATGCTCCTGAATAAAGTCTTGTCTTCAAAATCTCTAGTTGTTTTTTCAGATACAAAACCAATTGTCATTGGAGCTCTTACTATTTTAGCATTTTGTAATCCACACTTTTCAATCAAATTTTCAATTTTCTTTCTCTGACTTAACAAACAATGTCCTTCTTCTGTCCACTCAACACCAATACTTAAATAAGACTTTAATAAACCTAGATCTTTTAAAACAAACTTTTCAGACAATTCTCTTTTTACTGATTCAATTTCCTGTTTTGACTTTGCTGCCACGCATAAATCGTCTACATAAATCACTAACACTATGTCTCCTTTTGTATAGACACAAGCGTCTGCAATGCTCCTTTTGTATCCTAGCTTAACTAACTTGTCATTAATGCACAAATTCCATGCTCTGGCACTTTGTTTTAATCCATACAATGCTTTTTTCAATTTATAAACTTTCTGACTACTATTTTCTTCAAAACCTTGTGGCTGCTCCATAAATATCTCTTCATCTAAACTAGCATTCAAGTAGGCTGTTTCAAAATCAAAATGCTCTACAACTAAACTTCTTTTTGCTGCTACAGCCAGAACCATTCTCAGACTTTCTGGCTTTGCAGTTGGAGAATATGTCTTATCATAGTTCTCATACTGCTGTTGTGCAAAACCCTTAGCTACTAACCTTGCTTTATACTTAATACTTCCATCTGGCATTTCTTTCTTTTTGTACACCCACTTACAACCAATTACTTTCTTGTCCTTGGGTCTATCAACGACTTCAAAAACATCTTTATTTACCAGACAACCAAACTCATCATCCATTGCATCAATCCATCTTTCCTGTTCTTCTCTAGACAAACTTTCCAACTCTTCAAAACTTTCAGGCTCTTCCACTGCTAAACAAGCTCTTGCATTTGTCACAACAAACCTATCTGGTGGCTCCCTAACTCTGTGACTACGTCTGGGAATAAACTCTGCTGATCTGCCTCTTTCATCCTCACTTTCTGTGCTGGGAGTTATAGTTCTATGACTAAATCTCTTGTCTTCAGTCATTCTAGTAGTAATGGGTCTAGATTGTGTCTCATTATCAGAAGAACTATCACTGCTGCTAGTGGATGCTTCTGGCTTAACTGAAACCCCTCCGTTTCCTGAAGTTGGTTCAGTTTGTGTTTCTGGTTCATTTGAATTTCCTAACCTCAAGAAAACTTCTTTATTGGCATGCAGTTTGTCCCAACCGGCATGTCTCTCGAAATTTGCAGACATAGAATACTGCACTTCCCTTCCACCTAAATGAAACTTATAGCTATTTCCTGAATACCCCAAAAACTTAAGTCTTTTACTTTTGGGTTCTCCCTTTTTCCTGAAACAAGCTGGTATGTAAACATAAGCAAACTGTCGAAAGACTCTCAAATACTTGTAATTTGGCACTCTCCCATACAATACCCTGTAGGGAATGTCTTCAATTTCAGAATGATACAGTCTGTTACTAATATGTACTGCTGTCAAAGTTGCTTCTGCCCAGAAACTATCTTTTACCTCTGCATCTGCCATCAAACAAGCAGTTATCCTTTTTATATCTTGTATTTTTTTCTCCGCTAAACCATCTTCGTTAGGACAAGCGGGATTAGTAGTTTCATGCCTTATTCCTACCTTTTGAAACCAATTAAACAATTGATTACTTAGAAACTCTCCTCCCCGGTCAGTAACAATGGTGCCTACTCTAATATCAAATTGTCTTTCCACCATTCTCACCCATGCTTTTAAACTTTGCCCAGCATCAGATTTGTTTTTCAATATTCTTACAAAAGCAAACCTTGTATACCTATCAACAATTACCAGAAAATATTTGCTTCCCCCTAAAGATAAACAATTAGCTTGGGCAACATCTGCATGTACAAACTGAAATGGTCTTTGAGCAATTCTTTTGGTTTTCTTGGCTACTGGAAAAGCTCTGACCTTTACCTGATTGCATACAGTACAATCTAAGTGATTTTTGCATTCAGCAACTTTTAAATCTGGACACATACTGATTAACTTCTTTAAACATTTGAAACTAGCATGGCCAAATTTTCTATGGAGTTCATGTATACAGTCTTTGTATATTGGACTATTGTCTATGTTATTAGCATTTTCAACACTGTAGCTATCAATATTGTCTTCCAAATAGTAAAGTTTATCCTTTTTCAAGCCTATGCCTCACAATTCCCCATTCAGTTTTATCTTACACATGTTCTTTTCAAAAATGACTGTGTAGTCTCTGTCTGTTAATCTGCTTACTGATAACAAATTATTTTCTAACTCCTTTACATGTAACACATCATTAAAGTTTTCTTTTAGCCCTGGAATGTAAACTGTACCCATTTGATTTACAGCACTGAGCTCTTTCCCATCAGCTAAAACCACAGTATTTACATTAGCTGATTTTCTATTACTTATCAAACTAATATTGTTACACATTGAAGATGATGCTCCTGAATCAATCAACCATTTACAATTAGTATTTTGTTTTTCCTTAATCATGGTTGCAAACCCCTTTTTGTTACCACTGTCCTTCAAAAATGGAGGTTTGGACTGCTTTTGATACTGCCGCGGCTGCCATCTGCTCTCTCCTTGCTTGCTTCTTTCAGCAGCAAATTGTTTACATTGTCTCTGCAGATGACCAATCTTTTTACAATAAAAACACCTCCGTTGCTCCCTTGTAGAAGCTGCTTCTTCCTGCTTTCGTAGTTCAGGCATTGTTTGTTGTTTTGGCACAGTCCTTAAACTTGCTGAGTCACCCTGCTCAGACTTTCTTCTCAAGTTTTCTTCCAATATTCTGGCAACAATTAAGTCTCTGTTCAGCTCAGCTTCTGGCAAATTTTGCAAGCTATTTGTTATGTTGTCCCAAGAAGAATCTAGCAATTCCAGCAAAATATAACACTGCTGCTCTTTGCTAATTTCCACTCCTCTCAGTTCAGCTTGCACAAATAAATCTTGCATTGTTTTTAAGTGTTCTATCACACACTGTCCTTTCGTCATCTTTTGTCTGTAAATTCTTTTAGACCAAAGCATTTTTGCAAACGCAGTTGAAGGAGTGTGTAATCTCTGCAAGGTATCCCACACATCCTTGGCGGACACTTTATCTCTTACGTCGTTAATCAAGTCTTCTTCTAGCATGAGATAAAGGCATGCTTTTGCTTTAGCGTCTCTGTCTCGAGCGGCTTCATCAGCATCAGCTGCCAACCCTGATTCAACTGGCAACCACAGAGACTCCTTTATGAGTAGAGAACGGGCATATATCTTCCAGGTAGAGTAGTTATTTCTATTTAATTTACTAAACTTTAGTATCTCCATCTTAATTTGTGCAGTGACTCAATTTGACACAGTCCCTCTGAGTATGCCCAGCAGACAAAACACAAAATGATTTACTCACAAGGCTCCACAAAACTTTCTTCCACACTCTGGAATTTTCAGCTTCTGTGGATGCTGGTTGCTCTAGTATCTGGGCCCATAACCCTTGTCAGGGATGATGGGAGTTGTAGCTCTTCACCTCTGGCTCTAACTCACCACCTTGTTATGCAGCAGAGCTGACCAGCTTTGATCAGTGGTTGATGCTTCTTTCCCAAGCAGCAGAGTTTCAGAGAATAGGCTGAAGACCCTGACAAACTCTCCAAGCCTTCTCTCTCTTCTTCCTGAGATGTCTCCAAACTTCTCCAGGATTCTTCTGGCTCTTGTATCTTCCCTCAAGACACCAGACAACTCAGTAGTCTTATATAAAAGATCTACTTTATTCTACTATTAGCAAACATTGCAATTTATAGCCATTGTTAGACACCACCCACCAGTCAGTTTCCACCCAGTGGGTGTGTACATACATCTTGATTGGTCCACATAGATCATCCCATACCTAAGACCAACCCAAGTGTTTCATCACTTTACCTTGACCACTTAATGAGTCTCAGGTGTTCGCAATCTATCACAGGTGTTCTCAATATACCTTCTATAACTTTGTCCTTGGCTCTCAAGGCTTCTTAATTATATTATCTTTTTCACCTGTGTATCTTCCTGATTGCTCCTGCTTAGTCACTTTGACATTCACATACATATTTTTATTTCTATTACTGTATATCCCATGTTGCTTTTTCCTTAACATGAATTATAGATCATGAATATAAAACAGTTTTGAGTGCATAACTCCAGGTTACATAGTAACATTTGTTCAACAAGATTCTGCCCCCTATTTTTAGGCTGAGTTTGTAGATTTTATCTTTTAATGCACTAATTATTTTGCACTATTTTAAGATAGTATTGTAAGCCACCTTGATAACATATTTGATTGATAGTTTATCAATCCTATAAAAAAAAACAGCTCTGGAGCAGAAATAGATTTCTGAGTTGTGATGCCACCTGCAGTTTCAGTCAACGTGAAGACTCCCTCTGGTATCAGTGCACTGAGGCCTTTAATTGAAACTGACACACAAAAGACAGAGAGTAATCATGATTTAATTAGGGAGGAAATTGTGCCACATCATTTCAATATAGAGTTTCAGTGCATCAGACATCAAAGCTCTTTTAGACAGAAATGGTAGGAATTCCCCCTATCTCCTTGCAAAATGTGCAAATCATGAAAACTATGTATGTGGATTTTCCTTAGGGCTATGCCTCCTTGTCTCATAGCAAACACAGGCCTAATGAGAGAACTATTTGGATTTGACATTCACATTGAAAGAGAAAATTAACAACAGTAACAGCACCAAAAAACCTAGCAGATAATATGTGATTTCTTAGCAGTAGTAAAGGAAAAGATCTGACAGTGTTGAAGGGCTTGTACTCCTGAAGGCCACAAATCTGTTGACGTGCTTTCATTTCCATTTTCCTATATATGCCATGAAAGCAACAGAAGTATTAGTTTAGCAAAGTATTTGAAGCATGGGCCTATGCTTCAGTATGCTGGAGAAGTACTGTTAAAATCAAGGGAAATAATTATCTATTTACAATTAGAGTAGAGCTTGTGCCCATTCTGACTCAAAGGGACCACATGCATGGCAAATACAGAAGTACTAAGACATTAAAAACAAAAAAACAAAATAAAAACTAGCTCTTACCTCTTGCTTGTACAGGAGGAGGACACAGATAAATTCCTGCCTAAAAGATGTAGCTCTAAGATTCTCTGGAACTGTGTTATTTCCAGATCTCAAACAAAAGAACGAAGAGTTGAAATCATAGTTGAATGTCTGGATGAAAAACAGAGAACACTACATGCATATAATTGTTGATTGCTGAAGCTGGGTACATTGAAAAAAATGAGACTGTAATTCTGTTGAACACAGTGGACCTTCTTTTAAGGTAGACCTGTGCAGTATTACATTGTAAGACTGGTTGCAATATCAAGACTTGCATCAGCAACAGAACTATGATATATTCTTCTTTTTGAAGGCTTGCAGACAGACATGAAAGCAGTGATCCAAGCCAAATGTTTGGACCAAAGCTAACAGAACAGGGACCTGTGGAAACTTCTTTTCCCTCCTTTTCCTCTTGGCTTTCTTCAGTAATTTCTATGCTTCTGAAATATGGTGTTACCAAGGAGAACAGTTTTCATTAATATTCAGTTTTTACAATTCCCCAATGGTTGTTTCACTTCTTCACATATTTCAAGGTCAAAGATTTTAGTTGTTCATCATTAGCCAGCTATATTCTTTTGCACACACTGACAGACTACTTATCATTAGGCTGGGAGCTATTGCACATCTTCTCCCATTAACTGAAAATGGCTTGCAGAGCAACCTGCAATTGGAGCATACTTTCAGGAAATATTGCATGGGACTTAAACCTTAATTATGTCACTTCCTTTTGCTGGACCACAATGGAAATAAAGAGTCCAGGCACAAGAACCTTGGTTGAATAACAGTTGATTTGTTGGCCTATTAAATTATTTAACTAATTTAAACTCTGTGGTAAGCAATAGGGGAAGCAACCTGGTGAGGGAGGTTGAAACTGAGGCAGTAGATCTTCACCAGAGCTTCTCCTCAGCTTCCCCTGGGCAAACCTCAGAATCCTGAGGAGAACCCAAATACCTGGGTTGCTCCCTGAGTGGCCCTAAAAGAAGGCAAACCCATGGAATCCCTCCTACATGTTGCATGATTTAATGTGAGGGCACAGTCCTTGTAACTGTCCTGCAGTAGTCCCCTTTCCCACTCCTCTGGGCCTATGCTCTAAAGAGGCAGGTCCAGAGGCCATCCCTTCACAAAAATGGGTGCCACTGGTGCTCACTATGATCTTAATTTTCTCCCCCTACTACTGACATGGACATGAGGCAAGCATTTGCTTAACCCCTGTTCCCTATTAGACCAGTCAACAAAGCTCTCAACCCCTGATGCAAATTCTCAGAGAGGTGAATGTCATCAGCTCTGTAAAGCTCAAGCCTCAAAAATATTATCTAAATAATGATACCTTTGTGAAGTCATAGGCTTTCATCGCTGGCATCCATAGTTTTTTGTGGGTTTTTCGGGCTGTGTGGCCATGTTCTAGAACAGTTTCTTTCTGTCGTTTTGCCCGCATCTGTGGCTGGTGTCTTCAGAGGTCTCAAGAACTCTTCTCTGAAGATGCCAGCCACACATGCTGGTGAAACATCAGAAACTCTTCTAGAACATGGCCACACAGCCTGAAAAACCCACAAAAAACTAATTATACCTTTTATTGGACCAACCAAAACGCACAACTACATGTTGCAAGCTTTCAAAGCCACACTGGCTTCTTCATCAGGCACAGGAGAAAAAAATTGAAGATGTTAGTCATAGACCTTCATTCTGCTATTTCTGAGTTCAGATATTAGGGAGCGCAATTTACAGGCAGGATAGCACCTTCTCCTTTGGCCATGTGGTCACTGGGAAATTCTCAAAGTCAAGGAAATTGAATATCTATTTGCAACTCAAAGAAGATGCTTTCTTTGGAATCCAGCATGTTGTTAGCTGGGTTTCAGATCCCTGCAACACAGGCTTCCACTCCTTGCTGCCCTTCAGGTACCTTAAAAGTCTTTTGACAGCTGTCCACTGTAGGACTGCTCACCCTTCGGCTCAGCAGACCCACTGCAAATGCAATGTCTGGCCTGGTGTTGTTGGTGATGAACATCAGACTGCCAATGACTGACCAGTACAAGTCTGGATGTTCAAACAACTTGTCAGACTCTGAACTGCTGGTAAAGCCTGGAGTTGTGGGGTTCCTAACCACTTTGGCATTCCCCAAACGAAACTTCTCCAGCAACTTCTCAATCTTCCTCGTCTGACTCAGTAACACTTTGCCATCTGCAGTCCTCTCAATCTCAATCCCAAGGTAGGCCTTGAGGTTACCTAGACCTTTCAGCACAAATTTCTTGGTCAACTCTGCCTGCACCGCCTTCACCTCCTGCTCCGTCTGAGCAGCCACACAGAGGTCATCAACATAGATCACCAAAGTGACCCCTCCTCTCCTGTACACACAGGTATCTGCTACACTATGTCTGCATCCAAGCTGCACCAGCTCCTCATGTATGCACACATTCCAGCAGCGCGCACTCTGTTTTAAACCATGAAGGGCTTTCCTAAGTCTGATGATGCCCTCTTTAGCATCATCAAACCCTGGTGCCTGTTCCATGAAGACCTCCTCCTCTAGCTTGGCATTCAGAAAGGCCATCTCAAAGTCAAAATGCCTGACTATCTGACCCTTCCTGGCAGCCAATGCTAACACCAGCCTAAGGCCCTCAGGCTTTGCTGTGGGAGAGAAGCTCTTGAACTGCTGTTGTGAGAAGCCTCTTGCTACTAGCCTCGCCTTGTATTTGTGGGTCCCATCAGGCATCTCCTTCTTCTTAAAGACCCACTTTCACCCTACGACCTTCTGGTCACCTGGCTTGTTCAACACCTCAAAAATACTCTCTTTTTAGCAGTGAAGCAAACTCACTCTCCATGGCTTCAAACCACTTCTCCTGTTCTTCCCTGGAAAAAATGAGAAGCTCCTGGTAGCTCTCTGACTCTTCTGCTGCTGCAGCACACACTCTAGCATTCTGCACTACAAAGCGGTCAGGCGGCCTCCTGACTCTCTGTGTCCTCCCGGGTATGATTACCTTGGTCCTGCCCCTCTCATCCTCACTATCACTACTGGTCTGCACCCCCATCTCTGTGGATGTTGGTGATGATGCCTCAACCTTTGGTGTAGTGATAGCAGGGGCTTGTGTACCTGTGGACTTGCTGGAGGTGCTGGGCTGTGTATCCCCAGGTGTTTCCACCCCTCCAGTCCCAGTACTGTCACCCTTTTGTCCAAATCTCACAAAGACCCCATGGTTGGAGTGAATCTTCTCCCACCCAGAGTGTTTTTCGATGTTTGCACTTCTGGACAACAGGATGCACCCATTACCTAGGTAGAAACTATAGCTGTTCCCCTCATACCCCACAAACATCAGCCGACACCACTTGGGGTCACCTTTCCTCCAGAAATTCTGGGGAACCAACACATTGGCAAACTGCCCAAACACCCTCAGATAGCTTAGGTTGGGTGGTCTCCCATACAACATGTAATACAGAGTCTGCTTGACTGCTGAGTTCCACACCCTGTTGCTGATGTGGCATGCTGTCAGGATTGCCTCCCCCCAAAGACCTTCTGGGGCCCCTGCATCCAGCATCAAGCAGTCTTTGATCTGCATCAACACCTAAATCTTCCTCGCTGCCAGGCAGTTCTGCAGGGTGGCAGGGTTGGTGGTATTGTGGTGGATGCCCTTCTGCCTCAACCAATTCCCCAGATTGGTAGACAGGAATTCACCGCCACGGTCTGTCACCAAGGAGTCCACCTTATATTCAAACTTCCTTTCGACCATCTCCACCCAGGCTTTAAATGTGGCAGCTGCCTGATTCTTCTCCTTCATGGTGAAGGCATATTCATACCTTGTGTGGTGATCAACAACCACCATCAGATATTTACTGCCCCCTATTGATCTACCATAAGGGCCTGCAATATCTGCATGCAGCACTTGGAATGGCCTCTGGGTAGTGAACTTGCTCCTCTTTGCAACAGGATAATAATAATAATAATAATAATAATAATAATAATAAATAATATTTATTTCTATCCCGCCCCTCTACCAAAGCAATTGGGGCAGCTTACAACAATAAAAACTCACAATAACCCATCCCAAGCCCAAACCCACCCTCCCCTTAATCAGTATTAAACATCTTAACATTAAAACAATTAACACTATAAAACAATTATAATAGTTTACACAAATAATTTTTAAAAAGGCAGATTAACAGGCAGCCCGTGAGCACTAATTAGCGTGGCTAGATGTGGCAGTAGGTGGGGGAGAATTTGCTTACTCCTTGGCTGGGAATTTGGTCAGGAAAGGCCTGCTGGAAGAGATTCATCTTGACAGCCTTTTTAAAGCTGTCTAGGTTGGTAATTTGACGGATCTTGTCCAGCAGGCTGTTCCATAATCTGGGAGCGGTTCCTGAAAAAGCCCTCTGGGAGGTTGTCAACAGTCTAGTCTTAACAGGTTGAAGCAAATTTCTCCCAGAGGACCTTAGTGTGCGGGTAGGATTATACGGAAGGAGACGGTCCTGGAGATAGGATGAACCCAAGCCATGTAGGACTTTAAAGGTGATAACCAACACCTTGTACTGGGCCTGGAAACTAATAGGCAGCCAGTGGAGTCTTTTCAAGACTGGTGTAATATGGTTTCTCCTGGATGTACCAGAGACCAACCTGGCTGCCATATTCTGGACTAATTGAAGTTTCCAGACCAAGCACGAGGGTAGCCCCATGTAGAGTGCCCTCAGCTTGATCCTGCTGCACACAGAGCATTCCAAGTGGTTGCTGCAGTCCTCCCACTTAAGCCCTGGACACACACCCTTCAGCTTTTCTATAGTTGTGAACCCAGTGTGTCCCAGCACCCTGTGCAGATAGTGCGCACAGTTTGAATGGAGTGTCACACTGCCAACTGTGGCACACTCTGCCTGGGCATTCAGGTAATAGAGCCTATTGTGCTTATGGGCTTTAGCACAACTTTGCCCCCCTCTGGTGATTAAACACTCATCTCCTTCAAAATGCAAGGCATACCCATCTGTAGTCAGTGCTGACACACTAACCAGACAATTCTGTAACTGGGGAGCACACAGTACATTCTCAAAGTCCTTGTCAAACCCTGGGAAATGCACAGCCCCCATGTCCCTTATTTGGCTGGAACCCCCATCAGCCAAGCCCACTGAGTTAACCCTGGAGGCCTTCCTGTCCTTCAGCAAGGACCTCTGGTTGACAGGGTGATGAGTAACACTGCTGTCAATCATCCATTGATATTTGGCAGCAACAGCAAGGTGGGCTTGGGAGTCACTGCCAAATCAACTCCTTTCCTGTTCCCAGGAGACTGGCGTTGTTGTTTCCTTCTCGCAGCAGGTGACCTTGTGCAGTTCCTCTGAAAATGTCCTGGCTGCCCACAAGCAAAACATCTCTTCACCTTGCAGACAGCTGCACTCTCAGTCCTTTGAACTGCCTCTGGTGGTGTGGTTGTGGTTGTCTCAGTCCGTCGCTGTCCCTGAATGCCAGTCTCAAAACACGGTCTCTGGCATTCTTCCAGGACATGTGTTGACACCAAGTCCACATGAAGTTTACTCTCTGGCACCCCTTGCAGGCTGTACAATATATGGTCAAATTAACTGGACAAACTTCCCAACAGGATGTACGCCTTTTGTTCTCTTGGGATGACTATTCCTCTGGACTCCACTTCCAGGAACAAATGTTTCATTGTGGCCAGATGTTCCTCTGGGGACTGTCCCTTCTGCAACTTGCAGGCATACAGTCTTTTGCTCCAAAGCATTCTTGACAGTGCAGAGTCAGACTGGTGTACATTTTTCAAAGTGAACCAGACCTTTTATCTCGCACGAGGTCCAGCTGGCTTGGGTCCAAACTGAGACAGATAGTCGTGCATATTTTTCTATCAAGCTCAGCATTCTTGGCTGTGAGCCCTTCTTCAACTGGGTCCCAAACAGCCTCTCTCACCAGAATTGCCTCAGCATATACAACCCACTGAGGGTAATTCTGGTGATTCAGCTTTGGAAACATCACAAATTCCATGCTGGGAAACAAACAAGACAAATGCACAGTGCTGGCAGCCTTCCCAGCTTTCACTATCTTCAGTCAATAAGGAGCACTGCTAAATAGCTCAGCTTCTTAACTCTTTGCCCTCCAACACACAGACAGTAGAAAGCAACTCTTCTGGATAACTGACACACACAGCTATTTACAACTTGCATCTTGTTGGAACCACTGGTGCAGACTGGACCCATAACCCTTGTTAGCATGGTTACACAGCGCCTGGAGACCACGTAGATGTGTAGCACCAGGATCACAACCTTCTCAGATGAAACTAGTAGCTTGTCAGCTTGAGAAGCACTTTCCCCCTTCCAGATAGAGCTAAGAGACTCCACAGACAGATGTCTCTCAAATGAGGCTTTAATCTTGGTTCCTCTATGTACAAAGCTATGTACAGTAATCTTCCAACGCAGCTCACAGCAGTCCATACACCAACATACATCAACCCACATGTGTGTCCTGAGGCGTCTGCCTTATATAGCCATGCCTCCACATGGCACTCTGGCCTTGCCTCTTCCTCTTGGACACTTGTCACTCACCTGAGTGACTTTGCAGTTTTGCGGCAGTACTGGGTGCTTTACAGCACCAGGTGACCATCCCCATGATGTCACATCCTGTGACACAGCATGAGTGTGCATGACTCAGCAGTGATCAAATGCATGTCATCATGGCTGCTGCTATTTCCCACGTGGTACATTTTACCCCTGGGACTTCATCTTAACAAATGTCTCCTTCCTTTGTGAAGTCACAGGCTTCTTTGTAGATAGAGAATACTGAGGGCCAATATAGAAAGGGGCAGACAGAGCTGCCCCTGGGAGTGCCATATCGGGGCTGCAGTAACTGCATGCCATGGCCCAGATCCTCCTTTTTCTGCCCTCAAAAGAGCGGCAAAATGCTTCTCCTTTTGGAGGTGGCAAAAGGCCGCCCTTTCAGACATAGCAGTGGCTTTTTTGTGCCCTTTTGATGCAACATGTGTGCACGTTGTGCCAAGAGGGCATCCTAACTCTACACATTATGCAAACAGGCATGCAGCATCAGGACGGGGTTGGGGTGGAGTTTGGGCAGCTGGCGTGCAGATGCCGTGCTCCAACTCCACCCCCAGGCCAGCCCTTTGTGCCACTCTGCATCACCGTGAGTTTCACAAGAAGTCTTCATGTTTTGCATCAGGAAAACTTTAGGTGGTGTAGAGGTAAAACATGTCAATGCAGTCCCAATATTAGAAAAAAATGCTTTGCCTTTGTTGGAGGCAGAAGCCTCAAATAGCATGGTCCCAGTGTACTGGCTCTCTCTTTAGGATTCCCCTGCAGTGGCTAAAATGCGGTATCTTGAAATCCAAAAAACATCTAGGGGTAGCCATGTTGGCCTTATAACAAATCCATTAACATCAGAAATACTGTTTGTGGATGTGGTAAGAAATAGTCCAACCCTTTCATCAATGTATTCTTAATTTTCCTATTGACCCATCTGTGGGGCCTATCCAGATAATGTGGATCACTCTCACACCATCAAAACTGGCGGGGAACAATGGCTGACCATATTAAATTCATCCCAGGCCATTGGACTTGAATAAGCTGAAGGTCATGGAGTGCTTTCAGGGCTTTCCCCTTCAGCAATCCAAGGTCATTATTTAAAAAGTGAAAGACCAGAATGTGTTGCAAAGGCCCCATGTACTCTTTAACAACAATGGAAGCCAATCATGCCATCAAATGTCCCACTTCCCCAGTCATTCACCTGTGGCTTGTCTTGTCAGGTCCAACTGTGACCTGAAATAACATTTCCACATGTGTTGTGCTGCCCAATAGACCATGCTATGTTTGCAGATCAAAACATGGAACTTCTTCAAGCAAAACTTAAAATCTGAAATAATTTGAAAGTCATGAATTATGTGGATAATTAGTGCATTTCTCTCCTGCAAACCAAGGTCATTACTCCCAAGATGAATTACCAGAATGTGCAGTGGAGGCCCCTTGCAATCACCAAACATCAAAGGAAGCAAACCATGCCATTGCAGGCCCCTTTTCCACAGTCACTCAACTATGGCTTGATCAGTCAGGTCCAGCTACAACCCAAAATAGCATATTCTTGCCTGACACATTGCTCCACAGACCATACTGTTTGGTTGAATTAGATATATTTTATCACCTTTGATGGTCTTGCAAATGGGGAAAAGAATATTGGAAACAGGTTCATAATGAAATCATAAAAATCTTAACATCAAAAGAGAATATGGACCCAAAATATATTTGTTGAGTATAATCCCAAACAAAAATTTAGAAAGGAAATATGGTAAACTCAAATTTTATTTGATGACAGATGGAGAAGGTTTATATGCAGGTAAATAGGGGGGGAAGGAATACCAGACTATAAAGGAATGGTTGTTGAAAATATCTGAATATCTAGAAAAAAATAAATTAACATACATATTGAAAAATCAACCATGGAGAAAGTTCAGATCAGAATGGGACCCATTGATACATTATCTTAAGGAGGAATGGGGTTGAGATGCCATAATCGGTTTGCAATAACATAAAAATAGTTGAAGAGAGAAGACATAAAGAGAAATTTGAAAGAGTATTTATCATAAGATATAATGTCAGTAAGAGTCTAGTAAATCAAAGTATGTTATTTTGTTATAAGAATGGTGATCATATATGGCTGTATTGTAAATATGTAGGTTTGTGTTGCCCTTTTTTTGGAATGCTTTTATGAATGTGAATAGAATTTATAAAAGAAGAGACCATGCTTGGTTTTTGTGGCCATGTTCTAGAAGATTTTATTCCTGACTGTTTTGCTAGCATCTGTGGCTGGCATCTTCAGAGAATGCTGGCATGAAGTGAGTGGTGTGTGTATGCGTCTGTGTGTACACACGTGCGTGCACACACACACACACTATGTAACCCTTGATTGAGAGAAGGTGATTTACATGTTAATCTGTGTATTGTTCTGTTGCTGAATGGCAAGGCCTCAGGGTGGGAGGATATGTAAGGAGGCATTGTGTCTATTTAATTAATGATCCATTGTCTGTGGGGAAAACCCTTGACCCTTGGTGGTTTTCATTTGCACATGCTGGGTCTTGATTTTGGTGTTTTTCAGGACTGGCAGTCAGACTTTGGGCCTTTACAGAGTGCCAGAAATAATGCAGCTTGAGGTCACTTTAACTGTTCTGTCTCAGTGCTAGGGAATTGTATTTTTTTTCTGGGACATTGAGTCTTCTCTGTCAGAGAGCTCTGGTGCCACAATAAACTACAGTTCCCATGATTCCCTAGCACTGAGTCAGGGCAGTTAAAGTGGAGGCAGCCCTGATTCTAAAAGAATGAATCCCACATCAAACCCTATTGAGGCCCAAACTGAACAGTGCCTTAGCAGTAGCTACCCAAAGTTGATATCTGATGAGAGAAGAATTATCTGCATGGCAGAACCAGCTTGGGAGCCCCTAACCTGCAAAAAGCCATGCAATGCCAGTATCAGTCATAATGTCCTATTACTGCAGAGACTCAGTCCAAGTTTTCTGCCAGTTCTCCTCTGGTCTGTCTTAGAGGAATGAGTAATAAGGACAACCTACCATTTAAGCTAAACATTCCTGAGCTCAAGCACCTGATCAGAGGTGTCCCTCATGGATTCCACCACTATCTCATTAACATGCAAAGCTAAAAGAAAAATGTAAGGGCTACAGCATGCTAATTATACCACCCCGAACCAAGATGATAGTCCTTGACCAATGCTCAAACACACAAATATAAGCTTAACAGGATGATCAGTCCTGATTTTATCCTTGCATGCTCTGATACTGGGCAGAAAGTATTAAAGTCAGTTATGTTGTAGTCATTACAGAACTGAATTATTTACAAGTAATTACTTACTTGTAAAAAATTACTTCCAATCTCTGTCAAGAAGTGCATCAAAGAATCCATGGAATAACGGACCAGTTGAGTTTATGAACAAGTTCTCAGGTCATTAAGGATTATTAAAGTTTCTCAACTCACCTCTTTCTCAACTTCAAGTATTCCACAAATCACTATGGATCTGCAGTCTAGAAAATAGTTTAGCTGGAGCTGAAGGTCTTGATGAAAATATCTATTTCATACCTCCTGAGATGATTGTAAGACAAAAACAGAACAACCCCCAGAAATTCACACATCTGAGAGACTTTCTGTGCATTTTTTAGAGAAATGTTCATGTGTAAATTTCAAAAAATGAATAGCTAAACTATGGGTAGTTGAAAAATATGCACAAACACACTTTAGTCAATATAGTAAATGTTTACAAAAATGCAGTCACTGTGGCAAACATGCAAATAAGTGTATCATAAGAAAAAGTGTGTACAGAATATGTGTACAAATGCTCATGTTGAGAGAAAATAACCCCAAAGCCTTGCAGCCTGATAGAAACAACAACAACAGGACTAAGAATGCATGTAGGATTCAGAGAAAAGTAATGAAACTGAGGGCCTTTGCAGACTGCCAGAAATAGTGCAAATTGAGTCTACTTTAACTGTCCTGGCTCAGTGCTAGGGAATCATGGGAACTATATTTTTTTCTGAGACATTGAGCCTTCTCTGTCAGAGAGCTCTGGTGCCACAATAAACCACAGTTCCCATGATTCCCTAGCACCGAGTCAGGGCAGTTAAAGTGGCCTCAATTTGCACTATTTCTGGCAGTCTGCAAAGGCCATGAAACTCATAGTTCCCAGGTGTAGGACTGATACCCCGTTTACCTTGCTGAGGCCTCCAGTTGAAGCTGTCCTTGGTACTATATAAATTCACTTTCCCCTTGTTCCACCAAGCAAACCAGTGTACCTCAAAACAACTTATCTGAAATGACTTCTCAATGTGCCTTTGCACATTGGTAATATGTGGAAAAGGTGCCCATTGCTTATTTCCAGAATTTATTTCAAAAAATCTTCTAATTCACTCAGAACTCCTAGGGCAGAGCAGACCCACTAATTTATAAGATAGGAAATCACATCCTTTGCTATTACTTCATTTGAGATTCTGGGGCCATTGTGAGAGCCCTTTTCACTTCTTATGCCTTTAAGATTAAATTTCAGTCATTGCTTTCTGTTAGGTGACACCTCATAGGGTCAACTCTGCCTGCTGTTGTTCCATTGAGCATTGATCACAGGGTATTGCCAAGGAGGAACAATTCATAAAATAAAGAACAATTGTACAGCAACCTGGGAGACTAACCAAACTGCACATTCTTCACAGAAAATAATGTTTATTTTCAGTTCAGCTAATACTATGTGACAATGCTTGGGGCAGCTCAAAATCTCCCCTCTCTTACACTCCCCCCCCCCCCGCATTGTTTACTCAACTTTACTTCAAGGGAAGTAGAAATCAGATTACTTGTCTCTTGGAGCTCTGGCTCCAGTCTTCTCCAGAGACATCATGACTCTTTATTTTATTACACAGATGACTTGGGGACAGAATTTTCAGAAAGAGAAAAAAATTTCTGTCCTATTCTTAGCTGGTAGAAGTTCAATTTTTCTTAGATTCAATCCAAGTGAGTCAAAAGAGGTGTCAAAGATTAGATGCATTTGCTATACCTAGGTCAGATTTTTTTGTATTTAAGCTGTAGCTTAAAGTGGGTGCTTCTTGATTTATTTAGCCTTCAGTTTATTCTTCATGCTTTTTTAGAAGATTGGAAACATTTTTAAAGGTTTCTGCCAATTACATTGCAAATCAAGTATTGCTTTAATGGAGCAAGAAAAGATAGGCAGCATTGGATTTGCTATGATAATATAAACATATCAGTATGCCACTAAACTTGTAAACAGTTAATATAGAAATATGACACATTGGCTGCATTCAGATATAACAAAACACAGATCATTATTATCCACATCCTTTGTGCACAAAGAAAAGAAACCAAATCTTCTGTAAACTGTAGTTTCCCTGCTTTGCTGAATGTGGGAAACAGGAGGAAAAGTACTGCAACAATTTTTTATTTTATAAGTAAAAGAAACAGAAGAGGGGTGATCTTTTCATTGGAGCCTTTGTAGTGGTGACATTGGCTTCACATGAGTATGATGGTGAATCAACTCCAGATTTTTGTATGAACTTTAAAGGAGTTAGACAAAATTCTGAACTTATTTTGGGAGTAGGGTTTAATGTTATTATTCAACCCCACCTTATGACATGGGAGCCATTGTCTGCTAGAAGTTTTCCAACTTCCCCAGAGCTATTTAGGGGATTCCCTGTTTATTTTCAGTTCAGCTAATACTATGTGACAATGCTTGGGGTAGCTCAAAATCTCCCCTCTCTTACACTTCCCCCCCCCCCCCCGCATTTTTAACTCAACTTTACTTCAAAGCAAGTAGAAATCAGATTACTTGTCTCTTGGAGCTCTGGCTATTTAGGGGATTCCCAACTTCCCCAGAGCTATTTAGGGGATTCCCACACAGCTATGGAAATGCATAGGAGCGGGAAAGATGAGCTGTCTTATATTTGCTAGGGAAATCTCTTACATTTGGAGGGGAAATGTTTTTATGCCTTTCCTTGTTGCAGTAGATTTGCCATTAGTATGAATTGCCACAACATTTTTTTACTAAAAGTACATTGAGAAATCAATTAACTCCTCTTCAAACTATTTCAAGGGAAGTCACAAATGTGTCCATGCCTGGCTCTATCACATATCAAAGTGAAGAGACCTTCATTAAAAGATTAAATGAAGGCAGAAACTAGAAAGTTAATAGTGTGGCGAGAAAGAACAACAGTCTTTGATTGTCCTTAAGGCATTTGGTGGTCTGAACTGGCACTGGAAATGTCCATTTCATAGCCCCAAATCTTCAACACTGCCATGAGTTCAATAGTCACAGGCCTAGGAATGTGGAGGAAACAAGAAGATTGAGAGCTGCTTCTCCCAGGGAATTCAGCACCACCTCCCCCCCCCTCCCGCCCTGCCCTACAGGCCTTGTCCCTCTTTCTTCAAACTTTTTTTTAAGAAAATGCACATTGATTCATTCCATTAGTCTAGCACTAGTAGATAATAGTTCTGACACAGGAGTTTCCATTGGCCAATGAGGGAATGTAGATTAATGAATGATTTGAATATAAAAAGGAATTATATCAGCCACTACAGAAAAAAAAACAACCCTGCAGGTAAACACACTTGTCCCTCCACACATACGGCTTTGACTTTTACGGATTTGATTATTCATGGGTTTTATTAAGATGTTCTCTCTAGGAATATCTAGATTCTCCAGCACAATTCTAAGGTCAATTTTAACCAAAAGTCATGTGGAAGGACTTAGAAATTCCTAGAGAGAACACTCCGGTAGGCATTTGTAGCTCCAGAACGCATCATGACCTGACACACAGCATGGCTGTCACTGTACAGAGTCGGCTGCTTAGGCCGTTGAACCTGTGCAGGGACGCCTAAAACGTCATGACTTGACTTACAGTGTAGATCCTACTGTATAGTCTGCAGCTTTGCCCATTGAACCTGTGCAGGGTTAGGGTTAGGGTTTAAGGTTAGGGTTAGGGTTTAGGGTTAGGGTTTAGGGTTTAGGGTTAGGAGTTAGGGTTAGGGTTACCTTATGACTTGGCATACGGTGTGGCTCCTACTGTTTGGATCCCCCTACTGGGGCCGATGAATCTGTGCAGGGACATCTAGTGGGTCATGACTTGGCATACAGTGTGGCTCCTACTGTATGTAACCTGCTGCTTGGGCTGATGAACCTGCACAGGTATGCAAAAATGTCATCAGTTGACAAATGCCGTGACTGTTTATCATTCATCTTCTGCTTCTTCCCCTTCTTGTTACCCACAGATCATGCAAGGATTCGCTGACCTCGTTTTCCCCCAAGTATTGGGTGCTGTAGACAGATGCCACTGTATGATCGTGTCACCCTTGAGGAGGAGGAACAAGTTTGTCAACTGAAAGGACTGCTACTCTGTCATCCTCCAGGGGACATCGGATCATCGAGGACGGTTTGTGGATGTGGAATTGGGATGGGCTGGATTGACTCACGACGCGAGAGTGGCAAGGAATTCTATCATCTTTCAGGCCATAGAGGCTGGCATCTACGTGCCAGGGAACCCCACCGTCACCCTGAGGAGCCAGCAGATCAGCCCCTCCTGCTCGCCGACAGCGCCTACCCCATTTGGAAGTGGCTTACGAAGCCCTACCACCAATGCCAAGCAGAAAGGATTCAACAGGAGGCTGAATCGTGCCAGGAATGTGGTGGAAAGGGCCTTCAGCTGTCTGAAGGCTCAGTGGAGGTGTCTCAATGTCCCACTCCTTGTGTCAGAGGAGAATGTCGTCCCCATCATTGCCTCATGTGTCATCCTCCACAATATCTTCAAGACCAAGGGAAGGGTCCTGGATGAGGGAGGGTGCTACAGGCAGCGCTTTGTGCTGTCCACCCTGGGGGCACCCATGGAGTACAATGACCTTGTGAGACAGAGAGAAGGGGAGGCTTTGAGGGAGGCCCTGGCAGAGTTCTTTGAGACCAGGAGGATCTGAAGTATCCCCTCTGCTCCAGCAGTGAGCCTAGGGCACCACTGTACTATGCCATGATCATAAGCACCTAAACACAACATATCTTGTTATCCACACTCTGTGTATGGCTAGCGTTTATGTAGGACACTACTGCACTATGCCATGATCATAAGCACCTCAATCAATATTATCCACACTCTGTGTATGGCTAGCATTTATGTAGGACACTACTGCACTATGCCATGATGGGATCCTATCATCCCCACTCTGTGTATGGATGCCAATCCTGCTTTTAGGCAGATATCCTTGAACATGAGCCTAAGCGAGGCACACACAGACACACACACAAAAGGGCATGAAGGAGTCACCTGGCGCCAGATTTCCTGGCAATAGAAAGATACAGTGCAAAAACCACCAACTATAACCTCTGACAATGTTGCAAAATTCCCAACAGTCAGCTTTCCTAATGGCCCATTCGATTGTAACAATTGGTAGTCCAGAGGGCTACCATTGGGGCTTACATACAAACTTTTGAGTGACCCCATTGGCCAGGAGCCAGGTAAGGCCATCTGCCCCCGCAACAATTGTCCATAAATGCTCCTGCGGAACTCCGTAGCTCCCCAGGATGACAATGGCGGCCAGGAGGACTGTGCCTGTCCGGATCACCTATTGGTCCAATGAAGAGGTGGGCATTCTCCTCCTTGTCCTGAGCACGGAGTCAGCTGCGAGAAGGGTGATGGCGAGCTCCAACCGCCCTAACTGGGGGTACTTCTCCCAGGCCACCCAGGCCCTCCACCAGCAGGGCTTCAGGAGGACACCTCAGCAGTGCCGGACAAAGTTTAAGACACTGAAGGGGGTCTTCTTTGAGGCCCTGGAGGATTTTGGGGAGTATCCTCCAGTTAGGAAGCGCCCACCCTTCTATGAGCAGCTCCAGGACCTGTGGATCAGGGTCGGCCACTCTAGATGACAGGATCACCGTCCTCCTGGTAAGTGTCAGGCCCCTGTCATGGTCCCTCATGTCCATCCCTCCCTTCCCCTCACTCTTCCCTATCCCTCCCCTCCCTCTTTTCCCCATCCTGCCCTCTCCTCACCCTTGCTCTCATCGTCACTGATCACTGTACTTGTCCATGGGACAGGTGAGCGGTCACAGGGACTACTGATCCTGGAAGATACAGTGCTCCACTCTGAAGTACGAGACGCTGGCCTGCTGGTGGAAGATGTAGAGGCATGGGATGGTGGTCTCATGGCAGAGATGTCCATAGATATCCATAGCCCTCTGACTGCAGGATGTGTCATCTGAGTCGGAGTGTTCCTCCTGGTCATCTAAAAGTGACAAGGGGGTCTGGCCACCCTAGTGCTGTCCTCTGTACCCCTTCCCAGGGCCCCTGGTGCATCTTACCTTGAGGGGGCAAAAGCTCCTGGGTGCATTCTCCCTTGGAGATGTCCTCCACAGTTTCCGTTCTGGCTGGCTGATGCACTGGGACCCTCAGAACTCCACTGCTGGTGCATATTCTGCTGGGCCTTATGCTGCCATCACTGATGAGGAAGGCATGGAGTTCCTTGTAGAAGGGCATGGAGGAGGGACCCCATCCACTTTTGGCCTTGTGATTCCCTAAATTTCTTGTTATCGAACCTGAGGTTTTGGTCTTCTGACGACACTCCTCCCAAGTGCGTTGGTGGCCCTTCACCCTCATGGCTTGTGCCAACTCCTTAAATGTGTTGGCATTCAAGAAGGAATTCCTCAATTTCTCCAAAATGCGTGGCTGCTACCACAGTGCTATGAGGTCGGCCGTCTCCGTATGGGACCACGACGTCCTTCTCCCTCTTTTTGGCTCTCCGCTTGTGGATGGCTCTGCCATTGTTCCCGCTGTGGACAAGAGGAGCCCAGAAGTAGACAGCTGTGGAGGTCTGCAGCTGTCAAAGTTGCACTGGGAAAATGGCGCTGGAATGTGTGTGGGGGTCCAGCTTAAAAGTGAAACTTTCCCTGTAACATCCGGTAGCAACAGTTTCACCTTCCCACTCTGGCACATGCTCACTATGAAAATTAGGGTTAGGGATAGAGTTCTGAAGCAGACACAAATGCGGTGGTTCACCCACACCTGAACCCTTAAAACACTTTAATTTGAAGTATTTTTAATGGGTACATGCTCCCCAGGGGCAGCTCTAAATGCAGTGCACCTGTACACGTGCATTTACACTAGCGTCTTTTGTTCTTGGGTGCTCTTATTTCCGCTGTACATCCGTTGCTGCATCCCGACGTACCGTTGAAAGTGCGCATGTTTTCAGAAGGAGAGGAAAAAAGTGGTTCCTTTTTGAAGCTCACTTTCACAGGAAGAGACAAGTATGGGACGCTTTTTTGGCATGTGTCATCTAAAGACCATGCCTTCAGGTCACCCTCAAAACAACCCTTTTAGCCCGTCTGCATCCCCCCAATGATAATTTTATTTTTTGCAATAACCATTGTTTATCTGGCATGGATATCAGAATTTCCCTCCAATTGTCATTTCACATATAGGAGGCAGATTTTTGCCCTTAAACTTTATTGAAATTTCTACTGTTTGATTGTTTGAAAAAGGAATTCTGACTAGGTTTTATGTAGAAACTGCTAAGGATTCCTTAGGAACTATATTTGGGAAAATGACTTGCAATAAATCATTAATCTTACACATTTCATCCTTTTTCACTGCAAGACCTACTTTCAAACAGAGTGTACTTCTCCAATCATTATTCAAGAGTATGCACCAAGGATTTTTTTTTTCACTATTGCTTCTTGATCTGTATGTTCCTTGCTGGAAGTATGTCCTGAGCTTATTACTTGTTGCTGTTTGTGCAGAACTAATGGACTTCCAATGCTCAAAAGGAGCAGATGGATGAATGCCTCAAATATCAAAAGGAAGGATATCAGCAATTGTAAAGCCTCCATGAATGCAAATGCATTCACCTGAGGGAAGGTGACAATTCTGTACTGAACTCAAAAAATCACCTTATGCTGAGTCAGTCAATTGTTTGGTCCATCTAGTTCATATTTGTAGACCCAATTGTTTGCCCCAATTACAGTAGACCCTTGGGGACATGGGCATTCCATTAATTCAATACAGCTAGTCTAGTTGGAAATAACACTTGTATTCGAGCCATTTTCTTTACCAGCAGTTTTGAAAATGTGGCTTTCTGCAAGTTGGACTTCAACTTCCATCATTCCTCAACATTAACTACACTGTTTAATGTCACTTTGACAACAACTTAAGAGCCACATATTCCTCACGCTTAGTCTATGTTAACTGGCACAAGCTTGGGCCTGAATCTTTTTGGTAGTCCCAACTGGAGTAGATGAATTGAATTAATGGACTTATATGAGTGTTAACTCACCATTCTATAGGTCTGATTGAACTAGGACGATCATTGAGATTCAGACCTCAGTTTCCGGAGTTTCAGAAAGGAGATTGTCCTAGCCCTATCTTGAGATGCCAGAGGATGAACCTGCTAGCTTTTGTGTATGTCATATGCTTAGCCACTTAGCCACAAACTTTCAAAATGTATTTGCAGAAGCCTTTCTCTAGATTCCTAGATAGTGAGTTGGGGTAGCAGAACTATTAAAGAGTCTATCTCATGTCTCCTCTGCAGCACACAATTCTGCAACCACAGAGCTATAGGGAGCTATCAGTTTGGATGCATATCCTTCATGGACAGATTGTAAAAATGGTAAGAATGAATTTGAGGAAAGGATAGACCTGTATAATGGAGGATCCTTGTCTATGTGGAAAATGTCAAAGACAAAGCAGGGATGTGAACTGTGCAAGCCTTCTGATGCTGTTGGAGTGCAAATCCCCACAGGCCTAGCCAGCATAGTATGTGCTGTAGAATACTGGGAGTTGTAGTCCAACAATATCTGGAGGGCTGAACAGCTCCTGTGGAATTTGGTGTGATGTGATTGAAAATGCAGCAGAGTTCAGGAACCAGCCTCCTTCACCAGCCATCCTGGAAATGCTGTCTCCATGAAGATACATTTGTAAATCCAAAGATAAGCTTTATTGTTCCATAAAGAAATAAGAAAAAAAATATACAATCCATCTTGTTGATGGCAAAGAATAGGATCACATCTTGTAGATGATGTTGTAGTCTTACACCATTAGCAATAGAACAGTTACAGCTCCAGTTCAAAATATATATAGCAAGTATATAAACAAAGAGAACAAAGAAACTCATGGCCCTTCCCATACTCCACCTTCTGGGTGTTAACCTATCTGGTGATTGGATGATCTGCTGTAACCCAGCCTCTAGCCCAGCCTCTAGCTGAGTGTCATTCCCCATGTGACCTGATTCTCATGAGAACTAAATGAGCTCATATGTTTATCTGTTAATATTCTGTTCTCAGCCTCAAAGTGTCTTTGTTATTCTGTACTGTATGTACTTGTTTTGGCTTTGAACCACCTGCTGGCCGTGTCCTCTTTGTTTACTCCAGACACTGCTCCCATAAGAACATTTTCACACACACATCTCTACATTTCTACTTTGACTGTATATCCCATCCATAATCCAACAGCTCCCACCCATGGCATAAGGCAGTGATTCCCAACCTTTGGTCCTCCATATGTTTTGGACTTCAAGTCCCAAATGCCTGACTTTTGACCAATTTGGCTGGGGATTCAGGGAGCTGAAGTTCAAAACAAATAGAGGACCAAAGAGTGGAAATTACTGCAAGGGATGAGAAGAACATGAATCCCTGTCCTCACTTAGAAGTGTCACACCATTGTCAATTCTAAATATTGTGATGTGTGACAAAGAGGTGTATGATGAAGCCCTATTTTGTACATGGATGGTGGGAGGATCACAGACCCTCTTCCCAAGTCCTGCAGTCCTATCCCCCTCCACCCACCATTACTGTCTATTTCTTGGAAGATCATGCTATTAGCAATAAGTTAAATTTTCACCAGTGATAAATATTTCAAAATCTTTAGCTCATAAATGCACATGTCCCAATAGTAAAACATGTTAGCCATTTAAATACATTTCATAGAGAATAACAAACAGCCATTTCCCAGCCTGCTTGAGTAGAAATTGTGACTGCTATTCTGTGCCAGAGTCAATGTAAGCACGCAGCGTTCTGCTGCACTTTCAGTTATTAAAGCCAGAAGTCTGACATTCTGTTCATTATTTTTCCCTTGTAATTTAGACTCAGCCCATCACTTATGGATGCCTCATAATTACCTATTGTTGTTCTCATTGCCAAGAGCCCTCACTGGTTCCTGAAATGCAATTTGTGCTTATTCTGAAAGTGACATATCCAAGTGTACACACACAAAGTCATTTTAATTAATGAAAATTCAGAGGCAAGTTGGTTTCTTGCTTCTTCTTTGTTGTCAACCACTTATAGTCATTGCTGTGTAGACATCAATGATGATTAGAGAAGAACATTGCTCACCTAATGCCTTGGGTGAGAATTTATTTATTTCATTTTACTTTTTGAAGTTTTAAAACTTCTCTTTCATAAACAACACTGAACAACAATAACAGCAATAGCAAATTTTAGCCAGTTTCTGTTCATTTCCCCCTCCATGAATTTTTTTCTTAGCCATCACAACATTCACTTATAAGCTCCTTCCATAGTTTGTCATGTATCAGAGGAGATTATATAGTGTTCCTCTTTCAATTGTTGTTATACATTTATGCCACATATCACAGAAATATTGTTTAGTTCTGTTTCACTTCATTTTTATGAGAATTTACTGAATTATCTAAAATTTACACAATTCAAATGTGAGAGAAAGTGAAACTGGCAATTAACAAATAATATTTGTGATTTTCCCTCATTCTTGAATGTGTGAATGACCTATTGTCTGTCCCATGGCTCCTCTGCCTTGTTGTGTGGATCCATCAGCTCTGCCATTTACCTGATGCAATAATTGTCATCTTTCTTCCCATCTACAGATATTCCATTATTTTGGAGAAGGGATTATTTTATGTATCTAAAGTGCATAAGACCATGACACTGTGTCAAAAAGTATGTAATTTATGTTCTTTTGTATGTAAAAATGTATACTAAAGGTAGTGTGTTTTCCCTTGCCTCCAGCAAAGGAGGAGAGGGTGAATTTAAATGCAGAATTACAAGCATCTAAGTGAGAAAATCATCTGGCTATCAAGATACTAATCTGATATGGGGTTAGTTTGACACTTCCCAGCAAAACACTCCATTAAAGAGTCAAGGAACTTGGAGGCCTCATTCCCACGTATTTAAACTGGTTTGCAATTTGCCTTCACTCCATGTCAGTGAATTGGTTCCAAAAGGTCTGTCATCCCCACTATGAAAGTGGATCTTTTCATTATTCTGCTGTAGTTGCTTCTTTTTGGCACAATTGTTGTTCCCATTAGTTTGCACTGCTTCAAAATGCATGTCAATCATCTTTGTGTCCACTACTCGGAGAGTAGTGGAGTCTCCTTCCTTGGAGGTCTTTAAGCAGAGGCTGGATGGCCATCTGTCAGGGATGCTTTGATTGGGAGTTCCTGCATGGCAGGGGGTTGGACTGGATGGCCCTTGTGGTCTCTTCCAACTCTATGATTCTATGATTCTATGTGTCATCAGTGACTCAAATGGCAACATGGTGAGAATGGGGCCATTCCTCTTTTTTGCATCAGCCTTGGGGAAAGTTGTGGGGAAGTGAGGAAAATCAGAGGTCTGTGTCCTCCTTTTTGTAAGTCATCACCAGCCTTGGGGAAAGTTGTGGGGAAGGAAGGAAAATCTCCCATAGATCACACTGCAAAGCAAAGGCAGCACTGAGCAGAGGGGAAATGGCTGATTTCCCAAAAACCGAGGTGGGATGGTAAACACACCTCTGCTAACCTCCTCTGCCATTAGTCCCTCTTCTCTAGAATGATGCAATTCAGTTCTGTTGTTCCCACTTGTTGAACATGCTTCTGAATTGGTTCTTTTCAAAAGAACCACCAGGAAACTACTGTCAGAAAAGAGCGTTGTTGTTGTTTTTTTGCACTTTCCTTGCTTCATTGTGACTGAAACCGAGCTCAATAGGATCGAAATTGGTTTCAAGTGGGGACGAGGCACATATAATCCAATCAGCAATTCGAGTTAAATCATAGAGGGAACAAGGTCGGAGATAATAAAGTGTCCAACAGCTGATGGCCATCAATATTTCACCCCTTTGAGTGTTTACATGAGCAGCTGTTAGATTCATTGCCATGTGGCCAGTAAGTCTGCTCTCTATTTTATGGCCACTTTCCATATAGGTGCTTGATTTTGCTGATTCAGTGGTGACTGAGGCTCCACTTAGCAAAAATGACACAAACTGCATATGTTGAGAAAAAGAGTAAGCCTACTGATCAATGGGAATCAATCATCCAGGCAGCCTAATGAGTATAGAAACTAATGCATAGAATCATAGAGTTGGAAGGGGTCCTATGGTTCATCAGGTCCAAGTCCCAGTTTAGTGTAGGATATCCAGCTACAGCATCCCCAGCAGGTTCACAATCCTGCCGTTTGGACTATGAAAATGTCCCTTCAGCAACTTGAGTAGACCATTCCACTGCAGGCCTCACCTGCCCAACCATTCAATTGTGGCAATGTCACTAAGAGCAAGGTAGGAACCAAGGTGGCTGGATCATGCCTGGTGCACTACCCAGTAAATCATACTGTGGCCACAGATGAGGACATGGAATCTACCATAACGTAATCTGAAATCTAACAAAAGGCAAAAGTTAACAAGTTTACATCAGAGTATGAATATTGCACACATATTTTCTGAAAGTAGCAGATTTCCATCTACTGATGTGTTTAATTGTTGACTTGTCCATTCCCATAGCAGCAGCAGTGGATGCTGCTCCAATGCGGAAGTAATGGAAGTACCAAATGTGACACCCTTGAGCCCAAGATTAGCTAAAGACTTAGCTGCCATTGTCCAAAATTGAAATTTAGTCAAAGGAGATTGATCAATGTGCTGAAACAAGAGATCCTGAACCTGGCCTCAAAGGGGTAAATATTTTAATAAGGCCTGAATGGGGCAAAGGCCCATTAAAAAATATTTGTTTAATGTGATATACTTTCCTTTCTCTTTTTGGTCACTCTTAGACCTCCTAATCCTTAAAGACGCTGTCTGGTTTGTCAGAACCAAATCATTAAATAATAAAGTCCTGTTTGATGTGTCATTTTTTGATGACAAGACTAGCTCGCTAATTCGCAATGCTCCAAAAAATGCGATTAACACAGTTGCATGAAATAAGGTGGCTTTATAAAGGGAAGAACATAATTGAGCCCATTGTTCTTTTAAGCCTCTGAGGATTTCCGGTGTGATAGGTGCCCTATTGTCACTCCTGATATCTTGAATCCTGGCCCATCCCTCTAATAAAAATAATTTAAAAAATTTATTTGTACCCCACCCCTCTGTCAACCAATTGGGGCGGCTTACAACAAATAAAATTCCATACAATATAATTCATCCTAAAATACAATCTAAAAATCCCCAAAGCCCACCCACCCCTAAAAAAGTATTGAACTATATCCATTAAAACATATGAAAATAACATCACAAGAAAAAAAATATAATAAAACAAGAGTACATGCAGGACAGTAATGAAAGCCAGAAAAAGCTAAAAAGGAGAGAAGCTAAAACAACTCCTGAGGCCGGGAAAATCTAATCAGGAAAGGCCTGCCGGAAGAGATGATGATGATGATGATGATGATGATGATAATAATAATAATTTCTATCCTGCCCCTCTACCAAAGCAATTGGGGAGGCTTACAACAATAAAATCTCACAATGAACCCTCCGAAACCCAAACCCACCCTCCCCTTAAAACAGTATTAAACATCATGAAATTAAAACAATTAACAACAATAAAACAATTTTGATAATTTACAACAATAAATGTTAAAACCAATCTAATAGGCAGCCTGCAAGCAATAAATAGCGTGGGAAAATGTGGCAGCAGGTAGGGGGAAATTAACTTACTCCTGGGCCGGGAATTTAATTGGGAAAGGCCTGCTGGAAGAGATCCATCTTGACAGCCTTTTTAAAGCTGTCTAGGTTGGTAATTTAAGGGATCTCATCTGGCAGGCCGTTCCATAATCTGGGAGCGGTTTCTGAAAAGCCCTCTGGGAGGTTGTCAACAGTTTAGTCTTAGCAGGTTGAAGCAAATTCCTCCCAGAGGACCGTAGTATGGGGGTGGGATTATACAGAAGGAGACAGTCCCGAAGATAGGATGGACCCAAGCCATGTAGGGCTTTAAAGGTAATAACCAACACCTTGTACTGGGCCCGGAAACTGATCAGCAGCCAGTGAAGTCTTTTTAAGACCGGTGTGATATGGTCTCTTCTAGATGTGCCGGAGACCAACCTGGCTGCCATATTCTGGTCTAATTGAAGTTTCCAGACCAAGCACGAGGGTAGCCCCATGTAGAGCGCATTACAGAAATCAAGATGGGAGGTTATCAGAGTGTGTACCACAGTTTCAAGGTCCCTTGCTTCCAGGAAAGGGCGCAGCTGGCGTATCAGCCGAAGCTGATAACATGCACTCCTGACCATTGCATTCACCTGATTAATCATGTGAAGAAATGAGTCTAGGAGTATCCCCAGACTGTGAACAGTCCTTCGCGGTAAGTGTGATCCCATCCAGGACTGGAGGTTGTATCCCAATACCTCGTTTTGGGGCAGCTACTGTGAGTACCTCTGTTTTATCTGGATTCAGCTTCAATCTGTTTTTCCTCATCCAGTCCATTACCACCCTAAGACAATCGTTAAGAGGAGAGATGTCATCTGAAGTTGAGGCTGATGACCTGGACATGGAGAAGTATATCTGGGTGTCATCAGCGTACTGATAACACCCAGCCCCATGTCTCCGAATAATCTCTCCCAGCGACTTCATATAGATATTAAATAACATAGGTAACGGTATGGCACCTTGTGGGATGCTACATTTAAGCTCCTTTCTAATGGAGCTACTGTCCCCAAGCAGCACCCTCTGGGATCTACTCGAGAGGAAGGAACGGAACCACTGGAAAGAAGTGTCTCCAATTCCCAACCCCCTCAGGCAATCCAAGAGGATGCTGTGATCGATTGTATCAAAAGCTGCTGAGAGATCTAAGAGCACCAGCAGGGTCACACTACCCCTGTCGATGCTCAAACACATGTTGTCAGTCAAGGCAACCACGGCAGTCTCAACTCCAAACCCAGTCCTAATGCCAGTTTGAAATGGATCTAGATAATCAGTTTCATCCAAGACAGCTTGGAGTTGAAGAGCCACTGCCCTCTCGATCACTTTGCTCAGAAATGGTAAAAGCGAAACAGGCCTGTAGTTATTTATATCCAAGGGGTCTAGGGAGGGCTTTTTCAGAAGCGATTTGACCACTACTTCCTTTAAACAAGAAGAAACAGAGCCCTCCCTGAGGGATGCGTTGATTATGTCCTTAAGGAATACTCTTAGCGCATCCCCACCCTGGACAGCCAACCATGAAGGGCAAGGATCGAGAGGGCAAGTAGTTTTCCTCACTTTGCCAAGGAGCTTGTCCACATCATCAGTACTCACAGATTGAAATTGATCCAGTAAAATCTAAGTAACGGAGTTGCTGGACACCTCGTTTGCTTATTCTGTGTCAATACTGGCATCTAAGTCAGCTCTTATCTAAGAGATTTTATCTGCAAAGAATTTGTTAAATGCATTGCAGCAGGTCATTGTTAAGTGAAGCAAGGGGTTCTGTGCAGGAGGAACCTGCATCAGTTCCCCTACCACCCTAAACAGCTCTGTCGGACAAGACGCTGCAGACGCAATACGTGCAGAACAGAATGATCTCTGTGCTGCATGTATTACCTCTTGATAGGAATGAAGAAAGTTCCTATGATTAGTCTTGTCAGATAAGAGTCGAGTTTTCTGCCAGATGCACTCTAGTCATTGTCCAACCCGCTTCATCTTCCTCATCTCCTCTGTGTACCATGGCATAGGGTTAGAGGTGGGTTGGAAAGGATGCTTGGGAGCGATTGTGTCGATAGCCTTGGCAAGATCGATGTTCCAGGTATTAACCAAAGCTTCAACAGAATCACTGGTGTTACCAACCATTGCACCCTCTAGGGCTTTCTGGAATCCAGTTGGATCCATTAGCCTTTGAGGGTGGACCATTCTAATATGTCCACTACCCCCGGTGGGGCAGACAGTGGTTCTTAGCTCTGCCTTGATCAGGAAATGATCCGTCCATGACAATGTAGAGATATTTATTATCTCTGCCCATGGATATTCCTGTTCCGTACTGAAGACCGCATCAAGGGTATGACCTGCAGAATGTGTGAGCCCAACGACCAATTGGGATAGGCCTATGTTTGTCATGGAGTCCATGAACTCCCAAGCCGCGCCTGTTAGACTTGGCAAACTGGTCTTGAGTGGGATGTTGAAGTTGCCCAGAACTAAAAGTCTGGGTGACTCCAACAGCAACTCTGAGACCAGCTGTGTTAGCTCGGTTAGGGAGTCTGCTAGACAATGGGGTAGTTGCTAAACTAGCAGAATTCCTAAACTATCCTTGGTCCTCAGGCACAGGTACATACACTCAAAGTGGACTGTGTTCCGGACAGGTCTCCTGGTCAAGGTAAGATTATTTTTATGAACCAGAGCCACTCCGCCCCCCCCCCCCACTTCCCCTTACCTGCTCACTAACAGAGTACCCGGCTGGGAGGGCCTGCGTCCATGTAGTGGCACTAACCTCTCCCAGCCAGGTCTCTATAAAGCAAGCCAGGTTGGCATCCTCATCTATGAGGAGATCATATATAATATGAGTTTTATTCTTAACCAGCCTGGCATTGCAAAGAAGCAAGGAAAGGTTCTGTGGTTGGTGTGCTTTCCAAACCATTCCGGGGAACAGAGTGAACTGAAGGAGGGATAGCTTTCAAACAGCGATCCCAACCTCCTTTGTAACAGCTTTTCACTCTGTTGCTGCCATACCTTCCCCTCCCCCGCACAACCTCAATTCCTGCTCCCAGATCATTCCTGGCTGCTGTTAAAGAGGAAGGTGTTAAGAGTGCCAAGGTAACTTCCACCCCCTGTACTCATGTCCACTGTTAAGGAAAATGCAACATGGGACATACAGTGATAGAAATAAAATATGTATGTGAAAGTCACAATGACTAAGCAAGAGCAATTATGAAGCTACACAGGTGCAAAAGCTAATGTAATTTAGAAGTCTTGAGAGCCAAGGACAGAGTTATAGAATGCATATTGGAAACACCTGAGATTCATTAAGTGTACAAGGTAAAATGATGAAATACTTGGGTTGGTCTTAAGTATGGGTTGAACTATGTGAACCAATCAAAATAAATATACACACCCACTGGGTGGAAACTAACTAGTGGGTGGTGATTAACAATGGCTATAATAATTGCAATGTTTGCCAATGTATTTGTGTGGAGTATTTTGGTGATATTGTGGGTAGTTGAGGAGATTTGTAGAGACTGTGATTTGTTGGGCATACAGTACTTGTATATAGTAGAATAAAGTAGATCTTTTATATAAGACTACTGAGTTGTCTGGTGTCTTGAGTGAAGATACAAGAGCTAGCAGAATCCTGGAAAAGTTTGGAGACATCTTGGGAAGAAGAGTGAGAAGGCTTGGAGAGTTTGTCAGGGTCTTCAGCCTATTCTCTGAAACTCTGCTGCTTTGGAGAAAAGCATTAACCACTGATCAAAGCTGGTCAGCTCTGCTGCATAACAAGGTGGTGAGTTAGAGCCAGAGGTGAAGAGCTACAACTCTCATCATCCATGACATCCAGTCCAGTGAGAGTGGCCTTAGTAGCAAACAAGTCAATAGCCTCTTTTCAACCCTCTCCCGGCCTCAAAGTCCCTATCACTACTACGTCACCACGCTGCTGGAGGCAGAGTTTTTTGGGCGGGCGTTTTATGCCCTTGCCCGGCCTCTCAGCTGCCTTGCCGCCACTGCCGCCACCATGCCACCGCTGGAGGAAGTGTTGCTAGAGGCAGGCTCCTGGCCTCCACCCAACCCTCCTGCCACCCTGCTGCTGGTGCTGTTGTGTTGCCGCGCTGCTGGAGGTGGCGTTTTATTGGTGGGCATTTTATGCCCTTGCCCAGCCTCACAGCTGTCTCGCCGCTGCTGCTGCCGCTACACCGCCACTGGAGGAGGTATTGCTCTGGGTGGGCTCCTGGCCTCTGCCCAGCCTTCCTGCGGCTCCGCTGCCAGTGCTGCTGCATCGCCATGCTGCTGGAGGTGGTGTTTCATAGGTGGGCGTTTTATGCCCATGCCCAGGCTTGCAGCTGCCTCACCTCCACTGCTGCAGGAAGAGATCCATCTTCACAGCCTTTTTGAAGCTGCTTAAAGTTGTTATCTGATGGATCTTGTCCAGCAGGCCATTCCATAGTCTAAAGTTTTTTGAATCCTAAAATCTGTCATGTGATCGATCAACCCCTGGGCTTTGGCAGCAAAAGCCAAAGCAGATAACTTATTTGTAATGGTTTGAGGTGTGAGCCCTTTGTTTTGTAGATAAACAGAAAACTGGAAGCAATGTTCCACTGGAATGGGCCACTTAGAGCTTAAACTGTGGGCATGTCTAAACTGTTCAAAAACCTTGCATGTTGTTTTATAATTAAAATGTGCATTGTCCAAAAGTGAAGCACTTATGGATCTTGCCACCTCACCCTTCCAAGCATCCACAGTACTTCCAGCATTGCTGCCAGGTTGAGATCTGCCTCTGGAACCAGTTGTCTGAAATGACACATCCGTTGGTGGGAAAGGGCATCAGCGATTTCATTGTCGACCCCTGGGATGTGGAAGGCCATGAACAGAATGTTATGCATCAAACACTTAAGGACAAAAACTCTAACCAAATTCATGTCCTGAGGGGACCTGGATGATAAATGATTAATTATCTGCACTATTGGACAGTGAATTGGTGAATTCATCTGCCCAAATACAAACTGCTACCACTATAGGAAGACATTCCAAAAAGGTGAGGTCTGTGGAAAGGCCCACAAATATCCAATCATGTGGTCATAACTGTGGACACCAATGATGGTTAAAATATACTCCAAAATGGAACCTGCTGCATCTGAGGTGACTTGTAAAGCCCTCTGTAGCCTGAAAATGTCCCTCTGAAAGGACACACCACTGAAGGATTCCAAGGATGAAAGCCACACATATAAATCTTGTTTAATGTCATTGGTAACCCAAATACTGTCATGTGGTTGAGAAACACCAATAGTCACAGAACACGAACATTTAAGAAAGGCATGGCCTGGGGTAATTACCCTGCAGGCAAAATTGAAGTGCCAATCAATTCCTGACACTCTCAAAGGGTGGCTTTGCATGACTGCAGAAACTTATAAAGCCTTTCCCTAATGTTTGCTAATTTATCCTGGAGTAGCCTAGGACACTGATTTATGGTGTCAATTTCAAAGCTTAAAAACATTAGACAGGTGGTGGGACCCTCAGTCTTCTCAAGTGCTAAAGAGACTCCTAAGTTGTCAGTGAGCAATGCAAATTTCTGCATCAGAAGATGACATTGACAAGACCCTGCCCTACCAACAAAGAAAAAATTGTCTAAATAATGAACAAAGCTCAGATTGCATATGAACCGCCCATTCTAGAAAGGTACTAAATGCTTCAAATGCTGAGCAGGATATAGAACAGCCCATGGGAAGGGCCCTGAACATTTGTATTTGAATGAAAAGCCCAATAGCTCAAAGTCTTGTGGGTGAACTGGTAATAGTCTGAAAGCAACAAAGCCTTTACCATGCATAGTAGCCAGGGCTGAATCAAAGGAACTGTATCGCACTGAGCAAAGCTCTTGAAGAATGCTGTCATTAACTGAATCATCCTGTGGAAATGATAAGTGATGAATTAATCTATATTCCCCTGGTGCCTTTTTGGGGACAGTGTCTAGTGCAGACACTCTAAAGTTAGGAACTGGGGGTGAAGAGTAGGGACTTATAACTCTCCCTTCATCAACTTCTTTCTGTATCTTAGCCCACTATAGAATACCACTTCTTCTAATGATAAGGTCTACACTGACCATAAAAAGGGATGTGAAAACTATCACAGAAGCCTTTCTTTAGATAGTCTGCTGCTGGTTGGTTGAGATAAATGAACAGCAACTTGAACAAATAGTCCAGCTTAATTGGGCTGGGTCCCTTTTGCAGGTGAAGTGGGAGCCCCAGGTCCCTTTTTGTTTGAGGTGCCTTTGAAACCTGATGAAGACTTGGCCTTGGGACACTGGTGAAAGGAGTGAGACCCTTTGAAAATGGAACATTCATGACGATACCTGCAAGGATGTCTGTTACATGAACCATGTACTCCAAAATCCAAAAATATCTTGGAAGATTCTGTAGGGATCAATGGAACCTTAGCTGAAAAACTAGTCTGAGATTTTTGGACCATATGACCACTATGAGTGTGTTCGCCTTGCATGGGCTGTGCTGGGGTTATTAATTGCATCCATAGTTGAGAGTGGACTTGATCCCACCGAAGTGTTGGGGTCTTAGCTACTTTCATTTTAAAAGCCTCATCGTATTGAAGCCATGCACTGCCAGCAAAGTCCACATAGGCCTATGAATTATGTCCATGTTGCAAATAAGTGAGTATGCTCTGGCCAGCTGTAACCCGGCTATAACTCCTACATAGATAAACATACCAGATTGCCAGTTTTGCCAATTTCTACCTACCTTTCTCTTGTGTACCTTGTCATGCTCCTTCTCCTCCATACCCTCCCAATCCTTTTTCTCTACCTCCCGATATAGAAGTGAGAATATGAGAATATAGAAGTGAGAATTTAAGAATTTTTTCAACCGTGGCAAGTGTCAAATGTTCACTTAAGACATAATCAAGGTCATCATCTGGTATAGATGAATAATTAACCATCAGTGTTGGTTGTAATGCAGCCTGACTGACTGCTGTTAATAGTTGTGTAGGCAACATGACCAGAAAGTTAGTATATGTATAAAGGGATGTAAGGGAGGGAGGTTGGCATCAACATAGGGAATTCCACTTACTGGTAACCCTAGAGGCGTTGCAGAACCCTGCTGAGAAATTGATGTACATGTGCTGTCAGTTCCCAAGGTGTATTAATAGGGAACCTATTAGGTGTTTTATTCCAAAGTCCCCATGACCAAGCCTGTGACCAATCAATGAAAGGAGTCTGTGGCATGGAATAAACATAAAATGGCCACCAGAGTGCTTGTGTAAAAACATAATGGCACCCAAGAAAACAAAATGGTGCCTGAACTCAGGACAAAATGGCACTCAAATGGGGAAGAAAATTGGTGTCAAAACCCCTGTCTGTCACTGAGGAAAAGGCAGGAAGCCTCAAGGCCTGGGGGGCGGGGGGGGGGTACAGGAAAAAACCTGGTAATACCAAGCACCACTGGGAGAGTGGTTAATGCTGGGAAAGGCCTGGCACAGATGCCAGCAGTACAGTGAGCAAGCAGGGGCTCAAAGACCATTTGGCGCACTCATGCACAGCTGTGGAGAACAGGTGGGGGCTGAAATAAAGGCCTTGCCCAGCCTCCCTGCACTGCTGGGAGGGTAGCTGAGACTGGAGAAGATCAGGTACACTTGCTGGTAGCTGGGAGAAGAGGCAGGGCCAGTAATAAACACCCAGCACAATCTCATGCATCCAGGAGAAAGACTGAGGCTGAGGATATCCTGGTGCACTCGCTGGCAGCCAGGAGAAGAAGTGAGGGCCTAAAGCAATGCCCAACACGCCCTTGAACAATAGAGTGGTCGAGGCTGGGAAAGGCCCTGTGCACCTGACAGCAGCTGTAAAAGAAGCGGGGGCAGGAAAAATGTCCTGTGTGCCCCCGTGCAGCCAAGGAAGGCCCGTGTACCCACTGGCAGCTGAGAGGAGAGGCAAGGGTAGGAAGAAAAGCCTGGCATGCCCACATGCAGCTGGGGGAGCAGCCGAAGCCTTCACCTGCAACTCAGTGGTAAACAGAGGCAAAAGAATACCCAGTGCAACCACACATAGTCACAGAAGAAGCAGAGGTAGAGAAGGCCCTGGAGCAACTGTCAGCCACTGGGTCAAAACCAAAGAGGCCCAGTGCGAATGTGTGCAACCAAGAGTTCCCCAAAGGTCAGGGTGTATCCCACACTAATAAGGGCCCAAAAGGAGATGGGTTTGTGTGTCAACATAGCCACAGTTGGTTTCCAGCGATGTCTCTGCCTCTGTCTTCAAAGAAAAGAGGTAGGATAGGGAGCAGCTCAGCTTAATATACCTGAACTCTGCCCCCTATCATGTGTCTAACCTTGGCCCATTGGGCCATGTTTATTTTTAAAATTCTTTGGCCTCAATTAATAGAGGTTATCAAAGACACATGCTCCCTCAAATGGCTCCACCTTTCCTCCAGGTATGAGGTTTGAAATTAAGAACTAGACTCTCTTAAAATATTTACTATTCTACATGTATAATAAACCATATTAATTACCTTGTTGTTTTGTTAACTCTGACTCAGATGTATTGTTTCACCCTGACTCAAGGGGTGGTCATGCTTACCTGAAAGAACACAAAGCTAATACACACACTACTCCACAGTGAGGTCACCTGGATACCCAGTTACTTCACAGCCAAGGCAGGATTTTGAAGGGAATTCTTGGGGTGGGGTGAGAGTGGCAGAGTTCCCTAGGAGTTGGAACTGTGGGGACAGCCTTGGAAATGCATATGTCACACCTAGTTTTATTTTATTTTTTTACATGCAAGTATCACCTGAAACATGGGACATGGTGACTGCAAGTAGATAAATAGGTACCACTTTGGTTGGAAGGTAACAGTGTTTTGTGCAGTCATTCTGGTAGTGGCATCACTAGGGTGTGGGGTGTGTGTGGACCATACCAGGTGACACCCTAAGGGAGGGTGATACTGCTGCTAGTCAAACATCTACCTTTTTGGCAGAAATGAGCTGTGGCATTTGCCTGTGTCTCTTTAAAATGTTTTAAGAGATGGTGGGAATGGGGAGAAGTTCAGTGGGAGGAGAAAAAAGAGGCCCCAGAATTTTTTAAATATAAATTTATTATTTAAAAAAATAAAAAAAATCTATTCTTTTTTTTAATTAAAAACATCACATTTTAATCAAATCTTCACTATGTATAGGTAAATACATTTAGGTTGTGCATATGATATTGTAATTTGAAGGTATAATTTTAATTTTGCTAGATGTTTATGCCGCAATTATTAGCATTACATTCAGTGGTATATGGGAATTACGAATTACGAGTAATATTACTAAAGATTCTGTATGGTGTGATATGGGAGGAGGTCAATGGAGGAGTGATATCATGAGTTACCACACCAAGTGACACCAAGCCTTGTTACACCACTGCATGCTGGCTACATGATCACAGAGTTGTCTTTGACAACATTGACTCTTTGGCTTAGTAACAGAAATGAGCACTGCCCCCTACAGATGAATATGACTTGACAACTTAATAATAATAATAATAATAATAATAATAATAATAATAATAATAAAATTTATTTTTACCCCGCCCCATGGCGAACCAATCTGGGCGGCTTACAGTTTAAAACAAGCATACATTATACATAGTATACAGTAACCCCCCCTCCCCCCCTTAAAATAGTATTAAATGAAGATAATTTAAAACAATAAATCAATAACATTAAGATTAAATTAAACTAAAACTACAAAATTATTAAAATTAGCCCTCCTTGCCCAATTCAAAAGAAAGCTTGGTCAACGAACCTCCCATCTATTTGATGGGGCCACGTGAGGAACGTCTCTGGGGCGGGAGCCAATCCGGTGTAATTAGTCTGGGAAGGCCTGCCGGAAGAGATCCGTCTTGACAGCTTTTTTAAAACTGTCTAATGATGTTAATAGATGGATCTCATCCGGCAGGTCGTTCCAGAGCTTAGGGGCGACAACAGAAAATGCCCCCCGGGAGGTAGCCACAAGCCTCGATTTCTGAGGCTGTAGCAATTTCCTCCCGGAGGACCGAAGAGCGCGGGGAGGATTATACGGGAGTAGGCGGTCCCTAAGATAGCTTGGACCCAAGCCATTTAGGGCTTTGAAGGTGATAACCAACACCTTGTATCTAGCCCAGAAGCTGATAGGCAGCCAGTGGAGGGACCTCAGAACCGGAGTAATGTGGTCCCTCCGAGATGTTCCTGAAACAAGCCTGGCTGCCATGTTCTGAACCAGCTGTAATTTCCGGACTAGGCACAAGGGTAGCCCCATGTAGAGTGCATTACAGAAGTCAAGGCGTGAGGTTACCAACCCGTGCACAACAGTCTCAAGATCCCTTACTTCCAGAAAAGGGCGCAGCTGGCGTATCAGCCGAAGCTGATAACAGGCGCTCCTGACCGTCGCATTCACCTGATTTGTCATCAGGAGCGACGAGTCAAGGAGCACCCCCAGACTGAGAACACAGTCACTGGAGGAGAGTGTGACTCCATCCAGGACTGGAGGTTGCAACCCAATTCTTGGTTTCGGGGCCGAGACCGTGAGCACCTCCGTCTTGTCTGGATTCAACTTCAATCTGTTTTTCCTCATCCAGCCCATTGCCGCCCCAAGACATTCATTGAGAGAAGAGATGCCATTGGAATTCAAGGCCGACGAACGAGATATGGAGAAATAGATTTGGGTGTCATCAGCGTACTGATAACACCCAGCACCATAACTCCGTATTACCTCACCCAGCGGCTTCATATAGATGTTAAATAATGTCGGGGACAAGATAGCTCCCTGAGGGACCCCACAAGTGAGTTCCCTCTTACTGGAACTACAGTCCCCGAGCAGCACCCTCTGAGACCGACCCGAGAGGAAGGACCGGAACCACTGCAAAGCAGTGCCCCCGATACCTAACTCCCTCAGGCGGTCCAGAAGGATGCCGTGATCTATTGTATCAAAAGCCGCTGAGAGGTCTAGGAGCACCAACAGGGTCACACTACCCCTGTCGATGCTCAGACGCAGATCGTCGGTCAAGGCAACCATGGCAGTCTCAACCCCAAATCCTGCCCTGAAGCCGGTTTGAAATGGGTCTAGATAATCGGTTTCATCCAAGACTGCCTGGAGCTGAAGAGCAACTGCTCTCTCGATCACCTTGCTCAAAAATGGCAATAATGACACCGGCCTATAGTTCTTCATGTCCAGGGGGTCTAGGGAAGGTTTTTTCAGAAGCGGCCTAATCGCCGCTTCTTTTAAACAAGATGGTACATAACCTTCCCTGAAGGATGCATTGATGATATCCGTTAGGAGTCTCCTCACTGCATCCCCCCCTGGATGGCCAGCCAAGATGGGCAAGGGTCGAGAGAGCAAGTTGTCTTCCTCACTTTGCCAAGCAGCTTGTCCACGTCCTCGGTACTCACAGATTGCCATTGATCCAGTAAAACTACATCGGCGGAGTTGGTGGACACCTCGCCTATAGACTCTGTCTCAATAGTGGCATCAAGGTCGGCTCTTATCTGAGAGATTTTATCTGCAAAGTAGTTGTTAAATGCGTCGCAGCAGGCTGTCGTCGGGTTAAGTAAGGGATTCGGCGCAGGGGGCACCTGCGTCAACTCCCTCACCACCTTAAACAGTTCTGCCGGACGAGACTCTGCAGATGCAATGCGTGCCGAGGAAAAAGCTTTCCTCGCTGCACGCAGTGCCTCCCGATAGGAACTAAGAAAATTCCTATGGCGAGTTCTGTCAGATAAGAGTCGAGATTTCCGCCACTTGCACTCTAGCCGTTGTCCATATCGCTTCATCCTCCTAAGCTCAGGTGTAAACCATGGCTTATGATTAGGAGCGGAGTGGCAAGGGCGCTTGGGAGAGATCGTGTCGATGGCCCTGGTAAGATCACTATTCCAAGTGTCGACCAGAGCCTCGACAGGATCACCGGCATTCCCCACCATTAATCCCTCCAAGGCTTTCCAGAATCCAATTGGCTCCATCAGCCTTCGAGGGCGGACCATCCTAATGGGTCCACCACCCCCGGTGGGACAGGTACTGGCTCTAAGTTCCAACTTGACCAGGAAATGATCCGTCCATGACAATGTGGAGGTATTTACAACCTCCGCCCACGGATATTCCTGCTCCGTACTAAAGACCGCATCGAGTGTATGACCTGCACTATGTGTGGGCCCGTTGACCAATTGGGATAGGCCCATGTCTGTCATGGTATCCATGAACTCCCGAGCCGCACCTGTTAAACTGGTCTCGAGCGGAATGTTGAAATCTCCCAGAACCAAAAGTCTGGGAGATTCCAACAAGAGCTCAGAAACCAGCTGTGTCAGCTCGGTCAGGGAGTCTGCTAGACAACAGGGTGGTCGGTAGACTAGCAAAATCCCCAAACTATCCCTGGTCTTCAGGCTAAGGTATATACACTCGATATGGACTGTGTTCCGGATAGGTATCCTGGTCAAGATCAAGGTGTTCTTATGGACTAGAGCCACACCGCCCCCCCCGCCCACTTCCCCTCACCTGCTCACTAACAGAGTACCCACCTGGGAGGGCCTGTGCCCAGGTAGCAGCACTTTCCTCTCCCAGCCAGAGGGAGATCATTTACCTTTATCTTTATCACCTGAAACCTCACACAGGCCCTTCAAAGTGAGGATTCATGCTCAGTGTGCAGGGGTCCCAATTCATACACTGAGAGAGAAATTCTCTATGGCAGTTTTTAAATCTTGCAAGATTGAGTACACGTGGCTTAGTATCAAAACACATCCCCCCCATTACTGGTGATAACATCATTCTCATATAGTTTTTACAGTTATCAATATGACATCAGAATAAGCTGTGATTGGAAGACTTTTTCTGTATACAAACATAGCCTAAGCCCGTGGACACTGCATGGACACTAACTGGCTGCTCAAGCTTCACTTATTACATCACATATATGTTTTTTCTGCTTATGCATAGCAAAGGTGAATTCATCTATTTTCTGTACACCCCTCAGAAACATGTTATCTGTTGTATGTGTTCTCCCATATGTTCCAAGGAAAAGGGATTTCAGTTGCTAGCCCAAAGAACCAGTCCTTAAATCTAAACCCTGCTTGTTTTCCTAATCCATACTGTGGGGCTTGAGGCCTACCTTCTGTTCCAGCCTAGGTCCTTTGGCTATCACAAGCAAAACAAGGTGGGAGGGGACAGGGGGCAATCAATCTGCAAGTCAGTAAATAATGAGGGAAGGGTTCCATCATGCTCCCTCCTAAGCTCCCATTCTTTTTTTATTTAAAAAAGGCAAGTCTTTCAAAAATTCTCACTTTCCCCAAGCCATTTCCTGAACTTCCTCCAGAATCGATGACAACCGAGCTGTCTAGTGCAAATACTCTGCACTGAGGTGCTGGTGGGAAGTGTGCATGTGTGAGAGAGGAAGGAATGTGCACAACCTATCTCCTGAGGCCTGTTACCCTCTTCCAATTTTGTGGTATGATTTTCTTCTGTCTTTAAAGGAGTAACCACTTTTTGGTAATTATCTCTTTAGCAAAGCAAAGCAGCTTCATTTATATACCGCTTCATACCACGATATGGGGTATCTAAGAGGTTTACAACTGTAAGCTCATTACCCCCCAACATTTGGGTACTCATTTTAGGAACCTCAGAAGGATGCAGACCTGAGTCTAGCCTGAGCCCTGGCTAGTATTGAACTCACAACCTTGTGGTCTATGAGTGAGTGGCTGCAGTACAGGCATTTAACCACTGCCTATAATTCCATTGCTCTTGACTTTGTGTGTGTGTATGTGTGTGTGCTTGTAGTGTGTGTTCCCCCCCTCTTTTAATAAAATACAATTTGTTGGAAGAATTCTCTCTGTATCACTCTATTCCAGCAACCTCTGTATAAATATGGGAACAATCTCAATGGGCTATTATGGCTGGCCCATTAATTAATTGAGCTAATTAAAAATTCTCCTAGAGAAACCCCTTGGCTACAGGCCTACCATCTTACTCTCACGTATACATAAATATACAGAGAGCAGTGTCACTAGGATTGGAGTCATCTTCTCTGATCATGAAACCCGGTGCAGTCTGCACTAGATGCACCCTGATAGTGAGCCATTAAAAACTTGAAACACTTGAACCAATGGGGGCAATAATACATATAACTGGGGGAAAATGAATACAAAAAAATACATATTTCTTTGCAGAAGATAAAAACAATGAATGGAAGAAGGATGTAATGGGAAATGGGAAAATGAGACCAAAGAGGAAACTTCTGGATAGCAGCGAAGGCATTTGTATGTCTTTGAGAGAAGCTCCTCCAGCATGTGGTTACCCGGCAGCTAGTGAGGTTAAGTGCTCCAGAGGCTTGGAAAGCCAACATTCTGGGGGGAAAGTTGGAGATTTAGGTTTGAAGTAGGATGTGGTTTCCCAAGAGAAAAAGCCGCAAAACAGCCAAACCTGCTCTGGACAGGACACTCAGGAAAGCCCCAAAGATAGCAGTAAGTGGAGGAGGCAAAGGGAGGTGGAGGAAAGGAAAAAGAAAGAAGGGGGGGGGGGAAATCTGTTTTGGGAGACATTGTTTGAGAGCTTGCTTATACAAAAGACTTCAGTTCTAAAGTGTAAGAAAATAAACTGGAATAAGTTTGAACAAAGAATAACAAATTGGGGAAACTAGACATTACTCTCAAACATTTTCAAAACAAAAGAAACAGCTGTTGGAACAAAGATAGCAAGGGGAGCGACAGGGTCAGAAACAGCTGTGGACCATGGAGAATAAGTAAAGCGAAGCTGGGCTGAGGAAACCCAGTACTCAAGAAGCATTTGTTTGTTCAATTCAATCCATTCTTCAACTCAATTAATTAAATTGTTAGAAACATAGGCAGAGAGGATTTACAAGAGCAATATAGAATTCACAATACTATGCTCCAGGAGAATTAAATGTTTATGAACTGAAACAGCTAAATTAAATCAGCTGAGCTAATAAGATTACAAAAGAAATAATACATTTTTTTTTAAAAAAAAAAGGAGCGACTACTTTATAGCAATAAAAAGGAAAACTTGAACTGAACACAAATCAGTCTGAAGCATCATTTACATTAAAGGAATTATACTTCAATTATACTTCAAAGAGCAGTCAAACTTTAAACTTCAAAATGAAGAACAAAGAATTAAAAGAATTTTTGTTCACTTTCTTGCTTACTCCTTCTCCTTTCAAGCAATAAAAAAGCAATAGATTTAAGTTATATTTAAGACAACTATAAAAAGAAAGAAACAGAAGGAAATATAAGATTCTACCTACCCAGAAAAGAAATTACTTTCCAGACCAATTAAAAAGAAGAATGCTAAGAGTTGGCAGCTTACTAAAACTATAGCTGACAAAACTGAGGATAACAATAATTAAAGTCAAGTTAAGATATGTTGCATTGGAAATTAGAAATTACGTTTTTTTACTAAACTAGTGTAAAAGTTTATTTTTGGTGTAAATTCATTAATTAATTGAATCAGGTTGCAAAAGATTAAAATTACTAACTTCTATTTGTAATAGTAACAAAGCATAACAATGCAATGGTAAGACATAGATGGTATTGATGTGACTTTTTGTTAATGGAATTGAATTCAAATGTGACAAGCTATACACCAGCATGTAAACAATATAATTAATTATAATTGTAATTTAATGCTAATTTGTAAGCTGAAATTGTAAAATAGAATTAATTAATTTGAACTGTGTTTATTCTTGAAGAATCTATATAATTTCTAGAAAATCAATCTAACTTTGAACTCAAAAACCAAAGACTTAAATGTTGAAATTTAATGATGATGAATATACAGGAAACAGTCCTCCAGACCAGTCACCAACACGCAGCTTTAGCAAGCTTCTTCTTTTATTGCAAAAATCAGCATGAGCAAAAAAGAAATAATAATAACAATAACATTTTCACTTTAGCCAAAATGGCTAAACAGGAACAAAACTATAACTGCTACATTTTGAAAAATTAGTCAAGCTACAGCATCAGCAAAATATTGTTAGTTAATCCATTCAGTTGAAAGGTTAAAAGAGAAGTGAAGTGCTTTCCCAGAAACACAATTTCAGCCCACATATCTCCACCTCTTTGGGTGTAGCCCTTTCAGGCTAATTGGTTGATCTTTCATGACGTGTGTTAGCCCAACCTCTAATTTTCATATTACATCATGTGGCTGCCATTCCCAAAACATTCTTCGTTATTGAAAAAACCCTTGTGTAAATAAAACTCTTTCTCACAGAATTTTTCTTGTTAACTAGCTTTGTTTTGACTAATACACACCTGGATTGATAATTAAATCTTGCCTCAAGAAGCAGTTTTTCTCATCAAGGAAAAATACAGACACACATCTTTACATTTCAACATCTTAACATTGACTATATATCCCATCAAAACCTGACAATCTCTTCCTGAAATGTATGATGTGTATATGTTGCACACTAAACTAAAACTGTTATGAAACTAACTTAGCTCGATGGCTAGGTCTAAACTTAAGACATGTAATAGCAAAACAAAAGAGCTTACCTAGAGACTGTTAAGGAAAAAGCAACATGGGATATACAGTAATAGAAATAAAAATATGTATGTGAATGTCAAAGTGACTAAGCAGGAGCAATCAGGAAGATACACAGGTGAAAAAGATAATATAATTAAGAAGCCTTGAGAGCCAAGGACAAAGTTATAGAAGGTATATTGAGAACACCTGTGATAGATTGCAAACACCTGAGACTCATTAAGTGGTCAAGGTAAAGTGATGAAACACTTGGGTTGGTCTTAGGTATGGGATGATCTATGTGGACCAATCAAGATGTATGTACACACCCACTGGGTGGAAACTGACTGGTGGGTGGTGTCTAACAATGGCTATAAATTGCAATGTTTGCTAATGTACATTGTGGAGTAGTGTGGTGTATTGTGGAGTAGAGATTGTGATTTGTAGGGCATATAGTATTTATGTATATAGTAGAATAAAGTAGATCTTTTATATAAGACTACTGAGTTGTCTGGTGTCTTGAGGGAAGATACAAGAGCCAGAAGAATCCTGGAGAAGTTTGGAGACATCTCAGGAAGAAGAGAGAGAAGGCTTGGAGAGTTTGTCAGGGTCTTCAGCCTATTCTCTGAAACTCTGCTGCTTGGGAAAGAAGCATCAACCACTGATCAAAGCTGGTCAGCTCTGCTGCATAACAAGGTGGTGAGTTAGAGCCAGAGGTGAAGAGCTACAACTCCCATCATCCCTGACAAGACATTGTGGTAAATTTTGTCAGGAAACAGGTCAGAGACTCCTTCTTAGCTAAACACAATCAAGATCCATTTAATATAGAAGGGCAGACTTTAAGAGTGTTAAAAGATGTGCCGGGGAGAATACTGCGGAAGCGCCAGAATTATAATACTTTAACTGCTTTCTTGAGAAAGGAGAGGATACAGTACCGATGGGAGATGCCTGAAGGTCTCTCATTTTGGTGGGGAAGGAGAAGAAGGAGAAGAATTAGAATAACCAACACGGACCAAGCATCCAAATTTTTGAAACAAGTAACAGACGGAAAGAGGAAACAGGATAAAGACAAAAGAAAGGATCGGAAATCAGAAGAGGAGGACAACGATGACATTATTGAGAACACTGGCACAGCGGTGAGGTGCGAGGCTATTCAAGAGAGAAAAGAGGGCGCTGGGACGGCTTTGAATCAGGACTATGGCAGATTTGATTTGCAATACGACTCTCAAGGAGATGCACGAGGACATGACGACAATGATGAAGATGATGTCGATGATGATGAAAACGACGAAAATGATGAGGAAGATAGTTCAAAAAATTTGGTTGAAATTGAAGACTTCAGACAGGCCTTAGATGAATCTGATAAGGAGGATAATAGATGCTTGGCACTTATTTCTCCAATAGGAGTTGAGGAATACTTTGATAACTAAGTAAGTTAAGAGGGGACGGGCTACAAGACTCCTTTTGTTATTATTCCTTTGAGGTTTATTTGAAATAAAACCGATATTAATATTTGAAACAAATGATATGGCACACTTCAAGCAGCTTAAAATAATATCTTTAAATGTACAAGGACTAAATACCCCACAAAAACGAATTTTTTTTTCATTATTTACAGAAATTAAAATTAGACATCTATTGCCTGCAGGAATGCAGAATTAAAAAGAAAGACATAAAGTACTTACGAAATTTAAAATTAGGTCTGGAATTTACAGCAGCGAGTATGTTTAAAAAGAGATGAGTTCCTCTGTATATAAACCCAATTTATGACCCTAAATTGGTGTATAGCGATCAAGACGGGTTCTATTTAATGGTCGAGATTAGAGTAGAAGATAAATCCGTCTTATTAGTAGGAATTTACGGCCCCCTGGAAAATAAGAGTAATTTCTATAAAAGGCTGAAAGAAAAATTGTTGGATACACATCAGGAAAATGTAATTATGTTAGGTGATTTTAATGGAGTAGTAGATCCGTCACTCGACAGAACAACATTAAAATTAACTAGGAAGACACAAGGGAAATTACCTAAAGAGTTTTTCAATTTGATGGATATGTTACAAATGAGCGATGTCTTCAGGGCAAAGAAGGGTAAAGAGAAAGACTATACCTTTTATTCAAATTATCATAAAACACACTCCAGGATTGACATGATTTGGACGTCGGATCATTTATTACATAAAGTATCAAAGGTCAAAATATTACCAAAAATTTGGTCAGACCATAATCCAATAATGATAGAATTTAAATTTGGTAAATCATCTTTCTATTGGAGATTAAACACAAATATATTAAAAAATAACGTTATTTGTGAAGAAATTAAAAAGCAAATAACATATTACTTTAAGGAGAATATGGATAAGGACGTAGATATACGTTCGGTCTGGGATGCTCACAAAGCAGTGATAAGAGGGTATATAATACAAAAAACAGTGCAAATGAGAAGACAAAGACGACAAAAAGAAGAAAGTTTAACTAAAGAATTGAGAGACTTGGAAATTAAATTGAAGAAAGAACCAAATTCGGTTGAAATTAAAGATAAAATTAGGATGGTGCAGAAACAAATAGCAATTCTCAACATGGAACAAATTGAAAATAAAATAAAATTTATTAAACAAAAATACTATGAATCCAGAAATAAATCAGGTAGATTATTATCATATATGGTTAGAAAAGAAAGAGCAAAAAGAACAATCACTAAAATTAGAAAAGGCACTGAAGTATTTTCAAAGCAAAATCAGATTAAAAAAAATTTTGTGGACTTTTTTGAGAATTTATATAAAGATAACAACATACAAGATATTAAAATTAAAAATTATTTGCATAATATCGAGATTTTTAAAATTACAAAGGAACAACAGGAGTTACTTAATAGCCCTATTACACCTAAGGAACTTGAGCAAGCAATTAGACAATCGAAATCTTCCAAATCTCCAGGCCCGGACGGTTTCTCGAATGAGTACTATAAGACATTTGTAGCAGAACTAAACACACCTTTATTAATTACTATGAATGCTGTTGCAGAACGGAAAATTCCCCAATCATGGAACTCCGCAAATATCTCATTAATATTAAAGCAAGATAAAGACGGATTAGACCCTAATAATTATAGACCAATATCTCTATTAAATACCGATTATAAATTGTTTGCATCAATTTTGGCTAATCGAATGAAAACTATACTAGGGAATTGGATTCATGATGATCAGAATGGCTTTCTTCTGTCCAGGGGGACAAAACAAAATTTTAGAAACCTATTGAATATAATTGACTTTCATCAAAAAAATCTACATAGAAGAGACATTGTTATTTATTTTCTGAGAAAAAGGACAAAAGATCAGATATTGGAAACAAGCTATAAAAAACCATTTTTGGTGGAAGAAGAGGAACTTAAAATTTTTAAGGACATTCCCAAGAGGATTTTGAGGCGGAGAGAGGAGTACAAATTTCTAACCACCTGGTTAATTGAAAATGGATTAATCTATAGGTGGGAGAAGCTTGATGGACTGTCAGTATTGTATAAACAGAAATGGCATAAATTAAATTCTGTTCAGAAAGCAAAAGATTTTTGGAGAAGGTGCAAAAAGGATATTAAAAAGAATAATGGGGAAAATGGATCCAACAACTATAAAGAAAAATTAAGATCTGCAAACAAAACAAAGGAAGGAACAAACTTAAATGAAGATTTGAAGAAAACAGATGTAGCAACTGGAAGTGGTGGGGAAGAAGAAGAAAGCGGTAGTGAAGGAGAACAGGGACAAAATTCAGAGGAGGGAGGGATATAAGAGGGATATAAGACTTATTAGATTTCTCTGAATTCTATTAGACTTACCCAACAGAAGGTAAACAGCAATGACAGAATTTAAGGAGTTAAGTTTTCTTTCATGGAATGTAAAGGGATTAAATGATAAAAAGAAAAGGAGGGAAATATTTCATAAATTAAATTGTCTGAGGTATGATATTGTTACGTTGCAGGAAACGCATATAAGAGAGAAAGATAAAAGGATACTAAGGAACCCTAAATTAGGGAAGGAGTTTATTTCAGCTTATAAGGAAAAAAAGAGAGGAATAGTGATATATGTTTCAAAAAAATTAGAAGCAAAGGAAATTTTCAATGATACTAACGGGTTTTTCTTAGGGTTAGAAGTTAATGTACAAGGAAGAATAATAATCTTTGTGGCAGTATATGCCCCTCAAGAGAGGAAAGCAAAATTTTATAAAAGATTGGGGGATTTAATGCAGGAATATAATGGCAATGATATTGTATTATGTGGTGATTTCAATGGGGTTTTAGACCCACAGATGGACAGGCTGACAAGCAAAAGAATAAAGATAAGGCAAGGAAAATTACCGAATTCTTTCTTCAATCTGATGAATTCAATGAATTTGATTGATATATGGAGGCATAAAAAAGGAGATGTGAAAGATTTTTCTTTTTTTTCTGAGAGACACAGATCATTTGCCAGGATAGATTTTTTCCTAGTTTCGACAACACTATGTACAAAGGTGAAAAAAGTTGACATTCTGGCGAGAACACACTCGGATCACAACCCAATAAGTTTAAGATTAAAGATAATAGAAAGTGAGTATAATTGGAGACTACAGGATTATTTACTGGAAAATGAGAATGTAGTTGAAGAAGCAAAGGAAGTTTTGAAACAATATTTCAGTGAAAATATGCATAAAGAAGTGGGAATGGAGACGGTGTGGGACGCCGCAAAGGCAGTTATTAGAGGGTTTTTCATACAAAAACATAAACAAATCCAAAAGAAAAGAAGGGAAAAAATGAGTAAAATAACAATGGAAATTAAGCGTAAGGAATCAGATTTAATTACGTGCTCTAATCAGGATAAGGAGAAAAATATACAAGAAATAAAAATCTTACAAAGACAATACTCCATAGAAAACACCGAAGTGATAATCAAAAGTATGAAAAAACGAAAAGCTAAGCAATTCCAGGGAGCAAATAAGGTAGGGAAATGGTTAGCTTGGAGGCTAAAAAAGGAGAGAGATAAGAATGTGATATCAAAAATTAGGAAAGATGGGAAAACCTTTACTGAACAGAAAAAAATTAAAGAAATCTTTTTTCAACACTTTAATAAGTTATTTAAGGATAAAGAACTGAAAAAAGAGGATATGGAAGAATATTTAAAGAGATGTAAATTACCCAGAATAGAAGAGGATTTTAGGCAACAATTAAATCAACCAATCACTAAAGAAGTAGAAAAAGCTAGAAGGAATCTTAAAAATAATAAGAGTCCAGGTCCCGATGGCTTTACTTCCAAATTCTATAAAACCTTTCAAGATGAAATAAAGGATCCTTTAACTCAAACTATGAATAACATTATAAAAAGAAATATGCCTAGAACATGGGAAGAGGCCAATGTATTTTTTAATATTAAAGGAAGGAAAGAATAAGGAAGATATAAATAGTTATAGACCTATTTCTCTTCTGAATGAAGATTATAAATTATTTGCAGGTATTCTATCAAATAGGCTTAAGAAAATTTTAGAGAAGATAATTTCCAAAGAACAATGTGGCTTCATTCCCAATAGGCAATTAAAAGAAAACATTAGACAAATTATCAACATAATAGAATACTATGAAGTTCATAATCAAAAACAAATGGCCTTAGTCCTATTGGATCTTGAGAAGGCCTTTGATAATTTGGACTGGAATTTAATGAAAATGATACTAAAACAGATAGGATTAGGGGTGGAGTTCCTTCAATGGATAAATGCAATATACAGAAAACAAACAGCGAAGATAATAATTAATGGTAACAGAACTAAAACAATAGAAATAAAAAAGGGAACACGACAAGGTTGTCCCCTTTCCCCACTTTTATTTGTGATTACGCTAGACATTTTTATCAGGCGTATAAATCAAGATTCAGAAATAAAGGGGGTGAATATAAAGGGTGATTGTTATAAAGTTCGAGCCTTTGCAGACGACATCGCAGTATCAATAGAAAATCCCACCACCTGTATACCATTTTTGTTAGATCAGATTAAGGACTTTGAAAAAATCTCAGGGTTAAAGATAAATTTAGATAAAACAAATGTTATCACCAAGAATATGAGGAGAGAAGAAGAGATACAATTAAAGGATATGACAGGATTTAACATGACCAAAAAAGCAAGATATTTAGGAATTATAATAACAAATAAAAATGCAGACTTAATTTGGAATAATTATGTAAAAAAATGGGAGGAAGTAAAGAGGGAGATGAAAGAGTGGAAAAATCTGAAGTTGTCTCTCTTGGGGAGGATTGCGGCTGTGAAAATGAACTTAATTCCCAAGATATTATTTCTTTTTCGTACCATTCCTGTGATCAAAAATGACAAACTTTTTGTAGAGTGGCAAAAACAGATTTCAGAATACATTTGGGAGGGCAAGAAACCAAGAATCAAACAAAATTACATGCAGGATTCAACAAAGAGAGGTGGGCTAGCAGTTCCCAATGTGAAAATTTACTATGAAGCATGTACTCTAGAATGGTTAAGCACTTGGGTTAGATTAGAAGACAAGAAATTATTAAAATTAGAGGGTCATGATCTTAGATTTGGATACCATGCATATATGTTTTATGGTAAAGTCAAAGTACATGCTGCCTTTAAAAATAACTTCATAAGAGCTTCTCTGTACAAAACATGGGATAAATATAAAAGATGGATTAGTCCAGATATCCCCCTCTGGTTATCCCCCCATGAAGCATTGTTCAACACTGATGCACAAAAAAAAAAAGAAAATTGGTTGAGGTATAGAGATGTACTGAAAAAAATGGGCAATGGATTTGCAATGAAACCTATAGAACAGATTAGAGATGAAGGCTTTAAGTGTAGCTGGTTTTTGTATTATCAAATGGAAGCTAGATTTAAAATGGACAAAAATACAAAGAAAATTACAGAAAATCTTTCGAAATTAGAAGAAATAATGTTGAAAGAGAAACCAGCCGCTTTATCAAGATTCTATAAAACATTATTGGATTACCAGATGGAAGGAGATTTAGTTAAAGAAAACATGATCAAATGGGCAAAAGATTGTAAAAAACCATTGGAGTTAAGACAATGGGAAATATCATGGGGTCAAAGAATGAAATATACTGTAAGCCAGGATATAAAGGAAAATTTTGTTAAAATCATGTATAGATGGCACTTATCTCCGGAAAAACTATGTGGAATATATGGTAATGGTCAAATCCTCTGTTGGAAATGTCAAAGGGAGAAAGGTACGTTTTTTCATTTATGGTGGAATTGTGTATATGCTGAACATTTCTGGAAAATGATAGTTAAAGGAATTAAAGAAATTTTGGATATAGAGTTAAAGCATAAACCTGAAATTTTGCTCCTAAATATGTTGGAGGATGAGATAGAAAGAAGATTCGGCAAAATAATTTTTTATATGTTAACACCTGCCAGATTAACGTACGCAAAATATTGGAAAAAAAAGAAAGACATTATGTTGGAAGAATGGATTCTTAAATTGTTAGAAATGTTGGAAATAGATATAATTTCGGAAGGACTAAGAGATAATTTAGCCATAAATGCTGAAGCTAAAGAAAAAAGGAAGCAGGATAGGAAGGTTTGGGAAAAACTGTATAGTTATATAAGGGGGAAATGGCCTAATATACAAGATAAAATCTAACAAGGTACCTATGTAGGTAAGTCAGAATAAAAGAAAATGAATCGATTAAGATGGTAATATAATCAAGGAGAATAAATTAAGATTAGGGAAGGCAAAAGTGTTATAGGTGAAGTTGAAGAAAATTAGTTACTACTTACAAAGATAGACAACTAGAGTCAATAAAATAAACGGTAAGGGTTCAGACCAAGGAAGTCAGTTTTGTGTTGTCTAGTCTAGGGAATGTATGTAGAAATGGAGAATGGAAGATATTTTAAGTTTAGGGGAGGGGGGAGGGAAGGGGATAACAGAGATGAATGTTATTGATTTATGTTATATGTTATGTTACATGTTATGTATGTGTACTTTATTTGTAATAAAAAAATATTAAAAACAAACAAAAAAAACAAACAAAAAAAATCTACATAGAAAATTGGCACTGATCTTCTTGGACGCGGAAAAAGCCTTTGATAATGTTAATTGGAGTTTCATGATTGGGGTCTTAGAAAAAATCGGAGCAGGAAGTATCTTTATTGATTGGATTAGAAAAATATATTCAGAACAGGATGCCTCTATTGTAATAAATGGGGACAGGACCCCGATATTTAAAATTCGGAATGGAGTACGGCAAGGATGTCCCCTCGCTCCATTATTGTTTATATTGATGTTAGAAGTAATGCTCATTCAAATTAGGGGGAATAAGGAAATTCAAGGGGTAGAATTTGGAAACCAAAGTTATAAAATTCGCGCTTATGCTGATGATTTAGTATTAACAATTGCTAACCCTTTAGAAAGTATTCAGCCGCTTATGGAACTGTTAAATGATTTCGGTAAAGTTTCCGGATATAGAATAAATCGACATAAATCGATTTTGATGACGATGAATACGTTTAAGACGGAGACTGAGAAATTAAAGGAAATAACCGGTTTCGGATTGGAGGATAAAATAAAATATCTTGGAATTTGGATTAGTACTAAAAATGCCAAACTTTTCAAAAATAACTATTTGAAAATTTGGAATGAGATCAAAAAAAAAAAAACATGAAAAAGTGGGATCAATTAACTCTGTCATGGATGGGACGGGTAGCACTTGTTAAGATGGCAATTATCCCAAAATTAATATATTATTTTCAAAATATTCCTGTAATTGATAATGACAAAATTTAAAAAAATTGGGACAAGGATATATTAAATTTTATTTGGAAAAACAAAAGACATAGAGTAAAAGCAATAGATTTATATGATTCTCCTAAAAGAGGCGGACTTGCAATACCTAGTTGTTTATGGTACTATGAAGCATGCGTTCTGGATTGGCTTCAAGACTGGTTACTGCTAAAAAAATCAGAGAATGCTTGATTTGGAAGGCGGAGATTTGTTTTATGGCTTTCATTCATATTTGTTTTATGATAAATATAAAATGGACGCAAGGTTTAAAGATCATTATATTCGTAAATCATGTCTAAGGATTTGGCTTAAGTATAAAGCGAAGTGGTGTATAAAGGTGCCATTATGGGCGTCCCCGATAGATGCGGTGTTGATGAAAACTATTCAAAAAGATACAATACGCTATAAATATAAAGACTTAATTGACCGGGAGGGCACCGAAATTAGATTTAAAACAAGAGAAGAATTAAAACACCTGGGCTGTGAAATGAATTGGTTTCCGTACATGCAAATACATGAACAATTTAAGACCGATTTAAAAGCTGATAGGATTGCCCCAGCAGATAAAAACTTTGAAAATGTGCTATTTGGAGAAAAAAAGATGATTTCTAAATTTTATACTTTAATTAGAAACTGGGAAACAGAAGAGAATACGGTTAAAGTATATATGTTAAATTGGGCGAAAGATTTAAAACAAAATGTGAATCTGGATGAATGGACCAAAAGCTGGGAAAAAGTTAAAAAATGGGCAATTAATATAGATCAAAAGGAAAATGCATATAAAGTAATGACCAGATGGTACCTAACACCATATTTGCTGTCAAAAATTAATAAGGGATGTAACCCTCTTTGCTGGAAATGTGGTAAAGAAATAGGATTTTACTATCATGTATGGTGGAAATGCAATGAGTCGCAAAAATATTGGCATATGATAAATAAGGAAATTGCTGAGATTTTGAAAGTACATATAGGACTTGATCCTAAGATGTATCTTTTAAATATCTGGAGAGAAAAGGTTGGGAAAGAAATAGAACATCTTTGCTTTTTCTTATTTACTGCAGCAAGAACTCTCTATGCTAAATATTGGAGGAAAAACGAAATTCCAAAGATTGAGGAGTGGGGAATTAAATTATATGAAATCTATGAATTAGAAAAGTTAACATGGCTGCTGAGAAATAAATCATTAAAGGAACTTCACAGGATTTGGAGCCCGTGGTATAATATGAGAAAGAAAGGAGGAGGCTGTCAACTGATTTTATAATAGAATAAATAAGTATAATGTACTATGTAATGAAAGTTTAATGAACGTGTAAGTTATATAGGTAATGTAAAGAGATAGAGATTTTGATTCAGTAGTTAAAGACGTATAGTATATCAGTTGAATGATTTGAGTTTTTTTATATATATAATGAGATATATTGATATATAATGATATAATCTATATAATGATATAACTATTAGCTAGAATCGTGTAAAATGTTAATGTTTGGCAATGGGTGCAGACACAGTGATAATATCAGAATATTAGAGTTAGAAGCCTTGGAAGACCTTAAAAGAATATATAAAATGATCTTCCTGCTACTGGGCAAGATTGAAAAATATAGCGCCACATACGGGAAATTGACTAGGATATAATGTAAGAGTAAGAGTAATGTACATATATAAAGTGGATGAGTTAAGAGGTCCTGTTAAGAAAGACATTTGTGAGCCATTCCAAAACTATGGAAGTTATGTCTTTTAAATGATTTTATTTGTTTGTCTTTATGTTAGTATTGTTTGTATTGTTTGTTTGTTTGATGTTTTAAATTTTCTAATAAAGATATTTAAAAAAAATAAACTTAAGACATGCCAAGTAGACATGACATCTGGTCTTGTCTATCAACGGTCAATGCCTTTGTCAAGATGTCAGTTTCATTCTGTTTTGATTTAATGTACTGCAGACTCACAATTCCATTTTGTATCATTTTTCTGACATTCTGATATCTCACACCAATGTATTTCGTTCTGTACTTTATGTTCTCAGCTTCAGCCATTGTAATGTAAGATTGAGAATTCTCATTTATCATCACTGGATCAACACATTCTTCATTCAGATCTTTTAACAACTGTCTAATCTATTTAATCTCATTAACTAAGGGCCTAAGCAGACTGACAGAAATAGTGCACATTAAATTGAGGCACTGCCCTGGCTCAGTGCTAGGGAATCATGGGAACTGTAATTTATTGTGGCACCAGAGCTCTCTGACAGAGAAGGCTCAATGTCTCAGAAAAAAATACAATTCCCATGATTCCCTAGTACTGAGCCAGGGCAGTGCTTCAATTTAATGTGCACTATTTCTGGCAGTCTGCTTAGGCCTTAATTTAGATATGGCACCGAACTCGGCTTCTCTTGTATTTTGTGTTACGTATCCCTGTTTTTTACTTCTTTAAACAATTGTGCTTTTTCTAAACTTAATCAACAATCCTGTCACTGACTTTTTATCTTGTAGCTCAGAAGCAAACGAACTGTCAACAAAACATTCAAGTCCAGCTCGACTGTTTTGCAACTTCAATTTCCTGTCTATGCTACCCTTTAAATACCTCAACAAATGTTTTATTGCTGTCTAGTCCTCCACTGTAGGACAATTTGCTTTTCTGCTAAGAATCCCAACTGCAAAAGAAATGTCTGGTCTGGAGTTATTTGCAATAAACATCAGACTCCCAACAAAGCTTTTATATATCTCTGGATTTTCAAACTCACTAGTTCCTTCACTATTTACATAATCAACTGACATTGGACTCTTCACTGTTTTTGTATCTTGTAATCCACACTTCTCTATCAAACTCTGAATTTTCTTTTGTTGGCTCAACAAACAACTCCCATCTTTATTCTATTTAACATCAATTTCTAGATAAGACCTTAAAACTCCAAGATCTTTGACACCAAATTTCTTTGACAACTCTTTCCTTATTGTCTGAATCTCCTGCATTGAATTTGCTGCTACACACAAATCATCTACATAAATCACCAAGATCACATCTCCTTTTCTGTAAACACACGCGTCAGCTACACTGCGTTTGTAACCTAGCTTCACCAGCTCATCATGTATGCAAAGATTCCAGCTTATGGTACTCTGTTTCAAACCATACAAAGCTTTCTTCAATTTGTACACCTTTTTGTCACTGTTTTGTTGAAATCCCAAAGGTTGTTCTATGTAAACAGTCTCCTCAAGACTTGTATTCAAGTATGCAGTCTCAAAATCAAAATGATGTACCAACTGGCCCCTCCTTGTAGCCAAAGCCAACACCAATCTCAAACTCTCAGGCTTTGCTGTTGGAGAAAAAGTTTTATCAAAATTCTCAAACCTCTGTTGTGTAAACCCTTTAGCCACCAATCTGGCCTTGTATCTCTGACTACCATCTGGCATCTGCTTTCTTTTGTAAACCCATTTGTAACCTATCACCTTGTGATTTGCAGGCTTGTCAACAATTTTAAACACATTTTTGTCTACCAAAGACTTGAACTCCTGCTCCATTGCAGACTCCCATTTTAACCTTTCCTCATCACAACAATCTTGCACTTTTTTGTAACTCTCAGGTTCATCTACCACAACTGTATAAGCCTTGGCTTCCTGCACCTTAAAGCAATCTGGAGGTTTCCTAACTCTAGTGGTCATCCTCAAAACTATTGTTTTTGTCTTTTCTTCATCATCCTCAGTATCTGTATTTGATGCATCCCTTTCTCTGTGTCTCTTTGTTTCTGTCATTCTAGGTGCTGGTGGGTGTGTATGTGACAACTTGTCTGATGTATTAGCCTCACCTTTTGAAGAATCTGACTCTTGCTTCACTGTCCCTCCATTTTTGGCAGGTGGTGCTGTCTGTGTTTCTAACTGACCCAATCTAAGAAACACTTTTTTGTTTGAATGTATGTTTTCCCACCCATAATGTTTTTTAAAGTTCGTGCTTCATGAAAAAAGAATTTCTCTTCCACCCAGGTAAAACCTGTAACTATTCCCTGAATAACCCACAAACATGAGCGGTCTCCATTTGGGCTGACCTTTTGTTCTGAAAGCTGCAGGTATATACACATTAGCATGCTGCCCAGACACTCTAAGATATTTTAAATTGGGTGGTCTTTTGTGAAGCATGTGGTAAGGAGTATTCTTCACAGCAGAATTCCAAGTGCGGTTTGTCAAAAAATTAGCTGTGAGAATTGTCTCCCCCCAAAGGTGCTCAGGAGCATTTGCATCTAGCATCATGCAATCTTTTATCTGTTTCAATATGGGAATCTTATGTTCAGCAATCCCATCCTCCTCCGGGGTACAAGGATTAGTGGTAAAATGCATAATTCCCTTTTTTCTTAACCAATTGTTCAAGTTGTGAGACAAGAATTTTCCTCCCCTGTCTGTGACCAAAGTTTCCACCTTGTAGTCATACTGTCTCTATATCATGTTCACCCATTCTTTGAATCTCTCTCCTGCTTTACCCTTTTCTTTCAAAAGAATCACATAGGAAAATATTGTGAAGCGATCTACAATCACCATGAAGTATTTGCTGCCCCCTAGCGTTGTCGGGGATATTGGCCCAGCCAGATCACAATGCAAAAATTCAAATGGTCTTTTGGCTTTAAGTTTTGTTCGTTTTGTCACAGGATAAGCTTTCAACTTAATCCTGCTGCAAACTGAGCACTCTAAGTGATTTGAGCATGGTGACATCTTAAACTCAGGATAAATTTTCTCTAAATTCAAAAGATTTAGAAAACCAACATGAGCCATCACTCTGTGATAATAGTGAATGTAATTTGAACGCAAAGGCTCATTTTGTGCAATTGCACAGCTTTCTTTATCATACATGTAATACAACTTGTCTTTTTTAATGGCTTTAGCACAAATCTCACCATCTTTAAAAATTAAGCATTTATCCCCCTCAAAACTCAATTTGTATCCATCTGTGGTCAAAGCAGACACACTAATTAAACATTTTTGTAAGTTAGGTACATACAAGACATTTTTTCAAAATTTTTACCAAAACTAGGAATGCAAACAGTTCCCATTCCTTGAATCTTCCGGGCTGCCCCATCTGCCAGAGCAACAGAAGTAACATTTGCTGGCTTTCTGTTTTAGAACAGTTCAATGTTGTTTGCCATATGGGTGGTGCAACCAGAATCTAAAATCCAATGGCTGGGTTGTTGAATTTGAGTCACACTGTCACAGCCTCTGGTCACAGCAACAGTTTCTTTGTTAGCGCTGTTTCCAATGTGGCCACCAGGGGGACATGGCTGCTGCTGCTGATGTCCTTTCCTGCTATCTGCTGCCAGCTTTCTACAGTCCTTTCTTAAATGTCCCATTTTCTTGCAATAATAGCACATCTTGCCTTTTAAAACTGCTGTTTTTTCAGTCAGCATCTCTCTGGGAACTCCCTCTGTGGCATTTGGAGGTCTTGTAGGCCGAGCAGGATATTATCATAGCTCTCATTTAAAGAACCCAACAGAATGTAAACTTTTAAATTTTCTTCCAAATCTATGTCCCTTGCTTGAACCTGAGCAAACAGTTCTCTCATCCGGTCCAAGTGACCTTCTGCTAAATCTTTGTCTTTCATTTTACAAGAAAAAAGTCTTTTTGTCCACATCATCTCTGCTAGATCTGTTGAGGACTGTTGAATTTGCGTCAAAGTGTCCCAAATTTGCTTTGTAGATGATATATCCTTCACATGGTTCAATTGCCCCTCGGAAAGAAGGAGAAGGAGAGTTGCCACAGCTTTGGAATTGCTTTCTATCTCAGCTGCAGTTGGATTGGGGGCAAGCCATGCCTCCATAATTAGCCACAAACCTTCTCTGGTTAATAACGCCCTTGCATAATATTTCCAGGCAGAAAAATTATCAGCAGTCAATTTGGGGAATTTTGCCATTTCCATTTTTAATTTTTCCCCTTTTATTTAGGCACAAGCATTGAAAACTGCTCGCCCCTCCCCACTGCCTTTTTTCCAGGATGCTGTCTCTTTAAAATGCAGCCTCAAACCAGCTGGTTAAACTTGCTGCATTTCTTTCTGCTTAACAGCTTAAATAGAGACAGTCCTTTGAAATTTATAGCCTCCAGATAAGGATAGTTTGTACTTACAGCCCATCCGCTGCTTGCTGGCCATAAATCAGGCTTGAAATTCCAGTGTGTCTGTGTGCCGCTTCCCTCCAGCCACTCTCTGCTGTTCCAGCTTGCTTCAGCTTCAGCAGGCAAAGTGAGAGAGGGAAAGAAAACCTCTCTGGTCTTCAAAAGCCATTCATCATCCTCAGAAGTCGATGGATTGAAACCATCCTCTGCTACCACTTGTAGAAATTTAATGATGATGAATGTACAGGAAACAGTCCTCCACACCAGTCACCAACATGCAGCTTTAGCAAGCTTCTTCTTTTATTGCAAAAATCAGCATGAGCAAAAAATAAATAATAATAACATTTTCACTTTAGCCAAAATGGCTAAACAGAAACAAAACTATGACTGCTACATTTTGAAAAATTAGTCAAGCTACAGCATCAACAAAATATTGTTAGTTAATCCATTCAGTTGAAAGGTTAAAAGAGAAGTGAAGTGCTTTCCCAAAAACACAATTTCAGCCCACATATCTCCACCTCTTTGGGTGTAGCCCTTTCAGGCTAATTGGTTGATCTTTCATGACGTGTGTTAGCCCAACCTCTAATGTTCATATTACATCATGTGACTGCCGTTCCCAAAACATTCTTTGTTATTAAAAAACCCCTTGTGTAAATAAAACTCTTTCTCACAGAATTTTTCTTGTTAACTAGCTTTGTTTTGACTAATACACACCTGGGTTGATAATTATAAATCTGGCTTCAAGAAGCAGTTTTTCTCATCAAGGAAAAATACAGACACACATCTTTACATTTCAACATCTTAACATTGACTATATATACCATCAAAACCTGACATTGAAAACCAAAGATTGGAATAAAGAATACCTGGAGCAAAAAGCTAAAGGTTAATTTGTAGATTACAAGGACTAATAGGTCCTCAAACTAACACATACCAAAGGAACCAACATACAGAAAAATACAGATATATTTAAATAAATATCAAGAAATACTAATGGCCGCAAGAACACAAACAACAAAGGCTCAAACTCAAAATGCAGGCAGGCGAGGATTAATGGAGATACCAAGCAAACAAGCAGATCAAATACAACTCCTCCTAGAGGAAATGAGGAGTTTTTAAAAAGAAATGTCAAGAATTAAAGGACAATAGAAGAGAATCAAATGATAACTTAAAGGACTGGATAGACTTGATAAGAAATTAGATAGCATAACCAAATAAATTACAAACATAAAGGAAGACATCAACTTATTAAAATAAAAAACAAAGAATTAGATTACAAAACCAAGGCAGTAATAAATAAGCAACATACAGATGAAAATTTGTTACTGCTTTAGGAATTAAGATACTGAGAAAAGTGTTGAAAATGCAGAGGGATTCTATAAATATAATACAAAAATTTCTGTGAACGTGTAGTCCCATATTCATGTGATTCATGAACTTACTGTTCCTGCGATTTCAGGCTGCATCAATAGAAGTATAGTGTCTAGATCAAGGGAAGTAATAGTACCCCTGTATTCTGCTCTGGTCAGGTCCCACTTGGAATACTTTGTCCGGTTCTGGGCCCCACAATTCAAAAAGGATATTGAGAAACTGGAGTGTGTCCAAAGGAGGGCAACTAAAATGGTGAAGGGTCTGGAAACCATGCAATATGAGGAACAACTTAGGGAACTGGGTACATTTAGCCTGGAAAAGAGGCAATTAAGAGGTGATATGATAGCCCTGTTCAAGTATTTGAAAGGGTGTCATATTGAGAAGAGAGCAAGGACTCAGAGCAATGGATGCAAGCCACAGGAAGAGAGATTCCACCTCAACATTAGGAGATACTTCCTGACATTGAGAGCTGTTCGACCGTGGAACACTCTCCCTCAGAGTGTGGTGGGGGCTCCTTCTTTGGAGGTTATTAAACAGAGGCTGGATGGCCACCTATCAGGTGTGCTTTGATTGAGAGTTCCTGCATGGCAGGGGGTTGGACTGGATGGCCCTTGTGGTCTCTTCCAACTCTATGATTCTATGATTTTACTTAGTGGAATATATAGAAATGCCTGAGGAAGTCATGACCTTAGAAATAAACCATTTCTTCAGAATAAACTCACAAATAGCCAGAGAAAAAAAATCTCCCAAGAGACGTTGTTATATGTCTACAAGATCAAGAACCAGATACTTAATTTTGCAAGCAAGCTACCAAAAAACCCAACAACCTACAAATTCAAGGAAAAGATACAACAATATATAAAGACATACCAACAAGAATACTGAAATGAAGATAGGAATACAGGCCTTTAACACAATACTAATGAAGTATAAAATAAGCTATTCTTGGGATCGACTGAAGGGAGTTTCCATAACATATCAACAAAGATGATACAGAATCAATACAAAAGTAGAAGATCTGTAAAAAAAAGGATTCAAAAAGACACAGACAGAGAAGTAGAAGAAAGAAGAGAAGATATTTATAAAGAGAAAATAAGAACAAGAAAAAAGAAGGAAATAGAAAAACAAGAAAAAGGGAAGAAAAAACAAATTCATATTCAAAAGAAGACCTCAAAAAGATTACTGAAACATACGACACATAATCTTGAAGAATCGACAGGAATCTTGAAAGAAACAATGAAGATGAAGAAGATCCATAAAAATAAAAAAGTATTTTTCATATAGATTAAAAGGGGGGGAGCAAAGAGGAAGAGGGAAAACAAAATGAATAAAACAACAAACAATAAAAAGTCAACAAAAATGTATTCCTGGAATATAAAGGAGCTAAATGCAATTTATAAAAGAAGGAAGATCTTCCACTATCTTGAAAAGAAAAAAATTACAACATGCTCTGCATACAAGAAACAAAAATTTAAAAAGATGACACAAAATATTTAAAAACATAAAAAACCTAGGACAAATATTTTCATCAAATAGAGGCTAGAAGAAAGCAGCAGTCACATTATATGTACAAAATAATCTACTCGCAAGAGAAAAATTTGCTGATAATAAAGGACATTACATAGGAGTAGAAATAACAACACAGAAGATATATATATTAATATATACACCTATAGAAAACAAATCGAACTTCTTTAGCAACTTACAAGATGAAATTTTTAAAAAAACAAGAAAACAGAAGCATAATAATTCCAGGAGGTTGGAAGGGTGTCATAGATCCCCCCCCCCCAAAAAAAGGCAGAATCTCAAACAGGAAGATAAATAAAAACCAAGGGAAATTACCAAAATCATTCTTCAATTTAATAGGAAATTTTGACTTAAAAGATGTCTGGTCCAATTTATATAACAAAACACAAGAATATATTTTTCATTTAATGCAATATCAATCATCATCCAGAACTGACATGTTTTTGGTAAATAAGACACTATTTCCAAAGATTTAAAAAAAAATGGCCTAAAAGTGATTTGGACCACAATCCAATTCTTTTAGAAATGTTGAACCCCAAACCAAGAAGCAACTGGAAATTAAACAAACAAACAAACAAACAAACAAACCTGTTGTTAAATAAAGAATTTGTACAGATGCTGAAAAACAACCTGAATTTTTTTTAAGGCAAATATAAATGAAGAAACAAAAATGAAGACAATTTGGGTTGCAAGAAAAGCATTTGCCCATGGTTTACTATTACAAAGAAGTCATGAGGTCAAAAAACAACAAGAAGAGATGATTACAAATTTGGAAAAAGAAATAAAACAAAAAGAAATAGAATTACAGGCTAACCCATCAAACGAAAAATTAAAAAAAAACAGCTGAAAGTATTACAGAAACAAACAGAAAAAGAAATCACTAGTCAAATAGAAAAAAACTTACAAAAAGTCAAACAAAACTTTTTTGAAGAAACTAACAAAACTGGAAAGTGGATAGCACATAAATTAAAAAAAGAAAGCAAAAGAAATCTAATAGAAAAAAATACAAGTTGATGGGAAAATAGTTCAGGCACAAGAAAAAAATAAAACAAAAATTTACAAGATATTGTGAAAAACTCTATAAAGAAGAAGTAAGCACAAATGGAAGAAAATAACACATAGCAACATTCGTAGAGGAACAAAATGGCAAAAAAATGAATTAGACCAACTAAAAAAAATCTAAATGCAGACTTCACAACAGAAGAAATAATCACTGTTATTCAAGAATTAAAACCAGACAAAGCAACTGGCCCAGATGGCTTCACGGCAAGCTAGTATAAAAAACTAGAAAATGAAATAACAAAACCATTAAAAAATACCTTGGATCACATTTTGGAAGAGGGAATACCAGAATCTTGGCAAAATGCTAACATCATATTAATTCATAAAGAAGGAAAAGTAAAAACAAAAATGGAAAATTACAGACTTATATCCCTCCTCTATATTGATTACACAATTTTTACATCTCCTATAACTAAAAGATGCAAGAATGTAATCAAAATTTTAATAAATGAAGACCAGACAGGCTTTCTCCTTGCAGGACAATTAAAGGAGAACATAAGAACTGTCCTAGACCTCATAGAATTCTATGGGGGAAAAAAACAACAATAAAAAATGGTGATGCTCTACATTGATGCAGAGAAAGCATTTGACAGTATTAGGTGAAACTACATGATAAAAGTTTTAGAAAAAATGAAACTGGGACCAAACTTTTTAGGTTGGATAAAAAAAAAATATCAAGAACAAACTGGACATCTTATCATAAATGGGGGAAAAGCAACTTAATAAAAATTCTAAAAGGAACACATCAGGGTTGTCCCCTCTTACTGTTACTTTTTATAACAGCCATAGAACATTAATTAATCAAATAAGAGACAATCCAAAGATAAGAGGCCCTCGAATTAAGAACTTTGAATACAATATCAAGGCCTACACAGATGACATTGTGGGATTTTTTTATTATCCTTTAGAAGAAGGAAATGTTAATACATTGTTAGAAACATTACACAAGTTTGGCAGCATTTAAACATTTCTGGCTTTAAATAAATAAAGAAAAAAAACACAATTCTAACAAAAAACGTGACTAAAGAAGAAGACAAATTACAAAAAATTACAAATTTCAAAGTAGAAAAAAGTCAAATACTTAGGAATTTGGATCACAAAGAAGAACACAGATCTGTTTGATAACAACTATAAGGATGCTTGGAAAAACATTTTAAAAAGCATGCAGAAATGGTCCCAGTTAAAGTTTTCTTTCTCAGGAAGAATAGCTATGATAAAAATGTCATTATTTCCTAAATTCAACTTCCTATTTAGTAACTTAGTGAAAAAGTGAAAAAAACCATTCAATACATGAAATACTGAATACTGAAATAATAAAGTTCATCTGGAAAGGAATAAAAAGCATGCGTGAAATGGAAAACACTGACAAACCTCAGAATCAATAGTGGATGTGATCTTCCTGATTTAGAAATATATTATCAGGCAAATACACTATCATACATTCCAGATTGGATTAAACTCAAAAATAAAAAGGTGTTAAACCTTGAAGGCTTTAATCTCCAGTTGAAATGGCATGCTTACATACGGTATAGGAAAACGACTATCCACAAAGACTTCACACACCATTTCATATGAAAGGCCCTCATAAATACATGGGAAGAAGTAAAAAGGCTATTTTATAGAGAAATTTCAGGATGGGTCTCCCCTCAGGAGGCATTCTTTGGAAGAACTAGCAAAAATGACATATAGTTAAGATTCAAAGATATAATCAGAAAAAAACAACAAAAACCAATGGGAAATAAAACCAATTCAGGAAATCATGCATCACTGGTTTCTTCAAAAACAGCTTCAAGAAAGAATGAAAATAGACTTAAAAGAAGAAGGAATCACAAAAACACAAAATGAACTAGATAAGATTTTGGAAGAGAGTGAAGAAAAAACAATCACTAAACTTTACAAGTTGCTGCAAGAAAGAAAGTTGGAGAAAGAGACCATAAAACACTTCATGATATTATGGGCAAAGGACATAGGAAAACCACTTGAATTACAGAACTGGCACCAAGCAAGAAAGAAGACTTTTTTATTTACTAAATGCCAAAGAATTCGAGAAAATTATCTAAAAATGGCTTATTGTTGGCATCTAACTCCAGAAAAAAAAATAGTCAAAATATATAAAAACAACCAGCATAACTGTGGAAATGTGGACAGGCAAAAGGCTCAGCACAGGCAAAAAATCTTCAGAAAAAGTAGAAAAAGAATAGGAAGACTTAATAAATTTCTCTCAGAATAACTAGACTTAGAAAAAATAATGGTTTAACTGTTAAAGATTTCAAATAGTTAACTAGAAGATCTCAACTAAATTTAGGAATCCAAGAAACACTGAAGAAATAAGAAAATCACATCATTCTGAAAGAAGTAGTTAAGCATAATGAAATTATGTCTCACTTAACAGAAAAATGCAAGGAAGTCACAAAAGAAGAACAAGGGAAAGAAAAGAAATAAATCAACATTCAAAGAGACATTTATAAACAAAATTAGTATAGATATTAAGTTTGATACCTACAGGACAATTTATGTACTAGATAGTTATTATGATTTTTGACTTAAAATAAAGTTTAAAAAAGAAGAAGGATGTAATGGTTTTCCTAGAGAAGATCATAGAAACATATATGATTCTACAAACATGTATGATCCCATAGCGTGATATGAGGCGGTATATAAATGAGCTGCTTTGCTTTTACATATAGATATAGATCTGTATCTAAATGGAACCAGATATATAGATATATATTTTTCTATGCCAATCTAATATCCCAAGAAGAAGGATAGGTTAAAAATACTTTTAATAAATAGTTGCATGGGTGTATACCAGAGACTCAGCCATGGAAGGGACATTTGCTGGTAGGAAAAATATCACCTTACAAAGGGATATATGAACTTGCATGTGTGCCATGTGTGGCCTTTATTTTCAGCCACTATAATTTTATTCTAGGCAGACATTTTTGAGTCATGAATGGATAATAATAATACAGTGGAACCTCTACTTACGAATGCTTCATCTTACGAAAAATTCGACTTACGAAACGCGCCTCCGAATAAATTTTGCTTCAACTTACGAAATTGTTCAACTTACGAAATTGGCGGGAAGGAGCTGCTTTTTGAATTTCGTGGCATGCTATTGGTTAGTGAAATCTGGCAAAGCAGCACTCTATTGGCTAGAGAACGAGGAAGTGTTTGCCTAGTGAAACTAAGTTAGGTAGCACTGTTTGGGCTTGCAAGAGAGGAGAGGGAGTGTGGCTAGCGAAATTGGTGCCTTCTGAGATCCAGGAAGGTAGGACTTGTGCCTATTTTTGTCTTGTTGTATGTTTGGTTTTGGAACTCCAGGACTGTGTTTTTGGCTTGTGGTATTTTTGCCTTTTGTGGCGTTTTTCTTTTAAATTGGGTGTGTTTGGCCGTGTCCTCCTCCTCCTCCTCCTCCTCCTCCTCCTCCTCCTCCTCCTCCTCCTCCTCCTGTGACATTTCGGCTTTTAAACTCCAGGATTGGATTTTTGGCTTGTGGTATTTTTGGTTTTGGAACTCCAGGACTGTGTTTTTGGCTTGTGGCATTTCGGCTTTTATGGTGTTTTTCTTTTAAATTGGGTGTGTTCTGATGCCTCCTCCCTCCTCCCTCCTCCCTCATTCACTGTTGCCATCGCACAGCCAGCTGACCCGAAAGGTAAATGAAATTCTTTTTTATTTTTATTTTTTATTCTTTGGATTAGTCCTGCAACTCATTTTTATGTTTTTTGTTCTTTAAGGGTAATATAACATGTTTGTATTAGAGGTACTTAACGAAATAACCCTGTGTATTACACATTTGTATTGAGTTGTAGCTTGAATCTGGGGGCCTGGAATGGATTAGGGCTTTTCAATGTTAAATTTGCTTCAACTTACGAAATTTTCTACTTACAAAATGGGCTGTGGAATGGATTAATTTCGTAAGTAGAGGTACCACTGTAATAATAATAATAATAATAATAATACCCTGCCCCTCTGCAGAGCAATTGAGGCGGCTTACGGCATTAAAATTCCATGCAAATAAGTTATCGTACAATACAAACAAGCCAAAATCCCAAAACCCATCCACCCCTTAAAAAAGTATTAAACAGAATATACATTAAAACATATTTAAAATAATCTTGCCAAAGCGACAATAACAAACAATAGCAGCAACTGAAGTAAAGGTTGGAGAGGAGAAGATGGACTAACTCCTGAGGCCAGGAATCTAGTCAGCAAAGGCCTGCTGGAAGAGATCCATCGTGACAGCTTTTTAAAAGCTGCTTAAGGTTGTAATCTCACGGATCTCATCCAGCAGGCTGTTCCATAGTGATCCTCCCCCCCCCCCCAAAAAGACAGTGGGAGTGTCCATCCAAAGAGGTGGGGGGCAGCAAGAAAGACGAAGATTTTATATAGGAGACAAGAATATAAGAAGTAAGAAATGATAGGAAAATAGAATAGAATCAAAAAATGAGAGGCTATTCAGTAGAGAACAGCCGAAGTGGAGTTTCTTAGACAAAAAAAGAACTGAAGGTGGAGCTAGATTGGCAGGATTGAGCATGCTCAGCACATGGGAGTCAGCCAGGCCATCCGCCAATCTGCACAGCCCTGAATCCTCCAAATGGAGTCCCCACACAGGCACAAAACTCCAATGCATGAGGAACAGAGACCATGATGAACTGGGAAAAGCAAGGGAGGAAAGAGGAAGGTAAACATGAGATCTCAAGGTGGCAAACAGATAAAATAATATGAACAATTTAAACAATTCTGAATTAAAAACAATAAATAATTCATAAATTAATTAAAAACAATAAATAATAAATAAAACAAGATAAAAACATAACAACTTAAGTAGGTTAAAACAGCTTTAAAAAGCTAAACTTTTTTTTTAAAATGTGTATGTTTAAAAGTGAATTAGGTCCTAAAGGGTTTAATGAAAAGTCATGTCTTGACCTAATACTGAAAAGAAACTACTGATGGTACCAATTGGGCCTCCAAGGAGAGGGCATTTCATATGTGCCACAAAGGTGGCTCTCTCCTGTGTCCTTCACCAAGTGAGTTGGGGAGCCTACCAACCTTGCCACAGAATCTTACCATGCTCCTTTGTAATGCCATGTCGGTAAAAAACAAAATCCATATCATCCATGATCTTCTCATGGATGAAGAAGCCGATCTGGCATGTTTCACAGAGACCTTGATGGGAGAAGATAGTGCCATCACTTGGAATCAAGCTCTCCCAGCTGGGTACTCTATTAGTAAGCAGGTAAGGGAAAGTGGGCGGGGGGGAGTGGCTCTTGTTCATAGAGATAACCTCACCTTGACTAGGATTCCTATCCGGAAAATGGACCACTTTGAGTGTATGTACCTAAGCCTGAAGACCAGGGATAGTATAGGGATTCTGTTAGTATACCGTCCACCCTGTTGTCTAACAGACTCCCTACCCGAGCTGACACAGCTGGTCTCAGAACTGCTGTTGGAGTCACCCAGACTTTTAGTCCTGGGAGACTGCAACATCCCATTTGAGACCAGTTTAACAGGTGCGGCTCAGCAGTTCATGGATTCCATGACAGACATGAGCCTATCCCAATTGGTCTCCGGGCCAACACACAAAAGAAGGAATTGATTGTTTGCTTTATATTACATAGTTACACATGCTTGGTAAGAAATATAGCTTAATGATTGCCTACCTACAAAAGTAAATGTTAAGTGCTATTTCAGGACATTGTGTGGACTGTAGAAATCAATAAAGGTGTTAGTTTTCATGTACATAATTAATTAGAGGAGAGGAATGCTGCTAATATTTTATCTTCTTATTGAGGCTAGACATGATTGTGATGTGGCAGGATATTTTATTTATTTATTTATTTATTTATTTTTACAAAAGACCCATTATTCTTTTAATCATCTCAACACAAATTGTTCCAGCTTATTGTAGCTTTGGGTAAATGAGTTATTTGTTCCTGAGGTTGACTGCACTAGTAATACAAATACACAGACATAGGCATATATGCCTATAAATACATACATGTATACTACACACACACACATACACACTATATGTACACACAGAAACATGTTTTAATGTAATAATAATAATAATAATAATAATAATAATAATAATAATAAATTTTATTTATAGCCCGCCCCTCTGCGCGGCAATCGAGGCGGGTTACAATGTTTTAATGTACATGTGTATGTTTGTAGGTATATGCACCTATGTCTGTGTATTTGTATTATTAGTTCAGTCATTTCAGGGATACACACACATTTGAATGTTTTCTCCATGACTTCTGAGTCAGACTAAATCCTCAATTGTTGTTGTTGTGTACCTTCAAATCATTTTCAATTTATGGTGACCCTAAGGCAAACCTATCACAGGATTTTTTTGGCAAGCTTTGTTCAGAGGAGGTTTGCCTTTGCCTTCAAGGCCTAAAGTGTATGACTCACTCAAGGTCACCCAGTGGGGAACTGAAGCCCAATCTCCAGTCCCAGACCTATGCTCAAACCATTACATCAAGCTGGCTCCTGGGCCTACCTTGTAATTGCTAAATTTTATCCTCACTTTTTTTTATCCTAGGTTGGGCAACCTGCTGCAGCACCCAACTTAGCCAAGGAGTTGCCCAGAGGGAGGGACCAATAATGGATTTAGAGAAGTGGTAGCATCAAGCTTATTACTGAAGGGAGTGGGTAGGTGGTGAAGTGAGAGCTGGATAAAAAGGATAGAAGAAAGGGTGAGTTTGGGAGCAAGAACATGAGTGAAGGAGGCAAAAACAAGAATGGAGAAGCAGTGGTGGTGGAACACCTATTTATTATTATTATTATTATTATTATTATTGGACTCAAAGCAGTTCACAATTTAAAGAATGATACAATTAAAAACATACAAAAAGTGAGCTTTAAAATAGAATGAAACTATTTCAGTATTAAAACATATCACACATTAAAAGAATAAAATCCATTTTGAAAGATAAAACCACTTAAAAGACAGTACAATTAAAACAGTACAGCTCTCTCAGCCCATTCTTTAAAAACTTTCTGCTTTAAAAGCTTCTTCGAATTGAAAGTTTTAGCCTGTCAATGGAAGGCCAGCAAGGAGAGGGCCATTCTGACCTCCTTCAGAAGAGAATTCCAGAGTCTAGGGGCAACCACTGAGAAGGTCCTCTCTTGTGCCCTTGCCAATTGTGCTTGTAATGGTTGTGGGACCAGGGTGACCAGAGGTCCTCCTTTTCCAGGACATATCCTACATTTCAACCTTCTGTCCAGGAGGAATTTCAAAATTTCCTCCATGTTGAACATGACTAAGAAGGGTAAATTTACATTTCTATTTCTGTTTTCAGCTTTTATTTTGTAATGTCCTGCATTTTTCTTGAATGGCCTAAATTTTGTGGTGTCTTGTCCTCCTTTAGGGTTATGACATCTGGCCATCCTGGTTGGGACTGAGAGAAGGGCCTCTCCTGATGATCTCAGAACCTAGACAGATTCATACAGCCTTGAGAAAGAGATTGAAAGAACAAGGGAAGAGGATGGACAGAAGTTTACTGGGGGTGACCTAACTCTTGAAACCAGGTAGCCTTCCCTCCTTCACCAATTGAATGCACTGCATGAGAGAAGATGAATTGAGGAACCAAGGATATTAAAAGCCTAGTGTACTTACCTGTGCATCATTCACAGTTATTTTGTCTGACTCCAGAAGAGGGTGCATACTGAGTAACTTAGGGCCTAAGCAGACGGGCAGCACGGGGCCTCCCCGGGAAGCTGCGGATCAGGGCTGAGGCATCCGCATTCCTCGGCCCCATGGTGCAGCTTCACCGCCCCAGGAAGGAGTGCTAAAATAGAGCTCCTTCCGCAAATCGCTGAAGGTGCACCGCAAAAGGCTGACGGCACACCTTCGGCATCTTTTCCGCCGCAGCGTCTGTGGATGCTGCGGCGGATAGGCATCCTCGGAGTGCTGGATGTGCTTTGCGCCGTCTCCTTCCCCCTTGAGTTAGGGCAGTTAAAGTGGACTCAAGTTGCATTATTTCTGGCAGTCTGCTTCCCCCCTTAGTTATTGTTGAATTGTGGAGATTATAATTGCTACCATGACTCCTAATAGACTGCTCATAAGCACTGCACCATTCTGTGAAGTCAACTCTCTTTAATGGAGACCAGTGGGTGGGACAGAGATGGCTGATGTATGGGCCCCACAACAGTGAAGGACACATCTTGCCACAGCTGGAAAAAAATGGACAGGTCAGGAGTGAAAAAATATCAGTATAATAGGAAATAATGCTCAGTGATTGGCAGCTAGATGTAATAGTGATAATGCAGAGGAATGCAAAGCCCCTTGGAGGGGAGACCTGTGACTGATTCATGTAGGATTACAGTGACACAGAAGCTAGCATATGATTGTGTAGTCAAGTAATTATAATTTTATTTCTTCATTCATTTCATTGTACATTAGAATACCATTCAATATATTGTGATGTTTCTTCTGTTTCTGCTTTTCTTTTTGTTTTGTTTTGTTTTTGCAATTCCATTTCTGTTGCATTTGTTCATAACATCATATCACACGGGGGAAATTGGGACTTTAAACAGTAATTAACCTGAGAAAATCATTAAAACATCATTAAAATGAGATTAGCACAAGAGCCATTATCCTGTGAATAACCAAGGAATAACCAGGGAATAAACAGCAAAAAGTATTTCACAGGAAACTCCCATGAATAATTTGCTGCTGTTTCTTGCCTGGTTATTCACGTGTTAATGGCACGTTAATCATGTTTCACCTCAATGTCATGTGAAAACCATTAGCACAATTGCATGATAATAACAGGTTTATTCACAGGATAATATCACTTTGAACCTGACGTTATGTGTAAACCATTAGCGCAATTGTGAGATTATAATGGGTTAATCGCTGTTTATACTTCCAATTGTCCCTCATGTGATAAACTCCTTTGGGGAGGGCTTCCTTCTTGTCCCTGTAGCTCCCATATCTGTATTCCATCTCACTGATATACAATGAAACTTCCTTATCCACATCTTGCCATCTGTGGATTTGAGCATCCGTGGATGGCAAGCTCATGCAGGAGTCAGAGGAGGAGGAGGAAGAGGATAAGGAAGGTGTGGTGTGGTGCAAGAGGAAGAGGAGGAGGAGGAAGGTGTGGCTCAGTACGAGGCAGGATGAAAAGGAGGAGGAGGAGGAGGAGGAGGACAAAAGTGTGGTGGGAGGAAAGAGGAGAGGGTGCAGTGCGGCACAAGGCAGGAGGAGGAAGTTGAGGCAAGAGGAAGAAGAAGTGAAATAGGAAGATGCGGCACAAAGAGGAGGAGGAGGAGGAGGAGGAGGAGGAGGAGGAGGAGGAAGAGGCAGCTCCTCCAAAGTGCCATTGTTTTTAATGGTGGCGCAGCAACATTGAAGTCAATAGGACTTGATCATCCACTGATTTTGGTATCCATGGGGGGATGATCCCCATGGATACTGAGGGCCCACTGTATTTCATCTTGACAACATTAAGTATTCAGACTTCCTAATATGCCCCATTCTCACAAAGATTACATAAAAGTGATTATGTGAGTTGTGCCTTTTAATCTTTTATTTACTTATTTATTAATTTATTCACTTTGGAACTTTGTTTCTGATTTTTTGTGACATTTGTTTTAGAATGGCATTAGTTTCTCTGTAAATATCTTTTTCTGCACAAAATATAAGTTCATTTGCTCAGGTGACATCTGACAAAAAAGTGTTTGGTTCACAATTTCTTAAAATGTTTTTCTTTTGTTTTGTTTTAATAGGGTGCCTTGATATGTCAAAAGATGCTGGAGAAATCCAGACTGAATTCATGTAACATTGAAATTCCAGTAGCCTACCTTAACAGAAGTTACATAGGGATAACCAAGGAACCCCTGGGCATATGGACAGTATCACCATTTAGAAAAATATATGCATGAACTTAGGAGCCAGTATGGTGTAGTGGTTTGAGCGTTGGATTAAGACTCTGGAGACCAGGGTTCGAATAACAGCTCATCCATGTGAATCCATTGGGTGACCTTAGGTAAGTCACACTCCCTCAGCCTCAGAGGATTGCTATGGCAAACCATGAAGAAATTTGCCAAGAAAACCTCATGAGAGGTTCTTAGGGTTGCCATAAGTAAAAAAAAAAAAAAAAAAATGACTTGGAGACACACAAAAGCAATAACAAATGCATGAACTTGTATAAATACTTCTATAAAAGCAGAAGCAGAAGGTGCTTTTGAAATTTTTGGAGCTTTGGTTGCAGATTTGTTTCCTATCCATCCTTGTTTTGATTTATGTATATATATGCAGTTTCACCTGTCAACTTATGGGCAAAGAATACTCAGAAGGGGCTTTGCCAGTTCTTTCTCATGAAATATATCCTACAGCACCTGATATTTGTTGGGGTGCTCATGTGCAGCGAAACAGATTAGATGCCTTCGTGTACTCTCCCTTCTAAGAGATATAAAATAGATTTATTATTGCTCCGTTCAAAGCTCGAGTTGGATAAAAAAGTGCAAGGCACTTAATTTGAACATTAGAACTATGATCCTGGACAAGCAAGAATTCTCAACAAAAAAGAATCTAGTGGGAGAGGAAAAAAGCCCTCTGCAGTGTGATTAAGAACATCATGGAGACAGCTACGGTGAGTCTTCCCACGGGGGTTACGCTAGAAGTCCTCGATCGTAAATTAGACAAGCTGTTTGAAGCTTCCGAAAACATGCAAACTACAATTACAATCCTTACAGAACAGATAAGTGGAATAAAAAAAAAAATAGCTGAGGAGGCAAAGGGGAAAGCTGAAAACAATGAACAACAATTGGAAACGCTAAATAACCAAGTTACAAGAACAGACAAAGAAGGAAAAATTTAAGAATAAGAAACTTTCCAGAACAAGCCAAATCTAGTGATTTAATTACTATATTGACAACATGGTGGAAAAGTTATGATTTAAAAATCTCTCCAAATGATTTAGAGAGAGCCCAATAGAGTTTGGGGACACAAGGAAAGAGCAGAAGGAAGGATATAATTATTGCATTTGGAAGAAAATATGAAAGACATGGTTTTTAAAAAACTGAGATCAATACAAAACTTGGAATATAATGGACAGAAAAATTCAGATTTATCAAGACCTGGCATCGAAGACTATTAAACAAAGAAATGTGCTCCAAGATATAGCAAGATGTCTTAGAGAAGCACAAATTAAGTACACTTGGGGTTTCCCTACAGTTCTCTTGGTTTTCAAGGACGGAACATTGTTGAAAGCCTCTAACGTGGAGGAGGGTCAGCGACTGCTGAAACAACTGGGACTTGGACAAGGTCAAGGAGAAACTGTGAGCGGGGAGGATGATAAAGAAGAAGAAGACCGAATTCAACTGGCAAGACAGGCGAAAGATATTAGAAGGAACGAGAAATGTGACAGACAGCTGAGAAGCAGGAAAGTTTGAGGAAGCACAATGTGATGGACTATATAATGTAGTAGATGTAATAATGGAATAGAAAAGTTATAATAGATTGAGTAACATTAAATATGGAGTAATAAAGGTTATAATAAATAAGGAAGGAGGGGGATAAGTGAAGAACGCATCTCCAAAGGGAAGAGATCTGACATGGGTAACAAGCTGGGAAAAGCTTGTGCCCCTTCCAATGGAGGGGAGAACCTGAGTTCAGATGAGGGAGGGGGAGGGGAAGGGCAAGAGGGGAGGGGAAGGGAAGAAACAGCAGATCAGAGAGCAAGAAAAGGAGAGTGGGAAAACAATGAGGGAAAAGGGAATAGAATGATGGTTGATATGAATATTTTGTCATTAAATGTTAATGGATTGCATACCCCAGTGAAAAGGTATAGGTTGAATAAGATGCTTAAAGAACAACAAATTCAGATAGCCATGTTTCAGGAAGAAACAGAGCCAAACTCTTTAACTATGGTGGATGGGATTTGCAGTTTGAGTCAAGGGGAACAAATAAAGCAAGAAGAGTGGCAATATTAATGAAAGATGGAATAAATTTTCAAGTAGATAAGATTAAAAAAGATAATGAGGGGAGATATATTTTTGTTAAAGGAAATATAAAGAAGATAAAAGTTACGTTTGCTTGTATTTATGCCCCATATGAAAAACAAGTGGAATTTATAAATAAGGTGTTAATTCTATTGTAGAACTTTTATTGGAGGGATCTATTTCTGGGAGGAGACTTCAACTATGACGTATTAAGATGTAATACAAAGAGTGATATAAGGGGAAGAATAAGAAAGAAAAAGAATAGAAAGGAAAATCCTAAAATTAATTTGGAGAAACTGAATATTATTGATGGTTATGAAAGCACGGGAAATAATAATTATGAAAATACATATTATTCAGCTAGACATAAAAAATTTAGTCGAATTGATTATTTCCTTGTCAAAAAAGACAATAGTTTGAAGATAAAAGAAATTCATGCTGGAGGAATCTGGCTCACAGATCACACGGCATTATACATAAAAGATCTAAAAATGGATTTTTGATCCTGTGGTTATTCTGAAGGAAGAAAATCAACAACAAATTAGGGAGGAAATTAAAAATTATTTCGATTTAAATGATAGGGGAAATATTTCAAAACATATACTATGGGATGCATTTAAAGCAGTGGTAAGGGGAAAATGTTTAAGTATAGAAATAGGAATTAAAAAGAAGAAAAATATATATAGAAAGAAATTGATAGAAGAAGTGGAATTGTTACAAAAATATAATAAACATAAGAATGCAACTATAAAAGAACAGTGGGATAAAAAAAGAGAAGAAATTAAAGCATTAGATCAAACAACTATATTAAGAAATCAAATGTACATTAGGAATGAATTTAAGGCATGGGATACTAGAAGTATGAAAAGTTGGGCTAAATCCCTTAAAAAGAAAAAAAGAGAAAAAGAGGATTAGTAAAATTAGAGGGGACAAAGGAGAAATAATAATAGATGAGGAGAGAATAAGAGAAGTCTTAGTTAAATTTTATGAAAGGCTATATGAAGAGAAGAAAGTGGAGGATCAGAAAACAAATATAAATATAAAATTAACTGAATTACAGAGTTACCATATTAACTCCCCAATAACCAAACAAGAGATAGAAAGAGTAATACAAGATTTAAAAGGATTTAAATCTCCTGGCCCAGACATATTCACATCTATATTTTATAAAACCTTTAAAAATGAATTGAGTGAGCATATGACTAAAATTTACAATGAAATTTTGGATAATAAAATAATCCCAGAATCATGGAAACTATCTGAAATTATATTAATACTTAAACCCAATAAAGATCCAGCCAATTCCGAATCTTATCGTCCTATCACATTAAGCAATCAAGATTACAAATTTTTTAGGAAAATCTTAGCCAATAGATTTAAAGTATATTTACCTACTTTAATTAATGAAGAACAATATGGATTTGTGGAAGGCAGATACATTTATGAACCAATAAGGAATCTATTTAATATACTATATCATGCCAAACAATAAAAAATAAATTAGCCTTGATAAAACTAGATGTCTACAAAGCATTCGATTCAATAAATCATGAATATCTATATAAAATTTGTAGAGATTTTGGATTAGGGGAAAGGTCTAGTGAAACCATCAAAGAAATATACAATGATACAGAAGCACAAATCATGATAAATGGAGAGAAATCAAGACAATTTAAAATAAAAAGTGGAGTAAGGCAAGGTTGCTCACTTTCCCCTTTATTATTTATATTAGCAATGGAACCGTTTGCAAATATGATTAGGAATGCAGAAGAGATAAAGGGATATAAAATAAATAAAGAAGAGATTAAGTTGAACTTATCTGCAGATGATGCTCTGATAGTGACACAGAAACTGAATCAAGCAGTAACCAAGTTATTGGAAATATTTCAGAAATTTAAAAACATTTCTGGGCTTAAATTTAATATGGATAAATCCGAGATAATGTTTTTGAATACAAATTGGCGAGAACAAAAAGAAATCCAAATTGTGTCAGGATTGAAATTGGGGATTAAAAATATGAGATATTTAGGTGTAAATTTACCAACTAAGTTGGACAATATTGTACAAGGTAATTATAATCAATTATGGAAAAATAATAATAATCAAATTTCTTAATGGGCAAGTAAAAATTGGAAAATGCTAACAAAAATTAGAATGTTCAAAATGATGGTACTACCAAAGTTTTTATATCTATTTCAAACTATCCCAGAAAGCATTCCTAGTAAAGTTTTAAAGAAATGGGATAGGTCTATATTAAAATGGATATCAGGGAATAAAAACAACAACAGATTATCTAAGGCAATATTATATGAGCATCAAAGTAAAGGAGGATGGGGAGTTCCATCACTCGAACTATATTTTGAGGCGGTTCAATTGCTAAGAATGATAGAGGTAGAATACAATTATAATACAAAGTGGGTTAAATTAGAAAGACAGAGCAATCAAATGAAGTTTGTATCTATCTTTCAGGGGGGGAAGGAAAAAAAGAAAAAAAGAATCGGTCCAATGAGGGTGAATTATAAAATATGGGAGAAGTGGAGTAAAAACCTGGGTATAAAAAATAGGAAATGGCTACCAATTGAATATTTAAATAAAAGTAACAGTGAAGAGTTTGGAAAGATAATTTAAAAAATAAAGAATAAGGGATTTAAAATAATTGGAGATTTGTATGATTTAACAGGGGCATGAATACAGGAAGAAAAATTAACTAATTTAATAGGTAAGCAATATTGGATTCAAATAAAAGGGATAATAAAATTGCTAGATGAAACACAATTAAATATTGATGAACAAAATTAATTATTAGAAGAAATAATTTAAAAAATTAGAAGGGGGTAAAGGAATAATAGGAAACATTTATAAGAGTATGTTAATAACCCAATTTAGAATGATAGAGGGATTGACAATGAACTGGGAAAAAGATTTATTGATTGATATAGATAAAATTAAAATTTGGCTACAAGAAATTATAACAATTAAAAATACAAATGTAAAAGAACAACAAATGAAAACAATCAGAAAATGGTATAGGACACCTCACCAATTAGCATTTATAAATGATAAATTTCAATCGAAATGTTGGCATGGATGTGGAGTTAAAGGAATATATATTCATATGTGGTGGGAATGTCCATTTGTACAAACATTTTGGATAGAGGTTAAGCAACAGATAAATACAATTGTAGGGATAGAAATACAATTAAGTAAAGAAAATTGCTTGACTCTCAATTTAGGGGAATTAGGGTTGAATAATAATCAAAAATATGTAATAAAACAATTTCTAAAAGCTGCTCATGCAGTGATTGCTTATGGATGGAGGGAAAAATCAAATTGGAATAAGGACTACTTATTTAAATATATAAAAGAATATATATTATTCGACTTCCTTAGGGAAAGAAGATTAAAATATATTGGAGAAAACATTAAAGAACCATGGGAAGACAAATGGGGAACAGTAATTAAGAACGTGAAAGGTATAATGGGGTATGAGGAAGTTAATAAGATAACCAATAATATTTTCCATGTCTCTGAAATTGATTAATTAGATTTGATTGTAAATTTCTCTATGCTGTTTTCTTACTGGGGGGGGGGGGGGGGTGAGGGGAGAAAATTACTATATGAAACATGATTGTATAATGTGTATTTTACATGGTGTAATAAAAATTAATTTTTTTTAAAAAAAGCACCTGATGTTTGTTGATGGTCTCCCATGCAAGTGCTATCTAGGGCTGACCCTGCTTAACTTCCATGTTTAGATGAGATCTAGAGTCTTTCAGCTATTTAGTCCTTTCTTGATATATAGCTATTTATCCTCTCCTTCCTCTCCTTCTTCCCTTCTTCTCCCCCAATGAGTTATCTTTCCTGTTCACAAAAGAGAGATGTGTACATGCACACAGTCAATAAAATATAGAAGTATATTCCTAGTGCAACTTCATTATAGATTAGAGAGTACTACTGAGTTTAATCCAATTTTTAAGCTACCCCACAGGCAGTACCCCACTTTCTAAGGTACTGTGCAAGAGGTGCCAAGAAACCATCTGCAAAATGTAATGTAATAAAGGCCTAACAATTAAGTTTTATTCTCCTTTTATTTCCTGTACTTTAGTATACATTTTGCAGCATGTAAGCAGCACTGAGCTCAACTGATGTTACTTCTGAGTAGATGCACACAGGGTATATAGAACAATTCCTCTTCAGAATACTGTATGCACCCTGTTTGGTCTGTAATCTGCTCATATGGAAAAGCAATCATACTTGGGACAGAGAAGATGTATCTAAATCCTTGGGGATGGGATGTGGGACTGGTGGATCTGTGGCCAGAGAATTTACTTGTGCTTTGCAGCTGCTTCTCCCACAGTAGTTCTGGGTTTTAAAGAAACCATCTATGTGCTAGGCCATTTTCCTGAAGTTCAACAAAAGGAGAGTTCCTATATGAATTCCCTGACTCACCAGGGAATGCTATTTGTGGTTCACAATAAAGAAAAGCAAGGCAGAAGCTATTTTGAACATTTTCACTCCAAGAATCCTGTGCAGTTTCCCAGGCTTTGTGGAAGGGCTGGAAAGGCTGCCAATGAGAGTCTACTTGTTGGCTTGTAGGTGAGACTGGAGGAGCTAAAGCAGAAGCTTAAATCCAGGTTCCACCCTAGCAAGAGGCCATTTTCTTGTGCTCCCCTTATCAGTAAGCACATAGCGTCAGTCCCACCCACCCACTCTCCCCACTGATTTCCTGTTCATGGCTTTGTGGCCTTTGCCCACCTACCCCAGGAATAATGAGGCAAGACAACAGAAAGTGGGTTCAAACAAGGCCATTTATTAACTTGATCTATATAAATTTCTTAACGGAACTGCAACCCAGGTGGGGAAATAGCCAAGGATGGCAGCAGCTGCAGCTGATGGTCTATCTCTGAGACCACCTCCGCAGCTTCCCCTGGGCGATAGCACCTGAGCCCCAACAGTAACCCAAAAGATGGGTTATCCATGCATGGGCCAGCCCACATCAGGAAGACTAACTTGAAAGTCCCTCTCCCAATGCCCAAGAATTAAAGAGAGAGTTTTTTTCCTCCATGCAGTCCCAAGGGGTGTCTCTTTCCCCACTCCCAGGTCCCAAGACCCAAAGAGGTGGTTCTGTAGACCTCACTTCCACCCAAACGGTGTCCTAGGTGCTCACTGAAATCCAAATTTCTTTCAAATCATGCCAAAGATAAGGGGCAAGCATCTGCTTAGCCCCTATGTCCCACCAAGTCATCCAAAACACTTAATGCCTTGTCGTAGGTCCGTTAAGAAAATAGAATTGCCTAGTTCAGATAGGTGAACTCCATCCACTCGATAAAGCTTGGGCCTTTGAAATATGATTTGCAGATGTGGTAAAAAGTGACCCAACCCACTTTCCAAAGCATGGCGAATCTCAGAACTAGCTCGCTATCAGGCTTTATCCAGGCAACAAGGGTCACCCTTGCCCCTCCATACCTGACGTGGTAGCATTGCTGACCACACCAGCTCAATCTGGAGCCACTGCTGCTTGATCACTTCAAAATCTTGCTTTGCTTGCAAAACCAAAGCAATCCCTTTTAGCAGACTAAGATCGTTACCCATAATTGAATAACCACAAATTTGGGAGGAGACCCGCAGCGCTCCTTAAATAACAATGGCAACAGGCCATGCCAATGCAGTCCACACTTGCTGAGCCATTCAAACTGAGCAACGTCACTCAATCCAAGATGGAATCCTAAGCGGCTCAACTTGGCTTGTGGGCTGCCCAATGGCTCATGCTGTGGCCACACATCAGCACTCAGCATAGCCATCAGCATAGCCACCAGCTATGATCTGAAAAAGAAGAAAAACATGTTAACAATGAAAGTTCCAAACATATTTTCAATAAGCAGAGGACTTCCATCAGCTGATTCACTTGATAGCTTGAGAGTAAAATCCAAGTGCAGCAGTAGTCAAAGTGGCACCTATGCAAAAAGAGTGCATGACAAACTGTGTGTTTGTGAGACCAGGTGCAGCTAGCACCCTAGAAGTAATACTCCAGTACTGATATTTAGTTAGTGGTGAAGCATCCTGATGAATAAACAAAGGACCTGCACTGAGTCCTCCCACATGTATGTAGTCAAGGAGTGCTTGAACTGGGCAGATGTGAGGGTCTGCAGCTAATTCAAGTGAAATGGTTGAACCCTTGCCTTGTTGGTCAGTTTTGGAAGGGCGTATTAATAGCATAACACATTGGGGTGTAACCTGGAGATTGGCAAAATATACAGCCTTTCGAGATACATCTCATTTGGAGACCAAAACCAATTCACTTATTCCTAATGCCCCAAAGAATGGCATCAAGGAGGTGGCATGGAATAGTAGAGCCTCATATGGCAATATGCAAATATTAGACCATACTTGGCATAAATCTTTCAATATATCTGGAGAAAGCAGAATCCCAGCATCCACTACTCTACTCCTCTCCCTAGTCCAGCCCTCAAGCACTTTTCTGATGCCAAAGTCAACAGTTGTGTCACAAACACCTATAATTTCAGTGAAAATGCAATCACTGAATGGTGCAACTGAATAGGAGGAAGAGTCAATCCTCTACCATGTAGATACATGCAATAGTGCGGCACAGGTGGAGGTAAGAGGTTAGTTAAAGTGTGTCTAGCCCTAAACTGAAAAGATTATTTTAAAGCTCTAAGGTAGCTCTGGATGGATGGTGCAATGGGCAAACTCAATGCTCTTGCTACCTTGAATTGCCAAGGCTCCACAGATGTTCTGGTATCAGTTCTGGCATCAGTGCTGCTTCCAGTGCCAGTGTCCTGAAACATTCCATCTATTTACAAGATAGAGTGTCTGGAATAGCATTATCAATCCCTGGCACATGTCATGCTGCAAACAAAATGTTAAATTGTAGACGCTGAAGAATAAAAGCCTGGATAAGGCACATCACCCTTTGAGATTTGTAGGTTAATGAGTTAATAATGTGCACAGTAGCAAGGTTGTCACACTAAAAATGAACTGAAGAGATCAACAACTCCTCAGCCCATATTGTCACAGCCACCAAAATTGAAAAAAATTCAAGAAAGGTCAAATCAGTGGTCAATCCTGAATGAGCCCAATCATCAGGCCACATCTGTGCACACCATTTCCTATTAAAGAACAGCCCAAATCCCACTGACCCTGCAGCATCAAATGCTATTTGCAAAGCATCCTTAACCTTAAATACTTCTCACCAAAAGAAAACCTCATTAAATCCATTCAAAAATTGTATCCAAACCTGCCGATCATCCTTGATGCCAAATGTAAGCTGAATTCTGTCACACAAACACTGTAAAAATGCTCTGCCCAGGTCAACTACTTTATAGACAAAATTCAAGTGACCAATGATCTCCTGAAAATCATGTAGCATAGCTTTTCGTTGAGTTGAGAAACGCAGAAGGTACTGCAACAAGCTAGAAACTTTATCCCCTGGAAGCATAGAAAGTTGATTGATCATATCAATAGTAATTTCCAAAAATTCCAATTGAGTGGAGGGTCCTTCGGTCTTCTCAGGGGCTAGTGGCACACCCAGCTCAAGAGCAAGGGCTTCAAACTCTTTCAATAAAATGAACAGTGACCAGAACCTGACTGATCAACAAATAAGAAATCCATCCAAATAGTGCACGACACTACGAAAACCAGTTCTTCTCCTAAGGGCCCACTCTAAAAAAGTGCTAAATGTTTCAAAAGTTACACATGAAACTGAGCAACACATAGGGAAGGCTTGGTCCATAAGAAAACTGGCCACCGAACTGAAAACCCAACAACTCAAAATCTGATGGGTGGACTGATAAGAGATGGAATGCAGACTTGATGTCGCACTTGGCAAGTTCAGACCCCAAACCATAGCTGTGAACTAGCCTAACCACCTCATGAAATGATGTGTACCTAACAGAACATAACTCATGAAGGATGGCATCATTGACTGACAATCCGTGGGGGTAGGACAAGTGATGGATGATGTGGTACTTTCTTGGGGCTTTCTTGAGTTCTAAAAGGGAAACCTCCAAATTGCTAAGTGGGGGAACTAGAAATGGACCAATGATGTGGCCCTCTGAAATTTTTTTTGAGATCTTTGCCTTAACAATGTGCTTCATGCCTATAATACACTTAAGATTAGTAGATAAGAATGGGCAATGCACTCCCTGAAATGGATGCAAAAACCATTACAAAAACCTTGTAACAAATATTGGGCAGCTTCACGGTTAGGGTATGAGGACAAAAGACACTTCAGTATCTCTGTCTTAATTGGGCTGGAACACTTTTGAAGATGGAGGGGCACCTCCCCCTTTTTATTGTATTGGCCTTCTTTATTACCACCTGATTGGCTCTTCTCTCTGGTACAATTCTGAAAGGAGTGTGGCCCTTTACAGACTGAATATTCATGTTTACACTTGCAGACCTTATGGTTGCATGATCCCTGAAAGCTAAATTCCCAACACAGAAGCTTTTGGGATTTAGCAGAATTATCCTGTGTCTTGGCAGATGAAGTGGTACAAGATTTGTGGACCAAATGTCCACTATGTGTACAATTGCCTTGCATGGGGTGCACTGGTGTCATTAGTTGTATCCCGAGTTGGGAGTATAAAAGATCCCAACATAAAGTAGGGTAAATTGCTGCACACATTCAGAAAACCTCATCATATAGTAGCCAAGCAGGCTCAGAGTAGTCAACATAAGCCCAGTGTATAATATCCATGTATTGAATAAAGGCTGCTGCACACATGGGTTGTGCCTTAGCAATAACACCTGCATAGATAAAGAACCCATTCAACCAGTTAGCAAAATTGCATTCAACCTTTTGCCATTTTAAAGCCTCCTTATTTTTATCATCAAGCTCCTCCCTATCTTTCTTTTCCATCAGTATAGAGTAGGGAAAAGATATCTATATATTCACCCCTGAGTATCTTATCTATGGTAGACAGGAGAAGGTGATCCCCTACAGGAAAGGACAATTCACCTTAGGGAATGGCAGAGTATGCTACTGTGTTGTGGCCCTGCTTGGCTTGGGACCCTTGTTTGGTTAAGTTACAGGCTGGCAGAAGTGGTTAAGGGGATGTCATGGAATAGCCAGGCCACATTCCCCAAGTAGGTGGGGCAAGTGGCCACTGTGGGGCTGATGGTACAGCTGCCCCTTCCTTCAGCAACAAATGATTTTGTTGCTGTGAATAACCAGGCACTTCCCATGGCCATGAGTATCCCACAATAGGAGAGCTGTATAAGGTGCTCGGTTCACCTGGTGGAGGTAGCACGAGTTGGTAGAAGTGTGACATCTGTGTCCAGTTATGCCATGACCTCAGCATCCAATGATGTGGATGCCCACACAGCAAAGTGAGCACGTTCTCGTTCCGAAACAGTGATACCAGATTTCAGCTCATTAAACAACTGTTTGTATCTAGCACACTTAGAAACAGCCTGAGGGGGTTGAGAATATTGAGGAATAGCCCTAGTGGACACCCTATGTGCTTTTCCCAAGGCTTGAATCCTGGAAAACATCTCTTTCACCAGCAAATCATCTGAATTATCGCTAGATGAATAAGGCTCAACTAAGGGACTTTAGAAACCTTTGGGGCTGGACCTTTGCCCTTATTATACCCTTCTCCTTTGCTAGGCAGTATAGCCAAGCAGAACAAATTGACATGGTATGCAAAATGTAAGTAAACCAGCTAATTAATAACCACAATAAAACACTAAGGATGAAAATGCTAAGAGTAAAATTACAACAAATTAAGCCAATGACTTATCTTCAAATGTCTATGAGATACTGGGAATAACCAAGAAAGCATTGTGTGGTGGCAACACCCAGCAAAAGTTACAAAGTGATTTAAAAATGAATGGACAAGCACTGATTGTCACTGATACTGTGACAACTGGCCCCAGGCAGGCAAATAAAAAGCCAAAAGCACTTGTATTTTTTGGTGGACTCCCATCTAAAAACTGTCCAGCCTGACCCAGCTTAGCATGGCAATAGTAATGTCAGCTTACTATTACAGAGCTGGGGCCCTCTTATGTTGCATAAGACCCACTCCCAAGGCCACAAGCCTATTCTAAACAAGACTGCAAGTGCAGGAATATAAAATAGCCCCTGAGCTTATAAGCAAAATGGCCACCGGGCCTAAAATGGCTTCCAGGCCTATAATCAAAAGGAGCCTAAAATGGATCCTGGGCCTATAATCAAAAGGGGGCTAAAATGGCTGCCTGACCTATAATCAAAAGGCAGCTAAAATGACTGCTGGGCCTATAATCAAAAGGGGGGTAAAATAGCTGCCAGGCCTATAATAATCAAAAGGGGCCTAAAAGGAGGGAGGGAGAGGCTGGTAACAAGCAGGGGAAAACAAGGGAAAGTAGAAGACACAGAATGAGCAAAACAAAACAAAACAAAACAACCCAGAGTAAAGGAAAGGGCAATGAGATATAAAGGAAGCCCTGGCCCCAGACAATGCTGGGAAAAAACTCTTCCTCACTGATAAACCAGAAAAATATTAGAGACAGCTAAAGGGATGGGTAAGTAAGCCAAAACCCAATTTCCCCCCACCCTCTTAAAGTTGGGAAAGATGAAAAATAAAACACTTAGCCCATTCTAATAACTGGTGTCCATTCTCCTCAATTGCAAAATTGAAGTAAAGAAGTTGGGGGCAGCAGACCATAAGTTGACTCTGCCCATGCTCTCAACATCTTCCAGCCAAGGCATAACTGCAGAGGCATCTTTGAAAAGCAAACCAAAGCAGCTTCATTTATATACTGCTTCATACTGCACTATGGGGTGTCTAAGTGGTTTACAACTGTAAGCTCATTTGCCCCCCAACAGTTGGGTACTCATTTTAGCGACCTCGGAAGGATGTAGGCCTGAGTCTAGCCTGAGCCCTGGTTAGTACTGAACTCGCAACCTTGTGGTTTATGAGTGAGTGGCTGCAGTACAGGCATTTAACCACTATCTCCCTGTCTTGGGCAAACTATGCATCCCATCCCAACCCTTTGTGTGGGAGTGAGATGCAAATTGTCACAGCTGTGGGTGGGGATCCCGTTATGGAACCTTGAGGTGTGGACAAGATGGGTTATACCCAGCTCAGGGATCTTTCCCACATCCCAGATGGCAGGGGAACCTAGCAGTGGTTTATACTCATGTAGAGTCCCAAATCTGTGATTCCAGAGGTATACTTAGCCAGTGGGCTGGGAAGAGGGTAGAACATAGTTCAAGTTACTTCTTGACAGTGAGAGAGGTCCAGCAATGGAACCAATTGCTTAGAGAGTTGGTGGAGCCTCCTTCTCTGGGTGTCTTCAAAAAAAAAGCTGAAGAGCTACTTGCTGGGCATTCTCTAGCTGGTGATCCTCCATTGGGCAGGGTTTTTGACCTTATGGGCCATGAGGCTCCTTCTAACTCTTTGATTCCAATCTATGCTTCTTCCTATTGGATTTCTTCACTGTCCAGCTTTTACAACCATACATAATGATTGGAAATATAATGTAATGGACAATCCTGATTTTTGCATTCAATGATATATATTCACACTTGAGGATCGTATCTAGTTCCATTATAGTTGTCCTTCCAAGTCCTAGTTTTCTGATTTCCTAACTGCAGTCTCCATTTTGATTAATGACTGAACCAAAGTACAGGAAATCTTTGAGAATCTCAATTGTCTTCATTCCCTACTTCAAAATTATGCAAATCATCTTATTATTTTAGTTTTTTTTAATGTTCAACTGCTTTTCCATTTCTATTCTTGAATTCTTTTAGTAATTGTTCCAAATCCTTGCTATTTTCTGCTAATAGTATGGTGTCATCTGCATATCTTAAATTGTTGATGTTCCTTCCTCTATTGGTATGCCATCTGTTCCTGGTATTTTATATCTCTCATGTGCTCTGAGTGAAGTTTCCACTTCACTTTCTAAAATTCTAAGTTCGTCTTCAAATGATTCTTCTTTGAATGAATTTGCCATCCTTTCATCTCTTTAAAATAGTTTTTCAATGTATTGTTTCCATTGGCTTTTTAATTCTTCTCAATTATGCAGTATTTTTCCCTGCTGATCATAGAGCATTTTCAATCTTGGCTTACATTTTTCCTGGATTTTTCGATCTTAGGAAGAAGTCACTTGTTCTACATTTTTTTTTTGTCTTCTGTTTCTCTGCATTGATATTGTAGTTCTCTTTGTCCCTTTGCACAAGCCACTGAATTGTTGTGTTCAGGGTTCTGAACCTATTTCTGTCTACTTTTACATTTACATTTCTTCTATCTTTAACTTCTTGAACAGTTTCATATATCATCCATTGAGGCTTTTTTTTCTTTTTGGCTACAAATAGTGTATTTTTGAATTCTTCCCTCACAATGACCCTGGCTTCAGTCCAGAGGTGTTCTGGTTCCTGGTCAATTAGGCTGAAAAGTACGAATCTATTCTCATTTTATTTTTATTTGTTTGTTGTCTTCTGTTTCTCTGCATTATATTGTAGTTCTCTTTGTCCCTTTGCACATTATTGCATATATATTAAAACTATGGAGACAGTTTTCTGATTTTATTTTGGCACAATGATTGATTTGGTGGTCATCTTTGGCTTTAACTCTAATGTTTTGTATTAATAGTTCATGGTCTGGGCCACAATATGCTTTTGGTCTTTTTCCCCGCAGAGAAAATACAGTTTCTCCATTTTTTGCTTCCAATTACGTTGTCTATCTTATTTCTATATTGACCATCTGTCACCTCTTTGATTTCCTGAAGAATATCTTTGAAATGAATAAACAGAAGGCTTCACAAAATTCAGTGAGTCACTCTCCTGCTTCATTTCCTAGGCCAAATTCTCCTACAATGTTTGATTCTGCTCTGTTTCCTACTTCTGCATTCCAATCACCCATGATTACCAACACATCCTGTTTTGTTGAGTAACTAATTTTCTCATGTAAACCAGTACAATTTTTTTTTCAATTTCTTCCTTTTCTGTCTCTGTGGTTGGAGCTTACACACACTTGGAAATGGTTATACCAATGGGTTATCCATGAAATAGTATAGAAATTATTTGGTTAAATTTTGCAATATGTGCTTTGACTATTTTGTCTATTTCTCTCCTCAGTATTAATGTCATCATATTTCTTCTTAGATTTTCATTTCCTGGGTACAACACTGTGTAGTTAACTTACTCAAAATGTCCTGTTCCTGTCCACTTTAGCTCAAACCCCAAGAAATGCAATATGTATATGTTCCATTTCTTGTTTTACTATGTCTAGCTTCCCTTGATTGATGCTTCTCACATTCCAAATTCCTATAGTATGTGTTGTGCATCTTCAGACTTCTCTTTTCAGCTCTGAGCACATCAACACATGAAGTTGGTACATACAGAATATTAAGGACTGAACCACAGTATAAAATCCTGTACCTTGTTAACATATTATTTCCATATTGTTTAGAGTAGTGCCTGATCAGAGCTTCTGTGCAAAGTGGAAATCATAGAAACTTGATGACTGATGTCTCTCTTCTAATCCTGGAAAATGCCCAGGCTTGCCAGTCTGGAACCAGCCCTGTCTATTTGAGGAAGGTTCTGTACAATGCCAGAAATCTCAGTGAGAGGATGTTGTTATAGCTTTCTATGGTAGAAGAACAGCAATTATGTGGAAGCAGATATTTTTCCAAGATACCTTAGAAAATGAGCCTTTTGTTAAAAAGTAAAATAATTTCCCTACTCCCCAAGAAAGATTTAAAAAACACCACACCATCAACTGACAGTTTTATTTTCTTCCCTCTTTCTCTGTCTGTGGTCAAAGAGAGTAAGGGCCTAAATTACAGCAGTACAGGCTATAAATTACACTGCAGGAACCAGAAATTATTCTGGATCATTAAAGTCCTTTGCTTATAGCTTTCCATTAACTCTGAATTGTTTCATTATCACAGTGCCTTTTTTTTTTAAAAAAAATCTCTGTGTGTGTCTATACATCTATGTCATGGAATACTGTAGCATTGTCAAAGCCAATTTTCTGAGAACAAGCAAAATTGGAAGATATGTTCCATTAGCATTAGGCAAATTCTTGATGAATCTTCTTCTTCTGAATATTACCTACTAGAAAAACTTGGAAAGACAATGAGGCTGTCTCCACCATACACATGTTTCTCTCATCTGCCAGGAAAATATATGTGTGTCAAGGGAGGGAGGAGCTCAGATTGCCATTTCTTATTCTATTGTAATTGAGGCTTTTTGTTTGTTTGTTTTAATTGCCATTAGCTACCATATTGAGAGGAAAATGAGATAAGATGTAGAAAATAAAATGATAAATATTTGCAGGCAACTTCCCAGGGAAGGGCACAACTAGCATTCATGCTGGAAGCAAGACAGAATCACAGACATCACAATCTATCCATTTACATTTTTTTGTTTTGTCTTGTTTTTTCTTCAACTCCCATGGCTAAAGGCCATGCAGCCTGGGGGTTTCTGGGAGGTGTACAGTCAGACCTCTGTATCCATGGGGGATCTGTTTTGGATCCCCTCCCACAGATAAAAAACCAAAACACTCAGACCTCACATCCCGTTCTCCCTAATGGTGGCATAATGTGCACATGTCTGCTAGCATGGCCATGTGCATGCACCACCATCAAGGATAATGGGGCTTACCATCTGTAGATGCTCAGATCTGCAGATGGCAAGCCCGCAGATACAAATATCTGACTGTAGTCCAAAAAGTTACATTTTCAGACTCTGTGAACCCCCAAATAAAAGCTATGAATGAAATGTATTTTGACAGGGGAGACAAAGAAAATATGAGTACATCCTGGATTATCTGATACTATAAATGGTCCATCCATTTAATGATATCTAGTCAAGCAGTGTCCATATTTCCCTAACAATTTTACAAATAGCAGAAAATGGAGATAGCCATCCCTGGTTTCTTGCCCATGAAAGCATCATACTATATTAACCTATCTATCTATTTCCCCAAATTCAAATGTCACCATTCTAGGCAGCTCACCTCTCAAGCTATCCAGTGCTACAGTGTGGAGAAAAAGTATTGCCTAGGAATTAAAAAAGGGTCAGTGAGATTAGAGTCATTTGAGGGTCATGGATCGTGTTCGTTCTGTTGCAAGATTTTGCAGCTACTTTAAGTAAAAATCCTGTTAGGGGAAAATTTTGTCCTTTTCCTCCGCTTCCTCCACTCCCTAAATATCCAAAAGCTCCAGATCTTGTCTGATCTTAAAAGTTAAATAGGGTGAGCCCTGATTAGTACTTGGATGGTAGACTGCCAATGAATATCAGGTGCTGTAAACTATACATCAGAGGAAGGAACCAGCAACACCACCTCTGAGTATTCCTTGCCTAAGAAAACTCTATGAAATTCACAAGGGTGCCATAAGTCAACAGACAAGTTGAAGGTACACATGCACATGTGCACACATACCACTGTTAATTATTAACTGAGGTTGCTGTTGCAGCTTCACTGCACAGAATGCAGGGTTTTGTTTTGTTTGTTTGTTTGTTTAAAAAAAAACACGAAGAAGTGTACATATTCTGGTAGTTCCAACTCCTACAGTACTGCCTGAATGGTAAATTGGCTTTCAAGAATGCCCAAATCTTGCATTCTACATGGGCTGTATGCAGTTTATGTAAGAAAAGTGCATCATGCTTCCTTTATTTACTTATGGCTGCATTTACACTGCAGAATTAATGCAGTTTGAAATTGCTTTAATTGCCATGGGTTAATGCTATGAATTTCTGGGATTTGTAGTTTTGTGAGGTATTTAGCTTTCTCTGTCAGAGAGCTCTGGTGCCACAACAAACTACAAATCCTAGGATTTCATAGCATTAACCCATAGCAGTTAAAGCAATCTCAAACTGCATTAATTCTGCAGTGTCAATGCAGCCTGTATCAGTCATTTACTTCCTGATTTCAAAATCATTTGTTGTAAACAGGGATTTTATTCTTGTTTAATTAGGACAAGAGTTCTACTCCTGCTCCCAGAATGCGTTCCTTAACCTGTGTTAAAAGATGGGTAACATGTTATAAAGTGTCAGTATAACTTGAGAATAATTGCACTTCAACACAACAGGTTCTCTGACAACTTTCAAAACAGTTCAGACTCCACTGTATGTAAACTCCATTCTAATACCACCTTCTGCAATGCAAAGGAACAGAGAAATAGCAACAACAACAGATGTTTTACTGTCCCTAGTGAGTAAAGAATAAGTCTATCACCAAATAGAGAAACACAGAGATGCCTTGCAGACTGCCAGAAATAGTGCAAATTGAGTCCACTTTAACTGCCCTGACTCAGGGGGGGTTGCAGACTGCCAGAAATAGTGCAAATTGAGTCTACTTTTAGGGCTAAGGTTAATGCTAGGGAATCACGGGAATTGTTTTTTTTTTTCTGAGATATTGAGCCTTCTCTGTCAGAGAGCTCTGGTGCCACAATAAAATACAGTTCCCATGATTCCCCAACCCTAACCCTAACCCTAAATGTGGACTCAATTTGCACTATTTCTGACAGTCTGCAACCCCCCTCAGTGCTAGGGAATCATGGGAACTGTAGTTTATTGTGGCACCAGAGTTCTCTGATAGAGAAGGCTCAATGTCTCAGAAAATAAATAAATACAATTCCCATGATTCCTAGCACTGACCAGGGCAGTTAAAGTGGACTCAATTTGCACTATTTCTTAGCCTGTGATTTCTTATTATTTGTGCTTCAGAAAAGAAACATGAAAATATCTGATGACAGATTTCAGGAAATGCATCATTGAATACATCATTAGGTAGGTCTCCCTGTTGTGCTAGCAATGATGTGCTCTAGTTTGAATTATTATAACAGTTCCAGAAAGAAGATTTTTGTTAATTTCTACATCTAGGGAAAGTTACATTTTGGATTGCAACTCCCAGAATACCCAAGGCAACATGTCCACTTTTTCAACTGTTTGTGTAAACAGTTTCCCTAACATAGGCATAGGGCCCAAGCAGACTGCCAGAAATAGTGCACATTAAATTGAGGCACTGCCCTGGCTCAGTGCTAGGCAATCATGGGAACTGTAATTTATTGTGGCACCAGAGCTCTCTGACAGAGAAGCCTCAATGTCCCAGCAAATAATACAGTTCCCATGACTCCCTAGCACTGAGCCAGGGCAGTGCCTCAATTTAATGTGCACTATTTCTGGCAGTCTGCTTAGGCCTATAGTCTTCTTCAGACAGCAACATGTCTTGGGCAGTGGTGGCATCTGGCCATGATGACTGCAAGAATCTGGGAGTTATGATCTGGAAAAGGGAGCTTTTGCAAGCTTTGGTTTTACAGCTACAATGGTAGCTCCCAAAATGGTAGCCCCAAATTTGGGGCTTTCTGGAAACTGTGATCCAAGCTCTGATTTTTGCTTTCATTTACAAATATCCAGGCATAGTTTGAGTGCATGTAATGTATTGCAACATTTCTGGAGTCAAGGAAGCATAATGAAGAGAAGCAGGGAGGAGGTAGTCAGTTGTCAAAGTAGTAGTCTTCCTCTAAGTCTGCATGGGAGAATATAGGATTTCCCCCCTCTTCACTTTGCATCAAGACTTTTGATAGAATAAGGTGTGGGGTTTAATAATAATAATAATAATTTTATTTATATCCCGCCCCTCTGCAGAGCAATCGGGGTGGCTTACAACATTACAATTTCCATACATTAAACCAGGGGTAGGCAACCCCTCCCCCCAAAGGGCCGAGGGACCTCAGCTCCCAGAATCCCAGGAGCTATTGGCCAACATGGGACTATTGGCCAACATGGCTGAGGCTTCTGGGAGCTGAAGTCCCTCGACCCCCAAAGGGGAAAGGGTGCCTACCCCTGCATTAAACAGAACATAAAATCCCGAATCCTGGTATGTTGTATGAAATAAAATATGCCCACCCCCATGTGTCTAAACTAAACCATAACAGCAGCTGTAGCTCAGTGGTAGAATCCCTGATTTGAATGAAGTAAAATCACAGGTTCATTCCTTATATCTCCAGGAAGGGCTGGGAATGACTCTCACTGAAACCTGGAAAGGTGCAACTGGTCACTCTTGATAAAGATCAGTATAGACAGTATCAGATGGCATAATCTGACCCAACAGGTGCTTCTACTATGTGGTAGAAAGAGCTTGGAAATTGTCTATTAAAGGCATACCAAGTATGAGCAAAGAGAGACAAGTGACTGAGATTATTATCACCATTTTTATCCCACTCATTCTCCTAGGGCTTCACTGTACATGACCCCCTTTCATTGTTTCACAATAACCTTCTTTGAGATAGCTTGATCTGAGCTGAGAGATGGTAACTGACCCAAATTCATCCAGAAAGCCTCATGGATTTGAATGTGCTAATTTCCCATTACTAGGAAAAATTACAGCTCCCATGTTTATCCAGAAATCTCAGAGATTTGAATGTGGTTCTTCTCAGTCTAAATCTGACACGTTAGCCATGGCACCACAGAAAGGATGGACTATTATTCCTTATCTCTCCTATAGCTTGCTTCTCAAAAGATGGAGGTCAAGGTAAGAACTGAACTATTGAAGAGATAGTTCCACCTACCATCTCTTTCTCAGTCCCAGTCCTTGCTTTCCAGCATCTGTTTCTCCCTTGAAACACAAGTGGCCTTATTTCAACATATCACTGACTCACAATTATGAACAAGAATGCTCCAGAGTGGGTTTGCCCTTGCCTTCTAATAATAAGAGGCTACATATACACTGTAGAAATAATGTAATTTTGCACCACTTTAAGGGCTGTAGCTGCATCCTATGGAATCCTGGGATTTATATTTTCACAAGGTCATTAGCCTTCTCTGCCAAAGAGTGTTGGTGCCTGACAAAACTACAAATCCAAGGATTCTGTAGGATGATAGCTAAAGTGGTATCAAATTGCATTATGTCAACAGTGTAGATGCACTGGGACTTGACCAAAATTACCCAATGGGATTCCATGGCTGAGTGGGAATTTGAACTATTTCTCCAGAGTTGTAGACCAACGTTTGAACCACTACAACATGGTGGCTTACATGATTCCCTAAATTAAATAGTGAAGGGGGGGGAGTAATGGGATTTTATTATTGTTGTTATTTATTTATTTATTTATTTATTGTAGTATTTAAAATAGTACATTCACCATCTTCCATCAATCTCATTATTTCTTTGGATATCACACACACACACACACACACACACACATATATATATATACACACACACACACACACACACACACATATGTGAAGCTGCAAGAAGAGGTGCGAAAAGACTCCATCCAATCCCCTCTTCCCATCTGAAGCTGTAAGGAGAGGTGGGAAAAGACTTCATCCAACCCATTCCTACCATCTGAAGCAACAAGGAGAGGTGGGAAAGGACTCCATCCAATCCCCTCCCAGCCACGTGAGTCCATCTCAGCCTCCATCCCTAGCCTACCAGACGGAGGAGAGGAGAAACAGCTGAGAGGAAGATGAAGGGAAAATCCAGCCATGTGAGTCCATTCCAACCCAAGCACAGACCATCTCAGCCCCCCCCCCCCCGGAAGGACAGGAGAAAACAGAGAAGACAGGTAAGGAAAATCAAACAAGGGCCAGAAGACAGATGAGAGACTAAAATAAAGAAGAACATGAGGGGGAAAGGGAAAAGGGGAGGAGGAGTGGGAGGGTAGGATAATGATGAATTCACCAAAAATGGTAGGAGGGACAATGACATAGGAAAACAATTACTGGGCAGCCACAGTAGTGGTGGGTGTCACTAAAGTGAAGAACAGCAATGACATCATAGCTAACACTTGTTAGCACTGCACACAGGGAGGTGTACGTGGTCCCCCTTGTGTAACCCTCCACCTAGAAAATCCTATGACAAGACATCGAAAGTCACACAGGCAGGACAAGAACACTAGCAGAGAGATAGATAGAAACTAAAGGAAAACACACTTGCAAGAGCAGCTAAGGACAGCCAAAATGATGAAGCAAGCAGTAAACACTCTCAGAAAGACAAACCCCATCAGAAGCAACACCGCACAAAAAATAGGGACATGGAATGTGACAAACATGAGCTAAGGGAAGCTAGAAATAGTGAAAATGGAAATGCAACACATGAACATAGAAATATTGGGGGTGAATGAGTTAAAATGGACAGAAACAGGCCACTTTGTTTCAGACAGCTACACAGTGTTCTACTCAGGGAATGAAAAGACTAGATGAAACAAGGTGGCTTTCATATTAAGGAAAGATGTTGCAAAAGCAGTCAAAGGATACAATGCAAAATCAGTCCAAATCATCTCAATAAGGCTCCACTGGAAACCTTTGAATATCACCGTAATTCAAGTATATGCACCAACCACTGAGACAGAACAAGAAAAAATTGATAGATTTTACGAAGGAAGAAATTGACAACACACCAAAACAGGACATCAAGCGGATAATTGAAGATTAGAATGCAAATGTTGGAAGTAAAGAAGAATCAAAAACAGTAGGCTGATTTGGACTAGGCAAAAGGAATAAAGCAGGTGAGTGTCTGATAGATTTTTGTAAAGTCAACAATCTATTAATTGCAAACACACTTTTCATACAACCAGAGAAAAGATTATACACATGGACATCACTAGATGGCCAACACAAATACCAAATAGATTACATAATTGGAAGTAAAAGATGGTTAAGCTCCATACTGGTGAAGAAGACTAGACCAGGTGCTGATTGTGGGATAGGCCATGAACTACTCATCTCAATAATAATAATAATAATAATAATAATAATAATAATAATACCAATCATCATACAAAAATACAATTTAAACAACATTTCCACAAAATTCATTGATAATATAAGGAACAGATTTGCACTACTAAGTATAATAGATTGTGAACCGGAAGAGCTTTGGTCTGAAGCCAGGGACATGATAAAAGGAGAATGCATAAAGACACTTCCAACAGACAAAAGGATAGTGAAGAAACCATAGATGACATAAAATGCTGCAAGCAATCAAGAAGAGAAACAAAACAAAAAGGGGATAGGAATAAACTAAGAAACATGAATGCAACAGTACAATAGCTAGTGTGCACAGATAAGGAAAATTACAATGACAAATTCATAGAAATAGAAGACAACAATAAAAAGGGAAGAATGAGAGACCTATTCCACAAGATTTGAGAAATCAAGCGAAGGTTCAAACCAAGGACCGGGATGCTCTACGACAATAAAAATAACATATTTCAAGACCAAGGAGGAATAAAAAGATATTGGATGCAATACACTGAAGAACTATACAAAAGAGATTGCAAAATGAAGGACACATGGAGTGAAGAGCGATATGAAGATGAACCCAAAATTCTAAAAACTAAGGTGAAAGCTGCAATAAAAGAAATGGCAAAAAACAAGACTCCAAGGACAGATGTTATACCAATAGAACTGTTGCAATACACCATGACAGAGTCAGCTCTACTGCTAACCAACATATGTAAACAGATATGGAAAACAAAACAATGACCAACAGATTGGAAGTGATACCTACCCATCCAAAAAGAGAGAGAGAGAGAGAGAGAGAGAGAGAAACAAGAGACTGAAGCAATTATACAACCGTAGCACTAATCTCTCATGCAAGCAAAATTATGCTCAAAATACTTCAACACAGACTCCAATCACACATGGAGAGAGAAATCCCAGCGATCCAAGCAGGATTCAGGAAAGGAAGAGGCACCAGGAATCACATTACAAATATACGATAGCTAATGGAATTCACCAGGGAATTTGAAAAGAAAATCAGCATGTGCCCTACTGATCATAGCAAAGCCTTTGACTACATAGATCATGAAAGGCTATGAAACACCCTTAAAGACATGGGAGTACCAAAATATCTGATAGTCCTAATGAGGAATCTGTACTCAGGACAAGAGGCTACTTTCAGAACAGAACATGGAGAAACAGAATGGTTCCCAGTTGGCAAAGGAGTCAGACAAGGATGCATCCTATCACCCTACCTATTTAATTTATATGCAGAAAATATTGTAAGGAAAGCAGACTTGGACATGGAAGAGGGAGGAATGAAAATAGGAGGAAGAAATGTCAACACTCTGAGATGCACTGATGACACCAAAATACTAGCAGAAAACCTCACAGACCTGGAACAACTAGTAAGGAAGATCAAAGAAGAAAGTGCAAAGGCAGGCTTCCTGTTGAACATAATGAAAACAAAAATAATGACCACAGAGAACCTACACAGATTCAAACTTGACAATGAGAAAATAGAAATAGTAGAACAGTTCTCTTATCTGGAATCAAACATTGATTGGAATGGGGACTGCAGCCAGGAAATCAGAAGATTAAGAATGGGAGGGCAGCTATGAAAGAACTAGACAAGATCCTAAAATGCAAAGGCATACAACTCAGCACAAAAATCAGAATCATACAAGCCATCGTATTCCCTATTACCTTGTATGGATGTGAGAGCTGGACAATGCAGAATGAAGATAGGAGGAAAATCAACACATTTGAGATGTGATGCTGGAGTAGAGTGCTGAGGATTCCATGGACAGCCAAAAAGACAAACAAATGGGTTCTAGAGCAGATCAAGCCAGAGATATCCCTAGAAGCCAAGATGACAAGACTTAGACTGTCATACTTTGGACACATCATGAGAAGGCATGAATTGTTGGAAAAGAAAATAATGTTAGGAAAGGTGGAGGGAAATAGAAAGACAGGAAGGCCACATGCTAGATGGATGGACTTTATTAAAGAGACCATGAACATGAGTTTGCAGGAGCTGGGCAGAGCAGTAGAGGACAGGGGGGCTTGGAGATGTCTCATCCATAGGGTCACCATGGGTCGAGATCAATGTGAAGGCAGTTAACAACAACAACAACACACATGCTTCTTAAATGTTTTTGGATATGATTATCAATACTCAACCATTTAAAGAAGGAAAATAGTAAGAGTTAAGGTTAAGTATGTGTGTAGGCTCTCCATGGTGCTTTTGCTCAATACATTTTGCCAAAAGCTCTTTTTGACTTTAGTCACCTTTAAATGGAACTTTTTCCTCTGATGTTTCTGTCCATTGCTTTGGATTTTATTTTATTTTATTACAAAAAGGATGTAATTGATACATTTTACAGACCAGTTGTAAATCTTGGGTTCGAGAAATGTACTAATGTTAAATCACTAGTCTGCTTCATACCATTTTCTGTGAAATAGTTGTAAAGTGCAAACACACAAAATTGTACATGAAAACTCTATTTCCTATAAATATGCACATTTTAGAAAAGCATCACAACATTCAGAGAAATTTGTAGTCCAAAAGATACCCACATTCAATTTGAGTGTTGATCTAGGCAAGCAGAGTATACTACCAGCTCTCACAGGGCAAGTACGTCAGTAATTTTTGATTAGCAGGGATGGCAACGATATTTGCTTTCCCACTCTGTGTTTCCTGTTCTCACTGAGTGTAGCTCCACTCATCTCTGTAGCTGGAGCAAAAATGGATTTTCCCACCAACAGTAAATTGTTGTGACATAATTTCTTTTTAAGCAAAGTACTTCAGAGTCCATTGCATCTTGAAGATGTAATTAGAGCCTATTAGTTTTAGAAAAGCTGGAGGTTAGAACTTAGAACTGGTTTATTGCTATGGATCAACACCTTTTTTTGGACTATCCTTGAAGGACATGGCTATGGGGACTGTCAAATATTTTACCTTCAAAATTTACACTTTACAACTGTCAGGAGGTGTGATCTGAATTATTTCACTTAAAAATGGAAGGCAAAACAACATCCAACATCTTAATGTTAATGCTTAGCTGTCTAAGTTTGGCATACAAATGGATATGGTAAAATTACTCTATGGATTTATCATGTGGAAATGAAATGATTTTTTAAAGGCTATCCATATTAACACCCTCAAGTATGTCTTCTAGAACACACCTGTCATAAAAATAAATCTTGAGAATAAATATTCACATTAAGAGAAATCTAATTGTGTTGACTTGAAGTACAAAGCTGTAAAGCAAAACAATAAATTAAAACTCCTGTTGAGGCAATTTTCTGAGAACTGAAGAAATATGTTCAATTAGCTCTTTTCCTCACATATGATCATTCTGTAAGTACCATTAGAAAATATTTCTGCTGCTTATTTTGAATCATCAGTACTGAATACATCCAACAGTTTTGTGGTAATTTCTGTTGGTGCATCCAGCAAAAATGTATATAGCAAGAAACAAAAAATGCATGCAGCCATGTTATTGCACTTTGTGTGTCCCTTTCCAATTCCATTGCATTGTCTACAAGGTATAAGAATGGGAACAGTTGGAAAAGGTAATGTCCTGCTACACATAATAACATTGTTGAATTTACTAGTTCCTAAATGAGAAATATAAATCTCAATAACTCAAGCCAAAGCAAAGCAATCATATCTCCAAAATTGTTTTCTGCCTCAGCCCAAAGAGAAGACAGTGAGAGAAACCTTGCACATTTCACTAATTGCTATTGCTACCTGTCTATCTCATTGCTACATAAGTGGTGGGGAAGATCTCGTAAAAAAAAATGAGAAAGACAGGTAGCAATAGCAATCAATAGCATGTACATTTCTATTTTGCTTATCAATGAACTCAGCACTCTCGAAGCAGTTTACAGTCTGTAAGCTAATTTGTAAACTAGGTATATTGATGTTGGTGGTAAGGTCAGGGATTCATTAGAGTGTTTGAAGAAGGAAGTCATCAAACTGTAAATGACCTTATGGAGGAATCAACAGGTTCTGACTAAGGAGTTTATCACATGGGGAAAAATTGGGAGTTTAAACAGCAATTATCCCTTGAAAATCACACATTCAGAATTAAGATCAAGATTTGATTTTCACATACAATGTGATTAAAGAATCATTATCCCAGGAATAACCAGGGAATAAACAGCTACAAAACATTCACAGGATTTTCCCGTGTATGATTTGTTGCTGTTTATTGCCTAGTTATTCCTGGGATAATGGTGCTTTAATCATGACGTCGTGTGAACATCTTTATAGCTAATGCATGATTTCCATGAGATATTCCCAGGATAATGGTACTTTAATCATGATGTCATGTGAAAGTCTTAATTGTGAATGTGCAATTTTCCTGGGATAATCACTATTTAAACTTCCAATTGGACCTGTGTGATAAACTCCTGAGCTGTATACTGAGGTGGACAAAGTGTGACCCATGGACAGAATAAGTCTTGACCCTCCTCCAGGTCAAAAACTGCCCCCTCAATGACCCCAATGCCTTCTATGTTCATGCATGTGTGTATGTGTGGAGAGGAAACTGTTTCAGCTTTCATCTCCTTCAGTTGCCAAAGATAAATCCTTGGATCAAGGACAAACTTGGAAGAAGTGCTATTGGTTTGTTTTGTGTGTGTGTGTGTATGCATATAACTTTCAAATGAAGGGCACAACAATGGACACACACATGGTTCCATCATATGTTAGTTTATTTATGGTTAAATTTATTTATAAGTAAATCCTCGGGGAATCCAAATATAATCTACATATATAAATGCACCTTGAATCACTTTTGAAGATTCTCAGATCCCTTTCCTGGGTGTTCTTCTAACTTTAAAGCATAACAAGATTGTTACAGAATTCAAAAATATTAACTTGTGAGCCTGTAGAATCAGTATGCAGAGAGATCTTGTAACACCTTTGAGACTAAGGACGTTACCACACTGGCCCTAAAGCAGCGTCATTTCAGCCTCGTTTCAGCCTCGTTTCAGCCTCGTTTCAGCCTTTTTTTCCGTGTGTTCACACGACGTCGCAGCAAACCCCGCCCTTCCCTACCTCATTTCGGCATCATTTCAGCCTCATTTCAGTCCTTTTGAATTCCGAGAGTTTTAAGGAATACACTCGAGCGGTCGGCACTATGCCGGAATGACGCTGATCTCGGCATAGGTATGAACACGAGATCCTTGTCATGCTGCATTTCCTCGTTTTATGGCTCATGGTTCCTCACGGTATTCCCCAAGGATTTGAGGAAGCATCTTATGACGTGTACTTCCTGGAGCGGGCAACAAACAGAACGGGTAAACAATGTTCCTCTCTTCAGGGGTTGGGGGGGGGGGGGAAATCATTATTAGGGATGGCTTTGTAGCCCAGAATTCGGGGGGTTGCAGTAGGGATCTTTCAACTTGTGTGTGGACAGGAGATCCGGGCCCCCGGAGCGGAACCATTCCGGCATCTCACATTCCTCACTGATTCCATTCTAGTGTGGTAATGTTTTACCGCTTGCCGGGCACATTCCGGCATGAGCCCAAAATGGTTCCCAAATGATTCCGACCAGCTTTCTCGCCGCTCTCTTGCTGCAAGTGTGGTAACGTCCTAACTGAAAGAAGTTGGCAGCATGAGTTTTCATAGAGTCTAGTTAAGTCTACTTTCTCAGATGTGATTGATGGAGTGAAAGCCTGGCACCAAACACATCTGAGGAAGTAGACTTTAGTCTATGAAAGCACATGCTGCCAACTTCTTTCTTTCATTTAGTCTCAAAGATTGTTACAGTTTCATTTTTTAAATTAACTCATGCTCATATGTTTACAAACTGGAATTCCTGGTATCCAGAACAAATTAAAAAATAGCAACATTTATAGTTTGGCATTCAAGATTAAACATAATATGGGGATGCTATCTACCAATGAAGAAACAGGAACTAACTAAGGAGATTATTGCACACAAAAGAAACATGACTTATCCCTGATGGGATACAGTCACATTTCAGATTATTACCTGGTTTTATTGCACTTTAATCGCCACCACAGCCGCTGGGCAACTGCAACCTGCAGGCAGCCTGGGTCCCAGCCGCTCTCAGCCGGCCACTTTGCAAAAGGAACAAGCTCCTGTCAGGGATAAGTCGTGTTTTTTTTAGTTTTGAAACACTACCTGTTTTGAAGAGGATAACCAATTCTTATCATTGAGCACATCTACTGGGCTGCTATATTCACTACAGGCAGTGAAAACTGGGGATGATTGTGTGCCTTAAGTGGTTGATTTCTATGCAATGTCTCCCTTACAGATGTAATTCTTCATTAAGTTTCTTCCCAAAGGAACACAAATCCAAAACACACAGCAAAAATAATCCAGTTTGAGATCACTTTAACGCCCCTGGCTCAATGCTAGAGAATTCTGAGAACTGTAGTTTTGTGAGACATTTAGCCTTCTCAGTCAGAGAGCTCTGGGGCCACAATAAAGTACAATTCCCAGGATTTCCTAGTGCTGAGCCAGGGCAATTAAAGCAGTTTCAGACTGTATTATTTCTGCAGTGTGTTTTGGACCAAAGAAGTAATTTTATCAGGTTTTTTCCCCAGTGCCAGAAAGTAATTGAAAACCACAAACATCTTTTGAAGTTTATTTGCAACTTGAAAACTATTCTGCACAATATGGATATATGGTTGTTCTGTTCAGAAAACAATATTTTCTGTGTAGAAAATAATCTTGTGTAAAGATATTACTTTCTGATTCTTAAAATGCTGGTTCCTGTATAGAAAAGGCTGTTTTCTGAACAAAATGATCAAGTGCAAATTTTTGCACTGAATAAATCTCAAACTGCAAAGATTCTTGTCTGTCCAGGATTCTTCTCATCAGGATTTCTGAAAATACCAACAGAAAATCCTGAAACACATCACTGTGTACTCAGACACTGCATCATTTGTGCATACCTGTGTAAGACAACAACTTTTAAAAGCAGAAGCATGGGCAAAATCTACTTTATTAAATACAATGTTATTAGCAGTTTACTTATATATAACTGAATACTAGCATCCTGGATGCAATATGTAATGTGTAGAAGAAACTGCCTTTAATTATTGCACTAGATTTGGGAACTGTAAATCAGCAATGACCACCTAAAAATTGGAACAACATGTGCCTAAACATTTTAATTCTGAGGGGTATAGTCCTTCCAATATGACTGTATTTCCAACAGAAAACCCCCAATATCTATCCATGCTTGAGAAGAGATAAAATGTCTGGATCTACAGGGTTGACACCCTGACATCCTATGCCCTTAATTTAGAAGACGAATATCACTCTTGCCTCCAATATCATTTTCTAAATTTATTTATTTATTTATATGATTTATATCCCACCTTTCTCCCACAATGGGATTGAAAAATTCCCTCTTTTCCATTCTGAACACTGGGAATTCTGTAACTGCCATTGGATGCTGTTTATCACTCCCATTCTAACAAATATTATGGACAGAGGTAGACATTGAAACCTCTGATTCTTATAATAAACACCTATTTTCAATCATTTGAAATCAACTTCAGTTTCATAGTACACCTCTGGAATCCAGATTCCCAAACTTTGGATAAATTGCTTGGTTTTCTGTGAATCTTGACTGGATGGCTTTGCATCCAGTCATGCGTTTGGTAGATTTCAAGATTACAGGAACATGGGGAGGGGGGAAACCACCAAAATGAATGGGCCTCTCTCTCTCACACACATTCTTATTCATATATCCACATGCATGTGAATGTGTGTGTGTGCACGTGCATATGTGTGTACGCACATGCTATAGTGTAAAGTATCAGTCTATCTGTTGCAACAGAAAAGGCATGGCAGAAATTGCTAGATGATACAAAAGAAAACAAACGGCTGAAAAAAATATTGTATGAAATAAAGAAAATTCCAGATCTGTGCAGCCAATAAAATAAAATTCATTAAATCTGGAAGATATATATATGTGTGTGTGTGTGTGTGTGCGCGCGCGCACATCTCCTAGAATACCCAGAGAAACTATACCAACAGTTTTTCTTTTCTCCAGATTCCATTTTAGAGATCTATTTAAGGAGATTTCATCTAACTGAACACATGCTGGAACAAATTTAATAGAAATGTTCTTGCAACTGCTCCATTGGATAGATGGGAGATAAATAAGGCACCCAGGGATGCTTATAGCTTTCTTTAAGGACTAAGAAGATAGTCATGACAAGGGTAGGATACTAAGAAATGCAACCAGAAGAAAGTTAATGTTGAGGAATTACAGTTCACAACCTGGCTTCTGTGGCAAACAAAAAATGATTGCCTCTTCCATTATCAGTAAGAGCTTTTCTATACACTTTTACAATGATGTTTTTCAAGAACCTCAAGGACTGGTGAGCTGTGTATAGTGTGTTGCACCAAAACAACAAGGAGTGTTGTGGTACTTTAAAGGTTAGTAAGTTTTATTTTGTACAAACTTTCAAGAATTGCAGCTCCACTCTATCTGCACTGTGTTGCTTTGAATAACAGTGCATGTTTCAATGTACTGTCAAATCAATATATAGTACATATACCAATAAAGGAGAATGTATCATCCTCCAAATGTTGGTAGATTACAGCTCCTCTTATCCCTCTTCGCTAGCTAGAGATCATGAGAGCTGTAGTCTAACAACATCCGAAGTGCCACATGTGTCTCATTCCTGCCATAAGTACGCTCAAATAATTCACTATATGTTACTACCTTGTTACTCAGCAAGTGGGGGAAAGAAATCAATCACATGAAATGAGCTACCTGTGTACCTTTACTGAATGGTTCACACAAGAGTTATAGTAAAGGCTTAAAAGAAAATATTGAGCCAACATAACTTGGTTATTCTACTTTTTTGCTAATCACAAACTGTGTCTTGCCATTGATCAGTCATAAGTTATTAAGGCAAGCCATCCAGGATTTTCTATTATTTTGTTTTTAGCTACATTGAATAACACAAAGCTACTATCAAGAAAATAAATATCAATTGTAGCTATTATCTGAACTTACTTAATGAAGTTCAGCTTGTATGACTAATTTTCTCTTTCCTCCCTGACTTTCTTTTTAAGTCCACTTTAGCCCTTGACTGTAATTATTTTGTTTTCAGTGGTTGTTGGTTGAGGATTCATCATGGATTTCAGTTGTTTTGGTAGATGTGCAGATTACAGAAGTCATATAACCCACATGTAAAAGGAACCTTAATCAATCCTGAGCAATCTCTGCAGCAGTAATAAAAATCCATGTAGTTCCTCAAGAGAGAGTCAGGCTAGATGCTTTCACTACCAGTAAGACTCATAAGAGCTCAAAGTGGTGATTGTAGGAGAACTTCTGCTTCCACTTTCAGAGACACAGCAAACTGGTTTCAAAAGCAGGAACATCATGAAAGAAACAGCCCCTGACATAGAAGGCAGGTAAGCAGTCTAAGTTTGCATTTACACTCATTTTTTTTGTCCCAAGGAGATGTGGATCACCACACTGATGCATATTGGGATCATTCTTCCTGTTATGTTTTGGGTTCCCGAATTTCTCCAAGTTATTTTAGCCCTTGTGTTATTCACACATGCCATTGTTTCAGGATAAAATGGAGCTGCCTCCATTCCCTTGATGTAGAATCGATTTGGAAGCATATTCACACTGCCGAAGATGCAGATTGATGAGACTCTTTCAGGAAAGCTCAGAGGAAAAAAAAACAGTATCAAATATCCCGGGTTAAGTGCGTTTTTTGGTTGCCTCTGCCAAGAGTATATTGGGGTGTGTGTGTGTGAACATCAACAATTTAACTTAGATTCATCCCAAATTATTTCATAGTGTGACTGGAGCCTAGGTCATTTTCAAAAGAAGGGGAGCATTGTTCAGAAGCTCTTTGAGATAACAGCGGATTCCAGGATTGCTATCTCCCTTCAGTGGAAGACAGAAACGGAACAAAGGTAAACTTCTGGAGAATTACAATTCAAGCAGCCTGTTCAAGTAACTTGAGACAGCATTAAGTGGTCTTGCTCAGGATAGAGACAGAAAAGTTCCAACAGCCAGGTAGCAGGAAAAGAAGGACAGGGCAGGAACAAAGGGTGCTGAATGCCCTGGAAATAGTAGCAGTTCTTAGGGCCTTTGCAGATGGCGAGAAATAGTGCAAATTGAGTCCACTTTAACTGCCTTGACTCATTGCTAGGGAATCATGGGAACTGTAGTTTATTGTGGCACCAGAGCTCTCTGACACAGAAGTCTCAATGTCTCAGAAAAAAATACAGGGCAGTTAAAGTGGACTCAATTTGCACTATTTCTGGCAGTCTGCAAAGGCCCTTAGTCTCTCCTTCCTCCACCCCATCAAGCTTATACAGGGAAGCATGGAAGAGATGGGTTGGGGAAGCATTGGGCCATGAGGTGGAATTTTCAAGTATCATCCCAGATCACCAAATGGCTTAAGAAGGATCAGAGGAATTCATTCATGAGATCTCACCAGTTGCAGGTGAAGCATTCTCTTATCACCCACTATTTCCTTAAGCTGTGTCGCTGAATCTGATGAGCTGGACTGCATCATATAAAGAAAAATACTATCTCTTCAAATAAGCTGTCCTTTCTGTGTTATTATTATATCTGATCATTAGTTAAACTGTTAACAGATTTAGCAGACTGATATCTTATCTGCTTTGCCATTCTAGTTCTAGAAGCAAGAAACATCTGAAGGCTGATGTTCTGCCACTCTGCCAAACACTGCTTCCTTTGCTATTTTTTGGTGCAGTTCTTTGGAGGTTCCTTTAGGTCCTGGAGGAAGGTTTCTCACTATTAAGCTGACAGTGGACCTTATCAAACGCTGGCCATGAAGCAAAGAAAAAGCGAAGAAAAACAGAAGTAGAAATAAATTCGGTTCCGTAGCGAAATCGCCCTTTTGGCCATTTCGCAATTAATACCAAGGCTCCCTTCTCTCCCGTCACAAAAAGCCGGGAGGAAAGGCAGCCATGGGAACCGGGGAGGAGGAGGGCTGGAGGACTGGAGAAGGGAAGGCAGCCCATGGAGAGAGAGAGATCGCCTCCCTCTTCCCTCTTCCCTCTTCCTCTCCTCCTCTTCTTTCCAATCCGGTTTGCCTTTTGCCAAGGCAATCGCTTCCCCTCGCTGGGATTTTCGCCCTGCCCACCAATTCGCCTTGCCCACCAATTCGCAATGAATGCGAAGGCTCCCTAGGTACATCCTCTACAAACCGAATGTCAAAATCTCCCTGCTCCTGACGGATTAGCTCCGTATTCTGCCGAGTTCTGGGCCAGCGTCGTGTGTAGACACGGGGAACAATACGGATTAGCTCCGTGTTCTGGGGCAGCGTCGTGTGTAGACACGGGGGAACAATACGGATTAGCTCCGTGTTCTGGGGCAGCGTCATGTGTAAACACGGGGGAATAATATGTATTAGCTGTGGATGCCCTTTGGATTAGCTCTGCTTCAGACCCCATGTGATAAGGGCCAGTGCTGTGAGAAAGCAGCATGAATTGCCAAACTGAACAGTCCACTTTTTTTAAGTATTGTTTTTGTTTCTTGAGGTGAAACAACAACAATAAAAACAGTAAAAGATGTCTAGTGCATGCACACACACACACATAACCCACTTATCTGAAATTCAGCTTCTTAAATGTCTTCTCTAGAATATAGCATGTTTCCAAATTTTGTGCAGTTACATTAAAAAAAACAAACGAGCAAACAACAACAAAAGTTTCAGTCATTTGGCTGAGAGAGGAAGGGAGATCCAGACTCCAAATTTGAATTCAGCTGCAGGGTCCAGGTCCAATAAGAAAATATCAGGTCCATATCCAAATAAGGCTCTGAACTGAATAAAGGGTCCTAATAAACATTAAGGTGATTTGATTCTGTGTAAAAGAAAGAAAGAAATCAATGCCTCCTAATTAAGGGCTGGTAAATCAATATTTTTCATTTAATAGGAGGATGGAGTGCCAAGTCTGTGATTTAGAGACATGGATTCTGTCTGTCAGGTCACTCTAAACAGATATACCATTAAACTAGGGATCACTTTAGGTGTGACGATAGGTTAAACTCATTTGAGTGAGGGAAAAACCCTGACTAATCTAACTCAAGAGGATTGTGCTTACTTCTCACCTTCACCCCAGGTAAAGAGATCTCACAAGGAAACTTCCCTTGCCCAATTCACATGCTTAGTTAGGGGAAGGCAAAGACTGAGAGGAGTACCTAATGGTTTCTGAAGTTAACAAAAAAGATCTGTCTTCACTTTGATCAGTATTCGAGATTCCTGGAGAGTTGGAAATAAATTATGGAGTTTTAATCTGGGTTGTTTTCAAATATTAACCTGAATTTCTAGTTTTTCAAAAGTTGCCACATATGTTGTTTTATAATAAATTAACATATGATCTATACTTCTCTGGCAATGAAAAAACACACAGGGGCTACAATTCTTCATGTGCATTTCCTTGTGAGTAAGTAGATTTATAATGTATAGGACTGCACTGTTATTTTTTTAGTGGATTTACAATGTAAACCGACAGTGATTTACATGGAAATAAGGTCCACTACATCCAGTTAGACATAGGTCCAAAACACATTGCAGAAATAATCCAGTTTGAGACCACTTTAACTGCCCTGGCTCAGTGCTAGTAAATCCTGAGAATTGTAGTTTATTGTAGCACCAGAGTTCTCTAGCATTGAGCAAGGGCAGTCAAAGCAGTCTCAGACTGGATTGTTTCTGCATTCTGTTTTGGACCTTACTTTCAGGAATTATATGCAGCATAATAGGCTTAAATACAATGTTCTCAGATACTTTCATTAGGTCAATACAATTTAGAAGCAAATAGTTTACATAACTGAAGTTTCAGACTATTATCAAGTTTCAACAGCGTTTTACTCCAAATCTGTGATCTTAATTGGATTTGATAATTTAAATAAAAGCAAATCCCTGAGAGGACAGGATGTAAAAGAACTGAATGCTCAAAACACTATTGAAGTTTGTCTATACTTACACTGCTGGGTTAGATGGATGAGAATTCTGGCCTTCATCCAATTGTGAGTCCCATGTATAACACACATACAAAATCAATCATTAGGAACTTGGTAGTTCAATAGAATTAATGGGTTTACTCTACTTGGAACTAAGAATTGAATTTAGACCTTTGTTTCAATGTGTTTTAACAAGAATTCATAAATTCTCAGTGAGGAAAAATGTAAAAGTGATAGATACAGACTGCTAGAAATGGTGCAAATTGAGTCCACTTTAAGGGTTAGGGTTAGGGTTAGGGAATCATGGGAACTGTATTTTATTGTGGCACCAGAGCTCTCTGACAGAGAAGGCTCAATGTCTCAGAAAAAATACAGTTCCCATGATTCCCTAGTACTAACCCTAACCCTTAAAGTGGACTCAATTTGCACTATTTCTGGCAGTCTGCAAAGGCCCTTAGTGTCCTTGGCCCCAGTGGATGCACCCCAATGGTTGATTCCAATGGTCAATCAGGGCTGGAGAGACGTAGCTGCACAAGGGCTGGAGAGATGGAGTTGCTGGAGAGGGGAACAGTCCCATTCTTGCATGTGGAGATCAGATCCTTAACCTATAATTTAATTAAGAGAGAATACAGCTTGCCTGTGTATGCATTTATGTGTGCCTTCAAGTCATCTGTTTTATGATTTTTATAGGGTTTTCCTTTGCAAAGAATAAACATAGCTGTACTTTCAACTGAACCCATGGAACAAAGGATCTTTTACATTTGCGCACACCATCCTTTTAAGACTGTGGAGAATTAACCAAGCCTGTATAGAGGGATCAAAACCAAGGGTCTGTAAGAGGTGAAGGTTGAACATTTGAGCAGAACGAGTATGAATGCAACATAAGACAGATACTGGGATGCTTCTAAGATGGCATCTGCTACATAGTGTGTGTGTGTGTGTGTGTGTGTGTGTGTGTGAAGACACATATCCTATTATGTGTGTCTGCGTGTGTATGACATCAAGAGAAAAAACATTTGTACTTATGGTGTATACTCTGCTATAAGTCAACTTCATGAGGGCAGGTTTTGGGGCCAAAATTATGGATTTTGATATAACCCATGGCTAAGTCGAGGATAAAACATAGGAGCATGTAACAAAGGATGGAGAAAAGGAAAATGATGCCAAATCACACTTCTGTTTTCCCACTCAGACATTCAAAAAGGGCAGAAGCAGGACTTCAGGAGAGAAAGGGTGTATGTGTGTGGAGCGGTTGGTGCTTCTTTTAGGTTCTCCCAGGATGGATTAAAGTCCAAAACACACTGCAGAAATAATCCAGTTTGAGAACACTTTAACTGCCCTGGCTCAGTGCTGGGTAATCCTGGGAATTGTAGTTTATTGTGGCACTAAAGCTCTCTGGTAGAGAAGGCTAAATGTATCACAAAAATACAGTTCCCAGAATCCCCTAGCATTGGGCCAGGGCAGTTAAAGATGTCCCAAACTGAATTATTCCTGTAGTGTTTTGGACTTAAGCTGCCGCCTTTTACTATTCTACTCAGAGAAGGGGATGGTTCTTATTTTTATAAAAGCTAAGGTACAGTACTTACATTGATAAGTCAATCTAGGTATCTTGGGTTAAATTTTTGATTAAATTTTTAGACTTATACATTAGTATACACAGTATTTTGGAAAATAAATTATTTACATTGATTGTTCTGAGGACTGAAGGCAATTATTTAGCTACTATTTTAGGTACATATTAAAAAATCCTGAAAAGTAGCTCAACTATTTACCTTTTAGTTATTTGGAAGCCTCTGAAAGGTACTGGCCTATGTACAAAGCAGAATCTTTCCCCATCTACCTCATCATTGCCTTATCGCCTACAAAAGAGCAGAAGATGACAATTGGGATCAGCAAATCTGTAAAGTTTCACATCCTCTCATATTCCAGTTTTGGGAAAGTAGGTAAATTTAGGTTAAAAATAAAATGAAGTGAAATTAACTCATTTCTAAGGCATGAACAAAATGCCAATCTCAAATGCTACCATATTCAGATTCTGACCAAAAAATAACTGAAACAAATTTCACAAATAGAAAGCATAGCACAAATCTGCACTTGAACATTATATTCCTTCTACACCCTTCAGTTAAGTCAACACCCCAATAACTATAAAAATAAGTAAAAGTTACAGTTATGCCACAAAAGCAGGGAATTTATCGTTTGTTAACATATAATCATAAAGTAATGTAGGTGAAAGAATGTAATGTAGTTGAGAGAGAAAAACAACTAGTTCCAAATAATTATTTGTAATTAGCTAATATCCATACTGGTTGACTTTGGGCAGGCCACACTCCCTCGGGCAAAGACAAGGACTGTAGCAAATCTCATCTGAATAAATCTTGCCAAGAAAATGCTATAACAGGGTCATGACCCATGTGAGTCAACCTGAGGGCTAATTACCATATTAACAAAAAAGGGGAATCGAAACAGATAACACATTTATCTCCTGTTTTGAAGAAGTGCTCCCTCAGGTAATTAAATAAATGAATAAATAAATCAATAAATATTATTATTATTATTATTATTATTATTATTATTATTATTTCTATTCTGCCTTTTCCAATGTGAATCAAGGCGGATTACAACAGGTATATAAAACATAAACAGATTAAAATTACAGTGAAGATTAAAAGGAGAATCCCCTATCTCAACCCTCCCTCAAATAAAATTAAAGAAAACCCTTTAAAACATAGCCAGTTAAAAGGGAATTAAACCAAACAAGAGTTAAAACAAAGAAATAATTGAATAAGATAAAAAATAAATACCAGATTCAAAATTCCAGTTTAGGGGGGAGAGAGGTGTGCTTTCCCAGGGAAGAGAAGCAGAGACCATGAAATCAGTAGTATCGATAATGTCGATAAGGGGAGGATAGACTAAAAAGGCTAGTTGGGAAATGCCTGCCAGCAGAGATCCATCTTAATAGCCCCCTTAAAGGCTTCCAAGGTGGTGATCTAATGGATCTCATCTGGCAGGCCATTTCAGAGCCTGGGAGCAGCAAATGAAAAGGTCTTCTGGGTCACCATAGATAGTCTGGTCTTCTTTGATTGTAACAGATTCTTCTCAGAGGACCTAAGTGTGCAGGGTGGATTGTGTAGAAGGAGGTGCTCCCGCAAGTAGTCTGGACCCAAGCCATGTAGGGCTTTAAAGGTAATAACCAACACCTTGTACTTTGCCCAGAAACTAATAGGCAACCAGTGAAGAGATTTTAGCATAGGTATAATGTGGGTGGCTCTCCAACTGCCCGTGACCAATCTGGCTGCCACATTTTGTACCAATTGAAGTTTCCGAACTTGGCACGAGGGTAGCCCCGCATAGAGCGCATTACTGAAGTCAAGCCGAGAGGTTACCAGAGCATGTACTACTGTTTCTAGGTCACCTGGTTCCAGGGAGGGGTGCAGTTGGCATATCAGCCGAAGCTGATAACAGGCACTCCTGACCTTCATGTCTATTTGGGAGGTCATCTGTACAGACAAGTCAAGGAATATCCCCAAGCTGCAAACACGGTCTTTCAAGGGAAGTATGACCCCATCCAGAATTGGTGCTTGTATCTCTATTTCTGGATTGGGGGTCCCTATAACAAGTACCTCCATCTTACCTGGATTCAATTTGAGTGGGTTTTCCCTCATCCAGTCCATTACCACCTCAAAACAGACATTCAGAGGAGAGATGCCAACTTTAGTCACTGCATCAGTCCAAGATACAGAGAAACATATTTGCGTGTCATCAGTGTACTGATAACACCCTGCCCAGCGTACTGATAACACCCCTCTTGATGATCTCACTCAGCGGCTTCATATAAATGTTAAATAGCATTGGGGACAGAATCACGCCTTGAGGGACACCTGATTTGAGCTCCCTCTTGGCTGAACAACTGTCCCCAAGCAATACCATCTGGAACCTACTCAAGAGGTAGGACCGGAACCACTGCAAAGCAGTGCCCCCCTATTCCTAACTCTCCCAGGCGTTCCAGAAGGATACCATTGTTGATGGTATTGAAGGCCACTGAGAGGTCCAAGAGCACCAACAGGGTCACACTTCCCCTGTCAGTGCCCAGACAGAGATCATCGACTAAGGCGGCCATGGCAGTCTCAACTCCGTATCCCATCCTGTTTGTCTTAACACAGGATTACCCCCATCTATGTATGTTGCATTTACCAAGCTTGTTTTGTGACTAGTCGTTGGTAAACATGAATTTAATTTGCAATACTAATTATTACAAAATACATCTCTAAGAAAATCTGTGCCCTTTGCAAGCACTTTTTAAAATCTTCTATAGAATAACATTGAGGTCATGTTTTGCCCCACCCAAAGGTGTTTGCTTCATTTTTAGGAGAGGGCCCCCAAGTTAGGAAAAGTTTATATGAGGAGAAGCTCTTACTGAGACTTACATTCTACTGCACTAATCTCCAGTCATGTTCTTCACATTGAAGTATGAGAAAGTCCATGTGTGTGTCTGTTAGTCAGTATTCCCTTAAAACTAGACTGGTCAGGAGAAGTTTTTTTAGGTCCCATGCCATTTTTCTTTCTGCCATTTTCCCTTCTTTTACTATGAGAAACAGCTTGCATTGAGTAATAGACTGTTTCTGTTCATTTCTGAGATGAGCATGCCCTTCAGGTACTGTAATGACTCTTAGATGGTCTGGGCAGTAGAGAACAATGGGCTGCATACACTAGTATAGTTGTTTATCCTCTTTCAAATCCAGAGAGGTTGTCCAATCCCTCTAGAAGCACACAATACCTCACCGGGGGGGGGGGGGGGGGCAGGTGTACTAGTGAGCCAGTGTGGCAGGTCTCCATTCAGGGGATGAAGACAAGACAGTTAAGCACTTATTATTCTCAACAATGAAACTATTCCCTTTTCATCTGGAGGGAGGAATTGCAGAGAATTTCCAGTTTGTCCTTTAGAATAAGGCTTGACATTTTCCCAAGATGGAAAAGGACCCAGACCACTAGACTTACTTGTCCATTTTGATTTATTAACAACTCTTGGAAACTCTGGTAACAGACAGCTTTCCTGTCTTATGCATCAAAATCTAATATTCATATTTATTGACATTGCTCATAAGAATATAGATATAGTTATAGTTATAAAGAAAAAAACATGCTGCCTAATTTATGATTTGCCAAGAGGTTTAACTAAATGAACTCACTTAAATTATCATGCAGATTTTAATTGTTTCATTTTGATGAATGTTTGCTAACACTGCAATCTTACACATATGCTGCCCCATAGTCTAGGAGACAGAACAATGGATTCATACTATATAGGAAAAGAGATTCCACCTGAAATTAGGATGAATGTCTTGATGGTTCAACAGTGGAATACAGTGCCTCACAGTGTGTTGGAGCTCCTTCTTTGGAGGTTTTTAAGTAGAGGCTGGATGACCATCTGTTAAGTGTGTTTTGATTGTGTATTCCTGCACAACAGGGGGTTAGACTAGATGGCACTTGTGGTCTCTTCCATTCTATGATTCTAGGTCTACAGAGAAGACTTCTGATATCAATGGGACTTCATCCCAAAAAAAGTGTATTTCATGCTTCAGCTTCCATGACTCATTCTTAAAGTCTTTGGGAGACAATAAGGCTCAGTACCTCCCTTTGGATTCTTCAATAAGGTAGTAAATTGTGCTGGTAACTGCAAGCATTTGGACTGAAATGACCTCCACACACACATACACACACTGGATACAGTAAGTGACTGACTGCTAATTGTCAAGTTATATATATATATATATATATATATATATATATATATATGAGTTTCTTTCTTTCATTTTTTTCCCCTTTTTTCAACAGGAGCTTCATCAAGGAGTATAGCAAAGGGGTGGGAGGCATTCCATCTACAATGTCTCCAATGGGCTGCAGATCATAACATTTGCGTTTTATGAAAGTGAGCTATGCTTTACAACATAAACAGCTTTCTGAAAGCAGATAAGCAAAAATAAAAAAGGAATTCTGCCCATTGGAAACAGAAATACTATGAAAGTAGGATTCTGCAAAAAGAGAAACAAAAATAAAACCATGCTCAGAAGCTCCCAAGGGCTCTGAAATTCCTTCTGTATCTCTTTATGACATACCTGCTCTCTCATCCCACATGGCTTCAGCTCAACCACAGGTGAAATGTATTTTGCCCTGGAGGCTTGCTGCAGTCTTCATCCTCAAGGGAGGAGGAGATTTTCCCATTGCAAACCAGCATTTGTGACTAAAACCCCTTTGTGACAAAAAGGGCAAATCTGCATAACAATTCTGTTTCTCCTGCCTTCTAGAAGCACAGCTGCTAATTGAAGCCAAGAATGAACATAGATGAGATGAGTTGTTAAAGACAAAGAGATGAGATGTTAGAAGCAAAGGACTATCTTTATGTAGCAAAAAATAAAATAAAAAAATAAAAAAAATCTTCTGGGAGGGAAGGACAGATGGGCAGACAACTTGAGGGTAAACTATACCTCTTAATTTGGAATTAGGGTTGGATGGAGCAGTTTATTTCCAGGCCATGATATTTTCACATGCATTTAATGGTATATTTGTTTCTTACAAATCCTGCATCAGTTTCTATTTCTTCCTTCCTTCTTTCTTTCTTTAAAAAAGGATGCATGGAATTCGGTATTTGCTTTCATGGGAAACAATTTCTAAGATTTCCCTAATGTATACATTTCTGTGTGCAGCTTTCTCTAAAATATGTATTTCTGGTTGGCACTTTGAGTCATGAACTCTTATCAAAAAATTTAAAGCAGCGAGATATTTGAAAAATCCCTATGTTTTATTAAAACATCCAAATGTTAGTCTAAGATGTATAAAGTATATCATCTCAGTGAAAAAAATATCAAGCAAACTTTCTCTCTCACTCCTACCTGCAAGTAAACTGTCTATCAATTAGGTTGATTTCTGGAGTATATATGTATAATTCTGCTATGGCTGTAATCAAGTACTCTCTTTCTTAGGAATAAGTTCCCAAAACTCAGTGAGACTCCTTGCTGATTAAATGTTTAAAGGAAATGTTTAAAGCGTGAGTTTTCCTGTTGGTCAGAATTAGTGCCCTACCTTCACAATCTGCAAAATCATTAGAGTCTAAAATTATTCATACTCAATGAGCATAAAGTCAGCACCAATCTCTTCAAAGAGCCTGCATTTCTGTATAGAGGCTTAGTACCTTGCACATCAGCTAAACTCTGAACATTAATTAAGCAAAGCAAAGCAAAAAGCAAAGCAGCTTATTTATATACCGCTTCATATCACGCTATGGGATGTCTAAGCGGTTTACAACTGTGAGCTGATTGCCCCCCAACAATCTGGGTACTCATTTTAGCGACCTCGGAAGGATGCAGGCCTGAGTCGAGCCTCAGCCCCGGCTGGTATTGAACTCGCAACCTTGTGGTCTATGAGTGAGTGGCTGCAGTACAGGCATTTAACCACTGCGCCACCAGGGCTGATTGCGCCTAATTAAGGGCCTTTGCAGACTGCTAGAAATAGTGCAAATTGAGTCCACTTTAAGGGTTAGGGAATCATGGGGATTATATTTTATTGTGGCACCAGAGCTCTCTGACAGAGGAGGCTCAATGTCTCAGAAAAAAACAATTCCCATGATTCCCTAGCATTAACCCTAACCCTTAAACTGGACTCAATTTGCACTACTTTTGGCAGTCTGCAAAGGCCCTAAATGTAGTTGCCCCCCCCCCTCTCTCTTTCTTTCTTTCTTTCTCGGGCACAGTTGGGACTAGTGATATATCAATGAACTATGACAGCTGCATGCATCTTCAGTCCTAGGAGTGTTCACATCCATTCTACTCTCAATTCCATAATTTTACTGTAATTACTGTTTTCCATTCAAAAGGTATATCTGGATTGTCCCCCTTAATTGTTCATACAATAAGCAGAAAATTCAAGGAAACAGTGTATGACAAGGTGACACATATATGATGTACATCAGGGGTTGGTATACCTCCCGCCGCCGTGCACATGTGTGTATGAGTCCGGGTGCCATTTTGGAAAGCAAAATGATGCCTGTGCTCATGCATGCATGCGCACGGCAGCAGGTGGTATGCCGATCCCTGATGTACATCATGTATTTCCAAAATGGCACCCGCCGCTCGTGATGCGCAGTACCGTTTTGCATTCCAAAATGGCACCTGCTGTCATGCACATGCGTGCACTAGCACGGGCACCATTTTGGAAAGCAAAATGGCACCCGTGCTCGCGCATGCATGTGCATGATGGCAGGTGCCATTTTGGAACACAAAACGGCACTGGCGCCATGCGCATGCGCTCATGATGTGCGACGCTGTTTTGCGTTCCAAAATGGCACCTGCCATTGTGCGCATGCACCTTCTTTTCTGCAGGTTATTTCTTACCTTCCTCTCCATGAAATTTCATCAAATATTAAAGCAGTAAGGAAACTCCAATATGTCATTTTACTACTGGAGAAATCCAAGAGAGTGGTTCTCTGAAGAATTGTATTCCAGTACATCGAATATCCCCTGAATCTGGTTTTCCATACTAGCTATTTTGAGGTTGATGAAAGAGTTATGTCCCTGGGAGGGTGAAAGGTCTATATGCTACCTAGGTAGTTTTTTGTTTGTTTGTTTTTAAGCATCCACCATGATTTAGAAGGGTCTTCCCCCTTCCATCTAATGCCTATCCACAGCAAAGAGAGAGAGACAGAAAGATAGAGAGTTTTGCATGGCCAATTCTACAGAAACCTTCTAAACATATTCAGACATTGTGCTGTAGGGTCTGTCACAGCATAAAAAGGGAAGTGGCAGAAGAGGGAGAGGAAGCATCTAGCAGCACCTTTAAAGCTAACTAAGGGCCAAAACAGACAGGCATAATATGCTGGCTTTCCAGTGGCTTGAGGGTGTGGCATACACATGACACCCCCCCCCCCCAAGATACTAGGAAGCCAGCATCATGCCACCCCACTGACTGCACAGCAGCTAGCTTTATGGCACTCTGAAGGAATGGCATTTAGATGCTGCATGCCAAAGGAGCACCACAAAGAGGCAGCAGTGTGGAAAAGCTGGCTCAAAAAGGAGCAGCAATTTGCCACTTCTTTTTGCACCAACAAACAGCTGGATTGGGGCCACAGCTTGAAGTTGCCATGGCCTCAACCCGACATCAGCAAGGATAGCTTAACACCACCCCTTTGGTACCATCTATTTTGCCCCTAATTTATTTTAGCCTGAACTTTCATGGATTTAAACCTACATTTTTCAAATTTCTTCACATTGATTAAGTGTGTCACTCCATCCCATATCAAACAGTTAATATCTTGAGGGCTATTCTTCACGTGACCTGCTGTGTCTCAAACACTATCATGCATTGAGAAGTTGACCTCTAGAAGATAGACCCTAGAGTCAGGCTTGTCATACTCAACTTTTGCCTAAAATTGCTCTTTTCTTTTCTAGATTTATCTTCCCTGCCCTTGTCCTACAAGAAGATTTTAAATCAAGGTGGACTCTAAAGATCTTTGAGAAGCTTCAGTAATATGGTCTCTCTGGGTATCTTATCCCACTGGATTTTGAGACAGCCAGAAAAACACTTAAAGAACATATCCTGGATGTTGAAGATCAACACAAACTTGGCCAGATTCCATACTAATTAGCAATATACTTAATGTGTACAAATAAGCAAACTGTATTTCAGCACTCTTACTTCACAATTTTCTTCCCTCAGCTGTGCTGGAGGAAGATTTAAAAAAACAAATCCCCTTCTTGGACTGCATGTGTCCTTGTGGCTCAAGGGAAGTTGAATTGGTGACCCATGTTCTTCTTTATTGCCTTTTTAATTGTGATATTAGGAAAATATGTATTGAAATTACCTTGCATCAATTACTTTTAGTATTACTAAATTTTGTGCTACCACATTATTTGACAATTTTGTGCAAACCATTACCTTCTCCATGGAAGTGTCATCTATCCCTCCTCCCTTTTTATCCATTTATTTTCATTAATTTGTTGTTTTCTTCTTATATAGTGCTGGTCACAGACCATAATAAAGATTGATACTGATATCAGACTCTGGTTTGACTCCATCTGTCTACTCCATCAGTGCATCCAAAGAAGTGGGTTGAAATCCAAGAAAGGTCATGATAAAATAAATTGGTTAAGTGTCCGAGTTGCTGTTAGAGTCTCAGGTAGCGGAAGGAGCACATGGTCCTACAGTGGCTGCAGCTATGGAGGTTGGGTAACCGACCATAACTGATGTGTAGGAACTGTTGCAAAAGATTCCAGGTGCGGGACAACTGTTGCAAAAGATTCCAGGTGTGGGACACCTGCCCCTGTGTCCGATCAGCCTACATTGGAAGACCTCTATAATCTCCTTAGAGGAGCGGTTGTTTCAGATGAAGGCGTGATGGAGCAGACCTCTGAGGCGGAGAGAAGAGATCAGGCAGGTGCCTCTGCATCTCAACCTGACACCCGAGCTGTTGCTGGGCCACACTTTGGGGGATCCTTGCAGCCAGCTGGTAATGTTTCCCAGCAAGCCTCGACATCAGGTTTGTCTGTTCCTAATTCTTCACAGGTGACTTGGCCCACCTTGGTATGGGATCCAGGTGGACAAGTTGGGCAGGGCTTGGGTTTGGAACGCTCCATCTCTGCACCACTGGGTTCACCTGCGATGGCAACTGAGTCCTCCCAGGTGCCTGACTCGAGGGTGCAGGTTGGTCAGTCGGTAGTTTCTATGGCTGGTGATTCCTCAAGAGTGTCCACTTTAGGGACGGCTGGCTTGATGGGAGTGGACAGAGTGGCAGAATGCACCCCATATGCTGGGATGTCTGCTCCTCTTTGTTCGCACCTTCCGCTTACTACCAAGGAGAGAATTTGGAAAGGGGATTATATTGATTTATTTTCCCTTACGTTTCGTGATCCTGAACCAAGGATCATGGTAAAGGATGGGATAGTGTTTAGCCTCCCCAAAGAGTTCCAGGCGCTTAAACGCCCTAAGCTGGAATGCAATTTTGTGAACTGGATAACTATCTTCACTATCTACAGGGGAGTTATTGAAGAGAAAGAACCTCACAGGTCACCTGATTTCTCTAAATATCAGGAGATCATGATTAAAGCTTATACTAACTGCCATCACAATTCAAGGGGTGTGGCGTGGTTGCAATATGATGAGCAGTTTAGAATGACAGCTGCCCAGGACCGTTCACTGTCTTGAAAGCATGTCCAGTCAGAGGTGTGGGCGGATGTGATGGTAGGGGCCTCCCCTTCGAGCCGATGTGACAATGGGTTTGTGCCCATGGTTACACAGCCGAGAGGGCAGAATGCAAGGCCTGGCACAGGAGAAAGGAAACAATATGGCTTTTGCTGGGACTTCAATGCAGGTAAGTGCAGGAGACAACCCTGCAGGTTCGAACATAGGTGCAACACCTGCGGGGGGAATCACTCCGGTGCTTCCTGTGTTAGATGTAAGAAGTCAGGGGCAGAAGGTACACCCCAGCCATCATCACCGGGAGGAAAAGGCACTGTCACCAATTAAATTGGATGCACTGGTGGCATGGCTGCAGACATACCCCAATAGGGACTCAGCTTTGTATATATTCCATGGTTTTTCTATGGGTTTTCGCATCCCTTATTCAGGTCCCAGGGTGTACCATTATGTGCCTAATGCTCGTTCGGTGAGGGACTTGCCGGCTATTGTAAGGGACAAGCTGGCAAAAGAAGTTGCAGCAGGAAGGATATCATGATTATTTGCCAATTCTTACGCTTTGCTTATCACCTCTGGATGTAGTGCCCAAGAAGGGGAATATAGGTTAATCCACAATTTATCATACCCGAAGGGTGATTCTGTTATTGATGCCATAGATTCTAAGCTTACATCTGTCAAATATGCCTTTTTGACTCTGCTGTCAAGATGGTTAAGGCTTTAGGTAAGGGAGCTTTATTAGCGAAGTGCAACAAAATCAGCCTTTAGCTTGTTCCCTGTACACCCAGATGACTTTGGCCTCTTGGGTTTTCAATTTGAAGTGAAGTATTATTTTGATAAAGCCATGCCAATGGGGTGCTCGATCTCTTGTTTGGCCTTTGAAACATTTAGCACCTTCTTGCATTGGTGCGCTGTCAAGAGGTGAGGTAATACTGCAATCACCCACTATTTGGACAATTTCCTGATAGCTGGAGATTCTAATTCTTCAAAATGTAGTGACACCTTAGCCGCCTTCCAGGGCTTAATGGCAGAACTGGGAGTCCCTTTGGCCGAGGAGAAGATGGAGGGTCCTGACACCCGGCTTACCTTCTTGGGAATCAAGATGGATACCATTGCAGGGATATCTTGTTTGCCAATTGACAAGCTGGTGGCTATGAGGGAACAGGTTAGGTTAATGATGGGAAAACATAAAGCTACACTTCATGAGTTTCAATCCCTTACAGGCTTGTTAAACTTTGCATGTAAGGTAATAGTCTCAGGACGAGCATTCTGTGCATGCCTTTATGGGGCCTCCAAGGGGGTGTCCACCCCACACCATCATATAAGAATCACCAAAGGAATTCGAGAGGACTTGAAGGTCTGGGAGTTTTTCTTGGACCAATTTAATGGTAATTCGTTCTGGAGGTCTGAAATGCTGCTGAGGGCAGATTTTCAGGTACACTCCGATGCTGCGGGTGCCCACGGGTTTGGTGTTTATTGGAATGGCCAATGGGCTGCTGAGGCTTGGCCTCATTCTTGGGTGGAAAACGGTCTGACTCGAAACTTGACGTTTTTGGAACTCTTCCCATAGTGGTGGCCATACACTTGTGGGCGAATCAATTTACAAACAAAACGATATGGTTTTGGTGTGACAACCAGGAGGTTGTCCATGTGGTAAATCCCCAGTCCTCCAAGTCCTCCAGGATGATGTTTTTGGTTAGGGCCATGGTGACTCAATGTTTGAGGTTCAATGTTTTGTTTCAAGCTCACCATGTGCCTGGTTTACTTAATCCTTTGGTGGATGCCCTCTCTCATTTTCAGTTCTCCAGGTTCTGACAGCTGGCTCCCGAAGCTTCGGCGCACCCATTGGAGGTACCAGCACTTCTTTGGAGCCTTGGAGGCTAGAAATCAACAGGGCGATCCTTCAGTCTATCGCCCCATCTACACGCAGGTCTTATCAGATAGTTCTGACTGCCTTTAGACATTTCTTGTCAAATGATGGGGAGGTGGAAGTCTGGCCCATCAGGGTGGACATGGTTCTTCATTTTATAGTTCATCTTAGGCAAACGGGATTGTCTCCTGTTACCATTAGGGGCAGGTTGGCTGCCCTGGCCTTTTACTCCAGGGCCAGTGGTCTTCCTGATCCTACTATTGATTTTAGGGTTAGGAGAGCTCTGGAGGGTGGGGCCAGGGAATCCCCTATGGTTAGGAACGCTCGTTTGCCGATAACTGGCCCAGTGTTAGTGAAATTGTGGCAACACTTAGCTAGTACTTGCTTTTCACCTGAAGAATTGGTTTTGTTTAGGGCCGTATTTGCCATAGCTTTCTTTGCAGCCTTGAGAATTAGTGAGATTGTCCCTGGATCTCACAATGATTGATTTGGTAGGGCACTTCTTCTTTCTGATGTTATAATATCAGAACACGGGATTCAGATTTCTATCAGGTAATCAAAGACCAATCAGCTAGCTAGAGGTCAGTCTATCACTTTGGCTAGGGCACCTGAGGGTCAGATTTGCCCAGTGTTAGCATTGGCAGACTATATTAAGGTCAGGCTGAATGTGTCAGGATATTTGTTTGTACATGTGTCAGGCATTCCACTAACACAGTTTCAGTTCAGGGAGGTTCTGAGGGAGACTTTGAGGTGAGCCAATTTGCCCACCGCACAGTTTTCTTCTCATTCGTTTCATATTGGGGCAGCAACAGCTGTGGCTGTTCATGGATTAAGTGATGCCAATATTCGCCGAATTGATCGTTGGCAATCTAAGGTATTTAAAACTTACATACGCACCTGAATAAACTGCTCAATTGTTCTTAGTGGAATTAATCAACATTATTCTGTTACTTTCAAGCAGGTTTTTTCCAAGGGAAGATCTGGATAGTGGGCCACAGTATCACGTTCTAGGCAGAGCACCACATATTGGAACAGCGTTGTGACTCGAGCTTGGGATTGTCAAACATCGGCAGTTTACAGTGGTTCGGTCGCAGGGGCATGCAATGGGGAGCCTTGCTTCCCTTGATCATTGAACTCTCAAGGGCCCATCCGCACCCCTGGGTTTTAGTGATACACCTGGGAGAGAACGACCTCATTAAGGTTCCTTGTCTCCAGCTTGCAAAGCAAATTGTAAAGGACTTGCAAGAGATAAGGAGGCACCTTCCCAGTTCTGTATTGTTATGGACAAAATTACTGCTGAGGTGCAGCTGGCCAGGGGCCCGTAAGGATGCTGTCATTAATGGTGCACAACACTGGCTCAATAGATCTGTTTTGAAGCAGCTGATCAGATTGGGCATTTTTGTTATTGACCACACTGGTATACAAATCTCGATGCCACAGCTTTACAGGGGGGATGGGGTAGACCTCTCCTGGGAGGGTTCGGATATTTATGTGCAATCGTTTTCCAATCATATCAAGAGAGCGGTTTGGGGGGGAGGGAGAGGAGATGCCAAGCTAGGCTGACCCCCTCTTGTGGTGGGTAAGGACCCCCTCCCCACAGGGAAATAATTGGCTAATTAAAATTAATTGGGGTAATTAGGCAAAAATTTAAAAAATGGGGTAATGACGTCAGCTATTAAGAATATGACGTCATCAAAATAGTGATGTCATATAAGTAAATATGACATCAGTTCCGGTTGGGAGGGCCAAAGTTAATTGATGTTAATTATTACATGTTTTGTCATATGATGTGAAGGACCACCCACTTGGGTTGGTTACACCTTCACATACACATGTGACAAAGTATTTTGTGTTTGATTGTAATGTTTTTGTGACGAGACCCTGTACAGAAAATAAAAGTTGTGGTCTGTTCATACCCAAAAGAGGCGTCTCTTGTCCTTTGTGCCAGTGCAACAGGAGAAGCAATTGTATTTGGCCCATACAGACAGGACCTCTCTCTCTTTTTCTCTTTCTCTATACAGCACATACATACTTACATCTTAGGGGGAAAAGCAAAATTCATTTTTACACCTATATGTACATTCTACTTTAAATAATATGATATTCACAGTAAGGGGTGAAGCAGTGGCTTGCCACTGCCCCTTTGAGCGCCAGATCGGGGCTGCAGCAACTGCATGCCACACCTTCAATCTGGATGACTCCCAGCTGAAAAAGAAATGGCAGAAAGCCACTCCTTTTTGAACTGGAAAAAGGATGTGTTTGCAGCCACGACAGGTTTTTTTTTTTTTTTTAGCTCCAATGATGTACAGTGTGTAAATGACATGCTGCTGGAGCACCGCAACACTGTTCACTGTGCAGTCAGGTGGACAGCATGATGCCAGCTTGGGGGTGCTGTTGAAATGTCCCCACGCTGCCCCCAAGCCATGTATCATGCAGGCCTGTTCAGCCCCTTAGTTGTATCAAATAAGGATTTAAACTTGTGGTTATAGGAGTGGAATGTTAAAATCTTCAGGCTGGATAAGCTTATTACAGATGTATGAGGTATTAACAGAAGGGAATTCAAGGGTATGATTCAGTTAAGGAGAGAGGGTAAAAACAATATTGTTCATTTACTTAACTACATGTAATTTGGATCAGATAGAGTGGCAAAGTTGTCAGAACCCATTGTAGATTTGCCTTCTAAGTCAATCAAGGGATTATTTGACCATTCATTTAATATTGATAGAGTAAAATCCTACTCAGCAAATGGGGGAGTACAGTACTGAAGCCAGATATACAGATTTTGCTGCAATGTTTATTGAAGGGAGGAATGCTTGTAGAGAACAAAGACTAGAATGAAATCAAGGTGTCTGGATTCAGTTCCATGGCTAGTTTGGCTGGGAAGCACTGTTTGTATACATAGATATCTGGTATCTAGTTGCTGAATGGATCATCATAAATTTTATTTTTATTTTTCCTGACTTTTACCATTTTAATTCTGAAATGTCTTTTACCACATTTATTGATATTTTTCTTTCTGTACTGTTAATCTTGATTGTAACTGTCTTTGATATTTTAGCAGAAAGGAGAGAAATGAAGCCTGAGAAAGAACAAATGATCAATTTATTCATAATAAAGGATTAACATTAGCCTCCCACACTTTGAAATTTGGATTACACTTCCCATTAGTTCCAGCATGTAGGGACAGTAGAAAGAGATAATGGGATTTATGGTCCAAACTATGGTCAAGATCCTGAATCATGAAAACATAATATAATTGCTCTGCAGGTAGAACTATGCTACATTGCCCTTCTCACTAAGGTTGCCATAATTCTCTTCCACAAAACTGGAACAAAATGTTGGGAAAAATATAGGACAAATGTAGGACAAAATGTTGAACATTCAAGAAAAATGGATGATGCAACCAACTAAAAGCCAAAACATTAATAAAATAAAAAAATTAATATAAATTCATGATTCTCAATCATGCTCAAAATGGAGGACACTTTGACATTCTTCCTGGACAGATGGTTGGGATGTAGCTTTGTGTGATTTCTGCATTGGACTAGGACTCTGGAGACCAGGGTTTGATTCCCTGCCTATTGGGTGACCTTGGGCAAGTCACACACTCTTTCAGCCTCAGTGGAAGGCCATGGAAAACCTCCTCTGAACAAATTTTGCCAAGAAAACCCCAGGACAGGTTTGCTTTAGGTTCACCATAAGTCAGAAAACAACTTTACCCAGCACCAGGTGGGGATCGACCCACCTGATCCACAATGACACATGGTGGAGATTGGGGCCTCCTTTGCTCCAGCCAGGAGCTTGTTTCCTCACTCAGGAAGGCATGCAGTAGCAGCAACCGCTTCCCTATGGGAGGGGAGGCTTCTCCATTGTACTCTGAAAAAGAGAAGGAGGAGAAGACGGGGGGCCACTTCTCAGCCAAGAGCCCTCCATCCCTCCTCCTCATTCTCTTTCTGCACCCTGGGCTAAGCCAAGGTGGTCAGAGGTCCTTGCCGACAAGGAGGAGGACCAAGCACCACAAAATGAAGGGGAAAGGGAGGACTTGAAGGGAAGATCTTTGGGGGGAATGGAGAACCTGAAGGAAGGACCTAATGGGGGAAACTGAGGACCTGAAGTGGAAACTGGTGATCTGAATCGTAAATGGAGGACCTTCGGTGGGAGTGGAGGACTTGAACAGAGGAACTGAAGAGGAAATAGAGAGCAAAGGGGGAAATTGAAGAACCTCTGTTAAAATGGGGGGCCTGAAGGGATGATTTGGGGGGGGGGAAATGGGGGACATGATCCAAAAGCTACAAATACTAATCATTAAAACCTGTGCTGCTGCTTCTTCTTCTTTGTCAGGCTCAAAATAGAGGACGTTCTGGAATCCACTCTTGGGAAGAAAGAGGAGGATTAAATGGAAGGCAGGTCCTGGAAAACGAGGACCTCTGGGGCTAAGATTTTTCCAGCAATCTGCCTCTCACTCTCACCCAAACCTACACCCACACACATCTTTCCTCTCCTCTCCTCTCCTCTCCTCTCCTCTCCTTTCCTCCTCCTATTTTTCTGTTTCCAAGCCTCCTCCTCTTTCTCCAATGCTGAGTCCTTCTCGGCAGGAGTTTCAGCAACAACTGCAGCTCTCTCCTTCCTTCCTTCTCGGGGCTAGTCAGCAAGGGAAGAAGGGAAGAAAGGAAGGGAAGAAAGGAAGGAGTGAAGGAGAGAAAGAAAGAAAGAAAGAAAGAAAGAAAGAGAAAGTAAGAGGGAGAAAAGGGGAGATATCTTCTGTTCTCCTCCCATTTTGCCCCCATTCCAGGATCTCTGGCTCCTTCCCTTCTCTGAGGCCCCTTCCTTCCTTTCTCCCTCAGAGTGGCCTCCTCCTCCTTCTTCCTCCACCTCCTCCTCCTGCTGCTGCTGAGGAAGTGGTTACTGCCTTGTTTCAGGCAGGCACATTTTGTCAATCTCCAGTCCAACTGGAGATTGACCAAACGTGGCTTGGAACTAAGCAGGAATCCAGGATTGTAGGGTCAAAAATGCCCAGCTGAGACGGGACATTTTTTAGACCCTCCAATCTGGGATGGTCCCACTTTTTTGGGATCTATGGTAACCCTACTTTTCACACATCTCAAACCTATCCTCTCTCCATGGCCATTGAATTACTGGTGGAGAAGAGGGAAAAGATTGCCTATGTCTCTTTAGTCAGACATAGATGAATGATATGATCTACTGAGAGGTATAGCAATGATGCAGGGTAGCAAATGCTACCAATGTTCTGTATCTAGCTATAAGGACATAGCTGGACACTTCTCTAGTATAAACTAAGTTCTTAAGCATGCAAATTGTATTCTTTACAACTAAACTTTGGACTCATTAGCATGATGGGGATTGCAGTTAGTGTTCCAATGATAGTTAATGAAATGAAGTTCATTCATTACTGTGTGATGGGATTCTGGTATCTTCCTTGCCTTTCAGTTGTGCTAGTGTACAAACTGAAAAGAGATTCTTAAAGCCATCATTTTTTTTAGTTTGGGTTAAACATTGCACTTTGCTGATCTGTAAAACTGATGAGGATTAAATTAGCACATTTAAGGCAAGCATCTTTTGCTGGATAGGTAAAAAGAAACGTAGTGTGACTCCACTTCTGAGCAGGGGAATGAAATAAGTTGCTTTAGGGAAAAAGTGGCATCTACATATTTTTTCTTGAACTGCATTATTTGATGATTATTTGCTGATACAAATAAAAACAGAGACAGAAACTTTAATTTAGATGAAGGTGACATATCTGGAAAATAGTAAATTTTAATAGGCTCCACTGAAATAAACTAAACTCCACCTTAGATATTTCTTTTAAAAGGATACAATAAATTAATTCTCTTTATAATTGTTTTTTTCCTGAAATCTCAAATGTCACAAACTTCTAGAGCCTTGTGGTAACATGCCCACTCATTACTCAGCCAGGTCTTGCTCCCATTCCCTGCTGCAGTTACATTTACAAACAGGCAATTGGCTGAATTCCTTCAGCTCCTTACCAGGAGTCCATTCATTTACACAAGACTCATTACAGGCTTAACAAACCTCTCTCTGAACTCCTGGCTGCATAATTGTTCTGCCAAGGGCTCAATTTCACTCCTGAAGGGCTCACAAGCAATCACCTTTGCACTTGTCTCTATACGAGATCGAGATCAGCAGCTCACTGCGAAGGGGCCATTCATTCATATCCAGCCCAAGAATCCCCAATTAGCTGCAGAGGAAAGGACTGTACCTCCAGCAAGGCAACTTAGAAAAGGAACGCAGCAGGGAGCACTTGGTACAACAAAAGGAAGAGAACATGATACTTCATTGGTATTGTCACAACATGGTGAATGTGTGAAAATGAGAGTTCTTCTTTTTGCATGGAATTCAAGACCTTATAATGCAGAGCTTGGAAAGGACTAATTCTAAATAAATGCTTCTTGACGTTAGTTTTTTCCCTCACGAACAAAGATAAAACTTACATCTACACTATAGAAATAATGCAGTTGACACTGTCTGAAGTGCTGTACATCCATTGGATGGAATCCTGGAATTTGTAGTTTTACAAGGTCTTTAGCCTTCTCTGCCAAAAAGTACTGGTGCCTCAAAAACTACAAATCCCAGGATGTTGTAGGACAGAACCATGGCAGTTAAAGTTGTATCAAACTGCATCATTTCTACAATGTAGATGCATCCTCAGTTATCAAGTGTCAGGAAGCTGGCTGAAATCTCAACTTCTCCAGGTCTCCAAGTAAGGAGACAAATCCTAGGGCAATTAACACTAATAGAGGAACTTAAGGAGATGTATGAGATTGCTTTAAAGCTTGGGTACCCATGTCCACTTATTCCCTGCTGGGTTCCTTTCATAGAACACTCATATAGCACTATGATTCCACTTCAATGGCCAAGGCTGCATCCTGTGGAATCCTGAGGTTCATAATTTGGTGGGGGCAAGAGATCTTTAGCAGATCTCTTGGCAGAGACTGAGAGTAGCACTGTTATGGAATATCATTATCAGTTCTTTTAGTCATTTATTATCTCATCAGATAATAAAGTTGGAAGTAAATAGTAAATAATTGAAATTGATTTGGGTTGTTTTGGCTCCTGGGGCTGGGTCCATTACACAGAGATAAGTAACTATCACAAGTAAATTATGCTAGGGACAGCGGACTGCAGCCTTTTCTTCCAAGTCTCCCTCTTTGAAGGACTCAGCTGTGTTTGCCATACATCCTATCCTGCACTTTCCAAGCTAATCAGCCTCCTCCCAGTGTGGTGAAGGATCCTATACTGTTGGGTTGCTGAAATATGATTCGGTTACAAATCTAGTCAGTTTCTTTATCTAAAATGAAGTGTGATATCACCTTGCCTTTTGTGTCATACTGCAAAATGTCTTGGGTAAGTTCTATCCAGGGCTGTTTTACACAAGAGGCAATACAAACAATTTGCCTGAGTCACAAATTTCCAGGCCTTTCTCCAGCAAGAATCCATCAGCAATTCCTTTTTGCACTCCTATTGGTGGTGACATTTCTTTGTATTAAAAAAAAAAAGGGAAGGCAAGCACAATTTTTGCATGATGCATGATTTGTAATTCCATGCACACAGACCTTTGCATGGGATCAGGAAGGAAGATGTTTATAACCACAGCACTCAGTTCCTGCCAGATTCATAGGTGAGTTGAGACAAAGAAGAATCAGAGAAGACAAGCACAATGCTTGCACAATGCATGATTTGTAATTCCATGCACACAGACCTTTGCATGGGATCAGGAAGAAAGACATGAATAACCACAGCACTCAGCCTCTACCAGATGCATAGGTGAGATGAGACAGAGAAGAATCACCCAGCTGCATGTGGAACTGTTTGCACCTTCCTTTATTCCCTTCTCCTTCCATCTGTATCATTAGTAATGGCTTCTCTAAATCACCACACATATAGGCATACTTGGAGAAAGGAGATGGTTTAGTGTTCCTTGGGGGAGCAACTAATCAGCACTCTCTTTGCTGGAATCGTGCCTTCTTCCCCACTATCAATGTTTTCACTCCCCTTTTTCAATCCCTGCACCTCCTGAGCTCAGAGACTGTGTTATTCCTCTTGCAAATCTCTCTATACTGCACCAAAAGTGAAGGAATGAATCCAAAAATATGGATCAGCATTTCTTTTGCTTTCATTGCAAAAAAAGAAAAAAGGAAAAAAAAGAGGGATGACAATCAGCTACAGGAACAGAGTGACTATAGTAAAAAGAAAAGAAATATGAGGAAGGTTCATAAAGTACATCTAATGAGCTGTGTGATCATTAGGTGCAGTGGACAGGGTAGGAGGGAAGGGGAAGGAAGATGATCAAGACTGGAGGAAGAGTATATTTGTCATATAATCCATGTACAGATGTTCATCAAGTGTACAATTGAACAATTGGGATCAAGATAATTATCACTTTGTCTATCCCAACCTCTTTAAATTGTCTAGTTCCTTGATCCTGTCTGTATCCGAATGATAATTCATGGAGTTGAAAGTGAAATGCATAGTACTTCCTCCATCTTGTTGGATCCTCACAACAACCCTGTAAGTGATTCACCTAAGGTGTTATGCTCAGAAACATCAGTCATGGATAGCCAAAAGTTTATGGACCTTCCATATTAAAGGATAAAAGGAAAAGGGGGCAGATTGATGGGGTTGTATAGCACTATAGAGGGGTTAAGCAAAATCAGGAGGGAAGTCATATCCGAATGATAGGGAGGATAGATGGACAAAAGAGGATGCCGCTTTATGACTTTGTTTACTTCCTAGAATCAAGTTTAATGGCAGGCAAACTAACACCTTCCTTTTTGGGGACAAATGCAGGCAATAGCAAAGCTGGGGAAGCACAGACACTTAAAAGAATCTTTTTACGTGTTTAAGAGCACCCGGCTGGTGAGCTAGGGAAGGGAGGGGGTTAGATTGGTAGGAATTTAAAGTGGGAAAACGTCCAGGGAAAATTTAGATTTGACACTAACTGTTTGCAGAACCTCTGTTTTGGTTTCCAAAATAAATTGTCAGTTAACTCTTGCTATGATATATTCTTGGCTATTCCGATTTTGGGCCAGCAATCCTGACACTGTGTCAAATCTCAGTCCAAAGCCTTATATGCAACTGATGAGAAGCCCCCACTGCTGCCACTGATATTGAAATGGGGTGCCTGGCCATGTGAGTGTAGCCAGGCACCCCATTTCAATATCAAAAGCAGAAACAGGGGTAGGGCGGGGCTTCTCACTAGTCTCAATAGAAGGAGAACATAAGGGGCACACAGACCACCTGGTTTGCATAGGGTTTGCCACAGAATTTTAGAGAAACACCCCAGCAAATGCTGGGTCATTTACATCTGCATTAAGGCCCTTTTACCCTGGAATTGGCCTAGATCCAACAGATTTGCATCTGGTCCCCCAGGTTCTGGCCTGAAGTTATTGCATCAGCTCATGTCCTTGAAGTGCAGAGACCAAACAAACAAAAATTGATCTCACCCATTTCTGGATCTATACTATCCAATCACAGAATTTCAAATTAGGGAAATCTATCAGAATCACTCTGACCCACATGTTGTGGATTTTAGTAACTCCTGCTGATAAAGGAAACTGAATTTTTTTAAAAAATTATTTACTGAATGTTTACCCTGTCTTTCTCCCAGGATGGGATCCAACAAAATCCACTCCTGTCCCTATGTAAAATATGTAACATTGCACATCACTTTTACTTATAACTTAGGGCCTTTGCAGACTGCCAGAAATAGTGCAAATTGAATTTACTTTAACTGCCCTGACTCAGTGCTAGGGAATCATGGGAACTGTAGTTTATTGTGGCACCAACAATGTCTCAGAAAAAAATACAATTCCCATGATTCTCTAGCACTGAGCCAAAGCAGTTAAATTGGACTCAATTTGCACTATTTCTAGCAGTCTGCAAAGGCTGATAGATTATAAACTCAAACTATTTATTTCTATAAGATGGACAATTGAGCTGTGTGGAAGTGTTCAAATATGTGATCATCCATACAGCCTGGTAGTTTAGGAAGAGGCAAAATATGTCAGTCAAAGGTCTAATTTAGCCATTCATTAAGCACTTAATCTTCTAGGCTGGTTATTATATGATTCACAGTGCTTCTCAATATAAGAGCGTCACTCATATATCAGCTCTCCTCTCTTCTCAGCCTACTCCCTTTGATTGAACTGCTTTATCTCACAGACCAGGCACAGAAGTTCCATGAGCTACAGGCAGAACATGGGTTGTAGTTTGATGATCATGGAGGAAAGCAATATTTTGAAAGCTCTCTGATACATTTCTATTTCAAAAAGCAGAAACAGTGTGTCATTTCAAAAAGCTCACAGCATTCTGCCTGAGGGGGAAAACATCTATAAAAAATAGAAGTCAACTTTTGTCATGAGAATGTGTTTCTGTTTTGCCAGCCTGTGTGTGTCAAAGCTGCTAGGTCAAATAGACTTGCCCCTGCTTTTTGTTCCATAATGCTCTGAGCGTTTGTTAAATCAATGTCAGGAAACCTTTTGTATAGGACTGAATTCTAACATTAATCACTCTTCCTTCTATTTTTAAAGGATCAGAGCAAAACTGAGGATTGCATACATCTGTGTGCATCATTGGAAGGGTTGTATAACCTCATTCATTGGAAGTTTTAAACAGATTGGATAACCACTTGTCAGAGATGCATGGTATAGTGCTTTGAGTGTTGGACTATGACTCTGGACACCAGGGTTAAAATCCCCACTCAGGCATGGAAATCCACAGGGTGATCTTGGGCAAGTCATGGCTTCAGAGTAAGGCAAAGACAAACCTCTCTGAACAAATGTTGCTAAGAATCTGGCCATGATAGGTTTGCCTTTGTCAACTGCCCTCAAGTTGACTTTGACCTCTGGTGAACCTGTGAATGAGGTATTTCAAAGACACCCTATCCTCAACAACCCTGCTCAGTTCCACTTCTCTATGATTGAGTCTATCCATCTGGTGTGTGATCTTCCTCGCTTTCTACTGCCTTCTATATTTCCAAATGTACTGCTCCAGAGAGCAGTTCATTTTCTCTGTTTGTCCATCTGATTGGGGGTGATGAGAGGTGCTCACTGCCTGTTCAATCCCTAATTTCTTTTGTAGGGTCCTCCAAAATTGCGAGGTGAAGTGGCTACCTTGATCACTCACAATCATGTTGGGCAGTCTGTGATACTGGCATTCGTGTCCAATAAACAATTTGGCTAATTTGGCCACAGTGGGTAGTCCCTTGCACCCCTCAAAGTGGGCTTGTTTTGAAAATAGGTCCTTAGCCACCCATATGTTTTGCCCTCTACTTTCTGTTATAAAATCCATGGCAATGTGCCTCCAGGGGGCACCTGGCATTGGCAGTGTCTGCAACAACCCCCGAGGATTGCCTACCACTGGCTTTGAGTGGGCACATACTGGGAAGCCTTTAACATAAGTCTCTATGTCCCACCAGATCCTGTCCCACCAGTACTGTTTTCTTACCAGATGCCAAGTTCTCAGGAACGTCCAATGCCCTGCTGCCTTGGAGTTATGGCATAGCTGTAAGATTTTGAGCCCCAGTTCCTCCAGGACATATACACAATCCTCTTTGTACCATAGTCCATTTTTCAACTCTATAGTTCCTGAATGTTCCTTAAGACACTAGTCTCTTTCAGCTGCCTCCTGGATGCTTTGTAACAAAGGATCGACAGGTGCGGCTTGGCTTTTGTTTTCCTCTTCTTTGTGTGCTTGGTTCTACATGGTTACTGCCAGTCCCAACTGTTTCGGAGAGAGGATGGTTTCTTCTGGGGTGCCTCTCCAACCTTCATCCTGGGGCATTCTGGACAAAGCATCAGTGAGAGCATTTTGTTCCCAGCGAAAGCCTTTAATTTGAACCTGAAATGATAGAATTCCTTGGCTCATCAGCTCTGTTTTCAGTTTAACTTTCTCAAGGTTTGTAAGGCTTCCAGATTCTTATGGTCATTCCAAACATCAAAGGGGTGGGGAGTGCCCTCTAAGAACTGATGTCAGGTTTGCAGCATCCGTTTGATTGCAAAGGCTTCTTTTTTCCAGGTGGGTCACCCCAGCTCTACCCCCTAGAACTTTTTGGACAAGTAAGCACAAGGTCTTAATTTCCTCTCTGACTCTCTCTACATTAATATTGCTCTCATGGCACCAGTCTGTCTAAAAAATGGTTGTTCTGGGTCCAGATGTTTTAAGATAGGTGCCATGCTAAATAGTCCCTTTTCAAAAGCCCCCTGACACATTCCTGAATCCCCTGATCTTAGTGGATGGCTTGGGCTTTTGATTGGGTTCCCCCAGGTGCCTTTTGGTCTTTAGTAGGTCTGTGATGGGTAGTGCTATCTAAGCAAAGCCAGGGATGAATTGTCTATAAAAATTAGCAAACCCCAGGAAACTTTGTATCTGCTTCCAGGTCTTTGGTGGGGCCCATTCCTTAGTCAGTTCCATTTCTAATCCCTGAGTGGATACTTGGTATCCTAGGAAATCTGGTTTATTGCTATGGAATTCGTTAAGTTAAGTTAAGGAGCATGCAGTGACAGTAAGTTTGTAACTTGGGGATGGGTGGACATATAAGCACCACCAATCCATGCACCAGCCCAGGGACTAATCTGGGATGGTCTGTTTGGCCTGCGCTTTCCTGGCCTATCTGCTCAACTAGTGTTAACCATTATATAATTCCAAACATGTGGATTATACATTCAGCTGTTTTTCCCCTCTCATATTTTGTCATGGAAATGCTCTTTCCTCTTTTATGGCACAGTCTACATGATCTTTTGGTCACTATTCCATATGTGATGTTTTAATTCTATAAGGCAATATGCTTGGCCATTGTGTTTCCCTGGAGAATTCAAAGTCTGCGTCCATTTCCAGTGTCCTATTCTATTGGTCAATGGCCCAACAATAAATTATACACAGAGAAGTTGAATGCTCTTTTTAAAATCTTGAAAAAGTGGCTGCCAATCATCTCATAGACATGTATAATCACTCCAAAATGTTTTGGCTCAACCTTCTAGTATTCTACAGAAATAACTAAAATTTATTTACCTAATGAAAAAATTTCCTAATTCAGCTTAAGAGATTTATGGCATTCTAATGCTATTTTAGTAGTGATAAGAAACAGTGGTAGAAAAGACAATAACATGGATGGAATCTGGTTGGGTACTTTCAACTACATTTGAACCAATTGAAGTGAATTGAATTGAATCAGTTGAACAATAGAATCAATTATTGAATGGTGTGTCAAAGCATGAGTAAGTCTAATTGATTCAATGACTCTTCTTTGATTGAAACTAACAATAGGATTTAGGCATATTTGGATGTGTTTACCTTCAATTTGGCAAGGGTTAAGCAGAAAGTGTCTCTTCTTTTTCTTTTCACTGCTGGTTTTACAGTTAAAGGTAAAAGGTAAAGACATTCCTTGTTGACAAGGTTGTCAGGTTGTGTCTGACCATAGGGGGCAGTGCTTGTCTCCATTACTAAGCCGAAGAGCCAGATTTGTCAGAGACTACTCTGTGATCATGTGACCAGCATGATTGCACAGAATGCTGTTTACCTTCCCACCAAAGTGGTACCTATTTATCTACTTGCATTTGCATGCTTTTGAACTGCTAGGTTGGCAGAAGCTGGGCCTAGTGACAGGAGCTCACCCTATCATGCAGCACCCAGGCCTTGAACTGCCAACCTGCCGATCTTGCAATTAAGAGAGTTGCAAGTAATTACTAATAACACTAAAGGGTTTAAGGAAAATATTTGTTGACTTTCATTTTCCACACTATCTGTCTTTCCATGTATGTATTTATGGTGGAATATAAGTTGCAGAAGAATATTTTAATGAAGAGCTGGGGACATTTGTTTTCTTTTACTACTTGAAATTTGATGTTGTAGAAGCTACATCTGCAACCAATCAACATGCAACACATTCTCCTTTTCTGAAGTGAATCCCATTAATATTCTTTATCTCATTGCTCAGAGCCTCTTAAGGACAAACATACCATAAAATGTTCTCATAAATCAAATTTAAGTGTACTGCAGAGGTAATGGGGATAGTAAAAATGTCATAGTTTGGCAGTGGTTTAGTGGAGAATGACCCGATTTCATATTAAAGTGATAAAATCAGTATGATAAAATTCATAAAAGTTGTAGAGTTTCCTCTCTCCATTTTTAAGCAAGAAAGGATCCCTTGAGATTTAGATCAGATTGTAAACCCAAATAGCCCCCATCAATTTAGGTATAGATATTTTAGCAGTGCGGTGTAGTGGTTTGAGCATAGGACTATAATTCTGGAGATCAAGGTTCTATTCCAGGAGTAGGCAACCTTTCCCCTTTAAGGGCCGAGGGACTTCAGCTCCCAGAAGCCTCAGCCATGTTGGCCAATAGTCCCATGTTGGCCAATAGCTCCTGGGATTCAATCTATCTCAGAATTTTGTCACCTTGTTTCACTTCATGCCATTCATGTAGAGCTGCCCCACATTATGCCAAATTAAAACATAAAGTGAGATTGTAGACTTCAGGATCATATTGTTTTAGAACTAAGAGCCACAGCCTGCCCCACCGGGGGGTGGACCCATTAGAATGGTCTGCCCTCAAAGGCTAATGGAACCAGTGGGATTCCAGAAAACCGTGTAGGGTTTAATGGTTGGTAATGCCGGTGATTCTATCGAAGCTTTAGTTAATACCTGGAACACCGATCTTACCAAGGCTATCGACAAGATCGCTCCTAAGCATCCTTTCCAACCCGCTTCTAACCGGAAGCCATGGTATACAGCTGAGCTTAGGAAAATGAAGTGGGTTGGACAACGACTAGAGCACACCTGGTGGAAAACTCGACTCTTATCTGACAAGACTCGTCATAGGAATTTTCTTTGGTCCTATCGAGAGGCAATGCATACAACGTAGAGATCCTTCTGTTCTGCACGTATTGCATTTGCAGAGTCTCATCCAGCAGAGTTGTTTAGGGTGCTAGGGGAGCTGATGCAGGTCTCACCTGTGCAGAACCCGCTATTTAACCCAACAATGGCTTGCTGTGATGTGTTTAGCAACTTTTTTGCAGATAAAATCTCTCAGATAAGAGCCAACTTAGACGCCAGTGTTTTGACAGAAACAACTGACAAGGTGTCCATCAACTCCATTAATGAAATCATTTCCAATCTGTTAGTACTGATGACGTGGACAAGCTCCTTGGCAGAGTGAGGAAAATAACCTTCCCCTTCGATCCTTGCCCATCATGGCTGATCGTCTGGGGGGATGCATTGAGGATGTTCCTTACAGACATTGTCAATGCATCCTTCAGGGAAGGTCATATTCCATTTTGTTTGAAGGAAGCAGAAGTCAGGCCGCTTCTGAAAAAAAACTTCCCTGGACCCCCTGGATATGAACAACTATAGACCAGTTTCTTTATTACCATTCTTGAGCAAGGTAATTGAGAGGGCAGTTGCTCTTCAACTCCAAGCTGTCTTGGATGAAACCGATTATCTAGATCCATTTCAAACTGGCTTTAGGATGGGATTTGGAGTGGAGACTGCCATGGTTGCCTTGACCAATGATCTTTGTCTGAGCATTGACGGGGTAGTGTGACCCTGTTGGTGCTTTTAGACCTCTCAGCAGCTTTCAATACAATAGATCATGGCATCCTCTTGGATCACCTGGGTGGGATAGGAATTGAGGCCACTGGGTTGCAGTGGTTCTGTTCCTTCCTCTCGGGCAGATCCCAGAAGGTGTCACTGGGGGACAGCTGTTCTGCAAAAAAAAAAAGATTTTACCTGTGGCATTCCTCAAGGGGCCATCCTGTCCCCGATGTTGTTTAACATATATATGATGCTGGGAAAGTCCGGATTGGTTGGCTGGGTTGGGGAAGGTGGTACCTCTAACCCCAACACCATGACTACAACTCCCGGCATGAAATGGGGAGGAAGTGCCTCCCTATTGGCTGGTGCCGGAGCAACAACAAAGCCGGATTAGTGGAAGAGGCCTGAAGGGGTGGGGACCTCCAAGCCTCCAACAATGGGATTGATGGATTGGCCTTGGGCAGAGTGTTTTATGCTCAGCTGGCTAAGATCACAGCTGGGGTTAAGGAACCATACCACCACATCCGCCTCACTAAAGGCATCAAGCAGGACCTTAGCATGTGGGAGGGGTTCTTCAGGGACTACAATGGGGTTTCCCTGTGGCAGTGGCCCTGGGACTTCAGACAGGGCCTTCAGGTACATTTGGATGCTGCTGGAAGCCTGGGCTTTAGGTGTCTTCTTCCAGGGACACTGGTGCACCCAATGCTGGCCTGTACACTGGGAGCAGGATGGGATTCTCCGGGACGTCACTTTCTTGGAAATTTTTCCTACCATGGTAGCAGTCCACATCTGTGGCAGTGCCTTTGCCAACAAGACAGTGTGTTTCTGGTGTGACAACCAGGCAGTAGTAAAGATCCTTAACCACTAAACCTCCAAGTCTGAGCGGGTCATGCTCCTGGTTTGCCACTTTGTTATGCTCTGTCTGCCAATAACATCATGTTCAAGGCCCATTTTGTGCCTGGTCTTAAGAAAAACATTGCAGACTCTCTCTCTCATTTTCAGGAAGCCAGGTTCTGACAACTGGCATCTGGTGCAGACCCCTTGCCCATGCCCTTCCCCAAGGGTCTGTGGGAGGTTGAAAATTTGCTGTGATGCAGGGTGTTCTGTCTTCACTGGCCCCAGCTATCCTTAGAGCCTACAAGAGAGCTGTCACCAAGCTGTATGCTTTCTTTGGAGCGAATGGCTCCAGGGCCACTGGCCAGTTTTGTCCCAGACCATCCTCCAATTAATGTTTTGGTTGAGGGAGATTGAAATTGCACCCCGTACCATGGCTGTCCACTTGGCCAGTAATTACTTTTTCTCCAAAGCTGGGGGATTCCGGGACCTATGTTCAACCTTCCTCATCAGGAGGTTACTAGAGGGCTGGAGAAGGGCATCTGTGGGGAGGGGGGATGCCAAGAGACCCATTTGCTTCAAGGTACTTTGCAGGCTCTCCACACAGCTTGAGCAGGTCTGCGATTCCCCAGCTGAGGCCAGCCTTTTTAGAACCACCTTTGTAACTGCCTTCTTTGGAGCACTGTGGGTGGGTGAGCTTGTTCCTTCTTCCAAGAGGGATGGCTCAAAATGGGCTCTCCAGAGGGAAGATGTTTCTTTGGTGGGAAACACTGTTTGTCTAGTTCTTCACAAGTCAAAGTGCGACCAACTTGTCAAAGGGTCCTTCATCATACTGAGAAGGCTACACGGCTGCAACCTGTGCCCTGTTTGGACTTTATGCAGATACATGGCATCCCACCCCCAGACTGAAGGCCCTCTATTCACCCACAAAGATAGCACCCCACTTACATGGTTCCAAGTGATGTTGGTACTTCAGTTGGCCTTACAGCATGCAGGGCTTCCAGCAGAATACTTTGGAGGCACTAGGTCTGCCACAACTGTGGTGGGATGTAGCTCGCCAGTGGACTCCATAAAAAGGCTGGGCAAGTGGAAATCTGGGGCATTTGCAGGCTGCATTCGTCCAAGAATGGACTCTTGTTTGGGGCTGACTTAAAGGTTATGGGGAGTCCCCCATGGGGGTGAGATACAACTGTTGGGGGTTGGTGGAAGGCAGGCCCTTGGGCAGGCCTGACCTTTGGTGGTGGTAGCATGGGTCTCGGATCTGGTGGGCATAGTTTCCCATGCTACAGAGCACTCGATCAGGAGTCCATTGGGGACCCAAGGGTGCTGAGAGCATTGCAGTGTTGCCATTGCAGGAGCAATTCCAGATCAGCATCCCCTAGTGACAAGGGATAGAGGTGCAGACATGCAATCAAACAGTTACCTAAGATGCAAATTAGCAGGTTACCTCTTTTGTCATCCCAAAGCATGGCTTTGACCAGGCAAGTTGGTTCATTTATCAGCTAGGGTTTGGTCAATGCCAGATCCAGACCTCATGCATTTTGGGCCAATCCTATCTTGTCAGCTGTATTCAATAAAGTTGTGGCCATTTCCCTTCCAATTGGGTGTGGTGTGGTCAGTTATTGCAGTGCCTCCCTTTCCATAGCAATAGCTGCATCTATACTGCAGAATTAATGCAGTTTAGCATTGTCTTGACTGCTATAGCTCAATGCTATAGAATTTTGGGAATTGTAGTTTTGTAAGATATTTAGCCGCCTCTGTCAGAGAGCTTTGGTGCCATAACAAACTGAAAATCCCAGGATTCCATAGGATTGAGCTATAACAGTTAATGTGAACTAACTCTGCAGCATGGCAGCAGCCAATGACTACAATTTTTGTCATAGTCATCTTGATTTTAAGGAGTGCCACCACTAAATATAGTTTTTAAATCTCCCCTTCCAATAACAGATAAGTTAATAATAATAATAAGTTTTATTTCTAACCCGCCCCTCTGCGTCGCAATCGGGGCGGCTTACAACAGTTAAAATACAATAGTTAAAACAATCCCACATCCCAATCCCTCCACTCACATCCCTCCCACCCCCCTTAAAACAGAATTAAACATAAGAATATATTAAAACGAAGCACTATAACAATATAAAATACTATAATAAAAGATACAACAAAACAACAGACAGAACAACAAACAAAAAGCTAACAGAGGAGGAGATGATATAATAAACTATATATAATCTAAATGTGATTACAATGAGGTCCCACTGAAACCCACTGGGAAAAGTCCATTGATTTTAATTTTAAGTAATTGAAACTAACATGTAGACTCAGATGTGAAGCTCTCAGAGTTCAATAGTACTTACTCCTAGGTAGAAGATATTGGATTACAGCTTCAGTATGGATCTAATCTATTATTTTAACAAACCATGCAGGGTGGGCTACATGAATTCCACAGTGTCAAGGGCAAGTAAGGAAGTCCTTTGAATAGCAGCAATTCACACACAGCTTGGAATGCTTCCTTCTTCCTTCCCTTCCATTAGAATACAATTATAAATTTTTTTTTCTATCTCTCTGTCTGTCTCTCCATGTGTTGACCTGGTCAGGTTTCAGCAAGCAGCAATAATGGCTGACTGTGAAACTTAATTGAGCAGTATGTGCACTTTACCATTACTAAAGCATCAGGAAGTTTAACCACGGAGACAGGAAAAGTAGTGGGTTTCTTACATATCTAATTGGATATGCTTCACTAAATATTAACAATGGACAGAACCATAATCATAAGATCATAATGTGCCATGGTCAAACATTTATTTTCAAGTTATCTTAAATACAGTATCACATGTGTGGGATGTGGTTCACATTTGATAAATTATTGGCATACTTTATTTATTACACTGTGTTATGTTTCTTGTCCTTATACCTGTTTGTTACAGTAACCCAAAACCATTCAGACTCTTTATTATATTCTTGTTTCTTACACTTTTGTTAACTTCACTTTTCACTGTCTACTATTCTCCTCAGACACTTCACTTTCCCCAGGATATTCTTAGTCCTCTCTTGCACTTTTTAAACTTTCAACTGCCTTTCTTTGCAGTAATACCTAGTCTCTCAAGCTCTACAATTCCTCTGGTTGTATTCAAACAGTAACTCTCGCGTTGAGTTTATTTATTTATTTGAAGTATTTATAGCCCACTCTTCAGCCACAAAGGCTTTCAGAGTGGCTTACAAATGGTTAATTAGATGGTTCCCTGCCCTCAGGCTTCCAATCTGAAAAGACATGACACAAAAGGAGATGGGAATGGTAGTGGGGAAGGAGATCAGGTCCAGCAGTTCTTCTCTCCCTCTGAGGCCTGGACCATGGCAGATGGACTGGAGGGAGACTTTTCTTTTTAATCTCGGCTAGGCCTGATGGAGCTGGCCAGCCTCTCTCCCTCGAGAGGCAATGCAGGTAACAGACCCCTGTTTCTGTTAATCAAAAGGATGAACCTTTGCCCTCTATATGCAGTACAAGAATAAAGTGCAAATGTAAAGAGAAGTGCTTGCTGAATCAGAGCTTCAGTCCTGCAAAGAGCTAAACCACTGAGGGAAGCAGAGGTCCAAGGAAGTAGCAAACACAGCAGCCTCTGCCTTCCTACAGCCCCCTGATGGTCTCTGTGGTCCTCATTCTCCCCCCTGATGGCTCTTCTCTCCCTCAGAGGCCACAGCAGTGGCAGTTGGAATGGAGGGAGGGTACTGGGACCAAGCAAAGATGGCTCTTTTCTCCCTCTGTCCCTAACCCACTAACAATACCTACATCAACAAATCCCCTCTATATCCTCTCTCATGCTCCATTTTATACCTACTTCTAACTCTACTCTGATTGTCTGGCACTTGACCCATCCTGATTCAATGTTGCCAGGCCTTTTACCTGCCTGCTTAAATCTGTCTTTTCTTCATAATGTCTAAAAAACCCTACATATATTTTCTTGGCCTCAGATTTATTTCTTCTAAAAATATTTCATCCGAATGTCACTTTAGAAAAAATGTAATGACAATTTTAGTCTTACCAGCCAAATGTCATTGCCCAATATTCTGAATCCCCTTACTTTGAGGAATGCTTTGAGAACTCACTGGAGAGAGTTCATAAAGCTCTTAAGAAAGCAGTTTCCAAAGCACTGATCTCAGTAGAATCTCCTTGAAGTAGGAAGCTCTTTAGACACAGGTCTCCATTCCACTTTTAGAAAAGATAACTATGGGCCTCTGCATACAGGCCCTTTGTGGTGAGTTGGAGGCAGGGAAGGGGAGGGGAAGCCGCACGCCGGCTGCCCCAACCCCTCCCTGAAGACATCCTGACATCACGTGCCCTTACGCATGGTGCATGGCATCAGGACATCCTCTGCGCATAGTGTCCTCACGCGCTATGGCAGAAGGGCCAGAGAAGAGCTACGTGACGGCTCTTGGGGCAGCCTTTTGCCGCCTCTAATAGGAGCTGCATTTTGCCACTCTTTTAAGAGGCAGCAAACGGGAGAATCGGGGCCGCTGTGTGTGCTAGCAGCGGCCCCTATCCTCTGCTTCCCGGGGGGGCCCAGGGCCGCCCGTCTGCATCCCCCCATGTTCCTTGAATGATCTCCTTCTAAAACTACCAGTATTGGCCTCTTGCTCCACAGTACCAATCCCAAGAAGCAAAGGTGACATCTCAATTCTGCAGGAGGCATGCCTTTAAACTTGTAAGTTGGCATCATTCAGGGAAGTAGGGCTTTACTCAGACTTCTGTCTACTTTGTAAAATCACAAATCAACTTTATACCAGCATGAAGCACTGTGTTCAGCTCCTTGCTTCTGAGAGCCAAACTACACGGGATGTTATTAGTATGAGCAAGGTGGGTATCATGATTTAGTGGCTCAAAGCAGTTCAGGACAATGGCATGAAAACAGAGGTTTTAAATCTTCTCAGCAGACAAACCCTCTATTAAATACACTCACTTCATCCTTGCTATGTGTGATGGAATGGAGGCTCTCACTGGCACCAAGTTCAGTGAGTAGCAAACCAGAACAGGGGATTCTATTCCATCTGAAAGCATGGTGGTATAAAATGTTAAAATCCTCCTTTACCCATATCATGATGGCCACTGGAAGAAAGCTTAGAGGTTTCCATCATGTCTTGGCCCAGCAACAGGTAAAAGGTCCTTCCTCTGTCCCAACCACCAATACTGTGGCCTTAGGGGGAAAGAACAGCAACTAGCATCTGATGGACTTATTCTTACCCCACTTCATCCCCCTTTGCAGGGAACTTCCAAATTAGCAATTTTAAACCACTGATGGAAAGTACAAAGCACTATGTACATGGACAGTACTATATAGATAACAATAATAGTAATCGTGGAGATAAAATTCTTACTTGGTTTGTCCACGCATGATAAATGGGACCACACAATTGTTTCTTCCCACAACTTGAGGATTTTTTTAAAAAAATTATGATTATTTGGTATCTAAGAGATTTTGTTTCATATCTGATATTGTTTTTGTTTATTTCTGTAAATGTGATAATGGGAAAAATGTGATATTTATTGCTTTCTTGCATAGAATAGTAGCAGTAGTGGCTCTGGAAACATTATTTGTGTCATTGTTTATGTTATTGTGATTGACAACAAGCTGATAAGACTTGACTAGAGTTCACATTACACTTCACATAAAGTGATTGCTTTCTTTGTGTGTGGCAAGCTTCTCAAAGGAGAAGGGAATCCTAATTTTCTGCAGAGACAGAAATTTAGATACATTATTTTGGTGAAAAAATGAAAAAAAGGGGTTGCAAAAACCTGCATGGTGCCTCACTATTGACTTGGAGATAAGTTTGACTAGGGTCAGACAATACTCAACAAGCTTTCTCACTGTACTGAGATGGCCTCTCTCAACTAAAGTTATTGCAACTGTGAGAATCATAGTATCATACAGTTGGAAGAGACCTCAAAGGCTATCAAGTCCAAACCCCTCCCATGCAGGAACACACAATCAAAGCACTCCCATCCAGCCTCTGTTTAAAAACTCCCAAAGAAGGAGACTCTACCACACTCTCTTATTATGTGGAAATTCTTCCAAATGTTGAGGTGGAATCTCTTTGCCCATAGTTTGAATTCACTGTTCTGTGCCCTAGTCTCTGGAGCAGCAGAAAACAAGCTTACTCCATCCCCAATATGAAATCCCTTCAAATATTTAGACAGGGCTATCACATCACTTCTTAACCCCTCTTCCTATATCTGTGCATTTCATTTTTCTCTCTCTAAGTGTAGTACCTTACATTTCTCTGTATTGAAATTTGTTTTGTTAGTCTTGGCTCAGCTTTCTAATATATTGTGGTCATTTTGAATTTTGGTCCTATCCTCTGGGATATTAACCACTCTGAATTTGGTGTCATCTGCAAATTTTAAAAGCACTTCCTCTATGTCTTCATCCAAGTTATTGATAAAGTTCTTGAATAGCACTGGGCCCAGGACAGAACCCTGTGGCTCCGCTCTGGGGCCACAACCAACTACAGTTCCCAGAATTCCATAGCATTGAGCCAGGGCAGTTAAAGCAGTGTTAAACTGGATTATTAGTCTGATCATAGGGTCATTATGGAGATAAAATGAGGAAAAGAAGGACAATTAGAATAAAGGTGATATGTACGTTAAGTAATAAATACATTGTTAAAAATTTAATTGTGCCCCTACTTCACCTAGAACCAGTGTCTCACTTTTCTTTCAGGGTTGCATCCACACTGCACAATTGTAGCCACTAATGTTGTTATTGTTGCGTTCCTTTAAATCAGGGGTAGGCAACCTTTCCCCTTTAAGGGCCGAGGGACTTCAGCTCCCAGAAGCCTCAGCCATGTTGGCCAATAGTCCCATGTTGGCTAATAGCTCCTGGGATTCTGGGAGCTGAAGTCCCTCGGCCCTTAAAGGGGAAAGGTTGCCTACCCCTGCTTTAAATCATTTCCAATTTATAGCAACCTGAAGGCGAAACTATCATAGGGTTTTCTTGGCATGATTTGTTTAGAGGAAGTTTGCCGTTGCCTTCCCCTGAGACTGATATTTGTTACCACTAAAAATTATGTTAACCTATCCTGTTGAATTCTGTGATTTGTAGTTTGGTGAGCAACTTAACTCTCTCTCTACTGGAGAAATCTAGCCCATTCTACTATGTTACAGCTCTAGAGTTGTCTAGATTATTCTAAGTACCAGACTACAACATCAGGACTTCACAGGATGGTGCCATGGCAGTTTAAGTGGAATCAAAATCCTTTAACTGTGCAGTATGGGTATACTCCAAATTGTGGGCTTGGCAGGGATTGAATCATTCTAATCAACAGTTATGATTTTGACTTATTGTTAGCTATCCTGAATTATTATTAAACAGAGTTAACAAATAGTTATCAGGCAAATATTTTCTCTTATTTATATGGAAAGAGGCTTTTTTTTTTTAAAGGGCATTGTTTGTACACAATTTTTGCCCCAAACAGAATCAGTAAGGTATTTTTTAGACCACTGTTGCCTATTGTGAATAGTTCTTTAGAAGAAGAGAAACTATTAAGAGCAAAATAAAAGGATGTGGAAGAGACCTTAGAAAGATTTTAATAATCATAATTACATTTGAGGAAAGCTTTTAAAAATTAATATTAGCAAAGGGAAATTATGAATTATATTGCTTTCCAATAGGTGGAAACCTTTAAAGTTGGTACAGTGACATAAGAAATGACTTATCAGGGTACTAGTAATAGCTTGACAAGGGCCTTGATTGGGGTAGGCAAACTGTCCCCTTTAAGGGCCGAGGGACTTCAGCTCCCAGAAGTCTCAGCCATGTTGGCCAATAGTCTGGGATGTTGGCCAATAGTCTGGGATTCTGGGAGCCAAGTCCCTTGGCCCTTAAAGGGGACAGTTTGCCTACCCCTGATTATGGCCATGCAAACAATACTTTTGATTTGCCAATTATCAACAGAGCTTTCAATTCCTTCACTTGAATCTGCTCACTATGGAAATGCAGACGTGCACAACAATGTGGATGGCCATCTGTCGGGGATGCTTTGATTGGGAGTTCCTGCATGGCAGGGGGTTGGACTGGATGGCCCTTGTGGTCTCTTCCAACTCTATGATTCTGTGATTCTATGAACAAGCAATGTCAGCAAATATGCTGGTCACACAGAAATGTTTTCAACTATAGGAAGCTCTAAAATACAGCATTCTTGAGGTTTATTCTTTTTTCAATGTAGTTTTCCTCATAAAAATTTATTTTAATTTGAATTTTCTGGTTGTATTACTTCTCAGTAAAATTCATACTATTACCAACATAAATTGGATTACAATTTCATAACTATATTGCAATTAGTAAGATTTTTTCTTCTTCCTAAAATAAGGGATGTGTTGGGAATTGCCTGACTTCTAATAATCTTTAACACAGATGGTAAATGCTAACACATTTTCTTTCTTCATATTACAAAACTAAAAGAAAGGAAGGGGATAGATATTTGCTGACCTTCATTAGTAAAGTAGCATAAATGTAAGGTCAGCAAATATAACTCAAAACAGAATTAATTCAATTTTTCTGGTGATTCAAAACTGTAATTATATTAAGCATATGTTATACATTACACCAGGGATCTGGACTTGATGAATTTATCTCTATTTGCCATGTTTCTTATTCTATGACATTTTAATGAGAATTCTTTCATGCCACAAGATGATAGGCTTGAAATGGAATGAGAGGAAAATATTCTGTGGGAACTTTATGGCGTTTTAAATTGCACAGAGACAAAGTATGCTTTTGCAGAAATAGGTTTACAGAGACCTCAAAACAAATATTCTTTTTCAACAGTGCTGAAAGAAAACCACTTTAGAACTTTGTACAAGTGGTACTTGACCCACACAAAAATTGTAAAAGATGGGGGAAATGCACAAGGACTTTTGCCAGGTGATGTGTGAAATGTAGTCTGTGGTTTCTACTCCCATACAATATTTGGTGTGCCTGTGAAATCATGACATAAACTCAAGCTGAAGAGAGAGCATCTAAATGTCATACAGTGAAATATTTTGGTATTTCTTAGGACCAAAAGAGATATGGCATTGACTAATCCATATTTGGTTCTCTTACCATTTTTAAAAGGTTAGAATCAGGCTGTAGGATGAATAGAGGGTCAGTTGGAGAAACATAGGGTCCAGTTACAGAAAAATATCACAGCATCTTTTGCCTTACTTTGAGACCATCTGATTTGAATCTCATCCATGATTACTTCCACTCTTCCAATAATCTATTCCTCTTCATCATCTTTAGCTCTTAACCAGATCTATTTCATGGCCTCCTTGGTCACCCTTGATTCAGATCTGTGCTCATATCTTGGCTCAAAACTGGCAGGAAGCACTCCCACCTGCATCATCCATGAGCTTCAATTATCCATTGGCTGGCATTGGGTTAATGATATATGATTTATAAGTCATGCTATGCAAATGGGTTGAATTATTTGTTATGGTGCAACAAACATACACTGATGGCAGGTGTGAAAGTGGAGTTGTACGTACAGCAATGTTGTGCACTGTGATTCTGCATGGCAGTGACACATTACAGTTGCACATAGCAAAATGGCACCCATTCATTGGCATGAGTTATTCTATGTTGCTATTCAGCATGCTATTCAGCATGGGGGTTTCCATAATGCTGATGTAGCATAGTTCTGAATGTGGAGATTTATGCTATGCTAAGGAGATTTTGGATTGCAGCCACTGTTTCCTTGGGTCTTTGGTTTGGACCTACTGATTATTTTATCCTCTCCCGCATAGCCAACTTGCATTTGGCCAGCCAGAAACAGCCATACTTTCAGGCAGAGTGAGGCAGCCACCTCAAGGAGGCCGAGGATGGTGGAGAACACAGCTATGTGTGCATGTGGCTTACAGCATCACATCAACTAGCCTGTTGACTTCAGATACAGTAGAAGATGATAGGAGATGCTTGCCCATTACCAGCTTTAAGTGAAATTCAAATGCCAGTTTGATTGAGCTTTCAATGTGGAATGGGAACATGTCATTTCCCCCCACCCCCTTGCCTAGCCCTGGCCCAGATCTTGTAATGTAATGGACTAAAATGTAAGCATTCACTCTTTCTGCACTTGTGCAAGGAGAGGAAAGTGGCAGCTGCAGCATCTTCTATCATCACCAGCTGTTGGTTTCTTTTCTTGCTGTTGCCAGAAACATTTTCTTCTTGCTATTGTCCTTGCCTCCTCCAGTGCAGAACTACATTGGCAGAACTATCATGATATTGGCCTCTGTATCCAGCTTCCCTAGCATCACAGTATTTATATGCAACATTATATTTGTGCTCAAACATTGTCCTTGGTATATAATTCTAACCGAGTTTATATGAAGGAATAAAACATCTGACATCTGTCGCAAATGCCTTTGCCACAGTTCTCACCCTCATTTTATTTAGCATGCTTGAGAAAATGACAAATGTTCACATACTTCAGTGGGTTAAACTTATATGAACAATAAATTAACATATATCAGGCACAACAGAAGATTAAAAATAGGAGCCAGCTTCAATTCTTTTCATCCTCTTTTAGCACTTTATTACATTATATCTGAAGCCTACCTCCTTCCTTTTAACCTTTCAATCTTCATAGCTGCAGGATGGATGGTGAGGCAGATATGTAGGGGGAGGAATAAGGGCATTGCCCTCCCAAAAAAGAATTCTGTCCTAACCCAGGAGATTTTCCTTTCCAAATTTCTAGCATTACAGAGTGGGATACTGAAAATTGTTTACAACTAGAACTCTTTATGTTAGCTGTGTTTGTACTCTCTTGGTAACTTTGCCCGCTTATGTTTTTTTCTTTTTCTTTGAATGACTAAACTGTCATTCTGAATGCTCCACTGAAGTTTTAAATTAGTCCAATACTGGAAATTTTAGAACTGAAAGAATATTTCATTCAGCAAGGCAGAATTTTTATTTGGGAGGGCACAATTTCTTCATTTTGCTACATTCCACAGTCATATGGAATTCAGGATATTAATAGTGTAATATTTAACAGTAGTATCGGATGTTGTTATTAACTGCTTTCAAGTTGACTTTGACTCATGGTAACTTTATGAATGAGAGATCTCCAAGCCACTCTGTCATCTGCAGCCCTAATGAGGTCTTGCAGACTCCAGGCTTTAGCTTCTCTGATTGAGATGTTCGGTTGTGATGGAGTTGCACTAGCAGATTAGTTTGAATACCTGCAACTAAAGCTGCATTCTGGCATGGTGAAACCAGTGAACCTACATCTTAAGCTGCTAGAAGGGATCCTCCTGGTAAAGAAACTCACTGGGGGGCTTAAATCTAGTCACTCGCAAGTGGCAGAAGAGGATTTCATCTGCCCAAATAAAAGGGGACAGAAGGACCTGAAGAGCTGCCATAGCTGCCCAGACAACTGCCAGAAAGGGCAGGATCAGTGATATCTAATAGCACCTTTAATTTAAGAAGCTATAAGGGACACTGATCCTAGTGTTAAACTGGAATACAGATTGATGACCAAGCACAAAATAATGGGCCCAGACACAAGACATTGGATTAAACATGGGCTGTTTACTGGAAGGTAAACTGAGGGCACTCCACCCAAGTCTGTAGGCTTTAGAGGAGGGAGCAACCCCCCAGTCAGCTCCAAGGGGGACTATTTCCTCTCCTCCAAAGCCACCCAGCCTGTGGAGGTGGTTCCATAGCCCAACCCTTCACCAATAGGGTGCCAAGGTATGCACCATATTCTGATATCTCTCCCCACCATGACCTGCCAGTGATAACCTATTTATAGACACCACCCTAGCCAATTGACAAAGGGGGGGAGCAGATGGGTGGCCCTGGGCCGCCCCGGGAAGCTGTGGAGCGGGGCCGAGGTATCCCCACACCTCAGCCCCATGGTGCAGCTTTGCTGCCCCAGGAATGAGCGCTAAAATAGCACTCCTTCCACAAGTCGCTGAAGGTGCTCCACAAAAGGCTGGTGGCACACCTTCAGTGACTCTTCTGCCTCAGCGTGTGCAGACGCTGCAGCGGGAAGGCATCGTCGGAGCGCTGGCCGTGCGGAGGGGCCGGCGCTCCGATGATGCCTTTGGGAAGGAGTTGGGGCGCCCACCTTGCAGCTGCCCCTCCCCTTCATTGCCCCCAAAATGGCCCTTTGCACCATCTGCTTCCCCCCAAAGTCCTCCAAATACAGTGTAGGGTAGGTTTAAAACAAAACATGAAAAGGGGGAGAAAATTCTCTCCCCACTCCCCCCGAAGCAACCAGCAGAGCTCACACTGCATTGAGGGTGGGAGAGTCAATCAAAAGAGGGCTTCTGAAGGGGCTACAGAGCTATAAAATATCTCTGGCTCTGGTCTCTCACAAGTGACAGCCTGGCAGCTGTGTGCAAGGCTACTCAAATCTGGCCTCAAATTGTAGAGGCCATAAAACTCTGCCCTTCTTGCAACATCCTCCATGTGCCCAGATTCAGCCACACATTTTATTTGGCTTGTAAAACTTCTGCCAGTAGTGGAGCAGTGGAGCTAGATGCAAAAGAGAATGAACAAAAGTATATTTTGAAGCAATGGACTACTTGAAGATGGTGACGGTATAGGGAGTGGAAAGTGTGAATAAAGCCAGGACAGGTGGTAAGAAGCAGCTATAAGTGGGAGAATGTGTGAGGTGAATCTGATTAAAACACACATAAGAGCTGAACTGTGATTTTGAAAGTCTTGGACTAGATGTAGAGACTGAGATATTTGAATATTTTTGATGGGAGTTGGATGAAATCAGAATGAAATAGATTAAAGTGCGTAAATCAGACTGATCTGGGCTGAACAGTGGAAAAGTGATTGAGACTGAAGTTATTCCATCCTTATTTTAAAGAGGTCAATATGGTGTGTATGGTCCATTTCAACACAATATGTACTAGGGGCAAAATTATAAAGACTAACTCCACCCACTTTCCAGAAGACAGAAGCATTCACCCACACATGTAATCACAATAGTCTACAAGCAGCAATAAGACTATATAGGAAGTTGTCAATATATGTTACCCATATGACTCTGATTCTGACACTCTGGAACATCTCCAGCCACATGAACAATGACTACAGGATAGGCATGGACATGAGTCAGGGAATTCTACATATATTCAGAATATATGGAATCCTGCACATGTAGAGTAATGTTCCTAACTTCTGATATCCACACTGAATATATAGTCATCAGAAGTAGCTGGCAATGCCAAAATAACAACAACAACAACAATAATAAATTATTTATTTATACCCCACCCAATCACAAGGAATCCAGGTGGGTTACAGAAATATAAAGTACATAGAGTACAATAAAATTCAAAATTAAGTGTTGCATGTTTCCAGATTTAGTCACCAATATACAATTTTAGCCACCAACATACAATACCATTTTACATATATTTTTCTATTTTTGTTGCTTGTTTTAGGATGAGATCCAAAATCCCATTGGCATTCTCATCCTGTCCCAGCCATGGGACTTGTTTCTTCATGACCAGAAATGTGTGTATACTTTTGTACACATTTTAATGTATTTCTTATATTCATTTTATTAAGGTGAAATTTACTATTATTATTGTCATTTCCCCCTTTGACCTAAGTATGTTTGTGGGCAATTATTGAATCAAATAAATCAAATCACATTGTTTCAAAGGTATGCATGTTTTTGTGCATAGTTTTGTCTTCATTGACAGCTGAATCCAGAAAAATACAAATTTAGCAAGATTAACTTCATCTTCTTCTCAGTCTTAGAAAATACAAAGTGGTTGTTTTCAGGGCAAAATGAGAGACCAACACATTTCTTTTCCTTACCTAGGGATGGCACTGGGAAAATGAATTGACATGAGGTTAGGAACAACGAAACACGTGAAATGGGCTCTGCTAACTACAAAATCATGTTGAGTCCACAGAGATACAGAACTTTTAAATATCATATCCACTAAAATATTCACCATTTTTTTCTGGCGGGATGAGATCCTACCAGATTCTGCATAAAGCAGAAGCATATAGCAGAGAGGAAGTGTACCTTGTAGCTTTGTAGCTGTTTGGCAGGCTATTGTGGGTAACTTTCAGTGGCTGTTCCAGTTGAAGTGTGAAACCATCATTCTCATTCTGTCGCAATTATGGGACTTGTTCCTTCCTGACTGGAAATGGGTGCACACTTTTGTGCACATTTTAAATACATTTTTATATGTATGAGAGCCATGACATGCATACTAGACCTGTACCCTTCCTGACTGTAGAAAGCAGCCCAAAGAGTAAGGTGGGAGGTAGTGAATGCCGTACTACAGCAAGGCACTTTCCCATCTTGCCTTAGTGAGACTGTGGTGAGCCACTATGGCGGGGGGGGGGGGGGGAATCCTCCCTGAGTCCGACCATACTGGAGTATTATCAACCAGTCTCCAATATGCCTTTTGGGGGCAAGGTTCTGAAGCACCTGGTGACCTCACAGCTCTAGGCATTCCTGGTTGAAATGAATTGTCTAGATTCATTTCAATCTGGCTTCAGACCTGGCTAGAGGATAGAGATGAAACAGGACCTATACAGGGGACTGGATAGGGTGTCTGTACCCCTTTTGGTTCTGCTGGACCTTTCAGGGGTTTTTGATACCATTGACCATAGTATCCTTCTAGCTCACCTCCCTGGGGTGGGGTTTGGGAGCAGTGATTTACAGTGGCTCCAGTCTTTCTTGGAGGGCAGATTCAGGAGGTCATGCTGGGAGTTGCCTGTTCAACACCCTGGCAATTATTCTGTGATGTTCCTCAGTTTTTGTTCTGTCCTGCATGCTGTTTAACATCTACATAAAACCACTGGGACAGATCATTGGAGTTTTGGAGTTCTTTCCTTTCCACCCAATTCTAAGGAAGCTGTTTCTGTATTAAACCAGCGTCTGCTATCAGCAATGGATTAGATGAGGGTGAAGAAATTGAAACTTAACCCAGACAAGACAGAGGTCAGTCAGAAGGCAGATCAGGGCACAGGGATTAAACCTATACTGTATGGGGTTACACTCCCCCTGAAATCTCAGATTTGCAGTTTGGATGTGCTCCTGGATGCTGATCTAAACCTCAATGCCAGGTTTGGACTGTGGCTAGGAATGCATTTCCACAGTTAAAACTAGTGTGCCAGCAACACCTATTCTTTAAAAAGCCAGGTAATAATAATAATAATAATAATAATAATAATAATACATTTTTATTTATAAGCCACCCCTCTGCTTAGCAATTGGGGTGGTGAACAACATATTAAAACAAGGAACAGTTAAAATATACCCAAATCCCATGCCCTAACCCTCCCACCCCTTAAAAAAGAATTAAATTAAGAAGAAATTAAAACCATACATTAAAACACAATACAATACAGCCCCTTGGCAGATCTGTATATAGTAAGACAGGGTGGGAGGTGCATAGTAAAACTCCGCCATTGCCGGAGATGTTATTCTGGGAAGGCCTGCCAGAAGAGATCCGTCTTTACTGCCTTTTTAAAGGCAGCAAGAGTGGAGATGATATGGATCTCGTCCAGCAGGCCATTCCATAGCCTGGGAGTGGTCGTAGAAAAAGCCCTCTGGGAGGTCTGTGCCAACCTAGTCTTCATGGGTTGGAGCAGGTTCCTCCCAGAGGACCGAAGGGTGCGGGGGGGGGGGGTTCATGCGGGGAGAGGCGGTCCCTAAGATAAGATGGACTCAAGCCATGTAGGGCTTTAAAGGTTAAAACCAACACCTTGTACTGTGCCCGGAAACATATTGGCAGCCAGTGGAGGGATTTAAGCACCGGTGTTATGTGCTCCCTCCTGGATGTTCCGGTAATTAACCTGGCTGCCATATTTTGAACTAATTGCAGTTTCCGAGTTGAGCACAAGGGTAGGCCCATGCAGAGTGCATTGTAGTACTCCAGATGTGAGGTTACCAATGCATGTACCACAGTTTCCAGATCCCTCATGTCCAGATAAGGGTGCAGTTGGCGTATCAGCCAAAGCTGATTAACAGGCACTCCTGACCACCGCATTCACCTGACTAGTCATGTGAAGCGATGGGTCTAAGAATACCCCCAAGCTGTGAACACAGTCCTTAGATGAGAGTGTGACTTCATCCAGGACTGGAGACTGTATTCCCAGATCTGGTTTCGGGCCTGTGACTGTCAATACCTCCGTTTTGTCTGGATTTAACTTCAATCTGTTTTTCCTCATCCAATCCATTACCACTCTGAGACAGTCATTAAGAGGAGAGATGTCATCTGAAGTCTGAGCTGGTCATGGAGAAGTATATCTGGGTGTCATCAGAGTACTGATGGCACCGCGCTCCATGCTTCTGAATGATCTCACCCAGCGGCTTCATGTAAATATTAAATAACATCGGGGACAGGATGGCACCCTGAGGGATGCCACAATTAAGCTCGATTTTAAATGAGCAACTTTCCCCGAGCCTCACTCTCTGGGATCTGCCCGAGAGGAAGGAATGGAACCACTGCAAAGCAGTGCCTCCGATTCCTAACTCTCTCAAGCGATCCAAGAGGATGGCATGATCTATGGTGTCAAAGGCCACTGAGAGATCCAATAGCACCAACAGGGTCACACTATCCCTGTCGATGCCCAGGCGGAGGTCATTGGTCAGAGCAACCATGGCAGTCTCCACTCCATATCCTGTCCTGAAGCCATTTTGAAATGGATCGAGATAATTGGTTTCATCCAAGACTGCTTGGAGTTGGGGAGCAACTGCCCTCTCGATCACCTTGCTCAAAAAAAGGAGCAAGGATACTGGTCTATAGTTGTTTCTATCCAGGGGGTCGAGGGAAGGTTTTTTCAGGAGTGGCCTAACCGCCGCCTCCTTTAAACTAGATGGTACAATACCTTCCCTGAAGAACGCATTGATTGTATCCCGAAGGAATACTCTCAACACATCCCCCCACCCCTGGACGACCAGCCAAGATGGACACAGATTGAGAGGGCAAGTCGTCTTCCTCACCTTTCCAAGGAGCTTGTCCACATCATCAGTACTCACAGATTGAAATTGAACACTGGCATCCAAATCGGCTCTTATCCAAGAGATTTTATCTGCAAAGTAGATGTTAAACGTATCACAGCAGGCTGTCATAGGGTTAAGTAGGGGGGTTGGCAGAGGTGGGACCTTCGTCAGCTCCCCTACCACCTTAAACAGCTCTGCTGGGCGGGACTCTGCAGACACAATACGAGCAGAACAGAAAGATTTCTGTGCTGCCCATAAAGCCTCTCTATAGGAATCAAGATGTTTCTTAAGGTGAATTCTGTCGGATGAGAGACGGGTCCTTCGCCATTCGCACTCTAGTCGTTGTCCAGCTTCCTTCATCTTCCTAAGCTCCTGTGTATACCAGGGCTTGTGGTTAGAAGCGGGCTGGAAAGGACACTTGGGAGCGATTGTGTCGATAGCCTCGGTGAGATCGGTGTTCCAAATGTCCACCAAGGCTTCGACAGAATCACTGGCATTACCAACCATTAAACCCTTTAGGGCTTTCTGGAAGCCAATTGGTTCCATTAGCCTTCGAGGGCGGACCATTCTAATAGGTCCGCCACCCCCGGAGGGGAGGGGCAGGCAGTGGCTTTCAGCTCCACCTTGACCAGGAAATGATCCGTCCATGCATTATTTGGTATCCCATTTAGATTACTCTAATGTTCTCTGTATGTGGCTGCCTTTGGGAACTGTTCAGAAACTTGTCAGGTCCAAAATGCTGTGGCCAGGCTGTTGACATGGGCTGGCTATACAGATAATATGACCCCCTATTAAAACAGCTGCATTGTCTACCAGTCCATTTCTGGACTGAATTCAAAGTGCTGCTTTCACCTTCAAAGCCCTAAATGGCTTGGATCCAGGCTATCTGAAAGACCATGGGGGAAGCAGACGACTGCTTCCGGGACGCCGCCGGACGGAGCGCCAGCGGAGCGGAGCCTCTGCACCGCGGCGCTCCTGCGGCATCCCTAAAAGGAGCTCCAAATTGGCGCTCCTTTTAGATGTCAGGGAAAGTGCACCCTAAAAGCGGTGGGTGCACTTTCCCTGACTCTTCTGCCGCAGCGCGTCCGGTTGCTGCGGCGGGAGGTTGCCCCGGAAGCGCCGGCTGTGCGGAGGGCCGGCAGCTCCCAGGGCGACCTCAGGAAGAGGAAGGAGTGCCGCTCGTGCGGTGGCTCCTCCTCTTCCGGGCCTCCAAGACGGCTCAATAAGCCATCTGCCGAGGCCCCATATTTCCTTATATAAACCAGTGTGAACCTTAAGATCTTCAGGGGAGGTCTTTCTCTCAGTCCCACAATCTTTGCAGGTGTAGTTGGTGAGGACTTGGGAGAAAGCCTTCTCTGGGCTGGACTGTGGAATTCCCTTCCATGGGGGGGGGGGGGGTTGGTTGACCCTCTCCCTGCTCTCTTTCCTCTAGCTGTTGAATACATTTTTATTTATCTGTTTATTTATATTTTTGAATTGTGAATTTTATGGAATTGTAATATGTATGCAAATGGTATGCTGTTTTCTAATTATTTTATTTTATTTTAATGAATGTGTTTCAAATATGCTTAAGTGTTTTAACTGTTTCCTAGCATGTTTTTAATAATAGTAATATTTAATTCCCTTTTAACTTTTGTGCATTAATGTCTTAGCTATATCTTTTAAAATTGTTGTAAGCCACCTTGAATCTAATTTGAGAGAAAGGTGGGAAATAAATTTAATAAATATACAAATAGAAAACAAACAAACAAGGACCACACAACATTACACTAAAATTGTATTGGGAAATAGTTTGCTCAAAGGGATATTGGGTACCACCTGGAAGACATACTGGTTGATTTCCAACCCTTTTAGAGCTGCAGTCATGCTCTTGAAACCAATGTTTGAATAACCTGAAGTGATATTGTAGGGAGTACTCCATCACCTTTTGGGCTATTTGGGGAGTTGGATGAAATCTTGCTATTTCAGGATTTCAAAATATTTATTTAAAATGCTTCAATCCTTTTTCTCTTTCTCTTTCCTTCCTTCCTTCCTTCTTTCTTTCTTTCTTTTGCCTTAGCCATTTGGGTGTGAGGTGCTGGATGTTTCAGTGAGTCAATGGAGGAGTCAGAGAACTGCATTAAACACCTCCTCAGGATCTTGTGCAGTCTTTGGACTACCACAGTCTACCACAGTCCACCACAGTCCAAATGGTACAAGTGGCAGTGCAATCAGTAGTTGTGTTAGTTGAACAGTCCAATGAGATTCCAGTCATTGTCTCAATATTCTCTTCAATTCTGTTGAAACATTGTTTTTCCTTCCTATGCAAAAGAGAAATGGCATGTTTGTTTGTTTTCTCACCCAGGACTCCACAATTTGCACTCTATTTTTCCTGCTGGTAAGGAAAGCACACACACTCAGAAAGCACAGAATAAAATCTATCCAGTTCTTTTATTTTGTACAGGTCCATGCAACAAGACAGCAATTACCATCATTTCATAATCAATATTTCATCATTTTGGAGAGTGGCCCAAAAATATGATTATTTCTTTCTAAACAGTGCAAAAATCTTACAACTGTCTCCTGTCTAGCATAAGATTTTTTTTTAAAAAAATGTTGTTGTTGCTGCTGAGTACAAGAGAAAAATAAATATGGACTTACCTCTGAAACAAAGCTTTTCAGTGAAGCCAGTTCAGTTGATCTTTATTATGGTCATAGAACCACCAATGAAGCCAATTATCACATCCACATGTTTGAAAAATCTTACAAGTTTGGCACTGAGAGGGAACTTGGGGAGTCAGTTTCATGAAGGACATCTAAATAAAGACAAATGATCATACTTTCAGAATTTCTACTGTGGCTTGAAGAGTTTAAAAATTTCACACCAGATGTCAATCAATGGAGCAAATTTCCACGTCTTTTCTTCATCCTAAAACAAGCAAGCAGCTATGTTCGGTCTCAGATCCAAGGATGGTTATTTGGAATCTTGTTAGAATAAGTCATCCATCCCTAACTATGGTCAAAGTAGCCTATTCTAGTAATTCCATAGGTCCATAGTTTTGCTTCTGTGTGACTACACAGTGATAGGCAATAAAATCAAAACTGACTGAGTACAACCAATCGGTATTGGTCTTAGTGAGCTTAATATTACTAATACAGTGTATCTTAAACACTTGAGTACAACAAAAAGCAATTTCTGAAAATGAATTGTGTTCCAGAAGAGACAATACATCAAGTAACAGTAATAAAAAACAACCATTTATCCTTGTGAGTTAGAGTTGTAGAAATAACTTATTTTATCCCTTAATGCTGAGGCCCTCAGAGTAGTATAAATACAGTTATACAGCACCAGAAGGAATAAAGAGCTACATCTAAACTGTTATTTATGCTTATGAAGTGTCAACTGTTTAAAGAACAAGTTTAGAGAAGTTGCTTTGGAATCTTGCCTGAGCTTTTGTTGCTATTTCAGAAAAAATGAATACCTAGAGGGAGGATGTTCTTCTCCCAAACGCAGAACACTCAGAGAGAAAAGAAGCCATATATGATATAATATGAACATATAAACAAGAAAGATTCTACCACTCACAAAATATTCTGCTTTGTGCTGCTCAAGCATGACTCACACCACTTTTACCATGGATGGATTGATTCACATATATGTCACATGTACCACTTGATTTCTTATCACATAACTTACTATTGTATTTATCTATGTATTTTATCCAGTCTTTCTACTGGCAATGGACACAAGGTAGCTTACAACATAGGTTAAAACAAAGTACAATTTAAAAAAAAACTGTTAATGAAGGTTTAAAGACAATTAAATAAGCAACCATATAAAATATTAATAAGAAACAGTTTAAAATGCATTTAAAATATGACAAAGCAGAGAAAAGTGCAGCATGCTTTATTAAATGACCCTTTGGCCAAAACCACTTAGCAGCCAAAAACCTGTCTTAAATATGCTTCAATCTTCTTTGACAGTGGAGAATTCCACACTCTGGGTGTCAACACCAAACAGGCTGTTTTTTTGGTTTGTGTGTGTGTGTGTGTGTGTACTCACCAAACATGCCTGTAATGGTGATGGGAAGAGGGGTAAGCCCTCTCCTAAAGATCTTAAATCTCAGGTAAACTCATATAGAGAAACAAAGATCTTTCAGATAGTGTTAAAAGTTATTGTCTTCAAGGTGCATGTACAAACAGATTCCAGTAGAAATCAACCAGCAGTTATGTTATTCCAGACTCCAGATGCCAGCTTTATTTGGGTCTGATGCCAGCTTTATTTATTTAATTTATATCCCACCTTTCTCACAAATTACAACAATTTGAAAGGTACGGCTAAATCATCAAGGTACAAAAGCTAAAAATGAATTAAATATTACTATTATTAAAAACATACTAGAAAACAAAACACATGGACACATTTAAAATGTGGCTTAAAATAAAATAAAGGGATTAGAAAACAGCACATGATTGACACACTACTGTTCCAGCAAATTCACAATTCAAAAGCTTGCCTAGATAAAAATGTCTTGATCTGCCAACAGAAAGAGAGCAGGGAAGAGGCCAAACAAGCCTCCCATGGAAGGGAGTTTCACAGTCTGGGATCAGCCCTGAGTACTCACCAGCCACACCTGCAAAGGTTGTGGGACTAAGGGAAAAAAATCTTCAGATCTTTAGGCTCATTCTGATTTATATAATGGGATATGGTATTTCAGATAACTTGGACCCAACCATGACTAATGGTCAACTATGGGGGGTTGCAGACTGCCAGAAATAGTGCAAATTGAGTCCACTTTAAGGGTTAGGATTAGTACTAGGGAGTCATGGGAATTGTGTTTTTTTTTTCTGGGACATTGAGCCTTCTCTGTCAGAGACCTCTGGTGTCACAATAAAATACAGTTCCCATGACTCCCTAGTACTAATCCTAACCCTAAAAGTGGACTCAATTTGCATCATTTCTGGCAGTCTGCAACCCCCCTATGACATCAGTTGTAATCCAGAACATTTGGAAAGTACAAGGTTGGGGTGATTGTATTGATGCTCACGGTACAGGCCCCGAAACCAAGAATTGGGTTGCAACCTCCAGTCCTGGATGGAGTCACACTCTCCTCCAGTGACTGTGTTCACAGTCTGGGGGTGCTCCTTGATTCATCGCTCCTGATTGCAAATCAGGTTAATGCGACGGTCAGGAGCGCCTGTTATCAGCTTCAGCTGATACGCCAGCTGCACCCTTTTCTGGAAGTAGGAGATCTTGAGACTGCTGTGCACGCGTTGGTAACCTCACGCCTCGACTTCTGTAATGCGCTCTACATGGGGCTACCCTCGTATTTGGTTCGGAAACTGCAACTGGTTCAAAATATGGCGGCCAGATTAATATCCGGAACATCCAGGGGGGACCATATTACCCTGGTATTAAGATCCCTCCACTGGCTGCCTATTAGTTTCCAAACCCAGTACAAGGTGTTGGTTATTACCTTTAAAGCCCTAAATGGCTTGGGTCCAGACTATCTCAAGGACCGCCTCCTCCCGTATAATCCCCCCCACACCCTCCGGTCCTCTGGGAGGAATTTGTTGCAGCCTCAAAAAATGAGGCTGGTGACGACCTCCCAGAGGGCATTTTCGGTAGTTGCCCCCAAACTGTGGAATGGCCTGCCGGAGAAGATCTGCCAATTGTCATCACTTGACAGCTTCAAGAAAGCTGTCAAGACGGATCTCTTCCAGCGGGCCTTCCCGGATTAATTAATTTTACCAGCTCTGGCTCCAGAATCTCCCTCCGAGACTCTCCCCTTTCTGTGACCAGGTTCTCATATGAGCCAGTGTTTATACATCGCCAGCACTTTCTCTTTGTATGTATCATTGGTGGTGTTTGTATGGAGGAATTTACCTCTTTTATAATCTATTTTAACTTGTAATTGGTTTAATAACTTTTTAAGGGGGGGAGGGGGAGGAAATTGCTCTTAATTGTTATGTTGTGATTTTATGATGTAAGCCGCCCCGATTGCGCTCAGAGGGACGGGGTATTAAATAAAAACTATTATTATTATTATTATTATTATTATTATGCTATGGTTAGAAGATAACAGAAGTTTTTGCATGTGTTCTTTGAACTGACAAATAATTCATGCATACAAGTATTATCTGAGGCAGTAATTATAAAAAAATATTGTAATCCAGAACATTTGGAAAGTACAAGGTTGGGGATGATTGTGTTGATGCTATTGTTAGGATATAATAGAGGTTTTTGCATGTGTTGTTTAAACTGACAAATAATTCACGCATACAAATATAATCTGAGGCAGTAATTATAAAAAAAATGTTGGCTACACATGTGTGAACCAGATTCCAAAGCAGGGTATGCTGACCTCTTATTGCAACAGCTGTGGGGCTGTTATACAGTGGTGTAGTGGTTTGAATGTTGGACTACAATTCTAGAGATCAGGGTTGAATTCCCACTTCAGTCACAAAACCCACTGGGTGACCTTGGGTGAGTCACATATTCTCAACCTCAGAGAAAGGCAATGGCAAACCTCCTCTGAAAAAAGTTTTGCCAAGAAAACCCCATCTTAGGGTTGCCTTTGGGTCATCATAAGTCAGAAATGACTTGAAGGCATACAAAAGCAGCAACAACAAGAACAACATGATACATGCCCCGTGAGCTCTTCTTCCATTCTTTTGTGAGCCTGTGACAGAGCACCACATAAAATTTAAAGAAAGTTCTAACTATAATTCTTGCAAGTAATCTGCACCCTTCAAGACATTAAAAATACCAGATACTTATAATGTGTGGAGAGGTAATGAAAACTGCTTTGCAAAGCATGTATAAATTCAAGTCACAGAAAGCTTGCAATATCCTGAAAGAATGAAGACATATTCATGAAAATGTTTGCAAAAGAATTTGGTGTTATCTAATGTGATGCTGGTGGTAGTGCTGGGATTCGTGGTCCCTCCCCACTGCAGTCCTTGGAGCTACCTGGAAAAAAACAGGACTGGTGGGTTTTGCCTCACTTTAAAGCATTTTTGGGGTGTTTGTGTAGCTGCAGCAGGAAGATGGTTTGTAACACTCATGCTTATGGTCAATTCCACTCTTGTGCAACAGTTGCATGTATTGTTCATTGCTCAAATAAACAAAATTAGGCAACCCCTTTGTCTGCATCCCAAAAGTACAGGACAATTAGACCAGCAGAAATGGACTTTACTGTTGCTTTCTCTTTGTGGTAACTCATCCATGTGTGTGTGTGTGTGTGTGTGTGTGTGTGTTGTGTACCTTCAAGTCCTTTCCAACTTATGGTGACCCTAAGATAAACCTATCATGTTTTTAAGTGTGTGGGTTTGTTTTTTGGTTTGTTTGTTTGTTTGTTTTTTGGGGGGGCAAGATTTGTTCAGATAAGGTTTGCCATTGCTTTCCCTTGAGGCTGAGAGCATATGACTTACCCAAGGTCAACCAATTAGACCAGCAGAAATGGACTTTCCTGTTGCTTTCTCTTTGTAGGGAATCAAACTGAGTAGGGAATCAAACCCTCATCTCCAGAGTTGTAGTCCAGTACACCAACCATTATGCCACCCTGGCTCCTATGGTTACTCATCTAACCTGCTACAAATGATTCAGTAAATGATCTTTATGGTTTGTGGTTCCTGAGAAGATAAAACTCTACATTACACATATATTCCTTATCTGCTTTTGTTTTTAACCTCTGTATAATTCACCATTTTACTGTGCTTTCAATAATGATGAGAAGGAGAAGGAGCAATTATAGAGAGGATTGTAGGGCCTGATGGCTAAATGACATAAGTTGCAGGGTGGAATAGGATGGTATGGAAGAAATTCTGCCACCCTATCCCAAATCAGGCAGAAAGGGATATTTTGTAAAAGAAACATTTTGATCAATTTATGGAACATTCTGGATCCAGACTTTGGAGTTAATTTGAGCTGGACTATGAATGTTGGGAATGTTAGCAGGTTGCTGAGAAAAACCAATCAGCCACTACATATATCAGAACTACAGTTCTGCATTTACAAATGCTTTTACTACAAGAGACTGTTGCTGTGAGGGGTTGGAAAGGCAAGAACTAGAAATCTGAGAGCAATTTGATAGGATCAGTTAGAGCAGGGGTAGGCACTTCATGGTGAGATGGATTTCCAAGTTGCTCCACAAGCACACCCCACACTTGCACCCACATCCACCCACAGCTGCTGCGAGGGAAGCCTTCTTTCTTCTCCTTTTCCCTCCATCCCAAATGCCAAACTTCTCCTCCATCCCAAACTTCCCTCTCCTTGCTTTGCCTTGCCTTGCCTTGCCTTCCCTGCCCCTCCTCCTCCTCCTCTTGGCCCTCCTCCAGGTTTTAAAGAGAATTGTCCTTGTGTATTTGCTTTTCACATTACAGTAAATGCAAAATTTCTGTAATTTCGCAAATGCATTTTCTCTAAACTCCCAAAATTAAAAAGATCTCGGATTATACCAGTTTCTGTCCAGTTTCTGACCAGTTTCTGTGCGACGTCATGTGAAATCGTGAGGCACAAATTCAGTTTGGGATTTGTGTGGATTAACCAACAGATTTCCCCCGGGTGATAACATCCCATAATGTGACTGGCCTACATGGCTTAATTCTGAGAAAAGTATTGTTCCTCTCAGAGCCTGCCTCCATCCCCCACCCTGTCAAAGTAGTGTTGCTAGCCCAGAACTATCCTAGATCCTGAATTATCAGTGCCAAAACTCAAGACCTCAAGGACAAGGCCCTGAAAAGAATCAGCACCTGGTGGTATCATTAAGCATAATACTTTAAGCATCAACCATGGTTGCACAGCATATTGTCATTCAGATCAAAAACAATATCTAACAAATGAGGAGTATGTGTGTGTGCATGCGCGTGTGTGTGTATGCTTGCCCTGAGACCTTCAGATAAGGGGTGGGATATGAATATTTAAACAAACAAACTTTTCAAGGCTTTGCCCTGAGATTCTTTTCCTTAATCTTGAGGACTGGAGAAGATAGACCAGACCTTAGAACCTGAAATCCCTATCTCAGATTGAATAGAGGACAAGCAGCAATGATAGAGTAACACATAAAAGTAGAGGAGTAGCAACAATTCTCTTACTGTCTGAGTTAATATGAGAGGCTGAACCATCACTGCTTGATGTATTATGTCCTTCAAGTATATTTAACATCAGCACAGATACCAGTTGTTGTTTTTTTCTAGCTAAGGAAAGGGTCACTCCTCTACTCCATCTCTTTGCTGTGAGATAATGGCTTCATAATACACATGTATTTGCATCTGACCTACCATAATTTCTCTGTTCTTTTTTAAATGACTGGGGATATAGGTTTGTTTCTTACTGGTACATTACTTCCCACATTTATAGAACTGTATTATTATTATTTTTTATCCCCCTTTAACTAGAGATGCCAGGAAATGAACTTGAGACTTCCTGTATACAGGTTAAAGCCTAGCAAACATGTAATTAGCTACCCAACATGGAAGGCAATGCACAGACTGTATACTTTACGGTTACTCATATATGAAGTATATATGATTGGTGAAACACTTTCCTTGGTGAAAAGCATAGGCTACTAATATCACAGCCACCTAGGTAATTTGCAACTTTGTGTACAGCCAATGAACCTATAGCAATTTCTATTAAACATGTATCAAAATGTCTGTAGTGTGTATGGGGGAGCCATTTCCTGTGAAGTCTGACATTCACTATATTTGCAGCTTAGCTTTTGACACACACCAAAAGAAATATCAGAAGTGATTATAAGAGAATGGCAACTGCCTTTCTGTCACAGCGAGATGAAGGAGGGGGAATCAAAATCAATAGGATGTGATTTATTTATTTTTCTGTTAAAGACAGCAGGTTCAAACAGGCAGACAGCACAACCTGAGTTCTGCTGTGCTCTTTCTACAGCATGGATTAGAAGTTACTTTGCAGCAGTAATAGAAAATGTGGAAGATAAATCAAGGGGAGAAAATTCATGTTCACAAAGCATAAATAGAGTGAATAAGTGCAGCTAGGAAGGACTGTGCCCACTGCCTTTGACTGGGATGCCCAAGCATATGATACACTCTACAGCCAGATCCTACATGAATGGGTTTGTATGCACCATCTGGGAATTTAAAAAAGATCCCTGATGCAACATACATGCTTCTATGCAGTTTGTATGTGTGCTGGTTGGAGAGAGGACAGAGCATGATTCTGATTTCTTATCCTCCTTCCTCTAGCTACATCAGCCAAAAGGGGGCTATTGTTATGGCCTAACTCAGTTCAAGAGGGGAGTCAAAACAGTGACACTTACTGGAAGACACAAAAGAGTAACACCTACTAATAGAGAAGAGTCGTGTTCCAAATAGTAAGGATAGACTATGCTGGACTCAGACCAATTGCTGTGGTGGGAATTGGCTGAATTTCAACCTGCAACAGCTGTTTTCTCAACAGCAGGCAAAAGGCTTCAGAAAACCTTTTGCAAATTGCCTGGTTTGGCTAGTTTATTACCCTCCCCCAGGTCATTTGTGTTTCTTGGAGGGCTATTGCCTGCTTTCCCATTTTCTTTCTTATGTGGTGTGGTGATAGTAAGGAGTGCATGATCAGGAACTCCAAGTGCAAAGAATCTAGTAAAGCCACATCCTTTGTCTTGGGAACTACCAGTGTGAGGTGTGATGGGTCCCTGGGTGATGCATCCTTCTCTGAGTCCTCATGATGTGACATTGCAGGTCCTACTTGAACTTGCATAAAATCTATGAATTCCTAGTGCAGTCCACAATCATTGTCCTGTATTCTGGCTAGACAAAGGAGAAAATATGAACAAATTGGGGTAGGCTGAAGTAAAGAGGAGAAAATGAGTAGAAAGGGGGGAGGAACTAGAGTTATTGGACACTTTTGGCCTCACAACAAGCTTATTACATGGAACATTCCAGACTAATAAATGGTACCAATTTGAATTATGCTTAAGACTTAAGAGAAAAACTATGAGTGTATCTGTCCCAAATGTTGATTAATTGGTATGGTGTGCTTGAAATGCAGCAGAGCCTAGGAAACCAGCTTCCTTCATCAGCCTTCTCATGCTGAAAGCATGCAGACAAAATCATGTATATCTAAAGTAGAGCTTTATTGTTCCATAAAATAAAAATAAGCAAAGAAAAACATACACTCCATCATAGGATCACATTTTGCTGATGTGGTAGAAAAGAAAAGTTACAGATCCATGTTTCCAGATCCAGGAGTTACATTATAAAAGCAATATAAGCACATTATAGTCCAAAAACTAACTCCATAGTTAAAACCATTGTGAACACGCACACACACACACACAGTAATACATGAATTATAAACATTCTAGACAAAGGGATCTCTCAGCCCTGCCCTTACTCTACCTTCTGCGTGTTAACCTTATGCTGATTGGATAATGCCTGTATGATGTGTTTTAGCCCAGCCCCTTGCTGTCCATCATCCACCCATGTGACTCTTTTCCCATGACCTAATGTTGTTTGAATTTCACTATCTGTTTCCCAGCTAAAAACTGCTCATGTTATGACTTCTCTGGCCGCCTGGACTGAGTTCTCTTTGTTTCTCTAGATGCTGTTCTCATGAGGAAAATTCCACACACACATCTTTACATTTCACCTTTGACTGTATAACCCATCCATATTCCAACACCAAGTAGTGCAATAAAAAATTTCCTGATTTTTTTAATTAAAAATAACAATTTCTGGAAGGAACAGGAAGAGGAGTTTTCTTTTTAAAACATCTTTAGAATTCCTGTAGATCAATTGTTAAATAGCTAAGATAATGATGTGGTGGGGTTTTAAAATCTTCATCAGACTTTAAGTAATTAACTTTATGTTAAGAAGGAGTCCCAGGGGAAAATGTACAATGTGGGGAATAGCAGGACATCATAAGCAGCCATGGTGACACAGCATTTGACTGGTGCCGAGTCATGTCGAGTCATGCTGTGTCATGGGAAGTGACATTGTGCAGATGGTCACCTGGTGCTGGAAAACACTGACAAGTGCTGCAAAACTGCAGTGTCACTCTGGTTGAGTGATAGGTGTCAGCATGAAGAGGCAGAGCCAGAAGGCCACATAGAACCCTGGTTATATAGGGCAGGTGCCTCAGGACACATATGTTGGTTGTAGTTGTTGTGGGTGTTTGATGGTTGTCGTGTTGTCATATGTCGGTGGATCGTGTATATAGCCTTGTACACAGAGGAACTAAGATTAAAGCCTCATCTGAGAGATGTCTGTTTGTAGAGTCTCTTTACTCGTTCTGGAAGGGGAGAGATGCTTCTCCAGCTGACAAGCCACTACCTGCATCTGGGAAGGTGGTATATCTGGTGCTGCACATTGACGTGGATCATCACACACTGTGTAACCACGCTAACACTTTAATTGTCATCTCCTGTGTTACTTACACAGATAATTTGCCATTTTTAGTTTAACAGTTGGCATATACAGACAAGCTGTAATTCCAACATCATCAACAAGTAAATTTTAAATGATTAATAAAATATTAAACTGCTATGATGCCATTGGTGTTAATAGTCAATCTTTAGCACTTTTGCATAGAATGTCTACATTTAGTGCAGACATCTTTCTAGTGCAGACTGAGTCTGGACTGCATAAAACAGATTCCTCTACATTAAAGAACATTTTCCTGTTTCATTATTGATGGAGTTGTGATAACAAGATTATGTGATTGATCATCTGACATGATTCCTAAAAGGTAGCTGAAGGGAACTCATCCTCTTATTCCTTGCATTTTGAATTACAGTAAAAATTAATTATAACTTCACCTTCACTTAGTACTATTGAGTAACAGGAACCAAAGTATCATTTAAGGTTTGGAGCTCAGCTTGTTTGCCTTACCAGCACAAATGTCAAAAGAATGCCTCACACATTTGTGTGGTGTGTGCATACCCCTCAGATTACTTTTCCAAGGGCCACACACATCCCAGAACAAGTCTAAATCAAACTGTTTTCCCTGGTTTTCCCTCTCAAAATGGTGTCAGAAAGTGAATTGTGTCATTTTCTGCCAGGGCCAGCAGGGTAAAACTTCTGAGAGGGCCAGTAAAGTAAAACAGAAGTATTTGGATGGTAGATGGTTCTGGACTGTTTGTGGAAGTGTTGCATTTTTGTATATTTTCATAATTTTGGGAGATATCTTTGTAGCTTGGGATAAACAATGTCTTCCCCCCCCAAAAAAAGGATTGATTTTAAATATATATATGTAGGATTATAAGGCTTTTAGAGATTGGCAGGGTGCTTCAGGAGTTACAAAATGAAATCCAGAAATTGCATACAGTCCATGAGGTACAATTTGTCTGCTCCTGTTCTATAGTATAGAGAAATGGAAGGCAGATTGTAGATGTATGATTAGCCCCAATTTCAGGGTAACAAGGCACACTAAAGTGTAGATAGCATTTAAGAATTTATTACCTGGACATGATCCAGATTCATCACCAGAACAGCAACATTTGGGAAGATGAAGCTAGTTCTCTGAGAAAGTGATATTGTTTTCTGACTTCTTGATGCAAGATGGGACACTGGCAGTACAGTACATGTAGTCAACATCCAGAGCAGGCCAAAGAGGCAAGATGGCTTCAAATGAGAGCTTTGAAAGCTGTTGTAAAATCTGAGACATTTGGGAATTAAAAAAAAATTCACCGTTATGCATTTCCCTACTGAAAAATAGATTCCCTGCTACCCAGTTAGGAAGAGCAGCACAGAGGCAATTTTGACTCAGCAATCACAAATCCCAAACATTTTTGTTTCACCCCCCCCCCAATCTTCCTGTTGACTGGAATAATGCCTATCAAACAGCTTCCAAACTGTACCATCATCCACATTACATGCTGTTTTGCTTTATATACACACACCATGCTCTAACAGAAGACTTGCATACAGTTTCAGAAAAGAAAATATCTGACAGGGATGCTTATGTGACTTAGCAGTGGACAAATCTGTGACTTCTGCTTTTTGTGACATTCATTTTTAAGAACAAAAATAAAATTCTTTGTCACATTTATGAAGAAATCTCTGAAATTTAGTCAGTTATTCTCAACAATGAATGAACCAAATTAAATTCTCAACCATTTTCACTGGCTAGATCTTGTGCTTGCCTATTATACAATTATTAAAGCTGAGGAGACTCTTCCCCCAAAAAGAAAGATAGCAACATCAATTCAATACTATAAACATGGTTGAATATCCAGAGATTCAAAGCCAGGCATTGGAAAACTAAGGACTCAAAGCTTCCTGGATGGAAAAGTATCACTGTTAGTTCTACATTCTCCTATTCAAATCTCTAGTGATTCCCACCAGATTTATAAAGAAGCTTTCAAATATTGAAGTTACTGTTACAGCATGAACCAAATGAAATTCTCACTCATGGCTAAAGTGACACAGTCTGTTTCTCTTTATTCCTTCCTTGCCACTGTGGAAAATCTAAGGAAAAATGTCTCAAATGGGTAATTAATTGCTGTGATAATGTTTTAGCTTGTTGAACACATTAGTATAGCTAGTTATTGTTTAAAGTTATAATGTTCAGTTTGTTTTTATTTCAAAATGGAACCACTGGGAGTTTCAATTATTCTTTATTTTCTGGAAAGTTGCAATGGAATTAAAGACTCATTTTTCTATATATATAGTTATATAAGATGCTTTGTGTGCAGCATTTTTCTGACATGTATTCATCCATAAACCACTACACAAAAGACAACCTTGATGCTATCATTCAATAAAGGAATCTAAACTGGTAAAGTCTGATAGGTTGTTAGGTGAACATTTCACATTCATCTATTGGCCTCTTGTATAGAAAGTAGTGGGATAATGGAAATCTACCAACTAATAATCTGGCTGCCTGGAATTAAGTTTAGTCAGTCACTTGTGGACAGCTGGTAGAGTGGAAAAACTGATCTGGAAAACAAAAACACAGAGAAAATATCTCTATTTCTCTGATGGCCTGCTGCCTGCCCAGATGGTGGGTGGCGTGATGGCATTTCTGCGTTTAGACATGCTGTGCCACAGAAATGGGGAAAAGCCACTTTTTGCTGGCTCCAAAAGGAGTGACTTCCACTTCTTTTGGAGCTGGCAAATCTCTGGATCAGGGCCACAGCATGCGGTTGCTGCAGCTCTGATCTGGTGCTCAAAGGCCTCATTCCCACTATGATTTAAAGCGAATTCCTGATCAGGTTATATGACCATCGTTCTCACTTGAAACCAGTTCTGATCCTGTTGAGCTCGGTTGCAATTATGATAAAGCGAGGCAAACACACACACACACACACAAAAAAAAACCCACTGGTTCCTGACGCTAGTTTTTTGGCAGTTCTTTTAAAAACAATTGATTCTGAAGCGTGTTCAACAAGTGGGAATGATGGATCTGAATCACATCATTCTGGAGGGGAGGGGCTGTTTACCATCCCTCCTCTGTTTTTGGGAAATCACCTATTCCCCCTTCCCTCAGCTCTGCCTTTGTGCTTGTGGTGTGACCTATGAGTGCATGATATATATATATATATATATATATAGAGAGAGAGAGAGAGAGAGAGAGAGAGATAATAAAAAATTGACAGAAAGACACACACCCCCGACGAGTTGGGAGGGGTTCTCCATTGCGCCAGCCAAATTAAAATGATGCCGGACACGTGATTGGCTGGGTGGGGAGGAAGTCCCACCCCTTCCTCCACTGCCCAGCCAATCGGGATAGGGATCCTCTAGGATCCCTTTTCGATGGTAATCTCGCTTATCGTGAGATTATCAACGAGAATTGGGGGCTATAAAGCCCCACGGCTGCCTCGTGGTGACAGCCGTTTCTAAGGAGCAGACAAGCAAGGAGGTTGTCTGCCTTTTGATTTTCTGCAGCCTGTGTGGCGACCAGGAGCCTGAGGGCTTGTGTCGCGGCTGCATTAGGCCTCTGAGAAGGCCTGCTGGCTTGCAGCGGCCGGTGCCCTTAGCGACAGGTGCTCCATCGGCCTGGGAGGAAGCGGCCTGGTAAAGAGAGGGCTCTGCTCCAGCAGCTGCGGCCTGTGGGGTAGAAGGGCCCCCGATCATTCTCCTGGCTGGGAGAGGCCCGTCTGCCTTCTGAGGGAGCGGCCCGAGTGACGGGGCTCTGCTCTGCAGCTGCAGCCTTGGGGGTGAGAGGGCCCCGATAGTTGTCCCGGCTGGGAGAGGCTGCAAACAAAAGCCGATAAAGGCTAAAGTTTGAGGGCCCTGAGTGTTACAAGGAGCCCATAAATTGTTAAAAATAACAACAACAACAGCAACAACAACAACAACAACTTCCTGCATAGTATAAGCAGGAGGCCTTTGGAGGCCTGGGCAGGTTTGGCTGCAATCTGCCTGGTATCCTGGGTGTGTGTGGTGTCCCATAAACCATAACAGTATAAATAATGATATTAATTATAAATACAATAAATAATAATAATAATAATTTTTAAAAAGTTGATACACTTGCCAAGGGTTGCTGGCTTGGCTTCTCTGTCCCAAAAAGGGAAGTTTTGGGCCTTTTGGCATCCAAAAAGCAATTGATAGGCCCCTTTGGTTGGGTCTCTATCTGGTGGTCCTACACTAGCCAGTGTATTCTGGTTGGGTTCTTGTGTCCCACAAAGGGAAATAATAGGCCTTTGCCCATTAATCTGGTCCCTATTTTGGGTCAGACTGCTGGTTGGGGGACACATGTTCATTGCACAAGTTTACACTCTGCCTATTTAAATTTAATAATAATAATAATAATAATAATTTAGATAGATTTACATATATATTAAAGTGCTAATTAAAATTATTATCATATTAAGACTTTAAAATAATAAATAATATTATCGTCTCTCATTTAATTATAGATGAGTCATGCCACGCAGTAAGCCACAGTCTAAGCGGTGTGCAGCTTCAGCTGGGCCCAATTCTGGGCGGTCAGCACCAAAGAGACCAAATGATTCTCAAAATAGAGATGATGAGATTGCAGCTCAGTTGACACAATTAGACCGCACTATGCAGGCCTGTGTCGCTGCTTGTGAACAGCTAGCACAAACTAGGGTTCACGGTTATAATACAGGGTCCCAATCAAGTACATTGTCAAGTCGGGATCAAGTTTCTGGGCAGCAGGCTACACTGGTACAACCAAGTACTTCATCTGGCATGTCTTGTGAGGATGTGGCATGTCGTCCCCCAGTCTCATCTGCTATGGAGGTTGGTCAGCCAACCGTAGCAGATGTTATGGAACTGTTAAAGAGAGTTCCAGGTGTGATGCAACAGGGTGCGTCTGTTCCTGTGCATGAGCAGCCTACTCTGGCAGACTTGTACAGTTTGGTACAGAGGGCTGTGGTTTCAGGTCAGGATAGTGTGCCTGCACCTGAAACTGTGGAAATTGCTAACAGGGATGGGGGAAGTGTTTCTTCTATTCTGAAGACTAGCACCTGAGCAGTGGCTGTGGCACACTCGGTGGGAGCATCACAAACATGGGGAGAGGCTGCTCAGGTTAGTACAGGTTTGTCCCCATCTTTGAATGCTACAACTTCTTGGCCCACCTCAGTGTGGTCCTCTGGTGGCCCGGTTGGGCACAATGCTGGTGGGACAAGTTCTGTAAAAGTTTCTGTAGCTGCACCTTCGATTTTATCAGTTGCACCTGAGGTGCCTGACTCGAGGGTGCAAGCTGAGCAGCTTACGGTTACCAAGGTAAGTGATACAAGGCCTGTGGTCACAGTGGGAGCCTTAGGTTTGGCTGGAGTCAATTGGGCAGTGGAGTGCAACCCCTATGCGGGGATGTCAACGCCCTTAGGATCTCACCTTCCCCTCACTACCAAAGAGAGAATATGGACAGGAGAACACATAGACCTATTTTCTTTGATTTTCGTGACCCTGAGCCGCGAATTATGGTCAAAGATGGGGTCGTGTTCAGTCTCCCCAAAGAATTCCAGGCGCATAAGCGTCCTAAGTTGGAAAGAAACTTTGTAAATTGGATGATGGGATTTACCATATACAGGGGTGTGATAGAACAAAAAGACCAGTCCAGGGCCCCTGATTTTTCAAAGTACCAAGAAATAATGATCAAAGCTTACACAAACTGTCATTTTAACTTGAGGGGAGCGGCATGGCTCCAGTACGATGAACAGTTCAGGATGAGAGCTCTTATGGATCTGTCTTTGTCATGGCAGCATATCCAATCTGAACTTTGGGCAGATGTTATGCTGGGGGCCTCCCCTTCGAGCAGGTGTGATAATGGCTTTGTGCCTATGGTCACGCAGCTGAAAGGGCAGTATGTGAGGCCTAGCAGGGGGAACAAAAAGGTTACAGGTTTATGCTGGGATTTCAACTCTGGCAAGTGCGCTAGACAGCAATGTAGATTCGAACATAAATGCAACATTTGCAAGGGTAATCACCCAGACAGCTCCTGTTTCAGGGGGAAGAAAGGCAGGGCTGGAGTCTCCGGGCAACATTCAGCAGTGGGAGGGAAAGTCGCCAACACCAATTAAACTGGATATGTTGGCTGCTTGGTTGCGGATTTACTCTAACAGGGATTCCACTCAATATTTGTTAGATGGGTTTTCAAATGGTTTTCATATTTCTTATACAGGTTCGAGGGTGCACCGATTCACACCTAATGCGTGTTCAGTGAGAGTCACCAGAGCTAGTCAGGGAGAAGCTGGCTAAAGAGTTGGCTGTGGGTAGGATATCAGGGCCTCATCAACATCTGCCAATGCCAACACTAAGGCTGTCACCTTTGGCCGTCATTCCTAAGAAGGCGCCTGGTGAGTTCCGTTTAATTCACAATTTGTCATACCCAAAAGGGGATTCTGTTAATGATGCCATTGATCCAGTTTAGGCATCTGTTAAATACGCATCATTTGATGCAGCAGTACAGATGGTACCGGCATTAGGTAAGGGTACCCTATTGGCTAAGTGTGATATAAAATCAGCTTTCAGGCTTTTGCCAGTACACCCTGACGATTTTGACTTGTTAGGTTTTCAATTTGAAGGGATGTAGTATTTTGACAAGGCTATGCCAATGGGGTGTTCTATCTTGTGCTCTGCATTTGAAAAATTTAGTACATTTTTGCACTGGTGCGTGGTCAAGAGGTCAGGTAATCAGCTATTACTCATTATTTAGATGACTTCTTGTTCTCTGGAGCTGACGGTACTACAAGGTGTGTAGATACCTTGTCGACATTTCAGGTGTTGATGGCTGAGATGGGAGTTCCTTTGGCAGAGGAAAAGATGGAGGGTCCTGGCACCCATCTGACCTTCTTGGGCATTGAGTTAGACACAGTTGAAAGAATCTCTCGCCTCCCAATAGAAAAACTCAAAGCGATGAGATACCAGATAAAGATAATGAATAGTAGGAATAAGGCCATGCTTCGAGAATTTCAATCCCTGACTGGATTGTTAAATTTTGCCTGTAAAGTTATTGTTCCTGGATATGAGCCTTTTGTGCTTGCCTATATAATGCTACTAAAGGGGTATCCGCTCCACATCTACATATTAGGATTAATAGTGGAATAAGAGCTGATTTGAAGGTTTGGGAATCATTTTTGGATCAATTTAATGGAGTCTCCTTTTGGAGGTCTGAAATGCTATTAAAGACGGACCTCCAGGTACACTCCAATGCCTCTGGTGCACTATTGGAAAGGTCAGTGGGCAGCTGAGAGATGGCCTCAAGCTTGGGTGGAGAAGGGTTGGACGCGTGATCTCACTTTTCTCGAACTCTTCCCTATTGTGGTTGCACTTCATTTGTGGCCTGTTCAATTTGAAAATAAAACAGTTTGGTTTTAGTGTGACAACCAAGCAGTGATTCATGTGGTGAACTCCCAAACCTCCAAATCCTTAAGGGTGATATCATTGGTTAGAGAAATGGTTACTCAATGTTTGAGATGCAATGTGTTGTTTCAAGCTCACCATGTACCGGGGTTACTAAATCCGTTGGCGGACGCCATTTCTCATTTTCAGTTTTCCAGGTTTTGTCAACTCGCCCCAGAGGCTGCACCTCAATCACTGGAGGTACCGAAAATCTGTGGAGCCTTGGAGAATAGAAATTGATAGGGCAATCCTCCAGTCTGTCGTTCCATCGACACACAAGTCTTATCAGCTCGCAATGCGAGCTTTTAGGCTGTTTTTGTCTATAGAAGAGGAGGTTGAGGTTTGGCCAGTGAGTGTGGAGATTGTGTTACGTTTTGCGGTTCATCTTCGGCAATCAGGTTTGTCCCCGGTCACCATTAGGACAAAGTTAGTGGCTCTGTCCTTTTATTCCAGAGAGGGAGGGTTTATTGACCCTATGGGGGATTTTAGAGTCTGTAGGGCCCTAAAGGTTGGACCAGGGAGCTTCCTCTGGCATGCGATACTCGCTTGCCGATAACAGGATCAATTCTAATGCAAATTTGGCAATCCCTTCCTGAGGTATGTTCTTCAGCTCAGGAAGTCATTCTCTTTAGGGCTGTTTTTTCTGTGGCGTTTTTCACAGCCACTAAAATCAGCGAGCTGGTTCCTAGCTCTCACTCGGATAGTTCGGGCAAAGCACTTTACCTATCCGACGTTCAAATTAATGAACAGGGAGTTCAAATATGTTTTCGGCATTCTAAGACTGACCAGCCAGTTGCATTGTCTAGAGCACCATTAGGTCAAATTTGTCCCATTTTAACCTTGTCAGATTATCTTAGTCTTTGCCCGACCGGCCTGGGCTATTTGTTCCTTCATGTTTCAGGCCTTCCGTTGACACAGTTTCAATTTCGAGCTGTGTTGCAAGAGACTTTGAGGCATGCAGGTTTGCCAGCGGCCCAGTTCTTGGCTCATTCTTTTTGTATAGGGGCAGCGACGGCTGCTGCTTTGCAGGGTTTGAATGATGCTACAATCAGATGGATTGGGCATTGGCGGTCCAGGGCTTCTAAGTCCTACATTCACCCGTAAGGTGTGGATGGGGCATAGCGTTAGCTAGTTGAGGTGTTTCATTGTTATATTTAATATGTGTTTTCTATTAAAGCAGATTCGAATTTTGAAGACGTTTGGATCATCAGGCACAGCCTTGTGTTCTGGGCAGAACATCGAGTGCTCCAATCGTGTCACGATCGGAATCTGGAGATAAGAGAGGTTCAGCGAGTACGATGGTTTGGTTGGAGAGGAATGCTATTGGGAGCTCTCATTCCACGCACCATCAAGTTATCTTTAACATTGCCAAAGCCTAAGATTCTACTGGTACATTTGGGAGAGAATGACCTTGTTAAAGTACCTTGTTTCAAGTTGGCCAAAAGGATCTTGAATGACATGCAAGACATTAAGCGGAGACTCCCGAGCACGGTGGTGATGTGGACCAAGTTTTTGCCACGACACGCGTGGTGGGAGCAAGAAAGTACTTGTTGATCAACGCAGCCCATCATTGGCTGAATAGATCCATGGTTAAGAAGTTGGGAGTTTTGGGGATTGAAATTGTTGAGCACAAGAGTATTCAGATGGATGGGCCACATTTGTACAGGGGCGATGGGGTCCCCCGAGGGTTGTGATGTATACTTGAAGTCCATCTCTCATCACATTGAATGAGCTCTCCGGGGTGGGAGTGAGGGAATGTCAAGCTAGGCTGGCCCCCTCCTGTGGCAGAAAAGATCCCCCCTCAAGGATAAATTAGTTAATTGAAATTACGAAATTGGTTCAAATTTAAGTGGACAAAGAGTATACTTCAAGGGGTTAATCAAATTATTGCTATGTCATCACCAAACAAATGGATGACGTCATAGACAAGTTACATCATGAGTTAAATTATGACATCATTTCCAGTTGTGGGGAGATGATTTATTTGGATGTTGGTTTAATTGGAACTTGATGTTCTTGACACATGAATTAAAGGGATAGATTGGCACAGTTGGTTAAATTGGATATGCAAAGGAACACATGTGTCAAGAACGATGTGAATTGTGGTTAAATTAAATTGTTAAAGAATTATTGATTGCCCTGTACAAATAAAGTTGTGGCCAAGTTTTACAACCATAATATTGAGTACGGTGTCATTTTTGTGTCGGTGCAAAGACACACACCCCGACGAGTTGGAAGGGGTTCTCCATTGCACCGGCCAAATTAAAATGATGCCGGAAGTGTGATTGGTTGGGTGAGGAGAAAGTCCCGCCCCTTCCTCCACCGCCCAGCCAATCGGGATAGGGATCCTCTAGGATCCCTTCTCAATTGTAATCTCACTTATCGCGAGATTACCAATGAGAATTGGGGGATATAAAGTCCTATGGCTGCCTCGTGGTGGCAGCCATTTCTAAGGAGCAGACAAACAACCCATCCCACCCGCCCTTCATTAATAGAGGCTTATGTATTTATTCTTAGGCTGTGGCTGGTCGTTTTATGGGGCTGAGAGGGAATTTTCCCAGAGTTACTGTGACCTGGTTTTTTTGCCCTCCCTGAGAATAAATTGGCATTTGCTTGAATTTTATAATGAATATTGTTATGACTATGTCCAATTGTTATTCTGTTTATGTTGCATTGTGGACAAGTGAAGTTAATCTGTCACAACTGGGTGTCAGGGTTCTGGATAGAGTATGTTATAGCAAAGTGTTTTAATGTTCTGGTGGAAAGGATCCCCCCCCCCCCCCCGCCGGGGATAAGTTAGTTAATTGAAATTACAAAATTGGTTCAAATTTAAGTGGACAAAGAGTATACTTCAAGGGGTTAGTCAAATTATTGCTATGTCATCACCAAACAAGTGGATGACGTCATAGACAAGTTACGTCATGAGTTAAATTATGACATCATTTCCGGTTGGGGGGAGATGATTTATTTGGATGTTGGTTTAATTGGAACTTGATGTTCTTGACACATGAATTAAAGGGATAGATTGGCACGGTTGGTTAAATTGGATATGCAAAGGAATACATGTGTCAAGAACAATGTCAATTGTGGTTAAATTAAATTGTTAAAGAATTGTTAAAGAAACCCTGTACAAATAAAGTTGTGGCCAAGTTTTACAACCATAATATTGAGTACGGTGTCACTTTTGTGTCGGTGCAATATGTGATCCATTGTATTTGCAACTACTTGTAATTATGGGCAGACTGCAGCTCAGCGAGGCAAGTAGTTGCAAAACCAATGAATCACATATCCTGTTATATATGACAGGCTGCTCCAACACACCATTTCACCTTTCAGCAGCATGTCTTGGGAAGACGTGCTGCTGAAAGGGGAAATGGTGTGTTGGAGCAGCCTGGGTTGCTGAGGGGCAGAGGAAGGCTCAGTTGCTAAAGTCTCCCCACTCAGCGCCTGCAATGACCCCATCCTCACCATGTTGGCGCTTGCATCACTAATGATGCACAGATGATTGGCATGCATTTTGAAGTGGTGCAAACTAATAGTAACAACAATCATGCCAAAAAAGAAGCGATTACAAAAAAATAATGAAAAGTCCCCCTTTCATAGTAGGGATGACAGACCTTTTGGAATTGATTCACCAACATGGAGCAAAGGCTTAAATGTAAGTGGGAACGAACCCAAAGGGGCAGTGGCAAGCAGCTCCTTTGGGGCTGTCTATTGAGCCTCTTGTTGCTTCATATCAACTTGGGGGGAGACTTCATTTTTTTTCCTGCCCATAAACGTACTTTGGATTGTATGTCCTTCATAATGTTTTCACTTATTTTCCCCATTTAGTCAATGAGGACAATATGTTATTATATACATTTTTCAAATATTTTTATTTCTACATATGTATTCACATGAAGGAAAAATAAAAATAAAATCTATTAATGGCTTTCCTCCCAACTATTGAGACAGAAAAGTGTGAATTTGTGGGAAGGAGATCAGTTTCTCCTGAGTGCAGCATTCTGTACACCCAAAAAATCTCTCGTAGAGGAAAAGGGATGCTTTCAGGCAGATTTGAGGGTTGATGAGAGAGAAGGGAGAACAGCAAAAAGATGGAAGGCCATGTAGCCTTCTCTTACTAGTACAGTGATACCCTTGCAGTGTTGAATTTAGTGCCAAAGAAATAGTCAGCAAGGGTTTTGTTGTTGTTAACTACCCTCAAATCAGTCTTGGCTCAAGGTGACCCTATGGATGAGATATTTCCAAGACCCTCTGTTCTCCACTGCTCTGCTTAATTCCTGCAATCCCATACCCATGACCTCCTTAAAAGAGTCCATCCATCTGACATGTGGCCTTCCTCTCTTCCTACTTCTCTCCACCTTTCCCAGCATTATTGTATTTTCCAATGGGTCTCATGATGTGCCCAAAGTACAACAGCCTCAGTTTGGTCATCTTGGCTTCCAGGGAGGTTTCCGGTTTGATCTGCTATCAGATGTGTTGGCACTCCCATGTCGTTAAGGGCATTCCATAGCCTTTCATGATCTATGCAGTCAAAGGCTTTGCTATAGTCTATAAAACACATGCTGATTTTCTTTTTGAATTCCCTGGTGCACTCCATTAGCCATCATATATTTGCAATGTGGTCCCTAGTGCCTCTTCTTTTCTTGAACCTCTGGGATTTCTTTCTCCATGTAAGATTGGAACCTATATTGCAGAATTTTGTGCATGATTTTGCTTGCATGGGAGGTATAGAGCAACACAAGCAGAGACAAAATTGTTATTTAATTCCTCATAGCCAGTCAGTGGGTTAAACTAGGGGATAAGATTTACAAGAAAATTCAAAATAGATTGACCATGAATGGGAAATATTTCTTTATATAATTATTAAAAGCTTTGTTCTTGTAATTTGTCATTAAGTCAACTTTGACGTATGGTGATCCCAAGAATGAGAGATCTCCAAGAGCCTTGATACTTCAACTGCCCTGCTTAAGTCTTACTAATTCAGAGCCATGGCTTTCTTAATTTTATCCATCCACCTGAAGTGAGGTCTCCCTCTTTTCCTACTATGTTCCACTTTAAAATGGTAAAGGTTTCTCCTTTGACATGACTGTCTAATCATGTCCAACTATAGGGGGCGTGCTCATCTCTGTTAATAACCTAAGTGAGCCAACATTGTGGAAGATGACTTCCATGGTCATATGGCCAGCATGACTGAATGAAACTGTTACCTTCCCACCAAAGTGGTACCTATTTATCTACTTGAAATTTTTTCATGCTTTCAAACTGCTAGGTTTACAGAATCTGGCACTAGTGAAGGGAGCTCACTCCATCATGTAGCACTTGAGTCTTGACTGCTGACCTTGTGATTATCAGAGTCACTGTCTTAACTTCTAGGCCACTGCATCCTTATGTTCCACTTTATCAAGCCTTTTTTTGTTTTTAATAGTGAGTCAGGTCATATAACAGCCAGAGTAATGTAGTGGTATGAGCAGTGGGCTATGACTTTGGAGATCAGGGGTTGACTCCCTGCTTAGCCATGCAATCCATTGGGTGACCTTTAGTGAGTTGCACATTCTTCACCTTAGGGTCACTATAAATTAGAAATGACTTGAAGGCACAAAACTACAACAACCATAACAACTGCAATATCTCATCATATGTCCTAAGTATGACAGCTTCAGTTCAGTCATCTTTATTTTACTGAGAATTCAGACTTTATTTTCTCTAAGACCCATTCATTTTATTTTTATTTTTATTTTTTGCTAGCAGTTCATGGTATCTGTGAACTTTCCTCCAGCACATTTCAAATGAGTTGTTTTTCTTTCTTCTTTGTCCCACTTTCACACCAATCCATATTGTGGCCTAGATTATTCTGACTTTGGTATTCAGTGATATAACCTTATAATTGAAGATCTTATCCTTCATGGCTGCTTTTCCATGCCTTAGTCTTCTTCTGATTTCTTGACTACAGTCTGGATTTTAATGAATGATTGAGTCAGGATACAGGAAATCTTAACAGTTTTGTTACAAGCAACTATTTTGATTTACCAGTATATGGGTGCATGGGTAACAGTACATTAAGCTCATAATCAGTGATTGTGGAAGGCTCAACCCCCTCAGTGGAAAACAAGATGTCATATCCATCCACCTGCATTGGTTAAAAAGAAGAAAAGACATACTAAAATAGTGACAATCACCCTACTTGGGAATAGTGAGGGGGACAAGGGGAGATGACACCACATGACTGCCAATATCATAACTGGCCCAGCAATGATATTTAGCACCTAAGGATGAGTGTGAGTATTCACTTATTGATGAGTTTTCCACATCAATGAAAAGGGATACTCTAAACACACTTCATAGGTGCAGCAGCTATAGGTTAGAACCAGCATCATGTGGTAAGTGATATTCATGCAAACAAGCTAGTAAAATGTGGGCTAGACAATGCAACTGTTAGGTGGATTAATAATTGGTTGACCGGCCAAACCCAAAGGGGGCACAGCAATGGCTCCTCTTCATCTTGGATAGAAGTGATGAGTGGGGTGCCACAGGGTTCTGTCCTGGTTCCAGTACCATTCAACCACTGTCCTGGTTCCAGTACCATTCAACATTTTTATCAATGACTTGGATGAAGGAATAGAGGGCATGCTTACTAAATTAACAGATGACACCAAATTAGGAGGAGCAGCTAATACTCCAGAGCACAGGATAAAAATTCAAAATGACCTGAGTAGATTAGAAAGCTGGGCCAAAGCTAACAAAATGAATTTCAGTATGGAGAAGTGTAAGGTACTGCACTTAGGGCAGAAAAATGAAATGCATAGATATAGGATGGGGGATACCTGACTTAATGAGACTATGGGGGGGGGGAAGCAGACAGGTGGCCCTGGGCTGCCCCCGGAAGTGGAGGATCGAGGCAAAGGCTGCCGGACACCTTGACCCCAATCCTCCCTTTCACCGCCTGTTTTAGTGCTCCTTCCACAAGCTGCAGAAGGGGTGCCGCAAGAGGTGTGGCGTGCCTCTTCAGCATCTCTTCTGGCTCAGTGTGTCTAGATGCTGAGCCAGAAGGATGTCATTGAAGCACCCGTGGTGTGGACAGGTCATCGCTCTGATGACATCCTTAGGAAGAGGATGGGGCACCCAGCGTCCAGCTGCCCCTCCCCTTCCTGGGATTGAAGATGGCGCTTTTTGCTGTCTGCAACCCCAGTACATGTGAAAGGGATCTAGGAGTACTAGGCCTCACTCCCACTATGTTTTAAAATAAATTGCTGATCGGGTTATATCTCTGTCATTCTCACTTGAAACTGGTTGTGAACTGACTGCACTCAGTTTCAATCACGATGAAGTGAGGCAAATGCAAAAGACCTGCTTTTTCCTGACACTAGTTTTTTGGTGGTTCTTTTGAAAAGAAGCTATTAGCAAGTGTGTTCAGCAAGTAGGAATGAAGGACCTAAATCACATCAAACTGAAGGGGAAGGATTACTGTGGCAGAGGGTTGGCACATCCCTCACCAGTTTTGGGGAAAATCTGCCATTCCCCCTCCCCTTTCCCAGGACCCATCTTAAATTCCAACCTTCTGTCCAGGAGAAATTCCAAAACACTCTCTATTCTGTGCTTGACTAGGAAGCATTTCTTCCAAGTCTGCAAGGCTGGGAGGACACCACTTCAACTCCCCATGTCCTCCAAGTCCTGCAAGGTTGGGAGGGCAGCACCTCACCCAGGGGAGAGTCCTGCATATGACACCCATTGCTGATGCTTCCCAGGGGAGAGTCCACCATATGACACCCGTGGCTGATGCATCCCAGGAGAGAGTCCTCCATATGACACCCATGGCTGCATGCATCCCAAGGGACTTAGAGGACATGGGGAGTTGAAGTAGTGCCCTCCCAGCCTTGCAGGATTTGGAGGATATGCTTCCTAGTCAAGCTCAAAATGGAGGACGTTTTGGAATTCCTCCTGGACAGAAGGTTGGAATGTAGGATGGGTCCTGTAAAAGGAGAGGGGAGGAATGATGAAAACAAAAACTAGTGAGGGATGGGATACTGATGAGGGAGGGGATTCTGGCTAAGGCACCCATGACTCCCTCCCAGATTTTCTTGAATGTGTTGCTAATTGCATCACCAATGATGCATAGATGATTGACAGGTATTTTGAAGGGGCACAAACTAGTGAATCATGCCAAAAAAGAAGAGAATGAAGAAAAGGCCCGCTTCCATAGTGGGAACGATGCATGGACTGGAATCGATTCACCAACCTGGAGTCAAAGCAAATCACAAACCAGGTTAAATGTAAGTGGGAATGAGCCCCTAGTAGACCACAAGTTGAACATGAGTCAACAGTGTGATGCAGCAGCTAAAAAGGCCAATGCAATTTTAGGCTGCATTAGTAGAAGTATAGTATCTAGATCAAGGGAAGTAATAGTGCCACCATATTCTGCTTTGGTCAGGCCCCACCTGGAATACTGTGTCCAGTTCTGGGCACCACAATTCAAAAAGGTTGTTAATAGGCTGGCACTTGTCCAGAGGAGGGTGACTAAAATGGTGAAGGGTCTGGAAACCATGCCCTATGAGGAGCGACTTGGGAGATGAGTATGTTTAGCCTGGGGAAGAGATAACTAAGAGGTGATATTATAGCCCTGTTTAAATATTTGAAGGGGTGTCATATTGAGGATGGAGCAAGCTTGTTTAATGCTGCTCCAGAGAATAGGACACAGAACAATGGATGGAAGCTACAGGAAAAGAGCTTCCACCTAAACATTACTTACTTCCTGACCGTAACAGCTGTTTGATATTGGAACACACTCCCTTGGAGACTGTGGTGGCATATCCTTCTTTGGAGGTTGTTAAACAGAGGCTGGATGGCAATCTGTCAGTGATGCTTTCATTATGAGTTCCTGCATGGCAGGGGGTTCGACTGGATGGCTCTTGTGGTCTCTTCCAGCTCTGATTCTTTGATTCTAAGTATTCCCAAAGGCACTTTTTTCCAACTGTAGTTGTGGGTTAAAAGCTGTTTGTAGTGATCTACAAAGCCAAGGAGATTTGCAAATTTACTTTAGCTTCCACTGCCTTTAACCATGAGAATTGCTTTCCACACGCTGTGGGGGCCAGTAATGTAAGTCCTGGACTATTCCCTGAAAGAATTACAGGGATGTAAATCTTTGACTGTGGGGATGGACAATTCCCACAATTTCCTCCTCACCGTGGGAGTAAGCAAATATTTATGCATAGTTTTTTCTCATTATTTACACATCCCAAAATGTTTTTGGAAATTATTCTACGCAGAAAAAACATGCATTTGTGTCTTAAAGTTTTTCATATGTTTCTGGAAATGTCTTCTGAGACAGAAAAAGGGCTTTTTGTGCAAAAAAGAAAAGAAAAGAAAAGAAAAAGCCCCTACTGTTTCCTAATGCAGATGTGAGGATTTTTTTAACCCACAAGTAGTGTTTATTGTTCAAAATCTGACAAGTTTTGCACAAAAATCCACAATTTTCATGCCCTAAAAGAAACCCACATGCATTTTTATGCTGAATAATTTCCTGAAACATTTTGTCATGTATGATTGCCAGATGAAAATTGCTCAGAATTTTTTCCAGAGTCTGGTACCACCTGTATTAAATTTTGTAATAACTTTCCTTGGTATCACAACATAGGGAGTATTTTATTCTTCTTTTCCAATTTTTCTCCCAATCCTCCAACATTATATGTTTTTAAAGATCTTGTGCCCATTTGATCATAAATTGATTGTTTCTTCTTCCATCTCTCTTTCTATTAATAATTTATATAATTTTGTCAATGTGTGCTGTGATTCATATGCCAGCAGCTTATCTAACTGTGTTTCTTCTTTTTCTATCTGATTTATTCTTTTGTCCATCTTAAATCTTTCATTAATTTGACGATACAGAAACCAATTACAACTGTAATGTTCTTTTAATAATTCTTCCATTGTTTTCATCCTCCATTCTCCTTTTTCCAGAATCAAAAGGTCATTATAATTGATCCAGTCTTCCGCTTTCATCCTTTCTCTTCTATAAAATGCTTTGTTAATGGAGGTCCATTTTGGTATTTTTGTAAGAAAATTTGTCTTATATTTTTTCCAAATTCATAGTAATGACTTTCTAATATAATGATTATTGAATTTCATGTTAACTTTATCCTTGTCATATATCAAGTAAGCATGCCAGCCATATGGTAAATCATAGCCCTCCAAATGTAGTGGGTTTTTCTTTCTTTCTTGGGCATAATCCACTCTTTGATCCAGTTAAGGCAGCAGGCATGATAGTGATTTTTTTAAATTTGGCAGTGCAAGTCCCCCTCTTTCTTTTGAATCCTGTAGAATTTTCATTTTAATCCTTGTTTTTTTCTTTTTCCAGATAAACGAGTTCAGATCTTTTCCCCAATTTTTAAAAGGCTTGTCATTTCTTATTATTGGCAGAGACTGGAAAAGAAATAACATTTTAGGTGTTATATTCATCTAAATCATGGATATCCTTCCGAACCATGAGAGATTCAATTTTGTCCATCTTGACAGATCTGTTTTTATCTCTTGCCAAATTTTTTCGTAATTAGTTTTAAATAATTCTGAATTCTTCCTTGTTATATAGATTCCTAAATATTTCACTTTTTCCTTAATCTCAAATCCAGATATTTGTTGTAGTTGTTCTTTGTCTTTTTTTCCATATTTAATGTTAAGATACTTGTTTTCTTTTCATTGATTTTCAATCCTGCAACATTACCATATTCTTGAATCGTTTCTAGTAGAGACTTAATACCATCCAATGGATCATTTAAAATTATCACCGTATCATCCTCATATGCTTTGATTTTATATTCATTTTTTTAAATCTTAAGTCCTTTTATTGTTTCATTTTCTCTAATTTTATTATTTAATATTTCCAGTGAAAATATAAATAGGAGTGGATAAAGGGGGCAACCCTGCCGGGTACCTTTCTGGATTTGACATTCTTCAGTTTTTTCTCCATTTATCAAAATTCTTGCATATTTTTTTTTTTTGATAAATTGCTTCTACCCATTTCATGAAATTATTTCCTATTTTCATTTTTTTCATGGTCTCTTTTAGAAATGTCCAATGAACATTGTCAAATGCTTTCTCCACTTCCAGAAATATAAGTGCAGTTTGTTTGTCAGATCTTTTGTTATGATATTCTGTAACGTTTATTATTTCTCTTATATTTTCTTTCATGTACCTATTCGGAAGGAATCCAACTTGATCCTCATTTATTCATTTAGTTAGTGTTCTTTTTAGTCTTTCTGCCAAAATAATTGTAAAATTTTGTAACCCATGTTGAGTAGAGCTATAGGTCTATAATTCTTTGGGTCTTGCAGATCTTTATCATCTTTTGGTATTAAGGTTATAAAAGATGCTTTCCATGTTTCTGGTAAGTCACCCTTCAGTATTGCGTTCATTGTAATTGTACATTCTTGAATTTTTTGTAATATAATGACAAAAACCCATCCGGACCAGGTGACTTACCCAATTTTAGTTTGTCAACAGCCTGGAACACTTCCATCAAAGAGATTTTTTTGTTTAGATCTTCTTGTTGTTCTTCCATGATTTCTTTAATTTTTTGATGATTTATATAGTCTTGAATATCTTTCAATTTAATTTCTTTTCCCCCCCCAAATAATTCCTTAAAATAACGATGGAAGATTTTCTTTACTTCTTTTTGATCAGTAACAATGTTTTCTCCTTCTTTCAGCTGCCCAATTATCTTTTTTTCTCTTTGTTTTTTGAGTTTCCATGCAAGCATCTTTCCAGTTTATTTGTGAATTCAAATTGTTTTTGTTTTGCATATTTTATCTTCTTTTCTATTTCTTCAATCAATTTTATAGAGATTTGTTTTTGTAAAATTTGAATTTTTTTCAACCAGATCTTTATCTTTGGGATTTCTTTTTAGCTGAAATTCAACATTTTTTATTTCTTCTAATATCTTCTTTAATGATTCTCCATTTTTTTTTCTTCCTTTCTGCATTTTTCTGTATGAAGAACCCCCGAATTACTGCTTTGGAAGTGTCCCAGACTACCTGGGGTTTTACTTCATTTTTTAAATTCTCCAGAAAGAATAATTGTAGAATTTTTTTTCTGCTGCCTTCAGTATTTCCTCTTCCTTTATCCACTGTTATGGGGTTGTGATCAGATAATATCTTATGCAGAATTTCCATTTTGTCGATTTTTGGAATTAAAGAAGGAGAAGTCATTACCATGTCAATCCTGGATCAAGATTGGTGTATGTTGGAGTAAAAGGTGTAATCTTTAGAGTTGCCTTGTGTTGTTCTCCATGCATCCATCAGGACTAGTGTGTCTTTCATTTCGAAAAATGCATTGGGTAATTTGCCTTGTTTTTTCTTTATCGGTTTATCTGATTTTCTGTCAAGAGTTGGGTCGATCACCCCATTCCACTCCCAACATTATGGTGTGTTCATAATCATATTGTGACAAGATTTTAGTTCATTTCTGATAAAACTTTTCTTTTTGTTCTGTTAGAGCATATATTCCTACTAACAGTGTTCTTCCATTTTGACAGTCTAATTCTAGTCCTAGGTATTGTCCATTTGGGTCATTGAAAAGTTATTTTGCTATAATGTTTTATTTTACATATATTACAATTCCTTTCTTTCTTTTTGTAGTTACTGATACAAATTCTCTTCCTATCTTTCGGTTGTACAGATATTTCTTTTCATCTTTTCTAATATGTGTTTCCTGAAGACAGTAGATGTCATATTTTAGTTTGTTTTTTTAAATATTAAAATACTTTTTTTCCTTTTTGGGGGGCTATTGAGTCCTTTTACATTCCATGAGATATATTTTATATTTTTCCTTAACATTTTCCCGATGTTTTACTATTATTTGTTTGTTATCTATATCTGCTATATTTCTTCCTCTCTTTGTTGATCTTGTTCTTGTTTCAAATCTTTTCTGATATTTTTAAGTGACTAATGCTCAATTTGTGTTAATGTAAATTCTTCCAGTGTGTCTTGTGCTTGATCCTTTTCCAGCATCCCAAGAAATTCTTGCACTTCTTTAATTGATGTTATTTTGACTCTTCTTTGTCTGTAGTTGAAAGACAGTCCTTTGGGATTTTCCCATCTATAAGGAATGTCTAATTCTCTGAGTTTTTTCATTATACCATTGTAGTCTTTCCATTTCCTTAATATTTGTCCCGGTATGTCTTTTAAGAGTTGAACTTTTATTCCTTTGATCTTCAATTTATTTTCAAAATGTTGTTGCAATATTTGTTCTTTCATTTGAGTATGGACAAAATATACAATATCAAAAATATATAAAAATTGTAACAATAACTGTTGGAATTGTAAGAAAGAGAAAGGTACCTTCCTGCACATGTGGTGGGAGTGTGAGAAAATAAGAAAATATTGGAAACAAATTCAAATTGAAATAGGAAAAATCATCAACAAAAAACTAACTTTGGACTCCTCTATTTTTCTATTAGGAATGATTGATGAGGAAACAGAATGGAAATTTGGTAAAATAGTATTTTACATGTTATATGCAGTGAGCTCTGTAATCGCCAAAAAATGGAAAAGTACCAAAGAATTAACAATTAATGAATGGCAAATCAAATTATACGATACAATGGAACTCAATAAATTAACATGTTTGTTGAGAGATCAAACTATGGACAATTTTGCAAAAGAATGGATGCCAGGTATTTAACAGAAATAAGAAAAAAAGAAAAATAATAGAAGATAACTGAAAGTGTTAACTATCTCTAATTTAAAAATTAAATAATAACTTGGACAAGAGGGACAGGTCAAATGAAAGAATAAGATGTAATACGTTGGAGCTCGTTTAAATCACTTAATTTAAAGTGGAAATTTAATATAAGATACTGTTATGCGTTAGCATGATAAGACTTTGGAGATAATATTGAAAGTCAGAAACAAAGAATTAATATTCATAATGAAGGAGGGGGAGCTTTTTATTGCTATTGTTGTTGTTTTTATGTTTTATGTTATGGTTTAGTTTATGTGTATGTTATATTTTGTGAGGAAACTTATCCTCTTTGTCTTTATTTAATGTGTTATATGTGTTTTTACCTTCAAATAAAAATTAAAAAAAAAAAAGAAAATTGCTCAGAATTATCACTTCTATTTTATCCTTCCTAAGCTCCTAGACTCATCGCTTCACATGACTGCTCAGGTGAATGCGACAGTCAGGAGCACCTGTTATCATCTTCAGCAGATATGCCAACTGCACCCTTACCTCGAGACAAAGGACCTAGAAACTGTAGTGCATGCACTGGTAACCTCACGACTCGACTTCTGCAATGCACTTTACATGGGGCTACCCTTTTACCTAATTCGGAAACTACAACTGGTACAAAATATGGCAGCCAGGTTAGTCACCAGGAAATCAAAAAGGGAGCATATCACTCCAATCTTGAAATCCATTCACTGCTGCCTATCAGTTTCCGAGCACAGTATAAGGTGTTGGTAATGACCTATAAAGCCCTACATGGCCTCAGTCCAACCTACCCAAGGGATCGCCTCCTCCCATATAATCTGCCCCACACCCTTAGATCCTCTGGGAGGGGTTTATTGCAACCAATGAGATCTAGATTAACAACAACCTCCCAGACATCTTTTTCTGTCTCTGCTCCCAGACTATGGAATGCCCTGCCGGAGGAGATCCATCAAGCAACCAGCTTGGAGAATTTCAAAAAAGTCATCAAAATGGATCTCTTCCGGCAGGCCTTCCTTGAATCGAACAGACCACATTTAAGGGATGCTTCTCCCTCTTTTAAGTCACTATGTTTATGTTTTCATGTTTCTATGTTTTTATGTTATAGATTTAAGTTATAGGGTATTCATTTTATATCACTGGTGTGAATTCACCAGTTATTTTAAACAGATGTAACTATTAAATGTATTATATGTAATTATATGTAATTTTAAGGGGGGTAAATTGTTTTTATGTTATTACTGTTTGCTATAGATTTGTTTATTTTATATGCAACTGTTGTGAGCTGCCTTGATTGCCTAAGGGTAAAAGGCGGGGTACAAAAATAAAGTTGTTGTTGTTATTATTATTATTATTATAATTATTATTATTATTAAGCAGGTTTTCCTGGTTTTATGAAACCATTTTTAATCATACAATGAATAATAATGAATAGTTTTTCCCTCCCTACAAAAATCACCTCCACTTGACTTTCCTTTGGTAAAGGTTTTTCCCTATTCACCTTTCATCTCTCTTCAGTATGAGATTCCTCCTGACTCCTTCACGTTGGCTGTCCCTGTTCTTGATAATAATAATAATAATAATAATAATAATAATAATAAATAAAATTTTATTTATATCCTGCCTTTAGCCAAAGCTATCAAGGTGGCTTACAATTAAAATACAATCCCATACAATATAGTAAACATATAGCCCCCTCCTTAAAATATATTAAATCATTAACAGGATCAAAATTAATTTAAAACATATCAATAAATCAATACTGTTAAATGGCCAGCACACAGAGTGTATGGAGGGGTAATCTGATAGTCTGTTGGAAGGGGAGAGAAAATAACAGTGTCATTCTGGGAATGCCTGCCGGAAGAGATCTGTCTTGATGGCTTTTTTAAAGCTATCCAAGTTGGTTATCTGACAGATCTCCTCCGGCAAGTCATTCCACAGTCTAGGGGCCATAGCAGAAAAAGTCCTCTGGGAGGTTGCTGCCAATCTAGTTCTTATTGATTGAAGCAGCTTCCTCCCAGATGACCTGAGGGCATGGGGCGGATTATATGGAGATAGGCGACTCCTTAGGTAAGATGGGCCCAAGCCATGCAGGGCTTTAAAGGTTAAGGCCAACACCTTATACTGTGCCCAGAACCTAATTGGCAGCCAGTGCAAAGATGTCAGAATTGGTGTAATATGATCACTTCTCAAAGTCCCAGTGATCAGCCTGGCTGTCATATTTTGTACTAATTGCAGTTTCCGAGTTAGGTATAAGGGTAGCCCCATGTAGAGTGCATTACAGAGGTCAAGTCGTGAGGTTACCAGGGTGTGTACTACAGTTTCTAGGTCCTTTACTTCCAGGAAAGGGCGCAGCTGGTGTATCAGCCGAAGCTGATAACAGGCGCTCCTGACCATCACGTTCACCTGATTTATCATGTGAAGCAACGGGTCTAGAAGCACCCCCAGACTGCGGACACAATCCTTGGTGGAGAGCGTGACCCCATCCAAGACTGGAGGTCACAACCCAATCTCTGGTTTGGCGGCCCCTACTGTAAGTACCTCCATTTTGTCTGGATTCAGCTTGAGTCGGTTTTTCCTCATCCAGTCCATTACTGCTACAAGGCATTGATCAGGTAGAGAACCACCATCTGTCGTCATAGCAGTTGACTGAGACATGGAGTAGAATATTTGGGTATCATCTTCATATTGGTAACATCCTGCTCCATATCTCCTGATGATCTCTCCCAGTGGCTTCATATAAATATTGAATAACATTGGGAACAGAATGGCTCCCTGAGGAATGCCATATTTTAGCTCTATTTTTGATGAGCAACTGTCCCCGAGTACCACCCTCTGGAACCTCCCTGAGAGAAAGGAGCGGAGCCACTGAATAGCAGTGCCTCCCACTCCCAATTCTTTCAGATGTTCCAAAAGGATGTCGTGATCTATCGTATCAAAGGCCACTGAGAGATCCAATAGCATCAACTGGTTCACGCTGTTCCTGTCAGTGCTAAGGCAAAGGTCATCCACCAGAGCAACCATGGCCGCTTCCACCCCATATCCAGGCCTGAAGCCAGTTTGAAATGGATCTAGAAAATCAGTTTCATCCAAGATCGCTTGGAGTTGGAAGGCGACGGCTCACTCGATCTCCTTGCTCAAGAATGGTAAGTGTGAGACTGGTCTATAATTTTTCATGTCCAGGGAATCCAGAGAAGGTTTCTTCAGAAGCAGTCTAACAGCTGCCTCCTTTAGACTAAGTGGAACTATTCCTTCCCTAAGGGATGCACTGATGACCTTCTTAAGGAAGCCATCAATACATCACCCCCCTGGACGACCAGCCAAGATGGGCAGGGATCGAGGGAGCACGTCGTCTTCCTTACTTTTCCAAAAATCTTGTCCATGTCATCGGTACTCACCAACTCAAATTGATCCAGTTTAATCTCATAAACGGGTTTACTGGACACCTCATCAGTCACTTCTGCTGTAATTCTGGCTCTAAGTCGGCTCTTATCTGAGAGATTTTATTTGCGAAACAGCTGTTAAAAGCATCCATTGGCTTACTACCTACTTACTTCAGACCTGTTTCTCCCTGCCACTTCCCAAGCTACTTCTCCCAATTCCATTCAGTGCCCAGTGATAGCACACCATTGTGGCTGATAATCTCCCCATGGCCCATGGACAGGGAGGCAGAGAGGATTATGGTGACATTGTGCTACAGTCAAATACTGAACTTACTTGGTTAAAGTTACAGAAGTACAATTTGTGAATAAATTTTGTCATTTTTCTTTGGTTTCAAATAGTTGAACCTCTGTAGTATTTTGTTCCATATCTAAATCCAGCTTTTAAAAGGCTAATAAAAAAGAGATGGGAAAGGTTACATTATAGCAGTGACACTGGAAGAAGGAACTTATACAGTAAGGTGTCCAAATCTCCTCTAGTCCACAATGAGGCTGATAACTGGTGGCAAAAGGGCATCTCAGCACAGGGATAGCAGTACAAGTGTCCATCCACCCATCTGTTCTAAACATTGTCCGTGTACAGTGTTGGATTAATAATAATGGCATCATTGTAAACTCTTCCATCTGCAACAAAGACACTAAATAATAGAGAAAAAACTGATAGAGCCAACTGCAGAGATCCTTTATCATGAAGTTCCATAACCATCACTTTGCAATTTGGCAAAATCTTTAAATGCATAGCATCAGTAAGAGGAAGGGAGAAGACAAGTAGTCAGTAAATTACTGTGCTATTCAACATTCATCTTTGCATCGGGATGTCTATGGCTTCAGGAGTGATAGATTTCTGCATAATCTGGGCAGAAGAGTAATGAAGCATTCTGAAGAACTTATTGCAATACTATGGGGCTTTCATTTGGATGAGTAATCAATACCCATCTTCAAAGAAAATGATGCTAGTGCATGTAGACCTGCCAATGTAGAGCTGCCTTGACTGGGAGACAAATTGCTGTATGGCCGCTCTTTCTGTTTTTAAATCTTATCCACCAGCTTTTGTGTGCAAATACACCTTTTGGTATATTGTAGGGACTGTACTTCTATTAAGTTCTACACCATTTTTCATGTCTGTATGAATGAAAGCCAATATTGTGTAGTGATTTGAGTGTTGGATTATGACTCTAAGAACCATGGTTTGAATCCCCACTCAGCCATGGAAACCCACCGGGTGACCTTGGGCAAATTACACACTCTCTTCCTCAGTAGAAGGCAAAGGCAAATACCCCTCTCAACAAATCTTAGCAAGAAAACCCTGTGTTGGGGTCTTAGGTTTGTCATAACTCAGAAATGACTTGAAGGTAGATGACTACAGATATAGATGAGTCTCCTTGGACTCATTTTTGACATTAACATGCAGTTTAACACCCCTAACACCCCCCCCCCCCGAAGTGGTTTGAAAATATGTTTAAAATATTTTCTCAGAAAATATACATTTTCCCACATATTTAATGCTCATAGAAGCAACCACATTTCAAACCTTTTCTTCTGAAGACTCCCCCAGAAGGTTTTCCAACCCTCCAAAGCAGATTTTAAGGAAATGGTCATTCTTGCTTTCATTGGCAGAAACAGTTCTACTGGGTAAAGTCATATTATTTCAAATGATAAATTTCTAACTATTTTTACCATAAAACAGTCCTTTGTACACAAATTTTTGCATAATTTTGAGGAACAGTAGTGTTCTATAAACATTGCTCTATAAACAGAGCAATGAAGTTTTGAGGATTCTTACATAAAATCTAGCTTTTTTGCTGAGAAACAACTGGCATTTGTAACTCAGCCCAAATTTATTACCTCAAGGAACACAGCTCCAGGTCATTCACCTGCAGTAGCCTTGACCTGTGTAAACCAGGTGCATAATATTATTTTCTTCTACTCAAACTAGAGTGTTCTCTCTCAAAATGCTATCCTGGGAAAGGTAAAATGAAAGCCTTCTTTACACTCATTCTCTCAACCAGAATAGTACATATTTTTCACCATCAACATACTAAAAATTGATGTTCCTATCAAATAATGTCTGAATTTTAGCAAGAATATTGTCTGAAATTGCAGCAAAAGCTGCTCATATGATCTACTATAAAGGAGCTGGAACACTGTGAAATCAGGTGCTTATACACAAACTGACTGTGAGAGACAAAGAGGGAATATTTATTTACTCAAATGTTTTAAGTGCTATAAAATTGCAACCAACCAACAGATAAAAAAATAAGAGGTTAATAAATCCTACTATATGAAGGCTGGCATCTAGTTCAATAATTAAGTTGTCATAAGCATGACATTGTAATTACACTAATTCATTTTTATGGTCAATGCAGCATCATAATGACCAAAAGTGCCCCCCAAATCCTAGCTTTTAAGCCATGCTTGCACACACACATGCACACACATACACAAAACAGAAATATAAACATTTCCAAGCTTCTGGAGACTGGGGCAGCAAATAATGATGCATCCAGCCTTCTCCTAGTGGTGGGGTGCATGGTGACAGGTAGCTGGTGTGGAACCAATCTTTACATAACTACTCGTGAGGAGGAAGGCTACAAGAGGCAGTTTCACTGCCCAACCATTCACACAGTAAGGAAATTCCTCTTTATTTATTTGAAATCTGTGTCCCTCAGTTTCAACCCACTACTTTGCATCAAAATGTCTATGCAAATCTGGTCCTCAGAGGCTACAAATAATGTCTGCTCCATCTTTTACATGACAAACTTTCAGCTGTTCAAACTCCTATTGTATCTTATCTGCCCTTCTTATCTCCATGCTAAACATAAAGGATTTCAACCATTAGCCATAGGACCTGATTTTCAAAGCCCTCACTATTTTGATCACTCTCCCCTGTATGAACTGTACCTTGCCAATATCCATCTTAAAATGTGACACACAGATCTGAATGCAGTATTCAAAATGCAACCTCTTTACTACAGAATAGAGTAGAAGTATTATTAACTGTGATGTGGATGCCATTTTTCTCTCAGTGCCTTCCAAGATTGGCATAAGGGGGAAGCAGACGGGCGGCCATGGGCTGCCCTGGGAAGCTGCGCTGCGGGGCCGAGGTATCCCCACACCTCGGCCCCATGGCGCAGCTTTGCCGCCCCTGGAAGGAGCACTAAAATAGCGCTCCTTCCACAAGTCACCGAAGGTGCACCGCAAAAGGCTGGCGGTGCACCTTCGGCGACTCTTCCACCGCAGCATGTGCGAACGCTGAGGCGGGAAGACATCATCGGAGCCCCGGCCGTGTGGAGGGGCCGGCGCTCCGACAATGCCTTCGGGAAGGGGTTGGGGCACCCACCGTGCGGCTGCCCCTCCCCTTCCCTTCCTTGCCCCCAAAATGGCCCTTTTAGCCGTCTGCTTCCCCCCTTAGCTTTCTTCACTGCTGTGTGAAACTGCCAGCACATATTCAACTGTTGATCCACTGAATAAGGCATCCACTGAATAAGGCGTCCTTTATATATATATGCTGCAAATCCAGGCCCCCACCTCTTCCATACTTGTGCCTGATTATCTGGTACCTAAATGTAAAACTTTATATTTCTCTCTCTCTCTTTTTTTTTTTTTTTTTTTTTTTGCCATCCCAGGGCAATTCTACAACAGTCCATTAAACCAGCCTTGTCTTGGTATTCATATAGGGAGTCCTGCCAGTTTCTAGAAATGGAGGCAGATGAAATTGCATTTGGTGGCCATTTTGGAAAAAGACTACCTCAGCCTTCAGAGGGTAAGTCTGCTATGCCTCAATATTTAGATCTTTTAGAAATAGGATATATGTCTCTGTGCAAACCATCAAGCTTTCATCACAAGTCACAGAATATATAGGCTCATTTACTCTGTTGAAGGATTCATGGCATCCTGAGGTTGCTGTTTTTTTATTCCAAAGTGAAATCAAAATGTTTTTCTGTGAACCTTTCAATTTGAGGACTCCCATCATATATGTTAATACAACCACATTCTAGTAATTGATTCACAAGCCAAGGGAGAAGTTTTCACTTATAAAATAGTAGCAAGGTATGAAGAAATCCTGTAGACCTGAGTCAAATACTTGCTAATTGGTGTATTCACCAATTTCCTACCTTCTCCCACACACTACCTGCCAAGTAACCATGTGTTTAAGACACCAACACAAGCCAATTGTCAAGTGTTCATTCAACAGTGCAGAGTAGGGGGGAAATTGTGGAAAGAGGGGAAAGTTCTATGCAGCCCCAAAGTGAACAGCAAAGCTTACACTGAAGCAAAGGCAGATAGGTGGATCAATGAAAAGGTCCAAAAAGGAAGAGAAGGGAGGAAACAAGAACTTTTAAAGAATCTGGCTCCAGCCCCTCACACTCTCTGTCATGGCACACAGCACCATGATGCCATTAACATGGCCTCTGTTCATAAGGCCAACAAACACACCACCCCCTGTGACATTACATGGTGCAAAGGGGGGATCTGACTATTCTACAAAATCTAGTACCTTGCTTGCTTATTATCAAGGACAAATATTTCACCTGACCCTCAAGGCACAGTGGATGTGGTTGCCTCTTCATATCATTTGACTTTGAGAGGTCTGGGACTTCCCTGACTCATATATATTTAGAAAGAAGGGCATTGTGTTTTTGTCTCAGTATTGGCCAGGACCACCTACATCTTTGTTGTCAATTCTATGCATGTCTTGCCAAAAGCAGCCCTCATTGTGTTTAGTGAGACTTAATCTTAGCTTTGCAGACTAAATGGATTTATGTGCTAGGAATGAATGTCTAGCACAGTCTGGCCTGTGTTTAGCAGTGCTGCAATTATTCTGAGGTATAAAAAGAGAAAATAACCACAACTCTTCTTAGAATATATAGCTATTTTATTTTTATTTTCTGGAAGTGTAACTTTGAATATATCCCAAAGCTAGCCTTTTAACCTACCCCAAACTAAGAATGTCACCCCAGTGTGTAATAAAGCAAGTTGAAGCATTACAATGAAACAGCTTCTTTTCAGTTACTTCAGAGATTCAGCTTGTTTGGGGAGATAATATAAGCAGCCATTGTTGTTCACATTACGGCAGCCACGCAGAAAGATAAATTGATATTGGCAAAAAGAATGCCCTGCTACTGAAGCATCATCTTTTTGTCAGAGCTGAAAACTATAGAAATATAATCTACAGCACAGTATAAAAGATGAAGTAATTCTAAGTCAGTTCAATAAGATTTTTTGATATATTCTCTTAAAATTCTGTTTGAAGTAGATGGTCCATGTCAAGTGTTCTTCTCAATAAAGCTTTTATACAGCCAGTGTGTGGGGGGAGGGAACTTTTTAGAATGTTTTTTCTCCCCCACCCTATTTTGACTGGCACCTATGTGCCAGAAACTAAGGAGATTACTACACTGCAATTATAGCAATAAAATAGACCCTTTGGTGATACTTATCACACAATGTCACCTCTGACCCATTGCTACTGTGTGGTTAGGGTGTACTTTTTCACTGATGAGGGAAACTCATAAATAACTCCCAATCACACACCAATTCCAGGACATTGCTGCCAAGGCAGTGCAATATTGACAGTCATACACTATCACAGTGTCCTCCTCTCCCCTCATTCTCCCTTCCCCTAACTATTCCCAAGCAACTTGATTCACTCTTGTTGTATTTTCTCCTCCTCCTCATCTTCTTCTTCTCTTTAACTTAAATCACATTACCAGTATTGCAGAACGACATTTTAAAAAGTAAAAATAAAAACAAAAGGAATGCTGAGTAGGGCATAACCCAGGGAGGTGGGATTAAGGGGAGTGTGGAAGTGAGCCTGATAGAATCAGCAACTCCAGTTGTGTGACTGTCAAGACATGTGATAATGGCTGCTCATAAAACTGGCATGTTGCATTTTCATTGATTTGCATGATTTCAAAGCAAAGCAACTTCATTTATATACCACTTCATACCGCACTATGGAGTGTCTAAGCAGTTTACAACTGTAAGCTCATTGCCCCCCAAGAAGCTGGGTACTCATTTTAGCGACCTCAGAAGGATGCAGGCCTGAGTCAAGCCTGAGCCCTGGCTGGTATTGAACTCTCAACATTGTGGTTTGTGAGTTAGTGGCTGCAGGACAGGCATTGAACCACTGCACCACTAGGGCTCAGTGAGAACAGAACTTGAGTGATAAAGTCCTAAAAGTGTTTTGGGTAGTTTAGGTTGTAGTTCTGTATCCACTCACCAATCAGTATGCTCCACTGAATTCAGTGGTGCTTATATATGAGGAGACATTGAACTGACTAACTCATTGTAATAATAATTATTATTATTATTATTATTATTATTATTATTATTATTATTATTATTTCTATCCTGCCCCTCTACCGAAGCAATTGGGGTGGCTTACAACAATAAAAACTCACAATAACCCATCCCAAGCCCAAACCCACCCACCCCTTAAAACAGTATTAAACATCTTACATTAAAACAATTAACACTATAAAACAATTATAATGATTTACACAAATAATTATTAAAAAGGCAGTCTAACAGGCAGCTCATGAGCACTAAATAGCATGGCTAAATATGGCAACAGGTGGGGGAGAATTTACTTACTCCTTGACCGGGAATTTAGTCAGGAAAGGCCTGCTGGAAGAGGTCCATCTTGACAGCCTTTTTAAAGCTGTCTAGGTTGGTAATTTGATGGATCTTGTCCGAAAGGCCATTCTATAATCTGGGAGTGGTTCCCAAAAAGCCTCTGGGAGGTGGTCGACAGTCTAGTCTTAACAGGTTGAAGCAAATTCGTCCCAGAGGACCTTAGTGTGTGGGTAGGATTATACGGAAGGAGATAGTCCCGGAGATAGGATGGACCCAAGCCATGCAGGGTTTTAAAAGTGAATTGTCTTCTAGAACATGCTGAGGGTACAAAGGGTCCTAGATTAAATTCTCAGATAAATTCCTTCATTATGAAAAAATGAGGTCACATCTTTTGGGGATGAATATATATTTTAGAAGGAAAATGCATGCTTTTATAATGGAAGGTCTTTAGTTCTATCCCTAATACCCAACTAAAAAAGAACAAGGTGTAGATAATGTTTTTGAAACCCTCAAAGAAACTTTAACAGTCAGAACAGACTTGGTTACAGGAACAAGTGTATGAGATGATATAAAGCAGTCCCCTATGACCATCTTATTTATTCATCAATTAAGATCTGTGAAGGGAAGTGAGTTAGAAGTTACTGATTTTTAAAATCATTATTAAAAGTGTTTGAAGAAAGGCATACTCATGAATAAATAAAATGAATATATTCTGATTCTGAGATGGTTGATAAATAAATGGATTAATAAGTATCACACTCATTCACAACTATGAAGACTTCACTTCAGCAATGAATGAATTATATATACTGTATGGTAAAAAAAAAAGACAGGAAAGAAGATTAATAGGGAATAAGGATACTAATGAATGAGTGGTTCCATATTATTCTTTTCTTTTGCAGCCTCAGCTCATGGAATCTGTATCTCAAGAGACCTCAATGAAATGTGCTGATATACTTATAAATCCTTCAAATCTACCCTTATGTATGTACCAATAATAATATATTTATAATACTATAAATATAACTGGATTTATATTCTCAATTATGTTCCCAAATATAACTGGTTTTATAGAGATTGGTAACTATAGACAGAGAACAAAGTATGGTGTAGTGTTTTCAGCACTGGACCAGGACACTGGGACACCATTGTTCAAACCCTGGCTCACCCATCAAAACCCACTGGATTACCTTAGGCAAGCCAAAATGTCTCAGCCTCATAGGATGGTAATGGCTAACTCTCCCCCCCCCCCCCAAAGAAATTTGGCCAGAAAACCCTATGGTAGGGTTGTTTTAGGATTGCCATAAGTCAGAAACGAGTTGAAGGCACACAGCAACAACAGCTATAGATAAGGGTACTTCCTGATGTGTGTGCTTTAGCAGCACATAGTCATAATTGTTCTGCAAGTGGAATAGTTACTCTGTTCTCATACCACAGGTAGACAATGGCTCCTCTTTTCCAGCACAAGTATGCATGAGTGGGTGTGTGGTGGGTGCATTTCATCAAAACCATAACATGTAAGCATAAGGTTAAACATGTCTTTTATGACATGACTTCCCCTTCACAAGTTAAAAAGGCTGAGGAGACAGAAAGAGATATAACAGCAATGGTGTTTTTAAAAGGAAAGGCTAACTCATAGACTGGATTATTAAGAGATATTCACACTGTGAAAATAATCCAGGATGAATCCAGGTTAAATCTCCATTATTCACATGCATTCTGAATGTATCTGATTAAATTTAGGGGGAGGGGCTGCAAACCCCCCCCACTTAATCTGGGATAATCAATATTGGGTTTACCCACAAGCTTTTTAAAAAGATCTGCATCATCAGTAGTTTGAATAACCAATGTGAATAGACCTGAATAGACCCAGGATAAAATGCTGCATACCTTGAATGTGTTCCAAATGAATTCACATTGTCAACTCCATCTGTATTCAAATGCTTACACATGTGAGCAACTGAACTCGCAGAGATGTACATCAATGCAGTTTGATAGTGTGAATAACAAACTCAGAATGTGTGAGTGAGATGATTCACATTGTCATGCTAAAAAAAAACAATGTTTGAATGACCCCTTAGAGGAGAGAACTGGGAAGAGGGAATGGTTAGAACAATCTGTATAGGCCACAACCAACTGCAAAAGCTTTGTGATAGGTCATCTGCAGTATCTGCAACTGTTAATTCCATGAAAAAGAACAATAGCAACAGTAGTAACAACAACATCCCTGAAGCTGAAGAGGGAAAACTTGCGAGGAGGATGCTTTTCTCATAATAACATACAGATGTCCCATAAAAGTGAGTGAACAGAATATGGCGCTTCTACAGTAAGTGCTTAAGGCAGAAGACTTTGTGCCATGTATAAAGTGCTAGGTTTCAGAAGAGCTATTATGGATCTATGGGGAAGAGAAGAAGAGGTGGTGACTTGTACAATTAAACCAGTCATTGAGAACTGGAAAGGAAGTGAAATATCATGCACAATGGCAATTCAGTCAGCAATAATGGCACAGTACAGGCAGGCTGTCATCACTGAAATGGAGAACGGTACACACCTTATCTTTGAGGAAACTAAGCATTAGGTATCCATCTTGGGATAAATGAAGGCTCCATGTATGAAAAGGAGATGAGGAAATGGAGAAGGCAAATCTAAAATTGCCCTATTTAGTAGGAAATTCAAAGGTGTTGATTCAGGAAAAGTGTGAATTCAGTGGCAAATGTGAATTTGCACCGGCACAAAGGAACAAGACTCCTCTTTTTGGGTTTAAACAGGCCACAACTTTTATTTCTGCTGTACAGAGTCTATAATACAATATTTATAATTAAACTCCCAACATTTTGTCACATGTGTTTGTGAAGGTGTAATCCACCCAGATGGGTGGCCCTTCTCCACATGTGACAAAGTATGTAAACAAATAACAACAACAACAAATTTACAAATCCCTCCCTGTCGGAAATGACTTCATATTACTTTATATGACATCATTAGTTAATGACGTCATGCATTTAACTGCATACGTCACTTCCTTTAATTTAAGCTTTGCCAAATTACCCCAATTAAATTTAATTAGCCAGATTAATTTTCCTGTGGGGTGGGGGTCATTACCCGCCCCAATATAAATACAAACAAATTTCCAAACATAGACCCTAACCCTTAAGTTGTGACAAAGATAATAATAACATAAGATAACACATAGTTATTATCATATGACCCATACCCAACAATCAATCATACATAGATCCCAGGGAGGGCAAAAAACCTAGGGTGATGACCCTGGGAAAAAATTCCCTCCCAGCCCCCGAGGGCATCTGGCCTAAGCCTGAGAGTAATTTAACATGATTCTGTAAATAAGGGTGGGTGGGTTGGGTCGCTCAGTTCAAGCTCTAAAATGGCTGCCGCCACGTGGCAGCACAGAGCTATAAGGAACAAACTCTCATTGGAAGTCTTGCGAGAGTACAATCACCGTGAGACTTCCTTAACTCCAATAAGCACTGTGATTGGGCCAAGCGCACAGTTACCCAGAGGCCCCTGCGCGCTTGACCAATCAGGCCTCTCATGTCCTTATATGGCTCGCACAACAAGCAACCCCTCCCAGGGGGGTGTCTTTGCACCGGCACAAAGGACACGAGATGCCTTTTTTGGGGTTTAAACAGGCCACAACTTTTATTTCTGCTGTACAGGGTCTATAATACAAGATTTATAATTAAACTCCCAACATTTTGTCACATGTGTGTGTGAAGGTGTAACCCAACCAGATGGGTGGTCCTTCTCCACATGTGACAAAGTATGTAAACAAATAACAACAACAAATTTACAAACCCCTCCCCGCTGGAAATGACGTTATATTACGTTATATGAAATCATTAGTTAATGACATCATGCATTTAGCTGCATACATCACTTCCTTTAATTTAACCTTTGCCAAATTACCCCAATTAAATTTAATTAACCAGATTAATTTCCTGTGGGGTGGGGGTCATTACCTGCCACAAGAGGGGGCCAGCCCAGCAAGGCATCCCCCCCACAAACTGCTTTTTTGATATGTTCGGAGAGTGCCTGAACATAAATCTCCAAACCTTCAGAAGAGAGGTGCACCCCGTCCCCCCTGTACAGCTGAGGCCTATCCAACTTAATTCCTGAATGTTCAATTATGAAACTGCCAAACCTTGATAACTGCTTGGCCACATGACGATTTAGCCACCATTGAGCACTGTTAATGGCGGCATCTTTGCGAGCTCCAGGCCACCTACGCCTTGGCAGCAGCTTAGTCCATAGTAGTATAGCTCCAGGTGCAATTTTTTTTTTTAATTTCCTGCAGGTCTTTCACCATCTGCTTCACCAACTGAAGGCAAGGGACTTTTACTGTCATTCTTCCCCAGGTGTATGACTAAAACCCGGGGTTGTGGGTAAGACCTTGACAGCTGGATGATCCAAGGAAGCAGCGCTTCCCACATCATACCCCTGCGGCCAAACCATTGAGTAGCACCTATGTTCGCCAGTCCCAAATTAGTATCGCACCGGTGCTCAAGGAGGTGGTGTTCTGCCCAGAAGACTAGACTGTGGCCCATCTTGCCATGAAAAAAGCCAGCTGAAATGCAAGTAAAGTAAATTAGTATAGTTGATCAGGACTCTTGATTCCAGAAGGCCAAACATAGGACTTAAATGCCCTGGAACGCCACCGGCCAATTTGGCAAATATTGGCTTCACTTAAACCATGAGTGGTCGCAGCTGTCGCTGCGCCGATGTGGAAGGAGTAAGACGAAAAATAAGCCTGAGGCAGCTTAGCTTGCCTTAGTGTCTCCTTCAGCACTGCCTTAAATTGAAATTGAGTTAAGGGCATGCCTGATAGATGGAGAAACGAATAACCTGCTACTTTTTAGTCTAACCTTGAGGTAATTGGTCATTGCTAACACCGGGCAAATTTGCCCACTAGGCGCTTTGGCTTAAGGAGGTGGACTGACCTTTTGCCAACTGATCAGTTTTAGAGTGCCTAATACAAATTTGAATCCCTTGTTCTGTTAAAATAACATCCAAAATTAAAAGTGCCCTGCCAGACTGATCATTGCGAGATCCAGGCACAATCTCGCTAATTCGTAAAGCTGCAAAGAAAGCAATGGCAAATACTGCCTTGAATAAAGCCACCTCCTCAGGTGAATAACATGTATCAGCTAGTTGATCCCACAATTTAGCCAGGACTGAGCCTGTTATTGGCCATCGTTAGTCCTTTACTACTGGGGATTCTCTAGACCAACCTTCCACAGCTCTTTTTATCCTAAAGTCTGTGGTAGGATCAAAACAACCCCTTGCCCTGGAGTAAAAAGCCAGGGCAGCCAGCCTGCCCCTAATAGTAACAGGTGACAGACCTGCATGCCTGAGGTGTACTATGAAATGTAGTACTAGATCAACCCTAATAGGCCAGTCCTCTACCTCCCCAATTTCCAATAAAAATTGGTTAAATGCATTTAAAGCTATCTGGTAGGACTTGCGTGTAGATGGGGCGATGGAATGTAGGATTGCCCTGTGAATTTCTAGTCTCCAAGGCTCCATAGCAAAGCCGGTACCTCCATCGGGTGTGGCGACACCTCGGGAGCCAGCTGAAAACAAGAAAGGGCGTGCACCAAAGGGTTAAGCACACCAGGAACATGCTGAGCATGGAATAAAACATTAGATTTCAAACACTGCAAGACCATCGCCCTTACCAGACACATTACTCTGGGGGACTTGGAAGACTGAGAATTCACCACCTGAACGACTGCCTGGTTGTCACACCAAAACCAGATGGTCTTGTTAGCAAATTGGCTTGCCCAGAAGTGCACAGCCACTACAGTAGGGAAAAGTTCCAAAAACATCAGGTCTCTAATCAGACCACGTTCAATCCATGCAGAAGGCCATGCCTCTGCAGCCCACTGGCCATTACAATAAACACCAAAGTCATGGGCACCAGCAGCATCAGAGTGTACCTGAAAGTCTGCCCTCAGCAGCATCTCAGATCTCCAAAATAAAGTCCCATTGAATTGCTCAAAGAAGGACTCCCAAACCTTCAAGTCCTCACAAATCTCCCTTGTGATCCTAGTATGATGGTATGGTGCAAACACCCCTATAGTAGCTCTATATAATCTTCCGCAGAATGCTCATCCCAGAACTATTACCTTGCAGGTGAAGTTTAGTATTCCTGTAAGAGATTGAAATTCAAGAAGTGTAGCTTTATGCTTCCCGAGCATCACCCTAACCTGCTGCCTCATAGCCACCAATTTGTCATTTGATAATCGAGAAATACCGGCTACGGTGTCTATCTCGATGCCCAAAAAGGTAAGCCGTGTGTCAGGCCCTTCAGTTTTTTCCTCAGCTAAAGGAACTCCCAACTCCGACATCAAATCCTAAAAATCAGCTAAAGTGTCCCTACATTGTGAGGAATTGGGACTTCCAGCAATCAAGAAGTCAACTAGATAGTGGGTTATAGCCCTATTACCTGAGCGTTTTACTGCACACCAATGAAGAAAGGTGCTGAAAGTCTTGAAGGCTGAACAAGAAATTGAACACCCCATTGGCATGGCTTTATCAAAGTAATATCTTCCTTCAAACTGAAAACCCAGTAAGTCAAAATCATCAGGGTGCACAGGGAGTAGCCTGAAGGCGGATTTTGATGTACCCTGGAACCTGTGTAAGGGATGCGAAAACCCAAGGAAAAACCATGAAATAAATAAGATACAGCCTCCTTGTTTGGGTACGCCCTCAGCCATGCCACCATTGCATCTAACTTAATTGGTGACGGAGCCTTTACCTCCTGGTGATACTGGCTGGGGGGCACCTCCCACTCCTGACCGCCTACCTCTGCTACAGGAAGCACCGGGGTGACCACCCCCACAGGTGTTACACTTGTGATCAAACCTGCAGGGCTGCCTCTTGCACATACCTGTGTTGAAATCCCAGCATATACCAAATTGCTTTCTTTCTCCCATACCAGGCCTCACATTCTGCCCTTTTGGCTGAGTAACCATAGGGACAAACCCATTGTCACATCTGCTCAAAGGGGAGGCCCCCACCATTACATCTGCCCATAATTCAAACTGCACATGTCTCCAAGACAGGGAGCTATCTTGTGCAGCTCTCATTCTAAACTGCTCATCGCATTGCAGCCAGGCTGCACCCCTAGTGTTATGATGGCAGTTAGTGTAAGCTTTTATCATGATCTCCTGGTATTTAGAAAGTCAGGAGACCTAAGGGGCTCTTTTTCCTCTATAACTCCCCTGTAAATAGTAAAACCCATAATCCAATTCACAAAATTACGCTCCAGCTTAGGACGTTTGAGCACCTGAAATTCTTTGGGAAGGCTGAAGACAATCCCATCTTTTACCATGAACCTTGTTTCAGGATCCCTGAAAGTAAGTGAAAATAAATCTATATATTCCCCCTTCCATATCCTTTCTTTAGTGGAAAGAGGAAGGTGTGAGCCAAGGGGAGTAGACATTCCAGCATAGGGAATGGAATGAGAATGCAGTTACTCCTGATAGTACAGGAGCACCCAAAGGAGACACCACAGGGGTGTCGCTAGCCAAAGCAATTGGCTGACCAACCTGTACCCTGGTGTCAGGATTCTGTGTAACCGCAGGTGCCTGCACAGGCATGCCCAAAGCTGCCGGGATGGGGTGTTCCAGACCCACACCCTGGCTAACCCATACCGAGGTGGGCCAATTTGCCAATGAAGGATTAGTAGGAGACAAACCTGAAACTGAAGCTTGCTGGGAAGCATCACCAGCCGACTGCACATGTTCCCCGAAGTGTGGCCCCTGCAACAGCTTGGGGTTCGGGCAAAGAAGAAGCAGCAACTGCCTGATCTCTCCTCTATGCATCGCGGGTTTGCTCCACTGCACCAGCACCTGGAAGAACCACTCCTCGCAAGAGGTTATAAAGATCTGCTCAGAAACAGGAGCAGCTGCACCCTGAATCTCCACACCTGGAACCCTTTTCAGGAGTTCCCACACATAGGCTATAGTGGGTTGCCCCGCCTCTATAGCCGAAACCACCGATGGACCGGTGTAGCAACAAGTACCTGAGAGTCAGGTACAGAAGGAGGGAGCAGCACTTCTGTGTCCAGGTTGCCAGAAGTGCTGGCTATAGGGCTGGCAGAAGTAGCCTGTAGCCCCTTCTGGGCAAGCTGATTACAGACCACCACACAGGCCTGTACAGTCTTGCCCAGTTGTGCCAGCTGAACAGCAATCTCATTATCTCTGCTGATAGACTGAGCAGGCCTCTTTGAAGCAGAGTGACTAGAGCCAGGCACAGCCGGAGCTGCACGGTCTTAAATTGGGCCTTACTGTGAGGCATGACACCCACAAGTGAGTGTAACACAGGTCCTAAGCACAGTCACCTGACCTAGGATGACTACCACCAGGCCAAAGGCCATCCTTCCCCAAGTCTCACAAGAGACACAAATAGCCAGGAAGTGTCCCTGGCAACAATTATTGCCTTCCCACTCACCGCTGGGAAGAAGTGTAAAAAACCCTCCCGAACCAGTGATGGAGTCCTGACCTTACCGGACTGGGATAGCCGGGGCGCCACTGGGCCTGAGATCAAGCGCCAGGTCCACGCACCTGTTGGAGAGGATGCCTGCCGCAGCACCCGCCTCAGTAGAGCACCTCTCCAAGTGTTGGAGATGCGGAGGCCCTTTCAGGCCCGAGGGGACCGGCCCGAAGGCCTCACTCAGCCTAATCCACCACAAATACATGGGGAGACTCGAATTAAGAACTCCCTCAGTGAAGAGATGAAATAAATAATCAGCAAGAGCCGATTACAGCAAAGCCAAGACAATTCGCTAGGCCAAAGCCAAGCAAGTAGCCAGAGCACAGAGCAGAGTGATGTGACTCACTCAGTTCAAGCTCTAAAATGGCTGCTGCCACGTGGCAGCGCAGAGCTAAAAGGAACAAACTCTCATTGAAAGTCTTGCGAGAGTACAATCACCGCAAGATTTCCTTAACTCCAATAAGCACCGTGATTGGGCCAAGCGTGCAGTTACCCAGAGGCCCTTGTGCACTTGACCAATCAGGCCTCTCATGTCCTTATATGGCCAGCGCAACAAGCAACCCCTCCCGACTCATCAGGGGGTGTCTATCTCTTCAGAAATGTGCCTGACATAATTCATGCATGCAAGGCTAAAAACAAAGTAAATATGTTTACTGCTGTTTTTACTCATTAAAATAAACACACAACATACCAAAAATTACTTAACTACCATGACACACTAAACAAATTTATTTATTTTTATTGGTTAAAAGCAAAAGTTACAAAAATAACACATATATACAACAAACAAACATATACCTTGATATCACCCACAGTTCATACACTCCCCACAGAAACAGGCTTAGAGGTTAAATGCCTCTTATTGTGAAATCTCCCCACTTCCCACCCTCCACCCCCCAAAAAAAGATAATAACAACTGTGACATCAAAACACAAGTGAAGGAGAAAAAAAGACAAAAAACTAACAAGACTTTAATACAATAATGTACATTAATGCTAAGCTAAAAAAAAGAAAGTTCCTGAGCTTCGACTAGGTAAATGTTCATCTACACCTATCTTCATCACTGGAGCTCCCCAAGATTCCCCTCTCAGTAATGACGTAAGTTTATCCACCACCACACAATCTAAAAACTTATAAATCCAGTCTCTCATCTCCAGGCATTCTCTGCATTTCCATTAACAGCAAATACCATTCTGGAAGTTGTAGTTATATAGAATAGAAGATTCCCATACTTCTTTTCCAACATCTCATCCGATTGCATACTCAACAGATAACACACTAAACAAATTTATATTCAGTTCTGCATACACTGCGTTATCACATCTTTCTTTCTCTCTTATTTTTTCCTCATCTCCCTTTCTCAGAAAAAGAAAGAAGAAATCCTATTTCCTCTCTCAGGGTTTATAGGTACTTTCAGAAGCATTAGCCTGTTCCCATCTATTTCAATTGTAAGTGATAATCAAAACAAATTAAAATATACAAATAACACTTTTGGCTACCTAACTGCCTAAACTTGTAATCCTAAACCTATTTATAAGACATAGAAATGAATGGATATTCATTACATGTAAATGTGGACAGATAAAACTGGTCTATAAGGGCTAAAAACTTAAAGTGCAATGTGGAAGAGAGAGACCACCAGCATGGTATGGTTATTTGAATGCTGGGCGACGACCCAGGGAGACTTGGGTTCAAATTGCCACTTAGTCATGGATACCCACCAGGTGACCTTAAACAAGTCACACGCTTTCAGCCTCAGAGGAGGGCAAAGGCAAACCTCCTCTAAACAAATTGTGTCAAGAAAACCGTGTGATAGAATCATTATTAAGTCAGAAATGATATGAAGGCGCACAACTGTGGCACACACTACTGCCACCTTCCTACTTTTACACTTTAATTCTAGCTAGCTGTACTTTGGGAACTTGCTATCCCCACTTCTACCAACTAGTAAAGTGTCAGGGACTCACACTGCCTTTTGTATGTAGTCCCTCCTCCAGTATAACAAAATATTGGTAGTGTGTCTTATGTCTAAAACAGAGGCCAAGTGATGTTGGAATAAAAAAAAGAAATGTTTATTTTACATCAACATGCAATAAAGGTAACTTGTTTCAGGACTTGCTATTATAATCTTTTTTAGTTACAGATTTATAACATTTGCATTGGCACAAAGGACACCAACGCGATTAGTTTGGGTCAAACATTGGCCACAACTTTTATTTTGTACAGGGTCTTAATAACAATCAATCCAACATTTAATACCAATTTAATTAACCATTTAATTAAGCATTTCTTCATAAGAATTTGTTTGATGCATGCGTACGTGTATTTAAGCGCAAACACTATTGAATAATTATTTCTAACACGGCATGCGTCAAACTCCTTTAACTTGCTATCCCCACTTCTACCAACTAGTAAAGTGTCAGGGACTCACACTGCCTTTTGTATGTAGTCCCTCCTCCAGTATAACAAAATATTGGTAGTGTGTCTTATGTCTAAAACAGAGGCCAAGTGATGTTGGAATAAAAAAAAGAAATGTTTATTTTACATCAACATGCAATAAAGGTAACTTGTTTCAGGACTTGCTATTATAATCTTTTTTAGTTACAGATTTATAACATTTGCATTGGCACAAAGGACACCAACGCGATTAGTTTGGGTCAAACATTGGCCACAACTTTCATTTTGTACAGGGTCTTAATAACAATCAATCCAACATTTAATACCAATTTAATTAACCATTTAATTAAGCATTTCTTCATAAGAATTTGTTTGATGCATGCGTACGTGTATTTAAGCGCAAACACTATTGAATAATTATTTCTAACACGGCATGCGTCAAACTCCTTTAACTTATGTAATATATCATAACAATTTATAACCCCTCCCCCAACAGGATATGACGTCAAAAGCATTTATGACATCATATCATTATGACATCAATAAGTTTAATATGACGTCATATAAATTTGTTTAATCTAATGACATATACCAAAATTCTTTATTATTTTATCCCAATTATTAATTTCAATTAACCTAAAGAATTCCCTAAAGGGGGGAGGGTCCCTGCCCACTAACAAGTTATTTCCTCCCTAATAATAACGTAATAGACCCATAACCTCCAGTTGTGACAAAACTGCAATTTATCTAAACTGAAATTTTTTAACAATTATCATAATAACAATTAATTATGTTTCCATCCCTAATAACTCTCACCCAATGTTTTTTGTAAAAAAAAAAAAAAATTGATCCAACTAATAATTGGTAATGTCATTATTCTCAGGGAGGGCGAAAAACCCAATTTGAAACTCTGGGAAAATTCCCTCCTGGCCCCCGCAGGTGACCAGCCGCAGCCTGAGTGTCCACAACATGTTTACCAATTAATTAGGGTGGGAGGGATGGGTTGTTCATCTAAATCAAAATGGCTGTCAACACGTGGCAACGCGGAGCTATATAGCTCCGAAAATCTCGCTCCCAAGTCTCGTGAGATTAGAACTCTCGCACGACCCAGGAGCAAGACCTCTCTCTCATTGGCCAAGCAGAGCAGCAAGGGCGGGCCTTCCGCTCTGCTTAGCCAATTGCACGTTGGTGCCCTTATTTGGGCCGATGCAACAGAAGGCCCCTCCCGACTTGTCAGGGGGGTGTCTATGTTACAAATTCAATCACAGTACCTCAGCCCTGTCAGAGTATAGATGGGCTATGCAGTCAAAGGTGAAATATAGAGATGTGTGTGTCTGTTTTTTCCACTTGAGAACAGCTTCTAGGCAGAGCACAAACAACTCAGTCCAGATGACTAGAGAGACATAACAATAGAGAACCACTAGGTGGGAAATCATCCTTGTTTACATAAGAAACAATAATAAAAAGTTGTTATGGGAAAGTAGATCACATGGTGGAAGATGAACAATAAGAGGTTGGGTTAGCATACATCACATACAGATCATCCAATCAACCTGAAGGTTAACACCCAAAAGGTGGAGAGGGGCTGGACTGAGAAACTTTGTGTTAGGCATTGATATTATTATTATTTGCTTCTTTTGGGTCGCACTTTTTTCTTCTCTTTACTTCTTGATGGATCTAATATGTTTATACTGCTTCACAATGTAGTCTTAAGATCTGGAAACATGGATCTGTAGTTTTGTTCTTGTTTAGCCACATCTGCAAGATGTGATCCTATTGTGGACTGTATTTTTACTTTGCATGTTGTTATTATTTTTTCAACAATAACAATAAAGCTCAACTTTTAGAAGCTTGGATTTTTGCTCCCTGGTTCTGCTGGATTTACAAGTACACTACTCCACCAAAACCAAACAAGCCCCACTGGCTGATAATATCTAACTGGACAGAACACCACAGTAACTCTCTTCCAGAACTCTGTGTGTGTTCAGAGTTTACCCTTTCTAAACTCTATCTCCCTAAAATTCAGTTCAATCAGGAACACCTTAAACACAAGCCTCTCACCAGCTTAACTTTCCTAACACACCCTCTACCCCAAAACTTCTTCTTCTCTCTAACTGTCAGCCTGGGCTTTTATACTACTCCCATTGGCTGGCTCTCAGCTGCCTCCTGATTGGCCAGCTGGACCTCTGTTCACCACAGCAGCAGCAGCAGCAGCAGCAGCAGTAGTGAAAATGTCTCTGTTTCCTTCCTGTCTGTAGGTATGAAAGATTCAGTGAGTCCATTAAAACACACACACACACACTTTCTTTAAAAAAAATGGTGACTGGTGGTTTATATCAGTGGGGTGATTAATCTATTCTGGATTTTAATTCAAACTCTAAAGGAGCAGATTCACTGCTCCACTGACATGGATGGCATCTGCTACTACTCTTCCCTTCTATTAATACAAATCCTCCCACCCCATCCATTCCAGGCAGTGCCACAGGTACAAATTCAGAAGATAGTTCTTGGGTTCCATTGATTTCTACCTGTTCAGAATCAAGCCAAATGACAAGTCACATATATGGAGCTTTGGAATGAAGCATTTCTTGCAGGAGCCAGGAGCCTCACTTCTTCCCCACTAACCCACCTTTCAGCCAATGCAAGGACTGAAAATATTACATCATTAGAAGTGTTGGGTCAATGCCAGACTCTAGTAGACATTAGTCAATATCTGCCCCATTTCTTCTTCTGGACTCTCTCTTCCTGAAAAACAAATAAACAACTACGATGTACTCATCATTGTTCCATCATTGTCCATGCTGGATTAATATGTCCAATGGTGGCTGGTAAATTATTTCACCACTAATCCTATGTCAGTGGAATGAGGAGTCCATTTTGGCCTTTATGTTGAACATTATAGTAGTTATCCAGAGTGCTGAGTCTATTTTGGAGTAGGATTTAGCACCTTGGAATACTCCTTTAAAGTTCAGACAAAAAACTGGAGTGGACTCATTGTCCCACTGACATGGTAGCCAACAGCCACCGCTAAATGCAACTTTGTAATATATATGCACCCCAGGTAGAAGTGGAAGAAGAAAAATGCCAAACACATCAGTTTCTAGTCTGCTACTTTCATATGTTGTTACCTATCATCCCATTCCATCCCATTTCCACATGAACATCCAATTTTGGTCCTCTAAAAATACAATTGAAAAGCTTTCATTTTGTAATTATTAATATTACATGCTGACTCCCTTTATCCTGTCCATTAACATTCTCTGTTATACTTTCAACTGTTGTTGTAGTCACTTTGCTGAAATCATTTTGTATCATTAGACTCATGCATTACAGGGATAGTGATTTTTAAAAATGTGATATTACATCACTGGAAGACATTGATTCTTATTTCTTGCATCCTGCTGTGTGCCAAAATACTCATAAAGTATTCCTAAATAAAAGTCTCAATGACTGTTGTTGCACTTCCTTGACACCACCCCCCCAAGTTTCTAACTGTGACACTACTTAGCTTTAAGGATTTCAAATTTAAGAGATGGAAGACTGATTTAGAATTAAATTATAAACTCTTATTATTTTCCAGCCCACCCTGAACACAGGGTTGCTTTTGTTCTCATCCTCTATGCTTCAACACATGGACCTATTTAATATAATGTGATTGCTACCATCAGTAGGAATAATAGACATATATTGCAGATATGCAAAATAGTACCATGCTGTACTGGTGAATGAGAGAAATGTTACGTGAAGAAATGTTTGGGGGGGGGGGAGATTGAGGGGTGTCACAACCAACTATCAGCAATCCTTCAAATATTAGGAAGATTAGCTTTTGGAAGAGGCTTGGGTAACTTTTGGACCAGTTGCACTTGTTTATGCCAGCACTGATTGAGGCGAACTTCAGGTTGAGGGTGAATTAAGAGTTCTGTTTTAAAAAATGCAGAGTGCAATCACACACACACTATAGCAATCCACACAGACACAGCATACAGAGCTAACCAAAAGAGAAATGGGATAGCATAGAATCATAGAATCATAGAGTTGAAAGAGACCACAAGGGCCATCCAGTCCAACCCCCTGCCATGCAGGAACTCAAAATCAGAGCATCCTTAATAGATGGCCATCCAGCTTCTGTTTAAAGACTTCCAAAAAAAGGAGCTCCACCACACACCGAGGGAGTGTGTTCCACTGTCGAACAGCTCTCGCTGTCAGGAAGTTCTTCCTCATGTTGAGGTGGAATCTCTTTTCCTGTACTGGCATCCATTGTTCTGAGTCCTGTTCTCTGGAGCAGCAGAAAACGAGCTAGCTCCCTCCTCAATATGACATCCCTTCAAATATTTGAACAGGGCTATAATATTGCCTTCTCCAGGCTAAACATACCCAGTTCCCTAAGTCATTCTTCATAGGGCATGCTTTCCAGACCCTTCTCCATTGTGGTGCCCCAAACTGGACACAGTATTCCAGGTGGGGTCTGACCAACACAGAATACGCTAGCACTATTACTTCCCTTGATCTGGATACTATACTTCTATTAATGTAACCTAAAATCACATTGGCCTTTTTAGCTGCTGCATCACACTGTTGACTCATGTCCAATTTGTGGTCTACTGGGACTCCTAGATCCCTTTCACACGTAGTCTCATTAAGCCAGGTGTCCCCCATCTTAAATCTATGCATTTCATTTTTTTTGCCCTAAATGCAGTACCTTACATTTCTCCATGTTGAACTTCATTTTGATAGCTTTGGCCCAGCTTTCTAATCTATTAAGGTCATTTTGAATTTTCATCCAGTTCTCTGGGGTATTATCTATGCCTCCGAATTTTGTGTGATCTGCAAATTTAATAAGCATGCCCCCTATTCTTTCATCTAATTCATTGATAAAGATGTTGAATAGCACTGGGTCTAGGACAGAGCTCTGTGGCACCCCACTGGTCACTTCTTTCCAGGATGAAGAGGAGCTAAGCACCCTTGGGCTTTGGTCAGTCAACCAATTACTAATCCACCTAACAGTTGTATTGTCTAGCTCATATTTTACTATCTTGTTTGCAAGAATATCATGGGGGACTTTGTCAAAAGCCTTACTGAAATTAAGATATGCTATGTCTACCGCATTCCCTTTATCTAGCAAATTGGTAATTTTATCAAAAAAAGAGATCAGATTAGTCTGGCATGACTTGTTTTTGAGAAACCCATGTTGACTTTTAGTGATTATGGCATTCCCTTCTAAATGTTCACAGACTCTCTGTTTAATTAACTGTTCTAGAATCTTTCCCGGTATTGATGTCAGACTAACTGGACGATAGTTGTTGGGATCCTCTTTTTTCCCCTTTTGAAGATAGGGACAATGTTTGCTCTCCTCCATTCTGCTGGGACTTCTCCTGTTCTCCAGGAGTTCTCAAAGATTATTGCCAGTGGCTCTGAGATTACATTTGCCAGTTCTTTTAATATCCTTGGATGTAGTTCATCTGGTCCTAGAGCAGGGGTAGGCAACCTTTTTGAGCCGGGGGCTGGGTTGCTGTCCCTCAGACAATTGGGGGGCCAAAGCACCAAAAATAAATAAATTAAAATTAAAATTAAAAAATTAAAAAATATGCATGCACACTCTCTCAGCCCCAGAAAAGCCATGGCAAAACCCTTGTGGAGATTTTGCCAAGAAAACCCCAAGAACAAGTAATAACAACAATAATCAATATCATCATGGCAGGGGACAGTGGGGGGCCTGGGGCCGGTCCAAAGGCCTCGGGGGGGCGCATCCAGCCCCCGAGCCTTAGGTTGCCTACCCCTGTCCTAGAGACTTAAATTCATTTAGGTTAACCAGGTATTCCTGTACTTCCTCTTTACTTATTTTGTGCTGGATTTCCCCTATTCTGTCCTCTGCTCTATTTTCCTCAGGTTGAGCACCCTTTTCCTTTTCTGAGAAGACTGAGGCAAAGAAGGTGTTGAGAAGTTCTGCCTTTTCTCTTCCTTTTGTTAGAATTTCTCCATCTTTTCTGTGCTGTGGGCCTACCACTTCCTTCCAGCAGAATTTGAAGGATTTGCAGATAATTGCCTGTCCAATGAGTAGGTCATGGGAAGCTGGAGTGGCTCAGACTGGGAGGTATGAGGGCAACACAGAACATACACAGAGTGTAGAGGTATATGGCAGCTGTGTGCACAGAGGTTAGGTTTGGAACCATACTTATGCCTAAAATATAGCCCCAAATGATGGAGTAGCTGGTCAGGTAACAAAGACTGGATGTCCTTTCCCAGAAATAGACAATGGGATTCCAGACTGGTTGATGGCTTTAGTTTTAGCGTGACAAAAACAGAGATTGGACCAGGATATCCCCAGCATGGATGTACAGGGAAGTTTGACTGGGAACACAACAGGGGTAGACAGGGAGGCAGGCTTACTGGTTTGGGTATGAGGAAATCCATTGCCTCAAGTTTTAAGAGTAAATGCAAATGACTTGGGGAAAGAAGGAGCACTTAATTCATACATTTCAATTTGATTATCTTGTTTACCTGGATGGGCATTTGCCTTGGGATACACTCATTTTCTCCTGTGAACTTGCTGTAATGTTCCTGAAAGGTCATCGAACACTCAAAATATGCAGTCTCCAGATATGAGATATGATGTATGGGGATCCCCAAAATACAGCATGGGGTATGCACCTTGTGCTAACAGAAGAACAAAACACTGCTAGATTATGATTTGGGGGTCCTTGGATAAGGCTTCTTCAGAAGGCCTTCTTAAAAGAGGCAGAGGTACAAAATGAAAATGCACTCTGAAGATCTTTGATTTTCTTGGTGTCTCAAGTGAGAACAATGACACTGGTGGGATAATGGTGCTTTCATTAGATATTCTTTTAAAACAAACCTTTTTATTGAGTTTTTTAAAATGAAATATGTAAAATACAAACACTCAATTTCACACATAACATACAAAATCATAACTCTATCCTAAACTTCAAAACAGAACCCTAAATTACCCCATAATCCCCCTTTCCCTCCCCATACACAATTATAACAATTAACACAATAAACATAAACCCAATTAACACAATTAACATAAATTATAATTGACCTCCAATTTCCCAAGCCTAAGAATATTTATGTTCAGTATATTTAGGGGCTATGCAGGCCGGCCTGGGGGTGGGGTTGGAGTGGGGCAGCTGCACTCCGGCTGCCCCAACTCAACCTCAACGCCATCCTGATGCCGCGCACCCATCCACATGGCATGCAGCATCAGGACGCCCTCCTGGCGCAGCGTGTGACAGCTCTTAGGGCAACCTTTTGCCACCCCTAAAAGAAGTGCCATTTTGCTGCTCTTTTGGGGGCAGCAAAAGGGAGGATTGGGGCCGTGGCATGCGGTTGCCGTGGTCCGCCACTCCCAGGGATGGCTCTGTGCTGCCTCTTTAGGTAGTTTCTCAGTAATGCTAACTTGTTTTAAACAAAATTGTTTCAAGCCTCAAATTTCAAAATCATAATATTTCATTCTTTCATCTTCATATACGACAAAAATAATTCCCAATCTTTTAGAAAACCATCCAACCTTTTTTTCTTTAATCAACATCACCCTTTTGTCCATATCAGCCAACTCAAAAATTTTAATAGTCAATTCCTTTACTGTAGGGAGATAATAAGTTTTCCAGTTTTGAGCATACAACAATCTTGCTGCTAGAATCACATAATGTCTCACATTATAGTTTATACCTTTAAATTCTTTCTTTGTTATATGAAACAATTCTGATCTTAATTCCATATTTAAAAATTGATTACATTATTTTTGTGTTTGTCTCCAACAGCTTTTAGCTTTGTCACAAAACATCACATGTAATAAAGGGTACCTTCTTGTACACCACATTTCCAAAAATTATTTTTGAAACAAATATTTTTTATTAATTTTAAAAACACAAAACGTATAAAAAGACTCAATTACATACATATCATACAATCTATCTGAAACTACAAAGCATAACCCTAAACTAAACTAAATTATCCCCATATCCCATGATACTCCTATATAAAACTATAACAATTAACAAAATAAATGTAAACTCACCCTTACTCAGTAATATGGGCCTATCAAATGTACAGACATTCTACCTTCTGGATCAAGTTCCATGCCAAGAAATTGCACAACCCAACTACTTGATTAAAATTATGAAACAGAATCTAGGCTCATCAGAGAGTGGTTTTTCTGGGGGAAGGAACATAACCTAGTGGTAAACAAAATGGAGGAAGGGGCTAACATTTTTGGGCAGAAGATATCAATACATTGGAATTCTTTTCTTTTTGGAAGGAGAAATCTGGCATTATGTACATCCCTACCTGGCAGACAACACTTAGCTTGTGATTGGTGGGTTTCATTCTGTTGGCAATGGGTAGCAAATCAGAAAGTGTTAGTAGGCCATGCCTTCTGCTGTACGGTGGGTAAAAATGGACAATTATATTCTGAAAAGCTAGGATGTGGAGTTTAATTAAAGAGACACAAAATTATTCCAGTTCCATACATGGGGATACAAGGAGAATCCTATAACAATGCACAACTTCTCATTCTTCCTTATTGGGGAATTTCAATTAATTATTATAACTAGATTTTGCATTAGACTTGAAAGAGAGTTTCCTTTACTATGCAAAGAAGCAGGCTAGATATGCTGAGAATGCTGGGATCAGAAAAATAGCTAATTAATTGCGAAAATCAAAATTCAATGGAGCAGTAAACAGTTTTCATCAAGGGTATAAATGAAGAGGAAATATATTTAATAGACTGATAATGTATTATTAAAATTAGACAAAGCCAGAGTGAGCTCAGAGCATTGAAATTCACTGATAATCCTTTGCTCAAAGCTTACAACATGTTTATTTTTTAGACTAACCATGTTCTACTTTGAATTCTTCATTTCAGCATTAACAAGATCTTGGTTGAAGCAGCTCTTCCCCCCTGAGTTGCCTTTCCCTCACCCCCATAACTCATCTCTCAAAGATCTTCAGAGTGCATTCTCATTTTGTACCTCTGCCTCTTTTAAGTGGTAATTCTGACTACCTCACCATGGCATTACCTTTCTGTAGTGGTGGGATTGCATACTCATTAGCAGTGCTGCTGGTAGGGTATCCCATATGAGACAGGCTTTTGCTGAGAAGCAAGACTAGGGCCTCATTCCCACTACTGGTTCACTAACCAGTTTGAAGCAGTTTAAATTACCCTGGTTCACACTTGAGCTGAATCACTGAAGTGGTTTGGCAAGGCCCCCCTCCCCACACTAGACCCATTTAACATGTGTCTTTTTGACAATCATTTTTCTGCATCTTTTGCAATAAATCAATTAAGCACAAGTGTGAACAGGATGCGGATCAGAATTGATTTAAATTTGCCCTTTAAATTTGCCAGCCGGCTGAAAAAGGTCCATTTTGAATTGATTCATTAGTCAATGTGAACGACAAGTGGATTATTTTGCAAAAAGAAAATGTGATAGGGGCAAATGTAGTGTGAACCATGCTCCACTGTTGAACTGATCCATCAATTCAGATTACAACTGATTTATTTGTAAGTGGGAATGAGGCCAAAAGGTACCAAACAGCTACTGGGCAGCAGCAGTAGTGGAGAGTGGCATTGGTGGATCTCTCAGAGACAACAGCAATGGCACCATAGCTAACACTTATTAGTACTGCACAGAGGGAGACTCAGTAAAACACTTTTGAACATCTTTACCACTAAACCCCTATGATGAGACAATCCCAAACCAAATAAGTGATAGTGCTAGAAGACCAGACTTCTAGGTTAGAAGGCACTTCGTGAGCTACTGGGGGAAGAGCAGAGGACAAACTATGACTAGCACTGTGGCTAATGACACAACTGGATTCAAACTGAATGTCCTTTCAGCAGCAGATGTGCTCAGGGGTGAAAGGGAAGCCTGAAGCTGCACATTATGTATTACAGGAACATGGAATGAGAGATGCATGAATTATGGGTAGCAAAAAGAATAAAACAGGAAATGGGATTTATAAACATTGCAATACTTGGGATGAATGAGCTAAAGTGGAGAGGAATGGGACATGTTGAGTCAAATAATTGCACAATATTTTACTCAGAAAATGAAAATCTAAGAAGAAGGGTGACATTAATTGAGAGGAGACAAGTAACAAAAGCAACTGAGGGATATAATGAAAAGTCTGACTGAATAATACCAATTAATGGGGAAACCTATCAATATAACCATCATTCAAGTTCATGTTCCAGCTACATTGGCTCATGTGAAATAACACATCACTTTTAAAATGAGGAAAAACATTTATTTTCCTGTAATAAAATTTTGCAAAGTATGTTTGTCCCATCTAAAATGGGTTTAGGTTGATCATTCTTAGTGAGTTATTCCTTCAGAGCAGGATGCTCCAGTTTACTTCACGGTGTATTGCTTCCTTGCTAACTCTAGCTGTCTTTCCCTCTCTTTTTTGCAATTTCTCTTAGCTGAATGTGGCCATTAGCTTTAAGTAAATTTAGCCATTCAGCACTAGAGGAAGACAATTTTTTTACCTCCCATGAAATCATCTTGTCGGGGGGGGGGGGCAAGTGTGGTCCTCAAATCTATTAAAGTGGGGAAAATGAGAAAGGGGTTTGATGAGGATTTTCCTCATTGAGGTTTTCAGACACTTGAGAAACTCCTTTCTCATCCCACCTCTCCAAATCTTCAAATTGTCTTTCAATCCTTAGTTTCTGTGCACAAAGTACTCACTATGACCTATAAAGCTTTATATGGCTTGGGGTGTGAATATCCCAAGGACAATATCCTGTATATGAACTGTCCATTGTTTTGAGAGCTTTAGGGCAGGCCCTTCTACCCATCTCACCACCCTTACAAGTAATCTGCTGGGAGCAGAGGAGATAAATCTTCTTGGTGGCTGTTCCCAGACTCTGGATGTCCTTCTAGATAGGTTATATTGATTTCCAAAGGTAGGCAAAGCCTTTGTGGTTTTGTCAGGTATGTGGGAACTGACTGCTCATGGGGAAATTGCTTTTTAATAATGTGCTGTAGCTGAACACTAAAGTTAGAATTGTTCAAGCCATTGTATTCCCTATTACCATGTACAGCTGTGAGAGCTGGACAGTGAAGAAAGCAGATAGGAAGAAATTAACTTATTTGAGATGTTGTGCTGGAGAAGAGTGTTGAGAATACCATGGACAGCTAAAAAGCCAAACAAATGGGCCCTAGAACAGATCAAACCAGAACTCTCCCTGGAAGCCAAGATAACTAAATTGAGGCTATCATACTTTGGCTACATCATGAGAAGGCAGGACTCATTAGAAAAGACAGAGATGCTGGGTAAGGTGGAGGGAAATAGAAAGAGAGGAAGACTGACCACATGTCAGATGGATAGACTCAATCAGGGAGACCATGGGTCTGAACCTGCAAGACCTGAGCAGGGATGCAGAGGATGGGGGGCTTGGAGATGTCTCATTCACAGGATTGCTGTGAGGCAAGATCGACTCAAAAGCAACTAATAACAAACAACAAATTGTCTCTGTTTTTTTTTTAATAGGTATTATTTTTAATTTTTAAAATCATGTTTTAACTATATTATATTATAACATGTGTGTGCTGTAGTGATCTTAACTATAATCTTTATCTGCTTTGCCTTTTCTAGGCTGCTTTGAGTCCCAGGGATGGGAAAATGCTTGGATACATGTGTATACCAAACCCAACACTAAGAAGATCTGGAAAAAGTAGAGCTGTTAATGCAGTGTATCAACAGCATTCTGGACAAGCCACCTCACCTTTTTCCTGCTTGATTGTTGTAACATTTCTGCCTGCCCAAGAAATATAGAGGTTTTTAATGCTTTAACAGATTTGAGGATGTGATGAAGCTTTTTGGTACAATGTGGATTTTAGGTTTAATCTTAGTGGCTGCATCGGCATTTCAGAAATAACACAGTTTGACACTGCTTTAATTGCTATGGCTCAATGTTATGTAATCCTGGGATTTGTAGGTTTGTGAATTATTTAGCCTTCTTTGTCAAAGAGCTTGAGTTCTACAATTCAATCCCAGAGTTGACTTCTACAAATCCCCAGATTCCATGACAATTAGCCATAGCCATTATTTTGCCATGCTTATTCTCTCCCCCCCTTATAAAACATTAAGGGGGGAAGCAGACGGGCGGCCCTGGGCTGTCCCGGGAAGCTGCACCGCAGGGCCGAGGTATCCCCACACCTCGGCCCCATGGCGCAGCTTCGCCGCCCCTGGAAGGAGCGCTAAGATAGCGCTCCTTCCACAAGTCACTGAAGGTGTGCCAGAAAAGGCTGTTGGCGCACCTTTGGCAACTCTTCCACCGCAGCGTGTGCAGACGCTGTGGCAGGAAGGCATCGTCGGAGCGCTGGCCATGCGGAGGGGCCGGCGCTCCGACGATGCCTTCAGGAAGGGGTTGGGGCGGCCACCGTGCGTCTGCCCCTCCCCTTCCTTGCCCCCAAAATGGCCCTTTGCGCCATCTGTTTCCCTCCTAAGTCTGGTCAAATACATCTAAGAAAACTCTTTCATTTTTTGGGGGGGGGGGTGAAGTTTGGTACACACTCATTCTGGTTTGGGACAGCATCAACTGCTTCAGCTATGGGTCTGAGCCAGACATTCAGTGCATTGGGTGGTGGGAGTCTGCTGCTTTCAGAAGGTATGTTAATTCCTTTAAAAATGGAGTGAGTTTCACCTAACATGGTTTTTTCCTTTAGCTTCTATGTGCTACTGGCTTAGACATCAGGTCCTGATCTACAACTATATCATGGTCTACTGGATGGCATGGCAGGACCAGAGTAAGCATTGGGGGGACCAGCTTAGGCTGGGTGGTATGGCCACAGTGGAATGGCATCACAGAAGGTGGCTGAGATGGGATGGTTTGATGCTCTTGTTTGAGGAGCATTGCTCTTGTTTGAGGAGCATAATGGACCACTCCCTGATGTGCTGGTAATCCACCTTGGTGGAAATGACTTAGGCCTGCTTAAAAGCAAAATCTTGCACAATTTCCAAGTTGTAATGGAGACATGGCCTGGGGTATCCATTATTTGTTCTGCCATTCTGCCCCAACAAGTTTGGCAGGGTGAGAGGGACCCTAGATGATTGGTCCTTGCCTGCAGATGTGTGAATAGGGAAATCCCGAATGCCTTAGATTAAGGCCACTTTCTCCCACATTTTGATGCATTTCAGAGGAAGATAATGCAATCTTCTTGGGGGATTTGTAAAAGGGGGTGAGCACAATTTTGGCAGCCTGGTGGAGGTGACAGGCAGTGGGGAAAATATATTAGATTGTAATATACCTTGGCACCCCATTGTGGTGGAAGGTTGGGCTCTGGAACTGCCTCCACTGGACATGGGACCAGAAGTGTGAGAAGGAGTTTCCCCATGGAGTTTATCTGTCAGCACAGGGTTTGGGAGACAACCCGCTAGGTTGGCCTTCCAAAATGACCAGCCAAGATAGCAATCAATCTATTTTGATTGCCCTTGGGGTCTGGTGTTTCACCCAAGTATGGCCGAGGAGATGTCATAGGTTGATATATGGGCCTAAATTAAACCTGCACCAGGTTGCTCCCCACTTCATTTGTTCAGCCCCAGGCTTCAAACATTCAATAGGTTTTAAGTCAATGAAATAGCAAAGTCGTAGGCTTTCATGGCCGGCATCCATAGTTTTTTGTGGGTTTTTTGTGGGTTTTTTCGGGCTGTGTGACCATGTTCTAGAAGACTCTTCTACTCTTCTAGAACATGGCCACACAGCCCGAAAAACCCACAAAAAACCCCCAATGAAATAGCCCTTATTTAATGCCAAATGCTGTGTCTCATCTCATTATTTCATGACTGGTCAACAAAAAGTGGTGTCAAACTACCTTATTTATGCAGTGCAGTTACAGCCATTGTCAAGCCAACATGGCTACCCTAGTATTTCATTTTTCTCATCTAAAAGTCATTCTACATTCTGTGGTTATTAAGCCATCTGTGACTTAATTTGTTCTTCTGATTTGCCCTCTTAATATCTTTTAAAAATATGCTTATACTTCTATAAACCTTGATGTTTCCATAGAGTACACTGATACCTACTTCTTGTTTCTCAGTGGTCCTATTTTGCCTACAATCCAGTCAGAATTAATCACCCAAATTCTCAATTAGAAAGATGTAGATGGCATTGCAGTGTAACAATAACACACCTGTTTTTGAGAATGTGTCCCAAATGATTGTGCTACCTGAAACAATCTTGAATTATTTCCATTGAGACAGAATAGAAAGCATGCTTTGTTTCTTCTCTTCTTTTTGTAGAAAGAAACATGTTTGCATAGCTGCATTGCAAATATTTGTAATTAAAATCCATAATAATAAATAATCTAATTATAATCCATAAATATTCATCTATGTTCTAGTGGTGCATGAAATAATTTAAGATGCTTAGTTTAACAACTTCATTTTAAACTGGTGAAATCCCACTGACCTTCCATCAGATTATGGCTAGTATGGGGCTGGAGAGGGTGTAATGCACCCAAACCTACTCTCTCCTCCTAGTTCCCAAACATCCCAGCTCCAAGCATTCATGCTATAAATGCTGGAAGCATCCAATAATTTAATTGGAGTCTATTTTAGTACAATTTATAATTGCAGCTAGAGAGAAAGTAATCTATTTAATTTGTTGTATTGTTAACTGACATCAAGTTATGGCAACCCTATGAATGTGAGACCTCCAAGTCTCCCTATCAACAACAGCCCTGCATACATGTTGCAGACTCAGGGCCATGGCTTCTTTGATTATTCTATCCATCTAGAATGCAGTCTTCATCTTTTCCTCCTGCCTCTACCTTACCAAACATTATTGTCTGTTCTAGAGTGTCATGTCTTCTCATGATAGTTCAGGCTTCATTTGCACTAGGACCCATTTATTTGCCTTTTTATCATTCCACTGTATCCTCAGAAGTCTTCTCCAGCACCACATCTCAAATATGTTGATTTTCTTCCTATCAACTTTCTTCACTGTCCAGCTTTCACAACCCTACATAAAAATTGGAAATACAATGGCATTGGCCATCCTGACTTTAGTATTCAGTGATATATCTTTACACTTCAGGATTTTGTCTAGTTCCTTTATAGATGCCCTTCTAAGAAATAGGTAATAGATAAATTTATTTACTTAGTCATCCATAAAATTTAAATAGTCAGATGCCAGTGAAACTGTGGATCTGTTCTGGGTTATAGACTGAAATGTGAGGCTACTGAACCTACTTTGAGGATAATTCCCAGTATTGTTAAAGTCAGCTTTTTAAAAGTTTGGATTAAAATTGAGAATGGAACCACCAGCCTCCACATAAGCAGATATGTAGCTCTAAGTATTATTGGGTGTACCTGAAAAAATACTATATAATTAGTTGATGATATGACTTGGAGAGGGCATGTATATTTGTGTATGTGTGGAAATGTTGTGAAGATTTACACTGGGGTTTTAACAATATCACAAGTCTTTACTAATTGGATGCTATGGATAGCAGTTGGCTTAATGCATCATCAGGCATTGTGGGACTTTTTAGATGATCTCCTGCAATATATGGGACGACTGGTCATGTTTACTGGCTTAATAATAATTTTAAAAAGGACGAAACCATTTAGAGGTTGAGTAGGGGCAATGCACCAAGACTGGGAAGAAAACGAAAAGGCATACATATACTATACTACTGTGTTATCAACATATTAAACAAAGACCTACAGGAATGCAGGAAAGCAGGGATTTCCTTGCAATCTCTTCCTACCCAGTATATTATGGGTAAGAAACATTTTTCTGTAGGTCAAAGTATCAACATGGCATAGCTACAGTGTGACAACTGATGAATTTTGGATAATAATTAAGTATTCCCACTCCATAAAATTTTCTGTCAGTCCTCACATTTTTATCATTGCAAAGATTGACACACTGATGATCATAAACAGCTAGAAACCTTCAGTTTGCTGTGCTTGCAATCCATTGACAACTTTGCCTGCTCCTTTTCCTTGGATGCATAAACCATAATCACTAAAAGCAACATGGGTTTCTCAAAAGTGAGTCATGCCAGACTAGTCTGACCTCTTTGTCTTGATAAAATTTCCAGCTTAATAGATGAAGGGAATGCTGTGGATGTAGCCTATCTTGATTTCAGTAAGGCCTTCAACAAGTTCCCCCATGATATTTGTGCAAACAAGCTATAAACCATGGGCTAGACAATGCTACTGTTAGATAAATTTGTAATTGGTTGAACATCCAAACCCAAAGGGTGCTCAACAACTCCTCTTCATCTTGGAGAGAAGTGGACAGTGGGGTGCCACAGGGTTCTGTCCTGGGCCCAGTGCCATTCAACATCTTTATCAAGGACTTGAAGGATGGAATTATTAAATTTGAAGATGACACAAAATTAGGAGCTAATACCCCAGGGGACAGGAAAATATTCAAAATGACCTTAATAGATTAGAAAGCTGGACCAAAACTAACAAACTGAATTTCAACAGGTAGAAATGTAAGGTACTACACTTAGGGCAAAAAAATGAAATACATAGATATAAGATGGGAGACACCTGGCTTAACGAGACTACATGTGAAAGGAATTTAGGAGTCCTAGTAGATCACAAGTTGGACATGAGTCAACAGTGTGATGCAGCAGCTAAAAAGGCCAATGTGATTTTAGGCTGCATTAATAGAAGTATAGTATCTAGTTCAAGGGAAGTAATAGTGCCACTGTATTCTACATTGGTCAGGCCCCACCTGGAATACTGTGTCCAGTTCAGGGCAACATGATTTAAAAAGGATATTGACAAGCTGGAGCATGTCCTGAGGAGGATGACTAAAATGGTGACAGGTCTGGTAACCATGCCATATGAAGAGTGACTTAGGGGGCTGGGTACATTTACCCTGGAGAAGAGAAGGTTAAGAGGTGACATGATAGCCCTGTTTAAATATCTGAAGGCATGTCATACTGAAAATAGAGCAAGTTTGTTTTCTGCAGCTCAAGAGAATTTGACCTGGAGCAATGGATTCAAAGTATAGAAAAAAGTTTCTACCTCAACATTAGAAATAATTTTTTGACAGTAAAAGTTATTTGATAGTGGGATACACTGCCTTGGAAAGTGGTGGAATGTCCTTCTTTGGAGGTTTTTAAACAGAAGTTGAATGGACTCCATCTGTCAGGAGTGCTTTGATTGACTCCTGACTTTGAAAAGCATCTGGAGAAGCACTCCTGGGACCTGGGCTGCAGCCAGGATGGACTCCATCAGTGGATTCGGTGGCAAAATGTGTTCAATAGGACCCGGTTGTCTCCCAAATTAAAATTCAACTCGGGAGAGGTAGGCTAGTTTTTTTTTAGCAGTGCAATAAGTTCCCAAGTTTGTGGCCTTTAATCTGGGTTGTGATTGTTTTTCTTTTCTGACATATCCTTTACCTTTAACAACTGGATACAAGCTTTTGCAATACAACATGATTCTCTCCGTAATGGGAAGAGCTGTAGCTTTTGAATTGGTGGCAATAAGGGAATGTCATTCAGTTCATGGCTGATAGGAATTTATGAAAAACTGCATATGTGTCCATAAATGGGATTGAGGAACAAGAATTTTGTTCTCCAAAAATATCACTGTGGGAGAAAATGAAAGTAGAATACTCATCTACTTGCAATAATTTGATGCCCATCTCATGATGCAACTTGAAGATGTAGTGGACCATCACACAAAATCTTACAGGTCAAAACAAGCCACCATATGAAAGAGCAGCAGGGATTTTGAAAGGATCAAAGGGGTTTTTGTTGTCTCCACCTGTTAGTTTTTAAAGATGAGCAGAGCAATAAATCATTGCTGAAACTATCTTGACCGCTGTGAGCAGGATCTCCCCCTCCTTTCATCTCACTTAGGAATGCAGCCTGCAGCTTCTAGCTTGAATTCCAGACTGGAGTCTGAAGATAGCTCTCAAAAGTTTCTTTTGTTTCTTTCTGAAACTGGCAGGTATATACATATTTGCATACTGCCCAAACACTCTCAAGTATTTCAAGTTAGATGGTCTGCCATAAAGCATATGAAATGGGGTTTTCTTTACAACAGAATTCCAGACACGATTTGCAATATGATTTGCTGTAGGAATAGCCTCCCCCCACAACTACTCAGATGCTTCTTCATCTAACATCATGCAGTCTTTCATTTGCTTTAGGACCCTTATTTGTCTTTCTGCCAAACCATCCTCCTGAGGAATTGCAGGGTTGGTGGTACTGTGACGATTTCCTTTCTTTCTTAACCAATCTTTCAAAGACATTGACAAGAATTCTGTACCCCTGTCTGTGACCAAAGATCCCACTTTGTATTCAAACTCCCTTTCAATCATGTTAACCCAATCTTTGAAATGCTCTGCAGCTTCACTCTTTTCCTTCAAGAGCATCACATAAAAGTACCTAGTAAAATGATCCACAATTACCATAAAATACTTATTGTTTCCCAGAGTTTTTCCAAAAGGCCCCACAAGGTCTGCATGGACAGATTCAAAAGATCGTTTTGTTGTGCATTTGCTGTGTTTGGCCACAGGAAAAGCCTTCAACTTTATCCTGCTGCAAACTGAGCATTCCAAGTGATTTGAACAAGGAGACATTTTGAATTTTGGGCACATCTCCCCCAGTTTTCCAAGACTATTAAAACTTGCATGTCCCATCACTCTGTGGTAGTAATGTACACAGTCTGAATGTAAAGGCACATTATTGACTACTGCACATTCTGCCTTATCAACCATGTAATACATTTTGTCCCTCTTCACAGCTTTTGCACAAACCTCATCATTCATTGTGATAATACACTCATTCCCCCTTAAAATTCAATGCATACCCCTCAGTGGTCAAAGCAGACACACTAACTAAACAGTTTTGCAATTTTGGTACACACAATACATTATCAAAGTCTTTTGCAAACCCTGGGAAGAACACAGTCCCCATGTTTTTGATCTCCTGTGGTGCTCCATCAGCCAAAGTAATGAAGCCACATTGGAGAGTCTCTTTCTTTTGAGAAGCTCAGGAGTGTTTACCATATGTCCTGTGGATCCTGAACCAAGAACCCAGTCCGGATTGGGCTTGACTTCTTTGTGGGTCACATAGTCACTGCCTTTTGGCACAGCCACAACATCCTTTCTAGTCCCAGAGTCTTTTGGCTGATGTTTTTGTTTGGCTGCTGCCAATTTTCTGCAGTCTTTCTTCAGATGACCTGGTTTCCCACAATAAAAAACATTTTCTCTCCTTGGACACAGGTGCTTGCTCTGGATGCTGCTCCCTGGAAGCTCCCTCTGGTGTGTGTGTAGACCTAGGCATGGCTTGTGGCTGCCTCTGGAATCCTGCCTTGAACTGTCGATGCTGGCTCTCTTCCAAAACTCGAGAAGCCACTAATTCCATTGTAAGTTGTGCTTCAGGAACTCCTTGAAGACCATACAGCACATGCTCATAATCCCTTGAGAGACTCCCCAGCAAAATATATGCCTTTTACTCCCTTGGAAGGTCAACACCTCTCAATTGGACTTGATTAAAGAAATATTGGATGATCTCCAGGTGCTTTTCTGGAAACTGCCCATGCTGCATCTTGCAAGCATAAAGTCACCTGCACGAAATCATCTTTGACAAAGTTGTGCTGGATTGATGAATATCTTTAAGAGTATCCCAGACTTCTTTGGCAGATGTTTTATCTCTGACATAATTTATCTGATTTGAGGGATGTCAGGAGAATGGAAGCTTTAGCTTTTTGATCATTTTCCATAACTGCTGCTGCAGCTCCAGCCTGCACCCCCATTTCAACCATGGCCCAAAGGCCCTCTCTGATTAACAATGAGCATACGTGCTCCAAGAATTATAGTTTGTATCATCCAATCTGGGAAATTTCACAGTCTCCATTGCTAGCAAATAAGAGTCCTGGCTGCTTTCCCAGCTTCCACTGTCTAGTGTGTTAAGTCAAAGCAATGTCCATAGATCTTAACACTTTTGCCTTTCCGGCACAAGACAGTATAGAGAGGAGCCTTTTAAAAAAAGTGCCTCTTACTCACAGCTGATGGACTCCAGATGTCTCCAGCAGTGCAGTATGGATGAAATCTGGGCCCCATATCCATTTGTTAGTTTTTAAAGATGAGCAGAGCAATAAATCATTGCTGAAGCCATCCTGACCACTGTGAGCAGGATCTCCCCTTCCTTTCATCTCGCTTAGGAATGCACCCTGCAGCTTCTAGCTTGAATTCCAGACTGGAGACAGAAGATAGCTCTCAAAAGGCACATTTTATTCTCATAATTGCAGTAAATGCATAGTAACTATTTACAAAAATAATAATAATCCATCAGCAGGCAAGAACAAAGAAAAAGAGAATCAAACAGCAACAAGCTAACCAGCAGAAGAAAAGGAACACAGCTCCACCCCCCAAGCTGAGGGCTCATTTCATTTGTGGAAACTTGTAAACAGCCTCAAAGTCCAGCCTCTCCTTGTGACTCATAGCCACGTGGGTAATGGTTCTCACAAAACATGATGACCTAATTTGTTTACAGCTAGCTTGTCAGTGTTTCCAGGCCTACTTTGTCCTTGACTATCTTCTCTAAATTATTTTTATACTACACCTGCAAGCAAAAACTTTCCCAGCTAGCAGACTTTCCCACATCTGTACATCTCCACTCTGACTACAAATCATAACTCATATTGGACATAAAAATGGCTTCTATTATGGAGAGAATGTTATTAAAAAAATGACAGGTGAAAATTAATTTCTAGGAATCTGCACCCTGACATGGCTAGTTCTTCTTCCAGATATTTTTCTATAATATTGATTATCAGTACAGTTAAGATCCCTGTTACAGTTTTCTTTCTCTCTGCACTGCAAAATTACTGGGCAAAAATCCAAAATGTTCAGCATTAAAAAAAACAACAAAAACTACTTTGCTACAGGAAAGGAAATTGCAGGTATAGGCCTTGGATCACCACAAATAACATATAACAGGTTTTATTTCTTCAACCAATGTGGAAGAGGAGATCATATAACTTCAGTTTATTATATTCACATAGAACTATCATTCTTATTAATGTGGTAAAGAAGTGAAATGACCTCAAGAAGATCATAAAGAACTGCCAGAGGATGTCCATTGGTTTGCCGAGCCTCAAAGTTGACTCATCCCAGCTATCTTTCACAGGGATCCATCTTGACACTGTAGGAACAGCCTTCCATTGTAGACATTTGGATGGAATTATAGAGTAACATTTTTAAAAGTGGTGGTATTGTTTCTTATATTTATAGAATTTGATTCTAACTTGTTCAGATATCATAGAATCGTAGAGTTGGAAGAGATCACAAGGGCCATCCAGTCCAACCCCCTACCATGCGGGAACTCAAAATCAAAGCATCCCTGACAAATGGCCATCCAGCCTCAATTTAAAAACCTTCAAAGAGGGAGTGTGTTCCACTGTCAAACAGCTCTCACTGTTAGGAAGTTCTTCCTAATGTTGAGGTGGAATCTCTTTTCTTATAGCTTGCATCCATTGTTCCAGGTCCTATTCTCTGGTGCATCAGAAAATAAGCTAGTGCCCTCCTCAATATGACATCCCTTCAAATATTTAAAGAGGGCTATAAAAGCCCCTCTTAATGGTCTCTTATCCAGGTTAAACATACATAGTTCCCTAAGTAGTTCCTCATAGGGCATGCTTTCCAGACTCTTCACCAATTTAGTCGCCCTCCTCTGGACACGCTCGAGTTTTTCAACATCCTTTTTGAATTGTGGTGCCCAGAACTGGACACAGTATTCCAGATGGGGCCTGACCAATGCAGGCTACAGTGCCACTATTACTTCTTTTAATCCAGACACTATACTTCTATTGATGCAGCCTAAAATTGCATTGGCCTTTTTAGCTGCTGCATCACACTGTTGGCTCATGTTCAACTTGTGGTCCACTAGGACTCCTAGATCCCTTTCATACATAGTTTCATTAAGCCAGGTGACCCCCATCTTATATCTATGCAATTATTATTATTTTTTGTCCTAAGTGCACTACCTTACATTTCTCCATGTTGAACTTCATTTTGTTAGCTTTGGCCCAGTTTTCTAATCTATTAAGATCATTTTGAATTTTCATCCTGTCCTCTGGGGTATTAGCTATTCCTCCTAATTTGGTGTCATCTACAAATTTGAGATTTGAGAAGCATGCCCCCTATTCCTTCATCCAAATCATTGATAAAGATATTGAATAGCACCAGACCCAGAACAGAGCCCTGTGGCACCCCACTGGTCACTTCTCTCCAGGATGAAGAGGAGCCATTGCTGAGCACCCTTTGGGTTCTGTCAGTCCACCAGTTATTAATCCACCTAACAATTGTATTGTCTAGCCCACATTTTACTATCTTGTTTGCAAGAATATTGTGGGGGACCTTGTCAAAAGCCTTACTGAAATCAAGATATGCTATGTCTACCGCATTCCCTTTATCTAGCAAGCTGGTAATTTTATCAAAAAAAGAAAGAAATCGGATTAGTCTGGCATGGCTTGTTTTTGAGAAACCCATGTTGACTTTTAGTGATTATGGAATTCCCTTCTAAATGTCCACTGACTCTCTGTTTAATGATCTGCTCTAAAATCACTCCTGGTATTGATGTCAGTAACTGGATGATAGTTGTTGGGATCCTCTCTTTTTTCCCTTTTTGAAGATGGGGACCATGTTTGCTCTCCTCCAGTCTGCTGGGACTTCTCCTTTCTCCAGGAGTTCCCAAATATTATTGCCAGTGGCTCTGAGATTACATCTTTAGTGATGGTTGAGGATCTCCAGAGAGACATCAGGGTTTTTAGGTGGTTTTAATTATGGTTTTATGTTCTTATATTGTGCTTTTAATTTGTTATATTGTTTAATACTTTCTTAAGGGGGGGAGGGATTATAATGTTTAATGTTATATTTTAATCTTGACATATTTTATTGTTGTCAACCGCCCGGATTGGTTCGCCACAGGGCGGTATACAAATAAATATTATTATTATTATTATTTTCCAGTTCTTTTAATATCCTTGGATGTAGTTCATCTCATCCTGGAGACTTCCTCTTTACTTATTCTGTGCTGCATTTCCCCTATTGTATCCTCTGCTCCATTTTCCTCAGGCTGAACACCCTTTTCATTATGTGGAAAGACTGTGGCAAATAAAGTGTTGGGTAGTTCTGCCTTTTCTCTGTCTCCTGTTAGAATTTCTCCATCTTCTCTACCATTTCCTTCTTTCTTTTGCTACGGACATATCCACAAAAGCCCTTTTTATTGTCCTTAACCCCTCTAGAAAGCCTGAGCTCATTCTGCACTTTGGCTTTCCTGACTTTACCCTACATGTGCTAGCTATTTGTTTGAATTCCTCTTTAGTGATTTCACCCCTTTTTCATTTCTTATACATCTCCCATTTAAAACATAGGGCCTAAGCAGACAGCACAAAGCGCCGTCTTTGAGGCCAAGAAGGGGAGGGGCAGCCTCACACTGGGCGCCCCAACCCCTTCCCCAAAACGTTGATGGAGCGGCCAGCATCCGCACGGCAGGCGCTCTGACGATGCACACGCTGCAGTGGAAGAGGTGCCGAAGGTGTGCCGGAGGCCTTTTGCAGCGCACCTTCAGCATCTTGCAGAAGGAGTGCTATTTTAGTGCTCCTTCCTGGAGCAGGGATGCTGTGGATCCCTCAGCCCCAATCCATAGCTTCCTGGGGCGGCCCCGTGCCGCCCATCTGCTTCCCCCTTCAGTTCAGTTGAAAGTTCTTTTGTCATCCAACCCAGTTTCTTGAGACATCTCCCATTTTTCCTTCTCATTGGAACAGTTTGAGATTGTGCATTCAGTATCTCCCTTTTGAGAAGCTCCCATCCATCTTGAACTCCCTTCTCCTTTAGTATTCCAGAACACGAGATCACTCCCAGTGTTTCCCTAAGTTTGTTGAAATCAGCTCTCCTAAAGTCTAGAATGAGTGTTTGACTATGCCTAGCTTTTCCTTTCCACTGTATAAGAAACTCCAGGAGAACATGATCACTCCCACCTTAGGATCCCACCATTTTCACCCTATTTACCAGTTCATCCCTGTTGGTTAGGATCAGATCTAAATTGCTGATCACCTTGTTGCTTCTTCCACCTTTTGGACAAAGTAATTGTTTTCGACATATGATACCATGTCAGAGAGAGGAGCAGAGTTAAAAAGTCGGCACTCTTGAATTTCTTTAAAAATCTTTCATAGAGGAGGAATGGCCAAATTAACTCTGTATGCTTAATCCAGTGCCAGTAACAAGATCCTTTTGGGGAAAATGTATTTGTCAAATTTATTTAGGGGCTATGCCAGGGGTAGGCAACCTTTCCCCTTTAAGGGCCGAGGGACTTCAGCTATGCAGATGGGAAGGAAAGGGCGACCTGAATTTGCCTTTTCCCGAAACTTCAGCAACCACACTGCATGCCCTAAGGTTGCCCTAAATGGGGACGGAGCAACTGCACTGGGGGCCAGTTAATGCAGCTTTTCTGAGCCTGTATTGAAGCCTCATCAACCGCACTGCCAGCTCCAAGGTTGCCCCAAACAGGAATGCAGTAACCGCACGGGCCGGCACCAGCGGCTTTATTTATTTATTTTGTTCTCTGCGGCGCATGTGCAAATGCACAGATGCAACACAGCCCTTTTAACAGAAATGTTGGCATTGCTCAGGACCTGCACACTATGTGCTGTAGAGAAATCATGGCTGCCTTGGCAATCGAGTGGTCTGCACTAGTACTCAGTCTGCAATGTTCAGCCACAGCAGCCTCCGTCATGGTCCCTGCTGCAGATACATTCATGGAAGATGACAGTGATGACTTGGAGGATCCAGAACTAACACCTGTCAGACCGGGTGCCTCAAGATGCATCCCATGGTTTACCGCCATCACCGCCGCTGCTGCTCTGATGCCCCCCAAGAGAGCCCGGCGCCGCTGGTGGAAGTTCCCCAGAAGCACCAACTGGTGGGATGGGTTTGTCACATACATCTGGTCTGATGAGCAATGGAAGATGTTCTTCTGAATGCCCCGTGCCCTTTTCCACAAGATAGTAGAAGTACTGCATCCAGAAATGCAGCGGGCAGACACCATGATGAGGAAGGCCATCCCGGTAGAGTAGAGGGTCACCATGGCCATCTGGGTCCTCGCCCACAGAGCTAGCTACAAGCAGACATCAGAGCAGTTTGGGGTCAGCCAAACCACTCTGGGGGAAGTGTTGGTGGAGTTCGCCCTCACCATGGAGAAGCTGCTCCTCTTACATACAGTGTACCTGGGGGATGCAGCTCAGGTAATGACAGTCACACACACTCGTCACTTTTCCCTCCTGCACAGAAAATGTCATGACATGGCATACAGTGGGGGTAGGCAAACTTTTTGAGCCAGGGGCCGGGTTGCTGTCCCTCAGACAATTGGGGAACCGAAGCACCAAAAATAAACAAATAAATAAAAATAAATTTTTTTTTAATTTTTTTAAAAAATATATGCATGCACACTCTCTCAGCCCCAGAAAAGCCATGGCAAAACCCCTGTGGAGATTTTACCGAGAAAACCCCAAGAACAAGTAATAACAACAATAATTAATATCATCTTGGCGGGGGGGTGGGGTGGCGGTGGTGGCAGGACTGGCCTGGGGCCAGTCCAAAGGCCTCAGGGGGGTGCATCCGGTCTCCAGGCCTTAAGTTGCCTACCCCTGGCATGCAGTATGACTGTCACTGTATAGAGTGGACTGCTTAGCCTGATGAACCTGTGCAGGGATGCTTAAAACGTCATGACTAAACACACAGCTACTACTGTATACTTGGCAGCTTATCCCATTGAACCTGCGCAGGTAAGCCTAGTAGGTCATGACATACAGTGTGGCTCCTACTATATGGAGACTGCAGCGTTGGCCATTGAACCTCTGCAGGGTTAGGTTAAAGTTTAGGGTTTAGGGTTTAAGGTTAGGGTTAGGGTTAGGATTTAGGGTTAGGTTTAGGGTTAGGGTTAGGATTAGGGTTAATTTTACCTTATGACATGACATACAGTGTGCTTCCTACTGTATACTCGGTAGTCTAAGCCCAGTGAACCTGCAGAGGGATGCCTAGTAGGTCATGACTCCTCATACAGTATGGTTCCTATTGTATAGTCGGCAGCCTAAGCCCGATGAACCTGTGCAGGGACACCTGGTAGGTCATGACTCCGCATACAGTGTGGCACCTACTGTATAGTCGGCAGCCTTAGCCCGATGAACCTGCGCAGGGACACCTAGTAGGTCATGATGCCACATACAGTGTGGCTCCTATTGTAAGGATCCCCCTGCTGGATCCAATGAACCTGCGCAGGTACAGGGAAAACGTCATTATTTGGCAAATGCAGTGACCGTTTATCATTCATCCTCCGCTTCTCCCCCTTCTTGTCACCCACAGATCATGCAAGGGTTCGCTGATCTCAGCTTCCCCCAAGTAGTGGGTGCCACAGACAGGTGCCACTGTCTGATTGTGCCACCTTGGGGAGGAGGAAAGTGTTCATTAACTGAAAGGACAGCTACTCTGTCATCCTCCAGGGGACATCGGATCATCGAGGACACTTTGTGGGTATGTAATTGGGCTGGGCTGGATCAACTCACAACCCGAGGATGGCAAGGTATTCCATCATCTTTCAGGCCATGGAGGCCAGCATCTGCATGCCAGGGAACCCCACCGTCACCCTGAGGGGCCAGCAGATCGACCCTCTCCTGCTCACCGACAGCGCCTAGCCCTTTCGGAAGTGGCTCATGAAACCCTACCAGGGCACCACCAATGCCAGGCAGAAAGGATTCAACAGGATGCTGAATCACACCAGGAATGTGGTAGAAAGGGCCTTCGGGTGGCTGAAGGCTCGGTGGAGGTGCCTCACTGCCCCACTCCTTGTGGCAGAGGAGAATGTCATCCCCATCATCACCTCCTGTGTCATCCTCCACAACATCTGCAAGACTAAGGGAAGGGTCCTGGATAAGCGAGGGCGCTACAGGCGGCACTTTGTGCTGCCCACCCTTGGGGCACTCATGGAGGACAATGACTTTGTGTGTCAGAGAGAAGGGGAGGCTGTGAGGGAGGCCCTGGCAGAGTTCTTTGAGACCAGGAGGATCTAAAATATCCCCTCTTCTCCATCTGTAACCCTAGGTCACCACTGCAGTATGCCATGAGCATAAGCACCTAAACACAACATTTCCTATAATCCCCACTTTGTGTATGGCTTGCATTTATGTAGGACACCACTGCAGTATGCCATGAGCATAAGCACCTAAACACAACATTTCCTATAATTCCCACTCTGCGTATGGCTTGCATTTATGTAGGACACCACTGCAGTATGCCATGAGCATAAGCACCTCAATAAATATGTACTGTTATCCTCACTCTGTGTATGGTGTGCATTTATGTACGACACTACTGCACTATGCCATGATGAGATCCTATCATCCCTACTCTGTTTATGGATGGCAATCCTGCTTTTAGGCAGATATCCTTGAACATGAGCCTAAGGGAGGTACACACAGACACAGACACACAAAAGGGCATGGGCGGGGGGGTCACCTGGCATCAGATTTCCTGGCAATAGAAAGATACAGTGCAAAAAACCACCAACTGTAACCTCTGACAATGTTGCTAAATTCCCAACAGTCAGCTTTCCTAATGCAAACAGGGCTTCAGGAGGACCTCCCAACAGTGCCAGACTAAATTCAAGGTACTGAAGGAGGTCTTCTTAGAGGCTCTGGAGGACTATGGTGAGTACTCTCCGGTTCACAGAAGGCCACCCTTCTATGACCGGCTACGGGAACTGTGGGTGAGGGCAGGCTGTCCTAGATGGCAGGATCGCCATCCTACAGGTAAGTGTTGGGCCCCTGTCATGGTCCCTCATGCCCTCCCTTCTCCTCACTGTTCCCTATTCCTCCCCTCCCTCTTGTCCCCATCCCATGGGTAGTAATGGTGTTTCCCTTCTCCCCCAATGCAGGTGTGTGGTTTGTGTAGGCACACTGGATACATGCAGGTGGTGGTCATGTGAGGGACATGGTGAATGGAACACACGGATGAACGTTCCTCTACCCCCCCCCCCCACATGCTAGGGTGCGAAAGCAGTGTGCGGGGGGGGGGGGGGAATTCTGCAAACCGGCAAACCTACGCAAAAAACATCACAAAAGCTATACAAATTGCTTTGCTTTTTGGAAGTGCAGGCGTACATGTGACAGAATGCATTTTATGTCATGACAGGGAATGTACCATGTGCAGCCTGGACCTGGTTGATCAGCTGGGTGAATGGCCCAAGGCCTGCCCTCTCCTCTCCCTCGCTCTCATCGTCGCTAAGTGCTGTACTTGTCCTTGGGACAAGGGAGCGATCATGGTGGCTACTGCTCCTGGAAGATGTAATGCTCCACTCTGAAGCACGAGATCCTGGCCTGCTGGTGGAAGATGTAGAGGCGCAGGACAGTGCTCTCATGGCAGAGATGTCCATAGCCCTCTGACTGCAGGATGTCTCATCTGAGTCAGGGTGTTCCTCCTGGTCATCTAAAAGTGACAAGGGATGGGGTCATCTCTGCCCTGTGGCCACCCTAGTGCTGTCCCCTGCACCCCTTCCCAAGGGCCCTGGCACATCTTACCTTGAGGGGGCAAAAGCTCCTGGGCACATTCTCCCTCAGAGATGTCCACCATGGTTTCTGCTCTGGCTGGCTGGCCCACTGGGACCCTCAGGACTTCACTGCTGGTGCATATTCTGCTGGGCCATATGCTGCCATCCCTGGCGAGGAAGGCATGGAGTTCCTTGTAGAAGGGCATTGAGGAGGGACCTCATCCGCTTTTGGCCTTGTGATCCCTAAACTTCTGGTAATCGGACCTGAGGTTTTTGGTCTTCCGACGACACTCCTCCCAGGTGCGTTGGTGGCCCTTCACCCTCATGGCTCCTGCCAACTCCTTAAATGTGTCGGCATTCAAGAAGGATTCTCTCAATTTCTCCAAAATGTGTGGCTGCGACCACAGAGCTATGAGGTCGGCCGTCTCTGCATGGGTCCACAAGGTCCCTCTCCCTCTTTTTAACTCTCCGCTTGTGGGTGGCTGTGCCATTGTTCCCACTGTGGATGAGAGGAGCCCTGAAGTGGACAGCTGTGGAAGTCTGCAGCTGGCAAAAGTTGCTCTTTAATGCAATGTAACATCTCTTTAATGCAATGCAGCATCCGGTAGCAACAATTTCACCTTCTTACTCTGGCGCATGTGCATTGTGAAAATTAGGGTTAGTGCTAGGGTTCTAAAACAGATGCACCTGCGGCGATTTGCCCACACCTGAACCCTAAAAACGCTTTAAGGTGCCCTTATTTCTGCTGCACCTCCGTCGCTTCATCCTGACGTACCGTTGAAGGTGCACATGTTTCCGGAAGGAGCGGAAAAAAGCAGCTCCTTTTTGAAGCACACTTTCACTGGAAGAGGCAAGTAGGGGGCACTTTTTCAGCGTGCATCATGTAAAGATCATGCCTTCAGGTCAACCTGAAAACAACCCTTTTAGCCCATCTGCACCCCCCCTTAATCTTCCCACAACATTTCCTTACAGGAGTGCAACTATGGAGGGAGAGTAAAAGAAGGGCATTGCCCCGAGGTAAAAATTCTGGCCTCCCAATAAAATTTTCCTTCAATCCCCAAATTTCTAGCAGTAAAATAAAACTTCAGTTGAGCATGTAAGAGTTTGGGCATCTAAACAAAAGGGGCAGGCTAAGTTCCCAGGGGAATGTGAACAAAGAAAATGTGAGAGTTCTATGTGTGACTAATTTTCAGTATCTCATTCTCTACAATGCTAGAAATGTGAGGGCTGAAGTAATTTCTTTTTGGCTTCCAGGATTCTAATTTGGGGAAAGGCAATGCTTTCATTTTGCTACAGCCCTATTTCTTTGGATGTTTCACAGAGACCCTCCTAGATTCCCTTTGCATTGTAATCTAGATGCCATCTAACCTATCTAAGAATGTGCTTCCTGTGAACTTACTATGCAAGTTTGTTAATGTAAATATGTGTTTGCTATTAACTTGCCGCACAAGTTCATTATTGTGTTATGAGACAAAGGCACATTCTGGATGCATTAAACAATGCTTAACTGAGACTTCTGGTAGATATAAAGCTTAAACAACTTACCTGATTACCAACAGCAGGATGTAGCTTTGAATACATGATTTATTCACATCTCTAAAAGAAATGTCCCTACACTGCATTGAAGTCATTACAACTTTACATGAATAGAAAATCATTTTTAAAATAATAATAATTTTTATTCTGCAGTTCATTGTTAAGCTGTTATCATTTAATCCCATGCTTTCCATTCTTAATACTTTAACATACAAATATTACTTGGCTTTTTATTCTGTTTTAATCAAAACATTCCCCTTCATTTCTCCTCTGTTCCAGGAACAATAATTCATTGTTAGGTTTTTGAAACGAGGTAAGAGAGAGACTGCACATATACTCATTCGTTGATTCTCTCTTTTTCCTGTGATGTTATCTATGAGTTATGATGAAGCATGAACATGAACAAGAGAGCAATACCATAGAGTATAAAACATTCCAGCCTGTTTCAAATATCTGTGGCTGGTTAAACAGTGCAGTTCTGAAACTTGAACAAAATTTTGTCCCACATCTCTAGGAAAGTGCAAATATTGGATTATTGGCAAACAGGAAAGAGAAAACAATTCTGGTAACACATAGCATTGTTAGTCTGGAAAATGAGTATGCAAAGGAATCTTGTAATACCTTTGAGACTAACTGAAAGATAAAGGTTAGTAGCATGGGCTTTTGTAGACCTCAGCCTACTCTGAAGAAGTAGACTCATCTTCAAAAGTTCATGCTACCAACTTTTATCTTTCAGTTAGTCTCAAAGGTGCTGAAGGATCCCTTTGCATATAAAGATTAAGGATATCTTACACACTGCTGCTTTGTGAGATTACTTTCTGATTGTACTTTTATGTGGAAAGAAGGTTATTAAAAAACAATGGTGTAAGGATATAATTCTTCTCTAATTTTGTTCTCAATAAAAGTAATGAGCAATTTTAGCAATTTTATTATTGCTGAAAAAATATTTGAAAGCTGTATAGTTTTTTATGTGAGTTCACAGTTGGAAACATTTTCTACACAATATATATATATATATTTTAAAAATTCATTATTAGTATTAATTCTACACAATATTTGCATGTGGTTTTATGTATGCAGAAAACAGTATTTTCTGTAAAGGAAACAATATTTTTGCACATAAAGCAATATTTTCTACATAGAAAATATGAAAAATGTTATTTTCTCCACAAATCAACCAGATACAAATTTGTCCTGAACTGCTTAGAAAGTCCTGAACAGTATAGAATATGTTCTGAACTGCAAAGAGTCTTGTCAGTCCAGAATTATTCTTGTCCGGGTTTATTGACACTCAACAAATAGAGTTTTCAACCATTTTCCCCAATTGTTCTTGCTATCCTTTCCAATATTCTTCCCATCCTTTCACTGCAGAGAGAAACATACTTCAAGAATCTCAGTACAACCAAGACAGAACTTATTTTACACATCTGTTGCTATGGATATAAAATGACATTAAGAATATCCCAGAAAATCCTGATCTGAAATTTTATATGGTGTTAAATATTCTCACATGCATGTGTGTAGCTCAACATGCTTATGCAAAGGCATATTCAGACCATAAAATATGTGGTCCAAAAACCACAGGCATTTCCAACAGGCTTTGCTCAGCATGCAGTGAGACGTATTCCCTAAAGGTGTAAAGATAAAAATGATAAAGGCAGTATATTGTAGAATGACATGTGAAAAAACAGATAGCCTTAACCTGAAAGAATTTATACAGCTTGAGTGTCCTTTATATGGGATTCCAAAATTCCAAATGTTCCAAAATTCAAAATTGTCCACATGTGTGATTGAGATAGTGACACCTTTAGTTTCTGATGGTTCAATGCACACAAACTTTGTTTCATGCATAAAATTATTTTTAAAATATAATGAATAAAATTACATTCAGGCTATATGTATAAAATATATAGAAAACATAAATGAATTTCATGTTTATTGTATATACTCAGGAATAAGTAAAAAAAAATTGTCCACAAAATTGACCCCCAAAAACTGGGTTGACTTATATACAGATCAATACAGTAATTCTTCCCCAGCCTGGCTGTCTCCTGAAGGATTCTCTCTCTAAATGAGTAATAAAAAGGAGGTAGGAAGGGAGATGAGTAAAAGTGAAATGTGGTGCCACTATTAAGACTATCTGGATTTTATTGTCACATGAGCTTTCATGAATATAAACGCACTTCTTCAGATGCAGTACCAAATGTTACTAAAGCCTCAGGCATAAAGTATATTTATACAGTTGTGAGAGTGGGATAGAATGCAATAGGATCCAGATGGATGTAAATCTTGACTGCTACCCTAATTTTTCAAAGGGTTGCATGAGGTAAAACAAGTCTTTCAGATCTTTACATTGGTCAGTTAGTGTTGAAGTTTGAAAGGACTAATTATGCTTATGAAAAGTCAGTTTTCCTGGGTTCAAAACTCTCTGAGAAGATTACTTTTGTTATATATGCAGTAGTGAGGACTCTTGTATTAATATATGTAGTGTACCACAAAGCCATTGTCATTGTTCATACTTCTGCTAATAGATTGAAATCATGAATAGAATTCAATTCAACAATTTCTCTTTCTAATTTTCTTTTTAATTTCTTTTCCAAGAACCCCAACCTGTAAATCCTTTACTGTGTGTCCAGGAAGGCTGAAATTTCCTGTAACTGATTTTTGGGTATTGACATTTCTAATGTCAGATTTGTATCCATTTGTTAAATTTAGGGGCCTCCCTGAAAAATGCAAAGAGGATTTGATGGAAAAGTTAATATCATATTTGGCTAAATTCTTAAAGAAAGAAAAAGAATTTTTTTGAAATGGAAATGGAGAGGATATTTTGAGAGAACTCTTTAATAGCTACTAAAAGGAAGTTGCCATGGGATATAATCATATACTTCGTGAGACATCAAGCAAGAGATCTTATTTTGAAAAAAACATAATGGATGGACTTCTGGTGTAGGAGTCTTGGCAGGAGGATGCAGGTACAAGTAGTTTATACTGGGTACTTCCACTGTGGCAGTACTTGAAGGAATGGGAATGAAATAACCCCAACCTCCTTGGTAAGCGAGGTTAGAAGACAAGCTTGTTGGGGATCTTATTGTGACCAAAGTGGGTGGTCATTGAGTTGGGTAGGACTGAAGAGCTAACATCACCCATCACAGTAGCAGCCTGAAATAACAGCACGCTAGATCTCCACACTCTTTTAAAACTAAATCAAGAAAGAACCAAAAAGCTTAACAGACTCATCTGTGTACACTCTTACCTTATTCTCTTCACCAATCAGTCATTAGAAGAGAAAAACGACTCTTTCTGAATGAATCAGAGAGACTGTGTAGATAGGTATGGAAGTCATGAGGCAGCATAGTCGTAAAGTGATAAAGTTGTAAAACAGAAAGATGCTAAAACTCCAGAGGCAGCAGAAGGTTGTAAAGGACTACAAAAGGTTGTAAAAGCAATGGAAGGTTACAGAGGAAGCAGTAAAAAAGGATACAGATTAGTTGAAGATCTAAAGAGACTGTAGAACAGGGGTAGGCAACCTTTCCCCTTTAAGGGCCGAGGGACTTCAGCTCCCAGAATCCCAGGAGCTATTGGCCAACATGGGACTATTGGCCAACATGGCTGAGGCTTCTGGGAGTTGAAGTCCCTCGGCCCTTAAAGGGGAAAGGTTGCCTATCCCTGCTGTAGAAGATCAAGGGAAGGTGGGAGAAAAAAAGAGGGGGGGAAGCTGAACAAAGCTACTGAAAGGAGCACAGACCTAAGGATGACAGGAGAGAAGGGGAGAAGAGTGGATACAGGAATCTAGTTACAACCAATTACAATGAGGTACAGGAGAGGTAGGACAAAAGAGGTATGGGATGGATAAGAAAGAGTGAAAGGAGTTGACAAGAACAAGAGTGAAAGGAGATAACAAGAAGGAGAGAAAGAAGAGAAAGAAGAGGAGGTGAGAAAGAGAGAATTTTGGCAATGGAAAACTCACTATATAGACAGAAAAGACTGGAGCAAAATATTTAAGAAAAGAAAAGAGCACAATGACTGAGAAGCTTAAAAGGACTGCTCTAATTTCAGTAACCTAAGTGCTACCTCAGAGTTATGGGGGACATGGATAAAAGGATAAAAGACGAAGGGGGAAGCAGATGAGAGGCTCTGGGACGCTGTGGGATGGTGCACCGCGGGACCGATGCATCCGCACCGCGGCGCACCGTCGGCATCCCTGAAAGGAGCGCTAAATCAGCGCTCCTTTTATACGTCACCGAAAGTGCACCCCAAAAGCGTGGGGCGCACTTTCGGCGACCCTTCCACCGCAGCGTGTGCGGACGCTGCGGCGGGAGGCTGTCCTCGGAGCGCTGGCCGTGCGGAGGGCCAGCAGCTCCGAGGACGACCTCGGGAGGAGGAAGGGGTGCCGAGCGTGCGGCTGTCCCTCCTCTTCCCTGCCTTGGAAACGGCGCAATTAGCCATCTGCCGAGGCCCGAAGACAAAACTAAGGGCCTTTACAGACTGCCAGAAATAATGCAGCTTTATCATGGGAATTTTTTCTGAGACATTGTGCCTTCTCTGTCAGAGAGCTTTGGTGCCACAGTAAACTACAGTTCCCATGATTCCCTAGCACTGAGCCAGGGCAGTTAAAGTGGTCTCAAGCTGCATTATTTCTGGCCTTCTGTAAAAGCCCTAAAACTGCCAAAGTAAACTTGCTTAATAAAAGAGACTATAGAAATTCCAGAGGTATAAATTTAAGAACACAAGATTAAGCAGTAAATTAATGGACAATGCAGAAAGGAAAGAGTAAGATAAGAATGAATTACTTTGTTCTAGAAAAAGGGTAAAGGGCTAATGTAACATTTAATTTAAGTTTGGAGGGCAAAACCCTAGTATAAAGTGGTGAAAGCAATGAAATAATATTTAATTTAAATTAGAAGGGGAAAACAAGTTAATCAAACAAGTTTGTGTAATCTGACTCTGTATAGTGAATATAGCTAAATAATGTTAGCCATAGTGCATTTTTCTGAATGTTGGTGTGTGTGTGTGATATTCCACATAAACCGCAGATGTACCCTGCAGTGGACCCCAAGTGCCACCTGGGCAATGATAGGCAGGTCATACCAAGGTCACTTGGAAGAAACCATCTCAAAGACAGGCAGATAGTGTGGCAGTTGCAAATGGACCATCATCACCTCCATAATCAGAAAGAATGGGAAATAATTGCCTAGCTATTTCACTTGATGGGCCAGCTAATGACTTAATCCTTTTCCCATTCACCTTGAATATTGCCAGACCGGATTACCTCACTTATACAGTCTTACACCTTTGCTCTGCAGCTAGTTTTAGTCCTTAAAAAAACCTAGATTTTCCCCCTCAGTTTGTTGTTTGGAATTCATGGGGACACTATGTCACTGTGATCTCTAATCTAGTAACTGAAACTTCCGTTCAAACCAACACTCTTGGAACTTCCATTCAAACCAACGCCACTTCACGCAATTGGATCCTGGAGAAAGCCTCATCTGTAGTAAGTATCACCCATAATTTTGCCTCAACAACTTCTCCAAGCGAACCCCTGATTTCCTGAGCCTTGAATGAATTCTTGTATGTGTTTAATTGCTGTGTGATTTTCCCCCTTTAATAAATAATACTTTAATTGGAAAATTCTGTCTCTGTATCAATTTGTAGATCCACTAGCCTCTTGGTATACACATGGCAGATGGTCTCACAGGGTCCTCGTAGCTGACCACCTCTCAGTTTGAGCTAAATAAAATTCCCCATACTAGACGTTTGGCTACAATTTGGTGGAGAAAGTGGGGGTATTTAATTAGTTTTTTCATCACCACCTCAAAATATAAATTAGGTGAAATTAATCTCCCCCGAAGTCTGGAAATTCCAAACTGATCACCTGGGAAATCCAGACTCCAGATGTAGAAAGTACAGGGATCAAGAGAAATTGTTGCAGATGCAGGGGTAAATAGGAAAGTGTGTGACTGGCCACAAGGGCAAAGGGCTATCTGGGGTTGGCTGATCCCGTTCCATTCTTTGGTTGGACAGCTTGTCACCTGGCTTGGTGTGAGCAACCCAATGGCGATAGTCCAATCACCCTTGGGTGTGTTGTCAGAACAGATCCTGACACCCTATTTTTATATTCTCTATTGTGGGTTGGGAGACATAGGCAGGTCCCTTCCCATTCAAACCACAAAACTAGGTCCATAACCCAAAAAACACACACAAGACCTTGGACGAGCAAGGTAGGCAAAAGCAGAAAGATGTCTCCACTGGGGGCTGTAAATCTGAGTGCAAGGTCAGGACAGGCCACAAAAGCAGGCATAGCAGAACCATAAGCCCTTTGGGTCATAGTAGAGCTCACCTTGGATGAGCAAAACAGGTAAAGGGAAGAGACATCCTTGTTCGGAGGCCGTAAGTCTGAGTGCAAGTTTGAAAAGGTAGGGAGGAGGTGCTCCCAAGAAGAAAAAACTCAGGCTAGGGACTCAAGTTCTGGTGCTTGTTTTGGGGCCTGCCAAGGGTTACATACTGAGGAGGATGGCAGCATCAGGGCTCCCTAATGAAGGGATTGGCATGAGGCCAATTGGATCCTCTGGCTGGATCTAGCAGAAGTTGCAACACAGCACTTGCTGCAAAAGTGACCCGGTAACCTTCATGAGGTGGGTGGCAGTATCCAACCCCAACCCAGAGTTTGCTAGCAGGAAGTAGTTCCCATTTGAGGCTAGCAGGGAAGAGGTTCCCACCATAAATTGTTAGAGGGAAAAGAGGTTCCCATAAGTAAGAAAATGGAGGTATCATTGGGAGCTGCCTGACTGCTCAAGAAGGATACTCAGGAAGGGACCCAACCTGTGGAAGTCCGGAGGTTTCCTTACTGAGGACCCATTTGTGACTCTCCTGGAGGTTTACAATGGCAATACAGCAAAGAAAGGGTTAAAGAGTGTTTCCAAAGCAGAGAAGGATAGATGGGCCTCATGGAGCATTTGGATGTTAGCCTATGAAGCCACGGAGGAGTATAAGAAGTTAAGATCAGATTTAGATGTATTGAAAAGACAAATTGGAGACTTGGTCACACAAGTAAGGGAAAAGGTGACTGAAAACACCCTATTGGCATGCACCACCAATGATGCTAACCAGAAGGTGGAGAAGACTGAGAGAATGTAAAATTAAGGGAACAAGTGAAAGAATTATAGGCTGAATTAAATCAAGCCAAACAACTCATGGACTTTCTTCCAAGAAGACATAAGGGGCAATATTGGCTGATCTGTGAGGCCCGCCTTAGGGACTTAGAGGCCCAGTTAAATTTAAGGTGTGAATAGTGGTGACTGTACACCCCAAAATTTTAGAATCCACCATGCAAGCAAACATTCTTCAGGGCAATTCCACTCCTGAAGAGTCCAAGACACCCCCTCCCTACAACTCCCGATGGAATCAACCCAAAGGGAATGAACACAATGAGGGAAGTATTCCAGGTATTCCACTAGATCCAGTGAAAACCTGGAGCACAGTAGAAATTAAACAAACTGCAGAAGACGATACCATTACCAAAAACCTAGTGGAGACCATATATTGGACTCTGTCCAAGATTAAAGCCATAGTGGATCTATTGGGCAAATTGAACCCCCAGACAGGAGTCAAGTGGATGTCCATCATAATTCTCTCACACCCCAAAGCCAAGGGATAGGACTTAACTCATGTTGCTAGGCTGTGTATGGATCTCAGCTATTCAGGTCCTTTTGAGGCAGCAGTATTGAATTACGATTTGGCTAATTTAAAGCTGCATGAATTGGTAGCTAGGATGGCACAGATCCTATGGCTTGGGACCATTTTACGGGTGAGAAACCAAAATGAAATACAGCATCCTGATGAAGCACCAGACACATATGTTGCCCAGAAAAAGATGCTAGGCATCCTATCTGGAGCTATAGGATTAAATAACGACTGACAGCCTCTCCTAAACAAAATCAAGGTCATCAGGGAAGTCTATCAAGAATTACACAAATCAGCTAAAAAATACCTAGGATTAGTGAGCCTACAATTCCAAAACATGGATTGGCAGGGAATTATGCAACACATTCAGGAAACGTCCCAAGTATATTGGACTAGGGAAGCACAGAGGGAGATGGCCAGAGAAATGTTAACCGCAACTGCTGGGAGAAGTTCCAAAGTGGGAAGCAAGAATGGAGAGAAAGACGGAGACCCAATTCACAGGGTTACATACCGTAACATGGGCCCCCACTCCAAACCTATACCAAAAGAATCAGGGAGATTTGGGATCAATAACCCCCTTTGGAAGACAGCTAAGGGCAACCCCCTTAGGCAATCACTTCAGGAAATAACATCTGGAAACAGCTCTGAAAGTTAGGATTCAGTAAGGAGCAGTTTGATGGGAAGCCCAACGTGGAGCTGATGGACCTCCCAGACCAAGCCATAAGCAGGCAGCACAGACAAGCACCCAGCCAGGGAAACACCTTCTCCAACTCCCCCAACCCAGACCATTCTTGCTAGGAAGTCCCGGGATCCCCTCACTTGCAGAGAGCATGGGTAGGCCCTAGGACCCCGTGGGCTAAAACACCCACTGTCCAACAGAAAACCAGTCCTCATAGATCAGGAGCCATCAAAGTCCCTCTAAACCTGGTTAATACAGCAGCCCCACAACAGAAGGCTGCATACCATTCCTATCACAGCACCTAAGGCAAAGCCACCATGCCAGCAGATAGTAGCCGCATTAGCACCAGATTTGTGGGGACACTCCACCGTACATCCAAAAGTTGGATCAAAGCCCAAACCAGCACAGTTTCTAGTGGACTCTGATGCAGCAGTTAACACCCTTCACCCCAAATTGGCTATGTCAGGGAGCAAAATGACATATGACATGGAGCTGGTGGGGTACGGAAAAGGGAAACACCAGGTGGCTATACGGAAGGAGATTCCATTACAACTTGGCCCTGTCTTAGACCTCATACAGGCCTGTGAAAATCATGGTAAAGATGTCGGAATTCTAGGAGTAGGATACCTAAGAAAACACAAACTGACCTTGGATTTGGCTAATGGCTTCCTTTGGCAACTGGAAGAAGACCCCCTACAAATTTCAGCCATCCACAGATGGCCCCAGCACCACTTTTCCCCATAACAACAGGCCCCTGGGTAGCAGATTTTCCTGAGGTATGGATAAAGGACAAAATAGAGTGTGGAACCCTAAAGGGAGTTTGTGTATTCATAGAAGGAAAAGATCCCCCACCACAGAAACAATACAGATATTTCTAAGAGGCAGAAGAAGGAATTGCAAAAACAATTGAGGACATTATTTTGCCAATGCACTCCATCAGCAATTCACCACTATAGCCTGTAGTAAAAGTGGATGGGGTCATGTGGAGGATGACAGTAGACTTCAGGGTACTTAATGCAATCACACCCCTGGTAGCCCCCATGGTAGAGAAATATAATGAAATCTTGGTGGCTAGAGCAGCTGGAGCCAAGTTCTAAAGCAGGGGTAGGCAACCTTTTTGAGCTGGAGGCCGGGTTGCTGTCCCTCAGACAATTGGGGGGCCGAAGCACAATAAATAAATAAATAAATAAATATTAAAATTAAAAATTAAAAAAAATTAAAATTAAAAAAAAATGTGCATGCACACTCTCTCAGCCCCAGAAAAGCCATGGCAAAACCCCTGTGGAGATTTTGCCAAGAAAAACCCAAGAACAAGTAATAACAACAATAATCAATATCATCATGGGGGGGGGGGGCGGCGGCGGCAGGACTGGCCTGGGGCCGGTCCAAATGCCTTGGGGGGGCGCATCCAGCCCCCGGGCCTTAGGTTGCCTACCCCTGTTCTAAAGTATTATAGACTTAGCCAATGCTTTCCATTCTATTCTGCTGCATTTGAGCTGCTACTACAAATTTGCTTTCAAGTCAAACAAGGTTTTCACTCCAGTCCGAGCATATGTCACTCACATGTGATCAAAATGTGGAAAAATTGCGACCATCGTCGCACCACCATGTTTTGTCCTATGTGGATGACATATTGGTCTACTCAGACTCATAAGAAAAAAACGCCAACATCACCAGAGAAATATTAGAACTAATGAGAGACACTGGATTCAAGGTTAACTGAGAAAAAGCACAATTGGGCCAAACACAAGTCAAATATTTGGGACTAAATTTACAGACAGATTGCCGAATCCCTGATTTACAGTGAGTGGAGACAATTGGCTAATTCCGAGCTCCTACAGATGTAGCCTCCTTAAGAGCATTGCTAAACACCTTTTCTAGAGAATTTATAGAAGTGTTTGTCATGAAAGCAAAGCCTCTGTACTCTCTATTAAAGAAAGAGCTGTGTGGAAATGGGGACCTGAACAGCAAAATGCCTTTGCTACACTGAAGACAGATTTGGAAAAAGCTCCTGTCTTAGTTCATCCAGATGTTAGTCAGCCATTTTACATAAAGTTAGCTGTGTTACGGGGGAAGCAGATGGCTTAAAGAGTCATTTTGGGGGCAGGGAAGGGGAGGTGCAGCCGCACGGTGGGCGCCCCAACCCCTTCCCCAGGTCGTCCTTGGAGCAGCCAGCCCACAACATGGCCGGCACACTGAAGAGGACCTCCCGCTGCAGCATCCATACATGCTGCAGCGGAAAAGTTGCCGAAGGTGCGCCGGCAGCCTTTTGCGGCGCACCTTTGGTGACTTGTGGAAAGAGTGCCAATTTAGCACTCCTTCCAGGGGTGGTGAAGCTGCGTCGTGGGGCCGAGGTGTGGGGATACCTCTGCCCCGCGGCGCAGCTTCCCGGGGCGGCCCATGGCCACCCATCTGCTTCCCCCCTTAGACAATCATGTTGGAGCTGCTCTTTCTCAGCTCCAAAATGGAGTGCAAAGAGTAGTAGCTTACGCCTCGAGAAACCTCTCACTCATGGAGAGAAGATCTGTTTAGTGTTAGTTTGGACACTGACTCACTGGGAGTTTATCATCAGAGAAGCCAGAGTCAGAGTCAAACCCCCTACACCCCACTAAAATTTATCTTATCAGGCAAAGTACAGGACGGTCAGGTACATAGAACACGGATAGGCAAATGGTCCTTGGAGTTGCTCAAGCAAGGGATAGATTACCACCACCAAGCCAGTGAGCCTTCAGCCCCCTATGGACTGGTAGTCACGGGAGTGGCTCATGAGTGTCCCTTCCCGCTGTCACTAAAAGCAACTGGCCAGTGTGAGCAGGAAAGTCCCTTCAGGGAGCATTACAGGAAGGCTTTAGGTGTTGGTTTTGCAATGGTTCATCGTCCTGTCTGGAGGGAACCCTCTTAACGGGATTCAATGTGGTGCATGTGAACAATGGACATACATTGCAGGGATCAGTTCACCCCATTCCAGTTAGGCCACCAATGTAGAGGCACTTCTTGCAGTGCTGGACTTTGAGGATATAAACATCCCTTTGGCTATTTTTACAGACTCGTAGTGGGCCATGAATGCAGCCATAGATTGGCTTCTCATATGAATGTTGAGGGAGGAAACCCATACAGACAAGTGACAGGTAGTGTCTCAATTGATCCAAGAGAGGACGGCCCCTACTTGGGTCTCGTTTGCAAAAGGACACCAAAAGGGAACAGGAGAAGAGGCAAGATGGAATAATAAGGCAGATACCTTGGCCAAAGAAGCCACCACAATCCCAATGGTGCCTATTAATGTAAGGCTGAAGGAATTGATGTTGCCCGACACCCTAGTTTTGGCCCAGTTTCAGAAGGGAGATAGCGAAATCAAAAGGTTAAGCAAGGCAGGAAAAGACCTGACTGGAAAGTACATCATAGTCCAAAGAGAAGGAGTTTGGTGGGCAGTAGATAGAAACGAGATCCACAGCTAGATAGTGCCCATAGAAGTCCAGGGTGACCTCATCCAATTTATACACAATATAGGACATAGAGGGGAAACTGCCACCTTTGAAAAAGTAAGAGAAACAGGATGGTGGCCCAAGATGAAAGAGGATATTGACCAATGGGTGGGTAACTGCTTATCCTGCACCACGGTTAATTCAGATCCCAGTGGCCCTAAGGCTCAGATCTGACATCAGCACATAGAAGGCCCTTGGTCGCATTTACAGATTGATTTTATAGGTCCACTTCCAACAACCCCCAGACATAAAAAGTATTGCCTCATCATCATAGATCCATTCAGCAAATGGATCGAGGCCTTCCCAACCAGAGATAATATAGCAGCCACCACTGCAAGGGTGTTGTTTAACCACATTTTTAGCCACTGGGGTATTCCCAAATCCTTCACAATAGACCATGATTCTGGAAGTCACTTCTTCAGGGAGGTCATGAAAGAGATGTGTAATGCATTAGACATAAAACAGCGATTTCATATTGCGTATCACCCACAGAGATCAGGCCGTATCGAACGAATCAACCGAACCCTTAAGGAAGCTATAAGGAAGGTAGTCAAGGCTTCTGAAAAGGATTGGGATGCCAAGCTCCCTATAATTCTGATGGCCCTTAGGGGAACTACAGCTTCCCATAGCTTCACAACACACCACGTAATGACCAGATACAAAATGATCATGCCCGAAGCATTTTGGCTCAGCACCACTCTACCTTCAAATTTGGAACCAGTGATCCTAAATCATGAATGGGTCAAAACACTCATCCAAAGTATCAACCAAATTCTTAGATTAGTGGCCAAAAAAAATAGGACAAAACATGCAAGCAAAGGATAGGAAATTAGGATGGGTAAGGAACCCGCAACAATGGGACAGCTAGTCATGTAACTGAACTTTTTCAAACAAAAACATAACCTGGCCACAAAATGGCTAGGACCTGTGAAGATAACAGGAAAAAAAATGTCACCTGCAGTTTACCAAATGTGTATTCCCAATAGCCTCGGCAATAGGCTGAAGTATTTCCACTGCTCCCAGTTAAAACAATGGAAAGGTGGACCAACAGCAGTAAGACCACTAAGCTCAGAAGGACGCCATTTGCCGATGGTACACTTGTCAATAAATTTCTTATGTCACGCAGGAGGATAGACTAAGCAATGCCTCTCTATCTCCCTACAGGGATGAGAGGTTGCTTTATATACATGGATCACCTGGGCACTACTATGGAAGGTGGTAGGGTTCACCAGAAATATATACACGGCCCAGTTTCTCACTAACTGGGAATTCAACATAGAGGAACATTGCCATTGGGCACCCCTGTACCCAGGGATGAAGGAAGTTATAGGCATCATGCATGAAGCATACACATAATTTGACAAAGGATTTCCCATAAAATTAAAGACCAGGATATACATCACAGAAAGCCACACCATTACTTCCCAAGTGATAATGTTTGGACCACAAGGACACATATGGGTAGAGGAAGATGCTGACAGCCTTTCTTTAACACCAGGATTTTGGAACCAGAACTGATTTGATTTATCAATAGGTAAGACCCCTGCTTCTTTGTATACTACCCTAACCTTAGACCCCCAATGTAGCTCCTCCTGGGCTTGGAAAACAAGGCTATTCATTTGTAATAATGTCACACGAATGCCTACTGGGTGCCACATAGATTGCCATAACATGAATTGCCCCTATATTCCTATATATCCCCCAGAGGCGCTCCATGAACCCCCTATGTATTTGGGCAACATAGTAACCCAAAGGCAGCCTAGTCCCAGGGGGAATAGATAGAAAAATGATGGCACCCAGTGACTCATCCACTTTTCAGAAATAAAACAGACCTCACTGGTCACCACCACATCACCCTGAATATTGCCAGACGAGATTACCTCACCTATACAGTCTCACACTTTTGCCGTGCAGCTAGTTTTAGCTGTTAAAAACTCCTGGATTCCCCACTCAGTGTTGCTAATTTGGACTTCATGAGGATGCTATGTCACTGTGATCTCTAGTCTAGTAATTGGAGCTTCCATTCAAACCAATGTTCTCGGAATGGCTGTGTCCCATGTCACTTCTCCTAATTGGATCCCAGAGAAAGCTTCATCTGTAGTAAGTATCACCCATAGTTTTGCCTCAACATCATTTCCAATCTAACCCCTGATTTCTTGAGCCTTGAATGAGTGTGTGTATGTGTTGAATTGCTGTGTGATTCTCCACCCTTTAATAAATAATACTTTTAATTGGAGAATTCTGTCTCTGCATCAATTTGTAGATCCACCAGCCTCTTTGTATACATGTGAGAGATGGTCTCACAGGGTCCTTGTAGCCAACCCCCTCTTAGTTTGAACTAAATAAAATTCTCCATACTAGACTTTTGGCTACAATAAACTAATCTTTATTTACTCTTTCTGGGAATACACTGGCATATATTGGTGCTTTAAATAACCCTTTCTTTGTAGCAAAGGACACAACATTACATAGGATACTACAGGTGTATTTTAATGAAATTTAGTTAATCAATGTAATTGGACACCTGGTCTATAAATTATATATTGATAGATTGTGGCTGAGTTATCACTGATAATTTTTCTGTAGCCATATGTATTAATTCATATAGTTGTAATTAATACTATTATCTTTCTAAAATAAAAATCGAAAAAATTGGTTGAGATTTGACATTTGAGACTGGAACTTAGTTGTATTAGGCTTTCATTACTTTTGTAGTTTTAACTTGATGATAAATTACTATTGCTACATTGGGTGATAATCTAATAATTTGATAGCCATTGATTTGAATTGATATCATCATTAATTGGTACACAGGTACTTTAAACTGATCATTTGATAAGATATATCTGATATTTGATGTATTTGAACTTTTATTGATTTTGAATTACGTTCTTATATTATTACACTACAATACCAAGCAAAGGCAGAAAAACTGGCCATGACCAAAAGAGAAATGATAAAAACTCATCTCCAAATCTCAACCCAAATAAGGGGCTCAATGAAGGAGTCCATGAGAATAATTGATACAAACAAGTTATTGCTGGAAGAAGGCAGGAAAATAAGACAAGAAATGAAAGAATTGAGACAAGAAATGAAAGAAAACCTCAGGAAACAAGAGAGGAGATTAAAGAGACAAGAACAGAAATAAGTAAAGGCCTGAAAAAAGAACATGATAATTTTGGAAGGAAAATGGAAAAGATGACACAAAAAGAAGTAGAGAAAAGAAAAGAAAAGACTATACTACTGGAAAAGACTTCAAAAGAAATATGCCAAAAACAAATGCAACACCAAGCAAAAGAATGAAAAAATGAATTAAGGTACAGGGACAGATGTATAAAAATTTGAAGAGTTCCACAGAAGTCTAAAAAAAGATCTATTCACAAGAATTTTACCATCATTAGCACAATACATTGGCAATGAAAAAATGGAAAAGGAAATGGATAAACTTTTCAGAGTAAATTCTGTTCAAGCAAAAGAAAGAAAGTTTCCATGGGACATTGTAATTTGTTTTGTTAGGTCAAAAATAAGAGATTTAATTATTCAAAAATTTTGTGTCTCAAAATTTATGATTGAAAGTAATGAAATCAAGATATTTAAAGATATTCTGCCTCAGGTAATGTTGGAGAGGCAAAAATATGAACCCCTCACCTAATTGTTGAAGAATTTGAGAACAGACTATAGATGTGAGAGAATTGAAGGAGTCTATCATTTATGAACAGAAAAGATATAAAATCAACAATTTAGAAAAAGCAAAGAATATGGAACAGAGAATAAAAAGAGACTAAAGAGGACTAAAGAGGAAAGGTAAAATAAAAAAACAGAAAGACCTCATCAGACAAGGGAACAGAGAGCTAGAAGATTCAGTGAGAAGAGGAAAGAAGAATATAAAAACTATTCAGATAAAATAGAGTCAGAAGTTATATCAGAAGGAGAGAGAAGAGATCAAAAATTGGAAAAAAGAGGATATGATAAGGAATTAGAGGTTGAGAGTGAAAATGAATTAGAAAAGTTGGAAGAGAATAGGAAAAAAACAATAATCAACAAGAGGAAGAAAAGGAAATAACCAAATAATAATAATAATAATAATAATAATTTTAAAAGACATGGCAAAATAACAAAATAACAAAATACTATATTAAAGAATAAGCAAATAAAGGAAAAATGGGGAGGAAGGGGTGGCTCAATAAAAACATCAACAAATATTGATTAAAAACAAAACTTATGACCTTGAACATAATCTCATGGAACACTGAAGGAATAAATGCAAAATATAAAAGGAGTATCGTATTTCACCAGCTTGAAAAATTAAAAGGTGACATAATCTGTATTCAGGAAATGAAGATCAGAGACCATGAAATGAAATATATAAGAAACCCAAGATTAGGAAAATGTTACACTTCATCAGCTAACAGCAAAAAGAAGAGTGTCTATGTGAGTAAAAAATATGATTCAAGAGAAATATTTAATGACAAAGTTGGTTTATATATAGCAGTGGAAATAAAACTAAAAAGTTCAATAGTATTGGCTGTTCGAATGCATAGAGAATCATATTTTCACCAAATACATAAAGAATGAAAGAATATAGAATATGATAATATATTGTTAATACATAGACTTCAACACAGTGATAGATCCAGAATTAGTTAGAAAATCTAACCAAAACAAAAATATTATGAAAAATCAGGGCAAACTCCTCAAATCCTTCTTTAAACTTTTAGAGGACATAGACTTGACAGATGTTTGGAGATATAAATACAAGCAATCAAGAGGGTATACTTATTACTCCAAGGCACATGACTCGTTTTCTAGAATCGATTTATTTTTAGCTACAAAAATATTACTTCCACAAACACAATTGATGGATATATTATGTAAGCCAATTTCAGATCATAACCCAATAACCTTAAAACTCTTTGAGAAGAAAACAGAATTTACCTGGAGATTACAAGAACACCTACTATATGATGAGAAAATAATAACTAAAATTAAAGAAGAACTTAAATTTTACTTTAAAGAAAATAAAACAGAAAGGATGAAGAACAAAATTGTATGGGACTCAAGTAAAGCTGTTATTAGAGGAATATTTATTAAAAATCAATGCAGAATGAAGAAAAGAACAAAAGAAAGAAAAAAATAATCTTGGATGAGATGAAGAAAAAAGATAAGGAATGGAAAAGAAAAGGTGACATAAAATTAAAAGCTGAAGTTACAATATTGCAACAACAATAACTTAGAACCCTAACAATTAATGACATATCTAAGAAATTAAAAACAACCAAACAGAAACAGTTTGAATACAGAAACAAAGAGGGATAATTGTTAGCAAACAAACTTAGAAAAAAGAAAGAAAACAAGTTAATTACATTATTATGAGTTAAAGACAAATTAATTACTGATCAAAAACATATTAAAATATGTTTAAGGAATACTTTGAGAATCTATACAAAAACAATAATGAAACAGATCAAGATAAAGGACAAATTAAAAAGTATCTAGATGAACAAAAAGTTACAATTCTGAACAAGGCACAAAAAGATAGCTTAAATCAAAACATTACAATCAAAGAAATATTGGATGCTATTAAGAAATTGAAGTTAGGTAAAGCAGCAGGACCAGATTGATTAGCAGCAATATATTACAAAAGAATGGAAGAAGTAATACTTACACCACTAAAGGATACATTAAATGATATACAAAAAGACAGAATCCCAGAATCTTGTACAGATGCAATGATTGCATTAATCCACAAAGAAGACTGGGATAAATTGGATGTTAAGAATGATAGACCCATCTCTCTAATAAATGTAGACTATAAGATTTTTGTGGTAATCATTGTGGAAAGATCTTTAAACACCTGATACATGAAGATCAAAATGGTTTTATTCCTAACCAACATATAAAAATATAACGTAAGAACAATTTTAAATATTATAGAGTATTTTGAACAATACAATGGCAAAAAAAGTTTTGCAATGATCTTGTTGGATGTGGAAAAGGCCTTTGATAGGGTCAATTTCTTACAAGAAACAATGGAAAAATGAAAATGGGAGATAGATTCTTAACATGGATAGGAGCTATTTATAAAGTTCAAAGAGCTCAACTAATAATAAACAAAGAAAAATCTGATTATGTAAAGATTGAAAAAGGCACCAGACAGGGGTGCCCGCTATCACCTTTACTCTTTTTAATAGTTTTAGAGGTATTAAATAATAAGATAAGAGCAGACCCACAAGTAGAAGAAGTTAAGGTGAAAAGACACAACTTTAAATTAAAAGCATTCATTGATGACTGATTTGTTTTTTAGAGGACCCCTTAAAAAGCATCAAACAACTAACTTCAACTATTCAAGAATTTGGTATTTTTTCAGGCTAATAATAAATCAAGAAAAGACCTCAATTTTACTTAAAAAATTAACATCAACATAAGAAATAGAGCTAAAAAGTAAAAAAAAAGATTTAAATTGAAAAATATGGTGAAATATCTGGGTTTTACACTAACTAAGAGAAAGATAAATTTATTTCAAAACAATTATGAGAAAATATGGAAGGATATAAAATGTGATATTGAAAGATGGACAAAATTACATTTATATTTGCTAGGAAGGGCTGCCATTATAAAGATGAATGTCCTCCCAAGGTTTTTTTTTTTTTTTTTTCAAACTTTACCTGTAGTCTCTGAAGACAAATATTTTGTAAAATGGCAAAAAGAGTTGTCTAAATTTCTTTGGCAAGGAAAGACAGCAAGGAATAAAGTAGACAATTCTAACTGACAAAATAGAGAAGGGAGGTTGATCTGTGCCTAATCTGAAAATATATTACTATTCATCTTGTTTAAATTGGCTGGAAGAATGGGTAAGGTTTGATAATGAACGTCTTTTATCTTTAGAAGGAAGCAATTTAAGATATGGATTTTATGCATATATGTGGCATGACAAATTAAAAGTTGATGGAAATTTCGAACATCAATTCATAAGATCATTATTTAAAGTATGGATGAAGATTAAAAGTGAATTTTATAAGGAGGTTCCTTTGTGTACTTCAGCACAAGAAGCTTTTTTTTTTCTTTTTTGTAGAACCAAGAATAAAGATGAACCTTGGATGAAATATAAACATATAATAAAATTGGGTGAAGATGACAAATATGCAACAAAACTAATAGAACAACTGCAGAAAGAAAGACCAAGTACCAATTGGTTTCTCTACAATCAAGTAATACAATGGTTCAGAATTGATAAAAAAACCTATGCTTAATAAAATAAAAAATGATAAAAATGAAATAGATAAGATCTTTTTTTTAAAAAAAAATTAAATATATTTATTTATTAAAATTACAAAACAACACATCTAAAGCCTTTCATACATATACATACACCCTTACTTATACTTACTTAATTTACTTCATTTTAACAATTGTAACATCTATAATACATACAATATTTCTTTATTCCTTTAATCTCTTAAAGAAAGAATAAATTTCTCATGAAAAGGGGGGGAAAGGGGAAAACCCACTAATTTCTTTCTTTGTTTGTCCACTCTTCTTCCTTATTCTCACTTGTTTCCTTCTCTATCTAACTTCCCCCTCACTTTCAGTTCCCTTTCTTGCATTCTTCTCTCTTTCCTTAACTAATCATCCTATTACTTCTCTATACTTTATTCTTTCTTAATTTCCTTTATCAACATCCTCCCTCCTCACTCATTCTGTCCTTCACCTATACTACTTACTCTTACCTTCTTCAACTTACTTATCCTTCTTCAACTTGCTTAACCTTCTTATTATGTCTCATCTTATTTTCCCCTTCATTCATTCTTTCAATCTTTCACTCCCTCTCTGACCTCCTACTTATCTTCCTTGGGTTAATGGAGAAAATGTTATTTGCCCTTCTTTATCCTAAATTCCCTCCTTATATAGTGTTCTGTATATTGCAGCTCAACTATTTTTGAACCATTTGTGTTTCCCTATCTTCTATAATATCTTATTCATAAATATACATTTTCTCTAAATATTGTATCTTTGTACCATTTAATCCTATTACATTTTTCTTGAAAATTAACAATAAAGTTATCGGTTGTATTGTTGGTGATTTTTGTCTAAATGTTAGCACTTTTAAAAGTAATACATAACTTCTTATTCATTCTATAAATTTAAACTATGATCTGAACCATATCTAAAATTATGTTGATTAAATCTATATTCCTGTAGTTTAGAAAGCTATTATTCCCAAATTTCCCCATTCATTTTTTTATATAATTTAATATTGGTGTCCATTCTTCATTGGAGATTTCAATCAGATTATTTTTTAAATAATTGGTAAGTCTGTTCATTTTGATTATATCATATAATTTCAATATCCATTCTCTAATGCTTGGTACATATTTTGATTTCCATTTTTGAACCAAAACTATTCTAGCTGTAGTAGTGAGATATAGAAGAATTTCCCCATAATCTTTATCCCACTCTCTTTCCCACATATTCAATAAAAAGATCTCAGGTTGCATCCGAATTTACATCTTTAACATAGAATTAATTATTTCATTCACCTTCTTCCAGTAATCTTTCACTATTTTACAAGACCATAAACAGTGATATAATGAACCTGGTTCACTCCCACATTCCCAACAGATGTTATTTGCATTATTGTAGATTTTAGATATTTGTATTGGTGTTAGATACCATCTATAAAATATTTTATAAAAGTTTTCTTTAATATTTTGAGAAGCTATGTAATTTAATCTCTTTCCCCTAGCCAATTCCCACATTTCTAATTGTATTGAATGTCCGAGGTCTTTCGCCCAATTAATTATATTCTCTTTTATTGTATCTTCTTCTAAATTCCACCTCAACAGAATTTCATAAAAATTTCCCATCTCCTTTTGTTCTTTCCCCAACCAAATTTTACTAAATTCATTTGTTTTTAAATCAATTCCTTGTGTTTTATGATCGGATTTATAACATTCAACAATCTGTCTATATCAAAACCAATCTAGTTGGAATCCTTCTTTATTTAATTCATTTTGGGGTTTTAATTTATACGTATCTGTTGAGGTTTTCCTCAGTAAATTGTTGTAGGTAACCCAATTCATTTCTTTCTTTGTTTCTTTTCTTTGAATAGCTTCATGGGGTGAAAACTACTACAGAAATTTAGGCATAATTCTCTCTTTATATTTGTTCCATACTTTAAATAAAGCCCTTCTTACACAATGGTTGTTAAAAACTTTGTTAACTTTGATTTTCCTGTAACCTAGAAAGGCATGCCAACCAAAGCATAAACCATCACTTTCTAGTTCCAAAAGATCCCCATTTTCTAATGTTATCCATTCTTTAATCCACACCATACAACAAGCCTCGAAATACAATTTTAAATTGGGCATTCCCATCCCACCTCTTTCACGCAAATCTTGTAAAGTTTTTAATCTTATCCTTGGCCTCTTGTTTTGCCAAATAAAGTTACTTAAATCTTTATACCACTTTTTAAAGATATCCTCTTTCGTTATTATTGGCAACATTTGAAAAAGAAAATTCATTTTGGGTAAGATTTTCATTTTAATAGTAGCAATTCGTCCTGATAATGTAAGTTGTTTTTTTTATCCAGTATTCAATTGTGTTTTAATATCTTTCCATTTTTTAATATAATTTTCATCAATTAATTCAATTTTTTTGTAATTGTTATACCCAAATACTTTGTCTTATTTTTAATATTTATACCTGTAATATCATTTATCTCCTTTTTTTCCTTTATATTTAAATTTTTAGTGATTATTGCCGATTTTTCTTTATTTAATTTACATCCTGTTACCTTCCCAAATGTTTCTATTAAATCCATCAGATATTTAACCTGTTCTTTTGGGTTTTGCAAAATTATAACTATATCATCGGCAAAGGCCCTTATCTTATAATTTGTTTTCTTCATCTTTAAACCTTTAATTAAATCTTGATTTTGGACTTCTTTTATTAGTCTTTCAATTACAATCAAAAACAAAAGGGAAGATAAGGGGCATCCTTGAAGAGTACCTCTCTTAATATCAACATAATCAGTTCTTTCACCATTAATAATAATCTTGACTTTTTTTCTTTATAAATTTCTTTTATCCAATTAGTAAATTTAGGGCCTAATTCCATTTTGTCTAAGATTTCAAAAAGAATTGTCCAATTTACAATATCAAAGGCTTTCTCCAGATCTATAAACAACATACCTAATCCTTTTTCATTATGCCCATCAAAATACTCTATCACATCAATTATTATTCTTAAATTTTCCCGCATTTGCCTTTGTGGGAGAAAGCCTCTTTGGTCTCAGTCTATCCAATTTTTTAATAATACAAAACAATACTATACAATACATTAAACATCCATATAAACATACATACTTACAATTGCACAATACCGACAATACAATACATATACAACCGACCAACACTAAACAAATCTACACACATAAAACAACCCATTCAAACCAATACATATACATATATTTAATCACTTCCTGGACTCAAGTCAAGTCCTTATTTCAATTTATATCTTACTCTCCTCCATCATTGCCATCATAGGCTGTAAGCCAGGGGTAGGCAACCTTTCCTCTTTAAGGGCCGAGGGACTTCAGCTCCCAGAAGCCTCAGCCATGTTGGTCAATAGTCCCATGTTGGCCAATAGCTCCTGGGATTCTGGGAGCTGAAGTCCCTCAGCCCTTAAAGGGGAAAGGTTGCCTACCCCTGCTGTAAGCTGAGATTTATTTCAATATGTTCTTAAAGTTCTTTTTATTTTTCTATTCATATATTTATACGACAAAGCAAATCGCTTACCTCTTCGTATCAAAACTAAATTAATATCACTTTAAATCTATATTATATATTGTCCTCCATTTTCTTTTGTCTCAAATAATCATGTAATAGTTTCCAGACCTCCTTGCTTTCCTCCCAATCTTGTCCTCTCATCAGATTGGTTAATACATCCATTTGTTCTAAGTCTAACACTTTCTGTATCCACTCTTCCATATGGGCAATTTCCCTTAATTTCCATTTTTTGGCTAATATTATTCTTGCACTAGTTGTTATATAGAATAAAAGTTTACCGTATTTATGTTCTAACTCTTGGTTGATCTCTCTGTTCTTCACTAATAGTAGTGAAATTAGATTTTCTTAAGTATTCTGCAATTGCCTCATCTGATATATCTTCCTTTTTGTATAGTTATAGAAATCATGTACTATCTCCTTTATATCATCCTGTTCTTTGTATATTTTATCTTGTTCTTTTAAACAGGTTATCTGCTTTCTAGATCTTTCTCTTCTCAGTTGATAAGCCAACCACTTACCAGGCTTATTTGCACCTTCGAAATTCTTTTGTTTAATATATTTTAATTCTTTGTGTCTCTCCTCTAATAATTATGCAGAGATTTGTTGTTGTAGCAGTTTAATTTCTGTTCTTAGATTACCTTTTTTAGGGTGTTGCTTTAAACCATTTTCTTTTAGCTTTAGCTCCTTTTGTAATTCTTTTAATTTCTGTGTTTTTATTTTCTTATCCCTAGGGACCTGTCTTTGTTTTGCTACAAAGGAGTTTAATCGATATCAATTGTCAATCTCTATTTCACACATCCCTGCTGTTTTATCTAAATACTCTCCTAGAATTTGAACCATTTTTTCTAATAATTTCTCACTTTCTTGCTCCGGAACCCCTCTAATTTTTAAAGATCTTTCTCTGGCACGTAAATCCTTTATCATGTTATCCTCAATTAATTATTTCTGTTTTTGCTTTATGTTCTTTAAATTCCCTTAAAACATCCATGTTTTGCTTCAATCTTTTCTATTTTGGTTTTAACCTTATTCATTTCTATTGAAATCTTATCTAAGGCACAGCTAATATCCTTAAGGTCATCTCTTAATTCATTTTTAATCTCTACCTTCAAATCAACCATTTCTTGTTTCAAATCTTGAATTTCTTTACCTAATTCCATTCTAATTTTCTTCAATTCCTCCAACACATATGAATTTGAATCCGCCATTTTAGCTTGTTCTATAGATGGCCTGCGGGTTAGTTGTGCCTGAGCTTGCACTTGGGCTTGTGCCCTTGTCTTACCAGAAGCCATTAATTTGAATTGTTATCTCAATTAATATTTTCTAATGGCTTTCTATGCCAAAATAAAGTGTAATTAATAGCTCTAATAGCTTTCTATGCTTCAAAAATTACAAAAACTTAGAACAAAATTTAAAAAAAGCTAAAATGATCAAGCAACAACTCTATTTTGATATTATGGGTAGCTCCCAGACACTTAATGTTCAGTCCAGGCTATATTCCAGCTGTCACCCCCGGCGGTATTCCCACCAGCCAGATCAATTCTTAACTATCCTCCAGGTTAGTCTGTCTTTATCATCTCATCCAGCTCTATTTCATGCTCACAAACAGATGACAAGAGTTCAGGTAGATATTAAATTACTACTATACAATAAGTCTATCAGGATCTTTATCATTACTCCCATGACATCCTCAAAGAGCAGAAGTTGTTGTATCATCCACCTCCGCAAAACCAGCTCCTCTTTTTGTGGCCCAATCTCTCCAGCATTTTCCGTTGTTAATCAGGCCCTTGCTCCAAGGCCCACCAGGCCCAAAGAGGGGGCTTCAAGAAAATAAAGAACCGGTAGATCCACAATTATTTCTTTTAAACATGATCAGAAATTTAAATATAAAGACTGAAAGAAAATATTCAAGGATTATATTATATATGGTTACCTCAGCAAGGATATTATATGCCAAGTATTGGAAACAACCTGAAATACCATCTGAAGAAGAATGGATAGTTAAACTGAGAGAGGCCAAGGATATGGATACTCTTACAGCAATTATAAGAAATAGATTAGTAAAAGAAGTTGAAAATGACTGGAAATGTTTAAAAATCTTTGGAGAAAAAAAGGATGGAATCTGAACTAAAATTTCAAAAGGAGAATTTTTCTTTTCTTCTTTTTTCTTCTTTCTTTTTCAGTTTAAATAAGTAAGAAAAATTTAATGCAAAGAAGATATATAAGATTATGTTAATAGCAATAACTATAATTATGATACATAGATACAGTTGGAGTACCAAATTAATATAATTTTGAGTCTAATTTCATAGAATTAGTGGGAATTAAGAGAAATGTAAGAATGTGAGAATTTGCAGTAATAAGGATTTATGTTGATTTTAACGTGTAGTTTAATAATTTTTATGGGAGAGGGTGGGGTTTGGGGTTTTTAGTTTGTACTCAATGTAATTTTAACTGTTGCAAACCACCCCAATTGTTTTTACAAAGGGGCAGGGTATGAATTATTATTATTATTACAAATTATGAGCAAGTGATATGATAGAACAGGGGTAGGCAACCTAAGGCCTGGGGGCCGAATGCGGCCCCCCGAGGCCTTTGTACCAGCCCCAGGCCAGTCCTGCCACTGCTGCCGCCGCCCCCCGCCGCCCGCCATGATGATATTGATTGCTGTTGTTATTACTTTTTCTTGGGGTTTTCTTGGCAAAATCTCCACAGGGGTTTTGCCATGACTTTTATGGGGCTGAGAAAGTGTGCATGCATATTTTTATTTTTATTTTATTTTTTTAAAGTTATATTTCTTTCTTTATTTATTTATTCATTTATTTTTGGTGCTTTGCCCCCCCCCCCCAATTGTCTGAGGGACAGCAACCCAGCCGCTGGCTCAAAAAGGTTGCCTACCCCTGTGATAGAAATTTTAGAAGATTCACACTTTAAGTAATATTTGTTTGAATTTAATGTATTATCTTGCCCTTTGTAAGACCTATGTGCTGTTGGAAATGTTTAATATGTTTTAATGTGTTTGATGTTATTATATATTGTAAGTTTTTTAGTGTTTATAAATAAAATATTAAAAATATATATAATGAAAAAAACATTCAAGTATGAAGGCCAGGTTTTGAAGATTTTTAAATATATTCTGGATAAAAAAAAGAAAGAAAGAAAGGAGTATCAGTTTTTAACAATAAAACTGAGGAAAGATGAGATACCATACCAATGGGATGTTCCAGAAGGATTAACATTTTGGTACAAGAGAAAAAGAATCATAAGTACAACAAATGAAGAAGAAGAAAAAATCATGAATCACCTGAGGCAGAAGAGGGAATCAACTTTTAAAGATCTTGAAGACCCCCAAAAAGCAAGGAAGAAACCTGAAGAAGAAAAAGATGCCACAGAGAAAATAATAAAGAAAAAGACACTGGGAACCAAAACGAAGAGGAAGGGTGATGGCAGTGAGGAATAAGAAGAAACAATACAGGATCAAGACTATGCACAAGAAATTGAAGAACAACTAGAACTACAAGACAAAGAACTAGAAAAAGAATAGAAAGAGGAAAAGGAAGATGAATAAAAAGAGAAAGAAGACGAGTCCTTAGTTGAGTACTAATCAAATTAAAATTAAAGCAGTAAATAAATAAATAAAACTTGATGAGGGATAAAATAAAATTTCTAACATAGAATGGCCAAGGTTTAAATACACCTCAAAAAAGGGGAAAAAATGTTTCATGATTTAGAAAAAAATAATATCTGATCTGATATGTTTACAAGAAACAAGATTTTTTTTTAAAAAAAGATATCATACATTTAAGGAATGTAAGACTCAGTCAAGAATTTATTTCAGCAGCTCAGATAAATAAGAAGGGTGTTGTGATTTATGTCAACTCCAGAAATGATACAAAAGAGGTATTAAATAATCCAAATTGACATTACATAGCAGTGGAACTGAATTTATAAGATCAGAAAATAGTCTGTGTAGGTGTATATGGACCATTTGAAAATAAAGGGAAATTCTATACAAATGTGCTAACAATTTTTTTAAAATTGTGATTCTATTATTCTAATGGGCAATTGGAATGGGGTAATTGACCCTAAACTAGATAGATCCTCTACAAAAAAGATCAAAGAAAGCCAAGGTAAACTTCCTTGAGAATTCTTCAACAAAATGGACATTATGGATGTCAATGATGCTTGGAGATTTAAATACAGAACCTCAAGAGCTTACACCTTTTTTTCAAACAGACACAAATCATTGTCACAGCTAGATATGTTCTTTATCTCCTCAAATGTATATATTAAAATTGGAAAGTTGGACATACTACCCAAAATTGGGTCTAATCACAATCTGGTAATGATGAGTATGAAAGTAAAGAAAAGAGAGTTCAAGTGGTGATTAAATGAAAAATTATTTAAAAATGTGAAAATTGTAAAAGAAATGGGAGATAATATTAATTCTTTTTCCCCAAGAGAATTTTAATAAAGGAGTACCCACACACATGTGGGATACATTGAAAGCTGTGATACATGAATTGTTTATGAAAAAAGTGCAGAAATAAAGAAAAGAAATACACAGAAGCTGGAAATACTGTCAGCAGTAAAAAAAGAGAGAGAAAACCAGATGAAGAAAAATCCTATGGATAGTGAATTGAAAAAGGAGATAAAATATTTACAAAAACAAGTAACAATAATGACAGTAGAGGAAATTGAAAAGAAAATAAAGTACACTAGAAAAAATACTTTGGATCAGCAAATAAGCCAGGGGAAAAGTTGGTGTATAAATTAAAAAGAGAGAGAGCAAAGACAACAATTAACCAGATTAGTACTGGAAAAAAATAGTCACAGAACAGAAAAAGATAAAACTTTTTTTTTCATAGATACTACTCAAACCTATTTAAAGATCCACAAATAAAGAAAAGATTGATGAATATTTAAATGGTCAAAATATCCCTAAAATAACAGAGGAACAATAAAAAAGTGAAATAATCAGATAACTGTTGATGAAATTTTAGCAGTAATTAGAAGAGGTAAATCCAGAAAGTCTCTTGGTCCTGATGGATTTACAATGGAATATTATAAAACTTTCATGAAACAACTTTTAAGTCCTCTTCAGAGAACAATGAATGAAATTCTAAATGATAATATACAGAAAATATGATTACAAGCAAATATAATAATTATCCCAAAACAAAATAAAGATCTATTAGAACCCTGCAACTACAGACTAATCTCCCTTTTAAATGGCAATTATAAAATACTGGCTTCTATACTGGCAGAAAGATTAATAGAAATTTTAAAAGAATGTATTCATATAAATCAAAGTGCTTTTCTGCCTAACAGACTGATCAAGGATAATATTAGAAATATTTTGAATCTCATTGAGTATCATGAAAAAAACTGACAGTCAACTGCTTCTTATGACAATGTTAATTGGAAATTTTTGTCAAGTGTTTTATAAAAGATGGACATGGGAAATCATTTTATAAGTTGGACTGAGAAACAAGAAGCAATTATAATTTTGAATGGAGAAAAATCTGAAACTTGTAAAATATTTAAAGCTGTATGACAAGAATGTCTGTTATATCCATTACTGTTTTTTAATAATTATGGGAGTTTTGCTAAAGGTAATCAGAGAAGATAAGCAGATTGAGGGTGTAAAAGTAAAAGGATATGAATATAATATAAGAGCAAATGGGATGATTTGATGGGATGCCCTATAGAAAGTATAGATTATTTAATGACAAAATTGGAAGAATATGGAGAAGTATATGGGTTTCAGATTAATAGAAATAAAACTAAAATGTTTTGTATGAATATTGGAGAGAAGGAAAGGCAAGAATTGATGTTAAAAACTGGATTCCAAATGGAGAAGAAAGTCAGATATTTAAGGACAAACATAACAACCAAAAATACTGATCTCTTTAAAAATAATTTCGAAAGGGTCTAGCAAGAGGTTAAAGAAGACTTAAAATGCTGGGATAAACTAGGGATCTTTTGGCTTGGTAGAATATCTTCTGTTAAAATGAACAGATTCCCAAAGATGATGTTCCTTTTCCTAAACTTGTCAATTATCTGTAATGAGATACCATTCAACACCTGATACAGATACATATCTAAATTCATTTGGAAAGAAAAAAACCAAGAATAAATATGAAATTATTACAAGACCTGAAGTCCAGAGGTAATCTAGCACTCCCCAATTTAAAATTATATTATCAAGCAGTGGCTCCTAATTGGCATTTGGATTGGATCAGACTTAAAAATAACAGAATGATTAATTTAGAAAGTGCTGGACTGATATATGGTTTACATGGATATATGTTTTATGACAAAGATAAGGTTAATAAAGAATTCAATAACCACTTCATAAGAAAATCATTACTAAGAGTCTGGTCAAACATAAAAAATAAATGGTGCACAAAAATCCCAAGGTGGGTCTCAATAAATGAGGCATTATTTAAAAATGAAAAATTACATTGTAATAAATGGGCCACATTTGCAGACATAACCAAATTAGAACACAATCAAAGAGTAATGAAAAAAATATCGAAACAATTTCAGAAGGATATAGTTTCAATTGGTTCTTATATCAACAATTGAAAGAAAGATTCAATCAAGATATGAAATTAACTGGAATTGGAAAAGGAAATATAGAGTTTGAAAAACTAATAGAAGAGGGGAATAATCATGAAATATCCAAATTGAATCAACTTCTTCTCAAATATGAATTGGAAGACAAAAAAAATAAAAGAATGTATGATTTCATGGGCTAAAGATTTAGGGTAAAACATAATGTTAGCAGAATGGGAGAAAAATTGGAATAAAAGAATAAAATACTCTGTAAACTACAACTTGGAAGAAAATTTCATAAAAGTGCAGCACCAATGGTATTTAACTCCATACAGAATTTCAAAAATGAATAAGAAATTTAAAAATACATGTTGGAAATGTGAGACAGAGGTTGGTATATTTTTCATTGTTGGTGGAAGTGTAAAAAAGCCCCCCAAAATTGGCAGTAGATCTATTCTTGCTTAAAGAAAATTTTAAAAATTAAAGGGCACCCAGATCCAAAAATGAACTTACTTAACATGATTGATGATGAGGTTTTTGAAAAAATAATAATGAACATTAATGTACTATATGATAACCAGAGCCAGAATGTTATATGCTGCTTGATGGAAAAGCAACGAGATACTTGAAATAAACGCCTAGTTCCAGTTTTAATTTCATCTATTTTCATTAACCATTTCATTATTCTCTCTTATAAGCTGAAGGATAAGAAGGTGGAGAAATTGGAAAATGAATGGAAACAGATAATGACGTTTCTTAAGAAAAGGTGGTGTCTGGATAAAAACCTGGCTGAGATGATTTTTGAAGGTTAGGATAATGAAAATAATCCAGGACATTTTGCTTTCTCTTTACTTTTCTTGGATTAAAACAAGATTAGTTATATTATAATTTTGGAGAATATGTTGAGTTTACATAATCTGAAAAAAAGTTTGTTTTAAGGACTATTATTATTATTAGGATTATTATTTTATTTCTTATTTTTTATTTAAAGAAAACTGAGAGACTATGTATGTTCTGTTAGCAAGAAGCAATAAGAAGACAAAGAAGCAATGTAAATAAGACTATTCTATATTAAGACAGGAAGTGAATATTGTAGAATAATGAAATATTATGTTGGATATGTTTGTGTTATGGATTGGATGGAGTTGTGTTATAAAATTCAATAAAAATTATATATATATAAAAAGAAATAAACGCCTAGTTCCTCAAATTATATGACTGTATGGAGATGGATAAATTAACACACTTGATAAACAAGAAACCAATAGAAAATTTTGAGAAGACATGGGAAACATTGATTGATTTTTAAAAAAAGGAAAAGTTAATTTTATGGAAATAGTGCTTGAATAACTTGACTTTATGGATTAGAGTAAGAGGTTTATATGTGTAGTTAAAACTTAAGAATACAATAGTTTGCTAAGAAAAATATGATAAATTACAAATATAGAACCACTTATCAAGAAATTAAGGAAAGTGCAAATAAACTTTGATGTTATTTGACTCAGAACTTGAAGGAATTAGGAAGTGGAATGTAAATATATAAATAAGTATGACATTGTGTTGTTTTTCTTTCTCATACACGTTTTAAGATTATTATTCAAACAATGAATACAATGTAATAGAAATGTTTTATTGGTATGAAACTAATAACAATTATTATAAAAAAGGATTTGTATCCATTAAACCTCTTGCATAGAATGAGAGATGTTTCCATATCCATGGTTTTACTTGAGGGAATTCAATGCAGTTGTTTCTGACTTATTGTTTTGTATGAAACCAGCCTGTATAAAGTTTGCTACAAAGATGTAGCTAGAGAAACAATATCTGGTGTTGTCCTCTACCATATGGCTCCTATTAATTTCTTGGTGCTTCTTTTGGAGTTGGATTGGGAGCATCATTATCAGTTATTATCCTTTGAGCTTAACACAGCATGACACCTACCACATTTATCAGATTTGGTAATAATTCTTGAGACTCCAATGCCTTTGTGGTAGCTTTTATTGAAAATGAACTATAAATTATGAAGAGAATTTTGATATCTTCTCTTGCACTTGATGAGATTGTTCCTGCATTATCTTCTTTCTGGCTGTAGATTGGTGAGTGATCTATACATCATACTTATATGTGAGCACATAGCTGGTGCTCCACTTAGAGTCTCCTCACTATGTTTTCTGTGTAATGTATGGTAGAGACATAAAGCATATTCACTGGTGTAAATTCCTTAAGTGAAAAATAGGTTTTCCAATATTATTCTCAAAGAAAATTAATACTGTGAAAACAATTCTGCATTGTTTTTTGCCTGAGATTATTCTGTGTAGAAATATACATTTTTAGTGTGAGAATTTTGGCGCCCAAAATTTATCTGTTTTGCAAAAAAATGTATTTCTAAAGATAGTGAACATACTCTATGCCTTTTATTTCAGATACCCCCCAAAACATATCTCAATCTTTGGCACTTTATAGAATCATTGGTAATTGACCATGGAATCTAACTGCTCAAATCTTTCTCTGGTTAAAGCTGTCCTATGGTATTAAGTCAAGCACATTATCAGATTTTTTTTTTCTGTTTGGAAAGCTGTTTTATTTTTGGCCAACCATTTCAGCAAACTAATGTTTGCAAGTGTCTCAGTAACAGTTTAGGTGTAAAGAAACATGTGGGTTTCATCTAAATTACTGAGTTGTGTGCAAAAGGCACAGGCTTTTCACAAGAGCATTCATTTCTGAATCAACGATTTGTGAACAAAATACATATTTCACATAGAAACACAGTGTTTTTATAGGAAATGGTAAAATTATGAAAAAAAATATGTGGGGAAAATACTGAAAAAAAATTGCTGAATGCATCCCTGGTGACCACAACCACTCTTCAGCAACAGAGAAATGGTCATGTTGGTGGAGGATGCACTACTTACAAGGTGGGTTTTGGAAAGCATCTGAAGTTGAACCTGTGGAGACATAGATAAATGGTGTACATATACCACATGAAGGTTTCATCCTAGGTTTGTTTGTTTTTGGGTGGTGGTGGTTAAAAAAAAATGTAGTTTTATGAGATATTTAGGCTTCTGTGTCAGAGAGTCCTGGTGTCACAACAAGATACAAGTACTAGGATTCCATAGGATGGAGCAATTGCAATTAAAGCAGTGTCAAACTGTATTAATTCTGCAGTATGGCAGCAGCCTTAGTATGATAGACAAAGTACATCAATTCTGCAATGTAGGAAGAGCCTCAGTTTGCATGGTGCTGTTACTGTGCCAGAATGGAGAATGAAAAGGATGCATGGTTGTTTTGTTTTGTTTTAGAAAGGGAGTGCAAAGCAAAGCTGGTGGAAGTAGACAGAATTAATTTGAGAAACTGTGTGGTTTTTAATCAAAATAAATTAAATGCATTATATTGAGCAAAAAACTTTTAAAAATAATTAATTAGCAACATTAAATTAAATCAAATTTTCTTATCTACTTTTAATGACATTAACTTAATTTCAATGGAATTACATTGTAAAATGTCGCACAATGTTTAAATAAATCTAATGAAATGAAATAGCACTGGAAATTGGAAGCTGTGGTGGAAGCAAAGGCAATGTCCATTTGTATGAGCCTGTGCATGCACACACTTGTTTGTGTGGCTTTCTGGCCTCAGTTAGCACTTCCCAAGGGGCACACGCAGCGGCGGTGGTGCCTGAGCTGCTGGGAGGACTTGGGCAGCCTTAATCTCTGGTCAGCCCTCATTGAACACCGGGCTGCCTCAGCATAGCTGCAACCAGCACGAAGACCAGGGAGAGCACAGGCGGACATAAAAACTCCGCCCAGGACCATCTTCCCCCGGCACACGCAGCGGTGGTGGTGCCTGAGCCACTGGGAGAACTTGGGCAGCCTTAATCTCCGACCAGCCCTTATTGAACACCAGGCTGCCTCGGCACAGCTGCAGCCAGCGCGGAGTCTGGGGAGAGTGCAGGCGGACATTAAAAACTCCATCCAGGACCATCTTGGTGGTGGTGGCAGTGCCTGAGCCGCTGCGAGGACTTGAGCAGCCTTAATCTCCGGCCAGCCCTGATTGCCTCGGCACAGCGCAGTGAGCTGCGGTGTAGGGGGATGCAGAAGACTGTTTGGCCTTGGCTCCAGCCCTCAGAGGACCATCTACCAGCCCTGAATGGCCACACCTGTGGGAAGCCGGGAGGAGCATTGGCGGATACTTAACCCCGCCTAACTTCCATCAGTGGCCTGAGCCGCCACACTCATTGGGAAGCCAGGAGGAGCTCTGGCGGACATATATGTCCGACAGCAGTGAGGCTGAGCTCCTTTGCTCTTCCCAAGGCTGGGATTGAGGAGGGAGTGACAATTGGAGTTGTGCAGGGGAATGGAGGTATGGCTGGAACAGAGGGAACACATGTTACAAAAGAAGGCGGGATCGCTGTTTGAAAGCTATCCTGCCTTCAGTTCCCTCTGTTTCCCAGAATGGCTTGGAGAGCAGACCAACCATTCCACAGAACCTCACTTTGCTCCTTTGCAATGCCAGGTCAGTTAAAAACAAGACCCACATCATCCAGGATCTCCTCCTGGATGAGGATACAGACCTGGCCTGCTTTACAGAGACTTGGCTGGGGGAGGATAGCACTGCTATATGGGCGCAGACCCTCCCAGCTAGGTACTCTGTTAGTGAGCAGGTGAGGGGAAGTGGGCGGGGGGCGGAGTGGCTCTGGTTCATAAGAATACCTTGACCTTGACCAGGATACCTGTCTGGAACACAGCCCATTTCGAGTGTATGTACTTTAGCCTGAAGACCAGGGATAGTTTGGGGATTCTGCTAGTCTACCGGCCACCCCGTTGTCTAGCAGACTCCCTGACTGAGCTGACACAGTTGGTCTCAGAGCTGCTGTTGGACTCTCCCAGACTTTTAGTTTTGGGTGACTTCAACATTCCGCTCGAGACCAATTTAACAGGCGTGGCTCGGGAGTTCATGGAAACCATGACAAACATGGGCCTATCCCAATTGGTCAATGGGCCCACACATTGTGCAGGTCATACACTCGATGCAGTCTTCAGTATGGAACAGGAATATCCATGGGCGGAGGTGGTAAGTACCTCCGCATTGTCATGGATGGATCATTTCCTGGTCAAGACGGAACTTAGAGCCAATGTCTGCCCCTCCGGGGGTGGAGGACCCATTCGAATGGTCTGCTCTCGAAGGCTAATGGAGCCCACTGGATTCCAGAAAGCCTTGGAGGGTTTAATGGTTGGGAATGCCGGTGATCCTGTTGAAGTGCTGGTTAATACTTGGAATACCGATCTTAACATGGCTATCGACACGATCGCTCCCAAGTGCCCTTGCCAACCCACTTCTAACCAGAGGCCTTGGTATACGCCGGAGCTTAGGAAGATGAAGCGGGTTGGACAACGGCTAGAGCTCAGGTGGTGGAAGACTCGACTCTCATCTGACAGAACTCACCATAGGAACTTTCTTCGTTCCTATTGGGAGGCAATGCGTGCAACGAAGAGAGTCTTCTCCTCTTCATGTATTGCATCTGCAGTGTCCTGTCCGGCAGAGCTATTTAGGGTGGTAAGGGAGATGACGCAGGTGCCACCTGCGCCAAACCCCTTACTTTACCCTGTGACAGCCTGCTGTGATGCATTTAACAACTACTTTACAGATAAAATCTCTCAGATAAGAGCTGACTTAGATGCCACCATTGAAACAGTCATTAGGCGAGGTGTCCAGCGACTCTGCCGATGTAGTTATACTGGATCAGCTCCAATCTGTAAGTACCAAGGATGTGGACAAGCTGCTTTGTAAGGTGAGGAAGACAACTTGCCCTCTCGACCCTTGCCCATCATGGCTGGCCATCCAGGGGGGGATGCATTGGTGAGATTCCTCACAGATATCATCAATGCATCCTTTAGGGAAGGACATGTTCCATCTTGTCTGAAGGAAGCGGCTGTTAGGCCGCTTCTGAAAAAAAACTTGCCTTGACCCCCTGGATATGAGAAACTATAGGCCTGTGTCATTGCTGCCATTCTTGAGCAAGGTGATCAAGAGGGCGGTTGCTGTTCAGCTCCAAGCTGTCTTGGATGAAACCGATTATCTATACCCATTTCAAACCGGCTTCAGGACAGGCTTTGGGGTTGAGACTGCCATGGTTGCCTTGACCGACGATCTGTGTCTGAGCATCGACAGGGGTAGTGTGACCCTGTTGGTGCTCCTAGAACTCTCAGCGGCTTTTGATATGATAGATCACGGCATCCTCTTGGACCGCCTATGGGTGTTAGGTATCGGGGGCACTGCTCTTCAGTGATTCCGGTCCTTCCTCTCGGGCAGGTCCCAGAGGGTGCTGCTCAGGGACTGTAGCTCCTGTAAGAGGACCTCACTTGTGGGGTTACTCAGGGGGCTACTTTATCCCCAATGTTATTTAACATCTATATGAAGCCACTGGGTGAGATAATACGGAGTTATAGTGCTGGGTGTTATCAGTACGCTGATGACACCCAAATCTATTTCTCCATGTCTTGTTCATTGGTCTCGAATTCCAATGGCATCTCTTCTCTCAATGGATGTCTTCAAGCGGTAATGGGCTGGATGAGGAAAAACAGATTGAAACTGAATCCAGACGGAGGTGCTCACGGTAGCGGCCCCGAAACCAAGAATCGGGCTGCAACCTCCAGTCCTGGATGGGGTCACACTCCCCTCCAGTAACTGTGTTCGCAGTCTGGGGGGTGCTCCTTGACTCGTCGCTCCTGATGACAAATCAGGTAAATGCAACGGTCAGGAGCGCCTGTTATCAGCTTCGGCTGATACACCAGCTGCACCCTTTTCTGGAAGTAAGGGATCTTGAGACTGTTGTGCACGTGCTGGTAACCTCGCGCCTTGACTTCTGTAACGTGCTCTACATGGGGCTACCCCTGTGCTTAGTTTGGAAGCTTCAGTTGGTCCAAAACATGGCAGCCAGGCTCATTTCTGGAACATCTAGGAGGGACCACATTACTCTAGTTTTGAGGTCCCTCCACTGGCTGCCTATTAGCTTCTGGGCACAGTACAAGGTGCTGGTTATTACCTTTAAAGCCCTAAATGGCTTGTGTCCAAGCTATCTCAGGGACCACCTCCTCCCATATAATCCTCCCCGCGCTCTCCGGTCCTCTGAGGCTTGTGACGACCTCCCAGAGGGCTTTCTCTGCTGTCACTCCCAATCTCTGGAACGACCTGCCGGACAAGATCCATCAGTTGACATCTTTAGACAGCTTCAAAAAGGCTGTTAAGACGGATCTCTTCCGGCAGGCCTTTCCAGATTAATTTTCCCAGCCTTGGGTTTCCTGGTCCCCTTGGGTTACCCGGCCCCCTTAGGTTACTCAACCCCTTTTTCCTCTTGTGGCCCCATCATTTTGATGGATGAGGAATGGCTGGGTTCTGTTGGTTTATAAGTGTTTTATTTGTTATAGTCTATATGAATTGTTTTTATGGTTACTACTATTTTAATTATGAGATGTTTAATACTGTTTTAAGGGGGGTGGGTTGGTTTTTGGGGTGATATTGTATGGGCTTTTATGTAAGCTGCTTGGATTGTTTTTTCAATAAGCGGGATAGAAATAAATTTTATTATTATTATTATTATTATTATTAGGCTAGAAGAGCCAAAAGGAAATAGAGGCACCACATCCCATTGTTTCTGCTTTCTTGTACATTGAAATGGAGGGAAAGTAAAGCTCGGATGCATTGTATTTTGCCTATATTTGAAGAAAAGAACATGCCATCTCAATAGACAACTCCCAGATGATATTTACTGGCATTGTGCAAATGCAAGCATCACCTATATGGTGTGTGCTTGTGAGTGCATGTGTTGATGAGTCTCTTTCTCATGTATGCCAGTTTTGCATGGATCTGTTCTTACATCTGTTGTGTCCAATTTGCACATCAACCTACATTGAAAAAGCCCAAATCTTACAGAAATTATACATTGTATTAAATATTTGCTGAGAACTTGTATTGGGACATATGTATGTATCATGTAGCTATGGCTCTAGCTACAGATCCTAAGGCTACTTCCCAAAACCTATCTTGTAAGTAGCACATTCCTTTGCAATATGTTGCTGTTGTTGTTGTAAAGTAGGTGGTTCAATGGGGATGCACCCAGCCCTTTTTTGATGGGGTGTTTCATAGTGCTGAGAAAGCCTTTCCCATGGAGAACATGAAAAATTAGAGGCATTATTTAGATTTCTACCACTAGGAATAACTTGACCCATTGACTAAGGCAGAAATGCAAAAGGAAGCAGCCATATTCTATTGCAGTAATTCCCAAACTATGGTCCTTTAGTTGTTTTGGTCTTCAGTTCCCAGAAGCCTCAGCTGTCTTGGCCAGTGGTCTGGGATTCTGGAAGCTGAAGTCAAAAACATCTGGGAAACCAGAGTTTGGGAATCACAATTGGGTATCTTGGCTAATATATAATGGGCATCCATGCTGTCCCTCCATGGGGGCAGAATTCCTCTACAAGTATTGTGGATGTGGTGAACCCTTTTATGTTAACATGATGCACATTGTGTTGCCACCATGTTACTTAGGCTTAATTTATCCCTATACAAATATTGTGGGAAATTGCCTTTTATCCTTTCAGCCTTCTTACCCATGTGGCCTATATTCGGAGTGGCAGTGATTCTCCATGCTCTCAATAAAACCTTGCTAACTGCCCCTCCCATGGCAAATGCCAAGGGTTGAACAAAATAAAAATGTTCTACATATAAACCATAAATTCTAGCACTGAATTCTAGCCCTTCCCCTAGAAAATAGAAATCAATGCTCTAATTCCATAATGTCCGTACAAGATGCAAAAGACGATGCAATAACAATCTGAGATAAGCTGATTACACCGTACTGCAAGCAGAAAACCTCACAGACCTGGAACATCTACCAAGGAAGATCAAAGAAGAAAGTGCAAAGGGAGGCTTAATGTTGAACATAAAGAAAACAAAAAATATTTACCACTGAGGACTTTCACAAGTTCAACCTAGGCAATGAAGAAATAGAAATAGTAAAATAATTCCCATACGTGGGATCAAACATCGACAGAAATGGGGACTGCAGTCAGGAAATCAGAAGAAAACTAAGAATGGGGACGGCGCTCATGAAAAAACTAGAAAAGATTCTAGAATGCAAAGATATACCAGTCAGTACAAAAGTTAGAATATACAAGCCATTATATTCCCTATTACCATGTATGGATGTGAGAGCTGGACAGTTAAGAAAAATGATAGGAAGAAAATCAATGCATTTGAGATGTGGTGCTGAAGAAGAGTGTTGGGATCATGAACAGCCAAAAGGACAAACAAATGGGTCCTAAAGCAGATCAAGCCAGAAACCTCCCTGGAAGCCAAAATGACCAAACTGAGACTGTTGTATGTCAGACACGTCATGAGAAGGGAGGACTCTTTGGAAATAACAACAATGCTGGGAAAGGTGGAGGGTAGTAGGAAGAGAGGAAGACCACATGCTAGATGGAGGAACTCTATTAAGGAGGTCATGAGTATGGGGTTGCAGGAACTAAGCATAGCAGTGGAGGACAGGGGGTCTTGGAGATGTCTCATCCATAGGGTCACCATGAGTTGGGATTGACTCGAGGGCAGTTAACAACAACCGCCATTGTCAGAGAACTAGCATCTTAATGGGATATGAGTATGTGTGACACTGGGAAAGATTTGGGTTTAGTAAATTCATTGTCAGTGATCACTTAAAGTCCAGCCCCAGTCCTCATATTGTGAACACTTTCCTTCTTCTGACATTTCATTCACTTCTGTAAAATGTACCCTTATCAGGCCTCCTGCTGCACACACAAGATTCCTTACCTGCTACAGTCATTTCAGCTGAATAGGCCCATTACAAGCTTGTAGGTAACTAAAGCAACCTGGACAAACAATTGCTGCTGGAATGCAGACTGAAAATATCCATCAGAGAATGTCAATACAACATATGCTAAAAGCAAGGAAATTATTATTTCACAAAGCTCCAAGTTACCATATGGAATTTTAAGTTAAGTATTCTATAAAATGTTTTGTGTTTGTTTCTTTTAAATTGCTCTGAAGATCACATCTGGTTTTTAGCTTGATGTGTGTTGAATTGCATTCTTTTAGCTTTTCTGAAAAAGAGCAAGATGGAAAACAGGTGAAGGAAATAATGATATAGGGGCTATACAGACTGGCCAAAAGGACCACTCTGGGGGTGGAGTCAGCGCATGGCAACTGCATAGCAGCTGTCCCATCTCTGCCCCAATGCCACCATCATGCCACCCACCCAAACAGATGGTGGGCAGCATCAGGGTGCTCCCTTGATGTAGTGTTGATATATGCTGCGCCAACAGAGCACTGAAAAGCTGATGCTGTGGCAGCAAGGACAGCTTTTTGCTGCTCTAAAAAGGAGTGGCATTTGCCAGCTCTTTTTAGAGTGGCAAACTGCCAGATTGGGACTGCAGCATGTGGTTGCCACAAATCTGATCTGGCACTCCCAGGGGTGGCATAGAGCCTTTTGGGCAATCTTTAGAGCCCCATAGTCTAAGTGAATAGAAAGAGGGTGTGAACATTATTTGCATCTCTTGAGTGTCTTTAAGCTTATGTAGGATAGCTCAATTGATTTTTTGAAACTCCATAGAACTTTAAAAACCATAGCATATTGAGGCGAGACAGGCAAAGAAAGGAATCCCAGCTAAAATCTTAATTATATTTCTAATGGTAATGAGTGGATTGGAGTAAGAGTGGGAGTGCACTGTTAAACTTGTGAATCAACTGGGTCAAGCAATTGATTTTTTATTAATTCATTGAAAAAAATGTGATCATTTTTGCCAGACAGAATGTTAATTTTAAAGAAAAATATGTATCCTTGCTTAAAAAAGGACTGAGAGAAACTACAGATGGCAAGAATAGTAGATACGTGAGAATTTTACATGATCTTCTTCTGGTATTTGATGTCCCAAAGTTTTAATCAGGACCTTTGCACCAAAACAAAACATGATTTTCTCTGCAGAATAATTTGGGTACAACACTTTGCATGCAGGGATAAAATAATAAGGGATTTACATCCCTAGGCCACTTTACATCCCTAGGTTCACTTACATGATGGCAAGGGACTTCTGCACTTTTATGTTGGTAGGAGACCTCTTGTTCCATGGGCTGCATACATACTGTACATTTCTATTTGATCCATAGATTATGGGGTAAAGAAGAATTTCTAGAACTTTTTTCTTCATTTGTATCCTTTTTTGTTTTCACTTGAAACATCTCCAAATAACAGTGCTGCCTGCTCTACAATGAACTATCTCTGACTGGCTGTATCAGATCCACCCTCTCTGCTTCTCCACTTGGTCCTCCCTGGACAGAATCAAATAAGCATATATTTGTAAATCTCCCACCTCTAGGTAATCTGAGCCTTGGACAACCCTCCTCTTCCACATGTACCTGGAGATATTTGATACGCTACTCTTCAACTCTGCTTGTACTTGACAAATACTTTGTGAAAGAAAAAAAAAATGTCCAAGATTCCCTTCCAGTACAGGCAGAAGGTAAATATGTGCTAGGATAATAACATGGGGCTCTTGCTATGCTATCAGCATAATGACACTCAATGGCACCAGACCCCTTCATTAATCAGTGTGGAGTTGGGGCATATAAATAAGCATACATTTGTAAGTTACACTAGAAAATACCACCAACAAGATTCTGATCACTATCTTCAGATTTTGAGCAGTGAGCACTCTCAGAGTGTCATTGGTGATATATGCTAGTGTAACTCGTTGGAAGTCTGGGAGGGTGATGTCTGATCCTTTTTACTGGATCCCACTGAGGTACCATGTATTGATTTCATTGCATTTCCAGAGTATGAAACATGGGGGGGACCTATGCACTGAACTGATACTTTCCTCTCCTACCTACCCCACTATGAAACAACAGTAAGTTGGGATCTTATGCACATCTCCATCCATCCTATCCAAACCATACTAAATAATTTGTAAGTCTGTATAAACATACACTTTCTGTTGATATCGCAGGCATGGATTTAGTCTCCAGTTAAGTCTGTCTCTCAACATTAGCTTGTTTTGGCTGCAAAACAACTGGTTGCATCTTTTTCTCCTTATGAACAGCATGTGAATAGGTTTTTCAGGTTACACTTGTCTTCCACTTTCTCTCTATTTGGTTTCTCAGCTTCATGCTTCAACTATTAAATATGAAAGGACATTTTTACCTTTACCATGGTTAGAACAAATTGAGCATCTCAATGTCAAAATGTGATAGGTTTGTTGGTACAATTTTTCGTTCAGCCATTTCTGTTAAAAAGTAATGGGGAGGGGGACTATCAACCCTCATATATGGCAGGTGCTAAAATCCATTCACTAGTCCCAACTAGACTAGACCTACTGAATAGGGGAAATTGTTACGTCAACATTCAATTATATTCCATTGATTGAATGGTTCTGCTCTCTTTGAGACCAGCATTAGGATTTGACATAGTTTAAAAATCTTCATATGATAAAATACCTACCTTACAGGTATGATTGTGTGTAAATTCTGCAACAAAAAGTGACTCCAGGGGACTAAAGTGTCCTGCCCTGAATAAGGCTTAAGTTAAACTGCATCTACAATGCAGAATTAATGCAGTTTGATACCACTTTAATTGTCATGACTCGATGCTATGGAATTCTGGGGTTTGTAGTTTTGTGAGATATTTAAACTTCCCTGTCAAAGCACTCTGGTGCCACAACAAACTACAAATCCTTGGATTCCATAAGATGGAGCCATGACATTTAAAGTGGCATCAAACTGTATTAATTCTGCAGTATGGCAGCAACCTTAGTGTGATGGACAAAGCTGTTTTATTTCTCCTGCATTTGATTTTTGCACATTTTTGGTACATTCTGATAAAACATGAATTAAAATAAAATTGTGATTCATCCCTATATGGGAGTGAGGTATGCTGAGTTAAATGGATCTTGCGTCTGATCAGGTGTAGCGAAAAGCTGTCCCAATACATTTTACTGCCTGGGGTGAAATATAAGATTGTATCCCCTGCCCAGCTGACATACAAAAGACGACTGGACCAGCAGTTGAATCTTGCTTCAGTATTAACAATAGACTAAAATCCTTCTCCAGGAAAGAGGAAGCAAGCTCATTTGGGGGAACTGGTAAGGTTGTGTAGCATGCACAGCTCTGTTCCCCAACAGAAAACAGTGACATAGTTCATGAGGTACAGGTGGAAGGTGTCACTGCTGTTTCCCAACATCTGCTGCCTGAGATGCTCAATTCACTTGCCTCAGGGCAGAGCCAGGTTGCAAAAATTATGCAGTGAAGTTCAAAACCAGGACAATATTTTATGGCAAGAATCCATTGAATATGACACAAGCTTTACTGCATTAGATATAAGTGGACTAACTGGAAAATATTTTTTTTCTGGTAGCTGAGCTTTCTCTGTTGGCACCAAGACCAAGAGGACCTTTCTTATAGCAATAAATTCAGACCAGAAACTTTGTCTCATGTGCATTTCCTTCCCTTGTTGACTAACAAGTGTGAAATGAGGCAACATCAAAATAGCCCCTCTTGTTTTTCCTAGCAACAAAGGTGCAGAATCAGTTCAGAAGATATTCACCTGTCAGCTATGAAGTATCTAGTTGTCTACTGGTATACGTGTGTGTGTGTGTGTGTGTGTGTGTGTGTGTGGACACTGAATGATCACTTTGTAAATCCGTTCCTGAATATGGACACTGAAATCCCATAATAAACATAGTTTGTATCATCATGAGGGTGTCTGTAAAAGTAATTAAACTGCATCCACATGTGACTTTCCAGCCTATTGATTTTCTAGATGCTGCAGTGGGAGATGGGACTCATTCAAAATCACATGGAAGGACTCTGATGTTCAAGAAAATCACTAACCTTCTATAGGGTCTTTTAATGGGGCTCAGGAAGTTAAAAAAAGAACAGAAATTATCATTTGCTGGGCTGGCCTTCTTTTTTCCATTTTGCATTCTTCTAAAGTTTGTAAAACATATTTTACATGAAACAGGTCTTCAAGGCACTAGGTTAACAGATATAAGGTGACTCATCTTGTGATTGTTGTTAACTGCCCTCGAGTCGATCTTGACTCATGGTGACCCTATGAATGAGACATCTCCAAGACACTTGTCCTCCACTGCTCTGCTTAAATCCTGCAACCCTAAACCCATGACCTCCTTAATAGAGTCCATCCATCTGGCATGTGACCTTCCCCTCTTCCTACTTCCCTCCACCTTTCCCAGCATTATTGTCTTTTCTAATGAGTCTTCTCTTCTCATGATGTGTCTGAAGTATGACAGTCTCAGTTTGGTCATCTTGGCTTCCAGGGAGGTTTCTGGCTTGATCTGCTCTAAGACTCATTTGTTTGTCCTTTTGGCTGTCCACAGGATCCTCAACACTCTTTTCCAGCACCAAATCTCAAAGGATTTGATTTTCTTCCTATCATCTTTCTTAACTCTCCAGCTCTTACATCCATACATGTTAATAGGGAATACAATGGCTTGTATGATTCTAATTTTTGTGCTGAGTTGTATATCTTTATATTTGAGAATCTTTTTTAGTTCTTTTGTAGCCATCCTATCCGTTATTAATTTTCTTCTGATTTTTTGACTGCAGTCCCCATTCCGATCAATGTTTGATCCCAGGTATGGGAATTCTTTTACTATTTCTATTTCTTCATTGTCTAGGTTGAACTTGTGAATGTCCTCGGTGGTCATTATTTTTGTTTTCTTTATGTTCAACATTAAGCCTGCCTTTGCGCTTTCTTCTTTGATCTTCCTTAGTTGGTATTCCAGGTCTGGAATGTTTTCTGAAAGTATTATGGTGTCATCAGTATATCTTAGATTGTTGACATTTCTTCCTCCTATTTTCACTCCTCCTTCTTCTGTGTCCAATCCTGCTTTTATTATAATATGTTCTGCATACAAGTTGAACAGATAGGGGGAAAGGATGAAACCTTGTCTGACTCTTCTGCCAATTGGGAACCATTCTGTTTCTCCATGTTCTGTTCTGACAGTAGCCTCTTGTCCTAAGTATAGATTCCTCATCAGGACTATCAGATATGTTGGCACATCTTTAAGGATATTCCATATTCAATTTGAATATCATTTGTTCTTGGTGATTTGTTTTTTAGGTTAGGAAGGAGTCCCATTGGAAAATGTACAATGTGGGGAATAGTAGGACATAATAAGTAGCCATGATGACACAGCATTTGACTGATGCCGAGTCATGCTGAGTCACGCTCTCCTGTGGGAAGTGACATCGTGCAGATGGTCACCTGGTGCTGGAAAACATCAACAAGTGCTGCAAAACTGCAGAGTCTCCCAGGTTGAGTGACAGGTGTCAGCAGGAAGAGCCAGAGCCAGAAGGCCACATGGAGCCCAGGCTATATAAGGGAGCTGCCTCAGGACACATGTGTGGGTGTTTGATGGTTGTCGTATGTCAATGGGTCGTGTATATAGCCTTGTACATAGAGGAATTAAGATTAAAGACTCGTCTGAGAGACGTCTGTTTGTAGAGTTTCTTTACTCATTCTGGAAGGGGAGAGGTGCTTCTCCAGTTGACAAGCTACTGCTTGCATCTGAGAAGGTGGTGAATTTGGTGCTGCACATTAACATGGATCATCACACACTGTGTAACCATGCTAACATTTCTCTTATTGCAGTTTCCACCTCATTTTCTAGAATTTGGGGTTGATCTTCACATGGCTCTTTATTCCATGTGTTCTTCATTTTGTCATTTCTTTTGTATAATTCTTCTGTGTATTATGTTATTTTTATTGTCATAGAGCATCCCAATCCTTGGTTTGAATTTTTCTTTGATTTCTCAAATCTTGTGCAATAGATCTCTTGTTCTTCCTTTTTTTAAAGAAGAAAACAAAACCAGTGATTATATCAAAATATGATCTAAATAATATCTCAAGAGAATTTATTGACAACATAAGAAACAGATTCACATTACTAAGCATAATAGACCGACAACCAGAGGAACTATGGTCTGAAGCCAGTGACATAATAAAAGAAGAATGCATACAGGCAGTTTCAATAAACAAAAAGAAAGAGAAAAAAACATGGATGACAGAAAAAACACTATAAGCAATAAAGAAGAGAAGAGAAGAAAAACAAAAGGGAGATAGGAACAAAGTAAGAATTATGAATGCAACAGTACAATGGCTTGTGTGGAAATATAAAGAAAATTACTACAATGACCAATGCAAAGAAATAGAAGACTCATCTTAGAATTTCAAAATATCCAAACACAACCACACACTAATCACTTGACATACTTAACAGGAAGCAATGATGTACAAATCTGACAATTTCATTTCCTCCCAATCTTTAATTCCACACACCCCTCCTTACATTTATTTCCTTCATCTGGAACTTAGAGAATTTTTCCAAATTTTAGTTTGGTTCATCCCAAAACCTTGAGAATTTTGCTTTACAGTTTGCATGAAAATGTGTATGCAATTTTGTTAGATGCAATTCATCTAACACGGGCATGTTTATATGAAAAAAATCATCTAATATGTATACCTGTACAAATTTTTTCAAACTCAATACATGTTGATATGTTTCATCAATATATGCACTTTCCCCTAGTATAAGTATGTTTCTTAACTTATTCTTAAATTGGAGAAATTGATTCCAAAATTCAGAGAAGTGAAAAATTTAAAGGCTAATGAACTTTCAGTTCTCATGTTGTTTCAAAAGTGGGAAATTAGGCAAATACATAATAAAAAGGAAACCAAGTACTTTCCTACCCAACATTTGTCAGGTAGTACATCCCCACTGAAGTGCATGAAATGTGCTTCTGCATAAACAGTCTTGTTGATGACACCCACACCTTGACATATTTGAGAAGTATGCACTTTCAAATGCTATTTTGATCCTTTCCCAGTGCTCACACTGACTTGATCACATGACATTATAAACCTGATCCACTAACATGGCAAAACACATATAGATATGGTTTTCACTGTTCTAAATCTTGAAACTATGTTTAAATGTTACATTTTAATATGCATTTCAGTCTAAATTACTTTTATTATTTTAAATTTATTTTAAAAGTCTTACGTTTTAATAATATATCAATGTAGGATCTGATGAAACAGGGTAAGATATACATATTTTAATAAATAAAGAATAAATAAAAAGCAGGTCAAATGGCAAAGGCACTGTTTTCCTCACCTTCACAAGACAATATATTTTTTCCAATAATAATAATGTCTCCAAAACCTAAGGTTTCTGTGTTTCGTCAAAGAATATGAATAAATACATAGATGGTCACGAGCCAACACTAAAGAGATGGAATGCAAATTTACAGTCACAGAATTACATGGCAGTTATATAGTGCCACCTTATTAGTGAATTGCAACACTGTACAAATATACAATCACATGTGCAGACACATCTGCATGTGCAATGCTGAATGTGGAGCCATGCATAATGCTCAACCATATGCAGTGTGAATCATGCTCAATGTACATGCATAGCACAGACTAGAAATTATAAAACTATAAATCCACTTTAACTTTCTTTCCATCTTAAATGCCATCCTATGGAATCAAGGTTTTTTGGGGAGGGGGGGCTGTTTGGTGAGTCACTAGAGTTCTCTGGCTGAGAACACTAAATACCTCTCTCTCAAGTGGAAACCCCAGAATTCCAAAGGATGTTGCCATGACACTGAAAGTGGAATAAGTGATTTAATTGTGTAGTATGAAAATGCCCCATGTGCAACCATGTGAACCAATGTTGTATATGGAACCCTGCTACTGCAACCTTGATCTGCATACGGGGTTTCTCATCAGACAAACATGTCCAAACACTTCCCATAGGTGAGTATACACATGTCTGAGACAATAAGAGGATTCTGGAGAGAGATTTAGAAAATTCAACACACACACACACACACGCAATGCAAGGTGGAAATGAAGCATTCCTTCCAACACTGTTGGAGTGAAACTCCCAGAAGCCATAGGCAACAGAGACAATTGCAGAAAACACTTGGAGGGCTGCACGAACCCCATTCCTAGGTTTAATTTTTCCCCTCCCCAGATTAAAAGAGAATTCAAAAGATGTGTAGAAGATATGTAGAAGTTTAGGACATCTGAAATAGACATCATTGTCCTTCATATGTCAGTCAGTATATTTGTTTATATAGTGAGTGGATTTCAATTATTTCTAAACTTAAATCTTAATACTATGTGTTCAATATTTCATTGCCCGTCTGTCAACATTTGTTCTTAATTTTTACATCACAAGTACATTCATTTCCTAAATGTCTAGCATATCTTTGATGTTTTGAAAGGGAGGTAAAGGGACAAATGAAAATGCCATTAATTAGACATAGTTTATTTTTATCCAAGGCTATTACTATTGAATTTACTCACTGCTCCAGCTGCATCCCTGTGTTGCCTCAGGCAACAACTGCATGATGATAAGCAGGATACTCCAGATACTAACAGACACATCACTACTGTTTTACTACAGCTGTACAAAATAATCATTCCTGCTGTCAAAATCCAGGTCAAAAGGAGAGAATGAGAAAGAGGGAGAGGGGGAATATACTAATTGCTGTATTCAAACTTTGTTGAACTTATGATTAATATGTAACAGTCCAGATATATTTGTCTCGGAGATATTATGTTGGAGGTTTGTATAATATTATTGTATACTATTATTTGACCATGCTTGCTGTGGGATTCTGATTAGAACAGCTATACTTGTTTTGTAACATGTTCTGAAGGTACAGACCTCAGCTTCCTGTCAGGGTGGGTCTACACTGGCCAGAATACTCAGGGCTCCCCCTGCAGAATATTCTGGACCCAAAGATGCTCAAATTTCCCCTGTTAAGAGCATCCTATTATGCTATCTGCCACCACCACTGCTAGAGCAATACAGTTCTTCTGGGATCAGAAATGAGGCACCCAGCAATGGTCAAATGGATGGGTGCCTCATTGTGATCTCAACTGGACCAACCCACATTGCTGGCAGTGGGTGGCACCATGGGATTCTTTGTAAACAGCCACCTGGTGTCACTCCTGGTGCACTGGATTTTTGGGGAAAATCTGGAGCAAATGGTGAGTTTTAAAAAGTGGATTAAAGTAGGGATGGCCCAGATTTGCTGGGGGAGTGCCTTTTCCATGTGAAGATAGTCCACATGGGCAGGGTGATGCAAGGACAGAGGAAAACTGATGCAAATGGTCCACATAGACATGATCTCAGTAAGGAAGAACAAAATATTTAAATATGGGTTGCCACCAAACCAACTACTATAATGTGGACAATGTGGGATAAATGGTCAGTTCATTGTAATACAGGGATACAGCTTGGCAGCTACTAATACAATGAGTAATTGCAGCAGTGAAAACAAATAGTGGTCTAAATCCCGTTGTTCTTCCCACATAGGGAAGACCCATTGAATCAATTGATGTGTCTACACTGATGGGAAAACCTGGCTTATAATAATAATAATAAGAATAAATTTTATTTATAGCCCGCCCCTCTGCACGGCAATCGAGGCGTGTTACAACATTTAAAACAAGCCAAGTTAAAAACATTCCCTCCTCCCATAATCCGCCCTCCCACCCCTTAAAACAGAATTAAACCAAGAAGAATTAAAACATAACAGTACAATTAAAACAATAAAATAAAAACAAGGATCAGTTGTGCCAACAAGGTAAAGATAAAGACATCTCCCTACAGCAGCTGTTATTCTGGAAAGGCCTGTCGGAAGACAGGGCTTCCAGATTCACAGGGAAGATGAGCTGTTTGCACACAAAAAACACTCACAACAGACCAATACTGGCAGCACTGTCTGCACACTCCCTAGGCAGTGGCCATCCTATTGAGTGTTGGTGCATTGTACTAATGGTATTGTAAGGTATGGGAATGGGGAGGGGATGTTTCTTTTCTTCCATGTGGACACCACCATTGAGATTTATTTGGAAGCTTAATCACCATTCAACAACAGATTCACTAACCAACAAGACTTAGGTCAGTATACTAAGTAGTTATAGGAGTGGAAACAAATGATATGGGTAAGAGACCTTACACAAGTATCATGTTCTACCCTCAGCATGCCCAGACACACAACTGCTTCACAGGAAGGAATTATGTACACATTTTGACAGTTTTGTATCTATCTGTTGTTGTAGTTCTATTCCTTTTTAATATGTGGCATGTGGTAGGTTGTAACTTGTTTTCTATTAGCTAATGTTTCCCCAGTACCAGACAGAACAATATGAGACCCTCAATAGGCTATAGGTCTGCAATCCCCATCAAACCTAGCTAGCATGGCCAATGGTGAGAAATGCCGAGAGTGACAATCTAACAATATATGAAGGGCTACAAGTTGCTAATTCCTACAATATCCTGCAGTTCAGAGAAGGCATGATTGTAGCTACCTAACATGAACTCCTGTCTGACTTGAAATATTAATACTATGTGGCATGACACACATATCTTTGATATCTTTTTAAATTCTTCAGGCTTGTATTCCTGTTGTACCCCCATACATGTTGACTGGCATGGCAGAATGAATACATTGGTTTATGATGGAGAGCTCAGTCTTGCAGCAAAGTTTCTGGCAGCAAGTTGGCCTGATGTTATTCAACACTTGATTTTAAAAGCCTAGTTTATCAGATATGTGATCAACAAGTATATTCAAAAGCAGTCCTAAGCATATTGTGGCCATTTAGCTGGTGCTAAGTAAATCAATATTTCATAAAAAATACTTCTTAGGAGTACTTTGGAATGTTCTGGAGACCAAAAGACATTTTGTGGTTTTCAATCAATCCCTGAAGCTGCCATAACCCTACTACAAAACACTGTGAGATAGTTCTGAAAATAAAACCTATTGAAAAGAATATGATATTTGCCATTCTAGTTTTTCTTAGCAAGAGAGTGAGAGTGAATGAGAGAGTGAATAAAAGAGAAAGAAAATGGAGGGGGGGAGAGAAAGAGGGAGGGATGGAGGGGAGAAAAAGAGAGAGGGAGGGAGAGAAAGATTTCCAGAATATTGCCTATTGTTTCCTATTTAAATTATGGATATTTTGTTTTTGTTGATGTCCATATTTATGATAAATTATGTTTGTTTGTTTGTTTGTTTCTATTCATCTGTCATTGTTAAAATTATTATTGTTATTGTTATTGCTATTATTATTGTTAAAACTATATTTAATCAGAAAATAATTTAAAATACATTTTTACTTTAAATTTACATAAATGTTTACATTGATTTTTGAAATGCAAATTTATGAGGGAATGTGTTGGAAAGCAGACACAATGGAGCCCTCCTCATATCTGGCCACAACATGTGAGAGAATCCCCTGAGAAGATTCTGCATTGGAAAAAAGAGTTCAGAGAAACCCCTATGGTGTAAACAGAGCTCTGTTTGTTCTTTGGATTCAAAGCAAAGTGAATATATTTGAATAGGATTTGGGGGAAGGAGATTCTTGTTCCATATTCACATGATGATGATGATGATATGTGAGATAACATGAAAAGAAACCTTGCCCATGTGTGTAACTGACTTATCTATCTTCTTCATGAATGACATATAAAGCCCTATATGGTTCAGGTCCAGGTTACTTGGCAGACCGTATCTCCCTCTATGAGCCAGCCCGGGCTTTGAGATCCTTAGGGGAGGTTCTACTCTCCTTCCCACCACCATCACAAACACGGTTAGTGGGGACACAAGAGAGGGGCTTTTCTGTGGCTGCCTCTAGACTCTGGAACTCCCTGCCCAGGGAGACCAGAGTGGCCCCTTCCTTAATGGCCTTCCACCGACAGGCAAAAACCTTCCAAAAAACTTCAGCATGTCAGCCACACACAGGAGAAGGTTTGGGCTAAAGGTAAACTTTTAGAAATCAGATTAAAGCCTTCTGAACCTGCAAATTCACAGGGACTTCCCTGGAAAGTAAAAACTTCTGCCTCCTGGATGTGGTAACTGTGAGATGAGTACAGATTTGGTGGGGAATAGCGACTTGCCAGTATAAACAAGCCCCTAGATATAGGGCCTTTACAGACTGTTAGAAATAGTGCAGCTTGAGGCCACTTTAACTGTCCTGGCTCAGTGCTAGGGAATCATGGGAATTGTATTTTTTTCTGGGACATTGAGCCTTCTCTGTGAGAGAACTCTGGTGCCACAATAAACTATAATTCCCATGATTCCTTAGCACTGAGCCAGGACAGTTAAAGTGGCCTCAAGCTGCACTATTTCTGGCAGTCTGTAAAGGCCCGTAGACTTCTGGCCCCTTTGGCTTTTTGTTTTCTTTTTTCTTTTTCTTTCTTTCTTTTCATTTCTTTTTTGGGTAGTCTGTGAACTCCCTGGATGGTACCAGGAAATAAAAGTGTCCCCCATGTGGACTTGGCGCAGTTGCCTACTCCTGGTCTAAGTAAATCCAGGCAGGAATATTTCATACTAAGATAGATTCCCTAGAATAAGCCTTGTTGCACTAGATGAAAAAGCATAGTAAATGAAGGTATTGTAAATAGAGGAAAATTCAAACCAAGGACTGGGATGATCTATGACAATAAAAATAACATAATTCAAGACCAGGAAGGAATAAAAAGATGTTGAAAGCAATACACAGAAGATTTATACAAAAGAGATGACAAAATGAAGGACACATGGAATGAAGAGCCCTATGAAGATGAACCCCAAATCCTAAAAAGTGAGGTGGAAACTGCAATAAGAGAAATAGGAAAAAACAAACCACCAGGAACAGATGATATTCCAATTGAACTGCTGCAATCCACATTGACAGAGTCAGCTTTAGTGATAACCAACATATGTCAACAAATATGGAAAACAAAATGATGGCCAACAATCAATATACATCCCCATCCACAAAAAGGGAGACACAAGAGACTGCAGAAACTGTAGGACCATAGCACTGATCTCCCATACAAGCAAAATTATGCTCAAAATTGAAGATGGCATATGAAAAGTCAGATGCAAGAACTGCTCCCAACTTTTAAATGCCTTAATGGATTTGGAGGATGGAAAGAAACTACAATCTCTCTTCAAATGCCCCTCCGGTAAGAGGGACAACAGGGGACTCGGTGGAGGTCTGAAAGTCTCTCCTTCAGTGACTGTAGAAGGAAGAAGCCAAAGACCAAAGAGTTTTTCCCCAACCCATTAATGGAACTGCTTTGGGTAAAAAAGGGCGGTGTCCTCATTTCATTTTTAAAGCAGCATTAAAGCTAAGAAGAACAGTTTAAATGCGGTTGAGAGAAGAAGAAAAACCTTACCGCTTTCTCTTACATTAAAGGACTTCTATATACATAAATAAAGAGAATCCACAAGAAATAAACAAGATGAAAAGAGTTGTAGACAGATGTGAAGCAGATTAACCAGAACAAAGAGGAAATAATAGGGAAAGAGATACAAGAGCTGGAAGAGAACAGGGATGAAGTAGAAGAGACATGAACAGAGCAGTGTACAAAAGGAGAAGTGGAACAGAATGGAACAAGCTGAGAAGGAGAAAGGCACAAGGCTGAGCAGCAAAATCAGAGTAGAAAGGAGTGGAAAGGAGACAAGAGGTGCAATGAAGAAAGAGAGATAAAGGAACGGAGGTGAGAGGAGCAGAGCAGAACATCAGAACAAGACAGACTGAGGGAGAAAGGAAGTGAGGGACTGGACTGAACTGGACTGGGGCATTTTGGAGAAATGAAGGAAGAAACAGAAGGGTGTGGAAAGAAGTGGAACTAAGGAGTAAGGAAAGCTGAGCAGCAATAAACACAAGTGGGTATGGAGGTACAAAAAAGCACAAAAACAGCACAAAATTGAATGGAATACTGAAAGCAGGGAAGAAGAAGGATAAAAAGCAAACAGGACAAAGGTGGGGAAAAAGTAAAAGAATACAGCAGAGTTGTGACTTACAGGACAAATTTGGTAAAGACATTTGATTTGTACTTGAGATATAAAAAGAGGGGAAGAAGAAAAGGGAGAGAAATCAAGTGAGGGGAAATCAAGGGACAATATATACATATAGCAAAAAAAAATAATGGAACAAAAATAGAAAAGTAGATAAATATTGATATGATGAATGATATGCAAAATTAAGGGATAGTTGAAATAATGATAAGTTATTATCTGTATATTTCTCTTTAACTTTCTCTCCCAATATTTTCTTTTCTTTCCTTTTGGTAAAAGGCATGAATAAAAAAAAAGAGAAGAATTAAGGGGAAAATAAAAGAAATGAGGACCGAAATAAGGAAAGACCTGAAAAAAGAACTAGAAAATTTTGGGGAAAAAGTAGAAAAGATATCTTTAGATTTAAGTAAGACCCAGAAGAAGTAGAAGAATGGAAAGAACAAACAGTGAACTAAAAATAAAATAAAATCAAAGGATATAATTCAAAAACAAGAACAACAAAGAGTCATGGAACTGTCAAATGAATTGAGATATAGAGAATGGTGTGTGAAAATCAGAGGACTTCCAGATAGTTCCAGTGAAGATCTATACAACAGAGTACTATCTCCAATAGCAGAATATATAGGATACACAGATACAAGAATGGAAATGGAAATAGACAAAATTTTCAGGGTGAATTCAAACTTCATAAAAGAAAGAAAAACTGCTAGAGATATAGTACTATGTTTGACAAGGAAAAAAAACAAGGGAAATGATAATTCAAAAGAGTTACAAATAAAAACTATGGATCGAAAATAAGTAAATGAAAATATTTAAGGACCTACCTCCCATGATCATGTTACAAAGACAAAAATATAAGCCTCTTATACAATTATTGAGAAGAAAGAAAATCAAATATAGATGGGAGAGGATTGAAGGACTATCCTTCACATGGAATCAAAAGAGATACATGGAAAAAGCAAAAGAAATTGAAAATAAATTATATAGGAGAGAAAAAGACAAGCCAGAGGAAGGAACAGGAGCTCATCAGATAACACATTTCAACAAAAGAAGAAGGAAGAAGAATAGGAACAGAAAAGTAAGACAGAAAGAATAAGAGAAACCAGACCATCATTAACAAAAGGAGAAAGAGATATAGAGTATAACTTAACAGATCAAGAATCAGAGGATGAGGCAGAAAGCGAAAGTGCAGAGGAACTAGAAGAACAAATAGAGGATGAAGAAGAAAGGTCAAAAGACAACAATACAGAAGAACACTAATAATACTAAGAAATAAAATTGGAATAAAATTAAGTCAAATAATAAATAAACAAACTATATACAAATAAAGGGGTGGTAGGGTTGGAACACAATATAATAATACATAGCAATACAAAAAAGTGAAATAAGAATAAATCAAAGGAATTATTAAAAGAAGAAGACTTTTGATGACAATCAAAGTAACATCATGGAATGTAAAAGGAATAAATTCAAAATACAAAAGGAACATGGTGTTCCACTATTTAGAGAAGGCACATAGTGATATTATTTGTATATAAGAAACAAAAATTAAAGAAAGTGACACTAAATATCTAAGAAACCCTAAATTAGGAAATTGTTTTCTGTCCTCAATGGAAAAAAGAAAAAATGTAATAACTATATATGTGAACAAGAAATACAACTCAAAAGAAGTATTTAGAGATAACAATGGCTCCTACATTGCTGTAGAAGTAAAACTAAAGGAACTAAAAATCTTAGTAGTGGGAATATATGCTCAGATGGAAAAGAGAGACAAATATTTAGAGACAATAACAAAAAAATTAAGAGAAGTGGACCATGATAATGTAATAATCATGGGAGATTTCAATGCAGTAGTCGAATCACAGCAAGACAGAGAGTCAAATCTGAAAAAAATAATTAGGAAAAATCAAGGTAAACTCCCCAAATCGTTCTTTAAATTGATGGTATAATTTAAACTTTTAAATGTTCCCAGTTGAAGGGCATGGTCCAGGAATGGAGAGGAAGATAGCAAATGTGAATAACTGGCTCCTTAGATGGTGCCGCCAAGAATGATTTGGATTCTTGGGTCATGGGCTGCAGTTCCATGAGGGTGGACTTCTAGCAAGAGATGGATTGCATCTCACACCTGTTGGCAGAAGTGCTTTTGCCAATAGTCTCAAACATTTGATCAGGAGGGCTTTAAACTGGGTCATGTTGGGGAGGGAGACAGTATCTTGAAAGGTATCTTGGAAGGCAGCAGTACATCATGGGCAGAGATAATAGTAAAAGTGCTATAGAGGGAACAAGGCAAATGATGCTAGGGCACAACAGTGGAAGGAAAAAAACCTCACAACAGGGAGCAAGTGGGAAGGACAAATGCTCTTAGATGTCTCTACACTAATGCACAGAGCATGGGAAATAAACAAGATGAACTTGAACTCCTAGAACAACAAAGCAAATATAATATAATAGGCATCACTGAAACCTGGCGGGACGAGTCTCATGATTGGAATGTAGGACTAGAGGGGTATAACCTTTTTAAGAGAAATAGGCCGAACAGGAAAGGAGGAGGAATAGTATTATATGTCAGGGATGTTTACATCTGTGAAGAGATCCAGGACTTTAATCCTGGAAATCAGGTGGAGAGCATCTAGATAAAAATTAAAAGGGAAGGAAACAACAGGGATGTTATAGTAGGAGTCTACTATAGACCCCCAAGTCAGACTTAGGAATTGGAAGATGCCTTTCTATAACAGATGTCCACACACTCAGAAAGGAGAGATGTAGTAGTAATGGGTGACTTCAACCATCCTGATATTTGCTGGAAGTCAAACTCAGCCAATATTCCAAGGTCTAGCAAAATCCTCACTTGCCTCAAAGACAATTTCTTTGTCCAAAAGGTGGAAGAGGCAAGAAAGGGATCAGCTATTTTAGATCTGATCCTAACCAACAGGGATGACCTGGTCAATGGGGTGCAAGTGGTTGGATCCTTAGGTGGGAGTGATTATGTTCTCCTGGAGTTTCTTATACAGTGGAAAGGAGAAGCTAGGCATAGTCAAACACTCGTTCTAGAATTTAGGAGAGCTGATTTCAACAAAGTTAGGGAAACACTGGGAGTGATCCCATGGTCAAGAATACTAAAGGAGAAGGGAGTTCAGGATGGATGGGAGTTTCTCAAAAGGGAGATACTGAATGCACAATCTCAAACTGTTCCAATTAGAAGGAAAAATGGGAGATATCTCAAGAAACTGGGCTGAATGACAAAAGAACTTTCTGCTGAACTAAGTTTTAAACAGGAGATGTATAAGAAATGGAAAGGGGGGGAAATCATGAAAGAGGAATTCAAACAAATAGCTAGCACATGTAGGGGTAAAGTCAGGAAAGCCAAAGTGCAGAATGAGCTCAGGCTTCCTAGAGCGGATAAGCACAATAAAAAGGGCTTTTTTGGGTATGTCCATAGCAAAAGAAAGAAGAAGGAAATGGTAGGACCACTGCACAGAGAAGATGGAGAAATTCTAAAAGGACGCAGAGAAAAGACAGAACTACTCAACGCCTTCTTTGCCTCAGTCTTCTCACAAAAGTAAAAGGGTGTTCAACCTGAGGAAAATGGAGCAGAGGACACAATCGGGGAAATGCAGCACAAAATAAGTAAAGAGGAAGTACAGGAATACCTGGTTAATCTAAATGAATATAAGTCTCCAGGACCAGATGAACTACATCCAAGCATATTAAAAGAACTGGCAAATGTCAGAGCCACTGGCAATAATCTTGGAGAACAGGAGAAGTCCCAGCAGACTGGAGGAGGGCAAACATTGTCCCCATCTTCAAAATGGGGAAAAAAGAGGATCCCAAGAAGTATTACCCAGTTAGTCTGACATCAATACCAGGATAGTTTCTAGAATAGTTCATTAAACAGAGAGTCTGTGAACATTTAGATGGGAATGCCATAATCACTAAAAGTCAACATGGGTTTCTCAAAAACAAGTCATAGAATCATAGAATCATAGAATCATAGAATCATAGAGTTGGAAGAGACCACAAGGGCCATCCAGTCCAACCCCCTGCCATGCAGGAACTCCCAATCAAAATATCCCTGACAGATGGCCATCCAGCCTCTGCTTAAAGACCTCCAAGGAAGGAGGCTCCACTACTCTCCGAGGGAGTGTGTTCCACTGTCGAACCGCCCTCGTCAGGAAGTTCCTCCTAATGTTGAGGTGGAATCTCTTTTCTTGCAGCTTGCATCCATTGTTTCGGGTCCTAGTCTCTGGAGCAGCAGCAAACAAGCTTGTTCCCTCCTCGATATGACATCCCTTCAAATATTTAAACACAGCTATCATATCAGCTCTCAGCCTTCTCTTCTCCAGGCTAAACATCCCCAGCTCCCTAAGTCGTTCCTCATAGGGCTTGGTTTCCAGACCCTTCACCATTTTAGTTGCCCTCCTTTGGACACGCTCCAGTTTCTCCACATCTTTTTTGAATTGTGGTGCCCAGAACTGGACACAGTATTCCAGGTGAGGCCTGACCAAAGCAGAATAGAGTGGCACTATTACTTCTCTTGATCTAGACGCTATACTTCTACTGATGCAGCCTAAAATTGCATTGGCCTTTTTAGCTGCTGCATCGCACTGTTGACTCATGTTCAACCTGTGGTCCACCTGGATTCCTAGATCCCTTTCATACGTAGTCTCATTCAGCCAGGTGTCCCCCATCGTATATCTGTACTTTTCGTTTTTCCGCCCTAAGTGCAGTACCTTACATTTCTCCGTGTTGATTTTCATTTTGTTAGCTTTGGCCCAACTTTCTAGTCTGTTCAAGTCATTTTGAATTTTGATCCTGTCCTCTGGGGTATTAGCTACTCCTCCTAATTTGGTGTCGTCTGCAAATTTGATAACTATGCCCCCAATACCGTCATCCAAGTCATTAATAAAGATATTGAATAGCACTGGGCCCAGGACAGAGCCCTGTGGCACCCCACTGGTCACTTCTTTCCAGGTTGAAAAGGAGCCATTGTTGAGCACCCTTTGGGTTCGACCAGTCAACCAATTACAAATCCATGTAACAGTTACTTTGTCTAGCCCACATTTTACCAATTTTACCAAGTCATGCCAGACTAATCTAATCTTTTTTTTTTTTGACAAATTACCAGGTAGCTAGATTAAGGGAATGCGGTAGACATAGCATATCTTGATTTCAGTAAGGCTTTTGACCAGGTCCCCTATGATATTCTTGCAAACATGATAGTAAAATGTGGGCTAGACAATAAAACTGTTAGGTGGATTATTAACTGGATGACTGACTGAACCCAAAGGGTGCTCAGCAATGGCTCCTCTTCATCCTGGAGAGAAGTGACCAGTGGGGTGCCACAGGGTTCTGTCCTGGGCCCATCAACATCTTTATCAACGATTTGGATGAAGGAATAGGGGGCATGCTTCTCAAACTTGCAGATGACACCAAATCAGGAGGAATAGCTAATACTCCAGAGGACAGGATGAAAATTGAAATTATCTTAAAAGATTAGAAAGCTGGGCCAAAGCTAACAAAATGAAGTTCAACATGGAGAAATGTAAGGTAGTGCACTTAGGACAAAAAATAATAATAATTGCATAGATATAAGATGGGGGACACCTGGCTTAATGAAACTATGTATGAAAGGGATCTAGGAGTCCTAGTGGACCACAAGTTGAACATGAGTCAACAGTGTGATATGGCAGCTAAAAAGGCCAATGTAATTTTAGGCTGCATTAGTAGAAGTATAGTATCTAGATCAAGGGAAGTAATAGTGCCACCATATTCTGCTTTGGTCAGGCCCCACCTGGAATACTGTGTTCAGTTCTGGGCACCACAATTCAAAAAGGATGTTGAAAAATTGGAGGGTGTCCAGAGGAGGGCAACTAAAATGGTGAAGGGTCTGGAAACCATGCCTTATGAGGAAAGACTTAGGTAACTGAGTATGTTTAGCCTAGAGAAGAGACTGTTATTAGGGGATATGATAGCCCTGTTTAAATATTTGAGGGGATGTCATATTGAGGAGGGTGCTAGCTTGTTTCCTGCTGCCCCAGAGAACAGGACCCGGAACAATGGATGCAAGCTGCAGGAAAAGAGATTCTACCTTAATATTAGGAGGAACTTCCTGACAGTGAGAGTTGTTCAACAGTAGAACACACTTCCTCAGAGTGTGGTGGAGTCTCCTTCTTTGGAGGTCTTTAAACAGAGGCTGGATGGCCATCTGTCAGGGATGCTTTGATTTTGAGTTCCTGCATGGTAGGGTGTTGAACTGGATGGCCCTTGTGGTCTCTTCCAACTCTATGATTCTATGTCTTGAGAAAGAAATATGGACTGTCCGAATGTTACACATTCTACTCAGAAGTACATGACTCAATGTCATGAATCGATATGTTCTTATTTACAAAAGCATTATTACCTAAAGTCTAAAAAAATGGAGATTGCTTCAAAATTCATATCAGACCATCAACCCAATTGCACTTGAAATTAAGGAAAGAAGGACTGAGTACTCCTGGAGATTAAAAGAATATTTAATCAAAAAGGAAGATGTAGGGCCTTTGCAGACTGCTAGAAATAGTGCAAATTGAGTCCACTTTAAGGGTTAGGGATAGGGTTAGGGAATCATGGGAACTGTATTTTATTGTGGCACCAGAGCTCTCTGAAGGCTCAATGTCTCAGAAAAAAATCCCATGATTCCCTAGCACTAACCCTAACCCTTAAAGTGAACTCAATTTGTACTATTTGTGGCAGTCTGCAAAGGCCCGTAGTGAACAAACTCAAAGAAGAACTTAAACTTTACTTTAGAGAAAATACAATGGAAGAGACTCTATATAAAACAATATGGGACACAGGGAAGGCTGTAGCCAGAGGTCTATTGATAAAATAGGACAAGGAAGAAAGAAGGAAAGAAAAGGAAGATGAAGAAAACATACTGAGAAAACTAAGAGATAAAGAATTAAAATGGAAGAATGGAGGAAATAGAAAAATAAAATATGAAATCCAAATAATAGAAATTCAATTGAAAAACAATAACGATAAAAGAATTGGAGAGAAAATGACAAGGTGTAAAACAGAAATATTTTGAATTAGGTAATAAACCTAGTAAATTGTTAGCTAATAAATTGAGGAAAGAAAAAAAATAAGAAAAAATATATTAGAAATAAAGGAAGGAGAGAAATATCTTACAACTCAGGAAAATATTAAAAATGCATTTAAAAAATATTTTGAAACATTATATAAAGACGTGAATAAAGAGGACAACAAAAAAGAGAAAATACAAAAATATTTGAAAGAACAGAAATTAACCCAATTGACAGATGATCAAAGAATAGATTTAAATCAGAATATAACCAAGGAAGAAATCATGAAAGCAACCCCTCCCCAAAAAAAGGAAAGTAGGAAAAGCATCATGGCCAGACGGTTTTCAATATTATTCTATAAAAAAAAATGGAAGAGATAATAAAGAAACCCCTACAGAATATGCTAAATGATATACAAAGAAATGGCATCCCAGAATCATGGAAAAATACATATATTACACTATTTCCGAAAGAAGGGAGAGACATACGAAAGGTGGAAAATTTTAGACCTACCTCCTTAATAAACATAGACTATAAAATCTTCACATCCATTATTGCAGACAGATTTAAAAAAAAATCTTAAATGAAAATATACAAGAGGATCAAAATGGGTTTCCACCTCAAAGATACATAAGGAACAATTTAAGAGAAGTTTTAAATGTCATTGAATATTCTGAGAAACACAACAATAAGCAGTTAGCAATAATCTTCATAAATGCTGAGAAGGCTTTTGATAAGATAAATTGATCTTTCATGCAAGAAACCATCAATATTATTTATATGGGAGAGAAGTTTAAAAAATGGATGCAAATGATCTATACAGAACAAAAAGCACAAATAATACGAAGAAAAGACATAAACTTTCAATATAGAGAAAGGAACTCAACAGGGATGTCTGCTTTCACCTTTATTGTTTGTAATGATACTAGAAATATTAATAGTAAAGTTAAAGGAAGACAAAGAAATTCAAGGAATAAGAACAAAAGGACATACCCATAAAATCAAAGCATTTCCAGAAGATATGATCTACTTCTTGGAAGACCTCTTAAAAAGCATAGATAAATTATTGTACATGCTAAAATAATACGGAGAGCTAGTAGGATTTAAAGTGAACCAGGACAAAACAATAATCATAACAAAAAATATGAATAGAGAAGAAGAAGAAAAATATAGAATATAGAAATATAGAAAATATAGAAAAAGAATAAAGAGTAATTTCAAGATAACAAAACATGGAAAGAAATCCAAAAATATCTGATAAGATGGTCCAAACTGCAGATCTCATTATCAGGAAGGGTATTCATAATAAGAATGAACATACTTCCTAAATTTATGTATCTCTTCCAAAATGTACCAATAATACATAACAAAGAACGTTTTGATACATGGAGAAAAGAGCTGAATAAATTTTTGTGGCAGGGGAGAAAACCTAGAATAAAATGGTCCATCATGGTTGAGAGAAAAGAAAAAGGGGGATTTTCACTACCTAACCTAAAACTTTATTCTTATGCCTGCTGCATGAATTGGGTAGAAGAGTCGGTAAAATTAGAAGATGACAAACTACTAAATATAGAAAGTGATAACATTAGATTTGGTTGGCATGCCTATTTATGTTATAACAAAATGAAAGCAAACAAAGATTTTACACACACCATCATATAAGAAGATCCCTTCTTAAAGTATGGTTTAAAATCAAAAAGAGTTTTTATACAAAACTTCCACTTTGGAATCCCCTCAAGAAGACCTCTTATATAGAAGTAAAAACGAGAACTTAAAATGGATAAGATATCAAGACATTTTGGAACAAAATAAAAATAGGGAAGGAAACATCAAGTATGAAATAAAGTAAAAAAAAACTTGGAAAAGATGGAATAGTTAGCAATTGGAGACTATATATACAACTAAAGGAAAGATTCAAGACAGATAGTACAACAGAAGGAATAATTGAAAATAAAAAAAAGAAATAGATAAAATTATTATGGATGTAGAAGGACATCATGTCTCAAAATATTATAAAATACTTAATGAAAGAAATTTGGAAAAAGAGATCATTAAGCATGTAATGACCAAGTGGTCACAAGATATAGAAAGGAATATCAAGGTAGAAAAATGGGAAAAAACATGGATACAAACAAACAAATTTATGCTCTGTCAAGATCTGAAAGAGAATTTCTTGAAAATTATGCATCGGTGGTATCTCTCACCTTCAAGATTAAATATGATTTATAAAACAACAAGTAAGCAATGTTGGAAATGTCACGAACATCAGGGAACACTATATTACAGGTGGTGGAAATGTGATGTAGCGATACTGGAAAGAGATATATAAGAAAATAACTGAAATGCTGCAAAAACAAACAAAGAAGCAAACAAACAGATCCCATTTGAACTGGAACTCTTTCTCTTAAACATAATGGATAAGATAGACACAGAAACAGAGAGAAAGCATAGACAAATTATCTTATACTTAATAACATCGGCCAGAATTGTATATGCTAAGTACTGGAGAAAGACAGAAATACCAGAAATAGAAGAATGGATAGTTAAAGTAATAGAGATGAAAAACATGGACATTCTAACAGCATTGATACAAAATAAATCAACAGACAAGGTAAAAGAGGAATAGTCTATAGTAAAGAGATGTATGGAAAAATGGTCAGTAATTAATGAATGAAAACAAAAACAAAGAAGATAAAATGATCAGTGGGGAAAAAAGAGAAATAAATAATGAATAATCAAAAGAGAAATACAAAAATGGATCGTATATACTATTTAAATATTGAATTCAATGACAGAAGGGTGGTAAATAAAGGAAACAAAATGAAGGAGAAAATTAACATTGGGAAAAGAAAAAGGAAGGAAGATATAGTGATTATCAAGAACTGATGTTGTATAAAGAGTAATTGACTAATACAGAAAAGATAAGATGACTCAACCGGGAAGTTATTTTAGTTACAATACTAAATTGTTAAGCAAAATGAGAGAGAGAAGACAACTGCATGTGATTATATGTGAATTAATTTGGAAGATAATATGTTTAAAATGTAGGAAACAACAAGCACAGAAAATTCTGTGGTATGATTGTAGTATGTGTTATTGTTTGTTTGTAATGGTATATATTTGAATGTTTTTAATTTGAATGAATTTAAATTAAAAAAAAATATGCTCAGAATTCTGCAACATAGACTCCAACCATACATGGAGAAAGAAATCCCAGATGTCCAACCAGGGTTCAGGAAAGGAAGAAACACTAGGGATCACATTGCAAACATATGATGACTAATGGAATGCGCCAGGGAATTTGAAAAAAAAAAATCAGCATGTGCTTTATAGATTAGAGCAAAGTCTTTGACTGCATAGACCATGAAAGGCTATGGAATGCCCTTAAAGACATGGGAGTGCCAATATATCTGATAGTCCTGATGAGGAATCTGTACTCAGGACAAGAGGCTACTGTCAGGACATAACACGAAGAAACAGAATAGTTCTCATTTGGCAAAGGAGTCAGATAAGGCTGCATTCTTTCACCCTATTCACCCAGTAAGAGATGAAGGACACATGCTAGATGAATGGACTCTATTAAGGAGGTCATGGTTTTGGGGTTGCAGGATTTAAGCAAAGCAGTGGGGGACAGAGGATCTTGGAGATGTCTCATCCATAGGGCAGCCATGAGTTGAGATCGACCTGAGGGCAGTTTACAACAAGAAAATGATGGAAGTGGAAAAAGTAATTAACAGATGCAATCAAATTTTAACAAGTGGGGTTGTGACCTAAACGACACTGCTATTGATTATATTAGGCCATTTTATTTCGAGATTGAGATATTGTTAACATTGATGCTCCAAAAGTGACCTTTTTTCCTAACAAGAAATGCAAGGGTAGGGGTTAGGGGGTTGTCAGACTGTAAGCATCTCACTGCATCTTCACTATGTTGAGGCTCTGTAATATGCAGATTTATTCAAATATAATTATCTGACTTGTCACTAAAAATGCAGATGGTTCATTCTTTTGCCTGACTAACAAAGTGAATACGGTGGTACTATTCAAAGGTAGGGAGATTTAGACAGTTAAATGAAGATATCCTGGATAGTAAACAAGTTAACTACAGCCTCACAGTACTTGTTAGGTTTCTTTAGAAGTTAGAAGCTTCTGTGCTCAATGGAGCTTGCTGTCTAGTAAGTGTGTTTAGGACTGCAACTATGTTTTCTTCAGCATATATAAGAGTCCTTGTGACACATTGATTAAATGCCTGTACTGCAGCCACTCACTCACAAACCAGAAGATTGTGAGTTCAATACCAGCCAGTAGCTCATGGTCGACTCAGCCTTCCATCCTTCCAAAGTTGCTAAAAAGAGTACCCAGCTTGTTGGGGGCCATTAGCTTACACATTGTAAACTGCTTAGGAAGTGCTTAAGTGCACTGATAAACGGTATAGAAATGTACTTGTTATTGTACTTGCTATATACAAATTCCTCTCCTTTCTTCTGTCCTTTCTTATTAATTCCATCCCATCCCACACAGTGAACACACAAACATATCTAAGCTCAAAAGACAGGTTTACAAAAGCATTAAAAAAAAAAGAAGAATGAAATCTTAACCCAGAATGTATCATTTAATAGAAAAAGAGTCACTCCAGGGTATGCTTTACAGGGCCATTAACTAGTGCTTTAGGCAATTGAATACAATGGCCTTCAGGCTTTTGCTTCCCTAAAGAAATGAAGCATGTAGTAATGACTCCATAAAACATGTCCTGTCATGTTGTATTGCTTAATTAATTCAGATTGCGATTCCTGGAATGGAAGTACTTGAGGCAAATAGAAAATTTAACATTACTCCTGACATGAGCGTCTTAAGCCCTTCACTCATACACTCCCAAAATCCAAATAACATATTGCCTATATGATCTTTTTGTCATAAAGGAGTTACACAAATTCTTTCCAATGGAACCATTGTTGAATTTTCAGCTGGAAAACCTCTCAGCAGTAGGGAGTTTCCCCCCCATTAATCACTGGAACTGATTGCTTATTTTTCAAGAATGGAGAAGCAAACCTTACAGGCAAAGCTGCACATGACCTTAAACATTCTTAAGCATATAACATACACTTTTAAGACCCTAAATTGCTTCTGCATATTCCTCTGAGCAGGACTAGGTGAACACCCTACAGTAGATGCCAAAAGCTCAAAAACACAAACTATGGGACCACCAATTATATATCTTATTTTCCGTGACAACAAACAGCTGGAATTTTTGTTTACTTTTTTGTGGGACTGCAGCTCATAGGAACTGGACTAAATATCTTCATTGCTGCAGTCACTTGTATGTTTATTTGCATAGCTCAAACTAATTTTTTTTTAAATTAACTTCAGTGTGTTCATACATTAAACATCATCCATATGTTTAATCATGGAAAGGCTGAAAATTACCTCCATATGGCCATGGCCTGTAGAATGCTGAACTGCCATTGAGTATTTAGATTCAGAGAGAGAAAACTCACAATTGACTATGATAGTCTATTAGTGTAACCATACTTAGTACCAGAAATTTAGTCCTGGTTCAGTATCTGTGTCTTTATCCCCACCCAAAGTAATGAGAACAAGACAATGAAATCTGGGTTTAGAACTGGACCTAGCTTCATATAAATCAAATTAATCTTCAAGGAAGAAATAATAGTGAACCTAACACCAACTGCTAGCCTGGACCTAGTAGTTATCCAGTTAGTGATGTATAAGGGTGACAACAGCTCAGTTCCAAAACACATATGAGGTCAATACCCTACCATACCCTCTTTAAGCCAGGTCCTCTATTAGGCAGGGCACAGCAGGGTTGGCAGCCCTTAGTGAAGTCCCAAAGACATGCCACTTTTCAAAGGACTCTCATTGCACAATTATGATGACTTCCCCAGGTGGAAAAATCCTTCATCACATGATACCACAAAGGTGTTTACCAAGATATCTGAATCTGTATACCACCTCCTGGCCCATGTTGTCCCAAATAATAAGAAATAAAGGGACCAATCATCCAAATTCAATATTCACTATTATTTATAATAGAAATAAAGCCTTCTAGCTATCCCAATTACTACCTGTTAATAAATTAAAAAGTTAATTACCCAGTCAATAAAAATTGTGATAATAACAAAGCCTATCACAAATTTGCCAAATAGTCTAATTAGTGGATCCAATCATAGCAATAGCAAGTACATTTCTATACCACTTATCAGTGCACTTAAGCATTCCCTAAGCAGTTTACAATGTGGAAGCTAATTGCCCCCAACAAACTGGGTACTCATTTTAGCAACCTCAGAAGGATGCAAGCCTGAGTTGAGCCTGAGCCTCTGGGACGGTATTGAACTCACAAACTTGTGGTTTGTGAGTGAGTGGCTGCAGTACAGGCATTTAACCACTGTGCCACCAGGGTTCCCCTCCCCCAGTCATGGTATAGTGGTTAAATGCCAGTACTGCAGCCACTCACAGCTACAAGGTTGTGAGTTCAGTCCCAGGTAGGGCTTCAGGGCCTACTCAGCCTTGCATTTTTCTGTAGGTTGCTAAAACGAGTACCCATCTTGTTGAGGGAAATTAGCTTAGAGCAGGGGTAGGCAACCTGTCCCCTTTAAGGGCCGAGCGACTTCATCTCCCAGAAGCCTCAGCCATGTTGGCCAATAGCTCCTGGGATTCTGGGAGCTGAAGTCCCTTGGCCCTTAAAGGGGACAGGTTGCCTACCCCTGGCTTAGAGATTGTAAACTGCTTAGAGAGTGCTGAGTTCACTGATATGTGGTATAGAAATGTACATGCTATTGCTATTGCTATTGCTGTTGTACTATGAAGTATGGGGCAGGGGGACAATGATCTGGCCATTTATGACAAGCTCCTCAAAATATCCTGCTCAGCCCCAGATATTGCTAGATTGATGTTGAAACTTGAAAAGGGTGTGGGGGTGAGTGATATAAACAGACACTCAGAAACACCAGGAGAAAGAAAGTCTATCTTGGTGTGCTGATCATGGGAAGATTTGAAACTGGCTGGGCTTCCCCTAGGTGGGAAAAAGTGCACAATTATCTTCATTCTCTCTACTAGGGGGAGGAGTAATCAAAAGCATCCCCTGTCCAGGTATGTATGTGTATGTGATATTTTGGGGGGCAACTCTCAAGAAAACCAAATCCAAAATCCACAAAGGAGTTATAGCTTTATAGGCCAGCCAAAATACATACAACACATAATGCATAATGAAAGCTTTCAAAGCACCACTGGCTTCTTCATCAGGTGAAAGATATTTATTTTTGAAAGATAAAATCATACATTCTTATCATCTTTCTCCTGATAAATAAGCCAGTAGAGTGTCAAAAGCTTTCTTTATGTGTTTTTTGTTTATTTTTACATTTTGGCTGGCCTATAATGGTATATTTGTAGATTCTGGATTTTATTTTTCTTTGCTGTATAGCCAACAAAACTATACCTGAATATGTTACCTTACTCTCAGTGAGTCAGCAAGCAGCAAGCAATCATAAAGTATCTTTTTTTTTAAAAAAAAATACAGTTTACAATTACATCCTAAAGATTGTCAGGGAGAGGCAGATATTCATCAAATAATGAGATGCCACTACCATTGCCAGCTTAGCTCTCACAGTATTTGCATGTCCCCAACAGGAAGATCTACAGGAAGATCTTGTAATGTATAAAATGTAGCTCAATCCTCCAAAATATCTTGTAAGAGCTGACTGCTTAGCAACATAAGTGAGTTTAAGTCCTTTCTTTGTCTGAGGAAGAGTAGGATACAGCATATCCTGGTTGTTTTGAGGAAAATAATAATGAAAGTATAGTTGGCCCTCAGTATTCATGGATTATTTATCCATAAATTCTGAAAAGCAAAGCTGGATTTTTAAAATTTTATATAAGGGTCACCATTTTACTACCCCATTGTATATAATGGGACTTGAGCATCCATGGATTTTAGTATCCACCCCGGAGGAGGGGCATTCCTGGGCCCAACCCCCTGTGGATCCCAAGAGCCCACTTCTTGGAAGCTGAAATATAATTTCCGTATTTTTCGGCATATAAGACGCTCCGGCATATAAGACGCACCCAATTTTAAAGGAGGAAAATCTAGAAAAAAAAGATTCTTAACCAAATACTGTAGTAAAATATTTTATATCAACTGTATAAAGTTAACAGCAGTTTAAGAACAACTTTAAGTTGTAAATGTAAGTTTAAGCCAGCAGCAGGCCAGGTATTGCACAAATTCCCTGCCCAACTTTCTTGCAAGTCTCCTGTCGCCTTATGGTGACTCCATGAATTTCTTAGGGATTTCTTAGGCAAGGAAGACTCGAGAAGTGGTTTTGCCAGTTCCTTCCTCTGAAATACAGCCTGCAGCACCTGGGATTCTTTGGCGGTCTCTCATCCAAGGACTATCCAGGGCTGACCCTGCTTAGCTTCCAAGATCAGATGGACTCTGGTACCTTTGGAGTTTTTAGGCCATTGGCTTATGGAGTAATTTATGGCTTATTTTGACCCTACCATGAGGGTTTTCTTGGCAGATTTCTTCAAGGGGGGGGTTGCCATTTCCATCCTCTGAGGCTGAGAGAGTGTGATTTGGCCAGAGTAATCCAGTGCCTTGGAGTAATTTCTGGCTCATTTTGACACTACCATGAGGGTTTTCTTGGCAGATTTCTTCAGAGGAGGGAGTTTGCCATTTCCACCCTCTGAGGCTGAGACAGTGTAACTTGGCCAGGGTAATAATCCAGTGCCTTGGAATAATTTCTGGCTTATTTTGACCCTACCATGAGGGTTTTCTTGGCAGATTTCTTCAGAGGAGGGAGTTTGCCATTTCCACCCTCTGAGGCTGAGACAGTGTAACTTGGCCAGGGTAATAATCCAGTGCCTTGGAGTAATTTCTGGCTCATTTTGACCCTACCATGAGGGTTTTCTTGACAGATTTCTTCAAGGGGGGGTTGCCATTTCCATCCTCTGAGGCTGAGAGAGTGTGATTTGGCCAGAGTAATCCAGTGCCTTGGAGTAATTTCTGGCTCATTTTGACACTACCATGAGGGTTTTCTTGGCAGATTTCTTCAGAGGAGGGAGTTTGCCATTTCCACCCTCTGAGGCTGAGACAGTGTAACTTGGCCAGGGTAATAATCCAGTGCCTTGGAATAATTTCTGGCTTATTTTGACTCTACCATGAGGGTTTTCTTGGCAGATTTCTTCAGAGGAGGGAGTTTGCCATTTCCACCCTCTGAGGCTGAGACAGTGTAACTTGGCCAGGGTAATAATCCAGTTCCTTGGAGTAATTTCTGGCTCATTTTGACACTACCATGAGGGTTTTCCTGGCAGATTTCTTCAGAGGAGGGAGTTTGCCATTTCCACCCTCTGAGGCTGAGACAGTGTAACTTGGCCAGGGTAATAATCCAGTGCCTTGGAGTAATTTCTGGCTCATTTTGATCCTACCATGAGGGTTTTCCTGGCAGATTTCTTCAGAGGAGGGAGTTTGCCATTTCCACCCTCTGAGGCTGAGACAGTGTAACTTGGCCAGGGTAATAATCCAGTGCCTTGGACTAATTTCTGGCTCATTTTGATCCTACCATGAGGGTTTTCCTGGCAGATTTCTTCAGAGGAGGGAGTTTGCAATTTCCACCCTCTGAGGCTGAGACAGTGTAACTTGGCCAGGGTAATAATCCAGTGCCTTGGAGTAATTTCTGGCTCATTTTGACACTACCATGAGGGGGGGGGACTCTTTCCACCCCCGTCCTGGGTGCTCCAATGGACTCTTCCTGGGATGGGAGGATGTCCTCTGACCCCAGGAAGAGTCCATTGAAGCACCCAGGATGGGGGTGGAAAGAGGAGGAGCACATTCAACTAGCCAGGAAAAGAGGACTCTTTCCACCCCCGTCCTGGCTGCTCCAATGGGCTCTTCCTGGGATGGGAGGAGCCCACTGGAGCACCAAGGCTGAGGTTGAAATGAGGCCTACTTTTAGCCTAGGCCTCGGCAGTTTGCCCTCAGCTTGTATATTCGCTTTATTAGGCGCAGCAACTTCCCCACCCTCGTTTTGGGGAAGAAAAAGTGCGTCTTATATGTCGAAAAATACGGTATAATACATTTTAAAATTGTGGCATTCCATGACACCCACCCCAAGTTCTCCCAGATACCCTGTTTAATAAGTATAAAATCAGAGGAACTGTGCCTCTCAATCAGCATGATTAGACATCCTTCTTTTCTTGGGACATGTCCTACATCTCAGCCTTCTATCCAGGAGGAATTCCAAAATGTCCTCCATTCTGAGCATGACTAACAAGCATGAATTTTTATCAAGTGTTTTTTATTTTTTATTTGGTAATGTCCTGCATTTTTCTTGAACGTCCTATAATTGTGTGGTGTTTTGTTCTCCTTTGCAGTTAGGACATTTGGTCACTCTGCTCTCAGTACCACAAGCAGGTGGTGGAAGTAGCATGGTTGCAGCCACATCCTGATTGTGGGTTTTGCATCAGTTTCTCTCTGGCCATTATGGGAACAAAAAGCTGAATGGGATACACCTTTGGTCTCACTTAGGGTAGCAGATCTTATGTTCTTTAGCACTCAGAGGATGCCTGTGTCCCATATTTTATTCTGCCCAACCAGGCTTCACCTTTAACTAAAGTAGTTGTTATGCACACCATCTTAATTACAGCATTGCTAATTAGCCAAATCCTTAGCTAATGTAGATCAGTGAAGCTTCATTTACCTCCATAAAGCTACTTTAATTTACATTGGTCAAGGTAAGGCCTTTAATGTTTTATTTAGCAGGGAGTCTTCCCCCCCCCCCTCTTTTCCCATTATCACCTTTTGAAAAGAAGTTATTTTCTCTCTTTATATTTGTGGTCACTTTCATGGGACATGGCTTGCAAGTGGTCAGTGGCAAACAGTGAACCCTCCAGTGAGGAGGGGAATTCCATGTTCCAGAATTTAAGCACTATATAAGTACAGAAAACATAATTATGAAACAGATTTCTACAATCATCTCAGGAATTAGAAACATGCTAAATGGGTCATTAAATTAGATGCAGAGAGATAGCAGTATAAATATTAAAGCAATAATTTATTATGCAGAGTTGTCAAATGAGTATCCTCTTGGAACCATCTCCTATCAATAATGCAAAAGAAATGCTGTAATATATTACCTAATCAAGGCCTACTATCTCTCTTTGATTGTAATGATTATGCTATTGTCCATAGGTAGTTGAGTTCCAAATGAGGAGAAAGAAAGAGAGAAGAGAGAGAGAAATAAAATATTGTTTTCATAAAAGGAGGGAAAAAGCAACTTTACAAACAAGAGCAACACAGAGGCACATTACAAACATAGGTCAGATGAGGGCAGGGGCTGGAAACATTTGAACATTTAGATTATATAGGCCTACAAACAACCAACAAGTATGGCTCATTGTCAGGAAGGATCTAATTAGGGGAATTTATAATTAGCTCAAAATATGCAAGAGTGGGGTCCTAACAAATCCCCACGGGACCGGGTACGTTATTTATACCAGAGGACTAGGGATCCCACAGTGGATGATGCTGAGGCAGGCTTCTCCAATTAAAGTCTAAATATTTATTAAAGGGGAAAACTGTACACACGCTGCACACTTAGGAATAAAGGAGTGAAAGTGGGGATAGCTTGAGATAGGCCACACTGAGGGAGTTACTTATTTCCTAGGCTTCTCCAGGATCCACTGTAGATGCTGATAATGATGATGAAGCACGGCTGCCAAAATGGGGGGAAGAAGGATCCCAAGGGAGTTATGATCAGAATACAGACCGACGTGGAGTCAGCATGCACTCTCAAGATAGTACACGGAGACTACAAATCTCAGGGTTTAAATAGGAAATTTCTGCCTTCTGGCTATTGACTAAATGGCTTGGCTGAAGCAGGGACAAAGGCATTGATAGTCTTTGCTTTGTTAAAGCTAGGTGTGAGAATAGCCTAAACTATGTATTTGGTTTTGAGACTATCAAGGAAGGGAGGCTAGAGAAAAAGATGTAGTCAAATCTGAACATTGCCCCATTAAGTGTGAGACTCAAGACAAATGAGTTTTTTTCCCTTTTGGCAACTCCCAAACCTGTCTGGTAGGGAATTTTCCAGTTATCCTGGGCAGATCTCTCAGTGCCTACATGACCTCCCATCTAGGGGATTATGGCTGACATCCCTCAGAGGTCAGTCTGGGGTCATAGAGGGAACTTCACATGTGTCCAAAAGTTTATGAAAAATCACATATGCTAACAGATTCTCCCCTTGAAAGTGTTGAGACCAAAGCATGCAAGCGTGGGATCAATGTCTTTCAAATTCACCTTTGTCATAAAATTTTGGGGTGAGAATTTGGAAGGAGATGTCACTATGGGGAAGGGAGTATCTCTCTCATAGGAAAGGGTTCCTAAAATCACATTACACATCTGGAACCCATTCATTCTACAGAAATAGCATCAATAGCAATCAATAACAGCAACAAAAGAAAGCAATAAGCAGTGTCAATGAAAACCATATCAATAAGCAATGTCAGTATCAATGAGAGTCCATGTGAAAAACACTCAGCAATGAGCAATGTCAATGAGCAAGGAGCTAGAATCGAATCAAAGAGAGTCTGGTGGGGACAAGAGGAGTTAAGAGTCCAGGGGGCAGTGTTGATGTGTTTGGCAACAATGCCCATAGTGAGCTGTGTCCAGGAATGCGGGCTGTTAGCATAGAAATGCAGGTGACTGCAATGTCTACGAGATAGCAGGGTGTCTTGGCAGGAAAACTCTGTGATGCGGGCATCATGAGGAGGCTGCTTGTCGGCCTTGGCGGGAGGACATGGCGATGACAAAGACCAGCAGTGGATGATGGCACTGGATGTGGGCAATTTGACTGGCTTGCCATTGGAGGGCTGGAGGTGAATGAGGGTGTCCACTATGGTAGGGACATTGAGGGACATCAGCGTCTAGGTCCTGGAGCGGGAGGCCATCTCAGTGGCTCTGTGTCGGGCATTGCATAGGAGGCTTACCTTCCTCTTGTAAGATTATGAGGGATCGAAGTGGTATAAAACATGCAGCGGGGGTGACGGTTCCTTAATTCCATCCCCCCCTTGTCTCCGGGCTAGGTCCACTGGGGTCCCGGCCATTTAAGGTCTGAAGTAGTAGGTCTGTAATGTCATGAGTGGGTCTGCTATGTATCTCATGAGTGGGGAATCCTAATTCCTTCAACTGCCTCCAAATTGTGCTTCTAATTTCTTGCAAGGGGTCTTTGTTGGGGTCCTGTATGTCTGGTGGACCATGGAGGTAGCTCCTAACACTTCTTCTAAAAGGGTTGTTATTACTAAATCTACCGGGCTCAGTGGACAGGGGTTGAGAGTGGGGGCCAGCATTCCAGTATATAATCGTGTGAACTGGCTCGCCTTCCTTGGACATTATCACATGGGGAGTTGCGGGGAGAAAGTGGAAATAAACGGGACGAGCAGAAGACTTTAATTTACGGGATTTGTCCCGTTTCGCCTCGTCTGATAACTAAATTCGAATTTAAAAGGGGGTTAATTTGAACAAAAACCTGATCTTTTCAAATCCTCAAAAATCCCGAAAATGAAAAGATCAGGTTTTTGTTCGAATTAACCCCCTTTTAAATTCGAATTTAGTTATCAGACAAGGTGGAACGGGACAAATCCCGTAAATTAAAGACTTACGCTTGTGCCCGTTTATTTCCACTTTCTCCCCGCGACTCCCCGTGTGATAACGTCCCTTGTCTGCTTTCCTGCCTGTGCTACGGGAACTTTCTTCTGATGCTGCCACAACCAAACTCCTAGCCATATCTTTTTGTGCTTCTCGGGTCCAAAATATCTGGGAGGCCTCTTGGATGTGCATTAGGAATCCCTGCCAATTTATTGTACTTAACCTTTGGAAAGCGAGTCCTATATGTCTTTGCAGCCTCATTCAAACCCTGGTACACCTCTCTTATGAAATTTGAACTATTCCGAAGTGGCACCCCTTTGTTGTTAAGGCCAGCTTCTCTGGCTAAAATAGCTAACATGCTCTTCCTGGCTACATAAGTATCTGGGGCTTCATCTGGCTGCTGCACCTCAGTGTGGTATTTGGCTCTTATGGTGGTACTGGGCCAGAGTATTTGCACCATCACATGTATCCACTCCTTTAATTCTAGATTTGCCAAATCACAATTGGAGGCTGCTGCCTTGAAGGGGCCTAGGTAGATGGGGTCTATGCTCAGCCTAGCTATCTGTGTGAGGCCCTGCCCTTTAGCTTTTGGATAGGAAAGAATGATGGTGGACATCCATTGGACTCCGGTCTGGGGATTTAGCTTTCCTAGTTGGTCTGCTATAGTCTTGATTTCCGTTAGGGACCAAGAGACTGTTTCTACCACTGTCTTTGTAACTGTACCATCCTCAGAGTTGGCTTTCCTTTCAACTGTACTCTTAGTTTTAACGGGGTTTACTGGTATGCCTGGAGTGCACCCCTCTGTGGGGTCATTCCCTTTTGAGGGACTCCATTGGGGATTGTAGGGAGGAGGAGGCCATGTCTCTACTGGCTGGGGACTCTCTGGAAGGATATTCGCTTGTGTGGCTGACTCTAAAATGCTTGGTTGTACTGTGGCCACTAAAGTTTAAATTTATCCTATTCTCTAATTCCCTGGCTTTGGCCTCACACATTTTGTGGTTGGTGTGGGCTGCTACTTTCACTTTCTGTGCCAATATGAAGTCTGCAGCTTCTTTTGCCTGTCCCAATTTGTGCTCTAATTCTGCTACCCTCAATTTCAGGGAGGCGTTCTCTTTCTCAGCCCTATCAGCCTTTTGGCTATCCTCATTTACTGTCCTTGTGAGGAGAGTATTTTCGGTCACCTTATCTTGAATTTGGGTAACCACATCGCCAATTTGTCATCTCGAAACATCTGCTTCTTAATGATATTTCTTACATTCCTCTACTGCATCATGGGCTAGGATCCAGATTCCCCATGATGCTAGCCTGTCCTTTTCTGCTTTGGGGTCACTTGTCAGCCCCTTCTTTTCTGTCCTGAGGTTATAGGCCTCCAGTAAGGTCAGAAATGGATCCTCCATGAGGAACCCTCCAGATACCCATGGATTGGGCCCCTTTTTGGTGATCCACTTCTGAAGCCTGTCCTGGACTTGCTCCTCTTTAAACAACTTGGTTACTTCCATTTCCTTACCTTACTCTTTCTCCTTCTATCTACTCTTGACTATGCTGGCCCCACTAGGACACTCCCGTCCTTATTAGCTGGATCCTATTTTCTGGCTGGCCCCACTAGGACACTCCCACCCTTACCAACTTGTACTTACACTTGCTAGCCCGACTAGGACACTCCCGTCCTTGCTAGCTGGATTCTGGACCTAGGGACCACTCCCATCCTGCCGGTGAACTCATGGGTTGGAGGATGTGTGTCATTACTGCAGCTAGTGCCACAGACAACCTGTGCCAGAACCTGGCCAAGGGTCAGTTAGTTCCTCCTCCTAACAGTTCACTGGGAAGTTCAAGTGCTGTCTTCCTACTCGGTTGACCTCCCGATGTAGGCTTCTGGCAACCGCTATCCCTTTGGGTCCCAGCTAGACCCTTGCCATGAGCTTTTAAAACTCATTAGCTGCACTGGGCCACCTCACCCTCATTAACTCTGCCAGGGATTACAGCCTCAGATTAGGATGTCTCCTCACTTCACCTACCTAATCTCATCCAAGGTGGTTTTGGGGGCAGTCTAAGTTTTGCATTGTGGAAGGGGAAAACCTGATCGGGGGAGCCTGGCTCTTTTCTCCCAACCTACGATAGAGAAAACAATAACCAAAAACAGAAAGGAGGTTAGCCAACCCAAGATAGCCCTTTTTCAGCCACACAAGAACCAAATCACACACTCTCCTAGCTATTACTGTGTCAACATCTCCTTTGTCCAAGAACCTTATTCCTCCTACGTGCTGAGATTTAAACGGCCCAAGTGATCAGTTTGGAGCAATCAGATTTTGGGGTACTCTACATGGCCCACATTCTCCACCAAAATGTTAGGAACCCTCATGAATCAAAATAGGCCCAGAACAATTCTCAGCTAAATCCTGAAGTAATTGCTTAATCCACTGTATCTCATTAACTATTTCCGACAAAGCTGCAAACTCTGCTTCACTTGTACTCAATGCTACATAACTCTGTTTTCTACTACGCCAAACTACTGGACTTTCTCCAAACTTGATCAACAATCCAGTGACTGACTTTCTGTCGTGTAATTCTGAAGCAAATGAACTATCTACAAAACATTCCAGCTCAACCATGCTGCTTTGTATCACAAGTTTCTGGTCTTTGCTACCTTTCAGGTATCTCAACAAATGTTTGACTACTGTCCAATCCTCAACTTTTGGACAATTTGCTTTTCTGCTAAGCACACCAACTGCTAATGCAATATTTGGCCTAGTGTTGTTTGTTATAAACATCAAGCTTCCAATAATGCTTTTAAACAATTCTGAAACTCACTTGTCTCACTACTGACAAAACCAAAAGACATAGGGCTTTTCACTATTTTAGCACTTTGCAATCCAATTTTTTTCAATCAGCCTTTCAATCTTCTTTTGCTGACTCAAGAAACATTTGCCATCCTCAGTCCATTCAACCTCAATCCCAGGGTAGGATCTGAGAGGACCTAAGTCCTTGATAACAACATTTCTTGACAATTCCTTCTTCACTGCCTGAATTTCCCATTTTGGCTTTGCTGCTACACACAAGTCATCAATGTAAATAACCAGCGTAACATCACCCTTTGTGTAAACACACATGTCAGCAATGCTGCATTTATAACCAAGTTTCACTAACTCATCATGAATACAAAGATTCCACCTCCTAGCACTTTGCTTTAAACCATACAAAGCCTTTTTCAACTTCTACACCTTTCTATCACTGTCCTGTTCAAAACCCAAAGGTTGTTCTATGAACACATCCTCCTCAAGACAAGCATTCAAATATGCAGTCTCAAAATGAAAATGTTGCACCAACTGACCCTTCCTTGTTGCTAAAGCCAAAACCAATCTCAGGCTCTCAAGCTTAGGAGCCCTGGTGGCACAGTGGTTAAATGCCTGTACTGCAGCCACTCACTCATAAACCACAAGGTTGCAAGTACAATACTAGCCAGGGCTCAGGCTAGACTCAGGTCTGCATCCTTCTGAGGTTGCTAAAATGAGTACCCAACTGTTGGGGGGGCAATGAGCTTACAGTTGTAAACCGCTTAGACATCCCATAGTGTGATATGAAGCAGTATATAAATGAAGCTGCTTTGCTTTGCTTTAACTGTAGGAGAAAATGTTTTGTCAAAATTCCCAAACCTCTGCTGAGCAAAACTTTGTATCTCTGGCTACCATCTGGCAACTCTTTTCTCTTATAAACCCATTTGCAACCTATCACCTTGTGATTCTTAGGTCTTTCAACAATTTCAAACACTTCCTTGTTTACCAAAGACATGTACTCCTGCTCCATAGCAAAAAACAATTTCTCCCTTTCCTCATCAGGAAAACTCTGCAAATCCTTGAAACTCTGAGTCTCATCAGCCACCACTGTACAAGCTCTAGCTTCCTGTACTACAAAATGATCTGGAAGCTTTCACACACAATGTGTTCACCTAGGGATAAATGTTTTTGTCCTACCTCCCTCATCTTCAGTGTCAGAACTTGTGTGAAGTTCCCTATCTCTGTGTCTCTTTGTCTCAGACATCCTAGGTGTAGTTGGTCATGTTTGTGTTGACTGATCTGATGTGCTAGACTCACTGTCTGTGGATGTTGATTCTTGTTTTACCACCCCTCCATTTCTAGTACTCATTTCCAATTGCCCCAACTTAAGAAAAACTTCTTTGTTGGAATGCAGTTTCTCCTAACCTGAATGTTTTTCAAACTTGGCACTTCTGGATAGCAAGATTTCCCCACCACCAAGATGAAACCTATAGCTATTCCCAGAATACCCCACAAATATCAACCTTCTTCACTTGGGCTGTTTTTTCTTTTTGAAAGCTGCTGGCACATACACATATCCATACTGCCCAAACACCCTTAGGTATCTCAGATTAGGTGCTCTCCCGTAAAGCATGTGAAAAGGTGTGTTCTTTACAGCCATAACTCTACCTCCTGGGTGGCAACCTATATATTGATAGGATGATCAGCTTTATTCCAGCCTCTAGACCAGCCTCCCCATGTGACCTGGTTCTCATGCAAACCAGATGAGATCATATCTTTACCTTCTAGCATCCTGTTTTCCCACACTTAATATCCTTGTTATTCTGTTCAGTGTGAGATTGTTTTGTTTTCAATCCACCTGCAGGCTGAGTCCTCTTTGTTTGCTTAGACACTTTTCTCAGAAGATATTTTTCACACACATCTCTACATTTCCACTTTGACTGCATATCCCATCCATATTCCAACATTAGACTATCAAGGAAGGGAGGCTAGAGAAAAGGGTGCAGTCAAATCTGATCATTGCCCCATTAAGTGTGAGACTGAAGATAAATAAGCACTATTATGTGTCTTTTCCAGTATAATGGTTTTTTCCCCTTTTGGCAACTCCCAAATCTGTCTGGTAGGAAATTTTCCAGTTATCCTGGGCAGATCTCTCAGTGCCTACATGACCTGCCATCTAGGAGATTATGGCTGACATCCCTCAGAAGTCAGTCTGGGCTCATAGAGGAAACTCCACATGTGTCCAAAAGTTTATGAAAAATCACATATGCTAATATCATGATCAGAGATTTAAAGAGTGGTAATTTTAAAAATAAAATAAAATAATCTAGAAATGCAAAAGTTTTCCATTTGTGAACTAGGGATTAAATTTCAAATACATGTTGGTGTGGAAATTGACATTGCAAAACCACAGGGGCCTGGAGAGTAGAGGGAGGCTTCATTTCTGTGCTCAGACGGTCAATGTTGGAGGAAAATATTAATTACTACTAATCCAAAATTACATACCCTTCAATTGTCCTGAATTGGCAGGGATAGTCTTGATTAATTCTCTGCTCTCCCCCTTTTTCAGTTTTTAAAATGTCTTCCTCACACTTCAACCCTTTGTTCACAGGTTATGTTAGTTGTTACAAATGGAATACAAAGTACAAAAGTAATTTGCATTCAGTTAATACAGCAGGGGGAGAGGGTGGAAATGTACCCTTCCTAATAGGCTCAGGTAAAAGCAAACTGCTGTAGCCACATCTAGCCTGAACTGAATTGAAGGGCATGTACTTTTTGGCTTAGTGCTTATTTTTTTCTTCAGTATTGACAGCCAAAGAGGATACTCATTCTGTGTTCTTTCTCATTAATAACTTCGGCATTTTTGGCCACATTGGCCATATGGGTTCCAGTTTTCATTGGTGAAATGTTGGAGGAAATAAAATGACCTCTCAAAATTCTCCAAGCAGTGTGTGGCAGAGTAATGGGGGAGACATTTATATATATATATATATATGTTTTTTGCAGAGGGAGGTGATGAAAGTGAGAATAACTATCCGGTTCTGTAGAGGCAGATCCCTTCTATGAAATCTTGGTTTGGTTACTAATGAACAAAACTATATTGTTTTAGTTCATATTGGTAGATGAAGAAGGCAATGGGCTAGAGGGAGGACTGGAAGTGCTAGGAGCCAAACCCATAGCTTCCTTCAAAACTATTAAAATAATATTCTTCAGGGCAGCTCTGAAATTTCCTGTCAGTTAAGGAGGAGCTTAAAAATGACAAGTTTTTCAAAATTATAAAAGATTATCCCAAAATAGTATTTTATTGTTGTTAACTGCCCTCAAGTCGATCTCGACCCATGGTGAACCTGTGAATGAGACATCTCCAAGGCTTCCTGTCCTCGACTACTCTGCTTAGGTCCTGTAAACTCATATCTATGTTCTCCTTAATAGAGTCCATCAATCTAGGATGTGGTCTTCCTCTCTTTCTACTTTCCTCCACCTTTTCCAGCATTATTGTTCTTTCCAGTGAGTTCTCCCTACTCATGATGTGTCCAAAGTCTGGCAGCCTCAGTTTGGTCATCTTGGATTGCAGTGAGATCTCTGGCTTGATATGCTCTAGGACCCATTCGTTTGTCTTTTTGGATGTCCATGGGATCCTCGGCACATTACTTCAGCACTGAATCTCAAATGCATTATTTATTTATTTATTTATTTATACCCCGCTCCTTTGAGATCAATTGGGGTGGCTTACAGTAAAAATGCAGTACAACAGTAAAAACAAATTACCTCCCACCCACCCCTTAAAAAGTTATTAAATCAATTACAAGTTAAAAATGAACAGAGTTAAAAACAGCAATCACCAGTATGCAATAAAACAACAGAGGATTGCGGAAATATTATAAATAGTTTTCGGGGAGACAGATAGGGCTCCCCTAAGGAAAGGAGGGGACTGAGGCCGGGATATTCTATCCTGGAAAGGCTTGCCGGAAGAGATCCATCTTGACAGCTTTTTTAAAACTGTCTAAAGATGTTAATTGGTGGATCTCGTCCGGCAAGCTGTTCCACAATTTGGGGGCAACAACGGAAAAAGCCCGCTGGGAGGAAGCTGAAAGCCTAGATTTTTGAGGCTGCAGCAAATTCCTCCCAGAGGACCGGAGAGCAAGGGGAGGATTATAAGGGAGAAGGCGATCCCTAAGATAGCTTGGACCCAAGCCATTTAGGGCTTTAAAAGTGATAACCAACACCTTGTACTGGGCCCGGAAGCTGATAGGCAGCCAGTGGAGGGACCTTAGTACTGGAGTAATGTGGTCCCTCCTGGAAGTTCCTGATACTAATCTTGCCACCATATTTTGCTGTAGTTTCCAAACCAAGCACAAGGGTAGCCCCATTACAGAAATCTAGGCGTGAGGTTATCATTGCGTGAACAACAGTCTCGAGATCTCTTACTTCCAGAAAAGGGCGCAGCTGGCATATCAGCCGAAGCTGATAACAGGTGCTCCTGACTCTTGCGTTTACCTGATTCGTCATCAGGAGTGACGAGTCAAGGAGCACCCCCAGACTGCGAACACAGTCACTGGAGGAGAGTGTGATTCCATCCAAGACTGTAGGTTGCAACCCAATTCTTGGTTTTGGGGCCGCTACCATGAGCACCTCCATCTTGTCTGGATTCAGTTTCAATCTGTTTTTCCTCTTCCAGCCCATTACCGTTCGAAGACATTCATTGAGAGAAGAGACGCCATTGGAATTCTAGGCCGACAAACGAGACACGGAGAAATAGATCTGGGTGTCATCAGCATTTTTTTCCTATCCTCTTCCGTCACTGTCCAGGGAATACAATGGCTTGTATGATTCTCACTTTTGTGTTTAGTTGTATATATTTGCATTTTAGAATCTTTTCTAGTTCTTTCATAGCCACTCTCCCCATTCTTAATCTTCTTCTGATTTCCTGGTTGCAATCCCCATTTCTTTCTTTTTTTTAACAAATTTTATTAAGAAATATAAAAAAAGATATATACATTAATGACATGACAACATATAGACAAACTAACAAACATAAAATCTACATTACTACACAACATTTAGACATAAATGTGACCTCCTGAGCTGAGCACTCGACAGATTAACAAACTAAACTATTACTATATAACTATACAAAAACATAAATACATACACATTCATACATCAAGAGTATATATCTGCTTACTTATGTTGTCTATATATAGGGTCAATTCAAATTTTATTTATATTTATAGCATTTCATTATTTATCTATTAAAAGAGAAAAGAAGAAAGTATAAATACCACTTATATTTCTACAATATATATCATGTGTCAGTGTATAAAAATACTATATGATTACTAAAGGAAAGTAACACCTTACCTTTGTGTTAATCAGTTTATATTTCTACACTTAAACCTTACAAAGTGCCTACATTTCATTAAATCATCTGTTCAAGTTTTATTCCGTCAATACCATACTTCTATATTCATTATCACTTTATTGTAAATACACCCTCCACAGTTCCCAATCCTTATAAAATCTTTCTAATGTTTGAATTTTCATTAACTCTGATAACTTATCCATTTTGAAAATCTCATATATTTTCATTCTCCAATCATCCACTGTGGGTGTTTCCTTCCTTTTCCAGTACTTAGCATAGGTTATTCTAGCAGCTACTATGGTAAAAAAAATTGGTTTTCCATATTCTTTTTCTGATTTTTTTTTATCCCCCCGCCATATTCAACAAATAAAATTTGGGGTCTGGACAAAAATTTATATTGAAATTTTCTTTCATCTCACTGTGAATCATTTCCCAGAATTTTACTGCCTTCGGGCTGGTCCACCACATATGAAAGTATGTACCCACGTCGGACTGACATTTCCAACACATGGGCTTGCATCCTTTAAACATTTTAGATAATTTAAATGGGGTCAAATACCATTGATACATTGATTTATACATATTTTCCTTTAATTCCACGCTAGGGGTATATTTTAACTTTTTCTTCCAAGTTGTTTCCCATTCTTCAATTTGAATGGATTGATTTAGGTCTCTAGCCCATTTAATCATATAATCTTTTACCGTAATCTCTTCTAGTTCCCAATTTTTAATGAAATTATAGAATTTCGATATCAAGTTGTTTGAGTCCCATTGTAAAAATTTTTTCAAAGCCTGGATATATTGAGCCAATCTCTTCAACTTTATTATCCATTTTAAATCTCTCTTTTAATTGTTGGTAAACAAACCAATTTATTTCAAATCCTAGTTCTAATAATTCTTCTTGAGATCTGAAGATCCATTGGTCATTTTCTTCTTTTATCAAATCTTTGTATCTCAACCATATTTTTTCATTATATAATTTATTTATTTTTAAATGGTTTCAGCAGGCGAGGTCCATAAGGGAAGTTTGGGACACCATCTTTTTTTGTATTTTAACCAAGTTCTTATGAGAGCTTTCTATATGTAGTGGTCCATGAAACTCCTATCTTTTTTTACCTTATCGTAAAATAAATAAACATGGAAGCCGAATTGTAAGTCTTCCCCCTCTAAATTTAGTATTCCTTTATTTTTCAACTTTATCCAATCTTCCAGCCACTCTAATACACATGCCTCATAATACCATTTAATGTTTGGTAGGGCTAATCCTCCCCTATCTACTGAGTCAAAAAGATTTCTCATTTTAACTCTGGTTTTTTGTTACACCAGATAAAATTGGATATCTCTTTATTCCATTTTTGGAACGGTTTATCATTATGTATAATGGGTATGTTCTGGAAATAATAAATCATTTTTGGTACTATAACCATTTTTATGGCTGCTATGCGGCCTAGCCAAGATAAATTTAAGTTATTCCATCTTTTAAAATTCCCTTTAATTTCCATCCAGATTTTTTCATAATTATTTTTAAATAACTAAATTTTTTGTTGTTAAATAAATTCCTAGATATTTTACTTTATTTACTTTTTTGAAACCAGTACATGTAATTATGGCTTGCGCCTCGCTATCAGACATATTTAATAACATCATTACTGTCTTTTGTTTGTTTATTTTATATCCTGATACTTCCTCATAATATTTAAGAATGGACATTAATTTTCCCATGCATTTCACGGGATTTGCTATGGTCAAAACGACATCATCGGCGTATAGAATAGAAATCAGAACTATCAGATGTGTTGGCATTCCCATGTCTTTAAGGTCATTCCATAGCCTTTCATAATCTATGCAGTTGAAGGCTTTGCTATAGTCTATAAAGGTCATGCTGGTTTTCTTTTGGAATTCCCTGATGCACTCCATTAGCCATCATATGTTTGCAGTGTGATTCCTAGTGCCTCTTCAATTCCTGAACCCTTCTTGGACCTTGGGATTTCTCTCTCCATGTATGTTTGGAGTCAATATTGCAGAATTTTGAGCATAATTTTGCTTGCATGGGAGATCAGTGCTATGGTCCTATAGTTGTTGCAGTCTTTTGTGTCTCCCTTTTTGTGGATGGGGATGTATATTGATTGCTTCCAATCTGTTGGCCATTGTTGTTGACATACGTTGGTTAGCACTAAAGTTGACTCTGTCAATGTGGATTGCAGCAGTTCAATTGGAATATCATCTGTTCCTGTGATTTGTTTTTTGCTATTTCTCTTATTGCACTTTCCACCTCACTTTTTAGGATTTGGGGTTCATCTTCATAAGGTTTTTTCCCCATGTGTCCTTCATTTTGTCATCTCTTTTGTATAATTCATCCCATGTGTCCTTCATTTTGTCATCTCTTTTATATAGCTCTTTTGTGAATTGCATCCAACATCTTTTTATTCCTTCCTGATCTTGAATTATGTTATTTCTGTTGTTATAGAGAGTCCCAGTCCTTGGTTTGAATTTTCCTTTGATTTCCCCAGATCTTGTGGAATAGTTCTCTTGTTCTTCCCTTTTTGTTGTTGTCTTCTATTTCTCTGCACTGGTCTTTGTAGTAGTTTTCTTTATCTTTTTGCACTAGCCGTTGTACTGTTGCATTCATGGTTCTTAATTTGTTCCTATCCCTTTTTGTTTTTCTTCCCTTCATTTCTTTATTACTTGTAGAGTTTTATCTGTCATCTGTGGTTTCTTCTCTTTCATTTTGGCTCTTGAAAATGTCTGTCTGCAGCCTTTAATTATGTCCCATAGTTCTTCTAATTATTGGTCTATTATGCTAAGTAGTGCAAATCTGTTCCTTATATTGTTGCTAAATTCTGTTGAGATATTGTTTAGATCATATTTTAGTGTTACAATGAGTGATTTGATTGGATTTTATATCAAGATCCCTTTAGGTCTCTATCAGAAGCCCTAGGCTGGACAGAGCCTTCATTGCCATGAGCTCAAGGCTGAGCCTCGCGTAGGCACTCCAAACATCTGCATTTGCAATCATTTGCAGATCAAAAAGGTTAGGTTTAGGATGTGTCCAGCTGAAAAGATAACTGTTTAATTTGTTTTTAAATTGTTTTGTTTAATTAGTTTTAATTAAGATTTGTATTTAATGTATTTTTAATGGGGGGTTAATTGTAACGGTCTGTATTGTTTTGTAGGGGATGTTTTATGTACTTGATTTTGGATGTAAGCCACCTTGATGGCTATGGCTAAAGGTGGGATATAAATAAATTTATTATTGTTATTGTTATTGTTATTTTGTTATTGTTATTGTTATTACATCAGCAACCTATCTCCCCTTTTTTGGAAATTGTCTACTTCAAAGCATCTTTTGATATACAATAGCAACTCTTCGCCTCAGCTTAGTCTTAAGGGTATATAAATGCTCCCCAAAAATCTCAGGCACATAGGAGCTCTGGGTAGATTCCATGATAATATTGTCCCGTTGTGGTCTCTGACTAGAGTTCTCAACTCTTTTCTTTGTCCTTTCCCTGACATAATGGATCCCTCTTCATTCATCTTGGAGCAGCTTCCTTTCAGGTAACTATCACCCTTAGAAAGCCTTCTGCTTCCTATCCAAGTTACTCCTGAGTTGTTGTCTCTGTGTAGGTATGTTAGGGTGTTTTTGTATGTTTGATCCTCTATGTATGTATGTGTTTACTTATTGGTTTATTTTTCTCTCTTAATAAAAATACCATTCTTTTGGACAAATACTGTCTCTGCAGGAACTGTTCCTTCTAGCCCCCTGCATACAATGGGTTGTATCCTATTTACTATTGTTGAGCTAATTATAAATTCCCCGAGGTAAAGTTTTTATTACAATTGGTGCAGAGAATGCGGGCAGCTCCCAAGGTCTGGACATCTTGATGTGCACAAGGTTGTTCAAAGGTTGGATGTACAGGCTAAAAGAAGTGGAGAGTTTTTGCAGACAGCAGAGTTCAAATTGTAGGGAAAAGAGTGTGTGTGTTTGTGTGAGTCCTATAGGAAAAGGAATGTGTGGTTTTCTTTATGTAAGTCTCTGTGTGCTGTTCTTTCTGTGACTCTCTCTGTGTCATTCCTTATGTGAGTCTTGTGTGAATTGGGAGAAGTTGTCAGGAAATGCTGTGGCCAAGCATCCTATAATTTTTCCACTCCAACTCTGAATTTTGAACCCTGCAGCCAAATCCCTGCATTTGTGCTGCAGTGTAAAAGATTTGTAACTCTGTTTTAAGTTTGAATCCTGCAGCCAAACTCAGGCTTTTGTGCTACAGTGCAAAATATTTGTCCTCTGTGGGTAAGACATCCCTCAGACCAACTCTGAAGTTTGAATCCTGCAGCCAAATCCAGACATTTGAGCTGAAATGCAAAAGATTTGTCAGGGAACCTCTTAAGGTTCTAGCATGATCTGTTTGGAGGGGGAGCTAGTGAGTTTTAATTCCTGGTTTTCCTGAAGGGTGTACCTCTTAAAGTCAATGCATCCAGCTAGTGAATTCTAAATCCTAGCATCCCTTGCTAGTGTGCCTTTTTTTAAGGAACACCTGTACAGGTTTAAGCTCAGCATTGAGAAAGTGAGTGTGCATCACCTTGGTCTGGCATGGGCAGGTACATGGGAGAGACGTCCTGTGGCCATAAGACCTCTGTGCAAGGTGGAAGGGAAAAACCTTGGTTAGGCACAGGCAGGTACAGTGGAGAGATGTCTCCAAACTGTGACCCTAAGTCCTTTGCACAAGGTGGTAGGAAGGAAAAACCAAGGTAGGAACTTTTAGCTGGGGATTCAAGCTTTTGGGATCTGTTTACAGTGGGGCGCAGATTCCAAAAAGCTCCCTAGTGAAAGTTCTGGGACCTGAGTCTAGTCTAGGGAGAAAAACCGAGGAGGTCTTTACTGCAGGAGCGATTGGTTCCCTAGGCAAAAAGAGTGATAAAGGTTTCACCTCTGACTGTCTGTAGAGAAGGAACACGGGGTTCCTGATGCTCTATAGGGAGAGCCAGAAACGAAAAGAGATGTGCAGGGAAGCTGTGTTCCCACAAAGTTCCTAAGGTTGAGCAGGATAGGAAGAAAAATCCTAAAGTCAGTACCCTAGAGGTTGTCTGGCTTTAAACTTCTCTCTCAGCTGAAGAGGTGGAGAGAATGCCAAGAAGCCTCTTAAGGTCTTGGACAATTCGATTTGGAGCAAGTGGTTTTAACCCAGGCTCTTTAGTAGAAAAACCTTCTAAGGCCCCCACCAACTCAGGCTAAAAATTGGGTTTAAACCCCGAGCAATCACGTTGGAGCCTTAGGAGGCTTTGCAACTTCACAACAGACATGTGTCCTCCAAAGAAAAGACAGTAAGTTTTCCCCCCAGCTCATCTCCCTCCCACCAGAGGTTGAGACACAGAAAAGATCTTAGAAATGGAGAGAGAAATTGGAGAATTGGTAGCCCAAGTCAACCTTCTCAAGGAGGAAAATTCCATTTTGGTGACCAGGATCCAAAAATTGGAAGCAGCATCCAATCCAGCAAAAGCCCTTTTCTCCGTTACAGAAGCCTACACCATAGCATATTTGTTGGGACCTTTAAATCAAGAAACTAGCATAAAGTGGATGCTTCAGGCTGCAAACAGCTATCCATCTGCCACAGGCTCATATCTGACACAATTAGCCAGGTTGTATATGTCCTCCACTGACAAAGACTCAGTGGAAGCAGCAGTGCTAGTTCGGGACCTGTTGCACAAAGATATGGATGGATGGATGAGAGAAATCTTGAGCCTATTGTGGCCAGGGAAATTGGCTGAGGATTTACTCTATGAACAAGAACAACACACAAATGAAGGTCCAGAGGCATACATTGCCAGAACAATGTTACTTGCAAAAATAGCTCTTCCTCCCATTAATAATTAATGGGGTGATGTGTTATGGGTTTATTATTTAATTGTTATGATTTTTTATTAATTGTTATCAGGATTTTAACTATGTCATTGTTTAATACTGTTTTAAGGCGGGGAGGGATATGCTTTTACTGTAATTGTTTTATGTTGTAAACCGCCCGGATTGGGCAACCATTGGGTGGTATATAAATAAATTTACTACTACTACTACTACTACTAATAATAATAATAATAATAATACCAATAATAACAACAACAACAATAATAATAATGTTTATTTATACCCTGACCTAACTCAATGAAGTTAGTTACAACAACATACACCAGGGACTCCATCCCAAGAGCAAGGAGTTTATTGACTGCCAAATCAGAGAGCGATGTGTTCGCTGGGACATTTATTTACAGGAGTTAATGCATCTTTCTGATAAATTGTGGTTGATGCTAGCACATAGGCAAGAAAAGGCCTTTGCCTGAAAAAGGGAGATCAAAAAGGAAGCCAGAAAAAGTTCCCCAAAAGAATGCTTTTTAGGTCCACCCAAAAGCCCCACTCAGCCCTCTCTCCCTCCCCACAGGGAGGTCAAACCTCATTCCAGAGAACCATGTACCAACAGCTGCCCTGCACACATCAGAAAGGCTGGCCCAAATCAAAAGGAAAATCTTCCCATCTCTTCTGGTACTGTCCAAACAGGGCATAGGCTCAACCAAGAGGCCCTAAGCCTTGAAAATCCTTTCAGCCAGCCATGCTGAAAAAAGGGAATCCAAGAGGTCATGCTTCCCAGCCCCACAATTCCTGGAAAGATAAGAGAAGGGAGACAGAAATAAGAAGTGAAAGAAGGGGTCCAAATTGGAATGGAACTGGGCGATGTGTTACCTGGAAGAGGCAACAGCCCAGCTTCTTAGAAGAGACAGTGGAGGTGGGTGACACTATCTCAGCTTCAGCCTCCCCATCCCTAGAAGTAAGGCACACTGTCTCAAACCCAGCTTCCCCAGTACTCACCATAATAGATAGAGAGACTACCCTGTGACTTGTCCTGGTTTTCGCTTTTGTGGTTTATAAAAACCACTTGGTGTGATTTTAAAGTTTGCAGATAAGGGAGAAATGGATCTTGGATCTCCTTTCCATTGGAGGATTTACAAAAAGTGGAGGGGAAAAGTGGCTGGCTTTCCCTACCTGTGGAATTTTAGAGTTAACCCATTCCTTCCAGTCAGGTGTCTCTCCCCCAGGCAGGGTGAAACCTTTAAAAAATGCTATACCTTTAAGAAAAAGCCAGAGCTAACTGCAGGTTAAGTTAGCCAATTCAATTTAAAATCTGCCCAAAATCTGGATTTTGCTAGGGTGCAGCTAAGTTTCTTGGAAAACAAAGTTTTAAAGAAAAAAGGAGAGGCTGTTTGTGCTCACCTCTGCTGGGCCCCTATTCATTTTCTCTGACCCCCCCCCCCCAACTACTGCTGCTGCCCAGTAGCTGTTTTCCTCCCTATATGTTGTAATTGTTTTTTTGCTTTAATTGACTTTTATTATTTTACCTATTGTTTTGTATTTTAGATTGTATGCCTTTGGCAGGTTTTTATTCTATTTTATGCTTGATTGTCTTTTTGTACAGCACTGTGTTCATTGACAGCACTTTAGAAATAAACTTTAATAATAATAATAATAATAATAATAATAATAATAATATGGTTTTCCCATTGTTCATTTGCTTCTCTACCCATCTCTTCATGCCTCCCTGGGTTTGTTTCTCTTTTCCCTCATAACCTCCCCTCTTTAGTTCCTCTGCTGTCTCCCAGCCTCTCTTTGTTGTCTTATAGAATCTGTTGCAGCTGTGGCTTCAGGGCTAGGGGTGGAGTCTAGCCCTCTTTCACACCTTTCCCTGTTGTTTCCCCAAAGTCCCTTCAGGATGGGGGGGGGGGAGTAGATGGAATCTTTTCACACCTCTCCCTATTGTTTCTCCAAAGCTCCTTCAGGATGGGGGGGGATATGGAGTCTTTCCCCACCTCTTCCTGTTTTTTCTCGAAAGCTGCTTCAAGATGAGGGGGATAGATGGTATCTTTTCCCACCTCTCCCTGTTGTTTCTCCGAAGCCTCTTCAGGAAAAGACTCCATCTCCATCCTGAAGGAGCTTTGGAGAAACAGCAGGGAGAGGTGGGAAAAAACTCTATTCCCCCCCCCCCCCCCCCAGCCTGAAGCAGCTTTGGAGAAATAGTATAGTGGCCTGACAGTGCAATGCGGCATCAAGGTGTACAGCTGGGTTTTGTTTTGGTTTTTTTTTTTGTTGTTGCCTCCCCACTATACATGTGCACCGCTGCATGAACACACCACTAGCAACCCCCAAGTACCTCCCACATTTGCCCAGATGTCATCCCATTTGATAGCCACATAGTTGCAAATGCAATGCTCCATCCATACAAGGCATTGGAGCATTGGTATGCAAGTGATACATTAGCAAAGCACATTTATGGAGCCCTTCCTACATTCCCCCTTCACCCCATGCCCCTGTTGGACTGTCTGGTTTGTGTACATTGTAATTAAATCCATTAGAGTTGGCACACTTTCATTTCTTTGCTGCAGCCCCACACTCACATCAGGACATTTATATGCAGACATTAAGATGTGCATTTTCCTCACTAAACCAGATTATCCCAGGGTTTGTTTGCTTCAGTTTTTAGCCCCAGAGTGTGGCTTTGGTCCGGTTTCTGCCTGCTTTGAAAGTTTGTGTTATTTAAAAACCCTGTTTTCAAAGTGGTTGGAAATGACCTTATTTTGCCCATCTGTTCCACTCCTTAGAGGAAAAGGGAAGGAGATCACTAAAGCAAATGTACAGATGTACAATTTATTTTGTTCCTGCATATGAGAATTAAAGTTTTCACTCTAATGGGATTTAGAAGAGATTTTGCATGTATTTCAATTGCTTTTCACTTTTCAAGACTTTACCCCCCACAAATTTAACAACGCATTTTTTTTTCTGTTTAAAAACTGTCTTGCACAATGCTTTTTGAACACATCAGTTTTCTTAGGGTTTTTGTTGTTGCTTTGGGGGCTTTTTGGCACAAAGTACAGTGGTTTTGTGCAAAACACATTTTTGCTATGGTGCTACTAATGTAGAAATGAGGTTGTTTTTCATGTTTCTTTTCTCTGTCATGTGGGATGGTGATGGTGGTGGTGGTGGCACCTCATAGATTGACAATAATTTTGCTGAGATTGCTTCTATGTGACAAGATGTCCTTACTCATTGACAACAAGAACATGTTGTGAATACTGCTAATAGGATAACATATTTACTTGTAACCACTGTCCCTGATTTTTAATGCTGAAGATTCTGTCTGCATGGACCAGAATACTCTGGGGAAAGCCTGGAGCATTCTGTCCTTGGAGCTGACCTGGGGCCTTCGTTGTGACAACAGGTGGCTGTGTGCATGTGTGTCTCACTGTGCTGTCCACTTGTCAGCTAAGGTCCTACGTCAGTGTTCTGCAATATAAATTTCAACATGTAGAGTTATGAACTAATTATGCTACACAATGTTATGCTCAAAGACAGCATGGCACTGAATGTGCAGCCATGTGCACTATCAAATGTGCATGTGTCTTTATATGCAATGTTAATGAATGCTTGAAGGTGTCACGTGCACAACTCAACTTCCAAAGCCTTGAAATGAATGTAATCATTTCATATCAGACAAAAATGTCCCACCACTTCTGTAGGGGATTTTGCACATGTATAAGACACTCCCAGGATTTTTACAACAATACTCTTCTTTTAATTTAATTCTTGCTAATTGATATAGCAAACAGAGGTTAAGTCTCAAATACCTTATTATTCCATTTCCCAGCAAGCAATATATGTATGCTGAAAAGAATTCAGTGTCTTTCAACTGAATAACATTCTTATTTAAAAACAACAGCATGCAGTTATATTTTAGGTGCTAACTATTCACAATTTAATACTCACCCATACTGAACATCTATCAATTTTATTCATTTCATGTTTGTCTTATTGCCTTGGCAATTATAGTGTGACATTAAAAACCATGGAGCTAAACCAGAACACCAATTGACTTGAATTAGTATTTCTATATATCTTGTTAGTTAGTTTCTTGTGTACTTTGCAACTTTAGTTAATTCAGCCACATCATCCTGTTTATTTTGTTAATTTTCTTTTCTAAAGGCATCAAAATTTTGCTTGCTGAATCTGGAGAAAATCACAGGGTGTTACCTTCAGATTTTACACATCAATTAAATATATATTAAGCAAAGCTTGGAATGTTAAAAAAGAGATGCAGTGGCTGAAGTGGTTAAGATGCTGACTCTGGGCCTAAGCAGATGGGCAGCCGTGGGCCGCTCAGAGAAGCTGCGGATTGGGGTCGAGGTAGCTGCACTCCTCGGCCCCAATCCTCCCCTTTTCAGGCCCTGGAAGGAGCACTAAAATAGCGTTCCTTCTGCAAGGCGCCAAAGGTGTGCCGCAAGAGGCATTGGGTGCACCTTCGGCGTCTCTTTCACCGCCGCGTGTGCAGATGCTGCAGCGGAAGTACGTCATCAGAGCACCCGTCGTGTGTAGCGATGGGTGCTCCGGTGATGTGTTCGGGAAGGAGTCGGGGTGCCCAGCATGAGGCTGCCCCTCCCCTTCCTTGCCTCCAAGATGGTGCAAAGCGCCGTCTGCTTCCCCCCTCTGTTGATTGCAAGATTGGCAGGTTGGCAGTTTGAGGCCCGAGTGCTGCATGATGGGGTGAGCTCCTGTCACTAGTCCCAGCTTCTGCCAACCTAGCAGTTCAAAAGCATGAAAATGCAAGTAGATAAATAGGTACCACTTCTCAGTGTGAAGGTAAACAGTGTCATGTGCAATCATGCTGGGTACATGATCACAGAGTAGTCTCTGATAACACTTGCTCTTCGGCTTAGTAACAGAGATGGGCACCACCCCTACAGTCGGATACAACTTGACAACTTTGTCAGTGGGAAATACCTTTACCTTTATCTTTTTTGGAATGTTACTTCTTAAAATGAACTATTTACTTATTATTCTGATCACTATTGCTTGTTCCTCTTACTGCAAGCCAGAAAAGAAATTTTCTGAGTTACTCATTAATGATATTGTAATTAATGTATCATTGGTAAATACAGGAAAATGCTTTCTGGGTCCCTCAAGTGGACAATTCAGGTATTACAGCTCAGAAAAATGAAAACGCTATTACAGAGCATTTTTGCAGTATGATAGGGTCACATATGTGACCCTTTCTCTCTTCCCTCTCATTGCTCTGTCTGAGCCAGCACATATACCCAGTAATAAATAACAGGGAAATAATTTATTTCCATTCCATTGAAAAGCAATTCATTACAACAAATGCATTACAAAGGCAAAAAATGTAATTTCAGAAAAAGAGATATTTCTTAATTCTGTTATTAAAGTCAAAGGCTAGGATAAATAAGAGCTAAGAGTACGAATTCTCTTTTATAATTCTCCTTCCTGTTTGTCAGGAGAGAAAATGGAGGCAACATTTCATTGAATTTCCCCATGTGAATTTTCTAAATGAATTTTACAAAAGACCTGTGGGATTTCCTTAAAGCAGGGGTGGGCAACTGTGGGAGACTAGAAGGCTTCATTAGCCCCTGGAGAGTCACACCTGTCTCGCATCTGATGTGAAAGCATTGCATGTGAAAAAGATCTAGGGGTCTTAGTAGATCAAAGGTAGACATCAATAAACAGTGTGATGCAGTAGCCAAAAAATTCAATGTAATTCTGGGCTGCATCAAGTGTAGTGTCCAGATCATGGGAAGTAGTCATGCTATTGTGTTATGCTTTGATCAGACCTTACCTAGAAAACTGCATCCAGTTCTGGACAACATATTTCAAGAAAGATATTGTGAAAAGATTGACTATGTCCATAGAAAGGTGATGAAGATGATCAAAGGTCTGGAAATCAAGCTTTGTGAGGAATGATGAAGAGGAGAGGTGATAAAATAGCTACCTTTAAATATCAGAAAAATTGTTATGAACAAGATGGAGCAACTTTGTTTACTGCTGCTGCAGAAACTGGAGCATTAACCAACAAGAAAGGAGATTCCACCTAAACATTAAAAAGAACAGTGGAAAAGATTGCCTCAGAGTGGTAAATGCTCCAACTCTGAAGGTTTTTAAACCTTCTTTCCATGTCCATCTTTCAGGAGTCCATTGTATTCCCACATAACAGGAGTTGGATTACATGCCCCTTACGGGCCTTTCAACTCTATTCTATGGGCAGCATCCAAGTAAAATTGTTTTAGACCATTTAAAACCATTCAGAATTGACAACAAGTACTGTACCTTGGGTGAGTCACACACTCTCAGCCCCAGAAAACCCTGTGTTAGGTTCACTATTAGTCACCATAACTCAGAAATGATTTGAAAGCACATAACTACATTAAAAAAAAAAAAAAAACCTAAACACAAGTTTTAAAAAGTTAAAAAGTTTAGAAGATAAAACACCTTAAAACCATGTACATGTTCATAAGGTGGGGGATAAATTAGGCCTGAAAGTCTTAAACAAAAAGATGGAACATTTCCACAAAGCATTTGAAATGTGTATGGTAGGAGTACTTTTGATAGAAGTACCCTGTCACTCTTTCCATCCAAACCCATTTAGGAGGTCCTGGAATAAAATAATTCACTTTGAAAGACACCTGCATCACCACAGACAAATCTCAAATCTCTCCACTTTGATTTGAGAGTAATCTGAAGTGAAGTGCATATGCCTAGAATAAAGAAATTTATTTAAACCCAGTATCTTTTCAGATTGCTGCCAGTGGGGTAATCTGGATGCACAGTGTCATCTCTTCAGATGGATGATGATGATGATGATGGCTTGATTTACTAATACTTCTCTGCCTAAAGAGTACAATGTCTATGTAGGCAAAGATAAACAAATTATTCATTCTGTTTGGCAGTTTCAACTGTGTTCCATTATTACTATGAAGTAATAATGTTTGTAATAATGATTAGTATGACAATAGTGACCTAAAAGCTTTCAAAATGGAACCTGAAACAGTTTTAAGCCAAAACTGCTTAATGCTTAAATCTTGATTGAAAAAAGTGCTAGCAGCCCCCTTCTCTCTCTCTCTCTCTCTCTCTCTCTCTCTCTCTCTCTCTCTCTATATATATATATATGGTGAAACCAACACTTCCACATTTACAGTATAACAAGTACAATCATTAACCTGCCCACTTCCCCCCTTGAAACATAGCTGTTAATTCAAAAGCCTTATGCATCAAGGATGAGTGTCCAACACAGATGGATTTCATTGCTCCATCTGTGTCCATCTCACATTTAATTTCCAGTACACAATTACCAGCAAAGTCCCCATGCAGAAGAGAACATAACCTTTGCAGAAATCTGTTCAACTGCCTACTCACATGTTCCCTGAAAATTCTGCAGAGTCTGACTTTCTTCCAAGGTTATTTTTGGACATGGAATTAGAGAAGTGTCTGGACACATAAACTGCTTTGGTATTTCACACTGATATGAATTAATGAACCTTCAACATGGGGATGTTTAATATACTCAGAGTTGGAATGCAAATGCTGAGTGATCAACTAGTAGAATACTAACACACAACATTTTCCTCCCATCTTGCATTTTACTGGGTAATTGGATGATTAACATCCAGTTGAAGAGTTTCAGGAAATTTGGTTTTCATTGGCTAATATATCAAAAAGGATTTTTTTTTTAATGTGTGGATCAAAAGATAGCTTTAGTGTTCATTAGTGACATAACCAGTATAAACACCCTGTAATAAATCACACTGAATATCCCTGAACACACAGAAGAATATGATGCTCTGTTTAAATTATAATAAATACCAGAGGAATAATATATAAGAATTCAACAAAATGTTCACAGGAAACATTTGTATGTATGCCATATTTGGCATATTTGTATGCCATATTCAGCCAACTTAGTAAACATGATAGAATGTTTAAATTCAAAAACTATCAACAATTTAGAACTCCATAAGGGGAAAAACAGGTGTATCTTGTTCAATTATCAAAGTGGCTAAATAGGAAAACAGCTAGACACATATGATGCAGATACCTTCAAGTACCTCCATTGCTGTATCAGAGGGGGATCTAGAAAACAGTAAGGTTCTGCTTCCACTACATGTCCTTGATGCAGCATCTCTGGGCTTGAATTTCTTGTCAAGTCATGAACTTTGGCCAAGATGCTCCTCACATTAGAGTCCAAATGGTACCATTGTCAGAAGCGGCTGGTCCATTATGACAAACACTACCCCACCTCCAAGCTCAGAGTAGCATCAAACTGGGTATGTACATTTTCATGTTCTTCATACTCACAGCAACGAACAAGAATATAAAGATTTTTGCACTGTTCCCAATCACTGTTCAGACTGTGGGAAGTCATTTGGACAACTATTTTATCTGGAATTGGATCCTCCCTCCCTCATGGCATGCAGCATTAAAGAGGGGAGATATGTTTATTCTTTCCCTAAACATCAACTTACTCCAAGAATTCAATTTTGTTGAATTCTTAATGTTTAATGCTATAGATGTCACTTCTGCACTTGAAGGCAATTACAAACACAATCTATACATATTCTGTCTATGGCAATCTGGGCATAAAAGCTTCTACATCTCAGCTCCATATAGTGGGAGGGGACAGATATAAACAAGAAGGGGTAGGTATGGTAGACCATTTACTGTGCACAATGAATGGGTTAAAAAGTAAGTAAAAAAGGACTGGGCTGTTTCCTAAATGTGGAGATATGATAATATTGAATGAGGACAGCTTGTACCGACCAACAAGTTATTGGATTGTGACTCCAATCATTCATTACCATTGTCTGTGCTGCTTAGGGATGATGGGAGTTGCCATCCCAATAATTTGTGAAGGGTCAAGAGTTGCACATTTTAGACTGACAAGAAATACCACAAAGATTCTACACAGCTGAATTGATTCAATCAATTGAAAACTCGTTAGCTACATTTAGTGCAAAGACAAATAAAAATATTTTTTGTTGTTGTTGTTAACTGCCTTTGCGTCAGTCTCAACCCATGGCGACCTTATGGATGAGACATCTCCAGGCCTCCCTGTCCTTTACTGCTCTGCCCATCTCCTACAAACTCATATTCGTGGTATCTTTAATAAATTCCATCCATCTAGCATGTGGCCTTCCTCTCTTTCTACTTCCATCCACCTTTCCTAACATTGTTGTCTTTTCCAATGATTCAAGCCTTCTCATGATGTGTCCAAAGTACAACAGTCTAAGGGGGACTGCAGACAGGTGGCTCTGGGCTGCCCCAGGAAGTGGCAGATCAGGGCCATGGCAACCCCCCACTGCAGTTGCGATCCTCCCTTTTGCTGCCCTAAGAGCTGGCGTGCAGCTCTTCAGCACCCTTTTTAGCGCAGCATGTTTCAACCCTGCTCCGGAAGGCCGTCCTGACACCGCACGCCATGCGTGCAGCTGCCCCGTCCCAACTCTGCCTCCAGGCCAGCCCTTTCGACTGGTCTGCAGAGCCCTAAGTCTTATCATCTTGGCTTCTAGGGATATCTCTGGATTGATCTGTTCTAGGACCCATTTGTTTGTCCTTTTGGCTGTCCATGGGATCCTCAGTACTCTTTTCCGGCACCACATCTCAAATATGTTGCTTTTCCTCCTGTCTTTTTTCTTGACTGTCCAGCTCTCACATCCATACATGGTAATAAGTAATATGATGGCTTGTATGATTCTGACTTTTCTGCTGAGTTATATGTCTTTGCATTTGAGGATCTGTTCTAGTTCTTTCATAGCCACCCTCCCCATTCTTAATCTTCTCCTGATTTCCTGGCTGCAGTCCCTGTTCCAATCAATGTTTGATCCCAGATATAAGAACTCTTTTACTATTTCTATTTCCTCATTGTCTGGTTTGAATGTGTGTAAGTTCTCTGTGGTCATTTTTTCTTTGTCTTTATGTTCGACAATAAGCCTGCTTTTGCACTGTCTTCTTTGATCTTCTTTAGTAGTTGTTCCAGATCTATGAGGTTTTCTGCTAGTATTATGGTGTCGTCAGCATATCTCAGATTGTTGATACTTCTTCCTCCTATTTTCACTCCTCCCTCTTTCATGTCCAAGCCTGCTTTCCTTACAATATGTTCTGCATATAGATTGAATAGGTAGGGTGATAGGATGCAGTCTTGTCTGACTCCTTTGCCAATTGGGAATCATTCTGTTTCTCTGTGTTCTGTTTTGACAGTAGCCTCTTGTCCTGAGTACAGATTTCTCATCAGGACTATGTCTTTAAGGGCATTCCATAGCTTTTTATGATTTGTGCAGTCAAAGGCTTTGCTATAGTCTATAATGCACATGCTGATTTCTCTCTGGGATTTCTCTCTCCATGTGTGGTTGGAGTCTGTGTTGCAGTATTTTGAGTATAATTTTGCTTGCATGGGAAATTAGTGCTATGGTCCTATAGTTGCTGCAGTCTATTGTGTCTCCCTTTTTGTGGTTGAGGATGTATATTGATTGTTTCCAATCTGTTGGCCATCATTTTGTTTTCCGTATCTATTGACATATGTTGGTTAGCACTAGAGTTGACTCTGTCAGTGTGGATTGCAACAGCTCTATTGGTATATTATCTGTTTCCAGAGTCTTGTTTTTTGCCATTTCCATTATTGCTGCTTCCACCTGAGTTTTTAGAATTTGAGGTTCATCTTCATATGGCTCTTCTCTCCATGTGTCCTTCATGTTGTCATCTCTTTTGTGTAGTTCTTCTGTGTATTGCATCCACCATCTTTTTATTCCTTCCTGGTCTTGAATTGTGTTATTTTTATTGTCGTAGAATGTCCCGGTCCTTGGTTTGAACTTTCCCTTGATTTCTCAAATCTTGTGGAATAGGTCTCTCATTCTTCCCTTTTTGTTGTTGTCTTCTAGTTCTCTACAATTGTCATCGTAATAATTTTCCTTATCTTCATGCATTAGCCATTGTAATATTATTGCGTTCATGTTTCTTAATTTATTCCTATCTCTTTTTTGTTTTGTTTCTCTTCTTTCCTTTATTGCTTTTTAGCATTTTATCTGTTGTCCATGGTTTCTTCACTTTCTTTTTCTCTGTTGGAAGTGTCTTTATGCATTCTTCTTTTATAATAATAATAATAATAATAATAATAATAATATTAATATCCCGCTTCTTGTAAAATACAACTGAGGTGGCTTACAAGATAAAAAAAAATCCCATCCCCCAATAGCCCCCCTAAAATACAAGTAAACAGACAGAATATAAAAACACACTTTAAAATTGCAAAACAAATAATTTAAAATAGCTACAATGAAAATCAGGGACAGGCATAACTATTTTTAGTGGCCAGTTACCTACTCAGGTAAGGCCTGCCAGAAGAGATCCATCTTAACAGCTTTTTAAAAGCTGTTTAAGGTGGTCAAGTGACGGATCTCATCTGGCAGGCCGTTCCAAAGTCTGGGAGCGATAGCTGAAAAGGTCCTCTGGGAAGTTGCAGATAATTTAGTTTTTATCGATTGCAGTAAATTTTCCCCAGAGGATCTGAGTGCGTGGGGTGGGTTATACATAAGGAGGCGGTCCCAAAGATAGGTTGGACCCAAGCCATTTATGGCTTTAAAGGTAATAACCAACACCTTGTACTGCACCCAGAAACTGATAGGCAGCTAGTGAAGTGATTTTAGAATAGGTGTTAAATGGTCTTTTCTAGTTTTACCTGAGACCAGCCTGGCTGCCATATTCTGTACCAGTTGAAGTTTCCGAACTAGGCACAAGGATAGCCCCATGTAGAGTGCATTGTAGAAATTGAGATGAAAGATGCATGTACCACAGTTTCGAGGTACCTAACCTTCAGGAAAGGGCACAGTTGGCGTATCAGCCGAAACTGATAGCAGGCGTTCCTGACCACCGCGTTCACTTTAATTTGTCATCAGGAGCGACGGATCTAGAAGCACCCCCAGACTGCAAACACAGTCCTTTGAGGAGAGTGTGGCCCCATCTAGGACTGGAGATTGTGTCCCAATACCTGGGTTCAGGGACGTTACCGTTAGTTTCTCTGTTTTGTCTGGATTCAGTTTCAATCTGTTTTTCCTCATCCAGTCCATTACTGGTTTAAGACATTCATTGAGAGGGGAGATGCCATCTGAAGTCAAAGCTGTAGACTGAGACACGGAGAAATATATCTGGGTGTCATCAGCATACTGATAACAGCCTGCCCCAGGTCTCCGGATGATCTCTCCCAGCAGCTTCATATATGTGTTAAATAGCATGGCGGACAGGGTGGCGTCCTGAGGGATACCACAATTAAGCTCTTTTTTTTGCTGAGCAACTGTCCCTGAGCATCACCCTCTGGAATCTGCCCAAGAGAAAGGAATGGAACCATTGCTATGCAATGCCTCTGATTCCTAATTCTCTCAGGCATTCCAAGAGAATGTCATGATCTACCATGTCAAAGGCCGCTGAGAGGTCCATTAGCATGAACAGGGTCACACTACCCCTGTCGATGCCTAGACAAAGGTCATCAGCTAAGGCAATCATGGCAGTCTCCACTCCATAGCCTGTCCTAAAGCCAGTTTGAAATGGATCCAGATAATCGGTTTCCTCCAAGACAGCTTGGAGCTGAAGAGAAAAAGCCCTCTCGATCACTTTGCCCAAAAAAGGCAGCAAAGGGACTGGCCTATAGCTGTTCATGTCCAGAGGATCAAGGGAAGTTTTTTTCAGAAGTGGCCTAACCACCACTTCTTTCAAGGAAGATGGAACACGACTTTTCCTAAGGGATGCATTGATGATGTCCCGCAGGAACATCTTCAAGACATCTCCCCCTGGACGGCCAGCCACAAAGGGCAAGGGTCAAGAGGGCAATTTGTCTTCCTCACTCTACCAAGGAGTTTGTCCATGTCATCGGTACTCACCAGTTGGAAATGATCCAGTATTATCTCATAAGCAGAGTTGCTGGATACCTCATCTATTGAATCTACTATAACACCAGCATCCAAGTCAGCTCTTATCTGAGAGATTTTATCTGCAAAGAAGTTGTTAAATGCATCACAGCAGACCACTGTCAGGTTAAGTAATGGGTTCTGCACAGGTGGAACCTGTGTCAGTTCCTTTATCACCCTAAAGAGCATTGCTAGATGGGACAGGATTTCCTCGCTGCATGTATTGCCTCTCTATAAGAGCAAAGAAATTTCTTATGATGAGTTTTGTCAGATAAGAGTCAAGTTTCCTGCCAGACGCACTCTAGTCATCATCCAACCAGCTTTATCTTCCTAAGTTCTTCTGTATACCATGGTTGATGATTGGAAGCGGGTTGGAAAGGACGCTTGGGAGCAATCATTTCAATAGCCTTGGCAAGATCAGTGTTCCAGGTATTATCCAAAGCTTCGACAGAATCACTGGTGTTACTAACCATTAAACCCTCTAAGGCTTTCTGGAATCCAGTTGGTTCCATTAGCCATTGAGGGCGGACCATTCTAATGGGTCCTCCACCCCCAACAGGACGGACATTGGTTCTAAGTTCAGCCTTAATCAGAAAATGATCCATCCATGACAATGTTTGGTTCTAAGTTCAGCCTTAATCAGAAAATGATCCATCCATGACAATGTGGAGGTTTTTGTTACCTCTGCCCACAGATATTCCTGTTCTGTACTGAAGACCACGTCAAGGGTATGACCTGCACAATGTGTGGGCCCAGAGACCAATTGGGATAGGCCCATGTTTGTCATGGATTCCATGAACTCCCAAGCTGCACCTGTTAAATTTGACAAACTGGTCTCAAGTGGAATGTTGAAGTCACTAGAACTAAAATTGAATATAATTGATCTTCACCAAAAAAAATATACAGAGGAAATTGGCTTTAATTTTTCTGGATGCGGAGAAAGCTTTTGATAATGTTAATTGGAATTTCATGATTGGGGTCCTTCAAAAAATGGAAGCGGGAGAAACATTTATAAAATGGATTGAGAATATATATATGGAACAAGAAGTGTACATTGTAATTAACGGGGACAAGACATCAACATTTGCAATACAGAAGGGAGTGCGACAGGGATATCCGCTCGCGCCATTATTATTTATTCTGATGATGGAGATTTTACTTATCTGAATTAGAAATAGTAAAGAAGTCAATGGGATAGAAATCGGAAAACAAAATTACAAGCTTCGTGCATATGCAGACGATTTAGTCTTAACGATTGCAGATCCATTAAAGTGTATTCAGAATGTCATGGAGTATTTATATGAGTTTGGTATGGTGTCTGGTTATAGGATAAATAAAAATAAATCAGTTATGATGACGATGAACATCAGTAAAAATGAGATTGAAAAATTAAAGGAAATAACTGAATTTAAATGTGAGAATAAAATTAAATACTTTGGAATTTGGCTTAGTGTTAAAAACTCAGATCTCTTCAAAAATAATTATCAAAAAATATGGCAGGAAATTAAAGAAAAGATGAGGAAGTGGGATCAATTAAATTTAACTTGGATGGGAAGAATAGCTGTTGTCAAAATGTCAATTCTTCCAAAAATAATGTACTATTTTCAGAATATCCCCATAATTGATACTGAAAAAACCCTCAAAATATGGAATAAAGATATATTAAATTTTATATGGAAAAATAAAAGACATAGAATTAAGGCAATAGATTTACAGGATATGGTAGAAAGGGGAGGCTTGGCTATTCCCAATTGTATTTGGTACTATGAAGCGTGTGTGTTCGAATGGTTGCAGGAATGGTTATTATTAAAAAATCGAAGAATTCTTGAATTGGAAGGGGCAGATTTAACTTACGGATTCCATTCTTATGTTTTTTATGATAAATTTAAAGGTGATGTAAGATTTAAGGATGATCATATACGCAGGTCTTGTTTAAGAATTTGGTTGAAGTACAAGTTAAAATGGTGTCAAAAAGTACCTTTTGGGGCTTCTCCGGCTGAAGCTATTCTGATGAAGTTGGTATATAAAGATATGAAATGGCTTAAATATGAAGACTTGATTGAGTTTGATAATTCTAAAATTAGATTTAAATCACAAGAAGAACTAAAGACGTTAGGGTGGGATATTAATTGGTTTACATATAGGCAATTGTATGAACAATTTAAAGTGGATGATAAATTAGAAAAGATTAGAGCAGCGGATAAAAATTTTGAGAAGGTTTTATTTGGAGAAAATAATAAGGTTATTTCTAAATATTATAATTTAATCAGAAATTGGGAAATGGAAGGCAACACGGTTAAAAACTATATGATCAATTGGGCGAAAGATCTAAAACAAAATGTTGATTTGGATGACTGGATAAAGAGTTGGGAAAAAGTTAAAATTATATTTAATACAGATCAGAGAGAAAATGCATATAAAGTTGTGAGTAGATGGTATTTGACACCTTAGACTATCTAAAATATACAAAGGTTACAACCCGTTATGTTGGAAGTGTGAAGAGGAGACGGGTTTCTACTTCCATGTTTGGTGGAAATGTAGGGTTGTACAAAAATATTGGAGTACAATTAATAAGGAAATTATGATTATATTAAATATAAATATAGGATTGGATCCGAAAATATATCTTTTAAACATTATGAAGAGCGAAACTGAAAAAAGAGGTGGAAGATTATTATATCTAATGATCATCACTGCAAGAATATTGTTCGCAAAATATTGGAGAAGAAGGGAGATTCCAAAAGTGGAAGAATGGAGAATCAAAATGTACGAAACATATGAATTAGAAAAATTGACGTGGTTAGGTCAAAATAAGCCATTAATGGAATTTCATGCAGAATGGAATCTCTGGTATGATTATGAAAAAAAAAAAGGGTAAAAGATTCTATCCAGTTTCTAAGAGATTAGACAGATAATATAATAATAAATTATATAAGAGTAAGTTTTTGGTAACATATGTTACAAGGATAAGATAAAATGTATGTATGTATACTTGCTATAATTATAAGAGGTAAAGTTTAGAACGTTAACAAAATAGCATAAACAATAAATTATTACATATAATTATATTATTTAGGTCTGTAGTTTAAGTATATATATATAGCAATTTAGGACTCCTGAGGTCTGTACTAGGGTTGATAATAATAAGGCTTAAGTAAGTATATCTAGAAATGGTGTATGAGAAGATAATGTCAAGATGGTAAATATTAGGAAATAAGAGTGATATGCACCAAAAAGAAAACATAGACCAAGATGTATAGGTATTATTGATTAAAGGTCCAATCATAAAGGAAAACAGTTGATCCTTTGCAATGGCCATGGAAGATAGATGTTGTTTGTATTTGTAATTTGTATTTGTATTAGTAATGTGTGATGTGCTGTGTATTTGTATTTGTGTTAATGTACTTGTATGTTGTTTGTTTTAAAGTTTTCTAATTAAAAAAGAAAATAAAAAAAAGAAAATGATCCATCCATGACAATGTGGAGGTTTTTGTTACCTCCGCCCACAGATATTCCTGTTCTGTACTGAAGACCACATCAAAGGTATGACCTGCACAATGTGTGGGCCCAGCGACCAATTGGGATAGGTCCATGTTTGTCATGGATTCCATGAACTCCCAAGCTGCATCTGTTAAATTTGACAAACTGGTCTCAAGTAGAATGTTGAAGTCACCAGAACTAAAATTCTGGGTGACTCCAACAGCAACTCTGAGACCAGCTGTGTCAGCTCACTTAGGGAGTCTGCTAGGCAACTGGGTGAATAGTATACTAGCAGAATCCCCAAACTATCCTTGGTCCTCAGGCTCAGGTACATACACTCGAAGTGGACTATTTTTCAGACAGTATCCTGGTCAAGGTAAGGTTATTCTTATGAACCAGGGCCACTCCGCCCCCTCCCCCTTACCTGCTCACTGACAGAGTACCCGGCTGGGAGGGCCTGTGGCCAAGTTAAGGCACTGCCTTCTCCCAGCCAGGTCTCTGTAAGGCAAACCAGGTCAGCATCTTCATCTAGAAGGAGATCATAAATGATTTGGGTCTTGTTTTTGACTGACCTGGGATTGCAAAGGAGCAAGGTAAAGTTCCATATATGGTATGGTTGGTGCACTCTCCAAGCTATTCCGAGAAACAGAGTGAACTGAAGGCGGATAGCTTTCAAACATCAATCCCACCTTTCTTTGTAATAAACTTTCATCCTGTTCCTGCCATACCTTCTTTCCCCCCCGCACAACCTGGATTTTTCGCCCCCAGATCACAACCAGCCACACATGCCTGCCCCTTATACACACAGCCCTCCAAGTCCCCTCAAATTGCTGCTGTGAAGTAAAGCCTCCAACAGCCTAGGAGGGCCTTGGGAGCCAGCTATTAACATTTGCCCAGAGTTCTTGAGCTGCCTCTATGCTGCTGGCTGGCTGGCTGGCTGTTGTTCCTGGGTGGGGGTGGAGGAGTGACTTTTAAGGCCAGGCACTCCTAGCCACACCCCTCTCCCCGCTGCCTGGCTCAGCTGCCCTTTTACCCTGGTGGGATGGGGAAAGGAAAGCTTCTTGAGAGTCCTCCAGAGTCCTCCAGCTGGCTGGCTGGCTGGCTGGCTGGTAGGTGTTCCTGGGTGGGCATAGAGGAGTGACTTTTAAGGCCAGCCACTCCTGGCCATATCCCTCTCCGTGCTGCCTAGCTCAGCTGCCCTTTTACCTAGATGGAATGGGGAAAGGAAGGCTTCTTGAGAGTCCTTCAGAGTCCTCCAGCTGGCTAACTGGTTGATAGGTGTTCCCTGGCTGGATAGTAGGTGTCCCTTGCTTCAGACCAAAGCTCTTCCAGTTCACGATCCATTATGTTTAGTACTGCAAATCTGTTCCTTATATTGTCAATCAGTTCTGTGGAAATGTTTAAATCGTATTTTGATATGATGACTTGTTTTGTTCTCTTCTTGAGTTTTACTTTTATTTTGAAATGAGTAGTTTGTGATCTGTGCCACAAACTGTTCTTCTTGTTTAAAAGAGGGGAGGGGTAGAATGGAACAATGCGGGGAAACTCGACTGCAACATTTGTGGGAATACATTGTTGGAAAACAGTAGTTTAATGTCCTTATGTAATCCCACCATCCCCATGACACTGACAGAAGACAATGGTACGATTAAGAAACCCCCTGTGAATAAGTTATAAAATTATACAATGAATCTATATTTAAACAAAAGGAAAGGACAAAACTGATAATTTCCTTTAAAAGAAAGAAGTCTGAGAAAACCTGAGAAATGTAATAATAATGTACAGAAAATGAGAAAGAGATAAGTTTATATAAAGCAGACTGAATAAACATGAAGACTAATTGAATTAAACTACTATATCTGTTGAAATGCAAACAACCACAAAAAACTCTATTATGACACAATGGTTAATAAATTAAAATTAAAAACAAATTCCTACCAATGGCACCACTTTTATGTGATGGTAGGGACACAGTGGCTTAGTGGTTAAGATGTCAACTCTGATGACCACAAAGTTGGCAATCCGAGACCCTGGCACCGCATGATGAAGTGAGTTCCCATCACTAGTCCCAGTTAGGGGACAGATGAAAATCAAAAGTAAAAGGTGAGAGAAATAGTCAGCACCCTGAATGTAACATTTCAGTGACTTGTGTATAGGAACAAGGAGAACCACTATAATAATCTATGCAGAGAAATAGAAGATGACAACAAAAAGATGAAGAAAAAAAGTTCTTCCACAAGTTTTGAGAAGTCAAAGGGAAATTTAAATCAAAGTGGGAATGCTCTATGACCAGCAAGAGAAAACATTGCATGACCAAGTAGAAATAAAAAGATGCATAGAAGAACTATATAAAAGAGATGAAATGATGACAGATTCCTTAAAGAAATAAACATCTGAAGATGAACCTCCAACTTTAAAAAGTGAACTGAAAGCTGCACTTGGAGCAATTGGGAGGAAAATAATCACCAGGAGAAGATGGCATACCAATAGGGCTGCTTCAAGCTACAGAGACAGAATCTACTCTAGTTCTAACTAAAATCTATTGACAAATACGGGGGAGGGGGAATGACCCAGAAAGTGGAAACATTTAACATACATTCTAGTCCCCAAGAAAGAGGACACCAGGGATTGAAGTAATCACACAACCAGTGCATACATTTCCCATGCAAATAAAGTGATGCTCAAAATTTTACAACAAAATTGTGAAGTGACAAATGCCACTTGTCCAAGCTGGGTTCAAGAAAGCAAGAGTCAGTAGGTATCATATCGCAAACATGCATTGTACAGTGGAGTGTGGAGACAGTGTCTCAAGGAAAATGTCCAATATGGGTTGATACACAAGTGACCAGGCATGAAAGGGTCACTGGCAGCCATAATGACACAGCACTTTCCACCAGGTGCTGTATCATAGGAAGTGACATCGGCTGATGGTCACAAGGTGCTGTAAAGCACAGAAAAGGCTAAAAAACTGCCAAGTCACCATGGTTGAGTGATAGGTGTCCAAAGGAAGAGGCAGGGCCAGAAGGCCACATGGAGCCCTGGGTATATAAGAGAGTTGCCTCAGGACACATGTGTGCATTGACGGTGGGTTGTTGTTGGATGGTTGAGGTTGTTGCTGTATATAGCCTTGTACATAAAGGAACTAAGATTAAAGCCTCATCTGAGAGACGTCTGTCTGTAGAGTCTCTTTACTCTTTCTGGAAGGGGAGAGGTGCTCCTTCAGCTCACAAGCTACTGCTTGCATCTGAGAAGGTGGTGACACTGGTGCTGCACATTGACATGGATCATCACACGCTGCATAACTATGCTAACATGGAGTGCAACAAAGAATTTCAGAAGATAGTCAGCTTGTGCTTCATAGATTATAGCAAATGGGTGGTAGGGTTCCTGCCCCAACCATGCTTTAAGTAGGTGTCTGGTTGGGTTATGTGTAGTGCACCGTGTGGGTTAAATTTGTCACACATTCATTTGGAATTGGGCTGCCTCAACTTCATCTGTGATGGGCTTGGGTCTTCATCTTATTCAGAAGATTGGGTGCCAGAGGTTGTGAGCATTCCAAGGGTATGTTAAGCCATTGCGTTGTTTTACAGATTCTAGATTATGGTAATTGAGGTGTCCTGATCTGCAGCTATAGCTTTGTCACTAGACTTGCCATGACCATTTTGGATTCCACCCAAGATTGGGCTATTTGGCTGTGGTCAAATGGCTGGGCAAACAGGGCCTTTGGTTCAATGGTATGCTGCCAACATTTTTTGAGAGGTACCATGGGCTTCCACCACATGTGGTAGTCATTCACTTTGGGGGTAATGGCCTAGGTTTGTTAAAAGGCAAGGTCCTGATTATACAAACAATTCACAACATAGGGATTATCTGATCTACCTGGCCCAGGGTGGCACTATGTGGTTGGCTATTCTGCCCAGGCAACTATGGCTGTGGGAGAGAGATCCCCAGTAGACTGACACAGCCTAGAGGAGGGTTAATAGGAAAATCTGGAATACCCTTTCCAGAAGGTTGAGCTATTTTCTGCCACACCCAAATTATTTTTCAACAGCCTGAACTCTACATAGCTGATGAGGTTAACTTGTTGATAGCAGAAAAACACCTATTCTTGGGAGATGTGCAACGGGGTGTGAGGCCCTTTTGGCCAGCCTGGTGGGGGATAGGGGCTAAACAGATGTTTGTGCCTTATCCATGTCAGGTAGTGTGTGTGTGCGGGGGGATAAAATAGAAGTTTGTGAATACCTTTGGCACACATTTGATGAAGGAGGCATCTCTGGAACTGCCCCTATAGGTGATACAATATGTGGGATGGGGAAAGAGGCTGCCCTCAGGCCTGGCCATCACATGCACCTTGGGGGTTGGATTCTTAGGTTGGCCTTCCAATCACAGGCTGACCAGGAAGAAATTCCTTCTTAATGGCAACCATGTGATAGCCTTTCCTTGAAGAACCAATTCTCAAGACTTCTCTTTCAACAATTATAATGGTTTGATTTGGTGTTGGCACAACCCACTGATATACTGTTGTCTGTAGAGTCCCAATGAATTAATCAGTCTTCAGAGATAGAACTATTATTCCAGATATTCTTTATGTTTTACACTTGATTTTGATGAATGTCACTGTTCACATACATGAATGATTCCAAACTCAAATGAATATATATATCAATGTCAGAAATGAAAGTACACACCTAAATATCATATAGAAAAGAATATACATATTTGAATTTCAGAATGTCAGAAAGTACACCCCTAAATGCCAGACACAAAGGTGAACTCTGATGGTCACCAAAATGAGATTGTTCCAATGCAATGGCATATCTCTAAAAAGAGGGAAAATAAACATCTTCAAATGTCACTTCAACAGGGATTTTCCACAATGAAAGAAAGTCAGATATCCTAGAATTTAATTCTATGTGATTAATTTAATTCTGATCTGTCAAGCCCAGGCTTGATTTAAATTTAAGAGTTCTAGTTCAACTTTCTTCAAAAGGCATCCAAATATAAAATTGCAGTTTGCTTCTAAGTTTCCAATTGGCTTAGAAATGCTAAGTATTCTTATCCATTCAAAAGTCTCCACAATAACAGAAGGCAGAAAGAGAAGAGAAAGCCCTATTATTTCTGAAAACTATATTTAAAGAGGAGAAGGCCAGCCAATGGAATATTTCCACCGATTGCTTTAGAAAAGCAATTTCACAGTGCAACACCTCAGTATTCCCAGAACTGATTTAGATTCTATCATTCACTTCCCTGGGCCTTCAAGTCTGAGCCAAGCCAGCTTTGCCCACTGGTAGCCAGTCTGTTTGTCTGACAGGTTTAGCAGTTCATCATAAATCTGAGCCTTGTTACAGCAGGACTGACCTTGTTCTGATCCATGGTTTTATTGCTTCCCTTTATCCCTTGTGTTTTTCTTTCTCTCTTAGCAGCTCATTTATTCAATCTGCTGTGGTCTCCTAAACACTTGCATAAGAAGCTTGTAGTATTCTTGCTAAAATCAAATTATTGCATTCTGAGGGTTGTATTCTCTTCAGTCACTAAGTAATACTGAACAATTTGGCTTCAATTGACTTCTTTCCTTGTACACTACCCCAAATTAACCTCTGCCTTTGCTAATATAAATAGTTTGCCATGGTTCTATTTACTTCTGCTTTCTGCCTTACCAGAAATCTTGGTGTTTTGCTTAAGGCTACAAACAGAATTAACAGCCTTTCTGTTCTCAAAATCACCAGTGAGGGGGGTAACAACTATTTCTTTGGGATGTGCATATTCATATAAATGGCTTTGATTGTGTTTTGGCAGTTTGGATGTTATTGTCTGCAGTATTAGCTACAGAATGGTTTTTCCAGATTTTTTTTTTAACCTGCCAGTGGATTTGGTTCACAAATAACACTCAGAATAACACATATTTTTCTACTTATACACATGTATATTTGTATAAGCATGCTTCCTTATGTTCTACTTTTTATTATTATTTTGCCCTTCTTTCATCTCCATCCATTACCACTACTGCCTCCAGTTTATTAAAAATTGGGGTGGGGGCAGTTATTGGAAATATAAGCCATGAGACTATGTAACAAAAATAATAAATGAACAATAACCACTGCTATCTTGGACTATTCAGATGCATAAACAGTTCATTTACTCGTGACTGTAAAAACTGATTTCAGACTGGGGAAGATGAAGAACAGGGATGGAAAGAATATTTGAAAATATTTGGAAAATTGTCAAAAATATGGGTTTTTTCCCCCCAAATTTTTGGAAAAACTGAAGAAAAGAATCCTAGACTGATAAGAATTTTGGAAGGTTGGGATTTGTTCTGTGCAAAATTTGCCCATGGGTGTGTGTTTTTTAAACACACATAAGAGCATGTTCTGGATGGAAAGAGCATCTTCTGTCTAGAAAATAAAATGGTGTTACATTGTATAGAAAATGTGGTTTTCTTCACAAAAACCAGTGCAAAGTTTGTACAAGTTAGGTCTCAGACCACAGTATTTTTTCAACAGAAAACCACATTGCTCATCAGAAATTAGACTGACTATGGAGGAGGTGTAACTAATATATCTTGGCCTGATCCCCCACAATCCAGTGCACCTTAAAAGCCACCAATTGGATGAGGCAAGGGAAGCCCATTCAGTATCTGATTGGGTTACAAACAGTAGGATGTTTCTACCATGCTACTGACAGCAAGTGAAGTTGCAACAAGGAATTGTGACATTGATCTTGTTTCTGATTGTCACAACCTCATTCGCTGGTGGGAGGAAGCTGAATCATCTTTGTGCCCCTATCAGAAGCTGAATAGACTTCCTTCACCTGATCAGACTCATAGGGTGAACTGAGGTGGCATTTGCATAGATTAGCAGTAACACTATATAGTCTTAATGAATACAGATAAATTATGGAACTGTAACTCTCAGTACAGTTCTATTACTGCAGTGCTCAATACCAGCCAATATTTCTGCACAGAAAGTGATGCTTCCTAAACAGAAAATGCTGTATTCTGCAGAACCACCCCTCTTATGATAAATTTGTGCAAAGCAAGTACTGAATTGTAAAGCCATTGAAAACTGCACAGTTTTCAATGCCTTCCTTGTAACGTGAAGAAAATTGCTAAAATTACTTGTTGCTTCCTTCAAGAATGAAATTAATGAAAAATTACATCCCTGAAGAATAAGAGCAGAGGCAGTGACTTGCATTTGGAATAAAAATAAATGACCCACCAGCAACACATCTCCTTCATTCAATGAAAATGAACCCACTGTAAGAAAATGTCTGTGTACATGGACACTTTTCTCAATTCATGCATGATAGATGAGGATGCCACTAGATTAGAATGACACCAAGGGGCTGTGTGAAATATATTATACATAAATAAAGTGCTTTGCAAAAGAGTTTCTTTGGGGTGGGGGGTGGGATTGAATATGGAAAGGGAGACCACTTTTTTCTTCATTACACTTATATATTGATAACTGTCTGGATTTTGTGGCAGCCTGGGACACCCTGAAAGTCCCCCAATTTCCCAGGATTAACTATGGAAAAATGTATCACCTCAAAATTGGCCAGACTGCAAAAACACACCAAAATGTGGCAGAGTAGCTTTATTTACACTTTCAAAAACTTCCAAAAATGAAAAATAACCAAAGAATCAGCCAAAAATAAAGGAAAAAGAAGGGTTCTTTTTACAATCAGTTGTCAGTCAGTGTGGCTTACTGATGAGGTACAATGTCAAAAACTGGTCCTTGCCTCTGGTGCATTTGTTCACCACCACAATTAAGGTACTCCCTACATGGAATTTGAATTTTTGTTTGCAATGGACCAACATGGCTACTTTTGTGGGGATTTAAAAAAATGTATTGCAAACATGAAGTGTATTAGACTTCTAGAATCCACTGGGTTGTTTTTGTTTTGTTTATTAAGTACCTGAGCAATACTTTGCTCCTACCTGCTCTGACAGAATAATTTTTCAGAAGATTGTATATTTTCCAGTGCTATAGGAAATTGTACTGTTAGAGGTTGGAAAAATTATGTCAATCATAGTTTGGCAAAACCAAGCTTTTGGGCCTTTGCAGACTGCCAGAAATAGTGCAAATTGTGTCCACTTTAACTGCCCTGACTCAGTGCTAGGGAATCACTGAAGTTTATTGTGGCACCAGAGTTCTCTGACAGAGAATGCTCAATGTCTCAGAAAAAAAAAATACAATTCCCATGATTCCCTAGCACTGAGCCAGGGCAGTTAAAGTGGACTCAATTTGCACTATTTCAGCTCTGTATTAATGTGGTTTCAGCTTGGCTATACTAAATGAAACAGACACCTATACATCCTCCCATTGCTGTGTGTTGTGTTTGTTTTGCATCCTATATATGGCCATGATTCTATTTCTCAAACAGTATTCTTCCACTGTCCTATTATGGAAGACTCTCATGTCTTCTTTCCAGCATCTTGCCATGTTTCTTCCATCTGCACAGACATTTATTTCATGCTAGAGAAGGCTTATGATTGGCAATCAAATATACTTTAAAATATGGTAATATGTTGACTTTGTTGTTGCCCCTGTATTGTGAGATCATTCAAGTTTTCAATGGATTTCATTCTTATACATTCACAACAATCTGGAGCCAAACATATGGCATTGAAATCAACAAAGCAAGTAAAAACATTGCTTCAAAAATTAAGACTCCCACTTTTGGCTTAGCTTACATTATTTAGTTCATCCATTACTGGTATCCTTAGTAAATTATTCTTTTGTTTATTCTACTCTGACAAAACATTTTGGCTCTACAGAACCCTGAACTTTGGGGAATTGGAAATTATAACACAAATGTGTTTTAATTTTCAAAATGTTGACACAAACAATATAGCTTGGCCCCATGAGATATTTCTGCCATATACTGATAATTATGGTTATTTTTAAAAAAGAAAATCAAAATATTCTATAACTTAATAGATATGATTAAAAATCCTCTCCAAAATTATGCACTCTCATCCCCATAAAGAAGACCCCAGATGTATAAATCTGAGTTTTAATAAGCAAGAACATTATTGAACAATTTAAGATATTTGCAACAGGTTATCCATTTAACATGAATAAATTCCTCCCTTTATTGTGAGATCCCTGACATAATTTCCTGCTTCTTTCTCAACTTTTTCTGGATAAGTCTCTTCCCTGCCCCCACCAGCCAGGCTCAGAGGCCTGGGACTAGCCTGAGTTCTCCTCATGTGCCACAGTTCTGTCTAATGGCATTGGTGGTGCTGCTGCTAGCAGATATCAATGTGGGTGTGGCTGAGTCCAACATAATGACCTGTTCTTTGGAGATTGATAGAGCAATATTCTTTCACTCTTTGCAGGTTTTTTCTGTCTTGCTGTTCAGGGAAATTGTTGTCCCAAAGAATAATCATCTAAATACTTCATTCTCTTTACAACATCAAATGAAAAGGAATACAAGGAAAAGAATGATGTTGTTGTTAGCTGCCCTCGAGTCAGTTCCAACTCATGGTGACCCTTTGGATGAGATATCTCCAAGAATCGCTATCTTCCACTGTCTTGCCCAAATCCTGCAAGCCCTTGCCCATAATCTCCCTGATCGCATCTATCCCTCTGGTCTGTGGTCTTCCTCACTTACTTCTACCCTCTACCTTTCCTTTGTTGTTGTTAATTGCCCTCGAGTTGATCTCAACTCATGGTGACCTTATGGATGAGACATCTCCAAGACCCTCTATCCTCCACTGTTTTGCTTAATTCCTGAAACCCCATACCTGTGTTCTCCTTAATAGAGTCTATCCATCTGGCATGTGGCCTTCCTCTCTTCCTACTTTCCTCCACCTTTCCCAGCATTATTGTCTTTTCCAATGAATCCTCCCTTCTCTTGATGTGTATGAAGTATGACAGCCTCAGTTTGGTCATCTTGGCTTCCAGGGAGGTTTCTGGCTTGATCTGCTCTAAGACCCACTTGTATGTCCTTTTGGCTATCCATGGGATCTTCATCACTCTTCTCCAGCACCAAATCTCAATGAATTGATTTTCTTCCTATCATCTTTCTTTACTGTCCAGCTCTCACACCCATACATGGTAATAGGGAATACCATGGCTTGTATGATTCTAACTTTTGTGCTGAGTTGTATATCTTGTATATCAAGCCATTGTAATGCTGCATTCATAATTCTTAGTTTGTTCCTATCTCCCTTTAGTTTTTCTTCTCTTATTTTCTTTATTGTTTGTAGTGATTTTTCTGACAACCATGGTGTTTTCTCTTTCTTTTTGTTTATTGAAAGTGTTTGTCTACATTCTTCTTTTATTATGTCCCTGGCTTCAGACCATAGTTCCTCTGGTTCTAAGTCTATTATGCTAGTAGTGCAAATCTGATTCTTATGTTATCAGTAAATTCTGTTGAGATATTATTTAGATCATATTTTGGTATAATCACTGGTTTTGTTTTCTTCTTGAGTCTTACTCTTATTTTTGTTTTGAGTAATGCATGATCTGTGCCACTGTCAGTGCCTGGTCTAGTTTTGGCTGCTAGTATAGAGTTCTGCCATATTTTACTTCCAATTATATAATGTATTTGATTTTTGTGTTGACCATCTGGTGATGTCCATGCGTGTAGCCTTCTTTCTGATTGTATGAAAAATGTGTTTGCAATGAATAGGTTGTTGGCTTCATAAAAATCTATCAGGGGCTCACCTGCTCCATTTCTTTTCTGTAATCCAAATCTGCCCACTGTTATTGATTCTTTTTTGCTTCTAACTTTTGCCTTCCAATCTCCAATGATCAACTTGACATCTTGTGTTGGTGTGCTGTCAATTTCTTCATGTACTCCTTCATAGAATTTGTCAATTTCTTCCTCTTCTGCCTCTAAGGTTGGTGCATATACTTGAATTATGGTGATATTCATAGGTTTACAATGGAGCTTTACTGAAATGATTCAGTCTGATTTTGCATTGTATCCTATGACTGCTTTTGCCACATCTTTTCTTAGTATGAAATCTACCATATTTCTTCTTGTCTTTTCATTGCCTGAGTTAAACACTGTGTGGTTGTTTGATTCAAAGTGACCCATTCCTGTCCATTTTAACTCACTCACCCCCAGTACTGCTATGTTCATGCATTCCATTTCCATTTCTACCTTTCCTAGTATTATTGTTTTTTCTAGTGATCTGCGCCTTCTCATTATGTGGCCAAAGTATGATAGTCTCAACTTGATCATCTTTGCTTCCAAGGAGAACCCTGGTCTGATCTGTTCAAGAACCCATTTGTTTGTTGTCATTGCTCTCCATAGCATCCTAAGTACTCTTCTCCAGCACCATATTTCAAATGAGTTGATTTTCTTTCTGTCTGCTTCCTTCACTGTCCAGCTCTCACAGCTATAATTATAATTATTTAAGGTTTTGCTTCTTCTTCTTCTTTTTTTAAATTTTATTTTATTTTTATTTTTTTACTATTATTCTGAAGTTTTCTTGCTGAGATAAAGGTCTTATTTTCATCTCTGCATGTAAGATAGCATTTAATATTTATTGATTGGTACTTGACACATTTGATGTTTTAATGTGATCGCTCTTGCTAACTTATATTGTAAGAATATTTTATTGATTCATTCTTTTAATGTATCACTGTTGAATGTTATTTTAGCTCTCTAACATAGGATGCTTACATTTAAGATTGCTACAATGCACTGTATAATCAATCCAGCTTTTGTACTCTGCATTGCGATGCCTTTCATCCTTGTACAAACACTTTCTATTTCATTTGGTTCTTCTACATTTCTATTTAGTGTCATTAGTGCTTTCATTTCATTGTTTTCCTTATTCTTTGAAGCACTACAGCTCCACTGTTTCCTCGGACATAGTTCTAATCATTTCAATAGTAATAGCAGCCTTAACGAACCATGCAATTTTCCCAATTTCTTTCATAAAATTGTATTTTATTTTGTTCAGCAGATGTCTAGACCAAAGGCTTCAGAGCAAGTATATATGAAGAGTGGACTGGTTCAGAAAGATATGAACCCTTGATCCCAATTCCAATTGCTAGTCAAAACAAGGGTGGATGTACCAAGTTCCATTAATTCAGTGGGTGTCTTTTAGTTGGGACTGTAAGTGGATTTAAACATCATAGCCCATCCACCAGCAAATATCAGCAGCCTTCAAATTTTTAAAAAAGTAATGTGGGGTCCCCAAAAGTCATGTTACAATTTCAAGAAGCCCTGGTGGTGCAGTGGATAAATGCCTGTACTACAGCCACTCACTCATAAACCACAAGGTTGTGACTTCAATACTAGACAGGGCTCAGGCTTGACTCAGGCCTGCATCCTTCCAAGGTTGCTAAAATGAGTACCCAGCTGTCAGGGGGCAATGAGCTTACAGTTGTAAACCACTTAGACACTTCATAGCATGGTATGAAGCGGTATATAAATGAAGCTGCTTTGCTTTTGCTTTTGCAATTCAGAAACCTGCTGTTAAAACAGAAGTGAGAATCATAAAGCCCTCCAGATGTTTTTGGACTACAGCTCTTAGCATTCAGCACCCTTAGCTATCCTTGCTATGCCTACTGGGACTAGCAGTCAAACATCATTTAGAGGGCCACATGGGTGAAACACAGGTCACTGACCAAACCAGAGTAGATCTATAGAATCAGTGGAATTTATGTTAGTATTATTATCACTTATCAAGGTACTATTGCATTAGTAGATCCATTTTAATTAGGATTAACAATATAGGACTATAATGTAGACTTGGAACTAATGGGCAGTTGATAATGAAAGATAAAGTACATGAAATTTTAACCACTTCTTTCACTGTACCCTGAAAATTGCAGAAGCATGTCAGATTGAGCCAAGACAGGGGTCAACCAGGAGAAAAGTTAAACCACCTCATTATCCTTAGTAGGATCTCAGTCCACATCTAGAACTGCTGTCTCTATCCTGGGTTATCATCATATGGTGCCAAAACACACATCCAGTGGACTGTAGTGCAAGTGGTTTGGCTGGGCATCCTCAGTGTTTGCATATAAAAATAATGCAAAACCTCTCAGTGCAAATAAAAGTTCTGGCAGATTCCTTCTGCAACAGCTGTGGTTTGCTCCATTAACATTCAAAAGGATAGTAGCTCTGCTCTTTAATTAAAAGCAACCATGGTCTCAATGGCAAAACGACAAGGTTCAAGATGCATTTAGCTTGACCCTTTGTGTTCTCTCTGCTTGGAAGGGAGAAACAAGTTCTCTGTAGCGACTTCTTTCTCTAGCCAATGGCTGGGGTAGTTTCTCCTTGCATTTTTTGATGTTATGGATGAGGTAATGTTTGTTGATCTCTCCAGCTCTGTGATGGGGAACTGTGCAGGTGCCACAGACCAATCCCCCCCCCCCCCAGCCACAAAGATGTTCATTTTCCTCTGAAGTCCCTCTCCAAATGACAACCTGAAGGTGTCATTGGGTCACTTCCTGTCACCTACTATAGATAGTTTGGAGTTGAAAACAAATGTATTTGGGGGTAGTATCATGTTTGGGGCTGCTTTGGGATGGAGTATATGTATCCACAGGGCATCTGTTCTGGATCCACCTGTGACCTCACCCTTGTCTGTTGTGGGGTTTGGTGTTGCCTTCTAGTGTGGGTCCATGCCCAGAAAGGAAGACTTGCACACATGGTTTGTTGCTTCTTAACTTAAACCAACACAAACTCTCAACTTTATTCTTAGTTGGCTGACAATAAGAACTACAACACAGCCAAGAACTCTGGCCCACAACTGTTCAGATACAGGAGCCTTAAATGCCAACCCTCTCTTCTGGGTTTTCCCCCAGGGTTTCTCCCTCAGGTCTATGGGTTTCTTTCTCTGGGGCTTCCCAATTGGCTTTTTCTAGTGAGAAGGGATGAGCACTCACCTTCCAACAACATCCTTGGGCATCCCACCACTCCCCTTCTTGGTCCTGGAGTGCATAAGACCAACCAGAGTTCAGTGTTTGCCAGCCTTCAATGTCCTCCTTTCTCTGCCCTGGCAGGGACTTCTGGTTCTTACCTGCTGCTGGCTCACTGCCCTGGTCACTCCATAACCTTTCCCTTCATGCAGGAATCCAGGGGTCCTCCTGGCTTGCATCCCAAGCTCCACCCTGCCATTTTCCCTCTCACTGGCTGCGACTTCTCTCTCCAAGTCATCCATTGTCTCCTGACCACTCCTTCCTCTCCGTTAAGCCCTGTCCCTTTCTCAGATCACACCCCTCTTCCATTCAATGCTGACTCCTGGATCTTAGGTTGCTGTGCCCGCCAACATCTGCCCTCCTTTCCTGCTGGACCTCGCCTCTGGCTCATTCAAAGATTTTCTCATCCAGACCACTTCTCTCCATTATCTGACCCAGGGAATGTCAACCCCATCCAGCATGGGTCATCCCAATCCTTCCATCAGGTTGTCACACATATACCCCACGGATAAGAGAAAATGTGGGACCTCAAGTCCTGTTGTCACCACATGTCTCTATTGAGAACAACAGGACTTGCCATCTGAAGATGCTCAGATTCACAGATAGCAATCTTGTGGATCACAAAACACCACTGTATTTCCACAAATTTTAGGCGATTTCTGGATGGTTTGGGGACAAATTGCCCAAAGGTGCAATTATTATTATTTCTTATTATTATTTGAGGTGGGTGGGATTAGTTGGGGGCTTCAGGGGTCAAAAAAACTGTCATTCAGGAACTACATGAGATCCATGGGTTACTCTATACCCTACCCTGTCCTAGCTGATAGTACAGATCTTTGGGGTTGATGCCTAGAGCCTTGCATTTAGATTTTTGAAACAAACCATAGAACTGTGAATTCATGATATATCTATTCTACTTTGGAAAGAAAACAAGTAATCTGAAAATCCAAACGCCAGAGAGAAATGTGTATCAGTTTTCCATAACAAAGGGACCACAAAATGCAAATCAACTTCTCTATTACATACAGTAAGCTGTAAAAACTCTAGGAAGGAGGGTTGCACTAGTTCTTTGTTGTTGTGTTATGCGCCTTCAAACTGACTTCTGCTTCCTTCAGCACTGTCATAGAGTTTTCCTGGCAAGATTTATTCAGATGAGGTTTATCACTGCCTTCCCGCTAAGGCTAAAAAAGTGTGATTTGCACAAGTATGATTTGGTGTGTTTCCTCAGTTTCACATTTAATAGGCCTTTCTCTCAGATTTTGCACTTATGTGGTTTTGAGAAATGACTCCTCCCAACTTTTCATTCAATTTTATCTCTATGCAGATTGGAATCAGCAGGAAGAATTGCACTGCAAATACATGCATAGGATCCACTGACTCATTGACCCAAACAGAGATAGAAGGGCCTGGTGTACAAGATATGATTGCCCAGCTATGTTTATGGGCAAGTTTTCATGGTTGTGTCTTGGTCTTACTTAGCACTCTGCAATTCACTAGGGAACAGAGGAACAGAATTCACACCTGTCAGGGTTAAAAAAATATTTATTTTATCTTTTATACAAGAGCTGATACTTTTTAAGATACAAGTCATGGAAATATTGTTTTAAAGCAAGAGATATATATAAGCATGTGGACAATAGACTTTTTAAAATGTCAGTTTTGTGGCCTAGATTTTGTTCCTCCTCACAGCTGCACAAAGATGTTTCACTGTAACAGTTAGTGGCCCTGATAGCAGTGGCAGAATAAACTTTGGATTTTTAGTCTGAACTTTAAAAGATTTATCCAACATGCTGGAGTTATTTGAGAAATAGGGTTCAGCACTTTTGATAGCTATTTTAAATTTTGACTAGAACCTAGAATGAATTTACTATCCCATTGACATCACCAGTCACCATTGGTATGATATACAGTACATAGCGACATACTCAGCTTTGCCTATGAGAAGACATTCAACCATGAGTTGTAGTGAATTCCAGCTCTGTATAATGAAGGTGTGTTCATGTTCATATTTTATATATTTAGATCTGTAGCTTTTTAAAGAAGTAAAGTGTCTAAACATGCTGGGCTTGATCCAGTCTACTGCAGGTGATTGTGAAATGCTTGGTCCAAAATGCTGTGTTGCCTGAATACAATGACAACACCATCTCTTTGTGGTGCAACAAAAGCATCTGAGGAAGTAGACTGAAGTCTACGAAAGCTCATACTGCCAACTTCTTTCTTTCAGTGAGGGGCTGTACAGACAGCCCCTAAGGGGCAGTGTACCGCCACCTCTTTCCTTATTGAATTGGGCCGCAACAGCTGCATACCACAGCCCCAATCTGGAGGTTTGTCACTTTAAAAAGAGCTAGCAAATGCCGCTCCTTTTTGAAGTGGCAAAAACCTGCCCTTGCCACCGCAGTAGCAGCTTTTTAGCACTCCTTTGGCACAGCGTGTATGAACATTGCACCAAGGGAGCACCCTGATGCCATCTGCTGTGCAGTGGGGTGCATGGCATGATGCATCAGGGTGGAGTCAGGGCAGCCAATGTACAGTTGCCACACCCTGACTCCACCCCCAGGCAGGCCCTTTTGACCAGTCTGTATAACCTGTTAGCCTCAAAAGTGCTACAAGATCTCTCTACATATTGATTCTACAGACTAACACAACTATATCTTTGAATTCAATCATCTCCTAGTTCTTTATACAGGTGTCAACTGGACTGGCAGTTGAATATGGAGAAACTGTGGTTAACCTTAAGTGTAACTACTCAAACAAGATAGCTTCAAACCAGAGTTTTTGATGCTAGTATGTTTCAATAAACCATGGGTGGGAAAAAGGGGGTCCTCTATATAGTTCTGAATTATAATTCCCATCACCTCTAGCCAGCAGAATCATTGGTCAGAGATATGGGAATTGCAATCTAGGAGCAAATTCTAGAAGGCTGCTCATTCCCATCCCTACAATAAATCATTATTAAAATTAAATACAGTTGTAATATGAAACTATAGTTAATGAAAGTGAAAGCCATGGAAGAGGGGGAGCAGGAGGAAGGGAACATACATGCCTGAGGCTAGTTTCAGCTCATTCAGGTAAGAACAATGCACAATAATTAGTTACTTCTAAATGCAGCCAATGAATGGAATCTTTTCATTCAATTTATCATTAGTCACAACACAATTGTGATAAAAACTAATGACTCCCAAATGAGTAACTGTGCATTCACCATTAGTTTTGCTTCTTTGTTCTTTCCTTTAGGTTTTCCATAGCTAGATAATACTTAGCCCTGAATAGGAAGCTTATAGGATGTTCATAGGAGAGGCAGGTGTGAGCAGAAGGAAAATCTGCCCTAACTTTCCAGTTGTCTATTCACACATATTATCAAAGGTTACCACATCAGTTTAAATCTATGCAACTGATTTCAAAATTAGTACCATCTTTAGCCCTCCAGATATCTTTGACTTCAATTTGCTGAAGACTAAACCATCTTGGCCAGTGGAAAGGAATTACAGAAGCTGAACTCTTAGATTTCAAGAGGGTCAAAGATTCCTCATCTTTGGCTTGCATTCTTAGTTTTCTTCTGATTTCCTGACTGCAGTCCACATTTCTATCATTGTTTGTTCACAGGTATAGGAATTCTTTTACCATTTCTATTTCTTCATTGTCTAGGTTGAATTTGTGAAGGTCCTCAGTATTAAGCCTGCCTTTGCACTTTCTGCTTTGATCTTCCTTAGTAGGTGTTCCAGGTCTGTGAGGTTCTCTGCTAGTATTATGTATATCTTAGATTGCTGATATGTCTTAGATTGCTGATACTTCTTCCTCCTATTTTCACTCCTCCCTCTTCCATGTCCAAGCCTGCTTTCCTTACAATATGTTCTGCATATAGGTTGAATAGGTAGGGTGACAGGATGCAGTCTTGTCTGACTCCTTTGCCAATTGGGAATCATTCTGTTCCTCTGTGTTCTGTTCTGACAGTAGCCTCTTGTCCTGAGTACAGATTTCTCATCAGGACTATCCAATTTCTCATCAGAGCCTTTGCAGACTGCTAGAAATAGTGCAAATTGAGTCCACTTTAAGGGTTAGGGTTAGGGAATCATGGGAACTGTATTTTATTGTGGCACCAGAGCTCTCTGGCAGAGAAGGCTCAATGTCTCAGGAGGAAAAAAAAACAATTCCCATGATTCCCTAGCACTAACCCTAACCCTTAAAGTGGACTCAATTTGCACTATTTCTGGCAGTCTGCAAAGGCCCTATGTCTTTAAGGGCATTCCATAGCCTTTCATGATCTATGCAGTCAAAGGCTTTGCTATAGTCTATAAAGCACATGCTGATTTTCTTTTCAAATTCCCTGGTGCATTCCATTAGCCATTGTATGTATGCAATGTGATCCCTAGTGTTTCTTCCTTTCCTGAACCCTGCTTGGACCTCTGGGATTTCTCTCTCCATGTATGGTTGGGGTCTATGGGCCTTTGCAGACTGCCAGAAATAATGCAAATTGAGTCCAGTTTAACTGCTCAGTGCTAGGTAATCATGGGAATTGTATTTTTTTTTTCTGAGACATTGCGCTTTCTCTGTTAGAGAGCTCTGGTACCACAATAAAATACAGTTCCCATGACTCCCTAGCAATGAGCCAGGGCAGTTAAGGTGGACTCAATTTGCACTGTTTCTGGCAGTCTGCAAAGGCCATATGTTGCACAATTTTGAGCATGATTTTGTTTGCGTGGGAGATCAGTGCTATGGTCCTATAGTTGCTGCCATCTCTTGTGTCTCCCTTTTTGTGGACGGGGATGTATATTCCCAATCTGTTGGCCGTTGTTTTGTTTCCCACATCTGTTGACATATGTTGGTTAGTACTAGAGCTGACTCTGTTAATGTGGATTGCAGCAGTTCATTTGGAATATCATCTGTTCCTGGTGATTTATTTTTCACCATTTTTTTTATTGCAGTTTCCACTTCACTTTTTAGGATTTGAGGTACATCTTCATATAGCTCTTCATTCCATGTGTCGTTCATTTTGTCATCTCTTTTGTATAATTCTTCTGTGTATTGCATCTAACATCTTTTTATTCCTTCCTGGTCTTGAATTATTTTATTTTTTATTGTCATAGATCATCCCAGTTCTTTGGTTTCAATTTTCCTTTGATTTCCTGGATCTTGTGAATTGGATCTCTTGTTCTTCCCTTCTTCTTGTTGTCTTCTATTTCTATGCATTGATCATTGTTGCAATTTTCTTTATCTTTCTACACAAGCCATTTTACTGTTGCATTCATTATTCTAAGTTTGTTCTTATCTCCCTTTTGTTTTTCTTCTCTTTTTTATTGCTTGTAGTATTTTTTTATGTCAACCATTGTGTTTTCTCTTTCTTTTTTTATTGAAAGTGTCTGTATTCTTCTTTTATTATGTCCCTAGCTTCAGATCATAGTTCCTCTGGTTCTTGGTCTATTATGCTTAGTAGTACAAATCTATTCTTATGTTATAAGTAAATTCTGTTGAGATATTATTTAGATCATATTTTGTTATAATCACTGGTTTTGTTTTCTTCTTGAGTCTTACTCTTATTTTTATTTTGAGCAATTCATGATCTGTGCCACATCAGTGCCTGGTCTAGTTTTGGCTTCCAGTATAGAGTTCCTCCATCTTTTACTTCCAATTATATAATGTATTTGATTTTTGTGTTGACCATCTGGTGATGTCCATGTGTGCAGCCTTCTTTCTGGTTGTATGAAAAATGTGTTTGCAGTGAATAGTTTGTTGACTTCACAAAAATCTATTTGATGCTCACCTTCTTCATTTCTTTTGCCTAATCCAAATCTGCCTACTGTTTTTGCTTCTTCTTTGCTTCCAACATTTGGTATTTAGGTGAGGTGAACCAATAGTAGCTAGCTTAGCTGCCTCCTAGTCACCCATTGCTTCTTCCCTTGCCATCCCTGTGGAACTCACTTGCCCTCATCAGTATCTCCCTCCCACAACATAATAGAATCATAAAATCATAGAGCTGAAAGAGAACACAAGGTCCATCAAGTCCAACCCCCTGCAATGCAGGAATAAACAATCAAAGAACCCCTGACAGATGGCCATCCAGCCTCTGTTTAAAAACCTACAAAGAAGGAGACTCCACCACAGTCTGATGCAGCATATTCCACTGTTGAACAGTTCTTACTGTTAGGAAGTTTTTCCTAATGTTCAGGAGAAATATCTTTTCCTGTACTTTGCATCCATTGCTCTATGTCCTAGTTTCAGGAGCAACAGAAAACAAGCTTGCTCTATCCTCATCATGACATCCTTTCAGATATTTAAACAGGGCTATCATATTACCTCTTAACCTTTTCTTCTCCAGGCTAAACATATCCAGCTCCCTAAATCACTCCTCATAGGGCATGGTGAAATTGTTTCTTCACTACGGGAATTGCTTCTTCCATCATGTCCCTCAGTGCTGTCACACTGTTGGGTGTTTCCACCTAGAATGGTGTGGCTTTCTCCTTCACACACAGCTACCACCACAGCCTTTATCCTTCCTCATCTCTGCCCCACTAAGGGCTCCCCTCAGTTGCTATACAACTAGCCATTAATGCAGTATCTAGAGTTGATACTGTCCCTGGTTGGTGCCATGACCACTCACCTAATCAGGCTATCAGGCTACAGTCAAGGAGACTGGAGTGGGGTCAGCAACCTGTGACATCATGCAGCAAATACCCATACAGACATTTTTATCAAAGCCTAGGAATGTGAAAAACTCTGTCTTTCAATTTTGTTCCATTTCTCCAAATCCCTTCTGCATTTTCTTCATGTGCTTACTTCATAAGAGATGGTAGGATTCTTCACTTTCTTCTCACACTGAAACATGGGCAATTTGTACATTCATTTTTCCCAATTTGCCCATTTATATGTGCAGTTGTGCTAATTTCCACTCTTTGTTCTTACTAACAAAAGCACAATTTGATTCACATTTTAGCATGGTTTCAGGAGCATTTTTAAGCAATTCTGCACATCATAGTCCGTCACATTTTAAAATATGCATACTCCTTTGTTTTCACCTTGTTTATGTGAAACACTCTATCTGCCTTGCAAATGTGCAAATATTCCAAGTGAAGTGAACATTTTTTTCACAACAAGTCTTGGAAGTCACAAAAATGTTATTTTAGTAACCGTTGTCAAATCCAATAAGATTTGTTTCCCTCTATATCCAGGCCCCACTGGGTAAGGTAAATTCCCCACTGGGTAAAGTAAACTCTCACTGTCATATTTATGCTCACATTATGTCTATCATTCCCATTTGCTGCTTACAAGTGAAACTAGATTAAGGCCGCTTAGTTGATTTCAGGAAAAATTAGCTTCCAAAATGATACCAATTAAACTTTTTATGTGAAATTGCAAGCAAAAGTGGGAGGATAAGGTTTTGAGTCTGATAAACAGGTCTCCACTCATTTTTCTCTGCTTGGTCCTTATCTTAAACACTGCAAATATTACTTGCTACAGAAAACAAACAAGCAAACAAACAAACAGCATTAACACCTTTCAAATACTGTATATTGAACCTTTTCTTATTTCCTAAAATGTGCAATGCCCATTATTCCTCTAGAGAGTCTGTGACTTTTTCATTTATTAACTTGAGTTTCTCCAGTCTTCTCATCGAGTTTTTGAAAAAAGTTTTATAGGCTATATACTGCTGAACAAATCCCAGATTCTAGCAGTGCACAAAAGAAGGCTCAAGTCTATTGTTATGCTAACTCCTGGGGTTAGCATCAAAATGCTATTAAATGTTTGTTAGGGTAAAGACAGAGGTAGCATTTTTAGTAGTAGGATTTCTCAGAAGAACTTGTACTATTTTCAATCCAGAAATATGCCACTCTTCACTGGATCTAGTCTTGCAAAGGCTCATTTTGCTCATTTGTTGCCAAAGCTAGTGGTATCCTATCTCTGATGTGTTATTTAGAGAAGTAGATATCTTATCTGCAGTGCTATGATTTAGTTTTTATTTTTATATTTCTGTAACTTTGGTCATAATATTGCATTCTATAAATAAATATATGCCAAGGTGTAACACCCTGACATGTATACTTTGCAATTTGTAATATTTTGTGAGATATTGTACTGCCTAGCATATTCCACATCTTTCTATTCTGGGAGGGCTGAGAGAGTGTTCCAACAAGAATTAACAGCCTGAATTATCAGAAGGCTAAGACTAAACAATTCTTATTGCCACATACTTTGGACTTCACTCTGACTTATAATGATGTTATCCGAGGGCTTTTCAAAGCAAGATTTCTTCAAAGGTTTGCTATTGCCCTCCTGTAAGTCTGAGAAGGACAGCATGGCATAGCAGTTTGAGTACTACACTATGACTGTGGAGATCAGGATTGAAATCCTGCTTGACCACAAACACCCACTGAGTGACCATGAGCAAGTCAATACTTTCAGCCCTCAGAAAACCCTATGATAGGTTTGCCTTAGGATCACCCTAAGTTAGAAACATCTCAAAGATACACAGAAACAATGATGACAACAAAACTGAGTGAGTTTGACTTGCCCAAGATCACACAGTGCATTTCTATGGCTGAGTGGGGATTTGAAAGCAGCTTTTACAAAGTTCTAGTCCAACTCTCAACCAGTAGAACAGGGGTAGGCAACCTTTCCCCTTCAAGGGCCGAGGGACTTCAGCTCCCAGAAGCCTCAGCCATGTTGGCCAATAGTCCCATGTTGGCCAATAGCTCCTTAAAGGGGAAAGGTTGCCTACCCCTGCAGTAGAATGTTGATTGAATGCTCAGTGAAAGGATATGCATGTACATAAGGAAAGGATGACTGGCCAGAAAGCGAACAAATAGCAATCTGTTCAGAAGGAAGAGGAAAATAATCACTACAAAAGTAGGATCTTTCAGAACTCCAGCTTATTTTTACATATCCAGTCAAGAAGCACTGCCTCAAAGACTTCATCATCTCATAAACACCTGAAGTTCATGACCCTTAGCCTTTATCAGTAGACTCAGAATACTCTGGGCCAAGCTACCTGACCTATAGGAGTAGAAAGAAATAAAGGAAGAATCTTGGATGGACTGGAACATAGAAAAGGCTGGTCCATTGGAGCAAAGTCTATGGGACAGTGCACATTGATTGTATCTCCCTAGGTTTTAGTGAGGTAAGTATGCTGTCTGTAGGAATTTGTCTGTGTGTGAGTTAAGAATTTGCTTTGGTATAAACTATGGACTTTATCATACAGGGGAAATCCCATGCAGAAACAGGGGTTTAAATAGAAAAAAAACCCCACAAAAGTGGGTAGATTTTCAGATGATGTCGCTGTTAAAGTGTAGTTAACCTGAACATAATGTAATCAAAAGCTGCTTCTTTTTGCTTTCAGAAAATCCTGAAAGCAAAAAGGAGCGGCTTTTGACTACTTTCCGTTCGGGTTAATTGCACTTTAACAGAGATGTGTGTGAAAATCAATCTGCTTTTGTGAGTTTTCCCCACATTTTAAATCCCATTTCTGCATGGGATTTCCCCTGTGTGATAAGGTCGAATGTCATCTTAAACCAAATCTCTTTCTCTTTCTGTTTCTTTCCCTTTCTGCAAACTACAGGCTCTCTTCTTTTCCTAAATTTTTTCACCCTGTATCCAAACTTAAGAATCTACCTTTTTGTCCCTGATGCTAAGTTTAGTCCTGTTAAAAGTCTCATGGTATCTTTACTTTCTGGTTTTTGTTCAGAATATTAGCTTGTTTGTTGCATCTCCTTTGCATAGTCAATTTCAGTGTTATTTTAATGAGTATTTATTGGAATATTAGTCTCCTTGATGGGTAGTCGAGCATTACTTGATGACAAGATAAAGTTCCCCATCCCAAGACTGGGAAAGAAGGCCAACCTAGTGAAATTGAAAGTGCACACATAATTCTGGAAATTTTACCTTCAAGCTTCATTCAAGATAACAGATGTTATCAAGAATGTCCCCACTAGGAGTTTTTCATCTTTTAAAAAATTCCTAAACCTCAAATCAAATTGCTAATCCCTAGTAGTGGCAACCCACTATATTTTTAGGATTTACATAGGTGTTGGGTACAATTTATCAATTGATTTAATGGGTCTACTCCAGTCCAATGAGCCTACTCCATCCAGAGGAGGAGGAGGAAGAAGAGACAAATTGGGTACAGCAATTGGAGGTGGGCAGTAGTTTAAAATCATAGTGCTGGGCATATATCTTTTGAAATATTGAACAGAACTCAGATTTTCAGGAACTACCATCAGATTTTCTGAAACATATTCCATTGCCCACATAAAACCATAGCATTATGTGTTCTGACCTTCTCAGTGCATAACCAAATTTAAATCAGTGCCCATTTTGAAAACAATTTGCATCTTGTCATATGACTTTATCATTCTTGCCCTGGCCTGACATTTTATTGTATCACCACTGTACAGCAAAGAATAGAACTGAAATTTGCTTTTCACCAGAAGTGCTTTACCCTTTAAAGTCAACCTTTGATAAACAAGGTTTGTTGTGTTTGTGTTTTTTTAAGATAACAATTTAGTGAATTGATTTTTTGAAGCCAGGATATTCACATGACAAGTGACTGGGATTCCACTCCTGATAATCTGCTTGCAGCAGAATTTGACCATACATTGTTTTGAAAAGGTATAAAAGACGCAGGTTGCCATGTACATACAGAATCATAGAATCAAAAAGTTGGAAGAGATCACAAGAACCATTCAGTCCAACACCATTCTGCATACGTAGGAATACACAATCAAAACTTCCAAACAGATGCCCATCCAGCCTCTGTTTAAAAACCTTCATAGAAGGACACCTCATTAAACTTTGAGGCAGTGTATTCCATTGTTGAACAGCTCTTACTGTCAGGACCTTTCCCCTAATGTCAGTGGAGTCACTAGGGTTAGGGTTACTTTAGTGTTAACTCGTGCGGTAAACCATGGTGTCATGCCCATATTGACCTCCTCATATACCCCATCATATAGAATCCTTAGTAAAAAGAAATATTTTACTAATACTACACATAAATCATATTTCCCATATATCACTGAATTTAATGGTAATAGTTGTGAAATATAGCAAAATGAAAATTATACATTTAAATTACAATATCATATGCCATAGGTTAAATGTATTTATGTATAGCATTGATCTCCCACACAAGCAAAATTATGCTCAAAATTCTACAACATAGGCTCCAACCATACACTTAGAGAGAAATCCCAGAGGTCAAAGTACAGTTCAGGAAAGGAAGAGGCACTGGGGACCACACTCCAAACATACAGTGGCTAATGGAGTACAAGAAGGAATTTCAAAAGAAAATCACCATGTGATCTGTAGACTACAACAAAGCCTTTGACTGCATAGATCATGAAAGGCTATAGAATGCCCTTAAAGATATGGGAGTGCCAACACATCTGATAGTCCTGATGAGGAATCTGTATGCAGGACAAGAGGCTACTGTCAGAACAGAACATGGAGAAACAGAACAGCTCCCAATTGGCAAAGGGGTCAAAGTTACATCTTATCACCCTACCTAAAATTATATGCAGAACATATTGTAGGAAAAGCAGGCTTGGACACAGAAGGAGGAGGAGGAAGGAATATTAAGAATCTGAGATATGCTGATAACACCATAATACTAGCAGAAAGTGTCACAGACCTCAAAGAAGTACTAAGGAAGATCAAAGAAGAAAGTGCAAAGGCAGACTTACTGTTGAATATAAAGAAAACAAAAATAATAACCATGGAAAACTTACAAAAATTCAGACTAGACATTGAGGAAATATAAATATTAAAAGAGCAATCATATGTGGGATCAAATATTGATAAGAATGGGGACTGCAGCCAGGAAATCAGAAGAAGATTAAGAATGGGGAGGGTGGCTATGAGAGAACTAGGAAAGATTTAAAATGCAGAGATATATAACTAAGCAGAAAAGTAAGAATCATACAAGCCATTATATTCCCTATTACCATGTATGGATGTGAGAGCTGGACAGTTAAGAAAGAAGATAGAAGAAAAATGAATTCATTTGAGATGTGGTGCTGGAGTAGAGTGCTGAGGATTCCATGTACAGCCAAAAAGAGAAACAAATGGGTCCTAGAGCAGATCAAGCCAGGAATCTCCCTGGAATCCAAGATGACAAAACTTAGGCTGGCGTACTTTGGACACAACATGAGAAGACATGAATCACTGGGAAAAAACAATAATGATAGGAAAGGTGAAGGGAAGTAGAAAGTGAGGAAATCTGCATGCTAGATAGATGGACTCTATTACAGAGACCATGAATATGAGTTTGCAGGAGTTGGGCAGAGCAGTGGAGGACAGGGGGTCTTAGAAATGTCTCATCAGCAGGGTCACCATGGGTCAAAATTGACATGAAGGCAGTTAACAACAACAATAAATACATTGCTTCATGTGCTTAAAGTGAATATTTGATAAAATGTGATGTTTTTAAAGAAAATATTAAAATGTATTTTTAAAGAAAATCAAATTAGTTCATTCAAATATTCTGAAAATGTAGGGCAGAATTTCTTAAAAGCCTTCAGAAATTGCCTTCAGAAATTGTCTTCAGGATCAGGTTCTCACTTGCAGTGCTATATACCTCAGAGATGAAGAATGTTTCAGCTTAGTTGAAACAAGCATGGTAGTTGTCACTGGGGAGGATATATCCACAGTTACAAGTTAAATTTTATAATGGTCTATGGTCAATACAAATTTTGTAAAACAGGTATTCTATCATATGAACTAGAGCAAGCCCAAGATATTCTGATGACTGGAATTTTTATAGAACAGAATGAAGTGCGGTACTTACCATGATAAATCATTTTTGGATGGGAGGAGCAGTGATCCATCCTCACACAGTATCCAGTTGCAGTCTGAAACAGATACATTGGGGGGGGGATTAAACATTGTTGAATTAGGTGCTGAGTTTAGGTTAAGTTCTTAGGACATTAGGTTAGATTTTAGGCAAGGCTATAGAATTAAACTGATGAACAAGGGGGGACAGCAGACATAACGAAAAAAGAATTTAGAGTCTCACCTATCCAGCTGGCATGTGGAGAATAACTTTTTGGTTGGTTGAGGTAGTAAATGACATGTACCTCCTAAACTCAAGATGGCTAAGGTGAGGGCCTAGCTTGCTGACAATTTTCATCAGCTTTTGGGAAGGAGATATTTTCTGGATTGAGCAGCTTGTCTTAGGGCTGGAATTGACAATCAAGAAGGGGTGGCTTGAAGCCGCTCCCACCAAAAATGCATTGTGGCTGTGGCAAACACATGCCATGGGCCCAATTCGCCCTGAACCTGGCCCAAATAGGAGCAGAAAAGATCCACCCCTGTTTGGGTTGGGAAAGGGCCAAAGCAAAGCAAAGCAGCTTCATTTATATACTGTTTCATACCGTGCTATGGAGTGTCTAAGCACTTACAATTGTAAGCTCGTTGCCCCCCAACATGGTACTCATTTTAGCAATCTTGGAAGGATGCAGGCCTGAGTCAAGCCTGAGCCCTGGCTAGTACTGAACTCACAACCTTGTGGTTTATGAGTGAGTGGCTGCAGTACAGGCATTTAACCACTGTGCCACCAAGGCTTTTAACCACTGTGCCACCATTTGCAGCCCCAACACAACCCGAGGGTGGCTACAAGATACTCCAGCAGCATGCAGCATGCAAACGTTATGGCCCCAGAGCATCTTGAAGCTGCCCACACTGGCCAGTTTCTGGGCAGCTTTTGGGAAGCTTCAGAGCCTGCAGTGTGTAAACACCACACCCCCAAGACACCCAGAAGTGGGCTTAAATGGGCTGTCTGTTTCGGCCCTTAGTGTGCATCTAAACTGTAGAAATAATCCATTTTGACACCACTTTAAGTGCTGTAGCTCCATCCTATGGAATCCTGGGATTAGTGGGTTACAAGATCTTTAGCCTTCTCTGCCAAAGAGTGCTGGTCTTCAAAAAACTGCAACTCTTTGGATTGGGTAGGTTAAAGCCATGAAAGTTAGTATGGTGCCATGCTGTATTATTTCTACTGCAAGGATGCATGCTTTATCTGATTCTTCTGGGACAGAATCTCCAGAAATAATGACATCTGACACCATTTTACATTCATGGCTAAATAGTATGGAATCTTGGGATTTAGCTCTCTGACAGACAAGGCTAAATACCATATATACTCAACTGTAAGTCAACATCATAAATAAATCAAGGGCAGGTATGGGGGCCAAAATTGCAGATTTTAGTATGACCCATGGATGCGTTGAGAGTAAAACTTAGAGGCATGCAATAAAGGATCTAAGGAACTTGTTGCATTATATTTTAGGGGGGTTGCAGACTGCCAGAAATAGTGCAAATTGAGTCCACTTTTAGGGTTAGGGTTAGGGCTAGGGAATCATGGGAACTGTATTTTATTGTGGCACCAGAGCTCTCTGACAGAGAAGGCTCAATGTCTCAGAAAAAAACCAATTTCCATGATTCCCTAGCACTAACCCTAACCCTAAAAGTGGACTCAATTTGCACTATTTCTGGCAGTCTGCAACAGCCCTTAGGCAAAAGCTTCCCAGTCTGCAAACAGGACATGGCATGGAGGCGGGGATTATCTCACAGTAAGTCACTGCTGAATTGCTGGCTGCCATCAGCTCAGGTCCCAGCCAGACTCAGCCAGTCCTTTTTAGAAAATGGAAGCTTTCTGTTTTCTAAAAAGGGCTGGCTGAGCCCAGCCAGGACCCGGACTGATGGCACCAACGATTCAGTGGTGACTTTCTGTGAAATAAGCCCCACCTCCATGCTGTGTACTGGCTGCAGCCCGGGAGGCTTTTGCTGTTTTAAAAGGTGATGTGATAAGCTCCTAAGTTATGAAGCAAAGGAAAACAATGCCAAAGAACTTATAAATTTCAAGCTGGCATAACTGTATTAATACTGACATATGGACTTATACACGAATACATCCCACCCTTCATAACTGCGGACTTGCATTCCATGGATTTGAGCATCCACGGGTGGCAAGCCTATGTGGGGGGAGGTGGCAGAGGAGGAGGAGGAGGGGGGGGGAAGGAAGAAGGGCGGCAGCAGCGATGGAGGGGTAAGAAGAGGAGGAAAAAGGAAGAGGAGGGAGGAGCAACAGCAGCGGCAGTGGCAGCTGCAGGGGGAAGAGGAGAAGGTGGAAGAGGAGGAAGGAAGAAGAGGAAGAGCAGTGGCAGAGGTGGGGGGAAGAGGAGGTGGGGGAGGGAAGAGGAAGAGGAAGAGGAGAAAGAGCAGCAGCAGCAGGGAATTGAGAGGAGGAGGAGAAAGAGGAGCAGGAGGAGGAGGCGGCGAGGAGGAGGAAGAGGCAGCCCCCTGCCATGGTGAGAGTGGCAAGAAGGGCTTCAGGGTTGGCGTGGGTGGGATGGTGAAGTTTCATTGTCCCCAGTGGTGGTATGGGATGTGAGCATCTGTGGATTTTGATTTCTGTGGGGAGATCTGTAACAGATTCCCCCCACGGATACCAGGGTGATATACAGTATCACACAAAAGTACAAATCACATTTTACATGAATATATGTATTTTATATCTTTTAAAAGTCAAAAGGCAAGTTTCCTGCCCCCCTTGTGTTTTATTTTTATGACATGCCACAATTCCCAAGTTGGCTATGCATGTTCTCTTCCTTGTGTTTTATTAACATTAAAGGTCAATAAAAATAAATAGGAATGGGGGGGGGGGGGGGAACCTAGCATTTGCTCCTGGAAAATCATATGAGAAGCACTCTTCTGAAGTCAATTTTAATGACTAGGTTATTACAACACTCAAAAGCTGTTTATGTCAGTGAGGCTTTGCCCCAGGATGTAAAATGTCCCAGGTGCATGCAGTGTTCAGTGTGCAAAAAGGAGAAAAACTGACTCAGAGGCAGCTGATTAAACTTCTGCAGGAAGTTATGTGGTAACAGTTCAAAACTGCGTAGTAACTGTGGACATGTGACAGGAAAATGATGAAACACTGGCAGGGGCTGGGTCAGAATCCTAGCCAGATTTTGTGTATATAAGGAAGAATGTTCCAACGCATAGAGATTAGGTGGATGTTGAATGGTGATGGAACATTATGTTGGATAGTGTAAACATTGCTGTATTGTGCTTGTAAATATTTGTTGCAACTAAAAGCCTCTTTGGAAGAACGTCAGCAGTTTGAGTAAAACTCTGTTTGGATTAAGGAGATTTTACCAACAACTACTTCCAGAATTTCCAGTGGTGTTTGTTATCTGTCTGTCTGTCTTCTGTGTATGGACTCATTCTTCTTCCTGCACTAACAGTTTATATGGGCCCTTAATTACACAGAAAGTGAAAATGGAAACTGAGGGGCATTGCATACCAGCCTAAAGGGCTGTCCTGGGGGTGGAGTTGGGGCGGGGCAGCCTTACACCAGCCACCCTAACCTCACTCCGCCATCCTGACACTGTGTGCCTGCTCTTTTAGGGTCAGCAAAAGGGAGGATCAGGGCCACGGGATGAGGTTGCCACGGCCCCTACCTGCCCCTAGTAGGGGCAGCCCAGAGCTGCCCTAAATGGGCCATCTGTAGAGGCCCTGTGTGACTTTTTAATCAGGCATACTGTGGACTAAAAGGCGGGGAAAACCCCTAAAATGAACAATCGGAAAGCTTCAGTGAAGGTACCAGTCTCCACTTTCACTTTTTAAAAATATAAATTTTATTTAATATTAAACAAATCAACACCATTCAAATGAAACCATACATTTCTTATTCAATTACAATCTTTCCTTAAGTTTTATTATGACAATAGCATCATAATGTATTTCCCCTTTCATACTATTTTATCTACTCTTCCTTTTACTTTCAGGTTTATAAGCCATTCCTATATCCATCCATCTTAAACTTTACTCTTTCTCTTATTTCAACTTCTCTTTCATTTCTTCTTCCTTCATAATTTCCTCTTACAAACCATTCTTTCTATTCATCCTTCACTTAATCCAACCTTCTATCACTTACTCTCACCTTCTTCAACTTCCTTTCTCCACCCTTCCATACATATATCTTCCAACATCCTTATACTTCTATTTTGACACATTTGATTATTTATATTACATTACAATCATCTATCTCATACTTTAACTTCCCATGTACATCTGACATTATAAACATTTGTACTGCTCATTAGATATTTTCCTTCTGATTACTTACTTTCAATTTAGTCTCAGATAGCATTTCTATTGATAAGCTCACTGATACACTTGTTCCATTTAACTTCCCATTTTTAAAACAAAATTCCAATATAAGAGTTCATCTCTTATCTACTATATTCACATTTTTGTTATTCAACCTAACTTTTAATTTGTCCATTTCAGACAGATCCATCAGTTTCAATAACTATTCATCTATGGATGGAATTTCTCTTGTCTTCCACTTTTTAGCTAACAGGATTCTTGCAGACATTATCATGCATAATATTACTCTCCAATGTACATTTCATCTTGTCTTCTTAATTTGCTTGTCATATTTACCAAGTATATCTCAGGTTTCATTTTATAATTTATTTTCAAAATCTTAGTTAGCATTATATGAATTCCCCCCCCCAAATACTTTCCACCACATGTGTATCAGCAAACAATGAGTCCGTTGACATTTCCAAAACTTGTCTTTTGTCTTATATATTTTTGATAATTTCTGGGGTGGGATGGGGTCAAGTACTATCTTTGAGTCATTTTAAGAAAGTTATCTTTCAGTTCTTGTGAGCTAGTGAGTTTTTCTGGTTTTTTCCTCTTGCTTGTTGCCAATCTTCTGTTAAGGAAAATGCAACATGGGACTTACAATAATAGAAATAAAATGTGTATGTGAAAGTCACAGTGATTAAGCAGGAGCAATCATGAAGCTACACAGGTGAAAAGGATAATGTAATTTGGAAGCCTTGAGAGCCAAGGACAAGGTTATAGAGTGTATATTGAAAACACCTGTTATAGATTGCAAACACCTGAGATTCATTAAGTAGTCAAGGTAAAATGATGAAATACTTGGGTTGGTCTTAAGTATGGGATGATCTATGTAAACCAATCAAAATGAATGTACACGCCCACTGGGTGGAAACTGACTAGTGGGTGGTGACTAACAATGGCTATAAGTGCAATGTTTGCTAATGCATATTGTTGGAGTAGTGTGGAGTAGTTTTGGAGATATTGTGAAGTGTAGAGATTGTGATTTGTAGGGCATATAGCATTTGTGTATATAGTAGAATAAAGTAGATCTTTTATATAAGACTACTGAGTTGTCTGGTGTCTTGAGGGAAGATACAAGAGCCAGAAGAATCCTGGAGAAGTTTGGAGACATCTCAGGAAGAAGAGTGAGAAGGCTTGGAGAGTTTGTCAGGGTCTTCAGCCTATTCTCTGAAACTCTGCTGCTTGGGAAAGAAGCATCAACCACTGATCAAAGTTGGTCAGCTCTGCTGCATAACAAGGTGGTGAGTTAGAGCCAGAGGTGAAGAGCTACAACTCCCATCATCCCTGACATCTTCTACATTTTCCTATATCCTTAGCCCACTGTTATGTTTTGAATTTAATCTTGTTCAAGTTCTTATCAATAATAATTTATATATTTTTTACATTTCCTTCTTCTTTACTGAATATTATCTTATCTAACTCATTCCTCTGCACCTCATATCCTTCTAGTTTTAAATCCATTTTGAATCTCTTTTTAAGTTATAGATATAGGAACCAATATAATTTGTAATCTATATTTCCAAAGTCCTCATTTGGCTTTATATTATATCTGTTTTGTTGATATTTTATTATATTATCTTCGTATCTAATCTATTTCTTATATTGTATCTCTCTTGGAAAGCTTCTTGGGCTGAGAATCCTATTTTTTTTTCTGCTTATATCTTGTGCATCCAAGCAATCGTCTAGTAATTTCTTATTATTTCTTTGTTCTTTTTCAACTTTATAAAGGTATTTGTAGTATTTGAGGAATATTTTCTTTATTTCTTCTTGTTGTGTACATATTTTTCCTCCTTCACATATCTCATAAATTGTATTATTTTCTTTTTCTTTTTTTTAATTTGTAAGCCAATCATTTACTTGTTTTGTTTGAGAAATCAAAATGCCTTTGTTTGACATATATCATCTTCTTCTCTACTTGTTTAGTTAATTCTGAGTCCAATTTCTTCCTCAACATTTTCAAGCATTTATCTATTTTATCATTTGTAGGATCTTTTGAAAAATCTTGCTTTTCCTCTTTTATCATTTTCATTAGTTTTTCCCATCTCCTGTACATATTTTTTTTTCTGTTCCTTTTTGAATAACGACTCCTCTCATTACTGCCTTACTGGCATCCCAGACAGTCCTCATTTTACTATCTTGTGTCATATTTTCTTGAAAATATAATTTCAACTTTTCTTTAGCTTCTTCTATAATTTTTGGATCACTTAGCAAACTCTTATTTAACCTCCATCCAAATTGTCATCTATGCTCTAATACTGTTAGCTCAATTGGATTATGGTCAGATATGATTTTTGGTAATACTTCCATCTTCTTGATTTTTGGCAGAAGTGTGTTTGATATTAGAAACATGTCTATTCTTGGCATTGATTTATGGGGTTCCAAATAAAATGTATAGACTTTTTAGATCCGTATAATTGGCCCAGATGTCACAAATATATAAATTTTCTGTCATTTAAAAAAGGTTTTTGGCAATCTTCCCTGATTTTTCTTTATGTGCTTTCCTGAAGTCCTGTCTTGTAATGGTTGGATAGTGCCATTCCTGTCTCCCATCATTATTATTCGATCTTTGTCATATTTCTACATTTCCTTATTCAAATTTCTTTTTAAAAAAATCCCTTCTATATTCATGAGGTGCATATACTCCAATGATCAAGTATCTCTGATCTTGTAATTTGACTTCTATCCAATGAAATTTCCTTCCTTTAAACAGTTCAGTGGTAGAATATCTTCTGTTAATATTAATTCCCACTCCTTTCTTTTTCTTTTCATTTGCCGAAATAAATGTTTGTCCCAATTTTGGATTTTTTTAGATATTTTACATCTTTTTGTTTTATTCTAATATCCTGCAAAGTTATAATGTCTAATTTCATCTTTTCCAGGTAAGGATAGACTTTACTTCTTTTATATTTTGAATTTATTTCTTTAATGTTCCACAAACAAATTTTAATTGCCATTTTTATTTGGTATAATTTATTTCTCATTCTTGTTTAGTCTTCCACTTCCTCTTCTTGTTATTCCTGTCCCTCTCCCCCTTCCCATTCTCCTCCTCCTTCTCTTATTCTTCTTCTGGATCTTCTTCCTCTTCTTCTATTTCTTCCTCCTCATCCTCTTTCACTATCTCTTCTTCCTCTCCCTCTTCCTCTCCTCCCAATGCTCCCTCACATTCTGCTGTTGTCTTTTTCCTTTGGTTCAATTTGTCTGGTTCTCCTTTTTTCTTTTTTCTATATTTTTATGTTTCCTCATTCATGTCTTTGTCATTCTTTGAACTTTGTGTTGACTTTAATTCTTTCAGGAGTTTTTCATAGAATTCTCTTGCTCTGGTCATATTGTTTATTGTGATTCTTTTCTGATTGTACATGAAAGATATTCCTTCTATTCTTTACAAGGTATAGTTTATTTTCATGTTAGTCAGTAATTGTGTTAATGTTTTGTAATCTTATCATTTCCTTAAAATGGCTATGGGGAAGTCTTTAAAGACCCCTACTAGATTTCCATCTACTTAAACTGTTTCACTGTATCTTCTTCATATGATAAGATCTTGTGATTCTTGATTTCATAAGACATAGTACAACATCGTGTGGCAATTTCCTCTCCCTTGCTATTTTTGAATTTGCTCTGAATATCTTATCAACCTTATGGTCCAGACCTCTTTCTGGCATTTCAATAAATTTTGCTAGTGCAGAGATAAGACGTTTATAGATATTTTCATTCAGTTCATCTGAAATTCCTCTGATTTTAATACATTTATCCCTGTATTTTAATTCCTGTCAGAGTAAAGCATTTCCATCCTTTTTTGTGAGTTTTTTTGAAATGTTTCCTGTGTCTCTTCTAATTTTTTGTGTTTTTATTTTCAGATTTTCCACATCTGTTTGCACATTTGTCACATCCCTAGACATTTTATCCATTCTTTTATATAGAGTGTCAAATTCCTGTTTAATTCTCTTTTATTTCTTTTCTCATATTTTTGAGTTCATTCCTCATTTCTTCTCTTATTTCAGATTTTAGTTCAATTTTGAAGTTCCTTAACTGCACCATAAATAACACATGTGGATCTGTAGAACCTGGAACAATCTCTACTTTTCTTTCTTTCTTTCTTTTTTCTTTTTCTTTCTTTCTTTTTTTTTTTTTTTGCATCATTATATATGTTTGTGCCTAAGTTTGTGCTCCAGCTCTTCTCTTAGATATCATTTTGATTTTGAACTTGCATTGTTCCCATTTAAGTCTGTTTTAAATTCCTTTTCATGTTCACTCTACTCTCTATGAGTTATTAATGAAATTGCATTCTTCTTTACTCAGTTTATCCACAAGGTGGCACTATTGCTCTATTTTTACATTAGAGTTGTACATTTCTTCTTTGTTTAACTTCTTTGTCATGTTTTGCCTGTTTTGTTTAACTTCTTTGTCATGTTTACTTATCAATGACCTTATGCTTGTTTCTATTATAACACTCTTTCCAAGATCATTTTCTCTTACTGTTGCACAGTTCTATGTTTCCAATATCTTGCCTTCTTATATTTTCCCAGTCTGTTTGCTCTTTTTCTTTTTCAACCACTCTCTAATATCCAGTGCCAAACTCTAATTCATTAATCTATTACATATACTTAAACAATCTATCAAGACAATTAATTTTTCCTCCAAAGGGGAAGGGTTAATTAATTTATTAATTAAAAGTTATTAATTCATACATAGTTTTACTACAATATTAAAATACATTTAAACCACACTTTATGTTGTATTACAATTCTCTAAACACTCTTATAATCTAAGAGGTGTTGCAGACTGACCTAAAGGGCCAGGCTGGGGGTAGAGTTTGGGCAGGGAAGCTGTACACCACATGCTGCAACAAAAGGGTGCAGAAGAGCTGTGGTGCTGGTTCTTAGGGTGGCTGTTTGCCACCCCTAAAAGGAGCAACATTTTGCGGCTCTTTTAAGGGAAGCAAAAGGAAGGATCGGGGCCATGGTGTGGGGTTGCAATGGCCCCAATCCACCGCTAGCAGGAGCAGCCCAGAGCCTCACCTCTGCTTCACCTCTGTCTTCAGCTCTATTTCAGCCTGGACCTTTTGATATATTCCCTCTAAGAGTTCTGTTATTTTTTAAAGTTCAGCTTAATATTTTCAGAACCAAATTCTTTCTCATTAGGCAAATATAAATTGCGATGTGATCTCAAATATAGTCTCTAACCCCAACATTCTTATCTTGTCAGGGTTTTTTTTATTTATAATCCAACCTGGTTTGGTTTAAATCTAATTAAGTCAAAAGTTCAAAGTTTGAAAACATCCAGCAGCATGGCAGGTGTGAAGATCATCACCTAAGACTGTCTTGCCTAGCCCCAGTGAGAGAGAGAGGGCAGGAGAAGCCAGGAGGACCAGCGGTGACTTTAAAATCCACAGCTGATGCCCAGGCAAGCCCCAGTGAGAGAGAGAGGGCGGGAGGAGCCAGGAGAACCAGCGGTGCCTATAAAATCTACTGCTGACGCCCAGGCAAGCCCCAGTGAGAGAGAGAGGGCAGGAGAAGCCAGGAGTGACTTTAAAATCCACAGCTGACACCCAGGCAAGCCCCAGTGAGAGAGAGAGGGCGGGAGGAGCCAGGAGAACCAGAGGTGCCTATAAAATCTACTGCTGACGCCCAGGCAAGCCCCAGTGAGAGAGAGAGGGCAGGAGAAGCCAGGAGGACCAGCGGTGACTTTAAAATCCACATCTGATGCCCAAGCAAGCCCCATTGAGAGAGAGAGAGGGCAGGAGAAGCAAGGAGGACCAGCGGTGACTTTAAAATCCACAGCTGATGCCCAGGCAAGCCCCAGTGAGAGAGAGAGGGCGGGAGGAGCCAGGAGAACCAGCGGTGCCTATAAAATCCACAGCTGACGCCCAGGCAAGCCCCAGTGAGAGAGAGAGGGCAGGAGAAGCCAGGAGGACCAGCGGTGACTTTAAAATCCACAGCTGACGCCCAGGCAAGCCCCAGTGAGAGAGAGAGGGCGGGAGGAGCCAGGAGAACCAGCGGTGCCTATAAAATCTACTGCTGACACCCAGGCAAGCCCCAGTGAGAGAGAGGGGGCAGGAGAAGCCAGGAGGACCAGCGGTGACTTTAAAATCCACAGCTGATGCCCAAGCAAGCCCCAGTGAGAGAGAGAGGGCAGGAGAATCAAGGAGGACCAGCGGTGACTTTAAAATCCACAGCTGATGCCCAGGCAAGCCCCAGTGAGAGAGAGAGAGGGCGGGAGGAGCCAGGAGAACCAGCGGTGCCTATAAAATCCACAGCTGACACCCAGGCAAGCCCCAGTGAGAGAGAGAGGGCAGGAGAAGCCAGGAGGACCAGCGGTGACTTTAAAATCCACAGCTGACACCCAGGCAAGCCCCAGTGAGAGAGAGAGGGCAGGAGAAGCCAGGAGGACCAGCGGTGACTTTAAAATCCACAGCTGACACCCAGGCAAGCCCCAGTGAGAGAGAGAGGGCGGGAGGAGCCAGGAGAACCAGCAGTGACTTTAAAACTATCTGCAGTCACCCAGGCAAGCCCCGGCTGCAAGGAGAAAAAGAAAGACTATCGCAACAATCACCATAAAAGGATAAAAATTAAAATAGAATAAAATAAAATAAAGATAGTTGTGGGGGTAAAAGAAGGGGAAAAACAGAAAACATAAGTCGTTAAAATAATTTAAGGTAAACTTCAACGCAGCTGGGGGGAAAAGAGTTTAGAGAAAGGAAGAGACAGAAAAAAAAAACAATTGATAACCTAAGACTGTCTTGCCTGATGATCGCCTGTTTCAGGGATGAGCTTCACTCCAAAGATTCAGGAGTCAAGAAATGTATTCCCCCCAATAAAAGGAAAAACAGAGGGGCCCATCCCCGAGGTCAGATCGACCCCAGTGCCTTCAAAATGGAAAATAAGAGAGGGGAGATTGAAAGAAGCACAGAAGGGAAGTCCGTGCTGGAAGGGAAGTCCTAGCGGCGGCGGAGAGGCTGAGGTGTGTGCTGGATGGGACTGCGGAGGCTTAGAGTGTGGAGCCAATGCCGAGGGAAACCTCAAAATCTCCCTGCTTGCCAGAGAAACACCTAGCGGCGGCAGAGAGGCTGAGGTGTGTGCCGGACTGTTGCCCTTGCCTGCTGTAACACCTGTGGAGGCTTAGAGGGTGGAGCGAATGCTGGGGGGAACCTCAAAAGCTTCCTGCTTGCCGGAGAAACACCTAGCAGTGGCGGAGACTCCGAGGTTTGCACTGGACAGGACTGTTTGCCCTTGCCCGCTGGAGGCTGTGGGGCAGAGCCACTGCCAGAGGACACTCTAAAAAAAACAACAACCCCTCCCCGCTTGTTGGGAAGGTGGGCAGTGGCTCCTTAGTGCTCTGGGAACTATTCCCTCCCAGCTTAGCAGCAACAATATTAAGGGGGGCAATTGAGGACTGATTGTTAGACTTAAGACCTGATGAGGCTATGGGTTGGATTAAGATCTGCACTATTAAGCAACTAGGTCCTTTATCATATGACTACTATTAATATTTGGGTTAAAGGGCTGGGATTGTTCTATGCCTCAGCCATCCCATTTTCTCACTGGCTTTAAGTTTTATCGCTTCACCTGAGGCCAGGAAAGAGGCGGGGGTGGCTATTGGAGTTGTCCTGGGGAACGGGAGGTATGGTCAGAACAGAGCAAACGAATGTTACAAAAGAAGACAGGATCGCTGCTTGAAAGCTATCCCGCCTTCAGTTCCCTCTGTTTCCCAGAGTGGTTTGGAGAGCATTCCAACCAGTCCACAGAACCTCATCTTACTCCTTTGCAATGCCAGGTTGGTTAAGAATAACACCTATGTCATCCATGACCTCCTCGTGGATGAGGATACTGACCTGGCTTGCTTTACAGAGACCTGGCTGGGGGAGGATAGCACAGTCACCTGGGCACAGGCCCTCTCAGAGGGGTATTCTGTTAGTGAGCAGGTGAAGGCAAGTGGGCAGGGAGGTGGAGTGGCTCTAGTTTATAAAAACAACTTGACCTTGACCAGGATACCTGTCCCAAACACAGTCCACTTAGATTGTATGCACCTTAGCCTGAGAACCAGGGATAGTGTGGGGATTCTTCTAGTCTACCGACCACCCCATTGTCTAGCAGACTCCCTAACCGAGCGGACACAGCTGGTCTCAGAGCTGTTGTTGGAGTCCCCCAGAGTTTTAGTTCTGGGGGACTTCATCATCCTGCTCGAGACCAGCTCAACAGGTGCGGCTCGGGAGTTCATGGAGACCTTGCCAAACATGGGCCTATCCCAATTGGTCGTTGGGCCTACACATTGGGCAGATCATACATTCAATGCGGTCTTTAGTACGGAACAGGAATATCCATAGGCGGAGATTATTAGTACCTCCGCTTTGTCATGGACGGATCATTTCCTGGTCAAGACGAAACTTAGAGCCTATATCTGCCCCACCAGGGGTGGTGGACCTATTAGAATGGTCCCCCCTCGAAGGCTAATGGAACCAATTGGATTCCGGAAAGCCTTCGAGGGTTTAATGGTTGGGGTTGCTGGTGATCCTGTCAATGCTCTGGTTAAAACTTGGAACACCGATCTTACCAGGGCTATCAACACGATTGCTCCCAAGCGTCCTTGCCATCTCACTTCAAACCGTAAGCAATGGTACACACCAGAGCTTAGGAAAATAAAGCGATTTGCTCAATGACTAGAGCACAAGTGGTGAAAGACTCGACTCTTATCCGACAGAACTTGCCATAGGAACTTTCTTTGGTCCTATCAGGAGGCAATGCGTGCAGCGCAGAGATCCTTCTCTGCTGCACATATTGCGTCTGCAGAGTCCCATCCAGCAGAGCTGTTTAGGGTGGTGAGGGAGCTGACGCAGGTGCACCCTGCGCCAAATCCTTTACTTAACCTGACAACAGCCTGCTGTGATGCATTTAACAACTTATTTGCAGATAAAATATCTTAGATAAGAACCGACTTAGACGCCAATGTTCTAACAGAAACCATAGACGAGGTGTCCAACGACTCTGTCGATGAAGTTATTCTGGATCAGCTCCAATCTGTGAGTACCAATGACATGGACAAGCTCCTTGGTAGTGTGAGGAAGACAACTTGCCCTTTCGACCCTTGCCCATCATGGCTGGCCGTCCGGGGAGGAATGCATTGAGGAGATTCCTTATGGATATCATCAATGCATCCTTCAGGGAGCGACAAGTTCTGTCATGTCTGAAGGAGGCAGCTGTAAGGCTGCTTCTGAAAAAAAACTTCCCTGGATCCCCTGGATATGAACAACTATAGGCTAGTCTCTTTATTACCATTCTTGAGCAAGGTGATCGAGAAGGCGGTTGCTCTTCAACTCCAAGCTGTCTTGGAGGAAACCGATTATCTAGACCCATTTCAAACTGGCTTCAGGACAGGCTTTGGGGTTGAGACTGCCATAGTTGCCTTGACCGACGATCTGCATCTGAGCATTGACAGGGGTAGTGTGACCTTGTTGGTGCTCTTAGACCTCTCAGCAGCTTTTGATACAATAGGTCATGCCATCCTCTTGGACCGCCTGAGGGGGTTAGGTATCGGGGGCATTGCATTGCAGTGGTTCCGGTCCTTCCTCTCGGGCAGGTCCCAGAGAGTGCTGCTCAGGGACAGTTGCTCCAGTAAAAGGGAGCTCACCTGTGGTATTCCACAGGGTGCTATACTGTCCCCAATGTTATTTAACATCTATATGAAGCCACTGGGTGAGATTATTCGGAGTTATAGAGCTGGGTGTTATCAGTACGCTGATGACACCCAGATCTATTTCTCTGTGTCTCGTTTGTCGGCCTCAAATTCCAATGGCATCTCTTCTCTAAATGAATGTCTTTGGGCAGTAATGGGCTGGATGAGGAAAAACAGATTGAAACTGAATCCCAACAAGACAGAGGTGCTCACGGTAGAGGCCCTGAAACCAAGAATTGGGTTGCAACCTCCAGTCCTGGATGGGGTCACACTCTCCTCCAGTGACTGTGTTCGCAGTCTGGGGGTGCTCCTTGACTCGTCGCTCCTGATGACAAATCAGTCAGCAGTGCCTGTTATCAGCTTCGGCTGATACGCCAGCTGTGCCCTTTTCAGGAAGGGATCTCGAGACTGTTGTGCATGTGCTGGTAACCTCACGTCTAGATTTCTGTAATGCTCTCTACATGGGGCTACCCTCGTGCTTGGTTTGGAAACTACAGCTAGTACAGAACATGGCAGCCAGATTAGTATCTGGAACATCTAGGAAGGACCATATTACTCTGGTTTTAAGGTCCCTCCGCTGGCTGCCCATAAGTTTCTGGGCCCAGTACAAGGTATTGGTCATCACCTTTAAAGCCCTAAATGGCTTGGGTCCAAACTATCTCAGGGACTGCCTTCTCCCTTATAATCCTCCCCGTGCACTCCGGTCCTCTGGAAGGAATTTGCTGCAGCCTCAAAAATCTAGGCTTTCGGCTACCTCCCAGAGGGCATTTTCTGTGGTCGCCCCCAGATTATGGAACGGCCTGCTGGATGAGATCCATCAGTTGACATCTCTAGGCAGCTTTAACAAAGCTGTCAGGACGGATCTCTTCCGGCAGGCCTTTCTGGGATAGATAATCCTGGCCTCAGGAACCCTTCCCTCTAGAGGGTCCCCAAATTCCCCCTGGAAGATTTAATGGGAACTGTTGCTGTAGTCTCAAATCGCCATTAATATGATTGTTGTATTTTAATTGTTGTTTTTAATTTAATTGGTGTTTTAATCTGTAATTTATTTAATAACTTTTTAAGGGGGGGAAGGGAATTAGATTTGCTTTAATTGTATTGTATTTTATTGTTGTTAGCACCCCGATTGACCTCAAAGGGGTGGGATATAAATAAATATTATTATTATTATTATTATTATTATTATTATTATTATTATTATTGGAGGGCTAGCCATGTCTGCAGCGGGTAGCCTGCTTTAGGCACAAGTGCTGCCGCCATTCTAATTAATCAGGGAGAAAGCAAGTGAAGTAAAAAAGCTGCAAACACAGCTGAATAAAGGTACCTTCTACAAAAAAATCCTTTGCTACACAAAGATCACAAACAAGTTAATTTAAGGATTGAATCCAGGGCTGATCAGTGGAAAGTATCTATTACATGAAAGTGGAGATTTGGAGGAGATTGGAAGATACTAAATAGACACTTTGTTTAGTTGTTGAAACGGTAACCTTGGAGATCAAATAGTACTGATGAATAAATCTGGACAAAATTGGATGTTTAAAGACCCCAAAATTAGATCACTGAGGAGGAGTGATTAAAATTGGACTATTAAAGGAAATGAATATTAATGTAGAAGATATCCAGGTGAGGATAATATGTCACATTGTGGTTTTGAAGTTGGATTATTAAAAAGAAGAAGAAGAAGAAGAAGAAGAAGAAGAAGAAGAAGAGACTGAGAGATTGAATGATTTGAAGTAACTGGACTAACGAACTAATTGGACTAAGGAACTTGCATTATTAAAAAAACTGAATTACTCCTAAAGGAAACCTGATTACAATTGTCTGAGATGAATGGCTGGTGAACCTTGATTTATTAAAAGAATACAGATCAAATCTGGACTACTGAATAAATACTGACAATAAGACTGAACTGATCTATCAAAGGAATTGAATGATCACTTGGGGTATTACATGGACTGAACCATCAAACTTGGATTAGAAACTGAAGAAAATAGATATAATAGCAGTTAATAGAAGAGAGGGATAATGGTAGCTGTGTGATATATATTACTGCTGTATCGTTATTAGTTTATTCTTGAAGGGATTGGGACTAATTGTTGATTATGAATATTGAGATTAAATATTAGTAGCTATCCTGGCTGAAATAGCAAATTCATCCAGGAAAGACCCTTGAGCATGCCAGCTGGATAGATAAGAGATCTCCCAATATACAGTTGTGATGGATTGTTTAGTCTGGGAAAGATAAGTGGGAAGAAGGGAAAGCAAAGAAAGGGTGACATCTAGTGGGGGAGAGAATTATTATAAGAAGTCAGTTTTAGCTCCTTTCTCTATTTTGTTGATTCCTACTATTCTCTAGTGTTAGTGAATACTTGGCTAAGTTTAAAAGAAGGGAAAATAACTGATGGGAGGTGTTTAAGAAAGTGATTAGTATAGATATAAAGTAAAGGTTTTGTTAATTTTGTTAACATTTGATAAACTTGATATTTGATATTTGATATTTAGATATTTAGATACAATATATATATATATATATATATATATATATATATAGTATATTTGATATTTGATAAGGAGATAAAACTATTGAAAATTTGATATTTGAAACCTGATAATTGAATAAGATAGTAAAACCATAGAAAATAAACAAAATGGCAACAGGAAGAAAAGCAAGTGCACAAGTAATGACAATAAACCAAAGAAGACCTTCAATGGAACCCATAAAATTATCAGCTCAGAACGAGATGATGCTAGAAGAAATGAGACAAATACAGGAGGAGATAAGAGAAGATAATCTGAAATTAAAATAGGAAATGAAACAGGAAGTGAAATATGAGATCAAATCTGAGATGTTGGATATGAAACAGACCTTAGAAATGATAAAGTGGATATGGGAAAAATTACAAACAAAATAGGAAAACTGGAAAGCAATGCAAAACAGATGGAAAGCAAAATAGAAGGAATTTCACAACAAAGAGAAAATCAAGAAATCATGACTTAGGGCCTTTGCAGACTGCCAGAAATAGTGCAAATTGAGTCCACTTTAACTGCCCTGACTCAGTACTGATGAATCATGGGAACTGTAGTTTATTGTGGTACCAGAGCTGTCTGACAGAGAAGGCTCAATGTCTCAGAAAAAAAATACAATTCCCATGATTACCTAGCACTGAGCCAGGGCAGTTGAAATGGACTCAATTTGCACTATTTCTAGCAGTCTGCAAAGGCCCTAAGATGGAGATCAAACAGAAAAAAAACTGTCTTAAACTTAGAGGGATACCGGAACAAAGTAATGAAAACCTATACAAATCACTAACTTCAATCTTAGCTGATTATATAGAAGAACCTGCACAACAGTTCCTGTGGGAACTAGACAGGATATATCAGATTAATTGGAAAGCAGCAAGGATAAGGAACCTGCCACGAGACATGATAGTATATTTTGTGAGAAAAGAAACAAGAGATCTCATATTACAGCAGAGTTACAAAAAAATACCTGATGATAGACTTCTGGTTGGTATGGCATCCCATTGAGAAGCAGCCCATTTTGCCTCGGAAAGGCTTCTCCAGCAATGCGGCTTTAGATCAAGAGAAGACAATCTCAACCGATCTAAAAAGTGCTCCCATGGTATTGGGAACCCGGACGATCCGATAAGCAACCCAGATTCATGCTTGGAAGCCTCCATAACCCAGATGGACTTGGATTCATAGCGGGGAGGAAGCTGAAAGCATTTGGGTCTTGGACCGTGACTGCATTGCAAAGATCTTCCTTCAAGAAGACTGGGATGCCACCAATTTACTTTTTGTTTTCCTTCTTTTTTTCTTCTTTTCATCGGAGTAACTGTGAGTATTTATGATACTCATAGTGAAATTTGGTAACGACTGAATTGGTCAAATAACTTTTTTAAAAACTGTCATGCATAGATGATTTGGAAACATAAAAATGTATTGTAATATTGGATGCGCTTGGCAGCACTCTGACTACAAAAAATAGGTGACTTGTCCTGTAATTGAACTATATCTTCTCAATGTATTATAAAATTCAGTTTGCATTGCGATTGGAGAAAAGAGAAGATATAACTCTTTAGTTTGTGGTTATTTGTTTTTCCTCCGACCAACCCAATTGACATTATTATTATTATTATTATTATTTATCAAGAACGCCACTCTTCCCTTTGTCTTACTGATCTTCGGAAGATAAGGCAGCTGGTTGGCTAATACTGGTGGCGAAAATATTTTCAGAACGGCTTAGGAATTGCCTTGGAATATAAATTGTCTACTCTTTGGACTTTGAAGTTAATAAAGGGTTAACCTACAAATTCGTGTTGCCGAGGAGACGTCGTGGGAGAATTGAGTGCTGAGTGGGAGGGTGATGCGGTGCGACCTTGAAGGTTTCCCCTCATCAGGAATTTTACACAAAGAAGTTTGATGATTCTAGAGGTGGGACTTTTAGAATGATTGACAACTGATAGATGATGATAGACTGGATGCAGAAGTGAGGTCTAAAGAAGGAGCAATTTTGAAATGACAGAGAGGAAGAAGGGCAGAGAGTCTTTGACCATAGAGAAAGTGTCTAGAGTGCCACATCCATTTCCCAGAGCTGTGACTGTACCAGAGACTTGTTGGATTGAGTGGTCCCAGTTTGTGATAGTGTTACTGGACAATACTTTAAGACAGAAACCCTGTGGATTCTGCAATACAGAGCTGCTGAAGAATTTTCTGATTAAATCAGTGGAGATAATATCTCTACGTTATGATTTGAACCCACCTAGATTATTAATATAAGAAGGCTTTAATTAGAACTGGAAGATTGGGAGGTAGGATTGTCTATATATTACATATATAACTATTTCAAACATATAATTAAAATTGTAATTAGCAATTTAACATTAATTTGAATATTTATTTAATTGGATCTATTAGGATTAACACATACAATTAAGGCAAACTAATCTAAATTAAAATTAAATTATTTAAACTAATTAATCAACTAAATTAATGCAAATTAAATTAAAATATTTATTATTATTTAAGCTGTAAAGTGATCTTACCTTCAATTCATTATCAGGGTTTTGTTGTTTTGTTGTTTGTTTTTTTGTTTTGTTTTGTTTTTTTTTTTGAAAGAGGAATATTGGAACTATATTTAAGTATTTTATAGAGAGTTTCTATTTTCAATTTATCGTTTGTTTTTGTTTTTTGTTTTGTTTTTGAAAGAGGAATTTTGGAACTATATTTAAGTATTTTATAGAGAGTTTCTATTTTCAATTTATCATTTGTTGTTGTTGTTTTTTTAATTGGAATTCGGAATTCTAGGTTGGGCAATTTTGTAATATAATTTCACTTATATTATTGGTGACGATGATGTCAAGAACCCAGTCAGCTAGAACACAAAATCAGACTCAATTACCTAGATGATCCTCATTGGAACAATCCAAAATTAGTGATCCTAATCTTAACATTCTCAATGAAATCAGGACACTTCGTGTGGAAATCAAACATGAAATTAAACAGGAAATGCACGATTTTAAGATTGAAATACAGGAAATAAATCAAACATTTGAAAAAATAACAGGTGAATTATCAGTGGCAAATCAAAGAATTGAAAATTTAGAAAATAGGGGTGATAGATTTGCGGAAGAATTGGAAGATATAAGGAAAACAAGAGAAAGTGATCTTGATGATAATGCACTATGGGACCAAAAAATCAGAGAGAAATGTGTTAAGATTAGAGGTGTGCCCAAGGATAAAAAAGAAAATTTAATAGATTTTTTGATTTCCTATTTGGCTAAATTTCTGAATAAGGATCCACAGCAGTTTCAGTTCGAAATTGACAGGGCTTTCCACCTCAACTCAAGTGTGGCAAAACAAAAGAACCTACCACGCGATATCATGGTATATTTTGTGCACAGATAAAATCGGGATTTACTCCTAAAAATACACAATGAAATCCCACTTGAGATTGAGGGTAAAGTGGTTCAGATACTGAAGGATATCCCTGCGAGGCTTCTGAAAAAAAAAGAAAAGAATACGCTTTCCTCACAGTATTCCTGAGACAACAAGGAATCTCTTACAGGTGGGGCTCCCCAGATGGTTTGATATTCTGGTGAAAAAAAAAGGAGGGTGGTGTTAAGATCACTTGATGAGGTAAAGAGATTCTGGGATAGAGAAGAAAGAAAAAGAGATGCGAGAGATAGAGAACAAGAAGACAAAAAAAAAGGATCCGATATCCCTATTAGAGAAAAAGTTTTAAAAAATGTGGTAAGAGAAGGGGGTACCCAGGAAAGTGATAGGAAGAAACTGGTGCAACCAATTGGAGGTATGATAGGGAAGAAGAAATTTCTGAGGATGATTTAGAGGAAAACCTGGCCTTAGGCGGGCAAGTTGATGAAAGAGAATCTATAGGATACTGAAAACTGAATTGCGAGTATTTTGTTATAGATATTAATTGGGTAACCCCACCCTTGAGTTAATTGTTGTGGCACAACAATATTCATTGGTAAATTGAAGGAGCAAATGAAATTAATCTCTTGGAATGTAAAAGGGCTTAATACCCCACAAAAGAGAAAAAAGATCTTTTACTATGTCCAGAAATTAAAGGCCGATATTTTGTACCTTCAGGAAACTCACATAAGGGAGAAGGATGTTTCTTACTTAAGGAATAGAAAATTAGGGAAAGGATATGTGGTGGCTTCCAAAAAGAAGAAAAAGGGAGTGGTATTATATGTTTCAGAAAAACTCTAAGTTATTATTTTCCGATTTGAATGGTCATTTTGTAATAGCGTAAGTTAACCTTAGAGGGGGAAAAGTTGTTGTAGTTGGACTATATGCTCCTTTAACAAATAAAAGTGAATTTTATGATTTGTTGCTGAATAAACTTGAGGACCTTAATTACAACTCAATAATTGCCCTTGGGGACTGGAACGGAGTCATTGGCCCCCAACTTGATAGAGGTTCTGATAAAAAAATCAAGTCTCAACAAGGTAAACTCCCAAAAAATTTCTTTGAATTTCAAGAAAGACTTACTTTAATGGATGTTTGGAGGACACTATATGGTAATGCTAGAGACTGCACTTTCTTCTCACATTCTCATAATTCATGGTCTAGGATAGATATGTTTCTAGTATCTGCTCAGCTCTGTAATAGAATTTCTAAAATTGACATTCTCCCAGCCATCTGGTCCGACCATAACCCAGTGGCAATGACTATGAAAAATAGAAAGAAAGAATTCATCTGGAAATTGGATGTTAATTTAATGAGATCTGATCAGAATGTTAAAGGAGCCCAAAAAGACATTTCAACTTTTCTTTCAAGAAAATATGAACAAAGAAACCACTATAAATATAGTTTGGGATGCTGCCAAGGCTTATATGAGGGACTATTTTATATGAGGGGAATTAAAAGGAAGGAGGACCATTTAAAACTTACCCCCAGTGATAAAAAAATAAAATTAGATTTACAGAAATTAAGAAAACAAATATCAATAATATTAACGAGTGAAATGCATAAGAAATTGAAATTCATTCGCCAGAAATATGTTGAGTCTTCTAATAAACCAGTGAAAATGTTGGCATATAAATTGAAAAAAGAACGGGAGAAAAGGACAATTACCGAATTGAAGGAAGGTCAAAATAGATTTACATCCCAAGAACAAATTAAACAAATTTTAGAAGATTATTTTTCTAGACTATACAAGGAAGGACAAGATAAATTGGGAATAATAAATTCATATTTACAGCAATTGGACACAATAATAATAAATGAGGATAAAAAAAAAACCTTAATAGAAGGATAGACCTTCAGGAACTTTATGATGCAATAGCCAGTTTAAAATAAGGAAAATCACCTGGCCCCAATGGGTTCATGGCAGAATATCATAAAAAATTAAAGACCAGTTAGCTGGTCCTTTATTAGAAATAATGAATTGAATTTTAATAGGTAACATTCCACTATCTGGGCTTCAGGCTAATATAACATTAATTCCCAAAGAAAACAAGGACAAATCGGATCCAAAATTTTTTAGACCAATTTTGTTGCTTAACATGGATTACAAGATTTTTGCTTGCAAATAGATTGAAAAAATGGTTATCCACATGGATTAATGAGAATCAAGCGGGTTTCCTTCCAGGTAGAATGATAAAGAATAATACCAGGCACTTAATAAATGTGATAGAGTATCATAATAAAAATATTGATAAAAAAGCGGTATTATTATTTTTTTTGATATAGAGAAAGCCTTCGACAATTTAAATTGGACTTTCATGCAACAATTGATTTACAAATTAGATATGGGATTAAATTTTGTCAAATGGATCAATGCAATTTATCATGATCAGGAAGCCAAATTGTTGATTAATGGAGAGTCGTCAAAGAGGTTTATCATTCAGAAAACAGTTAGACAAGGATGTCCCCTATCTCCCTTATTATTTATCATGAGCTTTGAAATACTTCTGAATATGATTAGAAAGGATAATAGGATACAAGGGATTAAACTAAAAGGAGTAGAGTTCAAAGTTAAAGCTTATGCGGATGATTTAATGGTAACCTTAACAAACCCCTGTGAAGTTATCGATGTTCTTTTAGATACCATTGGGAAATTCAGTAGTGCATCTGGTCTAAAAGTTAATAAAGATAAAACTGTAATGTTACCATTGAATTTAACTAAGGTAGAAAGAGGATTTTTAATAGATAAAACTAACTTTCAAGAAGCCAAAATGGTAAGATATTTAGGTATAAATTTTACTTCTAAAAATTCAGATCTATTCAAAAATAATTATGAGAAGGCATGGGAAGAAATCAAGAAGGATTTGAATAGATGGCAGAAGACAAAATTATCTTGGATTGGTAAAATCACTACAATTAAAATGAATGTTTTGTCCAAGATGATATTTTTGTTCCAGAATATTCTTATCATGATAAATGACTCTCCTTTTGGCAAATGGGACAAAGACATCTTCAAGTTCATCTGGGATGGTAAAAAGCCAAGAGTTAAAATGAAATTCCTTCAAGATGCAGTGGAACGTGGGAGTATGGGCTTACCTAATTTGAATTTTTTTTATTATGCTTGTTCTTTGTTTTGGCTGTTTGATTGGATAAACTTGTTGAATGAAAGAAACTTAAAATTAGAAGGTTTTGACAATGTTTATGGGTGGCATGGGTATTTGATATATGATAAAGTTAAATTTCATAAAATTTTCTTTGACCACTATTTAAGGCAGGCTTTGTTAAGAATTTGGACTAAGGTGAAAAAGAATTGGCCAGAGATCATACCTAAATGGACTGCTATAGGGGAAGTAGTATTTAAAGACAATAAATTTGGTAAGGAAAAATGGTTAACATACATTGACTTGATAAAAGAAAAGGAAGGTCAGGATATGTCCATAAAATCACAGGAGGATCTCAATCAAGAGGGTTATCGTTACAATTGGTTTTCATATAGACAAATAAAGGAACGGTTTCTATTAGATCAAAAATGTAAAAAAAAAAAAAAAAAGGAGTATTAAATAAAGAGTTTGATGACTTAATTAGCTCCGACTGTAGCCATAAAATTTCAAAATTTTATAAAATGTTATTAGCCACTGACTTGGAAAAGGATGTGATCAAACCCCAAATGGTAAAATGGGCTCAGGATTTTGGTCATAATATCGAATTACAACAATGGGAGAAATGTTGACGGAAAAGGCTAGAATATACTTTGAGCAGTAGCATTAAAGAAAATTTCTATAAAATTCAATATTGATGGTATTTGTCTCCATATAAATTGGCCAAAATGAAAAACATTCAGGATTATCATTGTTGGAAGTGCAAAATAAAAGTGGGTCTCTCTACCATTTATGGTGGGGCTGCGAAAAAGCAATAGAATATTGGGATACCATAAAAGAAAGGATGGGGAAAATATTGAAAGTTAATTTGAAAAAAGATCCACAGATGTTTATATTAGGTATTATAGAGGATCAAGATTTGGAAAAAAATATGTGGAAAATTAATCTTTAATCTTATATCAGAGGCTAGAATAACTTACGCAGCAAAGTGGAAGTCGAAGGAAATACCGTCAACTCAGGATCAGATGATGAAAATCCTTGATATAATGGAGATGGATAGGCTTACAGGTTTGATTAAGGGTGAAAATGAGGAAACATTTAAGAGAGACTGGAAGGGTTTGGTCGATTATTGGAAACAATCAGGAGACTTAGTAAATGCAACAGGTTTGGACTAAATATATATAAGATGAGTGAAAATGAGTGCTGTGACATTATGCTAAAAAGGGTGGATTCTGTTAAATAAAAAAATGTAGGATAAATATAAAGAATTAATAGGTATATAATGTATGACACGAGATTTTATTAGATAGATATAATAGAAGTAGTAATATATCGGGCTAAATTGCAAGACAGGTCAAGTTCAGGAAGTGTTTTTAAAGTTTATGTTTGTTAGGTTTTTGATGTTTGTATTGATCTTGTATTGGTTTATTATTTATTGTGCTTTATATTTTGTATTTTTTTCTCTATTCTTTTTTCTTTTTTGTATGTCTTATGTTTTTGTTTTTCTTTATGTTTTTGTGAACAGTTTTTTTATCAATAAATTTCAAAAAAAAATTAAAAAAGCAAAACAAAAACAACAAAAAAACCAAAAAATACCTGATGATAGAAGGCAGGATGATTCATACTTTTAAGGATGTTCCAGGAAGGGTTCCGAAACTGAGATGTAACTATGTTTTTTTTTTTTTTTTTTGACAGATCAATTGAAAGTTTACGGTGTTGTGAAATATAGCAAAATGAAAATTATACATTTAAATTACAATATCATATGCCATAGGTTAAATGTATTTATGTATAGCATTGATCTCCCACATAGGCTCCAACCATACACACAGAAGAAGAAGTCAAGGGGCTGTCTCTTATTTGGAAACAAAAAAGATACAGACTAAATACAATTGAAAAAGCAAGTGACTTTTTTTGGGGGGAAATAGAAAAGATATTGAAGGGGGAAAAGAGAGCAGCCCCAAGGAGGAAAGATATGGAAAGAGACCAGTGGAAAGGAAAAAATTGCAAGAAGCCCACAGAAAAGAAAGAGAATAAGAAGTGGAAAGTCAGGACACAGAAGTAGTAGAAGAAGAAGAATTGAAAGAAGATGAAGGAAGAGTGAAAAGATAGGTTGACTAGATAGATAGATAGATAGATAGATTAAAGGATTTTCTCCCCATTGTTCTCTCAATACAAACTAAGACCCTTTTAGGGAAAGGGAAAGGGAAAGAAAAAGAAAGTGAGAAAAGTTAGTAAAATGAAAATATTATCATTGAATATTAAAGGAATGAATTCACCACAAAAACAAAAGAGAGGGTTTTTTATTTTTAGAAAAGCAAAAATGTGATCTAATTTGCATACAAGAATCACACATAAAAGTTAAAGATGTTAGATTAATTAAGGAGAAAAAACTAGGTAAAGAATATGTAGCCTCAGTAGATTAAAAAAAAGGATTAATTGTGTATATAAATAATCAATGGAACTCAAAAGAAATTTTTAAGGATAAAAAAGGTCAGTGGTTAGGCATAGAAATTATATGAAAAGGGAAGAAAATCCTAATGGTAGGAGTATACTGCATACAGGAAAATAAGGTTAAATTCTATGATGATTTATATAAGAAAATAAGTGAGTACGAGTATGATAATATTGTTGTATTGGGGGATTTCAATGGAGTAATTGAACCTAAAATAGACAGGAAATCCATTAAAAAGATAGGAGAGAAACAAGGAAAATTACTGAAGACATTATTCAAAATGATGGAGAATTTGATATTAGTTGATACTTGGAAGCATCTGCATAATCAAACAGAAGGTACACATTTTATTCAGATAGACATAAATCTTTAGCAAGAATAGATTTAATTCTAGTTAATAAGACTATGTTGGATGAAATAAAATAAATAGAAATATTACCAAGAATGATCTCAGACCATAATCCATTAATTCTAGAATTTAGAGAGCTAAAGAAAGAAAGGAATTGGAGATTAAATGAGGAGTCATTTTTTTAAAAAAAAAAACAGATATAGTAGAGAAGGCAAGGAAAACAATCATAAATTTATTTGAAGAGAATATGAATAAAAGTACGAGGTTGGTAGTAATTTGGGATACCTTCAAAGCAGTATTAAGAGGGTTTTTATACAGCAAAATGTGATATTACAAAAGAAAAAGAAAAAGAAAATGCAGATGTTAAATGAATTGATAAAAGATAAAGAAAGGTTGAAAGAAACTCCAGATGATAGGACAGCACTGAAAGATATAAAGATGCTACAAAAACAAATCTCATTGGAAATGGTCATGGATATAGAAGGTAAACTAAAGAAATTAAAGCAATATAATTTTGAGCATGCAAATAAAGTGGGTAGATGGTTATCACAAAAAATAAGGAAAGATAAAGAGAAAAAACAAATAATTAAAATTAAAGAAGAGGGCAATATATGCACAGAACATGAAAAAATTAAAGAGGTATTTTATAATTATTACAGTAGGTTGTATAAGGAGTACACAGCAGATAAAGAAAAAATTAGAGGACTTTGTGGGTCGGGAGGAGATTCCAATTATAAATGCAATACAAAAAGAACAAATGAATAGTGATGTTATGAAGGAGGAAATAATGGAAGCTATTCTACAGGGTAAGGAGGGCAAGACCCCCGGCCTGGATGGTTAGCCAGCTATTTTTATAAAATATTTAAAATTGAGATATGTACATATTTAGAATTATTATTTGGCAAAATCAGACAAGAAGGGATTCCAGATTCATGAAGAGAAGCAAACATAACATTAATCCCCAAAGACGATAACAACCTAGAGGAGCCTGCAAATTATCAACCAATTTCACTACTCAATGTAGATTATAAGATCTTTGTTATAGTGCTAGCAAAATGATTTAAAAAAACTGTTTGAATAAGTTAATAAATGAAGATCAGAGAGGGTTTTTACCTGGTAGACACATGAAGGACAATATAAGATTTATTTTGAATGTAATTGAATATTACAAAAAACACTGTGATTAAAAATTGGGATTATTATTTTTTTTACCTAGAAAAAGCATTTGATTCAGTTAATTGGATGATTCTATTGGAAATTACAAAGAAAATGAATTTAGGAGAAAATTTTCAAACTTGGATTAAAGAAATATGTAAGAATCAAAGAGCATATATAATCATTAATGGAGATAAAACCAAAGCTATCCAAATTTAGAGGGGGAAAAACAGGTCCCCTGTCACCATTGATTTTCTTGATAATAATAGAATTATTAATTAGGAAAATTAATAAAGAGGATAAATTACAGGGGATAAAAATTAAGAAGTATACATATAAAATAAGAGTTTATGTGGATGACTTGCTAGTTAATCTGGATAACCCATCTGAAAACAGAGAGAGATTAATGGAAATAATGAAAAAATATGGAAATATAACAGGATGTAGGATAAACAAATCAAAATCTGTGATGGTTACAAAAACCATAGATTCGAAGGAAGAGGAAAAATTGCAAGAGAAAACAGGAATGGAAATAAACAAAAAGGTGAGATATTTAAGAATCCAAATTACAAAAAAGACAAATGAGCTATTTGAAAATAACTATGTAAGGCTATGGAAAGAGATCAAAAGAGATTTGATGAACTGGAATAGATTAAAGCTCTCTCTGCTAGGAAGAATATCGGTAATTAAAATGTCAATTCAACCCAAAATGTTAGTTTTGCTTCAAATGTTACCAATTATAATTAATAAGGAACCTTTTGTGAATTGACATAGAGATATCTCAAGATTTATATGGCAAAGGAAAAAACTGAGGGTTAGATTTAAAGTACTCCAGGATGCTCAAGAAAGGAGTGGATTGGCACTTCCAGATTTGAGGATATATTTTGAAGCTTGTGGATTGGAATGGGTTAAAGATTGGCTAAATTAGAAGATAAAAGACTTTTACAATTAGAAGGAGAAGGGATAAAATTTGGTCTGCATGCTTATTTAACATATGATAAAGAAAGGACAAATCAGACTTTTAATAACCATATCATAAGAAAAACTATACTGAAAATATGGAAAAAACATAAAAACAGGGGAATGGATAAATTATCTATGTGGTTATCCCCCCCAAGAAGCATTCTATAGGAAGGAAATAGATAGAGATGACAAATAGGTTACTTACAAAGAGTTAATAGATAAACAAACAAGGAAGATCAGAACAGTGAAACGAGAAATATTGGAGAGCAAAGAATACAATCTTGGATGGTTCCAATATAGACAGCTTTATGATAAGGTAACATTAGATATTAAAACCCAAGGAATTGCTAAAAAAAAAAGACAGAATTAGAAGAAATTTTGCTTGGGAAAAATAAGAAGATAATAGGGTTACTATATAAAAAACTATTGCAAATGCAAATGGAGGAAGAGGTGGTAAAGGATGTAATGATAAAGTGGGCAAAAGATATGGGATACCTGATACAATTGGACCAATGGGAAAGAATCTGGAAAAAAAAGTTGAAATATACAGTGTCGCAAGGGTTAAGAGAAAATTGGTATAAAATGTTTTATAGATGATACTTGTCGCCAGATAAAATAGCTAAAATATACAAAGGGGTTAATAATTGCTGTTGGAAGTGTAAGGAAGCACCTAGAACCCTCTATCATTGTTGGTGGAAATCCAAAAAGGATGTCAAATATTGGAAAATGATCAGTAAAATAATTAATGAAATGTTCGGGATAAAAATAGAAATGAAACCTGAAACTTTTTTGTTAGGAATGCTAGAGAACAAATTAGGAAAAAAATACAGGAAAGTATTATTTTACTTACTCACTATGGCAAGAATTACTTTTGCTCAAAATTGGAGAGAGAAAAAAGGAAATACCCACAAAGGAGGATTGGTTTTGAAAACTATATGACATGATGGAAGCAGATAAGTTAACCCAACTATTGAAAGACAATACACTGAAGAATTTTTATAAAGATTGGGAATTGGTAATCGAGTATCTGAGAGAACAATGGGGAGAATTAGCAATAGTAAGCTGTTTAGAAAAGGAAAATAATGAGAAATAAACAAATAAATAAAAGGAAATGGAAAAAGAAAAGAAAAAGGGAAAAGGAATAAAAGATTGTATATAAGGTTACAGTAGACTAATACAGGGAATATGTAAATAAGATAATGGATTCAAGAGAAAAAATGGAAGTGATTTGACAATAGAAATGATAGGAAGAAAGAATTGTAGTAATGAAGATTGATAAATAAATAATAAGTACACAGAATTGTACAAAGAATAGAAAGAAATCAGAGGTGAGGAAATTATGATTGATGAAGTGAAGTGAGAAGTAAGTAAGGAGAGTAAAGAATGTAGATGAGGGTTTGAGTATGTAGATAGAGGGTTAGTATAGGTGGAGAAGAGGGAGAGAGGAAGGAGAGAAAGGTGGAAGGATATCAAGAAGGTAGAAAATGAGAAATAAGAAGGGAAGAAAGAAAGAAAGGTGGAAAGTAAGAGAGGCAATTGTGAAAAAAGGTGTATGATTGTATGTTTTATATGTTGTATGTTGGTATGATGTTTCAAATAATAAACTTGATTGAAAAAAAGTTCAAAGTTCAGCTTTATAATCCATGAATAATATTAATCTTCCCCCAAGTCCTATATTTGATTCTAGTACAGTCCCCAGATCAGTCTCTAGTATACTTTTGTAATCCAAAGTTATGATCCAATTGTCCAAAAAGTCTGTCCAGACAAAAGTACAAAGGGAGCAATAAAAAGAAGGAAAGGGGGGGGGGGGGAGGAAAAGGGAAATTCCAAATGGTAGTATATTATGTATTATATAACAGTCCATTTTATTCCAGATTTCTTCAAAATCTCTGTTTATATCCACTTCATATCAGTAAATGGGGAGAAGAGAAATACAGGAGGGGGTGAATGTCCAAGAGGCACTTTCCTTTCTTCTGTATTGATCCCTATCTTTTTATGTCTTAAATATCGAGATGATCACCCAGACAAGCAAAAGAAGCAAAAAAGTTCCACTAATAGCCTATATTCTAATATATGGGGGGATGCAGATGGGTGGCCGTGGGCAGCCCTGAGAACTGGTGGATTGGGGCAGAGGCTGCCCCACACCTCGGCCCCAATCCCCTCTTTTTCTGGCCCTGGAAGGAGTGCTAAAATAGCACTCCTTCCTCATGGCGCGGAAAGGGTACCGGAAAAAGTGGTACACACCTCTTCGGCGTCTCTTCCGTCACAGCGTGTCCAGACGCTGACAAAAGGACGTCATCAGGAAAGGGTTAGGGAAGCTGGTGGCTGGCTGCCCCTCCCCTTCCCTGTCTCCAAGATGGTGCAAAGCACCATCTGTAGAGGCCCATATGCCTCAGTCCAATTTGGTCCTAATTTTTTTTAATGCAAATTTATATCCAATTTATTTCCAGTCCGTGGCCATAGGAAAGGGGGAAAAGAAATCAAAGCAGTTGAGTCCTCACTCTTGTCCTCTGATCTCCTTCCCTCTTATTTTCCCTATTTTCTTGTCTTTCCTCATCAGGACTATCAGATGTGCTGGCACTCACATGTCTTTAAGGGTATTCCATAGCCTTTCATGGTCTATGCAGTCAAAGGCTCTCCTATAATCTATAAAGCACATGCTGATTTTCTTTTGCAATTCCCTGATACGCTCCATTAACAATCATATATTTGCAATGTGATCCCTTATGCCTCTTCCTTTCCTGGACCCTGCTTAGACCTCTGTGATTTCTCTCTCCATGTATGGTTGGAGACTATATTGCAGAATTTTGAGCATAATTTTGTTTCCATGAGAGATCACTGCTATGGTCCTATGATTGCTGCAGTCTCCTGTGTCTCCCTTTTTGTGGATGGGAATATATATTGACCACTTCCAATCTGTTGGCCATCATTTTGTTTTCCATATCTGTTGACATATGTTGGTCAGCACTAAAGTTGACTGTCAATTTGGATTGCAGCAGTCCAATTGGAATATCATCTGGGTGCTGTGAAATGACGAGCTATTCTATTTCACACCCAGTCATCTTGCCAATCCAACCAGAAGTCTTCACTTTCATTTTTAAAACCAAAAAACTAAATTTTCAGTTTGTCTTATATGCTTACCCAGAAGTAAGTGTTCATTGGTCTTATTTCTAAGTGAATGTCACAATGTGATTTGCTAGCCCTCTCAAGACAATTTTCTCTTTCTATTGGGAACAATGTATTATCTGCCATATTGCATACCACTCAGACTTCAGCCTCCATTTCAGAAGGGCTAAAGTTGCTTGTTTGTTTGACATTGTTGCAAATAGAGAGGGTGTAGTTAACCAACTGTTTATTTCTTGTGTTACTATTTTTTTTTAATTAGGTCAAATAAGAAATAATTTTATTTGGAGGAAGAAGATGGGGAAGCAGGGATTGGGGTGGGGAGTGGGGACCCAATTCCATTTGGATCTTGGACCATACTGATTTACATGAAAACATATTTTCAGTTCACATTTTTAAAAACAACAACAAACAAACCCCAAAACAATGCTGTCTTCTAAACAGCAGGCCAAATCCATAAGGCTAGTTGCTATAGCAAATTAATATTTATCTTCTATCAGCTATAGCAGGGGTAGGCAACCTTTCCCCTTTAAGGGCCGAGGGACTTCAGCTCCAGAAGCCTCAGCCATGTTGGCCAATAGTCCCATGTTGGCCAATAGATCCTGGGATTCTGGGAGCTGAAGTCCCTCGGCCCTTAAAGGGGAAAGGTTGCCTACCCCTGAGCTATAGGAATCAATATGTAGAGAGATCTTGTAGCACCTTTGAGACTAACTGAAAGAAAGAAGTTGGCAGCATGAGCTTTCATTGTAGTCTAATGCACCTGAGGAAGTAGACTGAAGTCTATGAAAGCTCATACTGCCAGCTTCTTTTCTTCAGTTAGTCTCAAAGGTGCTACAAGATCTCTCTACATACAGATTCTACAGACTAACACAGCTATATCTTTGAATTCTACAACTATAGGGATATAATTCTTTAATATAATATAATATAATGTTGTTGTTGTTGTTATTATTATTGTTATTATTATTAATTTATTCATTTCCCCTTCGAGAAAGTGAGAAAACTATTCAGAGTTTGGGGTTTATTCTCCTCAAAATTTGTACATGGCTTTTCATTTTGGTCCATGAAATAGCATTTCCTGTGTGTGGGAGGGGGATATTTCTGTTTTTTTTTCTGTGAAGAAAAATGTTTCAATTGGGGACTTCTTTTGTATACAATTTGGGGTGTTTTTTTTGTTTGTTTGTTTGTTTTTTGCACAGGAAACATCATTTTCCGCTGTTTTTATTTTGTTTTCTGAACAAAACAAAAACATACAGTGAATTTTACACAGAATACATCCTGAACTACAAAGATTCTTGTCAGTTGAGAATTCTCCTCATCATGCTTTCCCCAAACCCAAGAAACATGTTCTTAAAAAATTTAAAAATATATTTTCAAATATTCTTACTGTTCCCATCTGGTTTCCCAAGTCTATTCTGTTTCGGTGTTAAATGTGGATGATGTTATGGTCTTGGGCCAGATAAGCTAAAGAGCTTCCTTTGATTCTATGAATCTGTTTGACAGACTCAATGTATGTGAAATTTTAGACTGTTCAGTAGATAGAAACATTGAATCCTTGAGTTGGAAGAGACCTCAAGGACCATCCAGTCCAAAACCTCCTCCCATGCAGGAAGACACAATCAAAGCATTCACAACAGATGCCCATCCAGCCTCTGTATAAAAACCTTCAAAGAAGAAGATTCCACCATACTCTGAGGCAGTGTGTTCCACTGTTGAACAGCTACCATCAGGAAGTTCTTCCTAATGTTGTGGAGTCTCTTTTCCTGTAATTTGAATCCATTGCTCTGGGTCCTATTCGCTGGAGCTGCAGAAAACAAACTCCTGCCTACTATACCCAGGACAATGGAGGATTACAATTAGTAATACGGGGGGGGGGGGGTAATTTTATCTAATTGCTCAGCCTTATATGATAAGAGGAAATTTGGAAAGTTCAGTTAACAACTGTGGCAGAAGAAAGTTGGCAGTCTTTTACTGTGTTTTTGATTAGGAGTATGTTTATTGTATGCATGTTGATTGATTAAAGTTCATAGGTATAACTAGTAATTGGATATTTGTTTTTCCTTTTTTTTCCTTTTCTGTGTTGAGGTGTATCTATCTTTGGTTTAAACAATAATGATTTAATTAAAAATATTAAAGAGAATCCATTGGTACTAGCAAAAGCTTCACTCATTCTAATTTTGCATGGAAAAAGTATATATATAATCCCAGCCTCTGGAGCCTTTTCTCTGGAGTCTTTCTTTGGAGTTCCCCTCTCTTAGGGGAGCCTCTCATGCCCTCTCTTGAAAGGAATTGTAACATGGCTGCAATTCCTTATGTGCTATTAGTTACTACTAACTTAAAGGTTGACCGGTAGATCATTCTCACAATTTATAATAGGAGCAAGAGAACAAGAAAAATACTGGCATTGTTGTTTGCCAAATAAAGAGCAGGAAAAGCCCTGTAGTAATAGCAGGGTAGACCTTGGTGTAGCCTTTGCTCTCTGTGAATCTTCAAATGAAGCAGGTAAACAAACTAGCTCTGGCTCTTTGCTTTTGACTCTCTTTTTCTCCTGATACCTCTCAAAATCTCTCACACATCCACAACAAAGAGAACACTCCTGTGTGGAAATAAGAGTCACAAAGCACTTGTGGTTTTCTCTGCCATGTGAGTAATGGTTCTAAAAGAAATGCTGAGAGGATGGCAGCAGTTGAAGCCATTTTTAGGAACCCTTGAGCCTCACACACTGAGGAAAGCAGTCATAAAAATAGAACTTAGAAAAAAAGAGTGAAGGAGTGCTTCCTCTTAGATTCTGACTAATCTGAAAAGAACAAACATGGAAAAGATGAAAGACAAGTTGGAAGAAGAGGCATTCAATTGGCTACACATTTTCAGTAGAAGGAGGGTGAATGGATGTGAACTGGCACAGGAAAGTGAACAAAATTAACCATAATTGCAAATTCACAGCAATTCACATAACAATCTTAGGTGTAACTATCATATAGTCTTACAAAGAAAGGGGGATGGGATGAAAATACCACCACAAACCAAACTCACATATCATAAGCACCTAACAAAGTCAGGAAGGAACCTGTTGTCCTCCCAATTTTGGTAGACTGCAATTCTCATCTGTAACCATAGAGTATGCTAATTAAGTTACTGGGAATCAGAGTCCTATATTCTCTGGATAGTCACAAGTTCTTTCCCTCTGCCCTAGCACAATATGGTCATACAAAACTATGTTGGAGTCTATGTTAAATCTCTTGAACAAATATCCTTTATATCTATTCTTAAAATTCTGGAAAAGTTTCACTTAAGAGCCCTCAGAATTTTGTTTTGAATTTCACTTTGGGAGGGGTATCATTTGGCTTGGAAGAATCTGTCTCATCATACAAATGTGCCAGAACTGTAAGATCAATAGGGGAAGACTTTCTCTCCCACCACCAGCACAGCTTGCTTGATCTGGATATGAGAGAGAGCTTACTCAGTGGCTTCTCCCACCTTGTGGAACTCCCTCCTATGAAAGACTAAGCTGGTCCCTTCCCTGCTCTCATTTTGCTGGTGGGTAAAAACTTTTATTTTCAGGTAGGCTTTTAATATGTAACTGCACCCAGGAAGGTTTGTTTTTTGGGGGATGGGGTGGCTATGGTATGTTTTTAATGGTTTTATATTTTGATTGGAGAAGAGATTGAATGTATGGATGCTATTATGAGGGGTGCGACCTTTATGTGGCCTAGAAATAGGAAAAGGATTTCAGATGGAAAGATGCCCTAGAGATAAGGAAAAACTGTAATAGAGATAGGACAGTCAGCCTGGGAAAAGAACTCAATAGGGTTTTGAGGAGCTTTGAGTGATTAAATAGTTCAGGGGTTATTGTGCATTAATAAATATCTTATTATTTTTTACAACTGTATCTGGCTGTATCCTGTTAGGTTTTGATAGACAGTCTGGGCATGCTCACCACAGTATATCCACTGGACAACATAGCCACTGGTTTATATGGGGATCACCTTGAGGCCCAAGTACCTATTCCAGGGAGGGATCTTGAATGAATAAAGGAAAGATGAGGGCCAGAAGCCCAAGGGTTGCAACTGCGGGGGCAACCTGGAGAGGGGATCTGTCACCCCGTACAGGTTGGACCAGCAGTTCCAATCCTTGGTCTTATATCAGTCACCTTGTCCTTTTTCCCATTGAGATTCTTCCCTAATTTGGGCACTTGGACCTCAATGTGAACTCTATTTGGATCATATGTGGATGTCATGAATGTAACCTGGAGGCCTTCATGAGACGTGGTGATGGTGGCCCAGCTTGGCTGTGTGCAATTGGTCTTGTGCCTTGTGATCTTGTTCCACCCTTGGGCTTCATCATGCTCACTGAGGTATCATATAGCATCATTGGCTGGAGGAGGAGGAAGAGGATGATTTCTAGTTATAGCCTGTTAACATGGGGGCCTTTCTTCACTGGTTGAGGTTTTTTGCTTAGTGGTTGAATTTTGGACAAAAATGGGGTCTAGGTAAGGCAAGGGAAGCAGACTGCTTCCCCTTGCCTTGATTCATCATAGGATTAGATCAGACAGGATTTTGAAACAGTGTTAACTCTTTTTAGGGGCTATGCAGATGGGCTGGAAAAGGTGACCTGGAGCTGTCTTTTTAGTAAGCTACAGCAACAACCTGCCCAGAGGATGCCCTAAATAGGGATGGAGAAACTGCACTGGGGGGAGTTAATGCAGCTTTTCTGAGACTGTATTGAAGCCCCAGCAACTGCATTGCCAGCCCCAAGGACGCTGCAAAGGGAGATGGAGCAACTGCATGGACGGGCAGCGGCTGCTTTATTTTTTTTCGTTCTCTCTGATGCATGCGCACGCGTGCAGGAACACATGACTGCACACCTGTGCATCTGCACAGGAACTGTCATAGGTTAGTATATAGTCTGTCACTCTGTGTACAAAGGTGACTGAACTTTGGCATCCCTGCAAACCTGTACAGGACCTGTTATAGGGTGGTATACAGTCTGTCATTTTGTTTGTACTAAGGTGACTGAAATTTGGCATGCCTGCGCATGTGCGCAGGACCTGTCATACACCCACATATCAAACAAGGATTCACTGACCTTGGCTTCCCCCAAGTAGTGGGTGCCATAGACAGGTGCCACTGTCTGATTGTGTCACCCTTGGAGCAAAGGAACGAGTTTGTCAACTGAAAAGACACCCACTCTTTTGTCCTCCACAAAACATGTCCCATTCAGATCAGGAGGGAGGGGAGAGGTACATGCAAGGGAGACTTGTGTGGACAGACTAGATACATGTAGCTGATGGTCATGCAAGAGACATGGTGAACAGAACACACGGACAAACATTACTCCATGAGCCCCCCCCCCCCCCAGAATGCCAGGAAGTGGTGTGCAGGTCTTATGCACACCTGCACACCTGCACAGAAGAGGTCACAAAGCCTTTTTGATGCAAATTGCTGTGCATGCTGACAGCAAGCATACATGCAACAGAATGTATTTATTGTTATAACAAAGAACAGTTGCTAGGGCACATGCATAGGGTTACAATCAGGGTTAGGGTTATAATTAGGGTTAGGGTTAGGGTTAGGGTTCTAATATTCAAGTGCACCTGTGCCAGTGCATCCACACCTGGAAGCATAGGATGCTTTAAATTAAAGCCTGCATCGTAGGGCGCACACTCTGGATCGCCGACTCAATTTCTGCCGCACGTGTGATGTTGCATTTATACAGCCATTTTCTGGTGGACCAGTGTTGCAGTGTACATACGCACATGTGAAGGTGTGCATCTTCACTGAAGGAGAAGAAAAAAGTGGCTCCTTTTTGGAGTGGCTTTTCTCGGCATACGATGGTTAGAGGGCACTTTCCTGGCGATGTTTAGGTGTGTGTCATCTAAACACCACACCTACAATTCAACTTCAAAGTACCTCTTTTTGCCCATCTGCATAGCCCTTTAGTGTGCTTGAGAGGTCCTGTGTGTTGACTTAACCTCCAGGAATCACTGGGAAGAGTACACATCCCTCTTATATGGCTGCAGTCTCATCTTTTGGGTGGCTTGGCATGCTTGACTCTGGGCCTTTACAGACAGCCTGTTTGAGGCAGCAAAATGCCTTTTGGTGCGCTGGGAGGGCATCCTGATGCCGCACGCAGTGCAAACAGGTGTGTGGGGTCAGGACAGTGTTGGGATGGAGTTGGGGTGGCTGGCATGTGGCTGCCGCACCCCAACTCCGCCTCCACGCTGGCCCTTTAGGCTGTTCTGCAATGCCCCTGAGTGTGACCACATCCCACTTGGGCCTGGGGATCCCACTGTTGAAAGTGTAGGGGAAATAAAGAATGAGATGGGGCAATTTCTTCTGATATTCTTCAAAGAGATAAATCCCTGCCTCAAATATTTTAGTTGTTTATTATGGCAGGAATAATTTGGTCTCATGAAAAAGGAAACACTTATTCTGTGGGCCATTACAAATCTCTGGGAGGTGAAGCACAGCTCCCAAAGGGTTGGACTTATGTGGTCAGTCTTCACACTTTGGAAAATGTGGAGCGTAGCTTGGGATGTGAGGTAACTTGAACAAATGAGACACAAAGCCAATGGCTTCAGGCATTGGCATCTTTCTGCCTCACTGGTGCATCTACACTGTAGCAATAATGCAATTTGACACCACTTTTGACCAATGCAGAATGGGCGTTCGGAGTGGCACAGAGCCACCCTGGGAAGAGACAGATTGGGACCGTGCCATGGCCCCAATCCTCCCTTTTGCTGCCCCCAAAAGAGTGGCAAAATGCCGCTCCTTTTAGGTGTGGCAAAAGGCTGCCCTAAGAGCTGGCACCGCGGCTCCTTCTGTGGCCTTTCGACGCAACGTGTCTACACGCTGTGCCGGGAGGGTGTCCTGATGCCATGTGCCATGAGTATGGTCACACGGAGTCAGGATGGCATTGGGCTGGGGTTGGGGAGGCTGGCGTGTGGCTGCCCCACCCCAACTCTACCCCCATTCTGACCCTTTAGGTTGGTCTGCAACACCCTGAAGTGAAGTTAGATTGGATTAGAGTAATGCAATGAGCAAACTTTGCCCCTTGCCCTTGCATCAATAAAATGGGGAAGTGTCTTCATGGCTGCATGTAAAGCTGTGAAATTAATCAAATATCTTTATATTCCAGGCCTGTATGGTAGAGGTCAGAGAGCAGCAAACAGGTTGGTGGAAACTGCTGGCTGAATAGTTGTGTTTGCTTTGCAAAAAAAATAAAAAAAAAAAAAAAAAAGGAAATCCATTTAATGTGATCAGCCTAGGATGGACCATCATTGGCATTTACATAAAACTGCAGAAAACAAAACAAATAAATGCTGAAACAGGGAGGTCTGCTATTAAAACTGATACACAGTTCTATAAGCTTCCAAAAATCTGGGGGGGGGGGGGAAACACAAGGTAACTGAAAGTCAGAGAAACACAGAGAGAGAAAACAGAGACAGACTCTTCTATTATTATTATTATTTTAGTTTCTCCCTTTGTGAAAATTGTAAGCAATGTAAAATTAATTTTCATAACGTGAAAATGTGGGAAGACTCTCTTTCTCTCTCCTTCCTCTCTTTTTCTAGGTCTGTTAAGAAAGATAGACCTGGGAAATATAAATTTGGTTTATAGGGAAACTCTTAATTTATAGGTTTGGTGTTGCTGTCATATGACTCAAAGTTTTGCTTTGCTGGCAAGTTTAAGAAGGTGTTGAAGGATTGCAGTTCTTCAGAAACCTAGGAAGCTACTCTGGAGAAAGAACCATAGGCAGAGCAGGTGGTTTTAGGAATAGTTCAACAGTAGCTATATCTTAACTGAGCATCTTTATATGTGGCTCCACTGTGCCACACTTTCCTGACATGTTACCAAGGCCCTGACTTCAATAAGAAGAATCTGTTTTCTCATGGATGAACACTTTATGTTGCCACATCTGCAAAATCAATTATAGGGTTTGATTCAGACATGTGTGACCCATGCTTCTATTTTGGAAGGTTCTGGAGCTGGGGCTGATGGGTACAGTGTGCATGTATCAGTTTCCATGAATTGATGGCATTCTCAAGTGGAGAAACCATGTACCACTTCTTCTGCAGCAAGTCAAATAGCAGAAATTATGTTAGATAAAACCATGGATAGCACCAAACTAGACTGATTCTTTCTACCCACATCTCCTTAGCTAGCTTACATGTAATTATCTGTACAACTATTATGAACAGATCATAATTACTGAAGTTCCATAGCATAAGATACCTTTGAGATGAAACATTCAGAGTCACAATCCCCCACAATGTGTGCCTTCAATGCTTTGACTTTGCATATAATTGCCTTATTTGGTGAGAGCTATGTGAATGGAATTAAAATGTGATATTAACACGAGTGTAATGATCACCTATTACAGGGGTAGGCAACCTTTCCCCTTTAAGGGCCAAGGGACTTCAGCTCCCAGAAGCCTTAGCCATGTTGGCCAATAGTCCCATGTTGACCAATAGCTCCTCAGATTCTGGGAGCTGAAGTCCCTCAGCCCTTAAAGGGGAAAGGTTGCCTACCCCTGACCTATTAGAAGATATTATGAATACCCAATATATGTGCTTGCTTTGTATAATCTTCCATAGCCAACTTCCATAAGCCTCACTTTTTGTGGGGAGGGGCAAACCATCACCCCACTATTTTCTTCTTCTGCACAGTACATTCTGAAACTGTGCCCATTTTGCTCAGAACAATTCTGGAAAATTACTCATAGACTCACCAGAGGTAAGCTAATATCAGCTAATTCTTGCTAATATTAGAAGAATAAGCCAACCCTTTCTAAGAGTAAAGAACTACTTCTCACACTGATTTACATTTATATGATCTCATATATTTACCAAAGGAAACCAGCACATTTCAGAGAATTATGAGGAAGGCAAGTGGCCCTCACTCATGGCTCTATTCAAGCCAAAGCCTACTTTTCACCAGGTGATAAACCTGCAGTTTACTGTTCAAGCAAACCAACAAAAGTCCCTAAAGCCAGAAAACCCAAGATATATGATTAAAAAAAACTGAAGGGTTCTGCCAAAAAATGACCAAGGATAAAATAATCCCACTTTGACTACAGTCTTCCTCAGTGGCCTGCAAGCATTCAAAAGATACATATATGTATATATATAATAAAACAACTCCTCAGCTTGTTTTTGAATTGAGCAGAGTCACATTGTGTGAGCTGAGTATATATAGTTAAGGAAAATGCAACATGGGACATACAGTGATAGAAATAAAATATGTATGTGAAAGTCACAATGACTAAGCAAGAGCAATTATGAAGCTACACAGGTGCAAAAGCTAATGTAATTTAGAAGTCTTGAGAGCCAAGGACAGAGTTATAGAATGCATATTGGAAACACCTGAGATTCATTAAGTGTACAAGGTAAAATGATGAAATACTTGGGTTGGTCTTAAGTATGGGTTGAACTATGTGAACCAATCAAAATAAATATACACACCCACTGGGTGGAAACTAACTAGTGGGTGGTGATTAACAATGGCTATAATAATTGCAATGTTTGCCAATGTATTTTTGTGGAGTAGTTTTGGAGATATTGTGGGTAGTTGAGGAGATTTGTAGAGATTGTGATTTGTTGGGCATATAGTACTTGTATATAGTAGAATAAAGTAGATCTTTTATATAAGACTACTGAGTTGTCTGGTGTCTTGAGTGAAGATACAAGAGCCAGCAGAATCCTGGAAAAGTTTGGAGACATCTGGGGAAGAAGAGTGAGAAGGCTTGGAGAGTTTGTCAGGGTCTTCAGCCTATTCTCTGAAACTTTGCTGCTTTGGAGAAAAGCATTAACCGCTGATCAAAGCTGGTCAGCTCTGCTGCATAACAAGGTGGTGAGTTAGAGCCAGAGGTGAAGAGCTACAACTCTCATCATCCATTACATATATATAGAATGCTTGCAGGCCACTGAGGAAGACTGTAGTCGAAACGCATCTTGCCTTGAGTTTTTACTAATTACTATTATTGTTATATTATTTTATTTTGTGCATTTGCACACTTTTTAGTGGGGTATTGTTAATCCTTTTAGAAATTTTACTGGCTTATCTACTTCAGGGTTCAGTTCTTTTTGGCCTTGAGTTTTGAAATTTTTATTATCATTATAATATTTATTTTTTGCATTTGCATACTTTTCAGTGGGGTATTTTTACCCTTTCAGAAATTTTATTGGCTTTTCTGCTCTAGGATTTAGTTATTCCTTTATTTCTTCATATTATTGCCTTTTTGTAATTGGAAGTGGGATTATTTTATCCTTGGTCATTTTTTTGGCAGAACGCTTCAGTTTGGTTTACTGTTCAAGTTCAGAAGAAAGGAGATGATTCACAGGGTTGATGATCTCTTATATATAGCAGTCTTTATATACAACAATCATCTCCAAACAAAATTAGAATACAAGTGAGAAGAGGGTTCTAATTTAACTTTTCCCTCAGTATATTAATGTTCATATAATAGGATTGTTTGTTACTTAATCATTGGGGGAAACAGCAGACACACACATTCAAATACAAATTCAACCTCATCTTGAGCTTGCCGTTTTGTTATTCAGTCCAAATAGAGTTGTTATGAGTAAGAATGGATCAGTCTACTTCTTTCCTATTGTAGTTTCCATGTTTTCATTCATTCATTCATCACTCCATTCCATCATATGCCATCCTGTTCCTGTTCTACTCCACTTTGCCTTTGTAAAATGGAGCAGAATCTGCACTTAAATATGAATATATCTCTTCATTCAATACACATATGTTGTATGCATTTATTATGTAGCATGTGGCCTTTCTCCCTTTCTACTTCCCTCCACCTTTCCTAGATTTATTGTTTTTCTCCATTGAGTCCTTTCTTTTCATGATATGCCTGAAGTATGACAGGCTCAGTTTTGTCATCTTAGGGCCGATGCAGACAGGCGGTTTGGGGCGGCACAGAGCCGCCCCAAGAAGCGACAGATCGGGGGTTGCGACCACCCCACGCCACAGCCGATCCTCCCTTTTTCCACCCCAAAAAGAGTGGCAAAATGCTGCTCCTTTTAGGGGTGGTAAAAGGCCACCCTAAGACCCAGCACCGTGGCTCTTCAGCGCCCTTTCAGAGCAGTGTGTTTAAACACTGTGCCAGGAGGGTGTCTTGATGCTGCGCACTGTGCGTACAGCTGCACAGTGTCAGGATGCCATCGGGGTGGGGTTGGGGTGTGGCTGCCCTGCCCCAGCTGTACCCCCAGGCCAACCCTTTGGGCTGGTCTGCAATGGCCCTTAACTTCCAAGGAGACCTCTGGCTTGATTTGCTCTAGGATCCATTTGTTTGCCTTTTTGGCTGTCCATGGAATCCTCAGCACTCTTCTCCAGCACCACATCTCAAATGCATTGATTTTCTTTCTATCATCTTTCTTAACTGTCCAGCTCTCACATCCATACATGGTAATAGGAAATATAATGTCTTCTATGATTCTAACCTTTGTGATGAGTTGTATATCTTTGCATTTTAGAATCTTTTCTAGTACTTTCATAGCCCCTGTCCCCATTCTTAATCTTCTTCTGATTTCCTGGCTGGAGTCCACATTTCCATCAATGTTTGATCCTAGGTAGAAGAACTTTTTAACTACTTCTATCAGCCTCTGCAGACGGACAGCTGTGGACCGCCCCGAGAAACTGTGGATTGGGACCGAAGCTGCCCCATGCCTTGGCCCCGATCCACTCCTTTTCCAGCCCTGGAAGGAGCACGAAAATAGCAATCCTTCCACAACGTGCGGAAAGGGCACTGGAAGAGTCAGCGCGCCCCTCTTCGGCATCTCTTCCAGCTCAGTGTGTCTGGAAGCTGAGCTGGAAGTACGTCATTGGAGTGCCCTCCGTGTGGAATGGCGGGCGCTCCAATGATGTCCTCAGGAAGGGGTTGAGGTGCCCAGTGTGAGGCTGCCCTTCCCCTTCCTGGGATTGAAGACGGCGCTTTTTGCCATCTGCATCCCCCCTATTTCTTCATTGTCTATGTTGAATTTGTCAAGATTCTCTGTTGTCATTATTTTTGTTTTCTTTATGTTCAACAGTAGCCCTGCCCTTGCACTTTCTTCTTTGATCTTTCTTAGTAGTTGTTCCAGGTCTGTTGGTCTTCTAATAATATTATGGTGTCATCTGCATATCTTAGATTGTTGATATTCCTTCTATTTTCACTCTTCATGTCTTCTTTGGCCTGCCTTTGCCGGGAGGGCATCCTGATGCCACGCATCGTGCATAAGGGCATGCAGCATCAAGACGGTGTCAGACTGGGGTTGGCAGCTTCTCCACCCCAACTTCACCCCCAGGCCAGGCCTTTAGTCCAGTCTGTATAGCCCCATAGTTTCACCTTAGGGTTGCCATAAGTCAGATATGACTTGAAGGCACAAAACAACAACAAAAGAAAGAAATGCAAACAAAAATCCACCAAACAGTGATACCTTTATTGGGCAATTGAAATGCACAATATATTTCTTGCAAGCTTTTGGAGCTCTACTGGCTTCTTCATCAGGCAAGATGTTACAAACCAAACAAGAGGAGAAAAAATGAAGATGTTAGTGCTAGGAGTGGTAATGCAGCGTGCAGAGACCACGTAACATGAAGCACCAGGATACAGACTTTTCTGATGAAGCAGGCTGCTTGGCAGCTGGAGAAACTCTTCTCCCCTTCCAGATAGAGCACAGAGACTCTACAGACAGAGTCTCATGAATGAAGCTTTAATCTTTGTTGCTCTATATACAGATATGTACAGCATACACCAACGCAACTCCAACAGCAAAACAGCAATCCACCATCCAACAACCCACACATGTGTCCAGAGGCTTGTGCCTTATATAGCCTGTGCTCCACATGGCTTTCTGGCCCTGCCTCTTCCTGCTGGACACCTGTCACTCACCTCAGTGACACTGCAGTTTTACAGCACTTTTGCACCAGTTTCTGTGCTTTCCAGCACCAGGTGACTACCTCCATGATGTCATGTCCTATTATATCAGCATGAAGCTGCATAACTCAGCTGTGGCCAAATGCTGTGTCATCATGACTGCTGCACTTCCCCACAATGTACATTTTCCCTTGGGACTCAATCCTAACAGGGCCTTTACAGACTGCCCAAAATAATGCAGCTTGAGGCCACTTTAACTGTCCTGGCTCAGTGCTAGGGAATCATGGGAATTGTATTTTTTTTTTCTGGGACATTGAGCCTTCTCTGTCAGAGAGCTCTGGTGCCACAATAAACTACAGTTCTCATGATTCCTTAGCACTGATCCAGGACAGTTAAAGTGGTCTCAAGCTGCATTATTTCTGGCAGTCTGTAAAGGCCCATAGTCATAGGCTTGCCTTTTGATGTTTCTCTTCTTGGTTGAGAGTGATTAAGGTTGAAATTGGTTGAGATTGAAAGAAATGAATTGTGAAGAGGTCCAAAAGAGTGTTCTCCTCCTCCTCTCCTCTTTCTCCTATTTATATTTATATCCTCCTATTTATATTTATCTCTCAAGACTGGGATTCATGGTGGCTTACAATATTAAAAGACAGTACAATTAAAAGCATACAAAAATAGTACATTAAAAAAGAATTAAATAACTACAATAATTAAAACAAATTGCATGTTAAAATATCAATAGTTTAAATTGCACTCCGGGTGTGCTGACCCCTGCGATTTCCCCAAATACGGGAAACTCGACTGCATAATTTATAGTTTAAATATAGTTTAAATCAATAGTTTAAAAAGATAAAAATGTTTAAAACACATTAAAACAATATAACACCACAGCCCATTCATTAAAAACATTTTGTTTTGTATTCCTGTCTGAAGTGGAAGGTCTTACTTAACCAGTCAGTGGGCAGGAGGTCAACAAGGAAGAGGCTATTTTGATCTCTCTGGGAAGGGAGTTCCATAGTCCAGGAGCAGCCACAGAAAAGTCCCCAAATTGCATTAACTGTAGAAAATATGCAGCCAAACTATGGTAGCTACTGCCCTGTTATGTGGATTTTTTAAAAAAAATATCAGAAGCATTAGATGGGTTGTTTGCATCTGTTTGATCAATCAGCCAGTGCTTGCTCTCTCTATGTGCTTTGCTTCACAAAGGGAATAAAAAAACCCACCTGTTTTGTGCAGAGACATTTTTGCACATATTACAGAAACCTCAATGAATAGTAAATTGCTCCTCATCTCCTTCAGCTGGAGATGAGGATTCTTGTGGAAGCATCACTCAAGAATGAGAACTTTTGTGAACATTCTTCATATCCCTATATACTGGGATTTTGCTTATGGCCACTAACCTGAATGGCTTTTTAAAAATCACAGAATTTAAGGCTATTGATGGAATGGCTGCATTTTGGCTCCAGTATTGGAATGAGTGTGTTAACATATATCAGTTGCTGGGAAATATTATGAACATGAAAGAGCTATGGGACTCATGTCTCCCTTGTGGACTTCCCAGAGAAAATTGGGATGAACAGAATGATGAAGTAGATAAACTTTTGGTCAAATCTGTTATGGTTCTTTGATATGATCACTTCACTTTTCTTTCTCTCTTTCTCGTAGCGCTATCTCATAACACATTTGATAACAACACAATGGTCATTAGAGTGGTGAATGAAGTACATATATGTCCCACACAATTCCACAAAATATATCACATTCATCATATATTCAGCTCATCACATAAGATCATATCACTACCACTACACCATGCTATCTCTTGTATGCCAGGTTAAATGTGTGGCAAAATGGCTACCTGGGCCATCAATGGTCCAAAGCACAGCTCTTCCACACTCCATTATAACACTATGATTTCACTTTAACTGCCATTCTTGTGTCTCAACGAATCCTGTGCTTTGTAGTTTGGTGAGGAATTAGTAGAACTATCTGGCTGTGAAATCTAAATATCCTAGGATTCTTGGGATTCTATAAGATCAGATCCAAATTTCAGGATTCTATAAGATTGCACCATGTCAGTAAAACTGGAGTCATGCCACTATGACTGTGGAACATGACTGTGGAACATGAAAAGGGCTAACCTTATAGTTTGGTAAATTATCATTTCTACCCTGGTAGTGCAGTGGTTAAATGCCTATACTGCAGCCACTCACTCATAAACCACAAGGTTGTGAGTTCAATACTAGCCAGGGCTCAGGCTAGACTCAGGCCTGCATCCTTCTGAGGTCGCTAAAATGAGTACCCAACTGTTGGGGGGCAATGAGCTTACAGATGTAAACTGCTTAGACATCCAACATGATATGAACTGGTATATAAACGAAGCTGCTTTTTTTTTATTATTCATGGCTGGAAAGTTCCAATCAGAATCCACACTGCAGAATTAAAGCAGTTTGACACCACTTTAACTGTCATGACTCTATCCTAGAGAATCCTGGAATTTGTTGTTCAGTGAAGTATTCTGCCTGGTCTGTTGAGAGCTCTGGTGTCTCACCAAATTACAAATCCCAGAATTCTGTAGAATTATGACAATTAAAGAAGTGTTAAACTGCTTTACTTCTACAGTGTGGATACACCTTGAGGCTTCATTCCATATGCTTTTAAAGGGGACTGAGTGTGAAGGAGACACACCTTCACCTTACTACTTTTTCTTAAGATGGCAGCCCTGGGTTGTCTTATTCCACCACTGCCACCAATTTTGTAAAGAGAACAACCAAAGCTGCTTATTTTTTTTCTCTTTTAAAACTATCTTTGCCACTAATTTTGAGATGTACAAGACCACTTTTATTGATTGTTAGTAGCAAGGATATTTATTCCAGGTTCAGACAAGCTTGTGGGTGAACAACAATAAGACTTTATTTGAACAATGGTTTAACAATATTTCATTTATTTAGTTGGTATATGCACTAGTTCTTGTTACAATTTGTTACACAATTCTCTTTCAAGAGAACACAAGATCCTCTCCCTTAGACCCACACAGTCCTGAACTTTCTATTATCTATTCTAGCCATCCAGGCTAAATATATCCCACAGGATATCAAATCCCAGTAACTCCCTCACTTGGAGATCTATACTGGAACTAAGGGCCTGAACAGACTGCCAGAAATAATCCAGTTTGAGACCACTTTAACTGCTCTGGTTCAGTGCTAGGGAATCATGGGAACTGTAGTTTATTGTGGCACCAGAGCTTTCTGACAGAGAAGGCTCAATGTCTCAGAAAAAAAAAATACAATTCCCATGATTCCCTAGCACTGAGCCAGGACAGTTAAAGTGATCTCAAGCTGAAGGCAGTCTCTTCAGGCCCTAAGTCCCTCACTACTGGACCGTTCCCCTCACAGTCCCTGTCTGACTCTGTCAGCAAGGCTCTACTCTTTCACTCCAGCCTTTGATTCGATTGGCTTCCACCAGCTCTCTTTCTAGTGGCTGTCACTAGGGTTGGTATAATTCTTCCTTCTCTCCACACTGAGCCCCAGTGAAATCAGTGAGGTTTCTTTCATATAATGACATATAGGAAGTGTACACTTCTAAGAGACAATGAATGTTTTTTTTTGGGGGGGGGGAGGAAAAACATACAAATGGATATAGGCTTCCATCAAACATTGAACTTATGCCCTTTAAGCAAGACTATTCAAAACCAGCTTTTCAGGATCTCTGGCCTTTCATGTTTCCCATTTCATCTAGCTCTATTGCTATATTTCTGAATGTGAGCCTATCAGCTTTACATTGTATTCATTTTATCATCAGGAAAATTAATGCAATCATTTCCAAAGCTCTGGTTTGCACTGAGGGCCAAGGACAAAATGGGCTGTTCTACAAAAGTCATTAGTATTTATCCCATCACAAAGAAGGAAAAGCCATTGTAATAATATAAGCATTTATCATTACTGATGGAAGAACAAGTAATTTTATTCCCCATTCTGACATTATCACTTACAATCATTACCTTGGTTCCTTTGGTAACAAACTACAAAACAATATTTCCCCTAGGAAACAAAGAAGGGAATAAGGGGAGAATGTTAGATATTTCTCTTTTGCTGTACAAGGATGGTTCTGCAACCATTGCAAAAAAAAAAAATAAAAAAAAAATCCAGTAATGTCTCATTGAAATTGGAATATAATTCACTATGAACCAAGAGAGAGTGCACCTGACCTGAAAAGTGTATCATTTTCTATTTATTTCTGCCATATCTAATATTTTATTTTGAGTATTGTACAACTGAGTCCTCCTTCTCTCGCATGCCATTACTGGAATTCATGTGATCAGAAAACTAATGGAGCTACCACAAATTTGGTATGTCTCTCCTCTGAAGGGGAACTTTGTTTCAGGCTTGCCAACAAAAGCTGCTTGTACATGTGTATATTTTTTTTTAGTTTATTTTTTCATACAAGAATTTGTAATATACAATAATTGTTGCTTCAAAGTATATCTACTCTGTACATAAATTATTCTGTAAGTTGCTTAATGTTATATATTCATGTTAATGTTGATAGTTTGATTGTAGTAATTCTCTTTGGATCTTTATTTTTTCTTCTTTTATGACATTCTTGAGTTTCTCTGATAGGTGTGACATAATTTCTTATGCTTGCTTGCTTCTTTGAGTAATAATGTAATTAATGTATTTCTTCAGTTTTTTCCTGCTCTTTTATGTTAAGCTGAGATCTTAAGGTTTGCTGTTTTATATATTTTGTACTTTGATCATTCATTGTTTCAATTCATTTGCAGTTATTTTTGCAGATGTTTATTAGATCTTCCCATTCTTTTTCTACTTTTTCTGACTTTTTTTTATTAATTGAGTGTGTTAGTTTATCTAATTCAATAATTTCCAGTAGATCTGTCAGCCATACATGTGTATATTTTCATGATCATATATAAATAGCGTCTCAGAGTTCACTGTATTTCTGGGAAGAGAAATTGGAGAGAAGGGCATTTCTCTGTCAGAACTTCTCCAGAAAAAGAGAAATTTCCCAGCTACTTCTCTGAAGTGAGCTCACAGGGCCTGTCTTGACATGAGCTTCAGGGAGATGGTCACTCTAGGCAACAGGGCACTGGCATTTGACCTGCAAAGAATTATGGAAATTTTTTTTTTAATAGATAAAAAGCACATTTCTATAGTGTTGTGTGATCCTGGAAAGAAGAATCATGAACCGAAAACCATGTCCATAGTCGAGGATTTAGGGGCTATGCAGATGGGCGGCTCTGGGACACCCCTGCTAGTGGTGGATTGGGGCTGCAGCAACCCCACACTGCAGCCCAAATCCTTCCTTTTGCTGCTCCTAAAAGAGCAGCAAAATGCCACTCCTTTTAGGGGCAGCAAAAGGCTGACCTAAGACCCAGCACTGTGGCTCTTCCATGCCCTTTTGGCACAGAATGTCTACATGTTGAGCCGGGAGGGTGTCCTAATGTCGTGCACCATGCAAACAGGCATGCAGCATCAGGATGGCATCGTGGTTGGGTTGGGGCAGCTGGCATGCAGCTGCTCTGCCCCAACTCCACCCTCAAGCCAGGCCTTTGGGCCAGTCTGCAACGTCCCTTAGTCTGTGCAAAAATAATGTGTGGTTGTTTTGCACAGAAAGCAGCATTTTATACACAGACAAGAATATCTCTGCATCAAAATATTATTTTCTGAACAGGAAGTGGTGAGCTTCAGTGAGATGGTCACTTCAGGCAGTAAGGCACTGACATCTGGCCTAGGAAGAATGGTGGAAGATGTGCTTTTGGAAAGAAGAAAGGAAGGAAAAGATATAAAAAGCACATTTCTATAGTGTTATGAGATCCTGGCAAGAAGAATCCTGGACTGAAAACAATTTTCAGAGTCCAAGACTTAGGGCCGCTGCAGATGGGCAGCCATGGGCTGCCCTGAGAAGCCAAGGATTGGGGATGAGGTTGCCCCACTCCTTGGCCTCAATCCACTCTTTGAGTGGTGCTGGAAGAAGTGCTAAAATAGCACTCCTTCCTCAAGCTGCGGAAAGGGCACCGGAAGAGGCGGTGCGCACCTCTTCCGCGCCTCTGCCATTGCAGCGTTTCTGGACGCTGCAACGGAATGATGTCATTGGAGCACCCACCGTGTGCAATGGCAGGCATGATGTCCTCAGGAAGGGGTTGGGACCCCTGGCGTCCGGCTGCCCCTCCCCTTCCTGGGCTTGAAGACAGAGCTTTTCGCCGTTTGCATCCCCCCCATTGTCTGTACAAAATTTGTGTGTGGTTGTTCTGCACAGAAAATAGCATTTTCTATACAGACAATAATATCTCTCCATCAAAGTATTATTTTCTGAACAGAAAGTATTTTTTGAATAGAAATTATTTTTTTCTCTCCACAAAAATACCCATGGAGAATAAGTTCTGAATTGTCTCTGAAAACAGTGCAGTTTTTGAAAAAATTACTCAGTTTCCTTCAGAAAGACAAGAAATAAAGACTTGCATCCCTAAATGGGATAAGCAAATTCATAGCGTTTCCCTTGTGTATGTTGGCAGGTATGGAGCTCAACCAGAGATGTCCTCAAGTAATGCATAAAAAGGAGGAAGGGAGGGGAAGTAAGGGAATATAGCAGCACATTTAGGACAAATTGGTATTTATTTTAGCATGAGCTTTCATGGATATTTATTTGTGCCTTTAAGTCACCTGTCAATTCATGATCCCATGAACTGCACAAGATTTTCTTAGGCAAGAAATACTCAGAGGTAGTTTTGTCAGTTCCTTCCTTTGGAATATAATCTATAGTACCTGGTATTCATTGGCAGTCTCTCATCCAAGTACCAGCCAGGGTTGACCCATCTTTGCTTCCAAGATCAGACAGGATCTGGTTTAGGTTATTTAATGAGGGAGATATGTCATGACTGGTACAGCCTGATGTAATGTTTATGACATTTTGGTGAACATACATCCTACCAGTGTGAGAGCCTCCATTTTATATAATCTTTTCTGCTTCTATATTAAAGGGGTAGTGGTGGCAAGGCAGTCATCACCAATAAATAAATAAATAAATAAATAAATAAATAAAGTTATGTAGCCTTTTATTTCTCATGGATGAGTATTAGAAGAATCACGTCAGAACATTTCTTAGAAAAACATCTTCTGCAGAATATTGGTTCACCTCAAAGAATTCCTGTATATTATATTTCTGAGGAAAGATAATGAATACATCTTGGGGGAGGGGAGTGTTATGTCCAGCTCTAGCAAAGAGGTGGAGGAAGTGATGTACCAACATCTGTTCTCCAATTTATTGCAAGTTTTCTTTCACCATGAATGATGCTTTAGTTTTCTATTTTATTCTCAATGCCCTTTAGAATTTCTTTTGGCAATCATTTTTTGAGCTTACTTTATTATTGTGAGATGGGCAAGGGTAACTCCTCCCCTTCCCCCCCCAAAACATTCCTATCACTCTGCAACTCTTTGACTTCCCACATTCCTAATCAGAAGAAGCTCCATAGGGGATAAATTACTTTATGATGTCTTTCCTTGGGATTTAACTGACATTTAATTGAAATGGAGAGGCTGCTTGAAGATGACAATAGCATGAAAGACAGAATATTCACACATACTACTTGGCCATTTCATAAGTAAAAAGACTGAATCTCACTATGAGATTTTCTCCAATTTCCCCCTGTTGAATGTAAAATAGTTTAATAGTTATCAAACTTAATGAGAATGGCAAAAAAGTGGGAAATGTTCAGCACAGTACTAGTATATGTAGAACTTAACTGAAATGAATCCTTCCGATTTTCCACAACATTTTTAAGGGGGTGCAGGACCGTGGACATGGGTGACATATTTGCTTCCATAGTGACAACAAACATCACATTTCCTGTATTGCTACTGAGCACTATTTATTTCCTTTCCTTTATAAATAATAATAATAACAAATTACATAAGAAAGATAAGAAGCATTGCCACAACATTTTAAATGTTTAAATCCCTCTGATTTGACTTTGTTGTTGTGTGCCTTTAAGTCTTCTCTGACTTATGGAGACCTTATACTGGGGTTTTCTTGGCAACATTTGTTCTTTTTTTAATTTTAAAAATAGCTTATTGGTTAAAAACAAAACAAAACACACAATCTAAATTGATGTGATACACATACAGTCACTATCATGTAATCATATAATCAATACATTTTAAATATCAGAGGTGACAATACAATATAATAGTATGATAGTAACCCTTAAGAAAAAAACTAAAAACTGACTTCCATCATTTGGTTTGTCCTATCAAATAGCCTGATAAGTTAACTTCTTAAACTTTATTCCAAATTTTTATATCATTCAGTATTATAACAACTCTTATTAACTTATGACGCTTTAACACTTTATTCTCAATAATTATCAAAAAAACTTATTATTTACTATATCCTAAAAAGAAAGAAAACAAAAAACACATTTAATTATTTCATTTACTGATGATCCACCTCTATAGTGAGGTTTATGATATCCTGGCTCATTCCTTATGTAAGAGCCTCAAAACCATAACAATAAGAAAATTATTTATTCATTTCCTGAACCCTTTTTGTTTGTGAAAATTAGTCACCACATTCCATTCAGAATCAATTTTCTCATAACTGGACCCTCTAAATTAAACACATAAGTTTGTCCATTTCCACAAAATCTGTCATTTTGGTTATCCATTCCTGGAGGGTTGGAACATGATTCGATTTCCATTTAGCAGCGTATAGCATCCTAGCAACCGAAAGAGAGTAAAAAATTATTTTCCCATATTTCCTTTCTAAGTTTTCATCGGTACAGATTCCTAACAAGAACAATTGGGGTTCAAAGTTTAAATTGTAGTTTAGGATTTCACTTAAAGAATGTCTTATCATCAACCAAAAATCCGTGGCTTTTCCGCATTCCCACCATAAATGGTAGAACATGCCAGTCTTTTCCTTACATTTCCAACAGGAATCTGGGTATGATTTATTAGCATTGGAGAGTTGAACAGGAGTCAAGTACCAATGATAAAACATTTTGGAAAAGTTCTCTTTTATATTAGAATTTAAAGTATATTTTATTATTCTCTTCCAACATTTCTCCCATTGGCCCAGGTCTATAGTATGTCCCAATTTTTTAGCCCATTTAACCACATTAGGTTTAATTAATTCAGATTCAAATTCAAAATTTTGCAATAATCTATAAAATTTAGATATTTTATGTTTATCAGTTGACCATATTATTTCTTTGAATTGTGTATCAAGTACTCCAATTGTTCTTGCTTTTTATCTAATAAAAAATGTTCCCTTATTTGCTTATACAAAAACCAATTACAATTGTATCCTTCTAAGTTTAAGTCTTCCTGAGTTTTTATTTCCAAATTTCTTCCTTCTTTAATGATCAAATCGTTATATGTTAGCCAATTTTCCTTACCGAATTTGTTGCCCCTCGAGGCTACCTCTCCCACTGCTGTCCATCTGGGGAGAATATTCTGCCATTTTTGTTTGGTTTTATGCCAGACTCTCAGCAATGATCTACGTAGGTAGTGGTCGTTAAAATTTTTATGGTACTTAATTTTATCATAAAATAAGTATCCGTGCCAACCGTAAACGTTGTCAAATCCTTCCAAATTGAGGTTCCTTTCATCATTTAATTTAAACCAATCAATTAGCCAAAATAAGGAACATGCATAGTAATAATTTTTCAAATTTGGTAGACCTAAACCTCCTCTCTCTACAGAATCTTGTAATAGTTTAAATTTTATTCTTGGTTTTTTTCCTTGCCATATGAATTTAGATATATCTTGGTTCCATTTATTAAAAGGTTTGTCATTTAAAATAATTGGAATATTCTGGAATAGAAACATGAGTTTAGGTAAGACACACTTTTTAACAGTTGATATCCTACCAAGCCATGACATGTTAATTTGGACCACCTCTTTAAATCCTCTTTTATTTCTGCCCAATTCTTATTGTGGTTATTTTTAAACAGGTCCCCATTTTTAGTTGTAAAGTTTATTCCTAGGTATTTAACGATATTAGATTCCTGAAATTTAGATAATTCTGTTATTTTCTTCCTTTTCTCCAGCAACAGATTCATTAGCAACATTTTTGTTTTTATATTATTTATTTTAAGTCCTGATGCTTTTCCAAAATTATTCATTACTTTAAGAAGGGATTCTATATCTTCACATGGATTGGAAAGAGAAACCATCAGATCATCCACGAAAGCTTTTACTTTAAATTCTTGTGTTTTTTTATTTTGATTTCATGAATGTCACTACTTGATCGAATATTATTCATTAATATTTCAAAATTTAAGATAAACAATAAAAGGGACAAGAGGCAACCTTGTCTAACACCTTTTTGAATCTTGAAAGATGAGGTTGTTTCTCCATTTATAATTATTTTGGCCTCTTGCTCCTGATAAATTGAACAAACCCAGTGATTCATATTGGTTCCCAGATCCAAAATCCCTAACAATTTTTGCATGAAAGCCCAACTAAGGTTGTCAAAGGCTTTCTCTATATCGAAAAAGATCAGGGCCAATTTATCATTAATATTCTTGTTATGATACTCTATAAGATTAATTAAGTGTCGGGTATTGTCTTTCATCATCCGACCCGGAGGAAATCCCGCCTGGTCAGTATGTATCCAGGAGGATAACCATTTCTTTAACCTATTTGACAAAATAGAAGCAAAAATTTTATAATCACAATTTAGCAAGGAAATTGGCCTGTAATTTTTGGGGTCAGATTTGTCTTTCTTTTCCTTTGGTATAAGAACAATATTAGCTTGTCTCCAAGAGTCGGGAATAAAGCCATCTAGAATACCATTCATTGTTTGTAATAAGGGAATAGCTAATTGGTCCCTACATTTTTTGACTCTTCATGTCCCTGGAAACACTGACAATGACTTCAAACTCCACCATTGCAGGTCCCTACATTTTTTATAATATTCGGCAATAAAACCATCAGGCCCCGGGGTCCAGCAACATTTGTTCTGAGAGATTTTTTTATTGCTTTCTTTTCAAGCTGAGAGAGTGTGACTTGCTCAAGGCCACCCAGTGGATTTTCATAGCTGAGCAGGGATTCGTATCCTGGGCTTTAAAGCTGTAGTTCAACACTCAACATCATGCTAGACATAATTAAATATCATTAGACACATGGTCTCACCAGCAACTTAAAGCCAAATCTAAATGAGGGCAATGCCTCTTACCTCTGTTCTCAGGTCTTGTAGGTAAAGGACCTGGGGGAGAAATAATAGTGCTCTGCAATGGTGGAGTTTGAAGTCATTGTCAGTGTTTCCAGGGACATGAAGAGTCATTGAGACACTGGGGTTTTGTTTGGGTTTTTTGCACAATGATGCAAATCATCTCACTCACACATTCCAGGTTTGGTATGCACAATATGGAACTGCATCGATGTGCATCTATGTAAGTGCAGTTGCTCACATGTGCAAGCATTCAGATAAAGATGAATCGATGATGCGAATGCATTCAGAATACATTCAAGGAATGCAACATTTTATCCTGGGTCTATTAGGTCTGTATGCATCAGTTTTTCACACTACCAATGATGCAGATCTTTTTTAAAAACTCAGGGGGACACCCAATATTGATTATCCCAGATCAAGTGGGTTTTTTACAGCCCCTCCCTAAAAAACTTAATAGAGTGTATTCAGGATGTGTGTGAACAATGGAGATTCAACCCAGATTCATCTTTAATTATTTTCATAGTGTGAATAGCCCCTATGAGTCAGCCTTAGGCAAAACTGCTAAGATGGGGTACAAGGCGAGGAAAGGAGGTTTGACTAAACACAATAGCATCTATGAAAAAGGAATAGGAATTGCTGCCTCACTTGCTACTAAAGTTGTACAAATGGGAACTAAATTTCTGATGTTAATGGCTATGTGAAAGAGCAAGTAGGAGCATTTTTATTGGAACTCTGGTAGTAAAGGAAAGTAGTTATTATTATTATTATTATTATTATTATTATTATTATTATTATTATTATTATATACATTATATACATTTCTTGATCTTGGGCAGGGGTAGGCAACCTTTCCCCTTTAAGGGCCAAGGGACTTCAGCTCCCAGAAGCCTCAGCCATGTTGGACAATAGTCCCATGTTGGCCAATAGCTCCTGGGATTCTGGGAGCTGAAGTCCCTCGGCCCTTAAAGGGGAAAGGTTGCCTACCCCTGATCTTGAGTATATACTCAATCTCTTCAAAATATTACCAATATACCAAAAAAACAAACAAAAAAACACCCTTCCATAGTTCTTCCAAAGTAAGCATGCTACTTATTCATTTAAAACAATTCTCAGGTTACACTTTTCATTATTTAAACCTATTTGTATTAATATCTATATCCATCTTACTTTCATTTTAATGCAATATATATATATATATATATATATATATATATATATTTCTATTATTGTCTTTCCATACCACTTATTTCCATATTTCATTTATATATTTCTCTATTGGAGCCCACTCCACCTCTAATTCCTCAGAATCTTTATGGCTTAGAATTCTAGTCAAATGGTCCATCTCTTTTATTTCTATCACTTTTGAAATCCATTCACCATTAGTCGGCAATTCTTCCATTTTCCATTTATATGCCAATTGTAGTCTTGCCGCCGATACCATATATAAGATAGGTCTTCAGTACCGTCTTTCTATTATTGAGTCTATTTTATTTGTCATATTCAATAAGTATAATTCAGGTTGTAATTCAAATTTGATGTTAAAGATGTTTTGTATTATCTTGTGTATTTTCTCCCAAATGTTTTTTTATTGTTGGACATCACCACCACACATGCATCTATGTTCCCACATTCTGTTTACACTTCCAGCATAGATTTGTATTTGTCTTATTTATTTTTGCTATTCTTGCTGGGGTTAAGTACCATCTATGCTCCATCTTCCAATAGTTTTCTCTTAGATCTTGTGCTTTTGTGAATTTATTTGGTTTTTTTTCTTGCCCTTTCCAACATTCCAAATTAATTGTTCTTCCTAAGTCGGTGGCCCATTTTATCATATTCTCTGATACTATATCAGATTCTTGTTTTATTTCCATTAAAAATTTGTAAAATTTACTTACTCTTCTATTTCTTTTGCTTTCTTGAAATATTTTATCCAAATCCATCATTTCTTTTTCTATCCCCTGTTGTTTAACATCTATTTTAAATCTTTCTAATAATTGAGAATATAACAACCAATGCATTTTTGGATCAAGTTGCTTCATTTCATCTAGTGTTTTTAATTTCCATCCTTCATTTTGCTCCTTCTTTAAAATATCCTTGTATTTTAACCATTTTTTAACTGCTGTCCAGTGACCATGAAGTGCCTCATGTGGCGATATCCACAATGATAATTTTTGATATACATCTTTTTTTTTTATCTCCAACCAAGTCTTTAGGAGGGATCTTCTAATTATATGGTGATTAAAATCCTTGTGTATTTTTGCCTTATTATATCCTAAATAACCATGCCAGCCAAATCTATTATTAAAACCTTCTATTTTCAAACTTCCTTTATCTTCCAATTTTATCCAATCCGTTATCCAATCTAATACATTTGCTTTATGGTATATTTCTAAATCCGGAAGGTTTTCCCCCCCATCTTCTATTCTTCTAGTTAATATTTTCCAACATACTCTTGGCCTTTTTTTATTCCAAACAAAGTCCCTGATATCATTATTCCATTCTTTAAACCCTTTTTTTATTATGAATTATAGGTATACACTGAAAGAGAAAATTCATTTTCGGTAAAATCATCATTTTAATAGTTTCAATTCTTCCCCTCAGAGATAAATTTAATTTACTCCATTTCATTAAATCTTTCTTGATCTCTTTCCATTTTATTTTATAATTATTTTTGAAGAGATCTGTATTTCTTTTACAAATCCATATTCCTAAGTACTTCACTTTGTTTTGTATGTTACATCCAGCTATTTCTTGTAACTCTTTTTCTTCTCTATGCATATTTTTGGTGATTATGACTGATTTCTCCAAGTTTATTTTAAAGCCCAATATCTTGCCATAATCTTTCAATATTTGAAAAAGATCTCTTATTTGAAGTACCGGATCCTCTAAAATTATCACCAAATCATCTGCAAAAGCCCGTAATTTATATTCTTTGCTTTGGATTTTTAAACCATGGACCTTCTTGTTTTCTCTTATTTGTCTCAGCAAGATTTCCAAAATTGTAATGAAAAGGAGATATTGGGCATCCTTGTCACGTTCCTTTTGTTATTTCTATTTTTCCTATATTCAATCCATTTAATATCAAATTCGCTGTCTGATCCTTATATATCTTCCTTATCCAATTACAATTTTTTTCTCCCATTTTCATTTTTTCTAGAACAGTAATCTTGAACATCCAATCCACATTGTCAAAAGCTTTTTCAGCATCTAGAAATAGCAAAGCCAGGTTTTTTTCATTATTTTTTTCATAATATTCAATTGTGTTTATGATCATTCTTATATTATCTTTTAGTTGTCGTGATGGGAGAAAGCCTGCTTGATCTTCATGAATAACATCTGTTAAAATTTGTTTTAACCTTTCTGCTAATATTAACGTAAATATTTTATAATCAGTATTTAATAGTGATATCAGTCTGTAATTTTTTATCTCTTTTTCATCCTTGCCTTCTTTCAGTATGAAAATAATATTTTCATTTTTCCAAGTTTCTGGTAGGCTGTCTTTATTTATATGATTCAAAGTCTCTAGTAAAGATCCTTTCAATTCTTCCATAAAAGTCTTGTAGTAAATCGCTGTAAAACCATCTGGGCCTGGAGCTTTTGTTCTGTTTCAATTTATTAATTGCCTGTTTTAGTTCTTCCTAAATGCAGCAGGGGCGAGGACTACCACCCGGCCTGTAATAGGCCCAAAAGCCCCAAAATTACCGGGCCTCAGCACCGCGGAGCACCGGAGGTAGGTGGGACCATCTGGGCCTTAAAAGCGGCCCCATTAGAGCCTTCTCCTTGGCGGCACCAGCCCAGCGGGGTCGAGGACTACCACACGGCCTGTAATAGGCCCAAAAGCCCCAAAATTACCGGGCCTCGGCGCCGCGGAGCACCGGAGGTAGGCGGGACCATCTGGGCCTTAAAAGCGGCCCTCTTAGAGCCTTCTCCTTGGCGGCGGCAGTGCAGCAGGGGCGAGGACTACCACCCAGCCTGTAATAGGCCCAAAAGTCCCAAAATTACCGGGCCTCGGCGCCACGGAGCACCGGAGGTAGGCGGGACCATCTGGGCCTTAAAAGCGGCCCCATTAGAGCCTTCTCCTTGGCGGCAGTGGTGCAGCGGGGGCGAGGACTACCACCCGGCCTGTAATAGGCCCAAAAGCCCCAAAATTACCGTGTCTCGGTGCCGCGGAGCACCGGAGGTAGGCAGGACCATCTGGGCCTTAAAAGCGGCCCCATTAGAGCCTTCTCCTTGTTGGCAGCAGCGCAGCGGGGGCGAGGACTACCACCCAGCCTGTAATAGGCCCAAAAAGCTCAAACATCAGTTCCTCGGTGGCTCCGTTAGTCTATAATCCCACTTGTGGCATCAGCGGAGGTGCGACGCAGACCTGTTAAAGAAAGAAAGACTTTTTTTACTTAACATTGTGGCCTGGAGGGGGGGAGGGAACTAGAGGCTTATAACTATCTGGAGCCAGAAAATGCGGGGGGGGGGCAGCAATCAGAGTGGTGCAGGGGAATGGGAGGTATGGCTGGAACAGGAGTAACATATGTTACAAAAGAAGGCGGGATCGCTGTTTAATAGCTATCCCACCTTCAGTTTCTTCTGCTTCCAAGGATGGTTTGGAGAGCAGACCAACCATTCCACAGAACCTCACTCTGCTCCTTTGCAATGCCAGGTCAGTGAAGAATAAGACTCATATCATCCAGGATCTTCTCCTGGATGAGGACGCCGACCTGGCTTGCTTCACAGAGACCCGACTGGGGAGGATAGCGCCGTTACATGGGCGCAGGCTCTCCCAGCCGGATACTCTGTCAGTGAGCAGGTGAGGGGAAGTGGGCGAGGGGGTGGAGTGGCTCTGATTTATAAAAATACTTTGACCTTGACCAGGATACCTATTCGACACACAACCCACATCGAGTGTATGTACCTCAGCCTGAAGGCCAGGGATAGTTTAGGGATTCTGCTAGTCTACCAGCCACCCTGTTGTCTAGCAGACTCCCTGACCGAGCTGACGCAACTGGTCTCTGAGCTGCTGCTGGAGACCCCCAGGCTTCTTGTCCTGGGGGACTTCAACATCCCGCTTGAGACCAGCTTAACAGGTGCGGCTCGGGAGTTCATGGATACCATGACAAACATGGGCCTATCCCAGTTGGTCAACGGGCCAACACATTGCGCAGGTCATACACTTGATGCGGTGTTCTGTACCGAACAGGCATATCCGTGGGCTGAGGTGGTTGATACCTCAGCATTGTCATGGACGGATCATTTCCTGGTCAAGATGGAAGTCAGAGCCAATATCTGCCCCCTCGGGGGTGGCGGACCTATTCGAATGGTCCGCCCTCGAAGGCTGATGGAGCCCGTTGGATTCCGGAAAGCCTTGGAGGGTTTAAATGGTTGGAAATGCCGGTGATCCTGTCGAAGCCCTGGTTAATACATGGAATAGTGATCTTACCAGGGCTATAGACACGATCGCTCCCAAGCGTCCTTGCCATTTCGCTTCAAACCATAAGCCATGGTACACCTCTGAGCTTAGGAAAATGAAGCGATTTGGACAATGACTAGAGCGCACGTGGTGGAAAACCCGACTCCGATCAGACAGAACTCGCCATAGGAACTTTCTTTGGTCCTATCGGGAGGCAATACGTGCAGCGCAGAGGGCTTTCTCCTCTGCACGTATTGCGTCTGCAGAGTCCCGTCCGGCAGAGCTGTTTAAGGTGTTGAGGGAGATGACGCAGGTACCCCCTGCGCCAAATCCCTTGCTTAACCCGACAACGGCCTGCTGCAATGCGTTTAACAACTTCTTTGCAGATAAAATCTCTCAGATCAGAGCCAACTTAGAAGCCACCATTAGTTCAGAGTCTATAGGTGAGGTGTCCATCAACTCCGCCGATGTAGTTATACTGGATCAATGGCAATCTGTGAGTACCGAGGACGTGGACAAGCTGCTTGGTAAGGTGAGGAAGACAACTTGCCCTCTCGATCCTTGCCCATCATGGCTGGCCATCCAGGGGGGATGCATTGGTGAGATTCCTCACGGATATCATCAATGCATCCTTCAGGGAAGGACATGTTCCATCATGTTTAAAGGAAGCGGCGCTTAAGCCGCTTCTGAAAAAGCCTTCCCTGGACCCCCTGGATATGAAAAACTATAGGCCGGTGTCATTGCTGCCATTTTTGAGCAAGGTGATCGAGAGGGTGGTTGCTCTTCAGCTCCAGGCAGTCTTGGAGGAAACCGATTATCTAGACCCATTTCAAACCGGCTTTAGAACAGGCTTTGGGGTTGAGACTGCCATGGTTGCCTTGACCGACGATCTGCGTCTGAGCATCGACAGGGGTAGTGTGACCCTGTTGGTGCTCCTAGACCTCTCAGTGGCTTTTGATACGATAGATCATGGCATCCTCTTGGGCCGCCTGAGGGGGCTTGGTATCGGGGGCACTGCTTTGCAGTGGCTCCGGTCCTTCCTCTCGGGTTGGTCCCAGAGGGTGTTGCTCGGGGACTGTAGCTCCAGTAAGAGGAACCTCACTTGTGGGGTCCCTCAGGGAGCTATTTTGTCCCCGATGTTGTTTAACATCTATATGAAGCCGCTGGGTGAGATAATACGGAGTTATGGTGCTGGGTGTTATCAGTACGCTGATGACACCCAAATCTATTTCTCCGTGTCTCGTTTGTCGGCCTCGAATTCCAATGGCATCTCTTCTCTCAATGAATGTCTTCAGGCGGTAATGGGCTGGATGAGGAAAAACAGATTGAAATTGAATCCAGACAAGACGGAGGTGCTCACGGTATCGGGCCCGAAACCAAGAATTGGGTTGCAACCTCCAGTCCTGGATGGGGTCACACTCTCCTCCAGTGACTGTGTTCGCAGTCTGGGGGTGCTCCTTGATCCGTCGCTTCTGATGACAAATCAGGTTAATGCGACGGTCAGGAGCGCCTGTTATCAGCTTCAGCTGATACGCCAGCTGCGCCCTTTTCTGGAAGTAGGAGATCTTGAGATTGTGTAATGGCCTGCCGGAGGAGATCCGCCAATTGTCATCACTTGACAGCTTCAAGAAAGCTGTCAAGATGGATCTCTTCAGGCAGGCCTTCCCGGATTAATTTACCAGCTTGGCCCCAGAATTTTTTTCGCCGTGATGCTCCCCTCTTCTGTGTTCGGGTTCCTCCATGAGCCAGCATTTATACATCCGCCTGCACTTTTTCTTATGTATTGTCTGTTCTTTTAATGGAGGAATCTACCTCCTCATTTTGTGTTTTTAAATTGTATTAGGTTTAATAATTTTTTAAGGGGGGGAGAGGGAGGAAATTGCTCTTAATTAATGTTTGACGATTTTATGATGTAAGCCGCCCTGATTGCGCACAGAGGGGCGGGGTATTAAATAAAAATTATTATTATTATTATTATTCCTCTGTAAAGTATTTAATATCTGTTGTTTATCGACCAATAATTCTTAAATTTTTTTAACAAAAAGGTGAAAGAAGGCTACCTCCTGCCTCAGATACTAGATTAAGTGGAAAGAGAATAAGATTAGGCCATATCACAGTGCTCTTTTTCTCACGTAAAGTTCTCATCTGGAGAAAACAGCATGATAGAGACTTAAAACTCTGTGTAAGGAGCATCTCTCCCTCCCTCTCTCTCATTTACATGTATGTGTGGACATAAACATGCACAGAAGTCTCAGCAATGTTCAGTTCCCCTCTTGATGCTCACTAATCTGTTATAATGATAGACATTTTGACAGCATAAAATAAGCATGAATTGTGAATGTGTTTGCAAATAGATTACCTTCAAAGGTGAAAGCTTAGGGAAACAATACATTCAACATTTCTCAAGAGATGCAAAGATATCACCATTCTACTGATCAAATGTAGTGTAATGTTAAATGACTCTCTCTCTCTCTCTCTCTCATTATATTATATTATATTATATTATATTAAATAGACAGACTGCAGACTCTCTCTCTCCACACACACACACACACACACACACAGAGAGAGAGAGAGAGAGAGAGTCAAATAGGCTGCAGACTATACATGGAGTAGACAGCTGACCACACATTACCATGAGATGCACACAGGTTTTTTAAAATGTTTTTTCTACTTTGTGAAATCACCTTGTGATTTCAAAAGGCACAAAATAGTGAATGGGAAAGAATTAATCTTCTTCCTATTCACATATGATTGTGTGTACTTCTAGGCAGCCATTTTTTCCTATTGTGCTACTGGCTTTGGTGGCATTTAAAAAATATGAAAGGGCTTTTTTATATATGATCTTAGCTAATTAAGGATCACTAGTCATTGTGACAAAATCTCAGCTATTCAGTCTGGTTTGACTGAATTGCGAAAAGGGCAAACAGGCTTCCCATAACAAAACCAAGGCATGGAAAGAATATTAGAAAATATTCAAATATAGTTTTGTTTTTGTTTTTGTTTTTTAAAAAAAGAGTATTGAAAAACTTTCACAAGAAGAATTTGGTGGAATTCAAAGATATAACTGGTGGAATTCAAAGATATAACTCTGTTAGGGCCTCTGCAGACTGTCCCAAAAGCCAGTTTGGAGGCACAGTTGTGGTGGGGCAGCTGCACGCCAGCCACCCCAACCCCACGCCGATGCCATCCTGACACCGTGTGTCATTACTCATGGCGTGCAGCATCAGGACACCCTTCTGGTGCAGCTTTCTGATGTGCTGTGCCAGAAAGGGCAAGGAAGAGAAGAATGCTGGCTCTTAGGGTGGCCTTTTGCTGTGCCTAAAAGGAGCGGCATTTTGTCACTCTTTTGGGGGGAGCAAAAGGGAGGATTGGGGCCATGGTGTGGGGCCCCAATCTGCTACTTCCTGGGGCAGCCCAAGCTGCCTGACTGCACACCCCCACAGACTGTAGAATCACTATGTAGAGAGATATTGTAGCACCTTTGAGACTATCTGAAAGAAAGAAGTTGGCAGCATGAGCTTTCGTAGATTTCAGTCTACTTCCTCAGATGCTCTTGGTGGAGTGGACTCACAAGAAGAATCTGGGACTAACAAGATAGTTGGAGACCTACTATGCATAAAATTTGCATACAGTGGTTTTGTGAAGAAAACAGCATTTCCTGCACAGAAAACAGTAATTTCTGCATGGAAAATAGTATTCCAATGGAGAAATATTAATTCCTATGTAGAAAATAGTTTTCTTGTGCAGAAAATGCTGTAATTGGTTATTTATTCTTTGTACATTGCTCACATGGTTAATCTGCATAGAAAACAGTATTTTCTGCAGCATTCCTCACATTTTCTGTATTTTCCAGCATTTTCTGTATTGGAATATTATTTCCTCACAGAAAATGCCATTTTTTTTTGTGCAGAAAATGCTGCAATGTATTTTACTTAAAATTTGCACATGGTTGATTTGCATAGTGAACAGCATTTTTCATGCAGGAATTATTTCTGCATTGGAATATTATTTTATGTGCAGAAATGTTGTTTTCTGTATAAAATAAGCATGTACAAATTTGGTGTAGAATAAGTCCCAAATTGAAAATAGCTGTTTCCACTCCTTTTTGGATTGGTTTTGGGCTGCCTTAGGCACCCCCAGCACAGCCCAGGGCAGCTTTCAGGTGCTCCAGGGGCATGTACTGTCTAATCGCCATGGCTCCAGATCAGCCAGAAACTGCCCCCATATGTCTGTCTTTTTCAGACTCTAGTTACACACTGAACTCTAACATTTTCTTTATGTAGGAGACAAAATTTAGTGAAAATCTTCTAGGCCTCATTTAATTGCCAGGCAATATCACCACATATGGGTACCCAAAATAACATGTCATTTGCCATATGGTCAGGAATTGTGCAGCTGTCCAGATAGTGAAGTGGAGCTCCCAGCAGCCCTAGTTAGCATATCTAGAAGTGAGGAATTCTGGCAGCTGCAGTCCACTAATATCTGAAGAGACACCTGATTCCCACAGTGATTTGTTTTATTCTTATAAAGTCATAGGACGTTATCACACGGGGGAAATCTGTTGGTTAATCCACACAAATCCCAAACAAAAACTGAATTTGCACCTCACGATTTCACATGACATCACACAGAAAGTGGTCAGAAACTGGACAGAAACTGGTATTATCCGAAATCTTTTTAATTTTGGGAGTTTAGAGGAAATGCATTTGTGAAATTACAGTAATTTCGCATTTACTGTAATGTGAAAACCAAACACGCATGGACAATTTTCTTTTAAAACCTGGAGGAGGGCCAAGAGGAGGAGGATGAGGGGCCTCCAGGGAGGGAGAGTCCTGGGCTCCTGACATGCAGGGGGGGCAAGGCAAGGCAAGGCAAGGCAAGGCGAGGGAAGTTTGGGACGGATGAGAAGTTTGGCATTTGGGATGGATAGAAAAGGAGGGAAAAGAAGGCTTCCCTCGCAGCAGCTGTGGGTGGATGTGGGTGCAAGTGTGGGGTGTGCTTGTGGAGCAACTTGGAGCTCCATCTCACCATGAAGTTCAGCCATGAAGGTCCTACAAAGGGGAAAGGCTTATGGGGGGGCATGGGAGCTACCTCCAGTTTTCCCCTCTCCTGGGCATCATCCAAGGCTCTGGCTCTCCCCAGGGAACACCCAGCCCTCCCTCCCTCCCTCCCTCCCTCCCTTCCTTCCCTTTCCTCCTCCTCCTTCCCTGCCAGCTCTGCCTGTGATTCTACCCTCCTTGCTCATCTCCCCAGCAGCTGACAGCCTCCAATGCCAGGAAAGGAGAGAGAGAAAAGGGAGGCTGAGCCATCTCAATCCCTCCCTCCCTTGCCTTGCCTTGCCTTGCCTTTCTAGCCTCCTCCTCCTCCTCCTCCTCTGCTCTCTTGAGAGGTCCTAACCCCAACGGAAGGGGGTTAGGACCTGTGCAGGAGGACATGACCCCAAATGTAGGACAGTCTGACATTTCCTCCTGGGAAATGCAGGACCTGCCCTGGAAAAAGGAGGAGTCTGGTCATGAAACACACCCATTTCCAGTACATGTATGGGTTCTTTTCAGTTGTGTATGAAAATTAAAAACATATTTTTTTCGCTTTTAACTTAATTCCATTATTACTGTAATTACGTGTGAAAAGCTTTTGCACAATTAAGCTCTTTTTTCACTTTCTTTTCGGGATGCTTCATTTCCACTTTATTATCTCTTTAACAATGAAACTGGCCCATATGTGATAACGTCAATAGAGTCATAGGGCCTTTGCAGACTGCCAGAAATAGTGCAAATTGAGTCCACTTTAACTGTCCTGGCTCAGTGCTAGGGAATCATGGGAATTGTATTTTTTTTTCTGAGACATTGAGCCTTCCATATCAGAGAGCTCTGGTGCCACAATAAACTACAGTTCCCATGATTCCCTAGCACTGAGTCAGGGCAGTTAAAGTGGACTCAATTTGCACTATTTCTGGCAGTCTGCAGTCCTTAGTCATAAAATCATAAAGTTGAAGAAGCCTCATGGGCCATTGAACTGAGTGTTGGATCTCAAGAGAAAGATGTCAAGAGAAAGAGACCCCACCACCAGTCTAGGCAATGGATTCCATTGCTGAATTGTTCTTACTTTCAAAAAGTTCCTTCTAATGTTCAATTGAAATCTACTCTTCTGTAACTTAAAACTATTGGATCTGATTCTACCCTCTGGGGCAGCAGAGAACAAGTTTGCACCCTCCTCCCTGTGATAGCTTTTGAGGGTTTTAAAGAAGTCAGTTATGTCACTCTTCAGTCCTCTTCACCAAGGTTAACATGCCCAGCTTCTTCAACTTTACCTCTTATGTTTTGTCCTTTTGATATCTCATATCATCTTTGTTACCCTTCTCTGAACCCACTTCAACTTGTCTTAAAATGAGGCACCCAGAACTGAACACAATACTCTAGATGAGGTTTGACCAGTGCAGAAATATTGGAACTGTTACTTCCGTCAACTTGGAAACAATGCTTCCCTTGATCCAGGTTAAAATAACATTAATCTTTTTTTGCTGCAGCATCACACTAGTGCCTCATGTTCAACTTCTGATCAACAAAAATCCCAAAGTCCTTTTAGCATGCAGTACTGTTGAGCCATGTAGCCCCCATTCTATGCCTGTGCATTTGATTTTTGTGGCCTAAATGTAGAATTTTGAATTCATTTCTATTGATTTAATTAATTTCTGCCCCATTTTCTAGATTATCTACGTCTTAATGAATTATTTTCCTATCTTCAAATAGGTTAGCTACCCCTCCCAGTTTTGTGTCATCTGGAAACTTGATAATGATTCCCTCCAACCGATCATCTAAATCATTGATAAAAATGTTGAAGAGTAATGACCCTAGGAAAGAACCCTAATTCACAGGAATGAAATGTTTCTGATAGTTTCTCCCCTCTGAGTGAGAGCCTAAGAGGTTTTGTGCATTGTTCAGAAGTTTTGTACAGTTGAATAACATTTTAATATAAATTTAATGAGGCTCTTTGCACAAAATAAGACATATGCAATTTTGTACAAAATGTTATTGTTACCTTCCTTTAAAAGTAAAAGCACTGGATGGGGAGTTTTTTTTCTTCTCAAGAGTAGGTATATCCATATAAGCACATGCAGGATATTTTATTTTATTTTATTCTTATAAATGTGACATTGTCCAAAGAGCCTCTCCCTGCAGGAATAAATAAGTCATGTCTTGTGACATTTTTCAGTAGACTTGTCTTTCACTTTTTAATAATAGAAAAACATTTCAGGTAATAAAGAGGAGCATGAAAATGCTTCTTTTATTTTATTATGGTTGTAGCTGATGTCATAATGCTCTTATTGCATTCCAAAACTGTGAATGTGAATGTATCCAAATGACTCTAGATTTAATTCATGCCAAGATTTAATTAACAAGCAGCTCTGACAAAATATAAAAATAAAAACATGAACAAAACTTAACTGAATGATGAATTAAGTAAAATGATTATCATACTCCATTTGGATTGTAAACAACAATTTAAAACTATTCATTTATTTATGGAATTACGGTTGCCCCTCTGTTTTCGTGGGGGATCCGTTCTGGACACACACACCCACGAAAACAGAAAAATGCCAATATTCAAGCCCAATTGGCTTGAATGGTGGTGCGCGCCTAGGGATGCACACCCCATTTTAACCCCCTCCATAAATGGGCGAGGGACACAGACTCGAACTCCGTCAAATTGGAGGGCCAACTGTATATGGCAAAGGTTTTTCTTATCTTTTTTTTTTTTAAAGGACACCACTTATAGAAACCAACCATAAGAGAATGAGTGTCTAGGTTACCAATATAAAATACCAGAGGCTATAGCTCATAGAAGAATTAAAGAATGTCTGTGGGCTTGTAATCTGCTCAAATAAACTCTAATATTGTAACTCTAACACAATCAGTGCTATGTTTTACTACAGACAGAGGATAACATGTCAAGTAATAATATGCTACTTTTCTATGTTGCGACATTATTCATCTAAATAACAGAATATTACTCTTCATCTAGATAACAGAACAGATCTCTAGTTAGTGTCTGTGTGCTTCATAAAAGAATATACAAGAGAAAGATTTCAAATATAAGATGGATTTAAACAGGTAGTTTGTGCATCCTTTATTCCTGTTCCAATGACAACTTGTTTTGCTCCAGTCCAATAAAATATTTCCTCAATAACAGAAGTGGTTTCCCATGCCAGTATTAACTCAACAATTAAATTTAATTATGTCACAGTTGTTGTTGTTTTTAATTTTCTTGGGGTTGGTTGTCTTGCTACTTCTTGGAAGGCAAGAGTTAAAAATGGGGTAGAAAAGTGTGTATGTCTTCAGGTGCCACAGTCTCTCTTGGCCTTGTTCAAGCGAGCTTCTGCTCATTTTGCTCATTGTAAAATTATTTTACAATGGCAGAATACATGTGGATTGTGGTACTTGAGATCTCTCCCTAGCATGCTTTTTCAAAATTTATAATTATATTTGTAAGCCAGTGTGGTGGTAGTTGTTTAATTGTTTGCCAGGGACCAGGGTTTGGATCCCTTCTTGGGCATGGAAACCTTCTGGGTGACATTGCAAAGTAACCTATAAAGAAGGCAAAAGCAAACCTCTGTATAAATCTTGCCAAGGAAACCTTAAGATAATGCTACTATAAATTGAAGTCAATTGGAAGGTACATAATGACATCAAATAGTTGTATATTAGGTTTCCCTCAGTTTCCCTTATGACAGAAAGACACAAAAAGGGAGGAACTTAAGAGGAAGGAGGTGTGCACATACATATGTTGAGAAGACAGGGATATCACTAGGAGGTGCAGAAAGTATGGACCACACCAGGTGACACCGCAGGGAAACCCACTGGATGATCTTGGGCAAATCAAACTTTCTCAGCCTAAGGTAACGACAATACATCTTGCCAAGAAAACCCAATGATAGGGCCACCATAAGCTCGAGTTGAACTGAAGGCTGCATCTGCAATACAGAAATAATGTTGTTTGACAAAGTTTGAACTGACATGGCCCAATGCTATGAAATTCTGGAATTTGTTGTTTTATAAAATATTTAGCCGTTTCTGTCAGAGAGCTCTGGTGCCACAACAATTGAATGGAATTCCCAGGATTTTATAGGATGGAGCCATGGAAGTTAAAGTGGTGTCAAACTGCATTATTTGTTCTGTGCAGATGCAGCCAAAGTCACATAAAAACAACAGAGTTCACATCCTTAGCTTTTCTTTTCCTGATCTAAAGGGAAGTGGAAAGTGGAGAGGGGAAATTGTGGGAGGGAAGAAGAGGTGATCATGGTAAGTGAGGTTATGAAACTATCTCACCCACCATGGGATGCAGTGAGATAGGAGCACTGCAGGTACATCTTAACTGTTCTCTTCTAATGAAGGGGAGGGAATGAGGATGAACAATAATGGTGAATTATAGGAAGGGTTAACAATTAATAGAAAATATCATCATATGAATTCACCTACGTACCTTGCAATCTACAAATGATGAAACATTTCTGTTAAATATGGTCATGAAACTGGAATGAAATACTGCTGACCCCAACTTCCTTTCCTTGTCAACATTCCTTTCTTCCCCCTGGTCTATCCTTACTCATCTGGCTGTCATCTCTTCCATTGCCCCATCTGCATAGATTATATTATGGCATTTCATCAACATAAATGCTTTAGCAGCTGTTCATTGTCAATTGAGATCTTGATAATAAATTTAGGTTTTATTCATGCCACTATCAGTAGAGGAGGATTTACCTTCCTTGTTGCAACCACATGCAAAGTGGTCCACACAGAAAGACATTCTGCCAGGGAAAATTCATGATCTATTCCAATGTCAAAGGCAGGTGAAAATGTAGCTACTACAAGCTTTTATATATAAGACACCGAACTAAACTGATAATTTGGAAACCGGGAAATGAATGTGAGCAGATGAAAAAGGAATGGACTAAGCAAAACTGAAGGCAGATTCTTATTAAAGTTCTCCTTTGAACTTGGCTCCCTGCTATCATATTGAAAGGGAAATTAGTTACAGGATTGTGCAAGTGGGAACTGCAAGCAGGAGGAGTCTAGTTTGAAGTCTTGCTGTTCAGGATTTCATCTCCTCGGTTCCTTACATTCAATTCCTTCTCCCATCCTCCTCATGTCCCCATTTTCCTCACCAGCTGTCATTCACCACTCAATGGCCACTGAGTATGCTCAGTTCCCACCGAACTGCTTTTTGACTTCCCAACTTAAGTATTCTTTTCCTGTAAAGAGTCATTGTATTTCTACAAACCTGTAGTATTCCCAAACATGTTAATATTTATTTCCTGTGTAGAGGTGGTACCATTTTGGCTACAAAAATAAGAGCACTTACAACAGTGATGAGTATCATGTGACCCTCCAGATGTTATTGGACTGCAAGTCCCATATGTTCTCACCAGCACAGTCAAGGACGAGGAATGCTGGGAGTTGTAGTCCAACAATATGCAAAGAGCCACACAATCCCCAAATCGATATGCATCTACGCTGTAGAAATAATGCAGTTTTACATCATTTTAAATGCTGTAGCTTTCTTTCCATAAGATTCCAATGGAATCCTTCGAATAGGATTCCTATGAAATCCAGGGATTTGTATTGTTACCAGGTCTTTCGTCTTGTCTGCCAAAGTGTGCTGGTGCCTCACAAAACTACCGGTACAAATTATTATTATTATTATTATTATTATTATTATTATTATTTCTTGCCCGTCTCTCCCCATGGATCAAGACAGGAAACAACAACAATTAACAGACACACCACATCAGTTAAACACACATCAGTTAAAATACACATCAATTTAAAAGGGCATGCATACAATTTAAAAGGACACAATATACAAATATTAAAACAATGACAAATCCCAGAACTCTGTAGGATGGAGCCATGACAGTTAAAGTGGTGTCAAATTGAATTATTTCTACAGTGTAAACAATAATGATAATAATAATTTTTATTTATATCCCGCCCCTCTGCCAAGCAATCGGGGCAGCGTACAATATTTATAACAGCAAAAGAAATAACATCAAAGCAAATAACATCGAACAGATCCCATCCCTCCTTCCCACCCACCCCAGCCCCACCCCACAAAACAAATCAAATAAACAATATAAAACAATTGTTAAAAATATGCAGAATACAATATAAAATGGCCTATGCAATTTAAATACAAATTTACATTGTTGCTGGGAAAGATGTTGTTAGGGAAGGGTCTTAAACTCTTCCCAGTATCTCCAGCCGCATTCAAACCACCGGTAAGTTAGTGGGAAAGATATTAATCCCTAACAGGGTTGGAGGCCCTTTGCAGGGCAGGTGGAGCAAGTCCCTCTCCCGCGTTGTGCCACTGAAGGGGGAGGCTCTATGGGGGCCTTTTTGTAGGCCCAGGTGGTCCCGCCTACCTCCGCTGCGCCGCGCCACCGGCCGCCGAGTTTGGGAGGGTTGGAGGCCCTTTGCAGGGCAGGTGGAGCAAGTCCCTCTCCCGCGTTGTGCCGTTGAAGGGGTGAGGCTCTATGGGGGCCTTTTTGTAGGCCCAGGTGGTCCCGCCTACCTCCGCTGCGCCGTGCCACCGGCCACTGGGTTTGGGAGGGTTGGAGGCCCTTTGCAGGGCAGGTGGAGCAAGTCCCTCTCCCGCGTTGCACCGCTGAAGGGGTGAGGCTCTATGGGGGCCTTTTTGTAGGCCCAGGTGGTCCCGCCTACCTCCGCTGCGCCGCGCCACTGGCCGCCGGGTTCGGGAGGGTTGGAGGCCCTTTGCAGGGCAGGTGGAGCACATCCCTCTCCCGCGTTGCTCTAAATAAAAACACACTTTTATTTAGAGCTTGGACCTGTAGTAGAGGTTTTCTTGCACAGCCTCTACATGAAAATAAAAACACACTTTTATTTAGAGCTTGGACCTGTAGTAGAGGTTTTCTTGCACAGCCTCTACATGAAAGGATACCATATAGGTACATTCTAATATATTCCATTCTTGGGCAAGGTTCTGGAGCGAGTGGTGGCCTTCCAGCTTCAGTTTTTTTTTTTTTTTTTTTTTGATAAAATGGATTATCTAGATCTGGGGTCGGCAACCTATGGCCCGGGGGCTGGATTCGGCCTCCCGAGGCCTTCGGACTGGCCCCAGGCCGGTCCTGCCGCTGCCGCCGCCACCCCCCACCGACCCCCACCACTGCCGCACACACCGCCACCGCGTGCGTTGCAGCCGCCATTTTGTTTTCCAAAATGGCGGCCACAACTCATTTACACATACGCAAACAAGTTATGGCCACCATTTTGTTTTCCAAAATGGTGGCCGCGACTCGCTCGTGCATGCGCAGTACGCTGGAAGTACTTCTGGCATACTGCGCATGCACGCATGTGCAAGCACATGCAGCGCCATTCCCACCCACCCACCCTCGGCCCGTGGAAGACCTGGGGACCAGCGGACCAGCCCCAGGTAAGAAAAACTTGCCAACCCCTGATCTAGATTCATTTTAATTTGGCTTCAGGCTATGGAATGGAGACAGCTTTGTTCGCCTTGGTGGATGATCTACGCAGGGAACTAGACTGGGAGTGTGTCCTTGTTGGTCCTGCTGGATCTTTCAGCAGCGTTCAATGCCATCAACCATGGCATCCTTCTGACTTGGGGACACAGTTGTGCAGTGGTCCTGATCTTTCTTGGAGGGCTGAACTCAGAAGGTGGTGTTGGGGGACTCCTGTTCAACTCCTTGGCCATTGGTCTGTGGGATCCCTCAGGGTTCTGTTCTGTCCCCCATGTTATTCAACATCTATATGAAACCACTGTGAGAGATCATCCAGAGATATGGGGTGAGGTGTCACCAGTATTCTGATGACACCCAAGTCTATCCTTCCTCCCCATCTGATTCCAAGGAAGCTGTGTCTGTACTGAACCAGTGTCAGCTGTCGGTAATGGACTGGATGAGGGCAAACAAATTGAAGCTTAATCCAGACAAGACAGAGGTGCTCCTGGTCAGTTGTAAGGCAGATCAGGGAATTACACTCCCCCTGAAATCTCAGGCTCGCAGCTTGGGTGTGCTCTTGGACTCCACTCTGAGCCTGGATGCCCAGGTCTCAGCAGTGGCAAGGAGTGCATTTGCACAGCTTAAACTTGCATGTCAGCTGCAGCTGTTCCTTGAGACGTCATATCTGGCCAAAGTGACATATGCCTTTATTACATCCCATTTGAACTACTCCAACACACTCTACATGGGAAAGCCTTTGGAAACTGTCCAAAAACTTCAAAACACTTTAGCCAGAATGCTGACCAGTACCAGTTACAGGGAGCTTGTAACTCCCTTGTTAGAACAGCTCCACTAGATACTTGTTTATTTCCGGGCACAAATCAAACTGCTGGTCATGACTTATAAAGCCCTACATGGCCTAGGTCCAGACTATTTGAGAGACCATATCTCCCCATATGAACCTGAGAGAGCCCTAAGATCTGCAGGAGAAGGCATTCTCTCTGTCCCATCAAGATCACAGGCTTGCCTGGTGAGGACATGAGAGAGAACCTTCTCAGTGGTTGCTGCCACCCTCTGGAATGTCCCTTCTCAGGATGCTAGGCTGCACCCCTCCCTTCCTATTTCTGGTAAGTAAAAACATGTTTTGTGCTGGTAGGATTTTTGTATATAATACGTAGCAGAGTGATTTTATGGAGCAGGTGGGTTTTTAGTCTGTTTTTAATATGTGTATATTTTATGTGATTTTATATTGGATATAGATGTTTTAATTGTTTTGAATTTTATTGCAATTTTAAAGGTTTTATCTGTGCACCATCTTGGGTCCCTCTGAGGAGAAAGGTGGGATATAAATGAAATTAATTAATTAATTAATTAATTAATTAAAATCCAAGTCTACAAAATGTGATGCTATGGAAAAATGGGGATATTTTACAAGGAGATTCAAAGGAAGTTGGCAGACAGTGATGTTTTACGTTCATATTGACCTTTCAAAAACTTAAAAGATACATATGTTGCATGAAAGTTAGAAAGGGAGACAAGAAAAAAAAATGACCAAGGCAGGATTCCACTTACTATTTTTCATGTCTGTTGGTGTAGCTGAAAGGTAATGGCCAATAAAGATTTTTCAGAGGCCTTTTTTCCAGGTTTCAGGGCTTTATGGACTGAACAATAACCTATCAGTCAAAGCAGAGATAGGAAATTGTAGGCTAGATGGAGCTTGCAAGGATGTCCCACATTGCTTCTGGCCTCTTCTGTTGTTGACTCTGATCAGAGATAAGATACTATTTCATGCCTGGAAAGCTGTTGCATAAAATGCTGGTCTTTGTCCTGAACAGATATTCATAAATTTGGGCTCTTTTGGACATTTTCCCACAAAACATACAAAATAAGTCTTAGTTCTCAGTTATAGTTAAAAATTAAAATGCCTCATTAAGTTTTACTTGGCTACATCCCAAGGGATGTGACCGCCCCGCTCCCAAGGTATTTCCCATATTGTAAATAAGAACTTGGGTGGGAAATGGTCCCTGTTGCATTGCTGATGGGGTGAGATTTGCAATGGTCCCTGTTGCATTGCTGATGGGCTATTGGACTACCCAGCTGGTTAGAAAGTGAAAGGATGCTAAAGCTATTGGTGGCAGCCCAATAGCCCAGGAGAATAGGATGCATTACTTAGAAACATGATTGCTACAAGCTTCCTCCTTACCTCTCATTTCTCCCATCTTCTGCAGTAGTAGCAGTGGAAAAATCTCACCCCATCAGTTCTTATTTACAATCTGGGAAAAGCTTCGACTCTTTACCTTCAGAACAAAAGCCTTAATGAAAACAAAGGATGCTTATATTGCTATTTAATTTCTCTCTTCTAACCAACATAGGGCCATTGCAGACTGGCCCAAAGGGCCAGCCTAGAGATAGAGTTGGGGCAGGGCAGCCGCACACCAGCCACCCCAACCTCACCCTGACACTGTCCTGACGTGTGCAGCCGTACACACGGCACGTGGCATCAGGACGCCCTTCCAGTGCAACATGCAGAGGATTGGGGCTACGGCATGGGTTTAACATGACCCCAAGCCGCTGCTCCCCGGGGCCTTTATTCTGAGTCAGGGAGTAAGATTTCCCAGAGACCACCCTAAAGACTTTATCACACCAGGGTATAAAACACAATAACAGCTGGTTAATAGTGTATTTTCCTGGGACTTATCAGATGATGTCACCTCCCTTCTATTGTTATCTTGGTGGGAGAGCATTTCCCAGATGTTTCTTTTCATTTATGCAAATCTTTCATTTCCTGCCTCTGCAGTGCTAGGATTTGCAGTATGATAATTCAATTCTGCTTTAATCCCAATTTTGGGTGGTCTATGGGTGGGTTTTAGATGTTGCTTGCCCTTTGCTTGCCAATGAGTTCCTGAATTGGGAAGACAAAATTAATCACTGGCAGAATTATCACTGGCAAAGTAATTTCTTTATTTGACATTGATTAGTTTATCCTGGTGAGTTTTTCCCTCCCCAGGAAAGCAAAATCACATTTTAAAGGTAAGACTTTGTTGTTGTTATTAACTGCCTTTGAATCATCCCTAACTCATGGTGACCCTGTGGATGAGACAACTCCAAAACTCCCTTTCCTCCACTACTCCACTTAGGTCCTGCAAGTTCATACCCGTTGTCTCCTTAATAGAGTCCATCCATCTAGCATGCAGTCTTCCTCTCTTTCTACCTCATTCCACCTGTCCTAGCATTATTGTGTTTTGCAGTGAGTCATGTCTTTTCATGATGTGGCCAAAGTATGACAGCCTCAACTTAATCATCTTGGCTTCCAGTCTTGATCTGTTCTAGGACCCATTTGTTTGTCTTTTTTGGCTGTACATGGTATTCTGAGTGCTTTTCTCCAACGCCACATCTCACATTAAGCTTTTTCTTTTAACCTGCTTTCTTTGGAAAAAAAAAGAAAAAGAAAAAGAAAGGTAAGAATTCTTTTAATTAATATTTCTTTGTGTGGGGTATCTCTCTCTATGTACCAAACATTGGGCAATACTGGGTAGTACTGAGTGGGCAGTGGTAAATTCTGTATGTGATAAAGTATTAGCATGGACAAAGACTGGAATGCTGGAAAGATAATGAAGTTGCAGTAAAGAAGAGAACTGACCCAATTGCATTATGCTTTTGAAAAGAATATTTTAATAGGATAACAGCTTGGTGTTACATATAAAGTCCTAAGATATTTTTTGCCTCTGGAATCAAATAACGGTCCCTTTCCAATGCAGAAGGTGTCATGTCTGAGAGCTAAATCTTTCATCCACATTGTTGTGTCCTCCACTACCTTGTCATTGGTTTGTGCCAGACAATTAAGCCCTTATCTCTCCAAACATCTCCCTAATTCACTACTTATTAAGTAGTACCATCCCACCCTATCTATGAATGCTATCTTTGGATTAAGAGACTATTTGTTAATGATCCATTCAGAGCTGTCCAGAACTATCCATTATGAAATTAAAAGCAATAGACTTTTCAAGCATTTAAGAATATTATCTTGCATAGAGATGCCCTGTTAGATATATGTATTTGAGGATTTTCTGTAATATAATAGGAAAGGGGTATATAAATTCTGCAGTCAACAAACACCTTTATATTACCCATCTCTTACTATCTACAACAAATAAGAATTCAGCACATAACTCAAACAGATGTGGACGAAGAGAATAAGTTTAAAGAAAACTCTCTTTGATCAGAATTTCCATACTAAAAACTTAGTGCAGAATAAAATTAACTGTTCAAAGCACCCAGCTATATGATTTCACTAATAACTGAAACAGCCCTGCAAGGTAGCCTGCATTATTTATTCTCACTGCAGAGAAATAGCTGAGGCAGAAGAAGATGTATTCATCTCAAGTGAATACATCTCCTCTGGTATAATCCATCCCGCACACTCAGGTCCTCTGGGAGGAATCTGCTGCAGCCTATAAAAACTAGGCTGTCTGCAACTGCCCAGAGGATCTTTACAGCAACCACTTCCAGATTATGGAATGGCCTGCCAGATGAGATCCATCATATTACCACCTTGAACAGCTTTAAAAAGATTGTTAAGACAGATCTCTTCCAGCAGGCCTTTCCTGAATAGATATCCCGGCCATCAAGAGATAGCCCAACGTGCTCCCCTGATTCTGCTGCAGTTATTGTTATTTGGTTATTTGTATTTTATTTTAAGTGTGGTTTAAATTGTTATTGTTTAATAGTATTTAAAGGGGTGAGTGGGATTGTGGGATATGAAATGTATATTTTTAATGTTGTAAGCCACCCTGGTTGCATTACACAGAGGAGCGGGATAAAAATATTATTATTATTATTATTATTTAACTAGTGAGCTTGTGGCTGAAATTAGAGGCCTTTACAGACTGCCAGAAATAATGCAGCTTGAGACCACTTTAACTGCCCTGGCTCAGTACTAGGGAATCATGGGAACTGTAGTTTATTGTGGCACCAGAGCTCTTTGACAGAGCCTTGACTGAGGGCAATTGCAGACTGGCCCAAATGGCTGGCTTGGGGGTAGAGTTGGGGTAGGGCAACTGCACGCCAGCTGCCCCAACCCCACCCTGATGCCGTCCTGATGCCGCGTGGCTGTACACATGGCACGTGGTGTCAGGATGCCCTTCTGGTTCAGCGTACAGACACACTACGCTGAAAGAGTGTGGAAGAGCCATGGCACCAGCTCTTAGGGCAGCCTTTTGCTACCCCTAAAAGGAGCAACATTTTGCTGCTCTTTTTTGGGAAGCAAAAGAAAGGATCAGGGCCATGGCATGAGCTTGCTGCAGCCCCAATCCACTGCTCCCCAGGGCAGCTCTCTGCCACCCCAGTATCTGCATCAGCCCTGAGACTCATACAATTAAAATGAATGACTGAGACACTGTTACTTTTATTAAAGAAAAAAAATATTGAACATAAGTTCCCACCCCGTTACTTCTTTTGCAAATGAAATATCTGCAAATTTTCACATCTCAGTTGTGCAGATGCTAAATTTCAAAGTTCATAAATACTTGAGCTGGGTATCAAGAAAATAAAAATATTGTATGTTTACCGAACTGCAGTGGGCTTTTACCACATCCCTATTTCTCTTCTGAATACAAAATGCATGAATGTTAACCAATTCTTTTCAAAAATTAAATAAAACCAAATTTTCTCACTGGCCAAACTGAATAGGTACAACTATACCTAGCATAGAGAGAACCATGCTGTATCTGTGGGCCCTATATGTATTAAAGATGAAGAGCCACTCATAAAGAAAAAAATGACAATGCTAATTCAGCTGAGGTCAAACCTGCACTCACATGGCTGCAAGGATGCCATGTTTGATGGTTATGCAGGGGGAGAGAGAGAGAGAGAAGCAAGAACTGGAGAATATATTAGAGACAGAAACCTAAGCATGCTTATCTTAAATAGATACTCATCTGCTTGTCTCTCTGAGGGTTAGACATGGCATGTACGAGGGGGTATTGTAAAGTTTTAATTATCATCTTTAAAATTTTGACAGAAAGTTTGTTTTGATTTGTAGTTGTTAACATTTCTCTATGTAGTCACCATTCAGATTTAAACATTTTTCCCAGTGTTTCTTGACCTTCCGAATATCGTCTGCATATATATATATAAGTCTGCAGACTGAGCCTTAAACCACTCTTGCACTTCATGAATGACATCATTCGTGTTGTCAAATCGGTGACCTTACAATGGATTTTTCATTTCTGGGAACAAGAAAGTCACTTGATCCGAGGTCAGGAGAATAAGGTGGATGCTGCAAGATCTCAAAGCCACATGCTCTTGCTTTGTAAAGTGTACCTTGAGATGAATGAGCTGGTGCATTGTCAGATAGGAGACGAATGCCTCTGGAGAGCATACTATGGTGTTTCTTTTTCAGAGCATCTTGCAACTTTTCCAAAATATTGCTGTAGTATGTGCCAGTGATGGTTTATCCCTTTGCAAGGTAATCTGTGAGAATGACTCCATGACAGTCCCAAAAAACTGAGAGCATGACATTCCCTGCTGACTTTTACACCTTTACTTTTTTGGGGGAAGGGGAATCGGCATGCTTCCACTCCATGCTCATGGTTTTAGTCTTTGGATCATACAGATAGATCCAAGATTCATCCATGGACACCAAACAACCAAAAAACCCTCTTCATCCTGTTCCAACAGAGTCAATATCTGTCTTGAAAAGTGACACCATGTTTGTTTCTGGAAAAGGGTTAGCAAACGTGGAACCCAGTGTGCAGACACCTAAGACATGTGCAGTTGGTCATAAATAATTTTTCACACACTACCATAACTGAGACCAGTTTCATTCATGATCATTGCTCATCTGTCTTCCAGGATTAAACATTCCACTTTCTTCACTGTGGCCACATTGTCCATCAGTGATGGTCTTCCAGGTCTTGGCTCATCTGTGAGGGACATGTGACTGGTTTGGAAATTCCTTTTCCACCTCACAATAGTGTCATAAGATGAGCAATCGTTTCCATGAACTATCATAATCTCATCAAGAATATGCTGGGCACTATTTCCCTTCAAATGCAGGAGCTTTATCATGCTGCAAGATGCAATCTTCTCCATCTTACACTTTAGTCACTTCTGGCACAACCTATAATTAAAATAAAAGAAACAAAAGAGCTGCTATTTTCAACATCATGTACTTAGGGACCTGTGATGACACTGACAAAATTTCATCAATATACCATAACAACCTCCAGGTGATAATTATTACTTTACGATACCCCCCTTGTATTCATGTAATTTCCTTTTGGTTGGTCTCTTAGCCATACTGGCATTGCAGACTGCCAGAAATAGTGCAAATTGAATCCACTTTTAGGGTTAGTGCTAGGGAATCATGGGAATTGTTTGTTTGTTTTTTCTGAGACATTGAGCCTTCTCTGTCAGAGAGCTCTGGTGCCACAATAAAATACAGTTCCCATGATTCCCTAACCCTAACCCTAACCCTAAAAGTGGACTCAATTTGCACTATTTCTGGCAGTCTGCAACCTCTAATACTCTCTAGTCATCTTGTTAAAAAAGGCTTCTAAGGGAAAACAGTCTTCTCTTCTTCTACAGCATCACATCTCAAATTAGTAGATTTTCCTCTTGTCTGCTTTCTTCATTGGCCAGCTCTCACATTTTGTACATGGTAATGGGGGATGCAATGACTGGATTATTCTAACTTTAGTGTTCAGTTGTATATCTTTACACTTTAGGATCTTGTCTAGTTCTTTCATGGCTGCTCTTCCCATTCCTAGTCTTCTTATTTCTTAATTGCAGGCACTGTTCTGGTCAATGTTTGATCCAAGGCACACAAACTCTTTAGTTCAATTTCCTCATTATCTAGGTTGAACTTATGTAGATAGCAATAATAATAATAATAATAATAATAATAATAATAATAATTCTTATGCCCCACCTTTTGCCTTAGCAATCAAGGTAGCTTACAAGTACAAATACAGATTAAAAACATACATGCCATAAAACTGTAATACAATACCCCACTTAAAACTGAATGCAATAATAAAAGCATAAAGATTAAAACAACATACAATCTGGGACACCAATAGGAGTGTATAACAGAGATGTATATCGGGGAGAAGCACAGTTCACGTGGAGTAGTCTATTCCGGGAAGGCCTATTGGAAGAGGTCTGTCTTGATAGCCTTTTTAAAGCTATCTAAGTTGGTTATTTGATGGATTTCTTCCGGAAAGGCATTCCACAGTCTGGAAGTGGTGGCAGAAAATGTCCTCTGGGAGGTTACTGCTAGCCTAGTTTTTATTGGTTGCAATAAATTCCTCCCAGAGGACTTGAGGGTGCGGGGTGAATTATATGGGAGAAGGCGATCCCTTAGATAGGTTTGACCCAAGCCATGTAAGGCTTTAAAGGTCATCAGCAACACCTTATACTGTGCTCGGAAACCAATAGGCAGCCAGGGGAGAGATTTCAGAACAGGTGTAATATGATCACTCTTAGAGTTCCCAGTGATCAATCTGGCTGCCATGTTTTGTACTAATTGTAGTTTCCAGACTAGGTATAAGGATAGCCCCATGTAGAGTGCATTGCAGAAGTTGAGAGGTTACCAGTGCATGCACCACAGTTTCTAGGTCCTTTACTTCCAGGAAAGGGCACAGCTGGCGTATCAGCCGAAGTTGATAACAGGCGCTCCTGACTGTCGCATTCACCTGATCTGTCATGTGAAGCGATGAGTCTAGGAGCACCCCGAAACTGCAAACACAGTCCTTAGCTGAGAATGTAACCCCGTTCAGGACTGGAGGTTGTGACCCAATACCTGGTTTGGGGGCCCCTAATGTGAGTACCTCCATTTTATCTGGATTCAGCCTGAGTTGATTTTTCCTCATCCAGTCTATTACTGCCTTGAGACATTGATTGAGGGAAGAACTGCCATCTGCTGTCATGGTTGCTGACTGAGACATGGAGAAATATATTTGGGTGTCATCAGCATATTGGTAACATCCTGCCCCGTGTCTACGGATTATCTCCCCTAGCGGCTTCATATAGATATTAAACAGCATCAGGGACAGCATGGCACCCTGAGGGACGCCACATTTAAGCTCTATTTTTGAAGAGCAACTGTCCCCAAGCGACACCCTCTGGAATCTGCTTGAGAGGAAGGAACAGAGCCACTGAAGTACAGTGCCTCCCATTCTTAACTCTCTCAGGCATTCCAAGAGGATGTCATGGTCTACCATATCAAAAGCTGCTGAGGGGTCCAAAAGCACCAACTGGGTCACACTTCCCCTGTCAATGCTTAGGCGCAGGTCATTTCCCAGAGCAACCATGGCAGTCTCCTCCCCATATCCCAGTCTGAAGCTGGTTTGAAATGGATCTAGAAAATTGGTTTCATCCAAGATCACTTAAAGTTGAAAGGTGACAGCTCATTCGATCACCTTGCTCAAAAATGGCAGATAAGAAACCGGTCTATAATTTTTCAGATCCAGGGGGTCCAGGGAAGGTTTCTTCAGGAGTGGTCTAACAACCACTTCCTTTAAGCATGTTGGAACAATTCCTTCCCTAAGGGATGCATTGATGACCTTTTAAAGAAAAGCCATCAAGGTATCACTCCCCTTGACGGCCAGCCAAGATGGGCAGGGATCAAGGGAGCACGTTGTCTTCTTCACTTTTCCAAAGATTTTGCCCATGTCATCGGTACTCACCGGTTTGAACAGATCCAGTTTAATCTCAAAAACGTGTTTACTGGACACCTCATCAGTCAATTCTGCTGTAATCCCGGCATCCAAATTGGCTCTTATCTGAGAGATTTTATCTGTGAAATAGTTGTTAAAAACGTCACAACAGGCTGTTGTCAGGTTAAGTAAAGGGTTCTGCACGGGGGGAACTTGTATCAGCTCCCTTACCACCCTAAACAGTTCTGTTGGATGGGATTCCACAAACGCAATAGGTGCAGAGGAGAAAGATTTCCTTGCTGCACGTATTGCCTCTTGATAGGAACAAAGAAATTTCCTATGGTGAGATTTGTTCAGATAAGAGTCAACTTTTCCGCCAGGTGCGCTCTAGTCATTGTCCAATCCATTTCATCTTTCTAAGTTCATCTGTGAACCAGGGTTGACGATTCGGAGCGGGTTGGAAAGGACGCTTGGGAACGATCATGTCGATAGCCCTGGTAAGATCGATGTTCCAGGTATTAACCAAGGCTTTGACAGAATTGTCGGCATTGCCAACCAAGGAACCCTCCAAAGCTTTCTAGAGTCAAATTGGCTCCATTAGCCTCCAAGGGCAGACCATTCTAATAGGTCCTCCACCCCCGGTGGGGCGGACTGTGGCTCTTGGTCCAACCTTGACCAGGAAATGATTCATCCATGACAGTGCAGTGGTATTTATTACCTCCACCCACACATATTCCTGTTCTGTACTAAAGAACGCATTGAGGGTATGACCCGCAGAATGCGTTGGCCCGAAAACCAATTGGGATGGGCCCATGTAGCTCATGGAATCCATGAACTGCCAAGCCACACCTGTTAAGCTGGTCTCAAGTGGGATGTTGAAGTCGTCCGGGACTAAAAGTCTGGGCGACTCCAGCAGGAACTCCGAGACCAGCTGCGTCAGCTCGGATAGGGAGTCTATTAAGCAACGGGGTGGACAGTATACCAACAGAATTCCTATACTATCCCTAGTTTTCAGGCTCAGGTACATACACTCGAATTGGTCTGTTTTCCAGATAGGTATCCTAGTCAAGGTGAGGTTATCTTTATGAACCAGAGACCCCCCCCCCCCCCGCCCACTTTCTCTTACTTGCTCAAGAATAGAATACCCAGCTGGAAGAGCTTGATTCCAAGTGATGGCACTATCCTCCTCCAGCCAGGTTTCTGTAAGACAAGCCAGGTCGCCTTCCTCATCCACAAGAAGGTTGTGGATGATATGAATTTTATTTTTTACTGACCTGGCATTACAGAGGAGCAAGGTAAGGTTCTGTAGCGAAGTTGGTAAGCTCCCCAACTTACTTCAAGTAACAGAGTAACAGCTTTTAGACATCGAACCCGCCTTCTTTTGTAACAAGATTCCACACTGTTATCATTGTATCTTCCTCTGCCTGCAAACCTCAGTTACTGTTCCCAGTGTTTCCTCTGTCGGTTCTCCCCTGTTACCCTCCACTTGAATGTTTTTTTTATCAGTCCCAGAGTGTGCAGGCAGATCATCCTAAAAGGATGATAATGTTTCTGGGTGGGCCCTGAAACCTCCACCCGGGTCTCTTCCTGGACCTGCTGCTGCTGGAGATGGTGGGAAAGTGGGCTTATTAGGCCTCCGCTTGACCAGGAACTGGCCCCACTGCTGCTGCACTGGTGCTGGAGATGATGAAAAAGGGTGGGCTTTGAAGCCTCCACCCAGCCAGAACTGGCTCTGCTGCCACTGCGCTGTGGCTGGAGGTGGAAGGGGCAGGCTCCTGAAGGCTTCTGCAGAGTACTCTAGCATCCTCCGGCTGGCTGGCTGGCTGGCTGGTAGGTGTTCGTTGGGTGGGGGTGGTGGAGTGACCATTAAGGCCAGCCACTCCTGGCCATGCCCCAACGGCCTGCTCAGTTGTCCCAAGTGCCTTTTACCACGATGTAATGAGGGAAGGGAGGCTTCTGCAGAGTCCTCTGGCAGGCTGGCTGGCTCTCCCAGATGGGTATTCTTAGCTCAGTTTCACCCTACCTCTTCAACTTGTATGTAGAAAATATATGAAGAGCAGAGCTGGACAGAAGAAGGAAGAATGAAGATAAGAGGAAGGAATATCAACCATCTAATAAGATATGTGGATGACATCATACTACTAGTGAAAAACATCACAGACTTGGAACAATTACTAAGGAAGGTAAAAGTGCAAAGGCTGGCTTACTGCTGAATATAAAGTAAACAAAAATAATGACCACAGAGGACCACAGGCCGGAAGATGCCAGAGAACTCTGCAGAAGCCTCCCTTCCCCCATTACATTGGGGCAAAAGGCAGTTGGGACAACTGAGCAGGCAGTTGGGGCGTGGCCAGGAGTGGCTGTCCTTAAAGGTCACTCCACCCCCACCCCCACCACCCACAGGTTGAAAATATATATACATGAATTTCTAAAAGCAACCCTTGATTATCCCATTTTATATAAGGGACACCATTTTACTATGCCTTTGTATTTAATGTGATTTGAGCTTCTACAGATTTTGGTATCCATAGGTGTGGATGTGGGTGTCTTTGAACCAAACACCAGTGGATACCAAGGGCTAAGAGTGCAATTAAAAACATACAAAAGTGACCATTAAAATAGAATTAGACTGTTACAATATTAAAAGAGATCACTTGTTTAAAGAAAATACAATGCAATTTAAAAAGATGAAAGAACTTAAAAACCATAGACTTTAAAACAGCACAACACACCCATGGATAGTGTATAGCTAGCTAAGGCCCTGTACAGATCAGCCAAAAGGGCTGGCCTGGGGGTGGAGTCGGGGTGTGATGACCACACGCCAGCTGCCCCGACTCTGCCCCAATGCTGCCATCATGCCGTGCATCCCACTGCATGGCAGGTGGTGTTGGGGCACTCCCTTGGTGTAGCATTCAGACACACTGCACCAAAGGAGTGTAGAAGAGCCACCACCGTCATGGCAATGGTGGCTTTTTTGCCGCTCTAAAAAAGATTGACATTTGCCAGCTCTTTTTAGAGTGGCAAAGTGCTGAATCGTGGCTGCAGTGTGCAGTTGCCATGGCCCCGAACTGGCAAGGAAAGGGGTGGTGGGATGCCGCTGCTTAGAGCCTATCTGTTTAGCCCCTAAGATATCTAAGGTTTCATATGCAATGCAAAAATAATCCAGGTTGACATACCTTTAACTGCCATGGCTCAATGCTATAGAATTTTGGTAACTGTAGTTTTCTGAGACATTTAGCCTTTTCTGTCAGAGTCCTAGTGCCACAACTACAAATCCTAGGATTCCATAGCATTGAGCCATGGCAGTTAAAGTGGTGTCAACCTGGATTATTTCTGCAATGCACATGAAGCCTAAAATATTGAGCATATTTTAAGAATAGGATTTATCACCTTGGAAAGCTCTTTTAAACTTCTCGTTGAAGCCCAAAGTATGTACAATGCCTCACTGACACAGGAATCACCATCTGCCACTGTTACAGGAATTGTAGTTTTCCAAATTTCTCCATTCATGATATGTGAGGGATGATTCTGACAGAGTCAAAATGACACTATCCACTAACCAAAGGCAGATATTGGCAGATCTGGAGAAAACCAAATGTTTATAAAAGTACCTATATGTATATATTTGGGGAGGGGGTGGATTTGGGTGAGAAGGGAAAAGCCAAAGAATTCAATCCATCCATTCATCCAAATGTTCAGTCTGAGTTCGCTTTAGTGTGAATGTGGGGGAAATTAGCCTGCCAAATATTGTTGGACTGAAACTCACATAATTCCAAGGTAATATAGTTACAACCATTTTTGATAGGTGGATTAAAGTAGTATCTAGAATGTCACTTTCCAGTGAATCCAATAACATCCAAACAATGATACCTTTATTAGGCCAACCAAAATGCACAATTACATGTTGCAAGCTTTTGAAGTCACACTGGCTTCTTCATCAGGCAAACAGGAAAAATTGAAGATGTTAGTCATAGGTCTGCATTTTCTGTTTCTGCTCTTAGTTCAAATGGAGGGGCATCTGCTGGCTGGCACCTCTCCCTTTGGCCATGTGGTCACTGCGAGATTCTCAAAGCCAAGGAAATTTAGTGTCCATTTGCAACTCAAAGAAGATGCTTCCTATGTAATCCAACATGTCTCCTTTCCAGTGGTTCTGGTTTTGTCATTAGACCATCTGATTGATTATTGATGTGCTTTGATCTTTATAATACCAATATTATTGTTGTTTTTGTTGTTGCTGTTTCCTTTTTAATATTTTAAATTGTATTTTAAGGTGTAACTTCTATTTAATTTATATGTGTGTGTATGTAATCTAACTATACTTGATTTACTTTGTAAGCCTACCTGAGTCCTGATTTGGCTGGGAAAATGGTGTATAAATAACGATAATTATGATTATGATGATGTTAAGTCAACTTTGACTCCATGAATATGAACTTGTGATCATCAGTGGTCCTGCTTAGTCTTGCAGACTTAGGGCTGTGACTTCCTTGATTGAGTCTATTCATCTATAATGGTGCCATCTTATTTTGATTTGCCTTCACTTTTACTTATCATTTATCACCTTTTTAAATGAGTCATGTCTCATCTTGTGATTTGTTCAAAGTACAATAGCCTCTGTTTAGTTATGTTGGCTTAATCTGTTCTAGGGCCATTTATTTGCCTATTTTTGGTGGTCCATAGTACAACCCTCCTCTAGCGCTACATGTCAAATGAGTGGATCTTCTTCCTGCCAGCTTTCTTCACTATCCACTTTTCATGCCCTCACAAAGATATCAGAAATAATCTGACATGAATGATTTGGTTTTGATATTTTATACTGTTATTTTAATAGTGGTTTGGGCATTGGACTACAACTCTGGAGACCAGGGTTTGATTCCTCAGTCAGCCATGGAACCAATTAGGTGACCTTAGGCAGGTCACCGGCTCTTAGTCTCAGAAGATGAGAGTGGCAAACTCTGAATAAATCTTGCCAAGAAAACCCCATAAACCAGAAATGACATGAAGACACACAACACACACACAAACCATCCTTATGTGTCTATACATTTTTACATAAGCCAATAAATCAATGGCAAAATGGTGTCTATGAGTGTGTATATAAAGAATCTTTCAAGAAGAATCAGAGAGCTACACATGGAGTGAAATTCTGATGTGTCATGGGATTTCATAAAGCTAAGGATATATAAACTCAGACAGCTCTGTGTACACAACAATGATGAGCTTCATAGACATTGTTTATCTAGCTAGTCCAGCTAAGTGTATTACATTACATGGAAGGAATGCAAAATAAGAATAATGTTTACATCCATTTAGAATTATCCAGCTACTCACAATACACTTCAGTAGGCACCCTGTAGGATTAATTTTTTTTTAGCAAAGTTATGCAACACAATATAGGGCCTCTGCACTCCGGCCACCCCAACCCCACACTGATGCTGTCCTGACGCCACACACCATTATGCCCTCCTGGTGCAGCGTTCTGACACGCTGCGGCAAAAAGGGCGAGGAAGTGGCATTTTGCAGCTCTTTTCAGGATGGCAAAAGGGAAGATCAGGACTGCAGTGTGGGGTTGCTGTGGTCCCGATCCGCCATTTCCTTGGGTGGCCCAGAGCTGCCCATCTGCAGAGGCCCATAGTAGTGATCTGGTTACTCTGAAATCCTGGATTGTCTAGAATGCTGCACTTTGAAATTGACACAATAGATCAGTATCTGAAATTCTTATTTGGTTTTTTTTTTATTTATTTAGTAAAGATTCCATGTGCCACCAGTGTTATGGGGGGGGGGGGTCAATCTGTTGCCCTGTAGATGCCAATGGTAAAATTGCACTGGCAAAGATTCACGGGCAAAAATCAGTACAGTCGCCCCTCCATTTTCATGGACTTGGAGTCCACATCCCTTGCCTGTTCGCAGGCAGCAAATGGAGGGGGACAAAATGGGGCATGCACCAGTGTGTGTGCTCTGCCATTCAACCTAATGGGGCTAGCACTGCTACAGGCAAGAACCAAGACTAAGTGGAAAGGGAAGACAGATTAAAATCTGTGAGTCCCAGAAGGCATGAAGCTCTGAACAGTGAACAACAGCAACAATATTGTAAAATAAATTTTGATGCTAGAGCAGAGAGTAGCTACAATGTCTGCTTCTAAATTTCACCATAAACAAATCTCTACAAGCAGCAACATTTATTAATATGAAAGAATTCAATGATATAGTCTGTTTTATCAGTATGTAGAGAGATCTTGTAGTACCTTTGAGACTAACTAAAGAAAGAATTTGGTAGCATGAGCTTTCATAGACTTGTCTACTTCCTCAGATGCATTTGGTGGAGTGGTAAGCCAGGAACAGACTTGTATATGCCCTAGGTTTGTGGGAATGTCAATTTGAATTCAAAATCCTTTGTGTATTGAAATGAAGTGGCAAGCCCAGTTTTAATGATGATCGTTTGTGAACAAAGGCATTGTATGTAAACTAGCCTTTGTGCATGAGATGAAGTGGCAAATCCAGTTTGTCAATGGAACTGTGGTGAAGAGAATACATGAATGTAGAATGTCCCCATGAAGATGGGGTCAAATAATGTTGAATTATGTGTAGTGTGTCAGGAATCCACTGTATTTGTTTAATCCATTGCTGAGGGACTGTAGTTTGTGGATGAACTCTAATTCTGCTGTTTCTCTTTCCAATCTACCTTTGTAGTTCTTTTGTTCAAGGACTGTTGTTCTGAGGTCTGACATGGAAAGCTCAGAGAAATTGAAATGTTCTGCCAACGGTTTTTGTGTATTCCCATTCCTAATGCTGATTTATGTCCATTTATCCTCTAGCTCAGGGACTGACCTGTTTGTCCTATGTAGAGTGCTGAAGGGCATTGCTGTGCCTGAGTGGTCCCAGTTGTGAGATGCATGTGGCCACTACAGGGGTTCTGTCATTTTCTCTCTTCAGTCTATGAATCAGTCATGGCAAAGCACAACATATATCTTTGCACTGTAACTGCTGCACTCTAGTTTGAGAACCTGATTCACAGGCATCAGAATTACTAGGCATCTGTTCACATTTGTTCAATAAGTATTTCTTACAGTCTTCTGAAAGTGGGGATGAGCGAATACAGCAAGCCAAGGAACCACTTTCATGTCACCTGGGATCTTCTGGGGTTATAGGGGAAAACCACTTCTGGTTTTGAAATTTTTATATTTTTGTTGTTAAACAGTAATGGGAAGCCTTGCAATCTATTTGAAAGGTAAACTGTTTCACCTGAAGGCTTGTAGGAACAAATTTACTCCCTCCTTTTTTAGGCTGGAAGAAGTTCAGTCTGGGGATCCAAGAGGTGTTGAGAGCCACAGAAACATATACATGAAGCCCCAGGGCCACACTTTGCCCACTCCTGTTTTAAAGAACAGGACTCCATAGTGGAAGATTAGGAGAAGGTAGTTTGGAGATGCTGTAACTTGCCCAAGCTCCATTATGACAGTTGATACTCCATGAACTAAGTCCTAGGCTGCATCTGCACAGCAGAAACAATAGAGTTTGATGCCACTTTAGCTGCCATGGGTCAATGCTATGGAATCCTTGGATTCGTAGTTTGGTGGGGCACCAGAGCTCGCTGACAGAGAAGGCTAAATAGATCAGAAAACTACAACCTCCACAGTTCCATAGGATGGGATCATGGCAGTTAAAGTAGTGTCAAACTATGTTATTTCTAAAGTGCAGATGCAGCCACAGTAGCAATCTCACCAACAGCATTGAATGAGGAGTCAACACACTTGTAAATCCTACTGGAGCATGTCCAGAGGAGGGGGAAACCATGCCCTATGAGGAACGACTTAAGAAACTGGGTACGTTTAGCCTGGAGAAGAGACGGTTAAGAGGGGGTATGATAGCCCTCTTTAAATATTTGAAAGGATGTCATATTGAGGAGAATGCTAGCTTGTTTTTTGCTGCTCCAGAGAACAGTATCTGGAAAAATGGATGCAAGCTACAGAAAAAGAGATTCTACCTCAACATTAGGAGGAACTTTCTGACAGTAAGGGCAGTTTGACAGTGGAACGCACTCCCTCAGAGACTGGTGGAGTCCCCTTCTTTGGAGGTCTTTAAACAGAGGATGTATGGCCATCTGTCTGGGATGCTTTGATTTTGAGTTCCTGCATGGCAGGGGTTGGACTGGATGACCCTTGTGGTCCCTTCCAACTCTACGATTCTATGATTATTCAATGAATCAACTGTAGTTGGCACTACCAGCAGTAAGATCAGGGCAATATGTGCCATGGAGCAAGCTGAGAGAAAGTGGATACCTGGCCCATGGGAATAGCAGGCTTGAGAAGCCTTGGTTGCTTTCTTCTTAACTGGGAAATTTACTGCATTTTGCTCTGGGAATGCTACAGTATGTCTAATTTGTGAGGGAGAAAAAGAGAATTTGACAAAAGCATACAATTTTTGGTAGTCAGCCCACCTCATGTGACATATCCATTCCTCCTTGCAGGAGCATAGAGCATCTCACAATCTAAATGTAATCACATAAACAGGGCATTGCTGTGTTCTTTCGCTAAAAAAACAAACAAAAAACTCAGATATCTTACCTTATTCAAATACTGTTTTTCTGGAACCACTAGGAAAAGCCTAACTGTTAGTGTTCACATTAGGTTTACCCATATGCAGCTGATTGGAAACTTGTTTTGTGCACCAGTTGCTTAGCACAGCAAGCTGAGAGGCTGATAATAAACAGCTTTGCTCCTCTCTCATACACGGCCAGTATCCTTTCCATCAAGCTGTTTGAAATAAGCCAAAAACAAATATGGTTATCCGGTTGCGCAGAAAACTCAGTTTTAGCCTATACCTCATCTGGAGTTGTCTTCACTCCAGTAAAAATAAATAAATAAATATAAGCTCTTGTACAAGAAATGTTGCTTTTAGGGCAGAAAGTTTTATTTTCTATGCAATTCAATCACACCTGAATTTTATGCAGAATAAATCCCCATACAGTATTTTGTTTGCAGAAAACAACAAACTTGGAATACATTAAAAACAACACTGTTCTGAAAATGTTCCCTTTCCAATGTCTTAGAAATGGATTGTACTGTTACTGATAGAGTGAACCAATCAAACAACAGAAAATGTCACAGAACTTGTTATTAAGTGTTGAACAAGTTATAGGTAGCTGAACAAGATATACACTTCCACTCTCAGAAAAGTGAACTTGTAGTCCTCTCTGTTATGTACTCTCCAGATCTTCTATAAAAGGTTAAATAATCCCTGGGAGCAGGTTGTTAGCTGGTTGGGAAACTGTAGAGAGAGGATGGGAAGGAAAATAAACATTACTGTTACATCAGTAGACATACACTTATATATTAGTTTCAACCCATTTGCATTATTGATTATAGCATAATATTACTGTATAATATTGGTTATAACTAATCTTTCTATAACTCTCTGTGCAGTTCCTGATTGCAAAATGGCAGCCATGGGTGGTGGTGGTTTTTCCCCCTTCCCAAAGTGGAAAAGTAGAAATATTAAGAGGCTTATAAACTGGCCAAGAGATTCTTTCTAGAAGGCATTAAGTTATGGTTGGAAAAAATATTCTAAAATATTCAGGAAATGGTTGAAAAACATGTTTTTGGGGGAGTGTTGAGCAACCCTGATGTGAAGAATCTGGGACTTTTGAGAATTTTCACAGTTTGGGACTTATTCTGTGCAAAATTTGCATGTGGAATTTTTGCACAGAAAACAGCATTTCCAGTGTGTGCGCACACCCAGTATTTTCTGTGTATTTTTTCCCAATGCAGAAATATTAATTCCTGCACAGAAAATGCAGGGTTTTTTGTGTTTTTTTTTTTTTTGCACAGAAAATGAAGTAATTGGGGATTTATTCTGCATAAAGTTCGCATGTGATTGATTTGCATAGAAATAACATTTTCTGCATAGAAAGCAGCATTTCCTGTGCAGGAATTAATATTCTGCAAACAAATATTGTGTTCCATGCAGAAAATCATGTTTCTATGCAAATCAACCATATGTGAATTTTGTGCAGAATAAGTCCTGAATTGTGAATAGCTTTTAAAAACTGTGGTTTTCAAAGACATTCTTGCAGCAGAAATAAAACTGCAGTAATTAGTTTCTGCTGTACTTGAAAAGGAACTCAGAGAAGAAATACATCCTTAAATTATATTTAAAAATCTAGACACTTCTACTGAAGAAAGAATGATCAGGTTCAAGTTTTTCCATCTTATAGAAATGAGAGACATAGAACATTACATCTTCTAACACAAAAGGAAGCAAAGTAGTGACAGTTATAGCCTCCTGTTCCAGGGTTTGCACTGTGTACAGCTTTTTCACTCCCACAACTATAATGACACAGCCTGGGAAAGTTACTTTTTGGCCTGCAACTCCCAGAACCCTTCAGACAGCACAACCACTGGCCATGTGATTATGGAATTCTGGGAATTTATTGTCCAAAAAGTAACCTTTCCAAGCTCTACTATGATAATTAGGACTCTTTAGGTGCCACACAGCAAGCAGCATTAAAAATGGATGACAGATGATAGGACTTCCTGTGTGAACAATGGTGGCATGAGGAGACTTCTGCGGACTCCGCAAGAATCTCGCTAGCTTCTGGTTGAGAGCAGCTGGAGATCTAGCTGCTCAGAGGTTCCTTTTTGGTAAAAAAAAAAAAAAAAAAAAAAGACCGGAGAGACTCCACAAAGGTCGGTTGCCTGCTTCCAGCTTCCCAATAGAAGGAAGGTGGGAAGAGTCTCGAGATCAGAGAGTGGAGAGCAGACGGAGGTAGATGAAATCGGAAGCAGCTACCACCAGAAGCGGGTAAAGGGCTTTCCGCCACAAGTGCCACTGCCTGCACTACTTTTAATTGAGAGAAGCTAGTTTGAGCTTAACAAACCTATTGTTAAACAGACAAATTCTACTTGGGGAATAAGAAGTATTGCAACAGAATAGAGTGAATCACTTTTTGGAAGAAAAAAACAGTAATAATTTTTGTCTGTTCTAAAGAGGTCCAAAATTCAGAAGCTCTAAAAATGGAACATATTTGGATTTGGATTATCTTGGCTACCTTTACTGCCAATACTTCTCCCAATACCTTATGGACTACAAAAAGGATTTAAAAAAAAAAAAAGTGGATGACTTTGGGATCTTTCTTCCACTCTTTTTGTATGACTGGTGGGCAACTCTAGTTTTTGTCCTTTTGGAAAAAAGTAGAAGGAAACAAATAAAGACTGGGACTGAAAACTCTAAAGGATAAGTTATATTCATCAGCCAAGAATACTGAGAACTTTATAAGATATCATCCTGTTTGGACTGTTGTAGACTGCTGCAGTCTTTCCAGCCCCTCTTTTCCCCCCCTCTCTTCTCCTGGCTCCAGAGGATACCACTCGGTTTGGGAGACACTCTATGAGTGAACATTAACACATTTGTTTCTTGGTTGGTGATCTTAGTTAAAGAAATCCTGTGGACATTATTAAAGGATCTGAAACTATTGTAAACATTGTTAAGGGACTATATACAGAAGATCAGTGCATGTGGATCATTTGTCCAAGGACACTAAAGAGACAAGTGGAGGATAAGACAGACAGCAGCAACCTTGAAAGGCTGAAGGCTGGAGCTCACCTTGCAGTGAAAAGAGAATGAAATGTTAATATTATCATTGTATCTACTTTCTTCTTTCACTCCCTGGCTGTTGTTGCCCTTTTCCTCCTCAATAGTATAGCAATAGTATATTGAATTAATTCAATGTTTAAGGTCTTGTCTCTCTTCTCACCTCTCCTTTCTTTCTTTTTTGCTAGTTTAGATATTGTCTGAATAGGTAGATAGGCTTAAAGGGAGGGGGAGAGGGGGAGGGGAAGAGGAAAGGAAGGGAAGACAAGGGGAGGAAAGGAAAAAGAGTAAAGTGTGTGATCATTAAGATTGTTGCATTTTGAACTAAGTAAAGTTCATTACCTTTGCTTAGAAGTTTAAGGAAACAAAAGTCTTGGTTATACATATTTGTGATAAAAGTAATATTTTGGTTAAACTAATAAAGTGGGGAAGAGGAGGGGGAATTGTTAGAATATAGATGTGTTGTGTTGAGTCACCTTGGTGGTAGAGAAATTTTGCTTTTGAGAAACGCAAACTTTGAGAAGCATTCGGGTTGGGAAAAGGTGCACTCCAACAAAGACGTTTTTCTGAAATTGGGGGAGTTAGTAACACCTACCAGAAATGGAGGGGTGGTGAAACAAGAGTCAGCTTCTTCAGACAGTGAAGCAAGCACATCAGATCAGTCAACAGAAACCCGACCAATGACATCCAGGATGTCTGAGACAAAGAGAGACAGGGATAGGGATCCTCACACAAGTTCTGACACTGAAAATGAGGGAGGTAGAACAAAAGTTTTCATTCCAAGAAGAACACAAAGAGTCAGAAAACCACCAGATAGATCTGTAGTGCAGGAAGCTAGAGCTTGCACAGTTGTGGTTGATGAACTAGAAAGATACAAAGATTTGCAGAGTTGTCCTGATGAGGAAAGGTTGAAATGGTTGTTTGCTATGGAGCAGGAATACAAGTCTTTGACAGATAAAGAGGTGTTTGAGATTGTTGATAGGCCTACAAATCACAAGGTGATTGACTGTAAATGGGTTTACAAGAGGAAGGTGATGCCTGATGGTAGTCAGAGATACAAAGCTAGGATGGTAGCAAAGGGTTTTGCACAGCAGAGGTTTGAAAATTTTGACAAAACATTTTCTCCAACAGCAAAGCCTGAGAGCCTGAGGTTGGTTTTGGCTTTAGCAGCAAGGAGGGGTCAGGTGGTGCAACATTTTGATTTTGAGACTGCATACTTGAATGCTTGTCTTGAGGAAACTGTGTTCATGGAACAACCTTTTGGTTTTCAGCAAGACAGTGACAGGTGTACAAGTTGAAAAAGGCTTTGTATGGATTAAAACGGAGTGCCAGAAGTTGGAATCTTTGCATTCATGATGAGCTTGTAAACCTTGGTTACAAACGCAGCATTGCTGATGCGTGTGTTTACACAAAGGGAGATGTTACGTTGGTGATTTATGTTGATGACTTGTGCATGGCAGCTAAGTCTAAACAGGAGATTCAGACAGTAAGGAAGGAATTGTCAAAGAATTTTGTTGTAAAAGATCTAGGTCCTCTCAGATCCTATCTTAGAATTGAAGTGCAACTGAGGATGGCAGTTGTTTATTGAGTCAACAGAAAAAGATTGAAAACCTGATAGAGAAGTGTGGATTGCAAAATGCAAAAATAGCTAAAAGTCTTATGTCAGTTGGATATGTCAGTGATGAAGCAACTAGAGAGTTTGAAAATCCAGAGTTGTTTCGTAGTATTATCGGGAGTTTGATGTTTATAGCTAATAACACCAGGCCTGATATTGCATTTGCAGTTGGCGTGCTTAGTAAAAAGACAAATTGTCTGAAGGTTGAGGACTGGACAGCAGTTAAACATTTGTTGAGATACCTGAAGGGTAGCTTGGACAAGAAATTGAAGATACAAAACAGTCAGGTTGGGCTAGAGTGCTTTGTGGAGAGTTCATTTGCTTCAGAGCTGCATGACAGAAAGTCAGTTACAGGATTGTTGATCAAGTTTGGAGAGAGTGCGATAGTATGGAGAAATAGAAAACAGGGATATGTAACACAAAGTACAAGCGAAGCAGAATTTGCAGCATTGTCAGAAATAGTCAATGAGGTTCAGTGGATTAAACAGTTGTTACAAGATTTGAATCAGGATTGTCCTGGACCGGTTCTGATCAATGAAGATTCTCAATCATGCATTGCCATGTCAGAGACAGAAAATTTGAAGTGCAGAACAAAATACATTGAAGTAAGATACCAGAATGTCAGAGAATTGGTACAGAAGGGAGTTGTGCATCTGCAGTATACAGAAACAAGGCATAATTTAGCAGACATTTTGACAAAACCATTGACAATTGACAGACATGACCAGATGTCACATCTACTAGGGATGTCGTCTTAAGTGTACAGGCCTAGCCATTCTGCTAAGATAGTTTCACAACAAATAATAGTGTGCTTCATATACACATCTGTACATTTCAGGAGGAGATTGTTAGAATATAGATGGGTTATACAGTCAAAGGTGAAATGTAGAGATGTGTGTCTAAAATTTTCCTCATGGGAACAACATCTAGGCAAACAAAAACAACCCATTCCAGGTGGCCAGAGAGTCATAACATCAGAAGTTCCTAGCTGGGAAAGGCAGCCGAGAACAGATAATAGTAACCAAAACATTGTTAGGCTTGAGAAAGAAAACCATGTGGTGGATGATGGACAGCAAGGGGCTGGGTTAACAAACATCATACACATAACATCCAATCAACATAAGGTTAACACCCAGAAGGTGGAGAAAGGGGAGGGCTGAGAAATCCTTTTGTCTAGAATTGTTTATATTTCTTGCTTTCTTCCTGTTTGTGTGTGTATTCGCAATGGATCTAACTATGGAGTTAATTCTTGGACTACAATATGCTTATATTGCTTTTACAATGTAACTTCTGGATCTGGAAACATGGATCTGTAACTCTTTTGTTCAACCACATCAGCATGATGTGATCCTATGGTGGACTGTATTTTTTCTTTGCTTATTTTTACCTTTTGAAACAATAAAGCTCTCCTTTTAGAACCAGAAGAACTTCTGATTAATTGTACTTTATACTGACATGACTTAAGAGTGTAATCCAGAGGAGGTTAAAGATATATATATATATAGATATAGATATAGATATATATCTTTAACCTTTAATTATTACAATTAAAAGGCTGAAAAGACTGATATTTGAACCCACTGGAACTGAAATTCTCATTCTTTTCTGGTTATAGATAAAATTGTATTTAAGAAGAAAAATAGATTTAAAAGAGGAGGAGAGTGAAACTAAATTGGAAATAAAGAGGGAAGATAGAGGGGAAATATTAGAATAAAATAGCAATATTGTGAGGGTAACAGGATGAACAAGGAGAGGAAGAAAGTTAGAGGGGGGAAAGGGGGGTGGAAAGAAAGGAGGGGGAAAAAGAAAAAAGAGAGAGGGAGAAAAGATACAAACTATAATAAATAAATAAATAAATAAATAAATATTAAAAAGTTGAGAAAGAAAAGCCCCCAGAAGGAAAAGCAAAGGGATAAGAAAGAAATAACAAAATGTCATTCTTTAGATAACCCATATTTCTGTCTCCAGATGTCTACTAATGTAAATTGATCTAGTAATTCAAAGAATGATTTTGAGAGCTTCCCTTGTTTATTTCTGGTCCTTTTTTATTATTATTATTATCAGTTGATGGGTCTAGGACACATTGAAATCTCCCATCATGATTATTCTTTCATAATTACAATTCAATAATTCATCTTTGAATTTTTTGTAAAATTTGTATTTATTTTCCAAGGTCCCATAGAATCAGTATTTTTTGATTCTATAACTCAATTTCAATACCTATCTAATACCCATTTTTGTCTTTAAATATTTATTTGGCTTGAATTGAGATTTTTACATATATTATTACCCCCTTCTTTCTTTTTTTGTGAAGCTGATATGATTTTTTTCCCAATTTCCTATTTTTAATAGTCTTTCTTCTCCTATTTTTATTTTTGTCTCCCAAAGAAATATAATATAATTTTTTTTTCTAAATAGTGGTAAATTTTACTTCTCTTTTGACCCAAATTTAATCCTTTCACGTTCCAGGAAATAAATTTCATTATTTGTCCATTTATTTCTAATTCTGGGGTTATTTTTTTCCTTCCCCCCCCCCTTTCCTTCCTTAATATTCCCTAAAAAATATTTGATTGTCTTTACTTACTCATGCTGTATTTTTTTTTTCTGAACAGAGAGATGCTTGTGAAGGAATTTTGTAGCAGAAGCTTTCATTTTTCAGTGAAAAGACTAGAGAGCAGTGTTTGGGTACATCTACATTGCAGATAATAATGCAGTTTGACACCATTTTAACTGCTGTGGCTCTATCCTACAGGATCCTGGGATTCATATCTTTGTGAGGAACCATCAGTCTTTGGCAGAGAAGGCTATAGACCTTGTAAAAGTACAAATCCCATAATCCCATAGGATGGAGCTATAGCACTTAAAGTGGCGTTATTTCTGCATTATTTCTACAGTGTAGATGCACCCTCTGTCTCACACCTGTGTGGTTGTGGATAACAGCCAAGTCAGCCTACACCAGCACCATGTACCTGTATTGATTTTTTAAAAGGAACAAGAGAGATTATTTTTATCAGGTGGCAGCTTTATAGATCTCTTTTCAAACTGAATAGCCCCCAAGAAAGTTCCATTTGGCTTTTTTGACTTATGACTTCATCAAAAGCCTTAGATGGATTTATTTCAATATAGTGTACTGGACTAAGGCACTTTGTTACATTGGCATTAATTTTTTTCTCTCTCAAATGAATTCATAATGGTGTGTCTCCCCCCCCCCCAAAAAAAGAGAAAGAAATCTTGCAAAACTAGAGTTTACATTTATCACTATTGTTCATGCATTTTAGAGTGGAAAAGATTGAAATTATTAAAATAATTGCTTTGTAGAGAATGTTAGCAATAAATGTATTCACGCTCAATGGTGTTTTAATTATCATAATTAGCTTGTTCCTAGAATTCGCCTACCATGTGATTGTGCCAGAAAACAGTTGTGATGTATTGTTGCAATGGCAGTTAAAGAAATAAGATCCAGATGCCAGCTCAGCTGAGAAGGAAACTGGGTAACAATTTGGAATACCAACATTTGAGAGGCACATGTGAGAGAGAGAGAGAGAGAAAGAAAGAAAGAAAGAAAGAAAGAATACCTTTAGAAGAGGCACATAGTTGATTGTGTGCCTTCCTATGTCTTCCAGGAGTCACTGTACTCTCATATTGGATTGCTGTTTCAGGATTACCCCAGGCCCTGAGTTTCCAGGTCAAAGCTTGAGATCTAGGTTGCATCTGCACTACAGAAATAATGCAGTTTGACATCACTTTAATTGCCATAGCTCAGTGCTATGGAATTCTAGGATTGGTAATTTTGTGAAATATTTACGCTTCTCTTAACAACTTTGTTGTTAACTGCTTTCACATTGGTCTCAACCCATGGCGACCCTATGGATGAGACATCTCCAGCCCACCCCCCACTCCATCTTCTACTGCTCTGCCCAGCTACTGCAAACTCATATTCATGGTCTCTTTAATAAAGTCCATCCATCTTGCATGTGCCGTTCCTCTCTTTCTACTTCCCTCCACCTTTCCTAACATTATTGTGTTTTCCAATGTTTCATGCCTTCTCATGATGTGTCCAAAGTATGACAGTCTAAATCTTGTCATCTTGGCTTCTAGGGATATCTCTGGCTTGATCTGTTCTACAACCCATTTGTTTTTCCTTTTGGCTGCCCATGGAATCCTCAGCACTCTTCTCCAGCACCACATCTCACATGCGTTGATTTTCCTCCTATCCTCTTTCTAGACTGTTCAGCTTTCACATCCATACATGGTAATACGGAATATGATGGCTTGTATTATGATTATTATTATGATTATTATTATTAGTAGTAGTATATCCCGCCTCTCCCAATGGATCGAGGTGGGAGTACAACAATAAAAATAAAACAACAAGATTTAAAACATGGCAATAAAAACATGCCAAAATTACAATAAAAATTCTTAAAACAAACATTAAAATTACCAATACAATAAGACAATAAAATTAACATTAACATGTTAATGTTAACATGTATGATTCTGACTTTTGTGCCGAGTTATATGCCTTTGCATTTTAGGATCTGTTCTAGTTCTTTTATAGCCGCCCTCCCCATTCTTAATCTTCTCCTGATTTCCTGGCTGCAGTCCCCGTTCCGATCAATGTTTGATCCCATATATGAGAACTATTTTACTATTTCTATTTCCTCATTTTCTAGTTTGAATCTGTGTAAGTTCTCTGTGCTCATTATTTTTGTTTTCTTTATGTTCAGCATTAATCCTGCCTTTGCACTTTCTTCTTTGATCTTCCTTAGTAGGTGTTCCAGGTCTGTGAGGTTTTCTGTTAGCATTATGGTGTTGTCAGCATATCTCAGATTGTTGACATTTCTTCCTCCTATTTTCACTCCTCCCTCTTTCATGTCCAAGCCTGCTTTCTTTACAATATGTTCTGCATTCAGGTTGAATAGGTAGGGTGCCTGACCTTGTCTGACTCCTTTGCCAATTGGGAACCATTCTGTTTCTCCATGTTGTGCTCTGACAGTAGCCTCTTGTCCTGAGTACAGATTCCTCGTTAGGACAATCAGATGTGTTGGCACTCCCATGTCTTTAAGGGCATCCCATAGCTTTTCATGATCTATCCAGTCAAAGGCTTTACTATAGTCTATACAGCACATAATGATTTTCTTTTTGAACTCCCTGCTATGCTCCATTAGCCATTGTATATTTGCAGTGTGATCCCTGGTGCCTCTTCCTTTCCTGAACCCTGATTGGATCTCTGGAATTTCTCTCTTCATGTGTGGTTGGAGTCTGTGTTACGGTATTTTAAGCATAATTTTGCTTGCTTGGTAGATTAGTGCTATGGGTCTATAGTTGCTGCAGTCATTTGTGTCTCTTTTTCTGTTGACATATGTTGATTAGCACTAGAATTTACTCTGTCAATGTGGATTGCAGCAGTTCTATTGGTGTATTATCTGTTCCTGGAGTCTTTGTTTTTCTCCATTTTTTTATTGCAGCTTCCACCTCAGTTTTTAGAATTTGGGGTTCATCTTCATATGGCTCTTCGCTCCATGTGTCCTTCATTTTGTCATCTCTTTGGTATAGTTCTTCTGTGTATTGCATCCAACATCTTTTTATTCCTTCCTGGTCTTGAATTATATTATTTTTATTGTTGTAGTGTGTCCTGATTCTTGATTCTTTGAACTTTCCCTTGATTTCTTGATTTCTGATTCTTTGAACTTTCCCTTGATTTCTCGAATCTTGTGGAAGAGGTCTCTCATTCTTCCCTTTTTGTTTTTGTTTTCTGTTTCTCTACATTTGTTGTTATAATAATTTTCCTTATCTTTACACGCTAGCCATTGTACTGTTGCATCCATGTTTCTTAGTTTATTCCTATTTCCTTTTTGTTTCCCCCCCCCTTCTTTCCTTTACTGCTTGTAGCATTTTATCTGTCATCTGTGGTTTCTTCATTTTCCTTTTGTGTGTTGGAAGTGTCTTTATGCATTCTTCTTTTATTATGTCCCTAGTTCAGACCAAAGTTCTTACTGTTCACAATCTATTATACTTTGTACTGCAAATCTGTTCCTTATATTGTCAATGAATTCTGTGGAAATGTTGTTTAAATCATATTTTGGCATGTTGACTGGTTTTGTTCTCTTCTTGAGTTTTACTTTTATTTTTGAAATGAGTAGTTTGTGATCTGTGCCACAATCAGCACCTGGTCTAGTCTTGGCCACCAGTATGGAGCTTCACCATCTTTTACTTCCAATTATATAATCTATTTGGTTTTTGTGTTGGCCATTTGGTGGTGTCCATGTGTATAACCTTTTCTCTGGTTGTATGAAAAATGTGTTTGCAATGAATAGGTTGTTGGCTTCACAAAAATCTATCACTCACCTGCTTCATTCCTTTTGCCTTGTCCAAATCTGCCTACTGTTTTTTATTCTTCTTCACTTCCAGCTTTGCGTTCCAATCTGCAATGATCAGCTTGACATCCTGTGTTGGTGTGTTGCCAATTTCTTCCTGTACTCCTTCATAAAATCTATCAATTTCTTCTTGTTTTTCCTCAGTGGTTGGTGCATATACTTGAATTATGGTGATATTCATAGGTTTCCCATGGAGCCTTACTGAGATAATTCAGTCTAATTTTGCATTGTATCCTCTGACTGCTTTTGCAACATCTTTTCTTAGTATGAAAGCAACCCCATTTTTTCATGTCTTTTCATTCCCTGAGTAGAACACTATTAACACACTCACCCCCAGTACTGCTATGTTCATGTGTTGCATGTCCATTTTCACTATGCCTAGCTTCCTTTGGCTCATACTTCTCACATTCCATGCCCCTATTTTATGTATGGTGCTGTGTCTGATGGGGTTTATCTTTCTGAGACTGTTTCCTGCTTGCTTCATCATTTTTGACTACCCTTAGCTACTCTTGTAAGTATGTTTTCCTTTAGTTTCTATCCATCTTTCTGTTAGTCTCTTGCCCTGCCTGTGTGATACTTTCAATGTCTCCTCATACGGTTTTCTAGGTGGGTAGTTACACAAGGAGGGCCACCTACACCTCCCTGTGTTAGCTATGATGTCACTGCTGTTCTTCACTTTAGTGACACCCACCACTACTGCTGCTGCCCAGTAGTTGTTTCCCTATGTCATTGTCCCTCTCCCCATTATTGTTGAATTGATCATTTCCCTACTCTTTTCCTCCCTCCTCCCTCCTTTTCCCTTCCCTTCTCATGTCTTTCTTTATTTTAGTCTCTCATCTGTCTTCTGGCCCTTGTTTGATTTTCCTTGCCCATCATCTCTGTTTTCTCCTGTCCTCCCTCTGGAAGGCAGGGGAGGGGCTGAGGTACTCTATGCTGAAGCTGAGATGGACTCACGTGTCTGGCTTTTCCCTTCCTCTTCCTCCCAGCTGCTTCTCCTCTCCTCCCTCTGGAAGGCAAGGGTGGGGGCTAAAATGGAATCATGTGGCTGGGAGGAGATTGCAAACTCTAACACCTACAAACTACAAATTTCATGATGCCATAGGATGGAGCCATGGCAGTTAAAGCCGTGTCAAAATGCATTATTTCTGCAGTGTAGATGCAGCCTTAGTGTCAACCTGTGGTGGTGACATTAAGCATTATGTATTTAGTGTCAACCAAAGTTGTTTACAGTTTGTGATTCAAACACATCATATTTCCCTGTCTGGAAATTAAGAGAGAAATCATAGCTAAAGGGGCTGTTCTCAGCTCAAGGTGAAATGAGAGGATCATTCCTTCTCACTTACTTAGGGAGATGGCATATGGAACATTTAGTCTAGCTTACTTGATTCTAGCCAAAAGGCGGATGAGAAGTGAAGCAGAGGGTGAGTCCTGGGAAGTAAGGACAAGGCTAATTACATAATACATAGAGTTGCTAGAGTGTGTTTGAAAGTTGAAGCATCAAATCAGTTAAGCTTTGGAAATTTAAGCAAACTGAGGTGAAGACTTTAATGTAGCCCTTTCCTTGGAACTGAGTCCTCCAAAACTGGAGAATTTACACCCTCTTTTCCTGTCTGGCAATGATCTATGAAAACTGGAGATTCATGGCCAGGCCCCGAGATCTAACAACTCTACTCCCATATGGCCACTGATTTCACCAGGCTCACCATTTGTATTATAGTGTATTGGGATATGACATTCATCATTAGGATGGTAAATCCACCCAGTGGATAGGAGGATGCTGGGAGCTGTAGTTCTAAAGGTAACTTTTGCAAGCTCTGGTTAAAACAGCAGCTTCATACTGTTTACACTTCTAGGTGAAGTGGGGGATTTAATCAACAGCTGGAAAATAGCTATAATAGACAAAGAAATTTCATGAGATGTATCCCAGTCACACTTCATGGTCCATCTTCACAACTCAGTTCACAGATAAAGGTAGCAGTGAATACAATGTTAACAGAAGTTCCTCCACCTTCTCTTGCTCTTCCTGTGTCTTTCTTCCTCTGGGAAAGTTTGACAAAATAGCTTAAGAATGAGTACTGTTGCCAGTCATACCAGCCTGGGTTAAGAATACTAATCTAATGAATTTTTAAAAAGTGTGATTATTCCAAACCAGTCTTCTTTTCCCTTCAAATGTCATTCTCTGAAGCTGTAGGAGAATGCCTCCACCTTTCTCACCGAACTATTTCTGGCTGCTAAAGTAGCAGCAAACAGCAAATAGAGAGCTCTCACACTTTCATCCACCTGTTCTTTGGTCTGGAAAACACTACTGCAGCCATGGTCCTACCATTACACAAAGCGCGCCTCTACACTGACAGGAAAATCCAGCTTATATTTGGTCATTAAAATAATTCCAGTGGAAGCAGGTCTGTACCCTACCCACCATTTGCCTTGAGACTACAGTGTGTGGGAATAAGTAATACATGTGCTGGGTTTCACAGTTCCAGTGAAGATTGTCCTTACCCTAAAGTTGTTATTTGTCTCTAGAAGGACATTCCCATTTTAATGTCAAAGGGGGGCTAGATTTTTTAGGAGAAGGAATCAATAGAATCGGTCCTCCATATCCATGGATTATTTATCCATGTATTCAACTATCCATAGTTTGAAAATATTTTTTAAAAATTATATAAATTCCAAAAAAGGAAACCTTGGTTTTTCCATTTGATCTAAGAGACACCATTTTACTGTGCTAGTGTATTCAATGAGACTTTAGCATCCATGGCTTTTGGTATCCACAGTGGATCCTGGAACCAAACCACAGCAGATACCAAGGGGCTAGTGTAAATACACAAGTGGGTGAAAGGAAGAGCAAACTTATTAAGTAGCAGGCAAACTTACAGATGTTAATGTTTCAACACAAAGCAAGCCAGACAGAGGAACTCATGCTTTCAGTCAGCTACTGGGAGCCCTCTGGACTATGCATACAATTTCACTCCTTATCAGTAACAACTGCCAGACATGTGCTTCTGATTGCTGGCACCTATGTCTAATGTGTACATCTAAACAAACTAATGATGTTTATTCTCAAAAATGATTATGAGTAATGGGCTAGGGATGTACCTTAACAGGTGGTTGGTACAAGGCCCTCCCTACACCTCAAGTCCATGTCAAGCATCTGATGATAATAAGTATAAGATAATGAGAGCCAGTATGGTGTAGTGGTTTGAGCATTGGACTACAACTTTGGAAAGCAAGATTTGAATCCCGCTGGGTGAGCCTGGGTAAGTCACACACTCTCAGCCACAGAAGATGGCAATGGCAAACCCCCTCTGAAGAAACTTGCCAAGAAAACCCCTATGATTGGATTGCTTTAGGGTCACTATAAGTCAGACTTGAAGCTACACAACAACAACAACAACAACAACAACAAGCAGTTTAAGTTTCAGAGGCTTCTGGGAGAAATAAGCTAAGAAAGTGAATAATATAGCAGGCCAAGAAGGCTGGGATAATGTGACAATTAACATATGTCATCCTAATCCTCCTCATTTAAAGTTCTTCTGTTATCTCCCTTACCCTACTAGATGCCTTCCCTTTTAGCACTAATAGCCACTGGGGGTGAAGTTGGAAGATGCCAAGGGAGGAAAAGGCTGACAATGAAAATTTACATGATAATCTAAATGCATTATCTTTGCAGAAACACATCAATAAAATGAATGCATTTTATAATTACAAAACAAATCTAGAATGGCTCAGAGTCACCAATTGAAGGGAAAGAGGCAGATCTCTCATACAAAAGGTTATGTCATGACCAGTCCTTTCAGCCTTTTGCTGTTGTCAAAGGTAGTGCAACTCTGTTCCTTTTGTCACCCATACTGAATGCTGCATCTGTCGGACTTTGTTACTTATTTTCTTATCTTTCTGTTTGCTTCCTCAGTCCATTTGGTTGCCTTTTTCTTTAGCCATAGCAACTCCCTGAGCATCTAATTTTATTTTATTTTTATTATTTATGGTTTAGCTGAGCAAAGTGCCAAAAATATTGGCTCACAGTAGGCTTTTGACCAGCTAATGTAGCTGACCTGAAAATTAGGTTGCTCTGCAGTGATAACATTGATCTGGAGGATGTGAAACCCCCAAACTGTGGTCCAAGGCACAAAGGCAAGTCAGGATATCAGTTTGTGATCAGCTGCTCATTTCAGTTGTTTTCTAATTGCAAACTCAACTGTAGGTCAGTGGTACAGCACATATTATGCTTGTAAAAGGTCTAATTCTAATCCTTGTCATTCATAGATAAGGACAGGAGAGACTGCCTGAGACTACAGAGAGTTACTGCCAGCCAGTGTTGATAAGCCTAGCTAGTTAGATCAATTATCTGACTTGGTCTAATGCAAGTTATACTGCACTCACATTATTCCCCCTACAAATAATTCCCTTGGACGTTATCACACCAGAGGTCTCAAAGCAGCAAGAAAAGCAGCATGGAATCAATCCAGAACCATACCGGAATGATTCTGGTCGTGCAGCCATAATTCATCTTTGAATTTGGGTGCATACCATGAGTGCATGTGGAAAGACCTTCTCAGATGCTGCTCCTAGGTTTTGGAATTTCCTTCCTAGAGAGGCTGGATGGTCCTCCTCCTTTTTGTCCTTCCATCATCAGGCAAATACTTTTTTCATTTTGGCATGTTTATGAGAACAATAGGTTTTTAAAGGATGGAATTTTTATGAGTGTGCTGTACTTTTTTAAAAAGTTACTTTTTAACATTTCAGTTGTATATTTTACATTGCTTTTTGTGTTTACCGGTAATCCTATTTTAATGGTGATCTTTTGCATTTCTTTTAGCTGCCTTGAGTTCCTAAATGTTGTAGTTCTTGCAGTAATTGCTGTTGTTTTTACAAAGCTGATTTAATTATTTTTTTAGTAAAACCTATGGCTACTTCCAGATTTGTTTTTGGAGGTGGAGTTACATTATGATTCATGTTGGGAAGTGAAGATCTTGGTTATCTGGAGCTTGCCCACTACCGTTTAACCACCATAAAACATTGCCTTTCTTTCAAGTTGTGCTATAAAATGGTTCTTCTCAATATTTGGGGCCGTACAGATGGCCACCCTGGGAGCGCTGGATAGGGACCGTGGAAACCATATCCATTTTTTTCCCACTCCAAAAAGAGCTGGCAAATGCAGTTCTTTTTTTGGGGTGGCAAAAAGCCACCCTTAGTGCTGACACCATGGCTCTTTTGTGCCCCTTTGGTGCAGTGTGTCTACATGCTGCGTCAATGGGGCTCCCAGATGCTGCATGCAGTGCGGTGGGGCACACGGCAGCATCGGGGCAGATTTGGGATGGGCAGACATGCGGTCACCCCACCCCAACTCCACCCCCAGGCTGGCCCTTTAGGCCAGCCTGCACAGGCTGTTAGTCAGTGTGTTTGCATGTCTGGGCAAGCAATATACCCACAAGTAGAGACTCATATGACTGAAATAAAAATAGAAATAAAAATAGAAAGTTGCATGTTGTTGTTGTTGTGTGCCTACAAGTCATTTCTGACTTATGGTGCTCCTAAGGTGAACCAATTGTGACATTTTCTTGCCAAATTTCTTCAGAGGTGGTTTGCCATTGCCATTCTCTGAGGCTGAGAGACTGTGATGTGCCCAAGGTCACCCAGTGGGTTTCATGGCTAAGTGGAGATTCAAATCTTGGTGTCTACAGTCATAGGACCGTATCACACGGGGTCTAAAGCAGACCTAATCCAAAGGGTATCCGTAGCTAATACGTATTATTTCCTCGTGTTTACACACGACGTTGCACCGAAACTCGACAGAACCCGGAGCTAATCCATAACGAATTGAGATCTTTTGACATTCGGTTTTTCGGGGAAGTACAACTGAGCTTTCGGAATCATTGCACAATGGCCGCGCAGGCGAAATACATATGATCACGCAATACGTATTGTGAAGCATTTCCCCACCCTGACCCATGGTTCCCCGCACTACTTCCCATGGATCTGTGAGGAAGCATCTTATGACGTGTCCTTCCTGTTTGGATTGGGCAACAAATGGGATGGGTAAACATGGTCCTCTCTTTGTAATTTATGGGATTTTCTAACTTGTGTGTGCACGGAGAATACGTTTCCAGGATGCGTGTCCCGGGAAGCGCGATAAATGCGCTATGGCGGTAATTGCGTGTGGTAGGCATTTACATATTGCGGGAGCTCTTTCAGTTCATTTCGGTATAGAACTGAATCTATTCTTATTTCAGTTACTTTTCGCTTCGTGGCCAGCGTGTGATAAGGTCCATAGTCTAACACTCAGACATCTACACCACACTTCATATCCTCCAATATTTCAGGGAAGAAAAACAGGAGATGCAGGGAAAAGCAACACTGGAATGCCAAGATGGCAAACATTATTGAGGAAGAACACATAAGCTAGGAGAGATTTCCACAATTTGCTTTTGCCTGAGCCTACTGGGATGGGCAAGATTCCCCCTCCTTTTCCCACTCCCCCTTGCTGAGAAATTAAGTGCAAACTTCTCTTAGATTTTGAATTCAGTTTGCAACAGTTAAAATAAGCTGAGGAGAAAGGGAGAATGTGGATTGAGGAAGCGGAAACTGGGAGATTTTAAAAGCAGCTGAAAGGGTGAGATGATAGATAGTTAATTTGGACTTTCCTTGCCAAATTAGGATAATTGGAGAGTATGCTCAAAAATCAAAGAACAAAGGTTATTTAACAAATATTGAAGGACTTGACTACACATGAAAGGACTCCCTTTGTGTGGGGAATCACCAAAAGTTTATCTGGAAAAGGTACACAATTGGTGAGATAACCATTTTAGTATTCCTTGAATAGAGTTCTTCATGCAAGGCTAACATATATGCAAAACTGTTGTCAGGAAGTCTCTGGTGTAACATAACTTCTAAAACACACCAAGAAAAACCTTTTAAATAATTCAGGAGATACAAGTGGCTGAGATAGCCATTCATGAAATGCTGCAGGATGCAGTGCTGATTGAAATGAGGAAGAAGGACTGACTATGAATTTCCATTAAACAAGTATGGAGGCCAGGTTGGGGGGGAGGGGAGGGCACTACTCATAGTTCAGCAACACTAACATTTGATAAGAAATAGCCTTGGTCTACCTTGAAGCAATGACAGCCTGTAATATAGCAGTGTTTCACTTTTGCAATATAATTTTATGTTTTCTTCTGATGTGAAATCACTTGGCAGAGGGCTGTAGAAAGAGATAGAAGAGAGACTCTAGAGACAAGGAAACAAATGAAAAAGATTTGATGACTCAGTGAGCATTGGTGCTTTCATGTCAATTCGTATTGTCGTATGAAGGTTCTTGGCAAGGACAGCAACTTTGCTTTGTTTAAAGAGGGGAAATGGGGGGCAGCCAGAAGGAAGAGACCAAAGTAAATAAAATTTTAGGACATTTGCATGCTTCTAGAACAGAACAGAACAGAAATAGGCAGTGATATGTTTTTTTTTAACTGTATGCTCAGGATCATGGTCCAAATAAGGTCATGCCATGCTTAATTGCCATGCTTGAGTATATGTGTGGTAATGCAGGATGATGGGATATGCTATCCTATTGGTGTTGCTGGGAAAGCAAAGCTTGTGTATTATTTGCAGCTTGGGATGATGAGCAGATGTGTGTGTGTGTGGGGGGGGTGGGGTAGTATGAACTGCAACTTACCAAGATTGCTTTTTTGGGAAGCTATAGGTTGGCATGGGAGGTAAAAAGGAGAGGTAAGCCCTGGGTATGTTTTGAGTTACTGACAAATGGAATTAAAGCTTTTGTAATGGGTGAATTATTTGGACTAAAAATATACTGTGTACCGGGTGGTGGGGGGGGGGAACCTCTCAGTCTTGACAACAACTACGTACTGTGACCAACTCTACTTACTGAATACTGAATAAAGTTTTTTTTAATTTGCTGAAGGCTTGTGTTCCTGAAGTGGAGTTAGCCTGTACATTACACTAAAGCTTCATCTACACTGTAAAATTAATGCATTTTGATGCCACTTTAAATGTCAATGCTCAATGCTATGGCATTCTGGAATTTGTAGTTTTGTGAGATATTTAGCTTTCTCTGTCAGACAGCTCTGATACCACATGAAACTACAAATCCTGGAATTCCATAGCATGCTGCCATGACAGATAAAGCAGTGTTAAACTGCATTTATTCAGCAATGCAGATGCAGCCTTAGTAACCTTTTTTTTTTTTTTAAGGAAAATAAATACATATTAACTAAAAGGGCTAAAGAAGAAATTCAGGATATCAGAAGATTAATTCACCATTTCACCAAAAAACAAACAAAAAACCCAAACCAAGTATCTAGATGAAATTCTGGTATATATGGTTCATACTGGAATATAGAGGGAAAGAGCTCATGATCTTTTCTATATCATTGGATGTAAAAGTTAACTTTGAGCTTCAGAGGGAGAACAGTTAGCAATAACAATAGCAAATACATTTCTATATCACTTTTCAGTGCACTTAAGCACTCCCTAAGTGGTTTACAATGTGTAAGCTAATTATCCCAACAAGCTGGGTACTCATTTTAGCAACCTGCAAAAGGTTGCAAGGCTGAGTCAATCCTGAGCCTCTGGCTGGTATTGAACTCACAACCTTGTGGCTTGTGAGTGAGTGGCTGAAGTACCGGCATTTAACCATTGCACCACCAGAGCTCTTAGTTGGTTGTAGTCCAATTGTTAATCCTACATAGCGTAGACACATTGTATCAAGAGTAACAGTCTAATTTCTATTGATTCATGAATCTGTTCCAGATGGGTCCTACAAATGGATTTGGGCCAGAAATAGGAACCACATGCTCCTGCAGATGTTATTTGGTTGCAATTTGTAGCAGCTCTAGCAAGCATAACTAATGGTGATTGCAGCAATTCAAATCATTTTTCTCCTTAGGTGTTCCTGTTTTCCTGAATGTCAGAGAAAGAGCCATCCCTTGAATTGGCTTCTAATGTTTGAATGGAAGGAATAATTGAAAATATTTAAAAAGTATTTGAAAAACATGTTTTTGGATATTGAGAAACCCCAATGAGAAGAATCCTGGACTCCCAGCATATGACTTAATCTCTCATCATAACAAAGGACATTTTGTCACACTGTGACAAAAGAAAAAATGTTTTCCCCTCAGTGATTCTAATTACACTTAATTTGTTAATGGAATTCTGGTCATTATTCTGGGCATAGCTAACATTTTCTAAGGCAAAATTAAGTTTTGATTCTTGCTTATTCAAGATGAATCATTTACATGTTTATCTTGTCCTGAAGCTTGTGCTCCAATAAATTATTTATAAAGAAGTTCCTTGTTCTTTTGGTATTCCTCATTTATCACTTGATTCCCCAACCCCCTTCCCAGTTCCTGTTACATTATCATGCTGATTAAGAAGTACAGTTTTTCAAATTATGAAAGCTAGATAAGTTTACTTGATCAGCAGAAATTAACAATTAATTGAAAAGCCCCACTATTGAAGCCAATAACATGAGTTCTTCTTTTTGTCTAAAAATGCAGGGTAAGACAGGGTGTGTGTCAGTGGTTATTGGGAGTTATTGCTTCCTAGCTGATTAGTGTGCCCATACATATATATGGAAGGAATTTAAATCTCCTTAATTTCATTCTCACATACAAGTATGAATAACTTCAAAACTCCCTGCCCACTGGACAAGACTTGAGCTTTTACATATTTTTCCATTTTGATTTATTGGATTTTGGGAAAAGGTTTGTTTATGCAAAAAATATAATTGTGCAGAAAATAGTGCATTTAGTGCAAAATATGCTGTTTTCTGCACAAAAACAACAACCAAGACTATGTACTGATGTTGTGTAGCATGCATCTACAAAATTATATGTAGAATTATGCATCAGTTGCACTACATTTTTCTAATGTTGAATGAAAACTAATCCAAGACATCAGGTGTGCAAACTAATGCACTACTACTACTAATATTATTATTAAATAATAACATTTATTTATACCCCGCCCCTCTGCATAGCAATCGGGGTGACTTCCAACATAAAAAAAAAAATACAATACAGTAAAATCAACCCTCAACCCCGACCCTTAAAAAATTATTAAACAACGTCAAATTTAAAAACAGTTTAAAACAAATTATCCCAAAAGATTTACCAATTGCAATAATATGGGAGGGCATTGGGTTGGCAATTTGAACTTGCCTCCATGCTTCTCCTACATTACATGGCTGCCCCAGATAATATTGGGGGGGGGGGGGGAAGCCAGGGTTATAAGGCAGGCTTGGCAGTGACCTCTGGTCTCTCAGTCCTCAGCTTCCTATTTAAAGCTGCTGCCTCTCCCTCAGTCCTGTCCAAGAGCCGCACCTATATTACGTCCCAGGTGGAATTGGGGAAGGTGGAACTTGCCGCTTCCCTGGACACACCTTCCTTACTGGTCTTCCAGCCCAGATGGTATTGGGAGAGGAGGGCTGATGCTCCAGGGCTGCTATTCAAGCTTGCCGCCTCCCTGGACACGCCTTCCTTACTGGTCTTCCAGCCCAGATGGTATTGGGAGAGGAGGGCTGATGCTCCAGGGCTGCTTTTCAAGCTTGCTGCCTCCCTGGACACACCTTCCTTACTGGTCTTCCAGCCCAGATGGTATTGGGGGAAGAAAGCTGATGCTCCAAGGCTGCTTTTCAAGCTTGCCGCCTCCCTGGACACGCCTTCCTTACTGGTCTTCCAGCCCAGATGGTATTGGGAGAGGAGGGCTGATGCTCCAGGGCTGCTTTTCAAGCTTGCCGCCTCCCTGGACACGCCTTCCTTACTGGTCTTCCAGCCCAGATGGTATTGGGAGACGAGGACTGATGCTCCAGGGCTGCTTTTCAAGCTTGCCGCCTCCCTGGACACGCCTTCCTTACTGGTCTTCCAACAACAACAAATATCCTATTTATTTCATGCTGCAAGAATGAAAACTTTCAAAAGTTTCTCCCCTCTGGATAAGATTACTAGAGTTTTTGTGCATTTTTCACATGTTTGGACTTTAATTTGAAACACTCTTGACGATTTTTAACCAAAGAGTGTGGGATGAAAGTCTAAACACTTTTCTTCAAAGGATCACAGCCACAGCTGGAGAAGGACCCTTTAAAAGAACCATATGGGTCTTATGGGTTTGATCTTAATGGTGGATCTCCCAGGTCACAGTCTGGCTTTGGGCTTCAAGTTTTCAGGGACCAAGAAATTGCAAAAGCTGGAAGGACCTGCATAGCCTTAAGGAATGTTTGTTCCTGTTTACAATATTTGTAGATGGGACAAAATGAGAAATATGTGTGACCCTGTTTCTGATTTCAGGCAGCCCCCATAGAAGAGAGAAATAACAACCACCTTGGGAAAAATGAGTAACTTTATGCTGCAACAGTGTTAGAAACAAAGACAAATTGTAACAGCTTTTCCCACCCATTCTGCAAATATAAAAGGGCATGATTATTACCAAGTGCACACATTGCCCAATTGAGCATATCCTTCAACAAAAGTGCATTTCTTTGGTAAGCACTCTGATTTAATTTAGAAAAGTGAATGTTGAAAATACTGGGAAACTGCATACAAGGTGAAGCTATTTATACTGATCTGCAGATTTTCTTTTACATTATTGTATTTGCTGCTATGAAATTGCAAAGCTACTGATTTTAAAAAACTGGCACTGCACTCTGTCACTGATGGCTAGATGGTGAAAGACTTAGGGGGGAAACAGACGGGCGGCTCTAGGCTGCCCTGGGAAGCTGCGCCGCGGGGCCGAGGTATCCGCACACCTCGGCCCCGCAGCACAGCTTCGCTGCCCCAGGAAGGAGCACTAAAATAGCGCTCCTTCCACAAGTCGCCAAAGGTGTGCCGCAAAAGGCTGGCAGCACACCTTCGGCGACTCTTCCGCCGCAGCTTGTGTGGACGCTGCGGCGGGAAGGCATCGTCAGAGCACTGGCTGTGCGGACGGGCCAGCGCTCTAACGATGCCTTCGGGAAGGGGTTGGGGCACCCACCGTGTGGCTGCCCCTCCCCTTCCTTGCCCCCCAAATGGCCCTTTTCACCATTTGCTTCCCCCCTTACTTAACTTTGCACTCAGGTAATATGTCCTCCTGAAATAAAAGTTGATGCACCTTGGCAGATTCTGGAATTTTCACATCCATTCTTTCTTTCTCCAGATCTTTCCAAAGAGGTGTCTTTTACACAGCAATATATTTCTGAGTCAAAATATTCAATTGAAAATATATTCTTCATTGTGCCATCCTGTACTGCATTATGGATCTGGTTTAGAAGTCATAAGACGACTGTGGCTGAGATGCTAGATCAGAGTAACCACAAGATAGGGATAGAAAGAATATGTTAGGAATAAATCTGTGGATTTTTCCTGCCATATTTTCATTATGCTTGGGGTTCCAGAACCCTGGGTTCTGAATATGGGTTTATTTGGTTAAAGTTATGTTATACTATGATGGTACAGATGGGCCTTGTAGTCTAAATTGTAGTCTAAATAAAGGCTAAATTGAGGATTCATGGTGAATGCTGGATATGGTTGGCCTTAGAACAGCTGGCCTGGTCAGGACTGGTTTGCCAAGCCAGGAGTGATGGGTTATGAAAAGGGTTCATTGATAGCTAAGATTTATAGGTAGAGTGCTATGATATAGTTGCAAGATAAATTGACATGATTGTTGAGTTACTTATATAATTGTTACAAAATATGTTGACGGACTGTATTGTTCATGATCAGTTTTATTTGAGGTTTATAGCAATGTTTTAAGGATATTAATTGCTTTGGTTGATTGCCACAAAGCCTAGGGTGATCATGTATTAGAATAAACCTGAATTATATGTGCCTTTAAAATGTATAGATGGTGTGTATGACTGAATGTATTGAGAAAAGCCAAATGTGCCAATATTAATATATTGATGTATATGGACCTGTATGATTGGAGAATGGTTTAACAAAGTGCAACAAGTGTGATGAAGACTAATATAATAATAATAATAATAATAATAATAATAATAATAATAATTTATTTATATTTCCCACCTCTCCCTACGGATCGAGGCGGGAGTATAAAGATAAAATGTACAAAATGTGGGAGGACGAGCTACAGCAGCAGGGGAGGACGAGCTACAGCAGCAGCAGCAGCAACAACAACAATTAAGGCCCGTTCGGGGCCCTCCTGGGAGGTGGCGCAAGCGGCGGAGGTGGCATAAAAGCCGCGAGGACTCGCCCTCCAATTCGGAGGACGAGCTACAGCAGCAGCAGCAGCAACAACAACAATTAAGGCCCGTTCGGGGCCCTCCTGGGAGGCGGCGCAAGCAGCGGAGGCGGCATAAAAGCCGCAAGGAATCGCCCTCCAATTTGGAGGATGAGCTACAGCAGCAGCAGCAGCAACAACAACAATTAAGGCCCGTTCGGGGCCCTCCTGGGAGGCGGCGCAAGCGGCGGAGGTGGCATAAAAGCCACAAGGAATCGCCCTCCAATTCGGAGGACGAGCTACAGCAGCATCAGCAGCAACAAAAATTAAGGCCCGTTCGGGGCCCTCCTGGGAGGCGGCGCAAGCGGCGGAGGTGGCATAAAAGCCGCGAGGACTCGCCCTCCAATTCGGAGGATGAGCTACAGCAGCAGCAGCAGCAACAACAACAATTAAGGCCCGTTCGGGGCCCTCCTGGGAGGCGGCGCAAGCGGTGGAGGCGGCATAAAAGCCGCGAGGACTCGCCCTCCAATTCGGAGGACGAGCTACAGCAGCAGCAGCAGCAACAACAATTAAGGTCTGTTTGGGGCCCTCCTGGGAGGTGGCGCAAGCGGTGGAGGCGGCATAAAAGCCACAAGGAATCGCCTTGTGGCGTGGAGGACGAGCTACGATAGCAGTAGCAGCAGCAGTAGTAACAGCCAAGGCCCGACGGCTTCTGTAACAAAATTGTCCAATTTAGCTCTTACCGGCGACATAGATCGCGGTAGTAAGACAACTACAGCCTCTCATTTTATTCTGCTACGGACAAAAGCCAAACTGTAAGAGATTGGGTTAATATTGTTAATTGTATTTGTTGCTTTTTCTTTCTTTTAACAATTCCTGTAAAGATTCATACATATATTGATTTATAGGGGGGCTTCTGATCGTGTAGTTGGGTTCTGGGATCGAGTTGATTTAACTCTATCCCTTCAGTGAGACAGGGAAGCGGAAGGTCTCCATTTCCTATTGAGCTCTGGGAAGAGACTCAAGATTGGGGCTCAGTGAAGGCAACGGTGCAAGTGTCGCACTTGATAAGGCCGGGGAGCAGCCAACTGTCTCTTGAAGACACCTTGAGGCTTCAAGGTTGAACCCAACCACAGAAAGAATACTTTTAGCCTAAATAAAGCTCAACTGGAGGAGAGTATTATTGATCACCCGGCAATAGATTTTAGTACAAGGAGAAACAGGAAGAGTAATAAACAGATAAAGAAATAAAAAACAAACGGAAATAGGGAAATTAAAATTGAACTATAAATAAAATTACCTAGAAAGCATTAAATTAAGAAAACATAGTTTGAAATTAAGCTCCACAATTTCAGATCAGCCTCTCTATTGTATAACCTCTTTCCCAATGGCTACAGCTCTAAGATCCTTAACAACGAGAGCTCAGTCTGCTACAACAACTAGAAGAGGCTCAACAGAGATACCTAAGCAAATGGATACAATTCAGCAACTGATAGAGGAAATGAGAAATTTTAAGTGGGAGGTATGACAAGAATTAAAAGAAAGTAGGTTAGAAACAAATGAAAGTTTAAAAAAAGGGTTTGACAAAATAGAAAGGAAAATAGAAAAAATAACTAAGGAGACTTTGGAATTAAAAAAAGATATAGAAAACTTAAAATCAAAATCCTCAAAATTAGAAGACAAAACAAATACCCTATCTGAAGAACAAAAAAGAGAACAAAACTCCATATTATTTCAAGAGTTACGCTATAGGGAAAAATATGTAAAATTGAGAGGACTTTCTGAGATCCAAAACGAAGATTTATATTCTCGTGTTATACCTGATTTAGCAGCATTTATAGGAATTCCGGAAGCCGAATTAGACATTGAGACAGACCGTATTTTCAGAATTAACTCCTTGATGGCGAAGGAGAAAAAACTACCTAGGGACATTGTAGTTTCCTTAACCAGATCTAGAATCAGAGATCTGATCTTAAATAGAAGCTTTTCAGAAACATGTCAAATTGGTGGAGAAAACATAAAAATATTTAAAGACATCCCAACTGTGATATTAAAAAGAAGACAAACCTATAAAGCTCTAGTTCAAACATTAACTAGATACAAAATCAAATATGTATGGGATAAAATAGAGGGGGTGATATTTACTTACAAGCAAAAAAGATACAAGGTAACATCAAAAGAAAAAGCAGAGGAATTGGAAAAACGGATTAATAGAGAAATGAATGTTGAGGAGGTAAACAAAAAAGAACCCCAAGAAAATATATCAAAAAATAAAACAGAGCATAAACAAATAAAATCTACAAGACCAAAACCTGAAGACACAGAATCAGATTCAGAGGGAGAAGGATTACAACAGGAAGGAAGATCTGGTCAAGGAATTCTGGACAAAAATTTACTTGAAGAGATAGGAGTGGAAAATTTAAACTTAGAGGAGGGAGAATTGATTAGATTAGAAAAGTAACTGTTAGGTCGTGAACCTTAAACCTTTTAATACTCACAAGTAAATAAAACATAAAATGTCAATTAAAATTTGCTCGTGGAACGTTAAAGGAATAAACGCTGCTATAAAAAGAAAGAGAGTTTTTCATTATTTGGAAAAAAGGAAATACGATATTATCTGCTTGCAAGAAATTAAGATCAAAAAGAAAGATCAAAAATACTTAAAAAACTCAAAATTTGGTCAAATGTTCCCATCACTTGATGATAAGAGTAAGGGGGGAGTAGTGCTTTACTTGTCAAATAAATATGAAGCAAAAATATGTATGGCTGACAATGAAGGACATTATGTAGGAGTGTTAACGAAAATACAAGGGGAAAAAAATATTAATAATAGGCATATATGCTCCCATAGATAACAAAACAACATACTTTAAGAAGCTTCTTCAAGAGATAGAAAACCAAGAAGTAGAAGACTTATTAATAATGGGAGATTGGAATGCGGTGATAAATCCAGAATACGATAGATCCTCAGCTAAGAAAATAAAAAAGACTCAGGGCAAATTACCAAACACTTTTTTCCAGTTGAAAGAGCAATTAAATCTAAAAGATGTCTGGACAGAATTATATGGGAGAACTTCAGGATATACTTTTTTTTCCGCTCAACATAACTCTTCATCCCGAATAGATATGTTCTTGATCTCTTCTAGAATGCTACCTGATATCAAAAAAATGGACATATTTCCAAGATCTGAATCGGATCATAATTTGATTGTATTGGAGCTAAATGTAACAAAGAAAAATTACAATTGGAGGCTAAATGAACTCCTCCTTGCTGATGATGAATTTGTTAAAAAATTAAAACAACAATTAAAATATTATTTTTTGGGAGAATACAGCTGATGAGATTAAGAATACAACTATTTGGGATGCCTCTAAAGTGGTGACTCGAGGATTATTAATACAGAGAGGTTCTGAAGTCAAAAAGGAAACACTGGAGAAAGTCTGGAGGACTGAAAAAGAATTAAGGAAAAAAGAGGAAGAACTAGATCGTAACCCAACCTCTAAGGAAATAAAGAACCAATTAATTCTCCTACAAAAAAGCTTGCAAGCAGAGACAACTAATCAAAGGAATAAAAAACTCCAAGAAGCTAGACAAAAGTATTTTGAATCGGCTAACAAAACAGGGAAGTGGTTGGCTATTAGATTAAGAAAGAAAAGAGAAAATAAAATAATAAATAAAATAACAGATAAAGGAGTAACGGTAACAACACAAAAAGAGATAGGAAACAAATTTTCAGAATTTTATACTCAACTCTACAAACAATCGCCAACAACGGAACAGGAGAAAGGTATATTACAGGAATTTCTTAAAACAAAAGTCAAATTCAAAATCCCTGACAAATATGCTAAGAAACTAAATGAAGATATTACTGAAGAAGAAATAATAAAAACAATACGATCCCTAAAAATGGACAAAGCTCCCGGTCCAGACGGTTTCACCGCATTATACTATAAAAAATTAGAAGATGTTATTAAAAGACCCTTAAAGGATACTTTTAATGCGATAGGGAAAGAAGGCATACCAGAAACCTGGAAATCTGCGAACATAGTGTTAATACCTAAAGAGGGAAAAGAAAAATCGAAAATGGACAATTATCGTCCAATGTCTCTCCTCAATGTAGACTACAAGATATTTGCAACAATATTAGCCAACAGATTTAAAGATGTATTAAAAGATCTAATTCACGAGGACCAAGTTGGCTTTTTACCTGGGAGACAGCTGAAGGAAAACACTAGGATAGTTATTGATCTTATAGAATACTATGAGAAAAATAATGATAAAAAATTTGCATTATTCCTAGTCGACGCAGAAAAGGCCTTTGATAATGTAAATTGGGAATGTATGTTAGGGGTTCTTGAAACAATGAACATAGGAAATAATTTCCTAAATTGGATAAGGAATATTTATAACATACAATATGCATGGTTGTTGATAAATGGTGAAAAAACAAAGCAGATCCCCATAGAGAAGGGTACGAGACAAGGGTGCCCTCTCTCGCCCCTGTTATTTATTTCTGTATTAGAAGTATTAAATAATAATATAAGATCAGACCCTACGATATCTGGACCAAAAATAAAAGGTAGAGAATATTCCCTTAGGGCTTATGCGGATGACCTAGTGTTATTTCTAGAAGATTCACTTGACAGTATAGAAAATTTGATGAAGATTCTTAAAGATTTCGGTAGAGTGGCAGGCTTTAAAATTAACAATGAAAAATCTGTTTTCATAATGAAAAACATGACTTTAGAAGAAAAAGAAATATTACAAGAGAAATCTAAATGTAAAATAACAAAGAAAGTTAAATATCTAGGTGTATGGCTGACTAATAAGAATATTGACCTGTTTGATAATAATTATAAAGTAGTATGGAAGAAAATACAAAAAGACATGCAAAATTGGACAAAATTGAATTTATCTTTACTAGGAAAAATTGCTGCCATTAAAATGTCAGTATTACCAAAACTGAATTTTCTTTTTGCTAATCTGCCAATAATTACAAATAATAAACCTTTTAATGAGTGGAATAAGGAATTGAAAAAATTCCTATGGGAAGGTAAAAAACCCAGGATAAAATGGAAAACATTAACAGACGTAAGAGCAAATGGAGGCTGTAACCTTCCGGATCTTCACTTATATTACCAGGCAAATGTTCTAGCATATCTAACCGATTGGATCAGACTCGATAACCAGAAATTATTAAACCTTGAGGGTTTTAATCTACGTTTCGGATGGCATGCCTACCTGTGGTACGGGAAAAGCAAAATTCATAAGATATTTGAACATCATTTTATTCATAAAGCGATTTTTAAGGTGTGGGAGAAGATACGATCAACCTTCTACCTCAAACTACCCGGATGGTTATCGCCCCAAGAGGCTCTTTTTGGAAAAACAAAAACAGATCATAACTGGATTAGATATTGTGATATTCTAAAAAAGGTCAATTATCAAGAATATAAAATGAAAACATTAGATGAAATTCCAGAACTAGAGCTAAAATATCATTGGTTTACTTACTACCAACTTACAGAAAGATTTAAAATAGATAATAAGGAAACAGGATTCGACTTGCAGAAAAATGAATTAGATGTAATATTTGAAAAAGAAGATCAAAAATTAGTATCAAAATTTTATCAGATATTGCTCCACAGATCCCAAGAACAAGAAGCAATTAAGGGAGATATGATAAAATGGGCAAGGGATCTAGGAAGAAACATAGATCTTGAAAGTTGGTCCTTCTCCAGGAGAAAAACATTTCAGTTCACTAAATGCCAAGCAATTAAAGAAAATTATCTGAAAATGGCATATAGATGGCATTTGACTCCACCAAAATTAGCAAAAATTTATAAAAATAAGGATAACAAATGCTGGAAATGTGGACAGGAGAAAGGGAACTAGATACATATGTGGTGGCAATGTCCTAAAATCATGAAATTTTGGGAAAAAATACATTTTGAGATAAGCAAAATCTTAGATATAAAATACCAATTAATTCCCGAAATATATCTTCTAAACATGGTCAATAAAATCATGGATATGGAAGTTAAAAAACATTGGAAGACACTACTTTACATGATCACTTCAGCCAGGACTCTTATCGCGCAGAAATGGAAAACGAATATTATACCATCAATTGAGGAGTGGCTATTAAAAACATTGGACAATATAGAGCTGGACAGGTTAACAAGCAGGATAGACAAAAGGTTTACTAAAGTTATGGAGGAAGATTGGGAAAAGCTAAGGAATTACTGTGCTAAATGTTGGACACTGAAAACAAGTATTTTTTTTTTAAAAAATTACAACTTAAAGCTGAAGATTACTGGAGGAAGATATACATTAGCCGTTGGGATGTGAGGGAATAAATATTGGTAATTATAAGGGTGAAAAATAAGGTAAGATTAATTACAAGGCTAAGGAACAAGGTTAAAGAATTAGAAAAGAATCATTATAGAATTGAAATAAGTTTGGTTTTTTAAAGTTATATGTCACATTGTGATAAGATATATGAATATTATATATATAGTAAGTTGTATAAATTAGAAGGATAAGATCTAAAATCAAGCAATTGAGATAAACTGTTAGAAGGGGAAGGTAGGACAACAGATACTTAGATACTCAAAACCAGTTGTTTATTTAAGGAGCCGGTAAATAATCAAATAATAGAATAATGTATGATTGTAATAATAAGCCAGAAGAAGCTCGATATATATATTTAAATGTCATGTTTATTTTAGCTTTGTCATTACTTTTCATCTTGAAATAATAATAATAATAAAGGAATTCAAAAAAAATGTACAGTAGTACAATCAATAAAAAAGAAAAACATAACAATAAAACCACAATAGTAATAAAAGAACAATAATCAAAACAATAAACCCAACATTAAAAACAATAAAAATAACAGCAATAATTAATACAATAATAAAATTAATAACAATATGACAACTAATGTTAGACTGTTGATTGTTATATTGATGAACACATAAATTCAACTAAATTAGTGATTTAAGATTATATATTTGAAATTTAGATTGAATTTAATTAGTGAGTCTGTTATATTGTTTTATATTGCTAGAGTGTGGAAAAGTAATAGTGTGTGAAGAGGGCCATGTTTAACTATTTCAAGGTTGTTTAGTCTCAGAGAACTTGAGAGCAATGTAATACTCCTATGTGAAACACCAGGTGTTTTCAAAATGCTACCATTACCAACTATGTTTTGGGAACATTTGAAGCGCAAGAACTATTGGGGCAAAATGACCAATGGTGTTTGCCTTTGGGACTTTGGAGGTGGGGATATGAATGTGTCAGGATATTGATGGGATATATAGTCAATGTTGAAATGTAAAGATGTGTGTGTGTGTATTTTTCCATGATGAAAATATGCTTCTAGGCCGAACACAACAACTCAGTCCAGGTGTTCAAAGAGACAAAACAAATGGTAACCACAAGTTGGAATAGATGGGAAAGTGTTCTTGTTTATACAGTGAAGACAATAATAAAAGTTGTTATGGGAAAGTAGATCACATGGTAAAAGATGAACAACAAGAGGATGGGTTAATATACGTCATGTACACATCAACCAATTAATCTGAGGTTAACACCCAAGAGGTGGAGAAAGGTTGGGCTGGGAAATTGTGTTTCAGGCATAGAAGTCTGTCTGTTCTTGAACATTCAGTAGTATGGATTAAGTTTTCTTTATTTTTGCTGAAGCTGTAGCATGACTAACTTTTCACAATGTAGCATTAAGGATTTGTAGTTTTGTTCCTGTTAGCCACGTCTGGCTAAAGTGATGTTTTATTGGACTTTATAGTTTTTACTTTGCATATGCTATTCTATAATAAAGCCTTCTACTAGAAGCTTGGAGTTTGCCCTGCGTGGTGGTGTCCTCTCTGCTACAAGTTACTCTGCTGCATGGATTTATCCACACATACACAAACCTGCTCCTCCAACAGTTCCTAACAGAATGTACTGTATAAATGATTGAGTTTGAATTGTAACTTCAGATCTGCCAAAGAGCCACAGTGCCCTGCTATGTTTTGTTTTCCTTTTCCTTTCAATAAACTATCATGTTTGAAAAAGACCAGTTGTCTTATTGTCTAGGGGAGAACAGACATTCAGTGTTCCTGACAAAATATATAAATATTCAAGGAGAAAAAGAGGAAAGGGTCTTTTTGAGTGTCTAAAAATCCCCAATGAGAGGAATCCTTTTTAAGGCCCTTTCTCATTTTTTCCGTCCCAGTTCCTGAATAGATTTGAGGACTGATCTCCCTGACTTATCTATATTTTTTTTCCTCCCAAGGAAGGAAGGCAAGTAGGAAGCACATTCATGACAATCATAAATGTGGGTTGTATTCTGAAAGACAGCATGCAATGATCCTTTCCTGGTTTTTCCTCTCCTTGATGCTATGTGGGTGAGTGGATCCAACAGAGGATCTTGAAAAGCTATAGTTTCCCCAATCCTCCCCTGTCTTCTCCCTCTCCAGATATCACACAGGAGTGAGATAGGGCAGCCCACCACTCTCGTGTTGCTGGATACTCTATCCCCCTGCGATACCAGTAATTTTGACCTGACTATTATAATTTTGACCTGACTATTGGCCTGTTCCTCTTTCCTGCCCTTATTTCTAGCATACTGTTCCTCTATCTTTCAGGTTTGAACATCTGCAGCCCACCATGTGGCCCTTGTGAGATAAAGAAAAAGTTGCTTATCAGCTAATGTGCACTGACACACTCACACACAGCACATTGTCCCTTCTCTGCATTCCCCCCCTTGCACTGGGGGGGGGGAGTTGCATTGCCCGAAAAGATGTGTTTTATATTTATTTTGTCTTGTATAAAAAGTTTCTCACAAAACTGTCAGGCTTTGACATAACAAATTTGTAAAATGTATCTATTTAAATTGTAGGATGTATACACCTTACTCTTTTGTGTTAGTCTTTTAACACGACTTCCAATCCAGAGTTTTTCTGGATTTACAAAGTTTATGAAAAAAGCTCCTACTCCTTCTCTAAACTCCTAGCTTCCCTCGTTTTTAATCTTCCCATTAATAAATTCCCTTTATTATAACTCTCTGCTTTCTTATTATACCTGTAAATTAAACACTACTGTTTTTCCATCTTCCTGCTTTGCAACAGACAGCAGACAACCCTTAGAGCCTCCACATTTGTTTTTCCTGACCTGTGGAAACAGAAAAATGACCATCAGCCATCTCCCTGGCCATTCCATACCCCCAAACAGTAGTGCCCTAAACCCCTATGTATCTCTACTATCCTCAGACCTCATTGCAATATCTACCCTGGAACATTGTTTCATAGAAATTCCTAGACATTTTGCAGCAATTGTGGTCTGTGGTCTGGAGCAGGGGCCAGAACGCATCTATCTCCAAGGGGGGGGGGGGGGATAGTGTTTCAACTGCTACTAACTTCTCACATTCCCAGTTTATAAAAACAGGGGAGGGGGTATGTGTATAGGTAAGATCAATAACATGTATGCTCTGCATGTTTTCAAAATGATGGGACAGATATGGTGGGGTGGAAACATGCTCCTGTTGAAGGAGGGTCTGGGTTGGCTGTATAGAAGGGCCGCATTCTATCTTAAAAGAAACACTTGAAAACAAAAGACCTGTAAAAAGCAGGAACAAATTGTTGCAGGATGTTGCAGGAATGGATAGGGAGCAGCTTGCTTTATTATGTTCCCCTTCAAAATTGTGAAGTACATACAAAATTGTGTTGGTGAAAACTTCTTTTTGATTCTTCTCAAAGACACATCTTGAGTGAAGGGGCTGATCCTCTTTGCCTATCCACATGGAAGCTTAACATCAGTCATGGATGGTGGGGCATGTACAGGCAAGAGACCCATCCTACTCCAAATCCACCCTTTTGGGGAGCATAGCCCCTGTTTGTGAGTTATGTACTGCTGTGAGAACTGAAAAGCCTCTGGTGAACTGGAAACCAGTCCAGGAGTCCAGGATAGACCAATAAGCACACATTGCTCCAAAATACACACTTGTGCAAAAGAAAAAGATAGCTGTCACTTCCCAAAATTAAAAATCCTGCCATGGCAGCAAGGAAAGCTTTTCCTTTTGGTCACAGCTGGTAGCCTGAGTGTGGAGGAAGGCTCACACCTTACCTCAAAATGTAAGTTTGTGCAACAAGAAGAACAAAATATGGGCTGCAAAATGGAAATTCCCAAAAATGGGAAGCAGTTTTCCTTTGAATGATGAAGCATCCAGGAGGTTGGAATCTGTTACTGATGGTCAAGGACTTTTGTATGACCACGGGGAGGGTTCACACTTCACTCCCAAATGAATATTTCCATGAAAAATGACTGCTCCATTGGGGAGAACACACACACACACATGGGCTGCTCTATGCAGAAACAGCTCTTGGGGAGGGAAAAGAGAAAGCCCTGGGAGCTTAGGGAGAATGCAGCATCAGGGTGAGAGCAGGGGCCCAAGGGAGGGCCACATACCTGACACTGCAGGGGAGGGCATGCTCCTAACTCATTGGTTGCGGTGGAGCATCGGAAAGACGCAACGGTCTATCTTTCATTGGTTGCGGTGGAAGGAAATGGACCAATCAGCGAGGCTCAAAAGGGCACCACCATTGTTGTGAAGCTCAGATCAAGACTGACTGCTAAAGAGTGAAGGACCTCTCCCCTCCTCTGAGCTCTACCCTCCTGGAAACCCTTCCCTCTCTCTCTCTCTCTCTCTCTCTCTCTCTCTCTCTCAGAAGTGCTGAGACTGGCTCGGAAATGTATAACAGTCCACCCTGAAAAAACAGGTTTGTGACAGTGAACGCCGCTGCCCCCGAAAACCCATGCTCATATACCCTGTGCTGTGAGAGTGGGACCCTCTATGCGAAAACTCATTGGATGGTGCCAGGGAGTGGGGGTCTTTGGGCCAATCCACTTCTCTCTAAAGCACACCGTTTTTGAAAACACCCCCCCAGGGGAGGGGCGAGGAGAAGCGAGCTGACCGTTGCGTCTTTCCGATGCTCAGAGCACAACAGACCTCTGAACCGTTCACTTTGGGAGCTCGAGACGAGTCTGGAGACATGTCACACCTACCCCGAAAACTAATGTTGGCACAGAAAAAATGGCCACCGATTGCCACCTTTGAACCCGTCTTGCAGCTACACCATTGATCAGAGAGGGATGGGGTCTGCTCCTAGTGGTTGGCAGTCCCAAGACAAATCCGTAGAAGGGTCACACAACCACCCGAAAACATCTTTGGCAAAAAATCAAAATGGCCAAACTTTTGGGGTTTAGGGGGAAGGTTACTATTGAACCCCAAAATCTAGAACATCAAAAATTGATAACCCCAAAATCTAGAACCCCAAATACTGACACCCCAAAACCTAGAACCACCCCCAAAACAAGGAGGTGGGACTAAGACCAAAAAGGGAGTGGGGCACCTGTCACTTTTGAGTTTGACAAAAGGTGGATGTTTTATACTACTAATACCTTTTTGAAAAAAGCAAAATTTTTGAAGACATCTGGCATCTAGAAGAAAATAAATTAAATTATTCAGTCCTCTTTTCTAGGAATGAAAAGTTTAATCAACACATTCCTGCTGCAAGGCCAGCACTCTCATAATGTCTCCACCATTGCTGCATAAAGACCACAGGATGTGTTCCTCTCCTTTCTCCCAAACAGCAAATAGCTTTGGCTGCACCACAGGGGCCTGGGAGTTGTTGCGGAGTGTTTGTGTGTACATTGCATCAGGGGCTATTGAATAGGTCCTGCTACAACATTCAAAAACAAGTATCCAGTTCTGGACACCACAGATCAAGAAGGATATTGACAAGCTGGAATGTGTCCAGAGAAGGATGAGCAAAATGGTGAAAGGCCTGGAAACCAGGCCTCATGAGAAGTGGCTTTGGGAGCTGGATATGTTTAGCCCGGGAAGGAGTAGCTTAAATGGTGACATGATAGTCATGTTTAAATATTTGAAGGAATATCAGATTGACAGCCAATTCTATTATTCTACCATTCTGTTATTTCATGTGCATCATCCTCAGTTATATATGATAGTATTCTGGCATATTCATATCAATTGATGAAGAACTTATCAATATTTTATTATTTTAATATTTTAGAGGATGAAGCGAATTATTATGGGTGCAGGAAAAATTGTTCAGCAAGTATTTGAATGATAAAGAATCTAATTTTGCTTTCCCAAACCAACAGGCAAACCAACAGGCAATTATGCTTGGGTGCTTTTACTTTTCCAAATTTTGCAATACAAATCTCCAAACTTTGCATACTAATATGTGCATTTTATGTCAAAGTGCATGCAAAATGTATATTATTAGAGGCTTTAGGGGAGGGATTGGGACTTTGATGCAACACATGCCTCCAGCTTCCTTTTCGTTTGTTGAGTAGCGAGACACTGAGAAGAGATGAGCGCCATCTGAGTGATAATACATATTATTAATCTTTTCCTTTTTGGACCAGAAGTGATGTGCACTTCCAGAGGGGGGAAAAAATCATTGAATTTCAGCTGGGAGCTAAGTTCCATGTTTCTTGGAAATATTTAGAGAAAAACTGCAGGGGTTTCACTAAATTCACTTGCAAATATGTGTAGAGTCAATCTGTGAAAAGAACTGAGAACACCAGAACAATTCTTCATTCATGCTGATGCCTCAGAGAGTGGTGAAGTCTTTTTCTTTGGAGGTTTTTAAATAGAGGCTGAATGGCCATCAGTTGGGAGTGCTTTGATTGTGTATTCCTGCCTGGCAGAGGGTTGGACTGGATGGCCCTTGTGGTCACTTTCAACTCTATGACGTTATCACACGTGGGCCACAAAGTGATAATAAAGTGGAAATGAGAAATCCCGAAAATAAACTGAAAATAAACCTTGATTCCGCAAATGGCTTTCACACGTAATTACCTTAAATGCGAAATTACAGTAAGCGCATTTAACGTTCACACACAAGTGAGAAAAGCCCTCGTCGCGGCTGGCGGATGTTGTTTTCGTCACTTCCTTTTCCCCATTTCATCATTGCTTTGGCCGCGTGTTTTGACCCCAATTGTGTTCCTTCACAAACCCCACATCAACCACGGCCCGATATCTCTAGTAAAAGACAGATATATTTAGAAAGATGAAACAGAGAGGCTCATGTCTGGCCGGCAGGTTTGTTGCCCAAGCAAACCCGGAAGTAAATATAATAAGGAGACGCTGCCTCGAGGACCCATAGGAAACCCCGCAGAAACATGGGGAAATGTGGGGAAATGCGCATTTGCTTTTCACATTATGATAAATGCGAAATTACCTTAATTTCACATTTGCATTTCCTCAAAACAACCGAATTTCAAAAGATCTCGGTTAACACCAGTTTCTGTCCACTTTCTGTCCAGTTTCTGTGCGATGTCGTGTGAAAACGCGAGGCACAAAACCAGTTTCTGTTTGGGATTTGTGTGGATTAACCAGCAGATTTGCCCTGTGTGATAACGTCCTATGATTCCATGACTGTAAAATTCCTACATGATTCAATTCTAAAGATGTTAGTCACAAATGTACACCACATCTTCTGCCCCCCCCCCCCTTCTACATACATTTTCCTTTTATGGACAATTTGTCTATGGGAGGTTCACAATTGTTATAAATCTTCTCCACACAGAATTTATAAACTTGGAAAACTAAAACTAAACACTTTCTGTAGCAGGTCCAAAGCTTCAGTAACACCCAACTTCAACTCAGACCATTTTGGATAATGGATACTTCACTTCAGAGGGGTCCAAATTTGTTAAGGAAAATGCAACATGGGACTTACAGTAATAGAAATAAAAATATGTATGTGAATGTCAAAGTGACTAAGCAGGAGCAATCAGGAAGATACACAGGTGAAAAAGATAATATAATTAAGAAGCCTTGAGAGCCAAGGACAAAGTTATAGAAGGTATATTGAGAACACCTGTGATAGATTGCAAACACCTGAGACTCATTAAGTGGTCAAGGTAAAGTGATGAAACACTTGGGTTGGTCTTAGGTATGGGATGATCTATGTGGACCAATCAAGATGTATGAACACACCCACTGGGTGGAAACTGACTGGTGGGTGGTGTCTAACAATGGCTATAAATTGCAATGTTTGCTAATGTACATTGTGGAGTAGTTTTGGAGATATTGTGAAGTGTAGAGATTGTGATATAGTAGAATAAAGTAGATCTTTTATATAAGACTACTGAGTTGTCTGGTGTCTTGAGGGAAGATACAAGAGCCAGAGGAATCCTGGAGAAGTTTGGAGACATCTCAGGAAGAAGAGTGAGAAGGCTTGGAGAGTTTGTCAGGGTCTTCAGCCTATTCTCTGAAACTCTGCTGCTTGGGAAAGAAGCATCAACCACTGATCAAAGCTGGTCAGCTCTTCTGCATAACAAGGTGGTGAGTTAGAGCCAGAGGTGAAGAGCTACAACTCCCATCATCCCTGACAAGGGTTATGGGCCCAGATATTAGAGCAACCAGCATCCACAGAAGCTGAAAATTCCAGAGTGTGGAAGAAAGTTTTGTGGAGCCTTGTGAGTAAATCATTTTGTGTTTTGTCTGCTGTGCATACTCAGAGGGACTGTGTCAAATTGAGTCACTGCACAAATTAAGATGGAGATCCTAAAGTTTAGTAAATTAAATAGAAATAACTACTCTACCTGGAAAATATATGCCCAATCTCTACTCATAAAGGAGTCTCTGTGGTCGACAGTTGAAACAGGGCTGGCAGCTGATGCTAATGCAGACACTCGAGAAAGAGACGCTAAAGCAAAAGCATGTCTTTATCTCATGCTAGAAGAAGACTTGATTAACGACGTAAGAGATAAAGTGTCCGCCAAGGATGTGTGGGATACTTTGCAGAGATTACACACTCCTTCAACTGCATTTGCAAAAATGCTTTGGTCTAAAAGAATTTACAGGCAGAAGATGACGAAAGGACAGTGTGTAATAGAACATTTAAAAACAATGCAAGATTTATTTGTGCAAGCTGAACTGAGAGGAGTGGAAATTAGCAAGGAGCAGCAGTGTTATATTTTAATAGAATCGCTGGACTCTTCTTGGGACAACATAACAAATAGCTTGCAAAATTTGCCAGAAGCTGAGCTGAACAGAGACTTAATTGTTGCCAGAATATTGGAAGAGAACTTGAGAAGAAAGTCTGAGCAGGGTGACTCAGCAAGTTTAAGGACTGTGCCACAACAACAAACAACGCCTGATCTACAAAAGCAGGAAGAAGCAGCTTCTACAAGGGAGCAACGGAGGTGTTTTTATTGTAAAAAGATTGGTCATCTGCAGAGACATTGTAAACAATTTGCTGCTGAGAGAAGCAAGCAAGGAGAGAGCAGATGGCAGCCGCGGCAGTATCAAAAGCAGTCCAAACCTCCATTTTTGAAGGACAGTGGTAACAAAAAGGGGTCTGCAACCATGATTAAGGAAAAACAAAATACTAATTGTAAATGGTTGATTGACTCAGGAGCATCATCTTCAATGTGTAACAATATTAATTTGATAAGTAATAGAAAATCAGCTAATGTAAATACTGTAGTTTTAGCTGATGGGAAAGAGCTCAGTACTGTAAATCAAATGGGTACAGTTCACATTCCAGGGCTAAAGGAAAACTTTAATGATGTGTTACATGTAAAGGAGTTAGAAAATAATTTGTTATCAGTGAGCAGGTTAACAGACAGAGATTACACAGTTATATTTGAAAAGGACATGTGTAAGATAAAATTGAATGGGGAATTGCGAGGCATAGGCTTGAAAAAAGATAAGCTTTATTATTTGGAGGACAATATTGATTGCTACAGGGTTGAAAATGCTAATAACATAGACAATAGTCCAATTCATAAAGACTGCATACATGAACTCCACAGAAAATTTGGCCATGCTAGTTTCAAATGTTTAAAGAAGTTAATCAGTATGTGTCCAGATTTAAAAGTTGCTGAGTGCAAAACTCACTTAGATTGTACTGTATGCAATCAGGTAAAGGTCAGAGCTTTTCCAGTAGCCAAGAAAACCAAAAGAATTGCTCAAAGACCATTTCAGTTTGTACATGCAGATGTTGCCCAAGCTAATTGTTTATCTTTAGGGGGAAGCAAATATTTCCTAGTAATTGTTGATAGGTTTACAAGGTTTGCATTTGTAAGAATATTGAAAAACAAATCTGACGCTGGGCAAAGTTTAAAATCATGGGTGAGAATGGTGGAAAGACAATTTGATATCAGAGTAGGCACCATTGTTACTGACCGAGGAGGAGAATTTCTAAGTAATCAATTGTTTAATTGGTTTCAAAAGGTGGGAATAAGGCATGAAACTACTAATCCCGCTTGTCCTAACGAAGATGGTTTAGCGGAGAAAAGAATACAAGATATAAAGAGGATAACTGCTTGTTTGATGGCAGATGCAGAGGTAAAAGATAGTTTCTGGGCAGAAGCAACTTTGACAGCAGTACATATTAGTAACAGACTGTATCATTCAGAAATTGAAGACATTCCCTACAGGGTATTGTATGGGAGAGTGCCAAATTACAAGTATTTGAGGGTCTTTGGACAGTTTGCTTATGTTTACATACCAGCTTGTTTCAGGAAGAAAGGAGAACCCAAAAGTAGAAGGCTTAGGTTTTTGGGTTATTCTGGAAATAGCTACAAGTTTCATTTAGGTGGAAAAGAAGTGCAGTATTCTAGGTCTGCAAATTTCGAGAGACATGCCGGTTGGGACAAACTGCATGCCAATAAAGAAGTTTTCTTAAGGTTAGGAAATTCAAATGAGCCAGAAACACAAACTGAACCAACTTCAGGAAACGGAGGGGCTTCAGTTAAGCCAGAAGCATCCACTAGCAGCAGTGATAGTTCTTCTGATAATGAGACACAATCTAGACCTATTACTACTAGAATGACTGAGGACAAGAGATTTAGCCATAGAACTATAACTTCCAGTACAGAAAGTGAGGATGAAAGAGGCAAATCAGCAGAGTTTATTCCCAGACGTAGTCACAGAGTTAGGAAGCCACCAGATAGGTTTGTTGTGACAAATGCAAGAGCTTGTTTAGCAGTGGAAGAGCCTGAAAGTTTTGAAGAGTTGGAAAGTTTGTCTAGAGAAGAAAAGGAAAGATGGATTGATGCAATGGATGATGAGTTTGGTTGTCTGGTAAATAAAGATGTTTTTGAAGTCATTGATAGACCCAAAGACAAGAAAGTAATTGGTTGTAAGTGGGTGTACAAAAAGAAAGAAATGCCAGATGGAAGTATTAAGTATAAAGCTAGGTTAGTAGCTAAGGGTTTTGCACAACAGCAGTATGAGAACTATGACAAGACATATTCTCCAACTGCAAAGCCAGAAAGTCTGAGAATGCTTCTGGCTGTAGCAGCAAAAAGGAATTTAGTTGTAGAACATTTTGATTTTGAAACAGCCTACTTAAATGCTAGTTTAGATGAAGAGATCTTTATGGAGCAGCCACAAGGTTTTGAAGAAATTGGTAGTCAGAAAGTTTATAAATTAAAGAAAGCATTGTATGGGTTAAAACAAAGTGCCAGAGCATGGAATTTGTGCATTAATGACGAGTTAGTTAAACTAGGATACAAAAGGAGCATTGCAGATGCTTGTGTCTATACAAAAGGAGACATAGTGTTAGTGATCTATGTAGATGATTTGTGCGTGGCAGCAAAGTCAAGACAGGAGATTGAATCAGTAAAAAAAGAGTTGTCTAAAAAGTTTGTTTTGAAGGATCTAGGTTTATTAAAGTCTTATTTAGGTATTGGTGTTGAGTGGACAGAAGAAGGACATTGTTTGTTAAGCCAGAGAAAGAAAATTGAAAATTTGATTGAAAAGTGTGGATTACAAAATGCTAAAATAGTAAGAACTCCAATGACAACTGGTTTTGTATCTGAAAAAACAACTAGAGATTTTGAAGACAAGACTTTATTCAGGAGCATAATAGGATCTTTACAATTCATATCTTGCCACACCAGACCAGACATTTCGTATTCTGTAAATGTATTGTCCAGAAGGGTTAATGATCCAAAAATTGAAGACTGGACAGCAGTAAAACACTTATTAAGATATTTGAAAGGAACTTTAGATAAAAAATTGATAATTAGAAACAGTAGTTCAGATTTAGATTGCTATGTAGACAGTTCTTTTGCATCAGAATTAGGAGACAAGAAGTCAGTTACAGGAATAATAATCAAGTACAGTGAAAGTCCAATAGTCTGGAGAAGTAGGAAACAAACAAATGTAGCGATAAGTACGACGGAAGCAGAATTCGCAGCTTTAAATGAGATAGTAAATGAGGTACAGTGGGTTGAGCAGTTATTGAATGATTTAAACGAAAGTTACAAGATACCAGTAGAAATTCTGGAAGATTCACAGTCATGCATAGCAATGGCTGAAACTGAAAGTTTGAAGAACAGAACAAAATATGTTGGAGTAAGATATCAAAATGTGCGAGACATGGTTCAGAAGGGTAAAATAGAATTGAGATATATAGAAACACAACACAACATAGCAGATTTGTTCACAAAAGCATTGACGGCAGAAAAACATGAAAAGACTGACACAAATGGTTGGAATGACATTATAAGACACATACAATATTTTATTTCGGAGGGGATTGTTAAGGAAAATGCAACATGGGACTTACAGTAATAGAAATAAAAATATGTATGTGAATGTCAAAGTGACTAAGCAGGAGCAATCAGGAAGATACACAGGTGAAAAAGATAATATAATTAAGAAGCCTTGAGAGCCAAGGACAAAGTTATAGAAGGTATATTGAGAACACCTGTGATAGATTGCAAACACCTCAGACTCATTAAGTGGTCAAGGTAAAGTGATGAAACACTTGGGTTGGTCTTAGGTATGGGATGATCTATGTGGACCAATCAAGATGTATGTACACACCCACTGGGTGGAAACTGACTGGTGGGTGGTGTCTAACAATGGCTATAAATTGCAATGTTTGCTAATGTACATTGTGGAGTAGTGGTGGAGTAGTTTTGGAGATATTGTGAAGTGTAGAGATTGTGATATAGTAGAATAAAGTAGATCTTTTATATAAGACTACTGAGTTGTCTGGTGTCTTGAGGGAAGATACAAGAGCCAGAGGAATCCTGGAGAAGTTTGGAGACATCTCAGGAAGAAGAGTGAGAAGGCTTGGAGAGTTTGTCAGGGTCTTCAGCCTATTCTCTGAAACTCTGCTGCTTGGGAAAGAAGCATCAACCACTGATCAAAGCTGGTCAGCTCTTCTGCATAACAAGGTGGTGAGTTAGAGCCAGAGGTGAAGAGCTACAACTCCCATCATCCCTGACAAAGGGGGTTGCTTCTGTTTGGAACTTAGATTTAGCAGAAATATGTAGGCACCTCTAAGAAATACCCTTGATACTTTTCTCATAGCCTGTTAGTTTTGATTCTGTGAGACTGTCCTCCATTTCTTTCAAGTTTCATTCTATATCCTTGGATTGTGTTTAATCATCTTAATCAAATGTTTTCCAATAGTAATGTTACATTATAATTTTGGCACACTGCTTAGTCCAGTGGTCCCCAAACTTTTTCAGGCTACCACCCCCTTTCCTCTTGGGTGACAACCCTAGCACACGTGCTCTATGCCTATTTCTTGGTATTAGGTCCACTGTTCTATTGGGGTGGAGAGAGAAGAGACAAAGTATCCTAAGCAGGGGAAGTGGCTGCTTTTGGGCAATTTTGCAAATGAAGTAAATGAAACCCTGCTTGCCATGCAACCCCACTGGGTGACTCTGGGCAAGTCACACTCTCTCAGCCACAGGGAAAGGCAATGTCAAGCCTCCTCTGAAGAAAATCTTTCAAGAAAACTCCATGATAGGTTCCCCTTAGGGTCACCATGAGTCAAAACAACTTGAAGGCAGACAACAACAATTCCTGCTAGTGAGCCCAAGTTCCAAATGGAATCTGGAGCCCCATAAGTTTGTAGTGAGGGAATGAAGGTGAGGCTTGGGGAGGGGGCAGTGGCTTGACAAAGTGTAAGAGAGAGGACTCTCTATGGAAGGAACAACACTGTCCAAATGGGATGCCTGGCGAAGAGGTTGGGTGGGCAGCCAAGCTCAGCAGGATTTCCACATGAGGAAGGAAGGGCTGCATGGCCACCTGGGCAGCCCATGCCAAGAAATGTCCCTGCAGCTGCCCTCCTTCTCCACCTCTTCCAGGCGTCTCCTGGCAAAGGGAAGGAGAGGGGACTAAAAGAGAGGAAGGAACAGGAAACCCCTAGAATTGTCAGAGCATTGACAGTATCCAACATAAGGGGGAACAGAAGCAGAGCCTGCCCTCTTCCCTTCTGCCCTGGCTAGCTGGCTTGGACTAGCTAGCCAAGGCAAAAGGGAAAAAAGAGCACAAGCTTGCCCCCTCCCTTCCCTTTTGCCTTGCAACCAGCTGGTGTCTTTCTTACCCAAAGAAAATTTCCTCCTTGGGCTCCTTGCAAAGGGAAGCTGAGCAATTTCTGGGAAAATGTGGACATAGCAAGTAATTTGGTGCCCAAAGAGGGGAGGGAGCAAGGGAAGGACAGGGTCTGTTTGCTTTGTTCCAGGCAGGGTGAGGCAAAGCTGGAGGAGCCATGCTAGGTCTCTTGCCTCTCAGCCTGGACAGGCATGGCTTGTTTCCCACAGCTCTCCATTCAGCCTCCCTCTGTCTTGTCCCAGAATGGTGTACAAAAGGAGTTTCATGCAACTAGGGTTGCCATAATTAATTATTATTATTATTATTATTATTATTATTTATTTAAACCCCACCTTTTGCCGTAGCAATCAAGGTGGCTTACAACTAAAACCTCCCACAATTCTCTCCCACAAAACCTCAGATGCAAGTCTATGAAAGCTTATGCTACAACTTTTTTCACACAGTTAGGGGGGAAGCAGACCAAGGCATCCGGGACGCCCTGGGACAGTGCACCGCGGGAACAGGGCAGCCGCACCGCAGCGCACCGGCGGTGTCCCTGAAAGGAGCACTAAATTGGCGCTCCTTTCAGAAGTCAGGGAAAGTGAGCCCTAAATGCGTCGGGCGCACTTTCCCTGGCGTTTCCGCCACAGCGTGTGAGGACGCTGTGGCGGGAGGTTACCTAGGGAGTGCCGGCTGTGCGGAGGGCCCGCGGCTCCGTGGGCAACCTCGGGAGGAGGAAGGGGCGCCGCTCGTGCGGCTGCCCTTCCTCTTCCTTGCCTCAGAGATGACTTTATTAGTCGTCTGCTGAGGCCCTTAGTCTCAAAGGTGCTACAAGATCCTTTTGTATACTGATATTCCAGACTAACATGATTTATGGTTGAATCTGCACTAAAGAATCAATGCAGTTTGACACAGCTTTAACTGCCATGGCTCAATGCTATGGAATTCTGGGGTTTGTAGTTTGTTGCCACACCAAAGATCCCTGAGAGAGGCTACATAGCTCACAAAATTACAAATCCTAGATTTCCATAGAATTGAGCCATGGCAGTTAAAGCAGTGTTGAACTGCATTATTTCTGTAATGCAATCTAAGGGGGGGTTGCAGCATGCCAGAAATAGTGCAAATTGAGTCCACTTTTAGGGTTAGGGTTAGGGTTAGGGTTAGGGTTAGAGAATCATGGGAACTGTATTTTATTTTGGCACGAGAGCTCTCTAACAGATAAGGTTCAATGTCTCAGAACAAAACAAAACAATTCCCATGATTCCCTAGCACTAACCCTAACCCTAAAAGTGGACTCAATTTGCACTATTTCTGGCATGCTGCAACCCCCCTAAACCTATGCCTCTGAATTTTAGCCACTTGGGAGAGAACTTAGAAAAGATGGGTTCCCCCCTACTTCTATGGGGGAGTGGAAGGAGGGAGGGAGAAAATCTCCCAAACAGCTATGAGACTAAGAGGGACTCCTACTCTAGGAATCACATCCAGGGGTTGCCATGCTGGATATGCTTTCTAGATTTCAGGATACTGCATTTTAGATACAACAGGAGAATTCCAAACAAGTGGCAACAAAAGGTTGAGACTTAACTTTTTGATGTCTTTACCCAACAAAAGTCAAATGTGTGTGTGTGTGTTTTAAATGGGGCTGCATTTGATGCATTTTAAGCAATATTTAAAGGGGTTTTTTTTTCAGATGCAGCAAGACAGAGACTTCTTGAGAAATTCAATATTATCTCACAAACGAAGAGGCAAGTATTTTCTCACAAGAGAGGAAATGAAAGAAGGTTTCTCATTGTGTTGCTAATGGACTTATTTACAAATTTTATTTCCTGGACTTCATTGTTTGTCTTCCAGGGCCCATATGTCCCCCCCCTTTTTTTTTTCCAAACACACAAACATATTTTTATCAAGGAGGGAAATGGAAGAAAGGTGAACTCCAGCCCATTAGCATGCAACGAAGAGGAAAGAGAGGGGGGAAGCAGACGGCACAAAGGGCCTTTTTGGGGGCAAGGAAGGGGAGGGGCAGCTGCATGGTGGGCGCCCCAACCCCTTCCTGAAGGCATTGTCGGAGCGCCGGCCCCTCCACATGGCCAGCACTCCAACGATGCCTTCCCGCCGCAGCATACGCACATGCTGCTGCAGAAGAGTCACCAAAGGTGTGCCGCCAGCCTTTTGCGGAGCACCTTCGGCAACTTGTGGAAGGAGCGCTATTTTAGCGCTCCTTCCTGGGGCGGCGAAGCTGCACCACGGGGCCGAGGTGTGTGGATACCTCGGCCCCGTGGTGCAGCTTCCCAGGGAGGCCTAGGGCTGCCCGTCTGCTTCCCCCCAGAGACTCTGGACCTTAAGAAAGGGGGCTCTCTTTTTTCAAACACACACACACAAACATTTCTATGGGGGCAAGCAAGCAAAAAGTCCCAAGCAAGCAAAAAGTTCCACCATACATGCAGCATTGCCACATACTCACCAGGACACAAGAAAGCCTCCTTGCTGCTCCAAGCCTCTGCTTGCCTCCTTTCCTTCCTGCCTCTGGGCTCTGGGTCAGGCACCCCTGCACAGTATCACCCAGAGCCTCAAGAGTGGGATCTGGATTAGTTTTTTTCCCCTGAGGTTTCACTCCTGCCTTCAGGAATCTGAGACATGCTGTTTTTCAAAGACTTAAGTCCTAGACTTTCATGATTTTTCAGCAGCAATGGCAACCCTACTTGTAATCCCCATTCCCAAAATTCCCTGCTGCCCCCCTTTTCCCTCTCAGCACCCCCTGCTGCTCTTTTTTCCCCTCAGCACCTCTCTAGAGCTTTCCAACTCCCCCCAGGGGGTGCTGCTACCCACTTTGGGGACCAGTGGCTTAGCCTGTTAGAATTCCTTCCCTCAATGTATATGATTTTCAACTTTGTGTTAATTGCCAGAGTTAATTAAATTAAACATAGATTGAGTTATCTGCACGTAAATGACAATGACATATGGTTTCTCTGGTCTTTCAAGGAGACAGTCATTTACATTCATTAGATAAGTTTCAGGATTATTTTGCCTGGGTGACTTTGACAGATGATTGTACATCATCTTGTGTCTGAATGTGAACAAAATGAAACAGATCATTCAGGCCAAGGCTACCAGGCAGGACAGTGCAATTTTCCAGCCACCTATTTTGTGGTCTCCTGAATTCCAATAATATTGACAAACTGCTTTGTAGGATGTGCCCACTGAAAGAGCAGGAATAATCAGATACTTATACCTGATTTCTCCAAGGTCTGATTAATATCATGTGGAGAGTTCCTCTAAAATTGTGTTTTTTGATTTCTCTGTCAGGGAATAGTGACAGCACCCTGTGGGTGGCTATATCAAGCTGTTATATTTAAACAGGGCAGAAGACTATCTGGGGACCATTGCTTTTGTTACCCTACCTTGTGCATTTTTACAAATAACAGCCAAGCTATATATGATATCATATGTGTCTTCAGGTTTTCTTCTCTTTTTCCCCAAAATAAAATAGAAATAGCATTAGTAAAGGGAGATGAATCAGAATAGGTGTACTGGTGGGACTGAACCATTTTCTCCCCTGCTGAAGTCACAAGGGAAATTTAATGTCTCTGAACCTGTGTTTTGCCTTGGGGAAGAAATGCCTCATTTGTGTACCAATGGGGATTTAATACCTACTTCAAAGAAGAGATTTTCTTTAGGACTATAAAAAGAGAAGAAAGGGGTACATTCCTATCTTATGTCCATTCTGAACACATTATTTCTCAATTAATTAGTGACAGCCAATGTGGTGTAGTTCTTTGAGTGTTGAATTATGCTCTTTAGGGAGAGAAGGCTACATTCCATCTTGTTTGAAGGAAGCGGCGCTTAGGCCGCTTCTGAAAAAGCCTTCCCTGGACCCCCTGGATATGAACAACTATAGGCCAGTCTCGTTATTACCATTTCTAAGCAAAGTGATCAAGACAGCAGTCACTCTTCAACTCCAAGCTGTCTTGGAGGAAACCGATTATCTAGTCCCATTTCAAACCGGCTTTAGGACAGGATTTGGGGTTGAGACTGCCATGGTGGCGTTGGCTGATGACCTCCATCTGAGCATCAACAGGGGTAGTGTGACCCTGTTGGTGCTCTTAGACCTCTCAGCAGCTTTTGACACAATAGATCACAACATCCTCTTGGATCGCCTGAGGGGATTAGGAATTGGAGGCACTGCTTTGCAGTAGTTCTGCTCCTTCCTCTTAGGTCAATTCCAGAGGGTGTTGATCGGGGACAGTTGCTCCACAAAAAAAGAGCTTAAATTGTGGCATCCCAAAAGGCACCATCCTGTCCCTGATGTTGTTTAACATATATATGAAGTCGCTGGGAGAGATTATCCGGAGGCATGGGGCGGGGTGTTATCATTACGCTGATGACACCCAGATATGTTTCTCTATGCCTTGATCATCTGCCATGACTGCTGATGGCATATCTCCTCTCAATGACTGTCTTAGAGCGATAATGGTCTGGATGAGGAAAAACAGATTGAGACTGAATCCAGAAAAAATGGAGGTACTAACAATAGCGGACCCGAAACCAGGTATTGGGATACAACCTCCAGTCCTGGACAGAGTCACACTCTCTGTGAAGGACTGGGGGTTCTCCTGGATCTGTTGCTCCAGATGTCAAATCAGGTAAATGCAACTGTCAGGAGTGCCTGTTATCAGCTTTGGCTGATTCGCCAGCTGCACCCTTTCCTGGAAGTAAGGGATCTCGAAACTGTGGTGCACGCACTGGTAACCTCCCGCCTTGATTTCTGTAATGCGTTCTACATGGGGCTACCCTCATGTTTAGTCCAGAAACTTCAATTAGTACAGAATATGGCAGCCAGACTGGTCTCTGGTATATCTAGGAGAGACAACATTTCACCTGTCTTTAAAAGACTTCACTGGCAGCCGATCAGTTTCTGGGCTCAGTACAAGGTGTTGGTTATGACCTTTAAAGCCCTAAATGGCTTGGGTCCAACCTACCTTCAGGACGGCCTCCTTCCATATAATTCACCCCACGCATTTTGGTCTTCTGGGAGGAATTTGCTTCAGCCTGTTAAAACTAGGCTGTCTACAACCTCCCAGAGGGCCTTCTCGGCAACTGCTCCCAGATTATGGAACGGCCTGCTGGACGAGATCTGTCAGATTACCAGTTTAAACAGCTTTTAAAAAGCTGTAAAAACAGATCTCTTCTGGCAGGCCTTTCCAGACTAGTTCTTAACAGCCTAAGGAGTGAACTCACCCTATCTCTACCCTCTGCTACATGCACAATCTGCTGCCTGTCTGCTATTATGATTTTTAGTTCTTATTACTTATTGTTTTTATTGTTCTATTGTTTAAATGCCTGATGTTTAATGCTATTTTAAGGGGTGGGAGGGGTTTTTTTTGGATTGTATATTGTAATATTTTAAACCTGTAAGCTGCCCCAATTGCTTCGGCAAAGGGGCGGGGTAGAAATTATTATTATTATTATTATTATTATTATTATTATTGACTCTGGAGATCAGGGTTCGATTCCCAGCATGGCTATGAAATGTGGCCTTGGGCACATCACATGCTCTCACCCTCAGGAGAAGGCAATGGCAAACCTCCTCTGAACAAATCTTACCAAGAATGCTTTTTGACCCTTCTGCTGTGCTCTATCCCATTCCATCATGGCTTCCAATCAGTTGGCTGAGCTCAGACTATGGAGATTATCAGACAGGGGAGGAAAACCAGGAGTAAAAGGCATATCACACTTATCCAGAGTAGGGAGTAAAAGGCATATCACACTTAGGGTTCTGGACTAAACCCATGAAGATCCAGGAATGCTCCAGCAACAAACTATTCACAGGGAAGTCCTGGAATGGTTTGTTGCTGCAGCATTCCTAGATCTTCATGGGTTAAGTCCTGAATAAGCTCAACATCATCTGAAAATCTTCAGCATGATCAAATGACTTTGCTGGGAGTATGCCTTTTTCTTCCCTGATTTTCCTCTGTCTGATAATCTCCTGCAATGCACCCTAGCTGAGCAGGAGGACAAAGAGGACCATTAGAGGACCATTGGATTATTGGAGAGACAAGGCCAACTCAGCTCATTCTCTGCCCCAGCTGAACTGGAGAACAGAGTGCCGGTGGAGGACCAGGCAGGTGAGTGGAGGAATGAAGAGGGCAACCAGTCATCTCTGCCTTCCCCCAACCATCTCTGCCCACCCCCAACCATGGAGAAAGAAGTGAAGGAACTAAAGGAAGGAGGGGATGGATTAAAGGAGGGAGGACATAAGGGAAGAGAAGGAGGGAAACCCAGAGAGACATAAGGGGATGGATAGGAAAGCAAACAAACAATGTGAGGAACAATATAGGGGGATAAACAACTACTGGGTAGTAGCAGTAGTGGTGGGTGTCACTGACCGAGTGAATTGTAGTGACACTATAGCTAACATTGGTTGGCACAGGGAGGTGTAGGTGGCCCTCCTTGTGTAACCCTAGTAAATCCTATGATGAGACACCCCAAGTGAGACACAGGCAGGAACAGAGCATTAAAAGAAAGGGAAGAAGGGGAAGATAAAGGAATATCACATTTGCAAGATTAGTCAAGGGCACTAGAAAGATGCCAAGACAAATAGCAGACACCCTTAGGAAGGCAAATTGCATCCAAAGCAGCATTACACATAAGATAGGGATGTGGAATGTGAGGAGCATGATCAAAGGGAAGATTGACATAATAAAAACGGAATTAGAACGCATGAATATAGCAGTACTGGGGGTGAGTGAGTTAAAATGGACAGGAATGGGCCACTTTGAATCAGACAACCACACAGTGTTCTACTTAGGCAATGAACAGACAACAGGAAATGCAGTAGCTTTCATACTAAGAAAAGATGTGGCAAAAGCAGTCAGAGGATACAATACAAAACCAGACTGAATCATTTCAGTAAGGTTCCATGGGAAACCTATGAATATCACCATAATCCAGAGTAGGCACTGCCTGTGGCACAGATCATCAAAACAAAAATAAGAGTAAGACTCAAGAAGAAAACAAAACTAGTGATTATACCAAATTATGACCTAAATAATATCTCAACAGAATTTACTGATAACATAAGAAACAGATTCACACTACTAAGCATAATAAACTGAGAACCAGAGGAACTATGATTTGAAGCCAGAGACATAACAAAAGAACAATGCAGACAGAGACTTTCAACAAACAAAAAGGAGAAAAAAAAACATGGATGAAAGAAAAAACACTATAAACAATAAAGAAAAAAAGAGAAAAAAACCAAAAGGGAGATAGGAACAAACTAAGAATTATGAATGCAACAGTACAACGGCATGTGCAGAAAGATAAAGAAAATTACTTCAAAGACCAATGCAGAAAAATAGAAGACAACAACAAAAAGGGAAGAACAAGAGATCTTTTTCAAAATATCCAGGAAATCAAACAAAACAAGAACTGGGATGATCTATGACAATAAAAATAATAATAATTCAAGACCAGGAAGGAATAGAAAGACATTGGATGCAATGAAGAATTATACAAAAGAGATGACAAAATGAAGGATGCATGGAATGAAGAGCCATGTGAAGATGAACCCCAAATTCTAAAAAGTGAAATGGAAACTGCAATAAGAGGAATAAGAGGAATAGCGAAGAATAAGAGGAATAGTGAAAAAGGAATAAGAGGAATAACAAAAAAAAAAAAAAAAAAAAAATCACCAGGAACAGATGATATTCCAAATGAACTGCTGCAATCCACATTGACAGAGTCAACTCTAGTGCTAACCAACATACGTCAACAGATATGGAAAACAAAATGGCTAACAGATTGGAAGTGATCAATATACATCCCCATCCACAAAAAGGAAGACAAAAGATACTTCATAACCATAGCACTGATATCTCACACAAGCAAACTTATGCTCAAAATTCTGCAACGTAGTTCCAACCACACATAGAGAGAAAAACCCCAGGGGTCCTTAATTTTGTCATCTCTTTTGTAGCTAACAACAATTAAAATTCCATACAATATTTACTCCAACAACCCCAAAACCCACCCACCCCTTAAAAAAGTATTAAACCGCTTAACTAGTAAAACTACATAATTAAAACAACACCACAAAACAATGATAAAATAAAAAACAAACCAAAGTAGCGGCAGCGTTCAAAATGGGAGCATCCAAATGGGAGAGGGCAGAACAAGAAGTCTCCTGAGGCCAGGAAATCTAGTCAGGAAAGGCCTGCTGGAAGAGATATGATGGCTAATGGAGCACACCAGGGAATTCCAAAAGAAAATCAGCATGTGCTTTAAAGACTATAGCAAAGCCTGTGACTGCATAGACCATGAAAGGCTATGGAATGCCCTTAAAGACATGGGAGTGCCAACACATCTGATAGTCCTGATGAGGAATTTGTACTCAGGACAAGAGGCTACTGTCAGAACAGAACACAGAGAAACAGAATGGTTCCCAATAGGCAAAGGTGTCAGACAAGGCTGCATCCACAATCTATGATATGCAGATGACACCATAGGAAGAAAATCAATTCATTGGAGACGTGGTGCTGGAGAATAGTGCTGATGATTCCATGGACAGCCAAAAGGACAAACCAGTCTGTCCTAGAGCAGATCAATCTGGAAACCTCCCTGGAAGCCAATATGACCAAACTGAGACTGTCATACTTCGGACACATCATGATCAGGGAGGACTCTTTGGGGGGGAAAAATAATGCTGGGGAAGGTGGAGGGAAATAGGAAGAGAGGAAGGCCATATGCCAGATAGAGGTCACAGCTTTGGGGTTGCAGGAATTAAGCAGGGCAGTGGAGGACAGAGGGTTTTGGAGATGTCTCATCCATAGGGTCACCATAAGTTGAGATCAACTCAAAAGCAATTAGCAACAACAACAATGGCACTTCCTCATGAATAGGCACTCCATATAAAGCCTACATGACACATTATTGTTTCTGGTGAGGACACAAATGCCCCCTGACTCCTTGTTGATCACATGACCAGGTAACAATTTCTGTCCTTAGCAGATGTGGTGGCACACTGGGCAGACTTTACACAGAACTCTTACTCCTAAGGAAGTAGGAGGTGCTGGTGGTTCCAAAAATAGGCCATCCCATTTCCCTGCTTTGCTCAACACAGGGTGTAGCTCTTGGAATGTAGGCAATGGATTGGGCATGTTGGACTCAATCCAGCTGCCCATATGCCTAAAGATCCTGAGGTCACTCCAGGGTTTCTGGGAAACACTGAGCTTTTCTTTGACTTTGCTTCATTTGGAACAAAGCTGGGTTTAGGGCCAAAAACAGACAAGACTCAAGAAGAAAACAGTCTACTCCCCTCATAAATAGCCCTTACCATCAGGATACTCTCCTTAATGGTTAGGTGATTCCCCCCCCCCCCCCCCTTGTAGTTCATAGTGCAGCAGTAGAGGTGGAAAGAGTATTTCAAAATATTGGCTAAACTGTTGAAAAAAGTGTGTCTTGAATATCAGTAAACCCTGATAAAGGCAATCATGGACTAATGAGAATCTTCATAATTTGGGACTTATTCTTATTCTCTGCAAATTTTACAATTATTTGGTGAGGAAAGCAGAATTTTCTGCTCATGAAACCAGAAAAGAAAAAGAGAAATTTCTGTGAAGAAAGCGTTGTTTCCTTTATAGCAAATACTATTTTCTGCACAGAAAAAAAGAATTTTGAGTATACATCCCCAACCACAGCATTTTCTGCACAGAAAAAAACACCCCATATGCTGTTTTCTGATTTAAAAAAAACCACACAGAATTTGTGCAGGATAAGTCCCAAATTCTTAAAACCATGCAATATTTAAAGACTTTTATAAAGTGGGAAGAAAATTGTTAAAATTACTTGTTAATTCTATAAAGAACAAAATTGCTGTACAATTATATTCAACAGGACTTTTAACATGGGTCCTTCTCAGCAGAGATTTTACCTTGTCTCCTTCACAGGGATGGTCCAAGTTATTTTACTGCCTCAGGCAAAGGATAACATAAGCTCCATTCCAGATGAATGATAGTTGAACAGTACTTCAACCCCCGCAGTGGAACAGGTGTATCTAAAATGTCCTAAGGGCAGCTTGCCATTTTAGGGGGTATGAATGGGCTGAGTGGTACACACAGCTCTGTCTTTCCAGTAATGGTACTGGCCATTAGCTCAGGATAAATAGCTCAAGGATTCCCACTGTTGACTCCTCCCAGCTCTTGAAATGGATGCTTCCTGATGGTAGGCTGACACTAGTCCTTCTATGATTCTATGATTCTATGATTCTATGATTCTTCCTTTCTAAATACAGTTCAGTACTGCACTATGTACTGCACTGGTTGATCTGTTAACCAAATAGTATATTGCACTGGTTATTATACAATGGTATAATCATGAGGATACCTCACATAAAGGAAAATTTTTATATCTGTAGTTCCGATCTAGGATGATGTAGTTTAGCCCTGTCTCTTTATCCCTACAGTTCATCCTCATTGTCCCATTGATGGCTAATGGAGAAAACACAACATATATTGGTTCTAGCAACAATTAAAAAGTTGTCATTTTTGTCAGCAGTTTATTGGTTTATATTGAAAAATGCACCTTTCAAAAATACTATTAAACACTTTCTCAAGACTTTCTCTCTCTCTCTCTTTAAATATTAATAAGAGGACACATGCATCACCTCCAATTGAAGTCTATAACTTATGAAGCTTATAGGAAAGAGGTAACTACAGCAATCACCACATTTTCCTGGTCATATTGCATTTTTAACCCAAAGTGCTTTGGCTTGCCCTAGTAAATTGTTGTTGTTCATATTTTTTTTGCTTGTGAATTCTAATTCTGCTGTTTTTGTGGCTAAAAGACAATGTTTGTGCCCAACATTTTTACCCATCTCCCTGTACATCCCTGATTTCCCAAGGCCCTCATTTATTTTTAGTTTTTATCCAATTTTCAAGTCTCTGGTGGTGTGATTCACCATTGTGCACCATTTTTTTGTGTCTCCTCACCTGAGTTAGGTCCCTATAGACCTTTTTAATAACCATTTTAATATAACTATTCCTCTGTTTCAGGGAGGAAATGCCTTTATGGGCCTAAAACAGTCCAGAGGGGAAAATTGTGGAAACTCATGCCCCTTGAGATTCAATGGCAATTTTTTAGAGGAAAATAAAATGTATAAATGTATAAAATGGCAACTTTTGTATTTTCGTGTAGTCCTTTGGCTGCACTTGGCCCATGCCTAGCATAAATATTTCTATGGATATTTTATTGTCCTTTATTGAAATCTATGCATGGACTTTTCATTGTCATACTATTTTTATTTGTTTATGCCTGATTTTGCTTATTTTCTTTTTATTCACATGATTTATATGATACACATATTTTACATAATAAAAATAAATAATGCTACATCTTAAAAAAAACCAACCCTGTAAAATATATAAAAATGTATAAAAACACATCGCAGCCTAAAGCCTATAGATTAGAGCAGATCCACTGAATCAATTGAATTTACCTATGTATTGACACAATCAGATACTCTGGCTGGGACTAACCAACAGGATTCCACCCTGTAAAAGGTAAAATTCCTTGCATAACTGATTTAACTGGAGAAAAATGCAAACAAAAATCCATATATTAACAGAAATTAATTCAAAAGTACATATGGATTTTCATGCTGGCGTCGTACTGAAAGATGTAGTCATTCCTGAGGCTGATAATGCAGAGGAGGAGGAGGAGGAGGAGGAGGAATTAGAAGAAGAATTAGAATCAGAACAAGAAGGTATGATTATGATTGGCCAGCAGGTTGGTCTTCATCATGCGAAAGTGTCTGTCTCTCTGCCATGATGAGATAGCTAGACATGCTCCCTGTAGCCAGTAGCATCCCTAGGGGGTGTGGGGGTGCAGATCACACCAGGTGACACCCTTGGGGGGTGACACCGCTCCTCCACAAAAGTCTCTTCTGCAGCCCAGCTGTGGTAGCCAGGCTCCGGGTGAGGTGGAGCTCAGTCTGCAGAGAAAAGGGAGGCTAATGAATTTTATTGTCCTTTCTCCACTGAGCCTTGAAGCAGGGAGGGGAGGGGGGACGGGTTAAAGTTGCACTCAGCCAAAGAAGAAAGGAGAGGCTGCAGTGTCTCCCTTCTTCTCCCTCTGCCCCCTCAGCCTTGGAGCCCACGAGGGTCCCCCCCCCACACACACACACACTGTTTGTAAAAAGTTCTGCAATGTCCCTCTTCTCCTTCTGAAGCTAGGAAGGAGGGCTGTGTGTGACATCTGGTTCAGTCAATTTGTTGCCATGGTGACCTCTGCATGGGCATCTTGTGGGGGTGAGGGAGGGAAGAAGAATGAAAACAAGGCAGAGTTTGTAAGAGGGCAGTTTGCAACTGGTTGGTTGTTAGAGAGGCTGCTGACTGTCCCTCCCTTGGGAGGCGAGGGCATAAGAAATAGATTCAGGAAAGAAGGCAGCAGGAGTAGTCATTCATTTGCAGAAAATAAAAAGAGGTATTGGCTTTCAAAGGGAACTCTAGTTGAAGGACATGGGCCCTAGGAGTATGTCAAAGGCCCTTTGGTGGAGTTTGGGTAATTTTGCTTTTTGTTCATGTGTTTCTGATACCGTTTGCTTTTGTTGATAACTGCCCTTGAGTTGATCTTGACTCATGGCGATCCTATGGATGAGACATCTCCAAGACCCTCTGTCCTCCACTTCTCTGCTTAATTCCTGAAACCTCTTAATACCTGTGACCTCCATAATAGAGTCTATCCATCTAGCATGTGACCTTCCTCTCTTACTACTTCCCTCCACTTTCCCCAGCGTTATTGTCTTTCCCAAAGACCCTTCTCTGATCATGATGTATCCGAAGTACAACAGCCTCAGTTTGGCCATCTTGGCTTCGAGGGAGGTTTTCGGATTGATCTGCTCTAGGTTTTGGCTGTCCATAGGATCCTTAGCACTCTTTTCCAGCACAGCACCATGTCTCAAATGAATTTATTTGCTTCCTTTCATCTTTCGTAACTGTCCAGCTCTCATATCCATGCATGGTAATAGGGAGTACAATGGCTTGTATGATTCTGACTTTTGTGCTGAGTTGTATATCTTTGCATTTTAGAATCTTTTCTAATTCTTTCATAGCCACACTCCCCATTCTAAGTCTTCTTCTGATTTCCTGACTGCAGTCCCCATTTCTATCAATGTTTGATCCCAGGTATGGGAATTTTTTTTACTATTTTTATTTCTTCATTGTCTAAGTTGAACTTGTGAAGGTCCTCAGTTGTCGTTAGTTGTTTTCTTTATGTTCAACATTAAGCCTGCCTTGGTACTTTCTTCTTTGATCTTCCTTAGTAGGTGTTCCAGGTCTGTGAGGATTTCTGTTAGTATTATGGTGTCATCTGCATATCTTAGTCAGGGGTCAGCATACCTTTTTTTGGGGGGGGCGGCTCTGCTGTCCCCCAGATCATCGGTGGGCCGAAGGGGAAAAAGAGGAACCGGAGGTGTGTGCGTGTGTGCGCTCACTCGTGCATGCATGCACACTACTCCCGGCGTTGTGTGCATGCGTGCATGAGCACAGGGTACCATTTTGTGTCCCTGAATGGTGCCCACGCTCACATGCATGCGCACTACTCCTGGCGTTGTGCGCATGCGTACGCGAGTGGGGGGTGCCATTTTGGAACACAAAATGGCGGCCGCGCTCGTGCATGCACACGCATGATGCCGGGAGTAGTGCGCATGCATGTGCGAGCATGGGCACCATTTTGGAACACAACGGCAGCAGGACTAGCCACGGGCAGGTTGAAAGGCCTCAAGGGGCTGAGTTCGGCCCCCGGGCTGTAGATTGCTGACTCCTGTCTTAGATTGGTGACATACCTTCCTCCTATTTTCACTCCTCCTTCTTCTTGTCCAAGCCTGCTTTTCTTTTAATATGTTCTGCATACAAGTTGAACAGATAGGATCATAGAATCATAGAGTTGGAAGGGACCACAAGGGCCATCCAGTCCAACCCCCTGCCATGCAGGAACTCCCAATTAAAACATTTCTGACAGATGGCCATCCAGCCTCTGCTTAAAGACCTCCAAGGAAGGAGACTCCACCACACTCCAAGGGAGTGTGTTCCATTGTCGAACAGCCCTTACTGTCAGGAAGTTCCTCCTAATGTTGAGGTGGAATCTCTTTTCCTGGAACTTGCACCTATTGTTCCGGGTCCTAGTCTCTGGAGCAGCAGAAAACAAGCTTGTTTCCTCCTCAATATAATAATAATAATAATAATAATAATAATAGTTTTTATTTATATCCCGCCCCTCTGCCAAGCAATCGGGGCAGCGTACAACATTTACAACAACAAAACAAATAGCATCAACTCAGATCCAAATTACAAACAACTCAACTTAGAATCCCATCCCACCTTTACCCACCCACCCCTCCCTCAACATATCAAACAGAATCAATAACAATAATAAAATCAATAACAATAATAAAAATATACAAATTTCAGATATAAAAATTTCTTATCATTATAATGCTTCAAGGACTGCAGATAGTAAAACAGTCCTCCACGGCCACGGCCCGCTGCCTCTTGCTGTCTGGTGCCGGTGGGAGATGGAAATGGCGGGTTTTAAATCCGCCGGCACTCCTCCCGGCCGCCTCGCAGGTGAGGCAGCTCAGGCCGTTCCAGTGGTGCTCCCAAGACTGCGGGTGGAAGAGCAGTCCTCCATGGCCACAGACCGCTGCCTCCAGCAAAGCGGTGGGGATGTGGCGGCTGAGGGCACTCAGCTGGGCTGCTGGCTACAGCTGGCCTCCGGAACTGGATGGAAAAGTCCGGGCCTCCCGACGCCCTCTCTCGCCACTTGTAGCTGGGGAGGATGGAATCCAGCGGCGTTTAAATAGCCGCCGTGGTTCTCCAGCAAAGCGGCGGGGGTGTGGCGGCTGAGGGCGCTCAGCTGGGCTGCTGGCTACAGCTGGCCTCCGGAACTGGATGGAAAAGTCCGGGCCTCCCGACGCCGTCTGTCGCCGCTTGTAGCTGAAATATATTGTAGCTGAAGTATATTGAAGTATCCCTTCCAATATTTAAACAAGGCTATCATATCACCACCTGGCGAGCGGCAGCGTCCTCCAGGCCATGGAGGACCACTTACCAGCCCCGGAAGACCAGCTCTGGGAGACCAGCTGAGCGGACTGAGCAGCCCCTCCTCCGCTCCACCCCTGTGGACGCCAGAGGATATATAGTGCTGCCGAGGACATTCTCGCCTGCACCACCTGGCGAGCGGCAGCGTCCTCCAGGCCATGGAGGACCACTTACCAGCCCCAGAAGACCAGCTCTGGGAGACCAGCTGAGCGGACTGAGCAGCCCCTCCTCCGCTCCACCCCTGTGGACGCCAGAGGATATATAGTGCTGCCGAGGACATCCTCGCCTGCACCACCTGGCGAGCGGCAGCGTCCTCCAGGCCATGGAGGACCACTTACCAGCCCCGGAAGACCAGCTCTGGGAGACCAGCTGAGCGGACTGAGCAGCCCCTCCTCCGCTCCACCCCTGTGGACGCTAGAGGATATATAGTGCTGCCGAGGACATCCTCGCCTGCACCACCTGGTGAGCGGCAGCGTCCTCCAGGCCATGGAGGACCACTTACCAGCCCCGGAAGACCAGCTCTGGGAGACCAGCTGAGCGGACTGAGCAGCCCCTCCTCCGCTCCACCCCTGTGGACGCCAGAGGATATATAGTGCTGCCGAGGACATCCTCGCCTGCACCACCTGGTGAGCGGCAGCGTCCTCCAGGCCATGGAGGACCACTTACCAGCCCTGGAAGACCAGCTCTGGGAGACCAGCTGAGCGGACTGAGCAGCCCCTCCTCCGCTCCACCCCTGTGGATGCCGGAAGAGCGCCAACAGCTACACAACGCCGCCGGGAACACCTTCGCCATAGAGGACTATTTTGCCATCTTATAGCTCTTGGAGGACCACAAAACAGGAAAATTATGCTTTTTAAATTGTATTTTTAATTATTGTTATCTAATTTGCTTGTATGTTTGGGGGGATGGGTGGGTGGGTGAAGGAGGGATGGGATTTTAATTTGATGTATTGCTTTGATTTTTTTGTAATGTTGTATGCCGCCCCGATTGCCTGGCAGAGGGGCGGGATATAAATAAAAATTATTATTATTATTATTATTATTATTATTACCTCTTAACCTTCTCTTCTCCAGGCTAAACATCCCAAGCTCCCTAAGTTGTTCCTCATAGGGCTTGGTTTCCAGACCCTTCACCATTTTAGTTGCCCTCCTTTGGACACGCTCCAGTTTCTCCACATCCTTTTTGAATTGTGGTGCCCAGAACTGGACACAGTATTCCAGGTGAGGCCTGACCAAAGCAGAATAGAGTGGCACTATTACTTCTCTTGATCTAGACGCTATACTTCTATTGATGCAGCCTAAAATTGCATTGGCCTTTTTAGCTGCTGCATCACACTGTTGACTCATGTTCAACTTGTGCTCTACCTTGACTCCTTTTCCCTTTCACACGTAATCTCATTCAGCTGGGTGCCCCCCATCGTATATCTGTGCTTTTCGTTTTTGCGCCCTAAGTGCAGTACCTTACATTTCTCCTTGTTGAATTTTATTTTGTTAGCTTTGGCCCAGCTTTCTTATCTGTTCAAGTCATTTTGAATTTTGATCCTGTCTTCTGGGGTATTAGCTACTCCTCCTAATTTGGTGTCGTCTACAAATTTGATAACTATGCCCCCAATACTGTCATCCAAGTCATTGATAAAGATGTTGAATAGCACTGGGCCCAGGACAGAGCCCTGTGGCACCCCACTGGTCACTTCTTTCCAGGTTGAAAAGGAGCCATTGTTGAGCACCCTTTGGGTTCGGCGAGTCAACCAATTACAAATCCCTGTAACAGTTTGTCTAGCCCACATTTTACCAGTTCGTTTGCAAGAATGTCATGGGGAACCTTGTCAAAGGCCTTACTGAAATCAAAATATACTATATTCACAGCAATCCCTTCATCTACCAAGCTGGTAATTTTATCAAAAAAAAAAAAAAAAGATAGAGAGAGAGAGAGAGAGAGAGAGAGAGAGAGAGAGAGATCAGATTTGTATGGCCTGACTTGTTTCTCTGAAATCCATGTTGACTTTTTGTGATTATGGAATTACCTTCCAGGTTTTCACAGACTCTGTTTAATGATCTGCTCCAGGATCTTCCCTGGTATTGATGTCAGACTAACTGGACGATAATTGTTGGGATCCTCTCTTTTTCCCTTTTTGAAGATAGGGACAACGTTTGCCCTCCTCCAGTCTGCTGGGACTTCTCCTGTTCTCCAGGAGTTCTCAAAGATTATTGCCAATGGTTCCGATATTACATTTGCCAGTTCTTTTAGTACCCTTGGATGTAATTCATCTGGTCCTGGAGATTTATATTCATTTAGATTAACCAGGTATTCCTGTACTATCTCTTTACTTATTCTGTGCTGAAATTCTCCTATTCTGTCCTCTGTTCCATTATCCTCAGGTTGAGCACCCTTTGCCTTTTCTGAGAAGACTGAAGCAAAGAAGGTATTGAGTAATTCTGTCTTTTCTCTGTCCCCTCTGTCTGGATGAAAGGATGCAGCCTTGTCTGACTGCTTTACCAATTGGGAAGTTGATCTGACAGTAGCCTCTTGTCCTGAGTACAGGTTCCTCATCAGGACTATCAGATGTTCTAGCACTCCCATGTCTTTAAGGGTGTTCCATAGCCTTTCATGGTCTATGCAGTCAAAGGCTTTGCTGTAGTCTATAAAGCATATGCTGATTTTTCTTGGAGTTCCCTGGTTCACTCCATTAGCCATCGTATGTTTGCAATGTGATCCCTCATGCCTCTTCCTTTCCTCAACCCTGCTTGGACCTCTGGGATCTCTCTTTCCATGTATGGTAGGAACCTATATTGCAGAATTTTGAGCATAAGTTTGTTTGCGTGAGATATCAATGCTATGGTCCTATAGTTGCTGCAGTCTCTTGTATCTCCCTTTTTGTGGGTGGGGTTGTATATTGATTGATTGCAACTCTTTTAACATCAACTATTCTATTTTGTGCTTTCATGAATATAAATCCATTTCTTCAGATGCCCTAAATTTGATTGATATCCAGTGCAGTTGAAATAGATCAATTAGTCTTTATAGTGCTGCTAGACTCCTTTCTCCCACTTTTGTCCTAAAATATATTGTTTGCTCTCTTGTAAAAGTACTGATATTCTGGAAGAGGCGAAGGGACTGAAACCCAGTTTACACTAGAAAGGTAGTTTTGTGGATGTCACTTCCATCTTATGCACATTAGAGCAACTAGCTGCTTCGTTCATTCAATCTGTATAAATAAAAGCATGCAACTACTATTAAACCAATATGAAGATTATAAAATTAAGATCTCAAGAGCAGGCCCATCTATTGTGAGATACCTTGTTTGTTCCAGGTCTCATTATACCAACTATTTTAGATGTATTTAATGTGTCCAGTAGAAATGTGTAGTACAAAAGAATTGATATGCATACCAGAATAACATCTTTTTTAAAATTTTAAAATCTTTGAATTAAGGTTTTAAGTTAGATTTCTGAACATGCATTTGTGTCTCCTTGGAGTTTTTAAAGCTAAAGATTAAAATCCTAATCATACTGCAGAAATAATCCAGCTTGAGACCGCATTAACTGCTCTGGCTCAGTGCTGGTGAATTCTGGGAACTGTAGTTTGTGAGACATTTAGCCTTCTCTGTCAGACACCTCTGGTGCCTCAACAAGTGGTGCTACATTTCCCAGGATTCCCTAGCATTGAGCCAGGGTAGCTAATGTGGAATCAAACTGGATTATTTCTCCAGTATGTTTTGGACCTTAATCTTTAGTTTAAAAAACTCCAAAGGACTACAAATGCATGTTTAGAAATCTAACTTAAACCTTAAATCCAATGTTTTAGATATATATTTTACTCATTTTACATATTCTATAAGGATGTAACATCTTATCCAAGTTTCACTTTAATCACATGAAACTGTATGATATTGTAATTTTAAGATGTACTCTTACATTTTGTTACCTGTTTTGGTCACTATTGCTACTATATTAAGTGATATATGGGGATTAAGATTTATGAGTAACATTAGCACAAAAAACATTACTAAGGATTCTGTATGATGTGGTATGGGAGGAGGTAAGTTGGGTAAGGGAGTGACACTGTAAGTTTCCGCACCGGATGACATCAACCCTGGTGATGCCACTGCCTGCAGCAGAGCCTTTGAATAAACAAGCCATCACATTTTGTATTAACAGCTGTGTTTGCACTATCTTCTATCTACAGAATTCATGCACAGATCATTGTTATATTGATCAATAAGTGAAAAAGAAATACAGAAATTGTTGGAAGATTTTTGCATTCTCTTTCCCCCTCCTTAGATAGATAGGGAATTGCTGCATGCAAACTCTTCTTTTTCTCATTCAAGCTAACCATGTGTAGGTCACTCAGTTTGGGGTTAACTGACATTCTCTCAAAATATTTTCAACTGAACTGTTGTGTTGCCATCTTCCTGCTCTTTCACCTTTGTTTGGAAAGATGGTGAGATAAATATTTCTTATACTGAACTATTCACTAGCTAGAGTAGGATATAGCTTCTATGGAGTTTATAACACGGGGAGTCCCGTGCAGAAACGCTGCTTTAAATTGGGGAAAAAACACAAAAGCGAAAGCAATTTATCAACGGGATTTCCCTGTGTGATAAACTCCAGCACAGTTAAAAGGAGGTCAATCCAAATGGAAATTAGACAAAAACTGCTTCTTTTTACTTTCGGGATCTTCCAAAAGTAAAAAGAAGCAGTTTTTGTCTAATTTCCGTTCGGATTAACCTCCTTTTAACAGCAACGTCATCTGAAAAAACACCCGCTTTTGTGGGTTTTGTTTAATTTATAGCCCTGTTTCCACACGGGATTTCCTCCGTGTGATAAACTCCTATGTAAATATAGATTAAAGCCATTAGTAAACTTTTGCTTTAAACTAGTTCTTAGGGAAGCTTAGGACCTTTGCAGACTGCTAGAAATAGTGCAAATTGAGTCCACTTTAAATGCCCTGACTCAGTGCTAGGGAATCATGGGAATTGTATTTTTTTTCTGAGACATTGAGACTTCTCTGTCAGAGAGCTTTGGTGCCAGAATAAACTACAGTTCCCATGATTCCCTAGCACTGAGTCAAGGCAGTTAAAGTGGACTCAATTTGCACTATTTCTGGCAGTCTGCAAAGGCCCATGTTAGACAAAGAATGATCCTCAGCTACTCTGCTGATTTAAAGCTAGACCTTAACAGGCTTGGCTTTGTTATTTTTGATATTTAATTCATAATTAATAATATTTAAATATTTTTGTTTCCTTAGCAAAGGCTGAAGCTTTAGGAAACTTAAATTACCCCACAGAAATAAGTGTATGTAAATCTACCCTGACAAATAGGTGAAGGAAAGGGAAATACTTTTCATGATTGGAATATATGTGATGCATGTTAACCTAAACTTCCCATCTTTTAACACTACAGTTCTCAAGTGCCCTGGGTAACAATTCAACTACTCATGTGTGCAGTAGCCATCTCAACATTGATTACTGTAATTGCTTCTTTTACATTGACTAGAATCACTGTAAGACTTGGGCCAACATATTAGATGACAGCTCCTTTTCTTCCTGTACAATCTGTTCTTATTCTAAAGAATGATTGATCGATTGGTAAATGAATGACAAAAGTGATGGTTTTGTCTTCAATTGCAACTAACACTGCCACTATTCATACAGAAAATACTATCTTATAATGATGAACTGTGTATGAGTGTAGAAATGGTGAGGACAGGATAAATATGCTAGGCATGTGTTTTGACTGGGAAGATGAAAACAGCAGTCGTTAACCAAGAGAACAACTAAGTTTGCCACATTTATCTGTAGTCAAAAATAATGTGGGTTTAAAAATGTGAAATGAAGAAGGATTCGAGACCCACCTAAGGACCAAGGAGTCTCTCAACTGTTGAGGAATGGATCCTGGGGAAAATGTCCAGATGTGGGACAAAGGTGAAAGGTTACATTGCATCATGCAGCAGCCATGATAAGCCAGCAGTTGGGCTGTACTGAGTCACAGGGGGCTGATGCAACACTACACAGAGGGTTGAGTCATACACCCTCAATTCTGCTGTGCTGGACTAATATCCCTGGAGGAGATACTGTATATAAGGGAGGAGCCTCATGTACAGTGTGGGTTGTTGGTGTGTGGTATTATGCGAGTAGCTTAGTTCGGTCAGAACAAGCAGGTACACAGAGTAACAAAGAGTAAAGTGCCTCCTTGAGTGATATCTGCCTGTTGTCTCATTTGCCTGCTTCTGGAGGGAGAGAGAGAGTTCTCCAGCCTGCACAGAGCTCTGTGTCGCTGCTTTTGGTGGCCATCCAGGTGCACAGCTTCGGTGTCGTGCAACGTAGTTCGCGCGATCATTCTAACATCAACAGGTTATGAAATGAATGGTTGCGGGCAAGCCACCAAATCTCAATGCCTTCCTAAGCAGAACAAAATAAGATACATATTCTCAGAAGAATTTCAGTTAATGTAAGATCCCTGCAGTCTTCTCACCATCTGTGAAAATGAGGCCATGAAAACTTTTGTATGACATTTGTAGGAACAGTTGGGAGACGTCCCAACTTAATTAATAAACAATTACTCACACACTGTTTTCATGCTTGTTCTCCAAATGTTCCACACACAAAGGACAATACAATGAGGCCATATGCCAATGGTTAATGAAATATTTTCAATGCTAATTATTAACACTGAAATTAATAGATGTGCAATTTAATGATGACTGCTGCACTTGGAGGAATGCAGGATATCTATCTTCATGAGGATTTCCATACCAAGTTATCAGCCCCTGGCTCATATTCCACTGACCTTTCATTTTCTGTCACCAATATCTAGTTTGTAGCATTTTAATAGTATACATGCATCTACTGCTGATGGCACCATTGGTATGTATCAGTACCTTTAAGATACTTTAAGATACTGCACAGGCTGAAATTTCTATGGAACAAAATTAGTTCTTATGGCATATGAAAGCACCCAGAGGCTGCAATATATTATAGAGCCTCTTCATAGTACTTCACATGGATTTTCCCCTGCACATGCTTCTTGGGTACTTTTTATTATATATATAATATATATCTTTCTCCTAAAAATGGGATTAGAGAAGGCTGTTTATTATTGATTACTGTGTTACATGAATGAATTCAGGGTATTCACAGGAGAGTATTGTGTAACTTGGATGAATTCAGGGTAAAGGCTCCAACCCTTAGGTATACTTTCCCAAAGATGAGGTATATCACTGTAACTGGAGAAGCAGTGCTATGTAAAGAGGCTGGGACTACAAATAAAGTGAATTATCATAGCATTGGTTTCTTGGCACATCACAAATATTAAAACTTATAATCTGCACCATACACTCAGTTCCTGGCAACTGTCACTCAGTGGGCATTTTCATCAGCCACCCTAGCTTGTAGAATGACCTGCCTGGAGACATTTAATAGCTTAATAGGCACTTTGAATTTCTAGCAGTATTAACGACCTATCTCTTCTTGAAGTCCTAGCCAGTTAATTTTAAACTATTAATTTTATATCCGTATATTTTAATCTGAATCATGTTAATGTGTAATGGCCATTTTAATCATATCTTTATATGTTTTAACATGTGTTTAAAATAGTTATATATTGTATTTTAATCTATATTATACCCTGTCTGGAATCTTGGGCAGACACAGCTAAGAAATAAAAGCAGCAGCAGCAGCAGCAGGAGGAGGAGCATAGCTTTTCGTCACAGTTACCCATGAAAGAAAAAATAATCTTCTCATGCCAGTTTCTTGATATTTTATTATTTCTGTACTAAATGTTGGGTTAGACAAAGAAAAATTCTCCATTGTACACATGTTCACCTGCTTTCTATACTTGAATGAGGAGCAGTGATGTTGTCTTAAAACAACATGCAGCCCCATTCTGCACCTTGGTCCCCCCCCCCCTCAAATTAGTTGTACAAAACTAGTTCATTTTTGTTTCTCTTGGCCTTTTTGTGGGACTGTATGGCCCACTCTGAGTCTTGGAGGCAGAAAGGGGTCCTAGAGGCCACTGTGGATCTTCGAGATCACAACCATCTGAGGTTTGCCTGCCCTATCCTAAAGTGCTTTCAGAAATGAAGAGATGATGCACTGTCCTTACTTTAAATCTAAGCCATTTAGGGCCTTTGCAGACTGCTAGAAATAATGCAAATTGAGTCCACTCAGTGCTAGGGAATCATGGGAATTGCACTTTTTTTTCTGAGACTTCGAGCCTTCTCTGTCAGAGAGCTCTGGTGCCACAATATAGTTCCCATGATTCCCTAGCACTGAGTCAGGGCAATTAAAGTGGACTCAATTTGCACTATTTCTGGCAGTCTGCAAAGGCCCTAATGTACAACATGCATTTTACATCTTCAAAAAGCCACAAGAATAAAATGCTGCAGATAAGTGCTGAAGGCCCTTTTATACTTTGACTGCCATGGCTGCATCCTATGACAGCCTGAGGTTTCTAGTTTGGTGAGATACTAGAACTCTTTGATTGAGAATTCTAAACACCTGTCCCTAAACTACAGATCCTAGGATTCCATATGATGTTGCCATGCCTGTTAAAGTGGACTCACATTGCTTTAATTGCTTTAATCAGGGGTTTCCGAAAAGTCACCTAGTGCATTTCTGTCTGATAAATCAAATGTGATGTGAAAGATCTGTTCACAGGATCTCTTGAACATTTTTTTAGAAGATGGTAACCACAGCTACAATTTGGACTGGTACCATGGCACTACCATGGCATTAGAGAAGGAGGGGCATTTAACTATTTTGTTTATTTAATATGGTTCTTGACCACAATAAAACAATTGATTGATTAACTATTTTGTTTACACTATTGTTTAAGGACTTTAACAGCTGGTTAATAGTGTCTTTTGCTGGGACTTATCATGGAACATCCCCTCTTTTATGTTGTTATTTCAGTGGGAGATCATTTGGCAGGTGTTTCTTTACATTCACACAAAACCTCAGTGAAATATCTCCTTTCCTGCTTCTCTGGTAAGGAAAGAGGGTAATATATATGGATTTCATAGGGTGGAACCATGACAAAGTGGAATAATAGCACTATAATTTTGTAGTGTGAATGGATCCCTGGGATTTTTCCTTCTCATATTAAACACCAAAGGATGTGGAGGGAAAGCATATGCTCCTCTAAAAATGTGTGCATTTAATTCTTGGGGCATGGTCCTGACTGTAGCTGCATCCTAACTGCAGAAATAATCTGGTTTGACAGCACTTTAACTGTCATGGCTCAATGTTATGGAATTCTGGGAACTGTAGACTTTTGCTCTGGTGCTACAACAAACTACAATTCACATAATTCCATAGCATTGAGCCATGGCAATTAGAGTGCTGTCAAACCAGATTATTTCTGCAGTACGGATGCAGCCTAAAAGATTGCCTGAGACCAAGACAACAGCACATATTGAATTAGGAAAGTGTTCCAGAGCCATGATATGGCCAAATAAAGGTTGACTATAGAGTGGCTATATTCCAGTAGAGTGGCTATATTCTCCAAATCTGGAAAGCCCAATTGATAAACAGATTGTGCATTATGTAAATGAATCACATTGACTTTTACATTTTTTTTTTTATCAATATCAGTCAATCAGTCACTTTATTTGTATTTCACCTTTCCCTGCAAAACGGTAAAAGTCTAGGTGGCTTGCAAAATAAATAGAGATTCAAGTAAAACCACATATAGATAAAAATGTACAAAACTTAAGAATAAAATAATATTAAATAGTCTATAAAATTAATGCCACATAAATCATTAATTTGAAGGCCTAAATTAAACACAGTATTGCACTAACACAGAAAAACCATCATAAAAAAACAATCAATTCTCCAAGGCCTTCTGGCACAGAAATCTTTTCACTTGACATCAGAAAGAGAGCAGGGAGGAAGCCAGCCTAGCCTACTAAGGAAGGGAGTTTCAGAGTGTAGGAGCAGCCACAGAGAAGGACCTCTCCTGCTTTCTTGCCAAATGTGCCTGTGAACATGGTGGGAATAAGAAAAGTGACTCCCTGGAAGATCTTATAATTTGCGAAGGCTCATATGAGAAGATATAGTACATTGTATAGGTTGGATTCAAGTCATATGGAGCTGGTCATCACCAGCACCTTGAAATCTGTCCAGAAATGGACAGTAGAACTGTTCTGTCTTCCCACCTTCAGTCTAACAACCAAACAAAATTAGCCTGTCATTTAGTTACTCAAAGTAATGGTAGAGTACCATAATACTAATTATGCCACTTTGAGAAATGGTACTTAACCTATGGAGAAGTCTATGCAGATGTCAAGGAACAGGACGATAACCCATCTGGACCAATGCTGGTGCAAAAGTGGTGTAACTGTATTTTAGGTGAGAGTGATCTTTCTGTGTGTGGTTTTGTGAGGTTTGTTTTCACCTTTGCAAATGAAGCTCCTACTTCCTAGTCTACTTTTGTCTCCCGGGATTGAGAGGCATTCCCCAAAATGTCAAGCAAAGGTCTTTTGCTAACATGGCTGCTTGCATTCATTTGGGGGGAAACCTACAGTAGGCATGAAGGGTGTTCTCAGTTACTGTCTAGACCAGGGGTAGGCAACCTTTTTCAGCCGGGGGCCGGTCTGCTGAAGTCCTCCCGTCTGGCGGGCCGGGGGGGGAATGGAGGCGCGCTTGCTCACACGTGTGCACACAACCCCCGCCGCGCACACTGCCGCCGCCACCACACATGTCGCGCCTGCCATTTTGTTTTGCCAAAATGGCGGGTGTGACTTGTTTGGGCATGCGCAGTACTCCTGTGCATGCGCAAACGCATAGCGGCCGCCATTTTGGGAAAACAAAATGGCGGCATGACGCATGGCCGCACAGCGGCCAAAACTCGCAGCGGTGGTGGCAGGCAGCGGCCGCAGCAGGAGTCGGTGGGGGCCGGTAAGCGGGGGGGGCGAACCGGCCCGCGGGCCATAAGTTGCTGACCCCTGGTCTAGACATACCACTGTCTATTTTGCAGGTAGAAAAGAGTAGTACATATATTTGTTTTAAAATATGTTTAACTCCCTTTTTCTCTTAATGTAGTCCAGGGTAGCATGCAATGATAAATACAATACAGTAAAAACAATGCAGCATAACATATTCAGACTCTGTAAGACAATAAAACTAAGAGGTGACAAGACTATAAAAACTACTATCCAGAATCAATGCAATAAAACCAGTCTAAAATGCCTGGGCAATCAGAAGTGCTTTGACTGGACACTGAAATTATTATCATCAATATCTGCTGAATTTCTTTTGACCTACAGTGCTTGAGTTGGTGCATAATGAAAAGGCCCTCTCTGTTGAACATCCCTATCATACTTCACCAACTGACAGCCCATAGAACAAAGCATCCTCTGAAGATCTTAATGCACAGTAGGGTGGTTTGTGAGGGCACACTACTTAACTTATTAGCTTCTCCAGGCATCTAGACCCATAAATGACAGCATCTTGACTTCTGCTTAAAAGCAATTAGGCACCCAACATAATTTTGCAAGGCTTGGTGCAACACAATTCAATCCACTTAACTGAACAAGGCTGAATCTCAACCCTCAGATTCTGAACAATATTAATCACCCCCACAACAGAGACATTGAGGGAATGATACATAATTTGCTGGCCTCCCTGAAACAGGGGGACAAGTATAAATTGAGCCATGGCAGTTATGCCATGGCAAGAGGAGGCTTGGGGGCATGGCCAGTGATTTGAGCCATGCCTCCCCACAGCTCTCCATTCTTTATAGGCGATTGATGGAAACAGAAGCAAATTGGCTGAGTTCCTGGATTTTCTTGGCTAAGGGGCTATGCAGACCAGCACAAAGGGCCAGCCTGGGGGTGGTGTTGGGACGAGGCAGCCGCACGCCGGCTGCTCTATCTCCACCCCCACCCCGTCCTGACGCCACGAACCTGTTCACATGGTGCGCAGTGTGAGGATGCCCTGTTGGTGCAGTGTGTGCACACGGCGCGCCAAAAGGGTGCAAAAAAGCCGCTGCCATGGCTGAAAGAGTAGCCTTTTGCCACCCCGAAAAGGAGCACCATTTTGCCGCTCTTTTGGGGATGGCAAAAAGGAGGATCGAGGCCACTGCGTGCAGTTGCCGCGGCCCCGATTTGCTGCTCCCAGGGGCAGCTCTGTGCCACCCCTTTCAGGCCTGCTCTATCAGCCCTACGTTTTGGTTTACTTAGGTGCAATGCAGACTGGCCTAAAGGGCTGGCCTGGGGGTGGAGTTAGAGCGGGGCAGCCACACACCGGCTGCCCCAATCCCAGCCCAATGCCGTCCTGATGCCGCGCACCCGTGTGCACGGCGTGTGGCATCCTCCCGCATACTGCACTGAAAGTGTGCGGAAGAGCTGCAGTGCTGGCTCTTAGGGTGGCCTTTTGCGATCTGCAGCTAGCAGGGGCAGCTCAGAGCCCCATGGTTGTTTAAACTGTGCTGCCTATTGCTGCCTTTGCTGTTTGGGTTTTTTCCCCAGTGCTATTTTTGTCAGTTCCTTTTTGTTTAATTTACCTTGTTTTCAGGGGAGAGTTTTTATATTTTGTATTTTGTTTGTTTGTGCTCACCCACCTTCAGGTGTGGCTTTGTCTGGCCTTGTACACTCTTAGGTGTCCTTTGGACTTGTGTTTTCTGTTTGTCTTGCCAGGCTTGGCTATTTTGTTTGGACTTGGTCTTTTTCTGGTTAAGGCTTGCTTTTTGTTTTGAATAGTTACTAGTGGCTTAGTGTTGTGGAGCCTAGCTTGGGGATTTCTTTCCCTGGTTTTGGGGTTCTTTGGCTTGATTCCCAACCAACCCCCTCTTTTCAATTTGGAGAGCTTTTCCCCCTGTTTGCTTGAACCTTGCTTTTTAGGCATCTAGCCTTTTGTGTCTGGATAAGTTTTAGTGGGCTTGGTGCTATAAAACCTAGGACATTATCACACGTGGTCCACAAAGCGATAATAAACTGGAAATGACAAATTCCAAAAATAAACCAAAAATAAACCTTGATTTCGCAATTAAGGAAGGCTCCCCCTGAAATTGCATTTAACGTTCACACACAAGTGAGAAAAGTGATCTTCTAGCACATGCGTACTACAGCCGCTGCTGTCACTCGCCGTGGCTGTCACCCCTTCCCCAGGTCATCCTCGGAGCAGCCGGCCCTCCACACGGCTGGCGCTCCGAGGAGGACCTCCCGCCGCAGTGTTCTCCAAGGAGGTGCTCCTTGGACCACTGGCCCTGCGTCGGATTGGCGCTCTGAGGAGGTCCCCCTTGGAAAGCCAGCTCTCCGAGGAGGTCCCCCTTGGAAAGCCGGCTCTCCGAGGAGGTCCTCCTTGGAAAGCCAGCCCTGCCTAGGGTCGGCGCTCCGAGGAGGTCCCCCTTGGAGACTCTGGGGGACCTCCTCGGAGCGCTGACCCTACGCAGGGTTGGCTTTCCAAGGAGGACCTCCTGGGAGAGCCGGCTTTCCAAGGGGGACCTCCTCGGAGAGCCGACCCTACGCAGGGCTGGCTTTCCAAGGAGGACCTCCTCGGAGAGCCGGCTTTCCAAGGGGGACCTCCTCGGAGAGCCGGCTTTCCAAGGGGACCTCCTTGGAGCGCTGACCCGATGCAGGGCCGGCGCTCCAAGGAGGACCTCCTCGGAGAGCCGGCTTTCCAAGGGGGACCTCCTGGGAGAGCTGGCTTTCCAAGGGGACCTCCTTGGAGCGCCGACCCGACGCAGGGCCGGCGCTCCTAGGAGGACCTCCTCGGAGAGCCGGCTTTCCAAGGGGGACCTCCTCGGAGCGCCGACCCTCTTCCAAATGCGACCCTCTTCCAAATCCCCCTTCCAAATACGCATTTGCTTTCCACATTACAGCGATTTTACCTTAATTGAGAAATTACCTTAATTTCACATTTGCATTTCCTCCGAAGAACCGAATTTCAAAAGATCTCGGTTAACACCAGTTCCTGTCCACTTTCTGTCCAGTTTCTGTGTGATGTCGTGTGCAAACACGGGCCACTAATCTGGTTTTGGTTGGGAATTTGTGTGGATTTTGTGTGGATTTGGCCCCGTGTGATAACGTCCCTAGTCTAGGGACTTCTTTCCCCTGGTCTTCATCTCCCAGAGCAACCTGAGGCTCCAGGTTGTGGTTTGAGTACAATTTTGGGGCTTAATTTGACCCAAAGTATCATTTATTGACTCCTGATTCAATCTCAACTACCCCCACCCCTTATTTACTGGGGTCTTGGACAAGTTACACTCTTTCAGCCTCAGGGACAGGCTGACCACTAGTTGTTTTTAAAAGTCTCTTTTGTGTCTGCTTTGTGTACCCACCACTTTTGTGCTAGTGTTGGGAGAGGCCCATGAAGATTGTTTGTTGTTTCAGTCTCCCAAGCCCACTCTGTCAACAGTTACTTTCATTTCCCCTTGTCTGCTGTTTTACCATGCCATGTGGCCAGATTGGGCCTAGGCCTGCTTGGCTGTTTTGGGGCCTATAACCATAAATTAAACAGGGCTCACACAGGTGCTTTCTTTATTTAATATCTGCTACTCTTGTGAGGTTGAATAGAGCTTTTCAACTCACACACAATACTTTTCCCTTCATTCCTGGTTTTCTGTTTATTAGGCCTCGGTGTGATCCCCCCCACACACACTTTCCTTATTCCTTCTCCTCCCTCCTTCTTTCTTCCAAGGACATAGAAAAGGTTTTTTCCTGGTTATATTTTACATCCAACTGGAGATCTTACAAGCTATCTACTGCAGGGTCTGTTCTATATAGGAACCCAATTCTAATTTTCATTTTAATTGTGTTGGGGGCCAGTGTGGTGGAGTGATTTGGGTATTGAACTGCGTCTCAAGATTGGTCTCTCAAACCACTGGATGACCTTGGATGGGTCACACACTCTCAGTCTCAGAAGAAGACATATGCAAATTTCCTTTCAACACATCTTGCCAACAAAAACTCATGTGAGAGTCATATTCTCTCAGCCTCAGGAAAGACAATGTCAAACCCTTTCTCAATATATTTTGTCAAGAAAAACCCATGAGAGTCACATTATCTCAGCCTCAGAGGAATGCAGTGACAAACCCCATCTGAACACATCTTGCCAAGAAATTGCTTTTTTGAGTCTCTCTCAATTTTGTTGGTACTGTTTGGATATTTATTTATTTAATTTCTAGTCCATGACTTTTAATTACAATTATTGTTTTAATTTTACTTGTTCTGTATTTCAGAGGAAGCCTTTTGGATTTAGATTTAACTTAGGGGGGAAGCAGATGGCGCAAAGCGCAATCTTCAGGGCAAGGAAGGGGAGAGGCAGCCGCACGTTAGGTGCCCCAACCCCTTCCCAAAGACGTCGTCAGAGCAGCTAGCCCTCCGCACAGCCGGTGCTCCGAGGATGCCTTTCCGCTGCAGTGTCTGCACACACTGCAGCTGAAGAAGTGCCGAAGGTGCGCCGGCAGCCTTTTGCGGCGCACCTTCAGCAATTTGTGGAAGGAGTGCTATTTTAGCGCTCCTTCCTGGGGCAGCGAAGCTGCGCTGTGGGACCGAAGAATGCGGATTTCTCGCCGCGATATGCAGCTTCCTGGGGCGGCCCCATGCCGCCCCTCTGCTTAGCCCCTTACTTGATTGTTTTACTATAGGCTATATTTCAGACAAAAGTTTCATGGGCTTTTCTTTTTATATTAGCCTGCTCTAATTACCAGTTTTGATTTTACAGTGTTTCTTTAACACAGGGGTCGGCAACCTTTTTTGCTGATGGGCCGGGGGGGGATGGCACTGGGGGCCAGCACGCACACGCACATCTCCCTCCCACATGGGCGCGCCCCCCACATGCGCATGCACACGGTAGCAGGGGCCCCCAGGAGTGCTCCCTCCGAGAGGCCCAGCACCACCGCCGGGGCCCCCAGGAGGCTCCCCTCAGCGGTGACGGGTCTCTTCTGGGGTGCCATTTTGGCCGTGCGCGCCGCGGCCACCATTTTGTTCTCCAAAATGGCAGCCGCGGCTCGTTTGTCCATGTGCAGGAGTACTGCGCATATGCAAATGAGTCGCAGCTGCCATTTTGGAGAACAAAATGGCATTGGCGTGTGCCGCGGCAGTCGGCGGCAGCAGCGGCAGTTGGCGGGGGTCTGCGGGCCGGGTGCGGCCCACAGGCCATAGGTTGCTGACCCCTGCTTTAACATTATTCAGTTAGATAATTTTGTCACTCCTTGTTTCAAATTGGGACTTGTGTCCTACACTGATATGGCTTTTCAAAAGGCAAGATTGTAGATATGATTTAAATATTATAGTGATTTACTTGCTATCTACTTAACCTTCCCAGCCTCTAATGAAGACTTCTAAATGCTCTAAATATAAATAATACTTAATATAATAACATTTCATTTTGGGGTCTTAGAATAAAACTGTGCCCACCTTGGCTTCGCAGTGGCTGCTGCTGTCCCAACACCTCTAAATTCTGAAGTTATGCCTCACATTGATCAAGGAGGGTTCTACAACTGTGAGTGGTTTCACCACCATCTGAGCAAATGTATGCTTGCCTTGGCTTGCTGGTGGCTGGTGCTATCACAGCTCCAGTGAGTTTTGAGACTATACCTCCGATTGATTAAAGAGAGTTGCTACAACTGAGTGCTTTCATCTGGTGAGTCTGCCAATATACATAGGGAGCCATTTCAGATATTCGTGACCCTGGGGTTCTTCTAATCAAACATATCTATATGTTTCCCTTCCACACACACAAGGTTTATACAGAGGGCCAATTCCTTACATATTGCCTATTGTTCAGACATCTTAAAATTTGACTCCTTCACCATTGATGCTTTGGCCCTGTCCTTCTGTGGCCACTGCCCCCCTTTCCATAGAAGGGTAATGATATGGGCCCATTTGGGCCTCCTAGTGAGATGAGATATGATGCTATCACACATTCTATCATCGAATATAGTTAATTTTCACTCTCATTGGATGATCATTCCAGCCCATCCAGATAGTTCATGATAGGCATAAACCAGGGATAGGCAACCTTTTTGAGCCGGGGGCCGGGTTGCTGTCCCTCAGACAATTGGGGGGCCGAATCTAAATAAATAAATAAATAAATAAATATTTAAAAATTTTAAAAAATTAAAAATTTAAAAAATATGCATGCACACTCTCTCGGCCCCAGAAAAGCCATGGCAAAACCCCTGTGGAGATTTTGCCAAGAAAACCCCAAGAACAAGTAATAACAACAATAATCAATATCATCATGGCTGGCAGTGGCGGCGGCAGGGGGCAGCGGCAGGACCAGCCTGGGGCCAGTCCAAAGGCCTCGGGAGGCTGCATCCGGCCCCCGGGCCTTAGGTTGCCTACCCCTGGCATAAACACTATTGTGTTGGGTGTTCTGTTTCCAAGGTGTCTAAAACCAGAAAGCCTGCAGATACAAGTACTTAGACTTAGGGGGGAAGCAGACCAGGGCGTCGGGGACGCTCTGGGACGGTGCACTGCTGGAGCGAGGCACTTGCACCGCGGCGCACGGTCAGCGCCTCTGAAAGGAGCGCAAAATCAGTGCTCCTTTCAGAAGACAGGGAAAGTGCGCCCTAAATGCGTCAGGCGCACTTTCCCTGGCTTTTCCACTGCAACGTGTGAGGACGCTGTGGCGGGAGGTTGCCCTCGGCGTGTCGGCTGTGCAGAGGGCTGGCAGCTCCGAGGGCAACCTCGGGAGGAGGAAGGGGCGCCACTTGTGTGGCTGCCCCTCCTCTTCCTTGCCTTGGAGACGACCCTATTGGTCGTCTGCTGAGGCCCTCAGTTTGCAAAGTGTCTCATTCCTTTCAAAAAGATAACAAAGGCAGGGACATAGCTGGAGACTGCCAGAAATAGTGGAAATTGAGTCCACTTTAACTGTCATTGCTAGGGAATCATGGGAACTGTAGTTTATTGTAGCACCAGAGCTCTCTGACAGAGATGGCTCAATGTCTCAGAAAAAAATACAGTTCCCATGATTCCCTAGCACTGAGCCAGGGCAGTTAAAGTGGACTCAATTTGCACTATTTCTAGCAGTCTGCAAAGGTCCAAAGATAGCACAATAAAAAGGTCTGAGGGGGTGCCCCTCCACCTCTACAAGGGCCTCAGGCCCATTTATTTAGTTGAGCTCACCGTTTGTTGTTTTCTTACAGTGCTTCATGAGCTACCCTCAATTTAAGCTGGTTTTCAATATGGTTTTATTTATCCTTTTTTGGGGGTCCATCACCCATTTTGACTAATATTTGAGGCTAGGTTGACATACAACATGTTATAAGAGACTACTGCCAAATAAGTTGCTAAGGTCTAGTTCTAAGGGGGGTTGCAGACTGCCAGAAATAGTGTGAATTCAGTCCACTTTTAGGGTTAGGGTTAGAGTTAGGGAACCATGGGAACTGTATTTTATTGTGGCATCAGAGTTGTCTGACAGAGAAGGCTCAATGTCTCAGAAGAATAACAGTTCCCATGATTCCCTAGCACTAACCCTAACCCTAAAAGTGGACTGAATTCACACTATTTCTGGCAGTCTGCAACCCCCCTTAGTCTCTTTATTTCCCCCCAGTTCCCAATTTATGACTTTCACTTTGGGGCTTCCAACAACAAGAGAGCTTCACATTATTCACCATTTGTTACAAGCACATATAGGTTTAATCATGTTATACCCCATGAACTTTATAATATTTGTTATACATTGTTTGACGATACAATTAAACAGGTGTTCTGTCATAATTTGATGCTAAATTACCAAAGTTGGCTTTCTGTTTGCTGCCATTTCACTTTGCAGATTTTAAATGTTAGGGTTTTGGTTTTAAAATAAATTTTATATGGATCGAACTCTTCCTATGGGCTGTTCAGTTTTATATATGGCTTTGTCAAGACTCATATGACATTTAAATTTTATTTATGAGTGATAGCCCAGATGTCTACAACTGGTGGAATGAAGCCACATCATAAGATTCAGCTTATGTTTGTTATTACTAATGATTTACAAATTTGGTTACAATTTTTACTTTAATTTACTGGTGTTTCATTTTTTATGATGAGCTTAAGCTTACAAATGTGTTACAAGTTTTATCTGATGTGGCTGGCTCTGTGAGATTTGGAGTCAAATTTGGTAGATTGGTGTGCCCAATTTTGGCCTTAAAGTCAGATACAGTCCAGGTTTACTACTGATCTGACTTTTTAGAATTTTCATATTGTTGTGGCCATGACAATATGTCTGGCAGGGTTGGTTAACCCTTCAGCCCAATTTTAGTGCAATAACCTAGCCATAGCCCATATTTTAAGTGACTTTAAAAGACAACTTTTAGATTCTCAGATGCCCTTATATCTTGATATTAAAGGCTTACTACAATTATGGTCTGATATTTACAGAAATACGTGCCTCCTATATAACCCCAATTATCCTTCAGCTTCCGGGCAGACGGGAGAAATTTTATTTTGATTATTTTCTTGCAGACTGCAGTGAATGTATAACCTATACAGTTGTTAAATTTTTTGCAGCTGCTATCACTAGTCGTAAAAAGTTTTTAAAGCAGATGCAGTAACTGATACTGACATTTTACAGTTTTAAATAGATTATATGATATCTGTCCTATCATTTAAATATATATTATGCAACCTTATACAAACTGATTGATTATGTTAACATGTGGGAATCTGTATAATAGGATTATTGAAATCATGTCTTTGAATTTTTTTAAGAGATAGGTTTGTTTGTAGTTAAATGTTCATGCTATACCTATACTTTAGACCAGTATCGGCTTCCCTTGCTGAAAATATACACAACTTACACCTTGGATATTTTCAAGGTTGATGCTGTAATCTTATGTTGCTTATGCCGTGTGTACATGTGCATATACTGTTGAATGTTTTGACTACTGTCTTTTTCTTTGTTCTGGCCGGGTGCCATAATAATAAATGTTGATATTTGCATATTGCCATATGAGCCCCTATTTTTTCATGCTGCATTATTGACGGCATGTTTTGGAGCTATAGTGTTTAGGGAGTTACAGCCTTTGCAGACTACCAGAAATAGTGCAAATTGAGTCCACTTTAACTGTCCTGGCTCAGTGCTAGGGAATCGTGGGAATTGTATTTTTTTCTGAGACATTGAGCCTTCTCTGTCAGAGAGCTCTGGTGCCACAATAAACTACAGTTCGCATGATTCCCTAGCACTGAGCCAGGGCAATTAAAGTGGACTCAATTTGCACTATTTCTGGCGGTCTGCAAAGGCCTCTAATACATCTAGCTGAATATTTTAATTTACAGACCCACACTCAAACCATCAATCAGTTCTCATTATTATTTTCTCATCTAAGACAGACCAACACAACAAATAAACACAACTCTTATTTCAGATTTGTGTTGGCATGGGCATTTGTCCTGTGCAGGCCTTATATAAATACACACATGTGGAGAGGGGGCATCCCAAGACCTTTATATATTCATAACTATCTTTTTGTTGTTAACTGCCCTCGAGTCGATCTCGACTCATGGCGGCCCTATGGATGAGACATCTGCAAGACCCTCTGTCCTCCAATGCTCTGCTTAATTCCTGCAAGCCCATACCCATGACCTCTTTAATAGAGTCCATCCATCTAGCATGTGGCCTTCCTCTCTTCCTACTTTCCTCCACCTTTCCCAGCATTATTGTCTTTTCCAATGAGTCCTCCCTTCTCATGATGTATCCGAAGTACGATAGCTTCAGTTTGGTCATCTTGGCTTCCAGGGAGGTTTCCGGCTTGATTTGCTCTGGGACCCATTTGTTTGTCCTTTTGGCTGTCCATGGGATCCCCAGCACTCTTCTCCAGCACCACATCTCAAATGCATGGATTTTCTTTCAATCATTTTTCTGAACTGTCCAGCTCTCACATCCATACATGGTAAAAGGGGAGATGATGGCTTGTATGATTCTAAGTTTTGTGCTGAGAATCACCTTACACCATTGTAAGATTTTACACCATTGACTAAATACTACTTTTAGATGGATACTTCCAAGGCTATATCTGCTTGACATTGTGAATGTGAAATTTGCCACTATTTCTTTCTATACAGGTGCTGCTTCAACTGTTGCTGCTATGATTCTGATTCACTTGCTATTAAACAGATAGGATGAGAGATCTTTAGCTTATCACATGTCAAACAAAGTGGTTTGTTCAGATGTCTTCCTTGTTTTCAGATTTTAGATCATTGCCGATGAGACATTACATTTTGATCTGCAGCCTCAGAATGTTTTGCTGGGCAACCTGTCAGGACCGTATGAGCCACTTCGAGACCCACCTGGCTTGGGGTGATGGTGCCCTTCTAAAGTGGCTAGAAAGCAGGAGTTTTGCTGACATGGCTTGGTGCCATTGTGGTTTGAGGAGCACCAACGGCCTCCATCTGATATTCTTTTTATTCATCTGAGCGACAGCGATCATAGATTGCTTATGGCCAAAGCGTTGATTTTACTAGCCCTGTGTGATTTTCAATTATTAAGCAAACTTGCCTCAGTTAACATTCTTTGTTTCACAGTGTTTCCTACCAAGTTTGGAACGGCAAAGGTGATCTATGTTTGATCGATGGTGCCCAATGTTGACTAATAGAAATGTCCAGTGACTAAACCATTATTTGTCACACTGTCAAATTAATTTTCAGAGACAGAGCTTTACTGGACTGATGATGTTCACTTATCAAATTTAGGGGGGAAGCAGACGGGCGGCACAGGGCCACCCCGGGAAGCTGCGGATTGGGGCCGAGGCATCCGCATACCTCGGCCCCTCGGAGCAGCATCCCTGCTCGAGGAAGTATGCGGACACTGCAGCGGAAGTGCGTTTTGGGGAAGGGGTTGGGGCGCCCAGCGTGAGGCTGCCCCTCCCCTTCCTGGCCTTGAAGACAGCACTTTGTGCCGATTGCTTAGGCCCTTAGTTAATTTTATTTTCTTGAGAGAGCTGCAATAAGGTATTCAGGGTGTCTTTTTGGCTTAGTGGGAGGCAGAAATGGGGGAAGATTTAGAGTTCAGTGAGCACCTACGTCACTGTTTTAATGGAAGGGAGGTCTCTGAAACTACCTTTTTAGGTCTTGGGACCTGGGAAGTGGGGAAAGAGGTAGTCCTTGAGGCTAACCTGAACAATAAACCCTCTCTTTAATCCTTGGGGATTGGGAGAGAGATTTTCTGTTTGGTCTTCTTGATGCGAGCCTGCAGGAGAGCAACCCAGCTTTTGGGTTCTCTTTGGGGCTCAGGTGTGATCACCCAGAGAAGCTGCAGAGGTGGTCTAGGGAAAAGATCACTGGCTGCAGCTGCTCCCACATTAGCCTACTCCCCTCTTGGTTGCAGTTCTCTTGAGAAATAGATCAAGTTAATAAAATGACCCAGTTTCAACCCATGTTTTGGTGTCTGTTTCATTATCATGTCTTGTCTCGTTGTTTCCAGGGTTGGTCAGCAAATTGTCTTCAAAGGTAATCTTACCAAGGAGTTATCAGAGTATGAATAACTTTAATTAAGCTGTCCCTGTCTAGAATGGCAACACCGAGCAAGCAACCCCTTCCCAAGTCCAGTTTTTTTTTTAATTATGTCTCAGATTTGAGAACCACATACTTACCATACCCATCAGTTGTTAAGACTTGAGAGTTGCTTTATGAGGCAGTTTCTTTCTCTTCACCTTCAAGTTGCCATTCAACCTCCCAAGGTTACTATTCAGTTTTAACTTGAACAATATTTGAACAGCAACATTTTGCTGAAATTTTAGAGAGTTCACATATTACAGTAGGCACATCGAACAGGGTGCTATTGTCTTTAAACTAGCAGCATTTGCCTCCATTGGCAGCTAATTAGTTTGCATTCATATCCCTCACCACAAAGCAGCCGTTTACTTTTATTACCAAGTTTTACAGTTCCCTTTTTCATGAGCACAGTATGGAAGCACATCTGATAGGTTATGAATTTGTTTCTCTTTCTGGCTCATCACAGGAAAATGTTTTTTCTCAAGGGTAAGCAAAAAGAAGATAAAGACTGGGAGACAGTTTCCAGCACTGAAAGAGGGATCTTCGTTCAGGACAAATATTTGTCATGGTTCAGACAATAGACATTCATGTTGGGCAGCACAGATGTATCATGAACAACCCAAATCAATTTCTTTCTCAAATAATGTTCCACCCATTCGTGGTAGTAGGAATTTTGTCTGCTTTTTGCCTTACTCTAATAGCATTTTTTTTGAAGTTTTGAATTCTTTCAAGGCCTTAGATAAAACTGGCATAATAACCATTTGCAATGTCTCCTTCCTTTGTAGAAACCTTTTTAATTTCAGGGGGGAAACTATACATGCCAATTTCCCTAAGCATATCAGTATAATGTCCCACCAAAGTGTAATATGAAATGAACTGAGTGTTTCTTTCTCAGATGAAAGGTCGAAGGACTTTTGAGAACAGAGAAAAGGATCTCAGTTAATATCAGTGCTACTCTATGAGAGAGGTCTCCACAGCAGTAAGCTGATCCTCAGTTGTGCCTATCACAAAATTCAGATCAAATATATGGAGGTTCTCTTTAGTGGGAGGAGGGAGAGGAATAAAGAACATCAATGGAAACAAAGTATTTGGTAAAATCTACTCCAAGGCCACCCTATTCACCCCATTATTGTAAAATGCAATTATTATATGCATAATAAACCATTATTTCATCTAGGTCTGGAATGGTGTCTGCTGTTCTGCTTTTTATTACAGAATAATAATGTTGCTGTTTTCATTTTGTACTAAACTTATTTTACCATTATTCTTTTAGTGTTTTGTTGTTTGATTGATCTTTCCTTCAGGTATTTTGGATGTCCCCTTAATGTTTCTTATAAAAGTGTATCTCAGAAATAAATATGGTCTGCAATTGACTGCAGAACTGATGACTTTTTCACAAGGAGTTGTAATCTTTTTTACCTTGTAAATACAGTGTTTTGAAATCTATATCAAAGAACAGACCGCCACAAAAGGGCAGATAGGGGTTGCTTCAGTGTTGCTCAGCCTAGTGTCACAGCAACAACATGCTGCAGCCCCAATCCATCTTATTTGGCCTGGTAAAAAGTCACCTCAGGTGACCCGGCTGCAACCCCAGAGCAGCTTCAAATCATTCTGGCAGTATGCGGCATGCAAATACCATGTCCCAAGCGTGTCTTGAAGCTGTCCATGTCTAGTCAGCCAGGGTGGCTTCCGGATGTCTTGGGGGCATATGGTGTCTAAACTAGCTTTACCAGACGGTCTGTTCCAGCCCAAAGTCAACTATGCCCCCAAGCTGTTTTGCAACCTTCAGTCCCTCTAGACAATACTTTTCTTTGGACCAAAGGTTGATAGTGGTTATTATCCCACCCTTGATACACAAGACAGCTTCTTGTTCTTGTTGCTGTTGAGTACCTTCAAGTTGTTTCCAACTTACAGTAACCTATCAAGTCATTTCCAATTATGGTGAACCTATCACAGGGTTGTCTGGGGTATGTAACACACTCAAAGTCACCCAGTGGGTTTCCATGGCTGAGCAAGAAATTGAACCCTGGTCTCCAGAGTCATAGTCCAAACAAAAACCTCTGCACTATGCTGACTCCTCAAGGGAGAAAGCTAACAACAGTTAAACCTAGGCCTGAAACAGATTGGTCAAAAGCACTGCCTTAGGCCAATCCAAGGGCATGGTGTTGAGATGACGTATGCCCCCAGATTGGGCCAAAGCTGTGCTGCAGCCACCTAGCCCAAAACCAACTGCAAAAGGAGTGCAAAAGAAACATTCCTTGCTGACGGTCCATTGTGGACGGCAGTGGCAGACAGCCTTGGGACCACAGCATCTGGGCACCGTGGCCCCATGCTACTCAGAGCACAGTTGGAGTTGGAGTGGCCAGAGGCCATCTACTTGAGGCCCTAGTGAAAATTTTAACAGCATACAAACAATGTAAAAAGCAGTCATAAAAGTTGAAATATTTTTTAAAAAATAAAAATAAAACAAGAACAACAAGAAGTCCAGCATAATAATACAAGGCCTTTTCCCCCTGAAAAAACAATTCTCAAAGGCCTGCTGGAATAAAAACAGTTTTATCTGCTTGTGGAAAGATAGAAAGGAGAGTGTCAGTCTAGACCCTCTGGGAAGGGAGTTCCGGCACCTGAGCAACCTCTGAGAAGAAACCTCCAGGAGTGACAAGCCACACATTAAACAGGCTCTTTTCCCACTCCTCCATCATTTAACCATTAATTAAAGCTTGTTTTTTCCCCCCAAAGTGAATTTTTTCCACTTCCAGTTTGTTTTCTTGCTTGTTTGCTTGCTTGCTTGCTAGACAGAGAGAGAGAGAGAGAGAGAGAGATGGGGGGTGGGGTGGGGGTTGTTTATTTTGGATTTGTATTGATTTTAAATGTTGTAAGCCACTCCGATTGTTTGACAGAGGAGCGGGGTAAATAATAATAATAATAATAATAATAATAATAATAATAATAATAATTATTGACATTCTTCAACCCCAGAAGGGTCTCAGGGGCACACTACTCCTCCACAGATGCCCATCTCAACTGAGATTTTAGTTCTAAAGTGTTGGATAGGTTATCACTATGGCTGTATCCACACTGCAGAAATAATTGAATCTGACACAACTTTTTATGAATAAGACACAAAAAGAAGTAGAGAAAATTAAAGACAGAACTCAGTAACTAGAAAAAACAACAAAAGAGATAAGATATGAACTAAACCAACAAAAATACAGAGGCTGGTCAAATGAACTACGATATAGAGACAGATGCATTAAAATCAGAGGTGTTGCGGAAAAGAAAAACGAGGACTTAATAGAAAGGATTTTAACACCAATGGCTCAATTATTGGAATGCAATTTGGAACAATTACTACAAGATTTGGATAAAATCTTCAGAATAAGTTCGCCCCTTGCAAAAGAAAGAAAAGTCCCTTGAGACATAGTTATAAGTTTCATTAGAACATCAATACGCGATCGCATAATTAGGAAGAACTATGAGAATAAATTTATAATAGAAGACACTGAAGTAAAAATTTTCAAGGACATACCACCTCAATTGATGCTAGAGTGACAAAAATACAAGTTCCTATCTCAACTACTACAAGAACTAAAAATACAGTACAGATGGGAAAGAACTGAAGGTCTGTTGGTGGTATATAAACAGAAAAGATTTAAAATAGATAATATAGAAAAGGCAAAAGAAATGGAGAAAAGACTTCTCAAAGACAAAAAAGAAAAAGATAGAGAATCAGATGAAGAAAACTCAGAAAGAATGTATAGAAGAAAAGAATGGAGAGCCAGAAAGAATTATGAGGAAGAAAATAATTTAGAAAGTAAAGATCAAGAAAAAAGGAAAAATGAACCTCCAAATAAAACAGAATCACAAAAGAAAAAAGATGAACAAGAAGAACCAGATTTGGGGACTTCTGCGTAAATGAACAGAGGGGGAAGGGGAAAAAAAGCTGTATAAAATAAGATCTTCTCTTCTCTTTATTTACTTTATTAAAATACTTGTATTATACTGTTTACATATAAGGCTCTATCCTATTTGAATATTTTAAGTTGATTTCCTATTAAAATAAAGAAAATAAAACTCAGGGGCAGAAGGGGTGGAACAAAATCAAAAACAACATTATTAATAATCTTGGATATATATATAAAAAAATATAAGAGTGGAAAATACTAAAATGACAGTGAATCTAATTTCATGGAATGTAAAGGGCATAAATAACAAATATAAACGAAGATCAGTTTTCCAACAATTAGAGAAACTGAATGGAGATATTATATGTATGCAAGAAGTCAAAATTAAAAATAATGAAGCAAAGTATCTTAAATATCCGAAATTTGGAGAATGTTATTATTCATTAACAGAAAAGAAAAAGAAAATAGTTGTAATCTATGTGAAACAAAAATATAACGCAAAGCAAATATTTCAGGACAAAGATGGATCAGTATTAGCACTGGAAATAAATTTGAAAGAACAAACGTGCTTAATTGTGGGAATATATGCACCACATGAGAATAAAGAAAATTTCTTTGATAAAATTAATAAAGAAATAAGAAACACCGATTACAACAACATAATACTTCTTTGAGATTTTAACGGTGTGATACAACTTGAATTGGACAGATTCACGACATCGAAAAACATAAGAAAGAATCAAGGAAAACTCCCTAAGGCATTCTTTAAATTACAATCTGAAAAAGAATTAATAGATGTCTGGAGACACAAATACAACTTAGCAAAGGAATACACATTCTACTGAACAGCTCACAATTCATTCTCCAGAATAGATTTATTTTTAGTTTCCAAAGCCTTATTACCATTCATTCAATCTATGAATATAGAGCCAATGGATTTTTCGGATCATAATTTGATAACATTAAAGGTTAAAGACAGAATAAAGGAAATATCTTGGAGAATGTCTGAAAACCTATTCAATGAAGAAAAAAATGTAAAGAGAATAAAACAAGAATTAAAATACTACTTCAAAGAAAATACTAACCAAGACATTTTAAACGTAACATTATGGGAAGCAAGCAAAGTAGTAATAAGAGGAACCATAATGAAAATACAAGCTGAAAACAAAAAAACAGAAAATAAGGAAAAAGAAGAATTACAAGAAAAATTAAGTCAGAAGGAAAAAGAATGGAAACGTACAGGTGATAAAAACACAAAAATAGAAGTACAAATTCTACAGCAAAAAGTGAAATTATTGACAATCAAAGAGTTACAAAAGATAATCCAAAAGATAAGACAAAAAGAATTCGAATTTGGGAATAAGCCTGGGAAATTACTGGCCCATAAACTTAGAAAAGAAAAAGAAAAAAATTGATAACTGAGTTAACAAAAAAGGGACAATGGATTACAGACCAAGATGAAATTAAAGAGGAATTTGAAAAATTTTATGAACAATTATATAAAAAAGAACAAACAACAATAGAAGAAGAAGAGTCTATTGATAAATTTTTACAAAAGCAAAAAATAACCTTATTAAATTCAATGCAAAAAGAGAGGCTAAATAGGAAAATAACAACAGAGGAAATATCTAAAGCAATAAAACAATAAAAGATAGGGAAAGCACCAGGTCCAGATGGCTTCCCAGCTGCATATTACAAAAAAATGGAAGAAATTTTAATAACACCATTGGCAAATTTACTGAATAATATACACAAAGAAGGAATACCTAAGACATGGAGAGAAGCATATATAACTGTAATACTGAAAGAAGGAAAAGATTTAAAAAATATCAAAAATTTTCGACCTATTTCATTAATTAACACCGACTATAAAATCTTTACTACTATCATTGCAGAAAGATTAAAACAAATTTTAACAGAAATAATTCATGAAGACCAAAATGGATTTCTACCTGGTCGTCAAATTAAGAATAATATAAGAACAGTGATTGACATTTTAGAATACTGCGAATACAATAATGATAAAAAAAAAACTTGCTTTAGTGCTGGTGGACGCAGAAAAAAGCCTTCAATAGAGTGAATTGGAAATTTTTAACTAGATTATTGGAAAGGATGAACATGGGGGATAAATTTAACCGGTAGATTATTACAATCTATAAAGAACAAAAAGCACAAATAATTGTCAATGAAGAAAAGACAAAACATATCAACACTGAAAGAGGAACTAGACAAGGGTGCCCAATGTCCCCTCTTCTTTTCATACTAACATTAGAAGTTCTTACCAACATGATTCGAGGAAACAACAATATAAGAGGTGTAAAAATAAATAAATCACAGTTCAAAGTTAAGGCATACGCTGATGATCTAATATGCTTTTTAGAAGAACCAAAGGAAAGCTTAAATTATTTAATCCAAACAATAAAAGAATATGGCAAGTATACGGGGTTTAAAGTTAATGAAGATAAGACTGTTATATTAACAAAAAATATGAGCCACATTGAAGAACAAGAATTAGAAACAATATCCAGATTCAAAGCCCCCAAAAAAGCAAAATATTTAGGAATTATGCTGACTAAAAAGAATATTGATCTATTCAAGAACAATTACGAAAAAATATGGCAAGAGATTAAATTACACTTAGAAAAATGGACTAAATTGAAACTATCACTTTATGGAAAGGCTGCCATTATAAAAATGAATATTCTCCCAAAATTTATATTTTTATTTCAGAATTTACCAATAATTACAAAAGAAAACTGCTTTAATATATGGCAGAAAGAATTATCTAAATTCCTCTGGGGAGGGAAAAGACTCAGAACCAGGTGGAAAATATTAACGGAAGACAAAAACAAGGGAGGAATGGCATTACCAAATCTGAAAATATATTATTATGCGTGTGCCCTGACCTGGATAGAAGAATGGATTGTATTAAAAAATGACAATTTATTAAGACTAGAAAGTAGCAATATGAGATTTGGATTTCACGCCTATCTATGGTATAATAAAAAAACAATTAATAAAGGATTTGATCTCCATATAATAAGAAGGGCACTGTTACAAATATGGAATAAAATTAAAAAACAATTTTATTGCAGGATCCCCATGTGGGTATCCACTCAGGAAGCTTTTCATTTTAGAACAAGATATGAAAATGAAGAATGGATCCAATACAAAAATATATTAGAAACAGAAATAAAAGATACATATAAACTTATGACAATAGAAAAAATACAAAGTAAAAATATTAGAATCGACTGGTTCCTATATAATCAATTAAAATCAAAATTTAAAGATCTAAGAGTATGGGGATTTGAAAAAAAATGGAACGAAATAGATAAAATTATATTTGGAGAACAAAACAAACACATAACAAAATACTATAAACTTCTGAAAGAAAGAGATTAAGGGCCTCGGCAGACGACTAATTGAGTTGTCTGCGAGACCCGGAAGAGGAGGAGCAACTGCACGCGCGGCGCTCCTTCCTCTTCCTGAGGTTGCCCTGGGAGCTGCCGGCCCTCCGCACGCCCGGCGCTTCCGGGGCAACCTCCCGCCGCAGCGACCGGACGCGCTGCAGTGGAAAAGACAGAGAAAGTGCGCCTGATGCTTTTAGGGCACACTTTCCCTGTCTTGAGGAAGGAGCACTGATTTAGCGCTCCTTCCAGGGCGTCTGGGAAGCTCTCATCTTCTTCCCCCCTTAGAGAAAGAAACCATCAAAAATGTGATGATTAAATGGGCCCAAGACATTGGAGAGCAAATTGAATTGGAATCCTGGGAAGAATCTTGGAAAAACACTAACAAGTTTACACTGTGTCAAAATCTAAAAGAAAATTATCTTAAAATGTACTATCAGTGGTATCTAACACCCGTCAAATTAAACAAAATTTATAAAACAGGAAACTCGAAATGCTGGAAATGTCAACGTCCAGAGGCAGATTTCATCCATATGTGGTGGAAGTGCCAAAAAGCAAAAAAATATTGGACAGAAATAGCAGAAGCAATAGGACAAATGTTTGAGATTGAAATAAAACTTGATCCTAAACTATTCTTATTAAATATAACAACAAACGTTAATAAAATACTGAAGAAGAAGACACAAATTTAAAAAAATCTTTTATATGATTACGATGGCAAGAATAACGTATGCACAGACCTGGAAACAAGACTCAATTCCACGAAAAGAAGATTGGTTTTATAAATTATTAGAAGCAGCCGCACTTGATAAACTCACAACAACCTTAAATCATAGAGACATAGGGCCTCGGCAGACGGCTAATAGGGCCGTCTCCGAGACCCGGAAGAGGAGGGGCAGCCGCACGCGCGGCGTCCCTTCCTCTTCCTGAGGTCGCCCTGGAAGCTGCCGGCCCTCCGCACGGCTGGCGCTTCCAGGGCAACCTCCCTCCGCAGCGACTGGACGCGCTGCGGAGGATAAGTCAGGGAAAGTGCGCCCGCCGCTTTTAGGGCACACTTTCCCTGAAATCTAAAAGGAGAGCCAATTTGGAGCTCCTTTTAGATTCGCCGCAGGAGCACCACGGTGCGGAGGCTGAGCTCCGCCGGCGCTCCGACCCGTGCCGTCTCCGGGGCCTCCATCTGCCGAGGCCCATAGATGAAGAATGGAAAGAATTGGAGATCCTAAGAGAAATAAATGGATGGAAAACACTTTAACACTTGTAGAATTCAAATATGGGGGAGAAGCGAGAACAAAAAATAAAATGTTAAAGGAAAACCTAACAAGTGATAGTTAACTCATAAAAGGAAGTCAGATAATAATTGAAGAATTTAGGAAATATTATGTTAAAACTATAGGAAAAAACAGAGCAAGTTACAATAATAAATCAATACTTGATTTTAGCAATGAATGTAGGATGATTGGTAATGTGAATTTAATGTATGTTCTGTTATGATTTACGTTGTCCTTGGTTTTTTTTTGTTCTGTTTAGTTTTTTTTATTAGTATTTGTATATAAACTGTTTGTGAATGAAAGTATGGATGAATGTATATTTATGTATATATGTTTAACGATTTAATAAAATTTATAATAATAAAAAAAGAATCTGACACAACTTTTAACTACCATGGCTCAGTGCTATGGAATTCTGGGAATTGTATTTTTGTGACACATTTAGGGGCTCCACAGATGGCCCCTAAGGGGTGGCTCCGTGCCACCCCTGGGAGCGCCAGATCAGGGCTGTGGTAACCACATGCTGCAGCCCCAGTCCAGCTCTTTGCCACTCCAAAAAGAGCTGGCAAATGCTTCCCCTTTTTGGAGTGGCAAAAAGCCACCCTTACCACTGCCACTGTGACTTTTCTGCACTCCTTTGGCACAGTGTGTCTAAACACTGCACCAAAGGAGCGCCCTGATGCCGCACGCCATGCGGTGAGGTGTGTGGTGTGATGGCAGTGTCAGGGCAGCCGGCGTGCAGTTGCCCCACCCCAACTCCACCCCCAGGTCGGCTCTTTTGGCTGGTCTGTACAGGCCCTAAGTCTTTTCTGTCAGAGAACTCTGGTGCCACAACAAACTACAAATTTCCAAATTTCATAGCATTGAGCCATGACAGTTAAAGTGGTGTCAGACTATATTATTTCTGCAATGTGGATGCAGCCAAAATAGCATTCAGATGAAATACCTGTCAGACCTGATGGTCTGGAGGCAAACAGGTATCTTATTGTGGTGGCAGCTTTATTATTTTGTTTTATTTTATGTCATTTCAGTGAGTATGTACACATTCTTGGGAAATACTTGTTTTTTATTTTTATTTTTATTTTTTAGTATAACGAAGCTATCATAGTCATGGGTGGGAATTCCACTGAACCTGTTTGAACCTGAAATATTGGGTTACATGCTACATGATACTTGCATCTCCCTGGAGGCTTCAAAGGATATCATCTGTACAACGATGATGCCAAAGAACTACTGAACCACCTATTCATGTAAGTGTTGCTTATAAAATGTCTACAGAGATTAGAGCATTGGCTTTAAAGTGCCTTATCTCTGGTGGGATAAAAGGACATTTAATTTTCAAAATGGGTGTTATCGCATTCACCTATGCTGGGGCAAATGCAGCCCAAATACAGGCCAGATGCCATCTGGGCTTATCCTGCACCTTTTCAAACATGGGATTTGTTCATGCCATTTGAATCTTTGATTAGTGTAGAATGGGCACAGATGGAAGGAAGCTGCCTGCAATTGCTTTACAGATTATCCCTGATCAAGTCTGCTACATAAGGCTGGTAAGATACTTCATAATCACCTGCATTTAAAATATTCTTAAATGCTTTGCAAATGCCAATTATTATTTCATAACTATATTAGTGAAATGCAGACTCTTTCCTCTATTTTTATTTCCTCTTAGTGAACGGAATTTCCAGAGGAGGATAGTAGTCAGTTCTCTTGGGAGGAAGTTCTAGGGCCTGGAAGCAACCACCAAGAAGGACTTGTCTCATGTGTTGGAGTTAACAACCTTTGCACACCTATACTCACTAGTAGTTAGTTTTCATATAATTCTCTAGGAGTTTAGGTGCATTGTGTTTAGCATAGCTTCCAGTTCGTTTGTGTGTTTTTTCACACCCAGTCTCCACCTGCATTATGTGGCCTTCCTTCTGTTCTCTGTGGTTTCATCTGTTGCCATACTTCTCTTCCTGCCTGCCCTCCATGAAATGTATGATAGAGCTCTTTAGATGAGATGTTCCAGCTCTTCTGATACCATGTAGTACTCTTTCTTTTCTTGCTTTTCTTTAAGCAAGAAAGAATACTTGATTATGGACAAGTATTCAGCAATAAAACTAATTTTATATTCCTTATAATGAAGATTAAAATTGATTTCTTTCTTTTCTACATCTTGTGTGTGGGGTGAAGTGGGATGGTGGATTGTTCAACTTCTGTGTAGCACATTAGTTACTTGGTCTGAGAGATCTACTATGAGGTCTCCTGTTTCCCAGTACCATGTTTCCACCAGGTCTGCCTGTGAGGGTAATTGGAAAGACAGAAAGCCCTCCACAGAAAATTTTAAAACAAGGAGAGGCTCATGTGGGAGATTTAGGCCTCAAGCAGATGGCTCAAAAGGGCCACTGTTGTGCCAATCCGGGGGTGGGGCGTGCACATGACGCATGTCCCCAGATCACTCTGAGGCAGCGCTGAGGTTGCATCAGGGCTGCTGAATACGGCCCAAAACCAGCCGCAAAAGGAGCGGTTTCACAGCCCATTGAAGACCACAGCAGCAGGCACCCTCAGGACTGTAGCTGCCCCAGGGTGATTGGGGCCACTCCTACTGCCCCCATCTTCTTGAATGCTAAAATAACCTGAAAATTAATCCATAATTGTGAAGTGAAAGACTTTCACAGCTGGCATCCATAGGTTTTTGTGGGTTTTTCAGGCTAAGTGGCTGTGTTCTGGAAGAATTTATTCCTGATATTTCACCTCCATCTGTAGCTGGAATCTTCAGAGGTTAGTGGCATGAAAATGAGTGGGGTATATATACTGTGTGACCCTTGGTTGGTTTACCCGCTAATCTGTGTGTTGGTCTGTTGTTGAATGTCAAGGCCTTAGGGTGGGAGGATATGTGGTATAATCTAAAAACCAACCAAGTAAATCCAGCAAATGCTGTGCTCAGTGAAGCACAGGAGAGGCCCTCTCACAGCTGCAGAGGTCTACCATATACCATGCAGCTGTGGACAAGTTTACATAGGGAACACCGAACACAGCATTCAAACACAAATCAACGACACTGCAGACTGGGTCAACCAGAAAAATCAGCAGTAGCAGAACGCATTATAAATCAACCTGGGCATAAAATGCTATTTGAAAACACTGAAATTCTGGACCACGCGAACAACTGTCAGGTCAGAATGCACAGGGAGACCAGTGAAATCCACAAACATCTAGAGAACTTCAAGAGATGAAACCCTGAAAGTAAACACAGTTTGGCTACCAGTCCTGAAAAAAACCAAAATCAAGACTCAACACATACAAATGACCATCAGCTAGGGACAAGGGGGTTCTCTGCAGGCAATGGAATGCTAATAAAATAGACACACATATCTTCCCACACAGTGGCATCCCAACGGTTGGTGACACCTGGTGTGGAAACTCATGGTGTCACTCCCCATTGACCTCCTCCCATTTCACACCATACAGAATCCTTACCGATGTTTTCTTGCACTAATATTACTTGTAAATTCTATTTCCCATATAGCACTGACTGTAATGCTAATAGTTGTGATATAAACAATTAGCAAAATTAAAATTATACCTTCAAATTACAATATCATAAGCAGAACCTAAATGTATTTGCATATGCATAGTGAAGATTTGGTTAAAATGTGATGTTTTTAAAGAATGTTTTAAAAAATAAAAAATTCAAAACCATTTAAAACTTTTAAATTATTTTTTATTAAAACATCTAGCAAACATATGAACATATAAAACATATAAAACATAACAAGCTTATACAACAACATTGACTAAAATAAACATACAGACATTAAAAAGAAAACATAAAATAACTTCCCTTCCTTTACTATGAATATTATAGTTATTTCTTCTTAAAAAAGACTTTCTGTTTCCCCATACTTTTTCTCATTTAATAACATGTTTCTTCTAACATTCTTACTATTCAATTCTATTTCAAACATCTTTTAAATATTTCTTCAAAGTCCCACACTGTACATATAGGTTCTGAACATTCCTTTATCTATTTGTCTAAGAAAGTATTTTATTCATCCTCAAATATTTAAATATTCTTTCAAAGTTACTCCTTTTAGTCTTTTAAGGCTATCACACTTTTTTCTCCCCACTTTTGTGAGAAGTACTTAGTGACTTATAACTATTCTCTTTCATATGTATTTCTTGTTTGATCTCTCAACAGACATGTTAATTTATCAAGTTCCATTATATCATATGGTTTGAGCAGCCATTCATTTAAAGTTGGTTCTTCTTTATTTTCTTTCTTTCTTTCTTTCTTTCTTTTTTTTGCAAGGACAGATCTCACTGTAGATATCATGTAAAATATAACCTTACCGGATTTCCTCTTAGTTTCCTCATCAAGCATTCCTAACAGAAAACTGGATGGTTTTATATTCATCTTGATGTCTAGTTTTTTTCCCCATTTCTGTGTGAACCTGTTTCCAAACATTTTTTGCTGCTTTACAGTCCCACCACATATGGAATAATGTACCCTATGTTTCCATACAATTCCAAAATTCACTTTTACTATTTTTGTAAATTTTTGATATTTTCTCCAGGGTTAAGTACCATCTATATTGTATTTTATAATAATTTTCTTTTCTATCATAATTTAAAGTGTATTTCAGTCTCTTTTCCCAATTTTTCTCCCAATCATCTAAGAGTATGGGCTTACCAAAGTCTTGTGCCCAATCAATTGTTTTACTGTTTCTCCTTCCATTTCCCATTTCAGCAACAATTTATAAAATTTTGAAATAACATATTGTGTATGATAGATAATCAATTTTCCAAATTCCATTTCTTCCTTTTCAATTTGACTTAATTTTTCATCCATTTTTAATCTTTCTATAATTTGTCTGTAAAGGAACCAATTACATTTTAAGTTCTCATTTAATAGTTCAGCCATTGTTTTCATTCTGTATTGTCCTCTTTTCCATATAAATAGTTCATTTTATGTGACCCATTCTTCTTTCATTCTTTCTCTTCTATAAAAGGTTTCATTTACTGACGTCCATTTTGTTGTCTTTTGTATGAATATTTTTTGGTATTTCTGCCATACCCTCAATAACAATCTCCTTATATAATTATTATTGAATTCTTTGTTAACTTTAGCCTTATCGTATATCAGATATGCATGCCAACCAAAAGGTAGTTCATGTCTTTCTAACTGCAGAAGTTTTTCATCTTTGATTTTCATTCATTCTCTAATCCATTGTAAGCAATAAGCATGATAGTATAATTTTAAATTTGGGATGCTGTCCACCTTTTTCTTTGGAATCTTGCACAATTTTCATTTTTATTCTAGATTTCTTTTTATTCCAGATAAATATAGACAAATCTTTTCCCCATTCCTTGAAGGGTATATCATTGGTTCTGACTGGTAGGGACTGGAAAAGGAATAACATTTTTGATGTCACATTCATTTTAATGGTTGATATTTTTCCTATCCAAGATAGAGTCATAGTAGACCATTTCTGTTAGTCTCTTCTTATCTCCTGCCAAACTTTACCATAATTATTCTTATATAATTCTGATTTGTTTGTTGTAAGGTAATCCTCAGGTATTTGATCTTTTTCTTTATGTTGAATCTTGATAATTGTTAAAGTTTATTTTTTTTCAGTATTTGTCATATTCATTACTACCATATTTGTCTTTTTTATTAATTTTCAGTCCAGCATATTTACCATACTCATGAATCATTGTCAATAAGGGTAGTATATTCTCCAATGGATTAGACAAAGTTATTGCCATATCATCAGTGAAGGCTTTTAGTTTGTATTCAAAATTTTTTATCTTTATTCCAGTTATAGATTCTTCTGCTTTGATTTTATTGTTGAGCACCTCTAATGCTATAATAAACAATAGTGGGGACAAAGAGCAGCCTTGTCTAGTTTCTTTTTATATCTGGCATGTTTCTGTTTTTTCTCCATTTATTATTATTCTGACTTCTTGTTTCTTATAAATCACTCTTATCCAATTTCAAAAATTTGGACCTAATTCCATTTTTTCAACATTTCTATCAGAAATTCCCAATGCACATTGTAAAGGCCTTCTCTGCATCCAAAAATGTTAGTGCTGATTGTTTATCTGGCCTTTTATCTTAATAGTCTATGATGTCAATTATATTTCTTATATTTTTTTTCATATGCCTGTTAGGTAAGAAACCAGCTTGATCTTTATTTATCCAATTAGTTAGTACTTTCTTGAGTATTTCTGCCAATATAGATGTAAATATTTCATAGTCCGTATTTAGGAGTGCAATTGGTCTGAAGTTTTTAAGTTCTTGTATCTCTTTATTCTCTTTTGGAATTATAGTTATATGTGACAATTTCCAGGATTCTGGTATCTCACCTTCTAAAATTGCATTCATTATTATTTACAGTGGTGCAGCAACATGGTTCATAAATTTCTTATAATATAGAGCTGGGAATCCATCAGGGCCTGGTGTCTTTCCAATTTTTGCTCCTTTTATTGTTTCAATTGTTTCCATAAGTGTGATCTTTTTGTTTAATAATTCTTCCCGTTGTTCATCTATTGACTGTAGGTTTTGTTTATCAATACATTCTTTAATTTCTTCTTTCTTAATTGTTTTCTGTAAGAATAGTTCTTTACAATATCTGTGAAATATTTTTTTAATTTAGCTTTGTTCTGTATATATTTTTTCTCCTTCTTTTATTCTCCAAATTGTTTTTTTCTCTATTACTTTTTAATTTCCAAGCATGCCATTTTTCAGGTTTGTTAGCAAACTTAAATTGTTTTTGTTTTGCATACCTGAATTTTTTCTCCATCTCTTCTACCATTAATATTGAGATGTGAAAAACATTTAAAACATTTTTTTAAAAAAAATTAAATTTGAATTTGAATTTTAAAAATTCTGGGACCTTTTCTTTCTCCATCCACTGAGCTTCACTCCACTTCCACCATCTTTTAAAGCATTTTAAAGTGAAGGAGATTAATGCCAAAGCCAACTTCTGTCCAAAAGAAGGTGTTTGAGGAGCAGTGGTGTCACACCCCCTTACGGTGTCACCTGGTGTGGTTTGCACCCCCTAGTGATGCCACTGCTCCCACATATCCTCCCACTCTGAGGCCATGCCATTCAATAACAGACCAACACACAGATTAATATGTAAACCACTTTCTCCCAACCAAGGGTCACACAGTATACATGAGGGGTTATTGTAAAGTAATAATTATCACCTGGACATTATGGCATATTGATGAAATTTTGTCAAGTGTCATCATCACCAAGGGTTAATTCACACGCCCGGTAAGGGGCAGCTCTGGGCCACCCCTGGGAGTGGCAAATGGGGGCTGCAGTAACCATATGCCACAGCCCTGATCCTCCTTTTTTCCACCCCCAAAAGAGGTGCACCCTGACATTGTGCACCATGCAGACAGGTGCACGGCATCAGGGCAAAGTCAGGGCCATCAGGATATAGCTGCTCCACCCCAGCTCCACCCCCAGGCTAGCCTAAAGTGCCAGTCTGCATCCCCCCAAGTGACTTTTTCTTTTCCCAAAAATGAAAAATCACCGATTTGACAACACAGATGATGTCATTCATGAAGTCGAAGTGTGGTTTAAGGTGCAATCTGCAGACATCTACAATAATGATATTCGGAAAAACACTGGGGGAAAATGTGTAAATTTGGATGGTGACTACATAGAGATAAGTTAACAACTACAAATCAAAACAAACTTTATGTCAATTTTTTAAAAGGTGATAAATAAAACTTTACGACATCTCCTTGTATACCCCTCTCACTTCCATGCCACCAACCTCTGAAGATGCCAGACACAGATGCTGGCAAAATGTCAGGAATTAATTCTTCCAGAACACAGCCATGTAGCCTGAAAAACCCACAAAAACCTAGTCTGGAATTATTTGTTCTTCCTTGACAGAACAAAATAAGCAAAGGTTTTTATCCTCTGTTATAGTGATGGTTGCCCAGTAAAGACTTCAAATGTAGGGTTAGTGGTTGAAAAATGAGTGAGCTTGCTAACTGCTCAGCCAATATCTTCTACATTGATCAGTAGTAAAGTACTGCAAACTGCCCTTTCCTTCTGATGATTTTCCACTGTGGCATAAGGAAGCATGTACCTCTCTCTGATCTCTGACATTTTGGGCATCTGTGGCTTTCAGAACATGCACAAAAGTCCACAATAGCTCCTTCTCCATCTTTTTGAGCCAGTATAATCAGCCATTAGGCCCAAATACCCTAAAGGCACATGTTCCTAGCTGATCTTGGAAGCTAAGTAGGATCACTTCTGATTAGTACTTGGATAGGAGACTGTAGGCTATATTTCAGAGCAAGGAATTGGCAAAACCACCTTTGAGTATTCCTTGCCTAAGAAAATTCATGAGGTGGCCGTATGTCTAGAAGTGACTTGAAGGTACACACAATCATCTGTTACCACTTACATTCTCCTACATTCAAGGCACAAGTGCCACTAGAGGGAAGCAACCAACCTCTCCTCTTCCCCATGGCCTCATTCCCACTATGTTATAAACTGGTTTGAATCACTACCCAGTTTGAAGAGGTTTAAATTACCCTTGTTCACACTTGAGCTGAATCACTGAAGTGGTTTGGTGAGGGCCCCCCTGTGCTAGACCCATTTAACATGTGTCTTTTTGATGCTAATATTTTCTGCATCTTTTGCAATCAATCACTTCAGTGCAAGTGTGAACAGTATGCAGATCGGAATTGATTTAAATTTGCCCTTTAAATTTGCCAGCTGGCTGAAGAGCGTCATTTTGAATCAATTCATTAGTCAATGTGAACAACAAGTAGGTTATTTTTCAACAAGAAAATGCTATTGGGGCAAATGTAATGAGCTCCACTTTCAAACCAATCCATCGATTCAGATTGCAAACTGATTTATTTGTAAGTGGGAATGAGGCTCACATTCCCTTTTTAATAGTATTGGTTGGAGGGGGGACTGCTGAATGGTTAACCCAAAACCATCTTGGGCACTTTGCTGCAATTAAAATGTATAGTATTTAAATTTAGCTAAATAGTATTTGCCACAATTGCTATGGCAGAAAGGCAGAATTGAAAGAGGTGCTCTTGGGAACCACCTGAGACACTGTTCCTCACTATGATGAATTCTTCTTTTTCCAGAATTAGTCTATATAGGAAACATGACCCCAGGGAGCCCTAGAGTCCTTTTTTTCCAAGATGACAGCACTCCATGGATGATACGTCATAGAAGCAGTAACTACATAGGCAGCTGGCTGTACTGTATAATGAGATGTTCAATAAATATGAATATTAGGCTTTGATGCATAAGACAGGAAAGCTTTTGTTGTCAAGCGTCTTTTAAAAAATTGTAATGGAAAAGGTAGGGCTATCGCCTGGACTTTGGGCCTAAGCAGACTGCCAGAAATAGTGCACATTAAATTGAGGCACTGCCCTGGCTCAGTGCTAGGGAATCATGGGAACTGTAATTTATTGTGGCACCAGAGCTCTCTGACAGAGAAGGCTCAATGTCCCAGAAAAAAAATACAGTTCCCATGATTCCCCAGCACTGAGCCAGGGCAGTGCCTCAATTTAATGTGCACTATTTCTGGCAGTCTGCTTAGGCCTTTAGTCAGTCTTGGAAACCCAAGCCTCATTTGTGAACTGCAAAATTCCCCACCACCACCATCACCACCACTGACAAGGAAATATTTATATTGATGGGGAGCATTCAGCACTTAACTGTCTTGTCCACCTCTGCTGAATGGAGACCTACTGAACTAGCCCCACTATGAAGTAGATATCTATGGGCCTAAGCAGACTGCCAGAAATAGTGCACATTAAATTGAGGCACTGCCCTGGCTCAGTGCTAGGGAATCATGGGAACTGTATTTTATTGTGGCACCAGAGCTCTCTGACAGAGAAGGCTCAATGTCTCAGAAAAAAATACAATTCCCATGACTCCCTAGCACTGAGCCAAGGCAGTGCCTCAATTTAATGTGCACTATTTCTGGCAGTCTGCTTAGGCCTTATCTTGATTGGCTTTGCCCTGTGTACAAAATTCATTGTCCCTATTGCTCAGACCATATAAGAGCCATTATCAGAACCTGAAGGACAGGTTCACCTCTCCCTTTTTCCAAGCAGATGTTAAGGTTATCTTTGCTCTCCCCAAAGGAATACCCTTCACTCTTAGGAGACTGTCCCACAAGTTAGAAACACTTTAAAAGCAGAGACAATAGAGAGATACTCTCTTTTTGGCCTGCATCTTTGACCTTTCCCAGTCTCCAAGTCATCTTCTCCATATCAGAGAGTGAGAAAATCCATGTGTGTGTTAAGTCTGTAAAGCTTAGCTACACCCCTCTAGCCCCTCTCCTTAATTTGGTTTGGTTGGTGTTTAAGTCCCATGCTGTTTTGCTCTCTTTTACTTTAAGAAGCAGCTTGCACTGAGTACAGACTGTTCTGTTTCTTTCTTTTACTATATTTTTTTGTCTTTTAAATAAAGAAATAATTGTTTTTGTTGCAAAATCAGCTTGTCTTTCTACCCTGTTTTGACTTGAAGTCACTCTGGTTAATTGACATTTTGCTTGTAAGACTGTGCAGACAGCTAGTTACTGTGAGAGCTTTTCCCACAAACCAGTTAAAAACAGTGCACAGCTCTTAATAAAAGAGGCAGTCACAGCTGCAGTGGCAGGAACAGTTGGGCTTTCAGGTGGCATGTAGGAGGGCCACAATTCACCAGATGAATCATGTTGCTAATGGAAAGGTTCAGCTCCTCAGCTTTCAGCACTCCATGTCAAGCTATCTATCTCTTATTACAACAATTGATGGTCTTGTGTGCTTAGAATTCTTTCCACAAACATACCATACTATGGTTCTTCCTTAGAATGTGGCATGGCAAGAATGGTTGACCCAGAATATCTCTGCCACTTTGCTGCAACAAATATGAAAAACTGATTTGTTGTCTAATTGGATGCTTCTAGCATTCAGAAGATCATTTACAGCATGACAAACCATTAAGGTAGTTAGAGAGCTTCACTTTAACCTTTACAGTTGTTAAGATTTATGTATTATTGCATCTCGCTAAAGGTTAAAAACAAAGCAGAATCATACATAAAACCTTGAAAATATTCTATGCTTCTTCACATTATTCTCCATTCCTCTTGAAAAGTTTAGTTTTTCTATCTTCCAAGATTTATAATGCAATCCAATTATTTCTGCACAAAACAAGGTTTCATCAAGTTCAATGGGACTTATTTCCAGTTAAATAGGTATAGGATTGCAGCTTTTATTATATCCTCAAAGTTTCCAACATATTTTCTTTTAATTGAGATATCCATCATCTTGTCTTTGTTCATGTTTCAGCCTTGCTATTCTTTATCTTCTACTCTTGTAATCTATTTTTGATCCTGCATCCATATGTTATCACAGTATGTGGGAAGAGTTGTCAGAATCATAAGACTAGAACTGAAAATTCTGAATGCAGTTTTAAGATTAGTTCCCACCACCAAAGTCCACAGGTCAGAGGAGGGAAGCAACAGAAGACAGGACATTCTCAATGCATCTCACAATCCTTCTGGTTTGGGGAAAAAGGTAATAAGAGAAAAACATTCCCTGACTAATTCTAGAGAAAAGTTTTAATATATGCTATAGCCTTTCACGGTGAGCAACCTGTGCATCAGAGTTACCACCAGGGTCTTCCTATCATGCCATCTGATCACCTGCCTGACTTATTACCCTGCTGACTGACTATTGCCTGCTCACTCCTAAAAAATTCCCATCTAGATAAGGGCCTAAACAGACCAGTGTTAAATGGCAGCATCGAAGCAGGGTGGGTGGGTGGCGACCACACTCCTCAACACCATCCCAATGCCAGCATCATGCTGCATACATGACCGCATGGAAGGCAGCATCACACCATTTTTTTGGCGTAGCATTTAGATGTGCTGCACTAAAGAAACTTGGAAAAGCTGCTGCTAAAGCAGTGAAAAGGGCAGCTTTTCACTGCTTTAAAAAGAAGCAGCATTTTGCCAGCCCTTTTTGGGCTGGCAAAGCACCAGATTGGGGCCATGACGTGTGATTGCTGCAGCTCCAATCCAGCAATAAAAGGGGCGGTGGGGTGCCACTCCAAAGCAGTGATCTGTTCAGCCCCTTAATATTAGTGCCTGATAAGAAGCCATTTAAACCTTGCTGCATAACATATGAATCAACCCAGGAAAGAATTTCTTGAAAAAAATAATATTAACATCCCAATGTATCTGAAATAATCACTTCATTTTCTTTCCTGAAAGAATTTTACATTTTTGGGACAGGTAGTGCTTTCATATTGGAAATTTTACATTTTCAGGGCAGGTAGTGCTTCCATATTGGACAAAGAAGCTTGCCATAAATCCACATGCATCCCAACTGCTTTCAGAAATAGATTTTTTTTCCACCTGGGGAATGTAACTTGTGGATCTGAACCACTATGGATAGAAGTGTGACTTGTATTAAAACAGCAGTTGAAACTAGTTTGCTTTGATCAAGAGAAATCATTATCAAAATAGGTCCAAAGCACACTCTCTCTCTCTCTCTCTCTCTCTCTCTCTCTCTTTCTCTTATTTTGCTGAATTTAAACTTTTAGACTCAGGAGAAGGAGGAGTGAAGATAGGAAGAAGGAACAGATGACACCATACTACTAGCGGAAAACATCTTAGACTTGGAACAATTACTAATGAAGGTCAATGTGCAAAGGCACGCTTAATGATGAACATAAAGAAATGAATGACCACAGAAAATCTACACAAATTCATCCTAGAAAATGAGAGAATTGAAATAAAAGTTTATTATACTTTGTATCAAACATTGATCATTCTGGAGACTGCAGTTAAGAAATTGAAAGAAGACTAGAAATGGAAATGGCGGCCATGAAAGAACTAGGCAAGATCCTAAAATGTAAAGATATATAACTGGGCACCAAAGTTAAAATCGTCCAAGCCATTATATTCCCTATCACCATGTATGGATGTCAGATCAGGACAGTGAAGAAAGTTGATAGGATGAAAATAAACTCATTTGAGTTGTGGTGCTGGAGAAGGGTGTTTAAGGTTACAATGAGTAGTCAAAAAGACAAACAAATGGATCCTAGAACAGATCAAACCTGAACTCTCCCTGGAAGCCAGGATGACAAAACAGAGGCCATTGCATTTTGGCCACATCATGAGAAGGCATAATTCGTTAGAAAAGACAATAATACTAGGGAGGGTAAAGGGCAGCAGAAAGAGGAAAACTGCACATCAGGTAGGCAGACTCAATTAGAGAGGTCAAGGGCATGAATTTGAAGGTCCTAAGCAGAGCAGTGGAGGATAGTGCAGACCAAGACAAATCTGTTGGGCTATGGACTTCATTGAGGTTCCTCAAAAAAACTACTTTTGTCTATGTCAGAGTGCTGTACATGTGTGATAAGCATCACAGACAAAGCAGTCAGGAAAGGTATTAAAGTTATCACAATTACCTTAACATTCCCAACTTACCAAAAAGTAAGTTCTTCTTTCGCTAGATAAAATTGTCTCCATAAAGCTCATTTTTAGTCTCATTTTGAATGAACACTAAATAAGTCTATACATGCTATTGCATTTCCCTGACATAAGTAAGCCTATGTGCAGTGAAGTAAATAAAATAATGGGGTAAGTTCTTTGAGCAAGTGTTTCTAAAATGCAGTGTTCCTCCATGGTACAGTGAACAGCATCAAAGCATAACCTAGACATCCATCAGACAATGTCTAGTTCCAATTGGAGGGTCAGAGCTCCCACTGCTTTCCCCAAGAAATGTGTTATTACAGAAACACAGGCTTTGGACTATGTCAGTGTCATCAGAATATCTATATAATGGTTTTCTGCATGGGAAATAGAAATCTTTATGCAGCTACTACAGCAGGAGGCTATTATCCTGTTGTCCATTGATATTGTCTTCCATACTCTAGCATTTTCCTGAGCGACAAATGTTTGCAAAGCCATACACACACACACACACACTTCATTGGATGATGTATCAAGAGAAGGTGATAGGGCACGTATGTGTGTTATGTGTATATTTACTGTACATCTTTCTCTTTATCTACATCTCATTAATTCATAATTTCTGTTATGTTTTCAGACTCTCTTTTCTTCCCTCACTATTTCAGTAATTTTTAAAAAGCACAAATAGTACAGCATCCACAGCATGACTTTTCAGCATACCTTTCCTACTACAGTTCTCTATTGTTGTTGTATCTTCATGTTGATTCTGAATTATAGTGACCCTATCCAAAGGTTTTCTTAGCAAGATTTATTGGCTCAGTCATTAATGAGAATGGACACAGCAGTCAAGAAATCAGAAGACTATGACTTGGAAGGGCAGCTATAAAGGAACTAGATAAGATCCTGAATTGTAAAGATATACCATTGAATACTAAAGTTATGATTGTCCATGCCAGCATTTTTCCATTTCAATGTATGATTGTGAAAGCTGGAGTGCGAAGAAAGCTAATAGAAAGAAAATGAACTCATTTGAAATATGGAAAAGGAGAAGAGGTCTATGGACACTGTCAAATAAATGGATACTAGAGCAAATTAAGCCTTAACTCTCCCTACAAGCCAAGATGACTAAATTGAAACTGTCATATGTTGGCCATATCATGAGAAGTAATAACTTCACTGGACAATACAATAATAATACAACTTGGGGATTGCCTCCTTCCATATAATCTGCCTGTGAACTTAGATCTTCTGGGAGGAATTTGCTGCAGCCTATAAAAATTAGACTGTCTGCAACCACCCAGAGGGCCTTCTCTGCAACCGCTCCCAGACTATGGAATGGCCTGCTGGATGAGGTCCATTATATCATTACCTTAAATAGCTTTTAAAAAGCTGTTAAGACAGATCTCTTCCAGCAGGCCTTTCCTGAATAGATATCCTGGCCTTCAGGAGTTTGCCCAACTTTTCTCCCTTAATCCTCTTTGCTACTGTTATTGTTTACTGTTATTGTTTATTGTTTGTTATAGTAATTTATTTTAACTATGGGAGATGCAGACGGGTGGCCCTGGGCCAGCCCAGGAAGCAGAAGATCGAGGCCGAGGCTGCCGGATGCCTCTGCCCTGATCCTCCCTTTTACCACCTCGGAAAGGAGTGGCAAAATGCCGCTCCTTTCAGAGCCAGCAAAAAGAGCACCCTAAGAGCCGGCGTGTGGCTCTTTAGCGCTCCTTCTGGCATAGTGCGTCAAAAGGCTGTGCGGAAGGACGTCCTGATGCCGTGCGCCATGCGTAACGGCGCATGGGATCATGACATCTTTGGGGAGGGGTTGAGGCGGCCAGTGTGCTGCTGCCCCTCCCCATCCCTGCATCAAGGATGGCCCAAAGGGCCCGTATGTAGAGGCCCTATGTTTGTACACTGTTTCATTGTTTAATACTATTTTAAGGGGCGGGGGGGGGGTTATGGGATATATATTGCATTTTTATGTTGCAAGCCACCCCAATTGCGTCAGCAGAGGGGTGGGATAAATAATAATAATAATAATAATAATAATAATAATAATAATAATAATGCTTGGCAAGATGGAAGGTAGTAGGAAAAGTGGAAGACCATATTCCAGATGGATAGACTCAATCAAAGAAGCTGTGGCTCTGAGTCTACAAGACCTGAACAGGGCTATGATGGTAGACTGACTTGGAAGTCTGTCTTTCATAGGATTTGCATAAGTCAAAGTTGACTTGATGGCAGATGACAACAACAACAAAGAGAGGATCAAATGAGTCTTCACTTGCTGCCCTCTCACCTTTGAGCAGAGAAAGGTATGGCTTTTCATGTAGCACTCTCATCAGCTTCTCTGCATCACTTCTCACTCCAAAATAGTACAATAAATCTTTTTTGGCTCAGTACATTGCACTATGTGGGACAAAAATATGGCCAATGGCAAAATATAATAATTTTGGGGACAATTTTGTCCCATATGCTTTTTGTCTTTAAAAACAAACAAACACACTGTGGTAAATAGCTTGAAACTGAGACATTGTTTTAAACTTTTGAGATGAAAATGTATTAAAATATCTACCTGATAGGTCTAGTTCTATGTCAATTCTGGAAGAGAATGTGACTTCATGATGCTAATATGTCCTCTCTAGTAGAATAAAAATTGCTAGCTAACACCAGTCTGGTTTCAAGTGCAGCATGCACTAAGAATGTACGGTAAATGTTGTAGGCAAGAATGTAGAATTTTAGTTTTCCTCATCACTAGCTAAGATTACAATAGTTGCATATTTTGCTGTGATTTCCAATGTTTGTAGGACTTTCTAAGAAATACGTGTTTGTGCAAAAGAAATGTGTGATGTCTTGACTCCCCTCCTTCTCTTTTCTTTCTTTCTTTTCTTTCTTTTAGAAGGGATGTGTTGATATGTCAGGACACCCTTTCTAGCCAAAGAGAACATTTGTGTGTATTCTTTATACAAGCATGGGCATACTAAACCTAAGGCTACACCCAAAAAATATTTTGCTGCCTGAAATAGAATAGCAAATGACACCCGCACCCACCATACATACATTTACCTAAATCAAGGTACATAATAATCTAAGTCAGTTGTGTTTATTTGGCACTTAAGGCAGAAAAGCCCATCAAACACTTCTTTTCTTTCCTGACAGCAAAAATGTAACAAAACTAAGAAATTAAATTTGCTGGCCTTTCATGACAGTTGAAATGTGTGTGTTTATAAGCATCTCCAAGAGAGTTCTATTAATACTCCTCAAAGGAAGATGGCTATGAGGACACAGTTTCAGGGAGAAAGCACAGGCAAGGCCAAGCCTCAACATATCCTTATGTGCTCTAGCTATACAGTCACTTCTCCTTTTTCCCAGGGGATCCATTCCAGAACACACACACCCCTGCAATTAAGGAAAAACACAAATATTCAAGCCCTATTGGCTTGAATCATGTCCGTGGGGGAAAGGTGTGTTTGTACCTTGTAACAAATGTGAATCAAATTATGGACTAACTGGACAGAGTGAAAAATGCATGAATGTTTTGCTGATCATTGTGTATTGTTAAATGATAGTTTATTTGGTTATTAAATGCTGAATTTAAAAAGAACCATCATGATTTGAGCAGTTGAAATTTACACAATTGCTGTGATTAAATAAGGTTTCCAAATGGACATCCATCCAAGTCTTTGGACTTCATTTGATCCCACTAGATTTCTAGCACAGTCCATCTGTGTATACGATCTTCTTCATAGACAGAAAGCTATGCTATGCAATGCACCACTGTGATCCAGGTGCAACTCTCATGACAATCAACAGAAGTGACAGGTAGATTTCTCTGGAATGTTCTGAATGCTAACAGCTGCTCCAGCATGGAACTGGGGGATTTGTATCTTCCCAGAAGATCTGAAGTAAGTTTTTAAAATGTTAAACATTTTAAGGGTGTTACATCCTGATTCTGGTGCTGAACATGCTGAACATCATCCAGACTGTGGCCTCATTCCCAGTATGGATGGTATCACACGGGGCCCAATCCAAATAAAATCCAAACGAAATCCCGACCGAAACCAGATTATTTGCCCATGTTTTCACACGACATCGCACAGAACCCCGACAGAAAGTGGAAAGAACTGAGATCTTTTGAAATTTGGTTGTTTGGAAGAAATGCAAATGTGCAATTAAGGTAATTTTGCATTTACTGTAATGTGATAACCAAATGTGCATTTGAGAGCATTTCCCTGCTGTTGCCATGGTTCCAGCGAGCATTCCTCTATCTGCGCATGTGCAAGAAGCTCATTTCTAGTACATTTATGGGCTTTTTTCGCTTGTGTGTGGACGTTAAATGCGCTTACTGTAAATTCGCAATTAAGGTAATGTTTGCAGAATTAAGGTTTATTTCCCGTTTATTTTCGGAATGCCTCATTTCCACTTTATTTTTGCTTTCTGGCCCACATGTGATAATGTCCTATGATTTGAAATGAATTGCTGATCCAGTTATATATCTGTCGTTTCTACTTGAAACCGGTCCTGAACTGACTGCACTTGGTTTCAATCAAGATGAAGCAAGGCAAATGTAAAAGAACCGCTCTTTCTTGACACTAGTTTTTTGGTGCTTCTTTTGAAAATAAGTGCTTAGCAAGCCTGTTCAGCAAGTGGGAACAAAGGACCTGAATCACATCAAACTGAAGGGAAGGGATTACTGTGGCAGAGAGTTGGTACTTCCCTCACCAGGTTTTGGGGAAATCTGTCATTTCCCCCCTCCTCTTTCCCAGGACCCACCCTACAGTGCAACCTTCTGTCTAGGAGGAATTCCAAAATCCCCTTCATTCTGAGCTAGACTAGGAAGCATGTCCTCCAAGATCTGCAAGGCTGGGAGGGCATCACTTCAACTCCTCATGTCCTCCAAGTCCCCTGGGATGCCTCATCCATGGGTGTCATATGGAGGACTCTCCCCTGGGATGCCACAGCCATGGATGTCATATGGGAGACTCTCTGTGGGATGCCTCAACCATGGGTGTCATAGGGAGGACTCTCCCTGGGATGCCTCAGCCATGGATGTCATATGGAGGACTCTCCCCTGGGATGCCTCAGCCATGGGTGTCATATGGAGGACTTTCCCCTGGGCTGCCTCAGCCATGGGTGTCATATAGAAGACTGTCCCCTGGGATGCCACAGCCATGGGTGTCATATGGAGGACTCTCCCCTGGGATGCCTCAGCCATGGGTCTCATATGGAGGACTCTTGCTGGGATGCTTTAGCCATGGGTGCCATGAGAGTCCTTCATATGAGACCCATGGTTGAGGCATCCCAGGGGAGAGTCCTCCATATGGCACCCATGGCTGAGGCATCCCAGGGAAGAGTCCTCCATATTGCACCCATGGCTGAGGCGTCCCAGGCAGAGTCCTCTATATGACACCCATGGCTGTGGCATCCCAGGGGAAAGTCCACCATATGACACCCATGGATGAGGCATCCCAGGGGACTTGGAGGACATGAGGAGTTGAAGTGGTGCCTCCCAGCCTTGCAGAACTTGGAGGACATGCTTCCTAGTCAAGCTCAGAAAGGAGGGTGTTTTGAACTTCCTCCTTGACAGAAGGGTGGAATGTAGGACAGGTCCTGGGAAAGGAGAGGGGAGAAAATGATGGATTTTCCCCAAAACTAGTGAGAGATGGGATACTAGTGAGGGATGGGATTCTGACCATAGCACCCATGACTCCCTCCTGTGTTTTCTTCAATGTGTTGCCTGTTGCATCACCAATGACACATAGATCATTGACAGGAATTTTGAAGGAGCACAAACTAGTGGGAATGATAATTGTGCCCAAAAAGAAGCGAATGAAGAAAAGACCCTCTTCCATAATGGGAACAATGCATAGACTAGAATCGATTCACCAAGCCGAAGCAAAAGTGAATTGCAAACCAGGTTAAATGTAAGTGGGAATGAGCCTTGTGTGCACCAGAACCATGCATTGCCTGAACAAGATACTGCCTTAATGGACATCACAGGGAGAATGAGGCTTTTAGACCATGCAGACAAGGCCTGCATCTCCCTTTTCCTTTAGGACTCTACCATTTAGGACTCAACATTATAAGCAGCCTGTATACTAAATGTGTGGAGACTAGAAATATGCAAACTCCATTTATTCCTGTTAGCATGCACAATGTGACCAGTTCCCAAAGCTTTGGTGAATGTACAGAAAAATCCTGTAAGTCTAAAACAACATTGCACAAAGAAATTCAGTTATAATACACTTAAATTAGAAAGGCATCTTGAATATCTCAAGGTAATCACACCTAAGCATGAGTCAGAGATGTTTTGGGGCCCATAACACTCATTTTGAGAATTGCAAAGCCCAAGAACAATTCTGCAAAGCTTGTTTTCAATAGACACTAAAGGCATTGCAATTATTTGCCCAGTTTCACTTGTAGATTGCTAAAAGAAACCTTTTCTCCAAAATGAACATACCTTGCTTACAGTTTGATGCTGACAACCAAACTAGATAACTCCTGATTGTGTGCTTTGTTCACTTACTGCCTATTACTCTCTTCCCATTGGGAGTTCTATAATCACTATGGCTCAAGTGCTTTTTGGTTATCACTCCAATAGCAAAAAGAAACAAATGAAGTATATTGTACTGTTCTGAGATGATTTTGTACCTTGATAGATACTTACTCTATTATAAATTATTCTGAGTTAAGCAAACAGATTCATTCTGTTTTAAATATGGATAAGCTTTCAGCCCACTGATTCTTATGTAGAGTTCATCACACAGGGGAAAATTGGTAGTTGAAATGGAGATTAACCTGTCAAAATCGTGCATTCAAGATTAAAACACTATTAAAACATAATTAACATTTTCACATCCAAGAACCATTATCCCATGAATAACTAGGGAGTAACCAGGCAAGAAACACCAAAAAAATATTCATAGGAAAATCCCGCAAATGATTTGTTGCTGTTTCTTGCCTGGTTATTCATGAGAAAATGGCACTTTAATTGTGTTCATTGTGATGTTGTGTGAAAACCATTAGCGTGATTGCACAATTATCATGGGATACTCCTGGGATAATCACACATTGAACATGACATAATGTGAAAATCTTAATTGCAAATATGCGATTTTGATGGGTTAATCACCATTTATACTTTCAATTGTCCCCCGTGTGATAAACTGCTATGTGTCAAAAAGCCAGTGAAGGACTTCAGAATGTATTTAGATCCTCCTCCTCTAAAGGACAAACAGCTCCTCTTTTTAAAAACTCTTGCTTTATCCAAGATTGTAGATCTAAAGCAAGTAGTATTACTTGGGTGGGCAGATAAGGGCACCTTTTAGTGATGAAATCCCAGAGACAGTACAAAATGAGCCCCAATAGTCCTATTATATATTGATTGTTAAGAACACAATGTAAGATTGTGCAATATTTTACTTTTAAGCTGGGAATGTGATATAGAGTCACCTATCAACTTGCTGAAAGGCCCAGAGAGGGCAGAAGGCCAAGCTCAAGTGTTATCTGTGCACGTTCTCATTGGCTTTGTACCTGCCACCCAGCAGAGTACTAAACAGTGGGAGAAAGAAAGAAATAAAATTCTCTTTCACACCATACATCCTATGGAATCCTGGCAGTCATAGTATGGCGAGGCAATAGAGCTCTCTGGCTAAGAGTTCCATATACTTCATGAAACTACAAATCCCAGGATTCTGTACATGGCAGCAAAAGTAACAACAAAGTGCTATAATTACATAGTGTGAAAGAGATTGAAGATATTACCAGGCATCTGCTTCTATTTCACTACTTAAAAAGGTCTTCTGGAGAGGGTGGAATACAGAGAGCCCTCGTTATCCAGAGTGGTTTGGTTCCAGGGCCCATGTGGATCCCAAGATCAGTGGATCCTCAAATCCCATTAAATACAATGGTGTAGTAAAATGGTGTCCCTTATACAAAATGGCAAAATCAATGTTTGCTGCTGTGGGTGGTTGAATTCATGGATAAAGAATCCATGGATACGGAGAGCCTACTTTAGAAGAACAGGAAGATGCTGCTCTAAATGCTGTTGCTGATTAAAGAAGGCCCAGCTTAGAAGTGAGCACGTGGAATGGTCTTCAAACTTTCTTGACCCACTCCCTAGAAGGGATAACTCCCATCTTAATTTTGCTACCATGTTATCTCACATTCTCTTTTCATATAAAGTGCACTCCATTATACTTTAGTATGGGGCTAAGGACATGTGACTCTTCCAAGTATTCCTAAATGACAGCTCCCATCATTCCTCATCAGTGGTTTAGACTAGCCTGAACTGATGGAAGGTGAAGTCTGAAAACATCTTGAGAGCATTACATTCCCAACCTCTGTTCTTTCATGACTAAGAAGTAATTCAGGTAGGACTGGGCTAATCAGAACTGCTTGCTCCACAGTAGTGTATTTGTCTCTCTGGTGGCATGTCTGAGAGCACCCCATTGTTTCTTTGTGTATAGGTAAATGCTTCACAGTTACAGATTTGTGGGGGGAAATAAGTATTTCAGGAAAACTTTGTCAATGCCTTTCAAAGCTCAGAGCTGTAAATGAAATGTATAAATCCACTGCCCCCACCATCACACCGGCAATGCAATATTAAGACAGAAGGAGAGTGGCATATGACACAAGAACCCCCGGTGGACAAACATGAAGCAAAAGAGGGGAGAATGCAATTATGATCCCAAAGAGAAATGCAGAATTTGATTATCCTGAGTTATAAATAGCAATTTAAAACCACAGGGTAAAATAAATTCTCTTAAGTGGCAATTTCTCTGTATTATGTTTATTTCTCCCCTATTCTGCTGTCAAATATTTTCCAGTTTTAGTACTTTCAGGGAGAAAGAGGGAGGCATTGTTACTTGAGCTGTAAAGAGCTCACTGCTTTTAGCAACAGAGAGCAATGAAAGGGGCACACTTTTTTGGGGGGGGGGGACTGAAGAATCACACTCTGTGTCAGTTTAAAGGTTCACAGGGAGTGGCCAATTTATGCATTGGTGATTCTCCCATGTTGTATATGGTAAGTTTGGAAAATATAACCTCTATAGTTGCTATAGACTTCTGTAGCTTGGATCAAACATTGATCAGAATGGAGACTGCAGTCAAGAAATAAGAAGGCTAGGTATGGGAAGGGCAGCCATGAATGAATTAGACAGGATCATAAAATGTAAAGATATAGAACTGAGCACTAAAGTTAGAATCGTCCAAGCCACTTTATTTCTCATCATATACAGAGGCAAGAGCTGGACAGCGAAAAAAGCAGATGGAAAGAAAAGACAATAATGCTAGGGAAGGTAGAGAGTAGCAGAAAGAGAGGAAAACTGCACACCAGGTGGAGAGACTCAATCAGAGAGGTCACAGGCATGAATTTGAAGGACCTAAGCAGATCAGTGGAGGACAGTGCGGCCTGGAGATGTCTCAGCCAGAGGGTCACCATGAGTCAGGGTCAACTCGAGGGCAGTTAACAACAGCAACAATAGTTGGTAGAAGTAACAGGCCTATCTGGTACTCAACTTTGACTGGGGAGCAGAGGATGTTTTGGATGACATATTCTACGATGGAATGCAAGCCTCACAGCCTCTAGGAATGTAAGAAAATGGTTAGACTTGAATATCTACAAGAAATTACAACTTTAATCTTGCTGAGCCTTTTGCACTCATCCACTGAAATACTTTTTGGAATATAAAAAATGGTTAGACTTGAATGTCTATAGGAACTTAGAAATTTCAATCTTGCTGAACCTTTTGCACTCATCTACTGAAATACTTTTCAGAATGTTGATATCCAATTTGCACTCATCTTAAAAACTATTTCCCTTAATATTTTTAATAATATACATATTAATATGTATATTAAAGTTTCCTTTTAATTTGCATATTAAAGGGAAATGGCCCCAAAAGTACATGTAGTAGATTAGGGAAAACACACATTATAATAAGGGGGAAAACAAAAAGTGCACCCATTAGGATTACTGTTGTTTGTCTTCAAGTTTCAACTTATGGCACCCCTTAGACAAACCTACCACAGGGTTTTCTTGGCAAGATTTGTTTGCTTTGCCTTCCTTTGAGGTTGAGAGAATGTGAGTTGGCCATGCTCTCCCAGTAGGTTTCTATGGCCGAGTGAGGATTCAAACCTTGGTCTCCAGACTCACATACCAATGCTCAAACCACCATACCATGCTGGCTCTCCCCCACATTGGGATACTTTCAGAAGAGGAGGAGGAGGAGGAGGAGGAGGAGGAAGAGGGCCTATTATGGAAAATATACTTAAATAAGAACACTTATTATTATTATTATTATTATTATTATTATTATGTGGTGAAAGGGCTTGCATTCACACATTTATGAGACTGGGAGCTGAAACACATTTGCCCAACAGAAAATGAAAAATTATGTGACAACAAAATTAATAGTTTTGTCTATCCCTAGCCACTGCCATGAGAGTGATACTGTCAAAACTGTGATGTACTCTAGTTAAATTTTCTGCATGAATTTTAATTCCACCAACAAACATTTTATAGAAGGGCCAAGTGGGGTGGAGCTATGAGATGTGGGCAGCACAGGGGAGGAGACATTTGTGTCACATGCAATGGTTCTCAACCTTTGGTCCTCCATTTATTTTGGACTTCAGATCCCAGAAGCCCAGACAATTTGGCCAACAATCAGGAATCATGGAAGCTGAAGTCCAAAACATCTGGAGGACCAAGGGTCGGGAACCACTGTGTTTGATTCTTCAAAATACAGGTGTGCAACCACTGATAGTTAAACTTTATCCCAGCTTCAGACCTGACACAAGAAATATTCCTATCATTGCATTCGAGTGGTGGTGGTGGGAAATGAAATAGCCACCTCACATAGGTGTGGCATCCCTCAAGGCACCATCCTGTTCCTGATGTTATTTAACATCTATATGAAGCCGCTGGGAGAAATCATTTGGAGACATGGGGCGGGGTGTTATCAGTATGCTGATGACACCCAGATATATTTCTCCATGTCTCAGTAGTCGGCTTCAGCTCCGCTCTCTCTCTTTTTTAATATATATATATATATATATATATATATATATATATATATATATATTAAAATCAACATTACACAACATACATACCAATTAAACTTTCGCTAAAAGTTTCATACATAGACAAACAACAATACTTCCTTAGGCATTAATTCTAAGTTATACAGAGGAAAGAAAGGAAAGAGTATATACATAAGTATGTTAACCCATACTTATACACTCTTGTATATTTATATTTCAAATTAACTTTTTGTAGAAGAATAAAACCTGAAATCTTTTAATGAAGATATTATATGTCACAATAATAAAATAAAATTAACTTGTCCTTTGCATTCATTCCCCATTTCTCTCAAACAACATTTTTTGTTTTCCTTAGCATCATTTTTCCCCTATTTTCTCCCACATCTCTCTTGCTTCCCTTCTTTCCTATCCATTACCAACTACCTTTTCCTTTCTTCTTTCTATAACACATAATCAAGCTGTTATCACTCAATGGGATCTTTCTTCTTCTCTGTTTTCCCTCTTAGCCTTCTAAAGGGGGTTGCAGACTGCCAGAAATATAATAATAATAATAATAATAATAATAATAATAATAATAATAATAATAATTTTATTTATTTATAGTCCACCCCTCTGCGCGGCAATCGGGGCGGGTTACAGCATTTAAAAACAAAGTTAAAACATTCCCTCATCCCACAATACATCGTGCAAATTGAGTCCACTTTTAGGGTTAGGTTAGGGTTAGGGCATCATGGGAACTGTATTTTATTGTGGCACCAGAGCTCTCTGACAGAGAAGGCTCAATGTCTCAGGGGGGGGGGGGAAATTCCCATGATTCCCTAGCACTAACCCTAACCCTAAAAATGGACTCAATTTGCACTATTTCTGGCAGTCTGCAACCCCCCTAATTTTCCCTTTCCTTTATTTTTTCTTACCATTCTTCCTCTGTCCTCCCATCTGTTCCTTACACTCCCACCCTCTTCCGTCCTCATCCTTACTTCTGATCTACTCTTGCTTCTGCATCCCCCTTCTCTCTTTTCCACTTACTCTCACCTTCTCACATGCTCTTACCATTTACACTTACTCATACCCTTTACATTTTTCCCCTTTTGGGCTTCCTTCCTTACCAACTTCCTTCCCATTGAGTGACAGTTTGGTATTTAATATAGTTTACTTCCTATAATCACCTTTCCATTGAAATGTGTCCTTCCCTTCTAAATTCATTCTACATAATGTGTAAGAAGAAAAGTCTAGCTTACTATATTGATAGTCTATAGCTCTCTTATTTTCATATTCTATTATTTTCTACATTTTTGTCTTTAATCCTTTATGATCTCTTGATATTTTAATATTTTGATATTCACCCTGCTTGGCCAAGCGGCTAAAAATCCTATGTCTACATTTATATTCATTGCTATTTATAAGAAGAGATCTATTCTAGCTATTTTACCTCATTTTTTTTCTAGATACTTCATTACTGGTTCCCATTCTTCTTTCATTCCCTCTGTTGAATTAGATTTTAATCTTTGTGTCAATCTATACATTTGCATTGCATCATATAATTTAAATAACTAATCTTTCTTACTGGGTATGTTGTTATTCTTCCAATTCTGTGCATATAAGATTATTGCAATAGTGGTCATGTAAAAACATATTTTCTCATGTTTTTCACTCATTTCTCCTTCAACCATGTTTAACAACAAAACAAAAAAAAATCTGGTTTCATTTGTAATTCCAGATTTAAAAAACTACTCATTGTATCCTTTATACATTCCCGATACTTTTTTGCCTTTTTACATGACCACCAGCAATGAAAGAATGTGCCAGGTTTTTTCTTACATTTCCAACATAAGTTGTTTTGATTTTTATATATTTTAGATATTTTCACTGGGGTCATATACCATCTTAGGTACATTTTATAAAAAAATTCCCTTAAATCTTGTGAGTATGTATAACTCAAAACTTTATTCTATATCTTCTCCCAGTTATCAAATTCAATTGTATGTCCTAAATCTTTCATCCACCTGATCATTTCTTCCTTTATCATTTCTTCTTCCAAATCTAAATTCAACAGAATTCTATATATGCTCCCAATCATTTTGTTACTGTCTTGGGTTAAGATTTTATCCAATTCTGTTTCTTTCTCCTCAAATCCATATTTTTTTACTATCTATTTTAAATCTCTTTTTAATTTGAAAAAATCCAAACCATTTCACCATATGCCCTTCTTCTATTAGCTCCTCTTTACTTTTTAATTGCCAATCTCTCTCTTTTTGTTTTATTAGTGTCTTGTAAGTTATCCAATTATTATCTGTAGTTATCTCTCTTCCGTGAAAGGCTTCTTGGGGTGTGATCCATTGGGATACATTCTAATATATTTTCCCTGGATATTTTTTCCAAATTTGTAAAAGGGGTCTTCTGACACAGTAATTTTTAAAACTTTTATTAATGCTTTCTTTGTCATATTGTAAGTATGCATGCCATCCAAATGTTAAGCCGTCACCTTCCAACTCTAGTAATCTGTTGTCTTTTAAAGTAACCCAATCCTTTACCCATACCAGGGCACACGCTTCAAAGTATAATGTCTTGGTCGTCGGTTTCAGCTCCCCTCTCAATGATGGCATTTCCCCTCTCAATGACTGTCTCAAGGCAGTAATGGACAGGGTGAGGAAAAACAAATTGAAACTGAATCCAGAAAAAATGGAGGTACTCACAGTAGCGGCCCCGAAACCAGGTATTGGGATACAGCCTCCAGTCCTGGATGGAGTCACACTCTCCGTGAAAGACTGTGTTTGCAGTCTGGGGGTGCTCCTGGACTCATCATTCTAGATAACTAATTAGGTAAATGCGACGGTCAGGAGTGCCTGTTATCAGCTGATATGCCAGCTGCACCCTTTCCTGGAAGTAAGGGACCTTGAAACTGTGGTACACTCGCTGGTAACCTCCCGCCTTGATTTCTGTAATGTGTTCTACATGGGGCTACCCTCGTGCTTGGTCCAGAAACTTCAACTAGTACAGAACATGGCATCCAGATTGGTGTTGGGTACAGCAAGGAGAGACCATATAGCACCTATACTAAAATCTCTCCACTGGCTGCCTATTAGTTTCTGGGCCCAGTATAAGGTGTTGGTTATTGCCTTTAAAGCCCTAAATGGGTTGGGTCCAACTTATCTTTGGGACCGCCTCCTCCCATACAATCCACCCCACACACTCCACTCCTCTGGGAGAAACTTGCTGCAGCTGATAAAAACGAGGCTGTCGGCAACCTCCCAGAGGGCTTTCTCAGTAACTGCTCCCAGAATATGGAACGGCCTGCCAGATGAGATCTGTCAGACTACGACCTTAACCTGCTTTAAAAAAGCTGTCAAGACGGATCTCTTCTGGCAGGCCTTTCCAGATTAGTTTCCTAGCCTCAGGAGTTAGCCCATCTTCTTGTCCCCAACCTCTGCTTCAGCTGCTGCTTTTGCTTGTTATTGTTCACTATTGTTATTGTCACTTTGGCGAGATCATTTTAAATATGTTTTAATGTATATTTGTTTAATACTTTTTTAAGGGGTGGGTGGGTTTCAGGATTTAGCTTGTTTTTATTGTATTGTGGTTTATTTGTATGGAATTTTTAACATTGTAAGCCACCCCGATTGCTCAACAGAGGGGCGAGGTATAGTGTTGGCCATTCCACACAATCAAATACTTTAAATATGTCTAGTGCCAATATCCCTGCTCTTATTTCCCCCCTGTTACATGTATTTTATCCAATACTTTTCCTACTAGATTTGACATTTGTCTTCCTTTCACAAATCCACACTGATCCTTTCTTATATATTTATATATGCATTTGTTCATTCTATTTGCCATAATAGCTGATAAAATCTTCACATCTTGGTTTATTAATGATATAGGTCTATATGATCCTGGATCTGTTAAATCTTTATCTACCATTGGTAATAAAATTACTAATGATTGTTGCCATGATGCTGGTATCTTCTCCCCATTTATTATACCACTGTATAATTCTAACAATTTTGGGATTAACATCTTTACAAAAACTTTTTGATATTCTGGTCTGAATCCATCCATTCCTGGAGCTTTCCCATTTTTCAATTTTTTAATTACCTCCTCTATCTCTACCTCCTTAATGGGTTATTCCAGTAATTCTTTATCTTATTCCTTTCTTTTTATTTTCCAGTTCTCTTCCACATACTTCTCTATTTTATTCACAGGATTATCTCCTGCTTAATATAATTCCTTATAAAATTCTTCAAAGTTTTTTAGTTTTTCCTTCATCATTCTACATATTTTATCAGATTTGCCTCTAATCATATTTATCATATTTTCCATTTTCTTCTTTCTTCTAGCCAGCATTTTTGAATTTTTATTACTATATTCAAAAAACCTCTCTTCTTAAGTAAATAAAATTTTCTTGTACTTCATCTATCTCCATTTTATCCAATTCCTCTCAATTCTATTTTGCAATTTGCCCTCAATTCTACATATGTCTGTTTAGCTTGATTTATGATATATTTTCCAATGCCTCTATATCAACTTTTAATTTCTTCTTCCTTTCTTCCTTGACTTTTTTAAAAAATTGTATGTTTCCTTTATACATATCCCTCTTGTTACTGCCTTAATGGTATCCCATAATAACCCCTTTGACACATCTTTATCATTTATTTCCTATACTTCTTGCCAGTGCTTTCCAATTTTTTCTACAATTTCCTTATAATTCAATATCTTAGTATTTAACCTCCACCTTTTTACTTGTTCATAATCCTTTTTACAACATTTTCTATATTCACCAAGGCATGGTCTGATACCCTTATGTTCCCTATTTCGGTTTACAGGATTTTATTTAGCATATTTTTGATACAAAAATATAATCTATTCTTGTATATGTCTTACGTACCATGAAATAATATGTATATTTTCTTTCATGTCCCTTTACTAATCTCCATACATCTTACAATTACCTTTTATTCATTATTTTATTTAAATTTGTTATATTACTACATCTATCCCTTACTGATGGGTTAGATTTATCTTTTATCTTGTCCATCTGCATATTTATCAATACATATTTATCCTCCTTTAATCCCCCCTGTATTATTGTATATCTTCCATCTCCATCTCTTACATTATTTATTACAAAATTATTTTTTTTGCAATTATTATTGCTACACCCCTAGATTTGGAATTGCCATATGCTTTCTCATAAATCTTTGCCCAATTCAATTGCAGTTCATTTACACCAATTTTTTTTGATGTGTTTCTTGAAGAAATATGATATCAGCTGCATCTTTCTTCAATAATGCTTTGATTCTCCTTCATTTGACTACCGAACCTAGGTCCTTGTTGTTTAAAGTTGAGATTTTCAATTTACTTGACATCACCTAATTCAATTCTATTTCTAATGGCTCCAATTGGTGTGATCCATTCCCATATCCTTTCCCCTTACCCCATTTGCCTCCCCGCTCCCATCCTATAGGGCATTTTGCCCTAGCCCTAGCCCCTCAGGTTGTCCAAGTAGGGAGGGGTGACAAAGATATCCAAAAGGCTCAAACTTGCCCTCCTTCCGAGTGCTCATAAAAACAATAAACTTAGCTTTTTAACTTGATCGTAGCAATCTTATCTTTCATCTATGGGACTCCAACTCCCCCAATTGCTCCCAATATTTCTTCTTCTCCAGTCACCCCAGCCACAGCTCCTTCTCCAACTCCTCCAAGTTTTCCTCCATCTTCTCCAGCTCCTCCTCCTGCTCCTCCAGATGTTTCCATAGATCTTCCAGCTGTTTTTGCTCTTTCCTTGTATATAACTGGATTGTTTCTGCAGTGTTTTTGGACCCTAGAATAGCCTGGGGAAGAGAAGGTTAAGAGGTGATATGATAGCCCTGTTTAAATATTTGAAGGGCTGTTATACTGAAGATGGAGCAAGCTTGTATTCTGCTGCTCCAGAAACTAGGACCCAGAGCAGTGAATGCAAACTACAGGAAAAGATTGCACATAAACATAAAAAGGAACTTCCTGACAGTAAGAACTATTTGTCAGTGGATCACATTCCCGCAGAGAGTGGAGTCTTCTTCTTTAGAGGCTTTTAAAGAGAGGCTGGATGGCCATCTGTTTGGGGCACTTTGATTGTGAGTTCCTACATAGCAGGGGATTGGAATGGATGGCTCTTATAGTATCTTCCAACTCTATGATTCTATGAATCCTAGTCCAACACACAGACCTTAGTACCACACTGACTTTGTTCTACTGCTAGTCACAATTAAAGTAGAACCATAATCAGATGTTTAGTGGTTAGTCAACACTTATGAAATGCTGTTATTTCAATGGGACTACCAATAAGATTCAATCCTCTGTCATAAATCAGCTTCGTACATGGGTTAGGACAGGAGTTTTCATTTTTACCAACAGGGAAAATGGTTGTTGTAGTCCACTGTCATCTGGCAAGCACTAAATTAGAAGACTCCATACCTTCACCATGTGGGAAAGAGCTTTGAATCTCCCCTTTTCTAAATTGCCATGAGTTTAAAGCCAACATAAGCCTCATCCTGCATTTGAGTAGAAAGTGCTCTATTTAATACTCCTAGCTTATCACAGACATGCACCACTGCTGAAAAGAAATCTTATTCAATATTGTTTGATATATCCAAAGCATGTCAAAGAATGAGACTCCTCAGAGCACTACTTTATTCTTCTTCTTGTTGTTCTTAAGTAGAGCATATTCCTAACTGAGAAAGGGATATTGATTACATCAGTACATGTCCTCCTTACAAATTGGATTGATCCTTTCCTTTTATAGATGGAAACTTATGGACTAATCTTTTTGTAAGTTTCAAAAGAGAGCAAGGGAACCACTGAAAGAATTTCCTCTCAAAATACATAGCTCTTTTCAAGCTAAATGTTTTAATGACCTGCCAGTTGCTCCATTGTGAGAGACAGCGGTGTCTGAGTCAAAGAAAGGATTATTATTTCATATCATACTATGCACACACAAAAAGGAAAATGAGCAAAGACATTCTGCAATATCTTTGGAACTGTACCAGAGAATTAGTAACTGAGATGAAGATTATAGGTAGACGTCAGGCTTCTACAATGCTGTTGTGGAGTTAGGCCCTGCAGCATTTAACTGGAAGCCTATTTGATCATCATGCAGGACTGTGGCACAGAGAAAGAATGCCATGTAATCAAAGGAAGAATAGTTGAGTACTGTCTTTGTTCACACTGTGTCTTTTCATAAACAAAACAAGGCCAGAACAATGAGGAGACATAGGAAGTGTGTTTGAAATGTCAGCACAATAGTGAAAACAAGATGACTACATCATATACCATATTTTCCGGCATATAAGATGACTTTTTAACCCTGGAAAAGGGTCTCAAAAGTCGGGGGTCATCTTATACGCTGGGTAGAGAAGGAGGAGGATGAGAATGGTGTGTGTGAGAGAGAGAGAGAGAAAGAGAAGGAATCCAGGCAAGAGGAGGATGAGAACGGGTGGGTGGGTGGGGAGCGAAGAAGGAAGGAGGAGGAGGATGAGAAAGAGGGGAGAAAAGGAAGGAATCCACGGAAGAGGAGAAGGAGGAGGATGAGAAGTGGGGTGGGGAGAGAGAAAGAGAAGGAATCCAGGCAAGAGAAGGAGGAGGATGAGAACGGGGGGGGGGAGGGGGGAGAGAGAGAGAAAGAGAAGGAATCCAGGCAGGAGAGGAGGAGGAGAATGAGGGGAGAAAAGGAAGGAATCCAGGCAAGAGGAGGAAGAGGAGGATAAGAACCGGGGGCGGGGGGAGGAGAAGAAGGAAGCCAAGCCAGAGGAGGAAGAGGATGAGAACCGGGGGAGAAGAAGAAGGAAGCCACTTCTAAGATTGTTGTTGTATGCCTTTGAGTCATTTCCAACTTACGGCAGCCCTATCATGGTGTTTGCTTGGCAAGGTTTCTTCAGAGGGGAGTTTGCCATTGCCTTCTGAGACTGAGACAGTGTGACTTGCCCAAGGTCACACAGGGATATTCCATGGCTTAGCCAGGATTCAAACCCTGGCCTCCAGAGTCATACTCCGATACTCAGACAGGGTGACCAAATGTCTTCAATGCAAAGGAGGACAAGTCACCACAAAAAATGTAGGACATACAAGAAAAACATGTAGAGAAAGCTAAAAACACTAATATAAATGTAAATCCATGCTTCTTAGCCATGCTCAAAATGGAGGACATTTTGGAATTCCTCCTGGAGAGAGTGTTGACATGGAGGGCATGTCCTGGAAAAGAGAAGGCTAAGTAGCTCATTGAACTACAAATCCAAGAGCTCTCATAATATGGAGCCATGGCAGTTAAAGTGGTCAAACTGCATCAGTTCTACAGTATGGATGCAGCCTGAATCTGAACTGCAGAAATAATACAGTTTGACACTGCTTTAACTGCCATGGCTCCATCCTATGGACTCCTAGGATCTGCAGTTTGCTTTGTGGTACCAGAGCTCTCTGACAGAAAAGGCTCAATATCTCAAAAAACTTCAAATCCCAGAATTCTGTAGCCTTGAGCCAGGGCAGTTAAAGTGGTATATGAAACTGCTTTAATAAATTTTTGCAATGCAGACGCAGCCATGGCTTCTTTAACAAATAATTCTGCACAATGAGAGAGAGAGTGTGTGTGTCTGCCTTTGAAGATTTATCTAAAGAAAACTAACAGCCATTGCAGACGGGCGGCTGTGGGCCATCCTGAGAAGCATTGGATTGGGGCTGAGGGTGCCCCATGCCTCGGCCCCAGTCCACTCTTTTTCCACCCCTGGAAGGAGCGCTAAAATACCGCTCCTTCTGCAAGGCGTGGAAAGAGCACCACAAGAGGCGGTGCGTGCCTCTTCGGCGTCTCTTCCAGCTCAGCATGTCTGGACACTGAGCCAGAAAGATGTCATTGGAGTGCCCGCCGTGTGCAATGGCGGGCGCTCCAATGACATCCTCAGGAAGAGGTTGGGGCACCCGGTGTCCAGCTGCCCCTCCCCTTCCTGGGATTAAAGATGGCACTTTTCGCCGTCTGCATCCCCCCAAGTTCCTTAATTTGGAGGTTAATATGTGTATGTTGTGTGCCTTCAAATTATTCTTGACTTATGGTGATCATGGGGTTTTCTTGGCAAGATTTGCTCAGAGGAGGTTTACTATTGCCTTCCCCTGAGGCTGAGAGTATATGACTTGTCCAAGTTCACCCAGTGGGTTTCATGGCAGAGTGGGGAATCAAACCCATGTCTCCAGAGTGGAGGTCCAACACTCAAACCACTACACCATGCTGGCTCCTATTCCCATGTACTACCTATGAAACAATTGCAAACTTTTTTGTTGTTCTTGTGTGTCTTCAAGTCCTTTCCATCTTATGGTGACCCTAAGACAACCCTATCATGGGGTATTCTTGGCATGTTTCTTCAAATGGGGGTTGCCATTACCATCCTCTGAGGTTGAGAGTGTGTGACATGCCTAGGGTAACTTACTTGGCCGCAAATTGTACATACCTGTCAGATTTTTGTAAAATCAGAACTCTGTGTAGTCAGTAAACCAGACAATTGTTGCAATTAGGAGTTTATTGAAGCACACAAAGTCAGCATTCTACAAGACTACATTTAAGCCAGAACTAACCCCCCTCACTAGGCAACACCTAATTAAACCCACCAAATCATTTGCTCCACCCCAACCATCCTGGCGTGAAAACCATGCCCCCACCTACTTTTCCCACAGCTTCCAGTCCTCTTGCTCCTCGGCCGCTATTCTCACCCCCTCTTCTGCCTCCTATTAGAGCCATCCTCCCTTTTGCCTCCCCACATTCCAAGCAGTCCAGTTCTCAAAACAATTCACAGTTCCACTCCTCCCTTCCCCCAGCACTCAATCTTTAAGCTAACACCCATTCAACTATCCTACCCATCCTCCCCAGCTAACCCCACAATCTGTTTAAACCCTGACAGAACCTGATACAGAAGTACGGTTCTGACAGAATGCATCATCTAGTATATTGGCAGTCCTTCCCCCCAACTTTTTCATTTCCCCCCAACCATCTCATAGCCGGGAGATGGAAATAATTTTTAAAGCAGCATTTAAATCTGGACTATTTTTTAAAAAGTAAGGTCCAAAACACACTTCAGGAAATAAATGCTAGGGAACATGGAAGTTGTAGTTTGTTGTGTTTATTAGTGACAGTTTGTCTGCTAAGAACCTGCATGTCATAAGCATTTGAATTAAAATTACCATATTGAAATCAAATCTGATGTTTTTTTTTTTAATTTTTATTTAGTGTGCATCCCAAACTCTATATTTTACCTGGAAAAGTTGGAAGTCATCTTATACGTCCAGTCGTCTTATATGCCGGAAAATACAGTACATTGCATGTCTCCATACATTTAAAGGTGGATAATATGTAACCCCTGGTCTTCTCTTCTCCCAGCTAAACATACCCAGCCCCCTCAGATGTTCCTCATATGACATAGGGCCTGTATAGATTGCCAGAAATAATCCAGCTTGAGACCACTTTAACTGCCCTGGCTCAGTGCTAGGGAATCATGGGAATTGTAGTTTTTCTGAGGCACTGAGCCTTCTCTGTCAGAGAGCTCTGGTGCTGCAATAAACTACAGTTCCCATGATTCCTTAGCACTGAGCCAGGACAGTTAAAGTGGTCTCAAAGTGGATTATTTCTGGCAGTCTGTAAAGGCCCTATAGTTTCCTAATCTTTGATATTCTTTGTTGTCCTTCTCTGGGCATGTTCCCACTTGTCATTATCCTTCTCGAACTGTGGTGCTTAGAAATGAACATAGTATTCTAGATGAGGTCTGATCAAAGCAAAATAGAGTGGCTCCACTACTTCCCTTGATCTGGATACTCTTCTCCTGTTGATGCAGCCTAGAATTGCATTGCTTTTTTTGGTTGCTGCATCACACTGCTGACTCTTGTTTATTTTGTGATATACTTAAACCCCAGATCCTTTTTATTTATACTATTTGCAAACCAGGTGTCACCCACCCTATATTTGTGCCTTTCTTTCTTTTTCCTCTTTCCTAAATGCTGTACATTTATTCATGTTGAAATTAATTTTGCTAGTTTTGACCTATTGCCTTTCTACTCCCAATAATAAAATCCATGAACAATGGGAAACTCATTGATAACTACCAAGAAAAAAAATGGGGGAAGTAACTGTCAGTGAAAGATACCTGTTTTATCTTCCTCTGCTGTGAGGAAGGGGCAAGAGCTCAATGATACAGAATAATCGGGGCAGCTTACAACATTAAAATTTCCATACAGATATATTAATACAATCTAAACAGAACATAAAAATCCCAAATCCCACCCGTCCTTTAAGAAGTAAGGGTTCTTCTTATTTCAGGCCGGATGGTGCTGGGCCTATCATCTCTCCCCCAGATGACATCGGATGGTAATGGAGGGATGGTAATGGAGGGATGGTGCTTGGCCTAGTGTCTCTCCCCCAGATGACATCGGATGGAATGGAGTGAGGGTTCCTCTTCTTATTCCAGGCCGGATGGTGCTGGGCCTAGCGTCTCTCCCCCAGATGACATCAGATGGTAATGGAGGGAGGGATCTTATTATTATTTTAGGCCCGATGGTGCTCGGCCTAGTGTCTCTCCTGCAGATGACATCGGATGGAATGGAGGAAGGGCTCCTTTTCTTATTCTAGGCCCGATGGTGCTCGGCCTAGCGTCTCTCCCCCAGATGACATCGGATGGAATGGAGGGAGGGCTCCTTTTCTTATTCTAGGCCCGATGGTGCTCGGCCTAGCGTCTCTCCCCTATATGACATCGAATGGAATGGAGGGAGGGCTCCTTTTCTTATTCTAGGCCCGATGGTGCTCGGCCTAGCGTCTCTCCCCTAGATGACATCGGATGGAATGGAGGGAGGGCTCCTTTTCTTATTCTAGGCCCGATGGTGCTCGGCCTAATGTCTCTCCCCCAGATGACATTGGATGGAATGGAGGGAGGGCTCCTTTTCTTATTCTAGGCCCGATAGTGCTCGGCCTAGCGTCTCTCCCCTAGATGACATCGGATGGAATGGAGGGAGGGCTCCTCTTCTTATTTTAGGCCAGATGGTGCTGGGCCTAGCATCTCTCCCCCAGATGACATCAGATGGAATGGAGGGAAGGCTTTTTTTCCCCCATGCAGAATATTCCATATGCCAGTGATGGTCTCTAAAGTGGGGGGGGGGGGGGGGGAGAGATCATAAGGTGATAGGGCTGGGGATATCATTTTTCTAGAACCACAGAGAGGAGGACACTCAGATCAGACAGTACTGGATTAATTTCACCAGTGGTATGTCTCAGTTTGTGAATTCATATGTTCACAAAGACCTGCTGCTTGACTCTCCAGTTCCACTTGTATTGACTCTGGCAGTAATTAGAAGGTAATATTTAGTATTATCCCACCTGTAGAGAAGGCACTACAAATACTTGGCTTTAACGAAGCCAAGCACAGCTCAGAAAATGCTGTGAAAGGTGGCTGTGGGTGATTCTAAAATATCAAAAGCAGGAGTGAGTGTCTGATAGATTTGACACAGAAGCTGCTGCCACACTGCAGAAAAATGATATTCCCAGCCCTACCACTTTATGATCCTTTTTTTTTTTTTTTTTTTTCATTTGAGAGGTCATCACTAGCATCTGGAATCTTCTGCTGTATTATTGAGCTCTGGTCCCTTCCTGACACCACTTTGACCTTCCTTGTTCAGTGCTATGAAATTCTGAGATTTGTCGTTTTGTGAGATATTTAGCTTTCCCTGTCAAGAGAGTGCTGGTGAACTACAAATTCCAGAATTGATCCCTGGCAGCTAAAGTAGTATCAAACTGCTTTATTTCTGCAGTGTGGCAGAAGCCATTGTTGGTGGTTAATACTGATAAGGTGTTGAGCTGACACAGAGTTTTGGACTTCAGGAAGAAAGAAAAACTGCCTATGAGATTGGGGGACCTAAAAAATGGAGCATTACAGCTCATTCAATTCTCATACTGTGTTAATAAATCTATTTCTGTTGTTGTTTTAAACCTGTCTGACTGTCAGTCAAGCTTGAACTGGGGCCATGCATACCAAACTAAAGAACCCACACAATTACAGATGAACATATAAGGGGTCACCCCAAGACCCAGTAATGCAACCCAGAAAGGAAAGAATTGGGGGAACAAGAGCAGGGTTAGTGCCATGATTCCTAGGTGTTAGAGTTTTAAGACCAGCCTGGGAGACATGATCTGTCACACCATCCTTCAACCCAGTGGCATCCCTAGAGTTGGTGTCACCAACTCATGGTGTCACCTCCCTTGACCTCTTCCCATGTTACACCATACAGAATCCTTAGTAATTCTTTTTTGCACTAATGTTACTTGCAAATTGTAATTCCAATATATCACTAAATGTAATGCTATTAGTTGTGACATAAACAACTGGCAAAATTAAAATTATACCTTCAAATTACAATATCATAAGCACAACCTAAACGTATTTACATATACATACTGAATATTTGGTTAAAATGTGATGTTTTAAAAGAATTTTTTAAATAATTAAAATATTGAAATTTGAAATTTTAATTTTGAAAAATTGGGCCCTCTTTTTTCTCCTCCCACTGAGATTCAGCCCACTCCCACCATCTCTTAAAGTATTTTAAAGGGAAGCAGATGAATGTCATAGCTTCCTCCAAGGGGCTCAACGTGGTGCACACAATTATCTTATTTTATTTCTCAAAGTAACCCTGTGAAATACTTTTAGCTCTGAAATTGTGACTGGTTCAAGAGTACTCAGTGAATGGGAATTTGAGGCAACTTCTGTGTAGGCAAAAGTACTTACAGCTTGTGGCCCATGCCACATATCATATCAGTGTTTCTCCAAACTGGAAGGAGACATCAAATGTCCATTTCACTTTTAGGCCTAAATTAATAACTCCTCAAATAAAGCCAACCTAGAATCAGAGCATTAAATACCTCAGTGCTGGAGATCTCATGCTTATTGCAAAAGCTTTTTGGGATACATGCTTAATAAGAAAAAGTAGCTTTTTGAATGGCAAGAGCCACTGAAATATTGAAAGAATAAGAATTGCCAAGAAAAATTAAGAAGAAAGAATACATGTTAGAAGATATTCCGGCAGATAGAATATGCAACACACACACACACTTACAGAGCACAAAAATTGAATTAAAAATGTTCAAAGTATAAAACTAAAATGATTGTTACAAAAACAAGGGGAGAAAAAAATACTATCAAAAAGATAAGGCTGGATGCTTCAGGCTATACCAACACACATTTTAATATCATCTAATATTTTCTAAGAATCATCTTTAATTATATGGAAAACGAATAAAAAATTAATAAGCTATTCCATGAATACTGTTAGGATATATATGAGTCAGATTAGAGGAGAATGAACAACATAATGAACAATTTCTTTAAAATGCAAAGTGGAAAGAACATCACTTACAGTTAGGCAGGGCATAAGCAGGAGGGTCCTCTGAACAGAAAAAAGGATTTCTGAATTTATTTTGTTCCAGTATGTGCACGTTGGGGAAGGAGATGTAAGTGTATACAGATTAGGTTCAGGCAATCTGAAAGACCAATGCCGTTGTGCATTGCACCTGCAGATGTGCATTGTGCATTGCATATTGTGCATGTAGATTTCCATAGAGTTACACATTCAGTTGTACAGTCTGAAACTCACTAACACACAATATTCCAATAATTCTGTCAGAACCCAAAAGGGTTTTGGTTCTGCCATAATGTATAAAGTTGGGAAATGTATATATAAATCCTGTATTGGTTTGTGTTCTATGTATATATACATATGCAATGTGTTATCTGTATTAGGTGAGTTTAAATTTTGGCACCAATTTCAAAGAACATTTGGGAGGAGTTTTTCTGCAGTTGCCAAGCAGAAATCAAAAGATTACATCACAGTTACTAGGCAGAAAAACAAAAGGTTTTAGTACAGTTGCCAGGCAGAAATCAAGTGGTTACATAGAAATCACTGGGCAGAAAAGTGAAGGTTATATTGCAGGTACCAGACAGAAGTCAAAGGCGGGGCTAGGTAACTTATAGAGACAAGAGGCAGAGAAGGGCAGTATCAATCTAAATGCTGATTGATTATTATTGTCCTTCATCTGTAATAAAGACTTTTTGTTCTTTCACCGACTATTGTCTGAGTCCTTGAAACATAGCTGATTGGTACATGACAGTAGATTGATATTCCTAAATATCATCTTGTGTGATACAACAGCATTCGGAGTGATATGAACCCTTCACAGAAATGCTTCTGGAAGAGAGGCAAGAAGATGACCAGGGAGATGATGCCCTGGAGATAGAGATGGTCCTTGGTCTGGCTTAGAGGTGCCAGAGGCACTGAGGAGGGTGTGGGGCTGAGAGATGGACTACGAAGAAAAGTCTGGGAGGACTATGGGATGCAGATGCAGCAGATGCAAAAAGAGCTGAAATCAATGTGTGCCACCTTAATGGAGTTGGTAAATGCACTAATGAGACTGACTGCTGAACAACCCACCCACGGTGAGACGGGAACTTCCAGGACAATGACAGCAGTGATTCTACCTGGACCAGGAAATCCAGCAGTCCCAATGCCAAGGAATGAAGACCTGGCTGCTCGGCACCTGGGGATAAAATTCAATGGAAGGTCAAGTCAGTTACACTGCTTCTTGGCCCAAGTGGTTGGACACATGAATGAGTAGGGTCAAACCTTCCCAAATGAAGGGGCAAAGTGAGGTGTGTCATGATCCACCTGGAAAGTGAAATGGCAGACTAGTTGGTGCAACTGTAGGACAGCAGAGTGACAGAGCTGAAAGATCTGCAGGCCTTTAAGGTAGCCCTGCAAACCCAATCTGTGGACCTGTTTCGAGCAGATAAAGCCACACTAAACTGATGGCATTAGAGCAAGGCAACCACTCTGTGTTAGAATATGCAGTGGAATTTCGCAGTCTGGCAGCACAAGTTCCTGAGTGGCCTGAAGGCGTGAAAGTGCAATACTTCAAATAAGGCTTCTAGACGGATGTTTTAGAGTGGGCCCTCTTGAGGGACAATCCATGCACTGTGAGGGAGTGGATTCATCTGGCCAGGGAAGGCAAATTGGTCAAAGAAGAGATCAGATTGACCAGATAATGCAAAAGGGCAAGCCAGAAACCCAGTACTACCAGTGGAAGAACCATCTGAGATTCAGAGAGGGAACGACTCATGAAGCTGGGTCTCTGTCTGGCATGTAGCAAGAAGGACCACCACATAGCTGATTGCACTGACTGAGAAGACAACACAAGCAGGACAACCTTTTAAGAGCCACCTAACACAACCCTGTCAAAAGACAAGCAGTGACCAAACAAAGGAGCTACAGCCAGCCAGGCCCTCAAGGCAGCAAGCCGAAGACAGCTATGCCAGGGGAAACATCAGAGGACATGAATTCAGAAGACAACATAGAGTCAGCAGAAAACTTCTGAAGCCTGCCTTAGACAGTGGCAGAAGGTAGGCGGCAGCTCCGAACAGCCGCATCCCTATGGTAAATGGAGAAGTTCCTCTATACACCCAGCAAGTCAAACTAGTAACTACCTGGTCCATTGCCATCTAGTCAGTGTCTTTGCATGAGCATGTGGGAAAAACTATTTATGAAGACCAATTGGGCCACCCCTCTGTTTATAGAGACTTGGCTGAGGTGTTTGCTAAGAAGGAGAGTTACCAGCCCCCCACCCCCACCCCCCGAGAGACTGACTGTGCAATTTAATTAAAGCCCAGGGCCCAACCTCCTAAACCCAAATTATATTTAATGACCCGGCTTGAGCTAAGAATCCTCAAGGATTTATAGAGAAAAAATTGACCAGGGGTTTCATTCACTCATCAACCTCCATGTTCATGGCTTCAGTGTTTTTCAGGGAGAAAAAAGATGGCTCATTGAGACTGTCATGGATTATTGTAATCTCAATGGGATCTGTAGTACTAACATGAACCCCCTTCCACTTATGAAGGACATGTTGGGATGATTAGCTACCGGGAGTGTTCACCAAACTGGACATGAGAGACTCTAACTTCTGGGTAAGAATTAAGGAGGGGGATGAATACAAGACTGCCTTCAACTGCCCCCTGGGTGATACCATTTGGATTAGCTGGATCACCAGGGGTGTTCATGAGACTGGTCAATGAAATAATGCACAATTTGTTGTTGACAGGGTGTTGGTATATTTAGATGATGTTTTGATTTACTCCCAAAACCTAGACTCACATATTCAGTTGGTACAGGAAGTGCTGAAACTTCTTCCAGACAATCAGTTATATGTCAAATTGTCCAAATGCAGTTTCCACACAGACAAACTGGACTTTTTGGGACACAGAATATCCACAAAGGGAATAGAGGTGGACCCTGCCAAAGTCCAAGCAGTGTTAGACTGGGCCCTGCCTAAGACTCAAAAACAGGTGTAAAGGTTTGGGGGGTTTGCATTTTTTTTTTTTTTTACAGGCAACTCATCCCTGATTTCACCAAGGGAGTCCTTCCCATAACAGACTTGTTTAAAACAAAAAGCCACACAAAACAGAAACCTCATGAGCAGGGCTTTAAGCTGAAGCCCTCTGCTGAAATACAACGGACTCCTGCATGTCAGGAAGCATTCCAAAACTTGAAACACCTGTTCAGCACGGAGCTAATTTTGAAATGCCTAGATCCAGATTTGCTCTTTGTTGTGCAAGTTGATGCCAGTGATTTTGCTTTGGGAGCCGTGTTACTGCAGAGAAACACAGAGGGAACCTTGAGGCCCTGTGTCCATCTGTCTAAAAAGTTTCAAGGGGTGGAACTGAACTGGGAATGGGAGCCTTTGCTGTAAAGTGGGCTCTGCAAACTTGATGCCAATTTTTGGAAGGCACACCCCACCCTTTCAAGGTCTGGGCATCGTAATCTAGAGGCTTTGCAGACCCTGAGAAAGTTAAGCCCCAAGCAAACCAGGTGGGTCAAGTTTTTCTACCAGTTCAAATTCAAGCTGAAATTCTTTCCAGGAAAGCAAAATGTTTTAGCTGATGCTTTATTGAGGCTTCTGCAACATGACAGTAAGACACAAGCCCCTATAGAAAAGGTGTTCATCCTACAACAATTGGGTCTAGCTGTAACTACCTGAAGCCAGTCCCGTGGGGAGGGAATGAGTGAGATCTCAACCCCAGACCAAATCCACCAAAGGTTTATCAAGGCAGCTGTGAAGGACCAGTGGTTTAAAGAGCATCCAGATATACTGGTATCCAAAAGGGGCTATGGTATAAAAGAGACAGACAGTTGTGTCATGACACCAAAGGAGCGGGTCACTGAGGTTTCCTGAGAACCTTGCACAAGATACACAGACAGTACTGGTGGGATGGTATCAGACAAGATGTTGAAACATATGTAAAGGGGTGACCAGTGTGTGCCAGAGCCAAGCCAGTTGGAGGAAAACCCCAGGGAATATCGCAACTTTTACCCACCCCTGGAAGCCCCTGGAAACACTTAGCAATGCCCTTCATTCTTGATTTACCTGATAGCCATGGGAGAAACACCATTTGGGTGGTGTAACGGATCTATTCTGCAAACAGATGCATTTTATAGGCTGCAAAAGCTTGCCAACTGTGGCCAAGTTAGCTGATCTATTCATCTCCCATGTATACTGGCTCCATGGTTTACCTTCTAGAATTGTGAGTGATCAAGGTAGGGCCTGTTTACCTCCCAATTTTGGAGGTTATTGCAGAAAAAGCTGGGGGGGTTAAACTTCTCATCACCCTAAATCAGATGGACAGAAGGAGAGAGTTCAACCCTGGAGCAATATTTAAGTTGTTACAGCAGTTACTTACCAGATGACTGGTTTGATTTGTTGCCATGTGTAGAGGTTGCTTTTAATGGGTTGATTAATCAGAGTTCAGGGCATTCACCTTTTAAAATAGTCTATGGGTCTGAACCAAAGACACTGCCCTTATTAAGTGTAGAGCCTATGGATTACAAAGATAAAGGAGGCTTGGCCTGAGATGGGGGGAAGCAGACAGCTAAAAGGGCCGTTTTGGGGGCAAGGAAGGGGAGGGGCAGCCACACGGTGGGTGCCCCAACCCTTACCCAAAGGCATTGTCAGAGCGCCGGCCCCTCTGCACGGCCGGGGGCTCCGACGATGTCTTCCCGCTGCAGCGTTCACACACGCTGCGGCAGAAGAGTCGCCGAAGGTGCGCCGCCAGCCTTTTGCAGTGCACCTTCGGCGACTTGTGGAAGGAGCACTATTTTAGCACTCCTTCCAGGGGCGGCGCAGCTTCCTGGAGTGGCCCACGGCAGCCCGTCTGCTTACCCCCATAGTAACTGCTTTGGATGAGGCTAATGGCCTTTGCAGACTGTCAGAAATAGTGCAAATTGAGTCCACTTTAAGGATTAGGGTTAGTGCTAGGTTGTTTTTTTTCTGAGACATTGAGCCTTCTCTGTCAGAGAGCTCTGGTGCCACAATAAAATACAGTATTGTAAAATACAATAAAATACAGTTCCCATGATTCCCTAACTCTAATCCTAACCCTTAAATGGACTCAATTTGCACTATTTCTAGCAGTCTGCAAAGGGCATTTGCGGGAATACAAAAAGTTTACTGACTGCAAGTGTAGCAAGGAATGGGACTTAACTCCTAGGAGCAAAGTCTATCTGTCTATCAAATATCTAAAGACTTGACAGCCAGCCAAAAGCTGGGACCCAAATTTGTTGGACTTTTTACTGTAAAAAGACTGATTAATGATGTAACTGCTGAATTGGACTTGCCCAGGTCCTACAGACATTTGCATCTGGTGTTTTGTTTTAGCCTACAGAAACCAGCCCTGTCAATGGACCCATAGCGGACTGAACCAGACCCACCCCCACTCTTGGTGGTTGAAGGCAAACAACATTTTGAGGTGGCTAAAATCTTGGACTCCCAAATCCATAGAAACAAGCTGCAATATTTAATTTGCTGAAAACACTTCCCTGAGTCTGAGAACAAATGGATGTACGCCCACCATGTTGATGCCTCCAAATTAATTTGCAATTTTCATCAGGCCAACCCAGACAAACCTGAAAACAATGAGGAAGGATAAGCCTAGGATGCCAAGATGTCAGAACCCAAAAGGTTTTGATTCTACCATTATGTGTGAATTTGGGAAATGTATATATAATCCCTATATTAGTTTGTGTTGTATATATACATTGGGCCCTTCCTATACATGGTGGATCCATTCCAGACCCCCCCCCACACACACACACATATAGGAAAAAACATGAATCCCACTGGTTTCTATGTCCTCCTGGGCTTGCCATGTGTGTAAGCTCAAATTTGTGTACAGTAACCCCGCATATGGCAGGGGTGTGGTGTATATACATATAGAATGTGTTATCTGTATTAGGCAAGTTTAAATTTTGGCGCCGATTTCAAAGAACAGTTGGGAGGAGTTTTTCTGCAGTTGCCAAACAGAAATCAAAATGTTTCACCACAGTTGGTAGGCAGAAAAACAAAAGTTTGTAGAACAGTGACCAGGCAGAAATCAAGTGGTTACATAGAAGTCACCGGGCAGGGATAAAAAGGTTACATTGCAGTTACCAGACAGAAGTCAAATTTTTACATTGCAGACAGGTAGGGCTAGGGCTAGATAACTCCAGTGTATATAAAGGGACATGAAGGCAGAGAATGTCAGTATCAACTTAAATGCTGACTGATCATTATTGTCCTTGGTCTGCAATAAAGTATTTTTGTTCTTTCATCAAGACTATTGTCTGAGTCCTTGGAACAGAGCTGATTGGTATATGACAAATTCAATGAGTGTAAAATTAGGAACCTACATGAATTTTAAGATCTTCAAGGGAGTCTGTCTTCAAGGGAGGCACCACCACAAGTATGCCTGGGCAGGACTTGGGAAAAAGGCTGCTTGGTAGCTGTTCCCAGGATATAGAATTCTCTGGATGTGCACTGCAGAAATAATCCAGGTTGACACCATTTTCACTGTTGTGGCTCAATGCTATGGAATTCTAGCAACTGTAGTTTGTTGTGGCACCAGAGCACTCTGACAGAGAAGGCTAAATGTCTCACAAAACTACAATTCCCAGAATACCATAGAATTGAGGCATGACAGTAAAAGTGGCATCAACCTGGATTATTTCTGCAGTGAGGATGGAGCCTAAGAAAGACTCAGTTGCTCTCTCTCCTCTCTTTTCTGTGACAGACTGTTAGCCAAAGTGCATTTTTCTGAATGTTGGTGTGTGTATGAATTCCACATAACCCCAGATGTACACTGCAATGAATCCCATGCCACCTAGGCAATGACAAGCAGGTCATTCCAAGGTCACTTGGAAAACTGGGAAAAAACCCATCCCAAAAGCCAGACAGATAGTGTGGGAGTTGCAAATGGACCATCATCACCTCCATAATCAGACGAATGGGCAATAATTGCCTAGATGTTTCACCTGATGGGCCAGCTAATGACTTAATCCTTTCCCACTCACTTTGAATATTGCCAGACCAGATTACTCCACTCATACAATCTAACACCTTTGCCCTGCAGCTAGTATATACATATAGAATGTGTTATCTTAAAACCTTTGCCCTTAAAAACCCCTCGATTTTCCCCCTCCGTGTTGCTAGTTTGGAGTTCATGGGGACACTGTGTCATTGTGAGCTCTGGTCTAGTTACTGGCACATCTGTTCAAACCAACGCTCTCAAAATGGTTGTGTCTCATGCCACATCACCCAATTGGATCCTGGAGAAAGCCTCATCTGTAGTAAGCATCATCTGTAGTTTTGCCTCAATATCTTTTCCAAGCTAACCCCTGACTTCCTGAGCCTTGAATGAGTGAACGTATGTGTATGAATTGCTGTGTGATTTGACCCTTTAATAAATAATACTTTAATTGGAGAATTCTGTCTTTGCATCAATTCTTAGATCTCTTGGCCTCTTGGTATACACATGGGAGATGGTCTCACAGGGTCCTTGTAGCTGACCCTCTCTCAATTTGAGCCAAATAAAATTCCCCATAATAGACTTTTGGCTACAAGGCAAATACCTTCTTATTTAGAGAGGCCTTCAGCTTTTAAGTGGCAGAGTTAATGGAACAGTCATGCTGTTTTTCTAAAAATGTGTATGAAGTTTTAATTTAGATTTTAACTTCTAAATTAATGTTTTTAAATGGCTTGTTTAATTATTTTCAAATATTTTTTGTTAGAAATCATTTTAGTTATGTTGTTTTTATGTTAACATTGATTTTCAAATATTTTTGTTAGAAATAGTTAAACATGTTGTGTTTTAGCTATGTTGTTTTTAACATGTCAATATACTCTGCCAAAGAGTGCTGGTGCCTCACACCTATAAATCCCAGGATTCTGTAGGATAGAGCCATAGCAGTTAAAGTGGTATCAAACTGCATTAGTTCCAATGCCCTGGGAAATGATCCTTTAGAAACATAGAAAGCAACTTTATACTGGATCAAATCATTAATCCACCGGTCCATCTGCTGGTTTAATATTGCAACTCAGACTGCCAGAAATTCTCCAGGGATTCACATAAGATATTTTCTAGCCCTACCTGCAAGTCCCTGTTATTCACTAATAGACTTCCACTCAAGTACTAATTATTATCCAGACCCTTTTATTCTGAAATTCTGAAATTGGGAGAGATTGGATGTACTCAGACTAGCCATGGAGGGAGAAACAGTAATATTTCTTAAAGTCATCAGTGAGTGAATTTCTGAGAAGCACACAGTATTTTCTTTCAATTAGAAAAGCATCAACAAATATAGATATTTGACAATCCCATCAATCAAAGGCATATGTTTCTATATCTCCTTCCAAACTCCCCTCTCCTGTCATAAACTAAGGGGTAAACATAGCTTAAAAGCTCTACTGACAATTGTTATTTGAAAAAAATATTATGTAGATTTTAAATTTTGTCCAGTCAAAAAGCCCTGTGCCAAATGCCACCCAAGTGAAAGTGCAATCTTACGTTCTGTATATCAAATGGGAACTGCTGCTTGCTTCCATCTTCTTGAAAAGATTTCCTCTTCATTCCAACATGAAGTAGATGTTTGTGCTGTTGAATGAGATTGTTTATTGGGGCTTTTTGTATAATAATTGAAGCAAGCAAACAGAAAGTCACCTATAGCTCAGGCTGCAGGGAAGCTGATGAAGAGGCATATCTTGAAAGGTCTTTCTCTGGTATCTTTCATTAGTCTCTGGCCCTTCAGTCACATTACATGTAACTGTCTGAAAAAATCTTGTGTCACGCACACAATTACAGGTGCTAAAGAAGGAAGCAGGAGGCTAATCTAACACTAATTTTGCATCTGTCTATCTCCCTTTTCTCTCCATGTATGTGTGTTTCTACAAGTGGAACAAACATTATTCATGGCTTAAAGGAAAAAATTGTCCTTTATCAGGTGAAAAGAAGTCTTTAGAATTGGAAAAAAAAAACTTTTCTCTATATTACACTTTCAAATAACCATGCCACTGCAAAGATGAGGGGTTGAAAAGTGTATAGCCCTCCAGATGCTGTTATGCCTGGGCCATAAAAATCCAAAGTTGTGTTCTCACTTCTTCTAACCAACAAAACGAATAATCCAAGAAGAAATTATGCTGTGCATTTCTTTGAACTATCTTGCATAGGTGATTTCAGTGGGGGGTGGGGACAGGAAAAAATCTAAACAGATTGTACCTAATGACTGAATCAGTCCCTGGCTCCCCCTTCACTGGAATGGGTGAGGAAATTTGTGGCTTTTTTGCAAATGCATGTGAGATAACTAATAGCTCATCCTAGAACTCAACTCAGAACTGAATACGGTGTCATTATAGAAGCCCATATATTACCAAACTTGCCATGTGATTTGTATGCCAAAAATGTGCTTGAAAAATTAAAGATGCATAGAAACATAGTCAAAAGGAGTTCATACATGTTAAGAATGTTTATGTTTTGACAAATGGACTCAGGAATGAATACAAATTTCCATGAAGTCAGCTCATTTTACAGATTCCTACAGTGCTATTAGAGATCGATAACTCTGTTAAGTTTGTTTTGTTTTTAGATTGTTTTAATTCTCAAGTTCTTGCCATCCCAAGTGTGTGGTGTCTAAATTTTGGTAAATTCTTGAAAAAAACGAACCAAAATACAACACTGGGCAAATTCAATAGGTACAGCTATTCTCAGTAGGGCGAGGATCACATTCTGTTTGCCTTCTATATACTGTTACAAATGTGGAATCTGTTGGAGGATGAGGCAAGCATCGAATGTAAATTTACATTAACATGATTATACATAGAGGGATTCCAAACCATAACCAAAATCCTGCATCATCAGACATCATTATGATGACAAAACTCCAAGGCACTGCCAGTTGAGATACTAGGGAATTTCAATTGCAGTGTTCTCCTGGTTGTGAGGTGTGTTGAGATAGATAGCTGGAGAGATGCTCAGGACTCTGCCATGCCCACTTCTCTCAATGTACCCCATGATTGGGAGGGAGAACCTTGAGTCATAATTTCTCAGGGCCTCAATCTGCAACACTTCTGAAACCCTTCAGTTGAGAAACATCCTGGCTTAAAAAGTAGCCATAAATATGAGTCCCCAATGCTATGAGATTGATTATAAATCTGCTTTATGAGCTAATAGATATTGATAAGGGGATTAGCTCATGTTTTTAAAATTTAAGCACTCAAGTTCCTCAGCTTATAGAGAAATATCTATCAGGCCTGGTTTCTTGAACATTTAGATTCTTTATGTTTTTTCCATTGTGAATATGAAGAAATTTGCAATTATTTTGTAAATTCTTATTTAAAAATGAACAGAAAGTCAATATTCCCTCATTTCTAATTCCTACAACCATTCTGTTGCTTGAGGTAACTATATCAATGTCCATTATCAAGACTACCTTCACTTGAGACTTACATTTCATTTTAAAACTCCTTTTTCTTTTGGCATAGTTTATTGTTATAGCAGTATAAATGTCCTCAGTGTACACCTAAGACTTTTTTCTTCAAAGGATCTTTGCCATCTGTAGGACTTTAATGAAAGTTTCATGATTTTACAGAACACGTTGAAAGCCTCAGGGTTTCAAAACTCACAATCCAGTTGTGAACATCCTGGGTATTTATTTCTGTTCCACATCTTAGCAGCAAAAAGCATAGCTTGGTGTCCAACAAAGGAAGAACGAAAACAGAATGTCATTAGGAAAAGACACCAAAATCCAAAAAGGTTTTCATAGAGCACCTGAACAATGCTGAAAATAATGTAATATTTCCTTTTAAGTTTCTGTGATCTTTAATCCAGTAGAGCATAAAAAGCAAATCACCTATTATAGCCCCCATAGGTGTGAAAATAGTTTTTTTTTTTTGAAAGTAATAAATAGTCAGGGAGTTTGGAGAGGGACTCTACCAGTTGTGTTGCAAATGGTCTAAATTCTTTGATTTTCCTTTGTTTTCATACCAAAGTAGATAAAACATTGGCTTCTTTTTTCATACAAAGATAAACCAAATTTAATGGATAATATGTTTATAAGACAAATCCTTGTATTAATCCTCCCATAAAAAACAGAGGCTGGGTAAGACACTGGTGGTGGGGAAATTCAAATCTGAACTCTTTCCAAACAGGGTTGAGACACCATGCTTAGTAGTTATTGTTATGGGAATAGAATTGTTGCTAAGCAACAAGTCTCACATAGTCTCATGCAGCTTTTGTATCTGAGGAAAACTGAGGCAAAGAAAAGTTTGGGAAGCTAATGAGGAAGAAATAGCTTTGGTGTAGACCAATCAATAGTGCACCTGACCAGAAAATAAACTATTAATGGACCCAAAGAAAGTAAAGCTACTTAGAGAGGTTCAAAGGCAAATTTATTATCACCAAGCATGTTTAATTGGCTGCACCCTAATTTTCCTTTTAGTTTGGTATCCTTTCTGTTTGGAGGTATGGGTTACAGCTACCTTGGCCTTGGCTATAAAAATTTATGAAAGGTTTCTGCTCAGTGACTTTAACAGGTACAGAGAAACCAGCCAGTGTTCTGATCACATTGATTTCTCTACTCTTTAAGCATCTAATAACTATCCACAGCTTATAGGAATACTGTGATGGTAAGAAAGAGCCCCAATGTCGACTTGAAGCAATGCTTGGTACAAATGTCTTTAAACCCAGTAGCCACACTTTTCTTTCACCAGGACAATAGTTTTGCTACATTCCCAAGTGTAGAAGAGGCAAAGGGAAGGTAAAAGGAGGAGGAGGAAAAGGAGAAAAAATGACAAGGAATTCAACTTTTTAAAATAGCAGTCAGAGACAGCAGCCATGCCAATGATAGCATGGTGATGGTGATGGTGATGATGATGATGATGATAATTGCAATTTTCTATCACCTACTAAACTACATAACAGTCTTAGGCCTGAAACACATGGGCAAAATGACGCAGCTTCAGGCCACATTGTGGGACTGGCATTTTGATGTCGCTGCCCTGAATATAGCCTGAAGCAATGCCAACACGGTGGCATTGCAGAAGAACTGGGCCAATATGGCTTAGTTCAGGACCATGGTGGTGATCCAGATTGGGAAAAGGCATGTGTAGTTGTTTCAGTCCTGCTGCAGATGGCACTGGAATAGCATGAGTCTGCTTCATCCAGACTGTTTGTTTTGGGCCTTAGTTAGTTAGCTACATAGTTATCTACATACACTTACTGGACAGCAGCTGCTATAAGTGAAAGGGGTCTGTTTTCCTGTCCATTGGGAAGCAGTTGATCCTTCCCATGAGTGATCTTTATTGTGACAGACAAGCAGATTCCCTGTTGCAATTCCCCCTTGCACTGGAGAGTGCTCACATGAGTGGGTTGGGTAAAAACATCAATTGGCTGTTTCCCAATCAACAATGCACTCTGAAAAGTGGTGATTGGGGGACTTCCCTGGTCCCTATGTATACTCAAAAAAAAATGACTATGTAGGGATCATGTGATGTCCAGTCTGGACTGTTTAAATTCTCCCCTGCATTTTCCTTCATTTTTAGTTCAGTTCTTAGTATGTTTGAGCATAGGAATGTTCCATTGTATTAGTTTGTGGGAGGAGCTGTAGGAATCCCCTGCATTTTTCTAGTTTTTGGTTTGCCTCTTTCCAGCAAGCTCTGCTTTAGCTTGGGATTTTTAGTTTTTTCTTAGGCAGGCTTGGCTTTATCTGTTTGGTGGCAAACAGGCACAGACAGAGGGAAAGGGCATTTCTTACATCATTTAGCCAATTTAGTTACCATTTAGTCAGAGTAGTTACCAAAAGCAGTTAATTAAAGTAAATATCAACAACAAAGAAGTCAAGCACACCAGAAGCTGAAAGACCCTGCACCAGCTTCATTGAGTAGGACATCAAATCAAGATCAAACCCAGAGAGATGACAACACTGAAGATTGCTGAAACCTAAACTGTAAAGTACCTTTTATTTTAAGCCTGTTAGAGCTGGGGAGGAGAAACCCTTTTCTTTTGTTCTTCAAAATAAATTTTGGGAGCATAGTTATCAAATTTGCAGATGACATCAAATTAGGAGGAGTAGCTAATACCCCAGAGGACAGGATCAAAATTCAAAATGACTTGAACAGACTAGAAAGCTGGACCAAAGCTAACAAAATGAAATTCAACACGGAGAAATGTAAGGTACTGCACTTAGGGCGGAAAAACAAAAAGTACAGATATGCGATGGGGGACACCTGGCTGAATGAGACTACATGTGAAAGGGATCTAGGAATCCAGGTGGATCACAATCCAGGTGAACATGAGTCAACAATGCGATGCAGCAGCTAAAAAGGCCAATGCAATTTTAGGCTGCATCTGTAGAAGTATAGTGTCTAGATCAAGAGAAGTAATAGTGCCACTCTATTCTGCTTTGGTCAGTCCACACCTGGAATACTGTGTCCAATTCAGGGCACCACAGTTCAAAAAGGATGTGGAGAAACTGGAGCGTGTCCAAAGGAGGGCAACTAAAATGGTGAAGGATCTGTCAGGGATGATGGGAGTTGTAGCTCTTCACCTCTGGCTCTAACTCACCACCTTGTTATGCAGCAGAGCTGACCAGCTTTGATCAGTGGTTGATGCTTCTTTCCCAAGCAGCAGAGTTTCAGAGAATAGGCTGAAGACCCTGACAAACTCTCCAAGCCTTCTCACTCTTCTTCCTGAGATGTCTTCAAACTTCTCCAGGATTCTTCTGGCTCTTGTATCTTCCCTCAAGACACCAGACAACTCAGTAGTCTTATATAAAAGATCTACTTTATTCTACTATATACATAAATACTATATGCCCTACAAATCACAATCTCTACACTTCACAATATCTCCAAACTACTCCAAAACACTACACCACAATGTACATTAGCAAACATTGCAATTTATAGCCTTTGTTAGACACCACCCACCAGTCAGTTTCCACCCAGTGGGTGTGTACATACATCTTGATTGGTCCACATAGATCATCCCATACCTAAGACCAACCCAAGTGTTTCATCATTTTACCTTGACCACTTAATGAGTCTCAGGTGTTTGCAATCTATCACAGGTGTTCTCAATATACCTTCTATAACTTTGTCCTTGGCTCTCAAGGCTTCTTAATTATATTATCTTTTTCACCTGTGTATCTTCCTGATTGCTCCTGCTTAGTCACTTTGACATTCACATACATATTTTTATTTCTATTACTGTATATCCCATGTTGCTTTTTCCTTAACAGGATCTGGAAACCAAGCCCTATGAGGAACGACTTAGGGAGCTGGGGATGTTTAGCCTGGAGAAGAGAAGGCTGAGAGGTGATATGATAGCCATGTTTAAATATTTGAAGGGATGTCATATTGAGGAGGGAACAAGCTTGTTTTCTGCTGCTCCAAAGACTAGGACCTGAAACAATGGATGTAAGCTCCAGGAAAGGAGGTTCCACCTCAACATTAGGGGGAACTTCCTGACAGTAAGGGCTGTTCGACAGTGGAACACACTCCCTCGGAGAGTAGTGGAGTCTCCTTCCTTGGAGGTCTTTAAGCAGAGGCTGGATGGCCATCTGTCGGGGATGCTTTGATTGGGAATTCCTGCATGGCAGGGGGTTGGACTGGATGACCCTTGTGGTCTCTTCCAACTCTATGATTCTATGATTCCCCTTTTTGGACTTTACATTCAGCTTTGGAGCCTTTTGGGGTAAAAGAGTTTGATCTCACCAGGGTACTGGCATTGCACACCCATATTTGCCACCACCTTTAGTTGGGTGTGTCTTCACAGATCATGAATACAGATAAGTCCCAAATGTGTAACGCTAGGTTACTGCCTAAGTGAATTTCAGCCATTATTATTTCTTATGGATTGATAAGGTTAATGACAAAAGTTAAAACATAAAGCATCACTTAAAAAAACATATAAAGCCAATATATATTAAAATCAATCAAAAATACTTTAAAGATGTGTGAGAATCACAATGTTAAAGGCTGTGAAAAATTCCTGTAATGTGAAATATGCAGCAAAGTTAATAGTAAGGTGAAGACATTCCCATAAAAGAGTCCAAGGTCAACACAGGGGGGAAGCAGAGGGCCAAAAGGGCCATTTTGGAGGCAGGGAAGGGGAGGGGCAGCCGCATGGTGGGTGCCCCAACCCCTTCCCGAGGTTGTCCTCAGAGCAGCCGGCCCTCCGCATGGCCGGCGCTCCGAGGAGGACCTCCCGCTGCAGCATTCACACACGCTGCAGCAGAAGAGTCTCTGAAGGTGCGCCGCCAGCCTTTTGCGGTGCACCTTCAGCGACTTGTGGAAGGAGTGCTATTTTAGCGCTCCTTCCAGGGGCGGCGAAGCTGCGCCGCGGGGCCGAGGTGTGGGGATACCTTGGCCCTGTGGCGCAGCTTCCCGGGGCGGCCCACGACCATCTGTCTGCTTCCCCCCACAGAGACCTTTATCTCTTATTTATGTTGTTCTTGTGGGGCCTCTGGATAACTCTGGTGGTGGGACTCAATAGTTTATTGATATTGTTGGTGACCTCACCAGATATGGCTGGGTATATTTGTTGAAAAAACAAATCAGAGACATTTTCAATGATCAGAAAATGGGTAGCCTTCATGGAAAGGCAAATTGGAAAGAAGATGGTCAAAATCTGATATGTAAATCCTGAGGTCACAACTCTAGTTTCCCTGGGTGGCTGAGTAACAAAGGGATTAGTGTGATTCATTCTCAGCAGAGTGAAGACCCTGACAAATGAAGTGTGGAACTGCAGCAAACTGTGAAGTGTTTGCTGAAGGATACTGACATCAATTCTATGTTCTGGGGTGAGGCACTGGTGACTACTAATTGCATACTGAATACATAGAGCAGGGGTAGGCAATCTTTCCCCTTTAAGGGCCGAGGGACTTCAGCTCCCAGAATCCCAGGAGCTATTGGTCAACATGGGACTATTGGGCAACATGGCTGAGGCTTCTGGGAGCCGAAGTCCCTTGGCCCTTAAAGGGGAAAGGTTTCCTACCCCTGACATAGAGAGTACCACTTATTGCATATTGTTTAGTAGAAGACCAACATTGAAATATATGAGAGTATTTGGCTGCTTTGCATTGGTCAATATTCCTAAAGGTCAGAGGAAAAAAAAGGTGATGCATCTGCTTGAAATATGAGATTTTTAGGGTATGCAGGTTGTGGATATACATTTCTGGATGCAAAAACAAACAGAGTGGTCATTTCACAAAGTGAGAATTACATGAAACAGCATGAGAAAGAATCCACGGGAACACTGAAGTAGTCCTACAAGGACGGTGAGATGGTAATGCTCCATCTGCTGGCATTAGTGGGACACAATAGGTTAAAATGGATGTTGAAAATCATGTGAGGGAGTGGTCATTTTTACCCCATAGTCCACAGAAAGCAGAGCCTAGCAATGGTGAACTGGAAGAGTCTGGAAGTCCACTTATACCCAGAAAGGGCAAATAAAGGCATTCAGCCCAAGAGGATTATGGTCCAGAGCTTAATTTGAAGTGTGCAAAAGGAAAATAAATGTTCTGAGGATGTTATCTCTCTCCCCAGACTCCGAGAGAGACAAGTGAGGGAGGAAATAAAACCCATTAAACAGAGGATTGAAGAATTACTTAATGGTACTTCTGAGAGTGTGAAGGCAATTGGTTGCAAGTGAGTGTTCCAGACCACAGAGACTACAAATGGCACAACTCGTTACACCGCAAGGCTGGTGAAAGTGTAAATAGGTAAACACACATGGGTAATGAGAAGACACAATGTAAGCAGTTCCTATAGATTTAATTTTGGAGGGTATCCCCAGCCTTTGGCAATGTAAAATTAAGATCTAGTGAACTACACAGTCATAATGTGTGTATGTGGTGTGTGTGACAAGGCCAGGAGATGAAGATAAATGTTCTTGAGGTGGCCAGACACCAAGATGTGTATTGTATATTGCACCTGTGATATGTATGATTCAGCACCATGAGGTAATGCATTATACCATAGACTGGAGAGTTGCATCAGCCTAGGGCAGGGGTCCCCAAACTATGGCCCGCGGGCTAAACCCAGCCCGTCAAGGCCTTTCAACCGGCCCATGGCCTGTCCTGCCGCCACGCTGCCGCTGCCGCCTTTCTCGTGCATGCACGACTGCGGCAGCCATTTTTTGTTCCAAAATGGCGTCCAGAGTCATGTGCATGCGCGCGCGACTGCAGCTGCCATTTTTTGTTCCAAAATGGCACCTGGTGTCATGCACATGTGCGTGTGACACCGAGTGCAATTTTGGAACAAAAAATGGCAGCCGCAGTCACGCGCGAGCTGGCCTCCTCCTCTGCCCACTTCTGCCTCCGTCTCTGCCTCTTCCCCCTCCGCATAAATAGAAGAGCGGGAAGGGAGTGCAGGAGGGAGGATAGAGAGCCAGAGCCACGAGGACAGAGGTTAGTTCAGGGGGGGGGGTGTTTATATTGCTATTGCTTCCCTTGTTGTGTGGTTTCAAGTCTACGGCGACCCTATCCTGGGGTTTTCTTGGCAAAATTTCTTCACAGAGGGTTTGCCATGGCCTTCTTCTGAGGCTGAGACAGTGTGACTTACCTAAGGTTACTCAGCAGGATGGCCCTGCGCTGTTCAGAAGGGATTTGTCTTTGCCATCTTCTGGGGCTGAGAGAGTGTGACTTGTCCAAAGTCATCCCAGCGGGTTTCCATAGCCGAGTAAGGAAAGGCAGAGTGACCAGAGGGCCTCCTTTTCTAGGACGCATCCTACATTTTCTGTCTCCTGTGCAGGAGGGAGAGTGAGTTCCAAAATGACCTCCATTTGGGGCATGTGCATTTATCTATGAGTGGGTTGTTGTTGTTGTTGTTGTTTTAAAAAAAGCTTTTGTCTTGTTGTGTCCTACATTTTTTCTTGCAGTTTTGGTACTTTGCTGTATTTCAGTTAATACTTTTTTTTTAACTGGATGATGAGATGAATAAAAAATATATATCTGGAAAATAGATAGATAGATAGATAGATAACCACACTGTCTCTTTTTCTCTGTTTTATTAGCCTAGCATAGTGGTTTGGTTTGGGTCTCAGACATAGGAGACCAGAGTTTGAATCCCTGCTTGGCCATGGAAATCTACCAGGTGGCCTTGGGCAAGTCACACTCTCTCAGCCTCAAAGGCAACCCCTCCTTGGAACCAATTCTGCCAATCTATGATAGGTTTGCCCAGGGGTCCTCAAACTATTCAGAAGACACTGTTCAGAAGGGATTTGCCTTTGCCATCTTCTGAGGTTGAGAGGATGTGACTTTCTGAAGGTCTGGCAGTGCAGTTGGTTTCCCTGGTTGAGCAGGGATTCAAGGTAGCATTGTATGTTGTATATATGTTGTCTGCTATGTAAGCCCCGGTTCACACTGTTGTGACCGTTCAGCTGTGCGAGTTCAGCCATATGCTTTCTTAAGGTAGTGTGAACTGGAAAGGTGGTGGAGGAACCGGCTCAGTCTGTGAAGACTGGCAAGGCTGCATTGGTGGGCACTGATCAGACTGCATTGATGAGCAGTGCAGTCTGTATGTCTCTGTGTGGGCAGTTTTATTGCTGGTATATTGTTTTTTGTAGCACTCTCTCTCTCTGTATATATATATATCCCACCAGAAATAAGTTTTTTTAATTTTTTTATTTAATTATTTATTTTTTTACTCCGGCCCTCCAATAGTCTGGGGGCGGGGCTTTGCGGGGCAAGACAAGAAGAGAAAGGCCTCATGTGTGCTCACATGTGACTCCGGCTGCCATTTTGGAACACAAAATAGTGGCCAGAGTCACTCATGAGCGGCCTTTCTCTTCGTCACCTGCAAAGCCCCGCCCCCAGTCGCTGGGCAGGATGGGAAGAGAAAGGGGGTGCACATGCAGGGGCGAGCGCGCACACCTCCAGCTGTCTTTTTTTTTAATTTAATGAGCTGGGGGATGGTGAACAGGCCCCTGGCTCAAAAAGTTTGGGGACCTCTGGCCTATATAGCTGTGTCTAAATGTAAACTAGGTGTGGGTTATCGTTTTGTAGATGTGTAGAGTTGCTGGAATTAGTGAGAGTTGCTGAGAGCTACTGTGAGTACTGAGAGGAACTCTGTTCTGTTCAGTTCCTTGTACTGTATATAGTATCTCATTATCTGGAAATAAATATCTTCATTGTGAGCAGTCTGGTCCTGCTTCCTGATTTCATCCTGGCATCTCTAGCTTTGGCTGAGATACTGGAATTATGTTCACCTCTCATTTGCAGCATGACATATATTTACATAGTTGTGGGAGGAGTTCAGAAAGATGCAAATCTTGTTGTTGTTCTTGTTGTTGTGTGCCTTTGAGTTATTTCTGACTTATGGCAATCCTAAGGTGAACCTATATTTCTGAGGATGAGAGGATGTGATCTGATCAAGGTTACTCAGTAGGTGTCCATGGCCAAGGGAGGATTTGAACCCTGGTCTCCAGAGTCACAGTCCAATGTTTAAATCACTATGGACGTTATCACAAGGGGGAAATCTGCTGGTTAATCCACACAAATCCCAAACAGAAACTGGATTTGTGCCTCACGATTTCACACGACGTCGCACAGAAACTGGACAGAAACTGGTGTTATGCGAGATCTTTTGAAATTCGGTAGTTTTGAGGAAATGCATTTGCGAAATTACAGTAATTTCGCATTTACCGTAATGTGAAAAGCAGATGCGTATTTGGGAGCATTTCCCTGCTTTTCCCATGGTTCCACGGTGAGCATTCCTCTATCTGCGCATGTTCAAGAAGATAATTTCTAAGACATTTATGGGCTTTTCTCACTTGTGTGTGAATGTTGAATGCACTTACTGTAATTTCGCAATTAAGGTAATTACGTGTGAAAGCCATTTGTGGAATCAAGGTTTCTTTTCGGTTTCTTTTCGGAATGCCTCATTTCCACTTTATTATCGCTTTCTGGCCCACGTGTGATAACGTCCTATGCCATGCTGACTCCAAATCATGACCCTTGCATTAAACCATCTACTGTGTGATTTACCAGAGCTCTCTAACAGACAGGGCTATATCTCACAAAACTATGAATCCCAGGATTCTGTCGAAGAGCCATGGCAGTTAAAGTGGTTCAGACTGCTTTATTTCTTCCAACAGCTTCATGACACACTGCATATATTAATACAAAAATCCTCACTACTTCACATCTGACAAAAGGAATATTCTCAGAGTATGTTTTGAACCATGGGAAACTTACTTTTGGTAAACAAATGTATTGCTTTCACACATCAGCACTAACAGACCACTAGTGATGTATGAGCGGGTATCGTAAAGTAATAATTATAACTCAGAGGTTATTATGGTATATTGATGAAATTTTGTCAGTGTCATCATTGGTCCCTAGATGCATAACGTTGAGAAAATCAGTTCATTATGTCTTTTATTTTTGCTACAGGTTGTGTCAGAAGTGACTGAAGTGTAAGATGGAGAAGTATGAGGGGGTGTTGTAAAGTAATAATTATCACCCAGAAGTTATTATGGTATGTTAATGAAATTTTGTCAGTGGCATATTCACCAAGTGACTTTTTCTTTTCCCAAAAATGAAAAATCCATTGCGGGGTCACCAATTTGATATCACAGATGATGTTATTCATGAAGTGGAAGAGTGGTTTAAGGCACAATTTGCAAATTTCTACAATAATGGTACTTGGAGGGTCAAGAAAATATGTAAATCTGGATGGTGACTACGTAGAGATAAGTTAACAAGTACAAATCAAAACAAACTTTCTGTCAATTTTTTTTAAAAGTGATAATTAAAACATTATGATACTCCCTCATAAATTTATCTCTTTATTCTTTCCATCCCTGAATAGGTGTTGGGAACAATATTACTATTGTTGCATCTCTATGGAGAATGAGATATTTCAATTTAGTCTCCCCTCACAAAGTAAAACATTCCTGACAAATTCTCAAACAATGAGGGCTATAAAACATTCAGCTGGCTTTCCCTCCCTTATTCTTCTTGCAGTTATGAACCATAAAACTGTTCTAACAAGGAAAGATGACCTATGGTTATCTTTACAATGAAATGTCTTCTCCTCCTGCAGTTGAGTGGAGTAATTCAAATTGCCTTTACTAAGAGTCACACCATTAAAACGAATGACTGAGGCACCATTACTCATATTACTTCAAAAAAGGAAGAAGTCCTGCACATCAGATTTCTCACTGAAGTGTCCATCTCATTGCTTCTTTTGCAGATGAAGTGTCTGCAAATTCTCATACCTAGGTTGAAACACATGCCAAATTTCATAGCTCATAAATACTTGATCTGAGCATTGAGAAAACCAAAAATCCCATATGTTTAACGAATAGCAACAAGCTTCTGTCACATCCCTACTGATCATTATAAATATCTGAAAGACCTGATCATCTTAGGCAGCCCTTTGAAAATTTACATCTTTCTATATCCTATTAAATTCTATGACACTCTCACAATTGTATAACTATATTTTATACCTGAATATGTATTATGTATCATTCTGTACTGCATCTGAAGAAGTGGGTTTATATCCATGAAAGCTTATGCTGTAATAAAAAAAAACAGTCTTAAAGGTGCTGCCACATTTCATTTTTCCTCCACCTCCTTATTTTTTTTATGAGTGATGAGGTGTTTGTTATAGGCTCCTCCCCATAATGCATTATGAGACGTAGCTGGAGTTGTTTCATAGTTGGTATAAAAATCATGAGCAAAAGCTATTGAAAAGAAAGAAATATAAAATATCAAACTTTATCTGACATTTAGAAATATAAATATGCAAATCCCAGGATTCTGTAGGATGGAGTCATGGCAGCTAAAATGGTGTCAAACTGCATTATTTCTATAGTGTACATGCATCTGTAGTAAAATAACAGCAGCCCTCTCCTGGATGCTGATTTTACAGAACTGCCTAATTCTAGTTCTCACAGACATATGTCCACTTACAAAGACATAAATCCCCAAAAGGATTCTGGACAATGTTAATAACAAAGTTAAAACATTTAGCCTCAAAATAGTCAATAGAAATAGAAAGGTAATTAAAAGCAGCTTACAGTTATAATACCCTGAGGGTCAATGTCAGTTAGGTAATACATGTCCACATGAAGGAAAGCACTTCTGGTTCTCTCAACCACAGGTAATTTTTCATCAACATTATAGCATTTCTCCTCAACGTCAAAGTACTAAAAGTTATCTTTGGGATGTGTTATAGTGTTGAATGTCATACAGAAAATTAGATTCAGAGTGTGGCCTACTACATATGTTGGGGCCACTATTCATTGAGAGATGCAGGCCAATAGATGACATGATGGCCCTGAAATTCTGAAATTCTTCTAATGAAATTCTCACAGTGTGAAGATACAGAAGTTCCTCACAACCACTAGCCTTATCAGATCAGGGTTTCAGGATGGCTCTGGTCTAATCTGCAATGCAGAAATGATGCAGTTTGACCCCACTTTAACTGCTATTCCTCAATGCTATGGAATCCTGGGATTTGTCATTTGTTGTGTCACCAGACTGCTATGACAGAGAAGGTTAAATATCTCACAAAATTACAAATCTCAGAATTCCATAGCATTGAGCTGTGGCAATTAAAACGGGATCAAACTGCATTATTTCTGCAGTGCAGATCAGACCCCCATCCTCATTTGGCATTGGCTTTGCTCATAATTGTCACCTCAGCCCTGTTCTCTATTGACAAGGTAACACAGCCCTCTCGAGGTTTTTGTTTTTTTTTTAAAAAAAGTTCCTCTTCCTCTCATGGCCCCATCAGTTGTTGATAGATGAGGAATGCAGTAGAGGTTGATTAGGGGGTGGGTGGGTTTTTCTTTTTGGAGATATGTTATACGGGTTGTATTGTAAGCCGCTTGGATTGTCTGGCAATAAGCGGGATACAAATAAACATCATTATTATTATTATTATTATTATTATTATTATTATTTTAAGGTAATACTTGAAAATTAATTATTATTGTTTACTAGAGGAGCCCATATTTTGATTGTGTATAGATGATTTCATTTCCCATTCATTCTTAGCAAGGCAAAGAAATACATTTGAAATAGTGAGAAAATGTGCATGTGTGTGTGTTAAGCTACAAAATATTGGCATAGCATAATGTCTGATATTCATGTAGCTCATTTCAGGTCAAAGAATTTCCTGACCCCAAACATGAGGTTAAATCTCAGTCCTGAAAATGAAGAAAACCCATTCACTGAATTTGCTGTAGGCATCTTTTCCAAGAGTTCAGTCCTTTGGCCATTGTTGATACTCCACAAGAAAGGAAACTGAAAACAGACTGAAATACTGAAGAATGGAACTTTATTCAGTTCTCGCTCCCTTGACCCCCACTACTAGGAGAAGCCATTAATATTATGGATGTGTGTGGCCCTCTTCTGGACAAATGTCACTAGGGTATAATAAACCTTTTGGCTTCAGGCAAAAATCTTTTTGATGGTTCTCAGGGGAAGAAACACTTCACATTTTTACTTTAGGCAAAATCAAATACCAATTATTGTCTTAGGCTTTATCAACTTTGTTCACTGTGTTTAGAAGGCCAACAATACTGAGATTTCAGCTGGAGCAAGACAACCCATGCTGATTCAAAGCAAAATGTGCCAATAGTACAGCTTGACTTATGAACCACATTGGTGTTAACTGTGTGTCCTATGTATGGATGTTTGGATTCCACATGAAATTTTTCACTCTTTTATTAAGCATTTTTGTTGTTTCATTTGAAATCCTTTATTCCCAAATTCCATAGATTTATATCATCATCATCATCATCATCATCATCATCATCTTTATCTTGATATTTGGGTTTACACACAATTTACTTACCACTTGAGCTAGAATTCAGTGATGCAGACTCAAGTTAATCGACTAGGGGACAAAGCAGACTGGCATTCAGGAGAGGCCAGAAGCTGCTCGATCACCCCAGGGGCCATGGCGAACACATGCCATGGCCCCGAGGGCACCTCCTGCTTCCATCCCAAATGAACTGTGGCAAGGAACAGAAAAGATCTGCTTCTTTTGGGGCCAGTTTTAGACTTCCTTAGGTGCCCCCAGTATGGCCCTGGGTTGGCTTCTGGGAGCTCTGGGGGCATGCATCATGTAAATGCCATGCCCCTGGAGTGGCTGGAAGCTGCCCCCCTCTGCCCATCTGTTTGAGGCCTAAGGCTCAAGTTAGACTGAAGTCACTTCAGTGACTTGACTTGTACCCGATTCAACAATAAATGATGAGCTGACTTCATTTGACTTGACTTGCGACTTATATATTTTTAGTTACCGATTTACTGGCATCATTCACTTTAAAAAGCAGACAAGACCTGACTCTGGAGCAGGGAGGGCATGTTTGTCAGAGGTGAACAGCAAATGTGTCAGGCAATGGGCTTGAGGTGGGAAAATCCTTCTAAAGCCTTTGAATACCTTTAAAAGGCCCCTCTGATGTGCATTAGGGGACAGGCTGCCAAGCAGACCCCAAGCCCATTCCTTAACATGCTTGATTTCCCCTCCCCCCAAGAAATGCACCCACCTCCTTCTTTTCTGATAAAAGTTGACTCCCAGACCTGATACTTCACTTGAGACTTACCGTGAAAGTATCTTAGAAGGGACCTGAGACTCAGCTTGAAGGTAGAGACTTGAAACTTGACTTGAGACTTGGAGTAAAAGACTTGAAGACATCACTGTGTTGTTTAGCTACTTGGATTTACCCCCAGACATGGTATTCAGCATTCTGCCACAACACCAACCCCACCTTAGATATCCTATGGCTGCTTATTCGTACTCATCTTTATATGCAAACCTCAAGATGTTCCACTGTGATTTTAGAAACTTTAGGTTTGTTTAAACAAACTTTCTTTTGAAATGGTGCAGAAAACAAAGAGAATAGAAGAATGAAAATAGGAATACTGCCTTCCAGCTTTAACATTCTTTGTCCTTAGAAACGTTTTCCATTATGAATATTCTCATCTTCCATCTCTCAACAGTAAATATATTTTTCATTCTGTAAATTATATTTCAGTCAAAAATCCACTCTCACTGTGAGCTGTAAATAAAATATAGAACCCCCAAGAACCTGCCATCTAGAAAATGAGCTGGTGCTTACCTATGTAACTATTCCCTTTCAAACATCCAGGGGGAATTGCATTGTAAGCACTATTTCATGCTCTGTTGTCTGCCATAGCAATATATGCTTATAGAAACCCAGCTTTTGGTTCAGGACACAAAATTACTTATGCGTATGCTAGTTCACCCTTGAACAATGTGACACCACCATTAAATCTCTGAGTGACAAAACAACAAAAGATTTTCTCCTCTGTGAGTGTCATAGCACTGGAATATAAAGGCACCAGTGGTTACTGATGGGACTGGAGAGTCATTTAAGGAAAACTGTATAGCATTGTACAGTGGGGGCTATGCCTCTGAGTAAAGCTTCTGTGTGGCATGCCACTTAGTGTATATAACTTTTTTTCTGTTAGAAGGACAGCAATCTGAAATACATATTTTCCATGTAAATGGAAAAAGGTAGGTGGTGAAATCTCAGAGTCTCTCACCTTTTTTGTCATAGTTTCTACTTCAATGATCTGAGTATGCTTTGTACATGCAAGGTCTTCTCATTGTTTTATGTCAGAGGTATACCTGGTATCCACAAAACACTCTAAAGCTGTCTGTGTCTGGAACCAGTGAAATTTCTCCCAGCATTGTATCATATTTCAAACACCTCTGGGAGCATTCAGGATTTCAACAATATTACGACGACGATGCCCCCCCCCCCCCGATGTCTGCCTATCTTATTATCATATCTGTTTTATTAATATGTCACTCTGAAAACTTTGGCTATAGACTGAGATAGGTATTAAATAAAGGAATAAATAAGTTGTTAATTTATTCTGTTTGTATCTCTTTCCTTCCTAAACATAACCTAAACATAATTTATATCCCTTTCCTCCCTAAACTCTGCTCTGCTGAACTATTGGCATTCTGAACTGCTAATAATGCCAGTCCAAGATTTTGAAATGGCATGGCTTAGTTTATTCTCAATAACTTTCCAAGTTATAGAAAGTTGTTAATTCTCTTAGTTGAAATAATAACTTTACTTAGCCCCTCAGTTTGGTATGGCAAGTCAAATTTTTCAGCATAAACAGAAGACCTCTTCTTAAATAAATGCCTCTTTTTCAGAAGATCAGATGGAGGAAACTTGGATACAAGCACTTGTTGAGAAATTAGCTTACAATTTGATCTGCTGTCATTTCATTGATTAGGGATTTTTTTTTTTACAGACCTGTTTGTTTCAAATGAAGTAACTTAAAAATGGTCAGTGGAAGCTTGGGCTTCCAATATTAATGGGGCACTGAGTCCAGGTTTTAATATAAATGTTAAAGAAGTTTCTGAATCTATTGTAGGGATAGGGTTCAGCACCTTCAGATTAAACTCATAGTGAATCCACAGGTAATAATGGCTTGCAAAGTGCAACAGATATAGTTTAGTAGAAATATGCTACAACCTAGTAAAATGACTTTGAACCTTGTCAAGAATAGTAAACACTATTTTTTAGTGTTCCCCATCCTAAGCAGTCTATACTGGTATGTTCTTTCACATATGGACACATAATCCTTGTAGACATCATAATTATTGCAGGTTTGCCACCAGCTACAGTTCTTTTGCAACCTTGTTGAGCATAAACAATGGCATCTTAGACAATCTAACACCTGAAGCATATGGCTTAGGTAATGACAAGTTGGTTGTTGGCTTTGCTAAATGATGCAGCCCTAAAAAGATATAGAAGATGATATAAGCAGCATGGACTACTCAAAGGAGATTATCAGATGGAGACAGGAGTGAAGCATGAAAGTGATTGCATGAAAGACATTCACACATGTTGCACTGATCCTGTCATAAACCTGTTAGTGAAGTAGAATTGCATTAAGGATTCTTCCGTTATTGCAAAATGAAGGGCAAGTATGGGACAATTCCACTTCACTGACAAGACAATGACAGGATCAGTGTGATGTCATTTGAAAGTCTATTGCATGATCATGCATGAAAGATGAGACAAGGACAGGAAGAGGATGCGACAAGGACATCCTGCCCCCATCTGATAAACTCCAGTGTGTTTCTTTTGCACATAATTTTACGTGTTTCTCATTTTGGTATGAAATGATTTATAGGATTGAAATTGTTCAATAGAGTTCTTGAAGGAGAGGATGAGTTGGTTTAGCAATTTTATTTTCATTTCAAGAAAATCTTCAAAAAATGCAGCCGCCTGACTCACCAAGCCAGCCCAGTTGCTGGGAGAGGGGAGCCATCAGTCAGCGGGGCTCTCTTGGCCTGGCCAGGGCCTCAGCTTGCTCCCAGAATGCTCTGGGAGTGATTCCCAAGCCCAGATTGGTGGCCTGGGACAGCTGAGGGCGTGGGACTTCTGGCAGTTGCTGGGGACTACAAGTACCAGTGGCCTTTGCAGCTGGAAGCCAGCCCCCTTGGCCATGGTGGCAGCCTCCCTGATTGATTGCGAGGTCAGGGAAGGAAGAGACTTCTACCTAGTGCTGGCCTGGATTGGTTAAGAGGCCTACTTAGGGCCATGTGGCCAGGATGGTCAGTACCATTTCAGCCTGACTCTCCCCACCCTCCCTCCCTCTAGTTGGATTATGGGTTCTTGTGGTGCTGTCACAACTTTTAGGGTGGTAGGTAGCATGTGATATGGATCTGGTAGGTGTGGTTTCCTGTACTTCAGAGCACAGGATCAGGAGTCCCATGGGGACCTGGGGGTGCTGGAAGTGGTGAGGTGTTGCCATTGTGGGGGCAATTCCTGAACAGCATCCCCCAGTGACAAAGGGGCAATGATGTGAACATGTAATCAGTTGGTTACCCCTTATGTCATCCCGATGCCTGGCAGTGACTGGGCCATTGGTCCATCGATCAACAGGTGGGTTGGTCGATGACAGATCCAGGCCCATGCATTCAGGCCAACTCTACCTATCAGCTGTATTCAATAAAGTTGTGGTCTTTTGCCTGCCAGTTGTGTGTCCTGGTGTTACTTTCTGTGATTCCTGATCTTCACCTGCAACCACAGGTGAACAACAACAATAAAAAAAATCCTGCTTCTTGTCCAGAAAATGTAGTTTTATGTTCAAATCAACCAAGTGTGCATTTTGTAAAGAATAAATCCCCAGATACAACATTTTGGCCCTTATCACAAAGTGATAGACTCATAGAATCACAAGCAGGGAATCAAACACTGATCTCCAGAGTCATAGTCCAGTGATCAAACCACTACACCATGCTGGCTCCCTCACTACCCATCTCATTTATCTGTGTTCATAGGGGTCATGCAGACTGGCAGCTTGGAGCAGTCTCCAGCCACTCCAGTGCTGGTTGCGGCAACTACACAGATTTTCCCCACTCCTTTTTTTGCTGGCCATTCCAGGTTTGAGCACTCTTGACACACACCCCGCACAGCTTCCAGCTGTTTTCAGGGCATGTGTCATGTGCACACTCCACCCCTGAGGCAGCCAGAAGTCGTTTGTTTCTGCCCCTCTGTTTCAGGCCATAGTCATCTTTTAAAGAATTTAAAAAGAATTAGAAAGAAGTGCTTAGCTAAGGCAGTTTCCCCACTCATGAACAATCATGCAAGAAGCAAAACTGTTATGAAATGATTTGCATTCAATTTGAGTGTCCACAGCTTTAGGAACTACATAGCCAGGAGTTTGCACGTTGTGTTATTTTGGATAAAGGGGAATAAGAGCATAACTGTTTTGTCTCACTTTAAAACATAGTGACTGAGTTGAACATATGTATTAAATATTAGCTCTGATTACATTCATTTTAGCAGAGTAGAATGGAGCTATGAAAATCTTCTCATACAATTCCTCCAACACATTATTTGTACTTCTAGGCATACAGCATACTCACTATTCTAATTCTAGATTTCTACTGACCCTTTATTACCTTTCCATTAACTTCTAGCAATTATGATAAAGTTGCCTAGTGATTTCATGGTGTACAGTAATTATGTAGAGGTTTAGCAGACTCCTACAACTGGACTATAGTACTTAGATGTAAATTCATTCACAAGTCTGTGACCAAAAATCCTGACATAACTATTAAAAACAGGCAAGGGCCAAACATTGTGATATACTCTATTCATGAAGCAACTGCTCTAGATTATATTATATTTAAATCCTAAAATACATGTATGAAATTAATATTATCGATATTAGCTTTTGGCTTCTTTTGTATCTAAAAAATAAGCTTCAAATATACTTCACATTGTTTATTAGGAGAAATCTGGTCAAATTTCATTCATTTGATTATTTGAGTTTGCAATAACTGTTGAAGGTCTGCTATTTTCACTTCACTTTCATTTTATATGACATTTCAAAGAGAACTGTAGTAAAACAGTCAATATTCTAAAATAGTAAAAGAGAGACTCAATTCACAACTTGCTCACTTTTCCCCCCAACAACATAGTTCATCCTAATAAAGGCACTACTTTAAACACTGGCAAGGTACTACACACAATATATGGGGAAATAGAAATCCAGACCATGAAAATAAAAAGGAATTAATCTACTTTATTAAATACAAGTATCAAAATAAAGGCTTCACTACAGTGCACTTCAGTTGCCCACCAGGATCTCCGTCAGGCCATGATCCAATAGAACTGTTAGAGGAACATGAATATCAGCCAGTTTACTTCTACTGGTGGTTGGGGACAGAGACTGTATCTTAGTTTCCAGTTTTGAAAGGCCAGCCAGAAACCCATGAGTGCAATTCTGGTTGGCTGGAAGGAACCAGATGCTATCCACCTTGAGCACTCAGGGATGAAGTGCTTTCCACTCTCCAGACAAGGAAAAAAGGCTAATGCTTCTTCCTCAGGTGGACAAGGACATCCATCTGCACCTCCAAAGCCAATGAGTGGCTGGGGGGGGGGGGGGAGCTGTATCTCCAGTGGCTCTTGCACACATGAGTAAAGATGATGCTCAAGGAGGTAATGGATAACTCCTGGTGCAATGTCTTTAAAAGTACATGGGTGTATGTAACTAGTGGCTATGCCAGCATAACCTACAAACAGCATTTTAGTCAGTATATACTTTTGTTTTCCTAAAAGGCTCCAGCCAAAGCAAGGAATGCAATTCTTGAACAATTATGACTGTCTTCAAGCTAGTTGGATACCATCAGCTGGGAGGGAGTCCTGAATCTTTACAGTTAGTTCAGATGATGGCTTCTATGATACACTGGATTACCTTTTCTGGAATCTTGATGGTGAGGCTCCCCACCCCTGAGAGAGTGCTGAAGTCATGATTCAGCACAATTTGTTACAATGTGTTTGTTATTTTTATCAGTTGTTTTCGTACTGCCAATTTGTCAGTTATTTTCATACTGTTTTCTCTGTCACTTAACATCCCCTTTGGTTCTCCCTATTTTTATACCCCTTTTTCAATATACGCTTGATATACATAGCATGAAGGTAATTTTATACAATTAAAAAAATAATTTGGTGTATGAAACAAAGTTTGTGTACACTGAACCATCAGAAAACAAAGCTGTCACTGTTTCAGTCATCCATGAAAAGACATTTGGTTTTTGGAGTATTTTGGACAAGGGAGATTCAACCTGTACTGGGATCAATTCTGCTTACTGGATAAAGCTTTTCTAAATATGCTGAAGCCTTGGGTTCCTGGAATGGAGTTAGGCTGTACATTTTACTACCTGAGGTGGATACCTCACCTTGCTTATTGGATGATCTAGGTGTATATGCAATGTATATAGCCAGCCTCAAAGGGATGGGGTGATTGCCATATACCCTAATACTTAATTGGAATTAAGACTTAAAATGTTTTTAAAACAAGGAACATGCAAATAATTTTTCTTCATAATTCCCCCATCCCTTTCCTTGTTCTATAAAATTGATATATAGATGCTAGGGGTGGCTCAAATTATTGTGAATCCATTTCACTCCCATCTAATCTTTCAGGTTTTTTTCCAGTGAATGGAAAAAAGGATATGATAAATATCCAAAGATGCTGTATTCCAAAGGACACTGAAAGGTGTCAACAGAGACCTATGCCAGGTTTTGTGAGGGAAGGAAGTGGGAAGTCAAACTAAATGTGCAATCTTATGCATGTTTAATCTAAAGTAAACCTCACTGAGTTGAATGGGATTTGCTCCCATGTAAACATGCCAAAGAATAGCAGCATAAACCAGAGGAAAAACCTTGGGGGATTTCATAAAAATAATTCTTAGGGGGGTTGCAGACTGCCAGAAATAGTGCAAATTGAGTCCACTTTTAGGGTTAGGGTTAGTGCTAGGGAATCATGGGAATTTTTTTTTCTGAGACATTGAGCCTTCTCTGTCAGAGAGCTCTGGTGCCACAATAAAATACAGTTCCCATGATTCCCTAATCCTAACCCTAAAAGTGGATTCAATTTGCACTATTTCTGGCAGTCTGCAACCCCCTTTACTGAATTATCATGTCTCTTTCACCCATTTCTGATTGCATCCTTTCCCTTGCTAGCTATAATAAACACACACATAATGTTTAGATTAATTAATGATATCTTTATGATGGGAGAGAGATTTCAATCAAATATATTTACTTCAGCCAGATACTTGTTTTTCAGTAGTATATTCATGAGGTGATCTGAAAAGGCATTTTCTTGCCATTTTCAGTGGATACTGGAATATAAAGCATATAAAATCTCAAAAACAGCATATATTTGTAAAACATCCCCCCCCATCAAAATTGTTTGCAGTCTTGTGGAGTTCATACAGATTGGATTGCTGTGAGATGAATATACAATCACATCTTGGTAAGTTTTCTTTATGCTCTGTGAATCCAAAGATTTGGATGGCTGCTTGCATCTGTTTATGCACAATGTTGCAAACCTCCAAAATCCATCAGAACACTTAAAGGATTCTACAGACCTCATTCTAAAAAGCCCTTCTGTTGTCCAACATTCCAGCTTCTTTCATACAGAGTAGTCTTCCTCTTTGCTGTCTTCTTGAACTCTGATTCTATCAATGCATGCACAAAACCCCACACATATGGCCCACACATATCAATCTGCTGCAGCTGCTTTTCCAGTTTTGTGTTCTTAGGCCTCAGTCCAGTTGTTTGTTATTATCAGAGTAGATCCATTGAATATTACTACCTATTTAATTAATTTAACTTCATTTCTAACTGTTCTTCTGTTATAAGCGTACTCACCAGCATTTCACAGATGAAAACCAGGATGCCCACAACCAAGAAACATCAAAAGAACACACAAGCTAGGAGATGCTGCAGCAGTTTGTTTTGGATTGAACCTATAGGTAAGGGCAAGATTACCCCCCCTTCTTTTCTCAATGTATTAATCGGATGCAAAGTAGTTTTGCACTTTGACCTTAATTTGCTGCAATTTAAGTAGCTGAAGACAAAGGAAGAAAGTGGGAGGAGGAGAGAGAATCTGGTACATTGTCAAAGCAGTTGAAAAAGTAAGATGACAGAGGATTAATCAGGGCTCTTCCTGTCAGATCTAGCAGATTATTGCACAAACAAAAAGACCCAGTTTACCTCTTCTGAACTGGAGCCCAATTCGGGCTGAAGCTAAGTCTTATCGCATGGCTTTTTCAGCTTAATTTGGCTTCTGAGTACATCCCTGCTCCAATACATATCCAAAAATGCACTCTCGCAGCCATTTTTTAAAAGTTGGAAATCTTTAGCCCGAATTGGGCTCCAATTCGGAAAAGGTAAACTGGGTCTTTTTGTATGTGCGATAATCTCCCTAGACAACTGGAATATATATGTGTGATTGTAGCCCTACTCTGTTTTAATATGATGTAAGCCATCTTGTGTCTTAGGACAAAAATTAGCTATTAACTAACTAAATGAATATATAAATAAATATGTTGAGTCTCCAAGTGGCTACCGATACATTGAGTCTACTATAGTTATCTATTGGATTTAAGTCATTGGCTGCAGTCCTGAAACGCCAAATTGAGGGCAGCCATGTGGGAGTTGCAAAGCAATATTATGTAAGTCACATCATGTTTAACAGGACTCACTCCTGGGTAAAGGGAAATAGCATTGTAAATGTAATTATGAGAAATCATAGGGTTGTATCTTATAGTGGCTTTACTTGAGCAGAAAGTGCTTCTGTGCAGTCAAGTTTAGCATACAGTGTTAGCTAATCTCCCTTTGCTACTCCACTCACTTTTGCTATCTCACATTCTGTCCTGGAGCACCCCACAACCCTCAGTTACAGGATTATTTGGGTGTTGGGGAGGGACAAGGGGGTAAGTGGAATTGGGAGAAAAAGGTGTTAAGTGAAAGGAAATGCTATCTGCTATGATCAATTAAACGTTGGGTTCAACCAATATTTGTGTCTAACCTGCACTACAGAAATAGTGCCATTTGACACTATTTTAACTACCATGGCCCAATACTATGGAATCCTGAGATTTGTAGTTTGTTGTGACACCAGAACTCTCTGACAGAGAAGGTTATATATCTCAAAGCCATGCCAAACTGCATTATTTCTGCAGTGCAGATTGGACATTTATTGGACTTTTAGTATTTCATTATTTCAATTTTGGTGCCAGTGATGGGGTGCCAGTGATGGAGTCATTCTGGCACAAAGCCAGAAAGTGTCTTTTATTAAAGCCTTTGGCATCTAACTGATTTTATCATACTTGCACTTATGCAACGGTTGACATTATTTTAACTGGTTTTGAATTGTCTGGGTTCAAGTGATAAACAATTTTCAGTTTTTACCTTTTTGTTAACGTTTTTATTGTCGTAAATTAATTTTATTCTATGCTACCGTGAGACCTTCAAACATAAATATTTTACTAAAGAAAAAAAGAAATTCCTGATTGAATCAATGGAACTTACATAAATGTTAACTTACAAAGTTGATTCAATGTGTGTACCGCAGTTGGAACTAATGGTAGGATTTAGGCATATGTTCCTATTCAAGTTATTTAACTATCTTTAATGGATGTATGTACATTCCTCTCAGGCATGAATACTGTTCTAAATACTTGCTTGAAATACTGATATCTTGCTTCCTTTTACTAAGGCAACTCAAGGGTCACTTGGATTTTTTCTGGGCGTATCTTCAGATATTTGTACATGTATGCATTTCAGACCCAGTACTTTCAATTTATCACTCTTTTTAAAAAGTCAGAGGCTTATCATGATGTGAATTCATTTTTTATATAAGTAATGAAAAAAATAGAAATGTGATATTAATTCCTTTCCCCCATGTTACAGAAAATATCTTAGTTTTTGCCCAAACCAGCATGAATGAAAGTCAATGGTACAAAGAGTACACACACACACATCTAAACTATTTTTAATCCCTTGCTCATGATTCTATTACATTTTCTCCTGAAATGAAGACCTAGTTCTCAAAACTGTATCTGAGGTTGTAAAACTGTTTCCTAGTTGATTCCATTTGAAATGCAGATGGGACCCATATAAAATGGAATCCCTTTCACTTAGGTACTGGTATGGCAGGAATTTTTTTACTGACACCTCACCATTATATGCATTTTGTTGCCACTGATTCTCAAGGCTCTATCCTGCAGAATCATGGGATTTGTGCTTTGGTGAGATCTTCATTTTCCAGTGGACCCTTCCAATCTGTGGGTGTCTGGTCATCAGTGCATCCATGTGCATGTGCTGCCATTGAATAATATAGGTGTGGCAATCCATGGACAGTCAAATGTGTGGATCACAACCTAACAATTTGAAAGGTCCACTTTAGCTTTTTTTACTTATAAGTTTCTTTCATTAATTTTTATTTGATGGATTTATATACTCCCACCTAAACTTTTATTTTGGAATGGTTCTCTACATACTGATAGATCTTTTGGGATGGCTATTGGAAATTATTTATCTTTTTGTTTTATGCATGACAACCTCCAAATCTGTCTTGAAATTTCACTTTTCTGTGGCACATTACTGCAGACATAATGGAGAATGCAAATGGAAGAAAAGGATGAATGTGATAATCAGTCTGGAGTCCCTTGAATTTCAATGTCATAGCTAAGTAATGTTGACTGATGGCTTCAGTGTCATTGAGGCAGTAAATTCACATCACAGTTTAGACTGAAGTTTAAAAGAGTCCAAGAATCTAAGGCCTTTACAGACTGCCAGAAATAATGCAGCTTGAGTCCATTTTAACTGCCCTGGCTCAGTGCTACGTAATCATGGGAACTGTAGTTTTTTTCTGAGACATTGAGCCTTCTATGTCAGAGAGTGCTGGTACCATAATAAACTACAGTTTCCATGATTCCCTAGCACTGAGCCAGGGCAGTTAAAGTGGACTCAAACTGCATTATTTCTGGCAGTCTGTATAGGCCCTAAGTCACCGTGTCTCAAATCCAGAATGGCTTCATCGTCAGATGGAAGCCAACAGCAGTTATTGTCTTTAAATAACTGTGCTTTGTGTTGCTCTTTTGAATAGTCTTTATTGATGAAATCTGAGATTCCCTAGAGTGGCAACATAGCTGATTTCTTCTAGCTTTGATATGTTGCACATTATTAAATGTATCTGAATCAATGTTGTGCAGCTCAATACGTCCATATCTCAGAGTTACATTGTGAAATACAGAATGAACTATGATTGATTGCAAGATAATCCACACAATAGACAAAACCCTTTGTATTTGGACTGCAGTCAGGAAATCAGAAGAAGACTAAGAATGGGGAGGGTGGCTATGAAAGAACTAGAAAAGATTCTAAAATGCAAAAGTATACAACTCAGCAGAAAAGTTAGAATCATACAAGCCATTGTATTCCCTATTACCATGTATGGATGTGAGAGCTGGACAGTTGAGAAAGATGATAAGAAGAAAATCAATTCATTTGAGATGTGGTGCTGTGCTGGAGAAGAGTGCTGAGGATCCCATGGACAGCCAACAGGACAAACAAGTGGGTCCTAGAGCAGACTGGAACTGGAAACCTCCCTGGAAGCCAAGATGACCAAACTTAGACTGTCGTATTTCAGACACATCCTGAGAAGAGAGGACTCTTTGGAAAAAACAATAATGCTGGGGAAGGTAGGGGGAAGTAGGAAGAGAGGAAGGCCACATGCCAGATGGATGGACTCTATTAAGGAGGTCCCAGGTATGGGGTTGCAGGAATTAAGCAGAGCATTGTAGGACAGAAGGTCTTGGAGATATCTCATCCATAGGGTTGCCATGAGTTGAGAGTGACTCGAGGGGAGTTAACAACAACAACATTTGGACTAGCAATGTTGCCTGTACTTTGAGTTTGTGCAAGGAATGTTAGCACATTTATTCTGAGATAACAAAGTTGCTGAACCAAGCTATAAAGGCAGAACAAAATAACATTTTGACCATACAGTTAGGTGTTTTGTGAATGCCTTGTGCAGTTAAAATAGCAGTGTGTTCAGGAAACAAATCCAACTCAGTTCATTGTATATGTTTTATTAACACAGTGGTGCTCCATTATTTCAATAATCACCAAGAAATACTGAACATAGACAAGTATGATTGCCTAAACCAAGAAGATTCCATCAGAATTCAGTTAAATTGAATATTCATTCTGAGAGAATCTCTACAATGCTTTACTTATCTCAATAGTCACAGAATTATCCTTAGTCAAGCTAGAAATAAACCATTGCTCTTAGGGCTTTGTCAGACTAAATTATATATGAAATTACATGAACCCCGAAACAGCCCCAGCTTTACTATGTTGGCAATTCTCTTTAGACTTACCAGCTAGAGACGTGTAAAACTCAATTGCTTTCTTCAGCATAAGTATTGTGGAGATACTTTCTTTGGTTCCCAGCCATGTAGAATTTCAGTCTCCCTTCTGAATTGGAATTGGGTTTCCAGGCTGAATGAACTCAAGTTTTAACAGTGAAAGAAATTCAAACATGACAATGTTTTGAACAATTGCTCTTGAAAACCCACTATAATAGAAAATTACATTCTATGGCAGTCAGTTCTTGGTTTAGCAGTCAGAAAGTGGGTTCTCAAACAGATGGCAAGACTTTGCTGGTTTTAGCTAGTTTCATATACCCTAACTTATCTTCTCCATACTGAATTGCATTTTACAAATTCTATTTCATAATGATAAGGAAAGGACTATTGCTGTTGTTCTGCCCATAATGGCAATGAATGGGTGAGATTTCTTAGCACAAGATTAAAATGTAAATTTTAAAGGCACAGATGTTTAGATACGTGAAACATCATTGACCTTTGTGGCAGCTGGGATTTCCAGGGATGCCTTCATTCTACACAATTATAGTACTGTGATCCCAGCTCCACTGTCATGGTTGCATCCCAGAGAATCCTGGGATTTGTAGATTGGTGAGGCACTAGAGCTCTCTGGCTGAGAATTCTAAATACCACTTCCTAGAGTACAAATCCCAGAATTCCATAGAAGGTAGCTATGGCAGCATTATAATTATGTAGAATTAAAACTGTGCAATGTAAATGGGCCTCAGGTCAATGGGGTGGTGGATTTCTTCCAGGTTTGTAGTCCACACTTTAAAAGAGTTTTCAAAGGTGCTGAACCTGTTTGTGTAATAGAGTTTAACACCTTACATATCATCTTGAAAGCAAAGCCTAAAACCCAGGGGAGAATCACTGCTCCATTGACATGGAAGCCACCAGTCATCATTTCATACAAACAAAGGGGTATCTTTCTCAGTGGCTTACAAATCTTTCTGCCTGACTACCCCTATATTTAACAGAACACAAACACCCTCACCTATACCACACAAGATGTTCCACTACCATTCACCAACCCCCCTTGGTCCTTCTGTTCCACCATTATGACACTGCCTGCTTACCTGCCCTCTCTGAAAAAGAAAGAATTGGTGGTTGCCTCCTCATACCATGGCCTTTTCCTCTGAAAGGTGGTGTGGGTTAGGCCTAGAGGAAGAGGCAAAAAAGAAAAAGAAAAGAAAAAGAAAAAGAAAAAGAAAAAAGAAAAAAATAGGCCATGGCCAGCAGCTGGTTGGTGAAAAGCAGGGGCCTACATTCAATATAAGATGCCACTGACAGCATATTGTCCAACGTTTCCATCTCTATCCAAAGCATTGAAACTTGGAATTGCAGCTGTGACAGACCTGCATAAATTGTAACCCTTCAAGCTGAAGGAAAATAACTAGACATGGCTAGCTTAATAAGTTTGAGGGAATATAGAGTAGAGTGTCTCAGAGTGTTCAAAAATATTATTTTATTCTTTCAATTAGACCAATATGGCTTGGCCTAGTAATATTTAATGGCCTTCTTCAGAGGCTGATAAAAGATAGACGAAAGAAATGGGGCAAGATATAAACCACAAAAATCACAATGGGAGACAACTTGCAACAGTATCAGTTTTGTGTACATATATCTTGCATCAAGATGCATGTAAAATGTCTTTGAGCACATTGACTGAATTGGCTTTATACAATAATTACATTAGAATTTATAATAATTTTATTAGCAAGTTAAAGGGGTGGCTGTGCTGTGTCTCCAAAATCAGCCAAACTATAGTCAGCCCTCTTTACCCACTGATCTTGCATCCACAGATTCATCATCCACAGGATGAAAATATTCCATTTCTCCCCCAAAAAATAAACCTTGATCCTGCCACTTTATTTTAGGTACGGTATTATTGGAAATTTATGTTGATGGGGTGTAAAAAGTAGTCCTTTAGAATCAAACACCAAAACCTGGAACTTCTAGCAAGCTTCTTTTATTGTAAAAACAGCAAAAGCAAAAACAAATAATAATAATAATAATAATAATAATAATAATAGCTTCACTTTAGCCAGAAGGCTAAGCAGGAACAATGCCTAACTGCTACATGATGCAAAATTGGTGAGTAGCATCATCAGGAGAAAAGTTTAATTAGTTCATTACAGTTCAAAAGTTAAAAAGCAAGTGAGTAGCTTTCTAATTCCACCCTTCTGGGTGTAGCCTTTACAAGCTGATTGGGTGATAAAACATGACATGCTTTAGCCCAACCTTTAATTACCATAATAAGTCATGTGACTACATTTCTCATAACAATTCCATGTTGACAAAAACCTCAATATAAACAAAATCTCTTTCTCACAGAACTGAAGCTTGTTAGCTCCTTGTTTTGGGCTAAAAACACATCTGGGCTGATAACTGAGTCTGGCTTCAGCAAAAACAACTTTTCACAGCAAGAAGAAAAATACAGACACACATCTTTTACATTTCAACATTTTAACATTGACTCTATATCCTATTTAAACCTAACAGGTATGTCATTTTATTATGCCATTGTATACAATGGGACTTGAGCACCCACAGATTTTGGTACCCACAGGAAAGCAAACCCCATTGGATACCATGGGCCCAATGTATATGGCAAGTTTTGAGAGAGAGATTATTTTCTCTAAGAGCCCTTAGTAGAAGAATATAGAGAGTTGGTACAGATTTATCAATGTGTGTTCTTTATCAGGACAGGAAGTCTGGAGGCTTTGAAATAATTTTTGTGGGTGGATCAATTCTATAAATACCCACATTCAATTTGATACTCACTATCACTTTAATGAAATCCACTTTTTGAGCATCACTATTAAGAAAGAAGGAAAAAATTATAGATCTTTTTTTTATATAAAAAAAAAACATGTTACTGTTTCAAATACTTATCTAAGTTCCGAAAGTTCACACTCAATGCATTTGAGAAATAATCTAGCATATAGTCAGGAAACATGCAGGGGTAGCTGTGCTGGCCATTTAGCAAATTCAAACAAAAATCCACCAAACAGTGATACCTTTATTGGCCAACCAAAATGCACAATATACTTGTTGTGAGCTTTCAAAGCTCCACTGGCTTCTTCATCAGGCAAGATGTTATAAACCAAACAGGAAAAAAAAAATGGAGATGTTAGTCAGATGCCTGCATTTTGATGTTTCTGTCCTTAGTTAAGATGGTAAGTGGAGAGTATCTTTTGCAGACTGGCCCCTCCTCCTTCTGTCCTTGTTGAGATGCAAATGGACTTTAAATTTCCTGGTCTTTGGAAATCTCCCAATAGCCACAAGGACATACATGGGTGCCAGGAAAAGCCTCTTACTTCTCTTAAGAGAATGCACAGCATTGGTGACATTAATGAGAAGTGACTTCAGAACATATCAACTTGCCCATCTTGGCATTCTTCCATCTTCAACAGCCCCAAGAGGCCATCACCCATGTGGACATTGTGCTTCTTGTAAGTACACATTCCAGGTAATAGAGTTCATGAATCATAATGAAAAAAAATAACAAAGCATACACCCTAAAACAATTTTCAACGTGTAGCATTCCATATGTGATTTATGCCATCAAGTATGATTCTATGATTCTAGGTGTCTTCATATATATTCTCTTTATATAGAGAATATATAAAATATATATTCTCTATATATAGAGAAAAAAACATCTAGCTCCTTTAAAATCCTATGTAACAAAACATCCTAGCAATATCAGGAACAGATCAGTCACCCCTTTTGTTGATCATTTTCTAGAACATGATCAGTCCCTTAAGAATCTACACTTCTGGGTGCTTCAAAAATCCTTTTCCCCAAGAATGACAGAATCCTTCTTTAAAAAGAAATGAATTGGATATTGAGACCCTCATCTAATGTGAACTTAGGGCCTCGGCAGACGGCTTATTGAGCCGTCTTGGAGGCTCAGAAGAGGAGGAGCAACCGCATGCGTGGCGCTCCTTCCTCTTCCTGAGGTCGCCTTCGGAGCTGCCGGCCCTCCGCACGGCCGGCGCTTCTGGCGCTTCCAGGGCAACCTCCCGCCGCAGCGACCGCACGCACTGCAGTGGAAAAGGCAGGGAAAGTGCGCCCTACGCTTTTAGGGCGCACTTTCCCTGTCTTGTGGAAGGAGCACTATTTTTGCGCTCCTTCCAGGGACACCGCAGGAGCCCCGGGGTGCGGAGGCTGCGGTCCCATGGCAAAAATAGCGCTCCTTACACAAGACAGGGAAAGTGCACCCTAAAAGCATAGGGCACACTTTCCCTGCCTTTTCTGCCGCAGCGCGTGCGGTCGCTGCGGCGGGAGATTGCGCTGGAAGCGCCGGCCGTGCGGAGGGCCAGCAGCTCCGAGGGCGACCTCAGGAAGAGGAAGGAGCGCCGCGCGTGCGGTTGCTCCTCCTCTTCCAGGCCTCCAAGATGGCTCAATAAGCCGTCTGCCGAGGCCCGCATCTGCTTCCCCTCTTAGTGTATATCCATCTACATATCCTCTAATTTTCACATATCCTCTAATTTTCTATTCTGCTGTAGAATGGTTATGATAAGCAATTGGTACACATGGGGGGGGGGGGAGGGAATGGAAAAGTATAATGATCTGCCTCCTAGTTCTCAAACAATCAGTTGCAAAACATAAGCTCTGGTAGAACTTTCTTTCTTTCTTTTTTGAATCCTTACAGGCAGTTTTAATGTTGCACCATAAGTAATACTTTGCACTTATCTTTTAATATCCCCTGAAGAAGGCCATAAAATATTATCAGGCCAACATGTGTTGGGCTAATTACAAAAATAAAACCAGAATAAATATTTTTCAACACCCTGAGATTTTGGGTGCATCTACATTGTAGAACTAATGAAGTCTGACAGCATTTGAACTGCCATGGTTCCATCCTACAGAATTCAGGGATTTGTACTATTATGAGGCACCAGCACTCTTTGGCAGAGAAGGCTAAAGACCTTGTAAAACTATAAATCCCAGGATTCCATAGTGCAGAGCTACAGAATTTAAAGCACTGTCAAACTACATTAGCTCTACAGTGTAGAGGCACCCTTAAATAATAATAATAATAATAATAATAATAATAATAAAATTTACTTATACCCTGCCCCTCTGCATTGCAATCGGGGCAGCTTCCAACATAAAAATATAATACAATAAGATCAAACCCCACCCCAACCTTCCCGCCCCTTAAAAAATATTACACAACATTGAATTAATAGTTTAAAATAAGGAAAATGCCCAAAATAAGGAAAATGCCCCAAAATTAAAAATTAAAATCTACAATAATACAATAATTTTAATAATTAGTGCGGCAGCAAATACAGCGGCTGAGAATGGGGAAAATAAACATAGAGACCAGTTCCATGACTGGGAAGACTGGTCGGGAAAGGCCTGCTGGAAGAGATCCGTCTTGACAACTCTTTTAAAGCTGTCTAGAGTTGACAAATGACGGATCTCGTCCGGCAGGCTGTTCCATAGTCTAGGAGTGGTCCACCTGTCATAGATTCTTCCCAGAGGACCAAAGAGCGTGGGGTGGATTGTACGGGAGGAGGCAGTCTTGAAGATAGGCAGGGCCCAAGCCATGTAGGGCTTTAAAGGTAATAACCAACACCTTGTACTGGGCCCAGAAACTAATCAGCAGCCAGTGAAGTCTTTTCAAGACCGGTGTAATATCGTCTCTTCTAGATGTGCCAGAGACCAACCTGGCTGCCATATTCTGAACTAATTGAAGTTTCCGGACCAAGCACGAGGGTAGCCCCATGTAGAGTGCATTACAGAAATCCAGACGGGAGGTTACCAGAGCATGTACCACAGTTTCGACATCCCTTACTTCTAGGAAAGGGCGCAGCTGGCATATCAGCTGAAGCTGATAACAGGCACTCCTGGCTGTCGCATTCACTTGATTAATCATGTGAAGCGACGAGTCCAGGAGCACCCCCAGACTGTGGTAAGTGTGATCCTGTCCAGGACTGGAGGTTGTATCCCAATACCTGGTTTCATGGCCACTACTGTAAGTACCTCTGTTTTGTCTGGATTCAGTTTCAATCTGTTTTTCCTCATCCAGTCCATTACTGCCTTAAGGCAGTCATTGAGAGGAGAGATGCCATCTGAAGTCCAGAATGACCTGATGACCAGGACATGGAGAAATATATCTGGGTGTCATCAGCATACTGATAACACCCAGCCCCATGTCTCCAGATGAGCTCTCCCAGTGGCTTCATATAGATAGTAAATAACATCGGGGACAGTATGGCACCTTGGGAGACACTGCACTTAAGCTCCTTCCCAGCGGAGCTACTGTCCCCAAGCAACACTGTCTGGGACCTGCCCAAGAGGAAGGAATGGAACCACTGCAAAGCAGTGCCTCCTATTCCCAACCCCCTCAGGTGATCCAAGAGGATGTTGTGATTGATTGTGTGAAAGGCCGCTGAGAAGTCTAAGAGCACCAACAGGGTCACACTATCCCTGTCGATGCTCAAGTGCATGTCATCAGTCAAGGCAACCATGGCAGTCTCAACCCCAAATCCCGTCCTAAAGCCAATTTGAAATGGATCTAGATAATCAGTTTCATCCAAGACAGCTTGGAGTCGAAAAGCCACCACCCTCTCAATCACTTTGCTCAGGAATGGTAACAACGAGACTGGCCTATAGTTATTCATATCCAGGGGGTCTAGGGAGGGCTTTTTCAGAAGTGGCCTAACCACCACTTCCTTTAAACAGGATGGAACAGAGCACTCTCTGAGGGATGCGTTGATGATGTCCTTAAGGAACACCTGCAGTGCATCCCCTCCTTGGACAGCCAGCCATTAAGGACAAGGATTCAGGAGGCAGGTAGTTTTCCTCACTCTGCCAAGGAGCTTGTCCACATCATCGGTACTCACAGATTAGAATTGATCCAGTATAATTTCATCAACAGAGTTACTGGACACCTCTTCAATAGATTCTGTCATAACACTGGCATCTAAGTCGGCTCTTATCCGAGAGATTTTATCTGCAAAGAAGTTGTTAAACACGTCACAGCAGGCCGTTGTTGGGTTAAGTAGAGGGTTCTGCGCAGGTGAAACCTGTGTCATCTCCCTTACCAACCTAAACAGCTCTGCTGGACGGGACTCTGCAAACCCAATACGTGCAGAGAAGAAGGATTTTTGCGCTGCACGTATTGCCTCTCAATAGGAATCAAGGAAATTCCTATGACGAGTCTTGTCGGATAAGAGTCGAGTCTTCCAGCAGATGTGCTCTAGTCATTGTCCAGTCCGCTTCATCTTCCTAAGCTCCTCTGTATACCAAGGCTTATGGTTTGGAGCAGGCTGGAAAGGACACTTGAGAGTGATTGTGTTGATAGCCTTGGTGAGATTGGTGTTCCAAGTATTAACCAAAGCTTTGACGGAATCACCGGTGTTACCAATCATTAAACCCTCCAAGGCTTTCTGGAATCCAATTGGTTCCATAAGCTTTTGAGGGTGGACCATTCTAATAGGCCCACCACCTCTGGTAGGGCAGACAGTGGCTCTTAGCTCTGTCTTAACCAGGAAATGATCCATCCATGACAACGCGGTGGTTTTAATAACCTTCCCCCATGGATATTCCTGTTCCGTACTAAAGACCGCATCGAGAGTATGACCTGTACAATGAGTAGGCCCGCCGACCAATTGGGATAGGCCCATGTTTTTCATGGAATCCATGAACTCCCGAGTAAGAGTTGACAGACTGGTTTCAAGAGGGATGTTGAAGTCACCCAAGACTAAAAGTCTGGGTGACTCCAACAGCAACTCAGACCAGCTGTGTCAGCTCGGTTAGGGAGTCTGCTAGATAATGGGGTGGTCGGTAGACTAGCAGAATCCCCAAACTATCCCTGATCCTCAGGTTTAGATACATGCACTCGAAGTGGACTGTGTTCCGAACAGGTATTCTGGTAAGATTCAAGTTATTTTTGTGAACCAGAGCCACTCTGCCCCCCCCCCCGCCCACTTCTCCTTACCTGCTCACTGACAGAGTATCCGGCCGGGAGGGCCTGCGCCCACGTTATAGCGCTATCCTCTCCCAGCCAGGTCTCCATAAAGCAAGTCAGGTTGGCATCCTCATCTAAAAGGAGATCATAGATGATATGAGTCTTGTTTTTAACTGACTTGGCATTGCACAGGAGCAGGGTAAGGTTCTGTGGAATGGCTGGTAGGCTCCCCAACCCAGTTCGAAAAACAGAGTGAGCTGAGGGTGGAATAGTTTTTAGACAACGATTCCGCCCTCTTTTGTAACATTGCCTCACTCTGCTCCTGCCATACCTCCCTTTACTCTGCACAACTTCAATTCCCACTCCCAGATCAATGCCAGTCAGGATTGGCAACTAATATATTATACAGGCTTATGACCTCCCTTCCCTTATTTCCCAACAATATTGGAGGAAGAGCTTGGTGGTAATGTTCATAGAGGTCTAACTCGCTCCAACGGGTGAACAATTAACATGGAGTGGGCTGAATATTTCTACCCAATCTCTGCCTTATTTACACAATCCAGGCAGCAATCCAGATATTACTAAAGCTGGGCGGGTTGAAGCCCTGTCCAAACACTAACTGAGCTTTTTACAGCTCCCTTAGGGCCAGGTGTTCCAGGGAGGAGGGGGCAGGCCAAATGCTCACCACCTGACTCCAAAGTCCAAAGTCCAGTGCCGCTGCTGGAGTAGCCGGTGTTCGGGCTGCTGGAGCGGCTTTTATGGCTCCCTTGGGGCCAGGTGTTCCAGGGAGGAGGGGGCGGGCCAAATGCTCACCGCCCAACTCCAAAGCCCAAAGTCCAGTGCCGCTGCCAGAGTAGCTGGTGTTCGGGCTGGCGGAGCGGCTTTTATGGCTCCCTTGGGGCCAGGTGTTCCAGGGAGGAGGGGGCGGGCCAAATGCTCACCGCCTGACTCCAAAATCCAAAGTCCAGTGCCACTGCCGGAGTAGCCCTTAGTCTTTTCCCTACACCCCTTCTATTAGGTATTACCAGTCTTTGCTTTTTAACCAGATTGAAACCTCAGTGTTGGATAACTGACCAGCCCTCAATGGCCAGTGGGCAGTTTCTGGAGTGTGTCACATATAATGCAGGTTTAAACTGGAAGGGTTAGTTATTCTAGATTAATTAATGAACTGGCTTTGTGCCCAGTCCCAGCCTGCCTTCTCATCACTGCAATTTCTCTTGATCAAAATGTTTTTCACTTTAGCCTTCCTGTCAGGATCATTATCTGGCCTGTTCTGTGCCACTTTATCCTGACAGCTCTTTTTATGTCATTAAGGTGGTCTCATTAAGCACCACCATTACACACCTCCTTGTTTGAAAGGAGACTTTTGTTGCATTTGTGGGGGGGGGGGGTTAATTATAAAGTAATTAAGCCTTATAGCTGACAGAAATATTATATCTGAATATAAAATCTTACAGAGAGAGTAGCTTTTAGACAATTCATATTACTCAAAAACTGGCTTTGATTCAGGTGGGAAAATGGCATTTTGACAGGGCATTAATTATAAAAAGAAGAAAGACAGGAAGGAAGATGAATTAGACTTCATAGATATATGAGGTGATGGATGAGCAGTTTTCATATCAAAGAGGAGGACTGTGTGCACCTCCATGTCTTGTTCCTTTGCCATCTGAAGATTGAATCAAGTGAAGGCAGTTGCTGTTCTGAACTTATAGCAGAGGTAAATTGAGATTTTCATGAGGCTGTTTCCTAGAAGGTAAAGGATTAGATATGATTATAAAAACTTACAGGTTTTGAAAGATACTAATGAATGATAGGGGGGAGGGGAGCAAAACAAGATAATGTAGTTTCTCAGCCACATTCCCCAATTGAACGCATTCAATTCCAACATTTGCCAGACAAGGATGGGGTTAGTGTCAGCCAGGCTCAGTCATTGAGTTCATGTTCATTGCTATTGTGAAAAAGGACAGTTATTGTAAGTGTTGTTATCGGTTGTGTGATTCTTGTAATCAGCTATACAAGCCTGACATTTTTCTCTTTAGGACACAGAGACAGTACATCATAATGCCATACCCTGCCACCATGTCAAACAACATCCATGAATACCCCTGAAAAAGTTAACAACAAAGCAAGATAAAATGAAGAAGCTAGAGTAAATACAAGCTTTGAGCTTATCTCATGTTGGCAAAAATGTGACCTCTAATAGAAAACCATAGCACAATATCCCAACTACAGACAAAGCAGGGTGTTTTGTAGTAAAAAAAGGACAATTGATTCATATAGAAGAAACAGACAAGACAAGACTGCATGATGTACAAGAAAAGTGATTTTTATATTATGCCTGTCAAGTCTGGCATGATAACAAGTTCAGAAATCCAGGCTTCAGTAGTAAAAGCTCAGAAAACCTTTATTAAGACACTATAGAGCAAGGGTTAAAATTGCCTAATTAAACTGCACAATTTCAAACTTTGGGTGGACTTTATTATAATTAATAATGCATTTTCCACTCTTGTTCACATACCACCCCCTCCATATTATTCCATTCAATGAAACAACCTAGAAGAGTCTTGATTCATGCTTACCTCCCTCCCGTTGTTATCCCTACATCTGTATCTGAGATCACCATGTTTTAGCAATATCCTTTTCTACTATATAACCAGCTACTCAATAGTTTATGGCAGTCAAAGTGCATAGGCAATCCTATCAATGCCACACCCCGATATCTTTATATTAAAAACTATAATCAAATATATTCCAGGAGGTGATCAGAAAACTGAGTAAAAAAGACATGCTATAGAACTGAGGAGACTTGCTGGTTATTTCTTTAAGACTCCTGTAAAAAAATTAACTGTAATGTATTGTTTCTGTTTACAGACTTTACATAAAATTATTTAAAAGCATATTCAGTATGGTTTCTATGAGTTGCAATAGCCTACAAAATAGCTTCTAGCACTTTTGTCAATTGTTATAATGCCACTGCTAGTGAATTTGTATTTAGTCACCTCTCAATTTCAATTTCTCCTTTTTACAGTCTTTTTAATGCTTACTTCCTTTCATCCCACAAATCAGTTTGTGATTTTTTTAAAAAAATGTATGAAAATTATCATGCATTTTTAAATGCATTTTCCTAATATAGATGGTTATGTACAATTTTACTTCATACAACATTATCACAAGCTGTTTTCCCTAGAATAAGGCATTTTATTTTCACAAATTCAATCATTTTGTTAAGTTGTACAAGCATGTCATTTGGAAACAAAACAAAGCAAGCTTTTTTTTTTTTTTGCCAAGAAGTGCAAGAGCATTGCACAAGATCAGTGTGCAGAGTCCCTGTTTGCATTTCACTTTTAAGAAACACAGCGTGAAACAAGACAGTTGAAGCCAACAAGGCTTACCTGACCTGTTTCTGAAATCTGCCTCTAGCATAACACAACCCTTGAAGGCCAGCTTATCAAAATTATTGCATTCATGCTCCTGATCTTTTTTTAAGAGTTATGTTTCTATGATGATTTGTTGTAATCAGTGTGTTGTAGCAGAGTCACAGCTAAGTGTGGAAATCCTTCACAAGGAAATCCTTGGGAAGAATGAGAAACTGCTATCCTGTTCTCCTTGCCTGTGAGATAATGAAATATTTTATGCTGGTAATGGCAAGAACTCTTGCATTGTGAGAACATTTTTTGTGCAAATTGTATAAACTGCACTGTAAAATTAAAATTAAACTAAATTGAGCTGCAAAATTTAATTTAAATTAAAATAATCAGAAGGGTGATATGCATCACTCTCATTCTTCAGTCTGTGCTTGCTGTGTATGTGTTTTGCATTACAAAGTAGAAAGGAGACACTCGTTTTACACAGACATTTTCACACAAATCACAGAAACCTTGCTAGGAAAAAAACATTCTATGTCTCAATCTTGCATTGGTGACAAGAAGTCAGTGGAGGCTGTATGCTGTCTAGATGTGTTGAGATTGCCTCTTTGATCAAGAGTGAGAATTTTTGGAAATATTCTTTGCCAGTGACAATGACATAAATTGCTACTCCACCCAGGCTTCCAAGGGCCTTTACAGACTGCCAGAAATAATGCAGCTCGAGACCACTTTAACTGTCCTGGCTCAGTGCTAGGGAATCATGGGAACTGTAGTTTATTGTGGCAACAGAGGTCTCTGACAGAGAAGGCTCAATGTCTCAGAAAAAATGACAGTTCCTGTGATTCCCTAGCATTGAGCCAGGGCAGTTAAAATGGTCTCAAGCTGCATTTTTCCTTTGAGTTTAAATGCAGTCTTCATAGTACTGTAGGTGGGGGATGAATTTCCTCTACTGTTGTGATGAGGTTGAAGTGTCAGTGTTTATATGTACATACATATTTAAAAAAAAAAAAAAAAGAATGCATGCAGAGAATCTGGATCAAGATAATTTCTCCTGATTATGAAATGTCCTTTAGGTGTGATATGAGTGCTTTAGGTGTTCTTATAAGTGCTTCATACCTTCAATAATTTCCCAGTATATATCAGTTATAATTATATTTAGGCAGAACATTGAAACTAAAGTCATGTTTGTTGTTAGCTGCCCTCGAGTCAACTTCAACTCACGGTGACCCTGTGGATAAGAAACCTCGAAGTCCTCCATCCTCAACTTTCTGCTCAGGTCCTGCAGGCTCAGGTCCATGTCTCCCTTGATCGAGTCTAACCATCTGCCATATGGTCTTTCTCTCTTTGAACTGCCTTTCACATGTCCTAGCATCATTATCTTTTCTAACAATTCATTTATCATTATGATGTGGCCAAAGTTCAAAAGCCTCAATATAGTCTTTTTGGTTTCCAGAAAGAATTCCTCTTGATCTGCTCTAGAACCGATTTGTCTTTTTCACCATCTACAGTATCCTCAGCACTTTTCTCCAGCACCACATTTCTAATGAGTTGATTTTCTTCCTATCTGCTTTTTTTTCACTGCCCAGTTCTCACATCCATACATGCTGATGGGGTATATATGTTGGAATGTATCCAGTAATACAGGACAAGCAGGCATCAAAATTACATCCATTAGATCTGTCTCAATTACAGCATCCCTGTCAGAGTACATCTGCATGATTTTATCTGTCAAATGTCTGCAAATTTGTCACAGCAGGTTGCTGAGTAGTCTTTGTTTCTTCTTGTGGCCAGAATGTAAAAGGCCCCTAACTACTTGAGACAGCTAGATGATGCTGTGTAGATGCAGTAGTGGCAGGAAAGTATAATTTTCTCATTGCCCCATCACCATGGCATAGGCCTTCCAAGAAGCTCTACCTTGTAAAGCTGACTTGTTCCAACTCTTCCTCCATCATTGCTGTAGTATCTGTCTCACTCATTTCATCACTGCCAGTTTCCTAGTGAACCAGGAGACTCACTTGGCTCCACTTAGTGGGAGGGGACACTTAGAATCAATTGTTTTCACTTCTCTGGCCTTTTCCCTATTCCAGCAATCTGCCAGGGCTTCCACAGGATCATCTCCCAAGGCAACAAGAAACATAGCAGGAATACATGTGGATCTATATCGGCCCACCACTGCTGCAGAGGCTATGAGCCCCAGTGAGTCTAAACCTCACCAGGTCATGATCATCCCAACCAGAATAAAAACCAGGTCCTGGGTGTTTCATGCAGCATGAGTGACACCAGATACTACTTGGCACAGCCCTATGGCTGTCATGGCAGACATGAAGTCCTTATAACAAGGTGAGAGACTCCAACAGTGCTGCTGAGACCAGCTCAGAAAGAGAGACTGTTGGGCCACAGGGTGGGTGTTACATCAACATAATCCCTCTTTTGTCCCAGACACTCCACTTCACACACCCAAACCTAGCAGACAGTCTAAAAGGGCACCTGGGAATCCCAATAGATCACTGCAATTCCACCCCACCCCTGCAAGCCTCACTTGCTGATGTACAGAAAGCCTAGGTGGACAAAGCTGGGAGAGTATATGGAAGGATCTTGCAGCACCTTTGAGATTAAGGGCCTCTACAGATGGGTGGCCGAGGACTGCCCCGAGAAGCCGAGGATTGGGGCCAAGGCTGCCCCATGCCTCAGCCCCAATCCACCCTTTCGGCAACTGGGAAAGGAGCACCAAAATAGCACTCTTTTCCCAAGCCGCAGAAAAGGCACCACAAGAGCCACCATGTGGCTCTTTTGCGCCTCTTCCGACACAACGTGTAAAAATGCTGTGCCGGAAGGATGTCATTGGAGCGCTCGCCGTGTACAGCAGCGTGCGCTCCGATGATGTCCCCGGGAAGGGGTTGGGGCATCTGGCATCCAGCTGCCCCTCCTCTTCCCTGGCTTCAAGACAGCGCTCTGCACCATCTGCAGAGCCCCTAATTGAAAAAAAGAAGTTGGCTGGGAGAGGCTACCCCCAACTCCCAAGTTTCATCCATCCAGGCCTGTTACAAAGGCTATTCAAACTATTTGAAGTCAAGGACAGTTGGAGAGAACGAATACCCTGCACCTGTCCCTTCTACCATGGTAATAGGACTGTCTTCCCACACCATATCTCCTGCTGCCCATCACAACTGTAATTACTGTTTCCCGGGCTTTCCTTTCTCTGTTCTCTGTGCAACACATTTTCTTTTGCTGGAAGGCAGGTTCTTTAAAAAGTTATAAAACTCATGCACTCCTGCATCTCCTAAACAAAAGGAATGGCCCTTACCTTTGCTCTGCCCTTGAAGAAGCTCCCTCAAAGGGGCAACCCAGCCAATGGTGGGGCTACCACACCAGGCACCCAGATTGTATCTCCTTGCAAAGGGAACAGGTGGCCTTCTGTCCTATTAGCCAGTACTGGCTGAATACCTGGAGCCTGGTTCTGCAGTTGTCTGAGTACCTGGAGTGCAGTTGTCCAGAGCAGGCAGCAGCCCACCAGGAGAGATGCAGAGCAACAAGCAAGGACCAAGCAATCAGGCAGTAGACCTCTTTCCTGGGATGGTGAAGGTGATGATGTTCTTCTTCCTGCTAAGTGCTGATTCCCAAACAAGCATACAGTTTGCCCTCGATATCCACCAGGGATCCATTCAAGACCCTCCTGCAAATATCAAAATCTGCAGATGCTCAAGTTCCATTGTCCCCAATGGTGGCATGTGTACATGGCTGCAACTCCATTAGGAAAAACAGGATTTTAATGGTGGCACATGGATGTGCCCATGTCGCCATTAGGGACAGCCCTCATTGTCCCCAGTGGCAGCGCATGCATGTGGTTGCACCACTATTAGGGACAATGGGATGGTAAAGTCTCATTCCTAATGATGGTGCAGCCACATGCACACGCCACCACTGGGGACAACAGAGTCTATCCCTAATGGCAGCATGGTCACATGCCCATGCTTCTAGTGGGAACAATGCAGGCTTGCTGTCTGTGGATGCTTGAATCCACAGATGGCAGGTCCACAATACTGAGGGCTAACTGTAATTCTAAATAGTGGCTATTTTCATAAGGATGAATCTTACCTCAGTGGTAGGCCAGATGTTTTTCCAAGCCCCATGTTTAATCCCTAGTATGTACAGACAGGAGAGGAAAAACTTCTACCTGAAAGTCTGGAGCAGGGGTAGGCAACCTTTTTGAGCTGGGGGCCAGGTTGCTGTCCCTCAGACAATTGGGGGGCCGAAGCACCATAAATAAATAAATTAAAAAATATGCATGTACACTCTCTCAGCCCCAGAAAAGCCATGGCAAAACCCCTGTGGAGATTTTGCCAAGAAAACCCCAAGAACAAGTAATAACAACAATAATCAATATCATCATGGCGGGCAGTGGGGGGCGGCAGCGGCGACGGTGGCAGGACCGGCCTGGGGCTGGTCCAAAGGCCTCAGGGGGCCGCATCCGGCCCCCCAGCCCTTAGGTTGCCTACCCCTGGTCTGGAGCATCTTTACTGATCAATGCTAGTCAGTGGACTAGATGAAGCAATGGTGTGATTAAATATAGAATAGTTCCCTATGTTCCTGACCTCTAGTGGAGAAATAAAAAAAAAATGCTCACAACGCTACAGTTCACAGGGCTTCTTGCTGAGTAAATGTAAGGATTAAATTCAGCACACTAGCAACAGCAGGCACCCAGTATATATATGCTAACTTTCTCTTTGATTCACTGTAGCCTAAATGAAAATAATGTATGGGGGGAGGCGGGGGGAATATCACATTCCTTTCATTCATTTTCTTTTTTTGGGGGGGAATACATGTCTTCATTGTCTTTGAAGTTGTCAGCTGGGTATTTGTATCATGGAATGGTAGCTTCATTTATATGATAGCTTCACTTAGACTATGCATAGGTGATGTGATGCACATACGTACAGTGATCCCGATTGAAAATGATAAGAGCAAATCACACATCCAGTTTATAAAGGTTTTATGAACTGTGAAATGTTTTGGTATAAAACACTAGCTTCAGTCACTGGCATTTTTGCTACTGAAGCTGTCAGATTATGCCAAAACATTTCAGTTTTTATAAAATCTTTACAAACTCAGTGTATGATTCATAGTCATGATTTTTGTTTGATAGCTTCTGTTGCATAGGCATCATATGTCTTTTCTAGGAAGCAGACAAATCTGGGATTTAAGTCCAGTACTGTCATTGACAGGCATCCAACTCCAAGGTAATGGTGAGAATGGAAACAACTATGCCCCAAGATACCATGCCATACACATATTCTCTAAATCAGGGGTCAGCAACCTATGGCCTGGGGGCCGGATCTGGCCCCCCGAGGCCTTTGGACTGGCCCCAGGCTGGTCCTGCCGCCTCTGCCGCCCCCCACCACCTGCCACCGCGCACGCCACCGCCACGTGTGGTGCAGCCGCCATTTTGTTTTCCAAAATGGCAGCCGCAACTTATTTTTGCATGCGCAGTACTCTGGCGCATGCGCAAATGAGTCGAGGCCACCATTTTGGAAAACAAAATGGCGGCCATGACTTGTTTGCGCATGTGCAAATGAGTCGTGGCTGCCATTTTGGAAAACAAAATGGAGGCCGCGACTCATTTGCACATGTGCAGTACTCAGCACATGTGCAAACGAGTTGCGGCTGCCATTTTGGAAAACAAAATGGCAGCCGCAATTCACCCACGCATGCACAGTATGAAGTACTGTGCATGCGCGAGTGAGCATGTGCGCATGCACAGTACTTCCAGCGTACTGCGCACGCGCGAGTGTACGCAGCGCCATCCCCCCCCCTTGGCCCACGGAAGAACTGGAGACCAGCAGACCGGCCCCAGGTAAGAAGAAGTTGCCGACCCCTGCTCTAAATAATGCATCTGTCAAGTGTGTGGCTTTTAATAGCTGTGGGCCTCAGCAGACAACTAATAGAATTGTCTTGGAGGCCAGGAAGAGGAGGAGCAGCCACACGCGTGGCGCTCCTTCCTCTTCCTGAGGTTGCCCTCAGCGCTGCCAGCACTCCGCATGGTCGGCGCTCCCAGGGCAACCTCCCGCCACAGTGTCCGGACACACTGCGGTAGATAAGTCAGGGAAAGTGCGTCCCACGTGTTTAGGGTGCACTTTCCCTGACTTATGAATGGAGCGCTATTTTTGCGCTCCTTTCAGGGACGCCGCAGGAGCGCTGCAGTGTGGAGGCTGTGGTCCCGCAGCGCTCCGTCCGGCGGTGTCCTGGAAGCACTTGTGTGCTTCCCCCCTGTGATTCCTCAGCATTTGGGACTTTGTGTGAACACAGAAATCCCTTAACCTGAAAAAGTGTTCTTTTAAAATGGATTCAATTGCATTCTAAGAAGACTGAGATTTTAAGCATGTGTAGTACAGCTTTCCATCACAACGCAGAGAGCTGAAGGCTCTCATAACTAGACTGTATGGGCCTTTGCAGACTGCCAGAAATAGTGCAAATTGAGTCCACTTTAAGAGTTAAGGTTAGGGTTAGGGTTAGGGAATCATGGGAACTGTATTTTATTGTGCCACCAGAGCTGTCTGACAGAGAAGGCTCAATGTCTCTGAAAAAAACAATTCCCATCATTCCCTAGCACTAACCCTAACCCTAGGGTAGGCAACCTTTCCCCTTTAAGGGCCAGAATCCCAGGACTTATTGGCCAACATGGGACTATTGGCCAACATGGCTGAGGCCTCTGGGAGCTGAAGTCCCTCGGCCCTTAAAGGGGAAAGGTTGCCTACCCCGGCCCTAACCCTTAAAGTGGACTCAATTTGCACTATTTCTAGTAGTCTGCAAAGGCCCTAAGTGTGAAAAGGGGCAAGACATGTTTAAACCATCAATTTTCTCTGAGGGTAGGTTCAGGTCTAAAGAACACTGAAGCTGGCATTTTATGCCAAAACAGTTCACATCTCTTAAAATGTCAGCATACATTTTCAAACACACATTTATTCTAGTAAAGAAATCTTATGTTGCACAATACAGCTTTTGGTGAAGAGGAATTTCAGATTTCACCCAATTTGATCATCTCAACACTCAACCTTTTTCTTAGCTTTCTGGCAGGATATGTGAAATCCTCAGGGTATATTACTTCTCTCTCTCTCTCTCTCTCTCTCTCTCTGGTGATTTTCTGACATCCTCCCATTACCTGGACACTCCTGTTGTGATGCCAGGTGGCTGTATCACCCACTGCTGTGCCACTCATTGCTGCTGCCACTGGCAGGACTCACTCACCTTAAGATCATAACAAGACACTCAGTGTTGACCACATGGCTGGGCATCTCATTCTAACCCCAGAGCGAGCAACTCTTGACACAAGCAGAGGTGCTGGGTGTCACAGTGGGATGCTTCTGAAAAGCTGCCTGGCATTGCAATGGGGGGGGGGCACTAGGTCTACTGGAAAGATCTGGAGCAAAATCTTAAAGATGTTATACCTTGGGTTTGATGCTGAACTGGCTGGATATAATTTGGACAGTTTGTACCAAAACTGAGGATTGGACCCTGCATCATCCAGACTGACCACCATGGTAATGGGAGGAAGATATTTTATTTGGCCCATGCAGACTGGGACTTTTTTTCTCTCATTCTCTCTCTCTCTCTCTCTCTCTCTGTAATATCAAGCATGGATATTGTGTGCCAAAAGAGAGAAACCATGACAGCTCAATAGTAGAACATGGGTAGCCAACCTAGGCAGCAGTGAAGGAGGGCAGCAATTTTTTATGATTAGCACTCACCTACTGACTGCACTAGGTCCAAAAATGAGGGTTGAGAGTAGGAAAAATAATTAGAGACATCAAAGGCAGAAATGATTAGATGTCAAGTTTTGGATTTGATTTTTTAAAATTTAGTTTTTACTACGGGGAATTCTTTTTGGGGAGAAAGATTGGCAAACACTATAGTGCTATTCCATAGAAGCCACATATTTATGTTTTCTGTGTTCTGTATGAAAACACAATAATGTTTTCAGTGGTGGGGAGGAATATAGGCAAGCTCTAGGATAACTGTGGGCCTCAAATAAGGCTGGCAAAAATGTGCAGTTAATCAGTTACACAGTAGTACAACCATTGAGCTCAAGTATAGTCTACCACAGAAAATATGTTGCCAAAATGGATTGCAAGTATACATAATGTTATTTTTTCCTGTTTCCCCTGTCATGGTTTCTGTCTTGTACAAACACCCCTGCTTATGTGCACACACCCTAAGAGGTTACAAAGGCATTTTTAAAAGAAGATGAAATGGGATGTACTTGTTGCATAATAATTCAGTCCCCATGTTTGACATCTCGTGATGAATAGGGTGTCAAGCTACTTTTATGTTTTCTTTCTGGAAAGCAGTATACTTCTAGGCTTTTCTCAAAAGAAAGTTTATTTCACTAGTTTTTGTTTGTTAACTGCCTTTACTGGGCTCTCGACCCATGGTGACTCTATGGATGAGATATCTCCAGTCCTGTCTGTCCTCTACTGCTCTGCCCAACTCCTGCAAATTCATATTCGTGGTCTCTTTAATAAAGTCCATCCCTCTAGCATGTGGCTTTCCTCTCTTTCTACTTCCCTCCACCTTTCCTAGTATTATTGTCTTTTCCAATGATTCATGCCTTCTCCTGATGTGTCCAAAGTACAACAGTCTAAGTCTTGTCATCTTGGCTTCTAGGGATATCTCTGGCTTGATCTGCTTTAGGACGCATTTGTTTGTCCTTTTGGCTGTCCATGGAATCATCAGCACTCTTCTCCAGTACCACATCTGAAATGCATTGATTTTCCTCCTATCTTCTTTCTTGACTGTCCATCTCTCACAGCTATACATGGTAATAGGAAATACGATGGCTTGTATGATTCTGACTTTTGTGATGAGTTGTATGTTTTTACCAGTAACATGACCAAAAATATTTAGCGTGATTAAGGAAGGCCTTCTCTGTAATCTGACTTACCAAATTGGTTTTCTGAATGGCCCCATACCAAAGGAGAATTCAGCCAGCAAATCCAATTTTGTCAAAATCTAGGAGCAGGGTGGGAAAGGTGGACTCAGACATACCTAAACTTTTTTGAAGTAACTCACAAAATTTACCCAATTTCAGACCTTTATAAATATATCTTTTCTCGTCTCTTCTGCCACAAAGTCAGCTTGAACCATCCCCAAACATACCTTTCCTGCATGTCCAAGATTCAGAATACTCTTTACTATGAGTTTCTGGGTATAATTATATATTCCCCTATTTTTATTTATAATGGTTGGAAACAATTCATCCAACACACTGGAAGTGCAACCCTATCTCTAGTAGTGTGAACAAAAACAAGGAATGGCTTAAAAATTAAAATGGGCAGGTAAAAGACATCCTCAGATACTGTCAGGTATTGAAATACACATTCATTGGGATGTGATGGAAGGTGAAAAGCTGAAAGGATAATTTTTTTTTAAAAGAATGTATTCTGTGTGTGATGCTGGAAGCATACAATGACTTATGGTGGAAGAGATGAAAAATGCATTTGAGCTGAGAATTCAAACTGTGTGTTGATACTTTGATAATAAACTTTTCCCCTTTGCTTGCTTCTGCTAACACAGAAAGGAGCAGCAGGGGAAGGCAGAAAGGAAAAGATGAAAAAGAGGTTTAGTAAAATGTAGCCAGCATAGTCAGTAGATTGAGGTTTATCAGATCCCCTGCTGTGCATTTCCTAGTGACAGTTCCTCTTTTGATTTAGACATTCTTTGACATTTTAAACCCCAAAATATTTAAACAAAAATAATGTCTCTTACCATACTTGTGTTTCATCAGGTGGAACATTACCCCCTGTGATATGTTGCAGAATAATGGGACTGGAGACCCACGGATGAAGAAAAGAGAGTTTATTTGCAATAACGCCAGCAGGCTTAGCAGAAAATCTCTTTCCAAAATGCCAAGCACTGAGTTAACAACTGACCGACCTTTTATAGTGATCCTACAAATATGTCCAGCATATATAAAATCACGCCCTCTTTCCTCTCTCGTTCAGTTAGTTTCACAATATTCAGCACTTTTTACTAAACAAACATTGTTTACAAAACATAGGAATCTTACGTAGGACATAGGAAATTGTTTACAGTACAAGATGACTGTGGCCTTATCAATGCAACCTTGACAGCAGTACAGAGTACAGAGCACAGAGCTAAGAGAAAGAGACAGACAGTAGAATTTCCAAAGTCTCATCTAGAGTCCCAGTTGATTATCTAGTCTGACCCCAAATCATAGGCAATCATGGACAGTCATTTTAAAATACAATTTTCAATCAATTGACTACTTCAATATGCTCAGGTAAACTGGAAAACAACCTGAATTACAGTGCTGCATAAAAGCATAAATCACCTAGACTATACAGGCATATAGCATCACACCTTAGCTGGATTTTTAATGGGGGTATACTGTACTTTCATCTAATAGGTTTTTTATGTTTTTTAATTGTTTTAAATATTTTAATATTATTGTCTATTTACTGTTGGCTTTGCAACTTTTGTACCACAAAAGTTTTGTTTTCATTGTTACTATTGTTGCTTGTGCGTTCAAATCAGACTTATGGTGACCTTAAGACAAACTTATCATGATTTGTTGAGAAGAGGATTGTCATTGTTTTCCTCTGAGCCTGAGAGAGTGTGACATGCCCAGAGTCAGCCAGTGGGTTTCCATGCCTGAGCAGGGATTTGAACCCTGGTCACCCAGAATCCGAGTCCAATACTCAAACCACTACACCATGCAGGCCCTCTGTTTTAACTGCATTTTGTTTTAATTCTACACTGGACTCCACTTGGGTTCCTATATGGTAAGAAAGGTTGGATATAAATTAAATATAAATTAAATGAATAAACAAGGCCAAAACTAGTCATTATTATCACCTAGAACAGCAAATCCATATCAAGCTTTTCCTTTTCCCTCTCCCATGAAACATTATCCCAACATTCTTGAATATGAATGATTTGAATATGTCATTAAAGTCATTGGCCTAAATCCTATTGCAACTCCCAATGAGAGCAGACCTATTTAATAAATTGGATATACCTATGGGTTGACTCACCATTCAGCAATAGATTCAGTGGATCTAGTCTAAATGAGAATTGACCAACAAAATTCAGGACATTTATGTCTTTGTGTGTGTTTGTCTTCAGGTTGCTTGTCAACTTATGGTGACCACATGACCACAGGGCTTTCTTAAGCAAGGATGCTTAGAGGTGGTTTTGTTAGTTCTTTGCTCTGAAATATAGCTTACATTGCCTGGTATTCCTTGATGGCCTTCAATCCAAGTACTAACCTGGGCTGATCCTGCTTAGCTTCCTAGGGGTGTGCATTGTGTGTATGTCATGCTCTCAAGCCACTGGGAAGCTGGCTCTTCAGGCCAGTCTGTTTTGGGCCTTAGTGAAGAATTAGATCCCTAGGAGAGGATGGCTTAGGCTGAAAGTTGGAGTTTAGAATTTAAGAGAACACAAATACCTTTCTCCTGCTTGACAGGAATCTACAGTGCATATACTCTTTATATTAAAACTGTTAAATACACAGATGTTTGGTATTTAGTGGTATAAACATCTTGCTTTTGGAGAAGGGTGCAACTATTCAAAAACCTGCTGCTATATTTAAGACACTTTTCAACATTTTGTATCCTCAGTCATGAATAGCTATTGCAGAACATAGATTTTGGAGATATGGAACCATTGCTATGCATGAATATAAAAAGTGACTAGTTTCATGTGATTACCCCTTAATATTTCATGGTGGGGAGCATTCATGAAATTTTCTGATTTGCATTGAAGGCTTGGAATGTTACTTTAAAATGTTTTAAAAAAAAAAAAAAGTACAGGAGCTTGATTTGATCAGAGCCCTATGTATTCAACATGACCCTGGGGAAGAGAAGGTTATGGCTGGGGAAGAGAAGGTTATGTCACAAACACAGGAGGTAGACAACTGGAGAAATGTCATGCACAGAAGTAGGGAGACCAGGGATTGTTCTGGGAGCTTACAGCTACAGAATCAATTTGAAGCTCTTTCCCTTATCAAGGAGGACGATGAAGAGCAGCATGGACAGACTTCAGGGCAGAGCAGGGGACCTTGGGAGTTCCACCACAGGGAACAGTCACTGCTAAACCTTGGAGGGGGCATGTGGTCGTGGTAGGGGACTCCTTGCTGAGGGATACAGAAGCAGTGATTTGTGGGCCTGACAAGATGTCACGGGAGGTGTGTTGTTTCCCTGGGGCAAAGATCCAAGATGTGACAGAGAGGCTGACAAGACTGGTCAAGCCACTGACCAATACCCCTTCCTTTTGGTCCATGTGGGAATGAATGACACAGCAAGACACAGTCTTCAGAACATCACAAGGGATTACAAGGCTCTGGGTAAGAAGCTGAAAGAAATGGATGCACAGATTGTCATCTCATCTCTTCTGCCAGTTGAAGGGCATGGTCCAGGACGAGAGAGGAAATAGCAGATGTCAACAACTGGCTCCGCAGATGGTGTCACCAAGAACTATTTGGATTCTTAGATCATGGGCTGTGGTTCCATGAGGGCGGACTTTTGGCAAGGGATGGGCTACATCTCACGCCATTTGGAAGAAACGTTTTTGCCAACAGTCTCAAAAATTTGATCAGGAGGGCTTTAAACTGAGTTATTTGGGGAAGGGAGACAATTTTCTGGAGGACAAAAGGACTGGGAAAAACAGTCAAACTGTCATAGAGGGAACAAGGCAAACTGTGCAAGGACCCAACAGTGGGAGGCAAAAAAACGTGCACAGGCAGCAAGTAAAGGGGACACATGGTCTTAGATGTCTCTAAACTAATGCACAGAGCATGGGAAATAAGCAAGATGAACTTGAACTCCTAGCACAACAAAACAAATATGATATAATAGGCATCACTGAAACCTGGTGGGATGAGTCTCATGATTGGAATGTGGAAATACAGGGGTATAACCTTTTCAAGAGAAACAGGCCAAACAGGAAAGGAGGAGGAATAGCATTATATGTCAGGAATATTTACACCAGTGAAGAAATCCAGGACATCAATCCTGGAAGCCAGGTGGAGAGCATCTAGATAAAAATTAAAGGGTAGGGAAACAACAGGGATGTTATTGTGGGAGTCTACTACAGACCCCCGACTCAGGCAGAGGAATTGGATGATGCCTTTCTAGAACAGATGACCACACACTCAGAAAGGAGAGATATAGTAGTGATGGGTGACTTCAACTATCCTGATATTTGTTGGAATTCAAACTCAGCAAAATCCTCAAGGTCTAGCAAATTTCTCACTTGCCTTGAAGACAATTTCATTGTCCAAAAGGTGGAAGAGACAACAAGGGAGTCAGCTATTTTGGATCTGATCTTAACTAACAGGGAAGACCTAGGGTCTTTGCAGACTGCCAGAAATAGTGCAAATTGAGTCCACTTTAACTGCACTGGCTCAGTGCTAGGGAATCATGGGAACTGTATTTTTTTCTGAGACATTGAGACTTCTCTGTCAGAGAGCTCTGGTGCCACAATAAACTACAGTTCCCATGATTCCCTAGCACTGAGCCAGGGCAGTTCAAGTGGACTCAATTTGCACTATTTCTGGCAGTCTGCAAAGGCCACTAGTTAATGGGGTGCAAGTGGTTGGATCCTTAGGTGGGAGTGATCATGTTCTCCTGGAGTTTATTATACAGTGGAAAGGAGAAGCCAGGCATAGTCAGACACACATTCTAGACTTTAGGAAAGCTGATTTTAGTAAACTTAGAGAAATACTGGGGGTGATTCCGTGGTCAGGAATACTAAAAGAGAAGGGAGTTCAAGATGGATGGGAGTTTCTCAAAAGGGAGATACAGAAGGCACAATTTCAAACAGTTCTAATGAGGAAGAAAAATGGGAGGTGCTTCAAGAAACCAGGATGGATGACTAAGGAACTTTCAACTGACCTAAGTTTTCAACGGAACATGTATAAGAAAGGGGAAAATGGGGAAATCAACAAAGAGGAATTCAAACAAATAGCTAGCATGTGTAGGGTTAAAGTCAGAAAAGCTAAAGTGCAGAATGAATTCAGGCTTGCTAGAGAGGTTAAGAACAATAAAAAGGGCTTTTGGGGTATGTCCACAGCAAAAGGAAGAAGAAGGAAATGGTAGGGCCACTGTGTGGGGAAGGTGGCAAAAAGTTAACGGGGGGACAGAGAAAAGGCAGAATTACTCAACACCTTATTTGCTTCAGTCTTCTCAGAAAAGGCAAAGGGTGCTCAACCTGAGAATAATGGAGCAGAGGACAGAATAGGAGAATTTCAGCACAGAATAAGTGAAGAGATAGTACTGGAATACCTGGCTAATCTAAATGAATATAAGTCTCCAGGACCAGACGAGTTACATCCAAGAGTACTAAAAGAACTGGCATATGTAATATCGGAACCATTGGCAATAATCTTTGGGAACTCCTGGAGAACAAGAGAAGTCCCAGCAGATTGGAGGAGGGCAAACGTTGTCCCCATCTTTAAAAAGGGAAAAAAGAGGATTCCAACAATTATCGTCCAGTTAGTCTGACATCAACATCGGGAAAGATACTGGAGCAGATCATTAAACAAAGAGTCTGCGAACACCTGGAAGGTAATTCCATAATCACAAAAAGTCAACATGGGTTTCAGAGAAACAAGTCATGCCAGACAAATCTGATCTCATTTTTTGAATAAAATTACCAGCTTGGTAGATGAAGGGAATGTTGTGGATATAGTATATCTTGATTTCAGTAAGGCCTTTGACAAGGTTTGATGTTTAGCCTGGAGAAGAGAAGGTTAAGAGGTGATATGATAGCCTTGTTTAAATATTTGAAGGAATGTCATATTGAGGAGGGAATAAGCTTGTTTTCTGCTGCTCCAGAGACTAGGACCCGGAACAATGGGTGCAAGGTCCAGGAAAAGAGATTCCACCTCAACATTAGGAGGAACTTCCTGACAGTAAGGGCTGTTTGACAGTGGAGCACACTCCCTTGGAGTGTGGTGGAGTCTGCTTCCTTGGAGGTCTTTAAGCAGAGGCTGGATGGCCATCTGTCGGGGATGCTTTAATTGGGAGTTCCTGCATGGCAGGGTTTGGAGTGGATGGTCCTTGTGGTCTCTTCCAACTCTATAATTCTATGATTCTATGAAAAACTTCAAAGGAAATTCCAGCTAGCTGAGGTCTGAAGATTATGTGAAATCCCTGGGGAAACCCTCTTTGGTTTAGTTGAATGTTGAACTTAGATCATTTCTCCCCTGGAACAAACTGTTCTCAGTGTAAGATGACTTTTTTCTCCAAGGGCTTCAGAATTCTGATCAAGAAGCTAAAGTCACTACTAAAGGTGATCCCTATCCTCCCTATGAGTCACAGAACATTGAGCTGCAAAACCCAGAAAGCACCTATCACCATTAAGGTGCCTAGGGGTGTGCATCAAATCAATCCTTTTGTAGAACTCCCACAAAAATCTGCCAAACCTGGCAAATGTGACTGAACTAAATGACCAAGCAGCAAGAGACAACTTTTAAATTAATAATCAAATGTGAACCAAAAAAATCCCTATCAGCAAAAATCAATGACCTTAATAAACCAGATGTGACTATATTTGCCTAAACTGCCAATTTCATCCCCATCCCATCCAGTCATCCCACCTAGCTCAGTAGAGAATAGGCCAATGCTCCTCACTAGAAACTCAAGGACAAAAATTGCTGAACAAACCAGTTAAATCTACACTAAATAGAGCAGGGTGGGTGGGTGGGTACTATGAAATCCAAAGAATTTGGGGACTTAGCATAGAAGGCTATGTCTTTAGGCCACACACATCACTAGTGAGGGAGTTTAAAATGTTACAGCCCTTCCTTCCTGGTGGAAACATTGGCTGTGCAGTAGAACAGCCTGTAAGATGTTTGTCCTTCAGTTTCTCAAGATATGACTCACCCTGGCATTCAGGATGGGGTCTAGGTTGCAGCGGGTGCTCTGGATGCCAGTTCCACACTGTTTAATCCCTGCACAGAGGGAGCTCAGTCAGGGTCTTGCAAGGCTTCAGGTGATAATTGGGGGCTGAAATCTTGCCCCCAGCTCTTGAGAGGTCTTGTGGGGCTTCATAGCCTTGCAAGACTTGCTTCTGGAAAGCCTGGCCTTGTATAGGCCAGTGCCATGTGGCTGCAACCATTTGTGGGCTGGCAGTCAATCGAGGAGGTTGGCCTACAGTGCTCTCTCCCTTGCAGAGGCCTAGCAGCCCAACCTCCTTTGCAGGATTCTCTTTAGGAAAACAGGTAATTGGGGGGGGGGGGAGGGGGGACCTGGGTTGATTGGCTGGGGTGGGGTTGTGTGTGGAGGGATTACTCACTAGCAACATTGGTGGGGGGGAGGATGGCAGTGAGTCCTTTTTTTGCCCTGCCCCACCATGTGTTGCTGGCACCCAGCAATGTTTGTAGGACCTATGGCAGGGGGAACATGCCGGCCAGGCTGTGAGGTCCTGGGGGTGGTGGTGATGGCAGTTGGCCTTTAGGGCATTGCACCACCACATCTCTCCCCCAGGACCTCACAGCCTGGCCAGTTGGCCATGCGTGTGAAGTGGCACTGCTCCACCAGGCCACTGGCAGGTTCCCCCCTCTCCAGTCCTCTAAACATCACCAGGTGCCCAGTAGCACATGGTGGAGCAGCACTGAAAGTCCCATCACCGTCTCCTACCCCAAGACCTCACAGCCTGGCCAGTTGGCAATGTTTGGAGGACCCGGGGTGGGGGGGGGGGGGGAGAGAACAGGCCAGCGTCCCTGTCAGCACTGCCCCGCCACATGCTGCAGTGCAACTGGCCAGGCTGTGAGGTCCTGGGGTAGGAGGTGGTGGTGGGACTTTCGGTGCTACTCCACCATGTGCCACTGGCCACTTGGTGATGTTTAGAGGACTGGGGAGGGGGAGGAACCTGCCAGTGGCCCTGGTGGAGCAGTGCCACTTCACATGCATGGGCAACTGGCCAGGCTATGAGGTCCTGCGGGAGAGAGGACAATGGGCCTTTTGGAGCCACACCATCACATGTCACCGGGCACCTGCTGATGTTTCGAGGACCCAGGGGGGAGAACATACTGACAGCCCTGGTGGCGCCACCCCACCACACACCACTGGGCATCCTCCACACCATCGCAGGTTGCTGGGGGATTGGTACTGGGGCGGAGGGGTCAGGGTGGGTCCCATTCCTTGCCATGGGGGCATGTTGATGGGAAATGCCCATTAGGATTGGCTAACTGCCCGGCCACCTGGGCCTTCCTCGGAGGGGGGGGTGCAGGGGTCCCCACCTTCATCCAATTATGGTCCCTGGGGTTCCCCCTATTTCTTCTTCTTCTTCTTCTTCTTCTTCTTCTTCTTCTTCTTCTTCTTTTATTGTTATTATTATTATTATTATTATTATTGTTATTATTATTATTTTCTTTCTTTCTTTCTTCTTTCCCATGCACTCTCCATCACATTCTGCATGGGGGCTCACCCCACATTGTTGTTGTTGTTGTTGTTGTTGTTGTTGTTGTTTTCTCTTTTTCCTTATTTCCCACATTGGGTTGTTGTTATTATTATTATTATTATTATTATCTTCATTTTCCTTCATTTCCTTTTTCTCATATTATTAATTTTAGTTTATTATTTTCTCCCTTTCTATCTTTTCATGTCTTCGCTATATTATTATTATCTTTTGTTTTTGTTGTTCCTTTTCACCTTCTATTATTTGCCTGCATTATGGTGTACTCTATTACTTTATATTCTCCCATTATCTAATATTTACTATTGGATGACGGTGATGATGATGATTGTCTCTCCCTTTTGCTATTTGATTTAATTTCAATTTTAACTGGTTATTTATTTATTCAATCTTATTCTTTATGCTTCTTCTTCCATTTTGTTATCTTTCTCCTTTTATATTCCCTATTTATTTTTATTTACTCCCCTTTGTATTTCCTCTCTTTTGATCTTGCCTTGCTTTGCAGCAAGCTGATGTTGGGGACTGCTGTCCTTCACTGCTCTAGCACGGTGCATTATGTCACCTCTGGTGGCCTGGTGTTGGTGGAGTCACATGTGTCCAAGTTTTTAATTCTGGACTACTATTCAGTTGTGCTAGTACTTTGGTGGATTCTGGAATTGCACCGGCACAAAAAGATTCTGCACGCCATTCTTTTGGGTAAAAATTGGCCACAACTTTATTTTTTATCTGTACAGGGTCAAACCATTTTGTAACAAAATAACATCTTCCACAATTATTTGTTCTTGACATATGTGTCACAGCAGATAACTAAATGAGTTACCAAGGTAAACCAAGCTCTTCTCAACACGTGCCAAGAACAAACCAATAAATCATTTTCCCCCTCCCCCAACACCGGATATACATCATAACTCAACACATGATGTAATCCAGTTGTGACGTCAACAATTTAGTTGCTGACATCATAGAGAATTTAGTTAACCCTATGACGTCTGTTCTTCATCCCAATAAGTAAACCAATTTGGTGATTTCAATCAACTGAATTATCTCCTGGGGGGGTCACTGCCCGCCACAGGAGGGGGCCAGCCTAGCTTGGCATCCCCTCCCCAGCAGAGCTCGTTCAATGTGACAAACAGTCAAATCTAAATAAACATCACATCCCTCGGGGGAGAGATAAACCCCATCACCCCTGTAAAGATTAGGCATAGAAACTTGTATTCCTACATGGTCTACAACCAAAACCCCCAAACCCCTACATTTCTTATCCACAAATCTATTCAACCACCGACAAGCCGAGTTAACAGAAGAGTCTTTCCTTGCACCTGTCCATGTACAGCGTGACAGAAACTTGGCCCACATGACTTCCGCTTGAGGCAATCTTCGCTGGATGTCTTGCATGTCCCTCACAATCTGCTTGGCCATCTGGAAACAAGGGAGTTTTACTAAGCCATTTTCGCCCAAATGAATTACAAGAATCTTGGGCGGTGGCTCAGTTGCCAAAAGTTCAAGGATACATGGGAGAAGAGCCCCCCACAACATGCCCCTGTGTCCAAAACCAGCGTATCCGATGGATCTCCTCTATCCTTAAGATTGGGTCTCGTTAATGCTGAAGAATGTGTTGCTTAGCCCAAAAAACAAGGCTGTGACCAATGATCCAAATGTCACCCTGCTCTGAATCTGCTCGATAGGGACAAAATTACAATAAATAAATAACTCAAACTAACCCATATAAAATTACAACCAACCATTAAGTACGAATGTAGGATTTAAAAGCCCTAGAATGCCAACGCCCGATCCATTGGGTTGCAGCATCACTTAAACCCTGAGTAGCAGCGGAAGTCTCAGCCCCAATTCAAAAAGAATGCAAAGCAGACTGATCCGCCGGCAAACCAGCATGTCTCAATGTCTTCTGCAGAACAGCTTGAAATTGGAACTGGGTCAGCGGAAAGGCCGAAACATGAAGGAACAAATACCCAGGGGTAGCTGGGCAGATGCTGAGGTAGTCAGATAATGCCGAAACAGGACAGATCTGACCCCCAGATGCCCTAGACAAGACTACAGTTTGCCCCCTAGCCAATTGATCAGTCTTTGAATGCCTAAAACAGACGTGAATGCCCAGCCCTAATATTTGAACATTGGATAGACAAAGTGCCCTGCCTGATTTATCAGAGCAAGAGCTAGGGACAAGTTCATTTATTCTGGTGGTGGCAAAGAAAGCCACAGAAAAAGCTGCCCTAAACAAAATAACTTCCTGTGATGAAGAGCACACAGCTTGGAGGGTTTGCCAAATCTGAATGTTAAGTACAGAGGCACAAACTGTAAGCAGTCCTTACAGTTTATTGTTGAATTTATTGTTGAGTTTTTAAATATGCAACATTTATCCTTGCCCAATTGAAAGAAAATACCTAAGTGGCTTCATATCATGCTCTATTTTGTCTTGATAAACTGAAAGTGGAAGGGAACCTCTTTTCACAAGTTTTTACCAAATGAAAACCTTTTTTTAATACAACACAGTTCTGCAGCATCCAGGATTTGCACAGAACTATCAAACAACAATCTTTTCAATACACATTTTATAAAGTTTATACAAGTTTAAATATACAAAATATATTAACAAATTGTTCCTATAACTCCAATTCCAGCCATTCCATTCCACAAACCTTCATTTCTGGGGAGGTAGCAGCATAATACAACATGCACAAATTCATGTTTGTGAATCCCTATATAGTTTGGAAACTTGTTTATCACATGCAAAACATCCTACACACCTACACAATGGCCTCTGAAACTTTTGTCCTGTGTTTCTGTAGTTTATAAAATTTTAAATAAGAAATTTAAAAAGTGATCTGTACAGTTTTGTTTGTAAGAAAAGTGGCATAAATATCCAGAACAAAAAATAGAATGAGTCAGTCAGCCTCCTCTCTATGGTCTGCCTGCCTAATGAACTATAGAAACCAGAGAATCAGCAAATCTCTAGATTTTAATACAATCCTGTGGGATGAAATTTGTATTCTCTAATTATTAAGTGACTGAGATTTAATTCATCCTGTTAAACCCTTTTCAGTCAGCACACTTCTTACCTTCCTACAAGTTGGCCATACTATAGTAAGAAGTGTCATCCTTGGATTTGACTTTATTATCACCATTTTCTTGGTTATGACAAAACTGTTTAACATAGGCAAATACAAGAGGAGACATATAACATCTCTACAAATTCCACTGATTCTTGCAACACTTATAGCAATCAAAAGCCTTGTTTTTCCTTGTATTGTATTGATGTACAATACTCTGTATTAGTTAGCTTTAAATGTCTCAGTGAAACACATGTTCAGCATCTAAACTGAATAGAGAGATGCAAAGACAAAAGAGAACATCAGCACAAGCCTTACCATCCATCTGTGAATAGGATTTAGAGCTCAAACCTCAGAGAGAACATCTCCCCATATTGATAAGACAATTCTTCAGATTTATTTAACTTTATTAAAAATGCTTCACACTTGTTTTTTTAACCCTTATAATGTCTCTAAATTATTATCCCCAGGCTGCTTTTGGAGGACTGAGGCTGAACTATCCTATCTAGCAAGATTTTTACCAAAGAGCTGAGATTCCAAACTGGTATATCCTGATTCACAGTCATTTTATTACTCACCATATTATACCAGCCTTTTTCTTTTTTGGAACACATTTAATAATTATGTCCAAGTTATGAATAAAACATTTGTATCTCACTCAATCACAAAGCCTTATGGTTGCTTTGATAAATTAGGGATCTGATTCTCAAGACTTCCATCAGCCTGTCTAAAATCTTACCTAAATATGTCATGATTCCTCATGGACTAAAATAATGAAGAATGTGTCAGGGACAGCCAGGTGGAGGACTTGGAGGACTCTGAGGGGGAGGATGTGGGGCCTGATCCTAGCTTGGTGCTACCAGCCCCCATAAACCTAGCTGAACCTGGACCTAGCTGTGTGGAACCCAGTGAGCAACAGCCCCTGCCTCAGCAGCCTAGCCTCCCTCCTCAGCAGCCTAGCCTTTCCCCAGCAGAAAGCCTTTCCCCAGCAGAGGTTTCATGCCAGGAAGAAGCAGAGGAGCAAGAGATTGAAATCCCTACTTTTGCTCAGAGGAGAACAGATAGGGAGGGGCTGCGGCGTTCTCGAAGTCTAGCTGAGAAACGCGCAGCTAAAGAGAAACACCTGGGGGAGAGGAGCTGAGGCTAGATAAGCAGCTGGGAAAAGCCAAGCTCTTTGTCAAGGCTTATCTTGGATTCCCCAGTGAAAGCTCTTGGCTCTCGGCTTGATTTTAGACTGCTTACACCCTGTGACCTTTGGAACGGCTCTGGACTACCTGCTCGCTATAATCCTGAACTTTGAAGTGCTCTCTGGACCTGACTTTCGGAACTCTTGGTTTGTTGGTACGTCATTTGCAACTGAGTTGCTGTCTGGGAAGAGGCCTCTGTCTTTATCAGCCACGTGTTGGCAGCTTTCCTGGACAGAATGACTTTTCCTGAATTTTTACAAGCACAGCAAGTCCTAGGATCAAACTGTTTAGAATGTGTTAAGTTTTTTAAAAAATTTGAATGGCCCCAGCAACAATGCAAGAACTTTCAATTGCAGTTTTAAAATAAGCACGTCTTGAATACAATGAAACTCAATTGGACTCTGCATGTGCCAAATACTCCATAATTAGTCTTAATATCCATTTCTGTTCAAAAATGCCAAAGGGTGTAATGCAACAACCCTGAATGTCTTTTTTTTTTAAGTGCTAAATTCTGAAAAGCAATGAACAAAAACATACAACACCAGGAAATGATTTTCACATGTGTTTAAGTACATTAAAGAAAAAATAAAGATCTATTTTATTTGTAACAAATTAAAAAATTACATTGAAAAGCCTATATATTTACATGATCAAAACTTCATTGTCACTTCACTGTTAAGATGTGGTTTTGTGGAAGCAAGTTTATGGAAAGAAGAATTCTTTATCCATAAGTCCAATGTCAATCGATGGAAGGTGGGTGGTTGCTTTGCAAGACTTCATTTGTTGTTTAGGACCTGAACCATTTATCGGCCATAATGATAGTAACTTGTAGGCAGATGCTGTTGTTGTGAAGGCTGTGATGCACCATAAAGTCTGAAGATACATACTGTCCACGTAATTGAAAACTGGAGCTGCTAAAGAAGCTGCCACTAAGATAAGCTGCATTACTGTATTCACCTTGCTGATGAATGTTGGCTTTAACTGAGCAGTGGCATAACATAGATTGAAATATCTACTAAGTGTTTTCGGTGGAGGAAGAGTTTTGTATTGTACATAAAAAACAGCAGCAATTAATGCAATATCTCTTAAAATGATCATAGATGTAAGAGGAACTGGAATAAGATTTGCATAGATCAGGCTAATGTAAAGGACACTGATAAGAATTTTATCAGCCAGGGGGTCCAGAGCACTCCCCAGAGAAGATTTTTGGTTGGCCCAGTTTCGTGCAATAAAGCCATCAAGCAGATCTGTTATACCAGCCATAGCAAACACACCCAATGCAATATTAAAATCTTCTTCAACTATCAAGTAGCCCAAAACAGGCACCAAACCAATCCTTGCCATTGAAAGTAAATTGGGAATTGTCCAAGGATTTTCATACAGCTCAGAGGAGTCGCAGGGTCTGCCAGGGGCTCCATTCTGTGAAGAGCCAGAGGAAGAGGAGGAGGAGGAGGAGCATGCACAGTGGGGAGCTCACGCCGAGGTGACCAATGGTTCCCAGTTTGGTGGGCGCAGGCGCAATAGCAGACAAGGTGGGGAAGAGGGAGCTGTCGCTGTCATTGTTCCCACCCTGGGCGTGAGGCTGCTCAGCGAGGAAGAAGCCGTGAGCGCGGCGCGAGGGTCGCTCCGGCGCATGCCTCCAGCCCCTGCAGCTGATGCTCCAGCCACCACCACTGCCGCTACGGTGGCCCGAAGGGACCTTCTCGGGCTGGAGTTCCTTAGCAGCCCCCAGGCGCTGCCTCTCGCCAACCAAGCCACGATCAACATGTTGTTGAGGGTGGTGGGGGGTGACGAGGGGAGCAAATCTGAATGAGAATCGCTCCTGTAACTGGCAATTGATTGTCGCATGCCACAAGAAGCTGCCTAGTCCATCCCCCCAAAGCCCAGTGCACTCTAAAGTCCACAGTAAGGTCATTAAATCCCCCCGCTCTGGAATAAAAGGACAGAGCAGCCAATCTCCCCCTAATCGTAACCAGGGACAAACGAGAATGCTTAAGGTGGACTGCAAAATGCAAAACAATTTCCACCCTCAGGGGCCAAACCTCAACCTCTCCCAGCACAGACAAAAACTGCCTGAAAGCTTGAATTGCAAGCTGGTATGACTTGCATGTCAAAGGAGTGACAGACTGGAGAATCGCCCTGTCGATCTCTATTCTCCAAGGCTGCATAGATGTGCCGGTACCTCCAGTGGTTGTATTGCCACCTCCGGGGCTAGTTGATGGAACCTGCAAAACTGGAAATGGGAAAGGACGTCTGTCAAAGGGTTTAGTAAACCAGGTACATGGCGAGCGAGAAACAATACATTGAATTTCAAACATTCTGCCCCCATTAATCTAACCAATGCCATCACCCTCAAGTATTTGGAGCTTTGGGAGTTCACCACATGGACTACTGCTTGGTTGTCGCACCAAAACCAAACAGTTTTGTTTGCAAATTTTGTTGGCCACAAATGAACTGCAACTACAATAGGGAAGAATTCAAGAAAAGTGAGATCTCGAGTCCAACCATTATCTACCCAGGACTGTGGCCAACTTTCAGCTGCCCATTGGCCTTTCCAATAGACACCAAAACTGTGTGCAACAGAAGCATCAGAATGTACCTGGAGATCTGCCTTTAATAGCATTTCAGACCTCCAGAAGGAAACTCCGTTGAATTGTTCTAAAAATGACTCCCAAACCTTTGAATCTGCTCGTATTTCACTTGTAATCCTAATATGGTGATGTGGGGCAGAAACCCCTTTCGTGGCATTGTATAAACGAGCACAAAATGCCCTCCCAGGAACAATAACTTTACAAGCGAAGTTTAACAAACCTGTCAGGGATTGAAAATCATGAAGTGTGGCCTTGCTCATCCCCCTCATTAACCTTACCTGATGTCTCATTGCTTCCAGTTTTTCAACTGGAAGGCAGGATATTCCCTCGACTGTGTCCAATTCAATACCCAGAAAAGTAAGACGGGTGCTAGGACCCTCTGTCTTCTCCTCTGCCAAAGGGACATCCATCTCATTCATCAACACCTGAAATGCCGACAAAGTATCCTCACACCTAGATGACCTGGGAGCCCCAGCAATTAAGAAGTCATCTAAGTAATGGGTAGTAACGTGATTACCTGATCTTTTGACAGCGCACCAGTGCAAAAAGGTGCTAATTTTTTCAAAATCAGAGCAAGAAATAGAACACCCCATTGGCATCGCTTTATCAAAGTAGTACATCCCTTCAAATTGAAAACCTAACAAATCAAAATCCTCAGGATGCAGTGGCAATAGCCTGAAAGCAGATTTTATATCACACTTAGCCAACAGGGCACCCTTACCCAATGCCCGCACCATTTGCACTGCTGAGTCAAATGATGCATATTTCACTGATGTCAAGGCCGGATCAATAGCATCATTCACAGATTCCCCTTTTGGATATAACAAATTGTGAATTAATCGGTATTCACCTGGTGCCTTTTTAGGCACAACACCCAAAGGTGACAACCTTAATGTTGGCATAGGCAGGTGTTGATGGGGCCAGATATCCTACCTGCAGCCAGTTCTTTTGCTAATTTCTCACTCACAATCCCAGGTAACTCCCTCACTGTACACGCGTTAGGTGTAAATCTGTGAACCCTCAAACCAGAATAAGGTATACGAAAACCATAAGAGAAATCATCCAACAAATACTGTGCAGAGTCCCGGTTAGGGTAAATCCACAACCATGCAGCCAAAACATCCAACTTAATTGGCGTTAGCGCTTCCTCCCCCCCATTTTGTTGGGACCCCAGTTCCAGACTTCTTACCTCTATAACAGAATGTGCTAGAGTGATTACCTCCACAGGTGCTACACTTGTGCTCAAACCTGCAGGGCTGCCTCCTGCACTTACCTGCTTTGAAGCCCCAGCAAAGGCCTGGTGCTTTTTTCTCCCCCGTGCTAGGCCTCGCATACTGCCTTTTTGGCTGTGTGACCATAGGCACAAAGTTGTTATCACACCTGCTCGAAGGGGAGGCCCCCAGCATGACATCCACCCACAACTCGGATTGAACATGCTGCCAAGATAAAGAAGGGTTCATAGCAGCTCTCATTCTAAACTGCTCATCATACTGGAGCCATGCAGACCCCCTCGAATTGAAATGACAATTCGTGTAGACTTTAATCATGATCTCCAGTTACTTAGAGAAATCAGGAGACCTAGAAGAGTCTTTTTGTTCAATTACACCCCATGTAGATGGTAAATCCCATCATCCAATTCACAAAGTTCCTCTCAATTCTAGGGTGCTTATGAGCCTGGAATTCTTTTGGAAGACTAAATACGACCCCATCCTTTACCATAATCATTGGCTCCGGGTCGCGAAATGTAAGGGAAAATAAGTCAATGTACTCCCCCTTCCATATTCTCTCTTTAGTAATGAGTGGGAGATATGAACCCAAAGGAGTAGACATCCCAGCATAAGGGTTGCACTCCACTGCTCTGTCAGCTCCAGCTAAGCCTAACGCTCCCACGGTCACAACCGCCCTTGATTCACTCCCCTTAGGGACCGAGGGCTGGTCCACTAGATTCCTCAAGTCCAACACATGAGCTGCCCCTGAAGATGTCGAAGGTGCCCCGAGAGGCACAGGGGTAACAGGACCTGAACCAGAAATTTGCCCAACTTGCCCATCTGGAGTCCACGCTGAGGTGGGCCAAGAAGGTGAAGAGTTAAGAAGTTGGGACAAACCTGTATTAGATAAGCTCTGAGCAGCATCCCTTGATGCTTTTGAAGCTCCCTCTGAGTGTGATGTGATCACAGCTCAGATGCCATGCTGTGGAATAGGAAAGAAACTCCCCCTATCCCTGTTAGCAACTTCAGATGTTCCAGGTGTTGCCCCACTGCAACTACCTGAGACCATAGACAATTGTACGAAATTGTACAAATCCACCATAGTAGGCTGTTCTGACACAGGGGCAGCTGCACCCTGTTGTTCCACACCAGGAACTCTTTTCAGCAGTTCCATAACATCAGCTACGGTTGGTTGCCCAACCTCCATAGCTGATGTAGCCAGGGAACCACATGCTGTGCCATCTAGGGACATACCAAGTGAAGCAGCCACTTGCACCTGTGTAACCTGAGAGCCCTGAACCTGATCCTCATTTAATAAAGAGTTAACCTGAGATCCAGATCTAGCACCCAGTATTTCATTTTGAGCTAACTGCTCGCAAACTACGACACAGGCTTGCATCGTACGGCCCAATTGTGCCAATTGAGCTGAAATTTCATCTTCCCTGCCCTGTGAGTTGGGCCTCTTTGATGCTGGCCGCCCAGTACTGTGCCCTGCAGAAACTGCACGCTGCTTAGACTGTGCCTTACTGCATGGCATGATAGGGCTGCCTAGGGTTATAGTGTTCGTCTAATTGCCAGAACCCTTAATGAAATAAAATGGAGAGCAGCCTCATAAACAGCAATGACAGATGGCCATCCCCGACAGATGGCCATCCAACCTCTGCTTAAAGACCTCCAAGGAAGGAGACTCCACTACTCTCTGAGGGAGTGTGTTCTACAGTCCAACCACCCTCACTGTCAGGAAGTTCCCCCTAATGTTGAGGTGGAATCTCTTTTCCTGGAGCTTACATCCATTGTTTCAGGTCCTAGTCTCTGGAGCAGCAGAAAACAAGCTTAGGGATGATGGGAGCTTTAGTCCATCACATGTATTGGAGAAAAAAACTGATCTACACAGGTTATGTAGCAAATATTATTAGACTAAGAGAAGAAGATGAAATGGCAATCATTTAATGGAAAGATGCAGTAAATTTATTTTATTTTAAGCAACAAAGTACATAGTAAAAGCCAGATATTTATCTTAGTAGGGAAGCTCTAAAGACAAAATATATCTATATGAATAATTTTATTTATCTGCTCATTAATATGTATGTTAACAGAAATAATATAATCAAGCATATAACTGTATAATTGTATATATAATTAAGCATATAACTGTATAATTGTATATATAATTAAGCATATAATTGTTGTATATATATATATATAAATGTATAGTCAAGCATATAACTGTATAATTGTATATATAATTAAGCATATAATTGTTGTATATTCATGTCATAGTCTAATTTTTCAAATTATTCATCTATCACTACCGGGTGAACAATATGTTTGTTTAAAAAAACAATAACTGGGGGAAGCAAATATTAGTTGTGGCTGCATTGCTGGATGAGGGTTAAATTTTAAATCATATATATATATATATATATATATATATATATATATATATATATATATATGCCAGCATGATTGCACAGAATGCTGTTACCTTCTCACTGTTGGCAGAAGCTGGGACTAGTGACAGGAACTCACCCCATCATGCAACAACTGGGCCTCGAACTGCCAACCTGCTGCTCTTGCAATCAACAGAGTCAGCAGCTTAACCACTTGAGCCACAGCTTCTGCCAACCTAGCAGTTCGAAAGTGTGCAAATGCAAGTAGATAAATAGGTACCACTTCTCAGTGGGAAGGTAACAGCATCCAGTGCAATCATGCTGGCCACATGATCCACAGAGTGATCTCTGACAATGCTGGCTTTTCGGCTTAGTAATGGAGATGAGCACCATCCTCTATGGTTGGACATGACTTGACAACCTTGTCAATGGGGATACCTTTACACACACACACACACACACACATATTTAAAAAGATGCCACATTTCACATGCTTATAATCAGATATTGCAGGCATTGTTGTGCATAAATCTGTAAATTCTACAAGGCGCAATTGCTCTAAATGTGCCAGATATCAATATATTTTTTAAAATTATTATAAGCAAAAGCAAAGCAGCTTCATTTATATACTGCTTCATACTGTGCTATGCAGTGTCTAAGTGGTTTACAACTGTAAGCTCATTGCCACCCAACAGCTGGGTACTCATTTTAGCGACCTCAGAAGGATGTAGGCCTGTGTCAAGCCTGAGCCCTGGCTAGTATTGAACCTGCAACCTTGTGGTTTATGAGTAAGTGGCTGCAGTACAGGCATTTAACCACTGCGCCACCAGGGCTCCTTATTATTATGGTCCTTTTTTTTTTGTCTCACTAACTGTCACCACCTCTTATAAGCCATTGCAAGACTAAAGGTTCCTCCAGAATGATTGAAAAGTTCCAAAGCATGTTACATATAGGAAGGCACAAGTGTCTGCTTCTTAATGTACTAGTCTTAATATAAGAATAAGTGTGGCTTTTCTCACTCATTCATAGAAGACCCTGGGCCAGAATCTCATTTATATGCTACTTGTTCTGATCTAACATAACTTCTTATGGGCTCCAGCAAACCTTACAAGATATATTGTTGTTCTCACAAATTGTTCTCACATAGATTGTTCTCACATATTCAGCTAGGAATGGGCTTGAGACTGGTTCAAGATCATCTAAATTTTGGATTTTTCATAAAGTATACCCTTTCATCCCACACACACACACACACACACACCATCACCACCACCATCAAGTTTGGACCCAGCTCCTCTTCTGTAAGATGCATTAACCTGAACACAAGATTTCTGCATTGTCTCAAATCAAACAATTCCAAATGTTACTTTGGATTTGAAATATATAGATGTTGGATAGTCAAAATTGTGTTTCACTGGAAAGTGGACTTCCTGGTTTACTTCTTAACAATACAGATGTAATAATCTAGTTATTATTCCTTCTTCTAAACACCCAGGTAGCAGTTGTGGTCAGAAGAATCTTTCTCTAACTTTCCTTTATATGTCCACTCCATCCTTTCTTGAAGAAACCAACTTGATCTCAATCGTTCATGTTCTTGTCACTTACAGACACTTACAGAGGTCTGCAGTAACACTTGTCACTTACAGATACTTACAGACTTCTTGTCACTTACAGATACTTACAGATGTCTGTAACAGAGACACTTACACTCTACATTTACTTTTTTGTCATTTGGGTAGACAGTGGGTGTTGTTAACTAACTGTATTATTTTTTGTTTTAATTGACTTTTATTATTTTATTATTGTGTGTATTTAAGATTGTACGCCTTTGGCAGGTTTTTATTCTATTTTATACTTGATTTTCTTTTTGTACAGGTCTGTGTATATTGACAGCGCAATAATAATAATAATAATAATAATAATAATAATAATAATAACAACAACAACAACAACAGATTAGATTACTGGAATGTACTATGGATTTTTAACTTTCCTGAATCAGCTAAATTGGTTGCAATTTGTTTCTCAGTTTAATTCAATGTACTATCTTTGACTTTTCAAGTCTTAAACAGTGACTCAGAATACTGTATAAGCTACCTTTTCCACATGAACTTGCTGGAGAACTTGATTTTCTACTGAGGCCTTTCTCTATCTAGTTCCCACTATTATCAGAAGTAAAGTGGATACGTACCAGAAGTGTGGCCTTTACCTAATTTTGTTAGTTAGACAGAAACATTAGTTACCTTTTCCAGTTTTCTGGAAATTTAAAGATTATATTGCTATTTTGAATGTTAAATCATTGAATGTTTCTCAATTCATTTCATCATCATTTTTATTATTTATTATTTTTTACTATGATGAACAGCTGTGATTATTATTATTATTGGAGGGAAATTTAAGTAGAAATAAGAGTAGCACAAGAATGAATTGATTACTGAGATATAAAAATTGTTTATCCCTATGGTGTCATGTGTTACACAAAATTCTGTCATAAGAAAAGAAACAAGAAATTGAGATTTTTACATTGGCCTTTTACTTTATTTATTTACATATCCATATCCTGCTCTGCATCACAAGATCTCAAAGCAGTGTAAGATTAAAGTAAGCAGCTTTTTAAAATTTGAAATGTAAAACAATGAAATAATTTAAAGGCTAATAGTGCATTTTCTCATTTGTTTTCTTCCATCTTGGGTAGCTTAAGTTTTCAAATGATCTGAGGCTACATATCTTTATTTTTTGATTTCAGATACTGACTGAGAAATTTGCTGTGATAGTCAGGCATTAAACTACCTTTGACTATGCTGTTCCAGTCTAGTCTTCAACCAAACTGCCAATCCTATGTGGACAAAATAAATGTTTTGTTAAAAGTGTGCCTCCCCATCATTTCTATTTTATGTGTTGTGCCTTCACAAACCTATTATTTATAACCTGTCTTCAAAATAAGATGTGTTGTTGAGCCCATTTTAAGGGTCCCTAAGTACAGGGAGTTGGAAACTTTCAGTGACTTACTGTGCAATAAATCATCAGGAAATAATAGTTGTGATGAAGAATGGAATCCAGCCATCTGAGGTGAAGTGGAAGGGGACCAACTTCAGTCATGTAGTAAAATGAAAATATTAGGTTAGTAAGTAACTCCAGTGTTTTATTTTCTCAACCTCATGTTTTCTTTGCATTCTGTATCAACAATAGTTTCTAAAATGGGGTGGGGGAAGAGAAATGAACATTTTGTTTCCATAGATCTGGTAAAGACTATAGTCTACCGGACTCATTTTAAGTGGATAATTTCTGTTTTTCAGTGCAACCAAATTAAATCCCCTTAGATGTAGTTATGGATAGAAAATGTGGCTATTTTTTTTTTTGAAAAATAAAGAAACTAACATATAAAGAATCTCAAAACACTTTATAGGGAGAGGTAAAACTCAAGAAGAGAACAAAACTCAAGAAGAGAACAAAACCAGTCATCATACCAAAATACAATTTCAACAACATTTCCACAGAATTCATTGACAACATAAGAAACAGATTTGCAATACTAAGTATAATAGATCATGAACTGTAAGAGCTTTGATCTGAACCAGGGACATAATAAAAGAAGAATGCATAAAGACACTTCCAACAAACAAAAGGAAAGTTAAGAAACCATGGATGACAGCTAAAATGCTACAAGCAATAAAAGAAAGAAGAGAAACAAAACAAAAAGGAGATAGGAATAAATTAAGAAACATGGATAAAACAGTGCAATGGCTAGTGCACAAAGATAAGGAAAATTATTACAATGACAAATGTAGAGAAATAGAAGACAACAACAAAAAGGGAAGAACTAGAGACCTATTCCACAAGATTTGAGAAATCAAGTGAAAGTTCAAACCAAGGACCGGGATGCTCAACGACAATAAAAATAACATAATTCAAGACCAGGAAGGAATAAAAAGATGTTGGATGCAATACACAGAAGAGATGACAAAATGAAGGACACATGGAGTGAAGAGCCATATGAAAATGAACCCCAAATTCTAAAAACTGAGGTGGAAGCTGCAATAAAAGAAATGGCAAAAAACAAGACTCCAGGAACAGATGATATACCAATAGAACTGCTGCAATCCACACTGACAGAGTCATCTCTAGTGCTAACCAACATATGTCAACAGATACAGAAAACAAAACAATGACCAACAGATTGAAAGCAATCAACATACATCCCCATTCACAAAAAAGGAGAGTAGCAGAGAGTTCCCAAAGAAAATCAGCATGTGCTTTATAGACCAGGGGTAGGCAACCTTTCCCCTTTAAGGGCTGAGGGACTTCAACTCCCAGAATCCCAGGAGCTATTGGCTAACATGGGACTGTTGGCCAACATGGCTGAGGCTTCTGGGAGCTGAAGTCCCTCGGCCCTTAAAGGGGAAAGGTTGCCTACCCCTGTTATAGACTATAGCAAAGCCTTTGACTGCATAGACCATGAAAGGCTATGGAACAGCTTTTAAGGCATGGGAGTGCCAACACTTCTGATAGTCCTGATGAGAAATCTGTACTCAGGACAAGAGGCTACTGTCAAAACAGAACATGATGAAACAGAATGGTTCCTAATTGGCAAAGGAGTCAGACAAGGTTGCATCCTATTACCCTACCTATTCAACTTATATGCAGAACATATTGTAAGGAAAGCAGGCTTGGACATGGAAAAGGAAGGAGTGAAAATAGAAGGAAGGAAGATCAACAATCTGAGATATGCTGATGACACCATAATGAAAAAACTAGAACAGATCCTGAAATGCAAAGACTCAGCACAAAAATAAGAATCATACAAGCCATCGTATTCCCTATTACCATGTATGGATGTGAGAGATGGACAGTCAAGAAAGAATATAGGAGGAAAATCAATGTATTTTAAATGTGGTGCTGGAGAAGAGTGCTGAGGATTCTATGGACAGTCAAAAGGGCAAACAAATGGGTCCCAGAACAGATCAAGCCAGAAATATCCCTAGAGGCCAAGATGACAAGACTTAGACTGTCGTACTTTGGACACATCATGAGAAGGCATGGATCGTTGGGAAAAAATGATGTTAGGAAAGGGGGAGGGAAGTAGGAAGAGAGTAAGGCCACATGCTAGATGGATGGATTTTATTAAAGAGACCATGAATAAAAGTTTGCAGGATCTGAGCAGAGCAGTAGAGGATGGGGGGGGGGGGGGGCTGGAGTTGTCACATCCATAGGGTCGCCATGGGTCGAGACCGATGTGAAGACAGTTAAGAATAAAACCATCAAAGAATATGGTTATAAACATTTCATGAAGTCAGCCAGAAGTACTAATAAAAGGAAATATAGAACATGCTGGTGTATGGCTACATCTTAGACCAAAGAGGCAGAACATAATAGCAGTCTGAGAACTGTAGCCAAAGTATCTGGGCTTCAGACCAGCAAAAGTCTTGGGTTAGAATGCAAAAAAAACCTGTGCATCTACTTTGGTGTGAACATTGCTTTGACTTTAGGGAAGAGAAGAGTGAGACGTGTTTTGTAAGTGGATGGGGATGAGGGGTCATGGTTAAGAGGCAAGTGTTTTGTTGTTATTTGATTTGTTGTTGTAGTTGTTGTTTGAGATCTTGAGTTGGCTATAGAAAAGGATATGATTTCTTCAGATTTGTGCCAGGGTAGTAGCTACATAAGTGTAAAAAGGAGAGCACCACCTACCCAAATCAGAATTTCCCTCCATTAAATTTCCATTCAGTTCCTGATATTTGACTTCCGGTGTGAGGATCTCCGGAGGAGGTTGTAGTCGCGAGTGCTCCGCGACTTCACCCCCATGATAATGGTTTTGGAGGGAACGGGGAAAAGTTCTGCCCGTCCCTACCCCTTTCATGTGGAGGGGATACTGAACAGCTCGTAAACTTAGCCTCCAGATACAGCTAAAGAATATTAAAAGGATGAAGCTGTGTTGAACCCATTAACTAGCAGCGTCTTGGCATTGGGGCGCACAGGAAAATAAATAACAGTCTGGAGAGCAGGACTAGAGCTGAGACCTCCCGTTATCAGAGGCGCTGGTAGGCAGCCAAAAAAGGACCTCACACTATTAATGAAGACAACATGAAGAGTCATACTGTGTAAAGAAAACAAGGAAGCAGGTGTCAAAACAGATCGGTAGAGAGTAAAATACCTTGGAAGGGTCGGAGACGCCGCTGGATCCTGAGAAGGGAGACGCCCAACGTTCCAAGGCAACTTAACCGTGGTAAGACAAAGACTAAGCTATAAAATAAAACTGAAAACGAAAGTAGGAGTGAGGAAACTGAGGAAATAGTAAAGAAGACAGGTGAGATGAGAGCTACGATAGAGATAGAAAGTAAAGATGGCTGAGACTGAAAAGACTTTTGAGTCTTCTGAAAATAAAGATTATAAAGACATTATAAATAATAATAACAATAAATAATAATTAAAGAAGGATAAGGACAGGAGATCTGGGATAAAGAAGGAGTTGTGACTCCACAAAGAAAGGAGATCACTAAAAGAAAAATAAACATTTGAAGAGAGAGAGAGAAAAAAAAATAGTAAAAGACTGCTTGCAGAGGAACAAAGTTGTATACAGAGATAAGTAGCAGCTGTGAACAATTAAGAACAAAGGAAAACAGATATAGTAAGAATCACACCCTTCTAGGGAGAATATAAGAGCTGCGTTTCTCTGAAATAAAACCTCAAGAAAGAGAATATGTTAGAGAAACAGTCACAAGACCACAGAGGGCACAAGATAAACATTTAAAGACACAGACAAGGAGAGAAAAGGACAAGAAAAAGCAGCAAAAGAAGAACAGTCAGTTTTTTTATGGAAACACGGGAGACAACGCGATGAAGAGAAAAAGTAAGAAGGGAAGATTGTTTATATATACTGAAAACAATATTGTAAAATATCTAAATTAATCAACTAAATTTATGAATTTAGTGTAAGGATTTTTAGAAGTTTAGTAAAGGAAAACGTACTAAGCTTGTAATAACTGTATTAGATAAGGATAACTCAGTATAAATATCACATAGACTGTACAAAAAGAGAGTGTTTAGAATTGTAAGAAAAATAAAATAGAAAGCGTAATATATTGGAACACTTAGAAAAGAAATGAAGGTTACAGTGTGAGATTTATCTTTAAAACATTAAGAGATTTTATTAACTCTTAAAATTTTCATTGTATATTGCATTTCTTAATGATAACTGACTAGAAATGAACAATTGTGTGATAATTAATTTGTTGGTTGAAGTTTATGAACTAAAGAGCTTTGTATCAGGTGCATAACATTTCAGAATTAGATATTTAGATACAAATGGAAATACGCTCACAGATAATATATTGAATAGCCATATAGAAATATAGCTTGGAAAGCCTTTTGATTCAGGCCATAATATTGTTTTTGACTTATTATTGATTTATTTATAGCTGACAAAAATTTTCTATTTTTCTTCTGCTTTGATATATATTTTGATATATCTAAATTCACTAAGAAGGAGATTGTAGAGGAAATGGCTACAATAAAAAAGAGCAATACTCAATTACAAACACAGTCCTCTACACAACGAAGAGGATCAGCCCCTACAGAGGATTCTTGACCTTAATATGCTGATTTTGGAGGAGATCAGAAAAATACGACAATAAATGAAAGACCAGAGAAATGAGATCAAAGATGATCTAAAAGAGGCTTGTAATGAACTAAGAGAAGAATTAAAAGAAGAAATAAAAGAATCCTGGATTGATATCAAAAAGACCTGAAAAAAGAACTTGAGGGCCTCAGTAAAAAAATGGAGAAAATTACAATTAACTTATCCAAGACTCAAAAAGAAGTTGAAAAAATCAAAGACCGGACACAGCAATTAGAAAAAACCTCAAAAGAAATACGTCAACAACAGACTCAATATAATATGAGGGAATGGTCAAATGAATTAAGATAAAGACAAAAATGCATTAAACTTAGAGGACTACCCAAAATGAAAAATGAAAACTTAATTTTAAGAGTAATACTGAATTTAACGCAATTTGTTGGATACAGTGAAGAAGCTTTATTAATGGACTTAGATAATACTTTCAGAATTAATTCGACTCAAATCAAGGAGTGGAAAATTCCTAGGGATATAGTTGTTTGTTTTGTTAAAACTATAACAAGAGACTTAGGGCCTCGGCAGATGACTAATAGAGTCGTCTCCGAGGCAGGGAAGAGGAGGGGCAGCTGCATGATCAGCGCCCCTTCCTCCTCCCGAGGTTGCCCTCGGAGCTGCTGGCCCTCTGCATGGCCGGCGCACTGAGGGAAACCTCCCGCCGCAGCGTCCGCACACGCTGTGGTGGAAAAGTCAGTGAAAGTGCGCCCTACGATTTTGGGGAGCATTTTCACTGACTTCTGAAAGGAGCGCTGATTTAGCGCTCCTTTCAGAGGTGCCGATGGTGCGCTGTGGTGCGGATGCCACGGTCCCGCGGCGCACCGTCCCGCGGCGTCCTGGAAGCACTCGTGTGCTTCCCCCCTTAATTATCCAGAAGAGTTATGTTAATAAACTTTTGATTGAGAATAACAAAATAAAAATCTTCAAAGATGTCCCTCCTCAATTTATGATGGAACATCAGAAATATAAATTTCTGACTCAATTATTGCAAGAACTGAAGATAGAATTTAGGTGAGACAAAATTGAGGGTCTAGCAATCTTTTATAAAGAAAGAAGATACAGAATTGATAATATAATAAAAGCACAAGAAATGGAACAACGGATATTAAAAGACAGGAAAGAAAAGAATAAAGAAGCTGAAGAGGAAAGTACAGAAAGGATATACCATACAAGATTTAGAAGAAATAAAGAAAACGGAAGAGAAGAAAGACATAATTATAGAGAAGAAAAAGATACGGAGATAACAGGAAATCAAGAAAGAAAAATGAAAAAGGACACTGAACAAGAAAAAGATTCAAAAGATTCAGATGAGGATTCAAACAATGGACAGGATAGCGACAGCATACAGGGATAAAGAAACTGGATCACTAGAAGGAAAAACAAATATATACATATATATATCTGTTTAAATTAAAATATCACAGGGGTGGAAGGGGTGGCACAACATCAACAATAAAATTATATTGAAATTTGAAATTAGAAACACGGATAACAACAGTGATAATAATATATAAAATCTTTCCAAAGCCCCAAAATTACTATAAATATACTGTCTTGGAATATAAAAGGAATCAACAACAAACTCAAAAGAAGTCTGATCTTTCACCGAATTGATAAATTAAAAGGAGATATAGTGTGCCTTCAGGAAACTAAAATAAAAGAAAGTGAGGCAAAATACTTGATAAATAAAAGATTTAGAGAATCCTACTACTCCTTAACTGGAAAAAGAAAAAAAGGGGTTGTGCTCTATATTAACAAGAAATACAGCTCTAAGGAAATTTTCAAGGATAACGAAGGTTCTATGATAGCGGTGGAAGTAAAATTAAGAAACACGATAATTCTAATAGTAGGTATTTACACTCCCACAGAAAACAAAGATCATTTTTATAGAAAAATTGAAAAAGAGATCAAGTCAAATGAATATAACAACATAATTATATTAGGAGATTTTAATGCGGTAATTAACCCAGAGATAGATAGATTTTCTAATTCAAAAAACATTTTAAAAAAGACAAGTTAAACTTCAGAAATCTTTTTTTAAATTAAAGGAAGAATATGATTTAATTGATGTATGGCGGCATAAATATGATCAAGCAAAACAATATACATTTTTCTCCGAACCTCATAATTCATTTTCAAGAATTGATTTATTTTTAATAACAAAAATGATAATACCTTATATACTTTCTATGGAAATCTTACCAAAATATATTTTAGATCATAATTTAATTTCATTAAAAATAAGAGAAAGTAGGACAGAATATTTTTGGAGATTGCCAGAAAATTTACTGACTGAGGAGGAAACATTACATAAGATTAAAAAAAGAACTGAAATTATTCTTTAAGGAAAATAAGACAAATGAAACTTCGAATAATACTCACTGGGAGGCAAGTAAGGCTGTAATTAGAGGAATAATGTTGAAATTACAATCTGAAAAGAAAAAAATGGAACAAAAGAAAAGAACCACATTATTACAACAATTGAAGACAAAAGAAGAAGAATGGAAACAAAAGGGAGATAAAAAACTAAAGATTGAAATTCAGATGTTACAAGAACAACTCAAAACTTTGGATATTAATGAAATACATAGGAAATTACAAAAAGTGAAACAGTGGTAATTTGAATACGGAAACAAAGTGAGTAAGTTAATAGCAAATAATCTTAAAAAAGAAAAAGAGAAAAAGTTAATAACAGAACTGGTAATAAAAGGGAAAAAGATTACAAATCAAGAAGAAATTAAAAAGAAATTTAGAGAATATTATAAAAAACTATATGAAAAGGACCAAGAAGAAAATAGAAAACAGGACTCAATTAAGAAATTCTTAGAAAACCAAAAGATCCAAAGCCTTAATGAGCCACAGAAAAATAATTTAAATCAAATAATAATTACAAAAGAAATCTCTGATGCTATAGATAAACTAAAAGTCAGAAAGGCCCCAGGACCTGATGGCTTCACAGCAATCTATTATTAAAAAATGAAAGAAATATTATTGATACCTTTATACAAGGTATTGAACAACATACATAATGAGGGCATCCCAGAGTCTTGGAAAGAAGCCAATATCACCGTAATAACAAAGAAAACCGTGATAACAGAGAGATTAAAAATTATCGACCCATTTCATTGATAAATATAGATTACAAAATATTTACCATTATCATATCTGAGAGACTGAAAAAAAATATTAAATGAAATTATTCATGAGGATCAAAACAGATTCTTACCGAACCGTCATATAAAGAATAATATCAGGACTGTGATTGATATAATAGAGCACTATGAATTTAACAATGAGAAGAAATTTGCTATGATAATGATTGACACGGAAAAAGCCTTTGACAGAGTCAATTGGACTTTTTTGAAGGAAACACTGATAACAATGAATACATGGGAACGCTTTATCTCTTGGATAAATGCAATATATAAGGATCAAAAAGCTAGAATATTAGTAAATGAAGAAAAAACTGATATAATTAGAATTGAAAAGGGTACCAGATAAGGGTGCCCACTTTTGCCATTGCTTTTCTTTATAGTGGTAGAAATATTAATTCATAAAATAAGAGAAGATAAAGAGATAAGCGGGACAAAGATAAAAAAAGAACACTTTAAGTTGAAGGCTTACGCAGATGATTTAATTTGCTTTCTAGAAAATCCAATGAATAGCATAAAGCATTTGAAGAATACAATAGAAGAATTCAGAAATCTCTCAGGTTTTAAGATTAATGAAGAGAAAACAATTATATTGACCAAAAATATGACATCTCAGGAAGAATCAGAACTAAAGACTGAAACAAATTTCATAGTACAAAAAAAGGCTAAATATACAGGTATAACTTTGACTAAAAGAAACATTGATCTCTTTCAAAATAATTATGGAAAAATGTGGACAGACATTTAAAAAGACCTTGAAAGATGGACAAAGCTAAAACTTTCATTCTCCGGTAGGATTTCAGTCATCAAAATGAATATCCTTCCTAAGTTTATGTACCTTTTTCAAAATCTTCCAATTTTGTCTAATGAAAATTGCTTCACAACATGGCAGAGAGAACTATCAAAATTGTTATGGGAAGGGAAAAAAGCTAGACTCAACTGGAAGATATTAACTGATGACAAAGGGAACGGGGGATTTGCGCTCCCAAATTTAAAGCTTTACTATTGTTCATCCTGTATATGCTGGCTAAAGGATTGGATAAAATTAGAGAATGAAAAATTACTTATTCTTGAAGGTAGTAACCTATGCTTCGGATACCACGCGTATTTGTGGTATGATAAATTAAAAGCTAATAAAGATTTTGATGGTCATCTGATTAGGAAAGCTCTTTTAAGAGTATGTCAAAAAATCTAAAGACAATTTTATACATCTACACCTTTATGGATCTCATCACAAGAAGCCTTATATTATAGATCAAAAAATAAAGGAGAGAAATGGCTACATTATAAAGATATTTTAATTATAAAACCAGATCAAACTCCTCAATTTAAAACAATGGAACAACTTCAGGAAGATAATATAAAAATAAACTGGTTTCTGTATAATCAATTACGTACACAATTTAAGATGACTTAAAGGTATTTAAGAAATTCAACGACAAAATGAATGAAATTGACAAAATAATATTTGGGGAAGAAGGAAATCATATATCAAAATATTGCAAACTACTGAAAACCAGAGACTTAGGGACTTTGCAGACTGCCAGAAATAGTGCACCTTAAATTGAGGCACTGCCCTGGCTCGTGCTAGGGAATCATGGGAACTGTAATTTATTGTGGCACCAGAGCTCTCTGACAGAGAAGGCTTAATGTCTCAGAAAAAAAATACAATTCCCATGACTCCCTAGCACTGAGCCAGGTCAGTGCCTCAATTTAATGTGCACTATTTCTGGCAGTCTGCAAAGGCCCTTAGAGAATGAAAAAATAAAACATACAATGATAAAATGGGCTCAAAACATAGGTACAATAATTGATTTAGACAGTTGGGAATATTCGTGGGAAATAACTAATAAATTTACCTTAGGTCAAAACTACAGAGAAAACTATTACAAAATGTTTTATCAATGGCATATGACTCCAGCGAAACTTAATAAATTATACAAAACAGGAAACAATCAATGTTGGAAATGCCAGATACAAGGTGGGATTATATACATATGTGGTGGTGTTGCCAGGAGGCGAAGCACTTCTGGACAATGATAATAAATAATATAAATGAAATACTTAAGATAAACATAAAACTCGACCCTAGAATTATTTTGTTGAACATGATAAATAAGTTAGATAAAAATATTAGGAAACATCATACTAAAAAATTATTATATATGTTTACAACTGCAAGAATCTTATTTGCACAATATCGGAAGATGAACAGAATACCGACTAAAGATGAGTGGTTGATTAAACTTAGAGAAGCTGCTAATATGGATAGTCTAATCGCAAAATTAAGAGGTAAAGATCAAAAAGATGAATGGTTATGTTTAAATAAAATGAAAGAAGATAGAGACTCTGTAACAAATTAAAAGGAAAGGAAAGATTCTAAATATAAGATCTGAAGAGACACACTGCTGGAAGAATCATTGAGAACAAATTTTGAAATATATATATTTATATATATATTCAGTAGACCTAAAAATTAATGTTTATATGACAGATTTAATTCAGTAACACTATAGGTATAGTTATTAATGTATGTTAGTTATGTTTGATGTGTATGGGTGTGGTATTGTTTTGTTGCACGTCAGATATGTTGTATTGTGTAGAAGTGTATGTTAAGTATGTACTATACATTTAATATGTGTTTAATAAATTTTTTAAAAAAAATTCCCTTCAGTTCCTGAAGGTTTTTTGTACTGCAGTAACTTAAAACTTCAATTGAGCATTTTAGGCATTCAAAGAAAAGAGGTAAGCAAAGTTATCCAGGGAATGTGAAGACAGGAAATGTAAGAGTCTAGGTGTGAACTATTTTTTAGTTAATCTGTCTCTGCAATGCTAGATATTTGGGGATTGAATGCAATTGTTATATGTTGGGTGGCAGGACTTTTATTTGAGGGAAATGCCCCCCATTTTGCCTCCCTCACATTTGGTTTGTGTGTACGAAAAAATGTGTAGTAGAAATCATATAATTTCTTTATTGATCCTAGGTGATCTTGGGAAAGTTGATCCATCTCTAGCCTTTGGATTTCAACCTTTATTCCTAAAACCATATAGCCAAGAAAAGATTAGGCTAGTGATGGGGATATTTCAGACCCAGCTTGTGGAGATTGCTCATTGGGCCCACAGTTGCTACTGTGGCCTTGTCTACATAGGTCAAATAAAATGGCCTCTCTCTGACCTCTCGGTGGGGAGACTGGATCATGCAGGGCCTAATCTTTGAGTTTGGCACAAACTGTCCAGATGATGCCTGGGCCATTCAGCACCAAACCCAGGGTACACTTCTCTTACAATGGATGTTAAAAAGTCCTCAATTGCTCCAGATCTTCTCAGAAGATTCAGAGCCCTCCATTTTGATGCCACGCAGCATTGTGACACCTTGGACCTTATCACATGGGGTCTAGAGCAGAGCTAATCCAAAGGGTACCTGCAGCTAATACATATTATTTCCCCGTGTTTACACACGACGCTGCCCTAGAACACGGAGCTAATCTGTATTGTTTCCCCGCGTGTACACATGACGCTGCCCCGAAACTCCACAGAACCCGAAGCTAATCCATAGCGAGTAGGGAGATTTTGACATTCGGTTTGTCGGGGAAGTACAAGCGGAGCCTTCGTATTCATTGCGCAATGGTGGGTGGGGCGGGGAAGCAGGGAGAGCTCTCCCAAGCAGAAAATCCCGGCGAGGGGAAGGGATTGGTGAAAGGCAAACCGGATTGAGAAAGAGGAGGAGAAGGAGAGGAGGAGGGAAGAGGGAGGCGATCTCTCTCTCTCCATCTCTCTCGCATTTTTCCCCACCAACACCCCTTCCCTCCTCCAGTCCTCCAGCCCTCCTCCTCCTCCTCTGTCCCCTTGGCTGCCTTTCCTCCCGACTCCTTCATCCCATCCTTGCCATCCACAGAAGCGCCTTCTGCGACGCTGGCTTTTTGGGTGGCGGGAAGGGAGAGAGAGAGAGAGAGAGAGAGAAGAAAATGTGTGTGTGTGTGTGTTTTCCTTCTTCCCACGTGAACCGCATCCCGCGGCGCCTGATCGCTAAATCCCCTTTGGAGCCTTCGTATTCATTGCGCTATGGCCGCCAGGGCAAAATTCAGTTCGTTTCGGTATAGAACTGAATTTATTCTCACTTCGGTTACTTTTCTGTTACTTTTCGCTTCGTGACCAGCGTTTGATAAGGTCCCTTGTGTAGTGGCTGCCATCACAGGTCACTTTGTTCTGAGGTCAAAATGAGGTGCCCAGTAGCATGATCAAGGGTGGACACCTCATTCTGACCACATAAGCAATCAACCTGCTTCTGTAGTGGCTGCACCAAGTGGCACAGTGCACAAACAGCTGTCCCATGTCATAATGGAGAGCTAAAGTACTGGGAGGAGGTCACCTCTGCAGTGTCTGCACCAAGTGGCACTGTGGGTTGCATGTACGAACAGCTGCCCCTGTCACAACAGAAGGCTAAAGTAACAGAGGGAGTTCAGGGCAGCTTTGAGCCCACAAAAATCCAGGCTGCCCTAGTTACCTGGCCAGTGCAGACAGGACCAGACAAACTAAAGTGATCAGAGCCACTAAAGATACTTTGAGAAGCAATTCCTTCATACACCTGCGAGATCTCTGAAATATCTGCTGCTGTATCTGGTCATCACTGGAGATGACAAAAATGCTTCCTGTACAACACCTTCTGGTACTACTGCCTATCCAGAAGCAGTTCAGAAAAGATGACCCCTACATTTATTATCTGCTATCATTCATCATGCCTTAATATTAGAGATTCAGCTTTGTGTGCTGACCCAATAAATGTTACATAATGAAGGAAGTGAGCATCCAAACTGGCCAGATTGCTTACCAGAAAAATCTGCTATATGCCCTGCACATTCTTTCAGTTGCAGAACTTTTGAGAATGGGAACTTGTTCCTCTCTGTAAATTTAGCAACTGATGTTTTAGTCATTCTGTATTGTTGTTATGCTGAAAATTTATTTTGTAATGTGTTTTCTTTTTCACCACCCAAGCCTCTGAGTCCTGAGTCCTCCGGAGCTCTGTGTCGTGGAGATTCCCTCAGTACACTCCTCTCCTCAGCTTTGTTGGGATGACAACCAGCCTTTAAATTTGATAGCCATGTTAGCCAGTATTTGGAAGAGATCTGTAAATGCCAAGTCACCATGTCCTGCAGGGAAAGCATAGGAGCCCCATGCCATTCTCATATAGATAAAGTTAAAATAGGTGTTGTGGGTTTGTTAGACCTAGGGGACAGTGCTGCCACCTAATATCCTTCCCACTGAAGGGCCAGGTTGGAAGATCTATCTTCTCATCTGGAACAAAAACATTTAATTTTGTCAATTGCATAAGCCACCACTCCTGTTTCTCTAGCTGATTTAAAAGAAGATATATCATTGTCAATATGTCAATATTGTTCAACAAATTCAGTGAAATGGATCAGCACAGGCTAAATATGAACAGAATCAAAGAAGATAGGAACTGACATTTGACATGCTCTACACAGGGGAGACCCAGTATGCCATAGTAGTTTGAGCATTGGACCACATCTGTGGAGACCAGAGTTCCCATTCAGCCATGGAAACATAATGAGTGGCCATGGCCAAGTCACATTCTCTCAGCATCAGAGGAAGACACACAAACCCCCGAACAAATTTTGCCAAGAAAACCCTGTAATTGGTCATCATAAATCAGAAACAACTTGAAGACACACAACAACAACAACAACAACAAAACAACAATGGGAAAGTAGAAAGTCAAACTGAAAGTCAAAATCATGATCTTGTGGTCTTCTTTCCTGCTCTTGAGTTAGGATGATAGGTATTAATATGTCTCCATAAGAAGAACAATGTTAGGCATGTGTATTTTGTGTTTAGAAGCCTCAAGTTCTCTTGAATGATAATGCAGAATCGTCATATGTATGAAGGATGTGGAATTTATTGTTCTGCAGTAACTTTCCTGTGCAAGGCCACAGGTTAACTGCTCTAGCCTTCCCAGGCACATAATAGAAAATCTGGTGTGGGCTATTACACATAGGTCAGGGCATTCTAACTAATGCGGCCTGGATCAAGGAATGCATTTGGCACAGAAATTACAACAAATAGCCCATGTTAAATATTCAAAGTATTTCACAGAATTTCTCAGCCATCACTGCTAAAGCCATCACTGCTATAGATTAGATACATTCTTATTCCCTTACTGCAGATAGGAGTCTGGTCTGAGTGTAGGAATAACAGTTTATATAAAATCCCCCATGAGCTTCTCCAAGGCACCCTGCTACCAGAGGTTAAGAGAGTGATAAATGGGGAATAGCCTTCCCATCTGTAGTCCAAATATGGAATTCTTTCTCCTAGGATGCTGGTTTGGTTTCAGCTCTTCTGATCTTTTGGCACCAGGAAACAAACTTTTCCATCTCTTCTACTCCTCCTTTTGGACTCTTCTGGTAGCAGAGCATAGGCATCAGAGTACTTTCTGCAGAAAACTCTTGGCAACAGATGGTTCTAATTGCAGAAGGGGATTTCTGCTGGCAGAAAGGCTTGAGCTTGATACCAAGCCCCTTGAGCTTGATCTCAAGCCCATATAGTTTTTTAGCTATGATTGCAGTCTTAGAGGCATAAACATTCCAAAAAGAGTTAATATTCAGACTTAGCTGTCAGGTGTGCCAGTTATAAAATGCAGCTAAAATTTACATGTCAAAAATGCTGCAAACAGGAAATTGCTTGGTTATTCAGATAAACTCCCAAATAAGGTTGGAAAATGACTGTGAGACATTTTCCTTCACATATTGACACACAGATTAGGCTCTTTTGAAAGGCTTTTTATTTAAACACTGAAAGCTAACATCCTTATCTCAAGATTCACTGCACAAACATGTAAGTTTTTCTAATGGCTAGTGAACCAATGAGACATCACAAATCATTATGCTACAAGGATGGTGTCAGGTAACATAGACAGTGGCCATTCTGTTCGGCATCTGCTTGAAAGAAGGTAAGTATATCTATTAACCTGAATAAGACCAAATGCCACTAATCTCCTTTCCAGTGATCTTTGGTGGCTCCCATGTCACTCTTAACTTTATGGGAATATCTAAGGTACTGAGGCTGATTTGGGGATAAAGTTCACCATTTTGATTAGATCCTTTAAAGATCAGATTAAAACCCAGAGTGAATGTACTGTTCCACTGACAGAAGCCACCAAGGATCAATGTTCCTTTCAGACTTCAACCCCAAGTAGGAATTTAGCTTTCTCATGCGGGGACCTGTCCATAACTTTCCCATAAACCTGAGGGGGAAAAACCCTTTCAGATCTTCTCATCAACAAATTGATGACTGACTGGGAAAATATTTGAGGTGAGGCTTGCATGAAAAAAGGGAATGGCTAATATTTTTTTCTGCCTGAGATGAAAGAGAAGATGTAAACCATTTGCACTGGCACAAAAGACACGAGACGCCTCTTTTCGGGTTTAAACAGGCCACAACTTTTATTTAGCTGTACAGGGTTTATTAACAAACCAATAAACATTAACAAATTTGTCACATGTGTAAGTGAAGGTGTAACACCCCAAATGGGTGGTCCTTCACCGCACATGACAAAATAAGTAAACAAAAAGATCAACAAATTTACAAACCCCTCCCCTCTGGAAATGATGTCATATGACATCATATGACGTCATGCAAATTAATGACGTCATATATTTAACTGCATACGTCATTTCCTTTAAATTTTGTCTTATGCCAATTTAACCCCAATTAATTTAAATAGCCAGATTAATTTTCCTGTGGGGTGGGGGTCATTACCCACCCCCAAATACAAAACAAACAATTTTAAATTATAAACCCTACCCCTAAGTTGTGACAAAGCAATTAACAAGAACAACATGAATTATCACACCATGACCCATTCCCAAGTCAATTTTAATTAATAATCTCAGGGAGGGTGAAAAACCCAGGGAAGCACCCTGGGGAAAAATTCCCTCCTGGCCCCTGAAGGCAACCAACCTAAGCCTGAGAGTAATGATTTATAGTTTCTTAATAAAGGGTGGGTGGGATGGGTCACTCAGTTCAAGCTTGAAAATGGCTGCCTCCACGTGGCAGCGCAGAGCTATAAAGAACAAAGTCTCATCACAAGTCTCGTGAGACCAGTACCACCGTGAGACTTGGAGCAGCATCCAAACAACCCGATTGGACAAGGCATGCAGGTGTTCCCATTCCCCTGTGTGCCTTGACCAACCAGGCATCTCATGTCCTCATTTGGCCAGCACAACAAGAAACCCCTCCTGACTCATCGGGGGGTATCTTTGCACTGGCACAAAGGACACGAGATGCCTCTTTTTGGGTTTAAACAGGCCACAACTTTTATTTAGCTGTATAGGGTCTATTTACAAACCAATAAACATTAGCAAATTTGTCACGTGTGTAAGTGATGGTGTAACCCCCTAAATGGGTGGTCCTTCACCGCACGTGACAAAATAAGTAAACAATAATATCAACACATTTACAAACCTCTCCCCTCCGGAAATGACATCATATTATGTCATATGACGTCATGCAAATTAATGACGTCATGCATTTAACTGCATACACCATTTCCTTTAAATTTGTCTTATGCCAATTTTACCCCAATTAATTGAAATAGCCAGATTAATTTTCCTCTAGGGTGGCGGTCATTACCCGCCACAATAGGGGGCCAGCCTAGCTAGGCATCCCCTCTCCCCCCTCCCCCCCGCAGACTGCTTTTACAACTTGGTCAGAGAGTGCTGTGACGTACATCTCTGGTCCCTCTGGAGAGAGGTAGACCCCATCCCCCCTGTACAGCTGCGGCCAGTAAGTTTAATACCATGCTCAACTAAAGAGATGTCCCTTTTAGAGAGCTGCTTAACCACATAACGGTTAAGCCAGCGCCAAGCATTATTAATCACCATGTCCTTCTGCACTCAAGGCCGGCAACGCCTTGGCAAAAGTTTGGTCCAAAGGATCACAGCGCCCAATAAAATCTTTTGGACTTCTTGCATGTCCTTGACTATCTGTTTAGCCAGCTGTAAGCACAGAATCCAAACCAAATTATTTTCCCCCAGATGTACAACCAAAACTCGGGGTTGTGAATGCAAATGTGCCAATTCCATGATAAGAGGAAAGAGAGATCCCCACATCATTCCCCTTTGTCCGAACCACTCAATGAGTCCAATGTGCGAAGGGCCCAACGTATTGTCATGGCAATTCTCCAAAAGGTGGCGTTCTGCCCAGAAGACCAGCCTGTGGCTTATGATCCATATATTGCTGTGGTAAAAACCAGCTGAAACAAAACAAAACAAGTTAACATGGCTTATCAGGGTCCGGTTACCTGATTGCCTGGCATAGGACTTAAATGCACATAATGCCACCTGCCAATTCTTCAAATATTGGCTTCACTCAAACCATGAGTGGCCGCAGCTGTTGCTGCTCCAATACGAAAGGAGTGTGAAGAGAAACATTCCTGAGGCAACTAAGCCCTCCTTACAGTCTCCTTTAACACAGCCCTGAATTGAAATTGTGTTAAGGGCAAACCAGACAAGTGAATAAATAGGTAGCCAGCCAAATTAGGCCTAATGTTCAAGTAGTTAATCATTGCTATCACTGGGCAAATTTGACCTTGCGGCGCTTTAGCCAAGAAAATAGACTGACCCTTTACTAACTAACAAATTGCCTTCTCTTTCCTGTGGCAGGCCTTGCATTCGGCCCTCTCGGCATGGTAACCATCGGAACAAACCCATTGTCACACCTGCTCAAGGGGGAGGCTCCCCCCATAACATCAGCCCAAAGCTCGGACTGAACATGCCTCCAAGACAAGGAGCAATCCTGTGCTGCTCTCATCCTAAACTGCTCACCATATTGGAGCCATGGTGCACCCCTTGAGTTGTGATGGCAGTTAGTGTACACTTTTATCATAATCTCCTGATATTTAGAAAAGCCAGGGAATCTGAGTGGCTCTTTTTCCTCTATAACACCACTGTAAATAGTGAAGCCCATAATCCAATTAACAAAATTGCACTCTAGCTTAGGGCGTTTGAGCGCTTGAAACTCTTTTGGCAAACTAAAAACAATCCCATCTTTTACCATGATCCTCGACTCGGAATCCCTAAAAGTCAGAGTAAATAAATCAATATATTCACCCTTCCAAATCCTTTCTTTAGTGGAAAGGGGAAGGTGTGAACCAAGGGGTGTAGACATTCTAGCATAAGGTGTAGATTCCACATTCCCAACCGCTCCAGATAACAAAGGAGCACTTGAAAGAGACACCACAGAGCTGTTGTTAGCTACAGCCATAGGCTGACCACCTTGCGCCCGAGTGTCAGGGACCTGTGAAATTGCAGGTGCCTGCACGGGTGCATCCAAAAGCATAGGGTTGGGCCATTCCAAAGCCACACCCTGACCCACCTGGCCACCTGGAGCCCATACCGAGGTAGGCCAATTAGCATGTGCAATATTAGGAGACAAACCTGAAACTGAAGCTTGCTGGGAAGCTTTGCCAACTGACCACACTGGTCCCACAAAATGTGGCCCCGCAACAGCTCGGGTGTCAAACACAGCAGAGGCAGCAGCAGCTTGATCACCTCTCTGTTCACCACGTGTCTGCTCCATTGCACCACCTGGAAGAACCACCCCTTGTAATAAATCAACCAAAGTAGGCTGCTCAGACACAGGGGCAGCCGCACCCTGTGCCTCCACACCCGGGACTCTTTTCAAGAGATCCCACACATCAGCAATAGTGGGGTGCCCAGCCTCCACAGCTGAAACCACCGATGGACCCGGTGTTGCATCCGCCACCTGAGAACCAGATGCCACTAGAGGAAGCAACACTTTGGTGTTACTGGTACCCGAAGGGCTGGCAATCGAGCTGGTGGCTATAGCCTGTAGCTCCTTCTGTGCAAGTTGATTGCAAAGCGCTACACAAACCTGAACAGTTTTTCCCAGTTGTACCACCTGGGCAGAAATCTCATCATCTCTGCTGTTAGACTGGGAAGGCCTCTTTGAAGCAGAGCGACCCGAGCTAGGCATGGCTGAAGCCGCCCACCTCTTGGATTGGACCTTACTACGTGGCATCTCACCCTCAGTGAATGGAACACGGGCCCAAGCCAAATCCCCCAACCTTGGATGATTACCACCAGGCCAGCAGGCCACCCTTTCCCAAGTCTCACAAGAGACGCAAAAAGCCAGGAAGCGTCACTGGCAACCACCAAGGGGAAAGGTGTCCACTGAGCGTCCTATGCGGAGCCCTCACCCGAAGACTGCTGTCTTCAACACACATTCACCTCTGGGGAGAAGTGTAACCAACCCTCCCGAACCAGCAATGGGGTCCCAACCTTACCAGACCGAGGTTACCGGGGCGTATCTGGGCCTGAAATCCAGTACCAGGTCCATGGACCCGGTGAAAGATGCCTCCCGCAGGGCCCTCCTCAGGTGTACACCCCCAAGAATTGGGGATGCAGAGGTGCAACAGGCCCCAGAGGACCGGCCCGAAGGCCTCATTCGCCCCATGGGCTGCTCAAGGAACAATACCTGAGCCCCCGATACAAAGCGAGAATAGAAGTAGGCAAAAGCCAAAAATAGCCGAAGCTAAAGAAAGCGCTAGGCCGAATGCCAAGTAAATGCCAAGAGAGCGGAGTGATATTACTCACTCAGTTCAAGCTCGAAAATGGCTGCCTCCACGTGGCAGCGCAGAGCTATAAAGAATAAACTCTTGTCTGAATATATTAAACTACAGATGGTGAAATGGGCACAAAATATAGGTCAAAACATTGAATTACGACAATGGGAAAAGAGTTGGAAAGTAAGATTGAAATTTACATTAAATTCTGACATTAAAGAAAATTTCTATAAGATGCAATATAGGTGGTATCTTACGCCTTATAAATTAGCGAAAATGAAGGGGAATTTATCTAATAAATGCTGGAAATGTGAGAAAAAAATAGGTACCTTTTTTCATCTATGGTGGGATTGTAAAATGGCAAAGACTTATTGGAAAAGGATCCATATAGAAATGGAAAAAATATTTCAAACAAATTTGAAATTTAGCCCTCAGATATATCTTCTTGGGATGATTGACAATGAAGAACTAGAGAGAAAATATGGTAAACTGTTATTTTATCTAATATCGGCTGCGAGAATTGTATATGCTGTGAAATGGAAGACAAAAGAAATACCAAATGTTCAGGATTGGGAAAGGAAAATTCTGGAGATAATGAAGATGGAAAAGATAACTTCGATACTGAAAAAAAGGGATAAAGAAATGTTTAAGGATGAGTGGAAGAAAATGATAGATTACTGGAATAGTGGGAAGGATGTCTGTTTTATAATCGATATGAATTAATATAGTAAATGAATAGGTAGAGCTGTGATAATGAAGTTCGATTAAAAGGATGGATATAAAGAGTATTACATTAGAGAAAGATGAGGGGTGTCAAAATATGAGGTGCGGCATTAGAATTGAATTGATAGGAGTAATTGGAGTATAGAATTGCGGTGAAATAGATATATCGGACAATGTTAAACTCGGAAGTCTTTTTTTTTATTTGTTTTCATGTTGTGTTGTTAATGTGTGTTGTTAGTGGCGTTATGTCTGTAAGATTTTTTTGTGTGTTGATCAATTTTAATAAAGAAAGAAATTAAAAAAAAAAAGAACAAACTCTTGTCCCAAGTCTCATGAGACCAGTAGCACCACGAGACTTGGAGCAGCATCCAAACAACCTGATTGGACAAGGCGCGCAGGTGTTCCCATTCCCCTGTGCACCTTGACCAAACAGGCATCTCATGTCCTTATTTGGCCAGCACAACAAGAAACCCCTCCCGACTTGTTGGGGGGTGTCTTTCCATGTACATTAGCTAAACAGAGTGACTTAACATTCATCTCAAACTGATGTTTCAGATAGACAGGGCTGCACCTGAGTGTAAAAGACAGAATGGCATGTACAACTCTTTTGTCTAACACCCACTAGTGCTTTGTGTCTGAGGCAACAACCTCACTGTACCTCATGAGAAGACTGGTCCTGCATCCATACTCTTGTCCATCTCTTTTTTGATCTGTAATGTGAATTGGTTGAATACCTCCACAGAATGTTCATGAAGCTGAGTGCATATGACCTGCTTAAGGCCACCCAGTGGGTTTCATGGCTGAGTCATAGTCCAATGCTCAAACCACTACACTATGTTGGCTGTCTGAGAACAAAAATCAACTAGGAAATCAAACAAAGGGCACTTCAGAGATAGAAAGAAAGACCATTCATTGTAGACAAGCTTCCCTGAAGCTTAGCTCATACACATCTATTCAGTTTCCTGTGCATGATAAAGCCACCTGAATTCACATATGGGAATGATGAAACTCCAAAGGCCTGGCCACCACCCTGCCTGATAGGCTGAGGAGCTTGAACCACTATGGGACATGGTTCCCTGATAGTCAGCCCAATGTGGAAAAGCTTGAAATCATTGATGTAAACATTCACCACCAATAACTAGTTGATCTAGTATGTTTTTGCCAACCCACCCCAGGAATAATCAGACCAGACACAAAAAGTAGGTTAAAAACTGGGCCATTTATTAACTTGATTTATTTATTAATTTCTTAACAGAACTGCAAACAAAGTGGGAACATAGCCAAGGTCAGGAGTGGCTGCAGCCAGTGGTCTATCTCCCAGACCCCCTCTGCAGCTTTCACAGGGTAATAACACCTGAACACCAATGGGAACCCAAAAAGCTGGATTATCCATTGGCTGGCCTGAATATGGAAGACCAACTAGAAAATCCCTCTCCCAATGCCCAAGAATTAACGAGAGAGGCTTATCCTTCCAGCAGTCTCAAGGGCTGTCTCTTTTGCCATCTCCCAGGTCCCAAGGCCCAAAGAGGTGGTTCCAGAGACTTCCCTTCCATCCAAACGGTGACCTAGGTGCTCAACAGAGTCCAAATTTCCTTCAACTCTTGCCACAGATATGGGTCAAGCATCTGCTTAGCCCCTATCTCCCACCAAGACATTTAAAACATTTCTAATATCCTGTTGTAGGTCTGTTAAGAAAAGAGCATTACCCAACTCGGAAAGATTAATCATATCAATGGTAATGCCCCAAAATTCCAATTGAGTGGCAGGGCCTTCAGTCTTCTCAGGGGTAGGGGATACACCCAATTTATGTATTAGGGCTTCAAATACTTTCAATAGGAAAGTACAGTGGCCCAAACCTGAATGACCCATGAATAGAAAATCATCTAAATAATGAACGACACCTCTGAAACCAGTCTTATATCTAAGTGCCCACTCCAAGAATGTACTAAACGTTTCAAAGGCAGAGCATGAAATGGAACATCCCATAGGTAAAGCCTTATCCATGTAGAATTTGCCTTGAAACTTGAAGCCCAACAGTTCAAAATCAGAGGAGTGAACTTGCAACAATCAAAATGCAGACTTGATGTCACACTTGGCCAGCCCCAAACCATAAGTGTGAACTAGCCTGACCATCTCATCAATTGACGTATAGCAAACAGAGCACAACTCATGGGGAATGGCATCATTGACCGACCTCCCATGGCAGTAGGACAAATGATTAATGATGTGAAACTCTCCAGGAGCTTTCTTAGGGACCACTCCTAATGGTGAAACCCTCAAATTAGGAACTAGGGGAACAGAAAAAGGGCCAACAACTCAGACCTCAGAAGCTTCCTTAGCAATTTTTTTTCTCTATGTGCTCCATACCTAAAATAGACTTAAGACTGTTAGACAAAAATAGGCAATGAACTCCCTGAAAAGGTATGCGAAAACCATAATGAAAGCTTTGTAATAAATAGTCATCCACCTAGTGGTCCAGATAGGAAGACAACAGACTGCACAACACCTGAATCTTAATTGGGCTGGTGCCCTTTAGGAGGTAGAGGGGCACCTCCATCTCTTTTGTTGTGTTGGTCATCTTTCTGTGATCCAGATTGCCCCCTCCCTTGGTTACATTTCTGAAAAGAGTGGGGCCCCTTGCAAGCAGAACACATGCTTGTATTTGCAGGTCTTATGGTTGCATGAGCCCTGAAAGCTAAATTCCCAACACAAAAGCCACTGGGATTTCCCAGAATTGTCTTGGGGCTTGTTGGAGGAAGAGCTACTGGCCTTTTGGACCAGATGGCTGCTATGGGTTTGATTGCCTTGCTTGGGGTGAGCAGGGGTCATAGATTGCATGTATAGTTGAGAGTGTAAAAGATCCCATCACAATGTGGGGGTAAATGGCAGCCTGCATGTGGAAGGCTTCATCGTAAAGCAACCACGTGGGCCCAGAATAGTCTACATAAGTCCGATGCATTATATACATGTATTGAATAAGGGCCACAGCACGCATAAGCTGTGCCTTGGCTTTTACCCTTCCATAAATGTGAAATACATTCAATCAGCTAGAGAAATTCCATTCAACTTTTCATCCTCTCAATATCTTCTTATCTTTATCATCAAGCTCATCTTTATCCTTTTTTTTTCTATTTCATGGTAAAGAAGTGTAAAGACATCTATGTATTCACCCCTGTAGATCTTATCTATAGTAGATTGTAAAAGGTGATCTCCAAGAGGAAGTGATAGCTCTCCATATGGAATGGCCAAATGTGATATTGTGCTATAGTTAAATGTGGCTTGAGGCCGTGAGGGAGAGGTATTGCCAGCCAGCCATGTAGAAGAGGAAGGTATCATGGAAAGGCCAGGCCATGTTCCCCATATAGGCAAGGCAAATGGTCACTGTGGCTGACCAACCTGTGTTGTTGAAGGCTATGCAGCCGTGGAATAAACCTGTCAATATAATTGGTATGGCACCCTCCCCCCCCCCATGGCCATGAATATCCTACCACCTGAACCCCTTGGGGTGTTCTGGACTCACCTGAGGGAGGTTGGAGTATAGCTGGTGGCTTTGAGTCATATGTGTCCGGCTGTGGCATAGCACCAGGTTCAGAGGGTGTGGAACCAGCCACCATAACACAAGCACACTCTTGTTCCAAAATAGAAATCCAAGATTTCATTTCATTAAACATCCTTTTATACTTGGAATGTTTAGAAAAGCTCTGAGAGGTTGAGAGTATTGAGGAAGAACATGAATGGACCCAAATTGTCTCTGTTCCAGTACTTGAATCCTAGAAAACATCTCTTCAACAGGCATATCATCAGACTCATCACTGGATGAATAAGGCGCAAGTATTGAGTGCTTAGGGACTTTGGGGGCTGGACCCTTACCTTTGGGCTCTCTCCTTTTTGGGTGGCATAATGGCAGCAGGACACAAGCCCTAGCTTATAAGACAAGGGTATATACAGACACTGGTATCTACCTGTAGTTAATCAGAACTAATCAAGGAAGATATGAAATGGAATCTTATGTCTCTATGATCGAGGCCAGAAATTAAGACTCATCTGAAATATAACCTACAGAACAGGGCAGTCAGAAGCTGTAAATATCCCAAGTGTGAGGGTAGAAAGCAATAATAACCAAGGTAGCTGGATAACCAATTATATATTCAAATGTCTGCAGAGAAATAAAATAATTGCCAGTGTTCAGCCACATGCTGAAAGCAAAAGTGAAACCAGCCAGAAAAAAAGTGTAGCTGAAAGACCAAGTCTGAATGGCTGGCACAGCCCTGGGCACTAGCAAGGAAGTCAGATAGGAAGGGGTATCTTCAAGAGTTTGAAAAGGGGGGGGGGGGGAAACAATCCACAGTATTAAATATACTAGGGCTGGCAAAGTAACTAGCCCTGATCTGGGGCCAAATTGAGGCTTGAAAATCAGACCAAAGGTGGCCCAAAGCCAAGGGTGAGCCAGGGCCTGAGATGGGGGAGTGGAACAAAGGATGAAGCCTCGGCGGGAAAGTTAATGAGGGACCTAAGCCCAGGGCCCATTCCCCTGCCTCAAATCCTGTGGAGAGCATAATATCAAGCAGGACAGATGTGGCAAAGGGACAATTCCCAGAGCTCCAGCAAACTGCGCAACCAGCTGGCCTGAAAAGAGCAGCCTGGCAAGGAATGCTGACACCAGGGCTTAGTAGACCCACAGGAGCACACCTAGCTATCCCCAGGGAAGTAGCGCACCCTGGAGAAAAAGGAAAGAAGTGAGGGGGTATCAGCTGAACAAAAAATCTGAATGGAGGGGCCACCAACCACCAGAATAAAAAAGGTGCATGGGGAGAAGGTAGAAAGCCCTAGCTGAGGGACAACATAAGGCATGAAAATGGGGAATGAGGTAGGGATGAAAAAAATGGGAAATCCAAGGAGTCAAGGCAAAAAACCCAGTCTCTCCCCAGCCAAAGCAAGAAATGCTGGTGGAACACTTAGCCAAGGAAACGAGCCACGTGTCCACTGTCCTCAATTGCCAAAGCCAGAATGGAGTGGCTGGGGGTGGCGAGCAACAAACCTCTCAGGCCATGCCCCCAGTACCTTCCCTCCTCGGCATAACTGCTGAAGCATTGTTTAAATTTGTTCTCTCCTGTAGATGTTGGCAAACTATACATCCCAACTCAACCTTCAGTGTGAGGAGGGATGTAAATTGTAGCTTTCAGTCTATTCCTATTGAATTCACAACTAAGGGCTGTTGCAAACCACAGCCACACTGAAGTTGATGACATTTGTTGACTACTGAAGACAAAATGGGATGGATACAGGTTCTCCCTTAAGGGCCTTCTTTCTGAAAGGAGAGGAGAAGGGGGGGGGAAATCAAATTCCCTTTTTTTCCCCTGAAAACCACTATGATCTTCTCTGGAATGTCAGATGATGCCATGGTAGAGTGTGGCAGGCGTAGATGGGAGGAGCTTTAAGGGAAGGAGGAAGTGCTGCAAATTGTCTCCCCTGATTTCCTCCAGCAGTAACCCCTGCAGGATCTCAGTCTTTTTCAAAAAGAAAAAAGGGCAATAAAAGGAGCCCTTCCATTCATAGAAAGACAAGCCTGGATCAAACTCAGCAGGCAGAGTTTTTACAGCTCTGTTTTACTGAATGCTTTGACACTTTTCCAACTCACTTCCTTTGCAAAAGTAATAGGGTGGGAGAACAGTAGCTCTCTCTAAGTTCTTATTTCATTTAATTATTTTCCCCGGTGGCTTTCTGTCAGTGGCACATTCAAAATGAAGGTGGTTTCAGTTAATTTAATGATTGTGCCCTGTGGCTAGCATAGAAATAGTAAATTGAAAAGGTGCCTTATTAGATATTTCTAATGTGAAAACATGTAATCATTATTTTAACAGTGATGGTCTTCTATGTCCACCTTTCACACCTTCTGATTTTGTTGAACATTGAAAAACAACAAAAAAAAGCAAACAAAAAAAGAAGAAGCTGTATTCAAGCCCAGAGCTAAAGCTGGCTAGCTACACATGGCATCATACACAAAAGTCATGGAGAGCTGTGGGTTTTCTTGACTGGATTTCTAACAGAAAGCTGGCTGGCCAAAGCTAGAAATATGATGTTAGATTTGGTGGACCCTTCATACATAAAAGGATCATCAGAAAAAATAAATCCATTTTGTCCTTTGATCCTTGATCCTTGATGTAGATATCTAAATGGCAGTCTTCAGAATGGGAAAAAAAACAAAAGTGGGAAACAGTGTGGAGACACTGTTAAAATTAGTAAACAACTAAATAAAAAGTTGGAGATTATTCTTTGTCTGAAACCAAAGGTTCATCAGGGATCAATAAAAGAATGAGCAAATAATTTGTCTTTGGACTGCACTAAAATTGCATGTCTTCTTTCATAATTTGATTCCTTTCTGATTTTGAATGAACATAGGTGTTTTTTTTAAAAAAAATGGTAGAAAGGTATTTTAAACACACAAACACAACTTGTTTAAAAATACGTATTAACAAACACTTTATCTCTAAGTGTATCTTTCTGTTCAAATTCACTTAAAAATGGTGGGGAGGTTGTGCTGAGAAACATAATGTCAAATCTGGAATACTACAGAATCCAAAGAAGAGGAATGATGTTATCATCTCTACATTACCAAGAGTTGTGGTCAGCAAGGAATTAAATATTCACCCACATTGTCCACACATATGAAGATAAATTATTTCCAGTTTCTCCTCAAAGCAGGAGGAACAAATATTTCTGGCCAATGTTTTTCCCAGTATTTGCACACCCTGAAGTGTTTTGGGAAATTTTTATGTACAGAAATATACATTAGGTTTTTGCAATTAATTAATTAATTAACAGTTTTGTATGGCCACCCCCCCCCCGGCCAATTTTTCATTTAAACATCACCTTTTTTTTCAGAAACACAAGTAGGATTTTCAAAATGTTTTGAACAAATATACACTGATCACATGCTCCAATGGCCTATGGAATTTGGCACTAATCCATAATGATGGTGTGAGATTCTCAGATTCTTGGAATCTCACACCATGTCATAAAAGATTCTGTGATTCACCTTTTTTCACCCATCTGCAGAAAACTTTATTCTAGAAAATGAGCTATATATGAAATTGTTCTGTTGGCCCATCTATAGGTTTTTCCAGGTTATATATTGTTATTTAATTATATATAAACATTTTAATGGAATATGGACAGGCTGAGGAGTTGCCAACTAAAATTCATCATTTTGTTAGAAGATTTAGCACAAGGCAGGATAAAAAGTGAAAGAAAACATTGAAATATAAACTGTACATGTATAAACGGATTAAGACATTAGTAAGATTGGAGTCACATATACTGTTGATTCAATTACACTTCTTTTAGTTCTGCCCAGAGGACATGGTAGTCATATCTGATTCAGCTTGGCTGCACATGTAGTTCCCATGCATGCACTTAAATAAATTTCTTGGACAACAGCCATAGATTTAATCCAATCATCCATGAGTGTCCAAATGTCTACATGGATTGCTTGCAGAAGTGGGATGAACTATTCATTCCAGTCATGAAGGAAGTTCCATTTGTACAAAGGAATGCTGATGTAGACCAGGGCTCAACACTGGGATTAAAAGGAAAACTCTTTCTGGTGCAGGAATTCCCTGCATATATTAACTTTCCATGGACATAAAAATCCCTTGCTAAAGAGGGCATAGAAAAGATAATTAAGGAAGTGGACAGTGGGGGAGGATGACTTCTTTGTAAATGGGATGATGAATCCACTCCAGGTTTTCATATAGACTTTAAAGCAGATATCCAAAAATTCAAGTGTGATATAGTTCAAAAATCACTAGACAAAAACTGTGTGCAAAAATGTTTACATGGGGTAAATTGTATGAAAAAATGCATCCATTAGGGAAATAACAAAGGTAAAGGCAGATATTGGTTGGAATACTGTTAGGAACATACACATGCATAAGTCATGCTACACATTCAGGAGCAAATAGCCACTAGTGATCAAAAGACATATTCTGCTGATTGCAGCAGAAACTGAGTTGCATAATAAGATTTTTTCTTTTCTTTTCAAGCAGGGTTTTAATATGCAATTGCATGCAGGGAAGCTTCTTATTAGAGTGTTAACTTCTGTATGTTTTCAAATGGTCATGTGAAACACAATGTTGCTATTCTGCATGAGGGTTGTGTAAAACTCCTGCATCTTATCTCTCTGTTCAGACATTTACACTGCCCTGAAAGGATGTAGGATTACAGCCACTGGAAGATATCTTTTGCATATCAGCATACACATATTCACAACAATGGCTGTGAATTTTGGTGATGACCACTTTTGGAGCAAAATGAAGAAATTAGTGAAACAAATGTACAGTGGAATAAACCTGAATTTGGGAGAAAATGCAATTCTATAGACAGTGGGGATGGAAAGAGAATTGGGAATATTTGAAAAATCAACAAAAACATAATTTTCAAGTGCTGAGAAACTCCATTGAAAAAAATCCTGTACTGATGAAAATCTCTGCAGCTTTTGCAATTTTTTTTAAATGCTGTTTTCCCTATGCAAAAAGGCTGTTTTCTGTGCAAAACAACACTTTGTGCAAAAGAAGTCCTTAATTGTGAATAGTCTTTGAAAACTGTGGAATTTTCTAAGACTTTCTCCCAATGGAAAGAAAATTACTAAAATTATTTATTGCCTCTTTCAAGAAGTGTGAAGAATTACATCCCTAACAGAAAGCAAAAGAATTGTCCCTATCCATAATATTATGATATCTTTACCTTTCCAAAAAAAAAAAAAAATGAACAATGGGAAGAAACCTGTTTCTTCATCTCCACTAGACAGGAAAGCTTTTTATTTTCCTTTTATTTTCCTGCTTCTGCTTCTTTCTTCTTCTTCTAAGGGATCAGATCTTTCAGAAAGGTGGGTAACAATTAATCTAAACAAAGGAAGTAATTGCATCATAAGCCAGTAATTGAGCAATTAGCAAAAGAGATACGATTGATGAACTACTTAAGAACAATTTGTGTTCACCTTTCTTTTCTTTTCTTTTTTCCATCTCCAAATAACCACTGATTTCTGCAGCTCTGAGCCTCCTCTCTCTTATAACATGCAAAATACATGGTGGGAGTGAAAATGGGGGCAGTAAAAAAAAATCTGATAAGAATTATGAAGCTGTTCTTCTTGCTTTCTCCCTCCCTCCTGATTTTTAAGAGCTAACCTAAATAAAATATGCTTTAGTTTTTTGTGTAAAAAAGCAAACAAGCAAACAAATAACCAGTCCAAATGCACAGCACAGGTAAGGAACAAAAATGAGCCACATTTTATTTCCTCAACTCAATATTGTACTCTGAAGAATAACCTTTACTGTGCACACAGTAAAACATCTTAGTAAAAGTTGGGAAATCTCTCTCTATCTGTCTATTTATATAATTTTGGGAGGCTTCTTCCATGTGACTGCTGGATACATGACTGGGAGCCAGAAATCTGAGATCTACAGGTCTCTGATCATGTTTTCAATGTGAAATATTTCCCCAATTGACAAGTCAGGAAGAGGTTTGGTTATTCACTAACGCACATCTAAATCAGCATACTTTCTATAATGTGTGTCCAGTCTCTCAGGTAGTTGAATTGAGAAGAATACATAGTAGTGTCAGAAAATAAACCTGCCAGAACAGCCTGGGAAGATATAGAAGCATAGAATCAAGGAATCTTAAGAGTTAGAAGGTACCACAAGGGCCTTTTATTCCAATCTTCTGCCATGCAGGAATACTCATCTAAAACACTCCTGAAAAATGTGCATCTCCAAAGATGACACTCTGAGGCAATCTATTGCACTGTTGAACAGTTCTTACAGTAAAAATTTTATTCCTGATGTTTAGGTAAAATCTCTTTTCTTGTAGTTTTAATCCCTTGCATCATGTTCCAGTCTCTGGAATGACAGAAAACAAGCTTGCACCATTTTCTAGATGACATCTCTTCAGATGTTTAAAAGTTGCTATTGTGTCACCTTTTAATTTTCTTTTCTCCAAGCTAAACATATTTATCTCAGTCATTTCTCACAAGGCTTGGTCTCCAGACCTTTGATCATCTTCATCATCTTTCACTGGACACATACCAGCTTGTTCATATTCTTCTTGAACTGTGGTACTCTGAACTGGATCCAATATTCTAAGTAAGGTCTGATCAAAGCAGAATAGAGTGGCACTACTCTTTCTCTTCATCTGGAAACTATACGCCTATAGATGCATGCTAGAATCACATTGGCTTTTTAAGCTGCCGCTTCACAGTGTTGAATCATGTTCAGCTTGTGATATACTACTATATCCCTTTCACATGTACTATTGTCAAGCCAGGTGTCACCCATCCTATATCTATGCAATTTATATATATTTTTTCTCCCTAAGTGTAGTAACTTACATTTCTCCCTGATGAAATTCATTTTGTTAGTTTTGGTCCTGTTCTCAAATCTGTAAAGGTTTTTCTGAATTCTGATCCTGTCATATGTAGTATTAGTTACCTCTCCTCCTCAATTTGATGTAATTTTTAAATTTAATAAACATGCCTCCTATTCCATCATCTACATCATTTAAAAAGATGTAAAACAACACTAAACCCAGGACCCAACCCTGAGGCACCTCACTTGTCACTATTCTCCAAGATAAAGCACTACCATCGTGAATAGTTCAGTCTGGGTTCAATCTCTCAACTAACCACTGATCCATCTAACTATAAAAATGTCTAACTCACAGTTCACCAGTTTGGTTGCAAAAATAATATAAGAAACCTTGTCGAAACCTTTACTGAAATCAAGATATGCTGCATCCACAGAACTCCGGTGATCTACCCAGCTTGTAATTGTAATGAGAGAGAGGGAGAGGGAGAGAGAGAAGATTAGTTTGGTATGATTTGTTCTTTTGGGAAACATATGTGAGTTCTTAGTAATCATAGCATTTCTTTTTAAGTGTGCATACTAATGATCTGTTCTATAACTTTTCCTAGTATTGAAAACAAGTTACTGGTTGGCAACATTTTTTTAAAGATGGAGGCAACATTCTTCCGTCCCCGCCATCTGCTGGGACTTCTCTTGTTCTCCAAGAATTCTCAAAGATTATTGATAGTGGATTTGAGATTATATCTGCCAGTTCCTTTAGTGTTTTTGGATGCAACTCATCCAACACAGGAGACTTGGGGCCATTGCAGACTGACCCAAAGGGCCAGCCTGGGGGTAGAATTGGGGTGCAGCAGCCACACGTCGGCTGCCCCAACCCCACCCCAACGCTGTCCTGATGCCCTTCTGGCACAGCATTTAAACTCACTGCACCGAAGGGGCACCGGCTCTTAGGGTGGCCTTTTGCCGCCCCTAAAAGGAGTGGCATTTTACTGCTGTTTTAGGGGTGGCAAAACAAAGGATTGGGGCCTGGCGTTGGGTTGCCACAGCCCCGATCTGCCACTTCCCAGGGCAGCTCTTTGCTGCCCCAAATGCCCGGTGTGCATCAACCCTTGGATTCATTTAGGGTAGCAAAGTAATCCTTTATTACTTATTTACCTGTTCTGGGATGTAGTCCCCTTACTGCATGATTTATTCTATTTTCACAATTTAGTGCACTGTTTTCTTTTGGGGAGAAGACTGAGGCAAAGAAGGGTCAACCTAGTTGTTCAGACCATGCAGAAATGTTTCCTCCTCCTCTTCCTCATTCCCATTTTAAGCTAGGATAACGAGTGGCTATCTTGATGGCTTCATGCATCTCTCATTTTTGCAGATATGTCTTCTTTTACTTGTGTTTCACATTATTTGTTTGATACATTTTTGGTTCATACCCCACTAAGGATGCGAGGAGCAAAATTTTTCTGTACTTGATTAGTTTCTAGCCTTGAGCCCCCAGATTTTGTTAGGTAGGAGATGGAGTTTAACATGGGGGGGGGGGGCTTGAGAAATATTATAATAAACACCAGGGATGAATACACTTCAGGACTTTGAGGGACATTCTTGGCTCCTCTAAGGCATCCATTGTATTGCAAGGCACTGTTGTGTCTGCCATTTTGGAAAGAGGTGGCATTCTATCAATTTGGGGAGCATGTGTGGACATTTTTTCTGGATAAGAGTCCCCCCAAACTGTTTTCAAAACAAGAACTCCCAGAGAAGGGTTTTCTTTCTTTTTAGTGAAAAAGTGGGAATGTTTTTTGGGGAGGGAACTCAGGGATTGTAGGGGGTCTGGCCCAAGGGCCACGTGGAACTTGTCAAAGGGCTGCATGCAATCTGCAGGCCACAAGTTTCCAACCCCTGATATAGACCATATCAGTTTGCTTCCTTCCAGCTACATAATGTCACAAATAATTTAACTTATAGTCAGATCATTTTCACCATCTCTTTCTGCTACATCTGATGCAGCTAATTAAAATTTGCTTCATTATGCTTATGCTAGAAGGTTAAAAAAACAGGTTCAGGGAAATGGTTAGCACAGGCTAAACAAGAATGGAATCAAAGAAGCTAGGAAACAACATATTCTGCACAGGGAAAGAGATAACTCAGGCTCAAAAATAAGATCATGATCCAGTGATCTCCTTCTAAATGTTTCAAAATTCATTTGTCCTGTTCTGCTGTCTTTTTGTGCTTGTAGAATTTTACATTCCCTTGCTCTCATGGTTATATTTTTAGTTTGTCTCTTAATGCAAGCTATCTGGAGGGTATGGCATAAGCACGACCACCTGGAGTTGAACAAGCATACCCGTCATGGTAGACATACTTGCACCAACCTCTAGAAAGCATAAACTGGGCAGTTCTCTAATCATTTCAGAGACTCTTAGACAAACAGTCTTCTTTCCCTTTTCATGACCCTTCAAGATTGATTTGAATCCTTTGTGCCCCTCAAGGCATTTCAGACAATAAATGCTCTTGGGTGGAAGCAAGAGATTTGTCTTTTCTTATTGAATCATACTCAACAGTTCAATGAAGCAACAATTCACAAATCTTCCACATTAGCCAGTAATCTTCCTGTATTTTCAGGTTCTGTTAACTGAACCATAGTTCACATGCTGCTGGCGTGGTACCATAGAAAAGATGAGTGAATGGATCTATATTTCCACAGATACTATAAGTCCATAGATACTTCACATGTTCACCCATAAAAATTTCTTCAAAAAACAAAATAAAACAAACACACAAACAAACAAATGTAAAACAACAATCCTGCAGGTAGTTAGCATTTAAATAGTAAAGATATATTTGAAACATATATTTTAAATTTTCCCAAATATGCATTTCTAACCCCCAAATAGGTTGAACTCCATTTCTGGTTGGACCACTTGTTAATCATATCCCCATCTTGCCAGGCTTAAATTGAATTTTTTATTTGTCATCATCCAGTTTCTTAACCTACTTTTTCATTTGATTCCAATGAAAAGGAGAATTGGATCTAGAAGGATAAACATAAAACATGGAGGGAATCTTTTATTTACAGCACTTGTTCTTAAAGGTGTGTCCCAGATGTTGTTGAGCCTCAGCTCTCTGAAGGCCCAAACAGTACAGCTAAACATCAGTCTGAGAGTTGTTGTCCATGGTTGATTTATTACTCCTGCATATGCATTAAAGTTGTGATAATTTTATAACCCACAATATACTGTCTGGCCTCTCATTGTCCCGCCATGACAGCCAAACATCAGGATGTTTAGAAGCTGTCATCCAACAACATCAGGAATCCTTAATTTGCTAACAATTCCTCTATAGCAACAAATTAATTCTGATCTTTGCATATTATAGTTAAATTCACTTCTAAAACCGAAATGCAAATTTTGCAACCAACCACAAAGCTTCTCTTCATACATACAAATCTATATTTCATCCCAGTACTGAAAATGACACTTGGCCTTCATGTTCCAAATGCATTTTCAAAATTTATATGAACATTTATTAAACTGATTGGGTGTTTCAAAAAACCTATTTCACATTAAACAATGATATGTTTACTAGTTTCTCAGATCACTTGTTGACAATACTATCTTATTCTGTACGTTCATTAATTTATTTCAGTTTTTTTGCAATAACTTGCATAACTTCAGTTACATTTTTTATTTTTTATTTTTTAATTTTATTTATATTAATCAACTTTCCATACATTTTTATATACTTTTACATCTTAGCCATTGTTGTTGTTTTTTAAACAAACCCCCCTAAATATCCCCTCCGTGCACCCCACCCCTGGAGCCATTTCCATCTTTATACTCCATCCAAAATCTTAACTCCTCCCGTGGAGGCAATTTCCCGTCTTCCATTCTTAATACATTTTCAATAAATTTTTTTCCATATTTCATCAAAATCATTTCTTTTCAATAATCCTTTTTTGACTTTCAATCTACATGTTAATTTATCATTAATTGCTATCTTCCAAACTTCCTTATACCATTCCTCCAATTTCACACTTATTTTTGTTTTCCAACTTCTTGCTATAATTAATCTCGCAGCAGTAAACAAATTTGTTACCAGGTTTTTTTCCTCCTTCCATTCTACATCATTATATATTGATAACAATGCTATATTCGGTTTTCTATCTATCTTTATATTCATAACCTTTTCTATCTCTAATATTACTATTTCCCAGAATTTTTGTACATATTTACATTGCCACCACATATGTAGATATGACCCTACTTCCTGACAACCTCTCCAACAATATTTTGAATTTTCTTTATTTATATTATGTAATCTCAGTGGTGTCAAATACCACTTCCAAATCAATTTATAATAATTTTCCTTAATTCGCACAGATAGATTTTTCAAATGTCTTTGTTCCCAAATCTTATTCCATTCATTGTCAGAGATTTTGCATTTCAATTCATCTTCCCATATTTTTTAAAATAATTTGATGTAGTTTTTCCCTTTTATTATCCATTAATATTTTATAAATTTTGCTAGTTAAGCCTTTCATATTTTCATTTTCCTCCATTCCTTTTCTTTTCTGAACTATTTGTTCAAACTGTGTATATTTCCCTTTTTCTATATTTTTTTCTACAAATTCTTAAACCATTGTTCTATTTGCATAAAATGTAACCAAGACATGTTTATTCCCCTAAGTTTTTCTTTTATATTTTCTTTTCCTATCTTTAATTCTATCCAATTTTCTATTTTATCTATTTTCCTTTCCTTTAATTCTTTATCTAATAAATCTTTTAAATTTTGGGGGAAAGATTTTTCCATTATTATTGGTGTTATTATTGAATTTTCATTCATTAATCCTTTTTTATATTTATTCCAAATTTCTAATATATTTTCCATAAATGGATTTCCAATTTCTTTAATTTCTTTCCTACTAATTTCTTTAAAAAAATTTCTCTATTTTCATATCTATCTCTTTTTTCCCCATTTCTAACCAATCTAAATCTGGTACGTCCAGCATTCCTTCTATTACATATCTTAAGTGGTTAGCTTCATAATATCCTTTTATATTAGGGAGGCCTAGCCCTCCTTTTTTCTGAGACTCATACCAAAATTGTTTATTTAATCTACATCTTTTCCCTCCATTACAATATACGTTTAGTAACTGTTGCCATTTACTTAATTCTACTTCTGATATTTATAGTGGTATCATTCTAAATAGGAAATTTAATTTTGGTAAAATTTTCATTTTAACTAACGCTATTCTTCCAAACCATGATAATCGAATGTTCTTATATTCTACTATTTTTTTTCAACTTCTCTCCGTAGTACTAAGAAATTTTTCTCTTCCATTTCTTTTAAATCTTTTGTTATATTAATTCCTAAATATTTTATATTACTTTTTATTCTTATCCCTAATTCTTTTTGCTTCATAAGCTCTGATACTTCCTTTTTTGTATAATTAAATAACATCATTTCTGTTTTATTCCAATTAATTTGAAGTCCTGTTATCTCACCAAATAAATTCAAATGTTCCTTAATTTCTCCTATTTCATCCTTTAAGTCTTTAATAGTTAATAATGTATCATCAGCAAATAAACTAATTTTATATTTTTTTTCCAATCCTATTCCTTCCAAACTACTATCTTTCCTAATAACATTTGCTAACATTTCTATAACCATTGCAAATAATATTGGTGACAACGGGCATCCTTGCCTCGTACCTCTCGTTACTTTTATTTCCTTTGTAATTCCATCATTAACTATTACTTTTATTGAGTTATCACAATATAGTTGATCTATTAGTCCCCTCATTTTTTCTCCCATTCCAAACTTTTTCATAATTATTTTTAATGTTGGCCATTCCACAGAGTCAAAAGCTTTAAATATATCTAATGCTAAAATTCCTGCTTTTAATTTTTCTCTCCCAATTACATGTATTTTACTCAAAACTCTTCCTATTAAATTAGACATTTGTCTTCCCTTCACAAAACCACATTGATCTTTTCCTATATATTTATACACACATTTATTCATTCTATTTGCTATTATTGCTGTTAATATCTTTGCATCCTGATTTATTAATGATATAGGTCTATATGACCCTGGATCAGTTGGATCTTTATCTACTTTTGGTATTAATATTACTAATGATTGAGACCATGATGAAGGTATTTTCTCTCCTTGTAATATTCCATTATATAATTCTAACAACTTTGAAATTAATATATTTTCAAACACTTTATAATATTCAGGTCCCAAACCATCCATTCCTGGACTTTTACCATTTTTTAATTTTCTAATTACCTCTATTATCTCTTCCTTTTCAATGGGTTTTTCCAATAGTTCTTTATCTTCCTCCATTATTGTTTGTCCCCAATTTTCTTCTACATAATTTCCTATTTTAGCTATTGGATTTTTTCCTGCTTGATATAATTCTTTATAAAATTCTTCAAAGATTTTTATTTTTTCTTTCATCATTCTACACATCATCCCAGATTTTTCCTTCACTATATTTATCATACTTTCCATTTTCTTTTTCTGTGTGGCTCTGGCCAACATTTTTGAATTTTTATTACTATATTCGAAATATTCCCTTCTTAAATAAATCAAATTTTCCTGTACTTCATCTATCTCTATCTTCTGCAGTTCCTCCTTTTTTGCCCTCAATTCTACGTAAATCTGTTTATTTCTATTAGCTATATATTTATACTCTAATTGTTCTATATCTGTTTCTAATTTTTTTCCTTTCTTCCTGTCTTTTTCGAAGGTTATATGCTTCTTTCATACATATTCCTCTTGTTACTGCCTTCATCGTGTCCCATAACAATCCTTTTGTCACTTCCTTATTGTTTATATCCCATGTTTCTTGCCATTCCTTTTCAATTTTGTTTACTATATCTTTATAATTCAATATCTTAGTATTTAACCTCCACCTCTTTATTTGTTCATAATCTTTCTTAATAATAAATTCTGCACTCACCAAGGCATGGTCACTTACTTTTATACTTGATATTTCACTATCTAAAACTTTAGTTATCATATTTTTTGAAACAAAAATGTAATCTATTCTAGTATATGTTTTATGTACAGCAGAATTATATGTATATTTCTTTTCATCCCCTTTTACTAGTCTCCAGACATCTTTAAATTCCCTTTTATTCATTATTTTATTTAAGTTTGTTATATTTCTATTTTTATCCTTTACTGAGGGGTTAGATTTATCTTTAATCTTATCCATTTGCATGTTAAAATCTCCTGCAATAATTACATATTGCTTCTGTATTCTTTCCACTTTCTTTAACACTCTTTCATAAAACTCTTCTTGTTTTTCATTTGGTGCATATACATTCACAAGTGTATAATTATCTTCCCTTAGTTCTCCCTGTATTATTATATATCTTCCTTCATCATCTTTTATTACTTTATTTATTACAAAATTACATTTTTTTGCAATTATTATTGCTACCCCTTTTGATTTTGAATTTCCAAATACTTTCTCATAGTTCTTTGTCCAATTCAGTTTCAGTTCATTTTCCCCCTCTTTCCGTTGGTGCGTTTCTTGAATAAAAATAAAATCTGCTGAATCTCTTCGTAATAAAGCTTCAATTCCTCTTCTTTTAATCACTGATCCAAGACCTTTGGTATTTAAAGTTGAAATTTTCAGTTTATCTACCATAATACCATTTATTTATTTCTCTAATGGCTCCATTTTGTGTAAACCCTATCCCTTCCCTCGTCCCTCTATTTCCCCTCCCTTCCCTCCCCAAGTCCCATTTACCTCTCCACTTCTTCTTGCTAGAGCGCATTGCTCTAGCCCCGGTCGCCGAAGCTACCCCTGTGGAGAAGGGTGACGAAGACATCCCAAGGCCCAAAGAAACCGCCCACCCCCCGAGTGCTTATAAAAACAATAAATTTAACTTTGTACTTAATTGCAGTAATTGCTCTTTTCGTCTATGGGAGTCCGCCTCCTCCACATGCTCCCAATAATTCTTCTCCTCCCAACACTCCAACCTGGACGACAGTTCCATTCCCTTTAGATTTTTTAGACTCTCCAGTTGTTCCTTCTTCTTCTTTATATATCCCAAGATCTTTCAACAATTGTATTCCTTGTTCCACTGAATCAATCCTATATCTCTTTCCTGCTTTTTGAAATTTCAGGAATATAGGATGTCCCCAAGTGTAGTAAATTCCCGCTCCTCTCAACATAGTAGTACACGGTTTCATCTCTCTTCTCCACATTTTCGTTTGAAGACAATAGTCATTATAAATTTCTACATCAACATCTTGAAATTTTAATTTTTCAGGATTCTTCCTCACCATATTCATCAGTCCTTCCTTTTTATTATAGTTAATTACTCTTACTATTACATCTCGTGGTGCCATCTTGTTCGTTACTGGTCCAATGCGGTGAATTCTTTCAAAGTCTGATTCAGTCCAGTTTAAGGATGGGGAGATTTCTTATAACCATTTCAAAATTTTTGATTGCAAATCATATTTTCTATCTCTTTTCTCCAACTCTGGTATATTCTTAATAACAAAATTGGTTCTTCTTTGGTAATCCTGCAGATATATAAGTTTTTTGTCCATTTCAGACAATTTAGCTCTATTGGTTTCAATTTCTCTTTGTTGTCTCCCTTGTATAATCTTGCTTTCCTTGTTATCTGATTTTAATGTTTGCACATCCTCTTGTATTTGTTTTATATTTCTTTGTATTTCCATAAACTTTTCATCTGAACTTTTCCTTTCAAGTTGCATTTGTAGTTGAAATTGCTTTGTCATAGCCTCTCTTTCATTTCGTATTGTTGTTAAAAAGGTTTGCTTGTCTGCATTTCTTGCTTCTAATATTTCATTTTTCTGTCTCTCCAGAAAATCATTCATCTCTTTACGTCTCATCTCATTCTCCTGCTTCATAATTTCTGTAATCATAGTCCTCATTTGTTCACAATCCGTCATTCCTGCTTTTGCTCCTGTTCCTGCATCTGTTTTATCCTTCCCCTTTCCTTCTCCCTGCTTCTCTGGGAGTGAACTCGTAGAAGTAGCCATTTTTTTAGGGGGGCTTCTTAACATTTCTTTTTGTTCAGTTTGTTCCAATCTAACAAGTCTTCCGAAGGCTCTATCTGAAGGTTTATCTTTCTCAGTTTGTCTTAAACCTCTCTTCCAAAGCTTTCCCCCTAATATTTTTGGCCTTTTTGACATATACACTTATTTAATAGTCACTCCATTTTATTCACCTCCCAGTACCTCCCTTTTAAGCAGTCAGCAGTGGATAGTACTTTTATCTCCTCTCGTTCAAGCTTCTAGCCACTTATGATTTGTGGGTTAATTTCATTCACTTTAAGGCAGTTACAAAGCTTAATTCCTTATCTCAAAGTCCAATTTTAACAGCCTCTAGCTGCCTCGTTAATCTTTTTAATGGCGGACAAGCTTCCTCCGTGATTCTCCGTCCCCCACAAAACGAAAGTAAACTATTTTAAGTCTACTCTTGAGATAATAATTTTTTTTTACCTTTTATGTTCCTTGTATCTTCTTGTTATAAATTCATCTCAAAGAGTCAACATTTCTCTCTTTGGGAGGTTTTTTTTACTGCAATTATCTATTTCCGAGCACTCCGAAAGCTCAGGCAGTCCTTACCCGGCCATTGCTCAGGCCCCGCCCCCTCAGTTACATTTTTTCATGTGCTTTTGCTATCCAGAATTCTGCAATGTGAAGGAAATTTGGAAAATCCTGATCAGGCAGATTATCTCAATTATTGTTAGAGTTCAAATAGTAATGGAGAGACATAGGTCCAAAACACACTGCAGAAATAACCCAGTTTGAGAGCACTTTAACTGCCCTTGCTCATTGCTAGGGAATTCTGGAAAATGTAGTTTATTGTGGCACCAAAGATTTCTGGCAGAGAAGGCTAAATGTCTCACAAAACTACAGTTCCCAGAATTCCCTAGCATTGAGCCAGGGCATTTAAAGTGGTCTCAAACTTGATTATTTCTGCAGTGTGTTTTGGACCATAGTTTCAAATCCAAATTCAGCCAATAATATCTTTGGATGGCATTAATTTTGGGTGTGACTATACTATTGAAATAATGCAAGTTGATGCCACTTTAAATGTTGTAGCTCCATCCAATGGAATCCTGGGATTTGTAGCTTTACAAGCTTTTTAGTCTTCTCTGCCAAAGAATGCTGGTGCCTCAGAAAAATACAAATGCCAGGATTTTGTAGGATGAAGCCATGACAGTTCAAGTGGTGTCAAACTGCATTATTTCTACAGTGTAGATGCACTCATAGTCAAGGTCTCTTAGCCACGCCTCCTTCACAGGATAGTTTTAAGAAAAATGTAGAGGGGAAGCATACATGCAGTCATGAGCTCCAGGAGGGAAACTGATATACAAACATAAATAAATACACATGATTTACATATGTATACATCCTGATCATAATCATTGTCATTGTCATTGTCACACCCTGGATTTCACTTAAACCAAAATCCAGTTACTAGTCCCAACTAGACTAGTGCTATTGAATCAATTGCTGAATATTAAATCAACAATTACATATATTCTTTTCTTTTCAGTGGGTCTAATTTACTTGGGATTAATAACTGGATTTAGACCAGGCTCCTGTCAGCACCTCTCAGCCTATCTGACATAACCTGAATTCTCCTTGTGAGAAAGTGGTCTGAGAGTAAACCATGTCCCTCTCCCAGAGTTTTTTGAAGGATGAATGGGACAAAAATGTAAAAGAAGAAATACTTTAATATTCTCATCTTTCTAAGGAGTGATAGCTAAGATGCTACCAATCACTTTCTATATACATGAAGGAGATATTCTGAAGCATGGCAGAAGTAAAATAACACATTAGGGGTAAAAAGGAGAAAAAATCATAATGGGTGCGAGAGGATCCCTAAACTATTAAAATGAAAATGAAGTATTCTCATTGTCCATGGAATGCTACCTGAAACATGAGATAGAAAAAGTGTGTAGAAGAAGATGTGACCATAAATGTTTCATAGGATAATGTTTTGTTGTGAGTCCATTAATTGTTTAATGCAAACATGCACTGTGCAAAATTTGGAAGAAAGTAGGTGTTACTTGCCATTTCATTATCTCATAATTGAACTATTCAGAAACTAATCCAGTTCATTAGATGGGTGCCATTTCTTCAGGAACTACACTTACTAGTATCATATTTTTTATTTTTTTATTTTTTTAAAAAAGATTTCCCAATGTTTGTATTTTCCCAAAACAGAAATCATGGTGCTGCATTAAATCAATAGAAAAACAATAACTGTTTTTCAACATGGCATCCAATGGAGTCCCCTCCAATTGAAATATAACTTTTCTGGATTACCAAACAATGAGAAAGTGTTGAACAAATAATTGTTGAACATGTAAAGGTTTGGCAAATGCTTGAATTTTATTCCTCATTAATGGTGTTGATGCTCAGGCATCCCACATAAAGACAAACATGTAAAGATTTGGTTTGCAATTAACCCAAACTAACTCCAAGAAAACTTGAGGGAGAGAAGTAAAACCAATCTCTCTCACAGGATTTATTTATTTATTTATTTATTTCCTTTGATGAATGATCTTCTTCAAAACTCAAGGTTTTCATAGGAAAATAGCTTTTATAGGTTTTGATAGATCACCCAAATCATCTGGATGAAGGGGCTCATGCATCTTCCAGGTGTTGATTTATGTTTTCTTTAGTTATGTGAAATCTTAAAAAGAACAGAGGGTGAGGCTTACAGGAATGGTAGCTGAGAGGATTTGGTTATCAAAGGAGGGACGAAAGAGCTAGGATGCAAATATCAAACCTTTTGACCTTTTTTTAAAAGCCAGTATCCGCCTGAGGTTCCCCCCCACCAATCAATTTTTATATTATAAAAAGAAGAACCAAAGCATTTCATAAAAGACTGTGATCTCCATGATCTCAATTCTTTTATTGAGGACTATTAGGATATTAGAATATCCTTATATACAGATAACATCCCAAATCTCAATTGTTATATTCATGGAAACTGGTATGTCCCGAACTGGCTTTTCATAGAATCATAGAGTCCAGTCCAACGACCTGCCGTGAAGAAATACACAATCAAAGAACTCCTGACAGATGTCCATCCAGTCTATGTTTTAAAGGAGACTCCACAACACTTTGAGAGTGTGTGTTCCTCTGTCAAACAAACTTGTACCATCAGGAAGTTCTTCCGAATATTTATGGAGAATCTCTTTTTCAATACCTTGAATCCAATGCTTTATGTCCTAATTTTTGGAGCAGCAAAAAAATAAGCTTGCTTAGTCTTCAATTTGACACCAATTCAAATATTTTAGCATAGCCATTATGCCCCCTCTTAACCTTCTTTTCTCCAGGCTTTACATAACCAGCTGCCTAACCCATCCTTCATAAAGCATGTTCAGACCTTCTACTATTTATGTTGCCCTCTTCTGGACATGTTCCTGCTTGTAAATACCCTTCTTGAATTGTTTTGTTTTTTTTAAAAAAAAAAAGTTTATTATTCAAAGCAACATACAAAACACACAATCATACACATATCTTTCTCACATTTGCATTTCTTACTTCCCACCTATCTTTCATCTTCCCATCTTCTTATTTCTTGATAACCTTTCTTTATACCTTTCAACCTTTCTCCCCCTCCCCTTCCCATCTTCTCTTTCCTTTCCATCAATTCCTCTCAACACCTCTCTCTTCTCTCCCCTTCTCTCCTACCTACACTGACCCTCCATCTACCTACTCAAACCTTCATCTACATTCTTTACCCTCTTTACTTGCTTCTCATTTCACATCTTCATTCATAACTTCCTCACCTCCGATTTCTTTCTATTCTTTACACTATTCCATGTCCTTCTTATTATTTATTGTTCTTCTTTACTACTATTCTTCCTGCCTGTCATTTCTATTATCATATCACTTCAATTCTTTCTCTTGAATCCATTATTATATTCACTTATTCCCCATATTAGTCTACTGTAACCTTACATATGACCTTATAATCTTTTTCTCATTCTCATTTCTTTTTCTATTTCTCATTATTTTCCTTCTTTAACAGGCGTATCATTGCCATTTCTCCCCATTGTTCTCTCAGGTATTTGATTACTGGTTCCCAATCTTTATTAAAATTCTTCAGTGTATTATCTTTCAATAGTTGAGTTAACTTATCTGCTTCTATTATACCATATAGTTTCCATAACCAGTCCTCTTTTGTGGGTATTTCCTACCCACCCCCCAATTTTGAGCAAAGGTAATTCTTGCCATAGTAGTTAAGTAGAATAATACTTTCCCATTTTTTCCCCCAATTTCTCCTCTAATATTCCTAACAAAAAAAATTCAGGTTTCATTTCCATTTTTATCTCGAACATTTCATTAACTATGTTACTGATCATTTCCCAATATCTAAAGGCTTCTTTGCATTTCCACCAACAATGATAGAAGGTTCCAGGTGACTCCTTGCACTTCCAACAACAGTTATTAACCCTTTTATACATTTTAGCTATTTTATCAGAAGACAAGTACCATCTAAAAACATTTTAAACCAGTTTTCTCTTAGTCCTTGTGAAGCTGTGTATTTCAATCCCTTTTTCCAAATTCCTTCCCATTGGTCCAATTGGATCAGATGTCCCATATCCTTTGCCCACTTTATCATTGCATCCTTTACCACCTCTTTCTCCATTTGCATTTGCAATTATTTTTTATATAATAATTCTATTACCTTCTTCTAATTTCTTCTAATTCTGTCTTTCCCTCTGCTATACCTTGAGTTTTAATATCTAGTGTAGCCTTTTCATAAATCTGTCTGTATTGGAACCATCCAAGATTATACCCTTTACTCTCCAATATTTCTTGTTTCACTATTTTAATCCTCCCTCCTTGTTTGTCTCTAAAATCTTTGTAAGTGATCCATTTATCATTCTATCCATTTCTTTTCTATAAAACACCTCTTGAGGGATAACCACATAGGTGGTTTATCCATTATCTTGTTTTTATGTTTTTTCCATATTTTCAGGAGGGCTTTTCCTATGCTATGGCTATTTAAAGACTGCTTTGTCCTTTCTTTATCATATGCTAAATAAGCATGCAGACTAAATTTTATCCCGTCTCTTTCCAATTCTAGGAGTCTTTTATCTTCTAATTTTAACCAATCTTTAATCCATTCCAATCCACAGGCTTCAAAATATATCCTCAAATCTGGAAGTGCCAATTCACCCCTTTCTCAAGCGTCCTGAAGTACTTTAAATCCAACCCTCAGTTTTTTCCCTTGCCATATAAATCTTGAGATATCTCTATGCCAATTCACAAAGGGTTCTTTGTTGTTTATAATTGGTAACATTTGAAACAAAAATAGCATTTTAGGTAAAGTTGTCATTTTAATTACCAATATTTTTCCTAATAAAGAAAGCTTTAGTCTATTCCAGTTCATCAAATCCCTTTTGATTTCCTTCCATAGCCTTACATAATTATTTTCAAATAACTCATTTTTTATTTTTATTTTTTTGTAATTTGAATTCCTAAATATTTCACCTTCTTCTTTATCGGCATTCCTATTTTCTCTTGTAATTTTCCGTCTTCCTTCGGGTCTATATTTTTTGTAATTACCGTTGATTTTGATTTGTTTATCTTACATCCAGCTATATCTCCAAATTCTTTCATTAATTCCATTAGTTTCTCTATGTTTTCTGATGGATTTTCCAGGTTAACTACCAGATCATCTGCAAACGCTCTTATTTTATATGTATACTTCTTAATCTTAATCCCTTGTAATTTGTCCTCTTTATTAATTTTCCTATTATTATAAAAAAAAAAATCAATGGTGATTGGGGGCATCCCTGTCTCACTCCTCTACAAATTTGGATCACTTTGGTTTTATCACCATTAATTATAATATGTGCTCTTCGATTCTTATATATTTCTTTAATTCAGATTTGAAAATTTTCTCCTATGTCCATTTGCTTTATAACTTCCAATATTGTCACCCAATTAACCAAATTGAATGCTTTTTCTACATCAAAAAATATTAGTCCCACCTTTTTGTCACAATGTTTTTTGTAATATTCAATTACATTCAGAATATACCTTATATTATCCTTCATATGTCTACCAGGTAAAAACCCTCTCTGGTCATCACCTATTAACATATTTAAACAATTCTTTAAATCTTTTTGCTAGAACTGCCACAAAGATTTTATAATCTATGTTAAGTAAAGATATTGGTCAATAATTAATATGGTCCTCTAAGTCCTTATCCTCTTTGGGAATCAATGTTATATTCACTTCTCTCCATGAATCTGGAATTCCTTCTTGTCTGATTTTCCCCAAAATTAGTTGTAAATATGTACTAATCTTGGTTTTGAATATTTTATATATATAAAAAAAAATCTGTAAGACCATCCGGGCCAGAGGTCTTACCCTCCTTGATCTGTAAGATAGCTTCTATTATTTCCTCCTTCATAATTTCACTATAAATACCCTTCTTGAATTGTGATGCCCAGAAACAGCAAAGCATCTCCCCAGATTTTCTGTTATTGAAACAGGTGGGCTTGAACTGATCATAACATTCATCTTTCAGTAAAAGTGACAACCAAAAATATTTTAAAGAATATTTAACTGCACAGTGGATTATTCTTTAATGGAGAAAGAAAATGGTCTAATACCCAAAGTTAAAGTGATTTCATGTCAACTCAAGATCCACAAAGTCAGGAAATTCATTGATGATGGGACAAACTTCTTTTCTGCTGCTTCAGAGAGTAGGACACAAAGCAATGGATTCAAATTACAGGAAAAGAGATTCCACCTAAATATTAGGAAGAACTTCTTGACAATAAGAGCTGTTCCATAGTGAAAGCACACTGCCTCACAGAGTAGTGGATTCTCTTTCTTTGAGGATTTCCAAACAGAGTGGATGGCCCTCTGTCTGGAGTGCTTTGATTGTAAGGCAGGGGATTGAACTAGATGGCCTTTGTAATCTTCCAGCTCTATGATTCTGTGAAAAGAAGAAGAAGACTCTGTGATTCTATGATTCTATGAAAGCTAAGGTGGTTGTCTGAGAGATGTACCCAGTGATCAGGGCCGATGGTAGGCCATGTGACAAACATTATGCAAGATCTGGTAACTAAGCAATTTCCAGGAGCGGTCAGCCAATTAGGAGGCATATACACACTTCGTCCACAAATATTTTTCCCCTTGACTTCCTTTTTTCCTCTCCCTTTCTCCACTCATATTTTATAAAAGTCCTAAATTGACTTTGAACAGTTGTGATTTAAGTGCACATGGAGACAAACCTTTACAGTTGTCTCCCTTAATTAAAGGCATCTTCAATGTCTGCATGACTAGAAGTGATTTTTTTAAAAAAATGAATGCAAACAAGATGGAATAGTAATATAGGGATATGTATTAAGTTATGAGCAGAATAGATGGCAGAGAGCTACATATTGGATCCTGTATAAAATATAAACAATGCATATATTTTGCATTGATTTTTGGTGAGTGTATTTTCTTCAGGGATTATTCTGCCAAATGAAAGTATGGCAGGCAACTCCACTTCACTATGTGAAAATGAAATAGTACTTATATATTCTTCTTTATTTTCATTTATACCACAGGTTTGGATTTCTAATGACATCAGGGTAGCTCAAATGGCTTTTCTTCTGTAAATTAAGAAAAGCAAATATTAAAATATGCAGTTTTTAGATGATGAGAAGGTCTACAATGTCCACACAAGATCCCATATATACCTTACATTTGGAGCGAAAAGATAGAATCCATGCAGCATGGCTGATAATCTGAGCAGTGGAAGTCAGAATTGTTTGAACCAATTAGAAACCCTATTTAGTCCTAGTGGGTGGCCTATACTGGGCAGACAGTTAAGGTGAACATTGAGATCTTATGTAAAACTTGAGCTGGACATTAAGGAGGGCAAATCCTGCTCCTTCCCCTCTAGTAAAAAACAGCAAAAGCAGATGAGACTGGAAACATCAGGTGCAATCAGATGTAAAAGAAGACTAGAGATGTACCCCCCTCCAAAGGCTTCATTCAACAAATTAGCCAAATGTTTTTCAGCTGATAAATATTTGTATGCTACTTTTCAGAGGCTGTGAAAAGAAAAAGAGAGGAGTACAGTAAAATGTATGAATAATTATAGTTGAAGCATAGTTTGACGAAGTACAATATATGTGTGTTTGGGCAAATATGTTTAATCTTAAATTGAATAAAAACACAATCATTGAGATAATATATTAAGCCAGGTAAAATTGAATACATTCAAAACAATGATGATGATGATGATGATGATGATGATAATAATTTATTTCTTATATCCTGCCTTTTGCCTAAGCAATCAAGGTGGTTTACGAATATAAGATACAGATTAAAAACATACATTACAACAATAACAGTAATGCAATACCACCACCCCCCGATGGAGGGAGGGCCTTCTTCTTTTTTGGCTAAGCCTGATGGAGCCAGCCTGCCTTCTCTCCCTCCAGATGATGGTGGATGGAGGGAAGGCCTTCTTCATTTCAGGCTAGGCCCGATGGAGCCTAAATGTAATCTAAACATGTAATCTAAATGATATAAACATTTACAAAGCAATTCAAAAATCAGCAAGTAGTGTCAGGGTTTGAACATTGGACTACAACTCTGGAGACCAAGATTTGAATCTCTGCTAGGCCACAGAGACCCACTGGGTGACCTTGGGTAAGTCACACTATCTCAGCCTCTGAGGAGGGCAAAGGCAAACTCCTTCTGAACAAACATAATAGGTTTGCCCTAGGGTCACAACAACAACAACAACAATAATAATAATAATAATAATAATAATAATATATCCTGCTCTTGAGCCAAAAGGCTATCAGAGCAGCTTACAAATGGCTAATTAGATATTTCTGACATAAGTCGGAAATGACTGGAAGGCACATAACAACAACAAGGCATTTAGAAAAAGTGTCTCCAAAGTTGATAGTTAATATAAATATCAGTTAATAGTTCTCATAACAGGAGGCAAAGTTGAATACTCTTGTCACTTTTTTCTTTCTGTGTGTAATAAGGTCATCTTAATTGCAAAAACCTTGTGGCAAAGAGGAAACTTAGGAAAAGTGTTAATATGAAACAAATAAACAGCCCCTAGACACACCACAAATTGTACCCAACATGATCTGGCTGCTGTTGTACTGTTGAAAGGAAAGTATTGTACAAGGGGGAACTGGTACTATAGTTATGGAGGCTACTAGGTGCTAAGCACAATTTTCAGAATGAATTCAGCTGACCCCCAGTGCACTCTGTTAACCCTAGAAAGTGAACCTGGTATTAAAGCCTGAGTTGTGCTTCTGTAGAAAAAGCTTCTTTATCTCATAGCCATTTGACTGAGCTCATATTTTAGACTGGTAAGTCTGCTCATTTTACTGTTGAAGTGTTTTTAATTGTACTCTTGAGACATTGCAATTTTATTGCTATTTTAGATATTACTTTAATAGTTATTTCATTGTACAAATCATCTGGTTTGCCTGATTCAGAATAAGAGGTAGACCATAGCTGAATATGACAAATACATACAGTAACAAATAAGCAAATATGCTCCTATTGAAATAAAAATATTGAGGTTTCCTTTTCAAGAAAATGAGGTGAGTCTGGGACAGAAAAAAATATTCAAATTGTTTTATTCTGGTTCCTTTCTAAAAGTATTATGCATGATGAGACTACTGTGGCTAATTTCAAATTGTTCCAAAAGCAAACAAGTGGACAGGTGAAAGTGAAATATTAAAATAATGGATAAATAAGCAAATTGTTTTTTTATAAAGTGTGGGAGAAAGTGGCAATGTGTTAGCCTTGAAAGTATATGAAGAAGGAGTCTGTAATCCTGCAGGGAGCCAGAAGCAGTCAAAGAAACATGTTTGGGTGGGTGGCTACACACAATGATAGACAAAATAAGATGTCAGTATTGTTCTGAGTATGGACAACTGTCACATTATGAAAGACACAAAGACACAAATCCATCAGCACATCAAAATACCAAATTGAAATAGATTGCAATCTTATTCCAGTTACTTCTGAATAAGCCCTATTGCCTATGTTTAAGTAATGTATTTTCTACAATGCAATATTTTAGTCAATCAATTTTTCCCCCTCAAAGAAGTCCAAAATGCAAATAATTATTGAAAGATATGCAAAAACTCTGATAGCATGCCAGGACACAACAATGAGAAAAATTGTGAATATTCTTACATCCATAATCTGAAAAAGATGTGACAGGAGCTGGGTGCAGCAGGGAAATGGGAAATCAGAGACAAAAATTCTTCCCTCAAGGAATTTTTCATGAGTGGAACTTTTTCATGAGATCTCCTTATCCAATCCCATTATTTACAAACAATTGTTTGTATCTAGGATTATTTATTTATTTATATTCAGCCCTTTTCCTGAAACTGGGACTCAGGGGGCTTACAATATTAAATCACAGTACAACTGAAAGCATACAAAAATAGTACATTAAAACAGAATTAAATTACTACAATATTAAAACAAATTGCATGTTGCAGTATCAAGAGTCTAGGGGCTGCAGTGGAACAGACCCTCTCTTATGTCCCTACCAACCATGATTGTGATGGGGGTGGGACAGAGGGAAGGGCCTCTCTTGAGGATCTCAGAGCCTGGGCTGTCAAATAGCCTAGCTCTGAGCCATATAGGGCTTTATAGGTTATAACCAGCACTTTGAATTATGGCTAGGAACAAACTGGCAGCCAGTGGAACTGTTTCAACAGGGGCATTGTATGGTTTCTGTAACCTGCCCCAGTTAACAGCCCAGATTACACATAATTATGGTTGTTGTGTGCCTTCAGGTCATTTCCAACTTATGCAACCCTAAGGCAAACCTATCACAGGGTTTTCTGGGGTTGAGAGTATGTGACTTACCCAAGGTCACCCAGTGCATTTCCATGGCTGAGCTGGGAATCAAACTTTCCCTGAATCTTCAGAGTTATACGCCCAAAACACACAGGCCAAATAATGTGGCTTCCAGCTGCTTTGAGGGCATGGCATGTACATGATGCATGCCTCCAAAGTGGCTGGAAGCTGCTCCAAGGCTGTGCTAATGGGGGGGGGGGAAGGTGGCCCCAAAAGGGGCAGATTTAATCTGCTTCTACTGGTGGTTCATTTGGCACTGCAGTGGCAGCCAGCTTTGGAAGTGGGCTGTGAGGTCACCGTAAACCTAGTGTGATTGGGGCCAGAGTGGCAGAGGTCTGTTTTGGCCTATAGTCACTACACCCCACTGAATTCATCATAATACACTATGTAAATAAAACTACAATGGATCTAGGAAGCAAAAGTGCAATTTCCTTTCATTTCCTAGGCTCTTTTGGCTTCAAGGAAATTCACAAGAGATATCACGACTGACCAATAACATATGATGGATAGTCCTATATGAGCCTCACTTACTAAAAGGCATCCCAGAGTTATAGGTTATGATAAGCCTGCCAGTCATAATATTTGGTCTGGGTGGTATTGTGGAGATTTTCCAAAATCTCAGTAGGCGGAGCAATGCTCTATCTATGACAATCAATAAGGGCAACGTTGCATTTTGATCTTACAGGAGATTTACAGATAGTAGACAACATCTGGCAATAGCTTACTTCGCTATAAAATATCAATTGACTTGTAACATCAGTTTGATACCTGATGAAGGAAAGGAATGTGCAGAACTCCTTTAGGATGTACAAATACTCACCCATTTCAAGAAATGTTTCTAGATTTTACCAAGTGTCTTTTTTAGCTCCCTTCAAAAGTCCTTTATTGTCTGAAAGACTGGGTACTCAAGTTTTCTTGATAAATATATCAAGCAGTGAAGACGTTGAAACATACTGGGATTATTTTTTAATGATATTATAATAATTTTTTGCACCTGTTTGAGGTGTCTTTGGTGCCACCCTTTCCTTTGCAACTTTGATTTATTGGGGATCCAGAGCTGCTGTCCAGATGCTTCATTAGATTTGTTCACTGCTTGTCTATCATAAATACCAGAAATCAATCCACGAGGATCCATTGCTTTTAGGGATGGAAATAAATGTTGCTGCTATGTGTGTGTGTGTGTGTGTGCTCCTTTTAAATGAAAGTATCTGCATCTGTATGGAATGCATCGGATCAAGTGATTAAGATGTTGACTTTGTTGTCTGCAAGATTGGCAGTTTGGCAGTTTGAGGCCTGGGTGCTGCATGATGGGGTGAGCTCCTGGCACTACTCCCAGCTTCTGCCAACCTAGAAGTTTGAAAGCATGCAAGTGCAAGTAGATAAATAGGTACCACTTCGGTGGGAAGGTAAACAGTATTCTGTGCAATCATGCTGGCCACATGATCACAGAGTAGTCTCTGACAACGCTGGCTCTTTGGCTTAGTAATGGAGATGAGCACTGCCTCCTATGGTTGGACACGACTTGACAACCTTGTTAATGGGGAATACCTTTACCTATCTGTTTTGTACCTCCAAAGATGTATTGTGAGATAGAAGTCTTCCCTTTCTCTGCATTTTGCAAAACAATGTGTACATTTAAGTATATGAATTGCTAAAAATACATTTGATAGCAGAAGACACTATCTGAGTTTATGTTTTGCCCTTGGCTCTGGGTTACCTCTCCATGGCCCTAGCTGAATGGGGCACTTACATTTTGACAGTTCTGCTCTAAATTCTCAACAAAATCAATGACTCATGAAGGAGGACTGGCATATTTCCTTCCACAGAATAGCTGTAAAATGTTCCTTTCTTATTTCATAATCAGCTGACAGTAATTCCTGGAGCTATATATGTGCTCAGTATTCTTTTACAAAATCTTGGGGAGTCTGGGATGAGAATAATGTTTGATCCTGAGGCAGGTAAAATTTGAAGGAGATTAAGAACTCAGCTTGTAAGCAAGACATAGATTTATCAATCATATGACCAAGTGTCTTTAAAGCAAAGTTACTGCCTGTTCACATTATATTTAAATATTGAGGACTGTGGTTGCACAGTCAGCCCTCATTAGTCATGGATTATTTATCCACTGTTTCAACCATTCACAAAATATTTTAAAATACATAAATTTCAAAAAGCAAACATTGATTTTGCCATTTTATATTGGAGACACCTTTTTATTGTGCCATTGTATTTAACTGGACTTGAGCACTCATGGATTTGAGTATCCACAGGGAATCCTGAAACTAAACCCCAATGAATACCAAGGGTTCACTATAGGGCCTCTGCAGACCGGCCCAAAGGGCTGGCCTGGAGGCAGAGATGGGGAGGGGCAGCTGCATGCTGACCACCCCAACCCCAGCCCAACAATGTCCTGATGTGCTGAGCCAAAAGGGGCACTAAAGAGCCACACGCTGGCTCTTAGGGTGCCCTTTTGCTGCCCCGAAAGGAGTGGCATTTTGCTGCTCTATCCGGGGGGGGGAGGGGGCCAAAAGGGAGGATCAGAGCCATGGCATGGAGTAGCCACGGCACCTATCTGTGGCTAGCAGGGGCTGCCCAGAGCTGCCTGTCTGCAGCCCCCCTGTAGTATGCCTAGACTTTTAAAGAAGGGGTATTAACTCCTCCCACATTCACATTAACAGAACCATCCCAATGATGACAATACTGGTCTATTTTTACCCAAAACTGTTATTATGGCAAGCCCATATATTTGCCGAATCCAAAATGATGTCAACTGAAGAAAGAAATGGATTTTATTAAACAGAAAAATATAGAACATAATGCACTTTGAACCCTCAACTAAGTTTTTCATCTAGAGTATATTATTCCTTCAAAAGTCTGCTTCTACTTGCTCTCTACTTGAGAGACCTTCAGACAATATTCATATATTTTGGGGTGCACTTGGTAGTGATGCCTTCTTTAGTCATGCCCTGTTTGAAGCACTTTATCTTTCAAAATGGAAGTCAGAGAGAGAGAAAAAGGAGTAAGTCACATTGAACTCTGTTGTGTTGGATCATGTGTTGTAAACTAGGGTTAGAAAGAAAATTTTAAAATGTTCAGAAAATTGTCAGAAAAAAAAACAATTTTTTAATGAGAAACCCCAATGAGAAAAATAATTAGAATCTTTTCCATTCTGGACCTTTTTGGCACAAAATTTGTGTTGGTTGTTTCTAAGCAGAAATAGGATTTCCTGAGCAGAAAATACTTTTTTCTGTGTAAAACAGCCATGCACAAATTTTGTGCAAAAAAAGTCCTGAATTGCAAATAGGTTTTGAAAATAGCATTTTCAAATATTTTCTTGCAGCAGGAAGGAAGTTGTTAAAATTACCCATTGCTTCCTTTAAGCAGAAATTTATTGAAGAATTACCTCTCTATTGTAAACTAATTGTAAACTAATTTTGCATGATTTTATCTGCAGATTTTATCTGCAGATTCTATCTGCAGATTTTATCTGCAGAAAATGTCATTTTCTGTACAAAAAACCATGAATTTTCCACACAGAACTAAGTCCCACACAGAGTAAGTTCAATGAATGCCAATATAGTCTCATATACCATCTAAGTCTTGAGTGAAAACGATACAGCACTTCACATGCTGTTGAACTGTAATTCCAGTTGTTCCTCACAAGTGCTTTCACTGGCTAAATCTACTTGGGAAATGCAGTTCAAAACCATCTGAATGCCCAGCCAATTCCCACACCTTATCTAATGCTATCTGTATCCTTCTTAAGCAAACACATAACAGATGTGTCCATTCTTCTGTTTATTCACCCATTTTCATTTATTAAGAGAAGACTTGGAATGGTGTGCGATGGAGCTTTTTGAGTCCTAACAAGAAAATCTAATCTCCTCCCTGCCAATTTGATCAAATATTAAATATTGGCATTTCACTCTCAAACTTCCTATCTTACAGTATTGACTCTAATATTATGATTTCATTTGTATTCCTTCGACGAATACCATTTTCAAATGTTACTTCTCAGAATACGGTAGTCTAAGGGCCTTTGCAGACTACCAGAAATAGTGCAAATTGAGTCCACTTTAACTGCCCTGATTCAGTGCTAGGGAATCATGGGAACTATAGCTTATTGTGGCACCAGAGCTCTCTGACAGAGAAGGCTCAATGTCTCAGAAAAAAATACAATTCCCATGATTCCCTAGCACTGAGCCAGAGCAGTTAAAGTGGATTCAATTTTCATTATTTCTAGCAGTCTGTAAAGGCCCAAAGTCTCTTATTCCTTATACCATATAATTGTTATTATTTTACATCATTAATAATTTCAATATCTATTTTGTGTTTCTTTCATTTGATACTTTTAATTATATGTAAAACCTTATACATATTGATTTCCCTCCTTTGAGATAAAAACAGAATAACTTTATTCCAGTCCTTTTCGTATTTTTCTAAATCTCCATCCGTCAGAAGTCTTGATAGTTTGTCCATTTCCGCTATCTCATTAATTTTTTTGATCCGTTCATCTGTATCTGGAATTCCGTCTTCCTTCCAATGTTTTGCTAAATGTCAACCTAGCAGCAATAATCAGATGAAATAATACTCTCCCATAGTTTTTTTTTCCAAATGTCATATCTAAAATATTTAGTAAATATAATTTTGGTTTAAATTCCAAAATTATATTGAACATTTTACAAATTAATTTATAGATTTTAAGCCAATGTTTCTTAACCTATTCACAAGACCACCATACATGATAGAAAGTACATTTTTCTTTTACACATTTCTTTTACACAATGTTAGAATGGTGGTGTTTAGAGAATGATTTTTAATTAGAGTAATTGTCAAGTCATTTGGATCTATCTGAAAGAAGAGATAGGTAAAAGGGGATAAGAAAGTAGAAGAGGGTAAGAGGATGTAGAAAGATGCATAAGGAAGAGGATGTAAAAGAAAATAGAAGAGGACAAGAGGATACATGAAATGAAAGAGAAGAAGGAAAAAGAGACAGGAAGGGATTGGAAAGGAGAAGAGAGAGATAAGAGATATGTGTGATCAGAGTGGGGAATAGAGAGAAGGAAGATAGAAGAGGGAAAGAAAGGAAAGGACAGATCAAATGACTTGATTGAATATGATATTGAAAAAACAAAGATATTTTATTTAAGTAGTAATTATAATTTGGTTATAAGATCAAAGAAATATGATGTACTATTATGATTTTGATGTGTTAACACAGCTGTGATGTAACTATAATTATAAGGAGAGGTATGATATTGTAATAGAAATATGAAGATGGCAGCGGGTTTTGAATGTACAAATATATTATACTCAATAAAAATATTATTTAAAAAATAAAAAAAATATTAAATATGGAAGTAAGAAGATTTCACTTCTATGTTCATTTCAGAGTATCTGGTATTTCAAATAACAATGCATTATTGTGATAGCAATGTCAACAACAACATCTCCAAACAATGATTGCTGCGAAACCTCCTGAAGCAGAAGATTAATCTGTGTCGGCTAAAATCACAATCCTTATGTAGTCACAATTGCAGTCCTATTACCACAATTGTACATGCCCTCCTCAATGTACTTTATTGGGCACCAAGAGAGGGAGGTCCATTCTACTGGTGGTTGGGATGGTGATGGATGATGTTTCCACATCCATCTCCTGCCAGTGAGCAAGGTTGTGACAATCAGAAGCAGGATTTCACACTTTCTTTTCACAACCTTACTTGCTGGTGGGAGAGGAAATGTTATCTACATGATTGAACTCTTGTCTTGGGGCAACTGCTGCCTAGTGAAGAAGGTGTGAAAATGGGTCAGGCCAGAAGATATTACTTACTCACATAACTAAGTAGCACATGTACAACTCCAGCCATTGTTATTACTATTATTATTCCTTAGTGAAAGGAAATATTCCAAGAAAAGCTACAACAGTTGTCTCCCAAAAATTATCTTCTTTATGAAAGAACTGTTACATGATCCCCACTTGTTAGATATGGGGGGAAAACAGTTTCCCTCTACACTGTAGATTTATAGCCGTTCTTGTGATATCTATTCATTTATAAATAGATATAGTGAGCATGTAGAGCAAATGCCTTGCAGGGCACAAATCATTAATCAATACACCGGTATCAAATCCACCCCCACAAAGCAGGCAGTATCTAATTGCGCTCCTTCCCTAGCTAGCTACAAACCTATGTCTTAACTAACTATGTTCAAAGTTGAAAGAGTTTATTTCCTCATCTTTCTCTCTCTCTGCATACATTGTACAGAGAGACTTCATCCTCTAGGTAGATTGCTCATTATTGAACAGGGATGGAACTAATTTTCATTATTATTCATTTCCTGGCTGGATTTCCTAACACTCTGGAGCCTGGTTGAGAAGAACAGTTTTTACCCAATGTCTACATATCCTCAAGCCTATTGGGAAATGATTCTGTGCAGAAATTCATGGGGATTGTTTGCATAAGAAATACAGAATCCAGTTGGTAGTCGCAAATAAAGTATGGATTGTTTTTTGGATTACTAATACCTACTTTCTGTGGGACACTCTTAGGAAACTGATTTGGGTCCAAAATGCTGTAGACAAGCTACTGACCAGGGCAAAGTTACAGGGATGTATCACCTATTCAAACAGCTTCATTGCCTGCTAGTTTATTTCTGGGCATAATCCTGGGCTATGACCTATGAAGCACTATATGGATATAGTATTCAAAACACCATATGAATTGAGTCCAGATTGTCTGAAAGACCACATCTTTCACTATGATCCAGCATGAGTTTTAAGATCTTTGGAAGATGGCTTTTTCTTGGCTCCAAGGCACATTTGGTTGGAGAGAGCCTTTGTGGTGGCTGCTCCCAAATTGTGAATTCCTTCCTACAGAAGGCTAGATTGTCATGGAGGGGAGTCACCACAAGAATGACCACAACCCATATCAATTGGAAAGGAAAAGGCCACAACTTTATTGACAACAGCTGTAATGTAGGGTTGGCCCACAAAGCATGAGGTCTGAATCTGTCATCAATCAATCCCTGATTGATTGATTGATGAGCCCATTTACTTGGTCACGGTCAAGCTTTGGGATGACAAAGTGGGGTGACTGATTAAACACTCATCTGTATCTCAGGTAACTGGTTGATCATATATTCACATCTCCGCCCCTTGTCACCAGGGGATGCTGAATTGGTTTTGCCCCCACAATGGCAACACCGCAATACTCCCAGCACCCCAGGTCACCGATGGACTCCTGATCAGTGATATACAGCCCTGGAAATCACACCCATCAGATCCAAGACCTATGCTACAACCACTGAAGGCTATCCTCCCCCAGGGAAACACCTTCTGCCAACCCTATGCAGCTGTGATCCCACCCTCAAGAGAGCCCCAAACAAGAGTCCATTCTCAGGTGGATGTAGCCCACATAAGACCTGGATTTTCATCTGCCCAGTCTTTTTATGGAGTCCACCAGCAAGCCACATTCTGTAGCCATGGTAGCAGCCCCAACATAGAATGAATGTCCCCCAAAGTCCTTGGGTGGAAGCCCCACCCATTGCAAGATGTGGAATAGTGTCAATGGTGAACCATCGATGTGGGTAAAAAGGGGGCCTTTGTTCTGGAGATGGGATGCCACATATTTGTGCAAAGTCCATACCGGGCACAAATGGAAGCTGTGGAGCCTTTGCAGCACAATGGAGGATCCCCTGCCATACTGATCACCCTTAGACCTGTGAAGAACAAAGCAAACAGTGTTTCCAGCCAAAGAAACATCCTCCCTCTGCAGTGTCTGCTTGGAGCCATCTGACTTGGATGAAGGCACGAGCTCACCCACCCTCAATGCTCCAAAGAAAGCAGTTATGAAGGCAGCTCTGAACAGGGTCCAGTGGAGGATGTGGAGCTTGTCTTCAGGCAGCTGGGAAATATCAGCAACCAAGTCAAGCTGTATCCCAAGATAAGTCAGGGGCGTGGCTGGGCCCTCAGTCTTTTCCGAAGCTAAGGGTACACCCAGCTCAGTGGCCAGGGTTTGGAATGTGGCCAAAATCTTGGCACAACCATCACTTATAGCCTCATCCATGAACAAGAAGTCATCAAGGTAGTGAGTGACTAAGGAGGAGGTGACCCTGTGCTTGACCTCCTATTCCAGAAAGGAACTGAAGGCCTTGAAGACAGTGCAGGTGATGGAGCAACCCATTGGCATGGCCCTGTTGAAATACCACTGGCCCTCAAACTTGAAACCCAGGAGACAAAAATCATCAGGGTAGACAGTAGCAGTCGGGATACTGACTAAATGTCACACTTTGCAAGAAGGGCCCTCTGTCCACAGGACCTGACCGATTGTATGTTCAAAGGAGGCATAGAGTACAGAACAAAGCTCTAGGGGGATGGAATCATTGATGGATGACCCTGGAAGATAAAATAAGTGGTGGATGAGGCGAAATTCCCTCAGAGCTTTCTTGAGCACCACCCCCCTGGGAGACACCCTCAGGTTGGGCATGGGTGGTGAGGGGAAGGGGCCAGTCACCCTGCCGACCTCACATTCCTTTGTGTCTTTGTTCTGAGGACTTGTGGAATCACCCGGGCTGATTTGAGGTTCTGGGCATCAGAGGGTGAGTGAGTGCCCACCACCACTATACTAAAGCCATGTGTAAAGCCCTCTAACAGGAGAGTGGCTGTTTCTTTGAAATGGTAGCTGTGCAACAGGGGGATCAAGGCCTCGGAGTGCATGGGTGTTGGGATGAGGTAAAACAGCAGCTGGGCAGGCTCAGCATGCTCATTTTGGACCCTGAACCCTCTGGCCTTAGAGCTGGAGGCACTGTCCTTTTTGCTGGAGGCTGCCAGGGTCAGACGTCCTGATCGAAAGGGCTGCTGGGAGCCCGCTGGATGGGAACATGCCAGTTTGGCATATGGACCTATGTAAAACTCACAGCAATGTTTGAACTTGCACTGGGGTCCCACACACTTGCCCATGTTGAATTCCCAACAAATGAGCATGCAAGGGTACTTCTTGCCTGCTCACATGGGAGCCCCACCCCTCTTTGGCCTGGCATGTGGACCAACCTCCAGCAACCAGATGTCGCTTTCAATGAGGTTCCACCTTTCTAAATCACTCTGGAATGCACATTGACAGAAGGCTGTGTCATAAGCAATGGCTGTCACATCCCCCCCACCGGACCTGGTCCTAAGGACAGTGAACATGTGATTTATCAATTGCCAGACTCATTTGGGATAGGACATAGCAACAACCCCCATGTAAGCCCATAACCCTCCATCCAATTGACAAAAGAGCAATCCCACGGCTGGGCCTTGGTCTCCTTTTTGGCTTTCTTTGTGGAGGTGACAGCCCCAGTCTCCTCCCCCTTGGGCCTCAACAAGGTGAACTCAATTACATAGCACTCCTTTTTGAACAGGTGGAGGCCTGAGGGGAGGGGTTCCCCACATGAAAACTTGGGGAACTCAGAAGCTTGTTGATCCACCCACACACCCTGCAGCCCCAAGTGCCTGGACCCACACCTGATGGCCCAGGAAGGCATTCCTGGGATCAAAGCTCCCTCCCCCCCACAACCAGTAGCCATCCCTGCCCAAGGATGAACCAGAGCACTCACCCTGCCCAAGGATGAACCAGAGTACCCCCTTTGTTGAGTCCTTGGATCCTTTAGTGCAAGCCTTCTTGTTCTTTTTCTTGGTGGTGTGTTTTCGCTTTCGACCCTTGCGCTTGTGGTGGAGGAGCTGGCAGCAGAACTGGATGAGCTACTGGATGAGCTGCTCGAGCTTGAGCCCATCCTCCTTCTTGGCCCGATTGTGCTCCCGGGAAGATGGTGAAGTGACCTTGCCCACCTCAGCAATGAGTGGCGTGATGGTTTCAGTTAAACCTGCCACTGCATCTTCACTTGGTGGTGTAGAGGGACCTGGGAAGCTATGGCCACTGTTGGTTCTGCTGGCTGATGATGTTTTATCCTGGGGGCCAAGTCCGCTCATGATTTCCTGGGCTGGCCCACCTGGCCCTTTGTAGTAGGGTGGGCCAACCCCGCCCTTTGTTTCGAGCTCTTAGAGGGCGTGGCTGGGCGGCTGGACTAGTGTGGCTGTTGCCTCTAGGATGCAGCTGGAATACTGCTGCTGGTGCCAGGGCGACTAGGCTAATGCTGTTGGTGCCAGGTTGGCTGGACTAATGCTGCTGGTGTTGGGGTTGGAATGGCACCAGCCTCAAGTGCCACATGGCCTTATATTGGCCCATGGACCAATCAGGGCACCAGGACAGTGGAAATTCCACCCTTTCCAGCCCCCTCCACCAATCACAGGCAGCTGCCATCTGCACTGCCACCCAAAGAGGCATCACTTCTAGCCCCAGTGTCCTCTGGGAACTGTAGTCCCAGCACCAGGGGAGGAAATACCACCTTCCTTATCCCTGTTGGCCAATCTGAGCCCAGTCAGCCTGGCATAAGGCCTGCCAGGCTTCACCAGGACCAGGCTGCAACCCGAGCTGGTGGCTTTCTCCCCTACAGCAGCAACCAGGCCAGCCTGATAAGTCAGGCAGCCCTATTTGTCTCCCTCTTTTTTGCAGGCACAAAAAGACTTTTCTATTAACTGAGGTATTTGATTGCTAACTGTCCATTTCAAAAGATATTTCATTTGAGATATATTATATATTTTTGATATTATTATATTTTAACATCTTTTTAAATAGTTTTAAATTAATATTTTAATGATTATTTAACTATTGTTGACATTTGTATTATGTGTTGTTTTAACATTATTTTATTTAACATATTGTGAGCTGTCTTGAGTATTATATTGGGAGAAACATGGAAGATAACATAAATAAATGCATCAATAAATAACTCATTGAAGCCATTATTGAATGGGTTTTGAAACCTGTAGTAAATCTAGAGCATTAATGGCTTTACTACAAATGGAAATAACTATAGGATTTAGACCACTGTTTCCACAAATGCACTTAATGGGGGCAAAAAAAATTCTTTGAACGAGAAGTGATGAAAAGTGGATGAGAGGTGAGAAGTGGATGGAAGTATTACTTCTTTTCCACAGAGGGAAGAAAACTACATAAATTGCTTATCCTCACATGCAAGGATGAAAGAGTGAAAGATTAACATTTTTGCTAATGAAACATCCCTGGTCTTTCATTGAGAAAATGTCAGTCCTAACCATTAGCCTATAATCAAACAAACAAAATATGAATTCTCATATTTGTTACAATAGTATAAAAGATTCATGCAAAAAAGATAACTCTTTATTGAGTTATTATGAGAATGTAAGAGAGCACTGAATTGTACCCTCCAATATTTCAAAGGCAGAAACTGGGATACTTGTGGCCAAGCACTAAAAGAGTGTGATCATGAAGACAAAAGTTACTAATGAGCAAGAAGATATATATAATCTAGGAGAGACTGCAACATTTTGGGTTTGTCCTCTGAATAGTACAGGACAAGATTCTGTCATTTCCTCTCTGCTTTCCCTTGTTGGGTTGTGTTAAAATACTTTCGCATTTTGAACTCAGTTCTCAGCAACTGAAGTAAGTGGAGGTTAAAGTGAGAGAGTGGAAGGAAGAAAGAGGAACTGGAATATATTAAATGTAAAAAGTGGGATAACAGAGGAGTAATCTTGTTAATGAAATCTCCCTGGTCATTGAGTGGGATAACAGAGGGTTATTATGCCAAATTGGGACACTTGGAAGGTATTTTGAAGCAAAGTAAAATACATTTACAAATAAATATGAATACACATATATAATTATGAGATAATCTTTACAGTGTAAAAACAGCAAACCCACAACTTGCTTTTAACACATGGCAGACTCAAGTGCAACAAAACTCTTTAAGGCTAAAATAAAATGAAGTCAAGAACTTAGAATGTGTGACATTTTAAAATTCTAGGTTCCATGTAATCTTGGGCATTTTTGATGCACTTAAGAGCAAGTGTAATGATGCTAGTATTTGCCACATGGTTGTTACGTCAATGTCAAGATGTTATACTTCAGTGGAAGGATTAATTTTAGAAATGAAGTAGAACCTTGCAGAGCTAGTATAATAATTGTAATTCAAAGGTCTGAATTTCTGTTGTTTGATTTCTCAACATGTGACTCCAGGAAATGAGACTTAAAGATAGCTTTTCAGCACAGAGTCCATTGAAATGATAATATTTACCTGCTTAGCAACTGGTTGCTAGGCCTACTCATGAACCTGAGTATGAATATTGTTTCTGAAAATCTGAAAAGAATGTTACTTGATCAAGGATTCTTAAATCACTATGACAAATAGCAAGTTGACTGTTTCTTAGCTTCTGATTCCTTCATGCTTTATCGAAGGCAACTATTAGCATTAAAAAAACCTGGTACAAACTGCTCAGAGCTAGTGGCACCTTTGATTTCTGATAGTACAGTGTACACAAACTTTGCCTTTGCAGACTGCTAGAAATAGTGCAAATTGAGTCCATTTTAACTGCCCTGGCTCAGTGCTAGGGAATCTTGGGAATTGTGTTTTTTTCTGAGACATTGAGCCTTCTCTGTCAGAGAACTCTGGTGCCACAATAAACTACAGTTCCCATGATTCCCTAGCACTGAGTCAGGGCAGTTAAAGTGGACTCAATTTGCACTATTTCTGGCAGTTTGTAAAGGTCCACAAAATTATTGAAAATATTGTATAAAATGACCTTAAGGCTATGTATATAAAGTGTATATGAAACATAAATTATTTTTGTCTTTAGACTTCAGTCCCATCTCCAAGATATTTCATTATGTTTGTATATAAAAATACAGGTATTCTAAAAATCAAAATAATTCTAGTTTCAAACATTTCAGATAAGAGAGACTCAACCTATAAGAAGAATGTCAAGAAGCTGATTAAATTCCTTTGCATCTATCTTCAATACAGAAGATGTAGCAAAGTCTTCACTTCATTATGGTCCAAAAGACACTGCAGAAATAATCCAGTTTGAGACCGCTTCAACTGGCCTGCCTTAGTGCTAGAGAATGGCAGCCAGATTGGTTTCGGGAACATCAAGGAGAGACCACATAACATAAGTATTAAAGTCTCTCCACTGGCTGCCGATCAGTTTCCGGGCCCAGTATAAGGTGTTGGTTATTACCTTTAAAACCCTAAATGGCTTGGGTCCAACCTATCTTTGGGATCACCTCCTCCCATACCATCCACCCCATGCACTTCGGTCCTCTGGGAGGAACTTGCTGCAGCCGATAAAAACAAGGCTGTCTGCAACCTCCCAGAGGGCATTCTCAGCAACCACTCCCAGATTATGGAACGGCCTGCCAGATGAGATCCATCAGATTACAACCTTAAGCAGTTTTAAGGCTGTTAAAATGGATCTCTTCCGGCAGGCCTTTCCTGACTAGTTTTCCTGGCCTCAGGAGTCTTTTCATCTCTTCCTCTCCCACTTTTGGCTGTACTCGCTGCTATGTTTGTTATTGTTTATTTCTGTTTCTGTGACTTGTGTTTGTTCATGATGTCTTGATGTTTTACTATATAAATTGGTTTAATACTTTTTAAGGGGTGGGTGGGTTTCGGGATTTCTGGAGTGCATTTTAACATACTGTATGAAATTTTAACTCCTGTAAGCCATCCCAATGGCTTGACAGAGGGGTGGGATATAAATAAATTTTATTATTATTATTATTAATCCTGGAAATTGTAGCTTGTTGTGGCACCAGAACTCTCTGACAGAGAAGGCTAAACATCTCACAAAACTGCAGTTCTCAGAATTCCCTAGTACTGAGCCAGGGAAATTAAAGCAGTCTCAAACTGGATTATTTCTGCAATATGTTTTGTACCTATGTCAGATACTATTCCTGAGCTGTGCCCCCCCCCCCCCACACACACTTCACAACTATTAGTGGGAAATATTTCACTGCTGTTGTGTTCCAATCCAGATCATTTCCCTGTGCCTGTAAATTATCCATCAGCCTACATTCACTAAAACAAAGGTTCATTATTTTTGCACCATGCATTGCAGGTGTGCAGCTCTAGATTTGGAATGGGATTGTGGTGAGGTTCACCAAGTACTCCAGGCTCCTTGTAAAAACCTAGAAGGTTTTCATTGTTAAAATCCTCTTATTCCTCTGCCACAGTCACTGCCATGGTTGCTCTGACCGATGACCTCCACTTGGGCATCGACAGGGGCAGTGTGACCCTGCTGGTGCTCTTGGATCTCTCAGCGGCCTTTGACACTATAGATCATGCCATTCTCTTGGATTGCCTGAGAGAGTTAGGAATTGGAGGCACTGCTTTGCAGTGGTTCCATTCCTTCCTCTCGGGCAGATCCCAGAGGGTGAGGCTCGGAGACAATTGCTCGTCTAAAATTGAGCCTAATTGTGGCATCCCTCAGGGCGCCATCCTGTCCCCGATGTTATTCAACATCTACATGAAGCTGCTAGGTGAGATCATTCAGAGGCATGGAGCACGGTGTCTTCAGTATGATGACGACACCCAGATATATCTCTCCATGACTAGATCATCGTCTCAGATTTCACATGGCATCTCTCCTCTTAATGACTGTCTCAGAGCGGTAATGGATTGGATGAGGAAAAACAGATTGATGTTGAATCCAGACAAAATGGAGGTACTCACAGTCACAGGCCCGAAACCAGATCTGGAAATGCCGTCTCCAGTCCTGGATGGAGTCACACTCTCCTTCAAGGACTGTGTTCACAGTTTGGGGGTACTCCTTGACTCGTTGCTTCGCATGACTAGTCAGGTGAATGCGACGGTCAGGAGCACCTGTTATCAGCTTCGGCTGATACGCCAACTGTGCCCTTATCTGGATATGAGGGATCTAGAAGCTGTGGTACATGCTCTGGTAATCTCACATCTGGATTACTGCAATGCACTCTACATGGGGCTACCCTTGTGCCTAACCTGGAAACTTCAACTGGTGCAAAACATGGCAGCCAGGCAAATTACTGGAACATCTAGGAGGGAGCACATAACATCGGTGCTCAAATCCCTCCACTGGCTGCCGATTAGTTTCTGGGCACAGTACAAGGTGTTGGTTTTAACCTTTAAAGCCCTACATGGCTTGGGTCCATCTTATCTTAGGGACCACCTCTCCCCGTATGATCCCCACCGCACCCTTCGGTCCTTTGGGAGGAATCTGCCACAGCCAATAAAAACTAGGCTGTCTCAGACCTCCCAGAGGGCCTTCTCTGCAACCACTCCCAGACTTTGGAATGGCCTGCCGGATGAGATCCATCTCATTACTACTCTTGCTGCTTTTAAAAAAGCAATAAAGACAGATCTCTTCCGGCAGGCCTTCCCAGAATAACTGTTGTCTGGTGGGAGATGAGCCTTCATTTTGTTTTTATTATTCTGATTCCTTGTTTTATTGTTTTTGTTTTATTGTATTGTTGTATTTTAACTTTCTTCTAGTTTAATTCTTTTTTAAGGGGATGGGAGGGTTGGATTGTGGGAAAAGGGAATGTTTTAACTTTGTTTGTTTTAAAATGTTGTAACCCACCCCGATTGCTGGGCAGAGGGTTGGGCTATAAATAAAAATTTATTATTATTATTATTATTATTATTATTATTTAAGGAAGGGGAGGGAAAGCCAGAAGCCGGGCACCCCAACCCCTTCCTGAGAATGTCATCGGAGTGCCCACCATTGCACACAGTGGATGCTCCGATGACGTCTGGAAATGCTGCAACAGAAGAGGCATGGAAGAGGTGTGCGCCGCCTCTTCCGGTGCCCTTTCCGCGGCTTGAGGAAGGAGCACTATTTTAGCGCTCCTTCCAGGGCTGCTCAATGAGTGGATTGGGGCAGCCCATCTGTAGAAGCCCTTCTATCATTAGGACAATGTCTGCTTTGGCTCTCAAGTAGAATGCTAACTGGAAGTGACTGTGGCAGAGGAATAAGAGATCTCATCTACAGAATTTCATTTTCATGCCCAGAAACAACAGATTGTATTAAAACCTTTCTATGGGAACATTTAATTTTTCAAAAAAAAAAAATCTAACAAAAAGCAAAAAAGCTTAGTTTGCATAATTATCCAGTTACCAAATGAAATCTGAACAACAGTGCCTAACCTTCAGATGACATCTTAACGTTATCATGATCCTCATTTGAAAATTGAATACTTTAAAAAATGTGGAGAAAATGAGTACACTTAATAAGCTCATGTAATTGTACTCTGTGTAAATCAGACGTAATTACAATACTCTCTTATCTTTCAGGTTTTGATTTCAAGTGGTTCAGGGAGGATTTGAAAAAGGAGGAGGAGGAGGAGGAAGCAGCCCACAGAAATAAAAATTAATTATATTAGTAAGGAATAAAATAGATGGAAAAGTCGGGAAAGGAAATAATAATCCCCATTAAACTCAATCTAAACACTGTTTTTAAATGCTGCTTGAGTAATAGTTGAATAAAATAATGTGCTGTTTTGAATTGACAAGCAGAAATAAACTGCTACATTTAACCTTGTTTCTACTTATCAGCACTTCAGACAAATAGGACAGGAGGTAGACAAAGTTTGTCATTCTTTATCATTGCCGTTGATTGGGCCATTTAACAACTAACTAAAGTCCTATTGTGTTTTATGGAACTAAATCAGGACTGTATACTCTAAAGGTACCAGATCCCATGTGACCATGGAAGCTAAACAGGGTCAGCCCTGCTAACTACTTGAATGGGAGACCACCAATGACTACCAGGTGCTGTAGGCTATATTAAAGAGAAAGTAAGCTGAGTATTTCATGCCTTAAAATACCCCTATGAAATTCATGGGTTTGATATAAGTCAACAGTAACTCGAAGGCCCATAAACACAGAGATCAGGACTAACTTTAGCACAAGCTTCAGCACTTTTTCTGCACTGATTCATGTAGGAAATATGGGACTGTAGAGAGCTAGGCCTCTACCATCAGTCAGATGAGTGTTGGAAACCTTGTTTAGCATCATGGCCAAATGGTAACAGTTTCCAGGGACATTATGTATTAGTGTTAATATGTATAAGAGTTAATATGTATTAGTGACCTTGTTTGATGCTTTTTGCCTTAGCTTGGCAGTTTGAGGTGGCAAAAAGACACTAAGGTTGGAAACAAACACTAATAAGTTTAGAAAGAGGGGAGTGAATTTTCATTTGTTACTAGCTTGCTTATACACTTCTCATTTCTAATGAGAGTGGAGATGGCCACACTTGTACAATTGAATGTTCTTTGTGTGCTTCTCCACTATATAACCCCTGCAAATACATCTTCCATTGGTCTTGCCTGGAAGGAGGTACAACCCAATGCAGAGGTCCCATCTAGTGATGGGGAATTTGATAACCAACAGTGACGGGGAGTTGGCTGGTAGAATTTGTTTTTTAGGGTTTTAGTTCTATCATTGATGGAATGAACGGGAGGACTGAATGCCTATCTTGTATGTAACATCTGCTCCATCATTTGCAACCAATAAAGCTTATGCCTGGTAGTGCAGTGGTTAAATGCCTGTACTGCAGCCACTCAGGGCTGTACAGACTGGCCAAAAGGGCCAGCCTGGGGGTGGAGTTGGGATGGGGCAACTGCACGCCGGCTGCCCTGACTTCACCCCGACACCGCCGTCATGCTGCCAAAGCAACCACATGGTGGGCGGCAAAAGGGCACGTCTTCGGCACAGCGTTTACACATGCTGCGCTGAAGAAGCGGCAAAAAGCCACTGCCACTGCAAGTAGGGCACCTTTTCTGTGGCAAAAAAGGAGCCACAGAAAGGCCAGGTTGAGGCCGTGGTGTGTGCTTGCTGCGGCCCCGATCTGGCAAGGAAAGGGTGGCATCCTGCTGCCCCTTAGGGGCCATCTGTATAGCCCTTCATTTGCAAACCATAAGGTTGCAAGTTCAATACCAGCCAAGGACTCAATCTCGACTCAGGCTTGCATCCTTCCAAGGGTGCTAAAATGGGTACCCAGCTTGTTGGGGGCAATTAACTTACACTTTGTAAACCGCTTAAGAAGTGTTTAAGTGCACTGATAAGTGATATAGAAATGTACTTGTTATCGCTATTATGCTCCATCATTTGCTATTGCTATTATTGCTATTATTATAATAACCAGGTTTGGGCACCAAATGAGCTCCTGGGGAAGCCTGGAACTTCAACAAGTTCTAGTAAGGACAGGGGACAAGTCTCTTGGTTGTGTATATTAAGTGGTTGGTCACAAGGGCAGGCTAATATGGGAAGGAAATCTTGGGGCATACATGGTGAAAGGACTTGACTTTTGGACACTAGGATCCAGAATCTGGGCCCCACTGGAATAACCTCCCCCACATCTAAGGTCTTTGGGGTGTCTGGGATATAGAGTGATGTCCTTCAAGACATCCTGGCTATAGGCTATTTCCATATGGCTTGTAACCAGAGCTTGGGTTACTTACCCCATTTCTGATGTGTAGGAGAGACCCTCTGAAATTCACTACATTGCCCTAATCCTATACAGTATACAAGTTATATTTTAATAGTTAAACAAAACTGTGGTAATGGATCACCTCATTTATGTGCCTTACCTTTCTCTTTTCCAAGACAGTGTGTAAAAAAGCAGCTTATTTTATTTTTTAAAAGGCAAATCAAACAGGTTGTAGTGTAGTTATGATGTTCTATTTTAAATCAATCCAACAAAAGCAATGCTTGGAAACACTTTTTTGGAAATACATTTCCAATAATCTACCAACCAGTATGGGAGTTCAGAATCTGGGAGTTATAATCCAAAACAGAAATAACTTTTCCAAGTGATGAGTGTACATTAGTTTCAGTTATGATTCATTGAAAAGAACAGAATGAAACATGATTGTGAGTTTTGCGACTAACTTTAAATTTCATTGATATTGATGGAACTTAAATAAACTTACAACTGAAACCTAGAGCTGAAAAAAAATTCCCATCACTCTTCTGTAAATATTCTTTTATTCATTTTTAAACATTATTTTTAAAGGTGTTTGATAGTAGTACATTCTGATGAAGGACAAACAAAACAATTGGAGACCATCAGTATACAAGACAGTCATTCTGTCATTTATAATATAAATACTCTTCTGAAGCACTAGAACGATCTGATAGCTGGTTGTATATTTGGTATTGATACTTAACATTGATATTTGATTTCAGTATGCAATATCTGGCAGTATTAGATAACTGGGATTTGGTGATATTCTCTACTTGATAGAATTTAATAGTTGATACACCCCTGTCTTTGAAGGTTGACATGTACTGGCATTGAACAATGTTTGATGTATGGCTTGTAACTGTATTTGTATCTGACAGCTGACACTTTTATGAGATTTCACATCTCACAACTGCCAATGTCAAAATAACCAAGAACCATGGCAACAAGTTTAAAACACCCAAGTAGGATGCACATTTTCCCCCTCTCAAATTTCACATTGAAAGCATTACAGAATTTGAAAATATGTCGGAATTAATGCAATGTAAGATCAAGGAACACTAGCTTTCACTTTAAAGCAGTAGTGGGCAAGTTCAGATGCTCTGTGAATGAACTGTTGGCTTCCAGGAACCACTACAGGCTGCACCAGCCTCCCCAAAAGAACACAGTGGTGGCCAGAAATTCCCTTCCAATTTTGAAGATAAAATATTTGGGAGAAGGAAAAGACAAGGAGTTCTGCATCTTGTTTTATGGTAAAATCGCCTGTCATCAATGTTTCAAGGAGAGAAAAGAGCCACTGAAAAATTTAAATTGCATGATTTTAATCTTTAATTGATTTAATACTTTTTTAAGGAGGGGTATGAGGGATGGATTGTATTTTGTATTTTAATATTGTTCTCAGAGGGGTGGGGTATAAATAAATATTATTATTATTATTATTATTATTATTATTATTATTATTAAAATTCAACCCAGAAAGGCCCAAGAACTACCAAAAAAAGACCAGGCCAGCCCATAAGCTACTCTTTGCCTACCTGTGTTTCAAAGAAAATAATGTTGCCCTGTCCCTTGTCACTTGTGGTGTGGGAGCAAGACTGTTGAAGGAGGTTCTGTGAGTTTTCTTTAATGTCACTTGACCCTGGTTTTCTCTTTTTTCTTTAGTTTTCTCTCTCTCTCTCTCTTTCTCTCTCTCTCCTCACTTGCACATGATTAAGTTTTTCCTGTGTATTTTGAAAAGGTAGAATCAAGTGACTTTGCCATTTTGTTATAAGCAGTTTTAGAAAATCATTTTAAAATTCTTCTAATGTACCTCAAGATTCCTTTAGATAATTTGCCTAAGGATTTTGAACTGGAATGCTGAAATTTCAGTGACAGCTACATTACAGACAGTTTACCTGGATTCTGTCCATTCATTCTAATCTAAGAGCAATGCCATTGAACACAACAAATGACAAACTAAAAGCATGTAGTAATCAGTTATTAACATCATCATCTTAATTTTGTAATCATCATTGTTTATTGATCTAAATAGATGCTACAGCAGCAGTATGAAAAGGCACCAGGTTCCCTAGGCAGTGCTCCAAAAACACCATAATCCAGGAGTGGTTATGGGTGGGTAAACAACCCTACAGTGGAAGTGCTTTCATGGTACAAGCCCTTAGCATCAAAAGTCATCCACATAGACATGGGTGGAACATAATGTGTACAACCTAGAACAAGTGGAACATAAATATATCTCACATTACATTTGATACAATGTATTGTGCCTACCCATAGTTGTCCCAGAAGAAGTCCTTCCACTCAGAGGGGAGATGTTGATCTAGCAAAAACCTCCTGTAATGGAATGGGCAGAGCTAGGGAGACAATTTTTTGCTCATTAATTTTTTTCCTATCTCATATCCTGAGCAACCTACCTATGTTGCTGTGGAAGATTTCTAATCATAGGACAGATATTCAGGGAAGCAGTGAACTGTCCCCTACTTCTAAATTATCAGATGCTTCCACTAGATCAAACAGCAATTAGCAATTCACTATTTGTTACAATCCAAGTGAAATCATAGGCAAAACCAAAGCATTCATCATTGCTTTAAAAATGATCTGGGCTATCAGAAATAGATAAAAATGATTTTGTGGCTGGATCCACCTATTTTGACTACCCAATGCTACAGACATTTCACTTTCAAGAAAATGGCAGTATTCTGTCCATGCCATTCTTTTCAAATTACAAGCATCAAAACTGGATTGACAAGAATGAAACTTTAAGAAGACTGCTTTACAAAATTAGCCTTACTAACATGGAGCTAGATAGAAAGTTTGCAAGCAGGAAGACTATATAAGAGAGGTATGGTTGTGAGCTTCTTGTAGAGATTCTGAACTTGAAATTCATAGTAGCAAGTTGGCACTTGGGGTAATTTAGTAGCTAGCTCTCTTATAAAACTCTGCAACTGATGGATCCCAGGTGATGCCAATGACAACAGCATTATAAAGGTGACAAGAATCAGTTTGGCATAATGCTTAATTTTATGACAGACTAAAATGGTGCCACATCATGTCTAACAACATTATAAATATGTTGTAAAAGTCACATAAAATGTTATAACTTGGCTCTAAAGTTTATGGTTAGCTCATTCAGCATCTTAATAGGATAACTTGCAATATTTGTTTAATTAGGCTATTTATATCAAGATGCAAATTGCACAAATGTACCCTATATAGAAGACTCGGGTACTTTTCATAGAGCAGTGTTTATTTTCCATTTCTTTAATGTTCTCATGACACAGGGAAAGGCTGGCTGTGGATGCCACAGTTGATTTGGTTGATTTAGAATGTGGGATGGGGAAACAGCTGTTTTTAAGAGGAAAATATAAGTTTCTGTTCTAAAGGTTGAAATACAGAGGACAATAAGTGAAGAACCTAAGCATAGGAAGATAGGAGCCCAATTTAGATGAATAACTGTGGAACTACCCACAAACACAAGATAATCAGACATTAATCAGACAGCAAAAAATGCAGCCAAAATTTTAGGACATGAAACTTGCACTAAGAGCTACTAGAGGCTTTCATTCTTTTTGAAAACAGAAAGCAGAGAGAAAATTGTAGGATGAATAATGGCTAAGCAAACCATAATAACATAATTGACCTTCCTCATAGCAAGGTTAATCAATGAATCCAAAAGTATTTTTGGCCCTGGTTATTTTTCTTTTCTCAGAGCCTGTTTTTATTATTGGCACCCTATCCTGGAACATGTGGACTAAAATAGATAATTTTTTTAAAAAAAATCTGCAATATCTGTAAGATGTTATGCTATATTTGGGGAGGAGAAAGGAAGTTCACATCAGGGAAAGAATTAATAAAGTTAGGAAGCCATGACTTTTGACAAACCATTCATCTGAATCAAATAAAGTTGTCCCCAATTAGGCTTAGAGCTCAGTTAGGGAGTACTTTACAATAATTTTCTTGTCCAATGTCTAGTATGAGTACACCCGTGCAGTAGGCATGGGTGAGAAATGCATTTTGCTTGAATTACATTTCAAACATGACAAATTCACTTTCCTAAAGATGAAGTCTGCAGTTGAATATTTTTTCAAGATTGCAATGCATACAACAACAACATATAAATGTTTACATTTGAAACACTGTATGCTAAAATGCTAAAATGTGCATATTTGCCAAAAAGTGTATATAAAAAGATGCTATTCTAATGAAAAAAAAAAAACTGAAAAAATATTTGTGCTTGAAAAAATGCACATAGTAATGTTCAACTTTTAAAATTCTTAATGCAATGCTTTCTATTGATTAAAAGTCATCATATTATCAAGGTTGGTGTGTGCAACTGCATTTTAAAAAATTATGATTTAATAAGCTTTTGAGAGGTTCCTTATGTCTAATCTTCCTTAAAGGCAAACTACATGCATGTGTGTTCTTGTTCTAAGAGTAGTGGTAATTTGAAGATTAAAACTTGAGAGAATCTTCAAGAGTTAAGAGGTCCACTGATCATTCTATGAAAAGGGAACTCAAAAACCTAGCAATCTACAAGATATTTTAGTTCACTGGCAATTACGATTTGTGTTTTACCCAGAATTTCTCCTATATTTTCTATTAATGAATGGAACATATTCACTATGCAAGGTGATTTTAAAAGAATAGTGCAAAGCCAAATAAGAACAGCTTTAGTTTTGCCCCATTCTTTTTAAATCACCTGCTACATGGAAAAGTTGATGAGACATGGAGAGCAATAGGAACAGTGGACTCACATTCATAGAAGGCATATTGTGGTGCTGGGATCATTGCTTCTGCATAGAGATGGAACGAATATTCAAAAATAGTTGAAAAATAGTTGAAAAACATGCTTTTCAAGAGTTGAGAAACCCAGATAAGAAGAATGAGAAGAGGGGAACAGAAGTAGTGGTTTCTGAGACTGATAGAATGTTTTGAGAGGTGTGCTGATTTTTGCCTCCCCAGAGAATAGAAAAGCTGACAAGACTCCTCAAGCCACTGAGGTTACCCCTTCCTTTCAGTCCATCTGGGAACTGCTGACACTGCAAGTCATAGGGCCTTTGCAGACTGCCAGAAATAGTACAAATTGAGTCCACTTTAACTGCCCTGGCTCAGTTCTAGGGAATCATGGGAACTGTAGTTTATTGTGGCACCAGAGCTCTCTGACAGAGAAGACTCAAAAATACAATTCCCATGATTCCCTAGCACTGAGCCAGGGCACAGGTTTTAATTTTGTCTTTCCTCACAGCTGAAGGATGCAGCTCAGGAAGGGAGAGAATAGTGGAGGTAAACAACTGGCTCTGCAGATAGTGCCACCAGGAACGATTTAGCTTCTTGGACTTCTGACAAGTGATGGGTTGCATCTCACAGCAGAAATATTCTTACTAAGAGTCTCACAAACCTGATCAGGAGGCCTTCAAACTGAGTTATGTAGGGGAAGGAGAAAGTATTGTTAAGGACAGGAGTTCATCAAGTAGCGGAGGTAATAGCCCAAATGTTGGACTGGGGAAATAGTACCAGAACCCAAGAGTGGGAGAAGGGAAAATACCTTAAATAAGCTGATAGCAGGAATGACACATGGACTTAGATGTCTCTACACCAGGGGTAGGCAACCTTTCCCCTTTAAGGGCCGAGGGACTTCAGCTCCCAGAATCCCAGGAGCTATTGGCCAACATGGGACTATTGGCCAACATGGCTGAGGCTTCTGGGAGCTGATGTCCTTCGGCCCTTAAAGGGGAAAGGTTGCCTACCCCTGCTCTACACTAATGCACAGAGCATGAGAAATAAACGAAATGAACTTGAACTCTTAGCAAAGCAAATATGATATACAGTCAGCACTCTGCATTCACAGATTTTATATCAATGAATGCAACCATCCATGCCTTGAAAATATTTTTAAAAAAATATAAATTCAAATAAGCAAACCTTGATTTTGCCATTTTATATAAGGGACATCAGTTTACTAGGCCATTATATTTAATGGCATCTATGGACTTTGGTATCTATGGGGGTCAGGGTGGTTCTGGAACAAAACTGTAACCCAGTGGAATGATTCTCATGATTTGAAAGTAGTAATAGAGAGTTGTAACCTATTTCAGAGAAATAGACCAAACAGGAAAGGAGGAAGAATGGCATTATATGATAAAGATGTTTACACCTGTGAAGAGATCCATGGCTTAAAATCTGGAAACCAGGCTGAGAGCATCTGAATAAAAATTAGGGGTAGGGGGAGAGAGAACAATGATGTCATTGTGGGGGTCTGCTACAGATCTCTAAGACAGATTGAGGACTTAGACAGTGTCTTCCTGGAACTGAAGAGCAAACATGAGAGATGTAGTAACAATGGGAGATTTCAACTGTCCTAATATTTGTTGGAAGTCAAACACTGCCAAGAATATAAGGCCTGCCAAATTCCTCATTTGCCTTGTTGAGAATTTCATTGTCTATGATGTGGAAGAGGCAACAAGGGGATCAGCTATTTTAGATCTGATCCTAACCAAACGTGATGAACTAGTTAATGGGATCAAAGTGGTGGGACCATTAGGTGGGAGTGACCATATTCTCCTGGAGTTTGTTAAACAGTGGAAAGGAGAAGCCAAGTATAGTCAGACATACATTCTATACTTTAAGAAAGCTGATTATAGTAAACTTAAGGAAATACTCAGTGTGATCCCATGTTGTTGTTTTCTGTACAGAGAAAGGCTGGAAATGGGGATTTGTTCTGCGTAAAATTCACGCATGGCTGACTTACATAAAAATAACAGTCTGATACTCATTTAACAATATGAAGGAAACCAGTATTTTTATTTCTCCTAATAGTTTAACCTTCCTATATATTTGTATGTTCAAATGATATGTTGGAAGTGCCTGTTTCAGACACTTACCCAGAAGAATAGGAAACATTTTCACAAGAAAAATTCAAGTCAATGCTGGCACACTGCACTTATATTATGTGCCACCAGTTTATTTCTTAACTAGAATATTTTCTACAGCATACCTTTAAATGCACAAAATCATTATAAATACACAACAATGTGCCACTGAATCATTGCTTTGTGTTGTGAAATCAAGACTGTATCCACATTACACAGTTATTGCAGTATGAAACTGCTTTAACTGGCATGGCTCCATCCTATGGAATTATGTGATGTGTATTGTGGTGAGGAAATTAGAAAATTCTACTGCTGTAACAATTCAAAGGAGGGCACTAGAGATTTCCAGGAAAGATTTCTGGTACTTCACCAAACTAGGAATCCTAGGATTCTGCAAGATAGAGTCATGGCAGTTAAATGAGTTTACAATTGTGTACATTACACCTACACCATCATAACTTATTTACAGGATCTCAGCCATTATGTAAAGATTCTTCACATAACCATAGCAGGAAAGACAAAATGAGAATAAAATCTGCCCCTTGGAACTAAGTCTACAGACCCTAGAACAGGGGTAGGCAACCTTTCCCCTTTAAGGGCTGAGGGACTTCAGCTCCCAGAAGCCTCAGCCATGTTGGCCAATGGTCCCATGCTGACCAATAGCTCCTGGGATTCTGGGAGCTGAAGTCCCTCAGCCCTTAAAGGGGAAAGGTTGCCTACCCCTGTCCTAGAACATGACCCTAGAACAATCGAATAAGATATGAATAAGAAGCTTTATGCACCTGTTTTCACTGAAAATTAAGGAAAACAAAACAATCACTGAAATGAGAACAAAACATTTATTTTAAAAAGTCAGGGAGCATAGTTATATATGTACCTATTGTCATATGGGATTTTCTTGGCAAGATTTGCAGTGGCTGCAAACACCTATTAATGGCTGAGCAGACAATCTCTGTCAATTCAAAGATTTAGAATGGCTCAATGGTGGTCTAGTTGTGGCATTTTGCATTTATGCCAAATAATAGCTCACACTATAAATGCAGGCAAGATAGCATAAGCCTCAAAAAGATAATTTTCTAATGATTTTATACTCCTGTTGCTGACCAACCCAGTGAATAACAAGATCAGACATAGAGAACTGGGTTATAAAATGGGCAACTTTATTTAACTCAACTTGTTTAACATTATTTCTTCGAGATCTGTAAAACAAGGGGGGAACCTTGTGTGGGAACCCTTGGCGGATGGTCTGCTCCCAGACCAAATACCCAGTCTCTCCTGGGTGAAGCACTTGAGCCCCAAGGGCAATCCAAAAGTGGGTTGCTCCCTGGCTGGACCACATCTGGAAGGCCAACCCAAGACTCCCCCACTTAATTCACAAGACTTAAGTGAGGGTTTAAGTGAGGGTTTAAATTCCAGAGACTTGAGATTTAAATCTCTTTCCCCTCCTGTTTAGTCACATGACCTAAAAATCAGTTCCAGAGACTTGCCTTCACCATTTAGGAGGGTGCCAAGGTATTCACCTGAACGTCTATTTTCCTCCACATATGCCACAGATATAGGGCAAGTGTCTGCTTAGCTCCTATCCCCACAAGGTTGACTAAACAGGTTGAAACCTTAATTATAGGTCTTGAAGAAATAACTGGTTACCCACTTTGGAAAACTGGATGCCATCTGCCCTGTAAAGCTCAGGCTTTACTAGCACAATATCATTGTGCGGTAAGTAGAAACCCAGCTCTCCCACCATAGCCTTCTGGATCTCACTGTTAGTTATCCTACAGGCTCTATTGAGCAGGTGCGGATCACTGCCATAGCTCCAAATTTGGTGTGGTAACATTGCCAACCACAAAAGTGTAACAGAAGGCCACTTCTCACAGATATAACACATATAATGTATGGCTTGTAAGACAAGGGCCTTGGCCTTTAGCAAACCTAAATAATTTCTTCCCAAATGTATAATCATGTTAATATGGCAAAATAAAGGACTAGGGGCATTCCTTCTTACTTTTAAAAAATTGTATAAAGTCCTGACTGGACAAAGGGATTTATCACTTCACATTAGCAGTTGCAGTTCCTTGCCCACCCCCAGATGGTCTGTCTTGGAGGAGCAGATTAAAAAGCAGGACTGAATGGGCTGACACTGTAAAGTCCTGAAACAACAGAGCTTTATAGGATGAATCTTTCTTTGAAGTGACTACCAACTCACTTATTCTAAGTGCTCCAATAAAGGCAGTAAGTGCAGCTGCATGAAAGAGTTTAGTCCCATAAGGAGATGTACAAATAGTTGGCCAAATTAAACTGAGCCCTCTAAGAATATTGGATGACAATGGTTTCTGAGGGTCCTTAGCTCTTATAACCTGCCTGGACCAAACTTCCAAGACCTTATGTATCCTGAAATCTCCAGAATAATCATTTATGCCCTGTGCTCTCAACCAAAAGGCTATGGCTGATAGTTTGCCCTCTATGGATGAGACCAAGAAATGCAGAACTTCAAGGTGTCATTGGCACAGGGCATAAATGATTATTCTGTTTGCCAACCCTGAATGTTTCTGAAATGGCACAAACTTGTTAACTGCACTGACATAGCTTTTTTTTTTTTTTTGGTGGAGGGCACTACTGACAAATCTCAAAGCCTGAACTACTTCTCTTTGCCAAGGTTCCATAGGTCCATTGGCATTGGGTCTGGTGAAACCACTGCCTGTGGATCTAGTTACCTGAATTGCTCCAGCTGCATACGGGAAAGAGAATCAGGTATCTCATTATCAATTCAATTCCAGGGATGTGAGAAGCTGTGAAGAGAATGTTCTGTGACAAACAATGTAACGTAAAGGCACAAATTAACCTCATAACCCTGTGTGATTTGGAAGTCAACGAGTTTATCACTTGGACAACTGCCATGTTGTAACACCAGAAACAAACTACTGAATTGGCCAACTCATTTGCCCATAAACATACAGCAAGCAGAATAGGAAACAACTCTATGTCAGGTCTGATGTAATATCAGATTGCACTCATACAGTAGGCCACCTCTGGGTATACCATCTGCTCTCAAAATAAACTCCAAAGCCTACTGAACCTGCAGCATCTGAAAAGAACTGCAGAGAGGTGTCCAGCTTCTTCTCCTCTCTCCAAAAAGAAACACCATTAAATTCTTCAAGGAAGGTAGACCACATCTGCAGGTCCTTGTGAATGCCTTGTGTCAATCTGATCCTGTTATGAGCATGCAAAATCCCACCAATGGCATCACAAAGACACTTGAGCAAAGTCCTGCCTGGGGCAACTACATTATATGTGAAGTTTAGCTCCTGAAATTCCCTTAGTGTTGCCTTTCTAAGGGAAGAAAATCTGAGAACCCTTTGCCTTAAGTCAAATAGTTTGTCTTCAGGAAGTCTACAACATTGATTGACAGTATCAATCAGCATGCTGAGAAAGGTAAGCTGCTGATATGGGCCTTCTGTTTTCTCTGGTGTCAAAGGAACGCCTAACTTGCCTGCTAATGTCACAAAATATTGTAACAATTGGAGACATTGGCCTGAGCCAATCACACCTATGAATAGGAAGTCATCTAAATAATGGATTATGCCATTCAAACCTGATTTGGTCTTAACTGCCCACTCCAAATGTGTTAAAAGTTTCAAAAACTGAACAAGACACTGAACTCCCCATAGGAAGTGCCTAGTCCATGTAAAATGAACCCTCGAAGCTGAAACCTAACAGCTCGAACTTGTACGGGTGAACTGGCGATAGGCGAAAAGTGGATTTAATAGCAAACTTTGCCCTATTCCATGTCTCCTGACTTCATGCATAGCTGTGTCAAATGAGATATATGATTGTAGTCAACTCTTGTGAAATGCCATCATTAACAGATTCTCCTCTGGGTTAGGAAAGGTATTGAATTAACCTGAATTCCCTAGGCATCTTCTTAGGGATTATTCCCAATGGAGAAACTCTCAAATTTGGAATTGGGGGTTCCTAGAAGAGGACAATCACCCTGCCTTCCAATAGCTCCTTTGCTATCTTGCATCTTACCAGTTCTTCCATTCCAATAACAGATTTTAGATTAACCACCTGAAAGGAGCACCATGTACCACAAAAAGGAATCCTGAAACTACTATTAAAACCTTCTAACAAGAATAATGCCACCTCCCTGTTGGGAAAACGTCCCAGCCAGGCAGTGAGGGAATTAACATCTATAGGACTAGGTCCCTTTTGAAGGAAAGGAGGAAATATTGGGTCCCTTCTTAGCACCCTGGTCTTTAGGCCATGCTTGCCCTCATCCCTGTGTGCAGTTCTTAAAGGAGTGGCTCCCTCCACACAATGAGCACTCATGCTTAAACTTGCAGAGCTTCCTGGTGCATAACTCCTGAGATCCAAATTCCCAGCACAACATTTTTGCTGTTGTTCAGCTTGTGCTGAACCATGAAAGGAAGGCAAGGCAAGGCAAGGCAAGTGCCTTCTGTATGAGAAGTCCACTTTGGGTTCTCTCTCCCTGTGCCTCGCAGGAATCATGAGCTGCATCCACAGCTGGGAATGCATCATATCCCAGCATAAGGTCGGGTAAATAACAGCTCACATTCTAAATACTTTGTCATACAACAACCATGCTGGGCCTGAATAATTGACATAAGCCTTATGTATGATGTCTATATACCAAAATAGAGGGGCAGACCTTATGGGTTGTACTCTGGTGATAAAACCTGCATAAATTAGGAAGCATGACACTTCTGGTATGATAGTGACTGGTGAAGGAGCGGTAGCAACAGCTACTGCAACTTAAACAACAGTGGTGCTTGTAGGAACAGAGACACAAACAACCCGTCCCTTAAGTCAACATGACAAGACTTAAGAAGCAAGGCCTTTGGGGGGGAGACCTCTTGGTAGCTAAGACAGTGAAGGGGTGGCTTGACCCCAACAATGCATCGAGAGGACCAGAGAAATCCAAATAAGCTGGTGCCTCCCACTGTTGTAAACCTCCTTTGGGTGGATAAATGTCACCCATGCTTTAGAAACTCAAAAGCTTAACAAAATCTAACAAAAGAAAACTTTACATTGCTTACCTATCAAATGAAAGACCCTTAAAAGCTCGCAATCCAGCAGCGAAGCCAAAAAACCCAGAGTTTGGAGGCCGGTCTGAGGACAGAGGACAGAAAGAACGCTGGCAAAGCAGGCAGGGAAAGCCTAATTGAAAGCTTAATTGAAAGCATAACAAACCTAAAGCACAAGTGAGAGCAGCTGTGAAGTGGAGAGCCTGTAAAGAGGAGCAGAGAGGGAGCGCTACAAAGGTTGCCAAAAGGAAAGGAGAAAGGCAAAAAGAGGAGAGAAGTGGAGACGAAATGGACTGGAGAGACAATTTAGAGAGAGATGAGCAAAACGGTGATACAAGCAACAGAGAGAAGGCAATTGAACTGTTGATATAACCTTGAAGAAGCCAAGTTTCTTTTGATACTCTCTTACCCAACTCTAGCCCTCACAGAAAGGTGGGACATCAGCTTGGTGAAAGGAGTAACAAGGGAAAGAGAGATAAACAGAGGATATATAGAGGACTACATAATACAAGAAAGGAGGAAAGAAGAGAAGGAAAATAAAAGACAAGCAAAAGAGCAAAAAGGAACAAATAAAATAAGATAAAAAAACAATAAAAAAATCAAAGACTCAAATGGTGAGAAATTAGAAAATGAAGGATAAAGAACAAGAAATAAAGAAAGACTATTAACAGTGGATGGAAACACGAAGCTCCTTAAGGAATAAAGGGAAAGTAAGGAATACTGCTAATTTTCTCAGATAAATAACTTTTTTAAAAACTAAAGAAATATGATTGAATAAATCCAATGAAATAATTAATAGAATTTAATTTTCAAAATAGAAAAATTATTATTTAAGAAACAAATTCAGATAGTACTGACTTCTTAGAGCTTTATTAATATAGAATACTGAAGCGATATATTAAGTTTAAAAATTGATAAAAGAATTATCAGAGAATTAAATATAAGATTTATGATCATCATCATTTATTAAAATTGTGTAAATTAGATTTCTGTGTACTGAGTAATTGAATTGATGTTAGAGACTGAAAAATAAAAAGTGTTATATTTTTGTTATTTGTTATATGTTGATGGGTAAAAATTGTACAAAAAGGAAAAATGAATGATTTGGAAGATTATGAAAGAGCATGATAAAATTGTGGTAAACTGTTAATCGTAAACTGAGGCTAAGGAATTTTAAGCTTTTTAACGTTAATAATGAAATTTGATGAAAAATGATTTAAAGGTGTTATCTATAGACTTCTTTGATAAATTGTATATATACAATTGTATATAAAAACAAACAGAAGTTTAAGGGAAAGATATAGGTAATAGAGATAAGTGATTAACTACAAAAACAAGAGAAAAGTAAGATTAGAGAAACAGGATAAAACTTACATATATATGTATAAATATATACACATATATATAGAAATAATTGAATATATTTTATATTTCACATAATATATTATATAGGAAAATATAAAATTGATGAAATAAGAGGATTATTGATAAAGGGAAAATATTGGGATAATATTGAACAGGAAGAAAAAGAAGTGAAGATGATGTCAACAAAAATGGCCTACCTCAAATTCAGTTAACCTCCCAAGGGAGGGGATCAACAGAAGATACAATGAAAGTGACAGATCCTATACTAATGCTACTAGATGAAATGCATAGACTGAGACAAGAAGTGAAAGAAAACGGGTTGGAAATGAAAGAAGATTTAAGAGAATCAAATCAGGAAATAAGAGAGGAAATAAAAGAAGCCAGAACTGAAATAAGAAAAGACCTAAAGAAAACTGGATAATATTGGTAGAAAAATGGACAAAATGACACAAGATATTAACAAAACACAGACAGAGGTGGAAAAGATAAAAGAAAAAACTACTGAATTGGAACGATCGGTAATAGAAACAATGAAAAAACAAGACCAACAACAACTTCAAAAATGGACAAATGAATTAAGATATAAAGAAAATGTATTAAGTTAAGAGGACTGAAGCAAAAACAAAATGAAGATTTAGAAAATAGGATAACTCCAAATTTAGCAACTTATATTGGAATACCAGAAGAAAAATTATATGGGAAATAGATAAGGCCTTCAGAGTTAACTCTTTACAAGCTAAAGATAGAAAAATCCCACAAGATGTGGTCGTTTCTTTTGTAAGATCAAAAACCAGAGAAATGATCATAAAAAAGAATTACTAGCTAAAATTAATAATAGAAGAATCAGAAGTAAAAAATCTTTAAAGACATTCTGCCCCAAATAATGCTTGAAATAAATAAATATAAGAGTCTAACACAGCTGTTGAAGAATTTAAACTATAAATGGGACAGGATTGAAGGTCTTTCATTCTTGTACAATCAGAAAAGAATTAAAATCGACAATGTAAATAAAGCAAAAGAAATAGAACAAAGATTGAAAGAGGATTTAAGAAGAAAAAAGGAAGAAGGATGAGGGAAAGCTACAGTGAGAGAATGGGGAGCGAAAATATATAAAGAAAATGTAAAGAGACTGAAACAAATAAGAAACAAGAGGAGGAAGAAAAAGAACAATCAGAAGAAGAAGAATCAACAGGAAAATAAGAATGGGTAAACAGAGGAATTGGATCTAGAGAAAATAGTGAAGAAGACCCCGGCAGCGAGGAGGAGGAGGGGGAAGCCAGCGAGAGAGAGAGAGAGAGAGAGAGAGAGAGGCTAGCAGCAGTGGCGGCGGCAGCTTTAAATGCCACCTGCCAGCCTTCTGAAGCTCCTGGTGGTGAGGAGGAGGAGGAGGAGGAAGCCAGCAAGCAAGAGAGAGAGAGAGGCTAGCAGCAGCGGTGGCAGCAGCTTTAAACACCGCCTGCCAGTCCTCTGAAGCTCCCAGCGGTGAGGAGGTGGAGGAGAAAGCCAGCGAGTGAGAGAGAGAGAGAGAGGCTAGTAACAGCGGTGGCAGCAGCTTTAAATGCTGCCTGCCAGCCCTCTGAAGCTCCTGGTGGCGAGGAGGAGGAGGAGGAAGCCAGTGAGTGAGCGAGAAAGAGAGAGGCTAGCAGCAGCAGCGGCAGTAGCAGCTGTGGCAGCAGCTTTAAACACTGCCTGCCAGCCCTCTGAAGCTCCCAGTGGCGAGGAGGAGGAGGAGGAGGAAGCCAGTGAGCGAGAGAGGGGGGGGGCTAGCAGCAGCAGCAGTGGCAGCAGCTTTAAACGCCACCTGCCAGCCCTCTGAAGCTCCTGGTGGCGAGGAGGAGGAGGAGGAGGAGGAAGCCAGCAAGCGAGCAAGAGAGAGAGAGGCCAGCAGCAGTGGCAGCAGCAGCTTTAAATGCCGCTTGCCAGCCCTCTGAAGCTCCCGGTGGTGAGGAGGAGGAGGAGGAAGCCAGAGCATGGAAGGGATCATCAGAAAACAATAAAAAATAACACTGGAAAGAAAATCTCCATGGACGCTCAGGCAAGCCCCGGCTGCAGAGGAGAAGGCAGGAAGAATAAGGAGAGCCCGCAGAGGTCTCAAAACCCCCACGGACATCCAGGCAAGCCCCAGCTGCAGAAGAGAAGGCACAGAATTCCATAGTGATGACTAAAGCGGACAATAAATTGAAAAGCAGAGAAAGAACTAGCAAGAAAAGACTTTAATAAATAGTTACTATAAAGTCTGCAGAGGGGTCGGGGGAAAGAGGGTCCAGAGAAGGGATGAGAAAGATCATAAAAATAAAAACAATAAGTAAAATACAGTAAAGAAGGATAAGAAATAAGAATAATATAAGGAAACGAGTACTGTCAGCAAAATGTTAACTCAAGAAGAATTGGCAACTACACCCCAAAATGAGAACCTAATAGCAAAAGAACAAAGTAGTGTATCAGAGGTAAACTCCCGCTTGCTGGCAGAACTTAGGAAAATAGAAAACGGAAATACTAGCAAACATTAAGGAGGAAATAAAAAGTCTAAGAGAAGAGATTAAATTAGACTTCCAGAAAGAATTAAACATACTAAAAGAATATTTCATCAAAACTTCAGGAGAAATTAAAGAATTGAAGAAAAATATAATAGAGATAAAAGACAAATCTGAGGAAACTGGGAAAAGAGTAGGGAAAATATAAGGAAAACAGATTCAAGATGAGAATTATAAGATAAATTTGGAAATGCATATGCAAAGGAAAGCCTTAAAATTAAGGGGTGTAGAAGAACTAGCTAATGAAAATTTAGTAACAAGAATTATTCCTGCCCTAGCTCATTTTGCTGATTGGTCAGGCGAACAATTAGACCTCAAAATTGACAATATCTATTGGGTGGACTCATGGATTGCTAGAAATAAGAAATTACCACAAGACATCATGATTCACTTTGTAAGAGAAAGCGTTAGAGATTTGATCTTTTAAATGAATTTTACTACAAAATTGAAATAGAGGGGAAAGAAGTCAAAATCTTTAAAGCAATTCCAACCCATTTTTTTAGAAAAAGAAAAGACTACAAACTACTCACAGAATTCCTTAGATATAATGATGTTAGATAGAAATGGGGAAAAAATGGAAGGGGTTTCATTTACTTTTAGAAAAGAGAGACTTATTATAAATTCAGAAGAGAAAATGAAAGCCTTCTTAACCCAAAATAAACCAATGGAAGATGCAGACGAGACAGAAGAAAAAGGAAATAGAATGAGAGAAAAAGGAAAAGAATGCAATAAAACAAAGATGGAAATGAGGAGAGCTAGAGAATCTAAAAGAGAAAATACAGATGAAATGAAAATCAGCTCAGAGGAGCTAGATAGACAATCTACTGAAGAAGAAAGCGAGACAGAATCAGACCAAGACTCTGATTCAAGAGTAGAATATAAAAAGACAAAAAGGAAACCAACACAAACAGGTAGTAAAAAAGGGAAGAAAACAAAGAAGCAAAGAAAGTATAAATAAATAAATAATGACAATAAAGGTTATATCCTGGAACATCAATGGATTAAACTCCAAAATTAAACGTAAGAAAGTTTTTCACTACTTAACCAAACAAAAAGCAGATTACATGTTTGCAGGAAAAAGACCTTCAAGTTCTAAATATAAAAAAATGGGCGAAATGTTTGCATCTTGTGACAAAACCAAAAAAAAAAGAAAGGGGTAGTAATCTATGCTATGCTAAAACAAAGAGAGTGGCCACAGAAATCATGAAAGATGAAGAATACTTTGTGATAGAATTACCATATAATGAAGGGAAAATTTTGTTAGTAAATTTATATGCACCATTAGAAAACAAAGATTTTTTTTTTTTAAACTGTATCGGGATTTGGCTAATTTAGAATATGAAAATATCTGACATTGGAAGGTGATAGTTTAGAAAAAGGATGGCATTGGTATTTATGCTATGTAGGAAAAACAGAAGATAAGAAATTTAAGAAACATATAATAAGTGATGCATTAATAAAAATTTGGCATAAATATAAACAATATCGGTATACAAAAATCCCAAGATGGGTTTCTCCCCAAGAAGCTTTTTTCAAAACAGAAACATTATATAAAGAAAAATGGCTCACATATGAAGATATGATACTGAAAAGGGGGAATGATATTACTATGAAAGCATATACGGATCTACAAAAAGAAGGGATTAAATTACACTGGTTCGGATACTTTCAGATTAGAGAAAGGCTTAAAAAAGCTATGCAAACAAAGGGAATAGAATCTGATAAAAAAAGATCTAGAAAAAGTCATAGAGAAAGGGGAAAAACATATGATAACAAGATGGTATAAAATGTTAATAGATATCAAACTAGAAGAAGAAACAATTAAAGAATGTACAATAAAATGGATACAAGATCTAAAGGAGAATATTGATTTAACCACCTGGGTTAAATGGATGGACATGGACAAAAAATGTGAAATTTACTAAGAGTGCATATTTAGTGGAGAATTTTTACAAAATGCTATATAGGTGGCATATACACCCCCCAAAAATTAGCCAAAATAGGAAATAAAGAAGAAGGTAGATGCTGGAAATGCCAGCAAAAAGACGCAGACCTGTTCCATATGTGGTGGTCATGGACAGTGGCAGCAAAATTCTGCGGGGAAATTCACAAAACAATACAAGATGTATTTGCTATTAAGATAGATCTGAACCCTAAGTTATACCTATTGAACATAACTGAAGACTGCAAAGGTAAACTTAATAAAGAGGAAAGTGGGGTAGTCTTATACATGATAACTGCAGCTCATATAATCTTTGCTAGATATTGGAAAAAAGAGAAAGAGCACACAATAGAAGAATGGAAACAGAAATTATATGACATGATGACCATGGATAAATTGACAATGATGATTAATGGTAAACAAGAAAGCCAATATACCTAGAAATGGGAAAAACTAGAAAGTCTGTGAAAGTAATAATATGGAAGGAATAAAGCATCCAGGTGTATAAGGACTTAAAGAATTATGTATATAAAATAATGTTAAGATTTGGAAGTGAGTGCTTAAGTCATGAAAAATTAAATTTAAGATATGAAAGCTCAAAGTTGTTTAGACAAATAAAAATGAGATACCATTTCAATGGGCCTCTCTATCAAAACAAAGAATTAAATGTATATGGTATAAAGGTCTATCTCATTAAGAAAAATGTTGACTTGTAAAACTTTATAACACTAAAATTCTCTGGACTTATTTATACTCTAATGAAATGTATGTGATGTATACTTTAAAATAAATAAATAAGATTTACACACACAAAAAAGAAAATAGTGAAGAAGAAGAAAACATTTGCGGTTAAGAAGGGGAAAAAGAAAAACACAGAAAAACTTTACTGATTCATAACTACAAACAAGAGCAAAACAAAAACAAAAAACTAATAAAAGAGAATAAAAAAATTAAAGGGGAGGAAGGGGTGGGTCAATAAAAATAAACTACATACTTCTTTATTGGAATTAAACCAGAAACAAACAAAAATGATGGTGAAAATAACATCATGGAATGTTAAAGGAATAAACTCAAAATACAAAAGAAGCATAATATTTCACAGATTGGAAAAAACTGAATAGTGACATTACATGTATACAAGAAATAAAGATAAACCAAAAGGAAACACAATATATAAGAAATTATATAGCAGCAAATGAAAAAAGGAAAAAGGGTGTAGCGATCTATATAAAGAGGAAGTACCAATCAAAAGAAATATTTAAAAATGAAGAAGGAACCTTTATAGGAGTCAAAGTAAAATGACAAAATATAACCATTCTAATAGTAGTCATTTATGGCCCGCAAGAGAACAAAGAAAAATACTATAACAAAATATATAACAAATTGAAGAAATTGGAATATGATAATATTATTCTACTAGGTGACTTTAATGCAGTAATAGAACCAAAAAAAGACAGAACATCTCTTGAAGGCAAGAAAAGAAAACAAAATCAAGGATAATTGCCTAGAGCCTTTTTTAAGATTATGGAGGAATTTGGAATGTTAGATGTATGGACAAATAAATACAAAGAATTGAAAGGATTTAGTTTTTATTTACAAGTTCACAACTCTCTTTCGAGAATAGATCTTTCCTTAGCCACAAAAGCTATAGGTCTAAAAATACAATCAATGGAAATCTTAACAAAGTGTGAATCAGATCATAATCCAATTATGTTGGAGATGACAGAAGGGAAGAAAAAATATATATGGAGACTACAGGATGAAATATTGAGAGAGAGAAAAAAATTAATCAAATTAAAAGAGACACTGAAATGCTACTTCAAAGAAAAAAAAAACAGCAGGAATACCAACAAAAATAATATGGGATGCAAGCAAGGCTGTAATTAGAGGGGCTATTATAAAATTACAATATGAACAAAGGAAAAAAGACAAAGAGAATGAAGAAAAGATTAGGAAAGAATTAAAAAGGAAAAAAAGGAAAATGGAAGGAAAATGGGGATAAAAAATTAAAGTGTGAAATTGATAACTTGCAACAACAATTAAAACTGATAACAATAAAAGAATTGGAGAAAAAATTAAAAGCAGCAAAACAACTTCATTTTGAATCAGGAAATAAAGAAGGTAAACTACTAGCCAATAGACTGAGGAAGAAGAGAGAGAAAAACATAATTGTGGAAATAAATGATAAAGGGAAGTCATACTTAGATCAAGAAAATATTAAGAAAATATTCAAAGAATACTATGATAAGCTATACAGTAAGGAAACAGAGGTGAAAAATGATGAAAACACAATTAACAAATACTTAGATAAACAAAAGATAAATACCTTAAATGAGGAACAGAAGGAGAAATTAAACAGACCAATATCCAGTGAGGAAATCTCAAATGAGATAAGGAAACTAAAAATAGGAAAATCACAAGGTCCAGATGGACTAACATCAATTTATTATATTAAAAAAATGATGAATGAGATAATAGAACCTTTAAAATAAATGATGAATAACATTCAGGAACAAGGAATTCCCGACTTTTGCCTCATCCCAAAAGAAAACAAAGATAAAACAGATACAGGAAATTACAGACCCATTTCTTTGCTTAATACTGATTATAAAATATTTACAGCTATCATTGCTACAAGATTGAAAAATATACTCAAAACAACAATACATGAAGACCAAAACGGGCTTCTACTGGGAAGACAAGCAAAAAAATAACATAAGAACAGTCTTAAATTTTATTGAACACTTTGAAATACACAACGAATGGAAGCTTGCAATGATATTAATTGACGCGGAAAAGGCATTTAATAGAGTCAATTGGGAATTTATGCAAAAAATAATTGATAAAATGAAAATGGGCCTCAAATTTCCAGACTGGATCAATGCTGTCTATTAAGACCAGAGAGCAAAAATCATAGTAAATAATGAGATGACAGACAACATACACATAGAGAGAGGAACAAGACAAGGATGTCCCTTCTCACTGCTGTTATTCATCATGACATTAGAAGTCCTAAACAATGCAATAAGAGAAGAAGAAAAGATAAAAGGGGTTAGGTGAGAGGACATATCTTCAAACTGCAAGCTTTCGCAGATGACATTATATATTTCTTAGAAGATCCTAAAGAAAGCATAAATAAATTATTAAAGATTATACAGGAATATGGGGAAGTAGCAGGATTCAAATTAAATAGGGAAAAAACCTTTATATTGAGAAACAATATGAAACAGAAAGAAGAAGAAGATTAAAAGAAATGACAGGTTTCAAATTAGAGAATAAAGTAAAGTATTTGGGAATATATCTGACAAAAAGAAATATAGATTTATTAAAAAATAATTACCAAAAGACATGGGAAGATATAAAAGCAAATCTAGAAAAATGGGGAAAATTACACTTATCTTTTCTGGGGAAAATAGAAACCTTTAAAATGAATATACTACCAAAATTTATATATTTATTCCAAAATCTTCCAATAATAATGAAAGAGAAATATCTAGACGATTGGCAAAGAGAGATACAAAAAATTATCTAGTCAGGGGAAAAACCTAGAATAGGATGGAAACTGCTTACAGAAGATAAAATTAAAGGAGGTTGTGGTCTACCAGATATAAAGCTCTATTACTACGCGACAAGCTTAACATGGGTGGAAGAATGGATAAAACTAAGAAAAGAAAGAGAGCTCAATCTCAAGAGAACTAAATTAAGATTTGGTTTCCACACCTATCTATGGTATGGGAAAGTAAAAGATAACAAGGATTTCTCACACCATATAATAAGAAACGCATTATTAAAAGTGTGGATAAAGATTAGAAATAGTTTTTACAATTGAATCCCAAGCTGGGTATCAACTCAAGAGACCTTTTTTTGCAACATCAAAAATTAAAGGAAAGCCATGGTTGACAAACAAAGAACTGATAGAGTGGAATGGAAAAAGAGAAAAAGAAATAAAAGAAGAGGAGAAATTAAACAAACTAACAGAGAAGAACTGGTTTTTAAACAGACAAAAGGCGCATTTTAAAATAGATAAGAAAGACAGAGATGTGACAAACGAAACAGAAATAGACAAAATAATTTTTGATAAAGAAGGAAAACACATATCAAAATACTACAAAGTACTAAAAGAAAGAGAATTGGAAAAAGAACAAATAAAACACGTAATGGTTAAATGGGCACAGGATGTGGGTAGAAATATAGAACTGGATAAATGGGAAAAGTCTTGGCTAGACACGAACAAATTTACCAGGTGTCAAGATTACAAAGAAAACTATATAAAAATGTTTTTCTGACGGTACATGACTCCGGTAAAAATCAACAAAATTTACAAGTGTGGAAATGAAAAATGTTGGAAATGCAAAAAGACCATGGGAACATTTTATCACCTATGGTGGGAATGCAGAGAAGCTAGGAAATTTTGGAAAATAATACAAAAAAAAAAAAAAACGCTCTGAAATCTTAAATGTACAAATTCTACTAGATTCAACATTTTTTCTTTTGAATATAACACACTGGATTGACATAAAGATAGAATTTTTTTTATAAAAGACAACTTCTATATATAGCTACAACTGCGAGAATCATCTATGCAAAATATTGGAAAAAAGAAAACAGCCCATCAGGAAAAGATTGGGAAACCAAGATGAGAGAAGCTATAGAACTAGATATGTTAAACGCATTAATAAATGAAAAATCAGTAGAAGATATAGAGAAAGATTGGGAACCATTTAAAAAGTATTGGAAAATGGAAAAATTGACACCATGAATGATAAATTCTAACACACATCAAACTTAAATAAAGGCAAACAAATAAAGACATGACCACAATATAAAATGTAAGTTAAGAAAGCAAGACAAAGAAAAAGTGAAATATAAGAAAAAAGAACAGGAATCAAATAAGGGTTTCAAAAGGAAAAATCTCAAAATAATGGTAAGAGTAAGGAAGTCAAAAATGAAAAAAAAAGGTTATAGTAACAAAGAAAGCTAAGTTTATGTTGAAATTATATGTTAGTGTTTGTAAGAATGTTTTTAATGGATGTTTAATGTATGTAAATGTATGTAATGTTTGTAAAGTTAATATGTATACGTCATGTTAAATTATGTTAATACATTTTGAAAATAAATCAGGAAGCATGAGAGCCAATTGGACCAATTCCTCTCAACCTGCCTCTTTCTCAATTTTTCCTTCTCCTTGTCATCCAGCTCCTCTTTCTCTTTTTTCTCAACTTGTGATACATTAGTGAAAACACATCAATATATTCATCCCTTAAGATCTTATCTCATGTTGCCTGACACAGGTGATCACCTAGGGGCAGTGTTATATCACCTATAGGTAATTTCTGCCAGGGATCTAGTTCTAAATCACCTTCTGACCACTCATCCCCTGCCAGAGCAATGCCTGGAGTGATGCTCCAAAACATGGTGGTGTTTGTGGGGTGGGCCAACCCCAACATTTAGAAAGCTGGGAATTGAAGTTAACTATATAAATGCTTATATGGCTGAGTGGAACAGATAGGCATGAAAGAGTGGCCCATGTCTGTTCCAGGTGGAAGCAGGTCAGAACCCCACTCCCAAGATGAGCTGTGGGTGCAGGGGCCGATCAGCAGTGCCAGGAGTCCAACTATCCTGGCTCATTTTTGCTCCACACCTAAGGATAAAAGTGTGGCTTTGGCATGGCTTCTTGCCAGTTTGGAGGTGTGGCTCAACATGCCACCAAAGCAGGTGGAAGCTGCTTCATTTGGCCTGTCTCTTTGAGCCCCTTGTGTCCAGAGTCATAGTCCAATGCTCAAACCCTTACACCAGGGGTAGGCAACCTTTCCCCTTTAAGGGCTGAGGGACTTCAGCTCCCAGAATCCCAGGAGCTATTGGCCAACATGGGACTATTGGCCAACATGGCTGAGGCTTCTGGGAGCTGAAGTCCCTCGGCCCTTAAAGGGGAAAGGTTGCCTACCCCTGCCTTACACCATGCTGGCTTCACAACCAACCATTATTTCTTTAAATGCTGAGAAAGTTCGTGATAAAATTTACTGGTCATTTATTTTTACAGCTATTTTTTAGTTTCCTGAAATATTTTTGAACTGGATAAAAATTGTATATTTAGCACCAAGAGCATTGGTTAAGATCAGGGGTTTTTTTTCATCCTTTTTTACATTTACACAATGTACAAGGCAAGGATGTCCATTGTGTCCTTTAATATTCAGCTTGTGCTTAGAACCCTTAGCATGTGTTATTGGGGTAGTGTGGGGAATCCAGGATCAATGGATTTGTCAATTTAGAATGTAAAAACATTATTTTTGCAGATGATCTTTAGTTGTTCATTTCAAAGTTCAAGCAGGCAATCCCTGTTTTGATGTAGGTAATTAAGTATTTTGGTAAAATATCTGGATATTCAATTAACTGGTCCAAGTCAGAAATACTTTTAGTGGAAGACAAGGCAGACTTTAGCATGTTTAAAGCATAGTAGTTTCAACATTGCTCAAATTCTATTACATGTTTGGGTATAATTATCCCTAGGGATTTATCTCAGATGATTAATCTTAATATAAGAAAGCTAATAAAAGATATTGTACAAGACTTAGAGAGATGGGTGGGCTTAAAGATGAGTTTTTGGGAGCAAAATGAATGTTATACACTGTTATCTATTAATGCCTTGCAGGTATATTCAAAAATTAAATTCATTGTTTAGGATATTTGGGGGGGCCTCATCTCCTTCTAGAATTTCAATTAAAAGGATGCATATTCCAGTCAAAGAGGAAAAGGTAAGACCTTCCAGATCTTGTTACCTTGTTATCTTGCTACCATCACCCATATCTGTTATCTTGTATTAACTCTGAATATATTCACTTAAAGTAAGTACAGTCACCCTCTGTTCTCACAGACTTGATATCCACAGACTCAAATATTCATGGAGGGGTGACCTCTTTTAATTTCAATGGGGCGCACGCTCGTGGCACGCAGCCCATTCAAGCCTATGGGTCTTGAATATTGGTGAGTCTCCATTATCGTGGGGTGGGTTTCTGGAACTGATCCCTCATGAAAATGGAGGGCCAACTGTAATCCACCATGGTCAGCCTTGATGTCTTCATTTCTGGCACCTCTATTCAAATGGACAATACTTTTAACTTTATTTTATTTATTCCATTCTTATGCTGCCTTTCTCCCAGAAAGCAACCCAAAATGGCTCATAAATAAAAATATTTATTAAAAATTTACAATAAAAGTTTTAAAAACAATTACTTAGTTCTTATTTTATTAAAAAGGACAGTGTTTTGCCAACAATTTCAGCAGTTAGTACTGCATGGCAAATAGTGCTCATGTCAAATTGACCTTATGGGAAATTCAGATTTGAAAATTGGTAAAGAACCATTTTTATAGGACATGTGGGACAGAATGGAATTGTTACTTTAAATCAGATACTTGATGTTACCTTTCTTCCTTCTAACCATAGAAGGTGTTATTCCCCCAACCATGGAACTCCGTGAATATTACATTAATATTAAAACAAGATAAAGACAAATTGGATCCCAATAATTACAGACCAATTTCCTTACTAAATACAGATTACAAGTTGATGGCTGCAATACTGGCAAAAAGGTTAAGAGTAATATTGGAGAATTGGATTCACAAAGACCAAAACAGCTTTCTCCCGTCCAGAGGGACAAAACAAAATTTTAGAAATTTATTGAATATAATTGACATTCATTATAAAAATATACATAAAAAATTGGCATTAATCTTTCTGGATGCGGAGAAAGCTTTTGACAACATTAATTGGAGTTTCATGATTGGAGTTTTGCAAAAAATAGAAGCTGGGTGGAAATTTATAAAATGGGTACAAAGTATATATACAACCCAAGAAGCTAATATATTAATCAATGGGGAAAAGACACCAAAATTAGATATTCAAAAAGGAGTCAGACAAGGCTGCCCCTTGGCACCCTTATTATTTATCTTGACGCTTGAAGTTCTGCTAATAAGAATTAGAAACAACAATGCTATTAAAGGATTTGAGATTAGAAAACAAATTTATAAATTGAGAGCCTACGCCGATGACATAGTTTTGACCATTGCTAACCCTACAGAATCCATGGAGGAACTTATGATGACCCTATACCAATATGGTAAGATATCAGGATATAGGATTAATAAAAATAAATCAGTTATGATGTTGATAAATGTCTGAGAAAGAAGCTGAGAAATTAAGGGATATATCCGAATTTAAGACCAAAAATAAAGTTAAATATTTAGGAATCCAGCTTACTACAAAAAATTCAGACTTATATAGAAATAACTACTATAAAATTTGGCAAGAAATTAAAGAAAATTTGAAAAAATGGGATCAATTAAATTTATCTTGGCTGGGAAGAATAGGGTTATTTAAAATGTTAATCCTACCTAAATTAATGTATCTTTTTTCAAAATATCCCCATAATTGAAAACGAAAATATTTTTAGATATATCAAATTTTATTTGGAAAAATAAAAACATAGGGTAAAAATGACAGATATGTTAGATACAGTGGAAAGAGGTGGCTTAGCAGTTTCAAATATTCAATGGTACTATGAGGCGTGTGTGCTAGAGTGGTTGCAGGACTGGTTTCATCTGAATGATCAAAGAATATTGGACCTTGAAGGCGCTGATTTACAATACGGCTTTCACTCATATTTATTTTATGATAAATTTAAAGGGGATTCTAGGTTTAAAGATCATCATATCCGTAAAGTTTGTTTGAAAATTTGGTTAAAGTATTAAAAAAAGTGGTGTATTAATATACCGGAGTGGGCTTCACCAGCAGGAGCAGTTTGGATGAAATCAATTTATAGAGATGGAATATGGCTCAAATATAAAGACCTGCTGGGATCAGACAGTCTTAATATAAAGTTTAAAACGTATGAAGAATTAAAAGAAGAGGGATGGAATATAAATTGGTTTACTTATTGGCAATTAAGTGAGCAATTTAAATTGGATAATAAATTAGGCAGATTAGGTCCCATCGAAAAAGGATTTGAAAATTTAGTTAAAGGTGAGTCAAGGAAATTAATATCCAAATACTATAGATTGATTAGAAATTGGGAAATGGAAGAAAATACGGTGAAGAAATATATGATTGATTGGGCGAGGGATTTAAAACAAAATATTAATTTGGAAGACTTGTCCAAAAGCTGGAAAAAAATTAAGTGTTATGCTTTAAATATGGACATAAGGGAGAATGCTTATAAGGTGATGTATAGATGGTACCTTACCCCATTTAGATTGTCCAAAATTTATAAAGGGTATCGACCAACTTGCTGGAAGTGTCAAGAGGAGACCGGATATTATTTACATTTATGGTGGAACTGTAAATCTTCACAAAAATATTGGAAATCAATTAATAAAGAGATTGAACAGATTATGGGATTACAAATTAAATTAGATCCTAAAATATATTTATTAAATATAACAACAGATGAGATAGAAAAAAAAGGTGGAAAATTATTCTTCCTTTTAACTACGACGGCAAGAATTTTATTTGCTAAATTTTGGAGAAATCTGGATATCCCCACAATTGAGGAATGGAGAGTTAAAATGAATGATATATATGAACTAGAAAAGTTGACATGTTTAGTGCGAAATAAGTCGTTAAGTATTTTTCACAAAGATTGGGAACCGTGGTATACGTATATAAAGAAAACCTTTAGTGATACTCTACAGTTAATCACTGTATTAGATTGATCTGAATTTATATATTAATAGTCTAAAAATAAAGACTATAAATTATAGGTTATATTAGAATATTAGAATAACTTAAGCCAGATATTAGTCACTATTAAAATATTTGTACTAATGAAATGAAATGAATTATTCTTCTGAAGGTGTATAATGTATAATGAATCTGCGCCTGGTATTATTACTTATTTTTTATTATTATTATTATTTTCCTTCTTTTTCATTTGAGTTATTAGTTCTTATTGAAATGCTTCTATTATATTAGATACATTATGTTGCTTGATGTTAATAGTGATAGAATATAAGGTCAGGATAGATTATGAATAGAATATAAACCAATGCAGGGCGGAGGAAGTAGATGTTTTGTAGTTTTGGAGTCGTGTTGTTTTGTTGTAACATGTCTTATGTGTTTGTTTTGTTATGTAACTTTTGTATGTAACTTATTGTATTGTACTGTTTTCGTATGTTTTTTTAAAAAATATTTCTAATAAAAATAAATAAATAAATCAGATACTTGATGTTGATGAAGAGTTTTGGCTCTTTTTAATTTTACAAAAACAGTTTAAACTACCTCTATCAGCTAAATGACAATATCGACAATTGAAATATTTGTTACAAGCCAGATTTGGCCCTGCAACTTTAAATACATCCATGTATCCAAGCCAACAAATTATATACATTAATTTATGTTATCTATAAATAAATATGGCATGTGAGGTTTACAACAAGAATGGAATAGTGAATTGAAATACCCAGTTCTGACTAATCAATGCCCATTGGTTTTAACATCTATAACTAGTATGGCTATGGAATTGCTCTTTTGGGTACATTGGTCAACACAACATCTATTCAAGAAAGGACTTTTTAATAAACAAATTGTGATACTGCTAATGCCTCCCTAATATATATACTTTCAAATTGTTCTGTAGTAGCTAGATTTTGGGAGGAAGTAATCACAGATGGAAATTAGGTTTGGGAAAGTTCCTTGATATTCAGGGACAGGCACATTCTTTGAATTATTTGTCTGTTCCCTGGAAATTAACAAATGGCCAACAGAAGTGGATTTTTCATGCCCCTTTGAATGCTAAAAAAATGATACATTGTTAGTGAAAAGTCTTTTTTTTCCTCCACCTGTAATTCAAGGCATAGAAAATCTAACAATGCTTGCAATATTTGAAAGAGTGATGTACAGAAGACATTTACAAATTAACTTATATTTGGACATTTGGTCAGCTTTTATAGAAACCTACAACAATGGCATCACTATGGGGGTGCGGACCGCACCAAGTGACACCCCAGAGGGGGTGACACCCAGTGCGCTGGTGGGAAGGGGTTGCCTTCTGGTGCTGGATGCTCTGCTGCCTGGGGAGTAAAGAGAGTCTCTTCCTTTTGCCTCCAGCCAGGGGCTCTGTCAGACCCAGGAAAGCTGCTGGGTGGGAAGAGCAGCCTGTTCTCACCAGCAACTGAGGGAGAGACTAGATCTGGCCGCTCTGCTGACTGGGAGATAAGGATGGTTTAAAAAAATGGCTGTTGAAAAGGGGGCATCCCACTCTCTCTCACTCACACATCATGAGCTTTGCTGTTGCTGGAGGGAAGGGAAGGAGCTAGTGGGAGAAAAGGGGGAAGAGAACAAGGAACAACATTGCATCCTCCTCCTCCTCCTCCTCCTCCTCTTGTACTGGACTCACACTGTAGGTGCCCGTTTTGCTGTGCAATCCTTACTGCTAGCAGGCTCCTTCCCAAGCTCTCCCCTGCTACCCCCCAACCCAGCAACACACATAACAGGTTTTTGTTTCTGTTTTGAACCTCTTCCTGCCTGCCTGTGTCTCTATGTGTGAGAACTGGGAGGAGAAGACAGAAAGGAAGGCTGTAAAGTTTATGAGGTGAGGGCTTTGTGTGTCTGGTGGCACTGAGGACACAAGAGAAACAAATTAAAGGCATATCAATTTAAAAACAATAATAATGCTGTCAGTAAGACTCTATGACACTAGAAATGTGCTTGTGTGTAAGAGGTAGAATATAAGGCCCATTTAATTGTGAGGTGAAATAGCTACCAATTGAAAATGAAAATGGAATAAAAGTTGTCCTGCATAATGATACTTTTTATGTCGTTCATCAAATATATCAAAACATCAAATCTTGTGTCTGCCAACTGCAGTGTGAATAATGTTTGTCTGTATGCAGTTGCTATGTATTTTTACATCACACCTTTGGGTTCAATGTGGTTTATTCAGCTCTTTTCTTCAATAGTTTTATCCTCACAACAAACATGTGAGGTAGGTCAGGCTGAGAGAAGATGACTGATGATAGTGAGTTTAATGGTTTATGAGGAAATATGGTCAAACTGGCTGACCATAGGTTCAGGTCAGTTAAGAGACAGCACATATAATAGAATCATAGAGTTGTAAGAGGGCCATCCAGTCCAATCCCCTGCCATGTCAGCGTACACAATCAAAGCACTCACACAATGTGAAATTAATCTGTAGCACACACTGCCAAAGATGAGGTTATCATAATTGCTTTCCATGTGTATTAGATAAAAGTAATGAAGAGCAGGACAAATAGTCATTTGTCATGGGCTGCATTCACATTGCAGAAATAATCTGGATTGACACCACTTTAAGTGCCATGGCTCAATGCTAGGGAATTCTGGGAACTGTAGTTTGTTTGAGTTCTGACAGAGAAGGGTAAATGTCTCACAAAACTACTGTTCCCAGAATTCCATAGCATTGAGTCATGACACTTAAAGTGGTGTCAACCAGATAATTTCTGCAGTGCAGATACAGCCATAGTGTGCTAAATGGAACCTCCATGTTCCAAGGCAATATGCCTCAGAATGCTATATGGTGAAAACAAAAAATGGATCACAGTTATTCTATGTTAATTTATTCTTTGAACTTTTTAAAGTACATGCATTATGATTAGAACTCATTATTACCCAATTACAACAATGCTTTGAATCACATGGTTTCTTCTACATGTGTTATATGCACATACTGTTGTTTTTGTTGCTGCTGGGGTTTTTTTTAACCGTAGTGATGCCACTGTATGAGATTACAATTTGTGAGTAGCATTAGTACAAAAAGCATTACTAAGGATTATGTATGGTGTAGTAATGGGAGGAGGTCAATGAGGTGTGGGTGTGTGACACCATGGGTTACCACACCAGGTAACACCAACCCTAGGGATGCCACTGCCTACAGCTAATTTGATTATTCTTACTCATTTTGTGTTTTTATTTTTCTGCTTTCATTATACTAGGACAATATTGTATGTAACTGAGGTCCCTTTTGAATCTAAATATTTTTAAACAAAACAAAACAAAACAAAAACACTGAACTTTCATTCCTTGACCCTGGTTTGTTCTGCTTTACCATTTGCTTCTGTTGTGTCTTCCTGACTATTTTTCTTTTTAAAAAAATCAGTAAAAACATTTGGCTCAGGAGAAAAGCAGCTGTGCATTTTTACCATAATATGCCTATGTCTAGAACATTCTAAGTTTGCTGTGACATTGATCAGTAATTTAGAAAACATTCTTGCTAGTCCTATGCTTAGTTTAATTTGGATGCATATGACATATTTAATATTTAATGCAGCCAGCATTTACCATAACACATACAGTCCACTCCATCTTATTCTAATGAGCTGACTGACTTAAATGAAACTGAAGTGAACTTCCCTTCCCCTAAAATATCATTTGACACAACTTTTACAGAGTTTTTGTATTGTATTCACATATCATTTTAATTACTTTGATCCAGCTTTTAATGACTCCAACTCAGGTTTGGCAGGTTTTTATGGTGACAAAAAGGCATGGGGGAAAAATCCCACAGAGATAAATTTCTTTTGCCTATATTTAGAAATATAATGGGACCTTAGTGTCAAACATCTCAGGAATGAAAATTGCTCATCACTTTGTCTCTTTCATATGAGCAAAACAAGCTGCATTAAATTCTCAGGTAAGACAGGTGTGAGGACTAGAATAGGTGTGATGCAGGTGTGATGCAAGAAATGATACCAAGCAATATTTATCCTGCTTGCTCCTGTGTTTGGAATCTTGCTAACCTTGGTAAGTGGATTCCAGCTTTCTCATTGCTACTGACATTATATTGTTATTCAAAGTTCAGTTCTACTCCTCACAGCCAACCCAAAGGATACTAAAAACACTACTGAAAAAACCCTTTGGCCAAAGGATGGGAGTCTTGAAACAATGAGTACACTTAACTATGGACTCTTCAGCATGAGTTCCATTCTTGTAACAGTCACACTAGTAAAAATAAAATAGTGATATACTGCTTTCAAAGCAGCCACCACCATACTTCCTCTCAGACAACTGGGACTGTTGCCCCCATTGTGCTCTCTTTCTGACCCTTCCTTAACCCTGCCTCCCTGTTTGATGGCTTACCCAGCATGCTTTTAGGGTTTTGGTGTCCCCCCCCCTAATTTTTTAGGCAATTCTGGAGCTCTGCTGCAGTGATTGAAGGAAGAAAGAGAGAGAGAGAGAGAAAATAGAAAAAATAAAGGTAATAAAATGAATCAGGAATAGTGAGGAAGAGGGAGGACAGAGAGGAGGAGACAGTGAGACCATGTGACTAGCAATCATGCAACTGCCCCAGGAACATTTCACACCTGGGGACTTATGCACTTGTCAGGTCATTGTCAGGTTTTCCCTGTCAATGGAAAGGGATATCTTGGGAACAGGGTAGCTATGGTTTGGAGGCAGTGGCATGCAGTTAATATGGTCAATGCAACTTTTTCCCTAGTGTAATCATGGTTTACCTCAGAAGACAGGATAAAAATTAAAAATGACCTTAGTAGATTAGAAAGCTCGGCCAAACTTGGAAAATGGTTCCAAGTTTAAACAAATGGTTGTTGAAATTATACGAAGCATTAGAAATAGATATATTAACTTATTATTTGAGAGACAAATATATAGAGGAAGGATTAGAAGAATGGGCTCCAATTCTAGATTATTTTAGAAGAAAATGGGGAAGGCTAGCAACTATCAGTTTTTAATAGAGCATAATTCAGCTCAGAAATCTATTATTAGGAAAAAGAAAAACAATTAAATTAAATTATAGAAAGGAATCAATAGATTGAAAGGATAATGATAATAAATTATAGAGTAATAACAACAAAGCAATTATAAACAACATAATTGGTGGAAAAGTGAGGTGTAAAATAGGATGTATTGCGAATAAATGACAACAAATAGCCACATTATAGTTTAATTCACTTATATAGTTTATTAATATAATATTTCAAATAAGTGATAAAAGCAAAAGCAGCTTCATTTATATACCGCTTCATATTGCGCTATGAGATGTCTAAGCAGTTTGCAACTGTGAGCTGATTGCCCCCCCAACAAGCTGGGTACTCATTTTAGCGGAAGGATGCAGGCCTGAGTTGAGCCTCAGCCCTGGCTGGTATTGAACTCGCAACCTTGTGGTCTTTGAGTGAGTGGTTGCAGTACAGGCATTTAACCACTGCGCCACCAGAGCTGATTATAAAAGTTCAGCATAATAAATTAAGATGAACACAAGCAGATCAACAATATAAAAATCAAAGAGCTTGACATGAATGCTAAGATAGGATATGTTTACAAGGAGGACATCAAAGTACAAAATATAATCCAACAAAGTAAGTGAGAAGTTGGTATGCTTGAGGTGTTAAAAGATGTTTGAATTAGGAAATTTAAGAATATAAGAGGAAAGAAGATATGAAAGGAATTAGTTAAGGAAAATGTATAGTAGAGAAGTAAAAAAGGTGTGATTGTTATAGTTTTAAGTTTGTAATGGTTTTAAAAATGTGTGTTTAGGTAGTGTTTCTTTATTTTGTGTTAATAGTTTATTTAGTTCTGTAAGATACTTGATTTGTGTATTTGTTGTGGAATTTTATTTTTGATTTTTGTTTTTGATGTATATTTTAAAGAAGCAACAATAAAGGAACTAACAAAATGAATTTCAACAGTGACAAAAGGTGGGTACTGCACTTAGGATGGGGGGACACCTGGCTTAACAAGACTACATGTGAAAGGGATCTAGGAGTCCTAGTAGATCCCAAGTTGAACATGAGTTAACAGTGTGATGTGGCAGCTAAAAAGGCCAATGCAATTTTAGGCTGCATCAATAGAAGTATAGTGTCTAGATCAAGGGAAGTAACAGTGCCACTCTATTCTGCTTTGGTCAGGCCTCATCTGGAATATTGTGTCCAGTTTTGGGGACCACAATTCAAAAAGGATGTTGTCAAGTTGGAGCATGTCCAGAGGAGGGCCATCAAAATGGTGAAGGATCTGAAAACCATGCCTTATGAGGAAACACTTAGGGAGGTGGGTATGTTTAGCCTAGATAAGAGATGGTTAAGAAATGATATGATAGCCCTGTTTGAAGTATTTGAAGGGGTGTCACATTAAGGATAGAGCAAGCTTGTTTTCTGCTGCTCCAGAGACTAGAACAGGGGTAGGCAACCTTTCTCCTTTAAGGGCCGAGGGACTTCAGCTCCCAGAAGCATCAGCCATGTTGGCCAATAGTCCCATGTTGGCCAATAGCTCCTGGGATTCTGGGAGCTGAAGTCCCTCGGCCCTTAAAGGGGAAAGGTTGCCTACCCCTGGACTAGAACATGGAACAATGGATGCAAGCTGCAGGAAAAGAGATTCCACCTAAACATTAGGAGGAACTTCCTGACAGCAGGTGCTGTTCAACGGTGGAACACACTCCCTCAGAGAGTGGTGGAGTCTCCTTCTTTGGAGGTCTTTAAACAGAGGCTGGATGACCATCTCTTGGGGCTGCTTTGATTGTGAGTTCCTGCATGGCAAGGGGTTGAACTGGATGGCCCTTGTGGTCTCTTCCAACTCTTATGATTCTATGATTCTAAAAGCCATATATGGTAATGTCCTTTGTGAACACATGTTCACATGTTTGAAAGAATTAAGCAAAAAACAAAAACAAAAAATGAATAATTTCACTAATTAAAACAGACAAGCAAGCAAACAACATTGGAATCGGGAACCAGGAACAATGAGGTAGCAAAACAGTATCTGCAGATGAAGATTTTTTTAGATGTAGGCTCAGTGTGAAAGAAATAAAAGAACACTTGTGTTTTTCATGAACAGACTTAAACTGAGCTTGTTGTTGTTGTTGTTGTTAACTGCCCTCAAGTTGGTTCCAACTCATGGCGACCCTGTGGATGAGACATCTCCAAGAATCTCTATCCTCCACTACTTTGCCCAGATCCTGCAAGCCCTTGCCCATAACCACCCTGATCGAGTCTATCCCTTTGGTCTGTGGTCTTCCATTCTTTCTGCTACCCTCTACCTTTCCTAGCATTATTGTTTTTTTCTAGTGATCCATGCCTTCTCATTATGCGGCCAAAGTACGATAGTCTCAACTTGATCATCTTTGCTTCCAAGGATCGCTCTGGTCTGATCTGTTCAAGAACCCAGTTGTTTATCTTTTTGGCTTCCACAGTAACCTAAGTACTTTTCTCCATATTTCAAATGAGTTGATTTTTTTTCTGCCTGCTTCCTGCACTGTCTCGCATCTGTATATGGTAATTGGGAATACAATGGCCTGAACGATTCTGACTTTAGTGTTCAGTTGTATGTTTTCCAGTATCTTTTCCAGTTCAATCATAGCTGCCCTTCTCATTCCTAGTCTTCTTCTTATTTCATGACCACAGTCTCTATTCTGGTCAATGCTTGATCCTAGATATGGGAACCCTTTGACTATTTCAATTTCCTTGTCTTTTAGATTCAATGTATGCATTTCTTCTGTGGTCACTATTTTTGTTTTCTTTATGTTCAGCATAAGACTTGCCTTTGCACTCTCATCTTTGACCTTCCTTATTAACTGTTCCAATTCCTGAATGTTATGCTAATATTATGGTGTCATCTACATATCTTAGGTTGTTAATGTTGCTTCTTCCTATCTTAACTCCTTCTTTTTCTGATTCCAATTCTGCTTTTCTTATGATGTTTTCAGCATATAAGTTAAACAAGTAGGGTGATGGAATGCAACCTTGCCTGACCCCCTTGCCTATTGGGAACCACTCTGTTTCCTTGAATTCTGTTCTGACAATGGGCTCTTTTCCTTTATACAAATTCCTCATTAAGACTATCAGATGTAGTGGCACCCCCATGTCTTTGAGTGTGTCTCACAGCTTTTTGTGATCTATACAATCAAAAGCTTTGCTGTAGTCTATGAAACCCATGCTGATATATATTTTTTTTAATTTTTGGAATTCTTTTTAGATGTAGGCTGTGTGAAAGAAATTAAAGAACACTGTATTTTTCATTTTGAACATTTAAACTGAGCTTGATGTTGTTCTTGTTATTAACTGCCTTTAAGTTGGTTCTGACTCATGGTGACTCTGTGGATGAGACATCTCCAAGAATCCCTATCCTCCACTTCCTTGCCCAGATCCTGCAAGCCCTTGCCCATAACCCCCCTAATCAAGTCTATCCCTCTGGTTTGAGGTCTTCCTCTCTTTCTTTAAAAAAAAAGATCGAAAAACATGTATTCCAAGTGTTTTAAAAAAAATCTGATGAGAAGAATCCTGGACTGACAAGAATTTTCATATTTCAGAATGCATTCTGTGCAAAATTTGCACCTGGTTGCTTTGTGCAGAAAATGACATTTTCTCTGAAGAAAACAGCATTTTCTGCATGGAAAATAATTAATAAATAATAAAATAATAAACATAGGATAAAAGATCCCATTGAAGACTTGGACTTTAGTAATTCCCCAGGTTCAAGTCTTTCTTACACATGATTAATGTCCATAGAAAACATCATTTTCTGTGTCAGGATTAATATTTCTATGTTGAAATATTATTTTCCATATAGAAAATTATTTTTCCTGCACAGAAAATAATGCTTTCTGTGCAAATTGCTGCACACAAATTTTATGCAGAGTAACTGGTTTCCAGACTGTGTGGTTTTCAATGACATTCTCACAGCAAAAAGAATATTGCTGAAAATATTTGTTGCTGCCTTCAAGAAGAAATTTAGTGAAAAATTATACCCCTAGCTGCAACATAAACCAGGCTTGGCCTTTCCTTCCGTTCCTCCTCCTCCTCCTCCTTTGGGCCTCATGTTTGGTATCCCTCTGCGCTGTGTGAGGCGTTCCTCCTCCTCCTGTTTTTTACCTCAGTAAAGCTGGGGCTCCATTTTGAGTGCTTTTTGGGCCCTGTGCCATACTGACATTTTCCTCTATTTTTGAGGCAGTGTCAGAACCAATCAACTCTAATCCCAATGTACAGTCAATTTAGTCTCAGTGTGGTGAAAACAAAAGACTTTTTATTGCAGACATTAGAACAGCAAAGCATTTAGGGAGTTTATCACACGACAAAGAGGGGGTGGGGGAGAATTGGTTGTTTAAATGGTGATTAACTGGTCAAAAAATTATCCCTTATTTTATTTGTTTATTTGTTTATTTGTATTTGTATTATTTTAAATGTGTTTTTAAATTGTCATTGTTTCATAGTATTTTAAGTGGTGGGAGGGATTGTGAGATATGAAATGTATATTTTAATGTTGTAAGCCGCCCCAGTTGCATTACGCAGAGGGGTTATTATTATTATTATTATTATTATTATTATTAATATTATTAATATTATTAATATTATTAATATTATTATTATTATTTTAATGGGATTGTAACCACAACCGACACAGGCTGAATCCTTATTCCCTGATCAGATTTTTTTACTGATCAAGAGCACCTCTGTCTCATCTGCGTTAAATTTCAATTTGTTTGCACTCATCCAATCTATTACTCATGCCAGACACTGGTTTATGACCAAGACAGACTCCTTGGATTGGGGTGGAAAGAGGTAGTAGAGCTGAATGTCATCTGCATATTGATAGCAATACACTCCAAAACTCTGGATTACCTCTCCCAGCAATTTCATGTCACTAAGGTGATCCAAACTGTCTTAGGGGGGTTGCAGACTGCCAGAAATAGTGCAAAGTGAGTCCACTTTAAGGGTTAGGGTTAGGGTTAGGGAATCATGGGAACTGTATTTTATTGTGGCACCAGAGCTCTCTGACAGAGAAGGCTCAATGTCTCAGAAAAAAAAACACAATTCCCATGATTCCCTAGCACTAACCCTAACCCTTAAAGTGGACTCAATTTGCACTATTTCTGGCAGTCTGCAACCCCCCTTAGTTCCATAAGGACTGAAATGAGATTGAAATGAGTCTAAGGGGGAAAGCAGATGGCTTAAAGAGCCGTTTTGGGGGCAGGGAAGGGGAGGGGCAGCCACACGGTGGGCGCCCCAACCCCTTCCCCAGGTCATCCTCAGAGCAGCCCGCCCTCTGCACGGCCAGCGCTCCAAGGCGGACCTCCCGTTGCAGCGTTCGCACACGCTGCAGTGGAAGAGTCGCCGAAGGTGCGCCGGCAGCCTTTTGCGGTGCACCTTCGGTGACTTGTGGAAGGAGTGCCAATTTAGCGCTCCTTCCAGGAGCGGCAAAGCTGTGCTGCAGGGCTGAGGTGTGGGGATACCTCAGCCCCATGGCGCAGCTTCCCGTCTGCTTCCCCCTAAAATCAGGGGTAGGCAACCATTCCCCTTCAAGGGCCAAGGGACTTCAGCTCCCAGAATCCCAGGAGCCATTGGCCAACATGGGACTATTGGCCAACATGGCTGAGGCTTCTGGGAGCTGAAGTCCCTTGGCCCTTAAACAGGAAAGGTTGCCTACCCCTGGTCTAAATAATCAGTTTCATCTGGAACTGCTGGAGCTGAGAGGCCACCACATTTTCCAATACCTTGACCAAAAATGGTATGTTAGACACGGATTGTTAATGATCCATTATAGAGGGTTTCAGGGAAGGTTTTTTCAACAAAGGCCTAGTAACGTCCCCTTTTAGGGGAGTTGCAACTCTGCCCTGTTGTAAGGTGGCACTGACTACCCCTTTCTCTCATTCAGCTAGTCCCTTTCTGGCTGGTTTAGTCAGGAAGGTCAATGGCCTAGAACACATGTAGTGTTTTGTATAGCAGGCTCCTTCCTCTCTAAAGTTCCTGTCCACATTTTCAGGCTACACATACTGAAAAGCAGCCAATAAAACAGGGCAAGCAGAAGCTATGCCCACATCCACTGGAACTATGTCAATTACATCATCCAAGTCAGAGCAGATCTGAGCAATTTTATCTATGTATTGCTTTTCATCATGACCTCTCTCCCCTGCAAAAAAAATCTTAATACTGTAGGTCATTGAAGTTCATACCTACAAGAAAAAAGTTTCCCTTGTTGATCAGTTAAAAAAAATCTTTTTACCCTTGCTTCATCATCATTATCATTATTATCTATGCTATAGCCCTATTGCATCAGTATGACCTGAAAGCTTGCTTCCAGTAGTTAGATCAATTAAAATAATTATTTTGCTGGCAGTATTTGTTGCTTCAGTGGATTAATAAAGTTGCAAAGACTCTGATCTACCAGGGACTAATAAGTGTCTCACCATAACAGGATTCTTCTTTTTTTTCCCTTTTCTTTCTTTCTTTCTTTCTTTCTTTCTTTCTTTCTTTCTGTAAAGGGGACTAATAAGGAACACTAACAGTATGTTTTCTTAAACAAAGGGAGAAAGATAATTAGGATGTTTTCCTGTGATTCTGAAAAATGCTAAGAACTTTCATTTCTTTTGAAAAATTGGACCAAAATCTTCTCCCAATTAAAGCCCAGATCCTGTGATCCTGGTTTCCAGATGCATAAATCCCTTTCATATTACCCTCCTGCTATACAAATAACTGTCAACGCATGTGTGAGGAAGATTTTTGTTATGCATAAACAGTTCCTCACAAATTTCTGTATTATTCATCATGTTAAATTTTCCCTGAGCTGCACAGTGCCTACAGTTCCAATAAAGTCTCTGATCTTGGCAGTACAACAGCAAATTTCTATATAATCTTCCCAAATGGCAATGTGCACTAGTTCTGTTGCTGATTAATTGAGGAGGGGGAATAAAGTGACTTTCAAAAGAATATCCTACCAACAGAAGTACATTTTAAAAAAGAAAGCATTGTTGTTGTTTTTCCAAGAATATATTTTCACTAAAATAATTGTTAAGTAGAGCAAAGAGCAGTTTACTGGTGAGCAGGTTCCATTACAACTCATAGTATGATTCAAATATTATGACAGCCTTGTGCAAGTCATTTTATTTCCCTAGGACCTGAATGATGAAATTCAGGGAAGGTTCAAGGATGTGACTGTTGCACATGTGAATGTTTACTAAAATGTTCTCTGGAAAGAGAAGCACAGGCCTGGGAAGGAACATTCTCTACTGCCAACACAAATGCTGGTGCATCACATGCAATGCCTAAACAAACATTTACTTCACATACTGTTGACTCATCTAACAAGGCCTTCCAGATATTTTTAGCACGGGTGAAAAGTGTGTTGAAATAGTAATAGCTGCACAATTACAGCAGGTTATACTGGTTGAGATGAGATTATTCTTGGTTGTACAGTAAGGCTGTACTTTGGGATTAAACAAATCCCACATGCCAAATTCAATCAGCCTTCTTTATACAGATATACAGATATGTCCAATTGGAAGCTGCACTCTTCCAATGAACACTGGATCCAATTCTGAACACTCCTGAAGATCCAGGCTCCCTTTGCAGCCTCTCCTCACATTGGACTCAAAGGAGGAAGATAACTGATGTCCCTCATGGTGGTAAATCTATAACCCTGCAGAATCCATGTTGTTCCATATTAATAAACTACTTCTAGCCCTTTTTTGTTCCACTAAGAGGAGTTGGTGAGCTCCTGTCACTAGTCCCAGCTTCTGTCAACCTAAGAGATTGAAAGCATGTAAAAGTGCGAGTAGATAAATAGGTACCACTTCAGTGGGAAGGTAACAGTATTCTGTGAAGTCATTCTGTCACAGAGCCATCTTTGACAGTGCTGGCTCCCTCGGCTTAGTAACAGAGATGAGCACCACCTCTACAGTCAGACATAACTAGATGGTCTTACTGAAGGAAAACTGTTACCTTTTAAGAGGTGGCTGTTGAAAGTCTAATTGGCCATTTAAAACCAAGTTACAATATCATTGCATTATACCTCGCCTTTTGCCGTGGCAATCAACAATCAAAGCGGCTTACATCTAAAATTAGATTAAATAAAACTGCCCCAAAATAAATAATAAAACAATATTGACAAATGATTATAACCCCCCATTAAAATATATTAAATACAGATATAAATTAAAATATAAGATTAAAACAATAGGCACTCTGAGGTGCAGTGAAGATGTAAGAAGGATGTCTGACAGGAGGGAGACTAGGCAAATGGAGTGATCTATTCCGGGTAGGCCTGCCGGAAGAGATCCACAAAATAGTTGTTAAAAACGTCACAACAGGCTGTTGTCGGGTTAAGTAAATGGTTTTGCACAGGGGGAGCCTGTGTCAGCTCCCTTACCACCCTAAACAGTTCTGTTGGACGGGATTCCACAGATGCAATACGTGCGGCAGAGAAAGATTTCTGCACTGCATGTATTGCCTCTCAATAGGAAAAAGAAAATTCCTATGATGAGTCTTGTCAGATAAGAGTCGAGTTTTCCACCAGGTGTGCTCTAGTCATTGTCCAACCCCCTTCATATTCCTAAGTTCATCTGTGAACCAAGGTTGATGATTTGGAACGGGTTGGAAAGGATGCTTGGGAGCGATTGTGTTGATAGCCCTGGTAAGATTGATGTTCCAAGTATTCACCAGGACTTCAACAAAATCGTCAGCTTTGACAACCAAGGAACCCTCCAAGGCTTTCTGGAATCCAGTTGGCTCCATTAGCTTCCAAGGCCGGACCATTCTAATAGGTCCTCCACCCCCGGTGAGATGGATTGTGACTCTTAGTCCAACCTTTACCAGAAAATGATCCATCCATGACAGTGCTGTGGTATTTATTACCTCCACCCACGGATATGCCTGTTCCGTACTAAAGACCATGTTGAGGGTATGACCCGCAGGATGCGTTGGCCCGGAAACAAATTGGGATAGGCCCATGCCTGTCATGGAATCCATGAACTGCTGAGCCGCACCTGTTAAACTGGTCTCGAATGAGATGTTGAAGTCATCCGGGACTAAAAGTCGGGGCGACTCCAGCAGGAATTCCAAGACCAGCTGCATCAGCTAGGATAGGGAGTATGTTAAGCAATGGAGTGGACAGTATACCAACAGAATTCCTATACTATCCCTAGTTTTCAGGCTCAGGTACATACACTTGAAGTGGTCTGTTTTCCGGATAGGTATCCTAGTCAAAGTGAGGTTATCTTTATGAACCAGAAACACTCCACCCCCCCTTTCCCTTACCTGCTCAGTAATAGAATACCCACGTGGGAGAGCTTGATTCCAAGTGATGGCACTATCCTCCTCCAACCAGGTTTCTGTAAGACAAGCCAGGTCGCCTTCCTCATCCACGAGAAGGTCATGGATGATATGAGTTTTATTTTTTACCAACCTGGCATTACAGAGGAGCAAGGTAAAGTTCTGTGGTGAGGTTGGTTAGCTCTCCAACTTACTTGGAGTACAGAGTGAACAGAAGGTGGGATCACTTTTGGACATCGAACCCGCCTTCTTTTGTAACAAGATTCCACACTGTTATCACCGTATCTTCCTCTGCCCTGCACAAGGGCACTCCCAATGTTTCCTCTATCGGTTCTCCCCTGTTACCCTCCACTTGAATGGCTGTTTTATCAGTCCCAGAATGTGTAGGCAGATCATCCTAAAAAGACAATGATGTTTCTGGGTGAGCCCCACAGCCTCCACTCGGGCCTCTTCCTGGCCCCTCTGCTGCTGGAGATGGTAAGAAGAGCAGGCTTTCAAAGCCTCCGCCTGACCAGGAACCGGCCCTGCTGCCACCGTGCTGCTGCTGGAGATGATGAAAAAGGTGGGCTTCGAATCCTCTGCCCTGCCAGGAACTGGTTCCACTGCCACTGCGCTGCCGCTGGAGGTGGAGGTGGAAGGGATGGGTTTCTGAAGGCTTCTGCAGAATTCTTTGGCATTCTCCAGCTGACTAGCTGGCTGGTGTTCCTTGGGTGGTGGTGGTGGAGTGACTCTTAAGGCCAGCCACTCCTCGCTATGCCCCAACTGCCTGCTCAGTTGTCCCAACTGCCTTTTACCCTGATGTAATGGGCATTAGAGCTAGGAGAGCTTACAACAGTTGATTGTTTCTGGGAAAACCCATCCCATCACTCCATTTATTATAATACTAAAGGTGAATTTCAGATGAAATAAGGGGCCCAGGTGTTGAGAAGATGGCATCCTTTTTTGTTTGTTTGTTTTTAATCCCTCCATTTTGCCTCTGAGAGCTCAGGGTCCACTACCTCACAGGTTACTCCTCCTTTTGACAATGCCTTGTTTTACAGTTTTGAACTAAAGGAAGCTCATTGTTTTACAGTTTTGAGCTGTGGCTACCCTGTAGTTGCTTTGTAGATTGGCAGCTGTCACAGTTTCAAGACAGATTTTTTTTTTTTGTTTTATCATATAGAGCCTCATTAAGTAGCAAATAAGAATTTAATTCAAGTCTGTATTTGTAGTTCAGATAAATGATTCTATGCAGAATTGTGTGGATGCAAGAAAACATTTGGATTGTGTTTTCCCATCATTCCTGTGATGGAATTTCAGACTTATTTAAATTTATACAAACACCCTCATTTTATTTAACACAATGATGGTAAATCCTATATATCTATACATTGAGTGTGGTCAAGCTGTGGACAGCATCAGACATATGTTGAAGCCATATGGTTAGCTGTTGAAACACAGGGAAGAGTAAAAAGAGCAGCTAATAATGATAGTGGGGGAAAAAATCTTCACAACTAATGAGCCTGAAACACCTGGTCCTCCAAAATGTATTCATTTCCAGATGGCAGGCTTAATAGTTTTATTGGCTAATTAAAAGCTGAATGGCAATGGGAAAGACCAATGGGAGGCATCATTTCAAATGAGGGGAAGCCCCCAAAGCATCCAAGGGAATAATGCTTTTAAAAATGGTTATACTTAAATAGAGAAAGGATTCCAAATAGAAGTCCTAATGAAAAGAATGACAAAGAAACAATTAATAGATTTGGAAGACCTTGATGCTAAACAAAGAGAAAAGTTAGAGTGTGCATGCATGCATAGACACACACACACACACACACACACACACACACTGTTTGGAAGATTAAGGTTAGAAAATTATTTCTTTTGATGAGAGCTTCATTTAAATATCTCACACACTTGATTCTTCAGATTCATGTTGTTTTATATAGGAATGTATAAAGAGGGAATTGCTCACTTATCCCCCACAAATGGATGCTATTCTGGACTCCCTCCTTGCCCCACTGCTTTTGTTTTGTTTTTAATTGATATTATTTTATGTTTGTTGTTAGCCATCTTGAGTCTCTATATCAGGAGAAAGGCAGGGTATAAATAAATAAACAAATAAATAAGAATCAACGTGCATATTGAATTTGGTGGATGCAAATGTGGGGGTCAGTTCTTTATTTGAAAAAGAGTTCACCAAAATAGGCACATTTCTTCATGTTTGGAAGAAAAGGAACTTGAGGCATAGAACATTTCAGTGCATCTGCTTTAGTAGACACTTTGCACCACAACTGGAACACTCAATGGCCATGCCACTGAATATGAATGTGAAAACCTCGACCACAACCAACATTCATCTGTAGCATCCCTGTTTATATAATTTAATGTAATGGGAGACAACCCATTTGATGTCCTTGGGAAAGTCACACTCTCTCAGCCTCAGAGGAAGACAAATATAAACCCCCTCCAAAGAAACTTGCCAAGAAATCTCCATGATAGCCTTAGGGTTGCCATAAATTAGAAATAACTTGAAGGGACTCTACAGTAACAACAACAATGGGAAATAAATACTAGTGATTCATGAGTTTGGGATTATGATCCCTTAATTTAGCAGACAAAGGATAAAAAAGCTCTTTCACATTCGCTTAAAAGCATTAGTACCAAAAAATGTCACCCAAATCTTTTCCCCAGATCTCTTTAATACCAAGAGAAATTGAATACTTTCCTGAAAACCATTATACTATAAACACTGACAGCTAATACTTTTAAGCTGATTTCTATATTAAGTATTTGTTACTCAAAAGGAAAATGTTCCTTATCCAATAGCTGTTTGGGGGCTGAAAAGTATACTACTTGAAATTATTTAAAACCAGATGTAAGGAGCAGTCTCCCATTTTTGCATCTTGATTCCCATGCCATTTAAGTAAGGACTATTGCTCCCTATGTGTGTGAAGGATGTATGGTGGGAACCCAACACTTTCTAAAATCCTCATGCTGCTAGCCATCATTTGTAACTCCTGAGAACATCCAGAAAAACTGCCGCATCCTGGCACAAAATCATTTCAAGGAGCATCAGATAAAGGATTTCACCTCCATTTTCACCCCTCCCCAAATCTGGCCAAACTATTAGCATATAATAGTACAGCCCAGCACTACATAAAAAAAACAACACATTTTCTCCCAATGGAGACCATTCCCATACATAGCTGTAACATATCACATATATTAAGCAAGCCATCAGATATGTGGCATATGCTTGTGTATGTCTTGTGTTAGCACATTTTCCAGTACTGAGCAGGAGGTGTTCTCAAGATTTAGTCTACCTCAGTTTCATGGGTAAATTTTAATGCTTTGAATAAATCACCCCTTTAATGAAGATCACATTCCACATATAATTAGAGTTCACTAATGTTTGCTAATATCTAAAACTAATGTCTAAAACCATTTTAGTCTCCAACTAAAACTGATTAGCAGCCTCCCCCTTGCTGTAGTGGTTGAATAAAGCCCTTTCCTTTTGCTGGCTAATGCATTTATGAAGTGTAAAAAAATGCAGACCAAGTCAACATTAAATTTCTCTATTGCCATTTTTAAAATGTATAATCTGCTATTTTGTAATTGCTTTTCTGTTATCCTTTTCATACCTGTCATAGCCAGCCACCAGAGACAGTGCAGAACAATTAAAGTAATAATATTTCATTTTCATAAGAGAGGATCATCTCAGGCCTAGGAAAGGATTATAAACCAAATTAAAACATACTTCCAGTAAAAGTCTCAGTCACAACAAGATGTTCAGGGCTGTATGAATAGGTGAACAAAGATACTATGTTGCATTCAAAGATGTCACATACTCTTCAACTGTCCCGATTTGGCAGGGGTATTCCAAATTAATCTTCTGTCATCCCATTTTTTTCAGCTGCTTTGAAAATGTCCCTGTCTCTCTTCTTCTCTCACTTTTCCTCTTGTCCTCAGCAACTGAATCATCATCATCATCATCATCATCATCATCCCCACCACCACCATCATTAATTTGTATCCTGCATTTCTCTAAATAATAAGACCCAAAGCCGCTAACAACATATTTTAAAATAATACAGTATTAAACAGTATTAAACGGGATAAATGAAAAAAGGGAAGAACAAGAGATCTATTTCACAAGATCCAGGAATTCAAAGGAAAACTAAAACCAAGGAATGGGATGATCTATGACAATAAAAATAACATAATTCAAGACCAGGAAGGAATAAAAAGATATTGGATGCAATACACAGAAGAATTATACAAAAGAGATGACAAAATGAAGGACACATGGAATGAAGAGCCATAGGAAGATGAACCCCAAATTCTAAACAATGAGGTGGAAACTGCAATAAGAGAAATAGGGGTGGGGGGAACCATGCACAAAAAGGGAGAAACAAGTGACTGCATTAAGTATAGGAACATAGCACATATCTCCCACACAAGCAAAATTATGCTCAAAATTATGCAGCATAGACTTCAACCATATATGGAGAGAGAAATCCCACAGGTCCAAGTGAGGTTCAGGAAAGGAAGAGGCATGGGGGACCACACTGCAGACATGCAATGGCTAATGGAACGCACCAGGGAATTCCCAAAAAAATCAGTATGTGCTTTATAGATTATAGCAAAGCCTTTGACTACATAGATCATGAAAGGCTATGGAATGCCCTTAAAGACATGGGAGTGCCAACACATCTGTTAGTCCTGATGAGGAATCTGTACTCAGGACAGGAGGCTACTGTCAGAAGAGAACACAAAGAAACAGAATGGTTCCCAATTGACAAAGGGGTCAGACAAGGCTGTATCCTTTCACTCTATCTATTCAACTTGTAAGCAGAACATATTATAAGAAAAGCAGACTTGGACACAGAAAAAGGAGGAGTGAAAATAGGAGGAAGGAATATAAACACTCTAAGATATGCAGATGACACCATAGTATTAGCAGAAAATCTTATAGAGCTGAAACACCTACTATGGAAGATCAAAAAAGAAAGTACTTAATGTTGAACATAAAGAAAAGAAAAATAATAACCACTGAGGATCTTTACGAATTCAACTTAGACAATGAAGAAATAGAAATAGTAAAATAATTCCCATACCTGGGATCAAACACTGATAGAAATGGGGACTGCAGTCAGGAAATCAGAAGAAGACAGGGCCTCTGCAGATGGGCAGCCCTGGGCCATGCCAGGAAGCAGCAGATCAGGGCCATGGCAACCTCACACTGCAGCCCTGACCCTCCCTTTTGCTACCCCCAAAAGAGTGGCAAAATGCCACTCCTTTTAGAGGCAGCAAAAGGCCACCCTAAGAGCTGGCACACAGCTCTTCCTCACCCTTTTTGGTGCAGTGTGTCAGAACGCTGTGCTGGGAGGGTATCCTGACACCTCTCACTGTGCATCATGGCACACGGTGTCAGGACAGCATTGGCGTAGGATTGGGGAGGCCGGCATTTGGCTGCTCCACCCCAACTCTACCTCCAGGCTGGCCCTTTGGGCCGGCGGGCAGAGGCCCTAAGAATGGAGAGGGTGGGTATGGAAGAACTAGAAAAGATTCTAAAATGCAAAGATATACAACTCAACAGAAAAGTTAGAATCATACAAGCCATTGTATTCCCTATTACCATGTATGGATATGAGAGCTGGCCAGTTAAGAAAGATGAAAGGAAGAAAATAAATTAATTTGAGATGTGGTGCTGTGCTGGAAAAGAGTGCTAAGGATCCCATGGACAGCCAAAAGGAAAAACAAGTGGGTCCTACAGCAGATCAATCCGAAAACCTCCCTGGAAGCCAAGATGACTAAACTGAGGCTCAAATTGCCAGGGTCCCAGAGACCACCCACAACCAATATTTAATAGGGGGAATTTTATTAGCTCAAGTGAAGCTGCTGAGAGGCATTTGGGCAACTAAAAGCCTGTGTATACTGGTCCTGAGAAACAGAACTCAGAATGCAAGGTCCAAAAGTGGTTTTATTTATTTATTTATTTATTTATTTATTTATTTTAAAACACAGACAAAATTCCAAAACATACATATACCTATCTACAAACATACAAAATAATACAACATACTACAAAAAACATATAAACATAAATACATTGATCATCATTGCCTCTTTTTTCAGATTTCTCATTTCCCAAATGACTTTTTCCCTATTTAAATCAAAATTTAGCATTTCTTTCTAATCAAAGTTATCTTAGGACTTTGATATATTCCTTCTACAGATTTTCTATAATTATTCCTTTTAAATCTTATCTTTTACAATTACCACATCCTATGAATTAATTTGAAAAATATATAAAGTAACCAAGAAAAATAGTTAAACCCAACAAATTTTTAACCCAACTAATTCTGTTTTTCCTTCACTATTCATCATTCCTTCTATCATTGTTCACATTCTTTGTATTCTAACTCATAATTTTTAACTAATTCCCATTGCTTCTCTCTCCTATCAACAAATTTATTTTGAATTGAAGCTGTTAAAATGTCCATATACATTGCTTCCTTCAAGCGTATAAGCCATTCTCTCATACTAGGTATTTCCTTTTTCTTCCAATACTTTGCAAAAACTATTCTTGCTATTGGCACCATATACAGCAAGATCCTGCCATATTTTCTCTCAGTAGTTTTTCCCCCCTCATGCATTATATTCAGAAGAATTTTTTTGGGAACCCCTGGTATTTGAACTTGTAATATCTCTATAATTTTTAAGTAAATTGCTCTCCAATATTTTTTTGCAAACGTTCACTTCCACCATATATGGTGGAAATTCCCTTCGTTTTTTTGACATTTCCAACAATTTGTACATCCCGTCTTATATATCCAATTAAGTTTAGTTAGGTACAAATACCATCGATGCATCATCTTCAAAAAAAATTCTTTTAGATCCTGGCATAAAGTAAATTTATTATTCCCTTTCCAAGCTTTTTCCCAATGTTCAAAATGAATGTTTTGTCAGGGATGATGGGAGTTGTAGCTCTTCACCTCTGGCTCTAACTCACCACCTTGTTATGCAGCAGAGCTGACCAGCTTTGATCAGTGGTTGATGCTTCTTTCCCAAGCAGCAGAGTTTCAGAGAATAGGCTGAAGACCCTGACAAACTCTCCAAGCCTTCTCACTCTTCTTCCTGAGATGTCTCTAAACTTCTCCAGGATTCTTCTGGCTCTTGTATCTTCCCTCAAGACACCAGACAACTCAGTAGTCTTATATAAAAGATCTACTTTATTCTACTATATACATAAATACTATATGCCCTACAAATCACAATCTCTACACTTCACAATATCTCCAAAACTACTCCACACTATACCACACTACACCACAATGTACATTAGCAAACATTGCAATTTATAGCCATTGTTAGTCACCACCCACTAGTCAGTTTCCACCCAGTGGGCGTGTACATTCATTTTGATTGGTTTACATAGATCATCCCATACTTAAGACCAACCCAAGTATTTCATCATTTTACCTTGGCTACTTAATGAATCTCAGGTGTTTGCAATGTATAACAGGTGTTTTCAATATACACTCTATAACTTTGTCCTTGGCTCTCAAGGCTTCCAAATTACATTATCCTTTTCACCTGTGTAGCTTCATGATTGTTCCTGCTTAGTCACTTTGACATTCACATAAATATTTTTATTTCTATTACTGTATATCCCATGTTGCTTTTTCCTTAACAATCCCCTCCGAAATAAAATATTGTATGTGTCTTACAATGTCATTCCAACCATTTGTGTCAGTCTTTCATGTTTTTCTGCTGTCAATGCTTTTGTGAACAAATCTGCTATGTTGTGTTGTGTTTCTATATATCTCAGTTCTATTTTACCCTTCTGAACCATGTCTCGCACATTTTGATATCTAACACCAACATATTTTGTTCTGTTCTTCAAACTTTCAGTTTCAGCCATTGCTATGCATGACTGTGAATCTTCCAGAATTTCTACTGGTATCTTGTAACTTTCATTTAAATCATTCAATAACTGCTCAACCCACTGTACCTCATTTACTATCTCATTTAAAGCTGCGAATTCTGCTTCCGTCGTACTTATTGCTAGATTTGTTTGTTTCCTACTTCTCCAGACTATTGGACTTTCACTGTACTTGATTATTATTCCTGTAACTGACTTCTTGTCTCCTAATTCTGATGCAAAAGAACTATCCACATAACAATCTAAATCTGAACTACTGTTTCTAATTATCAATTTCTTATCTAAAGTTCCTTTCAAATATCTTAATAAGTGTTTTACTGCTGTCAAGTCTTCAATTTTTGAATCATTAACCCTTCTGGACAATACATTTACAGCATATGAAATGTCTGGTCTGGTGTGGCAAGATATGAATTGTAAAGATCCTATTATGCTCCTGAATAAAGTCTTGTCTTCAAAATCTCTAGTTGTTTTTTCAGATACAAAACCAGTTGTCATTGGAGCTCTTACTATTTTAGCATTTTGTAATCCACACTTTTCAATTAAATTTTCAATTTTCTTTCTCTGGCTTAACAAACAATGTCCTTCTTCTGTCCATTCAACACCAATACCTAAATAAGACTTTAATAAACCTAGATCCTTTAAGACAAACTTTTCAGACAATTCTCTTTTTACTGATTCAATTTCCTGTTTTGACTTTGCTGCCACGCATAAATCATCTACATAGATCACTAACACTATGTCTCCTTTTGTATAGACACAAGCATCTGCAATGCTCCTTTTGTACCCTAGTTTAGCTAACTCTTCATTAATGCACAAATTCCATGCTCTGGCACTTTGTTTTAATCCATACAATGCTTTTTTCAATTTATAAACTTTCTGACTACTATTTTCTTCAAAACCTTGTGGCTGCTCCATAAATATCTCTTCATCTAAACTAGCATTCAAGTAGGCTGTTTCAAAATCAAAATGTTCTACAACTAAACTTCTTTTTGCTGCTACAGCCAGAACCATTCTCAGACTTTCTGGCTTTGCAGTTGGAGAATATGTCTTATCATAGTTCTCATACTGCTGTTGTGCAAAACCCTTAGCTACTAACCTAGCTTTATATTTAATACTTCCACCTGGCATTTCTTTCTTTTTGTACACCCACTTACAACCAATTACTTTCTTGTCTTTGGGTCTATCAACGACTTCAAAAACATCTTTATTTACCAGACAACCAAACTCATCATCCATTGCATCAATCCATCTTTCCTGTTCTTCTCTAGACAAACTTTCCAACTCTTCAAAACTTTCAGGCTCTTCCACTGCTAAACAAGCTCTTGCATTTGTCACAACAAACCTATCTGGTGGCTTCCTAACTCTGTGACTACGTCTGGGAATAAACTCTGCTGATCTACCTCTTTCATCCTCACCTTCTGTACTGGAAGTTGTAGTTCTATGACTAAATCTCTTGTCTTCAGTCATTCTAGTAGTAATGGGTCTAGATTATGTCTCATTATCTGAAGAACTATCACTGCTGCTAGTGGATGCTTCTGGCTTAACTGAAACCCCTCCGTTTCCTGAAGTTGGTTCAGTTTGTGTTTCTGGCTCATTTGAATTTCCTAACCTCAAGAAAACTTCCTTATTGGCATGCAATTTGTCCCAACCGGCATGTCTCTCGAAATTTGCAGACCTAGAATACTGCACTTCCCTTCCACCTAAATGAAACTTGTAGCTATTTCCTGAATACCCCAAAAACCTAAGCCTTCTACTTTTGGGTTCTCCTTTCTTCCTGAAACAAGCTGGTATGTAAACATAAGCAAACTGTCCAAAGACTCTCAAATACTTGTAATTTGGCACTCTCCCATACAATACCCTGTAGGGAATGTCTTCAATTTCTGAATGATACAGTCTGTTACTAATATGTACTGCTGTCAAAGTTGCTTCTGCCCAGAAACTATCTTTTACCTCTGCATCTGCCATCAAACAAGCAGTTATCCTTTTTATATCTTGTATTTTTTTCTCCGCTAAACCATCTTTGTTAGAACAAGCGGGATTAGTAGTTTCATGCCTTATTCCCACCTTTTGAAACAAATTAAACAATTGATTACTTAGAAATTCTCCTCCTCGGTCAGTAACAATGGTGCCTACTCTAATATCAAATTGTCTTTCCACCATTCTCACCCATGCTTTTAAACTTTGCCCAGCATCAGATTTGTTTTTCAATATTCTTACAAAAGCAAACCTTGTAAACCTATCAACAATTACTAGGAAATATTTGCTTCCCCCTAAAGATAAACAATTAGCTTGGGCCACATCTGCATGTACAAACTGAAATGGTCTTTGAGCAATTCTTTTGGTTTTCTTGGCTACTGGAAAAGCTCTGATCTTTACCTGATTGCATACAGTACAATCTAAGTGATTTTTGCATTCAGCAACTTTTAAATCTGGACACATACTGATTAACTTCTTTAAACATTTGAAACTAGCATGGCCAAATTTTCTGTGGAGTTCATGTATGCAGTCTTTGTGAATTGGACTATTGTCTATGTTATTAGCATTTTCAACCCTGTAGCAATCAATATTGTCCTCCAAATAATAAAGCTTATCTTTTTTCAAGCCTATGCCTCGCAATTCCCCATTCAATTTTATCTTACACATGTCCTTTTCAAAAATGACTGTGTAGTCTCTGTCTGTTAATCTGCTCACTGATAACAAATTATTTTCTAACTCCTTTACATGTAACACATCATTAAAGTTTTCTTTTAGCCCAGGAATGAAAACTGTACCCATTTGATTTACAGTGCTGAGCTCTTTCCCATCAGCTAAAACCACAGTATTTACATTAGCTGATTTTCTATTACTTATCAAATTAATATTGTTACACATTGAAGATGATGCTCCTGAGTCAATCAACCATTTACAATTAGTATTTTGTTTTTCCTTAATCATGGTTGCAACCCCCTTTTTATCACCACTGTCCTTCAAAAATGGAGATCTGGACTGCTTTTGATACTGCCGCGGCTGCCATCTGCTCTCTCCTTGCTTGCTTCTCTCAGCAGCAAATTGTTTACATTGTCTCTGCAGATGACCAATCTTTTTACAATAAAAACACCTCCGTTGCTCCCTTGTAAAAGCTGCTTCTTCCTGCTTTCGTAGATCAGGTGTCGTTTGTTGTTTTGGCACAGTCCTCAAACTTGCTGAGTCATTCTGCTCAGACTTTCTTCGCAAATTTTCCTCCAATATTTTTGCAACAATTAAGTCTCTGTTCAGCTCAGCTTCTGGCAAATTTTGCAAGCTATTTGTTATGTTCTCCCAAGAAGAGTCCAGCGATTCTATTAAAATATAACACTGCTGCTCCTTGCTAATTTCCACTCCTCTCAGTTCAGCTTGCACAAATAAATCCTGCATTGTTTTTAAATGTTCTATTACACACTGTCCTTTCATCATCTTTTGTCTGTAAATTCTTTTAGACCAAAGCATTTTTGCAAACGCAGTTGAAGGTGTGTGTAATCTCTGCAAAGTATCCCACACATCCTTGGCGGACACTTTATCTCTTACGTCGTTAATCAAGTCTTCTTCTAGCATGAGATAAAGACATGCTTTTGCTTTAGCGTCTCTTTCTCGAGTGGCTGCATTAGCATCAGCTGCCAGCCCTGTTTCAACTATCAACCACAGAGACTCCTTTATTAGTAGAGATTGGGCATATATTTTCCAGGTAGAGTAGTTATTTCTATTTAATTTACTAAACTTTAGGATCTCCATCTTAATTTGTGCAGTGACTCAATTTGACACAGTCCCTCTGAGTATGCACAGCAGACAAAACACAAAATGATTTACTCACAAGGCTCCACAAAACCTTCTTCCACTCTCTGGAACTTTCAGCTTCTGTGGATGCTGGTTGCTCTAGTATCTGGGCCCATAACCCTTGTCAGGGATGATGGGAGTTGTAGCTCTTCACCTCTGGCTCTAACTCACCACCTTGTTATGCAGCAGAGCTGACCAGCTTTGATCAGTGGTTGATGCTTCTTTCCCAAGCAGCAGAGTTTCAGAGAATAGGCTGAAGACCCTGACAAACTCTCCAAGCCTTCTCACTCTTCTTCCTGAGATGTCTCTAAACTTCTCCAGGATTCTTCTGGCTCTTGTATCTTCCCTCAAGACACCAGACAACTCAGTAGTCTTATATAAAAGATCTACTTTATTCTACTATATACATAAATACTATATGCCCTACAAATCACAATCTCTACACTTCACAATATCTCCAAAACTACTCCACACTACACCACAATGTACATTAGCAAACATTGCAATTTATAGCCATTGTTAGTCACCACCCACTAGTCAGTTTCCACCCAGTGGGCGTGTACATTCATTTTGATTGGTTTACATAGATCATCCCATACTTAAGACCAACCCAAGTATTTCATCATTTTACCTTGGCTACTTAATGAATCTCAGGTGTTTGCAATGTATAACAGATGTTTTCAATATACACTCTATAACTTTGTCCTTGGCTCTCAAGGCTTGCAAATTACATTATCCTTTTCACCTGTGTAGCTTCATGATTGTTCCTGCTTAGTCACTTTGACATTCACATATATATTTTTATTTCTATTACTGTATATCCCATGTTGCTTTTTCCTTAACATGTTTTCATCTAAATCCTTAGCCCATAATATCATTACATGCTTTATCGTTTCTTGTTCACGATATCTTTCTCTAAACAGCTTATAATACTTCAATACGTGATGACCTTCTTTATTTTCAATTATTTTATCTAGATTCGTCTTATTTTCTTCAAATCCTTCATCTTTCCTATCCATGTTAAATCTATTTTTCAATTGAATATATATATACCAATTGTTAATTTTCCCTTCTTCTTCCAATTGTTCTTTTGATTTCATTTTATGTTCCTTTAAACCTTTAGCTTCTTCCCAAATTATGATATCCTTATATCTTATCCAAGCTTTGTTACTATTTCTACTCTTATTTAAAAAGGCCTCCTGTGGAGATATCCATAATGGTATTCTCCTATAAAATTGTTTCTTAATTTTATTCCATTTTCTCAACAGCGCTTTTCTAATATAGTGGTTTTCAAAAAATTTATTATTTTTCAATTTCCCATACCATAAAAAGGCATGGTAACCATATTCCATATTGTCACTTTCAATATTCAATAAATTGTCATCCTCAAGTTTAATCCAGTCTTTTAACCAGACCATACAGTGAGCATAAAAGTACAATTTTAGGTCTGGTACAGCAAAACCACCTTTCTCCTTTGACTCTATTAGATTAGTCCATTTTATCCTTGCCTTTTTCCCTTGCCAAATAAATTTCATTATTTCTTTTCTCCACTCTTCTATACAATTCTCATTATGAATTATCAGTATATTTTGGAATAAATACATCAATTTTGGGAGAACATTCATTTTAATCAACAAAATTCTTTCCGACAACGAAATCTGAAGTTTTGACCATTTACTAAAATTTGTTCGTATCTCTTTCCATCTCTTAATATAATTATTTTCAAACAGATCTGTGTTTCTTTTTGTTATAGTTATTCCTAAATATTTAATTTTTTCTCTACTTTAAATTTTGATATTTCCTGTAATTCTTCATCTTCTTTTCTTGTCATATTCATTGTAATTATTGCTGCTTTGTCTTGATTAACCTTAAAACCTGCTAACTGTCCAAATTAATGTAAAGTATTTTTCATCTTCTGGATATTTTCAACTGGATCCTCAAGAAATATAACCAGGTCATCAGTGTATGCTTTTATTTTATATTTATGACCTTCATATTTATACCTTTTATATTCTTATCGTCTCTAATATTGTTGTTTAATATGTCTATAATCAAAATAAACAATAGTGGGGACAGTGGGCATCCCTGCCTAGTTCCATTCTCAATTTTAATCTTATTAGTTTTTTCTCCATTAAGTAGTATCTTTGCTTTTTGTTCCTTATATATCGCTTTAATCCATTTTTCAAAATTTACCCCATCTTCATTGTTCTTATTGTTTCTTCCATAAATACCCATTTCACTTCATCAAAAGCTTTCTCCGCGTCCACAAAAATCATTGCAAGTTTCCTTTCATTATGTTTTTCAAAAAATTCTATAATATTCAATACAGTTCTTACATTGTTTTTCACAGATCTCCCTGTTAAAAATCTGTTATGATCTTATGGATAATGTCACTCATAATATTCTTAAGACATTCTGCAATGATTGTTGTGAAGATCTTATAATCTATATTTGTCAGAGAGATGGGCCTATAATTTTTAATTTCTTGACAATCTTTATCCTCTTTTGGTATTATACAGATATTTGCATTTTGCCATGATTCTGGAATGCCATCATTCTTTATATCATTCAATACATTCTTTAAAGGTCTAATTAGGATTTCCTCCATCTTTTTATAATACAAGCTTGAGAAACCATCCAGTTCTGTCGCTTTTCCCATTTTCATTTTTCTGATTGCCCTTAATATTTCTTTCTCAGTTATATCCTTGTTTAGTTCCTTCTTCTGATCTTCATTTAGATATGGTATCTTCTGTTTATTCAGATACTCCCATATTTTTTCTCTATCCTTTTCTCTATCTCCATATGCTCTATATAAATTTTCATAATAACTTTCAAATACTTTTTAAATTTCTTCTTGTCTAATCAGTCTTCCCCTCTAACTGTATTTCAGTTATTATTTTCTTATTTCTCTCTGCTCTTATGATATTAGCCATTAGTTTACTTGGTTTGTTTCCCATTTCAAAATGTCTCTATCTAATATATTGCAGTTTCTTTGCCATATCTTTTGGAGGACTGTGATAAAGCCTTCTTCCCACATTACACCAGGGTAGAAGACAGCTGAGCAGGTAATTGGGGTGTGGCCAGGAGTGGCTGGACTTAAAAGTTACTCCACCACCCCCACCCCAGGAACACCTACCAGCCAGCCAGCCAGCCGGAGGACTCTGGAGGACTCTGATAAAGCCTTCTTCCCACATTACACCAGGGTAGAAGACAGCTGAGCAGGTAATTGGGGTGTGGCCAGGAGTGGCTGGCCTTAAAAGTCACTACACCACCCCCACCCCAGGAACACCTACCAGCCAGCCAGCCAGCCGGAGGACTCTGGAGAACTGTGATAAAACCCCGCCTGAGTCCATCTCTCCCCGGCACCCAAGTGGCAGAGCAGCAGCGCTTTGGACTCAGAGGATGGGTTCCGGACACCAGCCCAAGGAGGACCATCTCTGCCTGAGCTGCCACAGCTGTTCAGGAGCCAGGAGGAGCACCGGCGGGGATAAAACCCTACCTGAGTCCATCTCTGCCCCGGCATATTCGTAGACTTGGTGGGATTAACATTCTATCATCAGCCTCAACAGTAGTGAGGCTGACAATCACCCAGCCAAGACTATCTTCCCTGGCTGGCATCCCCGCTGGGAACTTTGTATAGGGCCTATAGCAATGCTCCTAAGGTGGGCAACGAAAAAACCTGAGGAAGGGGTGCTTGTTAAGATCTGTTAAGTTAGTCACAGGGTTTACCATCTGCCTCCATAATATTTAGACTGGAGTGCTGGAAGTGCTTTACGCCCCAGTCATCTCAGTCTTCTAGTGGCTTTGAGCTCTTTTGCTCTTCCCAAGGCTGGGAATGAGGAGGGGGTGGATATTGGAGTCGTGCTGGGGAATGGGAGGTATGGCTGGAACAGAAGGAACACATGTTACAAAAGAAGGCGGGATCGCTGTTTGAAAGCTATCCCACCTTCAGTTCCCTCTGTTTCCCAGAATGGCTTGGAGAGCAGACCAACCATTCCACAGAACCTCACTCTGCTCCTCTGCAATGCCAAGTCGGTTAAAAACAAGACTCACATCATCCAGGATCTCCTCCTGGATGAGGATGCAGACCTGGCTTGCTTTACAGAGACCTGGCTGGGGGAAGACAGTGCTGCTATATGGGCGCAGACCCTCCCAGCCGGATACTCTGTTAGTGAGCAGGTGAGGGGAAATGGGCGGGCGGGGGGGAGAAGTGGCTCTGTTTCATAAGAACACCTTGACCTTGACCAGGATACCTGTCCAGAATACAGCCCATTTCGAGTGTATGTACCTTAACCTGAAGACCAGGGATAGTTTGGGGATTCTGCTAGTCTACCGGTCACCCCATTGTCTAGCAGACTCCCTGACCGAACTGACACAGTTGGTCTCAGAGCTGCTGTTGGAGTCTCCCAGACTTTTAGTTTTGGGGGACTTCAACATTCCGCTTGAGACCAATTTAACAGGCGCGGCTCGGGAGTTCATGGAAACCATGACAAACATGGGCCTATCCCAATTGGGCAACGGGCCCACACATTGTGCAGGTCATACACTCAATGCGGTCTTCAGTACGGAACAGGAATATCCGTGGGCGGAGGTGGTAAGCACCTCCGCATTGTCATGGATGGATCATTTCCTGGTCAAGATGGAACTTAGAGCCAATGTCTGCCCCTCTGGGGGTGGTGGACCCATTTGAATGGTCCACCCTCGAAGGCTCATGGATCCTCTTGGATTCCAGAAAGCCTTGGAGGGTTTAATGGTTGGGAATGCCAGTGACCCTGTCGAAGCACTGGTTAATACTTGGAACACCGATCTTACCAGGGCTATTGACACGATCGCTCCCAAGTGCCCTTGCCAACCCGCTTCTAATCAGAGGCCTTGGTATACGTCAGAGCTTAGAAAGATGAAGCGGGTTGGACAACGGCTAGAGCGCAGGTGGTGGAAGACTCGACTCTCATCTGACAGAACTTGCCATAGGAACCTTCTTCGTTCCTATAGGGAGGCAATACGTGCAGCGAAGAGAGTTTTCTCCTCTGCACGTATTGCGTCTGCAGAGTCCCGTCCGGAACAGCTGTTTAGGGTGGTGAGGGAGATGACGCAGGTGCCACCTGCGCCAAACCCCTTACTTAACCCTGTGACAGCCTGCTGTGACGCGTTTAACAACTACTTTGCAGATAAAATCTCTCAGATAACAGCCGACTTAGATGCCACTATTGAAACAGAGTCATCAGGCGAGGTGTTCAGCGACTCCGCCAATGTAGTTATACTGGATCAGCTCCAATCTGTGAGTACCAAGGACGTGGACAAGCTGCTTGGTAAAGTGAGGAAGACCCTTGCCCATCATGGCTGGCCGTCAGGGGGGAGGATGCATTGAGGAGATTCCTCACGGATATCATCAATGCATCCTTTAGGGAAGGACATGTTCCATCTTGTCTGAAGGAAGCGGCTGTTAGGCCGCTTCTGAAAAAACCTTCCCTAGATCCACTGGATATGAGAAACTATAGGCCTGTGTCACTGCTGCCATTCTTGAGCAAGGTGATCAAGAGGGCAGTTGCTCTTCAGCTCCAAGCTGTCTTGGATGAAACCGATTATCTAGACCCATTTCAAACCGGCTTCAGGACAGGCTTTGAGGTTGAGACTGCCATGGTTGCCTTGACCGATGATCTGCGTGTGAGCATCGACAGGGGTAGTGTGACCCTGTTGGTGCTCTTAGACCTCTCAGCGGCTTTTGACACGATAGACCACGGCATCCTCTTGGATCGCCTGAGGGGGTTAGGTATCGGGGCACTGCTCTTCAGTGGTTCCGGTCCTTCCTCTTGGGTAGGTCCCAGAGGGTGCTGCTCGGGGACTGTAGCTCCTGCAAGAGAGACCTCACTTGTGGGGTCCCTCAGGGGGCTATTTTGTCCCCGATGTTATTTAACATCTATATGAAGCCGCTGGGTGAGATAATACGGAGTTATGGTGCTGGGTGTTATCAGTACGCTGATGACACCCAAATCTATTTCTCCGTGTCTCGTTCGTCAGCCTCGAATTCCAATGGCATCTCTTCTCTCAATGAATGTCTTCAAGCGGTAATGGGCTGGATGAGGAAAAACAGATTGAAACTGAATCCAGACAAGACGGAGGTGCTCACGGTAACGGCCCCGAAACCAAGAATTGGGTTGCAACCTCCAGTCCTGGATGGGGTCACACTCCCCTCCAGTGACTGTGTTCGCAGTCTGGGGGTGCTCCTTGACTCGTCACTCCTGATGACAAATCAGGTAAATGCGACGGTCAGGCGCGCCTGTTATCAACTCGGGCTGATACGCCATCTGCACCCTTTTCTGGAAGTAAGGGATCTCGAGACTGTTTTGCACGCGCTGGTAACCTCACGCCTTGACTTCTGTAATGTGCTCTACATGGGGCTACCCCTGTGCTTAGTTCGGAAGCTTCAGCTGGTCCAAAACATGGCAGCCAGGCTCATTTCTGGAACATCTAGGAGGGACCACATTACTCCTGTTTTGAGGTCCCTCCACTGGCTGCCTATTAGCTTCCGGGCCCAGTACAAGGTGTTGGTTATCACCTTTAAAGCCCTAAATGGCGTGGGTCCAAGCTATCTCAGGGACCGCCTCCTCCCATACAATCCTCCCCGCACTCTCCAGTCTTCTGGGAGGAACCTCCTGCAGCCTCAAAAATTAAGGCTTGCAACGACCTCCCAGAGGGCTTTCTCTGCTGTCGCCCCCAAACTCAGGAACGACCTGCCGGACAAGATCCGTCAGCTGACATCTTTAGACAGCTTTAAAAAAGCTGTCAAGACGGATCTCTTCTGGCAGGCCTTTCCATATTAATTAGCCCGGCCTTGGGCTTCCCGGCCCCCTTCTTCCTCTCGTGGCCCCATCATTTCGATGGATGAGGAACGTCTCAGAGGTTGGCCGGGTTTTGCTGTTTTATAAATGTTTTTATTTGTTATTGTTTATATTAATTGTTTTTATGTCTATTGTTGTTTTAGTTATGAGATGTTTAATACTGTTTTAAGGGGGGGTGGGTTGGTCTTTGGGGTTATATTGTATGGGTTTTTTATGCAAGCCGCTTGGATTGTTTTTTCAATAAGCGGGATACAAATTATTATTATTATTATTATTATTATTATTATTGTTTTCAATTTCATCCCCAAATTTTGTATCTCTGTTTTTAATCTTTTATCACCATTTCTTTTCCATTCTTGTTCTTTCACCTTGATTTCACTCATAAGTCTATTCTCTTCAGTCCTTTTTTTCTTTTCTTCTATGTTTAACTTAATTAAATATCCTCTAGCTACTACTTTTCTGGCATCCCAGATTGTCTTGTTTTTAATCCCTTCTGTTATATTTTCCTCTAAATATTGTTTCATTTCCTTTTTTTTATTTGGTAACATTTTCTTCATTTTTTAACAAATGATCTTTTAATTTCCATGTAAATTTGAACCTTTTCTCTTCTACCTCCAATCTAATTGGGTGGTGGCCTGATATTATTTTAGTTAGTATCTCCATACTTTTTATTCTTGGTAATATTGCCTTTGATGCTATAAACATATCTAGTCTTGACCTAGAATGGTGAACTTCCGAATAGAATGTATATTCCCTAGAGTTGCCATATTTAAATCTCCATACATCTTCCAAAGATATTTCCTCCATAATTTCAAAAAAAAAAAAAAAAAAAACATGGTAATTTACCTTGATTTTTACCAATAGTTCTTCTTATATAAGACGTTCTATCCAATTTAGGATCCATAACAGCATTAAAATCCCCCATTATAATGATTTTGCTATATTCCAGGTCTTGTATTTCTTTTTTCATCTGTTCAAAGAATTTGCTCCTTCCTTCTAAAGGTGTGTAAATTCCTATTGCTACAATAATCTGTTCTTATCTTTAAATATTTCTCTAGAGGGATATTTCTTATTTACATACATAACCACGCCCTTTTTCTTCTTTTCCGTAACAGATGCATAACAATTTCCGAGTCTAGGGTTTCTAACATATTTAATATCCTTTTCTCTTATTCTTATTTCTTGTAAGCAAACTATATCATTTTTTAGTTTCTCGAGATAATGAAATGTCATATTTCTCTTATATTTTGAATTTAAACCTTTGATATTCCAGGATAATACTTTAACTCTCATTTTTCTTTTTATTATGTTTATTATTTCTTTTCTTTTATTTTATTTTATTCCACCCCATCCTCCCCTTAAGTTTTATTTTATGTGTTTTTTATTATAATTTTATTTTATATTTCTGTATTCTCTTCTCTCTTCTCTCTTCTTCTTCTTCTTCTTCTTCCCCCAGATATTTTCTCACTTCTTCTTCCTCCACTCCTGCCTGTTCTTCTTCTTCACTGACACTTATACTTCCTACATCCGAATATTCTTTATCTTGCTGCTGTTCTTGTTTTTGATCTAAACGCTCCTCTTTCCTTCTTCTTCTAAATATACGTACTCTCTCTGACTCCTTTTTTTCTCTCATATTCTCAGCTCCTGTCAATTCTTTTTCTTGTTGTCTACTTCTGGAATGTGTTACGACTTGTGATTCTTCATAATACTCTTTTTCCCCTTTACTCAATTTCTTTTCCATTTTTTTTTGCTTTTTCTATTGTATCTATCTTATATCTTCTGTTTCCACATAAACACAAGTCCTTCAATCCTCTCCCATCTATATTCAAGTCTCTTTTTCTTTAACAGTTGTGTCAATGGTTTGTATATTTGTCTACTTAACATCACTGATGGTGGAATATCCTTGAAAATCTTCAATTCTTTATTATTGACCCTTAATGTGTTCTCATAGCTCTTCTGAATTATGAGATCTCTTATTTTAGTTCTAGTAAAACACACAATTGTATCCCTTGGTGCTTTTTTTTTCTCTTGCAACTTTAGAGTTAACTCTAAAGATTTGGTCTATTTCCATTTCCATTCTTTCTTCAGTAAATCCTAGATACTCTTTCAATGCTAGCAACATAATGCTATACAAATCTTCATTCACCAATTCTGGTAAACCCTTGATTTTAACACATTGCTCCCTATATCTGATTTTTGTTAAATCTTTTATTCTTTGTTGTTCTTGTTTCATGTCCATTTCTTTCATTGTCTTCTCCAGTTGTATTGTCTTATCTTTCAGTTCTTCAACCTCTCTCTGAGTTTTGGATAAATCAGTCGTAATCTTTTCTAGTTTTTTTCCATAATTGTCTAATTCTTTTTTCAAATCTTTCCTTATTTCTGATCTCATTTTTTCATTTCCTCTCTCATTTCAACTCTTGTCTCTTTCAGCTCTTCCTTCAATTCCTGTCTGATTCCATGCACTTCGATTCTCGTTTTCCTTATTTCTTCCAACAAAGATACATTCTGATTGCTGATTCTTATTACTTCCTCTGTAGATCTTCTTCTTTGTGTAGATACTTGTATTTGAGATTGGATCATTCCTTTTCTCCCTGATGCCATTGTTGCTTATATTTAAATCTTTTAATTTACAGACTATAACAAAATTTATTTCTCTGTAAACTTCTCTTTATCTTTTTATCTCCCTGTGATAAGGATCAAAATGACAAATATTTCTATTACAGCTATTGAACTATTACTATTACAGATAACTACAGTTATACACCAATTCTAGTAATCTAATACCTTATTTGTTATTCAAATCAGATATCTTGAATTTTACCTAGCACATTCTTACTACAATGGTATTACAATATTACAATATTACCAAAATCCATATCTTTATATATAATCTCTAACAGCCAGGCAGTCAATTTACATTTAAATTACATTTACATTTAACTTCTTTTTAAAACAACAACAACAACAAAACCCAGATCTTCCTCCCCTTAAATTTTCTTATCCCCAGTTAGGGATAGTTCATTTGAATCTAAAATATCTCCCAATATCTTGTTCCCTCCTATTAACTTCTTTACTTCTTGCCACTAGGTTAAGGGGGGTGCGTAGGAGCCTAATGTGGTTCCTTGTAACCAATTATCAGCTATTATCAGCTTATCAGCTTATACACTCCTCTCCTTTTGACCTCAAAAACTACCACTCAGCACTGGTTTACAAAGATCCTCTGTTGGTGTTTCTCCTTCAATTTGGGGGTTTCGTTGTTATCACAGTATAACCCAAATGGTTTTCTCTCTCTCTCCTCTGCTCCCACCACCACTCACCAAGTCAGGGAAATGTTCTGTTAAATTAAATATTCATTCACTGCCAGCCAGGATTTCACTAATTTCCCTCCAACTCCTCTGTCAATTGTTGCCAAGCCAAAAAAGAAACTCGTTGATTTAATGACAGTCTAGATAGTTGCCTCTTCCGCTGCCATCCTGTCCCAGGGCTCATTGGTTTCACGTTGTCCTAGAGCAGGGGTAGGCAACCTTTCCACTTTAAGGGCCGAGGGACTTCAGCTCCCAGAATCCCAGGAGCTATTGGCCAACATGGGACTATTGGCCAACATGGCTGAGGCTTCTGGGAGCTGAAGTCCCTTGGCCCTTAAAGGGGAAAGGTTGCCTACCCCTGTCCTAGAGAGTCATCTCTTCCTGCTGCCGCTTCCCTTACCAACGCGTCCGGCGTCTGGACTAACTCCCTAGGGCCTGCCACTCCCACTGGGTCTGTTTCCTTCCTCTGGTCCTACCGCGGCATGCTACTAGGTTGAAGGTTTACCAAGACCTAAACTGGTCCGGTTAATCCTCTTCTTCCACCGCAGCAACCGCTTATTTCAAAATCAAGAAATGACACTCTATTATTCCAGGTCCTCCACAAATCTCCTCTCTTTGGCTGGCTCTGTTGCCGCTTATCTCTGATGAGGGAGTGGCTTACTCTATCTACAATTCAGGTAAGTCCAGGTGATACTGATTTCTACCAGTTCAACAAATTTAAAAAAATCTCGCTCTCCTCTTCTCTATCCTTCGATAAATAACGCTGATCTCTATTCCAATCTTCCTTTCTTTCTTTCTTCTTCTCTCCACTCTCCCTCTTTGCTTCTATATCTCTATTATCCCCCTCCGCTTTTCGGTTTTCCACCTCTACTTCTACACATCTAGTCCTCCATTTTCTCAGTCTTTTCTCTTTTTAATTTTTAACTTTTTCAAATTGGTTACTTGCTTCACTTACTTCTTAATGCCTTGGCATCTTCTCAATATCAAGCTCAATGCAGAACCTTTGTTTTTCCTTAATATCCCAGTCCAATCAAAGAAAAGGGGGGAAAAACTCCATAGAGAATTCAAAGCCATCCGCTTTTCTCTGCTATAAATTAAATTAAATGTTCATAGACAGCTCTTATTAAAAGAGTGAAAAAGCGTTATTTAATTGCCATAAAGGCAAATATTTAATGAGCCTGTTTTGTCCTTCGGTCCATTTTCCAGTGGGTTCTTCTCCCTTTCTTCCCTTCTTTCCACTTTTCTAAGACTCCCAGCGGGCTCCAGTAACCGCTCTTACCGGAGGGTTTTTTTTGGCAATGTAATTTCCAATATTATAGGAAAATAATTACCATTCAAAGCTCATTAAATCTGGTTGCAGTTACGGAGCTCAGAGCCCTGCAACGCCATCCACTGGAAATTCCCCATGGATAATCAATTTCCAAAAGTAGCTTTATTTATAATAATAATAATATAATAATAAATTTTATTTATAGCCCGCCCCTCTGCATGGCAATCGGGGTGGGTTACAACATTTAAAACAGACAAAGTTAAAATATTCCCTCATCCCCTAATCCAACCCTCCCATCCCCTTAAAACAGGATTAAACTTGAGAAAATTAAAATACTACAATACAGTGAAACAGTAAAACAATGACAATAAAAACAAAAGTAAACAACAATAGGGACAAAATGAAGCAGGGAAATCAACTTTTGCACAAAAATACACACACACATACAAGAACTAGTGATATAAAAGGTGTTAGCAAATAGTAATTTTCTGGATTGCAAAGGTTGATACTGTACCTTGTTCCAAAAACTTAGGGGCTCTGGGCTGCCCCTGCTAGCGGCAGATCGGAGTCGCAGCAACCCCACACCGTGGCTCCGATTCTCCCTTTTGCTGCCTTAAAAGAGTGGAAAAATGCTGCTCATTTTAGGGGTGGCAAAAGGCTGCCCTAAGAGCCGCTGTCACAGCTCTTCCATGCCCTTTCAGTGCAGCGTGTCTGCATGCTGTGCTGGGAGGGCGTCCTGAAGCTGCACACCATGCGTATGGGCACACGGCATTAGGATGGCATCGAGCTGGGGTTGGGGCAGCTGGCATGCTGCTGCCCCACCCCAACTCCACCCCCAGGCTGGCTCTTTGGGCCAGTCTGCAATGCCTCATAGGTTCCAATTGGAGGGATTCTGTGAGAGGAGAGTGGCTCAGCACACTGCCTGTGGATCGCAGTTGGCCAGCAGTTGCTAAGGAGTTATTTGAGATACAGACAAAATGTCTGACCTCAAAACAAGACCAAATTAGTAGTGTCTGAGCAGGTATGCTTACAGGCCAAACTATATCCCAGGCCAGTTTGGGGATTAAAATGAATTTCCCAGGAGGGAAGAATAGAACTGGAAGTCTATAAATCACTTGATAATCACCTTGAATGTCCCTGGACAAAGGAGAACTGATGTACACATCAGTAGTTGGCAGTGTTTTTGCTGCTAGAACAAGCAAGGAGATGCAAGCCTGGAATGAAGGAAGAGCCAAGCCAAGAAATGGAGTTTTCCACAATCCTTCCAGTCTGTATGGTTTTGAACCATTTAGACATAATAACATATATTTACAGAATGACTGCAAGACTCCAGAGCTGAAGTACTGAAATACTGTGTGCTCTGCTATGATACTTGGTATCTACCTTCAGTTACAATGGAAACACAACAGTGAATCATTCTTTTTTAGAGGGGAAAAAGAAGTCACAATGCTGATAAAACAACTAGCCACTGTTTTCTTCAGAGAATATGTTTTATTTATGTTGTCACAGTATGTGGAACATGCTTGCTAAATATAGAGATTGTAAAGAACTAATAAAAGCATTTTAATTAAATTGCCCAGTATACCAAAATTAAGCAAAACCCTATTGCATACAAGAGAACCTGCCCCAGGTTACCTGCTTAGTATGATTCCTGGTTCTATATGAATCTGAAATGTTAGTAGCATATAGCTTAAGTTAGAATAATTTATAGGCTGTGTTTTGAGAAAGAATTTTCTGTTCAAAAGGTCACCCAGAAAATAGAGTAAAAATCAATGGGCATAGGAAAGGTACAAAATTATAAATGATACAATTAATATGATTCTCCACATCAAAGGAAAAGGATTTTGAATAACTTGGTTCAGAGGGGGGCAGAGTCATAAAAGAAGGAACATTAATACATTGTTTATTGGGAGAATTAATAATAGTTATAGGTTAGTACTAAAAGTTTTGTATTAAATTTTGGGTATATCAAATTGTTTGTGTGTGTATGATTTTTAGCTATCATTATCATCATCATCATCATCATCATCATCATCATCATCATTTATTTATATAGCATCATCCAAGTACATGGCACTTTACAACTACAGAATAAAACATTTATAATTATTCCAATAACATAATAAAATACAATACTAAAATACAATAAAAACATACACACAGGGCAGAATAAAAAATAGTACAGATAACCAAGTTTAGAAAAGATATAAAGCATTAACCCAAAACTATCCCAACAATTCAATAAAATAATAAGAAACTAAAAAAAGAATCCCAGTAATGATATAAGTGACATCCTCAACTAATATTGAACACAATTTAATAATATTTGAATAGTTCATAGCAAATAAGTTTTTGAACAATTCATAGAAATTCTGTAATCCTCCCCAAATTCCATAGATATTTAAAAAAGTAGAAGAAGAAAAGAATGAACCATCAACATACAGCCCAGTACTGGGAGTTTTCAAAAACATAACAAATTTGCTCATAACCATCATGCTCAGGTATCCTCATTTTTTTAAAAAAATTAATTCTGCAGATATCTTGCATTCACACATACCCACAGTAGCCTAGTAGTATAGCACATGCTTTTCATGCAAAAAGATCCAGATGAAATCCTTTGTGTTTCTGGATACAATTGGGAAAGATTTTATCTGAAGCCACAGAATGCCTCTGACAACCAGTGCAGATAAGCTGCTGGTCTCAGTCAGTAACAGGCAATTTTCAAACATTCTCAGGCTCTTACATTTTTTCTTTATAGCTTTATTAGAGATAAACAAAGAACAGCATGGGACAAAAGAGTAATAAACACAAAAATCTCTAATAAAGAGAGAAAAGAAACCACACAAAAATCATGATAAACAACAACAGGCAGTCATGGAGGAGTCTGGTTAAGATGGTCTGATATTTCGAAGCTTAAGATTTCTTCCATTTCAAATATAAATCTAATGACAGTTATTCAACTAGAATATCTTTCCAGAATTTCTACTCTAGCAATGGGACATCAGTGAAACCTCCAGAATTGTTTAAGTTAGTGAAACAAAACACATTTGTTATAAAATTATCTTTTTTTCTCACTTCTGATGAACCCCATTTTTATAATAATCTTTTCATTAAATACTAGTGTATTTAATTTTTTCAGCTAAAAAGGAACTTCCAAATTCCTTGAGGTTAAATGCATGAAACAGCTGTATAAAGCATTGCTAAATACAATAGACCTCTGCAATTGTGTCTACCAACTAGTTATGAAACAGTTTTGCACATTTGGAATGTATTGTACCAGTTGTTTCCCTGTCTATTGGACAATTCTCAGTCTTAACCTATCAACACTGTCTTCTGAAGACAAAGTGGCTCTCAAAGACTAGCTCATTCATGTATTCAGAATTACATCACAAAGTTTCTCAGTCTATGCTATTTTTTATTCTTTTAAATATTTCATATTCTCTTTTACACACATAATCTCTCTGTTTCACTTTCTTGTAATGTCCAGCCTGACATTCTGAAGGACTCCAGAAGTCATTGGTCTAAAATGATAAAACACTATTCTGATAAAGAATGCAGACAGATTGCCATGTTAGTCTGGAATATCAGTATGCAAACGGATCTTATGCAACATTTTTTGCTCAATTAGTTTCAAAGGTGCTACAAAATTCCTTGCATACTGATAGTCTGATAAATTTATTGGTACATTCATGTTTGTTGTTGTTGTTGTTGTTGTGTGCCTTCAAGTTGTTTCCAACTTATGGCAACCCTAAGGTGAATCTATCATGGGGCTTTCTTGGCAAGATTTGTTCAGAGGAGGTTTGCCATTACCTTCCCCTGGGACTAAGGTTATGTGGCTTGACTAAGGGGGGATGCAGACCAGGGCGTCGGGGACGCCCTGGTCCGGAGCACTGCGGGACCTCAGCAGCCAGACCGCGGCGCTCCTGCAGCGTCCCTGGAAGGAGCACAAAATCAGTGCTCCTTCCACAAGACAGGGAAAGTGCGCCCTAAAAGCGTAGGGCACACTTTCCCTGCCTTTTCCGCCGCAGCGCGTCCGGTCACTGTGGCGGGAGGTTGCCCCGGAAGCGCCGGGCGTGCGGAGGGCCGGCAGCTCCCAGGGCGACCTCAGGAAGAGGAAGGAGCGTCGCTCGTGCGGTGGCTCCTCCTCTTCCGGGCCTCCAAGACGGCTCAATAAGCCGTCTGCCGAGGCCCTCCGGTCATCCAGTGGATTTACATGGCTGAGTGGAGAATTGAACCTGGGCCCCCAGACTTGTAATCCAGCACTCAAATCACTATGCCATGCTGGCTCTGGTACCTATGCCAGATTTCTGCTGATAATGTCAGAAACTTTTAAATTTAGGTCTTTTGAATCTCAATCATTTCAGTCTCAATAAACTCACTGCAGGGTAACAAAGATTTTAGCCTTCTACCTCAAATATGTATTTTCACTTATAAGATGTATTTGTTCTTAGGAGAACATCACTAGTATCCTTTTTCTTTCCCTACTCAGTACTGTGTCTCATTGTAATTTCTTGTGAATTGAGTGCATATACTAGAACAGACACTGTTTTTGGTTTCCCTGTGAAGTGAAAGTCCTGCAGTGTTAAGCAAGCTTATTTTAGCTGTTCTTTTGATTGACATTGACAAATCTTGGTCAGCTTCCAAAAACTTTTTTGTTGGGATTTTTAAGATATATATATATATATATATATATATATTGGACTACCACACAGCACATTAGAGCTTGTCTCCTTTCTTTTTTCCATTGTGAATACATGCTTTCCAGTTTTTTTTTGTTCTGTTCCAGCTTTCAAAGAACCCTGAAAAATAGTATGAAAGCTACCAGTATATCATGTTATATAGCTGACCCTTTGTATCCACAGATTCTTTTTTTCTAATCAATTTTTTATTTAGTTTTTACAATAAAACACATAATATCTATAGAACAACCACCACAACAACAATCAGCCATCCACAGCTTGAAAACATTCAAAAATGTATAAATTCCATAAAGCAAACCTTGATTTTGCCTTATATAAGGGACAACATTTTTATATACCATCGTATTTAACAAGACTTGAGAATCTACAGATTTTGGTATCCACAGGGGGTCTTGGAATCCTGGAACCAAACCCATGAAGATACCAAAGGCCCACTGGAGTATTTGATTATTAACATGAAATTGTACTTAGATACTAATTGACAGTTTCTGTGAAATGGCATTTTTATCTCACATAATTTGATAAATAATAAGCAATGGTAATTGCCATTTGATATATTATAGTAATGAGCAATTAATGGTAATTAATATTGAACAACATATGAGATTTTATGTTTGAAACCTGCCAACATCAAAGCAATCAACAAGTTGAAAGTATTTGAATCAGGAGTACAGGAGGGAAGTGCAAAATGAGGTTATTTCTCCTTCAAATAAGAATTCCAAACCCCTCCATATTCTTTCTATCCCAAAATTTCTAGCACTGCAGAAACTTAAAACAAGGAACACAGAAAATGCAAGAGCTCCAGGCATGAATAAATTTTAGTGTCTCACTCTGCAGTGCTAGAAATTTAAGGGCTGAAAAAAGGGGGGGGGGCAAAATTCTTACTGGGGAAGCAATGCTTTCATTTTGCTGCCACCACCCCCTCTCCCATAGCTACACCCTGGCTTTTGTATTTTTTTTGGGGGGGGGGTTTTTTACAGATACATTTCTGTGCTATGTCAATTCAAAATGTTTCTGAAATTTTTCAATAAAAAAGAACTGGAGAGAAAAAATGAAAAAAAAATCTGCCATATATCTATTTGAATAACACTGGCGACTTAAAGAACATTATTCTTCCCCCCTCAGAACGTTACTGGAGAAAAAGAGTGAGCAATGGCTTCTGGAATGAATTCCAGGTTGCATGCAAATAGTGGTATATCTCTCCCATTTCCCCTTCTCTAATTACCTTGCTTCTTTAATCTCTTAATCTCTTGCACCATAGTTGCTGCCTTCTGTAAAACCATTTTGTTCCATTTTCACAGTTTCATGCCACCTCTAAATACCATCTTTGTGTTCCTGAATTTTTCATTTCTTAGTACAGTCAGTATCATCTAAATAGTTCCTTTAAATTGGTACAAAAACTGAAATCCAATAGTGAGTCCCAAATGGAGTAGTCACATTGTATCAGTAACGCTTCCATCAGAGTTAAATTAAGACATTTCCATTGATTGGATTGATCTATTCTAGCTGGCATTAACAACTGGACTTAGGCTAGCATTTTTTTATTCCCAGTCTTCCTACGATCTCAAAGGGGGGTTGCAGACTGCCAGAAATAGTGGAAATTGAGTCCACTTTAAGGGTTAGGGTTAGTGCTAGGGAATCATGGAAATTGTTTGTTTGTTTTTCTGAGACATTGAGCTCTGGTGCCACAATAAAATACAGTTCCCATGATTCCCTAACCCTAACCCTTAAAGTGGACTCAATTTCCACTATTTCTGGCAGTCTGCAAAGGCCCAAAGTGATATTCTCAGACTTTTTCTTCCTAATATAGGGGGGATGCAGACCAGGGCGTTTGGAGCGCCCTGGTCCGGAGCGCCGCGGGGCTATGGCAGCCTCACCGCGGCGCCTCCCCGGCGACCCTGAAAGGAGCGCCAAAAAGGCACTCCTTTCATAAGTCGCAAAAAGAGCGCCCTAAAAGCGGCGGGCGCCCTTTTTGCGACTTATCCTCCACAGCGCGTCCGGACGCTGTGGAGGGAGGTCGCCCTGAACGCGTCCGGCGTGCGGTGACCCGGAAGCGTTCAGGGCGACCTCAGGAAGAGGAAGGGCCGCCGCGCGTGCGGTGGCCCCTCCTCTTCCTGGCCTCGGAGACGGCTCAATTGAGTCGTCTGCCGAGGCCCTTAGGGCCTGAACAGACTGCCAAAAATAATCCAGTTTGAGACCACTTTAACTGTCCTGGCTCAGTGCTAGGGAATCATAGGAATTGTAGGTTGTTGGTTTTTTTAGACGTTTAGGGCCTTTGCAGACTGCCAGAAATAGTGCACATTAAATTGAGGCACTGCCCTGGATCAGTGCTCGGGAATCATGGGAACTGTAATTTATTGTGGCACCAGAGCTCTCTGACAGAGAAGGCTCAATGTCCCAGAAAAAAATACAGTTCCCATGATTCCCTAGCAGTGAGCCAGGGCAGTGCCTCAATTTAATGTGCACTATTTCTGGCAGTCTGCTTAGGCCTTTAGCCTTCTTTGTCAGATAGCACTGGTGCCATAATAAACTACAGTTCCCATGATTCCCTAGCAATGAGCCAGTCTCAAGATGGATTATTTCTGGCAGTCTGTTCTGGCCCTTAGAATTAAGTGTAACTTAAAAAGAGTGAGCAAGGGCCTCGGCAGACGACTAATAGGGTCGTCTTGGAGGCAGGGAAGAGAAGGGGCAGCTGCATGAGCGGCGCCCCTTCCTCCTCCCGAGGTTGCCCTCGGAGCTGCCGGCCCTCCACACGGCCGGCGCTCCGAGGGCAACCTCCCACCGCAGCGTCCGCACACGCTGCAGTGGAAAAGTCAGGGAAAGTGCGCCCGACGCGTTTAGGGCGCACTTTCCCTGACTTCTGAAAGGAGCGCTGATTTAGCGCTCCTTTCAGAGGCGCCGACGGTGCGCTGTGGTGTGGCTGAGTCGCTCCGGCGGCGCACCGTCCTGCGGCGCCCCCGACGCCATCGTCTGCTTCCCCCCCCAAACCATGTAACCTCTTTCCTGATATTGTCATGACTGCCTTCTGAGCTCTTCTTTCAGGAATGGGATATTCCAATAACTGATTAGTAATTTCTTAGCCTTCACAGCTGGAATAATTGGCTAACATAGGCATAGCTGTTAAATTCTTCCCCATGCCTAGACTACTTTACTGAAATACTTGACTACTCAGAATGTATTGAAATAGTTCCTATCCTGCCCTGGTGTGGAGATGTCAATGGACCATGTCATTAATTTACTGAAAGCTTTTTCTACTTCTCATTCTTCTTTCTTTCCTCTCCTTCCCTTGCACCTGCTGGAATTAGCAGGTGGAAGTGTTTATTTTCATGTCATTAAAAACATGCCAAGAGATTTCTGAAGGATGTTAAAACCTTCTCAAAAAATCTTCCAAAATCTGACTAGTATTCCAGATATCCAGCCCTTGCAAACAAAATCTTCACACCGTAATACCTCCAACAGCACCCTCAGTTCTGTCATTTGTGATAGATGGAGACAGTGCCTATTCCTTTAGATTTGATATGTATCTACACTACTCAATTATAACAGTTTAATGCCACTTTAACTGTCATGCCCCCGTTCTATGGAACTCTGGGCTTTGTAGTTTGATAGGATAATTCTCTTCTAGCAAACTACAAATCCCTGTATTCCTCAGGAAGGAAGCATGACAGTAAAATAATAGAAAACTACTATAATTGTGTAGTACAGGTACACACATATATTATTATAATGAGTTATACTGTGAGACTTGTGGTGCATCTGCACTGTAGAACTAATGCAGTTTGACACCACTTGAATTGCCATGGCTCCCTCCCACAGAATCCTGGGATTTGTAGTTTTGTGAGGCACAGCACTATTTGATAGAAAAGGCTAAAGACCCTGTAAAACTACAAACTCCAGAATTCTATAGCATACCTCTACAGCACTTAAAGTGGTGTCAAACTGTATTATTTCTACAGTGTAGATGCATCCACACATCCTAAAATCCTACACTGTGTAGAGAATAGACAGAATAGACAAGTAGAGACAGAAATATCACCAGACAAAAGACTTCAAGGGCATTTGCCATAAAATATATCAGTCAGCAAAACAGCTGTAACATGTTGTTCTGTTCATCATGTGGTAATGTCTGTGATGGAAAATAATTTGGTTGAGTTTAAAGTTCTTGATTAAAGTTTTCATTTTGCACCTTCTGAAACTGGTTGTGAGATGAGGAGTATAATGCCTCTAAGGGGGGATGCAGACGAGGGCGTCCAAGACGCCCTGGTCTGCAGCACCACGGGGCCAAGGCAGCCTCACCGCGCCGCCTCCCCGGCGAATCTAAAAGGAGCGCCAAATTGGCGCTCCTTTTAGATTTCAGAGAAAGTGCGCCCCAAAAGCGGCGAGCGCACTTTCTCTGACTCAAACGCCACGGCGCGTGTGGTCTCCGCGGCGTGAGGTCAACCCGGAAGCGCCGTCCGTCCGGATGGCCGGCGCTTCCAGGGGCGACCTCAGGAAGAGGAAGGGGCGCCGCTCGTGCGGCTGCCCCTCCTCTTCCTGGCCTCGGAGACGGCTCTATTAGCCGTCTGCCGAGGCCCTAAAACTACCTCCCATAGGGCCTTTTCTGTTGTCACCCCCAAACTATGGAATGGCCTGCCGGGAGAGATCCGCCAATTGACATCACTTGACAGCTATAAAAAAGCTGTCAAGACGGATCTCTTCTTGCAGGCCTTCCCAGAATAACTACCGGCCCAAGGCCCCAGAATACTCTGGAGATATTCCCTCCCCTCTTATGACCAGGCCTTTTTTAGAGTTGAGATTTTATACTCTGACGCCAGCGCCTTCTTCTCTTTGTTGTATTACTGTTTTTTGATGTTTTATATAGAGGTACTTTTTTATATGTTGTTTTTAAATTGTTTGGATGTAATAATTTTTTAAGGGGTGGGAGGGGGGTAATAGCTCTTAAATGTTGTATTATGATTTTATTATGTAAGCCACCCCGATTGACCTCAGAGGGGTGGGATATCAAATAAAAAGTATTATTATTATTATTATTATTCCCACACCTTTCCACAGCTTGCTATTATTTGAGAGAAATAAAACATCTTCAGGGCTGTATAGATACAAAACGCACTGTACTTAATGAAGAAAATGTACACATAAAAAACATACTTTCCCCCTCCAAACACCTCCTCCCCCGCAACTTTCTTTGTGACAATTTTGAAAAGATGCTTCACAGCACAATATGAAGCTCAAGAAAGGGATGGAGAAATGATGGAATTTGTAGAACTAAAACAAAAACATGTCTGAAAGAGTTTCACATTATTTTTAGGGCCTTGGCAGACGGCTTATTGAGCCGTCTTGGAGGCCCGGAAGAGGAGGAGCCACCGCACGAGCAGCACTCCTTCCCCTTCCTGAGGTCGCCCTGGGAGCTGCCGGCCCTCCGCACAGCCGGCGCTTCCGGGGCAACCTCCTGCTGCAGCGACCGGACGCGCTGCGGTGGAAGAGTCAGGGAAAGTGCACCCGCTGCTTTTAGGGCGCACTTTCCCTGACATCTAAAAGGAGCGCCAATTTGGAGCTCCTTTTAGGGACGCCGCAGGAGCGCCGCGGTGCAGAGGCTCCGCTCCGCCAGTGCTCTGTCCGGCGGCGTCCCGGAAGCAGTCGTCTGCTTCCCCCCATAGGCCTTTGCAGACTGCCAGAAATAGTGCACATTAAATTGAGGCACTGCCCTGGCTCAGGGCTAAGGAATCATGGGAACTGTAATTTATTGTGGCACCAGAGCTCTCTGACAGAGAAGGTTCAATGTCTCAGAAAAAAATACAATTCTCATGATTCCCTAGCACTGAGCCAGGGCAGTGCCTCAATTTAATGTGCACTATTTCTGGCAGTCTGCAAAGGCCCTATATTTATTTATATCCTGCCTTTTCACCAGTCTGGAACTCAAGGCATTGTTGTTGATGTTGTTCTTGTGTGCCTTCAAGTCATTTCTGACTTATGGTGACCTTAAGGCCATAAATCATGGGGTTTTCTTGGCAAGATTTGTTCAGAGGAGGTTTGCCATTGCCTTCCCCTGAGGCTGAGAGAATATGACTGGCTCAGGGTCATCCAGTGGGTTTCATGGCTGAGCAGGGAATTGAACCCTGGTCTCCAGAGTTGTAGTCCAACACTCAAAACACAATGCCATGCTGTCTCTCAAGGTGGCTTACGATAGTTAAAAGAAACATAGGGCCTTTGCAGACTGCCAGAAATAGTGCAAATTGAGTCCACTTTAAGAGTTAGGGTTAGGGAATCATGGGAAGTGTATTTTATTGTGGCACCAGAGCTCTCTGACAGAGAAGGCTCAATGTCTCAGAAAAAAATAATAATTCCCATGATTCCCTAGCACTAACCTTAACCCTTAAAGTGGACTCAATTTGCACTATTTCTGGCAGTCTGCAAAAGCCCATAGTTAAAAATTAACAGTATACAAAAGTTAAAAACAATTAAACCATGATAAAATTAAAACCAATTTAAAAAATTATAACAACATATAAAAGTCCAGCACATTATAGAAAGTCTCTCCCCACCTTCAAAACATCTCCCTGAAGTTTCCCCTTGAAAATTCTCAAAGGCCTGTTGGAATAAAATGGGTTTTATCTGTGTATATAACAATAGTAAGAAGGGTGCTTGTCTAGACCAGGGGTAGGCAACCTTTCCCCTTTAAGGGCTGAGGGACTTCAGCTCCCAGAATCTCAGGAGCTATTGGCCAACATGGGACTATTGGCCAACATGGCTGAGGCTTCTGGGAGCTGAAGTCCCTCGGCCCTTAAAGGGGAAAGGTTGCCTACCCCTTGTCTAGACTCTCTGGGGAAAGAGTTCCAGAGCCTGGGGCAACTACTGAGAAAACCCTGCCCTGTCGTCCCACCAGATCAACTTGTGAAAGTGGTGGGACACAGATAATGGTCTCCCCAGAAGATCTTAGAATATAGACAGGTTCATGGAGAAGAGTATAATCCTTCTTAACATGTAGAGTTTCACTGCCAATAAAAGATGTGAATCCCTTGTCTACCTCACAGTGCTTTTGTTAAGATAATATAGGGTAGCATGAATGCTACTCTGAACTCCTTGGAACAATACAAGTTAAACATTTTATTTACATGAGAAATAAAATAAAAAAGAATACTATATAAAAATAGCAACATCACAATCAAAGATAGGCAGCCTGGAGCATCCTGGCCCTGGAATGACCCTGACATCCTCTGCTTACCTGGCCCTCCATTCCACTGCTGGGGTGAATGGTCAAACACATGTCCTGCTGAGCCTCCCAGCATGTTTGCCACCACCACCGGTTGCTTCTTTCTGAGGTCAGAATAAGATGCTCAGCCTCAATCACATGGCTAGGTGACTCTTTATGGCCTGGGAAAGACTGTCTGGCAGCAGTGGCAGATGTGCTGAATGGCTAAGCAGGACATGTTTCAAGCAGCTGCATCAGTGCCAGAATGGAGGGTTCTGGCTCTTCCTGTAAGATCCAGAGCACAAACAAACTTATTTAAACATGCAGTGAAAGGGTACTCCTAGTTCTGGTGTTGAATGGCACATTGTCTGGACATTGTCCGAACTGTTCACACCAAAACCAGAGTTTTGGCTATGTGTCATCCAGACTCCCCATGGAGAGGACATGGGGATATTGGTTTATATGGTCCATGCAGACAAGGCCCAAGGCTTACAAGGAAGCCAGTCCTATCAAAGTGAATGGAACTGACTTTCAAATACACATGTTTACAATTAGATTGTCCATCTTCTCTTTTATTTTGGATAATGAGAGAGATGATGTGTGGGCCGTCTGCCTTCTGCTGCCTCCATTACATTGTGCTTTAAAACCCTGAGTATCCACGGGGGACTGAAAAGGGACAGACATTCTTCAGCAAGACATATTGTCTCTGTAGTGCTCTGCACAGTGCCAGAAGTCTGATAAATGTTTATGATCAACATGTGTGCAATATAAGGGTATGATTCATCATTGTGCAGTAACTGTTTTGAGCATTACCAGAAGCGTGATAAACGTTTGCTGGCAGCTTGTTGGCAATAGGATTTATTTAGTGTTGACACTTACTCTATTCAGCTTCTTTTTTAAAGGAAAAAACAACAACTGAAGCTCAGTTTGTGTCATGAAGTACATACCAATGAGGGCAGCAACAGTGAGAAATAATATTGCTGTGGAGCCATGCATTGTCTAGTATACAATTGTCCCCATGTTTAACTTATTTGGCTTCTTCATGGAGTATAGGAACAAACTCAAGAGATTATCATTTTAACCATACATGAGGATTTTTAAAAAAATGTATAGTAGAAAATCTGGGGATGTTTTATGACCCCCAGTGAAAATTTCAGTGAACTGATGGTTACTGTCAAAGTTAGGGTTGTAATTGGTTTTGTTTTTGTTTTACATTTTTGGAAAAATAAAGAACAGTGTCTTGGTTCAAAAAGGTGAGAGGATGCCAGAAAAGTTTCCCAATTCAGCAAAATGGTCAGTATCAATCCTAGAGGTTTGGGGAGTGCTATTCTGGGAAATAGCCATGTTTGACTGGAATTGTAGCACTTTTGAGATTAATTGAGCAAAACACATTGTATCATAAGCTTTTGTAGACTTGGTCTGCTTTCTCAAATGCCAATAAAGATACACTGGGATGCTATTGTTCATTTTCAGGTGAAAAAAATTAAGGTGATCCCAATTTTCTGCAGGACTATGATTTTTAATAATAATAATAATAATAATAATAATAACAACTTTGCAGAATGCAGGGGTCATAGGTAGAACCACATTCTCTAACCTTGGTTTAAAGCATTGGCCACAATTAGCAATACATTAGCCACTATCAATCTCCCCCCAAAGTCTGAGGTCAGCCTTGCAGTCTCTGGCAACACCCCAAAAATCCCAGACCCCTGCCAATTATTTTTCATGCCAAGTTTTTGTTGACTTTTTGCCTGAAAACTGACCTAAAGCTGACAAAAGCACCTAAACATTTACCAGTTTGCTTTCCCTAACCCCCTAGAGTCTCCCCAAAAATCCCTCAAAGAAAAAAAAAACCTGAAAATCAGTCAAAATGTTTGCTGGAAGATATGGTTGCTGGAAGATATTCTTTAAAAATATATTCTTTTTAAAAACACTTGGGGAGAGTGTGACTGTTACTCAGCAGGTGGGGCTTTTTTGAGTCACATTTGTGAGTCAATAGGGGTTGGGCTAGCCAGTTAGCTCTATACAACTGCTCCCAGAGCTGCGCGCCTAACGGTGCACGAATAAAATAACCACTACTAATTGTCGAAAAGTTCCGGTCATCAGCAGAGTGTAACACTGGTGTTAGCAAGGAATTTTATTTGAGGAGGAAAGCCGTAGTCCTCTTTCAGGTACTAATTAAAACTTAGAATGGACACTGAAGGAACTGCTGCCATCACCTGCAATACCTGTGGGATGTTTGTCTTCTTACCTAGAGATGTGGGGAACTACACATGCTCCAAGTGCAAGTTGGTAGCCCTCTTGGAGGAGAAAGTACAGCAGCTGGAGGCGCGGGTAGCTACACTTCAGCATATTAGAGAGCAAGAGGCTTTCCTAGAAAGAACGGAACAAACGGTCTTGGATGGGGAACACACAGAGGAAGTTGCTGGAGAAGAGAAGGTCACATCACATACACAGGAGGTAGATAGCTGGAGGAATGTCACATGCAGAAGTAGGGAGACCAGGGATCGTTCTGGGAGCTTGCAGCTACAGAATCGATTTCAAGCTCTTTCCCTTATCAAGGAGGACGAGGAAGAGCAGAATGAACAGACTTCAGGGACAGAGCAGGGGACCCTGGGAGTTCCACCACAGGGAACAGTCACTGTTAAGCCTTGGAGGAGGCATGTGGTCATGGTGGGGGACTCCTTGCCGAGGGGGACAGAAGCAGTGATTTGTGGGCGTGACAAGATCTCTCGGAGGTGTGTTTTCTCCCTGGAGCAAAGATCCGAGATGTGACAGAGAGGCTGACAAGACTGGTCAAGCCTACTGACCAATACCCCTTCCTTTTGGTGTAGGAACGAATGACACAGCAAGACACAGCCTTCAGAACATCAAAAGGGATTACAAGGCTCTAGGTAAGAAGATGAAGGAAATGGAGGCACAGATTGTCATCTCGTCTCTTCTGCCAGTTGAAGGCCATGGTCCAGGAAGAGAGAGGAAAATAGCAGATGTTGACAACTGGCTCTGCAGATGGTGTCGTCGAGAACGATTTGGATTCTTAGATCATGGGCTGCAGTTCCTTGAGGGTGGACTCCTGGCAAGGGATGGGCTGCATCTCATGCCAGTTGGAAGAAATGTTTTTGCCAACTGTCTCAAGAATTTGATCAGGAGGGCTTTAAACTGAGTTATGTGGGGAAGGGAGACAGCACCCTGGAAGACAAAAGGACTGGAAAAATAGTAAAACTGTCATAGAGGAAACAAGGCAAACAGTACAGGGACCCAACAGTGGGAGGCAAAAAAACAGGCACAGGCAACAAGTAAAGGAGACATATGGTCTTAGATGTCTCTACACTAATGCACAGAGCATGGGAAATAAGCAAGATGAACTTGAACTCCTAGCACAACAAAGCAAATATGATATAATAGGCATCACTGAAACCTGGTGGGATGAGTCTCATGATTGGAATGTAGAAATACAGGGGTATAACCTCTTCAAGAGAAACAGGCCGAACAGGAAAGGAGGAGGAATAGCATTATATGTCAGGGATATTTACACCAGTAAAGAAATCCAGGACATCAGTCATGGAAGCCAGGTGGAGAGCATGTGGATAAAAATTAAAGGGGAAGGAAACAACAGGGATGTTATTGTGGGAGTCTACTACAGACCCCTGACTCAGGCAGAGGAACTGGATGATGCCTTTCTAGAACAGATGACCACACACTCAGAAAGGAGAAATATAATAGTGATGGGTGACTTCAACTATCCTGACATTTGCTGGAATTCAAACTCAGCAAAATCCTCAAGGTCTAGCAAATTCCTCACTTGCCTCGAAGACAATTTCATTGTCCAAAAGGTGGAAGAGGCAACAAGGGAGTCAGCTATTTTGGATCTGATCCTAACTAACAGGGATGACCTAGGGCCTAAGCAGACTGCCAGAAATAGTGCACATTAAATTGAGGCACTGCCCTGGCTCAGTGCTAGGGAATCATGGGAACTGTAATTTATTGTGGCACCAGAGCTCTCTGACAGAGAAGGCTCAGTGTCCCAGAAAAAAATACAGTTCCCATGATTCCCTAGCACTGAGCCAGGGCAGTGCCTCAATTTAATGTGCATTATTTCTGGCAGTCTGCTTAGGCCTCTAGTTAATGGGGTGCAAGTGGTTCGATCCTTAGTTGGGAGTGATCACGTTCTCCTGGAATTTATTATACAGTGGAAAGGAGAAGCCAGGCATAGTCAGACATGCATTCTAGACTTTAGGAAAGCTGATTTTAGTAAACTTAGAGAAATACTGGGGGTGATCCCATTGTCAGGAATGCTAAAAGAGAAGGGAGTTCAAGACGGATGGGAGTTTCTCAAAAGGGAGATACTGAAGGGACAATTTCAAACAGTTCCAATGAGGAAGAAAAATGGGAGGTGCCTCAAGAAACCAGGATGGATGACTAAGGAACTTGCAACTGAACTAAGTTTTAAACGGAGCATGTATAAGAAATGGAAAAATGGGGAAATCACCAAAGAAGAATTCAAACAAATAGCTAGCACGTGTAGGGTTAAAATCAGTAAAGCTAAGGCACAGAATGAACTCAGGCTTGCTAGAGATGTTAAGAAGAATAAAAAGGGCTTTTTTGGGTATGTCCACAGCAAAAGGAAGAAGTAGGTAATGGTAGGGCCACTGTGTGGAGAAGATGGCAAAAAGTTAACGGGACAGAGAAAGGCCAGAATTACTCAACACCTTCTTTGCTTCAGTCTTCTCAGAAAAGACAAAGGGTGCTCAACCTGAGGATAATGGAACAGAGAACAGAATAGGAGAATTTCAGCACTGAATAAGTAAAGAGATAGTACAGGAATACCTGGTAAATCTAAATGAATATGTCTCCAGGACCAGATGAATTACATGCAAGGGTACTAAAAGAACTGGCAAATGTAATATCAGAACCATTGGCAATTATCTTTCAGAACTCCTGGAGAACAGGAGAAGTCCCAGCAGACTGGAGGAGGGCAAACATTGTCCCCATCTTCAAAAAGGGGGGAAAAAGAGGATCCCAACAATTATCATCCAGTTACTCTGACATCAATACCAGGAAAGATTCTGGAGCAGATCATTAAACAGAGAGTCTGTGAACACCTGGAAGGTAATTCCATAATCACAAAAAGTCAACATGGGTTTCAGAAGAACAAGTCATGCCAGACAAATCTGATCTCTTTTTTTGATAAAATTACCAGCTTGGTAGATAAAGGGAATGCTGTAGATATAGTATATCTTGATTTCAGTAAGGCCTTTGACAAGGTTCCCCATGACATTCTTGCAAACAAGCTGGTAAAATGTGGGCTAGACAAAGCAACTGTTACATGGATTTGTAATTGGTTGACTGGCCGAACACAAAGGGTGCTCAACAATGGCTCCTTTTCAACCTAGAAAGGAGTAACCAGTGGGGTGCCACAGGGCTCTGTCCTGGGCCCAGTGCTATTCAACATCTTTATCAATGACTTGGATGACAGTATTGGGGGTATAGTTATCAAATTTGCAGACGACACCAAATTAGGAGGAGTAGCTAATACCCCAGAAGACAGGATCAAAATTCAAAATGACTTGAACAGACTAGAAAACTGGGCCAAAGCTAATAAAATGAAATTCAACACGGAGAAATGTAAAGTACTGCACTTAGGGCGGAAAAATGAAAGCACGGATATACAATGGGGGACACCTGGCTGAACGAGACTACGTGTGAAAGGGATCTACGAGTCCAGGTAGACCACAAGTTGAACATGAGTCAACAGTGTGATGCAGTAGCTAAAAAGTCCAATGCAATTTTAGGCTGCATCAATAGAAGTATAGTGTCTAGATCAAGAGAAGTAATAGTGCCACTCTATTCTGCTTTGGTCAGGCCTCACCTGGAATACTTTGTCCAGTTCTGGGCACCACAATTCAAAAAGGATGTGGAGAAACTGGAGCATGTCCAAAGGATGGCAACTAAAATGGTGAAGGGTCTGGAATCCAAGCCCTATGAGGAACAACTTAGGGAGGTGGGGATGTTTAGCCTGGAGAAGAGAAGGTTAAGAGGTGATATGATAGCCTTGTTTAAATATTTAAAGGGATGTCATATTGAGGAGGGAACAAGTTTGTTTTCTGCCACCCCAGAAACTAGGACCCTGAACAATGGGTGCAAGCTCCAGGAAAAGAGATTCCACCTCAACATTAGGAGGAACTTCCTGATAGTAAGGGCTGTTCGACAGTGGAGCACACTCCCTCGGAGTGTGGTGGAGTCTCCTTCCTTGGAGGTCTTTAAGCAGAGGCTGGATGGCCATCTGTCGGGGATGCTTTGATTGGGAGTTCCTGCATTGCAGGGGGTTGGACTGGATGGCCCTTGTGGTCTCTTCCAACTCTATGATGCTATGATTCTATGATTCTAAGACACTGCATCACTTTGAGCATGCCAAAAGACACCAGTGAGGCCCGCTAGGGAAGAGAAGAGAAGAAACATTTTTCCTGTCCTTTGCTCAGTTGCCCACACCTTAAGGCAAAATATATACTTGTTTATCCTAACCTCACTGACAATTGAAATATGCCCACAATGTAAGAAACTTCAGAGTCCCCTGAATAAGACCAACCTAATGACAACTAGAGTGTGCTGCCACTATCTCCATTACTACTTCCTCTTCATCAAATGAATTTCCCAGAATGCATAGATGACTTCATAAATTGGAGACAAGAAACTTGTGATTCTTTTTTAAGAGGAAAAAGGAATGGAAGAGAACACAAAACTTACATATCCTTCCATCCATCCAGGCAGAAGGCTGGGATAACTTCAATCCTAAAAGTCCAAGTTTAAATCCTTGTACATTCAACCATGTTTGTGGTGCTGAACTATTCCCTCTTGTTGTTTTTAAAGCAGCCCCATGCATTTAACAGCTATGTGGCAGGCAGGTACAACATAGCCCTCCAGTAAAGTGAGACATTAGTGCTTCATGTGGACCCAATGTTGGTTTTGTGGCATACTCATGTCTGGTTTTTACAGAATGAAAAGGATGAATCTTCTCTTTTGGAGTCCTCCTAGAGCAATCATTTCAAAACTGATCACAAACCCACCACTGTGCTATTTAACATAAAGCACATATTTTTCAAACCAAAAGGTAACTTTGAGCCACTTCTGGATTTTTTAAAGAAAGTATTTTAAAAAAAAAATCTGTGGAGACCTCAAGTGATCTCAAGAACAGAAAATTGTCCCCAGATGCAGATCAGTTGCCCACATTCACAATAACACTATAACCATATCTGTTTAATTTTGTTCAGGCAGATTGTTTAGATTTTGATATTGCTTGCCAAAAATTGCAAAATTCCTCCTGAACTGGATAAAAAATGTTTTAAAAATATTGGTGAAAGGAAATAATGAAATCACATATCCCTGCTCTTCCATGCAATTGTAGGTCCTTGCTATGGCCAGAACTGACACACATATTTAACTAATTTTAAATGAGCATGTCCTGAATCCTCTCCAACTAAACCCAATGAGAACTGAAACTAATTCACTTGCTTAGACTGATAATAATGAGTGATGTATAAACTTGTTTGTTCTACTGATGTTATACTGATGGGAGTATACTGATGAAGCAATTCTGAGAGATGGGAGGCACAGATGAATCTGAAGAAAGGACTTCCATCTGATTTAAATGGTTAGTCTTCATTCTTGTTTTACTGCGATCAATGATAACATCTTAATTAAAATGCAAATCTTGTATAACCCAGTAATTTTTGTAGTTTGCCAGTGAATACACTCTGACTTTTCAGCTTTGATTTGCTGTGCTAATTTAATTAATGCTCATTAAAGGTCCCCTCCAACAAATAATTACAAGGTAACTTATACATGTTGCTTTTTACACTTCCAAATTATGATGTAAACATGGAACTGATCAAATATTTGACACTTAAAGAGAATGATGGGGACATAAGCAGCAACTGTAAAAAGATGTGATTCTGCATGCAACCAAACGTATTCTTAATCAAAGGATGTTTTTAAAAAAATATGTGACAGATGCACTACTGAACATGGGAGAACCAAATTACTGCAGTCCACAGAAGCATTGAGACAGAATTCCTAGCAGTAAGAATGATGGGAGATATTGGAAATAATAATAATAATAATAATAATAATAATAATAATAAAGTTTATTTGTATCCCGCTTATTGCCAGACAATCCAAGCGGCTTACAATACAACCCGTATAACATATCTCCAAAAAGAAAAACCAACCTACACCCTAATCAACCTCTACTGCGTTCTTCATCCATCAACAACTGATGGGGCCACGAGAGGAACGCAGGAGTCAAGGAACCCAAGGCTGGGGTGATTAGTCTGGGAAGGCCTGCCAAAAGAGATCCGTCTTGACAGCTTTTTTAAAGCTGTCCAGTGATGTCAACTGACGAATCTCGTCCGGAAGGCCGTTCCAGAGTTTGGGGGCGACAACTGAAAAAGCCCTCTGGGAGGTCGCCGCAAGCCTTGATTTTTGAGGATGAAGCAAATTCCTCCCAGAGGACCGGAGAGCGCAGGGAGGATTGTATGGAAGGAGGCGATCCCTGAGATAGCTTGGACCCAAGCCATTTAGGGCTTTAAAGGTAATAACCAACACCTTGTACTGGGCCTGGAAGCTAATAGGCAGCCAGTGGAGGGACCTCAAAACCGGAGTGATGTGGTCCCTCCTAGATGTTCCAGAAATAAGTCTGGCTGCCATGTTTTGAACCAACTGAAGCTTCCAAACCAAGTACATGGGTAGCCCCATGTAGAGCGCATTACAGAAGTTGATGTGTGAGGTTACCAGTGCATGCACAATGGTCTCGAGATCCCTTACTTCCAGAAAAGGGCGCAGGTGGAGTATCAGCCGAAGCTGATAACAGGCGCTCCTGACAGTCACATTAACCTGATTTGTCATCAGGAGCGACGAGTCAAGAAGCACCCCTAGACTGCGTACACAGTCACTGGAGGAGAGTGCGACCCCATCCAGGACTGGAGGTTGCAACCCAATTCTTGGTTTCGGGGCCGCTACCATGAGCACCTCTGTCCTGTCTGGATTCAGTTTCAATCTGTTTTTCCTCATCCAGCCCATTACCACCTGAAGACATTCATTGAGAGAGGAGATGCCATTGGAATTCGAGGCCGATGAACAAGACACAGAAAAATAGATTTGGGTGTCATCAGCATACTGATAACACCCAGCACCATAATTCCGTATGATCTCACCCAGCGGCTTCATACAGATGTTAAATAGCATTGGGGACAAAATAGCCCCCTGAGGGACCCCACAAGTGAGTTCCCTCTTACTGGAGCTACTGTCCCCGAGCAGCACCCTCTGGGACCTACCCGAGAGGAAGGACCGGAACCAATGCAAAGCAGTGCCCTCGATACCTAACCCCTTCAGGTGGTCCAAGAGGATGCCGTGATCTATTGTATCAAAAGCCTCTGAGAGGTCTAAGAGCACCAGCAGGGTCACACTACCCCTGTCGATGCTCAGACGCAGATCGTTGGTCAAGGCAACCATGGCAGTCTCGACCCCAAAGCCTGTCCTGAAGCCGGTTTGAAATGGGTCTAGATAATCGGTTTCATCCAAGACAGCTTGGAGCTGAAGAGCAACCGCCCTCTCGATTACCTTGCTCAGAAATGGCAGCAACGACACAGGCCTATAATTTCTCATATCCAGGGGGTCTAGGGATGGTTTTTTCAGAAGCGGCCTAACAGCCGCTTCCTTCAAACAAGATGGAACACATCCTTCCCTGAAGGATGCATTGATGATATCTGTGAGGGACCTCAACAATGCATCCCCCCCGGATGGCCAGCCATGATGGGCAAGGGTCAAGAGGGCAGGTCGTCTTCCTCAGCTTACCAAGCAGCTTGTCCACATCCTCGGTACTCACAGATTGAAGCTGATCCAGTATAACTACATTGACGGAGTCGCTGGACGCCTCGCCTATAGACTCTGTTTCAACAGTGGCATCTAAGTCAGCTCTTATCTGAGAGGTTTTATCTGCAAAGTAGTTGTTAAACGCGTCACAGCAGGCTGTCACAGGGTTAAGTAAGGGGTTTGGCGCAGGAGGCACCTGCGTCATCTCCCTCACCACCTTAAACAGCTCTGCTGGACGGGACTCTGCAGATGCAATACGTGCAGAGGAGAAAGCTCTCTTCGCTGCATGTATTGCCTCCTGATAGGAACGAAGAAAATTCCTATGGCGAGTTCTGTCAGATAAGAGTCGAGTCTTCCGCCACTTGCGCTCTAGCCGTTGTCCAACCCGCTTCATCCTTCTAAGCTCTGGCGTATACCAAGGCCTACGGTTGAGAGCGGGATGGCAAGGGCGCTTGGGAGCGATCGTGTCAATAGCCCTGGTAAGGTCGGTGTTCCAAGTATTAACCAGAGCTTCGACAGGATCACTGGTATTCCCAACCATTAAACCCTCTAAGGCTTTCTGGAATCACACTGGCTCCATTAGCCTTCGAGGGCGGACCATCCTAATGGGTCCACCACCCCCGGTGGGGCAGATACTGCCTCTAAGTTCCATCCTCACCAGGAAATGATCCGTCCATGACAATGCGGAGGTACTTACCACCTCCGCCCACGGATATTCCTGTTCTGTACTAAAGACCGCATCGAGTGTATGACCTGCACAATGTGTGGGCCCATTGACCAATTGGGATAGGCCCATGTTTGTCATGGTCTCCATGAACTTCTGAGCCGCACTGTTAGGCTGGTCTTGAGCGGGATGTTGAAGTCCCCCAGGACTAAAAGTCTGGGGGACTCCAACAGCAGCTCAGAGACCAGCTGTGCCAGCTCGGTCAGGGAGTCTGCTAGATAATGGGGTGGTCGGTAAACTAGCAGAATCCCCAAACTATCCCTGGTGTTCAGGCTAAGGTACAAACACTCGAAGTGGGCTATGTTCCGGACAGGTATCCTGGTCAAGGTCAAAGTGTTCCTATGAACCAGAGCCATGCCGCCCCCCCCCCCCGCCCACTTCCCCTCACCTGCTCACTAACAGAATACCCAGCTGGGAGGGCTTGCGCCCATATAGCGGCACTATCCTCCCCCAGCCAGGTTTCTGTAAAGCAAGCCAGGTCGGCCTCCTCATCCAGGAGAAGATCCTGGATGATATGAGTCTTATTTTTAACCGACCTGGCATTGCAAAGGAGCAGAGTGAGGTTCTGTGGAATGGTTGGTCTGCTCTCCAAACCATTCAGGGAAACAGAGGGAACTGAAGGCGGGATAGCTACCAAACAGCGATCCCGCCTTCTTTTGTAACATGTGTTCCCTCTGTTACAACCATACCTTCCGTTCCCCTGCACAACTCCAATAGCTGCCCCTACCTCATTCCCGGCCTCGGGAAGGGCAGTGGGACTCCGCCATCCTGGCCTCCACAGCTGTTCTGAGGGAGGCAAAGGGGAAGGCAAACAGTCCCTGCCAGCGTTGGCCTCAGTCTCTGTACTGCTCCTGATGGTAAGTGGCAGTTGGGAGACTTTTGATGGCTTCCTCCGGCGTTGGCTCCGCCCTCCTGGCCTCCACAGCTGTTCTGAGGGAGGCAAAGGGAAAGGCAAACAGTCCCTGCCAGCATTGGCCTCAGTCTCTGCACTGCTCCTGATGGTAAGTGGCAGTTGGGAGACTTTTGATGGCTTCCTCCGGCATTGATTCCACCCTCCTGGCCTCTACAGCTGTTCTGAGGGAGGCAAAGGGGAAGGCAAACAGTCCATGCTGGTGTTGGCCTCAGTCTCTGCACTGCTCCTGATGGTAAGTGGCAGTTGGGAGACTTTTGATGGCTTCCTCCGGCATTGGTTCTGCCCTCCTGGCCTCCACAGCTGTTCTGAGGGAGGCAAAGGGGAAGGCAAACAGTCCCTGCCGGCCTTGGCCTCAGTCTCTGCACTGCTCCTGATGGTAAGTGGCAGTTGGGAGACTTTTGATGGCTTCCTCCGGCATTGGCTCCGCCCTCCTGGCCTCCACAGCTGTTCTGAGGGAGGCAAAGGGGAAGGCAAACAGTCACTGCCGGTGTTGGCCTCAGTCTCTGCACTGCTCCTGATGATAAGTGGCAGTTGGGAGGAAAATTTTGGAAACAAAATGGAATTACATTACAGTGTGCATTTGGTGTGTGTGTGTGTATGTGTGTACATTTATTTATTATTTAAAATGTTTGTTCAGTTAAATACAACAGTTTCCAAGGAAGTTTACTTTTTTAAAAAAAATAATTAAAATTAAAAGATAAACAAAACAAAGCAATAGAAAACATAAGTGGGAAAAGCTAGCAAAATCACAAGACAAAATTACAAACAGCAAAGACCCTATAACAGCAAACTATTTGCTTGGTGGGTAACACTGTAGATACCAGGTAGAGTACATTGTGTAATGGGGGCACCAAAACAGGGAATGCCCCTTTCCCATATAGCCCTTAGAATAGGGGAATTCTGAATCCTCTGTATATTTCTGGTGTGTCTCTCTCAGACAGAACATTATAGGGAATATAAATGTATTTCTAAAATGATAGTAACAATAATGAAGCAGCTGGCAAATTTCACAGCCACAGCTCTACTTGGTGGTAAGAAAAAGGAGTTGAAAGGATATAGACCTACATGTTTGTCCAAGTGACAGATCAGGTTCAGAACTTATCTCCAACTTGCATGACTTTCAGACCTCTAAGGAAGGAACTGGCAATTTCATATTACCTGACTGATCCTTCACATAAAGTATGTTGCCACCAGGACCTTTATGGAGTTTCCCTTCAAGCTGCTCAGTATGAGAGACTGCCAGATAAGCAATCTTTTACATTAAGATTTCTCAAGATGTTCACCACAGTAGCTTAGCCTTACATCCCTTCTTTCATTACACCTGCCATGAAAAATTAGACCAGACTGAGATCTCAGATCACAGGGCTAAAATATTTATACATATCATCAACAAGTGACTGTCTAATTCCACACTATACTGGGGAAGGTAGGCATGGCTGCTGTTTTGGAAATCCCAGCATCTGACATTTTTCATTCAGATTGGCTAGATAATGTATTCCTGCAAAGGTTAGGGAAACTCATGACAATCCACAAGCAGCAGGTGGTCCATCTAGGATTGTGTACATTGATTGGCAATAGCTGTCCAGGTTTTAGGCAAGGATCTTTTGTAGCCCTACCTGAACATAACAGGTAGGAGTTTTTAAGGGGGTCAGTGTATGAATTGTTAGCAGAAATGGGTTCTGATGCTACTATTGCACTATTATTCTTATTCAGTCAGAAGGCAGTAAGGTGGCGCAGTACTTTCAAATGATAACTGCAACAAAGGATGGGTCTACATAGGCCAGAATGCTCCTGGGATGCTCCTGGAGTATTATGGCCCCAAATCCCCCCCCCCCCCCCGCCTCATTGCCTCTGCATTCTGGAGTAACTCCAGCTGGCTATTTACACAGCATCCCACTGGGCCTCCAGGAGCCACTACCACTGTGAATCTCTCCCTCTAATGTAAAAAATGAGGTCCCCAGCATTGATCACATGGCTGGACATCTCATTGTAACCTCAGAGGGAGCAACCTGCACCTTTCTCTTTTTTGTATTGCTGCCCTGACACCTGGCTCTGTACTTTTTAAATGCACACCTGCACCAGTGCATTTGTATGCCACTTTAGGGTTAGGATGGAGTGCTCTTTTGGGGCTGGTCTCATGTTGGGGCATTTATATGTACTGTCGAAGGTGCACACTTTCCCAGCTAGAGCAGTTTATTTCTGCTTCTTTTTAGTCTGGCTTTTCTCTCTTTAGAGTGACCGTGGTGTGGTTACCAGCCACTTCCTAGGCGTGCGTCATCTAAACATCATGCCTCTAAAGCAGCCTGAAAGCGGCCTCTTTTGGCCTGTCTGTTTGAGTCCGTAGGGAAGTCTCATTAAGATCTCTGAACATGTTAAGATGGCATGTTGAGAGTTTGTTAATCCCATGATATTTTTTTTGCTTCCAGAACAAGACAGAAGCCAAGACCCTTCACTGCGGTATGCAGAACATAGCACTCCATATGCACAGTTCCAGAACTTTCCCCACCACCAAGGTCAACCCAAAGAGGATTCCAAGGATTTTTACTGGTGCTAGTGGGGAGGAGTGGAGCAACCTGAGAATGCTCAGCTTCAACTGGTGAAAGAGAAATGAGGTTGCTCTTCTGGATCTCCAGTGGCTTGCTGGAGCTTTGGGAAGATGACCCCATTCTTCTACCCTGCATCTAGGACAGGCACTGCCTGGTAACCTCCACCCAACTCTCTACTTGTTAGTAAATGGCCATAGCAGTTCATCTAATGTAGACAGCTGTTGGGAGACATTGGACACTGCATATGTGTGTGCGTGGGGGGGAGCTAGTAAATTTTTGTCATTATTAACTGCCCTCAAGTTGCTCTCAACCCAGGATGACACTATGGATGAGATGCTATGGATGAGACATCTCCAAGATGTCTTCCACTGCTCTGCTTAATTCCTGCAAACCTATATCCATGACTCCTTAATAGAGTCCATCCATCTAGCATGTGGCCTTTCTCTCTTCCTACTTTCCTACTTTCCCAGCGTTATTGTCTTTTCCAATGAGTCCTCCATTCTCATGATGTGTCCAAAGTATGACAGCCTCAATTTGGTCAGCTCCAGACTGCCAGAAATAGTGCAAATTGAGTCCACTTTAAAGGTTAGGGTTAGTGCTAGGGAATAATGGTAATTGGTTTTTGTTTTTTTCTGAGACATTGAGCCTTCTCTGTCATAGAGCTCTAGCGCCACAATAAAATACAGTTCCCATGATTCCCTAACCCTAACCCTTAAAGTGGACTCAATTTGCACTATTTCTGGCAGTCTACAAAGGCTCCTTAGTTTCCAGGGAAGTTTCTGGCTTGATCTGCTCTAGTACTCATTTGTTTGTCTTTTTGGCTCCCCATGGGATCTTCAACACTTCTCCAGCACCACGTCTCAAATGAACTGATTTTCTTCCTATCATATTTCTTAACTATCCAGCATTCAACCCACTTCATTTTCCTGAGTTCTTCAGTATACCATGATTGACAATTTGAAGTGGGTTGGAAAGGATGCTTGGGAGCAATTGTGACAATAGCCTTGGTAAGATCGATGTTCTAGGTAGTAACCAAAGGTTCAACAGAATCGCCGGCATTACCAACCATTAGACCCTCTAACATTTTCTGGAATCCAATTATTCCCCCTCATACTGTATGGGTATGAGAACAGGACAGTGAAGAAAGGGGATAAAAATAAAATCACTTCTTTTGAGATGTGGTGCTGGAAAAGAGTGTTGATGATACAGTCAATAGCCAAAAAGACAAACAAATGGGTCCTTGAACAGATTGTAGTGGAAAAACCAACTGTTGCAAATTAACTCCCAGCATCCACAGTTCTTTGCAGAGCTTGACGCAGAACAGGGGACCAAAAATAGATTGAAAGCATAGATTTATTTACATTTTTATTGCCAGCAAGTCCCCAATGGAATTAGCATTTCAGATCATTGGAGCAAAGAAGAAGCCAAGATGGCCGTAGTTTTATGCACTTACAGACAAAGAAATTAAAAGCTGACATTCTATTGGATGCTCTAAACTTTAAACACACAAAATCCTGAGCAATGAGAATACAGATTTCAGAATACATATGCTTACGTTACCATATTGCCATGCCAACCACATACCAAAATCTCTTATCAGTAAACAAACTGTGTGTACTAGGCAGAAGGTCCCTTTTGCCCAAGCAACAGTGTTGTAACAAGGGGACACTGGCCTACGCTGGCTCCTAATGAAGCTCTTTAATGCATCAGGTTACCAGATCTCGAGTAATCCTGTCTAATTAACCCTTTAGCATTCTTTGAGTTTAAACCTTCCAGCATCTTCCTTAGAGGCTCACTTCCCAGCATTCCCTTTGCATGGCTGCTTAACCATTATTTTACACTTATAATAGCACACATCTCTAATTTAGGCATATAAAACATTAATTAAAGAAATTCTTCTGCCTCAAGATCAAGCCTGAACTTTTCCTCGAAGCCAAGAAGATCAAATTGAGTCTGTCATACTTTGGACACATCATGAGAAGGCATGACTAATTAGAAAAGACAATAATTCTAGGAAAGGAAAAAGATAGTACAAAGAGAAGAAGGTCACATACCAGATGGCTAGACTCAATTAGGGAGATCACAGGCATGAATCTACAAAACCTAAGCAGTGAAGGATAGGGGTCTTGGAGATGTCTCATCCACAGGACACCATGAATCAAGGTTGAGTCGAGGGCAACTAACAAGAACAATTTGAGAAGTTTTTCTTTTTTCCTTTAAAAAAGACAAAACAGAAAAACAGGGAACCAGGCACAATACACAAAGTAGCAAGGAAATACACACATTTCTAATAAAACAAAACTATAACTGTGTGTAAATAAGTAGTGCAATTGTGAATGCCTTAGATAAAATATTCTCACAATGTGGCTCTTGTATACAAAACTCATAACATGCCAAACAAGCTAATTCTTAGCTCTCTAAAGGTAAAGGTAACGGTTTCCCCTTTGACAAGGTTGTCAAGTCATGTCTGACTGTAGGGGATAGTGCTCATCTTTGTTACTAAGCCCAAGAGTCAGCATTGTCAAAGATGAATCGGTGATCATGTGGCCAATATTACTGCACAGAATGTTGTTACCTTCTCACTGAGTGATATCCATTTATCTACTTGTACTTTTAAATGTTTCTGAACTGCTAGGTTGGCAGAAGCTGGGCTGAGTGATGGAAGCTCTCTCTGGGGCTGAACAGATGGCCCCTAATGGGCGGCATCATGCCGCCACTATCCTTGCCAGATTGGGGCCATGGCAACCACACATCATAGCCCTGATCCGGTGGTTTGCCACTCTAAAAAGAGCTGGCAAAGGCTGCTCCTTTTTAGAGTGGCAAACAGCTGCCCTTGCTATGGTGGCAGCAGCTTTTTGGTGCTCCTTTAGCACAGCATGTGTGAATGCTGCACCAAGGGAGACCTCTGATACTACTTGCTGTCTGGTTGGGTGGGTGGCATGACATCAGGGCACAGTCAGGGCAGCCCGCGTGCAGTCCCCATGCTCCCACTCCACCCCCAGGCCAGCCCTCTTTACCTGTCTGTACAGCCCCTCAATCACAAGGCACTTGGGCCTCAAACTGCCAACCTGCTGATCTTGCAATCATCAGAGTCAGTATCTTAACTGTTCAGCCACTGCTGATCCACCTCTACATACATACATACATACATAGCAAGGGCTAAAAGGTTACAGTTGGATCTTTGTATCTGGGGGGGATTCATTCCACACACACACACACAGATATGAAAAAATGTGGGACATCAAATCCTGTTGTCACAAATGGTGGCACAACAAGTGCACACACTACCATTTGGGACAACGAGGCTTGCCATCTGTGGATGCTGATATCTGCAGATGGCAGGCCCATGGATAGCAAGGTCTGTCTTTATTCGTCTGTTGGTCTGAATCTGCTATCCATATATCTTTTCTGGAAAATTCATATTGAGCTAATTGTTCAGGGAGAAAAAGAAGAAAGATGCATAATGAATAAAGTACTGAACTCTGAATCTCTAGAAGAATTAAAAGTAAAAGGTAAGGAATTAAAAGAAGGAAAGGGAACAGGAAAGTTCAGAAATCTATATTTACCATCACACAGCATCCCTGTCTGGCTGGGGCTCAGTTCACATTAATTGCCAATTAAAGGCCTCATTAGGCCATACTCAACCTCTACGTTTCTGGCTAGTTTACTACACTACTTGAACTAATGATCTGGTTCCTAGAGATCTTTACAGTCTCTCTTTATTCACCTTTTGAAGACATTTCTCCTGCACTTCCACAGTTATGTTCACACCATCACATGATGAATTCTAGTCTGTCCATTCCCAGAGAGGCAAGTCCTCTATACAAATTAAGTCCAAAAGAAAGTTTTTGCTTCCTATGCAACTGTGTTTATATAGGTCATGGTCTTCGTTAATGAGATCAACCTCAAAGAGTTAGGCAGAGTTGTTAATCAAAAAAGAAACATTATAGATCAATCAACAGCCTCTTACCATGTGTAATATAGAATTTCCTCATTGCTGTTTATTGAACATGATGACTAACCTATGCTGACTGGTTAGAACAGGGGTAGGCAACCTTTCCCCTTTAAGGGCCGAGGGACTTCAGCTCCCAGAATCCCAGGAGCTATTGGCCAACATGGGACTATTGGCCCACATGGCTGAGGCTTTTGGGAGCTGAAGTCCCTCGGCCCTTAAAGGGGAAAGGTTGCCTACCCCTGGGTTAGAATCTAGAATTCCTTGGGCAGTTTTGTGAGACATTTAATTTCTTTGAAACAGCAGGTTCCCATATTTTATCACAAACTACTTATGAAAATTGCCCTGGAATATTCAGCTCTCCAGGATCAAAACCCAGAGCCCCCTTATGGTTATGGAATAGGCTGTCAGTCTCAAAGCCTAGCCACAAAAGGCCTGAACAAATGGGTCCACCCCTGTGGTATCTTCCCCATGGTTTCTTCCTGGGTCAATTTCTGGGCCTGTGTGACAATGGGCAGGTGTTCCCATGCATGCCCACTGCTGCACTGTGGATCTGCAACTGCCATGTGGTCCTTTCCTTCTGCCACTATTGCATCCACTCCAAAGGCCCCTGCGGCAGCCCATAAGGGTGGAAATGGGGCACCCATGTGGCCAGATACCCCCTCTCAATGTTAAAGGCTGTGGTGGGGGCCTTTGGAGCAGATATAGCAGTGAGAACAAGTAAGGAGTGTGTGGGGTCATGTGGTCAATCGGTTGTTTTAGCCAAATGTCTAGTATGGGGAATTTTATTTAACTCAAACGAGAGGGGGTCAACTACAAAAACCCTGCGAGACCATCTCCCACTTGTATACCAAGAGGCCAGTGGATCTAAGAATTGATGCAGAGACAGAATTCTCCAATTAAAGTATTATTTTATTAAAGGGACAATCACACAGTAATTCACACTCATACATTCGTTCGTTCAAGGCTCAGGAAATCAGGAGTTAGCTTGGAAAAGATCTTGAGGCAAAACTACAGGTGATACGTACTACAGAAGCCAATTAGGTGAAGTGGCATGGGACACAGCTATTCTGAGAGTGTTGATTTGAATGGAAGTGCCAGTAACTAGACTAGAGATCACAGTGGTGTAGTGTCCCCATGAGCTCCAAACTAGCACACTGAGGGGAAAAAATTCAGGGGTTTTTAAGGGATAAAACTAGCTGCAGGGCAAAAGTGTGAGACTGTATGGGTGAGGTAATCCAGTCTGGCAATATTCAAAGTGAATGGGAATGGGAAAAGGATTAAGTCATTAGCTGGCCCATCAAGTGAGACATCTAGGCAATTATCACCAATTCTTTCTGATTATGGAGGTGATGATGGTCCATTTGCAACTCCCACACTACATGCCTGTCCTTGAGATGGTTTCTGCCAGTCTTCCAAGTGACCTTGGTATGACCTGCCTGTCATCACCCAGGTGGCACTTGGGGTCAACTGCAGGGTACATCTGGGGTCATGTGGAATGCCACACACATACCAAAATTCAGAAAAATACACTTTGGCTAACACTATCACCATGGAGTTTTCAGGAAACTCTGCAGCAAACAGCCTGTCTCTTAGATCAGATGAAAGCCCCTTTGGGCCAGGATTGGGATGGATAGCCTGAATAGCATCCGGACTAGCTGATCCAAGCTCAAGGCTAATGATCTAGGATGGCCCGTATATACAGCCCCTAATTTATGTTCATCAAACAACCACAAAAAGCATATGATTGGCCCACAACTGCTTAACAAGAATATTTTCACTTTATGGCAAGATTTCTAAGAGATTAAAATATTGGCATGTCTATGAATCAATTTTGAAAAGGATGAAGAATGGAAACCAGTGGTGGTATTCCATTTTCAGAATGGCTTTGGGTCCTCTAGGCACCTCCACTCGAGACAGAGGAAGTGAAACTATTTCCACTGACTTTCCCTCCAACTATTTCCCCCTGCACTAAACTGAAAAACACAAAAGAATTGTGTACTCTTAGGCAGTTTCTCTGCATACAGTGCACAGTCCCTCTCCCACCAGGTGCCCTTCAGATGTTTTGGACTACAAATCTCATCAGCCCTAGGCAGATTAGTCAGGCATCATGGGTAATGTAATTTTAAATGTTTGAAGGACAACAGGTTCAGTTAATTCTATGCAGTCAATGCAAAAGAATTGAAGTTACCTCAGGAATTATCAGCTAATTATGCAGTTTCCAAAGTCATTATTTCATCTGCAGCCTTTTTTCTTGTTGTTAATGTATCCTGATTATTCTTTTAAGAAGACTTTTTTTTTAAAAAATGAGAACTTTGATTACATACTATCAATATTTGAATAGCTGTGGGAGCATTGTAGCAGCAGGATTGGTGGTTGTGTGGTTCTCTATATGTTGTTGCACTATATCTCCCATCAGGTCCTGCCATTGTAGCCAATGGTGGGGGACATGGGATTTGCAGTGCAACAACATCTGTTCTAAATCTCTGTTATTTTTCATGTGCCAAGTCAAATCCAGCCCACTAGTTTGTATGGTAGCTCACTGGTAAGTAGGAGTTTCTCCTTAGGAGTGCAAAAAGAAGGAGTGTGATGTCAAGTATCAGGCCACAAAAGAAGATCTGGTGAACTGGCCATAGCACAAAGTCATTGGATATTTCTAATTATTTCTTTCCCTTAAAACACATTATGATCACAACTTAAAGAGGGAAAACATCAGTCTTTTTTCTTCTTTTTTTCTTTGTGAAATTGAAACTTTTACTTACTTTTATAGTTACAAGTTTCTGGCCCACTGATGGAGGAGGAGTATTACATGGTTCAAAAGCTGCCTTATGTTCTTTTCTATGTGTTGGTTAGGAGTGTAGAGAAAAGTCACAAATGATCAGAAAATATATCTCAGTATTTGAGGATTTTTGTGACCACTGTAGAGATGAAAACAAATGATATATTTGTAAAAGTTCCTGGGGGGCGGGGATCAAAATGGACAAAGACTTTTTGTAATATGGTCCTGTAAGTTTTGATTTTTTTTCATTGTTATGTGCAAGAACAAAACAAGCATCTATGGGCTGCCCATTTGGGGCAGCAGAGAGCTGCCCCGGGGAATGGTGGATAGGGGGACCCCATCAACCCCACGCTGTGACCCCAATCCTTCCTTTTGCCACCCCTAAAAGAGTAGCAAAATGCCGTTCTTTTTAGGGGTGGCAAAAGGCCACCTGAAGAGCTGGCGCCATCGCTCTTCAGCAGCCTTTCAACACAGCATGTTTAAATGCTGTGCTGGGAGAGTGTTGTGATGCCGCACAGCGTGCGTAGGGCCACGTGTTATCAGGATGACATTGGGGTGAGGTTGGGACAGCTGACGTGCAGCTACCATGCCCCAACTCCACCCCCAGGCTGGCCCTTTGGGCCAGTCTGTAAAGGCCCTATATCCCTAGGTTTGAGGCAAACAATGGGGAGATGGGAGGCAGGAGAGTGTTTTGTACCATTGGCCTGTGATTTACAGCATTCTAATCCTGAAGGAAGTTACTTCTAAGTTATTTGTTAAAATAATGAGATAATGTAGTTTCCACATAGTTATTGGGAAAATGAACCTTCCCTAGTTAGTTTTGTAGCTAATTACTAGTATCTAGTTAGTTCCAAACTGTCTTATCTCTGGGGTAAGCAATGAAGAAGATACATATAAGCCAGAACCCTGTAGCTGCTGCTTTGTGTAGTATAGTGTAGAGTAGTATAGTGTGTGTGTGTGTGTGTTTTAATAGTGTTAATACAGTTCCGTTGCTACTCTACAAAATGATGTTGTCTTTCAGTCATTTGCAGATTGTCTGCCCTCCAGACTTGATTTACTTCCAGATACCAAAAATAGAAGACAAACATCAGGACCTGAATTTGCTTCCTCTTAATGAAGAGTGCAACTCAGTGCTCCTCTCAGACAGGAATTACAGCACTGGGAGTTCAATCAAAAATGTTACATGACTGACAATTTAACTTTTAACATCTCTTCCCCCAATTAAGCTGTCCTGGCCTCACACACAAATAGCAATCTACATCTGCTGGCGGCTGATTTATTCCCCTATGATGGCCTGATTTGCTGATCAAAACTGGCAAGACTTCAAGTGGAATTCTAAATATCCACCAGCTGCTGCTGCGGTACTGTGGCTTGAGAGGGACAATGCTGAGTGAATAGGAGAAGACGAAAAATAGGAAGCATCTTTTTGCTTTAGAACCATTCCTGATCCTAATCCTAAGCATCCATATTGAGAAGGAAGTATATCTGAAAATATATACCAAAGTTAGGAGTCAATTTGGAGATCTGGGCTCATCACTTGATGGTGACAAGGTCATCTAGTGAGCTGCATATGTGATGGTGGGCGGTGTCAGGGCGTTCCATTGGTGCAGTGTTTAGACACCAAAGGAGTGCAGAAAAGCTGTGGCAGCAGCAAGGAGCTCTTTTTGAAGCGGCAAAGTGCCGGATCTGGGCTGTGGTGTGTGCTTGCCAAAGACCTGATCTGGCACTCCTTAGGGGCTATCTGTAGGACCCCTGAGTCTTAGGATCACTTCCCATCATCTCCAGGTGAGCTGGGAAACATAGTATTACCTGAAGGCCTACAATGATAATTCTCAACCTCTGGCCACGTAGAGCTGGATTATAACTCCCTGAATCCCTGACCATTTGCCCTTTGTTATTTCAATGGTATGACCAGCCACCTTTTCAATGTGAATTGTCACAGTTTGTCTCATTCAGCCACAATTGCTTGAATCGTTGGGGAAGAAAAGTAGTGGTTATAGTGGGTTGTAATGAAGACAACAATAGCAACAGCAGCAGCAGTAAAACAACAACCCAATATGAAATAAATAGGACACTCCTCCCATACACACATGATTATACCCCAAGCTTGAATGGAATGATGGTCTTTTTATCCCAAACCTATTCATTTAAAACAGCTCTTAGACTGGCCTTAATTTCTTGTTAATTTCTAGCCATTACATTTTGAAGTCATGCATTGTGAAGGTTCTTGTTGAGGTTGGTATACACATTGGAGTGGTATATAATTCTGAGGAGAGCCAACATGTTGCAATGGTTTGAGTGTCAGACTGTGACTCTGGAAACCAGGGTTTGAATCCTTATATAGCCATGGAAAACAATGGAATGACCTTGGACAAGACGCACTCTCTCAAGGTGCATCTACCCTGTCAAAATCATGCAGTTTGACACCACTTTAAGTGCTGTGGCTCTTAAATCCTGAGATTTGTAATTTTACAAGGTCTTTGGCCCTTTTTTTTTTTTTTATAAAAGAGTGTTGGTATCTCACAAAACTACAAATCCAAGATTCTGTAGGATGGAGCCATGGCAGTTAAAGTGGCATCAAACTACATGATTTCTACAGTGTAAATGCCCCCCAACCTCAGAGGAAGTCAAAGGCAAAGTTCCTCTGAACAAATCTTGTCAAGAAAACTGGAAAAAGAAAAAGAGAGTTCCCCTTAGGGTGTCCATAAATCAGAAATTATTTGGAGGCACACATCCCTATGACTGTGAGGGTGGATAGTGGAAATAAAATCATCCCACTTTGTGGAAATGTATGCAAAAACAGAAAGAGTGAAGAAAAAGGTTTATGAAGATTTTTAACATATTCTTTTTACTTTCTTGTAATCAAATAGAAACATGGTAGGCAACTAAAATGAAAGCAGAGAGGCAAAAAGTTACCTTGTGAACTAAAGCTGACATTAACCTTGATCTGTTAATTTTAATTTCAAATCTACTTAAAGCAGAAGGTTAAGTCAGTGATAACATTTCATTATGGAACACATAATAAAGTAGAAACCAGCCAAAAGTATAATTGCAGTGCAAGAAGGCTTAACATGAAAGGGATGATGGAAGTTGGAGCATGTTCTTAGTATTGCTTTCTTTCTTGCTTTCAAGGAAAGAGAAAAGTTAGTCCATTTTCTTTTTTAAAAATAACTTCTGACACCTTTTGAGGTACATGTCAAAGGGAATAGCCAGAATGTATATAGACTTTTTGGGTCTCTTAGGAGACTCTTACTTTAATTTATACCAATGGGAGAAGAAGAGAGAGGGGGGAGAGAAAGAGAGAAAGAGGTGACAGGGTATCTGACCATGCTGCTTGAATAATTTAATATTTTTCAATACTATGGAGCTAAAAGACTGATTAGTACTGTATGGGGGGGCACATCGGCATGGCTGGCCCGTCCCCATCCCTGGATCCACCACCACTCAGGGGCATCACTAGGGAGATATAGGGGGTGAGGACTGCATCAGGTGACACTTAAGCAGAAGTGGCAGAAAGCACATTTTGGCAGAAATGTGCTATGGTGTTCACTTCTGCCCCTTTAAAATGCTGACGATATGGTGGGGGTGAGGATCAGTGGGAAGAGAAAGGAAAGGCCCCAGTTTTGTTTGTTTTTAAATTAAAACAATGGAATATGCTGTCTTGGAGTTTGGTGGAGTCTCCTTCTTTGGAGGTTTTTAAACAAAGGCTGGATGGCCATCTGTTGGAATTACTTTGATTGTGTCTTCCTGGGCATCAGGGGTTTGAATTGAATGCCCTTTGTGGTCTCTTCCAACTCTATCATTCAAAGATTCTATTATTCCTTTTCTAAGTGCAATCTGCCATCTCCAGTAATCTTTTTGCATCTCTGATTCTCCATTCCCACTTACTTGTTTGCTGCCATTTTACTTTTGTAAAACCCTGCTTCTTTACCCTGTTTAATTCTCTTGACTTTCTCCCATTTTGCCTTCTCATTCCTCAGATCCCATGACATTTCAGTCTGCCATAGATATATGCCTTCAAGTGAAATGTAAGCTCACAGCCTTTAATGCAAGAGACAAGTGACCTGAACGTAATTCCACCTCATTTACAGCATATTTTGACACCTTTGAAAACCTGTTTTTAAAATTCCCCTTTAATGTTCTCTACCCCAGGATAAACAGAAGTACACAGTGCTGCAGAAATGAAGTTACCTAATTAGAAGAAAATAGAATGGAATTCATATATATCATTACAAGCATTCTTTGCTCTATGTGCTAAATTCCCATTGAATCTTACTCTGAGCTTTAATTTACAATCAGAGTCCAGTGCTCCTGGCAATCTCCACATTTTTTCAGAAGCTGCTTCAGATCACCAAGCCAGGCATAGCAAGGTCACGGCAGTTAGTACATAAACTCCTGTTTAATTCAGCATGGCTTTCAAATGCAGGACCTTTAGTTGGCCTACACAGAAGGCAGGTGGCCTTTTCAGAAACATTTCATGTAACAAAGCTGTGTTTGGAAGTCTTGTGGGAAGAGTAGGAACAATGCCATCTCCTGCCCCCACTAAAGTAAAGCTTTATGGGAATTCCACCAAGGATTTCGGTACACATTTATAAGTATAATATTTTTTTTTGCCTCAAATTATATCCCTCCTTTTTACATATGTCAATACAAATGCAATGCGTACTCCCAATCACCAATTTATATATATATATATATGAATGCCACTATGATATTTAATATTCATTTATAGAAGCAACAGTAATTTTGGTATTGATTACACTGACTGGTATGTCAAGGGCTGGTCTGGAGCATTATGCTCCATAAATAGCCCCAGACTGACCATGATGGCAGCTGCACACACTGAACCAAACCCTGTGCTGTGGCACAACATTATCAACATAGGCCAGCTGGGCCACCACCACATCGGCATGGCTGGCCTGTCCCCATCCCTGGATCCACCACCACTCAGGGGCATCACTAGGGGGTGTAGGGGGTGAGGACTGCACCAGGTGACACTTAAGCAGGGCTGACACCACTTCTCCCCAAACATTTGCCTTTTGTGCTATGGTGTTCACTTCTGCCCCTTTAAAATTCTGAAGATATGGTGGTGGTTGAGGATCAGTGGGAAGAGAAAGGAAAGGCCCCAGTTTTTTAAAAAAATTAAATTTAAAATATACTTTAAAAATACTATTCTTTAAAAAAAATCTTTAAAAAAATCTCATCACATTTTCACTTTAACATATAAATGTATTTAGACTGTGAATATGATATTGTAATTCAAATATTTTAATTTGGTTAATCATTTGTATCACAGTTGTTGCCACTACATTCAGTGATATATGAGAATTATGATATATGAGCAATATTAGTACACAAAACATTACTATGGATTCTTTATGGTGTGGTATGAGAGAAGATCAATGGGGAATGACACCATGAGATACCACACTGGGTGACACCAACCCTAGTGATGCCACTGCCTTACCAACAGGAGCACCAAATATGCACCTCCCAGCATGCTGCTGCTTCTCCAGATGGTGAACTGCCTCTGCAACCAATGACAGGAAAGAGAAGAGGGATTCCCTGGTCTTGGTGAGGTTATCCAGAAGTCTCTGCCATGTGATCAAGATGTCCCTCTGCCCTATCTCCTCAGTGATCACATGGGAATGCCCACCCTCTGGAGAAGTCATGTTGTGGCACACTGGGAAGCTGTCCATGGAGCTCCTTCAGGTAAGGGACACAGCAGCAGTGGCTCCAGAGGCAGGCAATCTCCTTTCCCCATTTTGCTCAGTGAAAGGAAGGGGGATAGTTAGCCAGAGTGCATTTTTCTGAATTTTGGTGTGTGTGTGGTATTCCACATGACCCAAGTCCACGTGGGTGTTGACAGATAGATCATACCAAGGTCACCAACAGAAACCATTTCAAGGACAGGCAAATGGACCATTATCACCTCCATAATCAGAAAGAATTGGCGATAATTGCCTAGATGTCTCACCTCATGGGCCAGCTAATGACTTAATCCTTTTCCCATTCCCATTCACTTTGAATATTGAAAGAGCAGATTATCTCACCCATACAGTCTCACACATTTGCCCTGCAGCTAGTTTTATCCCTTAAAAACCTCTGGACTTTTCTCCTCAGTATGCTAGTTTGCAGTTCATGGGGACACTACATCACTGTGATCTCTAGTCTAGTTACTGGCACTCTCATTCAAACTAATGCTCTCAGAATTGCTGTGTCCCATGCCACTTCACCCAATTGGCATCTGTAGTAAGTATCACCCATAGTTTTGCCTCAAGATCTTTTCCAAGCTTCTGTTCACAAATAATTATGGCAAAGTTTGGAAACAAATATCTAGTGACTTGCTAAAATGGTCTAGCTTTAAACTCTCACTTTGAGGGAGAATTTCATCTATTCAGATGACAATTTTACCAAAATTAATATTTTTATTTCAAACTCTGCCAGTCACCACGAATGACAAGCCTGTTCTGAAATGGGAAAAGAAAATCTCCAAATTTATCTGGGGGGGGGGGGAAGAAAGCAAGTATTAAAAAGAACATCTTGCAAGATAGAAAAGATAGAGGAGGCTTAGGACTGCCAAACCTTCAAATGTATTACCATGCTTGTGCACTTGTATGGATGAGGGATTGGATAACATTGGAAAACAAAAGATTGTTGAAATTAGAAGGGACAGGCATACACTTTGGATGGCATGCCTTCCTCTGTTATAATAAAATAAAATCTAATAAAGAATTTAACAACCATTTCATGAGAAAATCCTTACTGAGAATTTGGTTTAAATCCAAAGAAAGGCTAGCTCCCAAAATCCCAATATGGACTTCACCACATGAAGCTTTCTGTAAAAGAGAGAATCTTTACAAAGGAAACTGGCTGACCTATAAAATACTCTTGAAAGAAAACAACTGAGAATATCAACTAAAGACAAGAGAAGAATTAGCTTCAGAGGAAATAAATTGTCACTGGTACCTCTACCGCCAAATTTCACTTAACTTAAAAAAAAATAATAGAGAAGGAATAAAAAATTAGACAAACTACTACAGTCAGGTAATCAAAAGTTAATATCAAAGTTCTATAAACTACTGATGGAATTTGAAACAGAGGAAGAAACAGTCAAAACAAATATGATTCAATGGACACAAGAAATAGGAGAAGTGATTACGCTAGAACAATGGGAAAAGGTGTGTGTGGGGGAAAATCTAAAATTTACAAGATGCAATAGCTTGAAAGAAAACTTTTATAAAATTTTCTACAGGTGGTATTTGACATCCTTCAAATTGCCAAGTTTTTAAAAATACAAGAGAAACCTGCTGGAAATGTAAAAAAAGGAAGAGGTACAATGTATCATATGTGGTGGCAATGTCCCAAAGCATAGGAATTCTGGAAGAAAATCTACAAGAAAATTAAAAAAACTCTAAACATCAAGTTTCACACCTAGACTTTTCCTGTTAAATATGTTTGTAGAATCAGATATCCTAGCGGAAAAGAAACATGGTAAAATTATCTTGTATATGGTGACAGCAGCCCGAATAGAATATGCCAAAAAATGGAAAGACCAGAGCATTCCATCCACAGAAGAATGGATTTTGAAACTGATGGAACTATCAATTATGGACAAGATTACAACTCAATTAAATAATAAAGTTACACAAAAATATGTAGAAGATTGGAAACAAACAGCTAAATTATGGGAAACAATTTGAGCTAAAAATTAAAATTAAAACAAACAATAATAAAAAGAAAAAATTAATTGAACATAAACTCTATCAAACGACTGAAATTGAATCTTTTCTAAACAATATAAAAAATGATAAACAGACTAACAAAAAGTTTCGGAAGGATCTTTATTTGTCAAAATAAAAGCAGGTACAGAAGAAAAAAAGAAAAAAACCACAATAGAAACTACATTTTTATGTAAGAAAGCAAGACATACAATGAAACAAGCCAATGTATCCACTTAATATGACTGTAGTTAAAACATATAAAATATACAACAGTTATTGGAAAAGAGAAGTTAATTGAATATATAATCCATCACTAATAAAGTTAGTATTTTGGGGGGTTTTTTGTTTTGTTTTTTCACGATGAAATCATTTAGAAATAGGAAAACTTTTATATGTATAAAGCAATGATTATATACATTATTGGAAAGAGAATGTAATAGATATTGTAAAAGTATTGGCAACATATTATAGAAATATTAATTAGTATTGCTAGAGGAAACATTTAGTATTACTAAGCGCAATCAGTTGATAGTATGAGGAAGTCTTTTTTATTTGTGTAGTAATAATTGTCTTTTTAGATTGTTTAAGCTGTGTGTTGTTATTAAGTCTGGTTTTTTGGGGTTTTTTTTTTTTTGCCTTTTTCATTTTGTTATGTATGTAATATTGTTGTTCTGTCTTGTCTGTTATATGGTTTTAAAATATATAATAAAATTTATTAAAAATTAAAAATAATAATAATATGACTGTAGTTAGGAAGTTTTGGAATGAAGAGAACTGTAACTTGAGAAATAAGAAAGATGAAGGTAAAAAGCAATAAGCGAATTTGTGAAAAGATATGCATGTTTATTTAATGCTGTATGTTTTAATGAATTACATGTTTAGCCAAGCGGTTAACTAGTAGGGAAAAGATATTATTATATTGAATATGCATGTAATAAGTTAAAATGTATAAAGTGCTGAATTGTAAGAATATGTAAAATATGAAATACTTAATAAAAAATAAAAAAGATCTTTTCCAAGCTAACCCCTGATTTCCTGAGCCTTGAATGAATGTGTGTATGAGTATGAATTACTGTGTGATTGTCCCTTTAATAAAATAATACTTTAATTGGAGAATTCTGTTTCAGCATCAATTCTTAGATCTACCGGCCTCTTGGTATACAAGTGGGAGACGGTCTCGCAGGGTCTTTGTAGCCGACCCCCTCTGAGTTTGAGCTAAATAAAATTCCCCATACTAGACTTTTGGCTACAGCATGATGTGACATACTTTGTGCAAACAGCTGGACAGACTGAATTTGGCCCAATCCAGCTGTTCACACCTCACAAAACCCTGCTCTTACCCCAGGGATTCAGGAAACACTGGGGCTTCTAACAACCTTGCTAACTCCAGGGCAAAGTCAAGTTAATCAGGGTATTTCATCAGACATCGCTGTATGTTATGGAAAGAGTGAGCACAGGGGGTTTTGCCCATGCAGACAAGGCTTTTATTTCAAAACATGTCAAATTATTTTGCATGTATTTGTATCAACTGTTGAACATAAAGAAAATAAAAATAATGACCACAGAGAACTTACACACATTCAAACTGGACAATGAGAAAATAGAAATAGTAAAAGAGTTCTCATATCTGGGATCAAAGACTGATTGGAATGGGGACTGCAGCCAGGAAATCAGGAGAAGATTAAGAATGGGGAGGGCAGCTATGAAAGAACTAGAACAGATCCTAAAATGCAAAGACATACAACTCAGCAAAAAAAATCAGAATCATACAAGCAATCATATTCCCTATTACCATGTATGGATGTGAGAGCTGGACAGTCAAGAAAGAAGATAGGAGGAAAATCAACACATTTGAGATGTGGTGCTGGAGAAGAGTGCTGAGGATTCCAAAAGGACAAACAAATGGGTCCTAGAGCAGATCAAGCCAGAGATATCCCTAGAAGCCAAGATGATAAGACATAGGGCTGATGCAGACTGAAAGTTTAGGCTGGCTTGGGTGTGGAGTTGGGGCAGGGTAAGTGCATGCCGGCCACCCCAACTCCACCCCAACAATGCCCCGAAATCACGCACTTGTCCGCACAGTTGGCACAGTGTGCATAGACGCTGCACTAAAAGAATTCAAAAGAGCTGCAGCAGTGGCTGAAAGCATGGCCTTTTGCCGCCCCAAAAAGGAGCAGTTTGCTACTCTTTTGGGGGTGGCAAAAAGGAGGATCAGTGTTGCGGCATGTGGTTGCAGTGGTCCCAATCCGCCACTCCCAGGGGTGGCACAGAGCCGCCCCTTCTTGGCCGTCTGCATCGGTCCTTAGACTATCATACTTTGGGCACATCATGAGAAGGCATGAATTGTTGGAAAAGACAATAATGTTAGGAAAGGTGGAGGGAAGTAGAAAGAGAGGAAGGTCACATGCTAGATGGACTTTAGTAAAGGGACCCTGAATAAGGGTTTGCAGGATCTGGGCAGAGCAGTAGAGGATGGGGGGCTGGAGATGTCGCATCCATATGGTCGCCATGGGTTGAGACCGATGTGAAGGCAGTTAACAACAACAAACACGTCTATAAAATATTTCAGTATGTTAGTGCAATTCTTCCCCAAACGTATGAATTTTTTTGTCCTGCACAATTTACAGTATGAATGTTGTTTATTGTTTGTTATTTTGGACAGCATTGCTCTCCTTCTTGACATTCCTGAATCAAGATGTGCTTCAGCTCATTTTCAATTTCAGCCTTTGGCAATATTTTTTTTTAAAAAAATGGAAAATATATATCTGACTTAATTTTTTAAAATTTACTCCAAATTCTCAGAAATACTGTCACTGCAAAATTGCAGAAGCTTAACCAGACTTCCTTATCAACTCAAGCCAAGTATGCAAGCTATATTTGTAGAGTGATTTGCTGTTATTTTAAAACCATACCTTATGTAGCACTTCGATGCTTCACCTTTGATGGGAAAAGCAACAGAACAGTTTTTCTGGCTAATAGCTTTGATTGTGCTGTGTTGCACATGGTAGGTTGGGGAATAAAATACAAACTGAAAGGCAAATACTTATTACCTGTCTAGCAAGTTTCATATCCTGGCTATTTGATTTTTTAAAAAGTTTCCTCAAGAGTTGCACTGAATTAAATCATTGGAATTTAATTTGTGAGTGGAAAAAGCTATCTTGAAGAGTAGTGGACTCTCCTTCATGGGATGTTTTTAAACAGAACTTAGACAGTTACCTCTCAGGGATGCTAAGGGATCTTGTAGCATATATGAGACTGACTAAAATAAAGAAGCTGGTAGCATGAGCTTTCATAGACCTGAGCCTACTTTGTCAGATGCTTTAAGTGAGATATTCCTGCACTGGTAGGGGACTGGGCTAGATAAGGGAGAGGCAAAGTGTGCCCTCAGGGGCTGTTTTTTTTCCATTTTTGGACCCAAAATTGCAAAATGGCCTTGGGGAGCATTTTCATCACATTTCCCATCTGTTGGCCATTTTAGGCCCACAGGAAGCTTTTCAAAAAGAAAGGAAGAAGTGAATTGGAAGTGACTTCTGTTCATATCCTGCTTTTTGGAAAGCAGCCTGCCCCCCATCTTAAAACATGGCAAAATTATTCCTCACGCCTCCTAGATCAGTGTTGGCGAATCTTTTAGGAGCCGAATGCCTAAACTAAAAGCCTGTGCCAGGGGTGGAACCTCTTCCCTCTGGGGCTGGGACTTCTTCCCCCTGCCCTCCTGGGCCTTCAGCTGCCTCTCCAGCCCAGGGGGAGGGGAGGCAAGAAGGTAAGAAGAGGGAAAGGTGCGCACCTCTTCCTCCTCTTTCCACCTCACCATCCCCAGCCTTCAGCTGTCTCCAGAGAGGCAGCTGAAGGCCAGGGAGGGTTGGGAAGGAGGAGGAACAGGCACACGCCTCTTTCTCCTCTTCCCCCATGCCATTCCTGACCTTCAGCTGCCTCCATAGAGCACCTCTTCCTCCCCACCCTCCATGTGCCAGGGAAAATGGCTTTGTGTGCCATCTGTGGCGTGTGTGTTATAAGTTCACCATCATGGTCCTAGATGGCACTGAGGCTCATTTGGTCAGTTTTAAAAATAATTTTTCATTCTGTGAATGAAGTGGTGTAGTGGTGTTAAATGGAAGGTGTAGTCCTCGGGTGAGAGTAAGGCAATCCCCTCCCAGGAATCCCATAGTTGTCTATCCCTGATTGTTTGAGGTTCCTTTCAACTGAATGCTGGAGGGAAAAAATCTTATATTGTAAATAATAATAATAATAATAATAATAATAATAATAAATTTATTTCTAGCCCGCCCCTCTGCTAGGCAACCAGGGCGGGGTACAATATATTAAAACAGGCAATAGTTAAAAACATTCCCTCAACCCTCTCCCCGGCCCACCCACCCCCCTTAAAACTGAATTAAACAAGCAAAGATTAAAATGCAATAGTACAATAAAATATAAAAATAGAATAAAAACAGGAAGCAGCAACAATACAAGGGAGGGGGTGGCAGTCGCTTCCACTTGGGCCGGGAGGTTATTCTAGGAAGGCCTGCTGGAAGAGATAAGACGGATCTCGTCCAGCAGGCCATTCCATAGCCTGAGAGCGGTTGTGGAAAAGGTCCTCTGGGAGGTCTGCGACAGCCTGGTCTTCATAAGCTGCAGCAGATTCCTCCCAGAGGACCGAAGGGTGGGGGGGGATCATACGGGGAGAGGCGGTCCCTGAGATAAGATGGACCCAAGCCATGTAGGGCTTTAAAGGTTAAAACCAACACTTTGTACTGTGCCCGGAAACTAATCAGCAGCCAGTGGAGGGATTTAAGCACTGGTGTTATGTGCTCCCCCCTCGATATTCCAGTGATTAACCTGGCTGCCATATTTTGCACCAGTTGCAATTTCTGGGTTAGGCACAAGGGTAGCCCCATGTAGAGTGCGTTACAGTAGTCCAGACGTGAGGTTACCAGAGTGTGCACCACAGTTTCCAGATCCCTCATGTCCAGATAAGGGCGCAGTTGGCATATCAGCCGAAGCTGGTAACAGGCACTCCTGACTGTCACAGTCACCTGACGAGTCATGTGAAGCGATGAGTCTAAGACTACCCCCAAACTGTGAACACAGTCCTTAGAGGAGAGTGTGACTCCGTCCAGGACTGGAGACAGTATTCCCAAACCTGGTTTTGCGCCTGTGACTGTTAGTACCTCCATTTTGTCTGGATTTAACTTCAATCTGTTTTTCCTCATCCAGTCCATTACCGCTCTGAGACAGTCATTGAGAGGAGAGATGCCATCTGAAGTCTGAGTCGATGATCTGGTCATGGAGAAATATATCTGGGTGTCATCAGCATACTGATGACACCGCGCTCCATGCCTCCAAATGATCTCCTCCAGCGGCTTCATGTAGATGTTAAATAACGCCGGGGACAGGATGGCGCCAGGTTTGCCACAATTAAGCTCTATTTTAGAAGAGCAACTGTCCCCGAGCCTCACCCTCTGGGATCTACCTGAGAAAAAGGAACGGAACCATTGCAGGGCAGTGCCTCCAATTCCTAACTCGCTCAGGCGATCCAAGAGGATGGCATGATCTATTATATCAAAGGCCACTGAGAGGCCCAAGAGCACCAGCAGGGTCACACTACCCCTGTCGATGCCCAGGCAGAGGTCATCGGTCAAAGCAACCATGGCAGTCTCAACTCCATATCCTGTCCTGAAGCCGGTTTGAAATGGATCAAGATAATCGGTTTCATCCAAGACTGCCTGGAGTTGGGAAGCAACTGCCCTCTCGATCACCTTTCTCAAGAAAGGGAGCAAGGAGACTGGTCTGTAATTATTTCTATCCAGGGGGACCAGGGAAGGTTTTTTCAGGAGAGGCCTAACTGCCACCTCCTTCAGACAGGATGGTACAGTACCTTCCCTGAAGGAAACGCTGATTATGTCCCAAAGGAACACTTTCAAAGCATCCCCCCCCTGGATGACCAGCCAAGATGGACATGGGTCGAGGGGGCAAGTCGTCTTCCTCACCCTTCCCAGGAGCTTGTCCATGTCATCGGTACTCACAGATTGAAATTGATCCAGTAAATTACCATCAACGGAGTTGCTGGAAACCTCGTCTATGGATTCTGCCAAAACACTGGCATCCAAATTGGCTCTTATCCGAGAGATTTTATCTGCAAAGTAGGTGTTAAATGCCTCACAGCAGGCTGTCGTTGGGTTAAGTAGGGGATTTGGCACAGGTAGAACCTGCATCAGCTCCCCTACCACCCTAAACAGCTTTGTCGGGCGAGACTCTGCAGATGCAATGCGTGCAGAACAGAACAATTTCTGCGCTGCATGCAAAGCCTCCTGATAGGAATCAAGATATTTCCTATGGCGAGTTCTGTCAGATAAGAGTCGAGATTTCCGCCATATGCACTCTAGTCGCTGTCCAGCCCACTTCATCCTCCTAAACTCCTCTGTGTACCAGGGCTGATGGTTAGGAGCAGGCTGGAAGGGATGCTTGGGAGAGATTGTGTCGATAGCCTTAGTGAGATTGATGTTCCAGGTATTCACCAAGGCTTCGACAGAATCACCAGCAATACCAACCATTAGACCCTCTAAGGCCTTCTGGAAACCAACTGGTTCCATTAGCCTCCGAGGGCAGACTATTCTAATGGGCCCACCACCCCCAGGGGGGACAGACAGTGGCTCCTAGTTCCACCTTGACCAGGAAATGATCCATCCATGACAATGCGGAGGTTTTTGTAACCTCCGCCCATGGATATTCCTGTTCCGTACTAAAAACTGCATCGAGGGTATGACCAGTGCAATGCGTGGGCCCGTCAACCAATTGGGATAGGCCCATGTTTGTCATGGTCTCCATGAACTCCTGAGCCGTGCCAGTTAGGTTTTGCAAACTGGTCTTGAGTGGGATGTTGAAGTCGCCCAGAAGTCTGGGCGACTCCAGTAACAACTCAGAGACCAGGGCAGACAGCTTGGTTAGGGAGTCTGTTAGGTTACGGGGTAGCCAGTAAACCAACAGAATCCCCAAACTGTCCCTGGTTTTCAGGCTGAGGTACATACACTCGATGCAGGTTGTTTTTTCGGATAGGCTTCTTGGTCAAGGTCAGGTTGTTTCTATAAACCAGGGCCACACCACCACCCCGCCCACTTTCCCTTACCTGCTCACTAACCGTATACCCAGCTGGGAGAGCCTGTGCCCATGTCACTGCTGGCATCTCCCAGCCAGGTCTCAGAGATTATTATTATTATTATTATTATTATTATTATTATTATTATTATTATTATTATTATTATGTTGAATGTGAAAAACTAAATAAGTCTCTGTTGTCTGGTGTCACCTTTTTGAGCACCCACAGATTTAGCATCCGTGGGGAGGTTCAGAACAGATCCTCCATGTATATTGAGAGCTGACTCTACATCCACTCTTTTGTGCCTTGAGCCTTGGGGAATATGATGAAGAAAGTGATCTCCTCACAAGGAATATTAAGCTATAGGAATAAAAGCAGACATTGGGGTGAGATATTTCAACCTGAAATAGGCAGAAAAGGGATTTGAACTCTATTCTTACCTCTACCCTATATTCTATATTAAAAAGAACCTCCTGACATTTAGGAGCAAAACATATGGGCAAAATAAGCAGGTTTCAGGCTGGCTTCAAGGCAAGGCATTTAGATGATGCACACTTTGAAACTGGCCAGAAGGTGCCCTCTAGCCATTTCCCACTTCTTCCTGGAAAGTGCGCACCTTCGCATGTAAGTATAAATGTACCAATGCCAGTGCGGCTCTAAATGGGAGCTCTTTCCAAACCCTAGCCCTAATTGTGCATGTAAATGCCCCATCACAGGAGAGCATTTAAAAGGAAGAGAGCTGCTGTACACATGTAGTTGGGGTGGCAATGCCCAAAAGAGAAACCATGGAACCTCTCATGGAGATGAGTACAACATACACAAAACAGACAGTCAAAGAGGGGACATAGGGTGAAGGCGAGAGATGAAGGGAGGCATGATTGTACCTTGCTGGCACTTACATGGACACACCTCTGCTGTCTCAGTGAAGTGCTGCACATGTGAATGTGTGCAGGTTCGCAGGATGGCCATGCAATGGGATGGCAGTTGCTGGTAGTTCACTCCTGCGAAGGTGTGCAGGGCAGTAAAAAAAAAGTATCCAGTGGTGTGGCTTGAAGCTGTGCTGTGTAGTCGTGACATGTGAATGCCAATTGCTTTGGAAGCCAGTGGTGCAGTTGTTGGGGTTTCAATGTGGCTTCAGAAAAGGCAAATTCCAGCCACTTTTCCCTGCCTTTTTAGCCCCTTACAGCTGTTGCAGACTAGCCCAAAGGGCCGGCCTGCGGGTGGAGTTGGGGTGGAGCAGCCACACAGTGGCTGCCCCAACCCCACCCCAATGTCATCCTGATGCTGCATGGCTGTACGCACAGTGAGCAGCATCAGGACACCCTCCTGGCACAGCGTGCAAACACAATGCGCCAAAAGGGAACAGAAGAGCAGTGGTGCCAGCTCTTGAGGTGGCCTTTTGCCACCCCTAAAAGGAGCGGCATTTTGCTGCTCTTCTAGGGGCAGCAAAAGGGAGGATCAGGGCCACGGCATGCAGTTGCTATTGCCCTGATCTGCTGCTCCCTGGGACGACTCTCTGCTACCCCAAATAGGCTGTCTGCATCAGCCCTTTGTTGGTTAAAATTCTAAATAAAATTGTGGCCCTAGAGTACCCTGGGGTAAGTAGAGAGCAAATGATGCAACAATCTAACAGTGTATTTACGCCAGGCTCAGAGGAGTTGCAGCTAGTTATTGTTGACAGTTCTAGAATAGATAATCCAATGATCTGACTCAGTGTGATGAAGCATGTACATGCTTCAATGGATATGCCACTACTGCATGATAAAAGTTACACTGATAGTTTTCATGGTTAATTTAATGATTCTGTCTGTATGCTATTCTATCTGCCTATCTGTCCATTTGTCTGTCACTTTCCACTCCTGGTTAAACAGGCATAGTTTTAAGAAGCTGCTGGATACTATGAGGTACCAAATCTGACAAAGGGTTCATCACCACCAGCACTGAGAAATGAAGACTTAGGGTGCTTCTACACTGTCAAAATAATGCAATTACTTAAGTGCTATACCTCTTTTTAGTGCTATAACTCCATTCTTTGGATTCTTGGGATTTGCCAAAGAGTGCTGTGTCCCCAAAAACTACAAATCCCAGGATCCTGTGGGATGGAGCTAGGGCAATTAAAGTGATATCAAACTGCAGTATTTTTACAGTGTACACACCCTTAGTTATTTATTACATTTCTTCTCTAATAAGCTCCAGACAGTGTACTTGGCTCTCCTGTTCCCCACTTTATCCTCATAACAATTATATGAGGTAGGTGAATCTGAGAGAAAGTGACTGGCCTAAAGCCACATACATAAGTTCCATGGCTAAGAGGGAACTACATCACACCAGCTATCTTGAGAAGATCCCACTCTTTCACTTCACTGTGTGTCCAGCAGCAGGAAATGTAGGCATGAAACTAATGGTTCATCAAGACTCTTAATTACATTTTTCTATTTGCTTTTTTGCACTTGTTTTTCTTCTGTAGCACTCGTATTTCCAGAATTCCATATATACATTCAAGGATCGAACTCTTTTTGAGAGGGGGCAGGATGGGAGGTGGAGAAGGAATACCATTTCACATGGAAGTACTCTTACAGGAAAAGAAAAGAAAAGAAATCCCACATAGCATCTGCTGAGTTGTAAATATAAGATTGTTTACCATTTGCAACAATATCAAATGGATTTGATAACTGTCTTGTTATCTGTAATATGCAGTGCTGCTGTGGTCATTCAGCAGTAATCTTAACACATGCTTCCATTAAACAAATTATTGAATATAATACAACTGGACTCAATGTCAACACATCATGCCCTGAAAACAGTTTTTATTTAAGAATGTCTCATAAAATGACAATAACCTTTGGTTCTTCCCAAGTAATGTAATCTGACCAATGTCATCTGCTTTTAAACTGAAGATGTTTCAAAGAGATACAAAAACAATAATTAAAATGAGATTCCAGACATCAGCAGCAACACTAAACATGGCATGTTCCCCTAATTTTAATGCATTAATTAAAACCTACTGTTAGTTTCCTCTCCTCCACTATTGGATAAATAATACTTCACATGTTATTTGGATGTCAGTGTAGTAAATTACTACCACTTCAGATGATTTCTCAATTTATGCAAAAATGTTTATTGTTACTGAGACACATCTCTACTCACTGGGTGGCAAAAAGAGGGACACTCGTTTCTTCATATTGTTCTGATGAGGTTTTGTTGTTTGTTTGTTTTTTTAAAGTTCTGTTCCCCAATTACTTAGAAGCAAAGCAATTGTGTAGAAGTAAGTTTAATATTTATGTAATATCTTCTCTTGCATATGTCCAACTCAAACCATTGAAGCAAGTAATTGTTGGTGTGTGGATGATGAGTATTGTAGTGATGCCTTTTGGCACCCAGCAGAGTCTGCAGGACAAGCTGGCTGCTGTGATCCACAGCCACTGTGTAGATTTGCCATCAACTGGCTCAGCTTCTCTTCTCCAGGCAATCCTGTCTTCCTCAGTCAAGAAGACACATTGTAAAGTCCAAAAGCATAGCTTTATTAATACATATAAAAAAGTAAAAACAAGATAACTAAGTAAAATCCATTGTGATGAACTTGTCCAGTTCAGCCATACAAGATTACATCTTTAACAATCCCAAAAGCATTAGGATCCAACTTGTTGCAGCATCCAGCCACACACCCTCACATCTTGAACAATAAACAATTCTTTAGACAAAGGACTCTCTAGGCCCATCCCATACTCCACCTTCTAGGTGTTAACTTTATGTTAATTGGATAATGTCTGTATGATGTATGTTAACCCAGCCTCTTGCTGTCCATCATCCACCACGTGAGTAACTTTCCCAAGCCTAACGATGTTTACATATAATTGTTATTACTTGTTAACCATAACAAAGTCTGGTTCCATCAGTTCTATCACTGGGAAAGTACATTGTTGATGTCTCTGTTATCACCTGGCGTTGATTCACCCTGTTTCTCTAAATATTGTTTGTGCCTTGTCCAGAAACTGTTCTCAAGTAGAAAATTACAAACACACACACATCTCTACATTTCACCTTTGACTATATATCCCATTCATATCCTAACAATCCCCTCCTGAAATGTATAGATGTGTGAGAATTATTTTGTTGTTGTTATTAAAACCATCTAAGCACAATGTTTGACTCACTAAACACATTTTATCAGCAGTCCAGTAACTTTAAAAATAAAATCTCAAAAATCAAAACCTTTAATAACAAATCTCTCTAGACAACTTTTTTTTTAAATCTCCTGAATCTAAACAACCAAAAACTGTCATCTCTTTGTGTTAACACATCAGCATTTAAACAAGCAATCTCAAAACCAAAATGTTGTACTTACTAGCCCCTCCTTACTGTTAAAAGCTTATTTTAGTCACAAGCTCTCAGCCTCAGACTGTTTTATCAATGTTTTTAAACCTTTGTTGAACAAATCCTTTTGTTATTAACCTAGCTTTGTATTTTTATTTGTCATCAGGCATCTTTTATTTTGTATATCTATTAACCTTATGATTTTTGTTTTCAGGTCTATCAACCACATTTTAAACATCTCTTTGTCAATTTTAAACACTTAAACCTTTTGTTGCACTGCCGTATATTATTCTCTCTCTCTCAACAGGAAAAAACCTTTTATAACTTTTAAAACCTCTGAAACTCCCTGAAACTCCTTAACACTGTCTGAAACTCCTTAAAACTCTCTTTGAAACTCTCTGGCTCACCAGCCACTTATGTATAAACTCTTGTCCTTTGTATAATAAATTTGTGTTGTTTTCACTCTCTATTAATTTTTTTTTTTACATAACATGTATCATTTCTGGACTTGTGTGTCCTTTGATTTTTGTCATTTTACCTTTTAATGATCTTGTCTGTATTGTCTGACCTAAAGTGTTTCTCTCACTTTTAAAAGATTAATGTTTGTCTATCTTTTGTGTGTTGTGTGCCCCTCCATTTCTTGACACTCGGATCTTTAACTGTCTTCTCTTTAGTAAAACCTCTTGTTTGAATGTATCTTTTTTTTAAATTAGAAACATAAAGTTGGAAAAAGACCATAAGGGCATCCAGTCCAACCCCCTGCCATGCAGGAACTCTCAATCAAAACTTGAATGTTTTTTTTTTACAATTGTTATTTTTTAAAACATTAAAACTTTTTTCCACCATCAAGGTGAAATCTCCAACTGTTATTTTTGAATATTTTATAACACCATCTTGACACTTTGGTTTAATTTTTCTTTTAAAACATGTTAGCACATATATCTTTGTATATTGTCTAAAACCTGTTAAATATTTTAAATTCAGTGGATCTCCACATAATATGTGTAATGATGTTAGATTTTTTTCTTTTTCAGCCAGTTTCTCAAACTGTGAGCCAAAAATTTTCTTTTTTTCCGGTCTGTGAGCAAAGACCCTTTGTAATCAATTTTTTTTTTTTACATTTATCCATTGTTAAAAACTTTTAATTATATCACATCTCTGTCTTAAAACTCTGACATATGAAAACTCTGGAAAATCTATCTATAATCACTAAGAAAATATTTGTTGTCACTCAGTAACACACATTTGTCTCTTTTGTTTAACAGTTTAAACCAACCTCAACAGGTCATTTTTGTAATTCACTTGTTCCGGTGTTGTCACAGGAAAAACCTTGACTTTTTACTCTGTGGCAAACCAAACATCTCTCAAATCATTTGTATAATAAAACATTTAAAAAAAAATTTAGGATCTATATCTCACCAGCTTAACAAGCTACCAAATCTCATGTTCTCTAAAATTTTATATTGATGTGCATAACCAGAATGCAATGATTCATTTTTCACACCTGTACATTTAGCATTTGTCTCACTTTGTATAAAATACATATTTTCCCTCTTATAGCTTTTGTACACACCTCCCCATCCGGGGTGATTTTATATTTTTTCCCACAAAGCTCAGTGTATATCCCCTGACCACCAGCTAAACACCTTTTGTAAAATCAGGTATATATAAAACATTTTCAAAGTTTTCTCACCAAAACTTGGCATGTAGACATTTTTCAATTTCTTTTTTTTTTTAACATATCTTACCCCTCCATCAGCTAGATAAACATCTTTAAGATTGGAGGATTTCTTTATTTTTCAGCAAAACTGCAACATATGTCCCAGAATATATAGACTTTTGTCTTCAGGTTTTACCTGTTTGAGTCACAGTCACAGATCTGTAAAACAGCTTGTAGCTTTTCTGTTTTTCCCAATGTCTCTGGGTTGTAGATAGATTGTTGATTGTAGCAAACATCCTTGCATTGTCATTTTCAAAACTCTTGTTCTGTTGTAGTAAAAGCATCGATTCGCACTCCGTGCATCAGCTGTCTTTTTTCAGGACGCATTTTCTTGACCTCAAGATGCTGTCCCAGGCTTTCTCCCAAGCCTACATTTTGGCTTTTTCAAGCAAACTGCTTCTTTTGGCATTCTCTGGCCTCTTCAAGCAAACCGCTTGGCTTAACAGATTCCCATCTTTTGGAACCTCAGGCCTCCAGCAAAACTTTTGGCATTTAGCAACACCGTTGCAGCCTTTGAACTTCAGGCATCTTAGCAAACCTGCTATAGCCCCACACAGCATTGGACACTGTGTAAAATTTCACCCCCACCAGGGATTTTTGTATTTTCTCTAAAAACTGTAAAGTCCTTTGACCACAGCATTTTGTGACAAAGTTGTGTAGAAATCATTCATTCTTTCTTCAGTTCTCAAAACCTTTGGCTGAAGAAACATCCTCTCCCAAAACATAACTGTAACTCAGAGAGGGGTAACAGAATGAGTTTTCTTGGCTTAGGCAACCGCCTGTGTCCAGCAATCATGCTGTATTTTAAACTGCATATATTGCAACATGTATTCTGTGACTCAAGCCCCAGCTGCTTCCATATCAAACAAAATGGCCTTTAACAGAGTCTTTTGCAGCTTGAACAAAAACAAAAATTTCACTGCATTGAACCCGCAGTATTCTCAGCATTTTTAGCCTTTGATTTTTTCTGTATCTTACTGTTTAAAGAGTGGAGTCCTCAGACAACCTGTCTTTAAAGAAGTCTGCACTTTGCCATCCTGGCAAAAACAGCTTAGCAGTAAACTTTAACTGTTTACTTACATCTGGAGATTTGAAGCCACCTCTGCTTTTCCCAGCAACCGCTGAAGCATGGTTCCCTTGTCCTGGCACAGCTGAAGTCGTGGATAGGCAAGCCTTGCCTCTTGGCCACATTGTAAATTTGTGATCTGGACTCCTGGGCTTTTGTCCTCCTGGACATTTGGCCTCTTTGTCCTCTGGCAGACCAGCCACCTCTGGCAGACAAGCCACTCTTCTGGCAAAAACAGGCTTAACTGGCAGACTAGCCATTTCTTGCAAAAACAAGCCTCTGTAGCCAGACTAGCCACAATTGGCAAAAACAGTCTTAAATTGGCAAAACAGCCATAACTGGCAGAACAGCCATAACTGGGCAAAACAAGCCACAGACTGGCAAACAGGCCATAACTGGCAGAAAAGCCATAACTGGGCCCCATAACCCTTGTTGGTGTGTGGATGATGAGTATTGTAGTGATGCCTTTTGGCACCCAGCAGAGTCTGCAGGACAAGCTGGCTGCTGTGATCCACAGCCACTGTGTAGATTTGCCATCAACTGGCTCAGCTTCTCTTCTCCAGGCAATCCTGTCTTCCTCAGTCAAGAAGACACATTGTAAAGTCCAAAAGCATAGCTTTATTAATACATATAAAAAAGTAAAAACAAGATAACTAAGTAAAATCCATTGTGATGAACTTGTCCAGTTCAGCCATACAAGATTACATCTTTAACAATCCCAAAAGCATTAGGATCCAACTTGTTGCAGCATCCAGCCACACACCCTCACATCTTGAACAATAAACAATTCTTTAGACAAAGGACTCTCTAGGCCCATCCCATACTCCACCTTCTAGGTGTTAACTTTATGTTAATTGGATAATGTCTGTATGATGTATGTTAACCCAGCCTCTTGCTGTCCATCATCCACCACGTGAGTAACTTTCCCAAGCCTAACGATGTTTACATATAATTGTTATTACTTGTTAACCATAACAAAGTCTGGTTCCATCAGTTCTATCACTGGAAAAGTACATTGTTGATGTCTCTGTTATCACCTGGCGTTGATTCACCCTGTTTCTCTAAATATTGTTTGTGCCTTGTCCAGAAACTGTTCTCAAATAGAAAATTACAAACACACACACATCTCTACATTTCACCTTTGACTATATATCCCATTCATATCCTAACAGTAATAACACTCAGACTGCAACTCTGTACACATTTGCCAATGGATTAGTACCACCAAATTCAGCAGGACTTACTACAAAGGCCCAAAGCAGAGGGGCCAAAAGGACCATGCTGGAACCATGCCTCACTTTAAATGCCTTTAAAATATATGAAGAATATGACAACTTTGGAATGCAAGTAATCATCAGCAGATTAGCATAATTTTCACATACTAAGCAGTTTGTGAAATGTAATATCATTTTGCCCTCATTACCAAAAGAGTAATTAATTACACTTGTGTTGCTTGTAACATGTTATTTACAAGCATGAATAGCACCACAAAGGAAAGGGACCAAGGGCAGGCAAATGTCTACTCAAAAAATCTGCCTAGGTTGCCACTCTTTTCCTACTACCTTCAAAAGTACCTGAAATTTTCAAGAAAGAGTACTGTTGTGCATTAGCTAGGCATCAAGATCCAGCAGAATGTACGGAAAATTTATTTTTTAAAAAACTAATAAATGACTTTGTACATCAGGGGTGGGAGTCATATGGTCATCCAGAAATTTTTGAACTTCATATTACATCAGCCAGCATGGTGTAGTGGTTTCATTGTTGGACTATGACTCTGAACACCAGGGTACTACTCTCTGCTCAGCCATAGAAATTCACCTGGCTGCCTCAGGCCAGCCACAAGCTCTCAGTCTCAGGGAAAGGCAATGGCAAACCTCCTCTGAACACATATTGCTAAGAAAACTCCATGATAGGTTCATCTTTGGGTTTCCATAAGTCTCAAATGACTTGAAGGCACAACAACAACAACCACATCAGCAGTAGCCAGTCTAGACATTGGACAAGGAAATCCTGGAGTTGCAGGCCAACAACATCTTGAAGACTGCACAATTTCCATACCTGTTGTACGTTAGACCCTAGTAAATGTCCATCTTCTGTCAGGATTTAGGCAGAGGGCAATATGGATCTCAACAAAAGGGTCTCTTTGTGAAGACTCTTACTCCTAAATCAGCCAATATGTATGGATATGAGAGCTGAACAGTGAAGAAAATAGATAGAAAGAAAACTTATTTGAAATGTGGTGCTGGAGAAGAGTACTGAGGATACCATGGACAGTCAAGAAGACAAACAAATGGGTCCTAGCACAGTTCAGGCCTAAGCTTTCCCTGGAAGCCAACATGATTAAACTGAGGCTAGCATACTTTGGCAATAGTGTAATGGATAAAAAAACAGGAACAGAGACTCTCGGACTATTCAGGAAACTAGAGTTTATTTTACATTGATGGGCCTTCAGACAGGTCAGCCCTGTGACTTGAGAGCCCCTCCCTCAGCTAACCAACATCTTCACATACTGTCTTACACAGCTGGTTTATAATTACATTGACACATGCATAATTCAATATTTTCATTGGTTATAAGGTACTGATTCCAATTCCCTCCTCTTCCAATTATGTTACACTTATACTTGCCATGCATGAATGATTTTGGCTTTCTTCATTTACTCCCAGTCCAACCATCAATCTTATCTCTTTGGCTCTGAAACAGTCTGCCTGTCTTCAAGGTTGACAAACAACATTCCTTGCTATCTTTTTCAGTGAAGCTGAAACTAGAAGCCTTTTACAATTGCTTTGTAAATGCACAATTTTAAACATAGAATATGAGACCCTGAAGGTCATCCAATCCAGCCCCTCATTAGCCATGAGCTTTGTAGCTTCTTTTACATTATTTCATCCCCTACACTTCCCCCCTTTAAAGCTTAATTCTTTTAGCAATTATAGCTTTACCAATGAGCTTTTTCAATTATCATGGCATAAGCTACAGTACTTTCACTGACAGTATTCTGCAAAGCTTTTGCCAATATACAAATAATACATGGCATACACATACATATTAAAATGCAAACAATTATTATTAGCATGATAACCAAAAACACCTCTTTTAGCCATGTGGCATCAGGCAGCCTTATGCTCCTTTCCGGCTGCCAATCCTGGAATTAGACTGAGGCTGATATTATTTCAGCATCGTTACACAAAGTAAAAAGGACTTGCATGTTTCAGGAAGGGTATATATGTACTCTTTTTTTTTACCACTAATTGTTTCAACAAAATCTGAGGGCCTTTACAGACTGCCAGAAATAATGCGGCTTGAGTCCACTTTAATTGCCCTTCCTCAGTGCTAGGGAATCATAGGAATTGAAGTTTTTTCTAAGACATTGAGCCTTCTCTGTCAGAGAGCTCTGGTGCCACAATAAACTACAGTTCCATCTCTGGATCTGTAGCTCTCTGCCACTTGCAGCATTCCAGCATTCCAGGAATCAGACCAGAGATCAAATTTTCTTCAAAAGAAGGGTCTTTATTCTTGTTGTTGCAAATAAACATGGTAAACTATTTACATTGTAGAACATCCAATATGCAGGCAGAAAACAAAGAAATTCTGTGCCAAGCCCAGCAAGCCACTCAGGGAAAAACTTCACCCCCAGGGTGTTACTTTTATAGACATTTGTTAAACAGCTCTAAACCCAGCCTTCTTCTGTGTGTCATGTGTCATGTGACCCTGTTTCTCACCAAACCCATTGACCTAATCTGTTTACACTTTCTTACATGTTCCCAGGCACAGACTGACCTTGGCTACTTTGTTTTGAAAAATCCACTTGCAAGCTAAAGCTTTCACAGTTAGAAATTTTCCCACATCTGTACATTTCCACTTTGACTACAAATCACAACAATCCCCTTTGAAATGTATAGATGTGTGTGTCATGGTATTTACAGTTTTGGATTTTAGCTTAACAGCTAGTATTTTGCACTTAAGGCGCCATTCCAATCAGACATGACAACTGTTCATGTCTTTCATTGGATAAAGCTTTTGTGAGAATATCTGCGATATTGTTTCATGTGTCCATGTACTGAAGATGCACAATGTTGTTCTGAATCAACTCTCTGATATTTTGATATCTCACACCTATGTATTTTGTTCTGCACTTCAAATTCTCAGCTTCTGACATGGCAATTCAAGATTGTGAATCCTCATGAACCAACATGGGTTCTGTACATTTTTCACCTAAATCTTCAAGAAACTTTCTTATCCACTGTACTTCATTAACCATCTCTGATAATGCTCCAAATTTTGCCTCAGTTGTACTCAATGATACACAGCTTTGTTTCCTGCTGCGCCAAACTATGGGACTTTCTGCAAACTTTATTAACAAACCAGTCACTGATTTTCTGTCTTGTAATTCTGAAGCAAATGAACTACCCACAAAACCTTCAAGTTGAACCAAACTGCCCTGTATCACTAGTTTTCTCTCCTTGCTACCTTTCAGATACCTCAATACATGTTTCACTGCAGTCCAATCCTCAACCTTTGGATTGCTCACCTTTCTGCTAAGCACACCAACTGCAAATGCAATATCTGGCCTCATGTCGTTTGCTATGAACATCAAGCTTCCAACAATGCTTCTAAACAATTCTGGATTGTCAAACTCCTTTGTTGACTCACTACTGGAATGACCAAGACTCATAGGGCTTTTTACTACTTTAGCATTCTTCAGTCCACATTTCTCAATCAGCCTTTCTATCTTCTTTTGCTGACTTAAACCTCTACCATCCTCAGTCCACTCTACCTCAATCCCAAGGTAGGCTCTGAGAAAACCCAAATCCTTAATCACAAATTTCTTTGCCTATTCTTTTTTCAGTGTTTCAATTTTCCATTCTGACTTTGCTGTAAATTACCAATGTAACATCACCCTTTGTGTAAACACACACATCAGCAATGTTGCGTTTGTACCCTAGTTTCATTACCTCCTTATGAATACAATGATTCCAACTCCTTGCACTCTACTTCAAACCACATAAAGCCTTTTTCAACTTGTACACTTTTCTATCACTGTCCTGTTCAAAACCCAAAGGTTGTTCCATGAACACATCTTCCTCAAGACAGCATTCAAATAAGCAGTTTCAAAATCGAAATGCTTCACCAACTGGCCTTTCCTTGCTGCTAAAGCCAAAACCAATTTCAGGCTCTCTGGCTTAGCTGTAGGAGAAAATGTTTTGTCAAAGTTCTCAAACTTCTGCTGTGCAAAACCTTTTGCCACCAGCCTGACCTTATATCTATGGGTACCATCCGGCATTTCTTTTCTCTTGAAAACCCATCTACACCCTATCACCTTATGATTCTTAGGCCTCTCAACAACTTCAAACACTTCCTTGTCTACTAATAACATGTACTCCTGATCCGTTGCAGAAAGCCACTTTTCCTTCTCCTCTTCAGGAAAACTCTGTAAATCTTTAAAATTCTCAGGCTCATCAGCCACCACTGTACAGGCTCTTGCACCCTGCACTACAAAATGATCTGGAGGCTATCTCACTCTCTGGTTCTTCCTATGCAAAAACATCCTTGTTCTACCTCTCTCATCCTCACTGTCAGAATTTGTCTGAACCTCTGTACCTCTGGGGGGTTGCAGACTGCCAGAAATAGTGCAAATTGAGTCCACTTTTAGGGTTAGGGTTAGTGCTAGGGAATCATGGGAATTGTGTTTTTTTTTTTCTGAGACATTGAGCCTTCTCTGTCAAAGAGCTCTGGTGCCACAATAAAATACAGTTCCCATGAATCCCTAGCACTAACCCTAACCCTAAAAGTGGACTCAATTTGCACTATTTCTGGCAGTCTGCAACCCCCCTCTGTGTCTCTTTGGGCCTTTGCAGACTGCCAGAAATAGTGCACATTAAATTGAGGCACTGCCCTGGCTCAGTGCTAGAGAATCATGGGAACTGTAATTTATTGTGCCACCAGAGCTCTCTGACAGAGAAGGCTCAATGTCCCAGAAAAAAATACAATTCCCATGACTCCCTATCACTGAGCCAGGGCAGTGCCTCAATTTAATGTGCACTATTTCTGGCAGTCTGCAAAGGCCCTTTGTCTCTGACATTCTAGTTTTCGTTGGTTGTGTGTGTATGTGTAAACTGATCTGAAGTACTAAACTCACTGTCTGAGGATGCTGATTCTTGTTTTATAACCCCTCTATTTCTAGTACTCATGTCCAACTGCCCCAACTTAAGAAAAATCTCTTTGTTGGAATGCAACTTCTCCCAACCTGAGTGCTTTTCAAAGTTGGCACTTCTGGATAGCAAGCTTTCCCCATGACCAAGATGAAACCTGTAGCTATTGCCAGAATATCCCACAAACATCAACATGCACCACTTAGGCCCACCCTTCTTTCTGAAACTTGCAGGCACATATACATTTGCATATCGCCCAAAAACTCTCAGGTATTTCAGGTTAGGAGGTCTTCCATAAAGCATATGAAATGGCGTTTTCTTTATAACAGAATTCTAGACACAATTTACGATATGGTTTGCTGTAAGAATCGCCTCGCCCCAAAGTTGTTCAGATGCCTCTGTATCTAGCATCATGCAATCTTTCATCTGCAATCTATCCTCCTGTGGAACTGCAGGGTTGGTGGTGTTGTGGCAGATTCCCTTCTTTCTCAACCAATTTTTCAATGAATTTGACAAGAATTCTCCACCCCAGTCTGTGACCAAAGACCCCACCTTGTACTCAAACTCCCTCTCAATCATGTTAACCCAATCTTTGAAACATTCTGAAGCCTCACTCTTTTCCTTCAAGAGCATCACATAAGAGTACCTGCTAAAATGATCCACAATTACCATAAAATACTTATTGTTTCCCAGTTTTAGGCATAGGGCCCACAAGATCTGCGTCAATATATTCAAAAGGTCGTTGTGCTATGCATTTGCTGCATTTGGCCACAGGAAAAGCCTTCAATTTTATCCTGCTGCAAACTGAGCATTCCAAGTGATTTGAACAAGGAGACATTTTGAATTCTGGGCACACTTCCCCCAGTTTCCCAAGACTATTGAAACTTGCATGTCCCAAAACTCTGTGGTAGTAATGGGCACAGTCAGAATGTAAAGGCACATTATTGACTACTGCACATTCTGCTTTATCAACCATGTAATACATTTTGTCCATTTTCACAGCTGTTGCACAAATTTCATCATTTAAAGTGATCTCACACTCCTCCCTTTTAAAATTCAATGCATACCCCTCAGTGGTCAAAGCAGACACACTAACTAAACAGTTTTGCAATTTAGGTACACACAATACATTATTAAAGTCTTTTGCAAACACTGGGATGAAAATAGTTCCCATTTCTATGTTCTTCCTTGGTGCTCCATCTGCCAGAGTGACAGAACCCACATTGGAGAGTTTCTTAGGGCCTTTGCAGACTTCCAGAAATAGTGCACATTAAATTGAGGCACTGCCCTGGCTCAGTGCTAGGAAGTCATGGGAATTGTATTTTTTCTGGGACATTGAGCCTTCTCTGTCAGAGAGCTCTGGTGCCACAATAAAATACAGTTCCCATGATTCCCTAGCACTGAGCCAGGGCAGTGCCTCAATTTAATGTGCACTATTTCTGGCAGTCTGCAAAGGCCCTTACTTTTGAGAAGCTCAGGAGTGTTTACCATATGTCGTGTGGATCCAGAATCAAGAATCCAGTCTGGATTAGGCTTGACTACCTGTTGAGTCACACTGTCACTGCCCTTTGCCACAGCCACAGTGCCCTTTCTAGTCCCAAAGTCTTTGGGCTAATCTTTTTGTTTCTTCTTGTCTGCTGCAAATTTCCTGCAATCCTTTTTCAAATGACCAGCTTTCCCACAATAAAAACATTTCCTCTCTTTGGACACAGGTGCTTTTTCTGGTTGCATCTCCCTGAAAGCTTCAGGTGCATGCATGGACCTCGGCGCTGCTTGTGGCTGCCTCTGAAGTCCTGCCTCAAACTGGCATCTCTGACTTTCTTCCAAAACTCTTTAAGCAACTAATTCCATTGTAAGTTGTGCTTCAGGGAGTCCCTAAAAGCCATACAATATATGCTCATAATCCCTTGAGAGACTCCCCAGTAAAATATAACTCTTTTGTTCTCTTGGGAGTTGAACACGTCTCATCTGGACTTGTTTTAATAGAGCTTGCATGATCTCCAGGTGCTTCTCAGGAAACTGCCCATTTTGCATTTTGCAAGCATAAAGTCTCCTGCACCAAATCATTTTTGACCAGGCTGTGCTGGACTGATGAATATCTTTCAGAGTATCCCATACTTCTTTGGCTGATATCTTATCTCTGACATAATTTATTTGACCTGGGCAGATTATGAAGAAGAGGGTAGCTTTGGCTTTCTGCTCATCCTCCACAACTGCTACTGCTACTACACCAGGCACCCCTGCCTTGACCACGGCTCAAAGACCTTCCCAGATCAATAATGATTGAGCATATGTGCTCCATGAATTGTAGTTTGTAGCATCCAATTTGAGAAATTTCACAGGCTCCATGGCTAATGAAAACTCAAAAGTCCTGGCAGCCTTCCCAGCTTGTACTGTCTATAGAGTGTTAACACGCAGCTCACAATCCTTTGATCTTAACACAACTGCCTTCTGGCCAGACAGCTTGGGGAAAAAAAGTCTCTTTACTTATAGCTGATGAATTCCAGCAGCCTCTTGCAACTCCAGCTGTGCTGTGGAAGCCGTAGTTCTGATTGCAGTGTCTCTGATTCAATACATGGATATCATCCTTCATGCTTACACGGATCATTCTGGGCCTGCATGACTTCTCTACAATGAAGCCTTCCATATGTGAGCAGCTATCTACCCTACTTTACATTGGGATCTTTTACACTCTCAATTTTGGATGCAGCTGATGACGCCAGTTCGCTCCATGCAAGGTGACTGGACTCATAGTGATCATTTAGTTAAGAATTCTGGAAGCTCCTCCCCTACTAGGCCACAACACAATTCTGTAAAGTCCCAAAAGCTTTTGTGTTGGGAATTTAGCTTTCAGGGATCATGCAACTGTAAGGTCTGCAAATATAAGCATGAGTGTTCCATTTGTAAGGGGCCTCACTCATTTCAGAACTGTATTAGAGAAAGAGGCCAATTAGGTTCCAAAAGAGATTGCCAACAAAATAAAAAAGGAGGAGGTGCCCGCACCTCCCAAAGGGTCCCAGCAGGTGTTAAAATACAGGTGTTAGGTCATTTGTTGGTATCCTACTCAAATCATCAAGCAGCCAGTTATTTACTGCAAGGTTTTTGTTATGGTTTTCACATCCCATTTCAAGGAGTGCACCACCTGTTTTTATTTAATAATCTTAAGTCTATTGTAGGCATGGAGCACATTGTCAGGGAAAAGATCGGAAAGAAAATTTCTGAGAGTTGGGTTTTTGGTCCATTTGTAGTTCCCACAGATCACAATTTATGAGTTTCCCCTTTGGGTTTGGTACCTAAGAACCCCCCAGAGGTGTTCTGCATTATTCATAATTTTTCCTATCCTCATGGACTTTTTGTCAATGATGCTATCCCACATAAGTTATGTTCTGTTTGTTACATGTCTTTTGATGAGGTAGGGCCTTGGCAGACGGCTTATTGAGCCGTCTCCAAGGCAGGGAAGAGGAGGGGCAGCCGCACGCGCCGTGCCCCTTCCTCTTCCCGAGGTCGTCCTTGGAGCCGCCGGCCCTCCGCACGGCTGGCGCTCTGGGGACAACCTCCCGCCGCAGCGACCGCATGCGCTGCGGTGGAAAAGTCAGGGAAAGTGCACCCTACGCGTTTAGGGCGCACTTTCCCTGACTTCTAAAAGGAGCACCAATTTGGAGCTCCTTTTAGGGATGCCGCAGGAGCGCCGCAGTGCGGAGGCTGCGGTCCCGCGGCGCTCCATCTGGTGGCATCTGGGAAGCTCTCGTCTGCTTCCCCCCGTAGTTAAGTTAGTTCGCAGCTATGATTTGGGAACTGAACTTGCTAAGTGTGATATCAAGTCTGCATTTCTTACCAGTTCATCAGTCAGATTTTGGTTAGGTTTCAAATTTGAGGATAGTTTTTTGTTTTTTTGTGTTTTTTTGGGGGGGGGTTATGGATAGAGCTCTCTCTATGTGTTGCTCTATTTCATGCACAGCCTTTGAAACATTTAGCGCCTTTTTAGAGTGGGCCCCTAGGGAAAGAACTGGTTTTCAAGGCATGATGCACTATCATGATGATTTCTTATTCATTGGTCAATAAGGTTCAGGTCACTGTTCCTTTTTATTGAGAGAGTTTCAAGCCCTCGCACTGGAGCTGGGCATGCCTCTGGCCTCTAAGAAGACTGAGGGACCTTCCACTCATTTAGAATTTTTGGGAATGACTACTGATATGATTAATCAGCTGTCTATGCTTCCAGGGGACAAAGTCACTAGCTTGCCTCAGTGCTTTCAGCATTTTTCAACACAAACAAAGGCTATGCTGCATGACTTTCAGGAAATTATTCGACACTTGAATTTCACCTGTAAGGTCATTGTCCCAGGCAGAGCATTTTTGTGGCGTCTTTACAATGCAATTAGTAGGGTGGTTAGGCCACAGCATAGGATTCAGTTCACATTTGGTATTAAGGCAGATCTAGAGGTTTGGATACAGGTTTTGAGTGATTTCATTTGGGTTTCCTTTTGGCGAGAGGAGCTTAAGCTCAAAGATGCCTTACAGGTAGCATCTGATGCTGCAGGCTCATTGGATTTGGAGTATTCTTTAATGGAAAATTGTGTGCTCATACGTGGCCCATTCTGAGTTGATCACTGACCACTGAAACATCGATTTGACCTTTTGGAATTCTTCCTGATTTTAGTTGCTGTCACAATTTGGGCTGAGGAGTTTTCAAATTCTTCAGTCCTTTTTTTTGGTGTTACAATCTTGTCACGATCCTTGTTATTAACTCACTAACCTCCAAATCTCATAAAGTCATGCGCCTTTTCCGGGGTTTCACTTTATAGTATCTACGCTTTAACATTTTGTTTACAGCACCATGTGTGCCCGGGATTGATAATTCTATTCCAGATGCTCTCTCCCATAAACAGATGGGGTGTTTCAGGACATTGGCACCAGAAGCAGCACGGATAGCGGAACCCATGCTGAAACATCTGTGGAGCCTTGGTAGCAAGAGGTAACAATAGCATTGAATTTGTTCATTGCACCATCCATGAGAAAGAGCTACCTTAGGGCTTTAAAGGATATTTTTCAATTTAAGTCTCAGCATAATTTAGCTAGCACCTTACCTCTGCCTGTTCCACAGTTGTTACATTTTTGCGTGTTTCTACATGACAGAGGACTGACTTCTCCTTCTATTCAGTTACACCTCTCAGTTATTACATTTTGGTTGAAGTTGCAAGGGGTTTGTGACACAACTTCTGATTTTTGTGTTAGGAAAGTTATTGAGGCCTGGTGTAGGGAGAGGGGAATAGTAGTTAATCCAAGAACTCTGCTATATCCAGATATTTTGAGGAGCTTATGCTAAGTATGGTCAGATATTTGCATATTCACATATGTGACTTTATTGTTTCATGCAGCAGCCTTGACGGCCTTTTGGGGAGCATTAAGAATCAGGGAATTGGTTTTGTCATCTAAGTGAGGCACATCTCAGAAGGCTTTATATTTTGCTGATATCCAGGTTACACACTGGTCCATTTCATTGTTTATTTGTTCTTCTAAAACTGACCAACAGGGTAAGGGTGCAACCATTTTATTCAAATGGGCTTCTGACCCCCAAATTTGTCCAGTCTGAGCACTCCTAAACTATACACAAGTGAGAGGGCCCAGCTCAGGTCCTTTGTTTATTAATCAAGATACATCACCACTAACTAAATATCAGTTTTGGAATATTACCTCTATGGCATTAGCTTCCTAATATTCAGTTTGCCACCCAGTCTTTTCATAATGGTGCTGCTTCAACTACTGCTGCCCTTGGATTTCACTCTCAAGCTTTCAAGCGAATTGGCCATTGGAAATCCTCCGCTTATTGTAAATATATTTGGAAATTTCATTGTTGACATGTTTTTTCTTCCTTTTCATATCACATCCTGTGGCCGATGAGACATCAAGTGTTCATGTGTGGACACATCATGATCTACTGGGCCATCTCAGATTGAGTGATGTTGCTCAGTTGGAGTGGCTTGGTTGGCAGGGACTTTGTTGGCATGGCCTGTTGCCATTGTTGTTCAAGGAGTGCCAAGGGCCTCCTCCTCATGTTGTTGTTATTCATTTCGGGGGGGGGGGGGTTAACGACCTTGGGCTGCTCAAAAGTATAGCTTTGGTCTTGCAAGCACAGGAAGATTTTAAGGCAATCAAGCTGCAGTGGCACCAGACTGAGCTGGTGTGGTCTGCAATGCTACCCTGTCAGGTATGGGGGTGGGGGCAACCCTCATTTATTAGACAAAGCCCAAAGGTGGGCTAATATGGAGATTCATCATGTTCTAGAAAGTGGTTTGGGCCACTTCTTACCACATCCTTGAATCATATTTCAAAGGCCTGAGATCTAGTGGGATAATAGCATTCACTTACCTGAATTATGAGAAATCCCTCTTCTTAACAGATCTGCAACAGAGCATTAGGGGTGTTTTGAATGCCTTGGTGGGAGATAGGGGCTAAGCAGATGCTTGCCCCATATCTTTGGCATGTGTTGGAAAAAATTTAGAGTTTGGTGAGTGCCTACGACACCATTTGGGTGGAAGGTAGGTCTCTGGAACTACCTCTTTGGGCCTTAGGATCTGGGAGGTGGGGAAAGAGACAGTCCTTGAGACTGCCTGGAGGATAAACCCCTATCTTTAATTCTTGGGCATTGGGAAATGGACTTTCAGGTTGTTCCTCCTGATATGAACCGGCCAGTGGATAAGCTAGCTTTTGGGTTACCATTTGGGCTCAGGTGATATCGCCCAGGGGAGGCTGCGGAAATGGTCTCAGAGATAGACCACCAGCTGCAGCTGCTCCTGACCTAGGCTACTTTCCCCCCTGGTTTGCAGTTCTGTTAAGAAATTATTAAATATGTCAAGTTAATAAATGACCATGTTTGGACCCACTTTCTGTGTCGTGTCTCGTTATTCCTGGGGTGGCTCAGGAAAGGTAGAGGATAGAAGAAAGAGAGGAAGGCCACATACTAAATGGATAGATTCAATTAAGGAGGCCATAGCACTGAGACTGCAGGACCTGAATGGAGCAGTTGAGGACAGGGGGGCTTGGAGATATCTCACTCATGAGGTTAGCATGAATTGAAGCAGACTCAAAGGCAGTTAACAACAAAATAGATATTAAAAAAATAGGATCATGAAAGAATCTGGAGCAACAAAGAAGAAAGCTAGAGAGAGAAATGAGTGCTGAAAAGAAAACAGTGTCACAAATAGATTCCATCCCAGAATCCTCTTTTAGTGCAGCTGAAGAAAGAGTGATGCTGATGTGAGTGGAAGGCTTCTCCAACATTATGGTTTATTTTCTATGATGGAGGAATAGCACTGGATGTAGGATTTTCTTTTCCAGACTAAATCAGAATGGGGGGGGGGGGGGAGGAAGAATATGTCCCTTCCTCTGATGAGGCTTTGTAATGTATCTCAGGAGCTATGCAGATGGGGGAAAAGGGCTGAATTGACGGTGACTGACAGGCATTGTCTTTAGATGACTCACAGCCAAAAAGCGCCCCTACCTGCCTCTTCCTCTGAAAGGGTGCTCCAAAAAGGAGCCCCATTTTTCCACTTCTGAAAACATGCGCACCTTCAAAGGGACGTCTGTGTTCAGTGATGGAGGGGTGGCAGGAAAAAGGGCAAACCCGCCCTTGTGCAGGCACTAGTACAGGTGCACCGTATTGTGAGTCACCCATTGAGAGCATGCGCCCTGTGAAAAAATGAACAATTTAAGGTGTTTCAATGGCCCAGGTGTGGTTACGTTGCGACAAGTGCACGTGCATAAGAACCTAGCCCTAACCCTAATTTTCACAGTGCACATGCGCCAGAGCAGGAAGATGAAAATGTTGCTACCTGATGTTACATTGTGTGAAAGTGATAAAGGGAAAGTTTCACTTTTAAGCTGGACCCACACACACATTCCAGCGCCATTTTTGCAGTGGAACTTTGTATCTGCTGACCTCCACAGCTGTCCACTTTGGGACCCATCTTGCCCACAACGGGAACAATGGCAGAGCCATCCACAAGCGGAGAGCCAAAAAGAGGCAGAGGGACGTTGTGGTCCCATGTGGAGATGGCTGACATCATAGCTCTGTGATCGCAGCCACACATTCTGGACAAATTGAGAAATTCTTTCTTGAATGCTGATACATTTAAAGAGTTGGCAGAAGCCATGAGGGCAAAGGTCCACCAACACACTTGGGAGGAGTGTTGTCGGAAGACCAAAAACCTCAGGGCAGATTACAAGAAGTTTAGGGATCACAAGGCCAAAAACGGACAGGGTCCCTTCACCATGACCTTCTACAAAGAACTCCATGCCTTCCTCACCAGGGATGGTAGCATATGGCCCAGAAGAATATGTACCAGCAGTAAAGTTGTGAGGGTCCCAGTGGGCTAGCCAGCCAGAGAGGAAACTGTGGAGGAGATGTCAGAGGTAGAATGTGCCCTGGACCTTTTGATGGCCTGTCCAGGTAAGATGCACCAAGGCCCCTGGGAAGGGGTGCAGGGGATAGCACTAGGGTGAGCAGAGGGCAGAGATGACCCCGTCACTTATCATTTAGATGACCAGGAGGAACACCGTGACTCAGATGATACATCCTGCAGTCAGAGGACTGTGGACATCTCTGCCATGAGACCACTGTCCCGTGCCTCTACATCTTCCACCAGCAGATCACCATCTCATGTTTCAGAGTGGACCACTGTATCTTCCAGGATCAGTAGCCACCGTGACCACTCATCTGTCCCATGGACAAGTACAGCTGTAAGTAACGATGACAGTGAGGGTGAGGAGAGGGCACGTCCTGGACAATTCACCCAGCTGATCCAGCAGGTCCAGGCTGCATGTCCTGGACAATTCCCCCAGCTGATCCAGCAGGTCCAGGCTGTTATGACAAATGCATTCCGTCACATGTACTCCTGCACCCCAAAAAGCAAAGCAGTTTGTATGGCTTTTGTGACTTTTTTGTGTAGGTTCACAGGTTTGCAGACCTCCCCCCTCGCACATCGCTTTTGCACCTAGCATGCTGGGGGGGAAACGTGGAGGAATGTTTTTCTGTGTGTTCCGTTCACCATGTCCCTGGGCTGGCTAGAGGCAGGAGGGGTCACTCTCCACCTGTGCAGGAGGGGCCTTCTGGGCTGACTAGAGGAAAGAGGGGGTCACTCTCCACCCATGGAGGTGGGTGCTGGGCTGGTTAGAGGGAGGAGGGAGAGCTCTCCACCCATGGAGGCAGAGGTTGCTATGGAGGTGGAGGTTGCTATGGAGGTGGAAATCATTGAGCAGCATCCCATAGATGGCTCTGCCAGCCTTTTCAGCAGTGATGTGGCATTGTCAGTGCCCTCTTGGCACTCCCAAAAGCAGAGATCTAGTAGAGGAGGAAGGAGATGTTGCAAAGATCACCACTAAGTACCAAGGCAGACACCGCCAACTACTCCCCACTATGCCCACCTCACTGATTGCCATCCCCCCCCCAAACTATGCCCAGATGCTGCTCACTGGTTCCCTGTGGAGATCCTGCATTGAACATACTTACCTGCACATAAAACATCACAAGCTTTAGAAACAGACAGTTTTTATTCACAAAATACAGGTTTTGCCGGACCTGCGTACGTGCGTAAATTGCGGCATAATTTTTTTTAAAATAAAAAAATTCAATAAAAATACAATCAAACAACTATTAACAGAGATTAACAAATAGGGGGAAGGGGAGGGGACTATTTACAAATGGGGGGTAGGTACAATGGGGGAAGAAGGGGAAGGGGAGGGGATGGTGCTTCAGGGATGGGGAGGGCAGCGGCTTGGCCTAGGCTGTTCCTCCTCAGTAGGTCCACCTGTGAAAGGGAAAAAGACACCATTTAGGAAACCAGCATGGAAAGTGTGTGTGGGGGGGGGACAGGAATGCCTTGGAGGCTGCAATCATGCAGCCATTACCCCTCCCTTCAGGGACTTACCTTGTGGCACAGGAAGCTGGCAGCTGCAGAGGGACAGCATGGGCTCTCTCTGCCTGGCCTTCCCTGCCTGGCCTGGCTTCCCTGTCTGAGGAGGAGGAGGGGGAACTGGCAGGGTCCCTCCTCCATCCCTGTCACCACCTCCGCCACACGCCTGCATTTGGGGACAAGAGGGACATCATTAACACCCATGAGCCTGGGAAATGAGGGAGGGGAGGGATAGGGAAGGGTGAGGGGAAGGTAGGGATGGCATGAGGGACCATGGCAGGGGCCCGACACTTACCCGGAGGATGACAATCCTGCCATTTCGGGTGGCCTGCCCTCCTCCACAGGTCATGCAACTGGTCATAGAAGGGTGGCCTTTTCCTGAGGGTGGGTATTCCCTGTAATCCTCAAGGGCTTCAAAGAAGACCCCCCTTCAGTGCCTTGAACTTCCATCGGCATTGTTGGGTGGACCTCCTGAAGCCCTGCCAGTGGAGGGAATGGGAAGCCTGGGAAAAGTACCCCTGGTTCAGCCTATTGCTGCTGGTCATGACCCTTCTTACAGCTGCCTCAAGGGTGAGGGCATGAAGGAGAATGCCCACCTCCTCATCAGTCCAGTATGCGATCCAGATGGGCACTCTCCTTCTGACCGCCATTGTCATCCTGGGGACCTGTGGAGGTCTGTAGGGGCATTCATGGGCAATTGTTGCTGGGGCAGATGGCCTTACCTGGCTACTGGCCAATGGGGACCCTCAGAAGATCAGTTTGTCTGTAGCCCCCAATGGTAACCCTCTGGGCTACCAATTGTTACAATTGAATGGACCATTAGGAAAGCTGACTGTTGGGAATTCTGATACATTGTCATGGATTTCATTGGTAGTTTTTGCATTGTATCTTTCTCTTGCCAGGAAATCTGGCACCAGGTGACCCCCCCATGCCCTTTTGTGTGTGTGTTTCTGTGTGTCTCTGTGTGACTCCCTTAGGCTCATGTTCAAGGATAAGTGCATAAGAGCATGAATGCTACCCATACACAGAGTGTGAATCATAGGGTATGTGTCCTGAGGTACTCATTATCATGGTATAGTACAGTGGTGCCCTAGGATTACAGATGGAGGAGAGGGTATACTTCAGATCCTCCTGGTCTGTGAGAAATCTGCCAGGGCCTCCCTTACAGTCTCCCCTTCCCTCTGCTTCACAAGGTCATTGTCCTCCATGGGTGCCCCCAGGGTGAGCTTTGTGCTCAAAGCAGCACCTATACCACCCTCCCTCACCCAGCACCCTTCCCTTCGTCTTGCAGATGTTGTGGATGAGGCGATGATGGAGACAACATTCTCCTCTGCCACAAGGAATGGGCCAGTGAGGCACTTCCACCAAGCCTTCAGCCACCCAAATGCCCTTTCCACCACATTTCTGGCACGATTCGGCTTCCTGTTGATTCCTTTCTGTCTGACATTGATGGTGCCCTGGTAGGGCTTCATGAGCCACTTCTGAATGGGGCAAGTGCTGTCAGCGAGCAGGAGGGGGCTGATCTACTGGCCCCTCAGGGTGACAGTGGGGTTCCCTGGCATGTAGATGCCAGCCTCCATGGCTTGAAAGATGATAGAGTTCCTTGCCACCCTCACATTGTGAATCGCCCCAGACCAGCCCAATTCCAAATCAAGAAACGGTCCTCGGTCCCCTGGAGGATGTGGTCACCTGGAGGATGACAGCTGTCTTTTCAGTTTACAAACTCGTTCCTCCTTCCCAAGGGTGTTACGATCAGACAGTGGTACCCGTCTATGGCACCCACTACTTGGGGAAAGCCGAGGTTAGCGAATCCTTGCATGATCTGTGGGTGACAAGAAGAGGGAGAAGCAGAGGATTAAAGTAAAAAAGTCAGGGCACGTACCAACACATGATGTTTTTCGCGTAGTTGCGCAGGTTCAATGGCCAAGCCCCCAATCCTATACAGTGACAGCTCTACTGTATGCTAAATCATGACAATGTTGACATCCCTGCACAGGTCCAACACCCAAGCCCCCAATCCTATACAGTGACAGCTCTACTGTATTCCAGGTCATGACAATTTTGACGTACCTGCGCAGGTTCAACCCCCGAGCCCCCAATCCTATACAGTGACAGCTCTACTGTATGCCGGGTCATGAGGGGTTTTGCACAGGAGGTGAAGGGAACAAGTGTGTGCTACTGTCCTTACCTGAGCGGCATCCCCCAGTTACACTGTCTGTGTGAGCAGCAGCTTCTCCATGGTGAGGGCGAACTCCACCAACACTTCCCCCACAGTGGTTTGGCTGACCCCAAACTTCTGATGCCTGTTTGTAGCTGGCTTTGTGGGTGAGGACCCAGATGGACATGGCAACCCTCTTCTCTACTGGGATGGCTTTACTCATCATAGTGACAGACCATTCCCTTTCTGGATGCAGGATTTCTACTATCTTGTGGAAGAGGTCACAGGGCATTCGGAAGAACATCCTCCATTGCTCCTAGGACCAGATGTATGTGACGAACCCGTCTCACCAGTTGGTGCTTCTGGGGAACATCCACCAGCGGTGCGGGGCTCTCTCAGGGGGCATCAGGGCAGCGGCGGCAACAATACACCGTACAATGCTTAAAGCCACTGATGCCGGTCCATGTGGTTACTCCATTCCCATTTATGGAAACCTCAAGGCCAGCAGTATGATTACTGGAACTTCAATGCAGCCTTGGAAAAGCTGCATTAACTGCCCCCATTGCGGTTGCTCCATCCCCATTTAGGGCATCCTCAGGGCCGGTGATACGGTTGCTGCACCTTCAGGAAAAGGCAACTTAAAGTCACTTTTTCCTTCTCGTCTGCATAGGCTGGTTTGGTAATGTTACAGGTTATCACAGAGGCTACATATTCCTAATTAGCTAGGATCATGACAATGAGGGAGTGTATCTACTCCAGTTTCTATTCCACCAAATCTTGGCATCTTGCATTTTCTAAAGATCAGACTAAAACCCAAAGTGTATTCACTGCCTCACTGCCAGAGGGAACACGGGCCTGAAAAAAATGCTGAGAGAGGGATGACAAGCTACTGCAAACCAAATAGCATGAAAGGCCACACATTTTAGAAAACATTAGGCAACTTCCAGCAGCCTTCTTTCAGTAGTGTTTTGTGAATATTCAGCCTGGTCCTTCAAAAATTTCACCTCCCACTTCAGGTTACTGGCTAAATATGCTAATATCAGGCTAGTCAATTGATGAAATGTGTCTCATTTTTTGTGCACTGTCATTTCCACCTCCTGGTCCAAGTGTTATACTGGATGTAGTGCCCCTCTCCCACGAATTCACCGATGTTTGTCTTTAAATGGGATACATAGGGAGCATACATGTTATTGAAAGAGACACATAGCAACTTGATACAGCTCCTGACAGCAGTACATGGCACTGGTATGAGGGGGCACAGAATTTGGAGAGGAAATTGGTGGTGTGTTGAATTGACCAAGATAGTCTATCTTTCCTTTATAGCCGAAGCTGTCTTAAGAAGACTGTGGTTGTAGATGTGGCTTAAAAATGCAAATCTCAAGCTCTTTCAATCCAAGATATGAAGATGTTGGTGAAAAAAAACCAAAAACAAATACCGTTCTTACCCACTTTAGTTAACAAGGCATAAAATGCATTCATATAAAGGCAAACTTTCAAAGCCTCACTAACTTCTACAAATAGTCTTGGTGGTGAGCGGAGCTGAGATGTTGGTGAAGAACAACATCTTGTTTGAGCTGCTTTTTTGTTGCTGAGGTCAAACCATTACAGAATGTTTTTTCATCTATGAGTGGGTATACTTCCATCCATAATTTATAGCTAGCCTTGTTTTATAAATGATTGTCACTTGCCTTGAGACCTTGAGATGGAGACAGTCTAAAAATAACTTCACATTATACAAAGAAATGATCTTCTGCATGGATACAGTGCCAATGAGTAATTTCATATTAGCAGTTGTTTTTGGTACTCAAAAAAGAGTTGCTTACATCAAACTAAATAAAGTAAGAGTTTAAAGGTGTAAGAGTTGTTTATGCCTCACCATAGCCTAGTGTTCATGGCCTGTGAGTGCATAGAGTACATTTTGTATGGTGTAAGCTGAGTGTCTATATTGCTGTAGATATCTCAGTAAAGAAAGGGGCAATATACCTCCCAGAGATCACATAGACCGACATCCTGCCTCATGGGAATGTAGTACACAAGTTCTAAAGGTGGAATTACACCTCATCTCCTGTCTCCTTTCTCTGAAAACCCATGTTTTTAAAATGCTGCTCACCTCTAATATGGCCATGTCATAGCCACTAGAGAGTGGGGTATGTGTGGGAAGCATCTGGCTATGTCACTGTAGCTAAATGCATAATAGCATCCTCCAAGGCCTCCAGGGTTCCTCAGTGTCTGCCCATACATAGCCAGATTTTCCCAAACCTCTCCCAATCTACATTTGCCATTACAGTGGGCCCTTGGTATCCACTGGGGTTTGGTTCCAGGACACCCTGTGGATACCAAAATCCATGAATGCTCAAGTCCCATTAAATACAATAGCATAATAAAGTGCCCCTTATATAAAATGACAAAATCAAGGTTTGCTTATTGGAATTTATAATTTCAAAAAAATATTTTCAAGCTGTGGATGGTTGAATCTGTGGGTAAAAAAAATCTGTGGATATGGCCTGTTGAGGGTAAATAGCATGCAAAGGGTAGTTTTTACTAATAAAATAAAAGTGGATGTTGTTGTGTGGAGGAAGTAAAGGATTTTAACGTCCTTAATGACTCAAAAAGCAAACATTAGTTGGATTTACATCTGCATAGACTCTTTTCTGTCAAGCAAAAACTGACAAAACAAAATACTTAGATGTGAATTTTTGGTCATAATATGTTCATTGGGTTGATAAGGTCAAAATAATTTGTTAAAAGTCATAAAGGAAAGAATGCAGAGTGGATTAATAGAAAACAACAAATCAAGATTGACATCCCTAAATCTAACTGGAATAGAAAGTGGACTTGTTTGTTTTTTTTAAGAAAAGAATTTTGCTTTAGATGGTAGAGAGCAGCCGCCCATGAATGTGGTCCACCAAGCAAAGCAGGAAAGCAATACCAAAATAATGGCAGCAGTTCCATATCTCTTTATCTTGTCCTCCTGTTTAGGTTAACTTAAAAGAAGCATTGTAGGCAAGCTGTGGCTACTCTTTTCACATAATGTGTCACTTGGGAATAAGAAAAAATGGGAACTAGAATGTTTAATTCATCTATGCCATTCTGAAATCCTTAATTAGGGCTCTGTAGTTGTTTAGTGACATCTCAGAAAGTTGTGGCAATGACTGTAGATAGACTCAGATCAAAATGAATTGATAAGAAGTATTGCCAGAAAACTGAGCAGCCTAGTTTTCCTTCCTCTCAGAAACTACCACTTGAATTTTGTGGGTCTCTGAATAAATTTTAAATTGACAGAATTTTAGCTGTCTCCCTCAGCATCTATCACACTTCAAATTGTAACAGTCAATCTGTGTTTAGGAGAGTTTTGAGATGATGAGAAAATTGGGATAACAATTACCTAGATAAAGCAGTGCTAGGGAGTTCTCAAGAAGGAGTCTTCCATATACAGAAATACTTAGACAATAAACTGAATATAAGTCTATCTATGCCTGTTTAGAGCAAATTCAAGCATGCAAGAGAGCATATGGTATTCTTTCAAGGAATAGCATGGATGCACATCAGGAACACTCTCAGTTTCAGAGGAATGCTATGGAAAACCCCATTTCAGCAAATGTTGCCAATAGAATGTCATGATAATGATAATAATAATAATAATAATAATAATAATAATAATAATAATTTCGACTCTGTCTTTTGCCATAGCAATCAAAGTGGCTTAAAGCTAAAACAGATACAAACCCCCAACAATAAACAATAATACCCCCTATTAAAAATATATTAAATACAATCTCTGTTAAAAACAATTTTAAAACAGAAAACAGATTTAAACAAAGACAGACAACGGATTGCATCAATTAAAACTATCGGCACTCCGGGGCAAGCTGAAATGGAGGAGAGGAGAGCATCTTGTAGGGAGAGACCAAGTTTAAAGGTGATTCTATTCCGGATAGGCCTGCCAGAAGAGATCCGTCTTGATGGCTTTTTAAAAGCCATGTTGGTTATCTGACGGATCTCTTCTGGTAAGACTCCAGAGTCTGGGAGTGGTGGCAAAAAATGTCCTCTGGGAGGTCGCCGTCAGTCTAGTTCTTGTTGGTTGAAGAAGCTTCCTGTTGGGAAACCAAGACCTAATTTTAGGGAATTTATAATTAGCTCAAATGTGAAAGGGAAGCGCCCAACTTCGCTTCTGAGATCTTATCCAATTGTCTACCAGAGATGTAAGAGTTCTGGCCAGGAATGACACTGAAACAGACCATGGGTTCCATGGAAGGGGCATAACTGGCAAGAGAGGGGGTCACGGGAACTATCTCAGAGTGCACACCGACAGAGATTCAGCATGCACTTCCAAGGTAGCACAAGGTCTGCTAAAATCCAGGGGTTCTTATAGGAAATTTCTGCCTCCTGGCCATGAGTTAAACAATAGATGGACAAAGGCATGATGGGTTTACAATAGTCTGGGCATGGTCTAAACAATGTCTGGGCATAGTCTAAACAATGTACTTAAGTCTGGGCATAGTCTAAACAATGCATTTGGTTTCAAAACTATCAAGGAAAGGAAGCTAGAGAAAAGGGATGCAATCACATCTGATCACTATTATTATTATTATTAGCTTTATTTATTAAGCGCCGTAGATGTACATGGCGCTGTACAAAACCAATAAAAAATCCAGAATATATAAAAAGCCTGCCTGTGGTGTACAATCTAAAAGTAAAACAACAAATTAAAACATCATAAAAAACAAGTTAAAACAACAAATATCCAAATTAGGTCACGCATCAGGAACAACTAGGTCACGATCACAGACTCCCTGGGAACGCTTCCCTAAACAGTGCGGTCTTTAACTCGGCTTTGAAGCTGGTTAGGGACGTGCTGAGTCATAGTTGTAAGGGAAGGAGGTTCCAGGAGTGAGGGGCAGCGAGCGAAAAGGGACAGATCCGGGACGGGGCAGTGGAAATCCGGGGCTGGGACAGGAGACCTTGGCTACCAAAATGGAGGGAACGAGAGGGGGTGTAGGGAAAAAGAAGTTCAGAGAGATAGGGAGGGGCAAGCCCATGCAGGGCTTTGAAGGTGAGCAAAAGAAGCTTATATCGAATGCAGAAGGGAAAGGGGAGCCAGTGAAGGGATGACAAAAGGGGGGAGACATGGTCATATTGTTGGTGTGTGGATGATGAGTGTTGTAGTGATGCCTTTTGGCACCCAGCAGAGTCTGCAGGACAAGCTGGCTGCTGTGATCCACAGCCACTGTGTAGATTTGCCATCAACTGGCTCAGCTTCCCTTCTCCAGCATCCTGTCTTCCTCAGTCAAGAAGACACATTGTAAAGTCCAAAAGCATAGCTTTATTAATGCATATAAAAAGTAAAAATAAGATAACTAAGTAAAATCCATTGTGATGAACTTGTCCAGTTCAGCCATACAAGATTACATCTTTAACAATCCCAAAAGCATTAGATCCAACTTGTTGCAGTTAAAATCACTGCATCCAACCACACACGCTCACATCTTGAACAACAAAACAATTCTTAGACAAAGGACTCTCTAGGCCCATCCCATACTCCACCTTCTAGGTGTTAACTTTATGTTAATTGGATAATGTCTGTATGATGTATGTTAACCCAGCCTCTTGCTGTCCATCATCCACCACGTGAGTAACTTTCCCAAGCTAACGATGTTTACGTATTTGATATATCTTTGTTATCCATAACAAAGTCTGGTTCCATTAGTTTTACCTCTGGGAAAGTACATTGTTGATGTCTCTGTTACCACCTGGCGTTGATTCACCCTGTTTCTCTAAATATTGTTTGTGCCTTGTCTAGAAACTGTTCTCAAGTGGAAAATTACAGACACACACACATCTTTACATTTCACCTTTGACTATATATCCCATTCATATCCTAACAATATCGACGAGCGAGTGAGATGATACGGGCAGCTGAGTGCTGAATGGAAATCAATGGGTGGAGGTGAGAGAGAGGAAGCCCTGCCAATAGAAGGTTACAGTAGTTGAGGCGCGAGACCACTAGGGCATGGACCAAAGTCTTTGCAGGAGAAGGAGAGAGATATGGATGGATTTTGGAAATATTATAAAGAAAAAATCTACAGGCCTTGGCTGTGGCCTGAATCTGAGGGATAAATGATAAAGAGGAGTCGAAAATGAAACCAAGACTGCGGGCTTCCTGGACTGGCTGAATAGAGATGTTGTTGATGGAGATAGAAAAAGAATATTCAAGAGTGGGCTTAGGAGGGAAAACAAGAAGCTCTGTCTTGGCCATGTTGAGCTTCAGGCACCGATGGCACATCCAGTGGGAGACAGCAGTCAGACAAGATGAAACTTGCTGCTCAATCCCTGGCGAAAGGTCAGGGGTAGAAAGATAGAGCTGGGTGTCATCGGCGTACAGATTATAAGAGAAACCAAAAGAGATGATAAGTTTACCCAGGGACAATGTATATAGAGAGAACAAAAGGGGACCCAAGACAGAACCCTGAGGAACTCCAACAGGTAGGGGAACAGAAGATGAAGTCTGTCCACCCGAGACCACTGCAAAAGATCTATCTGACAGGTAAGATTTAAACCAATCAAGAATGGAGCCTGAGAAGCCAAGGTCAGAAAGTAAGTCAACTAAAAGACAGTGGTCAATGGTGTTGAAGGCCGCAGACAAATCGAGGAGGACAAGGATAGAGTAAAGGCCATTCGCCTTGGCCCGCAAGAGATCATTTGAGATCTTGGTGAGGGCCGTCTCTGTGGAGTGCCGTGGGCGGAATCCAGACTGGAAAGGGTCCAAAATGGAGTTGGTGTCAAGAAACTCAAGACAGCGAGAGTAGACAACTCGTTCCAGAACCTTAGAGAGAAAAGGAAGAAGAGAAATTGGGCGATAGCTAGACAAGGAAGAAGAGTCGAGAGAAGGTTTTTTCAGAATAGGGGAAACTAGAGTGTGTTTAAAAACTGAGGGGAAGGATCCGGTAGAGAGAGAGAGGTTAAAGATATAGAGGAGGGAGGGCAACAAAGAAGGAGCTATGGAGATTAGAAGATGAGGTGGAATTGGGTCAAGAGAACAAGTTGTGGGCTTGGAAGAGTTCAGCAGCATAAAAAGTTCATCCAGAGAAATGGGAAAGAACTCAGAGAATTTGTTAGCAGGGGGAATTAAGAAATTAGTGGTGGGAACCAGGTCAGAAGGAGTCGCCTCCAACCGAATAGTAGTGATCTTTGTAATAAAGTAATTGGCAAAATCAGAGGGAGAAAATAATGAAGAAACAGGGGGAGCAGAATGTTTTAGTAGAGAGTTGAAACAAGAGAATAAACGCTGCAGGCGCCTCTCGTTAGCGCAGATCAGTAGTTTATGATAATTCTGTTTTGCCATGGCTAAGGCGCGTGAGAAGGAAGAGAGAATGAACTTAAAATGGATAAAATCAGCCCACTCCCTGGACTTTCTCCAGAGACGTTCAGCTGCACGAGAGCAAGACCGGAGAAACCTAACGATGGGAGTGATCCAGGGCTGCAGCCTAGTCACAGGGGAAGAGGACACGCGTGTGGTTACAGGGGCAAAGCTGTCAAGAGTTGAGGAAAGAGTGGAATTAAGCAAGGACATAGCTGAATCTGTAGAGTCCCCAAGATTGAGAGAAGCAAGAGATGATTCCAGAGACTGAGTGAGAAGATTAGAGTTAACAGATTGGAGGTTATGGAACTGGCGAAGGGCAGTATGGCGAGGGGGTGGGATATAAGTAAGAGTGAAAGAAATTAGATGGTGATCAGAAAGAGGAAAGTCAGATGCCAAGTAGTCAGAGATGAGACACCTGGCAGCAAGAACAAGGTCGAGACAGTGACCTAGAGAGTGAGTTAAAGAGTTAGAGTGAAGCAGAAGATCGAAGGAAGCTAGGAGGGAATTGAAGCAAGAGGTTGAAGAATTTGTAGGATCATCAATATGGATATTGAAGTCACCGAGAATCAGGGAGGGAACAGAATCTGAGAGAAAAAAATCACTGTCCCATTAAGTGTGAGACTAAGACAAACAAACACAATTAGGCATCTTTTCCAGCATAATGGGATATTCCCAAGGGCAGGGGTAGGCAACCTTTCCCCTTTAAGGGCCGAGGGACTTCAGCTCCCAGAATCCCAGGAGCTATTGGCCAACATGGGACTATTGGCCAACATGGCTGAGGCTTCTGGGAGCTGAAGTCCCTCGGCCCTTAGAAGGGAAAGGTTGCCTACCCCTGCCCAAGGGCAACTCCCAAAACCTGCCTGTCCAGGAAATTTCTAGTGGTCTTAAGCAATTTTAGCTTGCTTACCTGACCTTACACCTAGGGGATTATGGCTGCCATCTCCCAAGGGTCAGGCTGGGTTCATAGGGAACTCCACATGGCTAAAATATATGATAAAAATGGAGGACATCTGCTAACAGTCCCCCCCCCCAAAAAAAAAGTGTTGAGACCAATGCACTGGTGTGCTGGGATCAATGTCTTTCGTATTAGCCTTTTTCATAGAATTTCGGAGTGACAATTTGGATGGAGGAATTGTGTTTGGGTGGAGATATCTCTCTTTCTTAGGAAAGGAGGGGTGGGATCCCTAACCACACAGCGGGAACCCATTCATAACTCAATAACAGCAATTAGAAAAGCAATAGCAACAATAGAGAAGCAATAGCAAAATGGCAATGGCAATGCACGCTCAGTGATGAACAATGTCCAAACAAACAGCAATGGTAATCTGAATGCGGGCATCTTGGATGGATGTGAGTCCAAAGGGGAAAGGGGAGTGAAAGTCCATTCTTGAATGCGGGCAGGATGACTTCCATGGGAACACGGGCAAAAGTCCAAGGCAAGGGGTCCTGATTGGGGGCAAATAGCAATGCAAGTCCAAGGGGGCAATAGAAATGCAAGTCTGGGGGGCAACGTCGTGTTTGGCTTGGGCAACGCTGTCCATAATTGGTGTTTGTGCGGTGGCTTGGCTAGAAGCCTTGGAATGTGGGCATTGGAGGCAGGGCGGCTGCAAAGGATGGAGCCACTCGTCTGCTTCGGTGGTGGCTGTGGTAGGAGAGATGCGGGCACCATCTGGCTGGAAGTGGTGGTGCAGCGGTCTTGGGAATGCTGGCTGGCAGCCAGAGTCCAGGGTTGCTTGTCCTGTCTGCAAGCGGCAGGGCTGAGGTGACGTCTGGATTTCGCATGGGAGGCTCACCTTCCTCTTGCAAGTTTGTCAGAGGTGAGAGCAATAGAGAGCATGCATTGGGGATGAAGTCTCACCCCCCCCCCATGTCTCTGGAGAGATGTGACTAAAAGGTTAAGTGACACTGCCATAGGTTAGCACAGAAGTCAGTGGCAGAGAAGCCAAAAGAAAAAGAGTTTCCCAAATCACCATACATGCAATGAAAGTCCATCAACGAAAGGGGGCGTACAGCACCAAACACAGAGATATCATGCAACAAAACTACTTAGGGCTTAAGGCCCATCTTATCTACTTCAATAACTATTCCAAGGCTGAGAGACTGTAGCGGCTACGCTGTCTCAGAGCCTATTGGCTTTCGGAAACTATCAATGAACTTGAGTCCTGCATCATAGCACTCTTTTACATGGGGGTACACGGATAGGCTGAGACTGATCAGGCGGGTCTCAGGGTTGATCCCAATAGGCTATTCAAACTGTGGGCGCTTGGTTTGGGGGAAGCGGGGGTCGCCACCTTACAGTGGGGGTCAGGAATGTTGGGGAAAATATGCAAATTAGGGTTCCGTTTTGAACTAAACGAGCTTACTGCAGCGGAAACGGGGCGTTTCTAGGCTGGTAAGAGGTATGGCTAGATGTGGTTTGTGGGGATTTAGGTCCATTGCTCTGAGCGAGTTGGTCATAATGACTTGGAAGGGGGTAGACGAGTCTGTGGTTGCTATGCTTCCTGTGGCTGGGTTGCCCTAGGTGGGGCCTCCGTGAGGGGGCCCTGCTACTGGCTGATAGGGAAGGCCAACTTTGGGGCTAATCTCCCATCACCTATTAAATGAACAACACAGACCAAAACTTTTCCTCCCACCCTCCTCCCCCTGATACTGAAAGGGCGGGGCACAGGCAGCGGCTATGGATGGGTGAATGGTGATGTTTTATCCAAGGAGGCTCTCTTTCCCACCTTCATCCTCTAGAGGATGGAGGCAATCGGAAAAGGAGCGGGGCTGGTGGCAGTGGTTGGGATGCCTAGTGGCCATTGACTGTGGGAGATCTAGCCTGCGTCTAAGGGCACGGAACTCGGCCACTTGCTTTCTGATCCAACATGTGAGGCCAATGGCTCCTATGACAGTGATAACCTGTATTACCAGAATTATTGCGATGGGATTGGTTATCAATTTTAAAATTTCCTGTCCAGTGGCAGACCAGTCCCACTTTCCAAACCAAGTATTCTTTGCTGCATCTTTGATTTCTTGAGTGACTTCTATGATTTGCTGGGCTTTAAGGTCTACAGAGATCTTAATTCTGGCCTCAGTCTGCTCAATTTGTTTGGTGGCCTGACTCAGGTTAGTAAGCAAGTGCAACCATTTTGAGATTTGTAGTTCATCTTCTAAATGAAATCCTTCTAACAACTGCGGGTTTACAAAATATGCGGGTTCACTCGTATATTCTCTAACTCTCATGCAAATAAAATTCCTTCCCAAAACAATCTCTAACATGCACTTGACAAAAACATGGGTTTCCTAATGATCTATCAATATCCAAAATACATTCAAACGGCATTAAAATAACATGATCACGAGGGGTCCGGAGGCAAAAGCAATCATGGTTAAGTTGCAAAAAGATGAATGACTGAACCGGGACTATAACGTGGTTCTGTATCTCCTGAATAGGGGTTCCTATCAAACCACTGTAACAATGGGTCCACTGCTGTATTTTTACAGACCCAGACAGATCATATAAGTGGGTGCCATTAGTCCAATGTAGCATCTGCTTTGGCAACATGGTTGTATGACTCTCTGCTAAGGGAAGACCTATGTGGGAAGTGGGGTGAATGACTTGGGGATTCCATATCTTTACATGGTATATGCCAATGTAGAGCACCATTTCTTGCCAATGTGCTCCAGTTATCTTAACCAAATCTGTGGGGTGTTGGAAGGGATCCGGATATCTTTTCTTAAACAGAACTATGACTTCTGGGTGGAAGAGTCTCATTAATGAGGCTTGAATTAACAGGGATGCGAATGCTATAAGACTGCTCTGGATTTGGGTGCACTAAATGGCTATGGAGAGGTTGTAAATGCCAGACTTAAGGGAGTTTCCTATCTCTATGATAATTTCCTTTTCTATGCCTACCCATTGCGGTAGGAGATGGCTAATTATGTCTATGCCTTTGGCCACATTTGTTAGGCCTGAAGCAAAGGATACACCTAAATCTTGGGTTCGAGATCCAACCAATCCTAATTTATTGGCTACTACTTCTGTATCTATTGCATTTAAAACTCCTATCCCTGTTCCAAATCCTCCTAACACTGTGTCTACAAGATCCCGCTTGCTTCTAAAAAGTGGGTGCATTACGTTATGTCATTTCTCTTCCAATTGTTCCCACTGCACCCACATGGCTTTTAAATATGGTCTACAAACGGGGATCGTGCATCCTACATCTACGGCGGTCAAATTCAATTTTAGGACCTTATCAAACGCTGGCCACGAAGCAAAGAAAAAGCGAAGACTAACCGAAGTAGGAATAAATTCGGTTCCATAGCGAAACGAAGGGAATATCGCCCTTTTGGCCATTTCGCAATTAATACCAAGGCTCCCTTCTCTCCCGTCACAAAAAGCCGGGAGGAAAGGCAGCCATGGGAACCGCGGAGGAGGAGGAGGGCTGGAGCACTGGAGAAGGGAAGGCAGCCCATGGAGAGAGAGACAGATCACCTCCCTCTTCCCTCTTCCCTCTTCCTCTCCTCCTCTTCTTTCCAATCCGGTTTGCCTTTTGCCAAGGCAATCCCTTCCCCTCGCTGGGATTTTCGCCCTGCCCACCAATTCGCAATGAATGCGAAGGCTCCCTAGGTACTTCCTCTACAAACCGAATGTCAAAATCTCCCTACTCCTTACGGATTAGTTCCGTATTCTGCCGAGTTCTGGGGCAGCGTCGTGTGTAAACACGGGGGAACAATACGGATTAGCTCCGTGTTCTGGGGCAGCGTCGTGTGTAAACACGGGGGAACAATATGGATTAGCTCCGTGTTCTGGGGCAGCGTTGTGTATAAACACGGGGGAATAATATGTATTAGCTGTGGATGCCCTTTGGATTAGCTCTGCTTCAGACCCCATGTGATAAGGGCCTTAGGGTGGTGACTATGGGTTCGATCTCAGTATATGGATAAAGGGCTATATCTTTCCTAATTACTACATTGCCAATGTACATAGATGGCTCCTGGATCATAGTGGGAACTTTGGTGGGGATGTCTGGACACATCATACGCCAGCAAGTTATGGTGAAATTAGTGGGGGTGTGAATGAAGTCACGACACACAAACAGTTTGGTTTTCTAAGCCCATGTAGGGCGGCACAGATAATCTATGGTGAGGGAAGTGTAGAAAGAGGTGGGGGGTTGCTGAATGGAGGATCGAAGCGGTGCCTTCTCCAGATTTCTGCTTGAAGGGGGAGGGGGCTTGCATTTGTCTCCACCCAAGTGAGTTCTTTGGGGCCAAACATATAAACTCTTGAAGCTAGGGTGTTTCTTTTGATGACATATACTCTAGTTTTGATTAAAACGGGGAGTCCCTTGTCATACCAGGTCCTTGCATTGCCCATAGAATCTATTACCTCCATCATACCTGGGTACGGGGTGGCCCAATGACATTTAGCCTCTATATTATATCTCCTATCTCTGTTGAACTGGGTCGAGTAAATGCTAGCACAGACCTTAGATGAAATCCATAACAATATCCAAAGGGTCCATGTGCTCAGTGCCATCTCTTGCCCCTGTAGGGAAGCATAGAGGCATCTCACTAACTGGCTACATAGGGAAGAGACTCACAAATGTCTCAGTCAGGTCTATGGTGGGCACTGGGTCAGGCTCTGACCGAACTGGCTTTACAGGCATCGGGTCTCCCTTCCACTCTTTCAGTTGTGATATATGGAAATATTTTAGTCTGGTCCCATGGCGGCTAGGGATTCTAATTTGGTACACGGCTGGGGACACTCTCTCAACTATTTCTACAGGTCCTAGCCACTTCATAGTAAGATTGTGTCTTTGCTTTAAAAAGTTTCTATACATTACTTGCTTTCCAGGGTCCCACTGCTGAGGGTTGTGCACCCAACCTAATCTTTTATCCATAGCTCTCATGTTTTGTCCTAATTTCTCTGCTACTTGCCTGTGGGGCTGTTGGATGCTCTGTAAGAGTTTTCATCCATTCATGGTTTAAAACTACTGGCTCTAGATCTGCAGGGAGAGTGGTGTTTATCCAAAATGCTTCTGGCATGACCATTTTTCTTCCTGTCATAACCTGGTGTGGCGTGAAGCCATGCGTTGCTATAGTCCCTCTAAAAGCCATGAGGATTATGGGGAGCTTTGCGTCCCAATCCTTTCCTGATGCCTTAACTATTTTCCTCATTGCTTCCTTTAAGGTTCTATTAGTCCATTCTATGTGACCTGAGCTTTGGGGATGGGCGACTATGTGGAATCTTTGCTTAATCCCTAGGGCGGAGCATAAGGCTTTCATAACTTCTCCTGTGAAATGGCTGCCTGAGTCATGGTCAATGGTAAAGGTCTGGGGTAGTCCCCAGCGGCTAAAAACTTGCTCAAATAGGATCCGAGCTGTGGTTTCTGCAGTGTTATCTCTGGTGGGAAAAGCCTTGATCCATTTGCTAAATGGGTCGATTATAGTTAAACAATATTTGTAGTGTCGGGATGTGGTTGGCAGGGGGGCAATGTAATCCATTTGCAGTTGGGACCAGGGTCCTTCTATGCGTTGGTGGCGGATGGGGGCCTTAGGGCTGCTAGAGTCCGCGTTGACCATGGCGCAAGCTAGGCAGTTCTCTACCCACTGCTCTATATCTTCCTTCATGCGGGGCAACCATCCTGTTTCTTTGACTCTGTCTATGGTTATTTGCTTTCCTCTGTGTCCTATATTATGTACGAACTGAATGAGATCCCCTCGAACCTCGGTGTGGACTATCCAGTTTTGAATCCCTTCTCCATCTACTGCCCACCATATATCTTCCTTTTGAACTATGCTGTACTTTCCTGTTGGATCCTTGCCTGCTGCGGCTAGCGCTTTGATCTCACTATCTCCTTTCTGCAACTGTGCCAAATCTAGCATCTCGGGTAGGGTGCAAGCCTTAGGTTTTACATTGATGGGGGCCATGTGGGCAGTGGCTGCTGTCTTAGCTAAGGTGCCAGCCTTGTTGTTCCATTGTGCTTCCTCCTCTGTAGTTTTCTGATGGACTTTCACATGTGAGACCCACGTGGGGGCAGTTCTACTTAAAATCAACTGGGCGGCCTCTTGCCATTTATCTGCATGAGCTATGGGTTTGTTGTCACTAGTTTTCCAATCTCGGGTCATCCAAACGGGGAGCCAATCTATGCCTGCATTTACAGTCCACTGGGAGTCCGAATAAATGGCTACAGGGGTGTCTGGGTCCTCAAATTTCAAGACAGCGTGGAGGGATTCTACCTCAGCAGCCTGAGTGGAGTGGAGGTGAACAGCTCCTTGGAGGGTGTGTTGGTCGTTAACTCTGATGGCTCCGAATCCCATTAAGCAGGTCCCATCGGGGCAGGCGGAAGATCCGTCGCAGAACCAACAGCTGAATCCTTCCTTCATGGCTTCTGTTAGGGGCTTGCCTGCTTTTACTGGCCAATTACTTGGGGTGTTTATATGGAGGGGACACTCGTGGGCTGCTCCAGCAACTACTAGCCCATAGGGGATGACTGGTTCATAGTCTTGCCTATTGTAGTCAATGCTGCGCTTGATTAATTCTAAGGTCCATTTGGCTATGCGTGAGCTATGCACTTGGCCATCCTGAATTTTACCTGACAAAATATACTTGAGGGGTGTATGCAGGGTCTGAACTATGACTGGCTCCTCCTATGATAAATTCCCAATGGGTCAGGGCCCAGATTAAAGCTAAGCAGTTCTCGCATGGGCTAAATTTTACTTCCGTGGGAGAGAGGTTTTTCGAGGCGTAGGCTACTACCCTATGTACATTGTTCCTAAGCTGAGTGAGGACTGCTCCTACATGGCTATCTGCTATTGCAAGCTGAATGTAAAATGGCTGGGTCACATTGGGATGAACTAGAGCTAGCGCCTTAGCTAGGTCCGTTTTTAAGGTGGCAAATGCTTCCTGCTGCTCAGGGCCCCATCTTCATACTGAGCCTTTCTTAAGTAAGGCATATAGGGGCTTTGCTTTGCTAGCGAAGGCTTCTATATACTCTCAGGAAAAATTAAAGGTTCCTAGAAGTGCTCTCAGGGAGGCTATATCTGTGGGGGCTGGGAGTTTTCCTATGGTTTCTACCCTTTGTAGGTTTGGGGTACTGCAATCTGGCTGGAGGTTAAGTCCTAAGTACTAGACCTGCATCTGCACTAACTGGGCTTTCTGTCTACTGGCCTTAAATCCTGTGTCCCTAATGAGCTCTAACACTTCCCTAGTGATGTCTGCGGTCTTTTCCTGGGAATCTGAATGTATTAAAATGTCGTCCACATAGGACAAAACATGGGAGCATGACGTGGGTCACAACTTGGTCCACATCTTGACCACGTGGGCATGGCAAATTGATGGACTGGAGTGAAAACCTTGGGGTACCCTCTTGAAGCACATTTGGTTCCCACGGAACTCGAATGCGAATTTGTAAAAACAGCTCTTGTGGAGTGGGATGGAGTGGAAGGCATTTGCTACATCTATCACGCTGTAAAACTTGGCTCTGGCTGCAATGGCGGCTAAAATTTCATTGTACTTGGCTACTACGGGGGCTACTGGGGGAGTGACCGCGTTAAGGGCTCTAAAGTCTACAGTCATTTGCCATGTGATACCGTCAGCTTTTAACACTGGCCAAAAGGGTGCATTGCAAATGGACTGCATGGGGAGTATTACATCGTATTTCAGGAGGCCTTCTATGGTTTTTGCTATCCCTTCCTCTGCCTCACGTGGGTACCCATACTGTTTCTGTGGGGGTGGATCTTTCCCTTCTATGAGCACACATGCTCCTTTAACTCTGCCACACTCCGTTTTGTCTTTAATCCAAAGTCTGGGAAATCTGTTGTCCATGGATCATTTAAAATGGGGTAGAGGGGTGCTGGTGCTTTTAAAGCGGCACATCAGTGTATGGCTGATATTACAGGGGGACCTTCCTCCAATACCACAGGAAACTGTTGGCCAAATCAAGGGTCAAGCGGTTCCTTCTAAAAAATCCTGCTCCTAAAATGCCACCGTCCTCTCCCTGCTTCTCACATGCCCTGATATGATCTAAGATGGGTCCTAAATGGATGGGGATGTCTCTCCAGATGGGTGCTTGGTGCTTCCCTTCCCAAAGTCTATTAGTTCCATGCTATCCTGTGTCTTATTTCTTACAGCGGCCAATTTGGTGTGAAGGGTGCTGACTGTGGTGCCTGAATCCACAAGTAAAGTGGCTGGCTTGGGTTTGTCTTGGGACTCCACTTTTACATTTACAGTCGGACGTCCCCAAAAATCTGACTTTAAAGTGGTGACTATCTGTTGGCTAGTTGGAGGGATCGCAGAAGTTGGAGGATCGGGGGCACTGCGGGCGATGACTGCGGAGACCGGGTTCCTCTGGGCCTTAATAGTTCCGGTCCTGGGAGGTGGATGTGGGGGACTATGTGGGTTTTGGGCAAGAGGGTCTTCAGCCCAAGGTCTTAGGCATGGTAAAACAGCGCGTGGAGACCACGTAACTGCTTGTCAGCTGGAGAAACTCCTCTCCCCTTCCAGATAGAGCACAGAGATTCTACAGCCAGACGTCTCACGAATGAGGCTTTAATCTTTGTTGCTCTATATACAGATATGTACAGCATACACCAACGCAACTCCAACAGCAATCCAACAACCCACGAACACTCTCCACAATTCACATCCAACATGTGTGTCCAGAGGCTTGTGCCTTATATAGCCTGTGCTCCACATGGCTCTCTGGCCCTGCCTCTTCCTCCTGGACACCTGTCACTCACCTGAGTGACACTGAAGTTTCATAGCATTTTTGCAGCAGTTTCTGCGCTTTCCAGCACCAGGTGACCACCTCCATGATGTCATGTCCTGTGACATCAGCATGAGACTGCATGACTCAGCTGTGGCCAAGTGCTGTGTCATCATGGCTGCTGCACTATCCCACAATGTACATTTTCCTTTGGGACCCAATCCTAACAATCCCTCCAAAATGTACATTGTGTGTACATCTCTTAGACCATTTTCTTGGAGTTTTTGCGTGTGAACCGCCTAGTTTTCTTAGTGTGCCATATCCCGCCAGCCTGTCCTCCTGCTGGCTCCCAGTACTCTGGTTTCCTGTCTGTGCCACTGTCAACCTGACATAGTGTGCCCCAGACCTCAGAACCCCATTCTAGACCTCAGAACCCCATTCTAGTCTCAGAACCCTGTTCTTTTCCCCAGCAGCACTCCCCTGACATGCGCCCCTACATTGGAAACTGTTCACCACTCCAGGCATATCTCTTCTAGTGCATCCACACTCTGGCCTAGATCTTCTGGCCTTCTGGCCCAGATGTTCTCCACTCTGCCAATGCCTTGGCTGAACCTACCGATTCCCAGAGCCTTGAGGTTCCGCTGCCGCTCCTGGTGCAAAGCCTAACTCCGATACCAACCGCTCCTGCCTTTCTACTTGCAGAGCCTTTGTGAAGATGTCTGCCACATTGTCCTCCAATCTGATGTAGGACAGACACAGAACACCATTTTGGACCATCTCCCTCACATTCTGATATCTGACACCAGTGTACTTGGTCCTGTTCTTCAAATTCTCTGCCTCAGCCATGGCAATACAGGCCTGTGAGTCCATGTGTACAATCATTGGACCTGTGCACTCCTCACCAAGATCCTTCAGTAGCTGCCTGATCCACTGCACCTCCCCTGCCATCTCAGACAAGGCTGCAAACTCTGCCTCTGAGGTGCTCAGTGCCACACAGCTCTGCTTCCTGCTCCTCCATACCACTGGACTGTCAGCATACCTGATGAGTAACCCAGTTACCGACTTCCTGTCATGCATCTCTGATGCAAAGGAGCAATCTACATAACACTCTAGCTGGGCTTCAGATCCCCGCAACACCAGCTTCCACTCCTTACTGCCCTTCAGGTACCTCAAAAGTCTTTTTACTGCTGTCCAGTCCTCCACCTTGGGACTGCTCACCCTTTGGCTCAGAACGCCCACAGCAAAAGCTATGTCCAGCCTGGTGTTGTTGGCAATGAACATGAGACTACCAATGACTAACCTATACAGATCTGCATGTTCAAACACCTTGTCAGATTCTGCACTGCTGGTGAACCCTGGAGTTATGAGACTTCTTACCACCTTGGCATTCTCCAAGCCACACTTCTCCAGCAACCTTTCGATCTTCCTGGTCTGACTGAGCAATACCTGACCATCTGCAGTCCTCTCAACCTCAGTCCCAAGATAGGCCTTGAGGTTCCCCAGGTCTTTCAAAACAGACTTCCTGGCTAACTCTGCCTGCACGACCTTCACCTCCTGCTCCGTCCGAGCAGCCACACAGAGGTCATCTACATAAATTACTAGAGTAACCCCTCCTGTCCTGTACACACATGCATCTGCTACACTGCATGTGAATCCAAGCCTCTCCAGCTCCTCATGAATGCACAAGTTCCAGCAGCGCACACTCTGCTTCAAACCATAGAGGGCCTTCCTGAATCTGTAGACCTTGCCCTCTTTGCCATCATCAAAACCTGGTGCCTGTTCCATGTAAACCTCCTCCTCTAGCTTGGCATTCAGGTAGGCAGTCTCAAAATCAAAGTGCCTCACTATCTGTCCTTTCCTGGCAGCCAAAGCAAGCACCAATCTCAAACTTTCTGGCTTTGCTGTGGGAGAGAAGGTCCTATCATAGCTTTCAAACCTCTGTTGAGAGAATCCTCTAGCTACTAGCCTGGCCTTGTACTTGTAGGTCCCATCAGGCATCTCCTTCCTTTTGTAGACCCACTGACAACCTACGACCTTACGGTCAACTGGCCTACTTACCTCCTCAAATACCTCCTTCTTCACCAGTGAGTCAAACTCACTCTCCATGGCCTGGAACCACTTCTCCTGTTCCTCCCTGGGATATGTGAGAAGCTCCTGAAAACTTTCTGGTTCCTCTGCCACTGCAGCACACACCCTAGCGTTCTGAACTACAAACCACTCTGGGGGCCTTCTGACTCTTTGGGTCCTCCTAGGAATGATCACCTTTGTCCTGCCCCTCTCATCCTCACTATCACTACTGCTCTGCACACCTATGTCAATGGATGTAGGTGTTGATGCCTCAACCTTAGGTGTAGTGATAGTGGGGGCTTGTGTGTCTGTGGGCTGACTGGAGATGCTTGGCTGGCTTTCAGATGTTTTTCTTGGTGTTTCCACCCCTCCAATCCCAGTACTACCACCACCCTGTTGTCCCAGTCTAACAAAGACTTCATGGTTGGAGTGAATCCTCTCCCACCCAGAGTGCTTCTCAAAGTTAGCACTTCTTGACAACAGGATGCACCTATTCCCCAGGTAGAACCTGTAGCTGTTCCCCTCATACCCTACAAACATCAGGCATCACCATTTGGGGTCACCTTTCTTCCGAAAGTTTTGGGGAACCAGCACATTGGCAAACTGCCCAAACACCCTCAGATAACTCAAATTGGGTGGCCTCCCATAAAGCATGAAGTATGGGGTCTGTTTTACAGCTGAATGCCACAGTCTGTTGCTAATGTGGCATGCTGTCAGGATTGCCTCCCCCCAAAGACCTTCTGGGGCCCCAGCATCCAGCATCAGACAATCCTTTATCTGTGTCAGCACCCCTATCTTCCTCTCCACCAATCCGTCCTCCTGAGGGGTGGCAGAGTTAGTGGTGTTGTGGCAGATACCCTTTTGCTTCAACCAGTTCCCCAGACTGGAAGAAAGAAATTCGCTGCCACAATCTGTCACCAGGGAGCCCACCTTGTAGTCGAACTCCCTCTCGACCATCTCCACCCAGGCTCTAAATGTGGGAGCTGCCTGATTCTTCTCCTTCAGGGTGACAGCATGGGTGTACCTTGTGTGGCGATCCACAACCACCATCAGATATATGCTGCCCCCATTGACTTGGTATAAGGGCCTGAAATATCTGCATGCACCACTTGCAATGGCCTCTGGGTGGTGCTCTTGCTCCTTTTTGCAGCAGGATAAGCCCTCAGCTTGATCCTGCTGCACACAGAACATTCCAAGTGGTTGCTGTAGTCCTCCCACTTTAGCCCAGGACATACCCCCTTCAGTCTTTCCAAATTTGTGAACCCAGTATGTCCTAATATTCTGTGGAGATAGTGTAAACAGTTTGAGTGCAATGGCACATTCCCAACTGTAGCACAACCTGCCTGGGCATCCAAATAGTAAAGCTTATTTTGCTTGTAAGCTTTAGCACAAACCTGCCCCCCTCTGGTGATGAGACATCCATCCCCCTCAAAATGCACTGCATAGCCCTCTGCAGCCAGTGCTGAGACACTGATTAAGCAATTCTGTAACTGGGGGACACACAGTACATTCTCAAAGTCCCTGTCAAACCCTGTGAAATGCATTGTCCCCATGTCTCTGATTTGGCTTGAACCCCCATCAGCCAAGCCCACTTTGCTGACACAGGAGGGCTTCCTGTCCTTCAGCAAGGACCTCTGGTTCATGATGTGATGGGTTGCGCCACTATTGACCATCCATTGATGTCTGGCAGCATCAGCATGATGGGCTTGAGAGTCACTGTCCTTTACTGCTGAAACAATTCCTTTCCTGTTCCCAGGAGACTGGTGTTGTTGCTTCCCTCTGGTAGCAGGTGACCTCTTGCAGTTCCTCAGGAAATGACCTGGCTGTCCACAAGTAAAGCATCTCTTGACCTTGCAGACAGCAGCACTCTCAGTCCCTTGAAATGCCTCTGGTGGTGTGGTTGTTGTTGTCTGTTCTGTCTCTGAATGCCAGTCTCAAAACACCGTCTCTGGCATTCTTCCAATACACGTGTAGTTACAAGGTCTACTGCAGGGGTAGGCAACCTTTCCCCTTTAAGGGCCGAGGGACTTCAGCTCCCAGAAGCCTCAGCCATGTTGGCCAATAGTCCCATGTTGGCCAATAGCTCCTGGGATTCTGGGAGCTGATGTCCCTTGGCCCTTAAAGGGGAAAGGTTGCCTACGCCTGGTCTACTGTGAGCTGACTCTCTGGCACTCCCTGGAGGCTGTACAGTATATGGTCAAAATCAGAGGACAAACTGTTCAACAGGAGGTATGCCTTTTGCTCCCTTGACAGGATGATTCTTCTGGACTGCACTTCCAGGAACAAATGCTTCATATTGGCTAGGTGCTTCTCTGGAGGATGATCCTGAGCCATTTTGCAAGCATAGATTCTTTTTGACCAAAGCATTTTAGACAGGGAGGAGTCAGACTGATGCACACTTTTCAAAGCTAACCAGACCTCTTGGGCAGACCTTTCATCACGCACATGGACCAGCTGGCTTGGGTCCAAGCTGAGACAGATAGTCGCACATGCTTTTCTGTCTATTTCAGCATTTGCAGCAGTGAGAACTTGTTCCACTCCATATCCAGGTCTGAAGCCAGTTTGAAATGGATCTAGAAAATTGGTTCCATCCAAAATCGCTTGGAGTTGAAAGGTGACAGCTTGCTCAATCACCTTGCTCAAGAACGGTAGATGTGAGACTGGTCTATAATTTTTCAAATCCAGGGGGTCCAGGGAAGTTTTCTTCATGACTGGTCTAACGACCGCCTCCTTTAGACTTGATAGAACAGTTCCTTCCCTAAGGGATGCATTGATGACCCTCTTGAGAAAGGCCACAAAGGCATCACCCCCTGGATGACCAGCCAAGATGGGCAGGGATCAAGGGAGCACATCATCTTCCTCACTTTTCCAAGGATCTTGTCCATGTCATCAGTACACACCAACTCAAACCCATCCAGTCTAATCTTGCAAATGGGTTCACTGGATACCTCATCAGTCACTTCTGTTATAATCTCAGCGTCTAAGTCGGCTCTTATCTGAGAGATTTTTTCTGTGAAATAGTTGTTAAAAATGTCACAGCAGGCTGTTGTCGGGTTAAGTAACAGGTTCTGCACAGGTGGAGCCTGTGTCACTTCCCCTACCACCCTAAACAGTTCTGCTGGATGAGATTCCGCAGATGCAATACGTGCAGAGGAAAAAGACTTCTTCACTGCCTGTATTGCCTCTCAGTAGGAACGAAGAAAGTTCCTATGATGAGTCTTATCAGATAAGAGTTGAGTTTTCCGCCAGGTGCACTCTAGTCATTGTCCAACCCGCTTCATTTTCCTAAGTTCTTCTGTGAACCAGGGTTGACAATTTGGAACGGGTTGGAAAGGTCGCTTGGGAGAAATCGTGTAGATAGCTCTGGTAAGATCAGTGTTCCAGGTATTCACCAGGGCTTCGACAGGGTCATCGACTTTACCAACTAAGGAACCCTCCAAGGCTTTCTGGAATCCAATTGGCTGCATTAGCTTCTGAGGGAGGACCATTTTAATAGGCCCTCCACCTCCAGTGGGATGGGCGATGGCTCTTAGTTCAACTTTGACCAGGAAATGATCCGTCCATGACAGTGCAGAGGTATTTATTAACTCTGCCCATGGATATGCCTGTTCTGTACTAAAGACCGCATCGAGAGTATGACCGGCCAAATGCATAGGTCCAAAAACCAATTGGGATAGGCCCATGTCCCTCATGGAATCCATGAACTGCCGAGTCGCACCTGTTAAACTGGTCTCGAGTAAAATGTTGAAGTTGCCCAGAACTAAAAGTTTGGACAACTCCAGCAGCAACTCCGAGACCAGCTTGGATAGGGAGTCTGTTAGGCAACGGGGTGGACGGTATACCAACAGAATCCCTATACTATCCATGGTTTTCAGGCTATCATGTCATTCTATTGGCAACATTTGCTGAAATGGGGTTTTCCATAGCATTCCTCTGAAACTGAGAGTGTGATTTGCACAATGTCACCTAGTGATTTTCCATGGGCAAACAGGAATTTGAACTCTAGTCTCCCCGAATCCTAGTCCACTGCTCAAACTACTACATAACTCTGGCTCTATACATATTAATAAATACCTGCTGTTTAAAAATATTTCTATTAGCTGATTAGCTCCAGGTTTTGCAAGAAATTCTGGTCTTCTCTGATTCCTGGCCTTGTTGCAAGCCATGTAGCAAAATAAGCAAGTTAATGCACCCCCAGATCTCTGAATTTTGCATTCAATTTTTTGCCAGTCACCAGGCTGACATCCAGAAAATGGAATGGCTTATTATGTGGCTAATATATTCTAAAGGATAGTGGAAGGAGCATTTCCCCCTTTCTTTTTCAAGCTTCCATTGTAATAAAGGCTTTGCTGCTACTTCACTATGATTACACAAGAAGAACATGATGACCTACATTTAGTGCACCTCTCCTCATTCTGTGGAGTGTCTTCTTCAGCAATACAATTCCATGAATCCTGTGTGAAGGATGTGTCAGAGCAAATCTCTCATACAAGGGCAGATTTTTCCAGCTTATTATTGAATTCCCTAAAACCATTGACTCATGCTGTCTTTGACTTAAGGAACTGCTTCATCCCCAGAAGGCTGTTACACAAATGTGTCCCATCAAAATGGAAGCAGGAAGCTGCTGTACATTCCAGCCTTTTGACATGAGCAGAACAAGGCTTCTGCCTTGGGCAGGATGTGAGAATAATCTAGTTTCGTTCCTGAATGACTTGTAAGAAGTTGAGTTTCCCCCCTCACAAAGAAAATACTTTTTTGTTTCCCTGCGTACTTCACTGGGATTGCTTCATATTTCAAAATCTCTAAAAAAATGTATCAACACTTTAGACTGGTAACAGAGGTAGGAGAGAATGACTGTCTGTGTCAAATATTGTTGGCACTGTTTGCCAGTGCCATCCCAAAGATATTCTTGTTCAAATGTGTCTATCACAAAAATAAAGCAAAACTTTTATGGCTGAGAATTAGGATCTCAATGAGAAGCCTTCAACATGCATGGAAATGGCTTTAGGATATTCTTGGGCAATCTGAGAGGCATCTCACTGCTCAGCAAAGGGACACAAATTTTGGACAAGCTGGAGCAGGAATATACTGCTTCAACATTCTTAGGGACTACTCTAGGAAGTGGTGTGGAGAGACGACTGCATTCTGTTGCTTAAATGATTTCCTGAGAAATGTTTAGGTAAATATCTACAGCTATACTAACTTAGGTGGGATGTAGATGGGCATCCATGGGCCGCCCTGGGAAGTAGAGGATTGAGGTCGAGGCTGCCCCACACCTCGGCCTCAATCCTCCCTTCTGCTGGCCCTGGAAGGAGAACTAAAATGCCGGTACTTCCAGAGCCAACAGAAGGAGCGCATCAAGAGCCACCACACAGCTCTTCTGTACCTCTTCCGACACAGTGCATGATGATGCTGCACTGGGATGATGTATTCGGGGTGCACGCCATGCATAACAGCGCGCGCCCTGATGACGTCCTCAGGGAGGAGTTGAGGCGGCCGCCGTACGGCTGCCCCTCCCCTTCTGTGCCTCCAAGATGGCACTTTGCACCGTCTGCTGAGGCCCAAAGAGACTCAAAAACCTCACTAAAGATCTGACTCAAGAAGAACAAACTGGCTTTCTACCCGCTAGACATTTGAAAGATAACATAAGAACTGTTCTTAACATAATAGAATATTATGAGAACAATGACAAGAAAATGGAGATGGTGTTAATTGATTCTGAAAAGGTTTTTGACAGTCCTAGGTGGGATTACATGTTTGGAATAATTGAAAAATGAATCTAGGTCCTAAATTTTTGGGGTGGATCAAGTGCATCTACAAGGAACAAGCAAGCCAACTAATTATAAATGAAGACAAAAGTAGCCCGATAAACATCCAAAAGGGAACATATCAAGGATGTCCCCTTTCACTTTTGCTCTTCATAACATCAATAGAAATTCTGATCAATAACATAAAAGATAACCCCAAAATTAGAGGACCAAGAATAAAAAACCATGAGTACACCATAAAAGTTTATGCTGACAACCTACCCATATTCTTGGGAAATCCCCAAGAAAATGACAGCATTAACACACTGTTCCAGATATTACATCAATTTAATACTATTTCTAGAATAAAAATTAACAAGGAAAAATCCATGATTTTGATGAGAAACATCAAAAAAAGAAGAAGATAAATTACAAAAAATCATGGAATTTAAATTGGAAAAGAAAGTCAAGTATCTAGGAATATGGATTTCATAAAAGAATACTGACTTATTCGACAATAAATACCAGACAACATGGAAAAACATTTTTTAAAAAAGAGATGGGAAAATGGATGAAATTAAAACTGTAATTTCCAGGCAGAATTGCCGTTATATAATGTCCATATTTCCCAAATACTTTCTTATTTACCAATTCACCAATTATTGTAAACAAAAAGACATTTAAAGTGTGGAAAGAACTGAAAAAGTTTCTCTGGGAAGGTTAAAAAAAAACACCTCACATAGGTGGAAAATTCTGATAGAAACCAGAAAGAATGGTGGATGTGACTTATTGTATTCAGAGACATATTATCAGACCAATGCTCTTACATATGTTGCAGACTGGTTAAAATTAAAAAACCATAAAATTTTGAACCTAGAAGGATTTAACCCATGTTTTGGCTGGCACGCTTATGCGTTGTATAGAAAAGCAACAGTACACAGAGATTTCACCCATCATTTTGCCCATAAAGCATTGCTGAAAACCTAGGAGGAAACTAAACAACTATTTTATAGGGAAATACTAGGATGCGTTTCCCCACAAGAAGCCTTCTTTGGAAGAAGTGGTAAAGGAAACACTTAGATAAGATATAAAGATATCCTTAGGAAAAATACCCAGACTGTACGGGAACTAAAAGCAACTGAAGAAATAGAAAATCCAGATGTTAAGCAGCATTGGCTCCTATTGAAACAACTGCAGGACAGATTTTGTAGGGTGGTACTGCCAAAAAGCGAGAGACTTCTGGAAAAATATACATTCATATATATGTAAGATTTTAAAAATAAGCTTTAAACTAATACCAGAAGTATACCTGTTAAATATGACAGACAAGATATCAGACCACCAAGCCAATAAATAAATAAATAAATAATAAAAAATAAAAATGGAAGCAAATCCTATATATGGTTACAACCACTCAAAATTGTTTCACAAAAAAGTAGAAACAAAATGAAACACCAGACATCAACAAATGGTTAATGCAGTTATTAGATATCATTCAATTAGATGAATTAACAAAACTACTCAATGGAAAACCAACAGATAAAGTGGAGAACGATTGAGAATAATTAATAAAGCTATGAAAAAATAGGTAGGAACAACCGTAGACCAACAGTCTAAAACAGCAAAAGAATTAATAATGCTATGTAAAAATAGATGGAAACAACTGTAGATCAACATTTTAAACATCAAAAGAAGTTTTAAAAAATATGAACTTTCAACCGAATAATAAAAAAGCAATAGTTAACTGAAAAGACTTATAACATTTTCTTTTAAGAGAAGTTAGGGGCTATGCAGACGGGCAGCTCTGTAACGCTCCTGCTGGTGGTGGATCGGGGCCATAGCAACCACATGCCATGGCCCCAATCCTCCCTTTTGCCACCCCTAAAAGAGCAGCAAACTCTGCCATGGCTCTTCTGTGCCCTTTTGTTGCAGTGTGTCTAGAGCTGTTCCAGGAGGGCATCCTGACACCACATGCCAGCATATGGGTGTGCGGAATCAGGATAGTGTTGGGGTGGAGTTGGGGTGGCCGGCGTGCAGCTGCCCTGCCCCAACTCCATCCAAAGGCCAGCCCTTTAGGCCAGTCTGCAATGCCCCTAAGTAAGATTAATCAAGGGCCTTTACAGACTGCCAGAAATAATGCAGCTTGAGGCCACTTTAATTCTCCTGGTTCCATTCTAGGGAATCATGGGAATTGTAGTTTTTTCTGAGACATTGATCCATCTCTGTCAGAGACCTCTGGTGCCACCATAAACTACAGTTCCCATGATTCCTTAGCATTGAGCCAGGACAGTTAAAGTGGCCTCAAGCTGCATTATTTCTGGCAGTCTGTAAAGGCCCTAAGTTAGTCTATACCAAAGGGAAGAATGTAAGGAAGTTATTCTAGAAGATATGATTAAAGGGAGAAAATACAAGAAAAAATAACTAATACAAACATCTCAATTTGCACTGGCACAAAGGACACAAGATGCCTCTTTTTGAGTTTAAACAGGGTACAACTTTGATTTAGCTGTACAGGGTCTATTAACAAACCAATAAACATTAACAAATTTGTCATGTGTGTAAGTGAAGGTGTAACTCCCAAGTGGGTGGTCCTTCACCGCACATGACAAAACAAGTAAACAATAATAACAACAAATTTACAAACCCCTTCCCCTGGAAATGACATCATATTTTGTCATATGACATCATGCAATTTTATAACGTCATGCATTTAAATGCATACGTCATTTCCTTTAAATTTGTATTATGCCAATTTTCCCCCCAATTTTTAAATAGCCAGATTAATTTTTTTCTGTGGGGTGGGGGTCATTACCCGCCCTACAGTACAACAATAATTTCAAATTATAGACCCTATTCCAAAGTTGTGAGAAAGCAGTTAACAATACCAAATGAATTATCACACAATAATAATAATAATAATAATAATAATAATAATAATAAATCTCAGGGAGGGCAAAAAACTCAGGGAAGAACCCTGGGAAAAAAATCCCTCCTGGCCCCCTAAGGAGACCAGCCTAAGCCTGAGAGTAACAAATTAAAGACTCTTGATAAAGGGTGGGTGGGATGGGTCGCTCCGTCTCAGCTCTAAAATGGCTGCCTCCACGTGGCAGTGCAGAGCTATAAGTAACAAACTCTCGTCTCAAGTCTCGCGAGACCAATAACACCATGAGACTTGGAGCCACAATCAATAACTCGACTGGACAAGACGCGCAGGTGTCCTTGTTCCCCTGTGTGCCTTGACCAACCAGGCATCTCCTGTCCTTATTTGGCCAGCACAACAAGAAACCCCTCCCGACTCGTTGGGGGGTGTCTAAGTATGTTCTTCTTTAATGAATGAATAGCAAGACTATAAAAGATTTACTTCTGAATTAAGTATGTACAGGAGATAAAATTTAATGTAGAGTTCAATGACAATATATAAACACGCAATATTAAATAATTTTTTTTAGTAAAAATAAAGAAAAAGGGGAAAAAAGAAATGGTTAGGCCACTTGTAAGTTTAATATTGTAACTCCAAGTCATTATATTAGAACACATAAGTTAATATTCTGTATCAGCTGCTTAGTGAAGTTAACCGATTGCCTGAAAGGGGCAGCACAAAGCTGCCCCTGGGAGCATCAGATTGGGGCCATGGCAACCACACACTACAGCTCCGATCCTCCTTTTTGCCGCCCCCAAAAGAGCAGCAAAATGCCGCTCCTTTGGGAGCATCAAAAGGCCACCTTTAGAGCCACCACGGTGGCTCTTTTGGGCCCTTTTGGTGCAGTGTGTGTGAATGCTGTTCCAGGAGGGTGTCCTGATGCCACGCATCATGTGGATGGGCGCTGGCATCAGGACGGTGTTGGGGTGGAATTGGGGTGACCAGCGTGCAGCTGCCCCACCCCAACTCCACCCCCAGGCCAGCCCTTTGTGCCGGTCTGCATCTGCTGTGAGTAACCTCTCTTGGCCTGACACCCTCAGACCTGATAGAGATATCATTCACCTACTATCTGATCACTGGTAGAATGGACCGCCTTCTCCTTATGCAGCAGATACCAAGTAAAGTGGGTTGGACAATAGTATCTATAGTGTCACAGCTGTGACTAGGTAGTGGTCATGTTACAAATGAGAAAATCTAGGAAACTGTTCTGCATTCATGATCACTGCTCAGTCATGTCTTTGACACTATTGCTATGATCTTAACTCCCCCTAACCTACATTACCAGGTATCGGTTGCATGGGGAGAAAGAGGCCTATTCTGTCAGTCACCAGAGCGTGGCTGAATGATACTTCCATCAGGCTTTGGGGTCAAGTTGGGAGAAATTACAGAATACTAGGCAATGTTCCTAAAACAGCAACTTCAAAAAACAAAACAAATAACAATGATAGGTAAAATAAAAAAATACAACGTAGTGATTATGGGCCTCGGCAGACGGCTTATTGAGCCATCTTGGAGGCCCGGAAGAGGAGGAGCCACCGCACGAGTGGCGCTCCTTCCTCTTCTTGAGGTCGCCCTGGGAGCTGCCGGCCCTCCGCACGGCTGGCGCTTCTGGGGCAACCTCCCGCCGCAGCGACCGGACGCGCTGCAGCGGAAGAGTCAGGGAAAGTGCACCCGCCGCTTTTAGGGCGCACTTTCCCTGACATCTAAAAGGAGCGCCAATTTGGAGCTCCTTTTAGGGACACCGCAGGAGCGCCGCGGTGCAGAGGCTCCGCTCCACTGGCGCTCCGTCCAGCGGCGTCCCCGACGCCATCGTCTGCTTCCCCCCTATGAATACCTACAAACACAATTAAACATTTTGTATCACCTGATAGTAGAAGACTATCTGTCAAGGCCTTTATTCATAGAAAAAGGAGGTTCTACTGGTTAAGCCACATAAAAAACTGATAACACAAGTAGTCTTAAAGGCATCATAGTATACATGAACTTGGGACATCATAGTACTACATAAAATAAAAGGGAATGTTACATAGTGAAAGCCAGCATGGTGTAGTGGTTTGAGCGTTGGACTATAGCTCTGGAGTCTAGGGTCCAAATCCCGTCTGGGCATAAAAACCCACTAGGTGACCTTGGGGAAGTTGCACATTCTCAGTTTCAGAAGATGACCATGGAAAAACCCTTCTGAAGAAACTTGTCAAGAAAACCCTATGATAGGTTCACCTTAGAGTCACCATAAGTCAAAAATTACTTGGAGGTACCCAGCAACAACAACAACACATGTTAAATTTAAAAAAATCCAAAGGATAGTAACCATTTCTTACAACCTCAAACACGGTTTGTCTAGTTAAAACTGTTGACAAACATTTCACCAGATCATATTGGGACACATAAAATTTCTACAAGCTATGGCAATAGGTAGAGATACTGGAAGGATATGAAAGCTGTAGTTTAATCAATTACAATTGGTTCTGTCTGGGGAAAGTATGGGAGGTATACTGCTGGCTTCCAAGGGTGCATCTACACTGTAGAAATAATGATGTTTGACACCACTTTAAGTGTTGTAACTCCATCCTATGAAATCCCGGGATTTGTAGTTTGACAAGATATTGGCCTTCTCTGCTTCATGCCAACTCAGGCAGGCAGGATTGTCCAACATTCCAAACCATTAAGACTGTTGCTTCCAACCCCAATCTCAGTTTTGTTTCCTAGCCTTGTTAACCAATGAAGTCATAAGCTATCTAACCAAGGCTGTTGTTTTTTTAAACATACCAAAGTGTTGGTTCCTCACAAAACTACACATCCCAGAATTCTGCAGGATGGAGCTGTGGCAGTTAAAAGTGGTGTCAAATTGCATTATTTCTACAGTGTAGATGCCCCCTCTGACACTGGGCAATAAATGTGCTCTACGTTTTATTCTAAACCATTAAGGATCTGCAGGGGTACAGAGAGGGAGCTATGTGATTTGGCCTTTGCCTACAGAGATCTCAAACACAATGCAGAATGTTATACAGTTGTCATTAGTGGAGGAAACTTCAACTTTTAGTTTCCTTTTATACATGGAAAGTGGGAGGTACCATATTGTCCTTTACCTTAGGCAGCAAAATGTCTTTGGCCAGCCCTGAATAGCAGCAACAAAGGCAGCTGTTGCATCAGCATCCTTTCCTGACATTCCATCCACATTCCATTTTCACTTTCCATATAAGTTACATAAAAGCAGGATTGTGATTTTGATGGGCAATAGAAAAAAATCAACATTGTTTCAAATGCAAATGCCTTATTTTCCTGTGGTTGCCTAGCACTGAAGGTGAATCGATCCCAGGAGGCTCAATCTGTTAATAATTCCTTCATTTATAATACTCTGTCTCCATGGCACAATGAATCAATCAGATCTACAGATTTGTGTCTGTGTGTGTATGGGGGGGGGGGGGGAGGAACCGTAATCCCTCTGAGTTAAAATCAGGTCACCCAGGACCTGTTTTTGCTAATTTTCATCTCATTTGTATCATGGAAGTGAACCTGAAAACATCAGCAAAGGAGTGTGCTAAACATGCTAATGGAATCAAAGTTCCCATCATATTAAAGAGAATGGCACTGAAGCAGCAGTAGAAAACTATTCCATTAAATAGGATATCCAGTGTACTCTAGCAAAAACATGCAAAGTATGATCCAATACATCACAGAGCATTGCATTAGTATACATTAGCTGAGTCATCTGGACCATAAAATAACAAAAAAAGGTGTGAAAGGTTTTGTGTGTGTTTGTGTGTGTTTCCATCTGTATTGCTTTTCCCATTACTAAGCAAGGTCAAACTTCCACATGGCATTTCTCTCTCACTTTTTTTTGCAAATTTTTCTATTTTTCATTTACATTAGATATTAGAAGTGAATGACAAGGTCTCCAAAGCACTGTCTTTGGTTCAAATCGAGGATATCCACTGAAGGAGTGGAAGGTTTCATAAAAAACACTCTCCACTTGCTCATTTCATCACTGCCACAACTGATTCAGGTTGAGATCTTATTGGATAGCATTACCCTGGGATTTGCAATTTAGGCAGGGGCCTTTATAATTCCCAGCCAGAGAGCTCTTAGGCCTCACTAGATTAAAAAACAACAACAACCCAGAATTCCACAGGAGGTAGCCATAGAAGTTAAAGCAGAATAATAGCACTATAACAGTGTCATGTGCTATTGTCCTCTGGCATATATACACACACATACACAAACACAAACACAGAAACACTGTTTGCATTGTTAAAGTCTGGAATGGTCAGATTTGACCCATTCTTCCTGGGTTGAGACTAGGAATGGAAACAATGGGGGGCTGCAGACTGCCATAAATAGTGCAAATTGAGTCCACTTTTAGGATTAGGGTTAGTGCTAGGGAATCATGGGGATTGGTTTTTTTTCCTGAGACATTGAGCCTTCTCTGTCAGAGAGCTCTGGTGCCACAATAAAATACAGTTCCCATGATTTCCTAACCCTAACCCTAACCCTAAAAGTGGACTCAATTCACACTATTTCTGGCAGTCTGCAACCCCCCAATATTTGGAACTATTTAAAATGGTTGAAAAACATCGTCTTTTCTTTTCTTTTCTTTTCTTTTCTTTTAAGTGTCAGGACACCTGATGAGAAAAATTCTGGATTGACAAGTATCTCCAGAATTGAGTGCATTTTCAGCACAAAATTGTTATGCTTACCCAACTCATTTCCTCACTTCCTCATTCCCTAAAATTTGGCAGTGAAAGATTACCCACAGAAGAAGCTTGAGACATGTTAGATGGTCTCAATATGCTTTAAAAATGGTTGTTTGGTCATTTTAAAAGTCTATTACATGTTATGTTCTTTTTTCAAAAATAATAGAGTAAACTTTTTGAGTATCTTGAATGTGTCTCCATCTGTTTCCCAGTATCCATTTCATCTGTCTGAGATTAGCCAGATTATGGCTATATGTAGCTATCAAATTCACACCCATAGACTTCTTCTTTTACCCTCCTCTGAGTCCAATCTGTACCTACTTCTGTCTGGTGGCAGTAACTGTAATGGTTAATTTATATTATGGGCCAAAATCTGTCCCATTTTGGTGTGTGTGCATCTCTGTATGTGCTTAAGTGTACATTTCCCAAGTGTTCACTGTCTGTCTCTGGGGGCTTTTTAAGACACAGAAAATCCAATATCCAGAAACATACACAGTTTTACTGCATGCAGACCATTATTATGGGGTGCTCAATGTGAAAGGTCTTTTTGGAGCTCTCAATCACTGCACATACTGCAACAATTTATACTCACATAGCCACAGTTGTGTGTACTACTGTAGAATGTGTAAAGAACGCAACTGCCTCTACAGCAGATAAAATGGAAAGATGTTTTAGGTACAAGTTGAACTATATATCCATGGCCTGCTTAAGGAGGCACCAAAAACTGACCTTGCAGGAAAAAGTCAAATGTGACCTTAAAAAGTTTTGTGAGAAGTGTGGTCGTTATGTCACATATGACCATAATGACAGCGACTGTAGAGGGATACTGTGCACACTTTGTTGGGGTCCTATCCGAAAGGGTGAAAAACACCTGTGCTACATGCACCCCATTAAATATCCAAAAACTTCAATCAAGTACATTTTTTTGATATTGAAACCCACCAATGCACAGGTGTCCATGTTGGAATAATGTTCCAGGGAAAATGTACAATATGGTGAATGGCAACAGCCATGATGACTAAGCATTTGGCCACTGCTGAGTCATGCAGTGTCAAGGCTGATGAAACAGGAGGTGACATAATGACAAGGAGTCACCTGGTGCTGTAAAGCACAGCAAGTGCTGCAAAAGGGCTGCAAACATGCTGTGTCATACTAATGATTGACAGGTGTCCAAAAGGAAGAGGCAGGGCTAGAAAGCCATGTGGAGCACTGGCTATATAAGGGACAAGCCTCTGGACACACATGTGGGTTGATGTGGGTTGATAGTGGAAGGTGGAGATTGTTGGAGAGTGCGTTGGTGTATTATTGTACATAGCCTTTGTACATAGAACTTCTGAAGATTAAAAGCCTCTTAGTGAGACATCTGCTGAGTCTCTCTCTGCTCTGTCTGGAGGGGAAAGGAGTTTTCCTGTAACTGACAACATTGCTTGCTTCATTGAAGACAGTCTGGATCTTGATGATTCATGTTACGTGGTTCCCACGCACTGCGTCGCCACGCTAACAGTTCATGTTCCTAATTACTGTTTTGCTAAAGCAGGGGTAGGCAACCTTTCCCCTTTAAGGGCCGAGGGACTTCAGTTCCCAGAATCCCAGGGGCTATTGGCTAACATGGGACTATTGGCCAACATGGCTGAGGCTTCTGGGAGCTGAAGTTCCTCGGCCCTTAAAGGGGAAAGGTTGCCTACCCCTTCCCTAAAGGGTGGAGATGTAAAAGTTGGTGACTATTATCTTGATGGTTATGCTGTCATAGATAATAAAGAGACAGACTTTGAATTTAATGGCTGTTACTGGCATGACTGCCCTTTATGCTATTCTCCAGATGATTGGAACTCTCTGATGGGGAATTCATTTGAGTTTGTTTGCAATGCCACCCAGCAAAAAGCTGCTGAACTGAAAAGCAGGGGCTTTGAGGTCAGATCAATCTGGGAACATGAATGGACAAACCAAAGAAACAGATGATCAGCTCAAGAAGTTTCTTGCTGAAGCTGGATTCCCACCAGCCTTAGAGTCCAGGGATGCGCTGTTTGGTGGTCGTACGAATGCCATCTGTCTCTACTACAAGCCTAAAGAGGGTGAGGAGATTAAATATTATGATTTTACAAGCCTCTACCCCTATGTCAACAAAACTAAAAAATATCCTCTTGGACATCCACGAATCATTTATGAGGATTTTCCGCCCCTCTCAGAGTACTTTGGCTTTGCCAAGCTTAAAATACTGCCCCCTCGTGGTTTGTTCTTTCCTGTTCTTCCCAGTAAAATTGGTGGAAAGCTCATGTTTGTACTGTGTGCAACTTGTGCAGAACACTGCCAGCTGGACCCCTGCAATCACACTGATGAGGAGAGCGCTTTGGTGGGAACTTAGTGTACTCCTGAGCTGAATCTAGCTATAGAAAAGGGCTACAAGGTATGAAGTGTGGAACTTTTTACGGTGGTCAGGAAGTTTATTTGAAGAATATATAAAATTACATCTTTGCCAGAAACAGGAGGCTTCAGGGTACCCCCACTGGTGTGTTAGTGAAGAAGACAAAGATAAATACATAGCTGATTTTCTGCAAAAAGAGGGGGTGATTTTGCGCAAGGACCAAATTGCAGTGAACCCTGCAAAGCGTCAGATTGCTAAATTGTTTTTAAATTCTTTGTGGGGAAAGTTTGGCCAGAGAACCAACTTGACTAACATGCAAGTGGTCAGAGACCCTGATGAGTTCTTCAACCTTGTATTTTCTGGTGCTTACTATGTTTCAGTGTTTGAGTTTATTGATGAAGAGGCTGTTTGTGTGTCCTGGAAGCATGCTGCTGAACGCATAACAACCTCAGGTAGAAAGAATGAGTTCATCGCGGCTTTCGCAACCTATTATGCTAGAATTGAGCTTTATTCTTTGCTTGGTCAGCTTCAACAGAGGGTTCTGTACCATGATACAGATAGCGTGATCTTTGTGAGTAGAGAGGGGGAGTGGTCGCCCCCCCCCTTGGGGATCATTTAGGTGACCTCACCAGTGAAATTCCCCTAGATCAACATATCACAGAATATATATCAGTGGGCCCAAAACCTATGGGTACAAACTTTCTGGGGGTAAAGCATGCTTGAAGGTCAAAAGGATTACACTGAATGTTGCTAACTGTGAAAAAATTAATTTTGATAGTCTGAAGGATCTGGTGTTTGACTACGTCTCAGACAGAGAGGAAAGAGGTGCTCATGAAATAGTTGTGCAGCAACAAGGCATTGTTAGAAATAAACGCCGGTGGTCTATCCATACAAAAGAGCTCAAGAAAACTCAAAGAATGGTTTATGCAAGAGAGTCATTACTGAAGGGTTTAAACTCTCCCTTGCAGTTATTGAATATGGCAACACAGTGGCAACACCCCTTCTCAGCTATTCTAGCAGGACCAAGCAACTGTGGAAAAACTGTATTTGTAAAAAATATGTTGGATAATGCTCACAGTCTGTTTTCAGTGCAACATGAGATAATTTTGTGGTGTTATAGCTGCTGGCAACCTTTGTACCAAGAGCTCCTACATAAATACCCTTTTATTCAATTTGTAGAGGGCTTGCCTGATAACTTTGATAATGAAGAGTTGTTACCCCTGAATAAAATTAAGTTCTTGGTAATAGACGATCTTATGCAGTCTTGTGATAATTCAAATATTGAAAGACTGTTTACAGTTCATGTTCATCACAGGAATCTGAGTGTTTTTTTCCTTACACAAAATATTTTCTGCAAGGGAAAAAGCCTCCGGACCATCAGCTTAAATGCAAAATACATGGCGCTGTTTAAAAACCCCAGGGATAAATTACAAGTTGCAACTTTAGCTCATCAAATGCACCCAGGAAACATTAATTTCTTCATGGAAGCATTTGCTGATGCAACAAGCAGACCCTTTGGTTACCTCATTATTGATTTGCAGACTAACACACCAGAATCTTACAGGTTATGAACGGGAACCTTTCATCCACACTGGCCTATAATATATACCATGAAGAAGGGTGCCAGTGGTTACAAAAAGCTTCAGCTTTAATTCCTACACCATATTGCTTTCACCACCCCCTCAGGTCAACATGTCTGGACATGTGAAAAGAAATCTAGCACTCTTAAAACTGCTCATTAAGATGCCCCCATCACAGAGGAAAGCTTTTTTATGTACAGCCTCAAATGACCTGGTGGCAGCCATCTCACAAATAGCCCTGAATACTTTAAAAGGCAACATTCCATTATCTCCTCATCAGATGTGCATACTGAGAAAGAGACGCCATCTTATTAAAACCTTGGGTAACAGAAGAGTCTCCCTGAGAAGAAAAAAAGTCTTGGTGAAGCAGTCTGGGGGTTTTCTTGGACCCCTGTTAAGCTTTGCTGTTCCCCTGATAACAAGCCTTTTAACTAAGCTGTAATGGAATATGCAGAAAAGATGTATCTGGTCCCTAGCCACCAGCTAGAACAGTTAAAGGGCTCATTTCCTAAGAATGAAAATATCAGGACTAAAGCCATATATACCCTGGATGCTGAAATGCAGAAGATTCTTCACAGGACTGACTTAACAGAGTATGAAAAAGCTAAACAATATGACGTTTTGCTTCAAAAGTATTTAACTCATGTCAGATAGAAGGAAGCAGAAAAAGAAAACATAAATCTAACTCTACCTGAAGTGAAGCAGCCCCCTGAAAAGGGGGTGGCAAACTTCTCTGACACCCTGTTTCAAGAAGTCCTGGAAAGCCTGCCTGCTAGATACAAGAATGCTGCAAGGGTATTGCTAAACAAAATGAAGCAAAAACAAGAGCATTTCTTCATGGGATGACAAAGGAGCCTTTGGGGGGAAGCAGACGAGAGCTTCCCAGACGTCCTGGGCCAGCACACCGTGGGGCCGCAGCCTCCTCACCTCGGTGCACCGGCAGCGTCCCTGGAAGGAGCGCTAAATCAGCGCTCCTTCCTCAAGACAGGGAAAGTGCACCCTAAAAGCGTCAGGCGCACTTTCTCTGTCTTTTCTGCCGCAGCGCGTCCGGTCGCTGAGGCAGGAGGTTGCACCGGAAGCGCCGGCCGTGCGGAGGGCCGGCAGCTCCCAGGGCGACCTCAGGAAGAGGAAGGAGCGCCGCTCGTGCGGTGGCTCCTCCTTTTCCGGGTCTCCAGGATGACCTTTTTGGTCGTCTGCCGAGGCCTTTTGTCTATAAAGGAGAACCTGTAGCTGGATCCAATGTGTTTGACTATTAGTCAAGGGGGTTACTCAGACACATGCTTTACCTGTGAAACATATTCCAAAAGGCTGGGATGTTTTCATGAGGGCCATGGCTGAGCCAAAATGTCCCAACCTCTGTGGTGGGGAACCATGCCAACAGAGAAGTTTTGGACAAGTTAAAGCAGGGGTAGGCAACCTTTCCCCTTTAAGGGCCAAAGGACTTCAGCTCCCAGAATTCCAGGAGCTATTGGCCAACATGGGATTATTGGCCAACATGGCTGAGGCTTCTGGGAGCTGAAGTCCCTCGGCCCTTAAAGGGGAAAGGTTGCGTACCCCTGAGCTGAAGAATCCATATGATACAGCTCCAGTGCTGTTTCAGACACCCAAAACCTCCCGCAGGGCTTTGAGAAAACAGCGTCAATCTAGTACTCCTAATTGGCTCCACTTATGACCCTCCTGATGTCCCCCCCCCAAAAAAGATAATTTAATAAATTAATAATATAACTTATTTTGTCTATGTTTTGATTTTAATAAAAGAAAAAACACAAAAAAATTCTTTAAAATCCTCCCTAGAGGATATGTTTATTGACAAGAACATATATGAAAAGTATTGCAGCTTATACATCCCTGGGCTGGTTGAAACATGTTTGGGACAAGTCTGGGCATGTGTGAGGCAAGCCTTGGCATGTTTCTCTTTGTTTTTACATATTCAACCACCATTTCATCATCTCTTTGTTTTTACATATTTAACCACCATTTCATCATTTGCAGATCATGAGAATATAATTCTTGAATATTTTTAAATGTCAGGCCTTTACAGCGGTGCTGAAGAAAAAACACACAGTGATAACCACAAACCAAAGAGTCTGAGTCTTGTACTGCTCTGGGCTGAAACATAGTTTTGCTGGCATTTTTTCTTAAAAAAGTAATGATGGTTTTAGGAAAGAGAGGGTGGTCAGGAGGGTGTCCATAGGAATAAAAAAAAATGACGAGTCTTTTCTTCTGTTAAATAGATGGCCAGCCAATGTTCTCCAGGGAGATTGTGGGGGTGAGTGTTGGTGACTAGACAAACAGGTCTTTGTATCAGCTTCTCTCCAGGGAGCATGTCACATGGGAAGACTCCATAAAATAGCTTTCGGGTATAAAGATTTGAAGAAAGAATGCATGTTAGTTGCATGCTGTCCATTTAGAATATAATCATACAGGACATTTCTCCTGTGATTTATCTCTATCACATTGTCAAAGATACCATAAATGATCATATTCACAGTAGTAGGCAGAGGTCTGGCAAACCGGAATTCAGCCCCCAGGTTCCCAGTTTTGATCAACGAATAGTGATCTCAAAGGCAAAAAGCGTGTAACCTCACGCATATTCCTCACGGTTGATTAAAAGAGAACGGTCTTTCATATGCTTGCCTGCTGTCTGCACCAAACTCATATATTTCCTGACACAGTTTCCATCTTCAAAATTGTGCTGAAAGGGTTTTGTAGGGTTCTGCTCTCCATCCAAATACAGTGCTGCAAAATTGATGTCATAACGCTTAAAGTTAAAGGGATTTTTGTTGTAAATTCCACTGAAGGTGTCATTATCCACCAGGCCTATAATCACTTGCTTGGGTAGCTGGCCCAAAAAGAGATTCTCCTGGTTGGTGACATGACTGCCTCTTGAAATGCTAAACACTTTCATGCACAGGGTATTTGGCATTGCATGTCAGCAGAGCGTCTGCATGAACCAACCGGACTCCCGGTCACACTCTCACCTTCTTCACAAAAAGGGACGCTGATAAAATTTGGAGTTTGTAATTGCTGTCTGCATCATCGGTCATTAAGCAGAAAGGATCTTTGTTGCGTGTAAGTTTAATTTTTACATCCACCCCATTTAGAAGCAGTTTCTCTTGAAAAAACAGGTCTGTATGGAGATGTCCCAGCAGATCTAGTTTTCTACTTCCGCATGTCAGGTTTGCTCTTTCAATAAAGCCTTTATTATTCCCATCCAGATCTGCCGATTCATGCTCTCCAGCGGTATCTTTATAGAACAAACCTGTAGAGAAATGGGTTGCTAGAGTGTCTTCACTGTAGTTCAGCACAGATTCTATGAAAGCCCTGTATGGGTAGCAGTTATTGCTCTGACTGATGAGCCGATCCCCCAAAGTCACATCCAGATGGCTAAAAATGGAGGCTATAGGATAATTCAGCAAGCCAACTTCAGCAGCTTGAGGAATGTTTGTATTATTATCCTCAGTAATCTTACAAGTTAGATATAAAAGAGTATCATTGAGATCTATATAGTCTTCGCCATTTCCTGCAATGAAAAAGTCTAGCGGTGCAGATTCTGTCAGAGCTGTCAAGGGGGGCACCTCAATATACAAACTTTTCTCAATACTTGTCTGTGTAGGCCCAATAGTAAATAGGTCTAATTCAGATTTTGTGCATTCTTCAGAACCACTGTGGATAAAAGCCATGGTGTTAGTTTAAATTATATCTCTCTTAGACCATGTCCGAGACAGCCTCCTCCTCTTCCTTACAGCTCTCCACTTCTGTGTTTTCTTTACTCTCACACGTTTTCTTTTAAGGGCTCGGGGAGGGCCTATTAACCTCACCCATGATGCTTTTCTTTTTTGACGATGCCTCCTTTGAATATACATCAGTCCTGAGCCTTCTTGTGGAGTTGTGGAGTTCATTTTATTTATAACCACCTGAGTAACTTCACCAGCCACATCTGTTGCAATATTGTGCATGGCTGTTTTAACGTGGGGTTTAATGATGTTCAGGCCTCTTTTCAAAAGGGGGACTGCTTTTCTGAAAAGGCTTCTGAAAATCCCACCAAGCCCAGATCCATACATTACAGGAATTCCATGGTACCCTGGAAGGCCGTTACCAGCCTGGACCCTGTAATATTCTCTATAAAGAGCAGGGTCACCACATGTTTTGATAATCATCATTTTTAAAACTTCAGTATCTTCCTGGGGCGGAAGTGTAGTTTCACAAGCACCTTACCAGAGTGAAATGACACTTTTTTGTTCTGGTCCGACTTTATCTCAATGGTGATGGTGTCAATGTGATGATTACTTACAGGGATGTAGTGAGGCTCGTCATAAACAATATTGACACATTTGTTGCTCTGACCCCGTACAGGTACGCAACGCAACAGCGGGACATAGAAGTCTCCCACTATCTGATGTTCCACTATATCAGTGTAAATATATAAAGTGCTGAAACCCGCCGTGATATCTGCTTTGAAAGGTGGAGTTTTGGCATGATGGCTGGGCACTAACCATAACATGTGAGCTAGTCTCCCTCCAGCCTGGATGGTGTATGGCCCATTTGTTTTAAACCTAATCTTCCCGCTCACACGATCATAGTGCAGGAGCGTTTCAGGAGGGTCTGGACACCTTGTTATCAGGTTGTTCATGACTTCCAGCAGTTCAGGGAGATCAGAATAATAACCCCATGGCAGAATTAAGGGCCATTTCTTGGTCTCATTTGCAATTTCAAAATGTGTATTAGTATTGAGATTATTCCAAGTGTGTGGGTACTGTATCTCAGCTAGCCCTACTTCCCACTCCCCAGGTAGTTCCAGGGGTCTTGCTAAAGAGATAGTAAAGAATGAAATAGTATTCTGTGGAAAAATGGATGTGCTACTGTTACTAGGGAGTAAGATATAAAATCTGCTATCCCCCATTTCTTTCACCTCTACACAGGTTCACCAACTTCAGAAGCAAGCACCCAACTGTTGAATTTGCTAGGCCAGCCTAACCATTTTACTAGGTATTGTTTTCTCCTGCCCTGACCTTTAGTGTCTAGAATTTTTTCAATCCTGTACACCTGATTCTCTTTCACATTCACCTTTTGTAACTCTTCAGGGTAAAAGCTCCCAACAACAGCCTCTCCAAGATAATCTTTCAGCAGGAACACAGGCCTCTTTGCAGTTAGGAGGACACGATCGACAATAAATACTTCAGTGATGAAATTCTGTTCATAACCTTTGGCAAATACACCCTTGCTTTTAGAAATCCTCACATGGTCTCCTTTCCTGAGGAGCGGCCGCTCCTTTTTTGTTTTGACAGGGGTCCCATATACTGTTTTCCACACAGATAGAGCATTAGAAGCATTGACTTCTGCAGGCCTAGCTTTGATTGCTCAGTGAAAACTATGGTTATAACTTTTTAGAAACAGGGGAAGTACATCAATATAGGTAAAGGTATTTTTAGCTGCGAAATACCTCCACATTTTGTTTTTAAAATTCTGTTGAATCGTTCAACAACCCTGGCTTTGACTTCATCATTGGTGACAAAATGGTGCATCCCATGATGCTTTAAGAGGCTGCTCACAGATTTGTTTAAAAATTCGCGGCCACGGTCTGTTTGTAATTTCTCAGACTTTCTTCCATTTTGGTTAAAAATAGTGTTAAAAGCCCTGGCTACTTCTCTACCAGTTTTATCCTTTAAAGCCAAAGCCCAGGCATATTTAGACAAAATATCTATTACTGTTAAAATGTACTTGTATCCTCTGTTATACTTAGAAAACTGCTGCATATCAACTAGATCAGCCTGCCATTGAGAATCCACATTAGATACAACAGTCTTGTTTCTTCTAAAATGCATTTTGGCAGGTCTGTGTAGTGTATAGGCATCTTGGCCAGAAAGCCATTGGGACACCTCCTCTCTTTTAAGATTTTTGCTCTGCATTTTGGCTTCCTGAAGTAGGGCGTTCACACCCCCAAAGCTCCCAGTCTTCCCCGGTGAATAATATATATCACTCAGAATTTTTTCGTGCCCTCCCATTTTCACCTCTCATATAAGTATGAACACACACATGCAAAACAAACAATTTTTTATTGGTAGAAACATATCTACATCTTAGGAATGGGGGGAAAATTTATGGGCTGTAGATTCTTTCCAGCTTGGTTCTCAGCACCGTCGGCCTGCAGGTCTTCATCCTAATTCAATAAAAAGAAATAAGGAACATTTTATTCTTTTTCATTTGGAAAAACAACACACTCATCTCTCAAATGATAACCAACTGGCTAATATTTTTTAGATTACATAAACTCACCATTGCACTATGGTAGCCTGAATCAGTCTCCATGCTCTTATCCATAGGTGGTTCTCCCACATGTGAGGGCTGTGGCGGGTCACGATCTCCCTCTTCCATGGGCTCTTCCATCTGAGTGGCAGGATTCAAAAGGTCTGCGCCATCAGGCTCATCTGGGCTCTGTGGAGTGTCAGGCACTTTCTTCTTCTGGAGAATGGCTTTTAAATTGCAACAGCAATCACACTCCAGTTCTGAGACATCATCAATGAAATCCATAATGTTGGGTGTCTTTTTAGGCTCTTTAGTTTCCTTTTTAGGTTTAATATTCAATGGTACGGGAGGGTTAGTAAAGCCCATAGGCCCGTGATAATTATTTGGCCAGGATGCTATCTTTGTGGGTTTGATTCTCCGGGCTGTAGAATATGCTGCAAAACGCCTCGGTGTCTCCATATTGTCTCGCAGAACTTGTCTGGGCATGCCTAAAATGGAGGCTCTGGGAAATCTAGTACCATTGGCCAGTTAGGGACACATGGTGAACTCAAGGGACCAATCAGAAAACACCATTGGCCAGTTAGGGACACGTGGTTCAGAACAGCCATTGGCTGGGGAGTGGGGTCACATGGAATCAAGGGGGGGGCACTAATCGGAACCCCGGGGGTCACGTGGACAGGATGTCCTGCCTTAGCATTTCTGGGGGAGGGACACGCTCATCAATTTGACAGGTCATAAATCAATCCATTTTGACAGGTCATAAATCATCCTTTGACAGGCATCAAAAACCCATCAATCAAATTTTGACAGGAGCTACACCCATATACTACTTCTGCCATTTTTTTCAATATTCTTGGTTGTAGTTCATCTGGACCTGGAGTCCTGAATTCATTTAAAGTAGCCAAGTATTCCTGTCATATTTACCTATTCTGTGCTGCATTTCTCCTAGTGCATCATCTTCTCTATTTACCTCAGTCTGAACACTGTTTTCCTTTAGGGAAAAGACTAAGGCAGAGAAGCAGTTGAGTAATTCTGCCTTTTCTCTGCCCACTGTTTCACAATTGTCTCAATAAAGTGGCCCTGCCATTTTATTTTTCCAAGCCTGAGCTTTTTCTGTGCTTTAACTTTTCTAACTTTCTCACTATATGTGCTGGCGATTTGCTTGAATTCCTCTTTATTGACTTCCCCCCTTTTCCATTTCTTGTACATGTTCCTTTTAAATATTACTTCAGTTTAAATTTCTTTAGACAACCATCCTGGTTTCTTTAGACACCTCCCATTTTTCCTCCTCAATGTAACTTTGAAATTATACCTTCAATATCTAATTTATGTCACCCACCCATCCATCATGATGTTCTTCCTTTATAGTATTCCTGACCATGGGATCACACCCAGTATTTCCATAAGTTTACCAAGCTTTTTTAAAGTCTAGAACATGTGTCTGACTATGCTTGGCTTTTGCTTTCTACTATATAACAAATTCCAGGAAACCATAATCATTCTCACCTAAGGATCCCATCACTTTCACCTCCATAACCAAGTCATCACTGTGATTAGGATCAGATCTAAAATAGCTAGTCCCATTGTTGCCTCTTCCACCTTCTCAACAATAACACTGTCAACAAGACAAGTAGGGAATTTATTATATGGCAGAGTTTGACCTCCAACATCAAGATAACTTAAATCTCTCATTACTATTACATATCTCTTTCCTGAATGTTTGGTCATCTGTTTAAGGAAGGCATCATCTAAATGCTCAGACTTACTTGGAGGTCTGTAGTGGAAATCCTAAAATGGCAACATTGTTGTTTCTATCTCTCTTAATGTTTTCCCAGATGCTTTTACATGGTTTCTAGGATTTAAGTCATGGATCTCTTCACAGGTGTAAACATTCTTGACATATAATGCTACATCTCCTCCTTTTCTATTTGGTTGATTTCTCTGAAATAGACTAGATCCCTTTATTGCTACATTCCAATCATGGGAATCGTCCCACCAGTTTGCAGTGATGCCTATTATATTATATTTACTTTGCTGTGTTAAGAGTTTAAGTACATCTTGTTTATTTCCCATCCTCTGTGCATGTTTTTATTTTCTCCCACTGTTGGGTTCTTGTGCTATCTACCCAGTTTTCTCTATAACATTCAGGCAATTATCTCTTGATACTGCTCTCAAGAATACTGCTTTCCTCAAGTTTCACTCCCCCATATAACTCAGTTTCAAGCCCTCCTGATCAAGTTGTCTTAGCAAAAATGTCCCTGTCAACTGCTGTGAGGTGCAATCCATCATTTGCCAGAAGTCCATCTTCATGAAACTATAGATCATGGTCCAAGAACCCAAATTGTTTCCTTTGGCACTATTTGTGGAAACAGTTGTTCATCTCCACTATTCTTCTTTCCTTTCCTGGACTATATCCTTCAGCTAGGAGGAGAGACAAAATGACAACTTGTGCATCAATGTCCTTCAGCTTCCTACTCAGAGCCTCATAATCACTTGTGATATCCTGAAGGCTATACCTTACTGTGTTATTGGTTCTTGCATGGATGAAAAAGCAGGGGGCAATGGTCAATGACCTTGACGACTCAGCCTCTCTGTTACATCATGGATTTTTTTACCCCTGGGAGTCTGTACACCTCTCAAGACATCCTGTCAGGTCCACAATTCACTACTTCTGTTCCCCTCAGCAGGAAGTCCCCACCACCACCACCACACATCTCTTCTGAGTATTGGCAGAGAGCATTCCATGTGTCTTGAACCTTCCAAGGTCACTTTCTCATTGAGGACTGACACTATTGTGCTTGTTGCTGCTCCTCATCATCACTGATAAAGGAGAGAGTTTCTAATCACTTCTGGAGCTCTAAACTCACCAAATGATTCCTGGTCTTTCTACTTCTATGGGTCACATTCCTCCAAATATCTACCTCTTGTGTTTGGGAATTGACCTCCCCCTCCCCCTCCCGGAAGACATCACCTGTGCATTCCTCATCCAAAATAGTCTTCTCCACTCTGTCCTAGAAAATCTCATGCTCCCTAATATGCTGAAGAATAGCTACATGGCCCTCACATTGCTAGACCTTCTCTTCCAACAGGGCCATCAAGTTGTACTTGTCATAGGTGTAGCTACTCAAATCCTCCAGCAAGAACACAAACATACTACAGACAGCTTCTTCACCTTCCATATCAATAGTCTGAAGAACTCCAAGCCTTCCTCTCAAAACTCCCCCTTGCTGCCTGTTAGCCAAGTTCCTGTCAACCAAGATCCAGAATGCAATTCAGGTTGCATTTTGTTCACTCTTTATAGAAGGAAGTATGAAATGAATATCTTTGTAGAGAAAGGTGAACCCAATACATTTATTTTCCATTGTTATCCCCCAACACACATAAAAAGAAAAAGGAAGGAAGAGCTGAATCATGCTTCAAAGGGTGTAAAATTTTATCTACAGTATGCAGTCCAATAGTAAGCTGTTCTTTTTCTGTCACTGTTAGTATGGGTAAATATGTGTTTTCCAAGTTGCAATAATGATTTGCAAATATTGTGGAAACATGCATTCATTCAGGGCATTTAGACACCTACCTGTAGGCAAGTAAATTGTAATAAGGTGGCACATTTTTTTCTGGTTCTCTATCACACCTTGTATTAACATGTGGATCAGTTCTTCTTTAAAAGTATATTCATTGTGCTAATGATGATAGTTCATGCTCTGGAAGTTCTGCTTTAGGAGATTAAAATTCTAATACAGTCCTGAGGGAAAGGGAGATGCATCCATCTATGTACAAACTTCAAACTGCTACAGAAAATCCTCAACCTTCAGAGCTCAATTTAAAACTGGAGCAGAACCAAATATTCACAGCAAAGTTCATCTCCTTCTGGTTTAGCTGATTCAACTGCTACCCAGCAGCAATGGCAAATTTAGGCAGAATTTACCATCTCAAATTCTGTTTGACAGCCAATTAGATCCTTGGGGGTGGGAAAGAACTTCAAAACAGTTGGTAAAACTTTAGTAGTACTACATGAGAACTATGTATATAAAACTAGATCTAAACAACCATGTGAACAGATTCTACTTAATTGTAATTGGACAAGATGTGAATGAGCAGGTCAGGATTTATTCTGAAACATATGCCCCTGATTTTTTTTAGAAAAAAAAAATTTATTTATTTTTGCAGATAAATAGTCTTTTTTTTTGTGCCAAAACTAATATTTCTGGGCAGAAACAGTACTTTTGTGCAAAAACTGAGAAACTGCTGTTTCATGTAAAGACAATTATGATTGTAGCAGCTCTTTATGTCATTGCTATGTGGAGTTTTGTGACAATGGTACACCATCTCCAAAATGGCACTTCACTCCATCCACAGACATGGACATCCATTTAGTCCTCGAGCCCTATCCCAAAGGCCACACAACTGCAATCTCCATCTGAAACCAAGGTACAAATTCAGTTTATGATACTTAGTTTATAATATGGCAGTGTCTTATAAGCTGAATGAATTAATATACTAACCTAGGACTGAAATCCAATTGTCAGTTACAGCCTGACACACTGAATTGTCAGTGAGGATGGTAAGTCAACATTCATGTAAATTCAGTTGATTTAATGGTTCTGCTCTATTTGGACTAAGTATTATATTTAGACAGATAATTATAGATGTCAATGCTGTCACTAAGCAAAAGGGACCACAGCAGTAGCGCTCACCTCCCTCCCAGCCCAAAAGCAACCACTATTATAGAAGGTTAGTTTTGGTGATTTAAATACCCAATGTATTATGTTTAATATAAATATTTAAGAAATGAGAATATTCATTTGTGAAACGAATATTGCAACACAGGAAAGTGATGATTGAAAAATTCAATCTTTATACATTTTGATATAAACTCACCTAACCTGTACATCCTGATGATGAGTATATTAGAATTTAGTCATTTATTTACAGTAATACTTTACATTTTCCATGATTCAAAAACAAACATCTAAATATTATGAAACTGTACAGTTTGAGAGGAAATCTATTTAGGAATTCATATTAGAGGGGCAAGTGCATTTGAAAAATAGTTATTTAAATATGAATTGTTATACGGTCTTTTGTTAAAAAGTAGATTAATTAGGAGCAGCAATGGACTTATTGGCAAACAGATGTAAATGTAATGCAGGCCAGAAAAAACAAATTAGTTCATCTCTAGCTGCTAACAGAGGTAATATCAGGTCTGTATTTGGACTGAGAGTGAAGTTACAAATAAAACTCTGTGTTCATCACTGACCAATATATACATAAAAAGGATTTTTCTATCATCATTGATAAATTAGATTAGGGGTTTTTTTTTTGCACCATCTGTGAAAAAGTTAGCTTTGCTCAATTGTTCTTAGCTATGTTTACTCAAACCATGAGGAAGCCAGTGTGCCACCCCTTCTCTTTCTGTTATTATCTGAAAAGTAGCACATCTGAATAAGAGAGAAGATTCTTCTACCCAAAGAGGTTTTTCACACAAATCAGAACACTGATTTTGCTATATTTCAGTCTGTGTGAATGGCCTCCATTTGTAGATGAAGCTCTCCTCTTCAGAATTTTATTTTATTTTATTTTATTTTGCACATTAATGTATCCGTGAGGGACGAGGTGGGGCTAGCTAGGCCTAAAAAGGGCTATATGCCCAGTATCTTTTGTACTACTGCTCTCTTTACCTGTGCCTGTGCCTGTGCCTTTTACCATCAGGGCAACAGTTGAGGCAAGGAACTTGGACAGAGGGTGGGACCGAGGCTGAGGCTTTATTTTGCCTGCTGCTCTCCTTACCACCATCCAGCTCCAAGCCAAACTGAGGAGGCTGCCTGTGCCTGTGCCTTTTACCAGCAGGGCAACCATTGAGGCAAGGAACTTGGCCCGCCTCCTCTCCTCTGGAACCACCTGGCCACAAGAGGTAGCTGTGGTGCAGACAGGGGCCCTTTAAAGCTGCTTCTCTCCACCATTGGCAGCAGAGCATCGGTGACCGGGGGGGGGAACCCGTGGAACAGCTGCCTTGCCATCTCACAGCAGATTAGCTGCATAAGCGATGGGGACTCTTTAAGAGGAACACCTGTGTCTGGAAGCAGCGGCGGGAGGGGGAAGGGGGAGGATGGACGTTTGGCCTTGGTATACAGCCGAAGACCATTTCCTCCCTTTGACCTGGGTACCTGTGGCTGCGGTGATGTGCTTTTCCTTGGGCTGCTGGGACTTTATGTTTCATAGTGGCTCTAAGTCCCATCCCTCTTTTTGAGGCAGGGAATGAGGCAGGGGTGACTATTGGAGTTGTGCAGGAGAATGAGAGGTATGACTGGAACAGAGGGAACAAATGTTACAAAAGAAGACGGGATCGCTGTTTGAAAGCTATCTCTGCTTTCAGCTTTCTCCCTCTGCTTCCCAGATTAATTTGGAGAGCGGACCAATCATTCCACAGAACCTCACTCTGCTTCTCTGCAATGCCAGGTCAGTGCAGAATAAGACTCATATCATCCATGATCTCCTCTTGGATGAGGATGCCGACCTGGCTTGCTTTACGGAGACCTGGCTGGGAGATGAAAGCGCTGTTACTTGGGCGCAGGCCCTCCCAGTTGGGTACTCTGTCAGTGAGCAGGTGAGGGGAAGTGGGCAGGGGGGCGGAGTGGCTCTAGTCCATAAGAATAACCTGACCTTGACCAGGATACCTGTCCGGGACACAGCCCACTTCGAGTGTATGTACCTAAACCTGAAGACCAGGGATAGTTTGGGGATTCTGCTACTCTACTGACCACCCCGTTGTCTAGCAGACTCCCTGACTGAGCTGACACAGCTGGTCTCGGAGCTGTTGTCAAGTCCCCCAGACTTCTAGTTTTGGAGGACTTCAACATTCTGCTCGAGACCAATTTAACAGGTGCGGCTCGGGAGTTCATGGATACCATGACAAACATGGGCCTATCCCAGTTGGTTGATGGGCCCACACATTGTGCAGGTCATACACTCGATGCTGTCTTCAGTACGGAACAGGAATATCCGTGGGCGGAGGTTATAAGTACCTTCGCATTGTCATGGACGGATCATTTCCTGGTCAAGATGGAACTGAGAGCTAATTTCCGCCCCGTCGGGGGTGGTGGACCCATTAGAATGGTCCGCCCTCGAAGGCTAATGGAGCCAATTGGATTCCAGAAAGCCTTAGAGGGTTTAACGGTTGGGAATGCCGGTAATCCTGTCGAGACTCTGGTTAATACTTGAAACACCGATCTCACCAGACCTATCGACACAATCGCTCCAAAGCGTCCTTGCCATCCTGCTTCAAATCGTAGGCCATGGTACATACCTGAGCTTAGGAGGATGAAGTGGTTTGGACAATGACTAGAGCACAGGTGGCGAAAGACTCGGCTCTTATCTGACAGAACTCGCCATAGGAACTTTCTTCGTTCCTATAGGGATGCAATGTGTGCAGCGAAGAGAGTTTTCTCCTCTGCACATACTGCGTCTGCAGAGTCCCATCCAGCAGAGCTGTTTAGGGTGGTGAGGGAGATGACGCAGGTGCTTCCTGCACCAAATCCCTTACTTAACCCAACAACGGGCTGCTGTGGCGTGTTTAACAACTTCTTTGCAGATAAAATCTCTCAGATAAGAGCCGACTTAGACGCCACTGTTGTGACAGAGTCTATAGGCGAGGTGTCCAGTGACTCCATCGATGAAGTTATTCTGGATCAGCTCCCATCTGTGAGTACCGAGGATGTGGACAAGCTGCTTGGGAAGGTGAGGGAAACAACCAGCCCTCTCGACCCTTGCCCATCATGTCTGGCCGTCCAGGGGAGGGATGCATTGAGGAGGTTCCTCATGGACATCATCAATGTATCCTTCAGGGAGGGATATATTCCATCTTGTTTGAAGGCGGCGGCTGTTAGGCCACTTCTAAAAAAATCTTCCCTGGATCCCCTGGACATGAACAACTACAGGCCAGTTTCACTATTGCCATTCTTGAGAAAGGTTATTGAGAGGGTGGTTGATCTCCATCTCCGAGCGGTCTTGGATGAAACCGATTATCTAGACCCATTTCAAACTGGCTTCAGGACAGGCTTTGGGGTTTGCCATGGTTGCCTTGACTGACGATCTGCGTCTGAGCATTGACAGGGGTAGTGTGACCCTGTTGGTGCTTCTAGACCTCTCAGCGGCTTTTGATACGATAGACCACGGCATCCTCTTGGACCGCCTGAGGGGTTAAGTATCGGGGGCACTGCTCTTCAGTGGTTCCGGTCCTTCCTCTTGGGTAGATCCCAGAGGGTGCTGCTCGGGGACAGTAGCTCCAGTAAGAGGGAGGTCACTTGTGGGGTCCCTCAGGGGGCTATTTTGTCCCCGACATTGTTTAACATCTATATGAAGCCGCTGGGTGAGATCATACAGAGTTATGGTGCTGGGTGTTATCAGTACTTGGATGACACCCAAATCTATTTCTCTGTGTCTTGTTTGTTGGCCTCGAATTCCAACGGCATCTCCTCTCTCAATGAATGTCTTCAGGCAGTAATGGGCTGGATGAGGAAAAACAGATTGAAGCTGAATCCGGACAAGACGGAGGTGCTCACGGTAATGGCCTGAAACCAAGAATTGGGTTTCAACCTCCAGTCCTGGATGGGGTCACACTCTCCTCCAGTGACTGTGTTCACAGTCTGGGGGTGCTCCTTGACTCATCGCTCCTGATGACAAATCAGGTAAATGCGACAGTCAGGAGCACCTGTTATCAGCTTCGGCTGTTACGCCAGCTGCGCCCTTTTCTGGAAGTAAGGGATCTTGAGAGTGTTGTGCACGCGCTGGTAACCTCACACCTCGATTTCTGTAATGCACTCTACATGGGGCTACCCTTGTGCTTGGTTCGGAAATTACAGCTGGTACAAAATATGGCAGCCAGGCTTGTTTCGGGAACATCCAGGAGGGACCACATTACTCCAGTTTTGAGATCCCTCCACTGGCTGCCTATCAGCTTTTGGGCCCAGTACAAGGTGTTGGTTATCACCTTTAAAGCCCTAAATGGCTTGGGTCCAAGCTATCTCAGGGACCACCTCCTCCCATATAATCCTCCCCGCGCTCTGAGGTCCTCTGGGAGGAATTTGCTGCAGCCTCAAAAATCGAGGTTTGCGACGACCTCCCAGAGGACTTTCTCAGTTGTCGCCCCCAGACTCTGGAATGACCTGCCGGATGAGATCCGTCAGTTAAGATCATTAGACAGCTTTAAAAGGACTATCAAGATGGATCTCTTCTGGCAGGCCTTTCCAGATTAACTATCCCGGCCTCGGGTACCCCCACCCCAATGATCTTCGCGTGGCCCCATTTAAGGATGGATGAGAAACATTGCTGTGGGCCTAATATTGTCTTTTTGGAAAATTGTTTAAGTATTTTAATTGCTTTAATTGTTGAACTGTGGTTTTAATTCTATGGATTTAATACTGTTTTAAGGGGGGGGAGGGATTGTTGGCTTTGGAATATTATGTAAGATTTTATGGTTGTGAGCCTCCCTGATTGGTTTTCTAAAGGGCGAGATACAAATTATTATTATTATTATTATTATTATTATTATTATTATTATTACAACAGGCAGCTAATCTATAAGTCCTTGGGAAATGACATGTAACCTACTCGGTCTGAAATAAGTGAGTGATTCAGCTATAATTGTGTATAATGAGGTCTATGTCAAGTTGAAGAAGGTTCAAGAAATAACCATATAACAAATGGAGAGAAAAGTAATGAGGAATACTCAGAGAAACCTGGTAGAAGAAACCTGTGTCTCTCCACTTGTTATTTGGACTCCCATCAGCCCTAAGCAATGGCTTGAAGTTGTAGGACTTAATAGTCCAACAACACTTAAAGTGGGCCCAGTTTTCCCACCTCTGGTCCAGACCTTTTTGTCAGACACAGCAATTGTTTCCATTACTTTCCTCCACTAACCTAAGGATAAAAGACTATTAATGAAACAAATTGTCCACACTGTATCTCAATCAATGTAGGTTTATTTGTTAAGGGGGGAAAAAATCAAATGTTTGCATATTTCCATGCCTTCCACCACTCTTCACATAAAAGCACAGCAGCCCTTTCAGAAGCCTAGTTTAAATGAGATATATTATATACAAATGGATACCTAGGGCTCCATCCGTTAATGTGTTATTGTTATGGTCCGTTTACATCATTTCCCCAACAAATTTTTGCTTAGGGGAGAAAAAAATAAGATCAGCAGAAAAGTCATCAAAAGCTCATCATTGCCAGTACTTTTCTATTCATTAACTCCTCTAACTGTATGCAAATGAGTCCACCACATCTCCACTTCCTCATAGCATGAGTACAAATACACAATATTTGGTGGTGAGCATGAGCTGTTAAAATGAGATTTCTAAGGCAGTTCTTCCTCTGGCCATTATTACATCATTTGTACCTATTCATAGCAAGCTTTACTATGTGAGAGGCAAATAAATAGAGTTGTATGTATAAGTTAATGTTGCTATGTGCTGTCAAGTTGACTCTGACTTATGGCAACCCTATCATAAATTTTTCTTGACAAATTTTATTCAGAAGAGATTTGCCATTAAAAAGATGTGAATGGACAAATCAGTTTATTTCTGGTCAGTACCAACTTCTCCTATGAACTGTTAAAATCCATTCTGTCTAGTTCCTACTTTAGTTTGTACATTTAGAAAGAAACATAAAAACTCACAGTTATTCCCCTATACAATTTTCCCTAATAGGCAAATTCTGTGTGCAATTTCCATTTGTATATGTATTTTTGTGTACAACTTTTCTTTATGTTCAGTTCTTCTTTTGTGTGTGTTTTGTTTTGTTTTGTTTTGTTTTGCTTTGTATGCAATTTTTGAACAAAGAAGTGTTCAAAGAAGGGCAACTTTGTTCTGAAAACAAGAAATGATGATTAGGTAGGTTCACTTAAAAATAATGGCTGTCATGCTGTTCAGTAATTACAATGGTTGGTTTCCTGCATTGCAGTTATGGATTAGTAACCTCAGGTTATAGATCTGTAACTGCTCCATATTCACCTATGCTTTTATTCACAATTCTGGAGCTATTGTTACAATCACAAATAACCACAGAATGCCCAGAATTCCTAATTTTAGGTTGAATTTCTTTTCCTGGAGTTTGAATCCATTGCTCCGTGTCCTAGTCTCTGGAGTAACAGGAAACAATCTTGTTCCATCATCTATATCAGGGGTAGGCAACCTTTCCCCTTTAAGAGCCGAGGGACTTCAGCTCTCAGAAGCCTCAAACATGTTGGTCAATAGTCCCATGTTGGCCAATAGCTCCTGGGATTCTGGGAGCTGAAGTCCCTCAGCCCTTAAAGGGGAAGGTTACCTACCCCTGGTCTATATGATATTCTTTCAAATATTTAATCATGGCTATCATGGCACCTCTAAACTTTCTCTTTTCCAGGTTAAGCATCCCAGCTCCCTAAGCTGTTCCTCACAGGGTATGGCCCCCAAACCTTTAGCCATGTTGGTTGCTTTCCTTTGGAAAAGTTCCAAATCATCATTATCCTTCCTGAATTGTGGTACCCAGAACTGTGTTCCAGGTGAAGTCTGACCAAATGTAACTATATAGCTAGAAGTACAATGTAGGACCTCAGCCATTGTAATAAACCTGCCTTGGCAATCACATAGACAAGAAAATCAAAGTAATTAAAGATTTCTTGTACCTTGGATCAAACGTTGATCAGAAAGGAGACTGCAATCAAGAAATCAGAAGAAAACTAGGAATGGGAAGGGCAGCAATGAAAAGATTCTAAAGAGTAATGATATACAACAGAGCACCAAAGTTAGAATCATCCAATCCATTGTATTTCCCATCACCATGTACAAATGTGAAAGCTGGATAGTGAAGAAAGTGGATAAAAAGAAAATCAACTTATTTGAGATGTGGTGCTGGAGAAAAGTGCTGAGGATACCCTGGATGGCCAAAAAGACAAACATATCAAGCCTGAACTCTCCCTGAAGAGAGATGGACACATCTCTGCTCATCTGCCATTCTCTGGAAACATGGAAATGGCCATGCTGGGTGAGTTGCTGAAATAGTAGGTTTTGAGATGTAGCATTGGAAGATGTAGTTAAGGAGATGTAGCTGTATCTCTGTTGCTACATTTCCCAATGTGGTATCTCAGCCATAAGTAATATACATACAAATGCATACTCAAAGAAATCCCAAAATTAACCATCCAAGTTTTCATTTTAAAAATTAATTCATTTATACAGATTTTCCATGGAGTGCTTTTAGGTAACACAAGGTTACCATGATCCAGAATGCTCCACATTTATAAAATTGAAAAGGACTATTGCAGATTATAGAACACTGGAGGGGTGGAAACCTTCACTTACACTGTTTAAGTTTAATGGGATTTTTAATCTAATTGTATGTGGAGGGACCAAGTTTGCTCATCTCTGACACAGTGCATAAGAACATACTGATAATATGTTAACAATATGGTATTTAGACCACTGTAACATTGGTATAAACAATACTGTGATGGTGAAGAGTCAGCTAGTAGTATGAGCATTGGATTAAGACTTGAGACCAGGGTTTAATCCTGACTTGGCCATGTAAACCCATGGGTGACCTTGGGCAAATCACACACTCTCAGCCTTAGAATGGCAAGGGCAAACCACTGAAAAAAATCTTGCCAAGAAACCCCCTTGATAAGTTTGAGTGTACCATCTCAACCATGAAACCCAGTGGGTGACTCATGAGTCACACTCTCTTAGCCTCAGAAGATGGTAATGATAAACCCTCTCTGAAGAAACTTGCCAAGAAAACTCCATGATAGGTTTGGCTTAGGGTTGCTATAAGTCAGAAACAGCTTGAAAGAATATTGGGAATACTCTACCTATTTTAGTCAGAGAACCATGAACATAATTATTTGAAATCAAGCAATTTCTAAGCAAATAGGGTTAGAATTGGGCATGCAGAGACTTCAATCAAAGTAATAAAATTATTTGAGTTGTAGGTTAAACAGAACATGGAATATAAAAAGAATATAGTCTTGGTCAGGCATTTACCTGTGTTTTTTTTTTTTTTTTTTTTTTTGGAAAGCTAAAAATGGGGAAGAGAATGAGAGCATCCATATAAGACCTCAACAAGGCAGTTGTAGACTAGCTCCCATAAATGGGAACCCAACCTTAACATTCTTCCTGTGCAGATGAATACAGTTAATAGAACATTTTTAAACCCATGTTGCTCATGTCCCCATTGCCAATTTTAGCTCTACCTGTATTCAGGGTATATTAATGCTGCTTCTGCCTGCTGCAAAGGGAACATTACATGAAACTTAGCTGCTCTTTATTTCCCCCAGTATTAAAATATGTATTTAGAAATCTGAGAGCAGAGCAATGCCATAAAAATGCATAATGATAAAGGGAAGAAGTTATTCACTTCATTGTTCTGTGTATTGTTCAAAAATGCATAAATCATCTTCAGTAATGGTCAAAATTTATTTCTATTCACATTTTCTTTACAGATTATATATATTTGCCCAGTTTGCAGAACTATATGACCAGGTTTCAGGCCTTACTATGGAAAAGAGTCAGTCTTGGTTGCCTTGGTGGATGGCATACTCACAGAACTGGACAGGGAGAGTGTGTCTCTGTTAGTTTTGCTGGACCTTTCAATGGTTTCACTACCATCACCCAAGATATCCTTCTAGGCCACCTCTCTGAGTAGGACTTGGAGACACTGTTTTACAGTGGTTCCATTCCAGCCTGGAGGAGTGACCCCAGAAGGTGGTATTGGGGGACCTCTGCTCTACCTCCTGGCCATTGGCCTGTGCAGTTCTGCAGGGTTCTGTTTTGTTCCCTATGCTGTTCAACATTGACATGAAACCACTAAGAAAGGTCATCTGGAGTTTTAGGGTGCAGTGCCATCAATATGCAGATGACATCCAACTTTGCAATCCCTTTTCACCCCAATCCAAGGAGGCTGTCTTGGTCCTAAACCAGTGTTTGTCATCAGTAATGGACTGGATGAGGGCAAACAATCCAGACAAGACAGAGGGGCTCCTAGTCAGTTGGAAGGCAGATGAGGGAATAGGGATTCAACCTGTGTTAGATGGGGTTACACTCCCCCTCAAGATGCAGGATCACAGTTTTCATGTACTAGACTTGTCTTTGAACCTGGAGGCCTTGGTTTCTGCAGTGGCTAGGAGTGCTTTTGCACATGTAAACATTGTGCACCAACTGCACCCATTCCTTGCAATGTCAGATCTGGCCACATGACCAGATCTGATCACAGTGGTATAAGTCTCAGTTACATCCTGTTTGTAATGTGCTCTACTTGGTGCTGCCTTTGAAAAGTGTTCAGAAACTTCAGCTGGTCCAAAGAGCTGTAGTTGCAGAGACCACATATTGCCCCTTTTAAACAGTTGCACTAGCTGCCATTTTGTTTCCAGGCATAATTCAAAGTGTTGGTTATGACCTATAATGCCCTATATGGCTCTGGTCCAGGCTATTTGGTGGACTGTATCTTCCTGTATGAACTGGCCCAGACTCTTAGATCATCAGGACCTTTCCCTCTGTCCCAGCACCATCATGGACACAGTTGGTAGGGACATAAAAGAGGGTCTTCTTGGTGGTTGCCCTTAGACTCTGGAACTCCCTTCACAGGGAGGTCAGAATGGCTAGTTATCCTTCCATCAGCAGGCCAAAACACTTTTTATTGAGGAAGGCTTTTAAAACAGAAAGTCTTTAAACAACTCACTGGGGATATTGCACTGTTTTAATTGCACTGTTTTAAGAACTTTTAACTTTTTAGACTGCATTTTGTTATTTTAATTAGAGGTGTGTTTTAATACTGTAACACTTTAATTCTATTTTAATGCTCACCTTTGTATGTCTTTATTCATATTTGTCCTGGAAAGCGGGCAGCAGGGCTGATAGCCAAAATGAGGGAAAGTCTCAAAGTCCTAGTTACCAATCCAAGGGAGTAACAAACGAAGAGTCAAACGCGGTCCGTAGGTTGAGGGTTGCAGGGAGGCCAAGAAGCAAGACAGTCCATGGTCCAGGGATTCAAAGGTCCAAGAGTAGTCAATAGACTGAAGGTCAAGGATACCGGGAGTCCAAGATAGTCAGTCAAGGGTTCAAGGCAAGGAACAAGGAGAGACAGAGGCTTTTGCCAGGAAGCTCAGATAACCTCTGACACCGAGGCAGCACTTCCCTACTTGATTAAATCCCTGTGCTGCCAGAGCTCAGCTGGGGCTGATCACCTTAATGACCTCAGCATTTTTCATGAAGCCTCCTTGAGTGCCGGAGGTCTGCCCTTTCGGCTCTATACTGACTGAAGGTAGGCACGGTCCCTTGATCCTCCTCCATGTCCGATGGCTGTCGTTGGGAGGCTTGGCTGCAGAGCCTCATGCGAAGTCGACAACTCTACTGGAGGCTCTGCTGCTGGAGCTGGTGAAGCAGAGCTACTAGGACCAAGCTGAGGCTCCTCCCCTACAGACTCAGGACCCGGAGGAAGTTCTGGTTCGTCCTCCTCATCCTTGTCCAGGCAGGACATGAAAATATTATTATAAATTGGAAGCCTCTTTGAGTCCCAAAGTGGATGATGATGATGATGATGATATAGTCTTGGAACATCCAAATTTCTAATTTTGTGCCCTCAGATGGGACCAAATACAGCTACAATTGCAGATGTAACTTTTGACACCTGTACAGACAACTCAATGTGACAGGTCACACAATGCTCATATTGTCCAGAAGGCTCAAGTTAGTGTGAGTGCTAAAATGGTGGTGGTGGTGATGATGATGATGATGATGATGGTGATGATGATTCTGTTTATTTATATCCTGCCTTCCTCCCAGTACAGAGACTCAAGGTGGCTAACAAATTAAATCAATCTAAGTTAAAACAGTATAAAATATTAAAAATACAAAGTTTAAAAAACAATGAAAGAATTCCAACAATTAAAAACATGACATGATTAAAATTTTAAAATTTAAAACTTTTCAAATCAAAAACAAAACAGCACTCATATCAATATGTGAAGGCCTGGCAGCTTAAAATAAGATGCATGTGTCATGGGTCCATATCATAACTTTTTGTGTTGGGAAATAGGAACACAAATTGCTTGCGCACACCAGTCTTGCAAATTTCACCATGAGTGTTCTGTTTGTGGTAGTTCACATTCCTTTTAGTATTCCCCAAAAGGAAAAGGTGTGGGTGCACATAAGGATCAACAACAGGTGGGGGCCTCCAACTGCAAAAGGGACCAAGACCAATTAATTTGGATACAATAGAAGTCTTTTTGCACCCCTATCCAGACCAAATTACAGCCCATTATTTGAGGGAGAGGTTTAGGGATGCCTTTCAGATTCCATTTCAAGGATTCTTCTAAGATTCAGTGATTGAATTGGGATGCCAACCAACTAACCAATCAATCAATCAATCAATCAATACTTTATTACATGCCAGACACCACACCCAGCAAAATGAAATTCACAAAGATTGGAATGTGTTGTTAGCATAAGATACACAAGTAGGTGGCTGAAGGGAGGGTTGTAATCTCTTTTGCATGTCCCCTGTGCCCAATTTGAGGGTATCATCTTTGGGGGTTGTCCCCAAGTAGGCACCTGTTGAATATAGGTGTATTCACTATTTGTCTTACCCTAAAGGGGAGTCTGTCAGTAATGCCATCAATGGAAATTTTCACTGTGTATTATACATCTGTTACCAGCATTGTTTCAATATAAAAACCCCTTTGTGGGTCTCCTGTAATGGCCCTAAACTAGAAAAGCCCAAATTGCCATGGGTCCAAAGCGAGGACCTCACATAGACATCTGAGTGGTCACATCTGTCTCTACAATGAATTAACAGGTCAAAAGGCTAGGGTTAGGAGCTGCAAAACAGGACATTCACACCTAGGAGATTTATGAGTACCAGCCAGGATGTGTCCGGCTGAGAACGAGATAACATCAACACCCCATCTCCCCTCTTTGGAAATTGTCAATTTCAAATACCATCTATCTGGAATTCTTTGATATACAGTAACAAATATTTGCCTCAGGCTAGATTTAAGGGTATAAAAGGTCCCCCAAATCTCAGGCCCATTGGGTCTGGTTAGATTTTATGGTGACACTGCATCACTGTGAATTCTGACTTGGGTCCCAGCTGTTCCAGTCCTCCTTTTTCTTTCATACACACTTGAGTCTATCTATCTTCATTCATCATTGGAGCAACCTCCGCCAGGTAAATATCACCATTAGAAAGCCTTCTGTTCCCTATCTAAGCTACCTACTTTAGTCCTGAGTTCTTGTGTGCTTGAGTGTATGTTTGTCTTTGTATGTTTGAATCCCCAAATAAATCACAACATTCATTGAGAAAGTTGTTTCTATCAGTCTACTCCCTAGCCACCTCCGTAAACATAGAATAAAAGATCCCATTGGATAGTTGAACTTTTAGCAATTCCCCAGGTTCAAATTCCTCTTACATGTCCTTTGATGCAGCATTATGGGAGGTGTACAGTAATGGAGTTGAGCACAGTAGGCAAAATTTGACATTAAGCCTAGATTTTGGTTTTTGCTTGTTCATCCTGGGAATTTAAAATAACTGGGTTTTTCTTTTGACAGATTGTTTTACATGAACCAAACACTTCCTACAGTCAGCTTAGTATCATGTTCTGCATTTGAAAAATTCAGTGCTTTTCTTGAGTGAATCCTTAAGCTTAAGTCTGGTCAAAGAGGGGTAACTCATTATTTAGATGACCATTGGCCAATCAGGAACAGCCTTTATAATGAGGGAGTCCTATTCATTAACATCAGAAATGGGCATAGCCTTAGCTCATCAGAAGACAGAAGGGTCCAGTAATTGTTTGGTTTTCTTGGGTACTAGCCATTTTCAGGAATTCATTGTCCATTTAAATTTTGCTTGTATCGCTATGTCACCTTATAGACAATTTTTAAGGCATTTTTGTAATGCTATCTCTTAGGTATATAACCCCATCACAAGATTAGTTTTGCTCATAGGATTCTTGAAAATGTGAAAGTTTGGCAGGAGTTTCTTGCAATTGTTAATGCGACTTTTATTTGGTGGTGGTGAGGAGATGAGTTGTGAATCCATGCCTTTAAGTTGTCTTCTGATGCAGCAGAGTCCATTGGGTTTGGAACTTACTTTCATGGCCCTTGGCGAGCCCAGGTGTGACCAGAAGAGTGGTCTGGGGGCAGGCTTGCTGTCAGATTTGTAAGATCTGACTTTTTGGATTGTTTTCTGATCATGGTAGTTGTTCAGATTTGGGTAGAGAAATTGGCTAACTCACCTGTTCATTTCTTACATGATAATTTGGCCACAATTCAGGCTATAAAACCCATTCAACAAGTTCCAGTGGTTTATGCATTTGGTAAGGGCATTTGTTCTGAAGTGTCTTTGCTACAATATCTTGTTTATGGCCTTCTGTGTGTCTGATGTGAACAGTGAGATTATCGATGCTCTTCTCCACCAAAAAATGAAGCATTTCAGACAACTAGTTCTGGAAGCAGAAGCCTGTCTGGATCTGATGCCTGAAGACTTGTGAAGGAATGGAAATGGTAAGGTTGTCAGCTCTGAGCCTCACCTTAGCTCCTAGTGCCAGAAGGAATTTGAACAATATATGCAGGGAGGAGGGGGCTGCAGCTTCAGCTCTTTGGCTAATCCCCATTTTGAAAAGTTTGCATTTTTGTGTCCAGCTGAGGGGTAAGGGGTGGCTGCACAGTCCATTAGGTCTAGGCTGTCATTGCTGGCCTTTGATTCTAAGGTTCAATGGCACCAGGACCACCTGGGTGACTTCATAGTTCACAAGGCATTTGAAAGATGGTCTTGGGAGTGGGTTAAAGTATCTGACATATGTAAGCTATTATTCCCTGAGGTACTTAAAGGACTAGGGAGCATTTAGTTTTCCATTTGGGCCTCAGATTAGGAACCTTTTTTGTTTTATGCAGCATCTTCAAGCTTCTTTTTGAGGGCCTTGTGGGTTAGTGAGTTGGTTGTGTTGTTGAAGAGGGGACATATCAGGGACACCATTGAAGACTGGGGATTTAACTCTTTCTGGAAAGCAAGCAGTATTATGGATCTGTACTTCCAAGATGGATCAGAAGGGGGAAGGGGGAACCCATTGTTGGGGCTTTGTGTTCATCTGATGTTATGCCCTATACATGCATAACAGAAGTTTACGCAACTCAGGGAATCAGGGTCATCTTTTATTTTCTCATGCTGACCTTTCATCCCTTAGCAAATACCAGTTTTGGTCTGTAACTGTGGAGAGAAGGCAGGTTAGAGTCGGCCCTGGTGACAACCAATCAGGACCGAGCTAGTGAAAGCCAATAGAATGTTGGGCTATAAGGGGAACATTCCATTAGGAACAGTTGGAAGTCAGATAGGTTTGGATTCCAGACAGTGAGGGTCTGGTGGTGAAGGTTCCAAAATGAAACAAGGTTAAGGTCCAGAAGAGAGGGGCCTAATACCCATACTAAATTCCAAGTGAGGGAGTTCATAAAGAGGATATCCTCAGGGGTATTGATAGCCTTAGAGGCTGGTTGAGAATTTGTGGTAAAGGTACCCAAAGAAGGGCTAAGAGTGTCCTCTGGGGGTAAGTGAAAGTATTTTAAGGAAAGTAATGTTTTAGAATAGTATTAATTGTAACTGTAACCAATTATAACAAGTGCAGAAAGACCAAGTGAAACATTGTTACTTGTATTGTAAATAAAGTTTTATTGTTACTTTATGAAACACTTGTCTACAGTGTGAATGAATATCCACGCTACTAAACCTTATACAAGATAGGTTATACCAAAGAGTTTTAGAAGAGAAGCTTGGTGAAAGAGTGGCTCTTTGCATAGGGTGGTGGCAGCTGTGGGACAAAAAGGGTCGATGGTGTGGCCACAAATAGAAAGAAAGAAAAAAAGTGCACATGACAGTAACCTCCAAGGCATAGCATCACTTGATTCTGCAGAGTGTTAAATTTGGAACCCATACATTCATGATTGGGGCTGCATTTATGGCATTGAGAAAAGAGGCCTTCATTGACATGGTTTTCTGACTCTTGTTTGAGGAGTTCACAGGCCTCATCTTCATGTTTTAATCATTCACCTTGATGGGTATGAATTGGGTTTCTTGAAGGGCAAGCCCTTTATCCTGTAAGCACTGCATGATCTGCAAGTCATACAGGCTGCATGGCCAGGACTAACCTTCATATGGTTAGCTATGGTTCACCCTTGAAGGCTGATGGAACCAATTGGATTCCAGAAAGCCTTAGAGGATTTAATGGTTGGAAACACCGGTGATTCTGTTGAAGCTTAGGTCAATACTTGGAATATCGATCTTACCAAGGCTATCGACACAATCGCTCCCAAGCGTCCTTTCCAGCCCGCTCCGAATCGTAAGCCCTGGTACTCAGAGGAGCTTAGGAGGATGAAACGGGCTGGACAACAACTAGAGCATGAATGGCAGAAGACTCGACTCTTATCCGACAGAACTCGCCAAAGGAAACATCTTGATTCCTATCAGGAGGCAATGTGTGCAGTGCAGAGATCCTTCTCCTCTGCACGTATTGCATCTGCAGAGTCCCATCCTGCAGAGCTGTTTAGGGTGGTGGGGGAACTGACGTGGGTACTTTGCAGATAAAATCTCTCGGATAAGAGCCGACCTGGATGTCAGCGCTTTGACAGAATCCATAGATAAGGTGTCCAGCAACTCCGTTGAGGACATTTTACTGGATCAGCTTCAATCTGTCAGTACTGATGATGTGGACAAGCTTCTTGGTAGTGTGAGGAAGATGACCTTCTCTCTTGATCCATGTCCATCTTGGCTGGTCGTCCAGGGGGGTGACGCATTGAGGGTATTCCTTTGGGATACTATCAATGTGTCATTCAGGGAAGGCATAGTTCCATCCTGTTTAAAAGAGGTGGTGGTTAAGCCACTCCTGAAAAAGCCTTCCCTGGATCCCCTGGACCAGAATAACTATAGACCGGTCTCCTTGCTGCCCTTTTTAAGCAAGGTCATCGAGAGAGTGGTTGCCTCCCAACTCCAAGTTATCTTGGATGAAACTGATTATCTGGATCCATTTCAAACTGGCTTTAGGACAGGATATGAAGTTGAGACTGCCATGGTTGCGCTGGCTGATGTCCTCCGCTTGGGTATCGACAGGGGTAGTGTGACCCTGCTGGTGCTCTTGGACCTCTCAGTGGCATTTGACACAATAGACCACTCCATTCTCTTGGATCGCCTGAGAGAGTTAGGAATTGGAAGCACTGCTTTGCAGTGGTTCCGTTCTTTCCTCTCGGGCAGATCCCAGAGGGTGAGGCTCGGGGACAGTTGCTCTTCCAAAAGAGCGCTTAATTGTGGCGTCCCTCAGGATGCCATCCTGTCCCCGATGCTATTTAACAATTATATGAAGCCGATGGGAGAGATCATTCAGAGGCATGGAACACGGTGTCTTCAGTATGCCGATGACACTCAGATATATCTCTCCATGACCCGGTCATCAGCTCAGACTTCAGATGGCGTCTCTCCTCTCAATGATTGTCTTAAGGCGGTAATGGACTGGATGAGGAAAAACAGATTGAGACTGAATCCAGACAAAACGGAGGTGTTAACAATCATGGGCCCGAAACCAGGTCTGGGAATACAACTCCCAGCTCTGGATGGAGTCACACTCTCCTCCAAGGACTGTGTTCGCAGCCTGGGGGTACTCTTAGATTCGTTGCTTCACATGACAAATCAGGTGAATGCGACGGTCAGGAGTGCCTGTTATCAGCTTTGGCTGATACGCCAGCTGCACCCTTTCCTGGAAAGTAGGGATTTCGAAACTGTGATACACGCTCTGGTAACCTCACGTCTGGAGTTCTGTAACATGCTCTACATGGGGCTACCCTTGTGCTTAACTCAGAAACCTCAATTAGTTTAAAATATGGCAGCCAGGTTACTTACTGGTATATCTAGGAGAGAGCACATAACACCAGTGCTGAAATCTCTCCACTGGCTGCCTATTAGTTTCCGAGCCCAGTACAAGGTGTTGGTTATGACCTTTAAAGCCCTACATGGCTTGGGTCCAACTTATCTTCGGGACCACCTCCTTCCCTATGATCATCCCTGAGTACTTCGGTCTTCTGGGAGGAACCTGTTACAGCCCATAAAACCCAGACTGTTGGCAACCTCCCAGAGGACCTTCTCTGCCTCCGCCCCTCTATAGATTATGGAATGGCCTGCCGGATGAGATCCGTCTTATTACTACTCTTGACTGCTTCAAAAAAAAAAAAAAAAAAAAAAAAAAGCAGTAAAGACGGTTCTCTTCCGGCAGGCCTTCCCTGAATAACATCCCGGCCCATAGAAAAGTATTCCAGCTCTTTTGTTGCTAAGTTGCTATTTATTTGTATTGTATTGTTTTTCTTTATCTTGTATTTTAATCCTGTTATAGTTTATTTTTAAGGGGTGGGTGGGTTAGGGAAGGGGTTGTTTGACTGTTTTAACTTGTACTGTTGTTTTAATTTGCTGTACACCACCTCAATTGCGCTGCAGAGAGGCGGCATAAAAATTATTATTATTATTATTATTATTATTATTATTATTATTATTTAGGGCCTTTACAGACTGCCAATAAAATGCAGCTTGAGGCTACTTTAACTGCCCTAGCTCAGTGCTAGGGAATCATGGGAACTGTAGTTTATTGTGGCACCAGAGCTCTCTAAGAGAAAAGGCTCAATGTCTCAGAAAAAAATACAATTCCCATGATTCCCTAGCATCGAGCCAGGACAGTTAAAGTGGTCTCAAGCTGCATTATTTCTGGCAGTCTGTAAAGGCCCTAAGTCTCACCAGATTTGGAAGTGTAAAAGGAATTCCCAATGTATTGATACAGCCCATAGTAGGGGAAATAAGGAGATTTGGAATATTTTGTATATGGGGTAAAGCACTTTCTTCCTTATCCCTCTATAGTATTTCAGCAGCCAGAGGCCAACAGGGCTGATGACCTCCATCTATCAGAAATGAGTTACACATTGTTCCGGGGTGTGTGTGTTTCCACAGAGATTGAGAGCCTTATTGGTTAGCGTGGTGTGGGGAGAAAAAGCAAGAGATATTATGAATACCTTGACACCCTTTTAGTGAAGGGAAAGGGTCTGGAATAGCCTCTTTTGGGGATTTGCCCTTACTTTATGTTGTGTAACTTGGGCTAGGGGGTCTTTGTGTTTGCCTTCAACAGATGGCCAGATGGGGAGCAACCCAGCTATTGATTGCTCTTGGAGCTCAGGTGGTCTGGTCCAAGGAAAGATTGAGGAGGATGTAGGTTGACATATGGCCTCAGCTGATCCCACACTAGATTGTTCTTCCCTCTTGATCCTTTCCAGGACCAACAAATGTTCAACAGGTTCTAGGTTAAATATCACCCTTGTTCAACCCAATTTTCTGTGTCAGTCTTTTTATTCCAAAGCTGATCATGATAAGAGCTTCAGGATCTCAAAAGACATTTTACTTCTAAGGTCTTACTTCTTACAACCCAACCTACAATGGCAGAAATTCTTTTTAGCCTTCACACTTTTTCACCATCATAAATACTGTAAACATTTTATATACCACTGAGCTATCATCACTACAATTCCTAGATAAATTTAAGTTATCATGAATTTATTCCTCTGAATTCACATAGCAAAAACACAGAGAAAAGGGCTGTTACTGTTGTCAGTGTGTGGATGATGAGTGTTGTAGTGATGCTCTTTGGCACCCAGCAGAATCTGCAGGACAAGCTGGCTGCTGTGATCCACAGCCACTTTGTAACTCTTGCCATCAACTGGCTCAGCTTCTCTTCTTCAGGATCCTGTCTTGCTCAGTCAAGAAGACACATTGTAAAGTCCAAAAGCATAGTTTATTAATGCATATAAAAGTAAAATAAGATAACTAAGTAAAATCCATTGTGATGAACTTGTCCAGTTCAGCCATGCAAGATTACATCTTTAACAATCCCAAAACCATAGGATCTCAACTTGTTGCAGTTAAAACCACTGCTTCCAGGCACACACGTGCTCACATCTTGAACAATAACATTCTGAACAATGGATTCTCTAGGCCCTTCCCATACTCCACCTTCCAGGTGTTAACCTTATGTTAATTGGATAATGCCTGTATGATGTATATTAACCCAGCCTCTTGCTGTCCACCATCCACCACGTTGTTTTCTTTCCCAGCCTAACGATTGTTGACCTATTTTGATATCTCTTGCTACCCATAACAAAGTCTGTGTCCATGAGTTCTACCTTTGGGAAAATTCATGTTTATGTCTGTGTTGGCCATCTGGTGTTAGATTCACTTTATTTTTCTAGATGTTGTTCTCATGGGGAAAAATTCCACACACACATCTCTACATTTCACCTTTGACTGCATAACCCATCTATATTCTAACAACTGTTACTAGTCATTGTTAATGTATGAATCCCATTTTGGGATAATTGCAAGATATAAATCCAAATAAATAAATAAATAATCCCCTCACTGCCAGAGCCATTTGAACAAGATGATTGACTAGATAGGCATTTAGATGGCTCCACACTCCAGATTCTGTCACATAGGTATGAAAGTATCTACTTCTATTTTTTTTTTCTAATTTTTCAGGTTTTTTTTTTAATTGTAGTTATCTTTCTAACCTAATCCTCAAGGTAATAAAGAAAGAGACAATTTAAGACTTGCATTTTTTGTCCCTTTGCCTTGACAAACAAAGAAAGCCTTGAATTATGGGCAGCTCAGTACATTATTGGTTTCATCATTGTAATCAATCTTTGTGAAAGTTTCAGAAAGGAACTGTAAGCAGCGATGGAAAAGAATTCTGCTTGATTCAATAGTCTGTATGAAACTGGGATTTTTATTTTTTGTTTGTTTTTTGCTTCTTTTGAGACTTGTTGAGAAAAGAAATGAGTTTTCTCACCACAGAGAAACACTTAAATATCAGCACACTAGTGGAGGATATACCATGTGGGATTCTAGAACCCATGATATCTCTGGATATGTATGAGGACTACTCCTGTCTGAAATGTTGGCAATTATCATTCTTACCACCACCACCTAGGGCATGCAGATGGTAAATAATATGGCACACAGATGTGCATGGAAAAGTACATGTGCATACAGTTATATGTGTATGTGTATATGCATTGTGAAGAAATTGTGCATTTTATTTACAGCTTCCTCTGAGAGGAGGAGGAAAGGAGAACCTTAAGAACTTTCTTGTCTACCAAGAAAACTAGCTAGCATGTGTCATAACACATATTCCTTATCTTCATATCCTAAGAAATCCATTCTAAAGTTTGATTCCTCACCCATGTCAAGTCTGTGTAGATATTCCTGAGTTAAGTGGACTAAAGATTCAGCTAACTAAAAGACAGCCTCCTATGATTCTAATGCTATCATCCTCGAAAAAGAGATCTTTTGTTTTGTTTTTTAAAAAATATTTTTTCATAAGGTAGACTCATGAATGGGATGCAATGGCTCAAGTGGTTAAGATGATGACTGTTGATTGCAAGATCAGCAGTTGGAGGCCTGGGTGCTGCATGATGGGTGAGCACCTGTCACTAGTTCCAGCCTAGCAGTTTGAAAGCATGCAAATGCAAGTAGATAAATAGGTACCACTTTGGTGGGAAGGTAAACAGCTGGCCACATGATCACAAGTAGCCTCTGACAACACTGTCTCTTCAGCTTAGTAATGGAGATGAGCACCAGCCCCTATGCTTGGACACAAATTGGCAACCTTGTCAACAAGAAATACCTTTACCTTTACCCTCATGCCATCCATGGTGGTAGCAATGAAAATGCAGATTTTGAGGATAAAGAGAGCTTGTGCCTAATGCTAGCTCTTGACATTACATCTTATTTCAGCTCATTAGCACATATCATTAAATGAAGCTTGAGCAAAATCAGTGCATGGTCAAGCATCCATATATAATGAGAAATTGTCCTGCATCACTGAGCCTGAAGCTGTTAACAGAAAATGCAATTCAAGTTGGACTTCACTTTGGTGCTAAAGAATCAACCATCTCAGTAAGCTATTGCTGCCCTCAACTTTAACCCACCCAGCACACAACTGGTATGACAGAAACAATACATTGTATTGCTGAAGAAGATTAGAAAGTAGAGAGTGACCTGGCCTTGATTATGATTTATTGAACAAAACAGACAAACAGGAACCATATTCTGAGACAACTGGAAAATATTAGTAAAAGATCTCAGCTTATGGTCAGGCAATTGCATTGCAACACCAAAACCACATATTTTTCTCATTGCTGTCATGTGGAAAAATTGCTACAGAGAAAAAGAATCAGGCATCACTAAATGCAGAGTGGAAGATATATCTGGGAAAGGAGAAGGAGGCATGGAGATGGAGACAATGTACTTAGTAAAACATATACTGACTGACTGGAAACAATGCATTTAAAAACTTAAATCAGGTGTTCTTAGGGGTTGTTTACCTAACATATGAAAAATAGGGCATGAAAGACCACCCTTCTTTGTAACAGATACTTTGCTCACATGGAAAATAAGAAGACTGAAGACAGGAAATTTATTTATCCACAGAGACTACCCACAGAGGAACACAAGTCTGGTTTTCCTGTATTTCAGCTCAAGTAAACAAGTCTATCCTCTTTATAGATAAACCAAACAGAAAGAAGGGGCAAATTAGTGTCCTACCCTTCTTGTGAGAGGAGTAGACACATTTAAGAAAATCTGAAGAAGATTTAATAATGATTAAGGAAGATTCAAAATAAACTGGGATGGTTGGTGGCTTCCACATCAAGGGTTCCATTTGCACTGCAGGAATAATGCAGTTTGACACTACTCCAACTGCCATGACTCAATTCTAAGGAACTTTGTGAGATATGTAGCTTTCTCTATCAGAGAGCTCTGGTGTCTCAACAAACTACAAATCCCAGGATCCCATAGCACTGAGTGATGGCAGTTAAATCAGTGTCAAAATGCATCATTTCTGCAGTGCAGATGCAGCCAGGAAAGTGTTAAATGTGTTCTAGGTTAAAGGAGCTATCCAAGATGCTGAACTGATTCAGTGGATAAAGTTGTTTCATGTCTGGAATAAAACTCAGAGTGGATTCACTATATCCCCCAGCATGGAAGTCATCAGCCCCCATCCCCCCTTATAATAAACAGTAACAATGGTGGATCTCATCTTGAGCACAAGCTAAAATGATAGCTAATACTGAAACACAGTAGCAAAACAAAACCATGTCAGCCACATAGGGCCCAAGCAAACTGAACACCAGCATCAGGGCAGAATGGCGGTGTGGTGACTGCATGCCATGCACCCTGACTCCACCTCGATGCTGGCATCACATCACCCAAGCGACCACACAGTGGACGGCATTGCTGTGGTGCAGCATTTAGACACACTACACTGCAGAAACCTGAAAAAAAGGGCACCTTTTCCCTGGCAGAAAAAAGAGTGGCTTTCTGATGCTCCTTTTTGCACTGGGGAAATGCCAGGTTGGGGACATGGCGTGCGGTCGCCATGTCCTCAGCCCGGCAAGCAAAGGGGTGGCATGGAGCCACCCCTCATGAGCAGTCTGTTTAGCCCCATAGTCTATCAGGAACTGTTCTCTACCATTAAAAACTGAGTGCAAGGGGAGTTATGTACTGCAACCATCTGCAATTAAATCAAATCAGTTTCTTGTTTTCCCCCAAATCTCTTTGTGGAAACCGGTTTCGTAATGACAACTGTCAACCATGCTTTATTTTATTTTATTTTATTTTATTCAAAATCAGGGATTCTGGATTTAATGATAGCATTTGCTACTAACATACCTATACCAGCACAAGTGAACAATATGAAGAGTGTCAATAATAAACTTAATAGGAACAAGCTAGCAATTGTCATTCCTAAGCTGAGTTTTCAAGCATCGTTACATGCCTACCATCACTGCAGGCCAAAGTAATTATGGGGGGTTGCAGACTGCCAGAAATAGTGCAAATTGAGTCCACTTTTAGGGTTAGGGTTAGTGCTAGGGAATCATGGGAATTGTTTTTTTTCTAAGACATTGAGCCTTCCCTGTCAGAGAGGTCTGGTGCTACAATAAACTACAGTCCCCATGATTCCCTAACCCTAACCCTAAAAGTGGACTCAAATTGCACTATTTCTGGCAGTCTGCAACCCCCCTATGTGACTGTCCATTGCATGCAAAGCATGTTGACAGATTCTTTGTTTCCCACATACAAAATGCCCTGTTTACAGTGGTATGCAGAAAGATCTTTAAAAAAAAAAGAAAAGAAAAGAAAAGAAAAGAAAAAAACCCTCATAAACTTCCTAGTGAGGTTTAATTTCATTTTTGTTTCTTGGTTTGCTTTTTATTACTACTTGGATATTGGAAAGGTAACTTTTCTCCACCTGTGATTCAATGGACAGGAGATCTAACAATGCTTGCAACATTTAAAAGAATAATGTACAGACAAAAAAGTACAAATGAACTTATAGACAATTGGTCAGCATTTATAGTAACTTATTATTATGATGGCTGATTTTTTTCTTGTTTTTATTCTTCTGTTTTTCTTATATTGGAATATTATGGACCTCAGAACTTTCCTTATGTACTTCTATCAAGCTTTTAAAAACATTTAATAAAAAATTTCACTGAAAAAATATTAGAAAGATGTCCTGACCAGTGTGCTGTGTGTGCACATGGGAATCGCAATTAGCCATGTTTAATGAACAGAAGATCAAAAGATGATGTTAGAGGACAAAAGAGGACACTTTCTTGATATTTTTACATTGAGCCACTTAGATCCATTGATAGTCAGTATAGTCCAAGGGTGAGTAACTTCAGTCTTCCAGATGCTGTTGGATTAACTCCCATTAAACCTCACCTTTGGTTATACTGGCTAGAGCTGATTGGACAAGATGCCCAACCTTGCTATAAGCAATACTGAGATGGACAGGCCAATGATAGTTCTGCATCTTCCTAAATCAGCTTATATTGCTTGCTGACATATTATTAAGGAGGTTAGATGTGATTACATAACAGCTCTAAATCCTTTTAAAACTAATGAAGTAACAAAAACTTTGTTATACTCCAGACTGAGCACAGTGGCAGCTGATACCTCGGATGCAGTGGGGTGGTGTATCCACTCCTAGTTTAATCCAAATTTTAAAAGAGCTACCAAAGGCACTGAATCTATCTCAGGGATAGGATTCAATGCTTTGGATAACGCCTTTAACATTTTGAATAAAACCCAGAATATAGTCACCATTGCACTAGGCACATCCAAATTGTAGAGGTAATACAGTTTGACACCACTTTAAGTGCTGTAGTGCCATCCTATAGAATCTTGGGATTTGTCATTTTACAAAGTTTTTAGCCTTCTCTGACAAAAAAATGCTGGTACTTCACAAAACTACGGGTCCCAGGATACTGTAGGATGGAGCCATGGCAGTTAAAATGGTTTCAACCAATGTAGATGCACCACCAGATTATGGAGCTACCAGTCTGAGCACCCTTGGCAATCCTGGGAAAGCACCAGTGAATGATCACTTCCAGCCACCTATAGGAAATATAGCAAACCCAGCATTTGCAATATCTTCATGCCCATCATTATTCATGTGACAATCTAAGTTCAGTTCCTTTTTGATAGTTTACAAAAATTGCAATGTTTTTTTTTCATATTCAGGAGAGGGGAAGAGAATATAAATGTGTCTCAAACTGAATATGGCAGAAGAATTTTCATGTCTAGGTCAAGGGCTTTGAATACTTAACTCTAAATAGCCTGGGTTAAATTATTTTCTATTAGTGCTGAATTAAGATAGTCAACACTTTTTTCCCCCAAGCTCTTCTTCTTTGTCACAGGCTTCAAGACATCTGTGGAAGAAAACATTTAAAAATAACTTTCTCTCTATTGTGTGAACAGATGTAGCATACCTCCGGAACTTCATTGGTAGAAGGGGGCAAAATGTGAATTTGTTTTGGAAGATTTTACTCAAACTTTCAAATGATGCAGATGATGCATGCCCCCAGATTGACCAGAAGCAATGCCAAGGCTGCCTAAGGCAACCCAAACCTGGGCTATAAAAGGAACAGAGAGGAGGTAGGGGGGAACCCTCCTTGCTGGTGGTCAATTCCAGACTGCAGCAGCAGCCAGCCTTGGAAGCGCGACATCCAGTTGCCATAGTCCCACAGTGATTGGGGCTCACCTCTGGCTGCTCCAAGCCACTCATCTGCTTGAGACCATATTTAGGATTGGAAAAGGTTGGTAATTTAAAAAATCAGATGTAGGAGAAAACAAAACTGACATCTCTCATTAGTAGAATTCAAAGATATAGCCATGTTAGTCTGGAAAATCAATATGTAAAGGGATCTTGTTGCACCTTGGAGACTATGGGAGGTTGTAGATTGCCAGAAATAGTGCAAATTGAGTCCACTTTAAGGGTTAGGGTTAGTGCTAGGGAATCATGGGAATTGTGTTTTTTTTTTTTCTGAGACATTGAGCCTTCTCTGTCAGAGAGCTCTGGTGCCACAATAAAATACAGTTCCCATGATTCCCTAACCCTAACCCTAAAAGTGGACTCAATTTGCACTATTTCTGGCAGTCTGCAACCCCCCTAACTGAATGGCGAAAAAAGCTGGTAGCATCAGTTTTCATAGACATGGGAGTCTATGGGGGGAAGCAGACTGGCAGCTCTGTGCGCCCTGGGAAGTTGCGCCGCAGGACCGAGGCATCCTCATGCCTCGATCCAGCAGTGCACCATCGGCGCCCCAAGAAAGGAGCACTAAAATAGCGCTCCTTTTACACGTCGCCGAAAGTGCGCTCCAAAAGCGTGAGGCGCACTTTCGGCGACCCTTCCGCCGCAGCGTGTGAGGACGCTGCGGCGGGAGGTTGCCCCGGACCGCCAGCCGTGCGGAGGGCCGGCAGCTCCGAGGGCAAGCTCGGGGGGAGGAAGGGGCGCCGAGCGTGTGGCTGCCCCTCCTCTTCCCTGCCTCCAGGACGGCTTAATAAGCTGTCTGCTGAGGCCCTATGTAGATGATGAGAGAACAAAGGAAGAAGGAATGGTGTTGCCTAAAGCCAAGATGCGTATTTATTTATTTACTTACTTAACTTAATTTATATGCCACCTTTCTCCCAGAAAGGGACCCAAGGCAGCTTACAAGATAAAAACATCTAAAATACAAAACTTCACAATAAAAATTTAAAACAATTAAAATCCTCTATTCAAGACAATATAAAGTTAACATTAAACATACAAAGTTAAAAACATTACTAAAACACCCCCCCATATAAACCACCTCTCTTGATAACATATTAAAAAGACCCATTTAATGTGTAGCTTGAATAAAATGTTTTTTGCTTGCTGATGAAAAGCAAGCAGAGAGGGGCTAGCCTAACCTCCTGTGAAAGAGTGTTCCAGAGAATGAGAAAAGTCACTGAGAAGGCTCTCTCTCATGTCCTCACCCAGCAAAGTGGCAACATCCTTTCTCCTGCCTTTGTCCCCATGAAAACTGAACTTGACATGTCATCTCCATACCCACAAGTTTTGTGTTTCTACTGCTTTTCTCACACATCGTTTTTTAAATATATAAAGCCTTCTATTGACCCTCCACTCCATATATGAAGTAGACTAAAGTCTATGAAATCTCATACTACGAGCTGTTTTCTTTCTGTTAGGGCCTTTGCAGACTGCCAGAAATAGTGCACATTAAATTGAGGCACTGCCCTGGCTCAGTGCTAGGGAATCATGGGAATTGTAATTTATTGTGGCACCAGAGCTCTCTGACAGAGAAGGCTCAAAGTCTCAGAAAAAAATACAATTCCCATGACTCCCTAGCACTGAGCCAGGGCAGTGCCTCAATTTAATGTGCACTATTTCTGGCAGTCTGCAAAGGCCCTTAGTCTCAAAGGTGCAACATGATCCCTTTGCATATTCTCTCTTGTCATGTGTCTCCATGTGTTTCTGGGACCTGGCTGTCAGTATAGTGTAGGCAGTACTAATAATCATGCTGGGAACTTGTCATGGACATTTCAGATTGATTAGACACCAGACATTCTAGACCAGGGGTAGGCAACCTTTCCCCTTTAAGGGCCGAGGGACTTCAGCTCCCAGAATCCCAGGAGCTATTGGCCAACATGGGACTATTGGCCAACATGGCTGAGGCTTCTGGGAGCTGAAGTCCCTCAGCCCTTAAAGGGGAAAGGTTGCCTACCCCTGTTCTAGACATATACCATCTGAGTGACCTAGCCTAGAAGCTACACTTTGGGTATGATGAACATTGAGAGGACTGAGGTCAAGTTTCCATCAGCAGTCCCCCTCCCCATGTGAAAAATAGCAACCTCCAGTTTCTATAATTATACTTCGTTTTCTTTTTCTGTTGTTGTTGTTGTTGAGATGGTATCCTTAGGGCAGAAAATACAAACCCGTGGGCTACATGTGGCCTGGGAAATCTCATTTTTCAGCCTGCTCAGCCAGACCCCCCCCCCCCCATTTTAAAACATTTTACCAAGGATGGTTTTTAAAATGTAGCATCTTGCCCTCATAGGTCCTTATGATACAAACAAACAACCCCCAAAACATCTTAATATCATCTGAAAATGAAACCAAGAAATGATGGGATGTGATCAAAAACTGTCCCCCTCCATCGCTGCCCCTCTGGCATGATGTCATTTTTTAAAGCACTATTGCTGCTTCCAAAGAAAATAATGTTCTATGTACAGTTGGAAAATGTTGGAAGGGCAAGAATATCAAGGTCCTCAAAAGCAGTCTTGTGGTCACATGTGGCCCACCAGACACAGTTTGCCCATCCAGGTTATAAGCATAACGTAAAAGAAATTAATATTATTATAGCTTAAAGAAATTAAAATTTTGGACTTCTGTTCCTAGAATCCCTCAGCCAACATCACTAATGACCAGGTCTATCCAAAAGTGCAGCATTAGCTTACTCAGTATTCTCCATTTCTAGAGCTAATGATCTACTGGTGGGCTGATATGGTACCTCCAGCATTAATGGTAACACATGCAAATAAAAGATTTAGAAATGAACTATGAGATACCCTGCATGCAGATCCTTTAACAAAATTAGGGCTGAGTGTTAATTACAATTTTGTGCTCACAATGTGTCTGGACAATGGATAAATAGCAGATGCTGAAAAGCAATTTCTATTCCTTATTAGCCTAGCCTTTATTAGATGTGCTTAGTAGGCCCTTCATTCAAGCTTGCCTTTAGGTGGTGGGAAGTCACTAATGGCGCCATCAGGAAGTTGCTATGATCACAGTTGTCAATCCTTCATCTTACTAAGCAATAGACAATGTGTCACTGCTGATACTTTCCTGTGATGGATTTACTTGGAAGCACTCCCTCAAGGCAAAATGTCTGTAAAGAGAGGTGAGGCAGAGTACATTATGAGTTATGCAATAATGTCTGCCACTTAAGGAAGTAAAGGGCATTAGGTGAGGCCTTTGCAGACTGCCAGAAACAGTGCAAATTGAGTCCACTTTAAATTGAGGCACTGCCCTGGCTCAGTGCTAGGGAATTATGGGAACTGTAATTTATTGTGGCACCAGAGCTCTCTGACAGAGAAGGCTCAATGTCTTAGAAAAAAATACAATTCCCATGATTCCCTATCACTGAGCCAGGGCAGTGCCTCAATTTAAAGTGGACTCAATTTGCACTATTTCTGGCAGTCTGCAAAGGCCCTTAGTCAAACAAAATGGAGGCCTGTTATTCTTCCTAAGTGTTGTATCATACTGAGATTGTCCTTTTGATTCAGAAACCTGGTATTTTTGGAAAAATTACTGCTTCATGAAAAAGCAACACCTGCTCCCTTCCTCCTTCCTTGTTTTTCAGTCTGTCTGTCTCTAGGGTGTTTGAGTATTTCTCATATAGGTACCATATTTCCCCCAAATAAGACACTGTCTTATATTTATTTTTCCTCAAGAAGACACACTATGGCTTATTTTCAAGGGATGTCTAATTTTTGTTAAGTATGGTACAATAATATACATTTATTCAAATTATAGTTAAGTTGTCTTCTTCTGGAACATTGTCATAACTCTCCAAACCTGGAATTCTATCCTGAATTTCTTGCGACTCCATTTCCTTTAGATTAGAACCATTGGCCCCAATCTTTCATGTTGAGCAATAGAGCTCTCATTAAATGAGCAGCTCTTATACATGTAACTTGCTTGGAGTGCATTGGCAACAATGCTGTCAGTGATTTTATTCCATGATTTCTTCATCCAAATCACGAGCTTTTGCAGGCTAGGTTTCACGAAGTTTCCACTCTGATATCTTGTCATTCTATTTTCAATGTAGTCATTAATTTCCATATGCAAATGGTCTTTGAATGGCTTGTTTATTGCAATATCAAGAGTCTGCAGAAAGACAGTCATTCCTGCAGGAATCATTATTTGATCTATTCTCTCTATAAGGAAGTTTTTTGTGTCTTTAGCATGGTAAGTGCTGGCTGAATCCCAGATGAGCAGACCTCTTTGGCCACCTCGCAAAACAAGCGGCAGCATTAAATCAAGCCACTTCCTTATAACTGTTTGTGTGCACCAAGCTTTTACAGTTTCAAGAACATAAATGCCGAAAACACATTCCAACTTATCTTTCTTGCCCTTAGTGATGATAAGAAGTGTGGCTTTCTTTCCATCCAGACAAATTGCCAAAATACAGGTAACATGTGAACTTTCATTACCAGTGGAGGTAATGTAGATTGAGGTAATCATCCACACATGAGACCAGCATAGTCATAGTGTACTGACACTAGACATAAACAAATCTATCAATAATTGTTTCCTATCATTTTCCAATTTTCCAGTCCTACATTTTGGTCATCCCAAGCATTGAGTTCGCATTAAAACAGATTTGGCTGCCTTTCTCTAAACTTTGATGTCTTTTTTGAGATGGGGTATGTTATACATATTTTTGCATGCATTTCTCCCAGTGTTAATATATCCATTTTGCCAAGCAATTCTTCTAAAATAACACATTTGTAATATAATTTTTACTAATAAACCACCCCAATTACCACAGACCCATTGATTCAGTGGGATGTATTCACACATTTTTCTCATTTTTGATGAGAAAGGATGACTCGACATGACAAGATACCACATTTTTAAAAAAAATGTGAAGTTCCTCAAGATCTTCCTGTTCCCCCATACTAGACTGGAAAAAGCAGTTGTCTGCAGCAGCAATAGCCACTGTGAATGATGGGGGTCTGTTGTCTTGTCAATTGAGATTTGTCAGACTGATGTTTCCTCCCGCTTCCTGTAAATCAGGGGTAGGGAACCTTTCCCCTTTAAGGGCCGAGGGACTTCAACTCCCAGAAGCCTCAGCCATGTTGGCCAATAGTCCCATGTTGGCCAATAGCTCCTGGGATTCTGGGAGCTGAAGTCCCTCGGCCCTTAAAGGGGAAAGGTTGTCTACCCCTGCTGTAAGTAATCTCCAATGTGAGGAAAAATTGCAACAGAAATCCTACTGATGATGTTTACACTAGTGATAGTTTGTGGGAGAGGAATTGGAATGTCAGTCTGCTAAGCCCCAATCAACAGAAGAACAGATGACTGTCATTCTCAGCAGCTGCTGCCTGATAAGTCAGGAGTGGGGGACTTTTACAATCCCTATGGTGTTTCACTGGTGTTTACTCCCAAATAAGAGTGCATAACATGCACTTTGGGGGCTAAAAGTGCCTCTCATTGGCTCTTTTTTTTTTTTTTTTTTTTGCTGTCTCTACCACTGCTGTTGAATTTGCCAAAATGATATTGGCAAAAACACTTAAACAATTCTGAATTCTGTTGCCACCAGGAAAAGGGATTTTCGTAAAGTGAATAGGTTTTAATAACCCAAACACCCCACCCCAGATATTTGCATAATAACACATAAACAAGGACTATAGGGGTGCATCTATTTTAAACAGATAATCATGGTGTCAAAAACCTTTTAGAGAAATGATTTTCCTCAAGCAGAAAACTGTTTGATCACTCACACCATGAATTGCATGTAAAAAAAGGGTTGTTTCTGTTAATGTTCGCTGTTTCAGCAGCACAATTCATAGTGCCTCCAACGAAGCCCTGCTTTTCTTTTCTTTTCTTTTTTTTTCTTTTAACACATATAGAATGGCTGTGCTTCAAAGACCTTCCCAGAAGTCTCCCTTCAGGCTTTTGAGAAGGCATTTCTCTTTGAAAATACGGTACACATCCTTTACATATTACAAAAAAGTGGTGCTGTAGTCTGTTATATTAATAACTAATTCATCCCTGGGCACCCAGGGGGTTCTGGCAGGAGGCTTAAATACATCACTCAACCCCTGGAATCTCTCTGTGTAAGAATTTCAACCAATTTCCATTCAAATCCTATAAATGTAACTATGACCTATCCTATTGCTCTTTGACAGACTTAACATTGCAGTCTTATATCTTATCAGAAGTAAAGCCTATGGTGTCCAAAGTGCCTTACTCCATCATAGCTATGTATAGTAATGCATAGTCTCACTCACTACAACATTCAGCTGGATTGTATCCAAACAACTGAAAAGAAAAGCAGAGCTATTTGACCACTTACAAAAAAAAGTCATTAAAAGAAAGTGCCAAAATATGCATTTATAAGGATGCATACACTCACTCACTCTCTTAGTTATTTGAGTTGGGCAGCAAACAAGTGAATAAACATTTTATTCAATATTATCAGCTTCATTTAGCTCAAAATGGCTTTAATGCATAATATTCATAACATAGTGCACTTAAGCAAGCATAACATTTGCAGTCCCGGAGCACTTACTGGGACAGGCTCAAAACAGGCAATTAACATTTATCATAAATCAAACAAGGCTTCTGCAGCAATCAGAAACAGGAAGGGTGCTGGAAATGCCAGTTCACAGGCAAAAACAGGAGGAACAGAAACATATGATAAAGATGATCTGCAAAGGGGAAATCCAGAAAATGATCAGATTCAAACAAAGTGGAGAACATATAAGCCCCATTTGGGAAAATAAGAACTGGCCCCTGCTTTGGTCAAACATCCATCTATTATAGTAATGGACAACTGGAAAAAGTCCTAAGACCAATTTTGACCCCTCAGATCCTGTCACAAGCAATATTCCCCATTCCACAATTCTGCCTAGAGTAGGGATAGAAAGAATATTAGGAAATATTCAAAATATGGTTGGAAACTATGGGCCTTTGCAGACTGCCAGAAATAGTGCAAATTGAGTCCACTTTAACTGCCATGGCTCAGTGTTATGGAATCATGGAAACTGTAGTTTATTGTGGCACCAGAGCTCTCTGGCAGACAAGGCTCAATGTCCCAGAAAAAAATACAATTCCCATGATTCCCTAGCACTGAGCCAGGACAGTTAAAGTTGACTCAATTTGCACTATTTCTGGAAGTCTGGAAAGGCCCTATGTTTCACAAGTACTGGGAAACTTTCATGAGGAGAATTCTAGATGGGTGATAAACTTTGCAGTTCAGGACTTATTCAATAGGAAAAATATGCATGGCTTTTTTTGTGCTGGGGGGGAAACATTTTCAGTGGGGAAGACAAATTTCTTGTATGGAAAATAACATTCCAGTAAGAAAACAAAAAAAAAAAATGACGTCTCCTTCAAAGAAAGCATTTTCTGCACACACACAAAAAAGGGGGGAGGGCTAGCATTCACTACCACAATTATAGATGGGTTTTCACCATCTTTATATGCATAGTATTGCCATGATTGCAACTGCCCTCCTAAACCTACATTAGTGGGCAGCAGCTACTCTGAAAGTGCTAGAAATTGTGCCTGGGTGGATAATGTCTGGACAAGGAGTGAGGTTGTGACAACCAGAAGTAGTATCTCTAGGCCTACGCAGACTGCCAGAAATAGTGCACATTAAATTGAGGCCCTGCCTTGGCTCAGTGCTAGGGAGTCATGGGAATTGTATTTTTTTCTGGGACATTGAGCCTTCTCTGTCAGAGAGCTCTGGTGCCACAATAAATTACAGTTCCCATGATTCCCTAGCACTGAGCCAGGGCAGTGCCTCAATTTAATGTGCACTATTTCTGGCAGTCTGCTTAGGCCCTCTGTCACAAGACTCAGCACAGCCTTGCTCACTAGTTAGAGATATGGACTTCCTTCTCTCAGGTCTAATCTGCACTGCAGAAATAATCTCATTTGACACTTCTTTAACTGCTATGGCTCCATGTTATGGAATTATGGGATTTGTAGTTCATTGGGGTGCCAGAGCTCTCTGACAGAAAAGCCTAATTATCTCACAAAACTACAAATCCCAGAAGTCCATAGCATTGAGCCATGGCAGTTAAAGTGATATCAAACTGTGTTGATTCTGCAGTGCAGATTAGCCACCAGTATGGCTGATGCCTAGTAAAGTAGGTTTTTTGGGATCAGGCCAGGATAACTAAATAGTTGATGTAGAATTTTGCCTCTGATTTCAAATATGTCCCAATCCTTGAATAATCATGAAAACCATACCGTTTTGACAACTATGTCACAACAAGGGGGAAAATGAGTAAAGTTTCCTTTCTTTTTTGCAAGAATAAATTTTATGAAAAAGCAGAAAATGCATGATACAAACTTCCAAAGCTCCACTGGCTACTTTAGCAGCCAAAGGTGTTAAAATCATATGGGCAAAGAAGAAAAATGGCAATGTTAGAGTCACAAGATCTACATTTTATGTTAAAATGTTTTTCTGTTGTCAGTTAAGATGATCTAGAGAGAGATAGACGATAGGTTTTAAAAGAGACTTGGAAGAGCTAGATGAGCTCATCTAGAGCCAACAAAAGGAACCATTTCTAAAATATATAATATACTGTTAAAGATCGAATTAGAAACAGAAACAGTTAAGAACTGCATGATAAAATGGTCACAAAATTTCGGCTACCAGATTAAGATGGATAAATGGGAAAGGGCCTGGAATCAAGATTTAAAGGATCCATTATGTATGGACTTGAAAGAAAATTTCTATCAAATGATACACCGATGGTATCTTACACCTAATAAATTGGCTAAAAGCTGAGGTCAAGAAGCAGGCAAATGCTGGAAGTGTGAGAGGAATGATGGATCCTTATATCATCTTTGATGGACCTGTCCGGTTGCATCAAAGTTTTGGAAAGAAATACATAAGACGTTACAAACAATCATACAGATACCCATAAGAATGACTCCAGAATATTTTCTGTTAAACATGGTATATGGAGAAAATGACAGGGTACATTTATAATGTATTTTATATTCAATTACCACAGCCAGAATGATATACGCACAAAAATGAAAAGAGATAAGCACACCAACAATGGATGAATAGTTAATTAAGTGTGTAGAGATCATGGGGTTAGATAAACTGATGATGTGTGTAAACAATACTTATAAGGGTGGATGGGATGATGATTGGAACCTACTGACACAGTACTGTAAGGGGAAATGGTCATAGTTTGACATAAGACTACCACCTTAGTAACAGACAATGGGTTATAGGACAATTGAAACCCAATGTAAGTTATGCACTGTAATTTATAGATGTCTGAAATTAAGTATGATAAACTATAGAGCTCATAATACTCCAATACTCCATAATCCAATAATACTTCAGTTTCTAATTATATTGTTTGACTTTCACACTTACAGTAGCAGTAAATTTTATCTTCAACAGTATTATTACAATTTACCACTACTAGTGGAATTATTATTTTTTGTTTATGCTTACTTCCAGCAAAGGTACAGCAATTGTTCTTTGCCTAAAACTTACCATAAATGACAAATATAATAACAGAGTTGTTTTTCTCAGAAAAAGTAGGCTATCTGTTCTTTTGTGGTGGGAACCCACATTCTTTGACAGAGACTTGAAATACAAAAGGATGAGAACTACAGACCTTTACAACTACTCTTACTTGAAAATTCACATTTATATTGTCTCTGTTTATAAAAAAGTAATCATGTATTATGAGGTTAAGCTGTGAAGGGAAGAATTCATGCTAGGCATGAAAACATCCAGTAAGAAATTTGGGTGGTGGGACCAAATATACACAGTTAATTTGTCTAGCAGGGCTCAAAGGCTTGAAGTGCTGTATTCTTCCCAAACTCCCCAGTTTCCTCTGGACATTGTTGCTGTCAGAGTTCTGTAACTGATGGGCAGTTAATTGTCTTAGCAGTAATACATTGCTGCAAGCTATTATGCAAATATCTGGGGAGGGTGTTTGGGTTATTAAAACCTATTCACTTTACGAAAATCACTTTTCCTGGTGGCAACAGAATCCAGAATTGGATTGTTGAAATGGACCAACATAGCTGCCTGGTATGGAGTCAGCCACAATGAGCACCTGTATTTATGAATTTACCATTTCAGAGCTGATGGAGTTGGAGATGAGAAAGAAGATCTGGCTCAATATTGTTGTTGCTGCTTCCCTTAAGTTGTGTCTGATTTATGGTGACCCTAAGGCAAACCTATTATTTTTTAAATTTTATTTTGGCAAGGTTTGCTCAGAGGACGTTTGACACTACTGCCTACCTCTGAGGCTGAGAGAGTATGACTTGCCCAAGGTAGCCCAGTGGATTTCCTTGGCTGAGTGGGGATTCAAACTCTGATCTCCAGAGTTGTAGTCCAACACTCCAACCACTATGCCACACTGGCTCTCTGGGTCAAATATTATAGAATAACAATTCAATGCTATTCACAATATCCTGAAAACCAATGTCAAGCTTTGTTTTCCATCTTTTAAAAGCACAGTTTAATTGGAATGTTTAAAGAATGTTATAACAGCAAAAAAATTGCTAATTCCACATTCTAACATTAATCCTTGGCTTGATGGTTCCTGAACGGAGTACAGTTTAAGCCTTCTATTGATGCAGGATTCAGCACTTCTGTGATTGCAGTGTGTTTGTCAATATATTCAAGAAAGTCAGTGGATTAGCATTGCTTGCATTTGTTTTCATTTATTGTGCCATTTAATTGCATGTTTGTTTGGCTTTTAGTCTTGCTAATCCAATTCATCTGATCTAATGCAGCCTTGTACAAATAACAGCATCCTCAGGTTTGCTCCTACAGTGGCTTAAATGAGGATTCCTTGTGAAAAGAAGCCACTGTGTAAATACTGATGGAAGCATTCGTAAAAGACCTTAAACCAACTTGTGTCAAACTTGCAAGGGTTTTTCAAATTTGCAGTAATTATCAGCCAAAGAAAAATGACAGCCAAGCAAGGATAGGGGACCACAGTCACCAATATATAAATGCATAAATTCCTGGCAATATCATGCTTTGTTATCAATTCTAACAGTACATCCCTCTTGGAATTGATGCTTACCCCAGCCTGACAGAATTCTCAGTCATGTTCAAATTTGATCAGATGTTATGCTTCTATGCATAGCAGAGCTCTAACTTTTTGGTTTGCCAAGGAATGGTGTATTGCAAAGAATCTCCTGGCTGGGAAATATGTCTTAAAAGGAATGAAAATGATTCTTCTCCCTAAGGAATGGTTTGTGCTGAAAAGGAATTACAAAACTTTAATTAGAGAGTGAAGAAGCAGACTCAGGGTTATGGCAGGGATTAATTAAGGATAAGTGATTCAGTTTCATATTGGAGGATCATGATGTGTCATCACTATCTTAATTCATCCCGAATGGTCTCTTGTATTCCTACAAATATATAGGAGGCACACTTTTGAGACTTCTATAGGTCTCCTTTGTACTACAGGGAGAGTCTCCTTTATATGAAAAAGACCAGAAGTATTTTAGATTTCAGAATTGTTTGGATTTTGAAACATTTGCATGTACAGAATGAGATCCCTTGCATTTATGTTTCATATCCACCTTATTCAACGGCCTGAAGGTAATTTTATACACAATGTTTTTAATAATTTTGTGCATGAAACAAAGTTTGTGTACACTGAACCATCAGAAAGGAAAGGTGTTACTATCTGAGCCACCCATGTGAACAATTTTGGACTTTGGAGTCTTTCAGATTTTGGAATTCTGGATAAGGGAGACTCGACCCATATATAATTATAGTGCTCTGCTACTACTTTAATTGCCAGAGTTCCAACTTATAAAGGTCTTGAATTTTCATGTGGTATTTAGAATTCTTAGCCAGAGAGTTCTGGTGCCTCAACAAATTACAAATCCCAGGATTTTATATGAAGCAGCCACCGATTAAACTAGTATCAAGTTGATATATATAATTATGCTATAATTATAGTGAGAAAGAAGTCATACAATAGACCAGGATTGCCCATACACCTTAACAAACAATTTGGATAGCTTTTCCGAGTGGTAGCCTGTCCCTATTCTGGAAATCACCATTTGTATCCCCCAGTTAAAATCTGGTAAAACCCTAAATGATAACAATATTCCTTGAGACATACTTCAATCCATTTTTAGAGTAACAGGTTCCAGTCTTAGCAGTTTTTACATTGATTGAATAGTCAGCTTGCATCCCAATGATTTGACATTGTCATTATTATGGCATTATTATCTTGAGGCTATAACTGTAAACTGTTAAATGATCCCATGTTTTCTTATGAGTTATGCTCAATAAATACAGTAAATACAAATATTACATTTTGATGCATAAGGCAGGAAATCCATCTGTTGCCAGTGTTTGTATGAATTGCTAAGGAATTCATACTGGACAGGTAGAGTGGTGGCTTAAACCATGTCCATCCTGGAAAAAAGTCAAATCTCATTTCAAAAGTACAAACTGAAGTTGTACTGCAACCCATCCTCCTGCTGACAAGGAAATTGTTCCATTATTGAGAGCAACCACTTCTTACCTGTCTTGTCTGCCTCCACTGAATGGAGACCTGCCAAACTGATTCATGTACCATTGTGAGATATTGTGCAGCTTCCAGAGAGGTTAGGCAACCCACATGGATTTGAAAGAGGATAAATTTCTATACTTAATTGGCTTTTCTCTTGTGTCCTTAATTCCGTTGTTTGGTACCACCCAGGACATATAAGAGTCATTGTCAGCACCTGAAGGGTATCTTCACCCCTGCCCTTTGCAAGCACTTTTTCTTTTCCTTTTGAATCCTGCTTAGAACAACACTGAGGTCATGTTTTGCCCCATACAGAGATATTCCTTTCACATTTAGGAGACAGACTTCAATTTAAGAAGAGGTTAAATACAGAGACACAAAGAGAGTATCTCTCTCTTAGGCCTGCTCCCCCCCTCAGCTTCTACTGATCCAATATCCAGTCACTTTCTTCACAATGGGGGGGGGGGGGAGGAATCCATGTGTGCATTCTCTTAAATTTAGGTATACTCCTCAGCCCCAGTTAGGAGTAGCTTTCATGCCATTTTCCCCTTTTTTTACTTTGAGAAACAGCTTGCATTGAATATAGGCTGTTCTGTTGGTTTGTGCTGCTATCTTTTTCTTTCTTTTTAATAAATATATAATTGTCTTTGCTGCAAAACCAGCATGTCATTCTACCTCATTCTCAAATGGAATCACTATGGTTTATTTTTAAAACCTGCAGCCTGTAAGGTCCAGCAGAGAGTTAGTGCCTGGAAGAGCCTTGGTTACTTTACTTGCCCTTTTCCTTGGGATGGCTAAACTAGAAATGCTGGAAATGTGAGACTGAAGGAACATTTCATGGAAAGAGGAAAGAATCTTATTTTGGTAAAACCCCTCATCCCCCTTCCCCATAGCTACATCCCTGTGAACAAGAGTAACAGGTCACAAATTCTGTCTTCATTAGCTAAGACCATTACTATTTGCTGTAATACATAGACAACTGGGTAATAAATAAAATGAAACTTTGGGGGGATGCAGATGGGTTGCCCTGGGCCGCCCCTGGAAGCGGAGAATTGAGGCCGAGGCTACCAGACACTTCAGCCCCTATCCTCCCTTCCTGCAAAAGGAGCCTAAAATAGTTCTCCTTCCGCAAGCCACAAAAAGGGAGCCGCAAGAGGCATGATGCGCCTCTTTGGTGTCTCTTCCGGCTCAGCGTGTCCAGCCACTGAGCTGGAAGGACATCATCTGAGCGCCCATCATGTGGACGGGCCGTTGCTCTGATGACGTCCTCAGGAAGGGGATGGGGCGCCCAGTGTCCGGCTGCCCCTCCACTTCCTGGGATTGAAGACACCGCTTTTCACCATCTGCATCCCCCCTTTATTGTGGTCAAAGACCAGTACTACTTTACAGACAATAGAACTATATACAATGTAATATACTTTGCAATAAGAGACAATTATAAATAAAAGAACACAACTGAAACAAAATAAGCACTCTATCTATCTATCTATCTATCTATCATCTCCACTATACTATTTAAAGCAAAAATCTTCTTTTAATTGCTTTCATACAAGTTATAGCAGAAGCACACAGATCCTGCCGCTTTATATGTAATGTGAGAATTCAGGTCTGGCATAGTGTGTGTCAGCTCCCCATGGATGAAAATGATGATGATGATAATAATAATAATAATAATAATAATTTATATCCCGCCCCTTTGTTTTTGGAGTTTATGGAGTAATGCTTTTAAGCAGGGGTAGGCAACCTTTCCCCTTTAAGGGCTGAGGGACTTCGGCTCCCAGAAGCCTCAGCCATGTTGGCCAATAGTCCTATGTTGGCCAATAGCTCCTGGGATTCTGGGAGCTGAAGTCCCTCAGCCCTTAAAGGGGAAAGGTTGCCTACCCCTGCTTTTAAGACTCAAATCACAATAGAAAGAACAATGCAATAATACATAGGTGACAATTTCAACAACAGAGAAAAAAGAGTGAGGCTGGGACAATGAGAACGGAATTAGACCTGTTTAAAAGGAAAAGACATGCCAAGAAGGAAAGTAGAGGGATGGGGAAGAGAATCATAGAAGGGGATTGGAGCATAAATACCCATTCTGAATGTTACCTTGAAAAGGGGGATGAATCTGATTATAACTAATTTGATCTAGGATTTAAGACTATAACAGGTTTGAGAACATTCTGTGTTTAATTGAATATAACTGTCAATAACTGAATTTAATTGGTAAGATTTTATTTAGCAAGGAATTAATACAACAACAGGAAACAAAACTAAGAATTTGGAGTAGGCTAATTAAAATTTGTGGGCTTCAATATACAATTGATTAACTGATCCAGATCGTAATTATAATTGTAATTATGTAATTATATATTAGTTTTAGATTTTACTGAAGATATCATTGAAATATCTATTTTTATAGGTAGACAAAGTGACTATAAAAACTGGAATTTCTTATTGGACTTAGGGAATACAATTTGTAACAACATGATTAAACCAAATAAAGTTAGAGAATGTACTAAAGAAGAGAAGAGGGGGAGGGGACAAGAGGAAACTCAAAGATAATTTAAGAACCTTGAATAGGGAAATTCTTAGATTGAGAAGATGGTGATGGGAATTAGAAAACCAGCTCCCAGTGTGGGCCCTTCTCAAAAGAGAAGATCTACTGACACAACAGCTAAAACTATAGATCCAATGCAAATGCTTTTGGAGGAGTTTCAAAAGCTTAGATATGAAATACCACTTGAAATGAAAAATGAACTGAAACAGTCCAGGAAAGAAACAAAGGAAGATCTACATAGAGAGCTTGGAGAGTTTAAAAAGAAACTAGAAAAAATAACGAGTGAAGTAGAAAGTTTAAGAGCAGGCGTTAAAGACTTAAAAGGGGAACTAAGGAACTGAAAATCACAACAACTGATTTGTCTGAGCAACAAAAGTGTGAGAGTAATATAAACTTGATGCAAGAGGTCTGTTACAGAGAGAAAAATCTGAAGCTGAGAGGGGTACCTGAAGCAGCAAATCAAGATTTGTTCGAGAAAATAACATTCCTAGCAGATTTTTCAGGCATATCAAAAGAGGGGATTGCAAGAGACACTGACAAGACATTCAGAATTAATTCATCCGCAGTGAGAGGAAAAAATATTCCAAGAGATGTGATAATATCTTTTATAAGATCTAGAATGAAGAAATTGATCCTGCAAAAAAGCTACCAAGAAGATCTCCTTATAGATGGGAAAACAGTAAAGATTTACAAGGATGTACTAATGTCAGTGTTGAGGAAAAGACAAGAGTATAAATTTTTAACATATGAATTGACATAAAGAAGAATCAATTTGCATGGGACAGAATCGAGGGAATTTCTTTTATATATAAGCAGTGGCATTACAGAATAAACTCAGTCATGAAAGCAAGGGAGTTTCTAAAGAAGATGCAGTTAGAAAAATTTGAAGGAGAAAATGAAGAGAAACCGCCGGATGAGAATAGGATGACAAGAAAAAGAACAAAAACAGATCATCAACATGAGGAAAGTGTTGATCCTAAAGAAGAGGAATCACAAGAGAATATAACAGGGGAACTGTTCTCGGAGGAGGACAAAAGTATTCAAAAGTACCCTGGAGAAGGAGAAGATGAATAATTACAAATTATTAAATATAAATATATATACACACACACACACAAATAAGAACATGGCAACTAAAATTATCTCATGGAATATAAAAGGTTTGAATTTGAAATTTAAGAGAAGCAAAACATTTCATACCTAACCAAAAAGAAAGTAGAAGTAATTTGTTTGCAAGAAATCAAAAATAGGAAAACTGAAATTAACTATATGAAGAACCCAAAGCTAGAACAAATATTTATAACAGCCAATGAGAAAAGGAAAGGAGTAGTTGTAATATACGTCCAAAATAAATAAGGCCACAGAAATATTCAATGATTATGAGGGGTATTACATTGGAGTTGAGCTACAAAGTGAGAATGTAAATACCTTCTAAATGGTATATATAGTCCAGTGGAAAGACAATCAGAGTTTTATAAGAGATTTAATGAAGAGATAAAGAAAACAGAAATGGAATACAATAACGTGATTATGTTGGGTGATTGACCCAAAGAAGGACAGAGCTTCAACAAAAAGAATCAAAAAGAATCAAAGGAAATTACCTGCTTCCTTTTTCAAGTTACAGGATTAATTGAATTTGATAGATGTGTAGAGAAAATTGTACCCACATAAAGACAGATTTACTTTTTTTCCAGAAAGCCATAAATCTTTCTCCAAGATTGATTTGTTCTTCAATTTCTTGTGAACTAATACCCAAGATTAAAGACATGGAAATATTACCTAAAACCATATCTGATCGCAATCCAATTTTATTAAAAATAGAGACTATAATAAAAAAAATTGCATGGAAGTTGAATGATTATTTGTTAAACAACAAAGACTTCTGAGCTAAATTAAAGAAGATATTAAAGCAGTATTTTTTAGAAAATATGACAGACTTCACTAAAATGAAAACAATCTGGGATGCCAGTAAGGCAGTGATGTGTGGTATACTGATACACAGAGGGACAAAAATCAAAAAGTTACATGCTATGGAAATGAATAAACTGGAGAACAACATCAGCTGAATTAGAATTGGCCAAGGATCATACAAGTAACAAGAAGAAATAGTATTTGCAATGGTTGAGGTAACAGCTTGATAAAACCTTAGTAGATGAAATAGCATAAAAGATGAGATTTATTAAACAAAGCTATTTTGAATCTGCTAACAAGTCCAGGAGATGGCTGGCATATAGAATAAGGAAAGAGAAAGAAAAGAGATTGATTATGAATATAAAAGAACGGGACAAAATGATACACATATAGGAGGAAATTCAAAATACAGTTAGTAGCCATTATACAAGTTTGTACAAAGCTGACGATGTCAGTCCAGAAGAAATAGCACAGTACATAGGAAAACAAAAGTTCAGAAAAATAATGCAGGAACAACAGAGACTGTTAAATGTTGACTTCACAGAGAGTGAAGCAATTCAAGCGATTGGAAGACTGAAAAAAGAAAAAGCCCCCCGACCAGATGGATTTACCGCAATGTATTATAAAACATTTATAGACGAATTAAAAATAGCTTTACTAAAATCATTCAACAATATCGGCAAAGACGAGATCCTGGACACATGGAAGAGTGTGAATATAATATTGATTATATCAATATCAATATAATATTGATACTGAAAGAGGGTAAATTGTTTTGGATATTATGTATCTTTTAACTGTTGTAAGCCGCCCTGATTGGGTTCCCAAAGGGCGGGATAAAAATAAATTTTATTATTTATTATTATTATTAAATATTGATACTGAAAGAGGGTAAAGAAAAAGAAATTGGAAATTACAGACCAATATTTTTATTGAATACAGATTATAAAATCATGGCATTGATTAGAACAAATTCTAATCAATACAATTCATGAAGACCAAGCAGGATTTCTACCCAAAAGACAACTTAAGAATAACATTAGACTGATTGTAGATACTATTTAATGCTACAAGAAAAATAATGTTAAAAATTGGCTTTGATTTTTGCAGATGCAGAAAAAGCCTTTGATAATGTAAACTGGAATTTTATGATGCAAGTACTAAAAAATATGGAGATGGGCCTCAAATTTTGTAGATGGATTGCAGAAATTTACATGGAGCAATTGGCAAAATTAATAATCAATGGGTGCTGTACAGAAAAATTTAAAATTTCAAAAGGAACTAGACAAGGCTGCCCTTTATTTCCTTTGTTATTTATATTTGTTTTGGAAGTGCTACTGAACAAAGTAAGACAGGAAGATACTGTAAGAGGGATGAGGATAAAAGGATTGGAATACAAATTGCGACCTTTTGCAGATGATCTGGTTCTTATTTTGGAGGATCCTGAACAGCATATTACAGATGTATTTAAAACAATGGAAGATTTCAGAATGGTGGTGGGTTTTAAAATTAATTACAAGAAGACTGTAATAATGACTAAAAATATGTCTAAGGAGGAGGGAAATTATCTGGAAGAGATTATTAAATGTTCAGTTAAAAATAAGGTTAAATACCTGGGATTTGGCTAACCAAAAGGAATGTAGATTTGACAATAATTATAAAACTAAATGGAAAGAAATCAAATTGAATTGACAAAGTGGACCAGACTTAATCTCACATTGACAGGAAGAGTAGAAGTCATAAAAATGATGGTTCTTCCCAAAATGAATTTTCTGTTTCAATGTATTCTGATCATACATGCTACAAAACCATTTAAAGAGTGGCACAAGGACTTAAGAGAATTTATCTGGAATGCAAGGCAATCAAAAATTAAATGGCAAATGATGACAAGACATAAACGCGATGGAGGTAGGAGTGTGCCAGATTTAGAAATGTATCATAGAGCCAGTGCACTTGATTGGTTATCTGATTGGGTTTTACTTAATAATATGGAAATATTGAATATTGAAGGCTTCAACAACCAATTTGGGTGGCATGGTTTTCTATGGTATGGGAAAGCAATGGTGCACAGAGAATTTAAGCACGTCATAAGAAGATCACTCCTAAATGCATGGAACGGAGTCAAAAATAGAATATACAGGAAAATTCCACTTTGGATACCACCTCACAAAGCCTTCTTTGGGAAATGGACAGCAGTGGAAATGTGGCTGAGATACAAAGATATACTTAAAAGACAAGTTGGACACAAATATGAGTTAAAGACAATTGAAGAATTGGAACAACTAGATCCCAGAATGCATTGGCTTTATACACTCAATTGAGATTCAAAATGGATTCTAAATTAGAAGATTTTGAAGAAGAGCCCTCGATTTAGATAAAATTTTGTTGAAACCAGAGGAAAGAAAAACACGGAAACTATATAAAATTTAAATGGACAGAAAATGAGAGTGAAGTAATATCGGATAATATGATTAAGTGGGCAACGATATAGGGAGAACAATTGGACTGGAAAGCTGGGGATATGCTAGAAAGAAAACAGAAAAAATCACTCAGTCGCAAGATTTGAAGGAAAGCGGAACAAAAGTGGTATTTAACCCCCACAAAGATAGCAAAAATCTATAATACAAACTCAAAGGAATGTTGGAAATGCAAACAAAATGTTGGATCATGGTTTCATATCTGGTGGAGGTGCTCCAAAATGAAAGTATATTGGAAGAAAATTCATGTTTCCATACAAGAAATCCTTAAAATTAATTACAAATTAAGGCCTGAAATATATCTACCCAACATGAGAAATAAATTAGATTCAGCTTTAGAGAAAAAGCATTGGAGAATTCTCCTTTACACAGCAAGGTTGTTGATGGCCCAGAAATAGAAAAACAAAAACAAACAAGAAATACCTACTGTGGACAACAGGCTATTGAAATTAACAGAAATGAAAGAAAATGATAGATTAACTGCTTTAGTAATTAATAAAGATATAGACTGAATAAAGAGTGGGCTCCAATCGAATAATATGTAAATGCTAGATGGTGTTGAAGCAGCAAATCAATGATGGGATATTTTGTGATAGGATTATAACTTGAATTGTTTATATAGTGACCAGAGATACATAAAGAGATAGAAAAAGGTTTTGTTTTTGTAAATATAAGATGTATATGACTGTTTAATTACTGCAAAAGAAGGAGCAACAAATATATGTTAGAGATACAGAAAGACTTTATTTTATGAATACATATAACAGGTATTTACTGGCAAAGTAACTATAGGAAGTACTAGTTGATTATAGTATAGTATTTAGATTATGAGCTGACTTTTTATGTTTGTATAAGGTTTGAATTTTATAGTAGATGTATATTTGAATATATAAATAAAATTATTTAAAAAATAAAACCTTAAACCTAGCCAATGTAAAGGCTCTTCTGTATTTAATAACTGTCAAAACTGACAAATAATTTGGGATTTTAAATGTCCTCCTATACTCTCTATAATGGGGGATACAGTATCTATGCACCCCTATGAGTTTGTAAATCAATATCCCTTATTTGCTGGGACTGGATAATATAGTGAAATTTATGAGTTATGTTGATGCAAGAATATTGTTCTACCATTGTATGTCATTGTATATTTCATGTACTTTTGATGATCAACTGGCATGAGCTTCAAGTAGCATGGGATTTTTGGAATCACACCTCACTTCCTTTGTGATGTGGTGCAATATATATACACATCTGTATTAACTTTATTGGATTTACACCATTGCTTTCTCACAACAGATGGCATTCCAAGTGCCAACAATGCCAAAATCAAACACCACAAATGCAATTAAAATGTTTTCTAACACAATTAAAAACACATCACCAAAAAAAAAAAAAAAAAAAAAGATCATGACTCACCTACTTAAAAACCCAAATGGTCTTGCTCAGGGAAATATAGGCCTGAAATGCACAGATCAAATAAGGTGGCTTCTGGCTGCTTTTCCAGGCCATAGATAGCCTGGATTCAAGTAACCCATGATCATTAAAATGAGACCTCTTATCTTGCATTTTCCCCCAAGAAAGACACATTATAACACAGATTTAAATCAAATATACCCTCAGAGGATCAAAGCCAAGATTTGAAAAGTGGGCAACAGGAATATCTTCACGTAAGCTTATCAATATTCTTTTAACAACAGGGTTTGGCAGAAACATCACTGTGGTGGTAGAACTCAATAACTTATGTTACCATGAATGTTACAGTAGGAGAAAAACTAAAATTACACAGAATCATAACACTGGAAAGTAACACTACATCATATTCATATTCCTTTGAATAGCAGAACTTTGCTTCAGTCATGGTTGAGGAATAACCATTTTCCCTTCTATTGACATCTGCAGGAAACACATTTGTCCATGGTTTCATGTTATGATGCTAGCGTATTACTCACTTATCTGGACATGCATGGGTTTATTAATGCTGGAAAGCAATATCATGCTGACCAGCCTTACACCCTCCATTTAAATGTTCAGCTGCAAACAGAGATGAAGGGGCAGAGACAGTAAATTGCCAGGGTTTGGGGATAGCCAGCATAATTATATTACCTCTTCCTCATGCTTACTTTATGACATTATTGTAATATTGTAGCTTGGCTGATGCAAAATTTGTTTGAACCTTCTTGAAATAATAACACAATGCACATGAAATTAGTACAGTTTGAGTCTCTCAAAATGCTTGGGACCCAAAGGGTTTTGGATTCCATACACCCCTCTAGAATTTGAAATATTGCATATACACAAGGAGATAGCTTAGAGATGGGATTCAAGTCTAAACACAAAATTCATTTATTCTTCATATACACTATACACATAGTGAAAGTAACTTTATACACAATTTTTTTTAATCATGTAGTGCATAAAAGAAATTTTGTGTATGATGAACCATCAGAAAGCAAAGGTGTCATGATCGCAGCTACCCATATGGACAATTTTGGATTCTGGAATTCCAGATAAGGCATACCCAACCTGTAAATGGTGGAATATAAAACAATATAGAGGTCAGATCTTTGTGGACATCTAATTGGCATTTATTCCTATGAGTAGCAGTATATGGACTGGGACATTTCTCATTACCTTATATTTCTTGAACATTGCAGTTTCCTTCAGGCATTTACATTATATTTATTTTACACTGAATCTTTTCTGGGATATAAAAAAAACAACAATGGGAATTAATAACTCTTTGATCTATGGTCCACTGTAGAAGAACATCAGAAATCTCTGGTCTGAATCCTTTAAACCTTTGAAGGCATTTCTCCAGTTAAGACTGCAATCCATACATGCTGACTTTAGAATACATTCCATTAGATGTAGTAGAATAAGTAGCATGGTAAGTGAGCAAGCATGCTTTAATACCTGTACCTTTGCAGTTTGTTTTATACCAAATGACAATTCTAGCTTATGATATTTTGTTCTAAAAAGCATTTCCTTTCTTCTTTTTAAGAATTTGCAAATGTTACTACCTTTCTGACATCTAGCTCTTTTATGTATTCCATCAGAGCCAAATTGGCACAATTTTAATAAGAGCTAATACCAAGTGCAATTGCATGTTAAAATATTAAGTGAAAAGACCTTTTAGAATGAAATATATCATGCACCTTTGGAATTTTGTTTTTAGTTCTACTCATGTTTAACTGTGCAGTAAAGCAGATAGTCTGTTCTTCCCTTCTGTAATGTGGAAGACTGATTGCACTACTGCCTCAAAGTCTATTTCAATAACTCTGATCTTTAAAACATAACATTTTTTCACTTCTTCAGAACTTCTGCTAAATTAAGTAAGAAAACCCAAAATATGATTGCATTTCCTGAGGGAGAGACACTGTTACCTAAGAGTCCAATAAAGGAATAAACAAACAACAATAGTCTACATTGGCCAGTTGCAAGTGCATAGCTAAGTAGTGTTTCCTGGCCTTAGTGATGAATGCATAACTACGGGGGGTTGCAGACTGCCAGAAATAGTGTGAATTCAGTCCACTTTTAGGGTTAGGGTTAGTGCTAGGGAATCATGGGAACTGTTATTTTTCTGAGACATTGAGCCTTCTCTGTCAGACAACTCTGATGCCACAATAAAATACAGTTCCCATGGTTCCCTAACTCTAACCCTAACCCTAAAAGTGGACTGAATTCACACTATTTCTGGCAATCTGCAACCCCCCTACATAACATCTCCTGGTTAGACTCCTGTTGAAATTCCTCATCAAATCCTTGTTTGCTGATTGCAACCTCCCCTTTGCTCCCAGATCAGTAGCTGAACAAACCTCCATCATTTAATGCAGATATTGCTATTAAGGTGGGTTGAGAGGCATTTACAATACTGCCTTGATCCGAATAATGCCATGATAATGACTTATGTAGCCTTACTGAATACAAAGGAGTTACGAATCCATAATTCTAGGTATGTGGTGACAACCCTATGGCATACGTGCCAGAGATGGCATGTAAAGTCATTTTTCAGGGCACACGGAGGGCAGGGAAGAAGAGGAACAGGCATGTGCTTGTTCCTCCTCTTCCTGGTTATCCTGGGCCTTCAGCTGTCTCCAGAGAGGTAGCTGAAGAACTAGGAGGGTGCGGGGGAAGAGGAGGAACAAGTGCACACCTATTCCTCCTCTTCCCAGGCCTTCAGCTGTCTCCAGAGAGGCAGCTGAAGGCCAGGAGGGTGGGGGGAAAGAAGTCCCACCGTGGAAGTCCCACCCCCCAGCACCAGGTAACACCTGATGCCAGAACTCCTTTAGTTTGGGCACTCAGTCCCTAAAAGGTTTGCCATCACTATTTTAGGTTATGAATCCATAATTGAAAAGCAGAATGCCAGCCAGTTGTTGTTGTTGTTGCTGCTGCTGCTGCTGTTTTTAATTCTAGGGGAAAACAAAGGAATACAATCCAGAAGAAGCTTGCTCTGAATTGAATACTATTGAAAGTTATCGAAGAGGGCTTAAGCCCAACAAAAACATGTAGTGAATATTTTGAGAAGTGAAATTCCCTGTATGATCCTGTGTCAGCTGTGTGTGTATGTGCCTCCAAGTTTATCTACTTGTGGTGATCCCATGAATTTCATAGCATTTTCTTAGCCAAGTAATAGTCAGAGCTGGTTTTGCCACGTCCTTCTTCTGAAATATAGCCTTCAGTACCTGGTATTTATTGGCAGACTCTCATTTGACTGCTGAGAAGGCTGATCCTGCTTCACTTCCAAGACTAAAGGGGATCTGATGCTTTTAGGATATTTAGACATTATTCAGTAACAGCTAGAGGTACCAATATCACTAGGCAAGGAACCATAATCTGAATTTAAGTTTGGATTCTAAAGAGCAATCTGCAGTGCTGAACCTATTTTGGGGATAGCTTTCAACAACTTGAATAACTCCTTTGGAGTCCAAGAGTGAGGTATTGGCCTCAACAGACATTTTATTTTGAATTTCCTCAATTTATCCTGTTTAGCACCATCCCATCACCACATTAGATGTACTTGTCACCATGGAGTACATCTGGGATAAAAGTTCCATACCTGGAGTCAAAACCTTTCCTCCCAAATCCAGATTATGGGATAACTTTTGGAACACTCATGTATGACCATCTGTTCCTCCTCCCCTCACACACTGAAAGAATCATAAATAAAAGCAAATTACAAGAAACACACAGTATTGTAGCACTGCAAATTACACTGCAAAAGGGTTGTGCAATAAATCAATGAAATATTTCAAATTAACCAATAAACAATGCAATCCACAAATAATCCAAATATAGTCTGTCCACATCTTTATTTTTAAAGGAAAATTTAACTAACCATGAGCCATTTTACCCACTTTTTACCACATGTATGATAGTGGAGAAGTGGTGTGTGGGAGTCAATAGGATTGAAATTTCAAGGAGTGGTAGAGAAGTGGTGCGTGGGAGACAATAGGATTGAAATTTGGAAGAGTGGTATTAAATCAAAAATCATACCTTAACCAGAAGGGGATGTGAAGGCTTCCAATGAGGTTTATTATACTGTCCAGGACCAGAGGGTGTTGGCTTTCTTCTATTTCCTATAGGCATGCAGCAACAAAAACTAGGGCCACTAGAGAAGCCAACTATCAGCATTGTCTGAGATGCTTGACCTCAACAATAGCTATTTTCAGTAGAGTGCAGAAGCACAAACCCAGTTTCTAGTATTTGGCAATATTGCACTGACCAACTTTGAATGATGCACAGACACATTTGGAATCTTCCAAAAGTCCTTGGAAGCTTTTATCACTTGTTGCAGTATGAACAAATTATATACAAACTCTCCTTTAACTCTCTCTAACATTCACTGTCTGAAATACAGCAATTCACTCTCTACAAACAGCACACCAACTTATTCTACAAACCACTCTCTTCAACTTTCACCTCCTTGGGTTTTAGAATGCTTATATACAGTGGTGATGCAAAGATTGAAACCTGTTGTTACTTCTCTTTTACAGCCATACAAACAATTTTACACTGTCTTAAAGAAACATTGTTCCCAACAGAGGGAGGTGAGTAAAGGGTTAAATAATCAGCAAACACAGTCTTCAGACCATCAAGCAAGCCTGATTGAGAAGACTTGTTCTTTACTAGTTTAGATTGTTTAACTTTATTTTAATTGTGTGCCATCCTGATATGATTGAATAACACATATATAATTGAAGGACTTGAAAATCACTTTCCTTCCTGGTGCTGGTGATTTCAGTGTGGTTCCCTCCTTTAGCCATAGCTACAGATGCTATTTGGTGCCATAAGCTTGACACCTATAACCATTAGGGATGTAATTCTTGACTAATTTTCTTCTCAAAAGAAGCAATGAATATTTGTAGCAATTTTCATCCTGCTGCAAGAAAATTTTCAAAAACTACACAAGTTTGAATGCCTACCTGCATTTCAAGATTTACTCTGTGTAAAATTTGTATGTGGTTGTTTGCTCAGGAAGCAGTAAATTCTTCACAGAAAGCAGCATTTTTGGCAGAGAAAATAACATTCCTGTATAAAATTATTATTTTATATGCAGAAAGTACTGTTTTCTGCATATAAAATGTACAGAAAGATTCCAGCAGGGTTGCACTATCTGCTTGTACTGATTGCAGAGTCCAGTTCTGAAGTAGAATTTAATACAGAAAATTCATCCCAAATCATGTTGGCTTTCTTCTATGTCGTGCTTATGTGCAGTAAGAAAACTAAAACTCTAGGCCCACCAGAGATACCAACTTACAGCAGTGTCTGAGGTAAACACTCTCAGAAGTAGCTGACAGTAGCAGAGTACAGAAGTACCAGTTCAGTTTAACTATTGGCAGTGCACTGACCACATTCCACATTCAAATAAACAAACTTACAGACACAGTTGATTTCTTCCAAGTCCTTAGAGGTAATTTATCTTGAGTAGCAATATATATACAAGTATTTACAAACTCTCCTCCTGACTCCCATCAACATATGCCCTATCTATCAATTCAGCAATTATTCTTACAACACACCAACTCCAACCCGTCAATGTACACATGCACTGAGTCTCAGTGCAGTTATATAGAGAGTTGCTTAATGGTCATCACCCATTGCTACTTAGCATGATGCAATCTCTGTTGAAAGCTTTTGCATCATGCCAAGTGCTATGACTTACCAATTCTAGCCCCACAAAATATTATTGTATAACTGGTTAAAGGAACATTGTTCATACAATCCCCTCCTAAAATATTTTGAATTGGCTAACTTATACATAACAAAAACAATTGAAAATACATTAGGTTACACAATTATATAATTGACATTATTCACTGCATTTCCTTATGCCAAGCAAGGCAAACATTTTCCCATGTCTCTGTGATGGCAATACCACTGTGAATATTTCAGCCAACTTTTCTCTTTGTATTACAGTATGGGTACCTGACAGTCTTGCACCTAGTTGTTATTTTTAGTTCTCTGCCTCTGCCACCACTATGCAGGTTTGAGAATACATTTTATTATTCCTCTTAACAAGACCTTTACATTTTCTAAATACCTGGTTGTTCTTTGCGTCTTGACCCAAGACTGGTTTTAATGCATGAGTCCTATACTTTGTCTTGTATTTGGTACATCCAGTTGGCATGTTCTGCCTTTTGTGTACCCCTCTGGACCTCACAACACTCTGATCCTTAGGCATGTTAACATTTTTAACATTCCTGTTATCACACAATGGTTACATTTAGGGTTCATAACAGCATTCTCACTTTTTTGTCCCTCAACTGGACATTTATACACATTTGGTTCACAACATACAGTATTACATACTACATTACACACCTTTCCACATGGAACAGCAAAGAATTCAGGAGCATTTTTACCCCCCTTATATAGCCTGGGAATTAAATAGATATGCTGAGTCTCTTCCACTTACTGCCTTCACTTTTTACCCCTTCCTTTGTTTGCATCTCTGGTGTAGAGGTGTCAGGTGCTTGTTGTGATGTGCTTGGTTGCTGCTGTATGCTGACAGGGATTTTCACCCCTCCACTTGTGGGTATTGTTTCCTCATGGATTAATGGGTGAACAAAAACTTTGTGGTTTGCATGTACCTTGTCCCACCCACTATGTGTCTCAAAGTTGGCACTTCTAGAGAGTACAACCTGTCCATTCTTTAGGGAAAACTGGTAATTAGTCCTTGAGTACTGCACAAAATGTAAACATCTCCACTTGGGCTGACCTTTGCCTCTTAAGATCTTTGGAATGAGGACATTGGCATATTGTCCAAAAATTCTAAGATACTTTAAACAAGGTGCCCTACCATACAACATGAAATAGGGTGCATGATTAATACTGGAACTCCAGACCCTGTTCACAACAAGGTTGGCACATGTAATTGCTTCACCCCACAAGTTACCAGGTGCTAGTGCATCCACAATCATGCAATCTTTCATGGACTGAAGCAAACCCACTCTACGTTCCTCCAAACCATTTTCAGCTGGACTATGGGGATTTGTAGTCTTGGGCTGGATTCCTTTTGTCCTCAACCAATGCTGGAAAGCATTCCCCAGAAATTCCCCACCTCAGTCAGAAATAAAAGTACCAACTTTATAAGAAAATTTCCTCTCCACTATTACCACAAATAGCTTACACATTGTAAACCGCTTAGGGAGTGCTTAAGTGCACTGATAAGTGGTATAGAAATGTACTTGCTATTGCTATATCAGCAGGCTGTTTTCAAAATAAATTTCACAGAAACTAAAACAAAGATTTGGTTTTCAGTGGATTGTTTCTTCAGGTCAGGCACAAACACAAAATATGCCATATATTTTTTGCTAGTTCCTTGAAAAAACACACAAGAAAAACAAAATGCAAATAGAGGTAATTTATCTTGAGTTGTGACATATATACAAGTATTTACAGACTCTCCTCCTGACTCCCATCAACATACGCCATCTCTATCAATTCAACAATGATCCTTACAACACACCAACCCCAACCCACTAATAATAATCCACCAACTTCAGTGCACACATGCACTGAGTCTCAATGAAGTTATATAGAGAGTTGCTTAATGGTCATCATGTGTTGCTACTTAGCATGATGCAATTTCTGTTAAAAGCTTTTGCATCATGCCTAGTGCTATGACTTAGCAGTTCTAGCCTCACAAAATATTTTATAACTGGTTAAAGGAACATTGTTCCAACAAATCATTCCTCCCTAATATTTAAGTGATTGACAGATGCACCAAAGGAAGTTCAAAAATGTCCTTAGGAAGCATAAGACAGAGCTTAGCCAGCCTCACTACAACCAATAGGAAGAAAGCTGGTGTCAGCAGATCAAATTGAAGGCTGGAGAGGATAAATCTGGCAGTTGATGACAGGGAAAGTTAGATAGGGATGGTTAGAGTCAGAGTCCAGTTGAGAGGGATTCAGTACTTGTCCAGAACTCTTGAGAGGGAGTTGCTGGAGTGTGATATCCTCAGGGTTATAGTTAGCCAGGTGGAATTGACATGTGTAAAAATAGGTTAAGGAAGATAACTTAAGTTCAGGATCCTGGGTATAAATGACTATTAATTTCTGGAGAGAGTGTTGTGAGGTTAACTGAAACTGTAACTAAGTAAAACCAAGAGAAGATGACCTTAAAGTAACAAATATATTCACCATCTCAACAAGCAAAGCATTGTTTAAATAATAATAATAATAATAATAATAATAATAATTTATATCCCACCCCTCTGCAGGGCAATCGGGGCAGCTTACAACATTAAAATTTCCATACAGATATGTTAATACACTGTAAACAGAACCTAAAAATCCCAAAACCCACCCGCCCCTTAAAAAGTGAGGTTTCTTCTTCTTTGGCTAGGCCCGATGAAGACGGGCCTGCATCTCTCCCCCAGATGGCGTTGGATGGAGTGGAGGGAGGGCTCTTCTTCCTAGGCTAGGCCCGATGGAGATGGGCCTGCATCTCTCCCCCAGGTGATGTTGGATGGAGTGGAGGAAAGGCTCTTCTTCTTAGGCTAGGCCCGATGGAGATGGGCCTGGATCTCTCCCCCAGATGACATTGGAGGGAGTGGAGGGAGGGCTCTTCTTCTTAGGCTAGGCCTGATGAAGATGGGCTGGCATCTCTCCCCCAGATGACGTTGGATGGAGTGGAGGGAGGGCTCTTCTTCTTAGGCTAGGCTATTTTCAAATAAAGCTTTATTACTGTTTCCAAGAAAGGCTTGTCTGGAACTTGAGTAACTAACCATGCTACTAATGATTTAAGACATATTTTGGGCTAATTCTTTAAGGAAGGTACCAAAGGGAAGCAGTTTCACCCATAGTTGGTATTCTTAAGAAAAGTAAAATGACAGTCATGAATTGGTGGCTGAGCAGCAATTAAATAAGAAAAATATATTAAGAAAGCAAAAGTGAACATCACAAATTTGTGGCCAGCATTGGTATTTGAGAAATCTGTTGGCTGGAAGTGTGCTTAGAAGTGTGCTTGATTGACCTAGTGTGAGAGGGTTCTGAGTTTGAGTTGCCAGAAACCCAAAGATTGTGTCTGAACTTACAAATATAAAGTTCAGTGGTTTAAAGTTAAAAGGTGTTAGGGTCTCTGAAGTAATTGTCAAAGATAATTAGTAGGAGTTTACTTGGGAACTGACCACACTCGAAAAGAGTATTACCATATTAGCAGTCCCTGAGGTAAATGGTTGTGGTTATTGTAGAGGAATGAAGAAGAAAAGGATAAAGAAACAGAGTGTGATGAGTGCCTTCACTTCATTTGAAAAGTAACAAAGAAAGAACACACTGGGGATAAAATATCTTAGAAAAGTGATTTCTGTGGTAAAAAAAATTGGAGTAAAGTAGGAAATCACTGGTTTGCCATCCAGAAACTAGTGCTATCTTATTAACCATCTGATTAAAAAACACTTGGGTGAGGTAAAAGTTTTGAGTATTAGTAGGGAAATACTAACAAAATGCCTCCAAAGAAATTAAGACCTCTTGTTGAGGAAACAGAGGTGGTTGGAGAAGAAATGGTGGCTAACCTGGACACCTCAATATCTGAATCTCATGAGAGCGTGGAGATTTGGAAAATTAAGAGGGAAATTGAAATGGCCAGGATTGAAAAGGAAAATGAGAGGCTTTTAAGAGAAAAAGAAATGGGAAAACAGAGCTTGAAAAAGAAAGAATGAGGTTAAGACAAGCTGAAATTGAAAGAGAAGAAAGAGAAAAGGAAAAAGAAAGGGAACAAGCATTAAGACAAGCAGAGATTGAAAATGATAGATTTTTAAAAAAATATTCTTTATTAATACACTTAATAAAATGAATTTCTTATTCCCTTATAATCTTTTCAATGTTCTCTTTGCTTTCCCTTGCCTCCCCCTCCCTAACCCTCACATCATCAATTCAAATAGCTGTAATTTTCTTTACAGCTTTCTTCATATATTCCTCTTTCTTTTTCTATTTTCATCTCCACCTCACTATGCTATATACATATTTTATTCTTATTTTTCAACTATGTACATTTATATTAATCTATTTTCTTCCATTTGTACGAAATTTTTATTTTCTATAATCTAAATGATATATAAAATATTAATTTATTTATTCTCTAATCAAGTATTGGACCATCTCATTCTACAATACTTCAGTAATAGATCCCATATCTCTTCTTTAATTATTTTATTTTTCATTAATATTGTTAATTTATCCGTTTTGATTACATCCAGGGCTTTTAAAAGCCAATCATCTGTAGTTGGGGTCTCGGACTCTCTCCAATGTTTTGCAAATACCATTCTTGATGTTATCAACAAATATAATATCCCTTTCAAGTTTTTCCTCTCCTCTTTATCTTCTAATCTATCATATTTAATAGGCATATTTCTGGTTCTAATCTAATTTTTATTTGGTATAAGTCTTGTATTATTTTATGAATCTCTTGCCAATATCTTTTTGTTTTGGGAGTAGGTCCACCAAATATGAAAAAAGAGCCTTTTTGTCCTTGGTATTTCCAACAGATTCCTTCACTATTCCTGTACATTGTAGCCATTCTAGATGAAATTAAATACCATCTATACATCATTTTTGTGAAATTTTCCTTAATATCCATACATAAAGTAAATTTCAAATCACATCCACATGCTTTCTCCCATTTTTTCAATTGTATGTTATGGGCTATATTTCTCACCCATTCAGTCATACAAGATTTTTTCATGTCTGCTTCTAGTTCTAATTTTAGGCATAATTTATAGGCTCTAGAAATTGTTCCTTTTTTGTTTTCTATTATTATTTCTTCCAATTCTGGTTTTTCTTTTATTTTGTAATTCCATATAGTTTAATGTCCATTTTGAATCTTTCCTTGTGCTTTCGATAGGGAAACCATTGTAGATTTATTCCTTCTGTTTTTTGTTCTTGATTTTTCAATATTCGTTTTTCATTTTCCCATTTAAAAATATCTTTATATTTTAACCATCCTTTTTCTGGAAGTTTTTTCTCTCCTCAAGAAAGCTTCATGGAGTGATATCCAATCTGGAATCTGTTGATACTTTTTTCCCCCCTATATTTTTTCCAGGTCTTCAATAGTGCTCTTCTTATTATGTGGTCATTGAAATGCTTATTTTGTTCTAATTTTTCGTACCAGAGAAAGGCATGCCAGCCATATCTGGCATTAAACCCTTCCAAGTTTAATAATTTTTCATCTTTTAAATTTATCCAGTTTTTTAACCAATTCAAACAACATGTGTGATAATATAGTTTTAAGTCTGGCATTGTCAGTTCCCCTCTTTCTCTGGTATCCATCAATGAGCTCCATTTTACCCTGTGTTTTTCCCCTGCCCAAATAAATCTCATCAAACCCTTTTCCATTGGTCAAATATCAAATCATTTAATATAATAGGAAGATTCTGAAATAGAAACATTATCTTGGGTAATATATTCATTTTCACAGCAGCTATTCTGCCCATCAATGACAAATTTTACTTTGAGTATTTTTCTAAATTCTTTTTGATTTCTTGCCATGTTGCTTTGTAGTTGTTGTCAAATAATTCTGCATTTTTTCAGTTAAGTAGATTCCTAAATATTTTACTTTCTTTTGTATTTGCATCCCCACTTTCTCTTGCAATAAGTCCAGTTCACTTTTCATCATGTTACAAGTTAGTAAGTTTGGTTTGTTAATTTTAAGTCCTGCACAAAGTCCAAATTCTTTAATTATTTTTGAAAGTTTTGGTATATTTTTAAAACGTTCTTCTGTAGATGTAACAAAATCATCACCAAAGGCTCATATTTTGAATTTGCATCCTTTTATATTTATCACTTTTATCTCACTTTCATCTCTTATTTTAATACTCAGTATCTCTAAGCACATAATAAACAGAAGGGATGATAAAGGACAACCCTGTCTTGTTCCTTTGATAATTTTGCAGCTTTTAGTTTTATTTCCATTTATTATTATTTGTGCACTTTGTTCCTTACAGATTTCCTTAATCCATTTCACAAGTTTATTTTATAATTCCAGCGTTTCCATTAATCTTATCATGAATTGCCAGTTCAGATTATCGAATGCATTCTCTGCATCCAAAAATAGCACTGCCATCTTTCTCCTTGGGTTTTTATCATAGTATTCAATTAAATTGAGTACTATTTGTAAATTCTGTTTTGCAAGTCTTTTGAGTAAAAAGCCACATTGATAATCTTTTATCCAATCTTAAAGAACTTTTTTCAATCTACTGGCTAGAATGGATGCAAATTTTTTATAATTGGAATTTAAATGTGATATTGGCCTATAATTTTGCTGTAAACTCAAATCTTTTTCATCTTTTGGGATCAGACCAATGTTCGCTTCCTCCCATGATTCAGGGATCCCTTCTTGCATTATTTCATTAAATATTTTATGCAGTGGTCCAATCAACTACTCTTCAAATAATTTGTAACATATTATAGAAAATCCATCCAGACCTGGGTCTTTCCCATTTTTAACTTCCTTTATTGCTTCTTTTATTTCCATAATTGTAATATTTTGATTGAGAGATCCTCTTGTATCCTCAGTTATCTTCATCTTCTCTATGTCTTGCAAATAATTATTTTTTCTAGATGTTTGTTGTTGCAAACCACTCCTGCCACCTTGACTATTTGCCTCTTTTAAATTTTTATGTGACTGGCTTCATAGCCCTTGTCACCTACTGGTCCAATAACTATTAATAACACACTGGTAGCATTTGTTCAAAATTCTCACACAGAGGCCAAAATAGGTTTTTATAAAATAGAAGAATGTTTTATTGTGTTTCAAACATACAGACACTGCTTCTTGGTTTTCAAACTTATTAATAATATTACCCCGTTACACTTTCAAGTGTATTGTAGCCAATTCAAATACAACCCTTCAGCTGTTTCTATGAGTACAATCTAACCACACAAACACTCTATACACTAGAGCTCTGTTGAACTACAAAGAGTTTATTTTCTTTTATCTTTGTACAACTTAGGGCCTTTGCAGACTGCCAGAAATAGTGCAAATTGAGTCCACTTTAAGGGTTAAGGTTAGTGCTAGGGAATCATGGGAATGGTTGTTTTTTTCTGAGACATTGAGCCTTCTCTGTCAGAGAGCCCTGGTGCCACAATAAAATACAGTTCCCATGATTCCCTAACCCTAACCCTTAAAGTGGACTCCATTTGCACTATTTCTAGCAGTCTGCAAAGGCCCTAAGTTCCCTCAGGAACAATCCACAGTCTCTGGCTTAAGGTACTGCCTCACTGTACCCGTGTCTAAATCAGATCCAACTGACACTCTCGAAGGTTCTGAGCCTTCTGTTCCACAATTCCTAACTGCCTAACTCCAAAACTGACTATCTCACTCACCGCCTGAGCTATTTATCTCCTTCCAGCTGCTCTCTCATTGGCTGGTTCCAGCTGTCTTCTGATCTTCACAACTCCCTGCTGTTCATCACAGGCTTCCCCCCTTTAATATGTTTATGGACACATTTAACCCTTTGGTTAAGTGGGTTCATAAACCTTTTATAAGCAATCATACTTACTTGTAACCTCTATTATGAACAACCTTTAATATTTAACAACCATTTGCATATATAGGGCATTTATATACATATAAACCATTGTCTGTTAACTAAAATTGCAGTAACAAATCACTTTTTATATCATCACACTGCATTGAAAATTATAACCTTAACTCTATAACTCACAGTTAAATAATTTATACAGTTATGCATTTGCTTTTTAGTTTGCTTCATTCACTCTAGAAAGACCATCCACCACTATATTTTCCTTACCTTTCACATATTGGATGAAGTAATCAAAATCCTGTAATAACAAACTCCATCTCAATAATTTGGTGTTAGTTCCCTTGGTATGGTTTAACCAACACAAGGGTGAATGGTCGGTTTTAATATAAACTTTCTTCCCCATAAGTATGGTTTGAGCTTATTTGCAGCGCATATTATGGCCATACATTCTTTTTCGATGGTTGCCAGGTGTCTTTCCCTAGGAAGGAGTTTTTTACTTATATATAAAATTGGATGTATTTGACCCTTATCATTTTCTTGACAGCACAGCTCCAAGTCTAACATTGGAAGCATCTGTGGTGACTATAAAAATCTTGTTGTAATCCAGAGCCATTAAAAACAGGTGCTGTAGTCATAAGCTGTTTTAACTCTTTGAAAGCAACATCACACTTCTCTGACCATATAACTTTAGTAGGCTGGTCATTTTTTGTTAACTCAGACAAAGGGCTTGCAATACTACTAAAACTGGGAATAAATTTCCAGTAATATCCCGTTAATCCAAGAAATGATCTTACTTCTTTTTTAGATAAAGGCCTTGGCCAGTTAACTATGGCTTCTATCTTGGAAGTTTCAGCCTTGATGTTTCCATTTCCCACCAAATACCCTAAATATCGACTTTCCCTTTTCCCTAGGTGACACTTGTAGCTTTTAACAGTCATTCCACTTCTTTTAAGCCTTTTTAGTACTTCAACTAAGTGGTATAAATAGTTGTCCCATGAAGTACTAAAAATACCAGTGTCATCAATATAGGCCAAAATACAATGTTTTAACCCTGCTAACATATTGTCTACCAATCTTTGAAATGTGGATGGAGCATTTTTTAGACCAAAGGGGAATACCATAAATTACTATAGACTCCTATGTATAACAAAGGCCATTTTCTTTTGATCCTTGGAACACATTGGTACATTCCAATACCCTTTTGTCAAATCGAAAGTTGATATGCATTGAGCCCTTCCCATTTTCTTAATCAAATCCTCAATTTGAGGCATAGGATAGGCATCCATTCGGGTAACTTTATTCAACCGCCTATAGTCTATACAGAATCATATAGTCTGATCAGGTTTTTCCACTAAAACTACGGGTGAAGCCCATGGACTTTTTGATGGTACTATAATCCCCATTTTTAGCATTATCTCAATTTCCTCTTCAATTTAGTCTGCCAATGTATCAGTGACTTGGTATGGAGGAGTAGCTATAGGGGAAGCTTCTTCCGTGTTGATATGGTGCACTATCCTCTTAACTCTCCCAGGTATATCTGAGAATATGTCTTCAATTTTTTTTAACACCTCCCGGATCTCTGCTTGTTGTTGGAGAGTAAGAGAAGGATCAAGGTTAACCTGTTGTGTCCTATTTTCCTCTGCCTTTTCAAAATCCCACTGAGGAATAATAAGGTCTTCATAATTCCTCTCCTTAACTGCATACAATACCATATGTTCTCACCTAATATAGGGCTTTAACATGTTTACATGTACTAATTTACGCCCCACATCTTCTCCCAAGTCCACTACATAATTTATATTGTTGATCTTCTCAGTAACTTGAACTGGACCTGTCCAAGCATATTGTAGTTTATTTCCTCGTATTGGTCTCAGGATCAGCACTTTGTCTCCAGGCTCTTTTGTTGTACCAAGTCTTTTGATGGGTTTGAGCCACCTTCAGGTTTTCCCCAGCAACTCTCAAAGCTTGTTTTAGTGAGTTCATCAAGTTTTGGACATAGGAGACCACATCTTCTGGCTCTCTTTCTTGCGGAGATTCCCACTCCTGGTGAACTATGTCTAATGGTCCTATTACGCGGCATCCAAACAATAGCTCAAAGGGATTGAATCCTATACTTTCTTGTGGCACCTCTCGATATGCAAAAAATAAATGTTGTAATTTGGTGTCCCAATCATTTTGATTTTCGGCTGTGTAGGACTTTATCATATTAACTAAAGTCCCATTAAAATTCTCTATAAGCCCATTACCTTGAGGATGATATGAACTTGTGGTTAAATGTTTTATTCCACAAATTTCCCATAACCTCTGCATTACTTTGGAGGTGAACGTTCCACCCAAATCTGAAATTATCTCACTAGGAAACCCTAATCTGGCAAAAGTATTTATCAGGGCATTAGCCATAGTTGTCACTTCTATATTTCATAAAGCTATAGCTTCTGGATATCTCATTGCATAATCCATGATAGTAAGGATATACCTATTTCCTCTCTAAGTGGCTTGAGATAATGGCCCTATTATGTCCATCCCTATTTGTTGGAATGGCTGGGACATAATTGGCAAGGGACAAAGCTTAGCTCTGGTCTTATCTCACCTTGTACCAATTTCCTGACAAACATCACAGGAATTACAGAAAACTTTTATGTCTTGCTCCATTTTTGGCCAGTAAAAATTAAAAGAGACTCATTGGTTAGTCTTCTTAATTCCCAGGTGTCCTCCGAATGGACTAGAATGGGCTATGTCTAGTATTCTGCTTCTATATCTCTGAGGGACTACCAATTGCTTTTGAATTTCCTTTTGCATGTTATACTTAGATTTGAGAACTTCTCTATATAACCGATCTTGAAGGACTTTAAATCTGTGGGTGATTTGCACTCAGCTCCACATCTCCGTCTTCCTCAGCTAAGGCAAACAAGGGCTTTAAACTTTCATCCCTCTGTTGCTCTTGACCAAAATCTACTTGGTTTTCAACTTGAATCTCCTCACAACCCTCTCTATCTTCCACTTCAGATCAACCAATTTCTTCACAAGTGACATCAGATCTGTTTGGGTTTTTATGGATGGGGTGATCTTGTTTCCCAACATTTTTCTGGTGTTGCTGTCTCGTTACTGTGATGAACAGAAAGACAACAGGGAGCTGTGAAGACCAGAGGACAGCTGACCAATCCTGAGACAGCTGGAATCAGCCAATGAGAGAGCAGCTGGAAGGAGATAAATAGCTCAGGCGGTGAGGGATATAGTCAGTTAGGGAGTTAGGCAATTAGGAATTGTGGAACAGAAGGCTCAGAACCTTCAAGAGTGTCAGTTGGATCTGACTTAGATAGCTGTACAGTGAGGCAGTACCTTAAGCCTGAGGCTGTGGATTGTTCCTGAGGGAACTAAGTTGTACAAAGATAAAAGAAAAACAAACTCTTTGTGGTTCAACAGAGCTCTAGTGTAGAAAGTGTCTGTGTAGTTAGATTGTACTCATAGAAACAGCTGAAGGATTGTATTTGAATTAGATACAATACACTTGAAAGTGTAACGGGGTAATATTATTAACAAGTTTGAAAACCAAGAAGCAGTGCCTGTATGTTTGAAACACAATAAAACATTCTGTTATGAATGTAGTAAACAAGGACATTTAAAATGTAATAGTCCTAAGTAAAATAAAAAAAAATAAACTCAGGTTCAAAAGCAGCATGTTGCATAAAGTCAGTCAGACCTACAGAGATAGACTATTACCACAAGGAAAACTCAGAGGCTGCAGTTGCTATAGAAACAAAACCCATTGAGAGAGGAACTGACTCTGAAATATCTAGGCTCTCAAAAATGTGTTTGTATCGACTTCCGGTTGGGACGGTGAACCGAAGAGACGTGTTCCTCATTGTCTCCTGAGGGAACCGTCTAGCCAAAGGTGGAAAAAGGCTGTTGTTATCAACAACCTGAATTGACCGCCTGGTAAGGGGGTCTCGGGGGCGAGCTGGGGTCTGCTGGATGGGAGAGGAAAGAAAGGAAGAGAGATACAAGAAGAACTTATGACGGCAGCAAGCAGGAAGCCATATCCACCTTTTGGTTCTCCCCTCTATTTGTAAGGGGTTGAGGGACACTTCCAACTTTTAACTTGGAATTATAAGACTATGGTGATTTGATATTCACCTTTTTTTTAAGCGGGACATTGGATCTTGGTTTGGGTAAAGCGCCTTCCCAATTGACTTTGTTTCTGCTCAGAAGGGACGCTACCCCTCGGTTAAGCGAAACACGGCTTTTTTCCCATTTGGCTTTGCACCCTTGAACAGCTAAGGGAAGTTGCAAACCACAGAACCAGGGTGGAAATATTTTTTAAGCACAAGGAGCTCGTCTATCTCTACCAGTCTTTCCCTTTTTTTTTCTTGTTTACTTACTTGGAAAGAACCGGCTTGATTTTCTATGTTCCTCAGGAGTAAGCGTGGCGCAGCTGCTCTGGGATTGAGGTGGAGGCAGAAGCGGAAGTGTTGCAGAGATCAGCAGAGGCTGCTGGGAACAGTAGTCTGGAGGGCTGACATGGTGACTGTGGGGGAACGGCAGGACGAGATTCTGTGTGGAAAATCTTGGTAGAGCCCACAGAATCCATATTGACCACGTAGGATAAGAGTGAATGTAGAGGTTGTATAGAACTCTGTCGTGGCTGCAAACTAAGGAAGGAATTGGTGTCGAGAGGAACAACAACTAAAGGGGGCTTATCATGTAGAGCCTAACCTGAGCTGGAGATACCTGACAGCCTAAGACATAAGTGGTTCAATTAAACGAAAGGGAAGGCCTGTAAAGGTTTGAATGATATGACATCTACCAGTCACAAAGACATATTTAATCTTGTGATATATGGAATTGGTGACTGACTGAATCGAGAATCATACCTTACATTGTCCAATATTTCACACTGGAATTGAGAACAAACTCGGACCGGGGAAAAAAAAAGTGGCTTAAATTTTTTCCCCAAACCATAGACCTTGTAAAGTACTGAATAGAATTTTGACTGAAGAGTTCTTGGGTTATTGTACTGTTATACTGTAATTATATTGCTATTTTGCTATACTGCTATAGCGTTGACCTGCCTGTCAAGATATTCAAAGTGTTATTACTGTTTTACAAATTGCTCAGAGTTAAAGGGTGGTCTGGAAATTTTTAGAGTGCTAGCAGTATAACTGTCAGTGTATTTTCATACATAAATGGCCACTGGGAAAATGAGAGCCCAAACTCAAGCACAGATACAAGCCATAGCCGCCCGTAGACCATCTATGGAACAAATTAAGACGATGGACAGCAGTGTGCTGATTCTGGAGGAAATAAGGAAAGTAAGATCGGAATTAGGGAAAGAGATCCAGGATCTTAGGCAAGAAATGGCGGATTTACGAGGGGAACTGAAAAAAGAACTCCGAGATGATTTACAAGGAGTGAGTGGGTCCTTAGATAAAGTTACAACTGAATTTAATAAGATCAAACATGAGATGGATAAAATTGAGAATAAACATGAATCCTTTGAGTGTAATTTAAAAGAAATTAAATTAAAACAGAAAGAAATATTGGATGATAATATGGTTAGAGACTTGCGCGCTAGGGAAAAGGCAGTTAAAATTAGAGGAATTCCCGAACAGGGGAGAGAGAACCTGTTGGAGGTAGTATCTCAGTTATTAGGTAAATATTTAGAAATTGCTCCTGAATTGTGTGTTCTTGAAATAGATAACCTGTACAGATTGAATTCATATATAGCTAAACAAAAACAGGTCCCTAGGGACGTTATGATTGTATTTGTCAGGAAAAATCTAAGGGACTCACTGTTGAAGAAGTACAGGGAAACACCTTTACAATGGGAAGGCAGGGAGTTGTACTTATATAAGGACATTCCACCGGCAATCCTGAGAAGGAGACGGGAATATAAGCTGTTAACTCTAACCCTTACATGTCTAAGGGATCAAGGACAAAAGCTCACAGAGCAAGATCAAATTAAAAAGAGTGTCTATGACTTTTACACTCAGCTTTATAGAAAAGGGGACGAGATCCCGAGGGAAGATATCACGGATTATTTAAATAGTTGTGAGGTAGTTTCCTTTACAGCAGCTCAGATTGAATAACTTAATAAACCTATTAGCATCCAGGAAGTAGTAGATGCCATTAAAGGGCTTAAATCAGGTAAGGCAGCGGGTCCTGACGGATTCCCCATAGAGTTTTATAAAAAGTTTGCGTTGCAGTTGGCTCCAATACTTGTAAAAGTAATGAATGAGATAATTGATGGCAAATACCCGTTAACTTGGACACAGGCGAACATAGTGTTAATCCCAAAATAACAAAAAGATCTACAAAACATCGGAAATTACAGACCCATCTCTTTATTAAACGTTGACTACAAGATCTTTGCTTCTATTTTAGCAAGGAGACTAAAAAATGTGTTAAAGATTTGGATGAATAAAGATCAAAGTGGGTTCTTACCACAGAGACAAATCAGGGACAACCTAAGAGTTGTTCTTGATTTGATCGAAATCCATGAAAAAAACATTGATAAGAAAATGGCCATGACCTTCATCGATTTCGAGAAGGCCTTTGACAAAGTAGACTGGTCCTTTCTTTTCGCAATTTTAGAAAAGGCTCAAGTTGGGAAGAACTTCATTAGCTGGATTAGAACAATATATGAAACACAAGGAGCAAGAATCCTTGTAAATGGGGAAAGAACGGATGGAATTAAAATAAATAATCGTACTAGGCAGGGATGCCCATTATCCCCCTTACTGTTCCTCATGGTGATCGAAATGCTCAATAATAAAATCAGGAATGAGGATAAGATCCCCGGGTTTAAATGCAAGGGTCAAGAATTTAAACTTCGAGCTTACGCAGATGACCTGCTTGTTATGATGGTAGATCCTGATATAAGTATAAAATATTTATCAAAAATCTTGAATGAGTTTAGCTTGGTCTCTGGTTTAAAGATTAATAAAGACAAAACTTCTGTATTAGCTTTGAATATGCGTAAGGAAGAGGAAGCCAAAATTAAAGAGGGTTCGGGTTTTCAGATTTGTAAGAAAGTAAAGTATTTGGGGATAACGCTGACTAATAAAAACGTAGATTTGTATAAAAATAATTATGAGAAGATGGCCACAGAAATAGTTCATAATTTAAAACAATGGAATCAATTACAATTATCTTGGCTAGGAAGAATCGTGGTAATAAAAATGAAAATCTTGCCTAAATTTATGTTTTTTTTTTCAAAATTTGCCAATAATCACTAACTTTAAACCCTTTAAATCCTGGCATAAAGAAATTTCTAAATTTATTTGGGGAGGAAAGAAACCCAGGGTGAGGTTCAAAATCATGCAAAATAAGCTCAATAGGGGAGGCCTGGCTTTACCCAATCTACAGATATATTATGCGGCATGTTGTTTTTCCTGGATGTTGGACTGGTTTACGTTAGGCGATGAAGGAGTCTTGGCATTAGAGGGGAGAGAACTTAGATTTGGGTGGCACGGGTATCTGTTTTATGAAAAATATAAAATACATAAAGAATTTAGTAATCATTTCATTCGAAAATCATTGTTCAATGTTTGGACCAAATATAAAGCCAGAGTTTGCCCGGAACTACCCAGATGGACCTCAATCCATGAAGCATTTCATCAGAGGGAAGTTATAAAAAAAGGGAAATGGATAACTTATGATGACCTATTGGAAAGAAATAAGGAAAGTGGGAATATGTCCTTCAAAAGCCACCAGAAGTTAATGGAACAGGAATATACATGCGGGTGGCTTTTGTATAGACAACTGAGAGAAAGATATCTAGCAGATCAAAAACTGATTGGTATCAGAAAGGATGATAATAAATTGGATGAAATCATTTTTTCTGAGAACAGACATAAAATTGCGCAGTTCTATGACCTTTTAATGAGTATTGAGATGGAAGAAGAGCTTATTTCAGAATCAATGATTAAATGGTCTCAAGATCTAAAATATAATATCAACCTGGATCAATGGGAGGAACTGTGGAGAAATAGAATAAAATATTCCCCATGTAATGATATCAGCGAGAACCATGTTAAAATGCAGTATAGGTGGCATTTGACCCCCGCAAAAATTGGGAGAATTTATAAAGGCTGTTCGAATAAATGCTGGAAGTGTAACAAAGCCACGGGTACATATATGCATATGTGGTGGTACTGCAAGAAGGTTCAAAAATATTGGGAAAAAATTCATGGGATTATTGAGAACATTTTACATCTAAAGTTTGAGCCTGACCCAAAATTTTATTTGTTGAGTCTTTGTGACAACCAAGACTTAGAAAGTAAGCATGGTAAACTAATGTTTCATATGACAACGTGTGCTAGGATGGTTCTGGCGAGGTATTGGAAAAAAGAAGAAATTCCATCTATCGATTCTTGGTTGAATAGACTTTGTGAGATTGAACAAATGGATGAGCTTACGTACTTAATCAAGGGACAAAACTATAAAGTAAATAAGAGGGTGTGGAAACCATTACATGATTATATGAGCAGAATGATTACGGAAAACGTTATTTAAATTAAGAGTTTTGGGTTTTATTTTGCTCCGAATATACGAAGCTAGGAGAATGGCTATATTTGAAGGATTAAAATAGTTTTGGTTCTTTTTTCAGTAATATAGGGTATTTTGATGTTTGAAATATTGACATGAAAAAGCATAGCTGGAAGATAACAACATGGGACTGGTACTATAAATTTGCAAAAAGACTGAGGTTCAAGTCCAGGAAGTTTTGCTTTTGGTGTTTATAATGTCGATAATGTTTATTGTGTGTTTATGTTTTGTCGATGTTTTGTGGATGTTGATGTTGACGTTTTTTGTTAGTCTTTGTTAGTTACGTATGTTAGTCATGTATGTTATTTATTTTAATCAATAAAATTTATTTAAAAAAATGTGTTTGTATCAACTGCCCCACAAGAGCTTAGCTCAGAGAAATACAAAGAAGTGATACAAATAAATGATACTTGTATATAGGGTTATAGAGATTCTGGTGCAGAAGTGTACGTAATTAAGTCACACTTAGTGAATCCTCAAGATATTTGCCCACATGGGACATTGATTCTAAAGGGTTTAGGAGGGCCTGCATTTTAAGTTCCAGTAGCCCAGTAAGATATCACATTCAGAGGATATAAAATGCCATGGGAATTTGCTACATATGGTGATATTCCAGTACCATGTCTAATTGGGAATGATCTAGAACAGGGGTAGGCAACCGTTCCCCTTTAAGGGCCGAGGGACTTCAGCTCCCAAAAGCCTCAGCCATGTTGGCCAATAGTCTCATGTTGGCCAATAGCTCCTGGGATTCTGGGAGCTGAAGTCCCTTGGCCTTTAAAGGGGAAAGGTTGCCTACCCCTGATCTAAAAGGACACCTTCAGATGGATTGTACTACACAAATATGAAAGAAAGGGAAGACATTTTTAAACAAACATGTGTGGAAAAACTGTCCCCACAAGAGATAAACCCATCCATAGCCAGAGGCCTGAAGCTCAGGTTGCCATAAAAGTGAAAGACAATGTCAGAAAGCTAGAGAATCAAATGAAACGGTTACCTCAGCAAAGCCTGGTTGCTACAACAGGAAAACTAGAACAGATAGAGAATATGAAGAGTTTAATTCAAGAAAAAGACCTTTTAAATAAAGAACTAGATGAAAAGCTTTTACAAACTGTACAGAAACTGGTTGATTCTTCAAAGAAGTGCAATGACCTAACAGAAAAACTGGATGTTTTTAAAGAAATTATTAAGAAGCAGGATGCTTCAATAACACTAATGCTACTAGAAATTGAACAGAAAAATAAAGTTATTTATACATTCAAGAAAGAAGTAATTGCACTGGAGTCAGAAAAAGAGTCTTTACAAGACTTTAGGGAAGGAAAAACAAAGAAAACTGTTATCCTTAAAGAAAGCTTGGATAGTAAAGAAAAGACTATTTCAGATTTGGAGTGTGTAATTCATGAGATAAAACAGTCATCTAAACATTCTACTGAGACACTACACAGATATTAAAAGAATATGATGAGCATATTCAGACTGGCTGATGATGAGCTTATTCAGACTGGCAGAGAGAAAGAGGCTTTAGTAAAAGAAAACAAAAGGCTACAAGTGCAACTATATGGGGTTGAGCAGGAAAACCAGATTCTGTGTCAAAAGGCCAATAAGGGTCAAAATGAACTTGATAACATGAAGTTAAAAAGTAAACTACTTCTCAATGTAAAGTCTAAAAGCTCTAGACTGAAAGAAAAAGCAGCATCTCCTGAAGTAGAAACAGTGAATAAAGAAGAAAAAAGAGAAATTCCAGCCATAAGTAATAATATTAATATTACTAGAGAGCATAATAGAGAACTGAATGAAGTAAATGTGGAAGAAATTAACCAAGAGCAAAAAGAATTATAAAAGTTTAAAACCTTTGTTTAAATTAGCTGGGGAAGAGGCTTCAAAGTTAAAGGAAGATCATCCTTGCAGAGTCAAGAAGACACAAAAAAAGTTGAACAACAATTGAGCTCAGAAGAAGCATACGAATTACAGAATTGTACTTTAAGCAAGTATCTGGTGAAAATGGAGGAAAAATTTCATAAATTCCAGCTAAATAAAGTTTCTATTTCTTCAGATCTGGCATCTACTAAAAAACTATATATTAAATTGGACACCAACAAAAAATTATTAATCTGGCAACTAAACAGTATAACACAAAAAGTTGGACAATTTCAAAATGATTGGGAGAACCCTGAAAAGAGAAAACTGGAATGAGTTCTCATGTAGATAGAAGTCATGCTAGCATCTCTAGACATGCCTGTCCAATGTAACTATAATGACAGAATGACAGACAGGTATTGGTTGGACACCACAAGACATCAACCAACTAAGAAAGAAGATCCAGAGGAGAAAGAAGAACCAGGGATCATGATAACTTATGTACAGAAATGGATGACATCTTTAAGATACACTTTGCAGAATGTTAGAGAAAAGTTAAAGACAGTACAACATAAACAAAAGGCTGGATTCAACCAAACAGTGAAAAATAAAGACTGTTTACCAGGGGGTGAAGTGTTGATTCTTTGGCTGGTGAAAAGAAAGAAATTGGCATTCACAAGAACTGATCCAATGAAAATTCCTGAGAAAGACAATGATGTAAATGAGACAACAGACTGGAAAACAAGTGTCTTGTTGTATGCCATTAGTGTAATGGGGAAGGAGAAACTTTCAGACCTGTACTGGGAACGTGGAAATGTGTTTAGAGATAAGGCTCCATCAGTCTTCAATCCAGTAGGAGAGAGGGGTCAAAAGATTGAGAATGTTGAGGAATAAATTTAAAAGGAGAATATAAAAGATTTGAATTTAAGCTGAAATGTTGTTAAAGAGTTAAAAACAAACAAATGACATGGTTTGTAACTAAGGTGATGAAAACAGAAGACAAGAATGTGTTGTGTATTGGACTGGATGACAGTAAATATAGATTTCCAGAGTATGGACCTTTACAGACTGCCAGAAATAGTGCAACTTGAAGCCACTTTAACTGTCCTGTCTCAGGGCTAAGAAATCATGGGAAATGTAGTGTATTGTGGCACCAGAGCTCTCTGACAGAGAAGGCTCAATGTCCCAGAAAAAATACAGTTCCCATGATTCCTTAGCACTGAGCCAGGACAGTTGAAGTGGCTTCAAGTTGCACTATTTCTGCAGTCTGTAAAGGCCCTATCTTTAAATACAGCCTTAACAATTGGTAGGTATAATGGTAATGTATATATATGATAAAGTAAGTATTTAGAGAGTGTATAATATGTTTTGGGGAAAATTGTTATGTGATATGATTATCTGTTTCAATGGTAATGGTAAGTATCAAAGCTAGATAAATGTTTAAAAATTATACATGGTTTGGGGCATGGCACTTCCATGCTTGTATGTATTAATGACTTTTTTAAGGGGGGAGGTGTGTGGAAAGAATACAGACTTTAGCCAGCCTTGCAACAACCAATAGGAAGAGAGCTGGTGTCAGGCAATCAAATTGAAGGCTGGAGAGGATGTGGCAGTTGATGACAAGGAGAGTTAGATAGAGATGGTTAGAGTCAGAGTCCAGTTGGGACACATCCAGAACTCTGAGAGGAAGTTGCTGGAGTGCAATATCCTGAGGGTTATAGTTAGCCAAGTGGCAGGTGTAAAAATAGGTTAAGGAAAGTAACCTAAGATCAAGACTGTGTGGATCCTGGGTATAAGTAGCAGCAACGACAGGGCCAGAAAGGCTGGGCGGAGCCTTTGAAAGCTTGCCAGGAACACCAGTTCCCGGCGGGGTGGTGGCAGCAGCAGCCACAGGGCTGGGAAGGCTGGGCGGAGCCTTTGAAAGCTCACGAGGAACACCAGCTCTTGGCGGCACGGCGGCAGCAGCAGCGACAGATCCGGAAGGGCCGGGCAGAGCCTTTGAAAGCTCACCAGGAACACCAGGTGCTGGCGGTGTGGCAGCAGCAGCAGCGACAGGGTCGGGAAGGCTGGGCGGAGCCTTTAAAGGCTCGCCAGGAACACCAGTTTCCGGTGGTGCGGCGGCGGCAGCAGCGACGGGACTGGGAAGACTTGTGGAGCCCTAAAAAGCTCGCCCATAACATCTCATTTCACCCTCCTCCATTACCATCTGGTGGCCCTTCTCTCTGCAGTGGTGTGGTTGTGGAGGGCTGGTCTCTATGCCAACAAAGACTTAAGAATTGAACTGATTGGACAACAAATTATCAGTGGCAGCGAAGTGCCCCTTAACTCTTCCTCCCCCCTCCGTGACAGGAGGAGGGAGTAGTGGGAGAGCTTATATCATAGAGCTTTATTGCTGCTATAATTTGGGGTGAACAGCTAATAACATCTTGAATAGCCTTTTGGATTTGGAAACTGGGAATGTTCTGGGAGTGGGGATTGAGATTGTGTGGGGGAAAGGAAGGTATGGTGGCAACAGAGTGAAGAATTGTTACAAAAGAAGGCGGGATCAATGGTTAAAAACTATCCTGCCTTCAGTTCACTCTGTTTCCTGGAATGAATTGGAGAGCAGACCAACCATTCATCAGACCCTTACTCTGCTCCTCTGCAATGCCAGGTCGGTGAAAAATAAAACTCATATTATCTTTGACTTCTTGTTAGATGAGGCCGCCGACCTGGCTTGTTTTACTGAGACCTGGTTAGGAGAGGTGAGCTCTGTGACCTGGGCCCAAGCCCTCCCAGGGATTCAGTTGTTGAGCAGGTAAGGGAAAGTGGGCAGGGGGGGGGGCGGTGTGGCTCTGGTTCATAGAAACAATCTTATTTTGTCCAGGAAGCCTATCTGGAACACAGTCCACATTGTGTGCATGTACCTAAGCCTGAAGACCAGGGATAGTTTGAGGATTCTGTTAGTATTCCGGCCACCCCGTTGTCTAACAGACTCCCTAGCCGAGCTGACTCAACTGGTGTCTGAGTTACTATTGGAGTTGCCCAGACTTTTAGTCTTGGGTGACTTGAATATTCCACTTGAGACCAGTTTATCAAATCTAACTGCCGCAGCTCGGGAGTTCATGGAATCCATGACTAACATGGGCCTATCCCAATTGGTCATCGGGCCTACTCATTGTGCAGGTCATACCCTCGATGCGGTCTTCAGTACGGAACAGGAATATCCATGGGCGGAGGTCATTAAAACCTCTGCTCTGTCATGGACGGATCATTTCCTGGTCAAGACAGAACTAAGAGCCACTGTCTGCCCCACCGGGGGTGATGGACCCATTAGAATGGTCTTTCCTCGAAGGCTAATGGAACCAATTGAACTCCAGAAAGCCTTGGAGGATTTAATGGTTGGTGATGCTGGTGATTCTGTTGAAACCCTGGTTGAGATGTGGAACAACAATCTCACTGGGGCTATTGACACAATCGCTCCCAAGCGTCCTTTCCTGCCTGCTCCGAACCGTAAGCCCTAGTATACAGAAGGGCTTAGGAAGATGAAGCGGGCTGGACAATGACTAAAGTGCAAATGGTGGAAGACTCGACTCTCATTTGACAGAACCCACCAAAGGAAACATCTTGATTCCTATCAGGAGGCAATACGTGCAGTGCGGAGATCCTTCTCTTCTGCACATATTGTGTCTGCAGAGTCTTGTCCAGCAGAGCTGTTTAGGGTGGTGGGAGAGTTGACACAGGTTTTGCCTACGTCTAACCCTCTACTTAACCCGACGACAGCCTGCTGTGATGCGTTTAACATCCACTTTGCAGATAAAATCTCTCGGATAAGAACCGACTTAGATGCCAGTGTTATAATAGAATCTATAGAAGAGGTGTCCAGCAACTCCGTTGATGTAATTTTACTGGATCAGCTTCAATCCATGAGTACCAATGACGTGGACAAGCTCCTTGGAAGAGTAAAGAAGATGACCTATCCCCTTGATCCTTGTCCATCTTGGCTGGTCACCCGGGGGGAGATGCGTTGAGAATATTCCTTCGGGATATTATCAATGCATCTTACAGGGAGGGCCTTGTTCCATCTGGCTTAAAGGAAGTGGCTGTCAAGTCTCTCCTGAAAAAGCCTTCCCGGGACCCCCTGGACAGGAATAACTATAGACGGGTCTCCTTGCTTCCTTTTTAAGCAAGGTGATTGAGAGGCCAGTCGCTTCCCAACTCCAAGCTGTCTTGGATAAAACCGATTATCTGGATCCATTTCAAACTGGCTTTAGGACAGGATATGGAGTCAAGACTGCCATGGTTGCTCTGGCTGACGACCTCTGCTTGGGTATTGATAGGGGCAATGTGACCCTGTTGGTGCTCTTGGACCTCTCAGCGGCCTTTGACACTATAGATCATTCCATCCTCTTGGATCGCCTGAGAGAGTTAGGAATTGAAGGCACTGCTTTGCAGTGGTTCCGTTCCTTCCTCTCAGGCAGATCCCAGAGGGTGAGGCTCGGGACAGTTGCTCTTCCAGAATAGAGCTTAATTGTGGCGTCCCTCCGGGTGCCATCCTGTCCCTGGTGCTATTTAACATCTATATGAAGCCGCTGGGAGAGATAATTTGGAGGCATGGGGCGTGGTGTCATCAGTATGCAGATGACACCCAGATATACTTCTCCATGACCCGGTCGTCGGCTCAGACTTCAGATGGCGTCTCTCCTCTCAATGATTGTCTTAAAGCGGTAATGGACTGGATGAGGAAAAACAGATTGAGACTGAATCCAGACAAAACGGAGGTACTAACAGTCATGGCACCGAAACCAGGTCTGGGAATACAACTTCCAGTCCTGGACAGAGTCACACTCTCCTCCAAGGACTGTGTTCGCAGATTGGGGGTACTCCTAGATTCGTCGCTTCACATGACTAATCAGGTGAATGTGGCTGTCAGGAGTGCATGCTATCAGCTTTGGCTGATACGCCAACTGCGCCCTTTCCTGGAAATTAGGGACCTTGAAACTGTGGTACGTGCTCTGGTAACCTCTCGCTTGGACTTCTGTAACGTACTCTACATGGGGCTACCCTTGTGCTTAACTCAGAAACTGCAACTAGTTCAAAACATGGCAGCCAGGTTGGTTTCTGGTATTTCCAAAAGGGAACACATAACACCTGTGTTAAAAACCCTCCACTGGCTGCCCATTAGTTTCCGGGCACAGTATAAGGTGTTGGTTTTGACCTTTAAAGCCCTACATGGCTTGGGACCAACTCATCTCCAGTACTGCCTCCTTCTATATGAACCCCCCATGCACTTAGGTCCTCTGGGAGGAATTTGCTGCAGCCTATAAAAACTAGGCTATCGGCAACCTCCCAGAGGGCCTCCTCTGCCATCGCTCCCAGATTATGGAATGGCCTGATGGATGAGATCCATCTTATCACCACTGTAGACAGCTTTAAAAAGCTGTCAAGATGGATCTCTTTTGGCAGGCCTTCCCTGACTAGCTTCCCCAGCCTTAGATTCGGTTACCAGGTCTGGGAGATGCCACTGAACCACCTAACCCACTGAGCTTTTTTCTTTCTTTGTTGTTTTGGTTTTATTGTATTTGTTGTTGTTTTTAAAAAATAGTTTAATACTTTTTTAAGGGAAGGGTGGGTTAGGGTATTGTTGTATTATGGATGTTTTTAAATGCTGTAAGCTGCCCTGGTTGCATTGCAAAGGGGCGGGATAATAATAATAATAATAATAATAATAATAATAATAATAATAAATCTCTGGAGAGAGTGTTGTGAGGTTCACTGAAACTGTAACTAAGGGACGTTGCAGACTAGCCCAAAGGGCTGGCCTGGGGGTGGAGTTGGGGGAGAGCAACAACATGCTGGCTGCCCCAACCCCAACCCCACCCCAATGCTGTACTGATGCCGTGCAGCTGTACACATGGTGCACAGTGCCAGAATGCCCTCATTTTGCTGCTCTTTTAGGAGTGGCAAAAGGGAGGATCTGGGCCATGGCATATGGTTGCTGCGGTCCTGATACGTTGCTCCCCAGGGCGGCCCTCTGCCACTCCAAACGGGCCATCTGCATCAGCCCTAAGTAAAACCAAGAAAAGAAGACCTTAAAGTAACAAATATATTCACCATCTCAACAAGTGAAACATTGTTTAAATCATTTTTCAAATAAGGGTTTATTACTGTTTCAAAGAAAGGCTTGTCTGGAACTTGAGTAACTAACCATGCTAGTAACGATTAAAAACATATTTGGGGTTAAATTCCCTAAGGAAGGTACCAAAGGGAAGTAGTTTCACCCATAGTTGGTATTCTCAAGAAAAGTAAAGTGACAGTCAGGAACTGATGGCTGAGTCACAATTAAATAAGAAAAATAGATTAATATTATTAAAATAGATTAAGAAAGCAAAAGTGAACGTCACACATATTGTTCCACTTAAATGGTCAGGAGGTAGCTGTCCCTCACACATGAACTATTTTGGTTCACCTGGCTCTAAACTTTTAAAATGCTCTCACACAAAAAAAACCTGGCAAAGTTCAAACATAACATTAATGTCTGTCTTAAAAGCATGCAATGAAATTGTCAAGATGAAATAGGTCCCCTAAAGTCAAGATATACCCCTAAGGGTACTAAGAAAGAACACATTTTGTCATGCTGATGAAGTTGGATAATAGTTTCCTATGGAATAACCTTGGGAAATGATTGCTTCAATAAACAGCAAAGCTCATTAATATTTAGGAATATCTCTATTTGGGAGGGAAATGGGTTGTATTGAAAAGGATTTTCTGTAAACCATCAAGTAATTTTCTTTCCATGAGATTGTTGACCTCAGTGTACTTCATGTGCCTCTGTCGCAGAGCTCTTTCCTTGCCTCCCCTCTCCCCCAAAATTGTATAAAATAAACCTCAGCACCAATTCCAAGAAAAAAAGAGAGGGAGTAAATCTAACACATACCATCGCTCATTTCAATAATTAACAGTGATAATGTTGCTTAGCATTTGAATGGTCCTTAATAATTCAAGATCTTTGGGGTGCAAAGATTTAAATGCAGACATGTTGGCTCATGATAAATTAGTGCACTTTTAAAATTTCATTCTCTCATGTTTTATTCTTATCAGTCATCAGTCCCTCTCTCTCACACAGTTAACATGCAGTCACAATAAAGTTATTTGCATAAAATTTTGCTGAATAGAGCAGCAAAACAAAAAGACATATTTATCCATAAGGCTTAATTCAAGATGTTGTGTAAAACTGTACCAGAGGGGAGAAATTCTTGTCATCTCAGTGTTGCACTGAATACAAATTACTCACAGAAGGCTGGAAAATGTGGAGCAGAATACAGATTATTTGAATCATATATAAATAGTTGACTCTTATATGCTGTAGTAAAATGTGAGTGCAATGGAAAGGCTCAGAAAAATAAATGAATAACGGTTTTAAAACAATTTTTTCTTTTTTCTTTTTTTAAAAAAGGTATATTAGTGCTGATTCTTCACTTCAGACTATAGAACCATCAGTTTAACAAATAGCTACTTGTGCATTCACCTGTGTCCAATAGTAAGTTACAAGTTGGTAAATGGCAAGTTGTATTCAACCCATCAAAGAAGTGCCTCTTAAAATTTGATGCTTTAATTCAGCTTCTCCCCAGCTTACTCCTCAGAACTCCTTGCTATAACTTTGTTATGTTGTCATATTTTTCCCTAATGGCATTAGTTGACAATGGAGGTAGATGTTCTAAGAGCATGGGGACACTATCCATAAACAGGCCAGAATTCTGTTGGTCATATATACACTTCCAGCTACATCAGGATGTGTGCTTTTGGGAGGGGGCATGTTTCAGAAGTGTTCAGTATCACTTTCTGAAATGCCACCCCCTCCCCTCTGCAACTACAGCTCACAAGCACTGTGACCCACATCTGTGGCCAAACAATGGCTAGGAAGATGAGGGTTTAGGAACTGCACCTGGCTGTAGCTTTGCAAATGTAGAGAATCTCCTGGACCTCCAGTGACCTGGTAGTTTTGGGAAGCCCCCCATCTCCTCAGCCAAAGATTGGGCATAGGGATGGACAATGGTCCTGGCAGGCTGCATTGAACCTCGTGGAAGCCAAAATAATCTTGGACAAAGTAATCAAACACATACTATGACTGGGATGCTAAAAAAATATATGTTTCATTAAAATATATATGTTCCACTGAAGGGGATGAACAATATTGTAGGATGATGCTTTCTTCAGTAGGAATGGACAGAATAGTAAAATTGGACTTCTGATCTCTAATTTTTCCAATGTTTTGTTTGTTTCATTCCATTTGAACACACACACACTTTTTTTCATTGACATTTCTCTTTTTATAAATACATCTTTTGGCAGATGTCTTCTCATTTTGACAAATGAGTGTGTTTCATGTTACACTCTGCAGGGAATCCCTGTGACCTATTAAAAAAGTAAACCACTGTTCGATAGGTTTCCAAGAGAAGACATTAATCTCGTTTGCAAAAAATAAGGTGGTCCAGAAGAGTCTAAGGCTGTAAAAGCAACCTCAATGACTGCATGTAGCCCATGGTTACATTTTGCCACCCTATTTTACTTAAAGTCTACTTCTGCCCTTAGTCCTTGTGTAAAACATCCTTGTTTCTGCTGATGCAAAATGATTGAGTTAATGTATATGATTGTAGACTACCTTCCAGAATTGTTTTCAAATAATTGTGCTTGAAGCTCAACATTCCTACAATGCCTCCCTCCGTGGTTTTCTGTCCCATGTTCTGCATCATTGGTGGTGGTGGTAGGTTGTGACATCAGAAAAATAGCCATCTGAAGACAACTTTTCCCACTTGAACCTGAGATGGACGTGATTCATTTTAAGCCACTTTAACTAAGCACAGAGGACTCCATTAAAAATGTGATGACTTCAGATTAGGTTAATTGTCCTTCCCTCAATCCTATGAGGCATATGAGTTAATTTAAGGCTAATTAGCAACTGCCCTGTGAGGCACCTGAACAGTGTTAATGCCTTTCTTAGAATTATGCTCTGGGAGAAATAGGCTCCCTGCAAATCGAAGAGGGACATTTCCCAAGGAAAGGTTAAGAAAGGCCTTAATTGCCTCTGCAATCAGGTTTGTGCATCATTTAATGGCCAAGCATGACCACAGCATTTGACAGAAGGAACATTTCCTATTCCTTAGGTTGTGGAAAACTTTCAACTCTCCTACACTAATGGGATTGCTTTTTTTCATTTTTTTTAAAAAATACATATATAGATCTATGCCATTGGGGATTTGCTTTATCCTTCTTGAATAGAATGGGAAATGAAACCCTCACATGCTTAATAAGCTAAGCTGGGTCATCTATAGCCCCCATAACTTTTTAATATTTTATTTTGGACATTTTATTTTACCCCACTTTACTTTCAGTGTGAGGCCTGGGGCAGGTGGAAAAAATAACTTAGCACTCTGGTTGTATCTAAGCCCAAGGATAATTTATTTGGGACCGGTACAAAAGTGTGTCACAGCCCTCCTTCCCATACTGAAATTACAGTTCTTCATCCTGTAATTACAGTTTCATGAGCTATGAAAAAAGTTTGCTTTGCTTTTGATAACGATATACAACTTATGGGTCCTACAAGTTTTCTAACTATTTTGTAATTATTACAAAATGTAATTAAAAAACTTTTTAATAATTTAGAAATTGTTTTTTTGGTCAAAGTCACATTTTTCTAATTATATATATAGAAAAAATCTGCGATGGCTGCATATATTAGACCATAACTTTCAAGTTTTATTCTTCTGGCCTTTTCTATTGAAAAAAAATATGAACTAGATTTCAAAGTTGAACTGAATTGCTATTTAATTATTTCTATAATTTTGTATGAATAATGTTTTAACTGTACCCTGTTTGTTAAATGCTGCAGGCAACCTCAGAATGTACAGAAGGAGAAAGTCAGGATATATAGCAAATAAATAAATCTTACAAATTCATAAACCACAGACAAGATGGCATGGTAGCTTAGCCACTCTTACTAGTCTTCCAGAGCACTAGAGTTTATGTTAAATGCTAGTTTGCTTAAAGAACGTGGTGGCTTAGTGGTTAAGATGCCAAATCTGATTATTGTAAAGTCAGAAGCTTAGCAATTTGAGGCCCAAATGCTACATGATGGAGTGAGCTCCTGTCACTAGTCCCAGCTTCTGCCAACCTAGCAGTTTGAAAGCATGCAAATGCAAGTAGATAAATAGGTATCATTTTGGTGGGAAGGTCACAGTGTTCTGTGTAGTCATGCTGAGCACCTGATCACCGGGGTCATCTTTGGATAATGCTGGCTCTTCATCTTAGTAATGGAGATGAGCACCATGTTCTGCAGTTGGTTATGATTAGACATTCATGTGAAGGGGAGACCTTTACTACCTTTAGTTTGCTAAAACTACTTTTTGCTTCTGTCAGTCACTGGCAATGTGAAAATAAAACCTGCAGCAGTATGGACAGTGCACTGATAAAGAACTGCAGTTGTTTCTTGTATATTTTATATAACAACAATATTATTAACTAAAGGGGAATGCAGACCAGGGCGTCGGGGACGCCCTGGTCTGGAGCGCCGCGGGACCTCGGCAGCCGGACCGCGGCGCTCCTTCCACAAGACAGGGAAGGAGCACAAAATCCTGGAAGGAGCACAAAATCAGCGCTCCTTCCACAAGACAGGGAAAGTGCGCCCTAAATGCGTAGGGCACACTTTCCCTGACTTATCCTCCGCAGCGCGTCTGGTTGCTGTGGAGGGAGGTCATCCCCGGAGCGCCGTCCGTCCGGAGAGCCGGAAGCTCCGAGGATGACCTCAGGAAGAGGAAGGGATGCCGCGCGTGTGGCTGCCCCTCCTCTTCCGGGTCTCGGAGACGGCCCTATTAGCCATCTGCCGAGGCCCTATGAGTAGATTTGAAGAATTTATTATGGTGCAACATTTCAGAAGGAAAATTCTCAGAAAGATTAATCAGATATATGTGATGTAGATGGTAAGAATTGACTGAATGTGTCTACTCTACTTGAGGCTAGCCAACAGGATAGCAACCATTATTACCTTGATTTGGTGTTCTACTGCATATGTCATTATTTAAAGTTGAATTGAAACTGTATTTCTGAATGAATGAAACACTTATTCTAGGAACTACACATCCCGCGAGAATAAACAGCATTCATGGTCATATGTTGCTTTGCTCTCCAGAACAGGCTCATGCACTTGAATTTTCAAGGACCTCTATTTATACTGCTTGGCCATGTCAAACAGAGGAAAATAGATGTCTCAGGGGGGAAGCAGACGGAGGCGCCGGAGATGCCGCCGGACAGAGCGCCGCGGGACTGCAGCCTCTGCACCCCGGCGCTCCTGCGGCGTCCCTGGAAGGAGCGTAAAAATAGCGCTCCTTCCACAAGACAGGGAAAGTGCACCCTAAAATCGTAGGGTGCACTTTTCCTGCCTTTTCCGCCGCAGCGCGTGCGGTCGCTGCGGCGGGAGGTTGCCCCGGAAGCCCCGGCCGTGCGGAGGGCCGGCAGCTCTGAGGGCGACCTCAGGAAGAGGAAGGAGCACCGTGCGTGAGGTTGCTCCTCCTCTTCTGGGCCTCCAAGACGGCTCAATAAGCCATCTGCCGAGGCCCTCAATCTCTGAGTTTCACAGACTTTGGTTTAACTGAACACATACACTGTCCCTCTTGTAGGCCAGGCTAGGAGATCCTTCAGTTCAGGATGCAGTTTGAGATGGTTCTAACACTGCTTCTGAACTAGCTCCAGCAAATCTCACATGATCTAGACAACAGCTATATAGACACAAAGAAATAAGTTTCTATAAAGTTCCTTCTGGCAGGACCTATAGTTTATCTTTTTTTTCTCTCCTCACAATATTGGGGACTACATACTACTGTACTTGTGGAGTGCATTAAAGTATATCCTCCCACCACTTGCCATTTGAGGTGTCACAACTTGTATCAAATATTCCACTTTTTAAGAGAAATCATGCTAGTTTTGATATTCTAGCAACCTCAACAACTCTGTGTGTACAAATAATTATAACAAGCAACTGTGGATTCCATTTAGGGAGAAATGTGGGCTATAGGTGCAATAAACAAACAAACACAAATGCCTCCAGAATCTTTCTGTTGAAATACCTCTAGAAACTTTCTAGATACACTGGTGGCTGGTAGTGAATCTATTCTAGGATTGAGGTGATGGTGAACCTACTCCAGGTGTTAATTGTGTTTAAAAGGGCAATCCAAGACACCAAATCCAATTACCAAAATATATTCAGTCCCTTGGGCAGCTCTTTAAAATTCTAGATAAAAGCATAGCATGAATGTCACCAGTTGCCTCATGTGCACATTTGATCCACCTCTCAGAAAACATGACTTCCCCTGTCCTGAGTCTGTAAAGGAAACTTTTTTTTTTTCAAAATCAGGGAGACAGGCTGTTGCTCACTCCCTAGCCTAGAAATTTCAGAGAAATTTCTCCTATCCCCCCTTAAAAGAAATACAATAACTTCCTTATTTTAGTGGGATGCCGGGAAAAATTCCACAAAAATTGGGAGCAGAATTTTGGCTGAGACATTAGCAGGTAATGCTACTTATATCCATGATGTGAAGTATGCATTTAATGGTTTTTTTTAAATGTCAAGCTATTTTTAAGGGAATAAGCCCCCTCTCCACATTTTTTCCAATCAGAGTTGGTCACACTGGGGGGAAGCAGACGGGCTGCATGGAGCTGCCTCAGGAAGCTGCGCTGCGGGGCTGAGGCATCCGCATTCCTCGGCCCCGTGGCGCAGCTTCGCAGCCCCAGGAAGGAGCGCTAAAATAGCGCTCCTTCCGCAAATTGCCAAAGGTGCACCGCAAAAGGCTGCCGGCGCACCTTCGGCGCCTTTTCCACCACAGCGTGTGTGGACGCTGTGGTGGATAGGCATCCTCGGAGCCCCAGACATGCGGATGGTCCAGCACTCCAACAATGTCTTCGGGAAGGGGTTGGGGTGCCCAGAGTGTGGCTGCCCCTCCCCTTCCTTGCCCTGACAGCGCTTTGCACCATCTGCTTAGGCACACTGTTAGTGCAGCAGCTTTCAAAGAGTATGGAATCAAAACAGTTTCTTCCCTTCCCATCTTTTGCATGGGCCTCAGAGCTCAGCTCTTTGTGTGGCTCAGAATCTTCCAGTTATAAAATGATTCCCAAGTTGACCATAAGGACTGAACAGGCAGCTTACTCTGCTCTTGACCTTATGTTGGTTTCAATTGGGTGGAAATCACATTCTCAACTGTCTGCAACGGGATTCAATTTCACCTAGTCCTAATAATCTTCCCACCGGGACCTCATGATTCTATTACCAGTCTGTTTCTAATATCTCAGACAATGTTATTAATATTTGTTCTGGAAGGGAATGGCAGTAAAAGGACATTAACCCACAAAATCATGAAATGCTCTGTTATGTTCCTTGCATATCCTAAGCAAGAGTGAGAGAGAGATTTAATAACATCACTACATAATAAACCATCCATGCCTCATACAATCCCAGAGGAAGACCGCAGAGGAAAAAAATTAAAGATTTATGGCTTCCAATTTAATTGTGTTGTAGGAACAGTATCTCCTTCTATTTCTGTTGTAGAGTCTATTTATACAAGTTTGAGCAAAGAGAGAGAAACAGCAATTGTTTCCACATTTTAATGAACTGAATGCTCTATACAAAATGACAAATTGGGGGATCTGTATAATGCCTGGTTTAATAATAACTTAATGTTTCAAAAGGAGATGCTGCCTGGCCTGTAAGCAACCTTTCTATGATAAATGAATGTGTGGGTATAACACATATTCTTAAAGTTACAAACTGCAGAAGTACAACATTTATTCATGATCTTTCATTGTTCAGGCTTGACCTTTCCAAACTTTCTGATTTTGAATCGTTCACATTTTATGGCCTAATTCCCTCAAACAAATCCTGTATCTGGACTCTGGCAGTTCATGTTGCAGACTGACTATGCTACCATACAATTAATAAAGTCATCCCTGAAAAGACAAAATAAGACGTCAGAAAACATTAGACTAGGATCCTTATCAATTGAACAAGTCTGCACAATATCTCTTTTTGTACTTCTGCAGGCTATAACTTATATTGATTCACTAATGCATTTTCCTCTGGAGTGAATGGGTTTAAGGTATCAGGAATCTTTTTAGATGTTTCTGTGGTAACTAACGAGGTCCTGTTGGTATCAGTCCAGATTCTTGTTCCCTATTTGTTTGTTTTGAATTTTGGACTCTTGATTCAGGCTCACATCAATCAAAATAACCGAGCTTTGTCCTTCAGTTTCTAGCTGGTTTAGGTGGAAAACAAAATGAGGACCCAATAGAGGAACCGGAGTAACCTGATTTTCAAAGAATCTTACTACTCTAATTCCAAGGTTTATAAAATAATATTTTTTATCATATATAACTTCAGTGATATTATTATTACTAAAGGTAATCCCCGCCCATGCACTCATACCATCATAATACAGATATTCAATTGAATTTATATCCGATGGTTTTAATAAACCAGGCAGAACCACATTTGAAATATTTAAAAAGTGGGTTACCCGCTTTTGTTTTGGAAGGATTCCAGCTTGTTTAGGATAATTTATGAAAAACAACTTATATGGAATCTTAACTAGGTTCCATTCAGAGATTTTAACTTTGGTCTTTAAACTAACAGTCTTCTGTGTTTGCTCTTCCTGAAGTACAGATTTAAAATCCAAAACTTCTGTATTATTCTTTATAGGCCTAAGCAGACGGCGCAAAGCACCATCTTCAGGGCAAGGAAGGGGAGGGGCAGCTACACACTGGATGCCCCAACCCCTTTCCGAAGACATTGTCGGAGCAGCCGGCCCTCCGCACAGCCGGCGCTCTGAGGATGCCTTTCAGCTGCAGCGTTCGCACACGCTGCAGCGGAAGAGGCGCCGAAGGTGCGACAGCAGCCTTTTGTGGCACACCTTCAGCGATTTGTGGATGCCTCAGCCCTGATCCGCAGCTTCCTGGGGCAGCCCCGTGCCGCCCGTCTGCTTCCCCCCTTACTTAGGATAGTTACTTGAGAGAAATACCTTTACTTTGCCCTTCTCCATAGCTATACTCCTGCATATCTGAAATATAAGGGTTTTTTTAATTGTTTGTAACTGTATGAATACTATCTATATAATTATAGATAAGCCGACCAGAGTCTTCTGAGGCATCATCATACATAGTTTGAAAGATGTGGGAAGAGAGGATAACCTTCTTTGAAGTTGCTCTTTTAAAATGGTTATTCATCTGTAATGCACATTGGGTTGTTATTTGAGTGCTCACTAAGGGGGGTTGCAGACTGCCAGAAATAGTGTGAATTCAGTCCACTTTTAGGGTTAGGGTTAGTGCTAGGGAATCATGGGAACTGTTATTTTTCTGAGACATTGAGCCTTCTCTGTCAGACAACTCTGATGCCACGATAAAATATAGCTCCCATGGTTCCCTAACTCTAACCCTAACCCTAAAAGTGGACTGAATTCACACTATTTCTGGCAGTCTGCAACCCCCCTAAGGGGGGTTGCAGACTGCCAGAAATAGTGCAAATTGAGTCCACTTTTAGGGTTAGGATTAGTGCTAGGGAATCATGGGAATTTTTTTTTTTTCTGGGACATTGAGCCTTCTCTGTCAGAGAGCTCTGGTGCCACAATAAAATACAGTTCCCATGACTCCCTAACCTTAACCCTAACAGTGGACTCAATTTGCACTATTTCTGGCAGTCTGCAACCCCCCTAACTCCCAACCCAATCTTGTTCAGGTTGTTGTGAGATAGCATGAAAGAAAGAAAACACAATAGACCTTGAACTCTGCAAAGAACTGTTGAAATGATGAATAGTAGCTTTTTTTAGTTTACAGTATTCATTTTAATCAATCCTTTGGAGGCCGTTAAAGTGTCAAGGGATCAGGCTATATGGTAATGCAACTTGTTTCACAATGCCACATAAGTCAAGTGAACCAAATACACACAAACAACATGTAAAAAAAGTATTCTAAATGCTGCCAAAGTGAGCCCATGTCTCTTATAAGAAGCATAAGAACAATGAAAGAGTCTGAGTATCTTAGTAATTTTCCTTCCTCCATCTCTAGGGAGGCAGGGCTAACAAGAGTTCAAAGACAAGAAAGCTCAGCCATAAGGTGGAGAAAAATAATCTAAAACAGCATTGTTCCCTGTATCTTAAAGTGGAAAACATAGGAGATTGTTTGTGAGAGTTTAGTTTGTAATTGGAACCATGTTCATATTCCCCTCAAAAGTATAATGGCATTTTAACCTCTTCAGAGGAACATGAGTAAATAAAATACATTATGGGTCAATACTGATGGTGGCAGTAATGATTTTTTTCATCTTAATGTTTTTATAAAGTTGTCATTTTTTTTTTTTTTACTCTTCCGGTGGCGTGAGAATCCCTCTGAACTTTGCTGATGAAGGGGAGATTGTTGACTGCGAGTTCAAGATCCCCAGGAGTGCCAGAGGATAAAAGATATCTTCCCAGTTAGGGAAGAATCAGAGGGGCTCATCAGAGACCAAGGTGCCTCATGGAACCCATAAAAAAAAAGAACGGAGATGATCAAGGAAGAAAACCCAAGAGAGGGTAAGAGAATGCCAAGGCATGGAGGTCTGAGGTGGGCACTGTGAGGAACCACTCCTGCCACCTTGACTAATTCTCTCTTTTAGAGTTTTATGTGACTGGCTTCATAGTCCTCATCACCTCCTAGTCCAATAACTATTAAAACACACTGGTAGCGTTCTTTCAAAATTTTCACACAGAGGCCAAAATAGGTTTTTATGAAATATAAAAATGGTTTTATTGTGTTTCAAACCTACAGGCATGCTTCTTGGTTTTCAAACGTGTTAATAATATTACTTGGTTACAGGTTCAAGTGTATTATAGCTATTTCAAATATAATCGTTCAGCTGTTTTTATGTTCACAATCTAACCACACAGACACTTTCTACACCAGAACTCTGTTGAACCACAAAGAGTTATTTTTTCTTCTTTTGACTCTTATCTTTGTATCACTTAGTTCCCTCAGGAACAATCTACAGCCTCTGGCTTAAGGTACTGCCTCACTGTACCACTATCTAAGGGGGGAAGCAGACGGGAGCTTCCCGTGTGCCGCGGGACGGAGCGCCGCTGGACCGCGGCAGCCGCACCGCGGCGCACCGTTGGCGACTCTAAAAGGAGCACCAAATTGGCGCTCCTTTTAGATTTCAGGGAAAGGGCGCCCTAAAAGCGGCGGGCGCACTTTCCCTGACTCAAACGCCGCTGCGCGTGCGGTCGCCATGGCGTGAGGTCATCCTCGGAGTGCCGGCCATGCGGAGGGCCGGTGACTCCGAGGGCGACCTCAGGAAGAGGAAGGGGCGCCGCTCGTGCGGCTGCCCCTCCTCTTCCCTGCCCGGAAGACGACTCTATTAGTCGTCTGCCGAGGCCCTATGTCAGATCCAACTGACACTCTTGAAGGTTCTGAGCCTTCTGTTCCGCAATTCCTAACTGCCTAACTGACTATATCCCTCAACGTCTGAGCTATTTATCTCCTTCAAGCTGCTCTCTCATTGGCTGATTCCAGCTGTCTCAGGATTGGTCATCTGTCTTCTGGTCTTCACAGCTCCCTGCTGTCTTTCTGTTCATCACAGGCACGACCGTGGGCAGTAGCTGCTATAGCCGCCACCACTTATTAAAGCTGACAATCGAGACAACACTCAATTTGAATGCTCGTTTTAACTGGAGTTTACCTCCTCCTTTAAATTTCATTTGTGGAAAATGCTAGTTTTATGCCATTTGTAGAAGAAAAAATAAATAAAACAAGACAATCGTTGCAAATAGAAGAGGGAGAGAAATGATCTCCGAAGTAGAGGCTAGAAGGGAAAACGAAGGTGATTGAGCTCCAGCCGAAAGCTGGATGGGATGATCAAACACTAACATAAATATAAAGTGTGTTTCCAAGTTCCCTCAGGGTTACATAATAACGAGTCAGACAATACTCAGAGACTATTGATTAGCACATTTTATTCAAGGAGTCAGTGAACATACTGATGTTGGACTATATGTTTTCAAATCAGACAACAATGGTGTATCGCAACTCAAAACAAGAAGTCTCTCTATAACTTCATAGTGTGGAAGGGAGAATAAAGAAGGAGACAAGAAGTATCATAAAGAGAAACATCAGATAAGAGACATTTAAAGGACATAGATTATTTTTGGATGGTCTGAGAAGGACTTTAATAGTGGATTGAAGTGGATTACAATTGAATTCTATTGCACTAAAGAAGGGACATTGGTGTTTGTCCACTTGGACGGTGTGCTCAGACAGTTTGTGCTTATATACTTCCCTGCTACAGTGGGGTATAATAGGAGTTTAATGAAAATGAACTAGACCAGGGGTCCTCAAACTACGGCCCACAGGCTGGACCCAGCCCGCCGAGGCCATTTATCCAGCCCGTGGCCCGCTGGGTGCTTTTTTGCCGCTGCGATCTATGCAGACAGGCAGCCTTGGGCCGCCCTGGGAAGTGGCAGATTGGGGCTGAAGCTGCCCCACTCCTCGCCCCCAATTCTCCCTTTTGCTGCCTGGGAAAGGACCGCTAAAATAGTGCTGCTTCCACAAAATAGTGCTGCGAAAGGGGCACCCGCCAAGGAAAAAGAGAAGGAAGAGGAGGGGGGAAAGGGAGACGAGAGCCTGGTGACCGGCAGCCACCCCTTTCCCTCTCTCCTCTCCCAGCATCACCTGAGGGAACCTCGCCACCAGAGAAAGAAGGAAGGAAGGAAGGAAGGAGCCAGGTGACAAGATCAGGTGAGCTTCGAGGGGAGGGAGGGAAGGACAAATGGTCACAAGAGGGAGGGGAGAGAAGAAGAAAGAGGAGGAGGAGGGGAAAGGGAGATGAGAGCCCAGTGACTGGCGACCGCCCCTGACCCTCTCTCCTTTCCCCCCGTCGCCTGAGGGAACCGTCTCACCTTCGTCCTCCCAACTGCCTCCCCGCCACCAGAGAAGGAAGGAAGGAAGGAAGGAAGGAAGGAAGGAAGGAAGGAAGGAAGGAAGGAAGGAGCCAGCCGATGAGATCGGGTGAGCTTCAAGGTGAGGGAGGGAAGGACAAATGGTCGCAAGGGGGGGAGAAGAAGGAAGAGGAGAGGGGAAAGGGAGATGAGAGCCTGGTGACCAGCAGCCACCCCTGTCCCTCTCTCCTCTGCCAACGTTGCCTGAGGGAACCCCACCACCAGAGAAGGAAGGAAGGAGCCAGCTGACGAGATCAGGTGAGCTTCGAAGGGAGGGAGGAAAGGACAAACGGTCACAAGGGGGGGAGAAGAATGGTCATGTGGGTCTGGTCACGTGTGGCAGCGTGCTGGGTGGAGATGTGTTCAGAAGGGATTTACCTTTGCCATCTTCTGAGGCTGAGAGGGTGTGACTTGCTCAAGGTCTGGCAGTGGGTTTCCCTGGTTGAGCAGGGATTCAAGGTATCATATGATTTTGCATGTATGTTGTATGTTGTCTGCTGTGTAAGCCCCGGTTCACACTGTTGTGATCTCTGAGCTGTGCGAATGTTTCACCAAGATGTGTTCAGAAGGGATTTGCCTTTGCCATCTTCTGAGGCTGAGATGGTGTGACTTGCTCAAGGTCAGGCAGTGGGTTTCCCTGGTTGGGCAGTGCAGTCTGTATGAGCAATTTTATTGCTGGTATATTGTTCTTGTAGCGCTATATATATATATATATATATATATATTGATATTTTACTAAGAGCAATTTTGAATTCCTAAGAAACAATGATGTCAAAAAATAGAAAAATTGACTCAGAGTGTAGGATATTCAATGAACAGTGGACTAAAGACTACTTTTTCATGCAGTACAAGGAAAGAGCTGTGTGTTTGATATGCCAGAATGTAGTGTCTGTGTTCAAGGAATACAATTTGTGTTGACAAAAGTAATAATATTCGTGATTCTGCACAACTTCTAATTTTTATTCGTGGGATAATTGACAATTTCAAAGTCCCAGAAGAACTTGCTGCACTGCAAAGCATCAAAGGAATAACTATAGGAGAGGATATCTATGAAATGGTTTCCCAAACTGTAAATGATTTGGAGCTGGACTGGGCTAAATTGGCAGTGTGACAACTGATGGTGCTCCTAGCATGGTGGGGTCTAAGAATGGAGTAATTGCTCGCATTAGCCAAGGAATGGACAAACATAACCATTCTCATCCAATAGCCATACACTGCCTCATCCACTAACAGGCGCTGTGTAGTAAATCACTGAAGTGGGACTCTGTTATGAAAACTGTGGTATTTTGTGTTAACTTCATTAGAGCTAATGCATTAAACCACAGACAATTTCAGGAATTTCTGTCTGGGATAAATGCTGCCTGTGAAGATGTTCTGTACCACACAGAAGTCCATTGGCTGAGTCAAGAGAGAGTTTTGGGATGTTTCTATGAATTACTTCCACAGATTACAGTTTTCTTCTTTCAAAACACAAAGAAGTACCAGAGCTCAATGATGCAGAATGGAAATGGCACCTTGGCTTTCTGACAGATGTAACAGAGTTCCTTAACAGTTTCAATGTGCAACCTCAAGGCAAGGGGAAGCTCCTCTGTGATATGCAATCACATGTGAAAGCATTTAAAGTAAAATTAGGCCTCCTCATCAAACAAGTGAAGGAGGAAAATTTCTGCCAATCTTTATACGCTCAGATCTTTCCCCATTGGACATAGAATCATAGAATTATAGGGTTGGAAAAGACCACAAGGGCCATCCAGTCCAATCCCCTGCCATGCAGGAACTCCCAATTAAAGCAATTTCTGCCATCTCCCCACAACTCAAAATCTGACTGTATCATTGTCTGTGGACATGCAAAATAGTCAAAACATATTGGTTAAAAGTAAACAAGACTATAAACCTGATGTTGTAGAAAAAAATCTGTCCTGAGATATATTTACTAAATATGTGGAATAAAGACTTAGAAAAAGATGTTGGTAAGATCCTTATTTATACAATTACAACTGCAAGATAACATTATTTAAAAAATGGAAAGCAAAAAATGTCCCAAGTATAAAAGATTGGTTACTTAAACTATATGATTCAATAGAAATGGATTTACTAACACATTACCTGAGAAACAAAAGTATGGAAGAAGGGCTCAATGAATGATCACCAATACTAAACAATTAAAAAAAAAACTGTGTAGTTACAATCAGCTATTAATAAATTATTAAGAAAAAGAAAAAAAGATACAAATATGTAAACAACCCAAAAATAAATTTCAAAAAGTGACTAAATCTTACATAAAAGCAATAAAAGTGAAAAAAGAGAAACAAAATAAATATAATGGACAGTGGTTTCAAAGTAATTATAATAAGGAGCTATGACTACAAAAAGGACCAACTCGCTGTTACAGTATATGCAAGCTGAAGAGGTAAATCAGATGGTAAATAGTATTGTAAGAATTTTTTTTATATAATATGGCAAAAAGAGATGAAATAGGATAGAACAAGATAGAGTAAGATTATATGATAGCATGTATTCAGGACTGACAAATATAGGAAATATAAGTATACACACACATGGATCAAACAAAGGGAAAGAGACAAGAAATCATTAAAGACATTAAATAAATATATCAATTATTGTAATAAAAATAGTAATATACTGATGTGAGGAGTGAATGGATTTTGTTTTAGTTGCAGTAATGGACTGAATAGCAAAAGAAGATGGAGAATCACAATGCATGATATGGGAGGTTCTTGGCAAGCAAGACGAGAATTCTAAAACTTCTGATGTTGGCGTATCCTAGCAAGGATGCAGCTGCCTGTGTTATCTATGGAAGAACAGATCATTCAGAAGGTTCGGGTGGCAAGCAAGAAGATAAGATGTTTGGACTAAGACTAAGACTCAGAGTGTTTTCTGTATCAACAGAAAAGGACCAGAAAGGGCTGGTTTGAAAGTTTGTGGACAGAAGCCAAAAGGGTGGAGGTTGCCCAATACTATGCAAAGAGCTTAAAAGATGAGATTTTCCCAACCAGCAGTGTGTTCCTGATCCACAGTAACAGGACTCCCACCAAGTGCCACTTGGTGTGTGTGTGTGTGAGTAGATGTATGAATGGTATATTAATGAGAGCTCTTGATACTTAAAATGGTTGTCTTATTTGTTATTTACTATTTCTTATTGTCTTATTGTCTTATTTGTTGTGTTTTAATAAATGTTACATGCATAGTGTCTAAACCCAGATCTGGTTTCCCATGTGTCTTTGTTGAAAATCCTATAGTCTAGAGTGGCTAAATTTCTCTCTGGATCAAAAGAACAACAGAGAACCTCAGTTCATGATACTGATATAGGAGAAAGTTAAGGAGGGCAATAACAGTAGATAATCCAGTGAGAATAAGGAGGAAGTAAGACTGAACAATACAAAGGGGGAAAGAGTATATGAGAGTAAAAGGGGGGAAATGAAGAAGGTATAAGGAAGTAGAAGATGGTGTGAGAATGTAGATAGGTGGAAGAAATAGGAAAGAGGGAAAACAGGAGGAATAAGAGTGAATGAAGAAGAAATAAAGGGTAGAAGATGGAAGGTAGAGATAAGGATTATAAGGGTGAAGGATGATGGAGAGATAGAAGAGAATGGGAAAGATTAGAGATGATGGAATGAAAAGGATAAGATGGAGGAATAGATGGACTCTACAGCACGATACTGTTATAATTGAGGTATTCCCCACTGGACTGAAAGACTCGGGAACACTTGTATAATCAAATTTGTTGATGGCATATAGCATGCTTATATTATTGTGGGAAATTAACAAATGCAAAAAAATGTTGTTTATGTGTGGAGTGAATATATGTTTTTAAGTTTTAATAATAAAATTTATTTAAAAATAATAAAGTTGTCATTTTTTCAGCACAAATTCATTGCTATGTTAACCTGTGAGCTTGCATTGCCTTCTCTTGCACACATTCTTTGTCCTTCTCAGTTGACTCGGGTTATTAAATTGGTGAAAATAATTCAGGATGAATCTGGGTTGAATCTCCATTGTTCACATGCATCTTGAATGCACTTGATTAAGTTTGGAGAGGTGGTGGTCAAAAAACCCACTTTACCTGGAATAATTGGTATGGGGTGTTTTTTCAAGTTTTTTTTTTTTAATTGCATCATTGGCAATGTGAGTAACCAATGTGAATAAACTTGAGATTAAACTCTGCATGTCCTTCTGCTTCTTTCCCCTCCAGTGAGGGGAGAAGAGGATTCTCCCTCTCTCATCCCCAGCCCCCCATCTCTTGGCAGCTGCTGGCTCCAGGAAAAGTGGGAGACATTGCTACTGCTGCAGCCTTGAGATTCCCAGCTGTGTACAGTTTCTCACATGGGGCGCTGGCACTCTTGGATGGGAAGCGCAGGGCTGGCATGCATGTGTGAGCAACAGAACATGGAAAGATGCACAGGGATGCAGTTTCAATAAAAAATTGTGTGAACAACAAACCCCAAATATGGGAGTGAGGTTACTTGCATCATTGCGCTAAAAATACCTGACATCTGAATGACCCCTCAGTTGACTTCTAGGCTACCTACCCCAGCCCCTCCATGAATGGATGCAGTGAATCAAGAGCAAGAGTTGGGAATGTACAGTAAGTCAGCTGCATTTGCGGTTCCTGGGCCTTCCAGCATTCCTTCATCTCCTCCTCCCCACCAAAAAAGAAAAGAAAACTCCTTTTGTCATATATATTCTGGCCCTGCTAGGCTGCTTCAGGCCTGGGAGACTCTAAAAAACAACACACACACACCCCCAAAAAAACCAGGATATGATTTCAAGTTTTTAAAATAGGGGGTTGAATTCCTATTAAAGAAAATTCCTCTTCTAACAGCCTAAGGGGATTAAATTGAGGTAAAATTGCCCGAAGTTATGTTATCAGTATATAGCTAACTCTTATCAACTATATGTATTTTATTTCATTTTATTTTTATCCTGCCTTTCTCCCAAAAAGGGACCCAAGATGGCTCACAATATAAACATGAAAACAACATTTTTAAAAACAATTAAAATAGCCTAATCAAAAAAGTAAAAAGTATATATATATATATATATATATATATATATATATATACAAAATTTAAAACGTACAGAGGTTAAAAAATAATCTAAACGACCACCACCACCACCACCCCATAAAACTAGGCCTGCATGATTTTAAAAAGGTTGCTGGAATGAAAATATTTTTGCTTGCTGGTGAAAGGCCAGAAGGGAGGGGGCAGCCTAGCCTCCCATAGAAGGGAGTTCCACAGGGTGAGAGCAGCCACTGAGAAGGCTCTCTCTTGTGTCCTCACCCAACAAGCCTGGGATGGTGTTAGGACTGAGAGAAAGCCTTCTCTTGAGGATCTTAGGGCTCTAGGTGGTTCGTATGGGGAGGTACAGTCTCTCAAATAGTCTGGACTTGAGCCATATAGGGCTTTATAGGTCATGACTAGCACTTTGAATTGTGCTTGGAAATGAACTGGTAGCCAGTGAAGCTGTTTCAATACAGGAGCTATATGCTCTCTATAACTGGCTCCGGTCAGCATTCTAGCTGAGGCTTTTTGGACCTGCTGAATTTTCCAAACAGCTTTCAAAGGCAGCCCCACGTAGAGTGAGTTACAGTAGTCCAAATGGGATGTAACCAAGGCATGTGTCACCATAGCTAGTTCTGACATCACAAGGAATGGGTGCAGCTGGTGGACTAGTTTTAACTGTGGAAATGCACTCCTGGCCACTGCTGAAACCTGGGCATCCAGGCTCAGAGTGGAGTCCAGGAGCATAGCCAAGCTACAAGCCTGAGATTTCAGGAGGAGTGTAACCCCATCCAGCTCAAGCAAAGCCCCAATTCCCTGATCTGCCTTATGACTAGCCAGAAGCACCTCTGTCTTGTATGGATTAAGCTTCAATTTGTTTGCCCTCATCCAGCCCATTACTGACCACAGACACTGGTTCACCACAGAGACAGCTTCCTTGGAGTCAGATGGAACGGAGAGAGTTGGGATGACACTGCACCCCAAAACTTTGTATGACCTCTCCCAGGGGTTTCATGTAGATGTTAAACAACATGGGGAATAATACAGAACCCTGTGGGACCCCACAGTACAGCAGCCAAGGATTCGAGCAGGAGTCCCCCAACACCACCTTCTGTGTCTGCCTCTCCAAGAAAGACTGGAACCACTGCATAGCAGTGTCCCCAAGTCCCATCCCAGAAAGGCGGCTCAGAAAGATACAATGGTTGATGGTATCAAAAGCCGCTGAGAGATCTAGCAACACCAACAGGGACACACTCCCCCTGTCCAGTTCCCTGCATAAGTCATCCACCAAGGCAACCAAAGTTGTCTCTGTCCCATAGCCACACCTGAAGCGAGATTGAAATGGATCTAGATAATCCATTTCATCCAGAAAATCCCTGGAGCTGGGAGGCCACCACTCACTCCAAAACCTTGCTCAAGAATGGAATGTTAGATGCTGGCTGATAGTTATCCAGAATGATGGGATCCAGGGAGGTCTTTTTCAGTAACGGCTTCACCACAGCCTCCTTTAGGCAGAATAGAAATTTGCCTTGCTGCAATGAAGCATTCACTACTCCATTTACCCACTCAGCCAATTCCCCTCTAGCTGATTTCAGAAGCCAGGAAGGACAAGGATCCAGTATGCACATGGTGGCCCTCACTTCTCCAAGGATCCTATCCATATCCTCAGGCTGCACAAACTGAAACTTATCCAATAATATGAGACAAGCAGGCACTAAGATTACGTCCACCGGACCTGTCTCAACTGCAGCATCCAGTCAGAGCAAATCTGAGCAATTTTGTCTGCAAAGTGCCTTGAGAATTCCTCACAGCAAGCTGTTGAGTGGTCTTTGTTTCCTTCTTAGGGGCCAGAATATAAAAGGTTCCCAACAACTTGAAATAGCTCCACTGGATGACCCTGTGTAGATGCAATTGTGGCAGGGAAGTATAGTTTCTCTGCTGACATTACTGCCATGGCATAGGCTTTCCAGTGAGCTCTATCCCGTGTTCAGTTGGATTCACTCTGAGTCTTCTGCCATCATTGCTCTAGTCTCCATCCCACTCATTTCATCACTGTCAGCTACCTCGTAAACCAGGGGGAATGTCTGGCTCTACTTCATGGGAGGGACGCTTAGGGGCAATTGTGTCCACCACCCTGGCCATTTCCCTATTCCAGAGATCAGCCAGGGTTTCAACAGGATCACCTGCCAAGGCAGCAAGAAACTCCCCCAAAGCCATCAGGAATCCATCCAGATCCATAAGCCTCCTGGGGTGGACCATTTTAATCGGGCCCCCACCCCTGCAAAGACTCTGAGTCCCAGTGAGTCTAAGCCCTACCAGGTAGAGATCAGTCCATGCCAATGGAACTATGCCCGATGGTTGTCATGGCAGACATGAAGTACCGAGCTGCTCCTGACAGTGGAGTCTCTGCATGGATGTTAAGTCCCCCAGCACAACAAGCCGAGGGGACTCTAACACCACTGTAGAGAGCAATTCTATCAGCTCAGGAAGGGAGACTGTTGTGCAGTGGGGTGGGCAGTACACCAACAGAATCCCTATTCTGTCCCCGCCACCCACTTTTAAATAGACACACTTATACCCAGTAGACTGTGGGACAGGGCACCTGGTAAGGGAGATGAAATCCCAATAGACCACTGCAACTCCACCTCCCTGCTTCCCAGGCCTTGCCTGCTTCTGTACAGAGAACCCAGGTGGACAAACCTGGGAGAGATTAGCCCCACTAGCTTCATCCAGCCAGGTCTCCGTGATACAAGCCAGGTTGTCATGCTTGTCCAGGATCAAGTCCTGGTTCAGTGGTTTACCTTTTCCCAACCTGGCATTGAACAGTAGCATTTTCAACCCAGAGGGCCTGCAGCAGAGCAGCGGCAGCGGCAGCATCAGGGCCACGGGAAGGTCCGTCGGAGGCCCAGGAGCCTGCCCAACGCTCCATCTCCTCCTCCAGCACAGTGGCAGCGGCAAGGCAGCTGGGAGGCCCTGGGCGGGAGTATTTAGCCCGCCCAGCACCTTCCCCTCCAGCAGTGCAGCGGCAGCGTCAGGGCCACGAGAAGTTTGGGCAGAGGCCCAGGAGCCCACCCAATGCTCCATCTCCTCCGGCGGTGTGGCGGTGCAGCAGCAGCAGCAAGGCAACTGGGAGGCCCTGGTCAGGAGTATTTAGCCCACCCAGCACCATCTCCTCCAGCAGTGTGGCAGCAGCAGTGGCGTCGGGGCCACGGGAAGGTTGGGCGGAGGCCAAAGATCCCGCCCAAATCCTACCATTTCTGGTGGTGTGTTAACAACAGCGGTGGTGGGAGCAGTAGAATCTTGGGCAGGATTTTTTAATATCCAACCAGCCCTTCTCCACTGCCATCTGGGGTCCCATGCCTGCAGCAAAAAGTCCCCTGTATTATTCTTTGGAACATTGCAGAGGCATTAACGCTATGAGTAGAACTTGGGCCAGGGTTTCCTTTTCTTTTGTCTAGACCCACCCTGTCTTCCTATCACTGGAGCACACACAACAACAACATGGTGGGGAGGGTTATCTGTTTTCTTTGACTCCTTTACCATCTGAGGCCGGAAATGATTTGGGAGCGGAAATTGGGGTTGTGCAGGGCAAGGGGAAGTATGGTGGATACAGAGTGAACAGATGTTAAAAAAGAAAGTGGGGTCACTTTGTGAAAGCTATCCCGCTTTCAGTTCACTCTGTTTCCCAGATTGTGTTGGAGAGCATTCCAACCATTCCACAGAACCTTACCTTGCTCCTTTGCAATGCCAGGTCGGTTAAAAATAAGACTCATATTATTTACAATCTCCTCCAAGCTGAGGATGCCGACCTGGCTTGTTTCACAGAAACCTGGGAACCTGGGAGAGGATAGTGCCATAACTTGGGCACAGGCCCTTCCAGCTGGGTATTCTGTTAGTGAGCAGGGAAGGGGAAGTGGGCGGTGGTGGAGTGGCCCTGGTTCATAAGAACAATCTAATCTTGACCAGGATGCCTGTCCAGAACACGGTCCACTTCGAGTGCATGTACCTGAGCCTGAGGACGAAGGATATTTGGGCATTCTGCTAGTATACTGACCACCCCGTTGTCTAGCTGACTCCCTGACCGAGGTGACACAGCTGGTATCAGAGTTGCTGTTGGAGTCGCCCAGACTTTTAGTTCTGGGTGACTTCAACATTCCACTTGAGACCAGTTTGGAAAATCTAACTGGCGCAGCTCAGGAGCTCATGGAATCCATGACAAACATGGGCCTATCCCAATTGGTCATCAGGCTCACACATTGTGTGGGTCATACCCTCAATGCAGTCTTTAATACGGAACAGAATTATCCGTGGACGGAGGTTATCAAGACCACCTCATTTTCATGGACGGATCATTTCCTGGTCAAGACTGAATTAAGGACCACGATCTGCCCCACCGGGGGTGGTGGGCCCATTAGAATGGTCTCCCCTCGAAGGCTAATGGAACCAAGAGGATTCCAGAAAGCCTTGGAGGGTTTAATGGTTGGTAACGCCGGTGATTCTGTTGAAGCTTTGGTTAACACCTGGAAGATCGATCTCACCAAGGGTATCGACACGATCACTCCCAAGCATCCTTTCCAACCTGCTTCAAATCTTAGGCCATGGTATACATTAGAGCCTAGAAAAATGAAGCGGGTTGGACGATGACTAGAGTGCATCTGGTGGAAAACTTGACTCATATCCAACAAGACTCATCATAGGAACTTTCTTTGGGCCTGTCGAGAGGCAATGCGTGCAGTGCAGAGGGCCTTCTCCTCTGCACGTATTGCATCTGCGAGGCTCGTCCAGCAGAGCTGTTTAGGGTGGTAAGGGAGATGACACAGGTTATACCTGCACAGAACCTGTTGCTTAACCCAACAATAGCCTGTTGTGATACATTTAACAACTTCTTTGCAGATAAAATCTCTTGGATAAGAGCCGACTTAGACACCAGTATTTTGACAGAAACAACTGATGAGGTGTCCAGCAATTTCATTGATGTAAATTTACTGGATCAACTTCAATCTGTGAGGACCAAGGACATGGACAAGCTACTTGGTAGAGAGAGGAAGACAACTTGCCCTCTTGATCCTTCATGGCTGACCATCCGGGGGGGGGGATGCTTTGATGGTGTTTCTTAAGGACATCATTAACGCATCCCTCAGGGAAGGACATGTTCCATCTTGCTTAAAGGAGGTGACGGTTAGGCTGCTTCTCAGAAAGCTTTCCCTGGACCTCCTGGACATGAACAACTATAGGCCTCTACATTATCATTCTTAAGCAAAGTGATCGAGAGGGTGGTTGCTCTTCAACTCCAAATGGCCTTGGATGAAACTGATTATCTAGACCCATTTCAAACTGGCTTTGGGACAGGATTTGGAGTTGAGACTGCCATGGTTGCCTTGACCGACAACCTGCGCCTGAGTATCGACAGGGGTAGTGTGACCTTGTTGTTGCTTTTAAACCTCTCAGTGGCTTTTGATACGATAGATCATAGCATCCTCTTGGATCGCCTGAAGGGGTTAGGAATTGGAGGCACTGTTTTGCAGTGGTTTCATTCCTTCCTCTTGGACAGGTCCCAGAGGGTGCTGCTTGGGGACTGTTGCTCCAGTAAAAAGGAACTTACTTGCGGTGTCTTGCAAGGTGCCATTCTGTCCCCAATGTTGTTCAATATCTATATGAAGCCACTGGGTGGGATTATTCAGAGCTATGGGGCTGGGTGTTATCAGTACACTGATGACACCCAGATCTATTTCTCCCTATCTCAATCGTCAGCCTCGAATTCCGATGGTGTGTCTCCTCTCAATGACTCAATGATAAGGCAGTAAAGGGCTGGATGAGGAAAAACGGATTGAAATTAAATCCAGACAAAACAGAAGTGCTCACGGTAGCAGCCCCGAAACCAAGGATTGGGTTGCAACCTCCAGTCCTGGATGGGGTCACACTCTCCACAAAGGACTGTAGTCACAGTCTGGGGGTGCTTCTTGATTCGTCGCTTCAGATGACTAAGGTGAATGTGACGGTCAGGAGTGCCTGTTATCAGCTTCGGCTGATACACCAGCTGCGCCCTTTCCTGGAAGTAAGGGATCTTGAGACCATGGTGCACGCGCTGGTAACTTCTTGTCTGGACTTCTGTAATGTGCTCTAAATGGGGCTACCCTCTTGCTTGGTCCAGAAACTTCAGTTGGTACAAAATATGGCAGTCAGAGTGGTCTCAGGTACATAACGGAGAGATCACATAACCCCTGTGCTAAAATCTCTTCACTGGCTGCCTATCAGTTTCCGGGCCCAGTATAAGGTGTTGGTTATGACCTTTAAAGCCCTAAATGGCTTGGGTCCAACTTATCTTCAGGCCTGCCTCTTCCCATATAATCTCCCCCTCACATTCCGATCTTCTGGGAGGAATTTGTTACAGCCAATGAAAACTAGGCTGTCGATGACCTCCCAGAGGGCCTTTTCAGCCACCGCTCCCAAATTATGGAATGGCCTGCCAGATGAGATCTGCCAGTTGACAACTTTAAGCAGCTTTAAAAAGGCTGTTAAGACGGATCTCTTCTGGCAGGCCTTCCCTGATTAGATTCCCTGGCCTCAGGAGTTTCTTTATCCCTCTTTTATTTCAGCTATAATTACTGCCCCGCCTACTATTTGTTTGTCTGTCTATGGATTTTTTTTATTGAGTGTCTTAACCATCTTGTTTTAACGTTAAAATTATTTAATTCTCTTTTAAGGGGTGGGAGGGTTGTGGGATTTTGGATTGTATTTTAAATTGCATGAACTTTTAAACTGTTGTGACCCACCCCGATTTCTTGACAGAGGGGCGGGCTATAAATAAAACTGTCGAGGAATGGATGAAGGAGCAGGTTTGTGTGTGTGAATATAAATCCACTCAGCAGAGTAGTCCATGCAGCAAGGCAGCTCTGTAGCAGAGAACACACCAGCACACAGGCAGATGTCCAAGCTTCTAGTAGTAGGCTTTATTATAGAACAGCATAGGCAAAGTAAAAACTACAAAGTCCAGTAAAACATCACTTTAGCCAGACGTGGCTAACAAGAACAAAACTATAAATCCTTAATGCTACATTGTGAAAAATTAGTCAAGCTACAGCTTCTGCAAAAATAAAGAAAACCTTAATCCATACTGTAGAAAGGTTAAGAACAAACTGACTCCTATGCCTAAAACACAATTCCCAGCCCCACTTTTCTCCACCTCTTTGGGTGTTACCCTCCAGGTTAATTGGTTGTTCTGTACATGACGTATGTTAACCAAACCCCTTGTTGTTCATCTTTTACCATGTGATCTATTTTCCCAAAACAACTTTTATTATTGTAGTCACTGTATAAACAAGAACTCTTTCCCATGTATTCCAGCTTGTTGTCTCCATTTGTTTTGTCTTTTCAAACACCTGGACTGAGTTGTTGTGTTATTAGGCCTAGAAGCTTCTTTTCACCATGGAAAAATACAGACACACACATCTCTACATTTCAACATTGACTATATATCCCATCAAAATCCTGACAAAAACTTATTATTATTATTATTATTATTATTATTATTATTAAAAACTTATTATTATCCAGGCTATTTGAATTGGGGGTAAACTTGGCAGTAACCAATAACTGGTGTGTCTTCCTTCTACCAGAGTGATAGAACTGACTCCCCCTACCGTATCTCCCCCTGCCTATTACTGTTGTAATGGCTGCTCCCTGGACTGCTTTCCTTCTCTTCCCCTCCTTGAAGCACATGTGCTGCTGACAGGTCAGTTGTTTGAGGACTATTATCCAATCCAATAACCCCTCCACAACAAACCAGAGGGACTGGCCCTTGCCCTCACTCCCTCCAAAGTGTCTCCCACAAAGGGGCAACCTCACTGGCAGAAGGCCTGCCACAGCAGGCACCCAGCTTTTATCCCCTTAGCAAGGGGATAGGTGGTCCTACTTGGCTATTTAGCCAGGAATTGGCTGGGTGCCTGGAGCCTGGTCTCTGAAAAGCAGTCTCTGAAAAGGCAGCAGTCCTCCAGGTAAGGCTGCCAGCAGCAAACAGTAAGCAGGTAAGCAGGCAGGCAGGTGGTGTAGGTCTTCTTGGGGTGGTGCAGTGCCATCTTCCTCCTCCCATGTGCTGACTCTCCCATGTTAAATAATAATAAAATATGTTATTATTGTTGTGTGTCTTCAAGTCATTTCTGACTTATGGAGACCCTAAGGTGAACTTATGATGGTTTTGTTTGTTTGTTTGTTTGTTTTTGTTTGTTTTTTGGCAAGACTTGTTCAAAGGGGGTTTGCCATTGCCATCCTCTGAGGCCGAAAGAGTATGACTTGCCCAGGGTCACCCAGTGAGTTTTCATGGGTAAACAGGGATTCAAACCCTGCCCTCCAAACTCATAGTCCAGTGCTCCAACCACTACATCACGTTGTCTCTCTATCAACTATAGAGAGACTATATAAACTATATAAAACCATTATTTCATCCTGCTGACTACATGATCTCTGAATGTCTCAGATCACACAAAAAACAAAGAGAAATGGTTGTATCTGTCAGTTCACTTTCCCCCATATTGCATTTTTGCTTTTCTTTTTAACAATTAAGGGTGATGTCTACATGGGCCAGAATACTCTGAGAGCAGCATGGAGTATTCTCCCCTTGCAGCTGCACCAACATCGCCCCATTACCTGGGGCCCTCCATTGTGACATTGAGTGGCTGTTCACATGCATGTCCCACTGTGTTGCCTGGTGTAGCCTCCATGGAGGCAAGTTGCTCACTCTGAGGTTAGAACATGATGTCCACCATTGATCACATAGCTGACCTCAGAGCGAGTGAATCACTGTGGCAGCAACCATGTCAGGTGGCACAGTGGGATGCATATGCAAACAGCCACTTGGCACTATAATTGAGGATTCCAGATCTTCCAGGAAGATCCAGAGCAAACAGTGAGTTTTTAAAATCCACTCTAAGGATGGTATATCCTGAGTTTGCTGATGAATGGACTGTTCACATGAGGACTGGAGGTTGGGTTGTGTATCAACTGCCTGGCAGTAAGGAATGGGACTAAATTTGGGTTAACCATGGAAACAGCAGCACCACCCTGGATGAAAGTTAATATTTAGACAAAGTGTTTTCTATGAAACATTCCTATTGAACTTGAAAATCATCATTATCATCATAATTATTGTAATCCTCCTCCTCCTCCTCCTCCTCCTCCACTTCCTCCTCCTCCTCATTTTTTCTTTTTAATCCCATGTGCTACATGTGGTCTTTGGAGGCCTATTTACCATCCATCCCAAAACCATCAGAGCCTCCAATATTTTTTAATTTTACTTTTTAAAAATGGCCAATTCTCATTCCCCCAGACATTCAAAATGGGTCAAAGCAGCTGTAGTAGTCTGTTCGCACAACTACCAAACCCCCCACATGTACCCACAAACTTGATCCCTCAACTGGTTGAAAACTGGCAACAGCAACAACAAAATAAACGAAAAATAATGTGACATCACATGTTGGGTGCATGGGGGGGGGATTGTGCCTGCCCCATCCTCAGTTATTTGCCCCTTTTCTAAAGAGAGGATTGTGAGACTCACCTCTTTCCTGATATTATATCCCATACAGTTTCATAATGAAGCAGATAACTCTTCTAAAAGGAACACTAGTCCACAGACACTGCTGTTGTCCATCTCTGCCATGGAGTCAGGAATCAGCTATATAACAAAATTAAACACTCCATTTGGAAATAAAGATCTTTTTTCTTCCTCTATTCATCTTCATAACTTAATATAGTAATATAGTGATATTAATTGAGTTGAAATGTTAGAGTAGTACAAAAGTCCATTAATTTTGTTTAATGACAAAGGCTGTGAAAGCACTCTCTACCTACCTCCCTGTCCCTTCCTCCTTCTCAGTTTCTTTTCTTCCTCCATCCTCATTCCCCCTTTTTTCACTTGAATAACTCAGAATCAAGCTCCTTTCCTTGCCATGCCACTATACTTTGTTGAAAAGGAGATTTGGAATGGTGTGGATAAAGTTAAATAAAACTTGAGATACATTTTGAAATGTTTGCCAAAAGTAATGACAAACACAACAGCAATTGTTTATTATAGCTCAGAGACCCAGGGAAATCAAATTCATAACACATAAAATAAATTAAGAACAAAAGCAACCATTGGTCAAATCATACAGACAAAGCTTATTTGAGACATTTTTGTCTAGTACAGAAGTTGGCTGTTCTCTGATCCTGACTGCCTGCCATTTCCTTACACATTAATCTCTTGGGTACTAATCTTTCTCATTTCTACACTTGTAGGTAAACTGCCCATTCAGGAAACTTACATAGTCCTTACAAAACATTAGGACTCTTGGGTCAAAGGCCGTGACTGTCATTCACTATGATCAAACAGAATACTGATAGCATGATTTGCACCTAGTCAAGGTGTTTAACAGGTATTCAAAATGTCACAGTGGTGTAAAGATTGGCTGGCTGTGGTTGCCAAATGGTCAGAAAGGTGATGTTGACCTGGTCTTGTGCTTTTGACAGCAACCTGATCTGCAGAAAACCTTTTTACAGCATGAAGGTAAGAAATCACTGTAGGAGACACAGGAACATACTTGCATGTGTGTATGTGTCTTCAAGCCACCTGTTGACTTATGGTGACCCCATTAATTTCATAGGGTTTCTAAGGCAAGAAATATTCAGATACGGTTTTGCTAGTTTCTTCTTCTGAAATATAGCCTACGACACTTGTTTATTGATGGTATCCTATCCAAGTACTAACCAGAGCTGATGCTGCTTAGCTTCCAAGATGAGACAGGATCTGGTGCCTTTAGGGTATTGATGTTCTTGCCAGTATATACCATTTCTAAGTCAGAAACAGAAAATGCAAATTATATATTCCTCCTCCTTACTCAGGCTCACCACAAACCCTATAGTCAGTGGGATTTGCACTTTTATCTTGTCTACTTTGATTGGAGATGTAGGGGGCAGGAGCAGGCACTTAGTATGACACTGAGTATAATGGTGCCCTGAAAAGGCTTAGGTTCTCCAAATGTTACATTAATACAGATAATAGTACCTATTCATGGCATTTCCTCCTTCTCTTCCTTTGCCTCAAATACAAAAAGAGCCACTTTTCTCTCAAGGTAATAGAGGACTATCTTTAATCTTTTACAGGAATACACCAGCATCTGTTATCCCAGCATTTGAATGGCAGCCCTTTACCTGCCAAGGCATTGTCTGAGGCTCAGATAAATAAAGAATCCTGCTGACTGAAGGCACCTTTTCCATCAGGATTATAGACCACTATTTAGGCATTAAAAGCAAATACAAAAGGAGCAGAGACTCTCTAAAAGCTAGCATAAATCTCAAAAGGCTACAAAAGTCTGCTGTGAAATATTGTTTCCTCAGGAATGCTTGCAAATGGTACCAGAGCTGTTCTTCCTGATTCTGTTTTACCAGCCTGTTTAAAGGGCAGACAGGATGATTTGCAAAATGCTATGTTACATTTCTAACAGCTGGCTGAGAGCAGCAGGCAATATTCAGAGGAGAATATTCCTAGGAGAAAACCAAGCCATTAGACTTCAGAGTTACAGAAGCCTCTTTTTAAAATAAAATAAAATAAAATAATAATGTCTCTCTTGAAAAACCTTAAGGCTGATTTATGTTTTCAGTCAAAGGTACAACACATGTACAAAGTCTCCTGGCAAACTCTGCTAGGTCTTGGGAAATAAATAAATAAATAAATACCAGCTGATATACTGTTCAATAGTTAAGAGACTGTAAAATGGACTTGAGATCTCATAACTGCTGGAGATTCACATTTATGGCAATTAACAAGCAAATGTGACCATTTATGGCAATTAACAAGCAAATGTGACCCTTAAACTCTATTTTTTTCAGTCAGGCAGTGTGCCAACTGAAGGGTTTCTAAGGTACCACAGATCAGGGCACTGACATCTCCCATTCACAGAATGCCTTGAGACAGGATCCAAAGAAGTATTTCCAACTGCCCATTCTCAAAGCACCCCATGATTAGGGGATCCCTTTAGACATCATTTCCCAGAGCCCTGATCTTCAGTGTCTTTGAAACTCTTTAGTTGTGGTTGATCTTTCTTTAGAATAGATAAATGTAAATGATGCAGAGGCTGTGTAATATAAATTGCCTTCAAAGTGAGTCTTGGGCACTAACATTAGGAAATGTATCTATGGAGATGTATCTATATGATACGTGTACATCTCATGATATGCAACAGGCATATTCTGAGAATTACAACCTCTTCAACAGTGAATTTTGAAGTTGTATGTTTGACTTTATTGCTATTGTGTGCCTTCCAATTGTTTCTGACTTATGGTGACCCTAAGGTGACCAGATCACAGGGTTTTCTTGGCAAGATTTGTTCAGAAAGGAGTTTGCCTTCCCCTAAAAGTGAGAGAACTTTCCCAAGATCTCGGTACAGGTAGGAATTATTCATTATTGTCTATTATTCAAGCCTTATCACTGGTATCTCTGTATCATGTTTCAAATATAAAATAGCATTTTGTTACATGGTGTTTCATCATGTGGGGCCAAAAAAATAACACAAACACCAATGATTTCCAAACTGCTTTACAAATGAGTTTGCCCCAGCTGCTTTGTTTGTTTGTTTGTTTTTGTCCATGGTTGAAAATTGTACATAGGTTTAACTGTAGGTCTAATTGAGTAAGAATTCAATAATAAATCATAACTTAGAGATATCAACATATCTATCAGTTAGATGAGAGTTAATGACATTGAAGAAGAAGGAAGGAAAGAAGGGAAAGGGAAAGGGAAAGAGAAAGAGAGTAAGATAAATATTGGCAAAGTCACTTGTAAAGCAAATTGGAAATCATTCTGGTAGACTTTAAAACCCAATCAAGTAGGTCTTATTAAAAATATTTATATTTTAAGGATCAAGTAACTGGATACAAAGAGCAAAATAAAAGAAAAGGGGGAAAGACCTAAATTTAATCATTTCTTCATATAGAATGTGTTTGAATTTTTTCAGAATAAAAATTCCCCTAAACAATCATTACAGTGATGAAAATATTTTACCTGAAAATGGATTGTTGTTGTGTGCCTTCAAGTTGTTTCTTACTTATGGTGACCCTAAGGCAAACCTATCATGGGATATTCTTGGTAAGATTTGTTCGGGGGGAGGGGGGGTTACCTTTGCCTTCCTCTGAGGATGTCAACCTCAGTCTCTCTCTCTCTCTCTTTCTTAAAATTATCAATTTCATTCCATTCTGAATAAAATAAATTTGTAAAGTTTGGTATGTTCTTATCTAAATAAAAATGGAAATTCTTACCTATCCCTAATAATGATGCATTCCTTTACTGGAGAAATAAGGTGTGGGAAGTCTTCTTGATCATTAGGTAAGCAGATGCACACACAAACAGTGTATCCCAACCAATTGCTTCTGGCATACTGTTACACTTGACAGCTGGTTCAAAGGCTAGCAAAAAATGCATGTAGATCCCACTTGCATAATCTGACACATAAGTGGATGATGGTCATCAAAATAATTATATCATGTTTATTCCCATTTTACAGACAGATAAAAGATCTTGGCTAGGATAAAATCTCCTGATTCCATATGTAAGATAAGCCCATTCTGATATTATTTTAAATGTATCCTGTCTGAAAAGTAGTAAACAGATACAGATAATGTAATATATATATATAATTAAAACATTAAAAGCTGTCAATTAAAAATATGAGCTTTAAAAATACATATATTAAAACATGGATTAAAAAGAAGAAAATAAACAGCATCAACCAAAGCAAAACCTACTTCAACTAGAGGGCAGTCTAGAACTAAAAGTGTTTCTGAAGATGAATCACTTTGTCTGATCATCAGTGAAGATGGAGCAGGTCTGCCCTCCACTGATAGGAGGTTCTTGAACCTGGAACCTTCCTAGTTGTTCAAAGGCTTCTTCCTCAGATGGCCTGCTCAGTTTTCACTGCCAATTAAAAATAATATGCAAGCATCTCTCCCTCTTTTTCCACAACAGCCACCTGTTCACTAAACCAAGTGGTCTTACTTTCTAGAGAGTAGGGCCTTATCTGCACTGGAATGGGGCAGCCCAAAGTATCCTGCCTCTGGAGCTTTCCCCCATTGAAAAGCCATCTGTTCTGATGCTGGGTGAGTGACTGCACACTTCTCCCACTGAGCCACCCAGGAGATCTACCATTATCATAGGTCACTTTGCTCTGGGATCAGAAAAAGGTGCCCAGCAATGACTGGTAGCATCAGTGGATGCTCTGGGCAGCTCAACAGACACGTTTCAAACACTCACCCAGAATGAGGACTCAGTATCTTCCCAGATAATCTGGAACAACTTGTGAGTTTTTAAAATCTGGGGTAAAAGGTGTAAAATCTGTTCTGGTGCTGAATGGGCCACCCATCATCCAAATGCTCTCAGTAGAACAGAGCTTTGGGCCATATGTCATCCAGTCTCCCTACTGAAAGAATGGGAAAGGCTTTTGTATTTGGCCCATGCAGACAGTGCCTATGTGCACAGGCAGCTGGTAGGATACCTCTAGCATAATTCCTGACTTTGAAGAAGGACATTTCAGGGTAAAGCATTTGGGCCTAAGCAAAGAGTGGAAGGATCTTGAGCAGGTTCAAAAACAAGGTCCGCTCCTATACCTACTCTAGAAATGCTGGATGAGAACTGAATAAAATACCAAGTATGAGAGACAGTAGCAAAAATGCTTTGCATGTAAACACCTAGTTCTACTCCTACCGCTTCAGGGAAAATAACAGCCTGACCCCAATGCATGTTCAAATGATGCAGAAAAAATTGAGAAACATCAGGCAATTCTAGAAGTGATCAGGGAAGAAAAGGAAGCTAATTGTACACAGCCTCAGAGGATGGTAATGGCAACCCCCTCTGAAGAAACCTGCAAAGAAAACCTTATAATAGGTTCACCTTAGAGTCACCATAAGTCAAAAGTGACTTGGAGGCACACAACAACAAAATCCTGAAGAGGCTAATTTGGAAACAAAAGTTTCATTGAATCACACAGGACTAGTTTGAAGTAAAACTTGCACAGGAAGAAGGTTGCAGATGAGTGAGTAAATGCTATCAAAGGTCTATCATTCACTTGATAGTAAGGGGGCTTTTGTGGGGAGAGAGTCTGAGAGCCATTCTGATTATAATCAAAGCAATCAAGTGCCAAGATGCTTTTAGAACAAGAACATTTCCAGTCATTGCTAAAAACCACATAAGGAGCAATGAATAACAAAGTACTTCTATTTAAGTCATCACCAAAAAGTAAGCATTAAAGAAAATCTTGCTTATATGCTAAACTTTTTCTAGCTCCCACTCCTTGCAGGAAAGCTATAAGCACCCAGCAGTATAAAGGTGCTGACACCCCGCTATTAGATGGCCTTAAGTGATGGTGTCAGAATGATTTAATTCTAATAGGTTTCTGATTATTTCCTCTCTGTTAAGGCCCTGCATTCACAAGAGAACACAACAATCATCTTGGCATCACCCTTATAATGGGTGTTATTAATAGAGCTTCAGTTTATTGATTTTTCTGGCTAGATAATCATTCTTGAGCAGATGCATAATGTGGCTTGGGCTGGATAAATGATGGCACTGAGAATTACAGAGCAAGCTAGACCAAGTCAGAAGATTGGGTGCTGAAGAGAGGCCCCACTCCTTGAAATATATAGGTAGGCAGGAGAAGCTGCCCAGATCAGACCAGGGCTGCTACATGATGAATGGCTCTATTACAGCTGGAATAGAAGGAGAAAAGAATCAAATGTTGAGCAGAGAAAAAGAAGGGGGGCAAAGATTTGATCTACACAATTTAGATCAAGACTTTGGGATGCAGTCAGAGGAGACTCAAAAGGTTGAATTCAGCCTCATGTGAAAAATTCCCTCATTAATGGAAAACTAGTATGGCAAGGAGAAGGTCTGACTAGAACAATTCCCCACAAACTGCTAGGTTTTCTGTGGAAGAGAATTTTAATGTGAATAGATGATCTATCCTCTATATACACTCCAAAACCATATACTGTAGAAGAGTTACTCTGTGTAGTTTTCTATGTGGTAGTCTGATTTTTCAGTGCCAGTGAGATCTAGTTCTTAGAGTGATAGACTGGGACTGAGAATACCAGTTTCCATTGAGCCATGAAATTCACTGGGATGACAGTTTCACTGAGATTTTACCAGATTGCTTTATCTGTCATGGCTCCATCCCATGTAGTCCTGGGATTTGTAGTTTGTTGTGGCACCAGAGTGTTCTGACAGTGAAGGCTAAATACCTACAAAGCCATAATTCCATACCATTGAGCCATGGCAATTATAGCAGTGTCAAGCTGCATTAATTCTGCAGTGTAGATGCAACCCCAGTCTGATCTGTATCTCACAGGGTTGTTGTAGGGGTGACTGTCTTGAGTCCACTGGAGGTAATGTATAGTGGAAAGCAGTCTTTCAGACATTTGAAAATTTGTCCTGAATGTTTGGCATAGTGTAGGCAAGTGAAAAGCTAAAATCATTTCCCCTCTTTTATATTTCTGAATATAAAAGAGGGGAAATTTCTGCAAATTGCAAATTGAGGGTGAATGGGGTGGGCAGAAAATCTGAAATTACAAAGAGCTCTTCAAGTTTTCTTTGACTCATTGGTCCCATTTCAGATTTCCCAGAATGATCCATTTTCCTGGAGATATTGAGGGGGATTTAAATGCTCATTATATTTCAAAGAGTAGATCAACATAGGATTGTGTGTGTTTTTAAGATAATCAAAGATTAATGCATAAATATTCATATATTTTTAGGTGCAAAAGAGCCAAAGAAACTGCCATTATTCCTTTAAAATAAAGTGTCAGTTCCTCTTTTAGGAAAAATTATTGAGAAAGAAAAAAAGAAAGAGTTGCAGACTTTTTTAAAAATACAAAATTTTCAGATTTGAATATTTGACTGATGCTTGCAGGAAAACAACAATATTCAGGCTTCTCTCAGTTGCAATAAAGACACTGCCTGGCATGAAATGTATTCTGCAATCACTGTACATCCACCACTACAATTTGCCCATTTCAAAAGTGAAACAAAAGTAATGTATTACACTGCACTCACACTGCAGAACAAGGATAGCTGCTTGTGATTTATAAAGGAAATAAATAAATCTATTCCACCCACCCACCACCCCTCCAAAGCAGATTAATACAACTTGTGTGTGCAGGCTGTACCTAGGATGGAAAGATCAATTCTCCCATGCTGTTTACTTCTCTTCTCAGTGAACACAATAGAACTCTGTGTAAACATGTTGATTTGACTTTCCATAAGATCTAAAACATTGGTTAAGCAAAGCCTGCCCAATAGCTTAAATGTCTTGCTCAGCTACATAAACAACAGCCCCAACAGGTCAACTCCAACCCCATCAGAGTGCAGGCAGAGCAATTAAGTTTTTATCCATAAAGCTTTTTTCCAGAAAGCTGAAAATACCAGGATTGTAAAGTAGCTGGGGTTGAACTTTCTAAAGCCAAAATATAGAAATTGGCTGTTTGGCATGGGAGAGGGAAAAAAGGGGTGCCCAATTATCCCTTCCCCCTGTCTACATCCTACACTTCATTCACCATAATGGCTAAGCATTACATTGAATGGAAAAGGGGAAGACATAGGTGGTAGCCAACTGCATGTGTGGCAACCTTTTGAATGTAGGCTATGTATGTGTTAACATCCTAAAGCCCTTACTTAAGAACAAAGGAAGTTATCTCATACTGCCTTAGTTTTCAGGTCAATGTAGCTTAGCTTTGTCAACAGCAGTGAGGAGCAAGGTGGTTTTAATTCCAGAAACAAAAGACATGTGCCAGCATAGTGTCAGGAAATCCAGGCTTTTCTGAAAAACAGTTTTTGAACAAAACCCTTATCTACACATACACACATAGGTAGCTCTGCAGTGGCCGGAATAATCTGGGCTGCCTTCAGAGTATTATGGCCTCAAAGCTGCCCCAAATCCCTCCATTGGCTGGGCACTCCACAGAAATGCCAATTGGCTGTCTATACAGCACCTGTCTACATTCCACTGTCAGCATGAGTTGTTCCTTCCAAGGTTAAAAATGAGGTGCCCAGAATTGATCACATGTCTGGACACCTCATTGTGACCTCAGTTAGAGTAAGGGAAAGTGGGCGGGGGGGCGGTGTGGCCCTGGTTCATAAGAACAACCTAATCTTGACCAGGATACCTGTCCGGAACACGGTCCACTTTGAGTGTATGTACCTGAGCCTGAGGACCAGGGATAGTTTGGGGATTCTGCTAGTATACCGACCACCCCGTTGTCTAGCTGACTCCCTGACCGAGCTGACACAGCTGGTATCAGAGTTGCTATTGGAGTCGCCCAGACTTTTAGTTCTGGGCGACTTCAACATTCCACTTGAGACCAGTTTGGAAAATCTAATTGGTGCAGCTAGGGAGTTCATGGAATCCATGACAAACATCGGCCTATCCCAATTGGTCGTCGGGCCCACACATTGTGCAGCTCATACCCTCAATGTGGTCTTTAGTACGGACAGGAACACAGATGGGCGGAGGTTATCAAGACCACCGCATTGTCATGGACGGATCATTTCCTGGTCAAGACTGAACTAAGGACCACAATCCACTCCATCAGGGGTAGTGGACCCATTAGAATGGTCCGCCCTTGAAGGCTAATGGAACCAATAGGATTCCAGAAAGCCTTAGAGGGTTTAATGGTTGGTAACGCCGGTGATTCTGTCGAAGCTTTGGTTAATACCTGGAACACCGATCTCACCAAGACTACCGATATGATCACTCGCAAGCGTCTTTTCCAACCCGCTTCAAATCGTAGGCCATGGTATACCTCTGAGCTTAGAAAGATGAAGCGGGTTGGGCAACGACTAGAGCGCATCTGGCGGAAAACTCGACTCATATCTGACAAGACTCATCATAGGAACTTTCTTTGGGCTTATTGAGAGGCAATACGTGCAGCACACAGAGCCTTCTCCTCTGCACATATTGCGTCTGCAGAGTCTCGTCCAGCAGAGCTGTTTGGGGTGGTAAGGGAACTGACGCAGATTCCACCTGCGCAGAACTCATTGCTTAACCCAACAATAGCCTGCCTTAACCCAACAATAGCCTGCCTTAACCCAACAATAGCCTGCATTTAACAACTTCTTTGCAGATAAAATCTCTTGGATAAGAGCCAACTTAGACACCAGTATTTTGACAGAAACAATTGATGAGGTGTCCAGCAATTCCATTGATGTAAATTTACTGGATTGATTTCAATCAGTGAGTACCAAGGACGTGGACAAGCTACTTGGTAGTGTGAGGAAGACAACCTGCCCTCTTGATCTTTGCCCATCATGGGCTATCTGTCTGGGGGAGGGGGAATGCATTGAGGGTGTTTCTTAAGGACATCGTCAATGCGTCCCTCAGGGAAGGTCATGTTCCATCGTGCTTAAAGGAGGTGGCAGTTAGGCCGCTTCTGAAAAAAACTTTCCTGGACCCCCTGGACATGAACAACTATAGGCCAGTCTCTACATTACCATTCTTAAGAAAAGTGATCGAGAGGGCGGTTGCTCCTCAACTCCAAGTAGTCTTGGATGAAACCGATTATCTAGACCCATTTCAAACTGGCTTTAGGATGGGATTTGGGGTTGAGACTGCCATGGTTGCCTTGACTGACAACCTGTGTCTGAGCATCGACAGGGATAGTGTGATCCTGTTGGTGCTCTTAGACCTCTCAGCGGCTTTTGATACGATAGATCAGGGGTAGGCAACCTTTCCCCTTTAAGGGCCAAGGGACTTCAGCTCCCAGAAGCCTTAGCCATGTTGGCCAATAGTCCCATGTTGGCCAATAGCTCCTGGGATTCTGGGAGCTGAAGTCCCTCGGCCCTTAAAGGGGAAAGGTTGCCTACCCCTGCGATAGATCATAGCATCCTCTTGGACCGCCTGAGAGGGTTAGGTATCGGAGGCACTGCATTACAGTGGTTCCAGTCCTTCCTCTCGGGCAGGTCCCAGAGGGTGCTGCTCGGGGACAGTTGCTCCAGCAAGAAGGAGCTTACTTGCAGCGTTCCACAAGGCGCCATCCTGTCCCTGATGTTGTTCAACATTTATATGAAGCCACTGGGTGAGATTATCCAGAGTTATGGGGCTGGGTGTTATCAGTACACTGATGACACCCAGATCTATTTCTCCTTATCTTGATCGTTGGCCTCGAATTCCGATGGCATCTCTCCTCTCGATGACTGTCTTAAGGCATTAATGGGCTGGATGAGGAAAAACAGATTGAGAGTGAATCCAGACAAAACAGAAGTGCTCACAGTGGCAGCCCCGAAACCAAGGTTTGGGTTACAACCTCCAGTCCTGGATGGGGTCACACTCTCCACAAAGGACTGTGTTCGCAGTCTGGGGATGCTCCTTGATCCGTCACTTCAGATGGCTAGTCAGGTGAATGCGACAGTCAGGAGTGCCTGTTATCAGCTTCGGCTGATAAGTCAGCTGCGCCCTTTCCTGGAAGTAAGGGATCTTGAGACTGTGGTGCACGTGCTGGAAACCTCCCATCTAGATTTCTGTAATGCGCTCTACATAGGGCTACCCTCATGCTTGGTCCGGAAACTTCAGTTACTGCAAAATATGGCAACCAGAGTGGTCTCAGGTACATCGCAGAGAGATCACATAACTCCTGTATTAAAATCTCTTCACTGGCTGCCTGTCAGTTTCCAGGCCCAGTATAAGGTGTTGGGTTTGACTTTTAAAGCCCTAAATGGCTTGGGTCCAACTTATCCTCAGGACTGCCTCTTCCCATATAATCCTCCCTGCACACTCCAGTCCTCTGGGAGGAATTTGCTACAGCCAATGAAAACCAGGCTCTTGACAACCTCCCAGAGGGCTTTTCCCATCATCACCCCCAAATTATGGAATGGCCTGCTGGATGAGATCCATCAGTTGACAACTTTAAATAGTTTTTAAAAAGCTGTTAAGATGGATCTCTTCCAGCAGGCCTCCTCTGATTAGTTTCCTGGCCTCAGGAGTCCTTTTATCCCTCCTATATTTGGTTCAAATGCTGCCCCGCCTATTATTGTTTGTTTGATTATGGTTTGTTTTAATTATGTGATTGAATCATTGTTTTAATCCTAAAATTGTTTAATTCTTTTTAAGGGGTGGGGGGCTGTGGGATTTGGATGGTATTTTAATATTATATGATGTTTTTAAATTGTTGTGAGCCACCTCGATTCCGTGACAGAGGGGTGGGATATAAATAAATTATTATTATTATTATTATTATTATTATTATTATTATTAACAATGCTGGTGGCTCTGATGGCTACACCTGTCTACAGAGCTCCAGATTTTCTGAGAAGATCCAGAGCAAATTGTGAGTCTTTTAAATTTGCTTTAAACCAGGATTCCAGTCAAGATTCATGCAAGACTGTCTTTCCAATGTGTACACAGTCCACAATTGAATTGGGCCTTTGGGCCTGCATTGTCTGGACGGTAGAGAATGTGTGTGTGTGTGTGTGTGTGTGTGTGTGTGTGTGCAAATGGCTTCTGTAGACATACGTGGAATGTATGTACATAGCAAACTGTAGGGTTACTAGCAATGCAAAGAATGCTAAAATATTTTTGTCATCTACAAGAAAGGGTATCTTGAAACACTGAGACACCCCAATCAAGAAAATGGCCAATTGCCATGACTTTTTTTTTTTTTTTTTTTTTTTTTTTTTTGCACTTTGGGATTTTTTAAAAACAATTTGGTAGAAACCTTTGGAACAAAACCCAACATTTTGCAGAGAACACAGCATGTTTTGTGCAAAATACATTGTTTTCTGCAGAAAACTTTTTTTTGCAGAAAAACCCAAATTGTATTTCCCTCAAAGTTTTCATTTTTGTGAAAAATGCACACACAAAAAAAAAAACCACTCATAATTTTGCACAATGGGAAGTTAACATTTGAATCAGTCATTGTCACATGTACAAATGAAATCAAAATTTTTAAATCCCTGGATGTAGTGGTAGTGGACTATAATTTAAAATATATATACTGGGACTGACACTGCTGGCTAGTTGGCTGGCCAATTGGCTGGAGCCTTGAGCCGGAGGATAATACTAGTTAGGAAGTGATGAGAGACTGCAATCTTTTGCTGAAAGATTCCATTTCTTCAGTCTGTTACTGAAGGATGCATAGAAATATATCATAACCTATAGGTAGGTTCTCCTCCAGAGATAGAACTTCCGATACTGACTGGCCAAATTTCATGAACCTTCAAATTGTTCAAGTGAGGAAAGGAGATGGTCTCAAAAATATTTGCCATCTAGCTGTGGTAAAGGAAAGGTGCTTGAGTTATACAGCCCTAAATCTGCTAACACACACTGTAGGGAAGGGTCTGAACTTGCTGGACCGAGAATGAAAGAAGGCCAGCCAGTAAGCTTGCAACATGGTGATGCTCACCAGATTGGAAGTGAGCAAGAGGAACTGGGGGGTTTATAAACCTGTTCCACTCTATCCTTCTGCTCTTTTCTATCATCAGTGCTCAGCCCACCTGCCTGCCTCCAGTTCAGAGTAAGCTTTGGCTGCTTACCTTGGGCCAGGAAGTAATTTTCTCCCTCTTTTCCATGTTTTCACCTACCCTACCCCTTAACTGAAATACATGGAGGATCAGCACTGGATGAGGTTGTTAACTAGGAGGTCACTTGAAAGGTAGTGTGTGTGTGTGTAGGGAGGGAGAAAGTAATAAGGATGGTAAGTATCAATAGGCACCCATTTGGTGAATTGCCCCTTCAGTTCATGAGACACATAGAGTGGAGAAGGAGATCACTCTTGATCACCTATGGAATGTCATTATTGGATTTGGAGGAGAGGATTCTCCAAGGAGGGCTTTCCAACATAAAGGTAGGATGGGAAGCGATCAAGCCAGCTTCAGTTCCTACCCTCAACTAAGTTTTTCACCCAAGGGTGCCTGAGAAGAAGGTCAGGAAGTTCACATTTGAAAGATTCGAAGTTAAATAGATCAAAAAAAAAAAAAAAAAGTGGTCCTATTTAACCAAATGCCTGCTATTGGCCTCCTTACTTCCAGACTGGGCCAGCAAACTGGAACTTGGTCATCACAGAGCTTCAGGAACAGAAATAGCTTTATTAGGCTAGGCAAATGAGAGAGAGGCTATGGGGAAACTCAGAAGGAGAAAATAGGAGAGACATTAGCTTCAGAGTGGGAGATAAGTAGGCCTCGGAGACCAAGTAGTGGAAGATATAGAGCAACACCAACATCTCTATATAACTGGAAATAATTTGGAGAGACCAACACCTGTGCCATATGTTTCCACAGCTACTTCCACACTGTTTTTTCTTTAAAAATTCACACAACTTTCAAAAACTCCCACCCATGATGTCTGCTAGAATGATATAGTCCACAGCAAGGTAAGCAACATTTTGCCACATGGGGATGTGTTGTCTGCATGTTTGCTAACTGCAGTATTAGCTATCCAGGTGTTCAGAAAATTGTTTGAGCTTTTTGGGATTTCTTTCTTATTTGCTCTGGACATTTTAATTCTGGTTTTTAATGTTTGCTTTTTCTAAATTATCATCAAAATTTGCTTTACTGAGAATTCAGTGACAAATACTAACAGAAAATGAATGCTTCTCTAGAGAGCAGATGGTTCCTTTAGAGTATCCTTCTAGACTCTTGGAGAAATATTAATTTATATATGCCACTGAAGGCATCTTTGCTCTGGTGGATAAAACTCAAGATAGAACAGTGCAATCACAACACAGAAGTCCTACACCACTCTATATAACTTATTTTGTAATCACTTTCATTTGCACAACATAGGAGGTTTTCTCAACTCCATTTTGTTTTTGAACATTTTCTAGCCACTGTTCACTCATGTCATACTTTCTTTTAATATTCACAACTATTATAAACTAGTGGGGGGATGTACTGATCACAAGATGGTCCTTGTTTTTCTGTGCAAAGTTTACTTAAATTAAATCCCTAATTGCAGAATTTCCTGTTCAGAAAACAGTATTTTCCATAAAAGAATTAATATTTCTTCATTGACATATGATTTGCCTCACAGAAAATGCATAAACTATTGAGGGACTGATGCCATCATGTGCTAGATGCCCAGTAAAATCTACTGAAGTAGCTCTGCTCTGCCTGTTAAACCTGAGGAGTCATTGTCAAATGAATGAAATTTGGGGGGCTGGGCTGCAAGTACAAGGGTGCTTCAAAAGTCAGCCACACAGCCCCATTTTGACATTTTCTATATCTAGTATTTTAAAAACCTTCCATTATATTAGCCAAGATTGATAATGTCTAATTATTATGTTGGAAAACTCATTACAATAATGTTACCCATCTTAAGTCAGAAAACTAAATGCAGGAGTTTTCTGTCATGCTGTGTTCTCTGTAAATCAACAATGTGTAAATTTCACTCAGAATAAATATCTAATCACAGTATTTTATGTGCAGGAATTAATATTTATGCATTGACATATTCCACACAGAAAATGCATGACAGGATGAGATTCTGCAATGTAGGCATAGTTACAAAAGCATTACTATGTATCATCTCCTAACACTACTCCCCAAGCTTACTTTTAACAGCTAGCAACCACACCAAACCATGGGGTGCATTAGGATGACATTTCCAGCCTCCTCTTGCCAACAATCTATGGTATGGCAAGCAGAACTTTCTTAAAATCCATCAAATACTTTTCCTTAATCAAGATAATCCATTTGTCTATCTCTGCAAGTTCAACTACCTTCATTAACAGTTTCTGTTGCAACTCCTCATTACCCCACAAACACTGGGCAGGAGAGGACTGGAAAGATCATCATCCTGCTGTGGCATCTATGGCTAAGGAAGGGGCAGCAAGACACCCCCCCCCCGACTTGTCAGGAGGGGCTTCTAGTTGCGCCGGCCATTTTAGGGCAAAAGACACCTAATTGGCCAAGCGTGCAGGAAGTCCCGCCTGGCCAATCAGGTCTATATTATGGGGTATACTGCACACTGGGAAATCCCATGAAACTTTAGGCATTGCAGGATTTTCTGCAAGATTACTGGACTATATAGTCCTGCGCTGCCACGTGGTGGCAGCCATTTTTGAGCAGCAGCCAAGTGAGTCACTTCATTCTGGCTGCATTCTTTGGCGTTTTGCGCAGCTTTTGGGCCTAGCAATTCTTGGTGGCATACTTTCTTGCTTACTGCTATTGGGAGTGCAGCACGAGGGAGTTTGGCCTGTGGCTCCTTTGTCATCGGATTGAAGGACCTGGGTGAGGCCTGCGGGCCGGTCGCCTCAAGGCCTAGAGAGTGGCCTTACAGCACCTTGGACACTTGGCTGGAGTGAGCACCGGACCGAGGCGGGTGCTGCAATGGGCGGTTCTCCACCGGGGGTGCGGACTGCTAGGCTTGGCTCTCCAGGCCTTGCGGCACCCCGGTATCTCCTGACTGATGGGTAAGTCGGGACCACATTTTTTCACTGTGGGGGTGGGGATACGCCTGGCTTCCTCCACAGGCCAGACATTTCCCCCCCACAATGGGTGGTTTAGGGACAACGGTATGTTGTTCCCTGGTGGGGTGCCTGTATTAGGACCCAGATGAACACCTTTCCCTCCTTGGTGGTTGTGCCAGTGAGGTTTCCTGGCATTTGGCATCCCTTGGTGGACTTGGGGAAGTGGCCCTTTGGAGGCCCGGTGGTGCTGTCTCCCGTGGTGGGTGATGCTTTAGGAGGACCCGTACTTCGACAAACTTAATTGTTTGTGGTTACATCGGTGCAGGAGAATGCCCTGCAGCAAAGCACAATCAAAAAGGTGCACAGCTCCTGCTGCATCAGGCTCTGGCCATTCTGTGCCTAAGAAGCCTCCTCATTCAGCGATTAGGGATGAAGAGATAGTTGTGCAATTAGCGCAGCTGGGCAAAACTGTGCAGGCATGCATGGCAGTATGCGAACAGCTTGCCCAGAAGGGGCTACAGGCTACAGCCGCTAACCCCAATGCCAGCACTTCTGCTTTTCCACAGGACACAGGAGTGCTGCCCACTCAGGTGCAACCTACTACTGCACCTGAAACGCAAGTGATGGATAGAGCACGTGGTTCCTCGGCTACGTCTGCTATGGAGGTTACGCAACCAACCATAGCTGATGTATGGGAACTTTTGCAAAAAGTTCCAGGTGTGGGACAACAGGGTGCGGCTACCCCTGTGTCTGATCAGCCTACTTTGGCGGACCTTTATAACCTTCTCCAAGGAGCGGTTATTACAGGTGAATGTGGTGTGATGGAGCAAACCCTGAGGCTTCCAGAAGAGACCAGGCATCTGTTTCCTCGTCTCATCCTAACACCCGAGCTGCTGCTGGGCCACACTTCGGGGGAGGTTTACAGACCGCTGGTGATGCTTCCCAGCAATCATCAAGCTCAGGTTTGTCTCTTCCCATTTCTTCACAGGTTTCTTGGCCCACCTCGGTATGAGCTCCAGGTGGGCAGGTTGGGCAGAGTTCTGGCACGGAACACCCCATCTCTGCATCACTAGGAGCACCTGCGATGGCCCCTGGGTTTTCCCAGGTTCCAGACTCGAGGGTGCAAGCTGGCGAGCCTGTAGTTCCTTTGGTGGGTGACACCTTAAGAGTGGCTACTTTGGGGACAGCTAGTTTGGTGGGAGTGGACAGAGTGGCTGACTGCAACCCATACGCTGGAATGTTCACTCCTCTTGGTTTGCATCTTCCGTTGGCAACCAAGGAGCGAATCTGGAAGGGGGCATATATTGATTTATTTTCCCTCACATTTCGTGATCCTGAACCAAGGATCATGGTGAAGGATGGGATAGTGTTCAGCCTCCCCAAGGAGTTCCAGACTCTTAAACGCCCTAAACTGGAACACAATTTCGTAAATTGGATAATGGGCTTCACTATCTATAGGGGAATTATCGAGGAGAAACAACCTCACAGGTCTCCTGATTTCTCTAAATATCAGGAGATCATGATCAAGGCTTATACTAACTGCCATCATAACACAAGGGGTGCAGCGTGGTTACAATATGATGAGCAATTTAGGATGAGGGCCTCCCAGGATCGCTCACTGTCTTGGAGGCATGTTCAGTCAGAGCTATGGGCGGATGTAATGGTAGGGACCTCCCCTTCGAGCCAGTGTGACAATGGGTTTGTGCCCATGGTTACTCAGCCAAAAGGGCAGAATATGAGGCCTAGCATGGGGGAGAGGAGACAATCTGGCCTTTGCTGGGATTTCAATACAGGTAAATGCAGGAGACAACCCTGCAGGTACGACCATAGGTTTAACACCTGCAGGGGGAACCACTCCAGCGCTTCCTGTATTAGAGGTAAGAAGTCTGGAACAGGAGCTACACCTCAGCCATCACCACCGGGAGGAAAAGGTACCAACACCAATTAAATTTGATGTCCTGGTTGCCTGGCTGCGGACTTACCCGAATAGGGACTCCGCTTTGTATATATTTAATGGTTTTTCTATGGGTTTTCGCATTCCTTATTCGGGTCCCAGGGTTTACTGTTATGCACCTAATGCTCGTTCAGTTAGGGACTTGCCAGGGATTGTGAAGGACAAGCTGGACAAGGAAATCGCAGCAGGAAGGATATCAGGCCCACATGATCATTTGCCAATTTCTACGCTGCATTTGTCACCTTTGAGTGTAGTGCCCAAGAAGGCCCCGGGGAATATAAATTAATTCATAACTTATCATACTCAAAGGGTGGTTTGGTTAATGACGCTATAGACCCTAAATTAACTTTGGTAAAGTATACTTCTTTTGACTCTGCTGTCAAAATGGTTAAGGCTTGGGGTAAGGGAGCTTTGTTAGCAAAGTGAGATATAAAAGCAGCCTTTAGATTACTTCCTGTACACCCAAATGATTTTGACCTTTTGGGTTTTCAATTTGAAGGGAAGTATTATTTTGATAAAGCCATGCCGATGGGGTGTTCGATTTCTTGCTCGGCCTTTGAAACATTCAGCACCTTCTTGCATTGGTGTGCCGTCAAGAGGTCTGGTAATCCTGCAATCACCCACTATTTGAATGATTTCTTGCTGGTTGGGCTCCTAATTCTTTAGAGTGTAGCGACACATTATCTGCCTTCCAGGTCTTAATGGCCGAACTAGGAGTTCCTTTAGTGGAAGAAAAAACTGAGGGTCCTGACACCCATCTTACTTTCTTGGGAATTGAGCTGGACACTGTTGCTGGCTTATCTCATTTACCAGTTGACAAAGTGGTGCCTATGTGGGAATAGGTTAGGTTGATGAGGGGAAAAACTAAGGCCATGCTTCACGAGTTTCAATCCCTCACAGGCTTGTTAAATTTTGCCTGTAAGGTAATAGTCCCTGGACAAGCATTTTGTGCATGCCTTTACGGTGCCACAAGGGGGTGATGGCCCCACACCATCACATAAGGCTCACTAATGGGATTTGGGAGGACATGAAGGTCTGGAAATCCTTCTTGGACCAATTTAATGGTAATTCATTCTGGAGGTCTGAAATGCTACTAAAGGCAGATTTTCAGATACACTCCAATGCTGCTGGTGCCCACGGTTTTGGGGTTTATTGGAATAGCCAGTGGGCTGCTGAGGCTCAGCCTCAACACTGGGTGGAGAAAGGTTGGACTCAGGATTTAATGTTTTTGGAACTTTTTCCCATAGTGGTTGCTGTGCATTTATGGGTGAATCACTTTGCAAACAGAACGTTATGGTTTTGGTGTGACAACCGGGCGGTTGTCCACGTGGTAAACTCCCAGTCCTCCAAATCCACCAGGGTGATGTTTTTGGTTAGGGCCATTGTGACACAATGTTTGAAGTTCAATGTGTTGATTCAAGCTCATCATGTGCCTGGTTTACTTAATCCTTTGGTGGATGCCCTCTCTCATTTTCAGTTCTCCAGGTTCTGTCAGCTGGATCCTGAGGCTTCGGCACACCCATTGGAGGTACCAGAACATCTTTGGAGCCTTGGAGGCTAGAAATCGACAGGGCGATCCTTCTGTCTATCACCCCATCAACACGCAAGTCTTATCAGCTAGCTCTAAGTGTTTTTAGACACTTCTTGTGTGATGTGGGGGAGGTCGAAGTCTGGCCTATTAGAGTGGACATTGTTCTTCATTTTATAGTTTACCTTAGACAAACCAGCTTATCCCCTGTTACCATTAGGAGTAGGTTGGCCACCCTGGCCTTCTATTCTAGGGCTGTTGGCTTACCAGATCCTACTGTTGATTTTAGGGTTAGAAGAGCTCTAGATGGATGGTCCAGAGAGTCCCCTGCAACTAGGGATACTCGCCTGCCCATAACAGGCCCAGTTTTGATAAAATTATGGCATCACTTAGTTAATATTACATGCTCTACACCCGAGGAGGTGACTTTGTTTAGGGCCGTATTTGTGGTAGCCTTCTTCACAGCTTTGAGAATTAGTGAGATTGTTCCTGGCTCACACCATGATCAATCTGGCAGGGTGTTCCTTGTTTCAGATGTTGTTTGGGATTCAAATTTCTATTAGACGCTCCAAGACTGATCAGTTAGCTAGGGGCCAATCTATCACCTTGTCTAGGGCACCTGAGGGTCAGATCTGCTCAGTGTTAGCGTTGTTGGACTACATGAAGGTCCGGCCAAAATTGTCAGGATATTTTTTTTTTTTTGCATGTATCGGGTTCTCCTTTGACACAGTTTCAGTTCAGGGCAGTTCTTAGGGAGACTTTGAGGCGAGCCAGTCTGCTTGCAGCCCAATTTTCATCTCATTTTTTTCAAATTGGTGCAGCAATGGCTGTGGCTGTTCATGGACTAAGTGACGCTGATATTCACCAAATTGGTCGATGAATAGTCAGACCTGAGTGATCTGACTATTTATCGTTAGTTGAATTTATTTGACAATTATCTGTTATTTCAAGCAGGTTTTGTCCAAGGGAAGATTTAGATTATCGGCCACAGCCTCGTGTTTTGGGCGGAGCACCACATACTCGAACAACAACGTGACCTGAACTTGGGCTTGTCGAATGTCGGCAATTTCCAGTGGTTTGGTCGCAGAGGCATGAAGTGGGGGGCCTTGCTTCCCTGGGTTATTGAACTTTCGGTGGCTCATCCGCACCCACGGGTATTAGTGGTGCACCTGGGGGAGAACGACCTCATCAAGGTTCCTTGCTTCCAGCTTGCAAAGTGAATTGTAAGGGACATGCAGGAGATTAGGAGACAGCTTCCTGGTTCCATCTTGATGTGGACTAAATTGTTGCCGAGGCACAGCTGGCTCGGGGCACATAAGGACACTGCCATCAATGGAGCCTGACGGTGGCTCAACAGAACTGTTGCTAAACAGCTGGACAGGTTGAGTGTCTTTGTCATTGACCACAGTGGTATCCAAGTGTCACTGCCACAGCTGTACAGGCAGGACGGATTACACCTCTCTCCGGAAAGTTTGGATGTGTACTTAGCATCTCTTACCAACCACATCAAAAGAGCGATTTGTGGGGGGGAGGGGATGCCAAGCTAGGCTGCCCCCCTCCTGTGGCGGGTAAGGAAAAAACCCCCCACAGGGGGATAAGTTGGCTATTTAAAATTAATTGGGGTTAATTAGGCTTAAATAAAAAATTGGGGGTAATGACGTCAGCTAACGTCACTATTGATGTCATTAAAATTATTGCATCATAAATTTAAATATAACATCAGTTCTGGTTGGGGAGGGCTAAAGTTAATTTGTTGTAATTAATTTGCATGCTTTGTCACATGATGTGAAGGACCACCCGTATGAGAGGGATACACCTTCACATACACATGTGGCAAAGCAATAAGAGTTTGTTATAATTATGTGATGTTAAGAGACCCTGTACAGCAAATAAAAGTTGTGGCCAGTTTATACCCAATGTCCTTTGTGCCGGTGCAAAGGTTTGTTTTGTGTGGGGTTTTTTAAAATGTGTAGTTTAGTTAAGTTTGTTAATTTGTATTGTTTGTTTGTATTTGGGGTTTTTTGTTTTTTGTTTTGTAAATTAGTGTATACACATACACAAACAAATAATGTGTTTGTGCTTGTTTTGTTTATGTTAATATATGAAAAATCCAGTAGCAAAAGATGGGTGTGTGTTGTGCTATATACTGAGCAATATACAGAACTCTCCTGCAGACGTGTGCTAGTCTATGACTGTAATAAAAATAAACTGAACTAAACTCCTGCAGACATCATGTTGCTAAGAGTGTTTCCATCTCCCAGCAACATGATGAAAGATTCAATGGCAAAGTTATCACTTCTAAAAAATTCTCTATTTCTGTACCAAGTCATGTATAATCCTGACAAAGTCAATAGGGTCATATTTCATCTTTGCTTGACTATAATCCTGAACTACATCTACATACATCCAGATAGCCAGTTAGTGTTGTGGAATCTTTTAAAAGTTGCAATGAACTAGAGGCTTCAGCTTTTTGGAAGGAATACTTTCATATCCAACAAAATTGCAAAGATTACTATTTTGCCATTCCATTAGTCCTCTTGCCCTTGCAGTTGCTACTATCAGGTACCATTACAGATTTCACTTGGTCACCATTGTTTAAGCATGAACAACCACTGGAGTGTAAAGATGAGTTTCAAGATGGCAAAAAGACCTTTCTGCAGTAGCAGCTAATGAGCATTCTGTTGATTATTCATGAAATTCCTCAAAATAGTTTGTTGGAGACAGTTCCTGCAGCACTTTCTCCAGAGAGTAAACTACAAACTGGGAATATATTTGACAAGTTTTTACTGTGTGCCTATTCTATGTAGGCCTCAAGAAATCTAATTTGTCTTATCCAGAGTCTTTCATTTCCTTAAAATTCCTCAGACATTTTGCTTCAGATCTGGGGACTACCTGAAAGGAAGTGGAACCCCATCCAGAGGAAAGCCTTTTATCTCCCCATGTTTTCTAAGAGCTTTTTTTTTTTTCAAAAGGACACCTTCAGATAAGCCTTAGATTTCTCTCTGCTGAGAAAGTACATCTATGCCCCTATGTGCATGGGCCAAATAAAACTGCCTTTCCTCATCCTCTCATTGGGAAGACTGGATGATGCATGGCCCAACCCTACTTCTGGTGTGAACAGACCAGATTATGTTTGGCCCATTCAGCACCAGAACTAGTGTATACCCCCTTCCCTTATAATGAATTTTTAAAACTTACTATTTGCTCTGGATCTTCCTCCATTCAGACTCTGGGTAGCTGTTTAAAACCCATCCCAATAAGCCAGCTAGCACTGCTGCCATTGCCACCAGTCGCTCCTTCTGATGTCGGAATGAGGTGCCTGGCCATGTGATCATCACTGGGTACCTTGTACTGACCTCAGACCACAGTGACCTTCAGCAGGAGCAGACATGTCAGGTGGCTTAGTGAGACATGCATGTGATACATTGCCTGGTGTCAGAATATAGGGTCTTTGTAATGGAGGAGGGTCAGGAAGCTCCAGTGCCAGAATACTCTGGGCTGTCCCTGGCCAATGCAGTCAGGACCCAAGTCAGTAAGGAAGGTCACTCTGCATTTCTCCAAATTCAGGATTTCCTGTATAGAACAAAATGATGGACAACAGCTGGATCTTGTATCTTGTATATACTGTCAGATCTTCTAGTTTTCTGCTTCATGCTTCTTGGCCCCTATGTTGTCTGAAAGTTGTGATAGTAAGTAAGTAAGTAAAAGGTGTGCTATGATTTTAGATCATTTCTAAGATGAGTGTTTTTAAAGAGGATGTAAAACAAGTGACTGGATCTTGGTCTTGAATGATGAATCCCATATCCTGACCCTTGCAAAGCAAGGTATACAGGATTGTTTTAAGGAATTAAAAGAATAGTGATTGCAAAACATTATCTGCCCTGCAGTTGGCAGGAATCCAGTTTTCTGCTCTTATCTTTTTCATGCCATATCTCAGCCTTCAGCATGTCCCTCACAGTCTGCTTTAAAGCACAATACTTTACATTTTACCCATAAAATAATCCTATTGATTCTATTAGTTCAAAATATGGCAGCCAGACTGATTACTGGAACATCTAGGAGGTATCACATTACACCAATTTTAAATTGTTTTCACTGGCTGCCGATTAGTTTTCAGGCAAGCTACAAAGTTTTGGTTGTTACCTTTAAGACCCTACATAGTTTGGTCCAGGTCACTTACAGGATCAGAAGAGAACAAAACAAAACAAAAAAAAATCCTGGAGCATATCCAATAGAATCCATGGGGGAGAGGGGGGGGAGAGATCTCCAGGTGCTTAGTGGATGGCTGTTTTTATTTTAGAAAAAGCCCAACACGCTTTTGGCCTATATATATTTCAGTAGACTTCTTCAGGGGTGACATGATCTCTAACTGCAAGAATTTCTGGAGGAGTGAATTTCATTCCATTTACTGGACATAAAAACAAAACTGAGCAATTGGAGAAATGCCTTCCTTTTTTTCCCCTGTGGATACTTACAGGATGGCCTTCTGCTAGCCAAAACTGGGTAAACCACTGATACCTAGAGAACATTTTTTTGCCACCCTCCTCCAAAACAAATTATGGAATTACCTGCTAGAGGAGATTAGCATATACTTTAAAACAACAGTAAAGAACACTCTCCTCTATTGAATTATGAATTTGATAGTTTTTATATGTATTAATTTTATATGCTCTTTTAACAGTATTATATGCGTAATTGGTTATTCACCATATTAGCCCATAGGGCAGGGGTAGGCAACCTTTCCCCTTTAAGGGCCGAGGGACTTCAGCTCCCAGAATCTGAGGAGCTATTGGACAACATGGGACTATTGGCCAACATGGCTAAGGCTTCTGGGAGCTGAAGTCCCTTGACCCTTAAAGGGGAAAGGTTGCCTACCCCTGCCATAGGGAGAGGTGGCTAATAAAGGGCCTTTGCAGACTGGCAGAAATAGTGCAAATTGAGTCCACTTTAAGGGTTAGGGTTAGTGCTAGGGAATCATGGGAATTATTGTTGTTTTTTTCTGAGACATTGAGACTTCTCTGTCAGAGAGCTCTGGTGCCACAATAAAATACAGTTCCCATGATTCCCTAACCCTAACCCTAACCCTTAAAGTGGACTCAGTTTGCACTATTTCTAGCAGTCTGCAAAGGCCCAAATATTGCTAATATTAACATTAACATTAATTGGAGGACTCCAAGGTTAGTGTGTATAGGTTTAGGTCCTTAAGCAGTAGTCTTGGAATGATTATTAAACACAGTCTACAACATTGTTCAGTCAAGGAAGCACTTCTTAGGTTATTCTAGTGAGGAAGAAAGAACATACCACATATTTCATTAGCTGTGAACAAACCAAGCTTTAAAGCAGGCTAATTCTTCCATTATCAATGGGAGTCAAAATCCAAATAGATGTAGCTGAATGTGTTTAAGCAGAGTTTTATCCTTTGTATATCTTACAGCACATTTGGAAATCATATATCAAGAGTTATTGCACAATATTGTGCTATTCTTTGGAAGCAAGCATGAAATCTGTGTCCAAACTGATGTATCATTGGCATTGCTCTGTAGTATTGGAAGCATGCCAGAGTAAATCAAGAGGTGCCCACTGCTTTATCTTTTATACCATGTTGTTCATCGTATATTCATGTAAGGGCCTTTACAGACTGCCAGAAATCATGCAGCTTGAGACCACTTTAACTGTCCTGGCTCATTGCTAAGGAATCATGGGAACTGTCATTTATTGTGGCACCAGAGCTCTCTGACAGAGAAGGCTCAATGTCCCAGAAAAAAAATACAATTCCCATGATTCCCTAGCATTGAGCCAGGACAGTTAAAGTGGCCTCAAGCTGCATTATTTCTGGCAGTTTGTAAAGGCCCTAAGTCAATTTAAGTCCTTTTAAGAAATCTTGGACTGACAGTCATTGAGACTAAAGCTCTTTGCTTCATCATAATGCAGAGGAAACACTGAAACTCCATGAGTCCATGGTCAAGTGATGCCTTCCAATCCTTACTATAAAGTATTTCTACTTTAGTCCAGTTCACCAAATTAGAAACTGAAACTGTATTTGGACCAAAAGGACATCTTTTTACTTCCTGCCACTTTAACATATTTTTGCCTGAAGTTCAGTTCTTCATTGCACTTTGTTGTTTTCATGTGCCCTCAAGTAGTTTCTGACTTATTGTGACCCTAGGGCAATTCCATCATGGGATTTTCAGGGGCTGAGAGTGTATGACTCACCCAAAGTCACCCAGTCTGTTTCCATGCCTGAATTCGAACCCTGGTATCCAGTCATAGTCCAGTGCTCAAGCCACTATATCAGCTGGCCCCTTCACTGCATTGCATTGTTTAGATGTCTTGTTCTCTTTCAAAATTGTATATTTAAATAGGAGTGTAAATCTTCATTTAATTTGTTCTCAAATTTGCATATGAAATATTCTAAATACTTTACCCTTCTGGTTGTGCTTATTAGGATTGCTGTGCATTAAAAAATCTTTTGGAGGTTTGGGGACATTTTTCCCTAAAAAAGAAAAGAAAAGAAAAGAAAAGAAAAAGGGCAATATTTTGTGTGACATCTTCTTTGTATGTTTTTTTTTATGCCAAAGGCTTCTTTTTGTGCAAAATACATTGTTTTGTGTAAAAGCAGATTTTGTACAAAATACAACAGTTTTTGTTGTTCCTGTTGATGATTAAAAAATGCCTTTCCCATTCAAGAAGCTAGAAACACACGGGGGGGGGGGAGAAAAGTGGAGGGGTCAGGCTGCTTGCTCAGAAAAGTGCAAAGAAACCATTCAATGTTTTTGCTTTTTAAATCTAGAGGAGGACTTGAACACCCCTTCAAACACACACACACACACACACACACACTGTGTGCATCTACTGAAAAAACAAAATCAACCTTTGCTTCCTGATGCCCCCATGATGCCTCCTGTGGATGAGACATCTCCAAGACTCTCTGTCTTCCACTGCTCTGCTTAAGTTTTGCAGACTCATACTTGTGACCTCCCTAATTGAGTCTAGCCATCTGACATGAAGCCTTCTTCTCTTTCTACTCTTTCTCTTTCAATGTTTCCTTGAATTATTGTCTTTTCTAATGAGTTGTGCCATCTCATGATGTGGCCAAAGTACAACAGCCTCAATATGATCATCTTGGCTTCTAGGGGTATTGGTCTGTTCAAAGACCCATTTGTTTGTTGTATGAGCTGTCCACAGTAGCCTTAGCACTCTTCTCCAGCATCACATTTCAATCACTGCCCAGTTCTCATATTCATATATAGTAATAGGGAATACCATGGCTTGGATGATTCTGATCTTAGTGCTTAGTTGTATACTTTTACTCTTCAGGATCTTTTCTAGTTCATTCATGACTGCCCTTCCCATTCCTAGTCTTCTTCTTATCTCTTGATTGCAGTCTCCATTCTGTTAATTTTTGAACCAAGGTACAAGAAATCTTTAACTATTTCAATTTCCTCATTGTCTACATTGAATTTATGCTAATCCTCTGTGGGCATTATTTTTGTTTTCTTTATGCTCAGCAGCAAGCCTGCCTTTGCACTTTCTTCCTTGTTCTTCCTCAGTAAATGTTCCAATTGCCAAGAATAGTGTTGGTTAAATCAGATCTAATATTCCATTTACCAGACCAGCATTATGTAGTGGTTGGACTACAACTCTGGGAACCAGGGTTCGAAACCCCACTCAGCCATGGTAGCCCACTAGGAAACTTTGGGCAACCTCAAAGAATAGCATAGATAAAATCTCTCTGAACAAATCTTGCCAAGAAAACTCTGTGATAGTGTCAGCTCAGGGTTGGAAGCAATTTGAAGGTACACAACAGCAACAAGAACAGCAAACCAAGGACTGGCACTGCCATTAGATAAAGGGAGGTAGCTGTCTCAAGTGTTCAATACTGAAAGATGATGAGTGGACAGAACTCTGTATGCCATGTGTCCTTTGTACTGAGGATATTGTGGCATCAGTAGCTGAGCCGCTGCCAGTCTAATAAACCTAATAAAATGGGTAGGAGGGAAAGAGGCAAATTAAGATAGTAACATACTACATTTTATTGATGTATAACTTACTTTAGCTCAACTAAGAATGAGTTTGAGCTAAATGTATTTTAAGAGGTGAAGTATATTGTTTTCTGAACCCATCTTAATTTTCAGCTCACCATGCTCCCAGTTATGGCCATGGAACCCATTGGGAGACATTGGGCAAGTCATAATTTCTCAGCCTCAGAGAAAGGTAAAGGAAAAACCCTCTGAACAAATCTTGCTAAGAAAACCCTGTGATAGGGTTACCTTAGTGTCACCATATGTTGGAAACAATTAGAAGGCACACAGTGACAACAATATTCAGTTTAGTATGAGAGGAGCTAATCCAGTCATTGCATATAGCAAACTGTAAATATCTGTTTCCTCAAATTTCCATAGGCTGGAGACTTGGTGGGAAGGATTGTATCTGCTATACTCCTTTCAGTTACAGACAGGAAATATTTTTGAAGGCTCACACTGAAATTACTCATTTTGTACCCCCTGAAATTCATTGCAAGACAAAGTAGACCTTGCCCAAGAAATGTGCCCACTTTTAAGGCATATGGTACATTTTTGACACACTTAAGATTAAGAATGTACTGGCAAAGCTAAAATGTATACAGTTGATATTCAATTCAATAGATGGTAAAAAATGTATAAAAATGTGTTCATTAGAAGTCTGCCAATAAATGTATATATTATGAGAAATGCATATGGAACATACATATATTTTCCTGTGTTGGAAATGAAATCAAAGTCTCGCAACCAGGTACAAAGAAAAGGTGGGATAGGAGTGGAACCGGAAATTTAGGGAAATACAATAAAATCAAGAGGTACATTTTTTCTTTCCCTGTTTTCAGCTTACCCATATGCACAGGTGATGAGTATGCAAAGAAATTTTGATCTTGTTATCCCTTGAGTTTCTGAGTGTTAAAAATGTGCATTTGAAAAGATTCTATAAAGCAGAGATGGGGAAAGTGCTGCTCATAGACATATGTAGTACTTAGACCCACTTCAGTGGTCCCTAGAGCCCTCTACAACTCCCCCCACAGTCCCTTGTACTTTAAAAAAATCACCATGATTTTCAGATAAAGGTCACATGCAAATTTGCACAGAATAAATCATCAGTTACAAATTTCTATTTTGGTGTGACTTCTTCATACAGGGAAGAAAATTGCTAAAATAACCCATTGGTTCTTTCAAGAATGTAAATAGTGAAGAATTACATCCTAAGAAGAGAAACTTTGGAGTTGCTCATCAGTAGTTATCCTCTGGGTTGCAGACTGAGCAAACACACAAGTCACTTGTTGATATTATCAAAGATGCTGCAATATTTCTTTGGATACTTGCATGCTGTGGTAGTGATGCATTATATTTGTTTAATTTGCATTATTGTGTATTTCTAAATGTGCATCCATAGCTATAAATCGGCATATGCAAATTTTACACATATCTCTGTCTTATTTTGTGAAATTATGAATAGTATATGTTGAAAAAAAGATAGTAATAAGAATGAAGATATTAATAACAATTCCATGTGTTTTTTCTAATTATTGGGTTAGTTAATATTAGATGGTTTAATATGAATAAGATTTAGATAAGATAATTAAGAATGGATAATTAATGTGACTTATTATATATTGTATGTTGAATACTATGTATAATATATATATATATATATAGAGAGAGAGAGAGAGAACATATATATATATCAGTGTTCTGTGCAATCATGCTGGCCACATGATCACAGAGTAGTCTCCGACAACACTGGCTCTTTGGTTTAGTAACGGAGATGAGCACCGCCTCCTACGGTTGGACACGATTTAACAAGCTTGTCAACGGGAAATACCTTTACCTTTACCTATATAAAACATATCTGTATCTTATTTTGTCCACTTTCTGTGTGATACATTTCCTCTGAGGAATACATAAGTGGCTATCCTATTGATCAGTCTGATTAGTAGAAAGAAAACAAAGTGCTAAGTCTGAGGGATGAATACTAAAAGGTAGGCAGCACTTCAAAATCACTTTTGCCAATAGTACACATTAATGTTTTCTTGTGCTGCACTTTTTACTTCTACCATATTTTCCCTTCACTTATTAAGACAAAAAATTAGATTTTCCCTCCCAACTTACCCTGTGCAATCTTCTGTGTGAACAATCTAATAATGTTTTGCGAAGAGTCCAAACTTATATGTGTCCACTCAGAAGTTGTAGTAACAATGCTGTTCTATACATACCTATGCAGAAGGAAGTCCCATTGCTCCCAAGTCAGTGGTTATTGGGTTGCAGCCTTAATCTGTGAAGCACTCATTTAAATGTGCATTTGCCAAAGACTTCATAAAATGTTCATTCATCTTGATAGTAGATATAAATCTAATGATCTGCACTGACAAGGCTTTAATTTTTCTCTTCACTGATTTTTCCTTCCCAATGCCTTTCTGTAGATATTTTTCATGCTTTTGCCATTTTACTTTCAGAAAATGATCAGGAGATAGTATTGGCCTGAAAACAGCCACACAATATAAGAATCTGGCTTCCCACATGGAAATGTAGAATCTGTCCCCTGTTGTCTCAGGGCCTAAGCAGATGGCTTATTGGGCTATCTTGGGGGCAGGGAAGGGGAGGGGCAGCCACACGATCAGCCCCAACCCCTTCCTGAGGTCGTCCTCGGAGCAGCCGGCCCTCCGCATGGCCGGCGCTCCGAGGAGGACCTCCCGCCGCAGCATTCGCACACGCTGCGGCGGAAAAGTCGCCGAAGGTGCGCTGCAGCCTTTTGTGGCGCACCTTCGGCAACTTGTGAAAGGAGCACTAATTTAGCACTCCTTTCAGGGGCAGCGAAGCTGCGCCACGGGACCGAGGTGTAGGGATGCCTTGGTCCCGCGGCGCAGCTTCCCAGGGCGGCTCATGGCCACTCGTCTGCTTCCCCCCTCAGTTTCTGTTGACTAAGCTGTAGCTGTTGAGAGATGCTCTGTAGTCTTCAGGATGGATGGCAGACAAGTATTTTTGCTAAGTCCAAAATATTCTTAGTTAAACATGGTAGTGAAGTCCTAACAAATCCCTGTCTCCTTCATCACACTCCTGCAATTCATTATGAATTTCTCCTGGCAGCCCTTCACCCTATAGAAAAGCTTCCATTAAGAAGAGCTCTCAACTTTATGCACAAAAATAGCTCATTTCCTATAAGAAACACACTCCAAGATTTAACATACTCTTGATCCTTTGCTTACTGGGCAGGTACAGGTAGAGGTGATGTTACCCATGTCATGGCATCATTAAACATTGATCTCAAAAAGCAAACTGCTCTTACCTTGTGAAGGCATGGTCCAATATAAATAGAAATGTAGAGAAAGATGGAGGAAAGAAATGAAAGTGATTATTGTTGCAAACTATAGATTCTCTAGCCATGCTGGCTGAAAGATTCTGGAAATTGCCATCCAGGAAAGTAACATTTTTAAGCTGTGACTCCACTGTGCCCTTTTAAAAAAAAAAAAAAAATCACTGTGACTTATCATTGCCCATGCTACTTTAATTGAACTGATATGAAGTAATATAATATGATGTGTTAGCTACTTTGGACCCTAGGAATAAATAAAGTAAGTAGGGGCCTTTGCAGACTGCCAGAAATAGTGCAAATTGAGTCCACTTTAAGGGTTAGGGAATCATGGGAACTGTATTTTATTGTGGCACCAGAGCTCTCTGACAGAGAAGTCTCAATGTCTCAGGAAAAAAAAAAATTCCCATGACTCCCTAGCACTAACCCTAACCCTTAAAGTGGACTCAACTTGCACTATTTCTGGCAGTCTGCAAAGGCCCTAAGTAAATAAGTACAGGAACATATTTCCAGAAAAGATGAGAAGTGTCCCATATAGCTTTTGGCCGTACCATTCCATTTTAAAGCATGTTTGCACCTCCCCTGATTACATTCAGAAAATTTAGACCCTTCACACTGGTCATATGCCCTTCCCCTCATGGGTATGTGTGTGTATCTTCACTTCTTTCAAAATATGTTAAGTCAGCCTCACCTATATTTGGGAGTCCTTCTCTCCATTCGGCTCAGTAATATCCTAAATTTCAGTCCCAATGACCTACCTTGATGTGTTGTTGTGTTACTGTGTACCTTCTTGACATTTCTGACTTATGGCAACCCCAAGGAGTTGGATTAGGTCTCTGGAGACTAGGGTTCAAATCCCCATTTGGCCATGGGAACTAATGGCCTTGGGCAAGTCACACTCTCTCAGCCACAGGGGAAGGCACAGGGGAAGACAAATCTTGCCAAGAAAAATCTTAGGGTCAGAGACATCTTTTTTTTTTAAAATCTTTATTCAAAATTTTATATTAAAACACAAAACAAATATCTTGCTTACTTGTCATATACTGTATCAAACAGACATTCAGTTTTATATCCTAACGCATCTTGGCATCAAACAGTATCAAAAACAGTAAATACATTCCATTTCATTTTTATTATCTTTCTACTTCTTCAGGACTATTAATCCATCCATTATACCTCCTTAATCATTCATCACACATTCCTTCGTAATGTTCCTGTTATTACCAAATGACAGCTCCATTACGCTTTTCTGATGGGACAAGTGCGTGCAGATGGCTCCATTACGATTTAAATATGGGAGAAGGATGGGAAAAAAGTGCAGAGGTATGAATCCCAATCATGCAATTAGGATGATTTAAATTTTATTTGATGATGGGAGTAAGATGCTGTGCCTCCCATGTAAGAAACTCCTCACAATCACCCACTATTCACATGTCTCTCCATACCTCTCGTAACTTACTCCTCCATTATTCTACAGATCCACAATTTATACCCTTTCTCACACCTTCTCACTTATTCTAACCTCCTCAAGACTTTTTTTTTAACATCTTTACTCTTTCATCCATACAAACTGACTCCCCTCCGCCACCGCCTGCTCCATTTTTTCCTCCTCTGTTCTTAAAATGACTTCCTAAAAAAAGTCCATGCAATAAACTGGTGCTCAGTCTATTGTTTTCTCCAATTCAGCAACAATCTAGATCCTTGGGAGTGGCACTGTCAGTGGGCTCTTCTATAATGAAAAGGGTGGGATGTGAAAACTGAACACAGTGTTCAACCTGTGGGAAATGAAGCAGATGATGCAGTAGGGGAAAGGTAGCACATAATAGGTAAAGAGGTAGTACAGGAATAGTTGAATATTCTAAACAAATTCAAGTCTCCAGGGCCAGGTGAACTACTTCCAAGGCAAGAATATTAAAAGAACTGACAGACGTATTCTCAAAACCATTGCCAATAATCTCTAAGAATTCATGGAGAACTGTAGAGGTCCCAGCAGACTTGAAGAGGACAAATGTTGTCCCCATCTTTCAAGAAGAAGAAGATGAGGAGGAGGAGGAGGAAATTGTTGCCCAGTCAGCCTGACATCAATACCAGGAAAAATTCTAGAGTAAATAGTTGAACAGACAGTCTATAAGCATTTAGAAATGAATGCTGTAATTAATACAAGCCAGCATGTATTAATTTCTCAAAAACAAGTCATGCCAGACTATCTTATTTCTTCTTCTTTTTTTGATAATCACAAACTGGTAGATGAAGGGAATGCTGTGCATGTAGAGTATCATGATTTCAGTAGTAAAGTGTAGGTGAGACAGTGTGAAGATTAGGTGGATTTGGTTGACTGACCAAAACTCAACAATGGCTCCTTCATCCTGGAGATAAGTGACTAGCAAGTGCCACAGGGTTCTATCCCGGGCCCACTGCTGTTCAATATCTTTATCAATGACTTGGATGATGTAATGGAGGGGGGGGTCACCAAATTTACAGATGAAACTTAATTAGGAGGGGTAGCTAATACCCCAGAGGACAAGATCAGAATTCAAAATGACCTTAACAGATTAGAAATCTGAACCAAAACTAACAAAGGGCCTTTGCAGACTGCCAGAAATAGTGCACATTAAATTGAGGCACTGCCCTGGCTCAGTGCTAGGGAATCATGGGAACTGTAATTTATTGTGGCACCAGAGCTCTCTGACAGAGAAGGCTCAATGTCTCAGAAAAAAATACAATTCCCATGACTCCCTAGCACTGAGCCAGGGCAGTGCCTCAATTTAATGTGCACTATTTCTGGCAGAGAAATGTAGAATACTACACTTGGGCAGTAATAATGAAATGCACAGATATAGGATGGATGAAACTTGGCTTGACAGCAGTACATGCGAAAGAGATGTAGGAATCTTGGGCCCTGTACAGACTGGTCAAAAGAGCAGGTCTGTGGGTGGAGTCGGGGCATGGCGACTGCACGCCAGCCACCCCAACTCTACCCCGATGCCACCATCATGCCATGCACCCCCATGGCAGGTGATATCAGGGCGATCCCTTGGTGCAGTGTTCAGACATGCTGTACCAAAGGAGAGTGGAAAAGCCACTGCCATAGCAGCAAGGATGGCTTTTTGCTGCTCCAAAAATGATTGGCATTTGCCAGCTCTTTTTAGAGTGGCAAAGTGCCAGATTAGAGCTGCGGCATCCAGTTGCCGTGGCCCCAATCCAGCAAGGAAAGGGTTCGTGGGACACTGTCCCTTAGGGATCATCTGTTTATTTAACCTCTTGGTCAACCACAAACTGAACATGAGTCAGCAATGTGATGTGGCTAAGAAAGACAATGCAATTCTGGGCTACATCAATAGATCAGATCTTGCCTGGAATGTTGTGTCCAGTTGTGGGCATCACAATTCAGAGAGGATGTTGACAAGCTGGAATGTGTCTAGAGTAAATGGTAAAAAATATGAAAACCATGCCAGTGAGGAGCAGCTTAGGGAACTGGATATGCTTAGCTTGGAAAAGAGACGGTTATGGGATGATATGATTGCCATTTTAAAAAATTTGAAAGGATGTTACATTGAGTATGGAGCAGGCTTGGTTTCTCCTGCTTCAGAGACTCCAGCATGGAGCAATGGATTCAATCTACAGGAAAAGAGGTTCAACTTAAACATTAGGAAGAACTTCCTGATGGCAAGAACTGTGTGTAGAACATGTTGCCTTGGAGAATTGTGGAGTCTCTTTCTTTGAAAATTTTAAAGCAGAAACTGGATGGACGTCTGTTTGGAGTGCTTTGATTGTGTCTTTCTGCATGGAAGTGGGTTGGATTGGATGGCCCTTGTGGTCTCTTCCAACACTAAAATTCTATGAATGCTCATCCGATATAAATATCAAGGTGGTGGCTCCTCTGTTAGTCCTGGGATCCTGGTAAATGTTCAACCATTTTATCCTCTGAAGCTAGCCTTGTTAATATGTCAGCCAACATATAGGCATGCACACCCATTCCTATTGGGATGCTGAAATAGTATGAATGAACCCAGTAAATATTTTACCATTTGCTTTTGCTGATTGCATAGAGTGCATCTCATTCTTATGCACATACTTGTGTATTTATGTATGTTTTCTTCTCTGTTGACTTCAGCATTTCCAAATTGTTTCCCAGTCAACTAAAGCTACAATACCTAAATTGAATTTCTTTCTGCAGAGTCCTACACCAACCCATGTTGTATGTAGATGGAAAAGGAAGTTACATATAGAGGTTTTCTTTTTTTTCCTTTTTTTTTGGGGGGGGGGAGGGGGGGTATTGGACTGCAACTCCCAGCATTAATTATTATATGCTATGCTGGCAAGGGCTGAAAGGAGCATCAGGTCAGCAACATTTGGAGGGCAGCACTTTGCTTGCCCTAAATTTAGGGCATACTGTGTTCACAAGCTCTTTGTGATTAATGTGTACAGTTACAGCTTAGATGATTTTGGTCAGTCCGGTTTTCATTGATGCTTAAAAAGATCCTAATTTTCTTCTATTCAAAATACAGCCAGATAGTAATTTTCAAAATAATAGCATTTATGCTACTGAATCCTAGAGTTTATAGCTAGTAGTCTGTATTATATGTTGCACAACACAACAGCAATAAAACTGTTGTTGTTTTTTTATATTTCATCCTTGAAAAGTCTTTAGGAGGTTTCAAAGGCAATAGATATAGAGAACTGTCATCTTATTATCCAGGTAACAATACAGTGGTAGTGATGGACAACAACTGTATATGAAAAGCAACTAGAAAGAATAATAGGACATAAATTTGGGATTGGTCTCAGTAGTTGTTTGAAAATCAGTAATATCAAAAATAAATACATTTGAGATGTAGCAGAAGATCTTTCCTGTCTTAATGGAAAACTCAACTATCTCATTTTAGAGATCAATTACCACTTTTGAAGGAGCCAGCATGGTGTAGTGCTTTGAGTGTTGGACTATGACTCGGAAGACCAGGATTTGAATCCTAGCTCAGCTGTGGAAATGTACTGAGTGGCCTTGTGCCAATCACACTCTCTTAGCCTCAGAGGATGGCAATGGCAAACTCCATCTAAAGAAACTTGCCAAGAAAATCTCCTTAGAGGTTGTCATAAGTCAGAAATGACTTAAAGGCACCGAACAGCAACAGCAACAACAGCAACAGCAAACCAGCTTTCAAACTGGCTTGAAATTTTGTCCAAAATGAATAGCGACTTATGTGAGAAGGCTGTGGTTCTATTTCATCAAGGAAATTAATCCAAAAAGAGTCAAGTTCAGGTATTTTATGTGAGAGTTGTTTGGGAAGCGAAATGCAGAGACAAGTGCCTTGTTACTTCTGTTTCTTCAAGCTATTCTCAACAATAAGCAGATCAGTTAGTTCAATTGACATGACTTGGGTTGGGCAAACAGATCAGTTTTGTTTTCTCCTACATTTTAGTTTTTTTATTTTTTTATTTTTTATTTTTTTGTAAATTCTTATCAAAAATGAATTGAAATGAAATTCTCACCCATTCCTGTATCCATCCTTCTGAGACTAGACTTGCATCCAAATATTTTAAGTTAGACTGACATCATTCATAAATACCAGAATTATCACTAGGAATGAAAACTAAAACCCAATAGGGATGCTATATCTCTTTGCTACTTTTAATATTTTTAGTTCAGATTCAGAGGAATCAAAACTTTGAATTTGAGCCTTATTCTCATTTCAGTTATGTTATTCAATGGAAATGGAAACATACTGGTTCTGAGCAGCCATTATTGCACATCCTGTCAATAGTACTACTGGGGCTGTTTCTGCCATCACTCTCTCTTCCACACTCCCCCCATAACCCCACCTCCCGGCCTTATGCCATACTTAGCATGCCTTTTGGGGTTTTTATTTTTATTTTTAATGCAATTTCAGAATTATGCCAATGAGATTTACGTTTTTTTTAAAAAAAAGAAAAGAAATAGGAAAAAAATTAATGAAATCAGGCTGCTTAGGAGTAGAGAGGGAGAGGGGGTCAAGGGGAGAGGAGGAGACACTGGCACCATTTGATTGCCAATACTGAAACTGCTGTAGCAGTGACATTTCACACCTAAGGACTAATGGGACTGCATCAGGATCAGGAACTTATTGATGAATTCATTGATGAATACATATCAATGAAAAGGGGTGCCCTAAAAAAGCTTGATTGCAAAGCAGTGATGGGACAGAGACAACATCATGTGATAAGTATTACCAAAGGTGCCATTTTCTAACTTTAATAGTAATTTTAAAGACTCATGTGATAAATCTCCATAGTAAGTGTTAATGCCTTAGACCAGTGGTTCTGTTGATCAGTCAAGGTTAAAAGGTGAAAATGGGGCAAGAAAGACCTGTAGTATTAGTCTCTCTTTTTGCCCTAAGCATGTACTTGGACCTGAATGTATTGTTCATCCCAATTAGAGGAGATCCATCAAATCAGAGAGATCTACCTACATGATTCATCATTCAATAATTTATTCTACCCTGCTCTATTGGAACTAATCAACTGGATTCAGTTAGATTCGGGTCATACAGTATTGTGTCTGTATCTTATATTCTCAGTGGGGAAGTAAAGCTCTCCCTAACAATATATGTGTCTTAGGTCTCATGCAGATGGCCCCTAAGGGGTGGCTCTGTGCTGCCCCTGGAGGCACCAGATTGGGGTCGTAGCAACCACATGCCGTGCCCCCGATCCAGCTTTTTGCCATTCCCTTTTGGGGCAGCAAAAAGCCACCCTTAGAGCCACCACCGCGGCTCTTTTGTGCCCCTTTGATGCAATGTGTCTGCATGCTGCACCAACGGGGCACCCTGATGCCGAGTGCTGTGTGGTCGGGTGTGTGGCATCAGGGCAGAGTTGGGGCAGCCAGCATGCAGTCACCCCACCCCAACTCCACCCCCAGGCTGGCCCTTTAGGCTGGTCTGCATCAGCTATTAGTGTGCTGTGAAAAAGGAGTAAGTGTCTGAGCCATGATGAGCAGATTATCTTATTAGGAAATTGTGAGCTGTTGCTATTGAATGAAGGAAAGTTGCACCAGAGTAGAAAATTCACTGACCTCTCACTGCTGGGACTTTGAATTGTGGACTCTAGGGGGTTTGTAATACAAATGAGTATCTCCCATCCTCTCTGACTTGAGTTTTGGTACAAATGGAAGAAGAATCTTCCTTGCCCTACCCCAGCCTCCTTGCATTTACCATCTTCTATGCTATATTTCAGAGGAAATAAAAGTACATCTGAATATTCCTTGCCTAAGAAAACTCTATGAAATTCATGGGGTCACCATAAGTTGACAGGCAACTTAAAGGCACATACACACATATACACTACAGTCTGCTAGTTGTGGATTAGACAAAAGAAACACAGTGCTCTTCTGGAGTCCTTTTTCATTTCAACAGTGCTTGAGAAATGTCAGACATTTGTGCAATAAAAAACAAGTTATCATGAGTGCATCTGGCATTGGCACTGCTTAGCTGGTTCTGAAGGTAGCTCTTGGAAATGTGAAAATCAAAAGGGGCCCAGAAGCTGATTTTTCTTGTCTAAGGATGGCACCCCATGGATTCAGTCAGCATTTCATTGCCTTGCCTCTCATTTCTTGCCTGCTCTGTTTACATCTTTTATTTAGTGGACAAGCATGAGTGAAATGTTCTACCACCATTTAATTTTCTCTAGCTGCTTATTTCAACTCTTGTTTTGTACAGTTTTGGGGTAATCTTTTAATCTGATTCTGAAAGAACCTAGGAGGCTGTCTCCTTTTATTTCCCATGAGTTTTGCAACAAAGGGCTCTCTAGTGCTGTTGTTTACCCAAAGGCTTAACTTCTCATTGTATTCTCAAATGTTATTCTTGCTTCTAGAGGTGTCAACTCTCCAGAGCCCCATGAATGTATAGAAACCATTTCCCTCTCCCCTGACCTAGAGGGACATGACAAGATACTGGTAGAACTAAAACAAGCCTTTAATTTTTTACACAATTTTGGGAGCATCTATCATTTTTATAGGTGGGAGAGCAGCATCTCCAGTGACAGAATTTTCCAGAAAACTATTTTGATATATATTGAAAATCGCAGGCAGCTCCTGAATTATCAGTACAAATGGATACTATTAACGTTTCTTTATTCATTTATCAAATACAACCCCACCTTTTTGTTCTATCCTTTCTCCAGTTAGGCAAGAATTTCACTGATTTCTGTGAAATAAATGCAAAGATAACTAAGGGGAGGGGGAAATATCTTCAGATGTGAGGACATTAAAGTGTTCAGTTATCACTGTCATTGTTTTAATACTCGGTTATACACAAAAATGCTGGAATGATAAATAATGTGTCAACTTATTTTTTTTAAAAAAAATGTGATAGAAGCATAATAGATTTTCAACCCCCCCCCCCCAAAAAAAAAAAACCTCAAGGCTTTGAGGATTCAATTCAAACAAGTTATTTTGCTTTAAATGCAATAAACAAAAATCAGGAAAAACACACACACAAACTTTACTGCCAATATCTATCAAACATCTGTCATGCTGTTTGTTGCATGTACCAAAACACTGGGACATGAAGTAGCACTATTTGGGAATAGAATTATAGTTTGGGATCAGCTTCTGATTTTGATGTGGATCATGTTAAAACTCCTGAAATTAATTTATGTATTTCAGTTATGTTTAGTCTGATTTCCAAATTAGAATGCATTTGAATAAGGGTTTAATGGAAAGACACACCCTCCCCGACTCATCGGGAGGGGCTTCTTGTTGCGCCGGACATTTTAGGACAAGGGATGCTTAATTGGTCAACACGCATTAATTCTCGCCTTAATTCATGCGTGCTTGGCCAATCAGGTATTAGAAAAAATGTTGCAAGGCATGCTAGGAAATCTTGTGAATCATCAGACACCACGAGATTTCCTGCGGAATTTCAGGGCTATACAGCCCTGCACTGCCACATGGCAGCAACCATTTTAGAGCAGCAGCTGAGGGAGTCACTTCGCTTGGCTGCATTTGGTGGTTTTGCTCAGCTTTTGGGCCTAGCAATCCTTTTATGGCTTTTGCCTTTATCGGGCTTTTGCCTTTACTCTTTGGAGCACAGTGAGCAGGAGCTTGATCCACTGCTCCTGAGGTTTTGCGGTGTGTAAGGCCAGGCCAGGCCAGGCCAGGCGTGCGGGTCAGTCGCCTCAGGCCTAGAGAGCAGCCTACAGCATCTTGGACACCCGGCTCGAGTGAACACTGGGCTGAGGCGGGTGCTGCAACAAGCGGTTCTCCGCTGGGTGCGTGGACTGTTTTGGCTGAATTTCAGGCCTAGCAGCACTTCAGTAACTCCAGACTGGTAGGTCGGGATCCCACTTGTTCTGTGGGGGGGGGGGTGGGGGTAGGGACACGTTCAGCCTTCACGGGCAGGGCACCCTCACCCTGCGGTGGGTGGTCTGTTGGAGGCAGTGGACACCTTCCCCTTGGTGGTTTCGCCAGTGAGGCTTTCTGGCAATTGGTATCCCTTGTGGGACTTAAGAAGGGTGGCCCTCGGGCCTGGTGGTGTAGTCATCTGAGGCAGTTGGCGTTTTTTTGAAGGACCCATGCTTTATTGTAATTGAGCTTACACTTGCGCAGGACAATGCCCCGCAGCAAGGCCCAATTGAAGAGGCGCGCAGCTCCGGCTGCATCAGGCTCTGGCCTCGCTGCTCCAAAAAGACCCTCACATGGCCAGAAGAGATGATGAGATTGTGTCACAGTTAGCACAACTGGGCAAGATGATGCAGGCCTGTGCAGTTTGCAATCAGCTTGCCCAGAAGGGGTTACAGCTGCCAACCCCTCTGCCAGCACTTCTGCTATACAGAACACAGAAGTGCTGCCCCTCAGGGACAACTATCTTCACTTGAGTCTCAGGTAGCAGAAGCAGCACGTGGTCCTGCAGTGGATCCAGCTATGGAGGTTGGGCAACCTACCATAGCCGATGTGTGGGAACTCTTTCAAAAGGTTCCAGGTGTGGGGAACCAGGGTGATGCTGCCCCTGTGTCCAATCAGCCTACATTGGCAGACCTCTATAATCTCCTGCGAGGAGCATTTCTTTCAGGTGAAGGAGTGATGGAGCAGACCTCTGAGGCGGGGAGAAGAGACCAGGCAGGTTCTTCTGCATCTCAACCTGACACCCAAGCTGTTGCTGGGCCACACTTCGGGGGATCATTACAGTCAGCTGGTGATGCTTCCCAGCAAGCCTTGACATCAGGTTTATCTCTTCCTAATGCTTCACAGGCTACTTGGCCCACCTCGGTATGGGCTCCAGGTGGGCAAGTTGGGCAGGGCTTGGGTGCAGAACTCCCCATCTCTGAATTGCTGGGTGCACCTGCGATGGTACCTGCGTCTTCTCAGGTGCCTGACTCAAGGGTGCAGGTTGGTCAGCCAGTAGTTTCTATGGCTGGTGATACCTAAAGAGTGTCCTCTTTGGGAACGGTTGGCATGATGGGAGTGGACAGAGTGGTAGAATGCAATCCATATGCTGGGATGTCCACTCCTCTTGGTTCACACCTTCCGCTTACTACCAAAGAGAGAATTTGGAAAGGGGATTATATTGATTTATTTTCCCTTACGTTTCGTGATCCTGAACCAAGGATCATGGTAAAGGATGGGATAGTGTTTAGCCTCCCAAAAGAGTTCCAGGTGCTTAAACGCCCTAAGCTGGAACACAATTTTGTGAACTGGATAATGGCCTTCACTATCTACAGGGGAGTGATTGAGGAAAAAGAACCTCATAGGTCACCTAATTTCTCCAAATACCAGGAGATCATGATTAAAGCTTATACTAACTGCCACCACAATTCTCGGGGTGCAGCATGGTTGCAATATGATGAGCAGTTTAGAATGAGGGCCACCCAGGACTGCTCACTGTTTTGGAGACATGTACAGTCTGAGCTGTGGGTGGATGTAATGGTAGGGGTCTCCCCTTTGAGCTGATGTGACAATGGGTTCGTGCCCATGGTTACACAGCCTAGAGGGCAGAACGTGAGGCCTGGCACGGGAGAAAGGAAACAATATGGCCTTTGCTGGGACTTCAATACAGGTAAGTGCAGGAGACAACCCTGCAGGTTCGAACATAGGTGCAACACCTGCGGGGGGAATCACTCCAGTGCTTCCTGTATTAGCGGTAAGAAGCCAGGACCAGGAGGTACACCACAGCCATCATCACCGGGAGGAAAAGGCACCGGCACCAATTAAATTGGATGCACTGGTGGCATGGCTGTGGACCTATCACAATAGGGACTCAGCCTTGTATATATTCCATGGTTTCTCTATGGGGTTTCACATCCCTTATTCAGGTCCCAGGGTATACCATTATGCACCTAATGCTTGTTCGGTGAGGGACTTGCCGGCTATTGTGGCAAAAGAAGTTGCAGTGGGAAGGATATGAGGCCCTCACGATCAATTGCCAATTCCTGCACTTTGCTTATCTCCTCTGGGTGTAGTGCCCAAGAAAGCCCCAGGGGAATATAGGTTAATCACAATCTATCATACCTGAAAGGTGATTCTGTTAATGACGCCATAGATCCCAAGCTTACATCTGTTAAGTATGCCTCTTTTGACTCAGCTGTCAAGATGGTTAAGGCATTAGGCAAGGGGGGCTTGTTAGTGAAGTGCGATATAAAATCAGCCTTCAGGTTGCTCCCTGTACACCCAGATGACTTTGACCTCTTGGGTTTTCAATTTGAAGGGAAGTACTATTTTGATAAAGCCATGCCGATGGGGTGCTCGATCTCTTGTTCGGCCTTCGAGACATTTAGCACCTTCCTCCATTGTTGCACCGTCAAGAGGTCAGGTAATATTGCAATCACCCACTATTTGGATGATTTCCTGATATCAGGAGAGCCTAATTCTTTAAAATTTAAAATTTAGCCACCTTCCAGGGTTTAACGGCAGAATTGGGAGTCCCTTTGGCCAAGCAGAAGATGGAGGGTCCGGACACCCGGCTTACCTTCTTGGGAATCAAGATGGATACCATTGCCGGGATATCTCTTTTGCCAAATGACACACTGGTGGCTATGAGGGAACAGGTTAGATTAATGATGGGAAAGCATAAAGCTACACTTCTTAAGTTTCAATCCCTTACAGGCTTGTTAAACTTTGCATGTAAGGTAATAGTTCCAGGACAAGCATTCTGCGCATGCCTTTATGGGGCCACCAAAGGGGTGTTGGCCCCACATCATCATATAAGAATCAACAAGGGGATTCGAGAGGACTTGAAGGTCTGGGAGTCTTTCTTGGACCAATTTAATAGTAATTTGTTCTGGAGGTCTGAAATGCTGCTGAGGGCAGATTTTCAGGTACACTCCGATTCTGCGGGTGCCCAGGGGTTTGAGGTTTATTGGAATGGCCAATGGGCTGCTGAGGCTTGGCCTCATTCTTGGGTGAAAAACGGTCTGACTCGAGACTTGACGTTTTGGAACTTTTTCCCATAGTGGTGGCCGTGGACTTGTGGGCAAATCAATTTGCAAACAAAACAATATGGTTTTGGTATGACAACCAGACGGTTGTTCACATGGTAAATTCCCAGTCCTCCAAGTCCTCCAAGGTGATGTGTTTGGTCAGGGCCATGGTGACTCAATGTTTAAAGTTCAATGTTTTGTTTCAAGCTCACCATGTGCCTGGTTTGCTTAATCCTTTGGCGGATGCCCTCTCTCGTTTTCAGTTCTCCAGGTTCCGACAGCTGGCTCCCGAGGCTTTCATAGTTCATCTCAGGCAAATGGGCTTGTCTCCTGTTACCATTAGAGGCAGGTTGGCTGCCCTGGCATTTTACTCCAGGGCCAGTGGCCTTCCTGATCCTACCATTGATTTTAGGGTTAGGAGAGCTCTGGAGGGTTGGGCCAGGGAATCCCCTACTGTTAGGGACACTTGTTTACTGATAACTGCCCCAGTGTTGTTGGAATTGTGGCACCACTTGGTTAATACTTCCATTTCACCTGAAGAATTGGCTTTGTTTAGGGCCTCATTTGCTGTAGCTTTCTTTGCGGCCTTGAGGATTAGCGAGATTGTCCCTGGCTCTTGCAATGATCAATCTGGGAGGGCACTTCTTCTTTCTGATGTTTCATTCTCAGAGTATGGGATTCAGATTTCTATCAGGCGATCAAAGACTGATCAGCTAGCTAGAGGTCAGTTTATTAATCTGGCTAAGGCACCTGAGGGCCAGTTCTGCCCTGTGTTAGCACTGGCAGACTACATGAAAGTCTGTGTCAGACCAAATGTGTCAGGATATTTGTTTGTACATGTGTCAGGCATTCCACTAACACAGTTTCAGTTTAGGGCAGTTCTGAGAGAGACTTTGAGGTGAGCCAACTTGCCCGCAGCTCAGTTTTCTTCTCATTCATTTCAGATTGGGGCAGCGACAGCTGCAGCTGTTCAAGGTTTAAGTGAAGATGACATTCGCCGATTTGGCCGGTGGCAATCTAAGGCATTTAAATCTTACGTACACACCTGATGGAACTGCTCAATTGTCATTAGTGGAATTAATCAACATTATCTGTTACTTTCAAGCAGGTTTTTTTTTACAAGGGAAGATCTGGATAGTGGGCCACAGTCTCATGTTCTGGGCAGAGCTCCACATATTGGAATAATGTCGCGACTTGACCTTGGGATTGGCAAACATCAGCAGCTTACAGTGGTTGGGTCACAGGGGCTTGCAATGGGGAGCCTTGCTTCCCTTGATTATTGAACTTTCAAGGGCCCACCCATACCCCCGGTCTTAGTGGTACACCTGGGAGAGAACGACTTTGTTAAGATTCCTTGTCTCCAGCTCGCAAAGCAAATTGTTAAGGACTTGCAGGAAATAAGGAGACGCCTTCCTGGTTCTGTATTGTTATGGACAAAATTGCTGCCGAGGCACAGCTGGCCTGGAGCCTGCAAGGACGCTACCATTAATGGTGCATGACGCTGGCTCAATAGATCTGTGTCGAAGCAGCTGAATAGACTGGGCGTTTTTGTGATTGATCACACCGGTATATAAATCTCGATGCCACAACTGTACAGGGGGAATGGGGTGCACCTCTCCTCGGAAGGTTCAGATGTTTATGTGCAATTGCTTTCTGATCACATCAGGAGAGCAGTTTGTGGGGGGGGGGGGAGAGGGGATGCCAAGACAGGCTGGCCCCCTCTTGTGGTGGGTAACGACCCCCTCCCCACAGGGAAATAATTGGCTAATTAAAATTAATTGGGACTAATTAGGCTAAAATTAAAATTGGGGTAATGACGTCAGCTATTTAGAATAGGAGGTCATTAAATTACTTACGTCATATAAGTAAATATGACGTCAGTTCCAGTTGAGAGGGGCAAAGTTAATTGTTATTTATTTAAATCCTTTGTCACATGATGTGAAGGACCACCCACTTGGGTTGGTTACACCTTCACACACACATGTGACAAAGTATTTTGTGTTTGATTGTAATTGTATTTGTGAAGAGACCCTGTACAGCAAAATAAAAGTTGTGGCCTGTTTATACCCAAAAAAGAGGCATCATTTGTCCTTTGTGCCGGTGCAAAGACACCCCCCCGACTTGTCGGGAGGGGCTTCTTGTTGCACCGGCCATTTTAGGACAAGGGATGCCTAATTGGCCAGCGCACATGAATTCCCACCTTAATTCATGTGTGTTTGGCCAATCAGGTATTAGAAAAAATGTTGCAAGGCACATTAGGAAATCTCGTGAGTCATCAGACACCACAACATTTCCTGTGGGATTTCAGGGCTATATAGCCCTGCGCTGCCACATGGTGGCAGGCATTTTAGAGTAGCAGCTGAGCGACCCAACCCGGGGGCTGGGAGGGAATTTTTTCCCAGGGCTGTTTCCCTGGGTTTTTCGCCCTTCCTGAGATTAGTTTGTTAAGAGATGGTTGGGTACAGGTTTTATAAGGGGAAGCAATTTTTCTTCTAGTTAATTGTCAAGTGTCTGTGATTACTGTTTTTCTATGGAAAGTTGATGGCTTTTATATTTGAATTGACTCTTTGTCACAACTTGGGGATGCAGGGTCTCAAGTAAACCTATGATTGTATTTGTAGTTGTGGCGGGTAACGACCCCCTCCCCACAAGGAAATAATTGGCTAATTAAAATTAATTGGGGCTAATTAGACTAAAATTAAAATTGAGGTAATGATGTCAGCTATTAAGAATAGGACGTCATTAAATTAGTTACGTCATATAAGTAAATATGATGTCAGTTCTGGTTGGGAGGGGCAAAGTTAATTGTTATTTATTTAAATCCTTTGTCACATGATGTGAAGGACCACCCACTTGGGTTGGTTACACCTTCACATACACATGTGACAAAGTATTTTGTGTTTGATTGTAATTGTATTTGTGAAGAGACCCTGTACAGCAAAATAAAAGTTGTGGCCTGTTTATACCCAAAAAAGAGGCGTCACTTGTCCTTTGTGCCGGTGCAACAATAAGACTATCCTGGAACTTCAATAATCAAGGATGCTGTTTTTCTAGGGCGGAGAGATGCAGGAATTAAAAACAAATATGATTCAGGCTGCATCTCCACTGTAGAAATAATGCAGTTTGACACCGCTTTTATTGTCATGGCTCAATGCAATGGAATCTTGATATTTGTAGTTTGCTGTGACACCAGACCTCTCTGACAAAGAATACTAAATATCTCACAAAACTACAAACCCCAAATTGAGCCATGCCAGTTAAAGTGGTGTCAAACTGCATTGATTCTGCAATGTGGATGCAATGATAGATTGCATCATAGGCTGCCATGTATAATTTTACAATGATGGAGCTATTTTGTTGATGCGATAAAGGTAAAGGTAAAGGTATTCCCCATTGACAAGGTTGTCAAGTCGTATCTGACCATAGGATGCGGTGCTCATCTCCATTACTAAGCTGAAGAGCCAGCATTGTCTACTCTGTGATCATGTGGCCAGCATGATTGCACAGAATGCTGTTTACCTTCCTGAAGTGGTACCTATTTATCTACTTGCATTTGCATGCTTTAGAACTGCTAGGTTGGCAAAAGCTGGGACAAGTGACAGGAACTCACCCCATCATGCAGCACCCGGCCCTCGAACTGCCAACCTGCCGATCTTGCAATCAATAGAGTCAATATCTTAACCACTTGAACCACTGAATACAAGGGCAGCATGTTCCATAAAATGAAGTACTGTTGCGCATTGTGACCATTATGACTAGCCATGCTGTTTGTTCTGCTTGTTCAATTGTCTCAGTGGCACAGCTACAACAATGCTACCTTTTTGGGAATATGACCACTATGTGATGGTGCATTTGTAGACAATGAGCACCTAAGTTGGTTTACAACATTGTAAATTCCCAGTAGGGTATCAGGTGACATGTAAACATGAAGTATACATATACTTTCAATGGAAAATAAGAGCAAAACTTTTTATAAGCATATAACTGGGAGACAGAAATGATCAATGAATTAGTCAGATTTCTCAATGGAAACACAATGTCTAGACCAGGGGCAGGCAACTATGGAAGGCTTGGGGGGCACATTAGCCCCCCAGGAGAACATGGAAGGCTGCACCTACTCCTACAATGACCCCAAATTTCTCTATGCTTTGGGTTTTAAAAAAAGGTCTATACTAGACCATTGGCCCAGGAGGTCTGCAAAATGTGGTGGGGATGCACCCACATCCCTAGTGGACATTTAGAAGTATTTCAGGGAAAAACAATTTTTTTGAAAAAAATCCAACTCCCAGAGATCCTCCAAATGTGGTAGAAATGCCGTTTGCATGCACAAGATTGTTTTTGGTTGAGACACAAATAGGATGCAAGTGAAATTGTTTGAATATCTATGTGCTTTTAATATACTTTGCAATTGAAACTGCTTCAGCCCTGACAATATCTTTTATGCTGTGAACAGCTTTAGTGGCTGAATGAAGTCCTTATTGCATTTAGAGGCATTCTGGGGTAAAAGAAATATTTTGACCCTCTTGGGGATCCTGGGGGACTATCATATGCTGGTAGCCTTCAGTTCAGAAATACAAGCCTCAGAAACATTCAGAAAACTTATTCTTTAAACAGTTCAAGCAAACTTTGAAAGGTATTTCTAAACTGGCTCAACAGGCAACAAAGTGGTAAGTGAGAACAGTCAGCCCTCCATATCCATGCATTCTTCATTCATTCATTTAACCATCCATGGCTTGAAAATAGAAATAAATGAATAAATAAATAAGCCAAGCTTTATTTTGCCATTTTATATAATGGACATAATTTTATACACCACTGACTTGATCATCCATGGATTTTGGCATTCACTGCTCCTGGAACCAAGCCTTGGAGAATAGCAAGGACCCACTGTAAATCACAATGGGGCAAAACAAAAATGAAACAAACCACTCCTCATATCTTGGAAGCTAAGTAGGGTCAGCCCTGGTTAGTACTTGGATGAGAGATCAACAAGACATACCAGGTGCTACAGGCTATATTTCAGAAAAGGAAACTGGCAAAACCACCTCTCAGTATTCCTTGCCTAAGAAAACTATGAAATTCATGGGATCACCATAAGTCAACAGGTAACTGGAAAGTGCACACACACAAAAAAAACATTCTCACTTAATTTCATTGAAATATAGGAAGACAGGAGGCAGCTTTATACTGAGTCATATGACTGACCCACCTGGCCAAGTATTACTAACTGATTGGCAGCACTGTTCTCCAGAGTTTCAGGTGGAATTCCTTACCATTCCTATGCAGAGATCCTTGGTATCCCCTTATGGTCACCCATCCAAGTGACCATAACCAGACCTCGCCTTGCTTAGATTCCAAAATCCAATGGAAACAGTTTGTTCAGAGTGGTATGGAGGAATGCCCATGAGGTCATGCATGTGAAGAAAGATCTTCAGATCACAGTGGATGTGTCATGAAAATAATAAATTAGGGAGCAAAATACACGTTGGTGGAATATTTCACTGAAGTTTGTTGAAACTTGCCATTCTGTAGTGGTTACCCCCAACCCCTAGCTGCAGAGCCCCAGATTTCTGTTTTACACTTGCTTAATGTGACTTGACTGTTGAACGTGTAAAATTATTGTAAGTTGTGCATATTTATAACTACAGGTTATATTCACAAAATGATAGCATCATCAGGGTATTTTGCACATTGCCTGATGAGTATAAATAATGTCACATAACAGGCATTTTCATGATATATCTGTGCTCTTGAAAGTGCATCAAAATGCTTGTTTCACTCTGCACCATGAAATGATTGCTGAGGCAGGGGTGTTTTGTGCTTCCCCTGGAAGGAAGGGAGACACTGTATGTGACACCAAGTCTTATGCCACTGGAGATGCTAGGGTTGTGTGTGAAACTTTGTTGTTCTTGTGTGCCTTCCAATCATTTCTAACTTATAGTGACCCTAAGGTGAACCTATTACAGGGTTTTCTTGGCAAGATTTGTTCAGAGGAGATTTGACATTGCCTTCCTCTGAAGCTGACACCGTATGACCTGACCAAGGTCACTCAGTACATTTCATGGCAAAGCTGGGAATTGAACCCTGGTCTCCAGAGATGCAGTCCAACATTCAAACCACTACATCATGCTGGCTGAATTTACATAGTATAAAAGCCCACTCCATCCCATCACTGACCTCTTTTATCCCATGCACTAATCCTGCCATCTTGCCCTAGGATGCAAAGAAGCTGATGCTGATTACTTTGAGAACAGGTCAAAATGGAAATCAGGATGCTCTCTCAGGCCTTGGCTGAGTTCTAGACTAGGCAAACCTATCTGCAGGAGGTTTAAATTAAATGGCCCTAGTTTAAGCCCATTACTTATGTCTCACGTCTTTATTTCTGGGTGGGAGTGAAAATTCTTATAAATTGTTGTTGGACTTTTAAAAGTACAAACTGATGAGATAATATGACCAACTGTACTTATACCTGGAAAAAAAAATGATGTTCCAAAAAGTGCAGTAGTATTGTTCATTCCTGCATGTAGAGGCCCAAGAATTCATTGGTCAATACACACAGTCCCCAACTGATGTTGTCCATTTGTTTAAATATTCATAAGTGACACTTTTTGAGGAGGCATGTTGACTAGAGAATGTGCAAACTTCCCTTTTATGTGACATGCTTTCTTTTGAATGTGCAGAATTGCCTCTATGCCCATACTCAACTGAATCCTCATTCATTACAAATAATTTATATGTCAAAAAAGTATATAAAAATAGATTTGAAGTCTATTTTGAAACAAGATTAAACATTTTCATGGACTCCATCCATTTCAGTATGTGACAGACCCAGGACTGGGTTGGGGTGTCCCTCCACCCCAACCTCTAACCTAGACCACTGCCATGAGGCAGGAGAAGATGGATGACTACTTCTCAACAAGTCTGGAAGCAAAGGAAGGAAGACAAGCCCAGTGAAAATGAGAAGGGAGGGTTGGGGCTCTGATTGCTAAAGAGGGAGAAGAGAAGTTAGGCAAGGGGGGGGGGGAGAGAGAAAGGGCCCTTACAGACTGCCAGAAATAATGCAGCTTGAGGCCACTTTAACTGCCCTGGCTCAGTGCTAAGGAATCATGGGAATTGTAGTTTATTGTAGCATCAGAGGTCTCTGACAGAGAAGGCTCAATGTTCCAGGGAAAAAAACTACAATTCCCATGATTCCCTAGCACTGAGCTAGGACAGTTAAAGTGGTCTCCAGCTGCATTATTTCTGGCAGTCTGATCAGGCCCTTAGGAGGCATCTTGCTCTGCCCAGGGCACCTTCAGTCCCATTTCCCCAGACCCGCTCTCAGTCCATAGCACATTCACACATGCACTCAGAGAAATGTATCTCGAGGGTGTGCTGGGACTTGCAGGGGGGGAAGGCAGGCTCTTCGGTCTCTTCCCCAGTCTCCCCCCCCCCCCGGTCTCCTTTGGCTCCTAGGGCAGAAGGTGGAGGGAGTGGAGAACCCAGCATCCCTGGCATCTGGAGGGGCTGGAATAAGGAGAACTGGAGAGAGCTAGAGGTTGCGAGAGATGCAGGGAGAAACAAGCTGGGTGGCATCAATGCAGGAAAAGAGGTGGCAAATGGGGGAAACAAGGGAGCAAAAGGAGGCTGGTTAATTGGAGGAAGGAGGTAGAGGAAAACCAGGGAAGGAAACCTGGGTGAGGGTTGGAGGGGAGAGAGGAGGAGGGAGTGCTGGAAATGACAAGGAAAGGTGGATGGGTTGATGTGGATTGGGAGGTGCGAGCTGGTGGCAGGGATAGAGAGGGACAGGTATCCCCAGAAAAAGACTGAGAGGGAAAGGATCTCCCCTCCCCAGTCTGGGGGGGGGGGAGCTGATCCCAGAGGGTAGAGAAAGGCCAGAACTAAGAGAGGAAGAGGATGCTAAGTGGCTGGGGCCCTGGGGGGCCAAACTGAGCAGGAAGGGTCCTCCCTGTATTGGATGGAAGAAGAGGCATCCATGGGGGGGCTGGATCCTATGAGGGAGACTGGTTGGATGTGAGGGAAAGATGATGGAGTGCAGGACAGTAATGAGTAAGGAGACGTAATGAGAAAGCTGAATGGGAAGCTCCAGTGAAAGGTTGTGGGGCATGGAGGAGAGGTTTTTATTTGTAGATTATGATGGTAAAGAGAAAATTCAACTCCCCCAAGTTGTCCTGTTGTGTTTATGTAACTCCAAACTGCAGGGACAGATTTGTTGTTACTATCTTCATATCTCTGGAGAACCATGACTTCAAACTAATAAAGAAGTGTTGGTGACAGCAATAAGTCTCGGAACAGTGAATTATATAGAACCTCAAGGACAGGCATCCATCTTGCAGCTGGCTGGGGAAGGGTGACACAGTAGGAGCCCTGGTGGTACAGTGGTTAAAATGCTGGTACTGCAGCCAAACAGTTGTGAGTTCAGTCCTGCAGGCCTTCAGGTTGACTCAGATTTCCATCCTTTTGTAGGTTGGCAAAATGAGTTCCCAACTTGTTGGGGGCAATTGGCTAATACATTGTAAACTGCTTAGAGAGTGCCTAGCACAATAAAGTGGTGTAGAAATGTAAGTGCTATTGCTGTTGCTATTCTGCAGGAGAAATTCCTGACAGATTAAACTCACAGTTCAAGAACAGAAAGTAAATAACACAGACCTAGGCTACCTGGTTAGCATTTGGTAATAGATTACTTAAAAGGCAAGATGTCATCTCCAGCCATATTTGTGGCAACCAACAGGAAATGACATTTCCTTTCAAAGTGTCACTCTAACATTTGGTGAAATCAGATAGCTGGTTTACAGGAGTCAAGATAAGAGACAGTGTGTTTACATAAATGCTTTTCAGAACTTTGCTAAAAGAAAGTGGCAAGTAGATTAAGAGGGTTTTGTGTTTTGTTTTGTGTTTTTGTGGGGATTTTTGGTACATGATAAAGATGGAAAGCAAACTTCTCTGCATGTGTCTTATGGACCATAAAGATGGAAAGCAAAAGTTAAGTAAACTTGAGAAGATATACTTCTATGTCAGTATCCTTTCCCCTTTAAGGGCCGAGGGACTTCAGCTCCCAGAATCCCAGGAGCTATTGGCCAACATGGGACTATTGGCCAACATGGCTGAGGCTTCTGGGAGCTGAAGTCCCTCAGCCCTTAAAGGGGAAAGGTTGCCTACCCCTCCAGTAAGATGGCAATACTGTATATTTCTCTGAACAGCAATGGGGATCAGGCAGGATGAAAACTCTGAATTCTTTGTTTTCATAGAGAAGGGGAAGTCATATACATTGACAGAATGGTAGGCCCAACTGCATCTTCCACATCCATTATTTCAGCAGGTGCACACATTTACAGATATCCCTAAACATGGGAAGAAACCTAAAAAGCCCTGTTCTGCCCCAAGGTAATACCCACAAGGTTGCCAAAAATACATTCAGATCCCAGATTATTCATAAGAGAATACTCCCAGATTATTCACCATCCAGTGACCCAGAAATACCCAAATTAGCCTTGAACTGAGAGAAGGGAGAGGGAAAATCAAAGTCAGTGTGGTCACTCAGCTCTACTGCTTCTTAAGTACCCCTCTCATGTGGCACTTTAGTTATTGGGCTTACATAGCTACTGGGTGGGTAAGGACAGTGAGATGATAGTCCCATGTTTTCTCGCCTTTGCTCCCCCTGCATAACCAATTAATTAACATCTGTACAAAATTTTGGACAGTTTTAGCAAGCAATGTCCCACTTTTCCCATTATTTTCAGTTAATAAGTTTAAACATGGTTTGAGTGTTGAACTATGACTCTGGAGATCAGGGTTCAAATCCCAGCTTGGCCATGTAAACCAGCTGGGTGATCATGGACAAGTCACACACTCTCAGCTTCAGAGGAAGGTAATGGCAAACTCCTCTTGAGAAATATGCTGCCAAGAAAAGCCTATGATAAGTTCTCCTTATGGTCGCCATAAGTCGGAAATGACTTGAAGGCACACACAGCAGCAATAACAAAGAACGGTCTTCATGTAACAGCAAAAGGAGAGCAGAGGTGGGCCAGATTAGCCTCCTGTGGAAGAGAATTCTATAATCTGTGAACAACACCAAGAAGACTCTGGTGAGTAGCCTTTCATGTGTCCTCATAGATTTGTGATAACGATCTTAACAATAGAGAACCCTTCTCCAAGGATTTTAAGGCCCAGGCAGGCTTTTATAGGGATAGATGGATCTGTCAATTTTTTGCTTCACAATTTTACATGGTTCCAAAATGACATTTATTTTGTCCTATTTTTCACACCAGTTTGATACTTTTTTAAAGCCAGCACACATCTGTGCACATTTTCATGAGCATATCTTCTGATATATGCATTTTTGTATAGTTTTAGCAAGCAATTTTTCCAAATATAATGTTTTTTATATGTTGTTTTCTCTATTTCCAGTTAATTATGCACATCATTTTGCATGCTTTCTCCCAAATATATGCTTCTCTGCATGTGTCTTATGGACCATAAAATTTGGGGGTTGGGGAATGTAAATATTAGGTTTCACTGTGTTTTGGGTATATATTGCTTTGATTAGGTAAGTACAAATTAGCCACTGTAAATTAGGCAAGTTTTAAGAAAATGCTACCCAAACAAAGGGTTCTGCTACCTCAGTGAACAGAAAATCCAACTAGACCAGCTCCATTTTTGCAAAAGATAAATCTCTCTTTCAGTTTAGTGAGAATAAGTAGCATTTCAAAGGAGAGTCTGTGTGTAATTTTAAGGCTCTCCATTTTAAAGGGAGGAATCTCTTTATTTCATACTCTCATAGTTCTGTAGCCAAATGCTACATCCCCTCATATAAGGACATTATACTTCATGGAATGACAACACTGTCATTCTGTGACATAGGGGGGTTGCAGACTGCCAGAAATAGTGCAAATTGAGTCCACTTTTAGGGTTAGGGTTAGTGCTAGGGAATCATGGGAATTGGTTTTTTTCTGAGACATTGAGCCTTCTCTGTCAGAGAGCTCTGGTGCCACAATAAAATACAGTCCCCATGATTCCCTAGCACTAACCCTAACCCTTAAAGTGGACTCAATTTGCACTATTTCTGGCAGTCTGCAACCCCCCATAGTGTGTTTTCCCCCCCTTTTTTTGAAATGTCATTTTGGCAGGCTGACTTGTGTGACTATTTCTAGTTTCCCCTGTCCTCTATATCATGCTTCAGTTGGGCCGCCAACAGCCTAGGCAGTTGCCAAATGCAACTCTCTAATAGACAAAAATCCAGTTCTCTGGATCTCATGCTGTGCTTTAGTGGCTCTGAATTTATGTCGGCCACAATTATAACCAAGAAACCAATTCACAAGTGGTAGAGTACAGGCATGAATTGAAAAAGTGATGATGAAAAAGTGAAATGCTAAGAATATTGATGAGGGAAATGAATTGTTAAGGCAGACAAAGCTTTCATTTGCCAGAGGTACTGAGTGGCCCCCTGTGGATATCAAAATCATCTGATCTTGTCTTTGCTAGAGGAAATGCAGACTTCACTGACATGAATGTCTGGCTTAGACAGCAGGTCAAGAAACAACTTACTTTCAAGAAACACTTACTGTGAATCCTGCTCTAAAAGTCAGCTTCCTCAGCCTTGTACTCATGGCCTCTGTCAGTTCATGGCACAAAACCCATCCCACTGATTTCTAGAATAATTTCCAGAATCTTCCTGGAAGATTTGCTTTGAGATTGGCCCTGGAACGTATGTAGAGCTATTTTAAACAGCAATAACATAATTAGCAGCAGCAGCAACAACAATAATAATCACATTTGTCCATAGTGTACTAACCAAAATAATGTCAGCTTTATTTTAGGCTTTCCTTTTTGTTCTTTCTCCATGACCTGAACATCTTCCTCAGCACAATATTGCATTCCATGGAACATCAACATATACAATCAGAAAGACAGCCATCATTTGACTGACTCCTGAGACTCATTGAAGTGGCCAGATCTTCTATGTGGTAAGATCTTCTCAGTCTAATCCATGGTCAGCAGTAGTAGCTAGATATCCTGTTGTCACCTGCTAGCCAGCTGCAGTCAAATTATTACAACTCTGATTATCACAACTCTGGGAGGCACTGAAAGAGGACAGAAGATAGGGGCACACAGGAACAATATATGATTGTGGCACGAAAGAAAGAAATTCAATGCCATTTACCATGAGAGGTGGAGAGATCCCATGGAGAGAGGAAGTCCCAGAAGGGACCATCTGGTATAGCACAGTCTGTCCCATTAGCAAAATCCATTCAGCTATATTATTTGCAAACGCAGGACTGGTTGTCATACTTAAGCTTCTCACTTAAACCCAAGCTTCAAAACCCATAAGAGGGACACAGTTCTCAGGCTCCCTTCTTCATAAATGAGGAACTTAGACACACACACACACACACATGAGTGTCCCATTGACTATACTAGGAAATTATAGACACAAACAATAGATTGTCTTATTATTCCCAAAGACCCATGCATCCTGCCATATTTGAGTTGTCATTGTTTTTGTTGATATGTTTCCCCGTATATTTTCCCCGTTCTTCTTTGCAAATGCTGTTCGACGGCTGATTTAATATCAAGACCGTTTTTTTGGGTCCCTGCCATGGCCCCAGACTGGGAAAAGCCCAATTGCCATGGACTCAAGGCAAGCACATCACGTAGGCACCTGAAAGGTCACATCTGCACTTACAACAATTTGCAGATCAAAAGGGCCAAGCCTAGGAGCTGCTAGAGGATTTGTGAGTGCCAACCAGGATGTATGTAATATTAACATCTTCTCTCCTCTCCTTGGAAATTATCTACTTCAAAGAGTAGGAATTGGAATTCTTTGATATACAATAGCAACTTTTTGCCTCAGGCTAGGTTTAAGGGTATAAACGCTCCCCAAAATCTCACACACGTTGGGGTCTGGCTAAAGATTTCATGGTGACACTGCACCATTGTGAATTCTAACTAGAGTCCCAGCTCTTTCCATTGTCCTTTCCTTTTGTAATGGTTGAGTCTATCCATCTTCATTCATCATTGGAGCAGCTTCCTTCAGGTAATTATCACCATTAGAAAGCCTTGTGTTTCCTCTCCAAGCTAACTACTTTATTCCTAAGTTCTTGTGTGCATGATTGTATGTTAGAGTGTCTTTGTATGTTTGAATCCCCAAATAAATTACAGTTCATTGGAAAACTTTGTCTCTATCAGTCTATTCCCTAGGCAATTCCATAAATATAGGATAAAAGATCCCACAGAAGACTTGGACTTTAGTAATTCAAGGTCAAGGTCTTCATTACAATGCCCTAAGTTTTTCTGCACATCTATCATAGTTGGACTACATTACCAGTTTTGTAGTCAAGTTAGTAATATATGTACACTCTTTATTTCCATAAATATAATAGGACAATATGACTTGCCAGAAAATAGCATGACATATTCCCATGGCATAAAATCCCTCAAGCTTTTTTATTCATAGCCATAGGATTTGCTTCTGAGAACATAACATCCCCAGGAAAATGGAACTAAGGAAAAATGCAAAGAGGTACCCTTGGTTGTTCAAATAAAGCTTTATTAGGTATGCTACTACTACATCTTTTACATTTCCCTATTGAAATTACCACTCTGTTCAGCTTCTGCACCAGACTTGAAAGGGTCCCTAGCATAACATTGTTGATGGTTCCTTCTAAAACCACCAATGCCCCCACTGCTATCTACTTGACTGTGCTGTAGCTGCTAATCCCTGCTTGGATTTACCCCTCACAGTCACTTAGCAGAAATTGTGGTGGAAGCAACTCATTGTTTTACAAATGGCAAGAATGAGGTGACAAGAGTTGGTAACACTTTTCCTAAACACACATAGCACTTTATCTCACCAGGCTTGAAAAGTGGAATTAGAGTAGGATAGCATTGCCTGTGATTGTACCTTATCATATGATGCTGTTTCTTTCCAGTAGGTGGTCTTTAGTCCAGCCCCTACTGGAGTGCTTATTTTCATTGATGGACAAACCCTGTCAATGCTTCTCCATCTGTTTTCCACTATTGAGTGAGTGTGATAAGTTCCTCCTGAAGCAGTTCTGATATTCAAGCAGCCATATGGTGCAACCAGACATAATTCTGCTCCTCTCCTCCTCTTCCCTTTTCTCTTCATCATTCTTACACAGGCTGGTTTTTTTTTCTCTTTTAAAATTTCTTTTCTTTCAAGAACAAGAGAAGAAAATAATAACCAAAATTAAAGAAGGAAGAGAGTTACATACACAACAGAGAAAGATCAAAGAATTCTTTTACAAATTTTATTCACAATTATATAAAGAACAAGAAATAGATTTAGAAAGGATAGAACAATACTTAGAAGGAGAAAAATTCCTAATATTAAAGGAAGAGCATTACCAGAAATTAAATAAAAAAATCTCAACCGAGATTATAGTGGAAACTATCAAAAACTGTAAAGATGGGTTTCCCACACAATTTTATATTTTTTTTCCAAGAAGATTTGATCATACCTCTAAAACATACAATGAATGATATATTAATAAAAGGTATGCCAGAATCTTGGAGAGAAGTGGATATAATTATAATTCCTAAAGAAGGGAAAGATAATACAGATCCAAACAAATTTAGGCCCATATCCTTGTTAAATTTAGATTACAAAATATTTACTTCAATTATGACCAATAGATTAAAACTTTGTATGAATGATTGGATAGATGAGGACCAAAGAAGATTTTTACCAAAGAGGCAAATGAGGAAAAAAATGAGATACATATTAGACATATTGGAATATCACGAATATCATAATGACAAAAAATTGGGACTTATCTTTATAGACTTAGAGAAGATTTTTGATTTGGTAAACTGGCAAACCCTTTATAAAATACTTGATAAATTGAATCTAAGACAAAATTATACTAATTGGATAAAAGAAATGTATAAAGTGCAAACAGCTAGAATAGTAATTGATGGAGATAAATTGAATAATATCAAATAAATAGAGGGACAAGACAAGATATATTAATATCATTGCTGCTATTCTTATTAGTGATTGAGGGATTAATAGTAAAAATAAAAGAAAATAAAGGAATTCAAGGAGTAAGGAAGAAAAATTTTCAATGCAAGATCAAGGCTTTTGCAGATGACCTGGTGATTATCCTGAACAATTCATGTGAGAGTGAAAGAGAAGTGGTAAAGATGTTAGAAGAATTTGACAATGCAACAGGATGTAAAATTAATAGGGAAAAATCTGCAGTCCTCACAAAAAACATGACTGTAAATGAAGAATAAAATTTAATTAACATAATGGAAATTAAGGTGCAGAAGAACGTGAAATATTAATTTATATTAATTTAAGGGTTAGTGCTAGTGCTGGGGAATCATGGGAACTTTTTTTATATATTGTCTGCTATTCCCATGTAAACTGTGTATTGTTCTGTGTTGAATAGGTATTGTTCTGTTGTTAATGGTTTACAAACCGACCAAGAAAATCCAACAAATGCTGTGGTGAGCGAAGGACAGGAGAGACCCTCTCACAGCCATAGGAGTTTACTGCATACCATGCAGCTGCGGACAAGTCTACATAGGGACCACCAAACGCAGTGTCCAAACACGAGTCAAGGAACATGAGAGACACTGCAGACTGGGCCAGCCAGAAAAATCAGCAGTAGCAGAACACATTATAAACCACCCTGGACATAAAATGCTGTTTGAAAACACTGAAATTCTGGACCATGCCAACAACTATCAGGTCAGAATGCACAGGGAAGCCATCGAAATCCACAAACACTTGAATAACTTCAACAGGAAAGAAGAAACCCCTTAAAGTAAACAAGGTTTGGCTACCAGTCCTACAAAATAAGAAAATCAGCACTCAGCAAATGCAAATGGGAAACCAACCAGGGTCAGGGGCTTTCCCAGCAGACAATAGCAGACAATATCCTTGATTGCATATCCTCCCACCCTGGAGCCATGCCATTAACAACAGAACAATACCTTTTCAACACAGAACAATACACAGTTTACATGGGACTAGCAGACAATATCCTTGATTGCATATCCTCCTAGCCTAAAGCGATGCCATTAACAACAGAACAATACCTATTCAACCCAGAACAATACACAGTTTACATGGAAATCACTCCTCCCTACCCAGGGTCTCACAGTATATATAGACCCACTCTCTTCCATTCCAGTATTCTCTGAAGATGCCAGCCACAGATGCTGGTGAAACGTCAGAAGGGAACTCTTCTAGAACATGGCCACACAGCCGGAAAAACCCACCAAAAACTATGGATGCCAACCATGAAAGCCTACGACTTCACAGTGGTTGGAATAGATAAGCAAGCAAGCAAGCAGCTTATTTATATACCGCTTCATATCACGCTATGGGATGTCTAAGCGGTTTACAACTGTGAGCTGATTGCCCCCCAACAAGCTGGGTACTCATTTTAGAGACCTCGGAAGGATGCAGGCCTGAATCGAGCCTCAGCCCTGGCTGGTATTGAACTCGCAACCTTGTGGTCTATGAGTGAGTGGCTGCAGTACAGGCATTTAACCACTGCGCCACCAGGGCTGCTACAAAAATGATAGATGGAAACTATTACATATTTTACTATGGTTCTTATTTTTTGTTTAAATATTATTACACTGTATATTGTTGAAATTTTTGATAAGGATGAATGTGTTGTATGAGATGTTTTTTTTTATTTACAATTTTTTTTAAAAAATAAAAAAATATTTTCTTCCTTTTTTTACTGAGTAGATTGCCATGATTGTGCAATTCTGCCAAAAATTAATAAATATAAATATAGACTAAAAGGCATGCTGGCAATGGGTTAGGGCAGGGAGGCAGAGCTATGGAGGTTGGCATGAGGAAGGCAGAGACTGAGACAAAAGCAGCACAATCACATTTTTGAAGACCTGTGTGATAATGATTGTCCACACATTTTGTGTAAGTTTGTATTTCCTAGACCAATAGGATTGTGGCACCATACAAGCCTGATGTAATAAATTCCTTTAAATATTTGATTCTTTTGAATGTACTTGCATGTTTTCATTGCTAAGTAAGATTAATATGGGGGAAAATGTTGTATCGTCCAAAAGATGAAGGGTCTAAAGTGGATATTACAGTCAGCAGTTTAGACTTGCAAAGATTAAGATTTAATAGAAAACATATATCATTTATATATTTGCAGTAGTAAAAGAACCCTCTACAGAGGCAACTAAAGAACACCAGGACATCAAAAGCATTACTTTGAAAAGGGAAATTCATGAGATAAATTTATATGCAGATTACGTGTTGTTATTTCCCTCTGATCCAGTCCATAGTGTACAGCCCTTAAAGAATATTTTAGAATTAAAGCATTGGCTTGAAAATAAACTACAGAAAGTTGAAACTACTGTGCATAAATGTTCTGCTTGATAAATAAGAGACTATAAAAGCTGAATTTAACCCTATGTTTTTCAAGTCTAAAAGATCTAGTACTAATACTATTTTTTTAACAAAAATTGAACAAATTCATAGTTTTAATCCAATTGTTGCAAGTGTAAACTTGAAGAATATTTTCATCTATAGATATCAATGGTAGTAATTTTAGCAGTAGTAATGTTAATACAGGCACATATTACCAAATGTTTTATTTTGTGACAAAAGATAATTAAGTCAAAAATTAGTAACAGGGGGGAAAAGTATTGAAGTGTGTCTTGCTGTAAACAAAAATGTGAGTTTTGTATATATATATATATATATATGGAAAATATTATCAATTCGTGCAGATAGTAAAATTCATAAGAACAGACAATGAATATGCTTGTGTTCACATAAAAAGAGAAGGAGATAATGGCTGCTATTATGTTAGTTACATGTGTGTGTTGTGTGCCTTCAAGTCATTTCCAACTTATGATGACCCAAAGGTGAACCTATCATGGGATTTGCCATAATTGGACTTCATAGGTGGAGTGTCTTTTCTGGATGCAGAGTTCTGCATACAAAATGCACTGTGCATTGGGTTGCACACTGAGATCCAGAAGGTTGTGTTCAAATGTGCCTTGTGCATGTGCTACATGGTAATAGCCACACACAATAGCTTCCAGTGCACATTTGTCATATTATGTTGCTATCCAGTTATGAGGTGTGTAATGTAAGTGGAACTCTCTTGGTGCTTATTTATACTATTAACAATGTAGGATTTCAGCCAATATATCAACAAACTTGACAATATTTTTTTTTCTTTAATGCACAGTCAGGAGTTAATAAAGAGTGTCAAGGAGGTAATCCATGTTGGCAGAAATGATGAAATGTCAGGTAATTTGATCCAGGGCTTGAAAAACAACTGCAGCACCACTAGAACAAGTGGGCTGCCCAGCCATGTATGGGCAAAGAACTCAAGTGGCAACAGGCATCAGTGGCAACACAGATGATAAAATGCCATGAAGGTCAGGTAAGATAAGAGCCAAGCCTTATTATTCTATCTATTGATCAACCCTAATGTATATATTTCTTGGGCTGCTGCCACAGTGCAGAATTAATGCAGTTTGACACTGCATTAATTGTCATGGCTCCATCCTATGCAATCCTGGGATTTGTAGTTTATTGTGGCACCAGAGCTCTCTGACAGAGAAAACTAAATACTTCACAAAACTACAGATCCAAGAATTCCATAGCATTGAGCCATGGCTGTGTCAAACTGAATTATTTCTGCAGTGTAGACGCAACTCAAGTTTTCTTTCATGCTAACAATTCCACCTTGCCAAGTTTCTAGTGCTGCTTTTGTTTTGTTTGTTTTTAAGTGGGATGAGTGGGGAAAGGACAATTATTTCAGAAACACTCAAATAATTATCAGTATCAGTCACTTATTCACTTTCTCTCATGCACAGCCTTGCTGAGCCCCTTGATAGAGTATCACAAAGAGTTATATTTAAGAAATATACAGACACACATCAACTTAAGATGCCTGTCACTCTATCAGCTGTCCATGCATTGACAATGCATAGTGAAAAGTGGCTGTCTGGAAACTGCTTTCTCCTCTTTCCTAGCAGGAACTGGCCTTCTTCTCTGTCTCCTTTCCTGGCAGAACTGCCTAGAAAGTCTCTTTCTCTTTCTCCTTTCTGTTAGAAACTGGCCTGGAGAGCCTCCTCCTCCTCCTTCCCCTGTCCTGGCCGAAACTGACTGAAACTGGCCTCTGGCAGCAGTTGTATAGAGACTTTCTAGGCAGTTCTGCCAGGAAAGGAGACAGAGAAGAAGGCCAGTTCCTGCTAGGAAAGAGGAGAAAGCAGTTTCCAGACAGCCATCTTGAGTGGGTAAGTTTTTAAATTCTTTTTAAAAAACACTTGGGGGGGAGTGTGACTGTGACTCAGCGGGTGGGGCTTTGTTGAGTGGCATTTGCAAGTCAATAGGGGGTGGGCTAGGCAGTTAGCTCTATACAACTGCTGCCAGAGGCCAGTTTCAGTCAGTTTCGGCCAGGACAGGGGAAGGAGGAGGAGGAGGCTCTCCAGGCCAGTTTCTAACAGAAAGGAGAAAGAGAAAGAGACTTTCTAGGCAGTTCTGCCAGGAAAGGAGACAGAGAAGAAGGCCAGTTCCTGCTAGGAAAGAGGAGAAAGCAGTTTCCAGACAGCCATCTTGAGTGGGTAAGTTTTTAAATTCTTTTTAAAAAACACTTCGGGGGAGTGTGACTGTGACTCAGCGGGTGGGGCTTTGTTGAGTGGCATTTGCAAGTCAATAGGGGGTGGGCTAGGCAGTTAGCTCTATACAACTGCTGCCAGAGCCGCGCGCCACTATTTTATAACCAGCAGACTTAAATACTGTTAGCAAGGGATTTTCTTTGAGGAGGAAAGTCGTAGTCCACTTTCAGGTACTAATTAAGACTTAGTATGGACACTGAAGGAACTGCTGCCGTCACCTGCAATACCTGTGGGATGTTTGTATTCTTACCTACAGATGTGGGGAACTACACATGCTCAAAGTGCAAGTTGGTAGCCCTGTTGGAGGACAAAGTACAGCAGCTGGAGGCGCGGGTAGCTACACTTCAACATATTAGGGAACAAGAGGCTTTCCTTGACAGAACAGAACAAATGGTCTTGGATGGGGAACACACAGAGGAAATCGCTGGGGAAGAGAAGGTCACATCACACACACAGGAGGTAGAAAGCTGGAGGAAGGTCACACGCAGAAGTAAGGAGACCAGGGATCGTACTGGGAGCTTGCGGCTACAGAATCGATTTCAAGCTCTTACTCTTAGCAAGGAGGACGCAGAAGAGCAGCATGGACAGATTTCAGAGACAGAGCAGGGGACCCTGGCAGTTCCACCACAGGGAACAGTCGCTGCTAAGCCTCGGAGGAGGCGTGTGGTCGTGGTGGGGGACTCCTTGCTGAGGAGGACAGAAGCAGTGATTTGTGGGCCTGACAAGATGTCTCGAGAGGTGTGTTGTCTTCCTGGGTCAAAGATCAGAGATGTGACAGAGAGGCTGACAAGACTGGTCAGGCCTACCGACCAATACCCCTTCCTTTTGGTCCACGTGGGAATGAACGACACAGCAAGACACAGCCTTCAGAACATCAAAAGGGATTACGAGGCTCTAGGAAAGAAGCTGAAAGAAATGGAGGCACAGATTGTCATCTCGTCTCTTCTGCCAGTTCAAGGGCATGGTCCAGGAAGAGAGAGGAAGATAGCAGATGTCAACAATTGGCTCCGCAGATGGTGTCGTTGAGAACGATTTGGATTCTTGGATCATGGGCTGCGGTTCCATGAGGGCGGACTCCTGGCAAGGGATGGGCTGCATCTCACACCAGTTGGAAGAAATGTTTTTGCCAACGGTCTGAAGAATTTGATCAGGAGGGCTTTAAACTGAACTGTGTGGGGAAGGGAGACAACGTCCTGGAAGACAAAAGGACTGGAGAAAATAGTCAAACTGTCATAGAGGAAACAAGGCAAACAGTACAGGGACCCAACAGTGGGAGGCAAAAAAATGTGCACAGGCAGCAAGTAAAGGGGACACATGGTCTTAGATGTCTCTACACTAATGCACAGATCATGGGAAATAAGCAAGATGAACTTGAACTCCTAGCACAACAAAGCAAATATGATATAATAGGCATCACTGAAACCTGGTGGGATGAGTCTCATGACTGGAATGTAGAAATAAAGGGGTATAACCTTTTCAAGAGAAACAGGACAAACAGGAAAGGAGGAGGAATAGCATTATATGTCAGGGATATTTACACTAGTGAAGAAATCCAGGACATCAATCCTGGAAGCCAAGTGGAGAGCATCTGGATAAAAATTAAAGGGGAAGGAAACAACAGGGATGTTAGTGTGGGAGTCTACTACCGACCCCCAACTCAGGCAGAAGAATTGGATGATGCCTTTCTAGAACAGATGACCACACACTCAGAAAGGAGAAATATAGTAGTGATGGGTGACTTCAACTATCCAGATATTTGCTGGAAGTCAAACTCGGCAAAATCCTCAAGGTCTAGCAAATTCCTCACTTGCCTCGAAGACAATTTCATTGTTCAAAAGGTGGAAGAGGCAACGAGGGAGTCAGCTATTTTGGATCTGATCCTAACTAACAGGGAAGACCTAGTTAATGGGGTGCAAGTGGTTGGATCCTTAGGCGGGAGTGATCATGTCCTCCTGGAGTTTATTATACAGTGGAAAGGAGAAGCCAGGCATAGTCAGACATGCATTCTAGACTTTAGGAAAGCTGATTTTACTAAACTTAGAGAAATACTGAGGGTGATCCCATGGACAGGAATACTAAAAGAGAAGGGAGTTCAAGATGGATGGGAGTTTCTCAAAAGGGAGATACTGAAGGCACAATTTCAAACCGTGCCAACGAGGAGGAAGAATGGGAGGTGTCTCAAGAAACCAGGATGGATGACTAAGGAACTTGCAACTGAACTATGTTTTAAACGGAACATGTATAAGAAATGGAAAAATGGGGAAATCACCAAAGAGGAATTCAAACAAATAGCTAGCACGTGTAGGGGTAAAGTCAGAAAAGCTAAAGCGCAGAATGAAATCAGGCTTGCTGGAGAGGTTAAGAACAATAAAAAGGGATTTTGGGGGTATGTCAGTAGCAAAAGGAAAAAGAAGGAAATGGTAGGGCCACTGTGTGGAGAAGATGGCAAAAAGTTAACAGGGGACAGAGAAAAGGCAGAATTACTCAACACCTTCTTTGCTTCAGTCTTCTCAGAAAAGGCAAAGGGTGCTCAACTTGAGGATAATGGAGCAGAGGACAGAATAGGAGAATTTCAGCACAGAATAAGTAAAGAGATAGTACAGAAACATCTGGTTAATCTAGATGAATGTAAGTCTCCAGGACCAGATGAATTACATCCAAGGGTATTAAAAGAACTGGCAAATGTAATATCAGAACCATTGGCAATAATCTTTGAGAATTCCTGGAAAACAGGAGAGGTCCCAGCGGACTGGAGGAGGGCAAATGTTGTCCCCATCTTCAAAAAGGGGAAAAAAGAGGATCCCAACAATTATTGTCCAGTTAGTCTGACATCAATACCCGGAAAGATTCTGGAGCAGATCATTAAACAGAGAGTCTGTGAACATCTGGAAGATAATTATTTGTTTTAACATATTACTATTTAATACTTTTTAAGGGGGAGTGGGGTATCTTCTATTTTTATTGTATGGGTTTTATTGATGTATTTCATGTATTTTAATATGTAAGCCACCCGGATTGGGTTTCCATTGGGCGGGGTAAAAATAAAATTTATTATTATTATTATTATTATTATTATTATTATTTCATAATCACAAAAAGTCAACATGGGTTTCAGAGAAACAGGTCATGCCAGACAAATCTGATCTCTTTTTTTGATAAAATTACCAGCTTGGTAGATGAAGGGAATGCTGTGAATATAGTATATCTTGATTTCAGTAAGGCCTTTGACAAGGTTCCCCATGACATTCTTGCAAACAAGTTGGTAAAATGTGGGCTAGACAAAGTAACTGTTACATGGATTTGTAATTGGTTAACTGGTCGAACGCAAAGGGTGCTCAACAATGGCTCCTTTTCAACTTGGAAAGAAGTGACCAGTGGGGTGCCACAGGGCCCTGTCCTGGGCCCAGTGCTATTCAATATCTTTATTAATGACTTGGATGACGGTATTGGGGGCATAGTTATCAAATTTGCAGACGACACCAAATTAGGAGGAGTAGCTAATACTCCAGAGGACAGGATCAAAATTCAAAATGACTTGAACAGACTAGAAAGTTGGGCCAAAGCTAACAAAATGAAATTCAACACAGAGAAATGTAAGGTACTGCACTTAGGGCGGAAAAACGAAAAGTACAGATATACGATGGGGGACACCTGGCTGAATGAGACTACGTGTGAAAGGGATCTAGGAATCCAGGTGGACCACAAGTTGAACATGAGTCAACAGTGCGATGCAGTAGCTAAAAAGGCCAATGCAATTTTAGGCTGCATCAGTAGAAGTATAGTGTCTAGATCAAGAGAAGTAATAGTGCCACTCTATTCTGCTTTGGTCCGGCCTCACCTGGAATACTGTGTCCAGTTCTGGGCACCACAATTCAAAAAGGATGTGGAGAAACTGGAGCGTGTCCAAAGGAGGGCAACTAAAATGGTGAAGGGTCTGGAAAGCAAGCCCTATGAGGAACGACTTAAGGAGCTGGGGATGTTTAGCCTGGAGAAGAGAAGGCTGAGAGGTGATATGATAGCCATGTTTAAATATTTGAAGGGATGTCATATCGAGGAGGGAACAAGCTTGTTTTCTGCTGCTCCAGAGACTAGGACCCGAAACAATGGATGCAAGCTGCAAGAAAAGAGATTCCACCTCAACTTTAGGAGGAACTTCCTGACAGTAAGGGCGGTTCGACAGTGGAACACACTCCCTCGGAGAGTAGTGGAGTCTCCTTCCTTGGAGGTCTTTAAGCAGAGGCTGGATGGCCATCTGTCGGGGATGCTTTGATTGGGAGTTCCTGCATGGCAGGGGGGTTGGACTGGATGGCCCTTGTGGTCTCTTCCAACTCTATGATTCTATGATTCTATGATAGGCAATCCATTAGTGAGAGGCATAATTTTAAAAGAAAAACTGTCTACTCTTCTGTTATAGCAACAGTAACAGATTGTTGTTGTTGTTGTTGTTGTTATTCACTACATCAAATAAGTAACAAGATGCATAACATAATTCATATCCAAATAAAATTCACATAATAAATTATCTAAATAAAGTCAAAAGAAGCTGAAAGGGAAGCATAATCTCCTGGTGGGACCTACTTGCAAAAGAGTAATGGGATGGGAGCAGGAGAATCCATCCAAACTTAACTCATTTAGCCCTGGTCAGAATTGCAAGTACATTAAAAAAAAGTATACAAAGCACAATTTCTGAAACTTTTGGCACAAGCATGACACAATGCAACCCTAGGCATGCCAAATCAGAACTAAGTCCCAGTGAAATCAATAATACTTCCAACTTAGGAAAATGGGTATACGTTTTTAGTTTACAGGATATATGGAAGTGACATTACTGGAGCTAGATTTTCAGGGCTCACTTACAGGTTTGCTGTTAGCAATAATGGCCAGATAGAATCTTGGCTGTGCTTTGCATGTGTGGGCTGTAAGCCTGTGCACACTTAACTAGAAGTAAGTGATGTGGAATAAAATAAATAATAGTACAGGTTATAATAATGAACAGGTTCATGTTAGGGTACAATTCCTAGCCCATGTATTAGGCGAGGACTTACATCTGAGAATATACTTGGAGTTTCATGGTATATCAGCTTGAAAGAGATTACCTGGAGCCAGAAGCAGAGATTAGAGAAGTTACTTTTAGAGAACTACGATTCCCTGAATCCCTCATTTAACATGTTCAGTGGAGATTCTGGTGCATGTAATCCAGAAAAGTAACTATCCCAAACTCTGGATAGTGCAGTACCTACTATATATATATATATATATATATATATATATTGCTTGTTCTTTTGATTTCTTTCTAGTGCTAAATTGAGATAGATTTATCCTTGTAAGGCAGACTGCAGAAGGAGAAGAAAAGAAATTGTCGTTCTTATATTAGCAAGGCTGGAGATTAACTTTTGATGATGCATGAGGTGCAGATTGATTTTAGATAGTGCTCGCAGTCTGGGAGCCATCAGAACAATCTTTCTTCAGCAAATAGTATTGCCAACTAAAGTAAACTTTCATTATACAGGCAATAGGATTCTGTGTGCCTGACAGAAACTCCAGTATCCTGTAACACTTTTGTAGCAGTTTTGTACTTGGTTGTGAACCATATTGTGAGGATAGTGACATTAGGTAATCATTGGTGCAAAAGCAGGATAGAATTGTAACAAACAAGCAACATAAGGCTGTATCAGATTGAGAATACATTTTGTCAGAATATTTCTCAAGAATGTCAGCCATACATGATGGTATATAAATAAGAATGTCTCATGGCTTACAAGTAAACAGGTCACAACTAAATATCTTCTTACCTGTAATTAAACTAGGAACATAGTTCTTTACTAAGGATGCATCTACACTATAGAAATAATGTAGTTTGACACAACTTTAATTGCCATGGCTCCATCCTACACAATCCTGGAATTCATAGTTTTGTGAGGCAACAGCACTCTTTGGCAGAGAAGACTATAGACCTTGGAAATCTACAGTTCCCAGGATTCCATAAGATGGAACTACAGCACTTAAGGTGGTCTCAAACTGCATTATTTCTACAGTGTAGATATGCCCTTAGTTTTTTCTTGAAGTTGCAATGACAAATTTCAGCACTTTTCTTCCAGCTGCAAGAAAGTCTTCAAAAGCCGCACAGTTTTCCAAAGCTATTCACAGTTCAAGACTTATTCTGGACAAAATTTGCATGCCATTCTTTTGCACAGAAAATAGCATTTTCTGTGCAGAAAACATTTTCCATGTGAAAAATAATATTTCAATGCAGAATTATTAATTACTATGCAGAAAATGCTGTTTTCAGGGCAGAAAAGGCAAATCAACCATGCAAATTTTAAGCAGAACAAATCCTCAATTACTGCATTTTATGTATATAAAATAGTACTTTCTGTACATGGATTAATATTTTTGCATTGAAATATTCCTTTCCATGCAGGTAATGCTGTTTTCTATGAAAAATAGCTGTGTGTAAATTTTGCACAGAAATTTTTCACAGAACTGTGAAGTTTGTGTCAGTCCAAGATTCCTCTCATTAGAATTTCTTAACACACACAATTTTTTTTGAGATTTTGTCCAAATATTTATTGAATATTATTTCCATCCCTAATTAATAAACTCCATTAGACACAATGGAAGTTTCTTCTAAAGAAATCTTCATAGGCTTGGACTATTATGGGACTAGTTATCATATGTAGCAAGAAAAGAATGGTGAATGTATCCATTTGCATTGGAAGATAGTGAAAATATCAGCCATCAAATAATTTATTTTTCAGTTGAATAATGGCATATGTTAAGAAATCTGGACTGACCATAAAGGAAATTAATCAATCAACTACAACAAAATTGAAAAATTCTTATAATGAAAAAACTTGAGGGCACATTGAGACTGATTGAAAAATCCCTGATCTTGTTCCTGTTCTTTCTGATTTTATACTCCGTTAAAATAAACCAACCTGGGGAGCTGGTATAAAATGTCTCTAACTGTATTAAGAGCTGAGAGAAAATATTCTGGGATTTTGTTTTTAAAATTGTATGGGTCTCCAAAACAAAATCAGAAAGAACCGGAACAAAAAATAGGGCTTCTGGTCTTTATAATTTGTCTGGATGTGCCCTGAAATAAATTTTAGGGTGAAATGAAAAACATACAGAAAGTTTCTGTACAGAAGATGAAGATCAATGGGACAGATGCCTTGGACTAGATGAAACTGGTTGTTCACCTTGTTGTTGTTATTTTGAGAATTTAGATCTGCATTTGGAATTAAATGAAAAAGCCACCCTGCCTTATATGTCCCATCAGGATGTAGCATTTAATAGTGATGTCTTCATATGATTTGCATATGAAAACTGGAACATTCACATTAAATATTTTGATTTCTTGCTTTGAATTGGCATGTTTCCCTTAGTTTCTCTCCTAGCGCTCTTGATTTTCATGTGCTAGTCCTAAAATCACAAGGGCAGGAATTGTGTGATCTTCCAAATGTCATTGAATTACAACCCCCATCACCCCTCATCAATAACTTTGTTGTGTAGGCTCATGGGAGGTACAGATCTATAAAATTACCATCTTTGGTATTGAATGAAAGTGGATTCTATGAGAAATTCAACAGAAAAGTTGAAAGCCATGTGAACAGACACCTCTGAAATGAGGGGGAAAGGACAGCAACTGGAATCCTATTGAACATTCAGGGGTAGCCGTGTTGGCCATATAGCAAATCCAATAACATAAAAAATCCACCAAACAGTGATACCTTTATTGGACCAACCAAAATGGATAATATATGCTTGCAACAAATATTTGCAACATGTATATTGTGCATTTTGGTTGACACAATAAAGGCATCATTGTTTGGTGGATTTTTGATGTTATTAGATTTGGAATTCTATCGGTTAATTATGAACACGTAACTGAGAATTACACATTCAAGACTACTTTGTATTCATGATCTCTATGTAACCCCTCCTTTAGGGGGTGCATAAAGACCATGAAATTCCTACCAATCCCCACTTACCATAAGCAGCCTCTGTGATAGATAAAGCTCTGTTCCCTCATCCCCTAGAAAGTGGCTGACTTATGTTCTCTCTCACACCCACACCCACATACCCACATGAACAATCTCCTCTGTGAGGGGGAATTGGTATACTGAGACTACAGGATTCACTATGTAGCTATGTAACTAATGTAGCAATATGCATAAAGCATTTCAGCCAATATTTTTTGCTTGGATGTAGAATGTGGATGGGGAGGCAGGTTGTAATTAGTTGCCACTAAGTATATGAACAAGACTCAGCTATATAGAGAGGCAATGTGTATGTAAATGTTATGTTACCACCATTCAAAGTAACTAATGGGAAAAACACTGCAAATCTGAATATTGCCCACTAAATTGGCTGACAATTTCTATTAAATGCTTAACTATTGTAAAATAGTTTTTTAATGGAAAAAAGGAAGGCTTAATGCTTTAGAAAGACCATGAATATTCAGAGATCACAGCTAGCCCTGATGATTATATTTCCATTAATAACAGAGTGGATGTGTGACACACTGTGTTAGATTGATTAGCAGACTCATTTCCCCCTATTTTAACTGTTACATATTTAACAGCTTTTCTTCATCTGTCATTGGTGTAGTAAAGCTGCCAATGAATTTTACCTAAAGCAACATTTTGAGGTAAATCTTGACTTTCTTACAGAGGGAAAACAGTAGAACAGTAGGGGAAAATGGTTTGTTTAGACATGCAATTTTACTGAGAGAGGTTTTGTTAGTCAAGTTTTGTTGTTGATCTTATCTGTTTTTGGGACTTATTCTCACTGAAATAGTAAAACTGTACTTTGATACTACCACTTCAAAGGGTAGAATCTAGAGGGTATAGTACTCTGCAATGAGTTAAAAGGATGACAAAATACTGAAAACCACAATGTCAGGAAGAAAGTTCTGATAGAATCTTTCCAAAGAGTCCATGAGGACTCTTGTCCTCATACAAAGAAGCAGAAGAACAAGTGAATCCTCACCTGTAGTCTGAATTGGTACAGTCACAAAACAGATTTACCACTTCCATGAATCATAGGCCTATGAAACAGAAGACTTAGAACAGAGAAGAAACTTTTTCTAGACTGGAATACAGTCACTTGTCCAATAATTCTCTCCTTGCAGGGAAAGAGTCACTGTATGGGCTCGGTCTACTCTATGTATAAGGATGGATGGAACCTTTAGCCAATTCACCTCCCTGCCCTTGATTTTCTTCAAATCAAGAAGAAAATCCTTGTTTCAAAATTATATTCATGACGTTGCAACAGTATCGGCTAAAATTCAGTGGCAAACTGTTAACAAAATCTTCAAAACATGAAGAAAATGCTTGTTTTAAAATAAAATAAATGCTATTGAATTTGAACACACAGGTTCCAGGGGTTCACGGAAATGGATTTGACCACATTTACACCACATATTGCCATGTCACTTGTCCAATAAGTGTAAGGTTATGTACTAATACCCTTACACCCATGGATTATGACCAGTTGTTGGGCACAGAGGTCATTACAGATATCAGATTGATCATGCAATCCCTCTCTTCTAGGAATAGAAAAATCTTTCAATTTTGATTTTCTTCAGGGTTTTTCCCAATCTTAAAATATTTTCACCCCACTTCTGCAAAAAACTTGCATTTTTTTTTAAAAAAAAGAAGCTGTGTGAAAATCTCTCTCTCTCTCTCTCTATCTATATTGGATTGGATGAGGAAAAACAAATTGAAGTTGAATCCAGACAAAACGGAGGTGCTCACGGTTACAGGTCCGAATCCAGGTTCGGGATTACAGCCCCCAGTCCTGGACGAAGTCACGCTCTCCTTCAAGGACTATGTGCGCAGTTTGGGGGTACTCCTTGACTCGTCGCTTCACATGACTAACCAGGTGAGTGCGACAGTCAGGAGTGCCTGTTATCAGCTTCGGCTGATACGCCAGCTGCGCCCATACCTGGATAGGAAAGACCTGGAAACTGTGGTGCACGCGCTGGTAACCTCACGCCTAGATTACTGCAATGCACTCTACATGGGGCTACCCCTGTGCCTAACCCGGAAACTTCAGTTGGTACAAAATATGGCAGCCAGATTAGTCACCGGAACATCTAGGAGGGAGCACATTACACCAGTGCTTAAATCCCTCCACTGGCTGCCAATTAGTTTCCGGGCACAGTACAAGGTGTTGGTTTTGACCTATAAAGCCCTATATGGCTTGGGTCCATCCTATCTTAGGGACCACCTCTTCCCGTATGATCCCCCCCGTGCCCTCCATTCGGCAGAGAAGAATTTGTTACAGCAGCCTAAAGTAAATCTTAGGCAGACTTCCCAGAGGGCATTTTCTGTTAATGCCCCTAAACTGTGGAATGGCCTGCCGGAGCAGATCCGTCTTAGTACATCCTTGAATGCTTTCAAGAAAGCAGTCAAGATGGACCTTTTCCGGCAAGCCTTCCCAGAATAACCCATTGCAGGGATAATATATGGGGATTACTCGCCCCTTATCCCCCCTCTGAGTGGCCATTTGTTATATTTAGTTGTTATTGTTGTTGGTTGTTATTTTTATTAGATACATGTGTGATTTTAAATTCAATCAGTTTAATTCTATTTTAAGGGTGTGGGTTGTGGGTGGGGGGCTGTAGGAACTGGGAATGTTTTAATTATTGTATTTTTAATCTGCTGTAAGCCGCCCCGATTGCTTTGCAGAGGGGCGGGTTATAAATAAATTATTATTATTATTATTATTATTATTATTATTATTATTATATGGATATATGCATACGCACACACACACAAATGTTCATGCAGACTCTTTTTTAAAAAATTGCTTGCAGAAGGGGCAGTGAATATATGCACGCACGCACACACACACACACACATTTGCTGACCGACCATGGTATATATGAGACCAGGCATAGAAAGCTGGTTGAATAAGGTCCACTTTATTTACCCTAAAGCCAATTTAAGAGAAATTAATTTGTAGATGAGCAAGAAGAGGGGAGCAATCTACTGTAAGTTCAGCTGAGGCAGGGACCACCCATTGACTTCTTCCTCTGCATTCCCCTGGTCAAACTCTCTGAGCCCAAAGGCAAGCCAATAGCTAGGTTGTTCCCCATCTGGCCATCTGGCAGAAGGCAAACTCAAGGATTCCCATCCCAGGACTGCTATTACTATTGTAATTTTGGGAGAATTAAGAATAATGAAGGATAACTCCATGTTGGTTCCAGTTAGGTAGGTTCATATTAAAATGCAAGTAGAATAAATTTCTATCCAAGCCAGCTCCTTTCATTGAGAAGGAAACATTTCCAGGGCTTACTGGTAAACATATGGAATTTACATGTTATTGTGTCTACTTGCATTGGAGTTGGGTTTGAGTGTAACTGTTGCCACATTTTGTAGAGAGTATCTTTGAGTGTGTTAATATGTGTATTGTCCCCTTTTTTGTCTTTGAATATTCTGATTCAACCCCTCCCTCTATCTTGCTTCTCATGGATCCCTTGCTTCCATCAGGTTAAAATTTAAATTGTAAGGTTTTGCAGGGTATTATGAAAGTGGTGAGCTAGTCTAGTGGCTTGGGTCAAAATAATAGGATAGAGATGTATAAATAAAAGTCAACCAGTCAACAAATATATAAATAACCAGTCAACAAAAATATAAATTTTCTTTCACTTTATTGTTTATATATCATTTTTCATAGGTGTGCATGTGTATGAGATAGAGAGACAGAGGGAGGGAGGGAGGGAGGGAGGGAGGGAGAAATATTTGATATAGCCTATTTCTTTGTTTCCTCTATCCAGTACTCCTTTCCTGGTCAAAAGGTGTAATCACATCCTCCAATCACAAGTTGTTAAATATTGCTTGATAGGCAACATATCAAACTGAAGGGTTTATTTTCTTCTTTTACTGTATGTCATTATTTTAACAGCATGCCCCATGAATTCCCTTTCCCATTTACTAGCTTCCTCATGAATCATTAGACCAGCCTATTGTGCTGATACCTAAGTCACGTTGCCATTATTAGAAAGAAAGTTGAGATGGGGGGGGGGGGGGAAGGATCCATTCCAAAAATGCACAAGCCATATATATGCCTTTCCACAAAATTAATCTTTTCTTGCATTTAAAAGATGCAAACAACTCTCAGAATTCTGGTTATAAAAACAGAACACACATAACAAATTCATGAAAACTACACTGTGGATCTAACAGCTGGCTTCTAGTATGAGGCTCCCTCAGTGAAATGTCTTCAACTGGGGCTTGAGCACCTTTATCTAGGTGTGGGCCCTTGCAGACTTACCAAATTGCTTTGGCGATGTTCCATAAGAGCTGGATCTAGTCCACTATTCCCCACAATGTTACAATACACTGTTACATCAAGGGTATTGTGGGAAATTGAATGGATGAATCTGTCCATATCCCAGATGCTGCTCCAAGTGGTGGTCAGTTCCAAAAAAATAAGATTGGCCTTTCCAGCAACCCTAATATTAGAAACGTCCAACTTCTGTGTTCCTAGAAGCTGTTCAGTTTTTTGTTTGTTTGTTTGTTTGTTTGTTTAGAGCTGTATGCTGTCTCCAAGGGAGTTGTGAACCTGAATCAGTTCCAAAAAAGCAGATGTTTCTTTTATACCTGTGTGTGAGTTCCTCCACTGGAAGACCAGTTTTGCACAGTGCCAGAACAGGACTGGTGACCCTCCCAGGCAATAAAATAAAATAAAACAAAAATATTCCATCTCCTGTAACTGGGTCCAGAGAAGACATAGTGAGGCTACTCAAATATATATATATATTTTAAAAAGTGGCTGAATGCATTTCTTAATTAGTGGGCTGAACAAAGACAATGGCTTTCTGGTGCACTACACATTTATAACTTTGGTTAACACCCCAACTTCATGAGGATGCTCTTGGCCAGTTTAGCACATCTTCTCTCTGGTTCTCAGCCTGCAAATACCACATTCTAAAACTTTTTTCCACCATTCATACAGTCATCCACCCACCCTGGCCTCAGGCAACATCTTTCTTCTTGCCTTTGACTCAATGATCATAATTAAAACTGAATTTGTCACCTCATCACCATACCCACAAGTTTTGCATTCCTATGGTGATTCATACAGTCTGATTAAAAAGGTCCTTCATGGGCACCAGTTCACTACATGTATCTGAGGAAGCAGATCAAATCTACGCAGGCTAAATGTCTCACAAAACTACAATTCCCAGAATTCCATAACATTGAACCATAGCAGTTAAAGCAGTGTCCACCTGGATTATTTCTGCAATGCAGATGTACCTCATCTCTATACAGCATGCCTGCATCATACAGGGCCTTGCTGTACATAGCTTTGAGCTTACGGGTACAGCAAGCTCAGGAGGCCAAAATGGAGCATGTGAGAGTGTGCACCCATTTGTTTTAATGGGGCTTAAGTATATGCGTTTTTTTGCTTACGCAGGTGTGTGTGTTCAGAATGGATCCCCCATGTATGGGAAGGGCCCACTGTATTTCCCTTCAGAAATTATCTGTGTTCACTTTCTCAGTCACAACAGCCCCTACGATTGTCCTAAACCAAACTGGAAGATTTCTCACAGGATAGATTACTTTAACCTTGACCTGATCTCAGTGTCACCTCTAAATCTAAACAAATCTTTTGAGATCAAGAAGAGATAAAAAAAAAAAAAGCCTGTCTTATAGGATAAACCTTTCACTGCAGTCTTTCTCCATATAGTCTGGAAACTAGCTATTTTTTTCTTTGACAAAGGAAAGGTGGGTTGGTTTTGTGCTTTTCTAAAGGAAAATAATGCTTACAAACATCTTAGCAGAAGAGCATCTTTGACTTACAGTGAGTGACACTGATATTCAAAGGCACTGCTGCAAACAGAAGAACAAAATAAGTGCATTGCATTTTTAAAGCCTTTACTTTCTTCCCAGGGCTGATCATTAGATAGAGAGCATCAATTACATCAGGTGGCAAATGATGAAGAAAAAGCAGGAGCAGCCCCACCCCAGTTTCTGGTCCAAGGCCCCTGAGCTATCCCCCTCTTTTAAAGGACAAAGCAGTATGTGTTCCACAAACAGCACCCCCTAAAAGGACTGATGCCCCCAAGTGCAGTAGAAGACCTTGCACTACAGAAATAGTGCAATTTAACTGTCTTGGCTCAATGCTATGGAATTCTGGGATTTGAGTGTTTTTGAGATATTTAGATTTCTCTGATAGAAAGCTCTGGTGTCACAGCAAACTAAAAATTCCAAGATTCCATAGTACTGAGCCATGGCAGTTAAAGTGATGCCAAATTGATTTATTTCTGAAGTGCAGATGCAGCACTTATTTCATTATGAGTGCTAAAGTATGTCTCAACTGCTTACCCAGAAAGGAGGGAGTCACCACTTCATTCTTTGCCTCAACCAGAGAAATGGCTGTTTCTTCTTTAGGGTCTAACCAGGTTGCTCCCTTCTTTCTCTCTCCATCTCTCACACATATCACAATCATCACATTCAAAGGTCACTTTTAAATGTAGACCAATCTACAAATTGTGTTTGAATGGAGAACACTGTGTACCCATTTTACTAGGGCTAGAGGTGGAACATCTTCTACATGGTTGGAATTCAAGATCAACTGACAAAATAATGGTTTCTGTGGAAGAGATCGCCACATCTGACATGCTAAAACAAGTTTCAATTATTTTGATGCCTGAAGTAAAGTTGAAATATTCCCGTCTCCTGTTAGGTCAAAACACTTTTGGAAATGTAGCTGCACCATTCAGGGATAAAGTACCAGGCCTTTCCCCCTGAAAAGTGAAGGTGGGATATTTTAATAACTCCCACAAATGATTCACTAGTATACCAAAATTCTTTTAATTTCCCTTAAAATCCTATAGAGCATCTGTCTGTGAGTTCATTCGTTTGTACAAGCAATGAAATGAAGGTGTGTGTGTGTGTATTTTAAGTACAGAGGCAAAACCCCAAACTAGTACTGAATTGCAAGTTTTAGCCAGTAAGGCCAAAGTAAAATCTTTTTCATGGACCATGGCATCACACGCACTTTTTCATTTATAGAATTCCCTGGGGGGGGGGGGGCTTTCTCTAAAATGTTTTCTCTCAGAATTGAAAATGCTGTATTTGCCTCAAATTGTGCTGTAAGTGAAAATTGGTAGTAACTTATAACACTGCTGTTTGCCAACACATTGCTGTTAGACTAGCATTCTGTGTCAAAAAAGGTCTAGCAGCCAGAGGTCATTGAAGACTCCACAAGGCGAGGTCATAAGAACAGTAGTGGACTTTTTCTACCTAGCAGTTGCAAATGCACTTTCTCTAGTGTAATATGTTCCATGTAATGATAGGTAAGAATTTCATTTCAGTTTGATTAAAAAATATATATATCAAATGATGCAAAATTTAAATTGTGGGAGAAAGAAAAACTGACAGATTTGTCTTCACTAATTCAATGGAACTAAGTCCAACTTTGTATCTCCATTATGCTGGAGCAAAACTATTTGGAAAGCCACTTCAAGATAAAATTGGTGAAGAACAAAAACAAGACACTCAGTCAACATGGATATCCTAGTTCAGTCCTGTAACTTATTGAACCTCCTTCTATATTGGTGCTGTAAGGGGAAAGGACAATCCTGTGATGAGATTGCTCTTTGTTTTGGGTACCATGAGATACAAGAAGCATCTCCCTTGTGCTCTACCATATTCCAGAGAGATGAATGGAGGCTATCACTGGTAAGTTTCATCCCTTTGGGGGCATGAAAATTTCACCACTTCATTAGCTTTCCACCCTCTAAACTCAGTTGGAATTCCTGGTGAAATAGTAGGTTCTCTCAGGGGAAGGTCTTATGTTTGGTCTTCTTTCTTGACCACTTAGATAAAGTGTTGGTGGGTGGTGGCTTGAGCCATGGAGGAATTAGCCATGAGTGATTGATGCATGGAGGAACAAGCTATGTTTTTAGGATCTAGCCATCATGAGGCAGGAGATTTGTTGTCGGGGGTGGGGGAAATTAAAAGTCTTTCTCTCCTGTGTTTCATTAGAGTAAATCTGAGATTTACTTTCCATAGAAGATAGTCCAGTCCTACCAGAAATGCCAGGGGTTGAACCTTGGGGCTTCTGCATAGAAAACATGTGCTCTGCCAGTGAGTCATGGATCCATTTCCTCAATATCCTTCAGACCAAGACAGGTGTTATAGTCTTTCCTAAAAAGCTAGGGGAATATATTCAATATGTGGCCGTTAACTTTTAAGGGGCCTCAGGAACTACTATTGATCTGTATTACACTTACACTTACACTTAAACACACACACACACAGAGAGAGACTATTATAGTTAACATAATACATTAATTTGATTTAGTAGACCTCTCTGAAGTGGGGAAGGGGTGAAAACCAGGCCATTATGTAGTAGTTCCCTGTAATGATTTTGGAAATTGAAAAAGTTGTCCTTCTTCCTCACTCCAGATCTACTAGACACATTTGTAAACCTTTTCCAAGTTCTGAACCAAATGGAGATAAGTGTAGCTTCTTCCTTTTATCTTCAGTTTTTCCGCTTATCTAGTATGCCTAATGTACAATGAAGGAAAGGCTCCATTACTCAAGCTACTAATATACTGCCTTTATCTGAGCAGTCTAGTTTCTGCAGTTTGCTACATAGCCTGCATATTTTCCTGAACATGTATTCTGCTCAGTTTTCTACCTAGATGGGGAAAGGGAGGGAGGGAGGGATTTAGCAGAAATTTTGAAAGGGGATTATTCTTCCTGTAAAGTGGTCTTGACCTGATGGGGACATGAATTCAGCTATCAATAGGATATTTGCATGTCATCAGTTGTTGTTGTTAACTGCCCTCGATATCAAACCATGGCAACCCTAGGGATGAGACATTTCCTAGACCCCCTATCCTCCACTGCTCTGTTTAAATCCTGCAAACCCATACCCATGACCTCCTTAATAGAGTCCATCTATCTGACATGTCGACTTCCTCTTTTCCTACTTCCCTCCACCTTTCCCAGCATTACTGTCTTTTCAAAGAGTCCTCCCTTCTCATGATGTATCCGAAGTACGACAGCCTCAGTTTGGTCATCTTGGCTTCCAGAGAGGTTTCCAGCTTAATCTGCTCTAGAACACATTTGTTTGTCTTTTTGGCTGTCCACAGGGTCCTCAACACTCTTCTCTAGTACCACAACTCAAATGCATTGATTTTCTTCCTATCATCTTTCTTAACTGTCCTGCTCTCACATCCATACATGGTAATAGGGAATACAATGGCTTGTATGATTCTAAATTTTGTGCTGAGTTGTATATCTTTGCATTTTAGAATCTTTTCTCGATCTTTCATAGCCATCCTCCCCATTCTTAGTCTTCTTCTGATTTTCTGAAGTCCCCATTTCTATCAATGTTTCATCCCAGGTATGAGAATTCTTTTACTATTTCTATTTCTTCATTGTCTAGGTTGAACTTGTGAAGGTCCTCGGTGGTCATTATTTTTGTTTTCTTTATGTTCAGCATTAGGCCTGCCTTGGCACTTTCTTCTTTGAACTTCCTTAGTAGGTGTTCCAAGTCTGTGAGGTTTTCTGCTAGTATTATGGTGTCATCTGCATATCTTATATTGTTGATATTCCTTCCTCCTATTTTCACTCTTTCTTCTTCTGTGTCCAAGCTTGCTTTTCCTATAATATGTTCTGCATACAGGTTGAACAGATAGGATGAAAGTATGCAACCTTGGCTGACTCCTTTGCTAATTGGGAACCATTCTGTTTCTCTGTGTTCTGTTCTGACAATAGCCTCTTGTCCTGAGTACAGATTCCTCATCAGAACTATCAGATATGTTGGCACTCCCATGTCTTTAAGGGCATTCCACATAGTCTATAAAGCATATGCTGGTTTTCTTTTGGAATTTCCTGGTGTGCTACATTAGCCATTGTATGTTTGCAATGTGGTCTCTAGTGCCTCTTCCTTTCCTGAACCCTGCTTGGACTTCTGGGATTTCTCTCTCCATGGACGTTTTCACACTAGGGTCTGAAACCGGCAGACAAGCGGCATTAGAGCATGCTGGAATCTAGCTGGAGCCATTCCGGTATAGACCCCGCCTGACGGAATTACCGTTCAGACGTAACTATCATCCTTGCGGAATTAGCTACACTCCGGTCCTGGGAGCCGGAACTCCTGTTCACACACAAGTGCGCGGATCCCTGCCTCGATCCGGCAAAAGAAGTTCTTGCACATGCGCAGTAAAAGGAATGCTCGCCGCAACCGTCTCATGCGATTTTCGTCACTTCCGTCGCTACAGCGCTATTGCTTTTCAATCGCCATTGCCGTCCAGTCGCCATTCCTTTGCTGTGCGAGAGAGCTGCCGCTTCTGAAGAGAATGGAGTCTGTTCTTCTGCTAATCCGTGAGTTGCAGGTAGAGCTGGAGAAGGAGGAGCAGGATCACAGGGCAAGGCACAGGACTGTGCTGGCTGGGGTCCGTCACTTCATGAGGCGGCGTGGCATCACAGGCTGCACAGCCCATCAGCTGTTATGGAGGATTTCAGGACAACCAAGCTGCTTGGGCCGGGGTTTCCATGCCAGCACTGTCCCCCGTCCACGCCGGTGGTGGGTCAGGCCACAAGTCATCCGGAACTGGTGGGCAGATGAGGTGCTTCAACTCTGGGATGAGGACATGTGGATAAGAAACTTCCGGATGTCCAGATCCACCTTGTTCAAAATAGCAGAGGCTCTGCACCCTCACCTCCAGGCTGAGGACACCAGCATGAGGAGGGCCATCTCGGTGGAAGAGAGGGTGGCGATCACCATCTGGTGGCTTTCTGCCCCCCTCAACTACAGGAGAGTGGCAAGGCACTTCCAGATTGGGGTCTCTACAGCCTACATCATATGCATTGAGGTCATCACTGCAATAGATAGCGTGCTTCTTCCAAGAACAGTGTGCCTTGGGGACTATCGCCGGGTAGGTTCATCTCCTTCCTTTGTGTTCCTGGCCTCAGCTTTCTTTAACTTAAACTAAATACTTTGCAATAATAATACTGCTGTACAATAAGCTAAGAGTGCCACATAAAAATGGGAGGCATGGTATTGTGCTTCCTTTGGAACAATTTAGTAATTTGCTAATTTCTCCCTTGCCTCTGTGGTATTGCCTCTTGTGTGTGCAGTGTGCGGGTGTGCATGTCTATATATATAGTCTCTCTCTATATATAAGCTGGTTACCAAGGGCTGGTGTCGGGTGTGCATTTCTTTGCAAAGGGAGCTTTAAGGATAGCTGAAAGGGAGGCTTTTTCTGTGGTGTAGATGTATGTAGGTATGGATAGCCACAAGCATCTACAGTGATAACTGGGCGGACAGCAAAGCAGTTGGGTGCATGGTAACAAAAGAATTATGGGTACTAAATCACGGCTGGGCAATTGGCGAGGCTGTTTCCTGTGAGACATTCATAGATGGGGAGCATGAACATGTGGATCTTACCCTGCTTCTAATGGCTTTTCCTCTATTTTCCTTCTTTTTACCTTGCAGGTGATGGAAGGTTTTGAGCAACTGGGCTTCCCCCACTGTGTCGGCGCCCTGGATGGCTCCCATATTCCGATTCACCCTCCCAGGGCGAATGCGGAGGACTATTACAATCGCAAGTATGGATACTTGATTGTAGTTCAGGGACTAACGTCGGCCACCGGTCTCTTCCTTGATATCGAGGCAGGCTTCTCAGGGCGCAACCATGATGCCTTCATCTTCAGGCATTCGTCGTTGTCCCAGGCCATGGATGAGGGAGAATTTGTTCCAGGCAACCCGACCATCACAATCAGGGGAGTGCAGGTACCGCCATTGATAATAGCGGACGGGGCATACCCCTTGCGGCGATGGCTCATGAAGCCGTACACAGGAGCTCTGGGGCCAAATCAATTGGCTTTCAACATGGCACTTAGCAGGGCTCAGTGTGTGGTCGAAAGAGCCTTCGGACGTTTAAAAGGAAGATGGGGCTGCCTTGGAGCTAGGCTGACTGTTGGGGAGGAGCACTTTGCCACAGTGGTGTCGGCATGCGTTGTCCTTCACAACATTTGTGAGACAAGGGGCCATGCATTGCACGCCGGGCAGCCCTCCGGTGAACTGCATCTCCCACCTATGGTGCAAGAGTCACAGGCGCTGAGAGACCGCAGAAGGCAGATCGAGGGGGAAATGGTTTGTGGGGCTATTGCGGCCATGATAGCCGAACGGGAGTGGTTTCCTTAAAATCCACTGCCACCACTTTGTGACACTTCCTGGCTTAGGTTTGTTGTTGTACAGCTGCATGCACATATATATTTATGCTTATATGTTTTCAAATTATGTTTGGTAAAAAAATAAACCATTAGTTAACTGTTGATATGAGTGGTTTCCTTTACGTCCACTGCCACAGTTTTCAGATACTTGTTTGGTTGGGTTAGTGGTTCTACAGCTGCAAGCACATATATGTGTATGTGTGTGTGTCTGTGTGTCTGTGTGTGTATATATTACATACACACACACACACATATATATATATGTGTGTGTGTGTATACATTTATATAGATGTGCATATGTGTTTGTGTGTGTGTGTGTATATATATATATATATACACACACACACACACAAACACATATGCACATCTATATAAATACATATACATTGATAGATAGATACAGATATACAGATATATATATGGTGGCCAAATGATGAATTTTTATAGATGCGAAGCAACATATCTCTGGATAAATACATTTATTTATCTTTACACATATATTTACAAACCAGATAAGGGTGTGTGCGTGTGTATGTACTTTTGTATGATTGTATGTTCCAGACACATGTGCTTTCACACAACTACATACGCGCACGCCCATATATACACCCCAAATAAGTTGAGCCTAAACAAATTTCAGACAAAACTACACAACATTAGAAATAGAAATCCAACATGTAAACCTAGAGATATTGTTGAAATAAGGTTAACCCTCTCCTCAGGAAGGAGAGTAAATTTTTTTTTCTTTATCACCCTTTTGCCAGCGACCCTTTGGCTGGCATCCTGAGGTGGTTGTGCTGGCTCCGAGGAAGGCACAAGGCAAGATGGAGCTGGCCCCTCGTCGTCATCTTCCCCAAATAGCACTTGTGTGCTAGTTACCTGTTGCATCTCTGGTACTGCAGAGAACTGTTCAGCAGTATCAGGTAATGGCCTGTTGCTAGCAAGCTGCTGGAGGGCCCCTGCAACAGAATGGACTTCAGTTCTCAGCCCTTCCAGGACCACGGTCCTATTCCGTTGCTCCAGCACTGCATTCCTTTGCTCCAGCACCGCATTCCTTTGCTCCTGCACCGCATTTCTTTGCACCTGCACGCTATCCCGGCACACATTTACAAGCTCGTCCATATAACGGTACAAGCATTGCCGGTGCCGTGCAGTAGCCAAGATGTCCCTACGGTATGATTGCGCAAGGCTATCCATTGCACCAGCATCTCTTCCGAGGGACCTGATGAGAGACCCATGCTGGCGCCTTTGCAGCGTGCGGTTGAGGCGACCCTCCCTCCTTGAGTCCTGTATCATGTCCCTCGTTATAAGTTCACCCCTCGTGGCTCTCCTGTCTGGTATGTCCAGGGTGCTTGTCCTGCGGCGCGCAACCGTACGTGCAGGTGCTGCAAGAAAACAAAAGAAATGCCATTAGTAACCATCCAAAATATATAGCCAACGTTCAGTTCGCTTGCAAGCAATTTCTGGCAATCAAATACATCTAGATTTCTTATCTTAAACTTTAGAGATTGTTTGCACTACAACCACTGATTCACTACCTGGGAACATCTACCTGTGTGTGTGTCGGGGTATTTGTGCCTATAGAAGCATGCACATTGATATGCACTTTGGTATGCATGTATGTATGTATGTATGTATGTAAATGTGCTCGGGCATCCACACACACACATAACTACACATGCATTTCAAATAAGTGTTTTAGAGATGTCTACATACACACGCGCACACACACACACACACACACACACGCTTAAACATATATATATATATATATATATATATATATATACACATACATACACAGCTAGAATTTTTTTCCTTTTTTTCTGGGTTATCACAGGTTGCATTTAAAATAAACTTACCCCTCCTCACAGCTGCTTCTTGTGGCGATTCCGTAGCAACCGTGGCCTGAGTCTCTTCGGCTGGCAGATGTGTGGACTCCATGACAGGCCCTTCTCTACTAATTCTGGTCTCTGGACCAAAACAAAAAAACAACTAACAAAGCCACTGGGTTAGCATTGTTGTTTGGAATACTTTCAGAGCTGTCACGGCACAGCATTTCCCTAACATTGCTTCCCACTGGCATCTGATGAAAATCTACCATCACTGCCCGCAGGGGATGCCGGAAAATCCTGTGGTTGGATGTTTTCTGGAATATCCGCTGGCTGGTCCAATTGCGGGTCTACAGCGACCAAGTGTAGGGTCACATTTCCCTCCTCCAACTCTGCCGGCGGAACTATAAGAGGTAAAAGGGGAGAAAGGAATAGCTTGCATCAGCAAAATCAAAATTAGAAACCATTGCATTCTCCAAATCAACCACTTTGTTTGTATACCTATATTTAATTGTGTATATATATATATATATATATATATATGTGTGTGTGTGTGTGTGTGTGTATATATATATATGCACACATACATATATATAGAGAGAGAGATAGATAGATGGATAGATAGATACACACACACACACACACACACACACATACGGATATATATATATATATATATATATATATATACACACATATATATCTACACATATATATATGTGTATATATATATATATACACACACACACACACACACACACACACATATATATATATATATATATACACACACACACACATATATAATGCAATAGCAGGGCTTTCTGGAAGCCGGCAGCCAAAAACCAAGGGGGCATTCCAGAGGCCTTCAATGGGGGACCCCCTCCACCCTACTACCCCCCCCCACCAAAAACGCCCCAAAAATTACCCATAATTCCATGGAAAGGAGAAATGTCGCTCTTATCTTTGCAAACACAAATTAAATGCATGCTATATATATGGTTAATGTATTGTATTTAGTATATATCAACAAAGCAACCCTGGAAGAACCCTAAATACCAACCCCCCCTCCCGAAAAGCAAAGGGCTATTAGAAGCACATGGTTCTAAAAATACCCACCTTGCACATGTATAGCTGAGGTTGACGGTCCTTCCCCTGGTGACAACGGAGCTGCCTGTGATGAGGTCCCCTCCTGTCCTCCTTCCCCGGCCGCTGCCCTCACAACCTTGAGGCTTTTCACTACTCTTTTGGGGAAAATCGCCCTGTCTTTTTTTAAAAATACATCTAGCTCCGCAAAATAAGGGCAAGAAAACGGAGCATGTCCACTAATGCGGTTGTGTGTTGTCACACGCCTATACTCCGCCCTCAGACCTTTACATTTATTCCTAACTTCGTACAGAGACCTGTTGATCTCCTTCTCTTTAAGCTTGTTAGAAATATCTGTATAAATCAAATGGTTCCTATGGTTTGAAACCAATTCCCTCTGCACTCTCTCGTCACCCCACAGAGATATGAGTTCCACCAGTTCCCTGTGGCCCCAGGTGATCCCCCTTCCCTTTTTCTGGGGTTCGGAAGGAGCTGCAGAAGAGGAAGCCATTTCGCTGATAGATGCCAATTGCCAATAGCTGCAATCAGTTCCCCAAAGTCCTGACCGTCGCGCACTGCTGATATTAGCGCCAAGGCGATGTTTGCAGGCGATCTCTGAAATGAGTTCCACGTGCAGCGGGTGATGGAGAAAAAGCAGGCGACGGTGTTCGCGCACATGCACAATGATCATACTTCCGGTTTAGCGACACCTATTGGAGGTGGATGTACATTGCCCATACGGAAAGCCACAGCCATGGCCAACAGGTGGCAAATGTGGCTTCCAGCCGAAGTGGAGGCCTTGCTGGAAATTATGAGTGCCAGCCACAACCTCCCCCTGCTCATGGGGTCCAGCTCGCACCCCAACCATCATATATATAGCTACCTCACAGGGAGACTGGCCTGTAAAGGGTTCCAGAGGACTGTTCCCCAGGTGAGGTCCAAGGTGAAAGTCCTCAGGAGCACCTTCTACAGGGCGAGAGCCTTGTTCCACGGGGACCCTCCTGTGGGAAGCCGCCCACCATTCTACAGGCAGTTGAGGCAGTTGTGGGTGCAGGCAGGCTGCCCCTGCCATATTATTGTAACACATGTAGGGGTGTATATGTACATTTGCATGTCTACCTGTCCTTAAAGTGTTTTTCTGCCTAAAATATCGCCTATGTAATATTAATGGCAAGAAGAATGTCTGCAACAGATAATTTACCCTCTGTTTTGTATATGTCTTTACTTCCAGGAGAGGAACTAGAAGAGGAGCAAGCACCGGCCAGGCCGGAGGGAAGCCCGCCACCACAACAGGAAGAGGAGGAAGAAGGGAGAGCCAATCTTCCCCCCCAGGAGGAAGAAGAACACCCTCCTGGCGAGGGACAGGCTGGGGAGCAGCCTGGGGATGATGACGAGCCATCCCCCCACCCCCCGAACCGGAGGACGTGGCCGAAGAACGACCATGTAAGTGTTTTGTAAATGTTGAAAAAAGCAAATAATGCAATACCGGCACACATGTAAGCCAGCAAGCAATAACGATGTATTTCTTTTTCTTTTCTGGCCCTACAGTGAGGGAATTGATTTCGGCTCTCACATGTTCCCAGGAGCAGATCCTGGAGAGGCTCGGTGTCCTTGAACGGCAGGTAGACCAGCTGAGACTATGGGTGCAGCATTTTCAAGTGCATCGTTCCCCGCACCGTTCCCCGCCTCATGAATAAAATTTTTTTTCCGTTACCCAACCCACCCCCCTCTGCCATGTGTGTGACAACAGCCAGAGGTTTTTTTTATTTTCTTAATATTAATTTATTGATCTACTTTGTTTTTTTTCCATTAATTTGTCCCTCCCGCCCCCCTTTTTTTTGTTATCAAATAAATGAATGTTTACAAAAAGCCAAATAATAATTTTATTTAAATAAATAATTTATTTTGTGTTAAAAAACATTGTATGGCATTTACTTTAATGGTCTGGGGGGGGGGGAGTTGAAAACTGACACACCAGAAGCACCTTTTCCACTCCTTTCCAGCAGTATTTAGATAGGTAGGACGGCATAAGGTGTATCTGAAAGAGAAAAGAAGAAGATCACTAGAACCTAATTTGAAAGGACCACAGGAATAGATTAAAAGCAAAAGCATCTCTTGTTACAGTATTATGCATACATATCACAATCAGAGCAGTGCAGGATATTAGCAAGCAGCAGCATACCATGGAGGGCCAAAAAGCAAGGGAGATTCGTTTTGTTTCTCTTGACAAGAACAAATGTGAAAATGTGAAAAGAGTTGCAGTTATCAAATCAGTGCTGGGAACTGTCTTGATATGGCTTGCTTCTTAGCTCTGGCCCTAGAGAAGTGCAACGCAAGCAAAGAGGGAAACATCACAAAAAACATTAACCAGAGGCTGGATGGCCATTTGCTGGGGATGCTTTGATTGGGAGTTCCTGCATGGCAGGGGGGTCGAACTTGATGGCCCTTGCGGTCTCTTCCAACTCCATGATGGACTAGAAAAACTCCTCCCTCTCAGAACAGGGCACCCGAGCATGGAGACATGTGCTTGGACTTTTGTGGAGCCAACTTCATTTTACTGTACATCAATCAAAGCACAGCCAGGAAGGACCTGTGGGGGGGGGCATAGAAATGGCATTCCTGCATAGCAGGAGGTAGAGGTAGATCAAAGTACAGGTTCTCCCGCACCGTACCAACAAGAAGGGCCTCCCTGCAGGTGCATAGAAAGGACATTCCTGCATGGCCGGTGCTCGAGTTAGGTCGGTAAGGATTTTCCCCACCTTGCCAAAGAACAGGAATGTAGATAAGGTATTAGTATATATATGCAAATGTAACCTTGGGGGCCAAAAACTGCCAAAAACCACAACTTACAAGCCACTTTGGTAGCCAGACAGAAAAGGCAAGGTATAATCACCTTACAGAAATAAAGTGCAAATCAACAAGACCCAGCTTTTAGGGCCATCGCAAGCCCATGTACATTTTATAACCGCTACCTTTTTTTACTTGGTAACCATCGTAAACATTCCTAGGATTTTCAGTATAGGTAGGGTCATTCAGAACTGTCAGATAAAGAGCATGAGGGCCTCAGCAAACTACAAATCCCATGATCCCAGAGGGTGCAGGTCTGAAAGCCGAAGTGGCATTTTTGTTGTCGTTGTTGTGGTTATTGCCAGAGAGATTCATGTCAGGCTCATGATGAAAACAATAATAATAATAATAATAACAACAACAACAACAACAATAACAATAATAACGATAATTATTATTTCAACCCCACGCCTCTGCCAAGCTACAGAGGGGGTATGCTGTGCTGTGGCCAGCCTCCGGGGCTGAGATAGTGTGACCTGCCCAAGGTCACCATGTTGTCTTTCATGCTCAAGTGGGGAATTCAAGATTGATCTCCAGGCCAGGGTTGTAGTACAAAAATGTTCAAACAGCCACCACACCATGCTCTCAATAAAAGCATACCACATGAGGTTAGTCCCTTTCCTCAGGCAACAAAAAAATGTCTTCAACTAGTCCTGCCCCTAGTAATATAGTACCATGAGCCAAGAATACATGCAATACATTAAATCAAGGTAACACTCACACATCCATAGCACCGGCAGGATGAATAGGCGACCAGGTTCCACGGCCTCTGGCATGTTGCTTGCAGCCAGGTATCCACACCTGAGAAAAGAGAAACATCAGAAAAGAAAAAAGGTCTTCCCTCCCCCCCCCCGAATTCTGGTCAACAAAACCATCCCTGATCTCCCCCCCCCCCCCAAATCCCTGGTCGCGCGGCGCCACATATCCACCAAAAGAAAAATAAATTGCCTTAATACACGCACTGTTGCCCGATCCAAGCAGGAAGTAAGATACACGTCATAAGATGCTTCCTCCATGGGAAATGGCGCGAGGAACCATGGGCCATAACTTGGAAATACGCCACGATACGTCTGTCGTGTTCACACACACAGCGCAACCGGCACCATTGCGGCATGACTCCGGCAGCAAGAGTGTAATTCCTCAGGAATTCCGGAATTTAAAAGAGCCGGGCGGATGCCGGGTAGCGGCAGGGATGGCGCAGGATAGGGCGTGGCTAGGGACGACGTCATGTGAACACACGGAAAAAAGATCCGGAGTGACGCCGGACGGAGGTAGGATTGCCTCCGCAAAAATCCCTGTGTGAAAACGTCCCATGTATGGTTGGAGTCTATGTTGCAGAATTTTGAGCATGACTTTGCTTGCATGGAGATCAGTGCTATGGTCCTATAGTTGCTGCATTCTCTTTTGTCTCTCTTTTTGTGGATGGGATGTATATTGCTCGCTTCCAATCTGTTGGACATTTTTTTGTTTTGTTTTCCATATCTGTTGGCATATGTTGGTCAGCACTAAAGTTGACTGTGGGCTTTCTCTGTCAGAGAGCTCTGGTACCACAATAAACTACAGTTCCCATGATTCCCTAGCACTGAGCCGGGTCAGTTAAAGTGGTCTCAAGCTAGTTTATTTCTGGCAGTCTGTTCAATGTGGATTGCAGCAGTTCAATTGGAATATCATTTGTTCATTTTGATTTGCTTTTTGCTATTTCTCTTATTGCAGTTTCCACCTCGTTTTTTAGAATTTGTAGTCAGTACCCTTTACAATATTCTAATCTAAATATTACTCACAGGAGGTTAAATGAGGCTTCAATATTCCCCTGTAGACAGTATTCCTGTTGGACTGTCAGACTAAACTGAATCCACAACACCACCAATATTACCTCCCCACCATTAACCCTCAGCTCATATAGTGTACAATTTGAGTGAATCCTATAGCTGTATACCTGGAAATGCAACTCCCAGGACTGATTGCCCACCTCCATTGATATCCATTTTTCCAATACATCTACATGAAGTGAAGTCAGGTTGTTTGCCTGCATTTCAATGACAACATTTTAATTATGTTGTGGTGATTCTTTTGTTGCTGTTTCACTGTAGATGACTCTTAATGCTTTTGTCCTGCTTTTTTATATTGCTTTGGGTGGTTTGTAGTGATTCTGCTCTGATTTGATATTGGTAAGGTGGAACCTGTTTTGCAAGGACTTGACCCTTAATGACAAGCTATAAATATGTTAAAGAAATATATACCAAAATAGTTTCAGAATTATCGCAATGAACATGTGAGTGCATATAATCCCAGTGCACTGTGTCTCCAGAGAATGTAATTTCAAATGATAATGGATAATCAAGCTTTGAGAAGATCATATTTCCACTAAGTTACATAGAACACAGAATTAGATCTTTGAAATCTCCTCTCCTCTTTTTGAAATGGTTTTGTCATTTAATAATTCAAACCTTATTGCCACTTAATACATGTACTTAATACATCGTAAGATAGAGTCCCTTTGTCAAATCACTACATTTTAGGGATAATGGAAAATTTTGTTCAATTTGCATTTTGATAAAGTCACACTTGTGTAATCATTTTACAAACCAGAACACGGTTATCTTTCAGTACTGGCACTTTCCAGAATTTAGTGATGCAGTCCTGCTGACAACAAATGCATATTAAAACATGAATTTGTGTGGAAAGTACTCACAAAACTGCATAAATTAATGGGAAAGACTATATAAAAGGATTTTATGTAAGGGAAAACTGCTTGCAGAAATGTATATAAAATCCATATTAGGCAAAATTACCTATCAAAATGTTTATATTTGAAAAAAGTACACATTTATTTAAAGTCTGTATGCACAGAGGGAAAATAGTGTCAACAGAAGAAAGGAAAACTGAGAATCAGAAACTGTGTTTTTTGTCATCTTGTTCTGCAACTATGACACCAATCTACAATATCAAAAATATTAAAACCAGAAATCTCTACAGACAATTGGCTGTCTCCATCCTTCATTTACATTGCTGGTATAATGAGAATTGACTTGTGCACTGATGTTATCAACTTACTGATTTTGTGTTATATCACGTCAAAAGGGAAACATAAGTGTTGCGATCATTCTCATCCAACACTAGATTCTTATTACTGGAACTCTAATTAATGTCAGTATAAATGCTCAAAGGTGCCAGATCCTGTCTGATCTTTGAAGCTAAGTAGAATCAGCCCTGGTTAGTACTTGGATGGGAGATTGCCAAGAAATACCAGGTGCTGTAGATTATATTTCAGAGGAAGGAACTGGCAAAACCACCTCTGAGTATTCCGTATCTCAGAAAGTCCTGTGAAATTAATTGAGTCATCATATGTCAACATACATACACATACACACACCTTGGTGCATGATGGAGAGTGTGGAAGAAAGAAATTAGGTAAGGAACAAACAATGAGCCAGCAGAGATAATGATTCAACCATTACATGCCTCACATGGTATGTACCACCTCATGTGGAACAGTTGGCAATAGGGATGTGGAAACATCTTTTCCTCTCAGTCCTCTAAACAATTACAGCATCTTGAAAACACTTTAGCTCCCATGGCTACATCCCATGAAAGTCTATGATTTGTAGTTTGTTGAGGTATTTAGAATTGTCTCCTAGGCTGCATCCACACTGCAAAACTTTGGTGTCATAGCAAACTACAATTCTCATGGCAATTAAAGTCATGTCAAACTGGACTATTCTTGCAGTGTGGATGCAGCCATTGGGGGGTTGCAGACTGTCAAAAATAGTGTGAATTCAGTCCACTTTTAGGGTTAGGGTTAGTGCTAGGGAATCATGGGAATTGTTATTTTTCTGAGACATTGAACCTTCTTTGTCAGAGAACTCTAGTGCCACAATAAAATACAGTCCCCATGATTCCCTAACCTTAACCCTAACCCTAAAAGTGGACTGAATTCACACTATTTCTGACAGTCTGCAACCCCCCTTAGATAGTTTTATTGCTGTGGTTCAGAGGGGGTTCGCTCTAGCAGAGAATTCCAAGTATCATTCTACAAATTTCAAGATTCCATAGGATAAGGTCACACCTTAACTCCTGGAGAAAGATTGTCATCTTGTTCTGCAACTATGACACTAATCTACAGTATCAAAAATATTAAAACCAGATAGATAGGCCATAGGGAATGAAATTCTATAATGTGGATACACCCCAGTAGGAATTACCCTAGCATGGAAACATCCTAGGATTCTATTCTTCTTTGTGTTGTGCATTTGGTTGTAAAACCTTTTTCCCTTCCAACATGCACATTCATGGATATGTGAGTATACAATTTCTTAAGTTTTATGTACTTTTCTTTTATGCACATTTACACACTTGTTAGATATTTTGCCACTGAACAAACTATGTTTGTATGCCTTTCTAAACACAGATATTTTTAACCATGCACAGCAAATTTCACTGGCATGCCATTTGAAAGAGAAATGGGGAGCTTCAGAAGTCAAGATCTAAAGTCTCTCCTCCAAGGGACAGCAAACCAAAAGAAAGTTCCGTACTTTCACAGACCACAGACTGGATGAATTCAGTAAACTAATGCAAATCTTCCCCTGTTGGTAGTGTAGAGTTATAATGTTCAATGCAGATCCCGTGTAATGGCAGCCTATGACAGTTTCTTGTGTATTTCCCCTTGGAAAAGACTGTACTATAGAAAAGAATACTAAATATTTATTATAAATACACTGATAAAATATTCCTTGGCAATAATGAGCCATTTAGGATATGTATGTGCATGCACATAGGAATATACAGCCAGAATATTTAATGTGAAGTGTAAAAATGACAGAAAGTGTATCATCAAGGTAGATCCATTCAAAAATTGGGAATGGTTGCAGCTTCCTGTAAAATACTCACTTTCTGTGAACTCAGTTTTGCCACAGCCCAATGCATGGAAAGGCCTTAAAACACCTAAACTCTCAATGGAAATACTTGGATATGTATTGTCTTTAAGACAAGGTTAAGCACTACATAAACTGGGTGGACAAAGAAGGAAATTTTCAGAGTTCATTTGCAGTATCTGTTGTCATGTTCACTGGCAAACTGAGGAAACAGCTCTTTATTGAGCTGCAGATATGTCAAGTTGTAATTCACCTCAGTGCCATCTTCCGTAATATGCCCCAGCTTTGCAATAGTACTTGATGGAGGTGTAAAAATCCACTATGTTCAAGAGAGGGGCTTCCTTGGCTTTCCCTGAACACTGAAAGCAATAAATGTAATCAATACTTTTAAATTAGATGGACTTGCACTGACAGGGACTTGGCTTTTACAGCTTGACAAACCATTTAACCATTTCCAAAAGAAATCTCAAAAGGAATATGGACAGCCCTTTCTTGTCACATTGTGTTTGCTCACTTTCCTTTTTTTACATCTCAGAATCAATATTTGGTCAAATTATTCCCCCACTCCAAAGGAAAAAATGACAAATGATTTTCCCCCTCTCCTGTCTTGTTCTCTTCCACCCTGTTTTAAAACTACCTTTCTTACTAAAAAAAAATGGGAGGAGGATACAGTCTATATGAACAGATTCAGTTTTCAAAGAAGATGCACATTAGGGCACCTTTGTCTGAGTACAAACACACAGGTACAAGTTCAGCAATCTTTTGTATATGAAGTTGTCTCTCATAGACAGATGCTTTCCAAGATGGGGATCCTAAGATCTCTTTTAATTGGATCTTTGTTCTTGGGATCTGTATTTGTTGTACCAGTTTGGGGTAGATATAGCTATGAAGAGTCTGCAAATATTTTCAATAGGCCTTTTAAATTATATTCTCTATTTTAAATGATATTCTCTCTCTATCTCTTTTAAATGATATTCTCTCTCTCTCTCTCTCTTTCTGTGTACCAAAATGTTGCTTACTCATTTAAATTACTGTCACTACTGATGCCAGGCAGATGTTGGTCACCATGACCTTATTTTGGACTGGTTAATGAAGTGTGTAGATGGCATGAGCACAAAAGCAAGACTTCCTACCACAACCCTAGGGGGCAAGTGTGAAATTGAAGGGAGTGAAGTTTCTACATGACTTGTGTTGACTATAAGTAGCTCTTCAGCATGTTCAGAAACCCTAGCCTAGTACAAGTAGAGTTCTCAGTATTGCACATGCTGCTAACCATGTTTAGCTGAAAGCACTTTGAACAGAAATCCATTTTAGACTTTAAATGCAATGGGCAAAGGTCAACCTTGGGATGTTGGAATCAGGGCTTTTTCAGAATCTACCCTTTTAATCAACACTGTCCGACTAAAAGTGTGCATCCCTTCCCCCTGTACATTTTAACCAGACTGCAAGGAGGTGTTGAACAGTTCTGATACAATCCATTTCCCCCCAAAATTGAGGATAATTTTGTTACTATAGCTTGGAAGTGTTCTTTTGTATTGTAAATTGCCAATTTGAAGGTTCATAGTTCTAACTTCTAGGTTGTTTTTTCTTTCTTTCTTCAGATCAGTGATAGAACCATGTCAACAAAAAGTGTGGAATTTTCAAGTGCTGAACTCCAGCCGTCATAAAGTCCCTGTTCCTGCAGAAGAAAACACCAAAGGAAATCCATGAGTGTGTGATGCAAACATTGATTAAGATGTGCCCATCATATTCAACTATGAAGAAGTAGTATGGCAACTTTCAGCATGGAGATTATTAGACAGAAGATGCAGCAAGGTCAAATCTTGAAACTGTTGGGCTTGTTCATGACCTAATTTTGGGAGACTAATGAATCTCAGCTAAAATAATTGCTGAGACACTAGAGATATCCCAGGATTGCACTGGGTTTATCATTCATGAACAATTGGCTGTGCAAAAGCTGTCAGAAAAGTGGGTACAGAAATATTTATTTAGTTATTTATTATATTTATTTATATCCTGTCTTTCTTTCAGGACTGGGACTCAGGGCAACTTACAACATTAAAAACAATACAATTAAAACATACAAAAATAATACATTAAAACAGAATTAAACTACTACAATAAAATAAAATAGAAGATAAAAATGTTTAAAATACATTAAAACAATATAGCATCCCAGGTCGTTCTTTAAAAGTTTGCTGTTTTGAATGACTGTCTGAAAAGGAAGGTTTTTGTCTGTTAGCAGAAGGCCATCAAGGAAAGGGCCATTCTGGTCTCCCTGGGCAGGGAGTTCTAGAGTCTAGGGGCAGCCATGGAAAAAGCCCTCTCTTGTGTCCCCACCAACCATGCTTGTGATGGTGGTGGAATGGAGGGAAGGGCCTCCCCTGAGGATCTCAGAGCCCCACTGGCTCATAGAGAGAGATACGGTCTGCCAAATAGCCTGGACCTGAGCCATATAGGGCTTTATAGGTCATCACCACACTTTGAATTGTACCCGGAAACAAACTGGCAGCCAGTTGAGCTGCTTTAACAGGGGCGTTGTATGATCTCTGTAACCTGCCCCTATAACCTGCCCCTGTTAGCAGCCTGGCTGCAGCTCTTTGGACCAGCTGAAGTTTCTGAACACTCTTCAAAGGCAGCCCCAAGTAGAGTGCATTACAGTAGTCCAAAGGGGATGTAACCAAGATATGTACTACTGAAGCCAGATTCAGCATCTCAAGGAATAGGTGCAGGTGGTGCACATGTTTTAAATGTGCAAAAGCAATCCTGGTCACTGCAGAGACCTGGACCACATGTGGTGGCTTTTACCTGTCCAAGAATTCTGACCACATCATCAGGATGGACAAACTGAAAAGTATCCATTAACACTGGACAGACAGGTGCCAAGGTTACATTCACTAGCACTGTATCAACTGTAGCATCCAAATTGGAGCGGATCACAATGGGCCTCTGAGTGGTCTGCATTTTCTACTTGAGGGTGAGTGTATAAGAGGCCCCTGACTACTAAGAACATCTCTGCTGGACAACTTCATGCAGATGCAATGCTGGCAGCAAAAAATAATTTCTTTGCTGCCCACACTGCCATGGAGTAGGCCTTCAAATAGGCTCTAGCTCATGTTCAGTCAGATTCACTTTGTGTCTTCCACCAATGTCGCTGTAGTCTCCATCTCACTTGCTGCATCACCATCAATTCCCTGGAGAACCAAAGGGCTGGTTTGACTCCATTCCATAAGAGGGGATGCTCAGGAGCGATTGTGTTCATGGCCCTGGTCATTTCCCCATTCGAAGGGTCAGCAAGTGCTTCAACAGAATCACCTGCTGAGGTGACAGGAAACTCCCCAAGTGCCCTCAAGAATCCATCTGGATCCATCAGCTTCCTGGGACAGACTATCCTAATGGGTCCCCCACCCCTGCAGAGGTTCTGAGTCTCAGTGAGTCTAAACCCAACCAGATGATGATCCATGACCGCAAAACTGTGGAAAGTTCCTCCACACCAAGATCATCATCACCCCACCCAGCACAGAAAACAAGGTCCAGAGTGTGCTCAGCAGCATGAGCAGGGCTAGATACCACTTGGGAGAGACCCATGGTTGTCATGGAGGCCATGGAGTCCTCAGCCAGTCCTGAAAGGGCAGTCTCAGCATGGATGTTGAAGTCCTCCAGCACATCAGATGAGGAGATTCCAACACCAAGCCTGAGACCACCCCAGTTAGCTCAGAAAGGGAGACTGTTGACCAGCAGGATGGGCAGCACACCAACAGAATCCCTATTCTGTCCTGGCTACCCACCGTTAGGTATACATACTCAAAACCTGTAGACTGTGCAAGGGGACATCTGGTCAGGGAGATGGAATCATGATAGACCACTGCAACTCCACCTCCACACACCCCAGGTCTTGCCTACTGCTGCACCAAAAATCCTAGTGGACAAAGCTGAGAGAGACTGACCCCACCCCACCCCCCAGCCTCATCCAACCAGGTCTCTGTAGTACAGGCCAGGTCAGCTTGTTCCTCCAGGATCAGGTCCTGAATGGCAGCTGTTTTACCATTAACTGACCTGGCATTCAGCAGCAGTATCTTCAACTGAGGGGGGCTGTCACCAAGGCTATCCAAGCTATTTGGACCAGGAGACAGTTTGGAAACAACAAGCACCCTCTTGTGCTCCCCTCTTCCTTGATATTTTGTCTTTTCCCTCCATATCTTCCATTGCCCTGTATGACTCCAGTGGCTGCTCCCTGAAACTGTGTCTCCATTTTCTCCTCTGAAAAGCACATCCTTCCTCTGTTAAGCCAACAGGCCAGTAGCTATTAAAAATGGTCTACTAAATAGACAGGTAAATAATAAGAACAGAAATAGCCCAAACAGATAAACCAGGAAAAAGCCAGGTCCTCACCCTCTGTACCCAGTAGAAATATGCTGAGTCAGGGCCTCAGTCCCGAAGAGAGAGGAATCCCACTTGAAGGCAGAAATGTTTGAATGCTAACCAGAAATGAAACTGAGTTGATTTTGTCACATTTTGAGTAATCTGTTTGTTTGGTTTTTTTTTTTTAATGACTCATCACTGTTGATGAAACATGGTTACATCTTTATGATCCAGAAACCAACAAAAGTCCTTGCAGTGGTGGTTCTTGGGTTCTCCATGGCTGAAGAAATCCAAGACTCAAAAGTCAGCAGAAAATGCCATGCCCACAGTTTCTGGTGATACAGAAGACATTTTGATGACTGACTATCTTCAGAAGGGCCAAACTACTCTAAGGGCCTCTGCAGACGGGCGGCTCTGGGCCGCCCCAGAAAGCGACGGATTGGGGCCACAACAACCCCATGCTGCAGCCCTGATCCTTCCTTTTGATGCCCCAAAAAGAGTGGCAAAAGGCCGCCCTAAGAGCTGGTGCCGCAGCTCTTCCTTGCCCTTTCATGCAGTGTGTTTAAATACTGTGCTTGGAGGGCGTCCTGATGCTGCGCGCCGTGCATAATGGCACATGGCATCAGGACAATATCAGGGTGAGGTTGGGGTGGCCGGCGTGTGGCTGCCCTGCCCCAACTCTATCCCCAGGCTGGCCCTTTGGGCCAGTCTGCAGAGGCCCTATCTTGCTGTGCCAATTAAAGGAGGCATTGAAGGGGGAAAAAGTGATGGGATCTACAGAAAGATATTCTCTTTTTGCAGGACATTGCCCCTCCTCACAGGGCTGGCAAGATGATTGATGTTTGGAATAATTTGGGGTTTGAGTGCATAGACCATCTACCCTACTCACCAGATCTTGTTCCATCTGACTATTTTCTGTTTCCAGACATTAAAAGGAGTTTAATAGGAAGGAAATTTTGAATAAGTTAGAAGTGACAGCAACAGAGCAATATTTCAGTGACCACACACCAAATTTATGTATTTATTTGGAGGGGTTAAAGAAACTTGAGAAACAATGTGCCAAGTGTGTCAAACTTTGGGGGTGAACATGCAAGTTTCATGGCTCAAGATCATTCCTTTCTTGGTCAGGCCAAGAACTTTTCAGCACCCTCTCATATATTCAGAAGAGTGACAGATTTTAAACATAGCCCCTGAATTTGGTGGTCACATATATGTGACTAATTGTTGAGGAATTGCAGTCATTTGCCCTGATTGTCTTTCATAGCAGAACACACTTTCAATGGTTGATGTTCTATCTTTTATATCCATGCCAGCTAGCACATTCCTGAGAAGTCATCAACAGTATCCTGCACTTCTTTTTCAACCTCAAGGTACTTTTCCATAAAGATGAAACAAGAAGTTCCACTTTATCAAGATGTTCAACTGTAGCTCCTGTGGCATGAACAGAGACAAAACATTTTTTTTCAAAACTATCATGACAGATGATCAACACAAACATATTTGTACTACTATCTCACTATTTGTTGTTATTGTTGCTGTAAATTTTGTATTTCTATTCCCTCTGAACCAGTGAATATAATTCTCTATCCATAAGAATCCTCCAGAAGGCCTATATATATTTTTCAAAATCTGAATAGGACAATAGCTATACATGTGCTAAACAGCTCGTCTATGGCAGGATAGTTCTACTAACATATAACTATGACTATTAATGATTAATGCCAAGATAATGATCATTTTTATATTTTGTTCTTTCTTATGTCAATGATTACTACCCCTTTCCCACTCACTCACCAAAGCAAGTATAAAATAATCTGCCTCCAGAGACACTGCTCTGGAGGCAGATTATTTTATACTCGCTTTGGTGGGTGAAGTGGTCAGCTGTCAATAAAATCTTATATCCAGTGTAAAGCATTAACCTTTAAGCAGCCACAAGAATCTTCATTGGTTTTGCTGCAACAAATTAATATCCCCTCCCTCGGAAAAAAGGGGCTACAGAAGATACAACAGCAAATGTTCATAAATTCTTTACCACCAATATATCTATCCCACTGGATAGATTTCTAATAGAAATCTGAAACTGAAGGATATTTTAGAGGCACTCTAATCTCTACTATCACAGAAGGCATACAGGATCATCACTCATTTCCAAGTCTCTCTCCATGTCCTCTTGCCAGTGCAAAAGGATCCTTGCCACACTGAAAAATCCCAACCTAAATTTCCTCAGACATACCTACTGTGCATCCCAGTATATCTTGCAATGTAGTCCTATGCTAGACTTTGAACAGAGAGGTGCAGGGAAGTGGAGGAATCCACTCTGCATTACTTGTTATGCAGAATTTTTATGCATATCTTTTACACAGACATCACTCCATCCCCACTACCTAGAATGGACATACACCAGATGCACCTCCAGCATTAACTGATCACTGCAGATGTGTTTGTGAAAATATGCACATATGTAGAGAAAAATATATGCAGAGAAAAATGTACATATTTCAAATGGACATAAAAACTTGGGTTGCCAGGCAAAAAGCAGGGCAAAGTTCCTGTATATGTAATAGGTGTGCAGAAGTTTATAATAACCAGATGGAGCTTGTGTGAAACCTGTTGAAATTCTCTCTTCTGCACTACCACTAAAGGTACAGAACCCCAGTCCTGTTTTTCACCTGGGAACCCTGATAAAAACACAGCAAGCACACCTTAGTCAATTGGAGACAGTGCATGCAAACAATACACATAACTTGAAACATGCTCACAAAATGGATTGATGAATGATTAACTGTGGGTTTGTTTTGTTTTGTTTTAAAATTGAAAAAAAACTTGGAGAGAAGTCAACAATGAACAGATGTGGAGAGGAGAAGGAGGAAGCCTATAGATATGGACTTGATAAATGTACACTATTTATTGCCCTGTTTCACACAGCGAGAACATAAAAATAATGAATTGAATACAATATTTAACTGCTGATCAAATACTGAGATAGGACAAGTCATCGTGAAAAGTGATCTCTCTGGTATGTTTGATCTAGGCATTTACACCAAGCAAAATTTCTGTCTAAACTACCTGACTATAGATAACCTGTATTCATTGCCTCCCAGCTATTCTCTGAAAGATGGATAAAGCTGTAGGTATATTGATTTAAATTAAACATTTATTTCCTATAATCCAGCCCTTTCCACTCAAAACAAGTAGGGAGCCTGTTCAATTTCTCACCAAAATGATGCCCCTGAGCAATGTTTGTAATTTGTTAATTGAATGCAAAGTGTGCCCTGATGCTAGCCTTGGTCCTTCTACATTGCATGAATAATGAATTGTCACTTGTCACAGAGCACTCAATTCATCATTTACTAAACTGTAACTTGTTAAGGATTTACATGCTTATGTTCCTTTCCCACCATAGGATAGAGATGACTTCATTTTGTGCTGTTACAATTACAGTTTATAATAAGCATCCAGTTCCTTTTTCCCTAGTTTTTGGATAGTTTATTAGACTGCCTCCTTTATTGTCTCTGCAATTCCTGTTGGGCTGGATCCCTATCAAGGTTTCAAGGGGCATGCAGTCTCATCAATGAACTTGACTTCTAAGTAGTGATGCCTTAGGACTGCACTATAAGTTCATTACCCCTGTTTTGTGATCCTATATAGGTACACTAAAAGGTCATATTGAATGCAATGGGATTCACTTCCAGAGACATGTATAGAGTGATTGCATCCCTTCATTCCCATTGAATTTGGCAGCTTTTCTCATAGTGAGATTTGACTTTCTCTATTGATTACAATGGGGCTCAAGTGCACCTAACTTGTTTTCCATCACTGGCAGCTGGTTTCCATGTGAGTAAGTAACTGAATCTGCCCCACGGTTTAAGCTGCTGTCACACTAAAGAATTAATGCAGTTAACTTTAACTGTCTTGGTTCCATCCAATGGAATCCCAGGATTTGCAGTTTGTTGTGACACCAGAGCTCTCTAACAAAGAAGGCTAAATATCGCACAAAACTATAAATGCCAGAATTTCATAACATTGAGCCATGGCAGTTGAAGCAATGTCAAACTGCATTAATTGTGCAGTGTAGGCATTGCCTTAGTCCAAACTTTAAAAGAGCTGTCCAAGGTGCTTCACTCTGTTCCCCCAAATAAGTTCAAAAACCTGCACAGTTTATAAAACTTCATACTAAAATCTGGGGTGGATTCACTACCCTGATGTCACAGAAGTCACCAACAGCCACTTTCCATTATCAATAGAATATAGGCATATCTGAATCAGCATTGTGGATTTTGTTAATTGTTTTTAATTTCCAATGATCAATGGCTTCCTCCTCCCTAATTCTGTTCCTTAATTATTGTGAGAGTTTATGCTGTCCTTAATTCCAGTCATCCTGAAATCCAGCTGAACAAGAGATATTCCAGGTGGGAGATATCTGTGAACTCTCTTCTTAAATAAGACTCTTCTCAACAGCTTTCTTTGCAGATGGTCTGACCTCAGCACCAAATGAGGCTTCAGATTGGCCCTGAACTCCCTAGACTTCTACACATGCAATAATACTGCAGTAATTTGGTGTATCAATAACATTACAAATTAAACCATCATCCTACATCCTTCTGTTCTTATTCTGGTGAAATGGAGTGGCTCGCCAGCACAGTACCTGGACTTTCATTTGTTGGCACATGTGTGACCTGAATGCACATGTGTGACTTCCACATGCAGAAGACTTGTGCCAGGAACAAACACCACAGGAAGCTCTGCTGGACAGTTCATGCAAGTTGGATAAATCCTTCTCTTACACAGAAGCTGCTGACATGACAACTGCTGAGTTCTCTTTAAGAGGCTTTTAATCTGCCTTGCAATATATACAACAAATTCTTAAAAAATAAACATATACAACTGAGCACTAAAGTTAGAATAGTTCAAGCCACAGTATTCCCCATCACCATATATGGATGTGAGAGCTGGACAATGAGAAAAGTGGATAAGAAGAAAATCAATTCACATGAGATGTGCTGCTGGAGAAGAGTGCTGAGGATATCACGGACAGCCAAAAAGATGAACAAATTGATCCTTGAAGAGATTAAGTCTGAAATTTCCCTGGAAGCCAAGATGATCAAAATGAGGCTGTCGTACTTTGGCCACATCATGAGAAGGCAAGACTCATTAGAAAAAACAATAATGCTAGGAAAGGTGGAAGGGAGTAGAAAGAGAGGAAGAATGCATCCAGATGCATAGAGTCAATTACAGAGGTCATGGGCATGAATTTACAGGACTTAAGTAGAGCAGTAGAGTATGGGGAGTGGGGGTGGTTGGAGTTGTTTCATCCACAGGATCGCCATGAGTCAGGGATATTGTGAGAGTTTATGGGGGAGGGTAGCTCCATTAATTGGGCGCAGGCCCTTCCAGCTGGGTATTCCGTTAAGGAGCAGGTAAGGGGAAGTGGGCGGGGGGGCGGTGTGGCTCTAGTTCATAAGAACACCTTATCCTTGTCCAGGATACCTGTCCGGAACACAGCCCACTTCGAGTGTATGTACCTTAGCCTGAAGACCAGGGATAGTTTGGGGATTTTGCTAGTCTACCGGCCACCCCGTTGTCTAGCAGACTCCCTGCCCAAGCTGACACAACTGGTCTCTGAGCTGCTGTTGGAGTCCCCCAGACTTCTAGTTCTGGGGGACTTCAACATCCCGCTCAAGACCAGTTTAACAGGTGCGGCTCGGGAGTTCATGGAGACTATGACAAACATGGGCCTATCCCAATTGGTCTCCGGGCCTACACATTGTGCTGGTCATACACTCGATGCGGTCTTTAGTACGGAGCAGGAATATCCGTGGGCGGAGGTGGTAAGTACCTCCGCATTGTCATGGACGGATCATTTCCTGGTCAAGGTGAAACTGAGAGCCAACGCTTGCCCCACCGGGGGTGGGGGACCTATTAGAATGGTCTGCCCTCGAAGGCTAATGGAGCCTGTGGGATTCCAGAAAGCCTTGGAGGGTTTATTGGTTGGGAATGCCAGTGACCCTGTCGAGGCTCTGGTCAACATTTGGAACACCGATCTTACCAGGGCTATCGACACGATCACTCCTAAGCGTCCTTGCCGACCTGCTTCAAACCGAAGGCCTTGGTATACATCTGAGCTTAGGAGAATGAAGCGGTTTGGACAATGACTAGAGCGCGAGTGGCAGAAGACTCCACTCTTGTCTGACAGAACTCGCCATAGGAAATTTCTTAGTTCCTATCGGGAGGCAATACGTGCAGCAAGAAGAGCGTTTTCTGCTGCACGTATTGCATCTGCAGAGTCCCGTCCGGCAGAGCTATTTAGGGTGGTGAGGGAGATGACGCAGGTATCTCCTGCGCCAAATCCCTTGCTGAACCCGACAACAGCCTGCTGTGACGCATTTAATAACTTCTTTGCAGACAAAATCTCTCAGATAAGAGCCGACTTAGATGCCACTGTTGTAGCAGGAACTATAGATGAGGTGTCCAGCGACTCCGTTGATGTAATTTTACTGGATCAGTGGCAATCTGTGAGTACCGAGGATGTGGACAAGCTGCTTGGTAAGGTGAGGAAGATGACTTGCCCGCTCGATCCTTGCCCATCATGGCTGGCCATCCGGGGGGAGATGCATTGATGAGATTCCTCACGGATATCATCAATGCGTCCTTCAGGGAAGGATATGTTCCATCATGTTTAAAGGAAGCGGCGGTTAGGCCGCTTCTGAAAAACCTTCCCTGGACCCCCTGGATATGAAGAACTATAGGCCTGTGTCATTACTGCCATTTTTGAGCAAGGTGATCGAGAGGGTGGTCGCTCTTCAGCTCCAGGCAGTCTTGGATGAAACCAATTATCTAGACCCATTTCAAACCAGCTTCAGGACAGGCTTTGGGGTTGAGACTGCCATGGTTGCCTTGACCGACGATCTGCGTCTGAGCATCGACGGGTAGTGTGACCCTGTTGGTGCTCTTAGACCTCTCAGCGGCTTTTGATACGATAGATCATGGCATCCTCTTGGACCGCCTGAGGGGGCTAGATATCGGGGGCACTGCTTTACAGTGGCTCCGATCCTTCCTCTCAGGTAGGTCCCAGAGGGTGCTGCTCGGGGACTGTAGCTCCAGCAAGAGGGAACTCACCTGTGGGGTCCCTCAGGGAGCTATTTTGTCCCTGATGTTATTCAACATCTATATGAAGCCGCTGGGTGAGATCATACGGAGTTATGGTGCTGGGTGTTATCAGTACGCTGATAACACCCAAATCTATTTCTCCATGTCTCGTTCGTCGGCCTTGAATTCCAGTGGCACCTCTTCTCTCAATGAATGTCTTTGGGCAGTAATGGGCTGGATGAGGAAAAACAGATTGAAGTTGAATCCAGACAAGACGGAGGTGCTCACGGTAGCGACCCCGAAACCAAGAATTGGGTTGCAACCTCCAGTCCTGGATGGGGTCACACTCTCCTCCAGTGACTGTGTTCACAGTCTGGGGGTGCTCCTTGACTCGTCGCTCCTGATGACAAATCAGGTCAATGTGACGGTCAGGAGTGCCTGTTATCAGCTTCAGCTGATACGCCAGCTGCGCCCTTTTCTGGAAGTAAGGGATCTCGAGACTGTGGTGCACGCGCTGGTAACCTCACGTCTAGATTTCTGCAATGCACTCTACATGGGGCTACCCTTGTGCCAGGTTCGGAAAGTTCAGTTAGTTCAAAACATGGCGGCCAGGCTTCTGTTGGGTACATCTAGGAGGGACCATATTACTCCGGTTTTGCGGTCCCTCCACTGGCTGCCTATTGGTTTCCGGGCTCAGTACAAGGTGTTGGTTATCACCTTTAAAGCCCTAAATGGCTTAGGTCCAAGCTATCTTAGAGATCACCTCCTCCCATATAATCCTCCCCGCGCTCTCCGTTCCTCTGGGAGGAATCTCCTGCAGCCTTTAAAAACTAGGCTTGCGGTGACCTCTCAGAGGGCTTTTTCAGCTGCCGCCCCCAGACTCTGGAACGGCCTGCCGGATGAGATCCGTCAGTTGCCATCTTTAGACAGCTTCAAAAGAGCTGTCAAGACGGATCTCTTCTGGCAGGCCTTTCCAGACTAAATTACCTGGCCCGGGATTCTAGGATTCTGGGATTCTGGGACTTGGGAACTCTTTCTAAGGTTGTTTTTACAACCCCTTGTAAATATCTTGCTGTACCGCTTGCCAGCTTAGCCTATCTGGTTTGTTGTTATTGTTATCATATGTATTGTTTTAATAATAATAATAATAATAAAATTTATTTATACCCCGCCCTCTGAAATATCAATCTGGGCGGCTTACAATTAAGAATGAGTACATGAATAAAACATATATATATATATATATATATATATATATACAGTAACCCCCCACCCCCCCTTAAAACAATATTAAATCAAGTAAATTTTAAAACAACAAAAAACACAGCTATTTAAAATAGATAAAATGGGGACCCAGAGTATGTGTCCAGCCAGTGAGATCCAACCATCAATGATGGGGCCACGTAAGGATCACTGGGGAGAATGTTTTTTATTTATACCCGAGGCATAGATAATTAATCCGGAAAGGCCTGCCAGAAGAGATCCGTCTTGACAGCTTTTTTAAAGCTGTCAAGTGATGTTAATTGACGGATCTCGTCCGGCAGGCCGTTCCAGAGTCTAGGGGCAACAACTGAGAAAGCCCCCCGGGAGGTAGCTGCTAGCCTTGATTTTTGAAGTTGCAGCAATTTCCTCCCGGAGGACCGGAGAGCACGGGGAGGATTGTATGGGAGAAGGCGGTCCCTGAGATAGCTTGGACCCAAGCCATTTAGGGCTTTAAAGGTGATAACCAACACCTTGTACCTGGCCCGGAAGCTGATAGGCAGCCAGTGGAGGGACCTCAGAACCGGAGTAATGTGATCCCTCCGAGATGTTCCCGAAACAAGTCTGGCTGCCATATTCTGTACCAGCTGTAATTTCTGAACCAGGCACAAGGGTAGCCCCATGTAGAGTGCATTACAGAAGTCAAGGCATGAGGTTACCAACGCGTGCACAACAGTCTCAAGGTCCCCTACTTCCAGAAAAGGGCGCAGCTGGCGTATCAGCCGAAGCTGATAACAGGCGCTCCTGACCGTCGCATTAACCTGATTTGTCATCAGGAGCGACGAGTCAAGGAGCACCCCCAAGCTGCGAACACAGTCACTGGAGGAGAGCGTGACCTCATCCAGGACTGGAGGTTGCAACCCAATTCCTGGTTTTGGGGCCGCTACCGTGAGCACCTCCGTCTTGTCTGGATTCAGCTTCAATCTGTTTTTCCTCATCCAGCCCATTACCGCCCCAAGACATTCATTGAGAGAAGTGATGCCAGTGGAATTCGAGGCCGACGAACGAGATATGGAGAAATAGATTTGGGTGTCATCAGCGTACTGATAACACCCAGCACCATGACTCCGTATTATCTCACCCAGCAGCTTCATATAGATGTTGAACAACATCGGGGACAAAATAGCTCCCTGAGGGACCCCACAAGTGAGGTCTCTCTTACTGGAGCTACAGTCCCCGAGCAGCACCCTCTGGGACCGACCCGAGAGGAAGGACCGGAACCACTGCAAATTAATTTTAATTAATATTTAGTTTAATTTGATTTTTAAGGGGGGGGGGGAAATTTGCTATTATCCTATGTAATTTTAGCTCTGTGTTTTAGCTTGTAAACCGCCTAGATTGGCTCGCCACCAGGCGGAATATAAATAAATATTATTATTATTATTATTATTATTATTATTGAAGGGCAGTTAACAACAATAATTTCAATGAATTTCTTCAGAAGAAGAGTTCCTCCAACTATTTGCTTAGGCAGAGGTGTCCCTATCATCAGTGGTAGTATCTTTTTGAAAACCTTCATAGGTCTAGCAGCACACCTAGAAATTAATTGTTATTTTATTGTTATTTTAGATCAATTCACAAAAGTTCCTTTGACTGCTTCTGTTGAAACATCTTCTTATAGAACATAGTGCATATTAGTATGCCATTAGCTCATTTTGATTCTTGCCACATTACTGCACTACACTCTTATAGTGCTGCTATTCCACTTTTACTGCTCTGGCTACCTCCTGTTGCATTCTGGAGTTTGTAGTTCAGTGAGGCCTAGGAGCTCTCTGGCTGAGAATTCTAAATGCCCCTCCTTAAACTGAAAATCCCAGAATGCTATAGGAGGCAGCCAGAGCAGTTAAAATGTAATAGCAGTGCTATAAGAGTGTAGTGCAGTAATCTAGTAAATCTTTGCACATTTGTACTTGGCAGGAATGGGAATTCCCAGCTCTTTTGTTTGGTAGTAAGTAATGAGTAATGAGTATTGACCATAAATTTGCATTCTGACCCTGGTTTGGTACTTTATGAAAAATTTCAACTTCAACAAATCTTCCTGGCCTATAATACTCAGCCAAACGTTTTGCTTAGGAAGAAACATTTTGCCGTATTTTTTTCACTTACAAAAATTTTATATTTTTATGTTTGTTAATCATGAATCAGTAACCTTATCATTCCAGACATTTTATTTACTACAGGAGGATGTTGTGTGTCTCCTTTGAGTCCCACAGCAGCCATTTTGCATTCAAGGCTTAGATGGCTGAGGCTTGGATCTGTTTCAGAGAGATCTTTGCAACTATTTTACTTTCATTGGTAATACACACATACCAAGAATTTAGAATTCTCTCCCCACCACCAACACCATTTCCAAGCTTCAAATTCACCATGTAGTTGTCTGGTTTTAAAAAATAGACCAAGGAGATTTCAAAAAAGCAACATCATACTCCTTTGAGACTTATGCAGCCTAACATCAAATGTGACATTGATTGTCCCTTGGCAAAACCTTCCTCCTTTAAAGCAGAAAAGGCCATGGCCTGATCTGCATGCTTAACAGATGTTAAGGCTGTTTGAGCAATCCTATCATATCTATTCAGAGGCATGCTGTCGTCCAAATATACAGTGTTCCCTATTCAATCACTTTCAAGAGTTCGTCGTACCTGGCAGAGATTAAATAGAAGTACGAACTATATAGGGTAGCCACATTGGAATCACTATAAAAAAGGATAAGCAGACACAAGAGGATTTCCATAAAACACATTTATGCTAACTGACATACATAAGTGCAAACTGAGAAATTGTTAGTATAATTTAGCACATCTCACCTTAGTGGGGAGGACTTGAACACCTAACCTATGTGCCTACTCTCTCTGCTGTCCCAGTGCTCAGGAAAGCAACTTAAAGACCCTTGGTATTTTTTTTATCCATTTTAAAAAACTTTTCTGTATTTTAAAAATATTTGAAGGGATAGCTCTCCAATGTGGTCATCCACTGTGGTGCCCAGGGGCACCATGCAAGTCTATAAACTGGAATATATATTTACATATAAAAATGTATGTGTGAGTGTGTGTGTCTCAAGGGCATATTTTTTCACTTTCTTTTCTTGAAGTAAAAAGTGATATTAAAAATTTTCTTCTTTCTGCAAGAAAACCTTAGCAGTTTTGAATTCCATTAACAGTGTGGTACTGAGTTTTTTTTAAAAAAAAAAAATGTACATGCTTGATTTGCACAGCATTGCCTGTGCAGGAAACATCTTTTGTACAAAAATAAAATTCTTGCACAGAATATCATATTCTATGCATAAAATGTTGTTTCCTACACACAAAATGCTGTTTTGTACGTAAAATAACAATATGCAAATTTTGTGGAGAATATATCCTGAACTCCAAAGATGCTGGTCAGGCCAAAAAATTTTCCAGGGTTCAAATCCTCACTTAGCCATGAAAATCTACCAGGGTGACCATGGGCAAGTTGTGTTTTCTCAGCTTTAGAGGAAGGCAATGGCAAAGCCCTTTTGAACAACTCTTGCCAAAGAACCCCCATGATATATTTGCCTTAGATTTGTCATAAAGTGACTTGAAGGCACACAACACCATTTCCTATTATACATTATTTTACACAGTTTTCTGAGTGGGGACACTTTTAGCAAGCATTTTTCCCAATATAGTGCACATTTGTGCATATTTTTCACCAGCATATGTTTTCTTCTGCACACTTCCCCATAATCTTTTTTTAATTGTGAAATGGTCTCAAAATTCTAAAAAATGCTGATTTCAGTATTTGAGTGAATTACAATTCATCTACAAGTTCAACAACTCTGAATTAAGTGGGGTTTGTACAAATTTGGCATATATGCCCACTGCAAACATATATAAACAGTATATTACCTAAATAATAGTCTACATTCATATGGCTGAGATAATTACCTGAAATTAATACACAAATCTAGATGCAGTGTTTCTCTCTTGAAAAATTGAATAATGAATAATGGAAAATGTTATAAAAATACATTCTCTTTATCCCCATAGATTACAGCCTTGTGAGTTTTGGCAGTGCACTCAAAATGCTAATCTGAAAGAGGACAAAGTTTAGGAGTGAAGTCTATATTCAAAAGTTACTTTTCAGTTCATTTGCAAAACAAACATAGAGAATACAAAGAGACGAAATATTCAACAAGAAGCTCTTCAAATACCTCTTTACCTTTAGGGAATGCTTGTGCTCTTTACACTAAGTATCCATATTTCATGTACTGGGCTTTTCATGTCCATTTTAAGAGAATAGAAACAATCCTGGGATTATTGCCTCCAGAAGGTCATCCAGCCTTTATTCATTATTTATTCGCTTGAAAATGAAGAGTATATTGATTGCCATGAAGGAAAAGTGCCACAAAGATTACCTAAGGAATTAATCATGACTATTATAGTGATTGTGTGCTTGATTTTTTTTCTTTTCAAAATGTTATATGCAGTGGGTTTGCTGCCTTCTCAAGAACAGTGGTAAATCATTTGGCCTGTGAATCACAACTTATTCATTGTTAAAATGTCTCTGTTGGGGATGTGTCAGGTTTCCAGGTGTGAATGTTCACAATTTTCCATCATAATGGCTGGGGGAAACAGCAAAACCCTAAAGCAAAGGGTGGATCAGTCAATCCAAAGAGAGGGTGCAATTTAATGGTCTTCCCTGGTTGGCCAAAGATATTTTACTGTGGTACATTCATACTATACAATTATAGCACTATTTTATGTTTTAACTGCCATAGCAACATCCTGTGAAACCTTGGGCTTGGTAGCTTGGTGAATCACTAGAACTCTTTTGATGAGAATTCTAAATACCTCTCCCTAAACTGCATATCCCATGATTCCATGGGACGTTGCCATGACAGTTAAGATGACATAGCCTGCATCCGCACTGCAGTTTGACACCACTTTATCTCCAGGACTCAATGCTATGGAATTCTGGGATTTGTAGTTTTGAGAGATATTTAGTCTTCTCTATCAGAGAGCTGTGGTACCCCAACAAACTACAGATCCCAGGATTCCATAGCTTGGAGCAGTAGCAGTTAAAGTGGTGTCAAACTAGATTATTTCCACAGTGCAGATGCAGCCATATAATTGTGTTGTGTGAATAGGCCCACTGTTTGAGGCAGGGCATTACATGCCCCCCCCCCCGACACAAACACTCCTTTCAAACTACCATTACTGAAAGCCAGCTATTATTTCTCATTCTGTAATTTTCCCATGGTTTAGATCTGCTCTGCTTCCTGATCTTCCAGTCTTTCATCTTATTCGGAAAAAATTAGAAATACAGTGTCAATCAGTATCCACAGATTTGGTATTTGCAGATTTGAGCAACTGCAGATTGAATGGAAGACATATTTATTTATTATTTATTTATTATTTATTTAATCTGTGATTGACTGCAGTCATGCTGAGAAGTGGCCCCAATGCAGTAGTGGAGGCTTTGGCGGCAAGGCCTGGGCATCTAGAAAGCAAGCATACTTCTTGCTTTGGTTGCAGTGATTCTACCTTTTCCTTCAAAAAGCAGAAGCAGCAGCTGGCATGCTTCCAGCAGGAAGCAAACAGCAGTAAGAATGTATGCCTGACACTCAGGGCTTGCTGCCACCACCTTAGGGTCTAGACAGCAAGTGACTCAGGAATCAGATGGTTGCAAGGCTGATGGAAGTCAGTTCCAGGAAGAGGTTGTCAGGGGAGGCAGAAGTGCCAACCACCTGACACCCAGGCCTTGTTGCCACTGCTGCTTCCTCTCCTCCATCTGGCTGATGGAAGTCAATCCTGGGATGATGCTGGTCAATTCTATATCAGCTGTGCTGAAAGTTCCAAAAACCTCCATTCCAAACCCTCCTATCTGCAATGGGATAAAGTTTCAGGAGGGGGAGAGGCAAGAACTGCAAGCCCCAAGTGGCAGCCGCTTACTATTTCTGATTCCCCTGATAAATAGAAACTCGATGGTCATCTGTTGGGGATGCTTTGCTTGGTATTCCTGCATGGCAGGGAGTGGACTAGGTGGACCTTGTGGTCTCTTCCAACTCCATGATTCTATGATTCTATAACCCCTTCCTGAGATTGACTTCCATCAGCCGGAGGGGGGAGATGTGGCAGCAACAAGCCCCAAGCACTAGGTGTGCATTTTTCCTGCTACCTGTTTCCTGCTGGGAGCAGCCTGGCTGCCACTTCTGCCTTTTGAAGGAAAGAGTGGAATCATCAAAGCAGGAAGAATGTATGGAGCATGGATGGAGAGGGATCTTATGATGTCCTAGAATCGTAGTCCTGTGGAGAGCCCTATCTCACAGGGCCGATTGCCCCGCCATCATTGTCAGAAGTCAATCTCATGCTTTTCTTATGTAGGTACATTAATTTAGGGAATGATCTACAGATGAGATGTGGAGTCATAGGTAGATAGGGAACCTGAAAATAGAACTAAGGTGTAATTTGGCAGAAAACAGTCCTCTGAAAAGAATTCTGAGATGTTCCCTTTTCTTTTTCTCTCTCTCTGCTCTAATAAGAAGAAAACAATGCTTTTGATCCCCCCCAACTATTTACTACCATGCATTTTGTGACAAATGATCTTTTCTCAAACGGTACCCCAGAATAATGTGGGCCCTTGTAGGAAAGGCAAAATGGGGGCCAGACTGGCAACACAGTTGTTGCTGTGCTCTTCTGCAGCTGTATCTGCAGCAACAAAAGAAAGAAAGAAGAAAGAAAGAGAGAGAGGGAGGGAGGGAGGAGAAAGAGAAGAGAAAAACAGCCTTGGGCAGAAAAGAAAATAGAAGTGCTACTGCAAAAGCTAACAGTGAGCCTCATCTCTGAAGTACTATTGCAGAATTCATCCTTCTCCTGGAGAAAGCTTGTGAAATAACCATCATTTCTCTTCCCACAAATGGGGTGGAGTATATTGATTACAGCTCTAGGTGGAAGGAGATTGTGTGAGGAAAACTTTGGATAGGATCTGAAGGTAAATGTGAACCACATGGGTTGACTAAGCACTACGCAATATCTATGCCAGAGGACAAGGAGTGCAACGTAAGAAACATTCAATTTAAATGAGTTTACATACTGATGAGATCTTGTCTATACAAAGATTCCCCAGTCAATTGCTGTGAATTCTAAACCATCACCTTCCTTGGCAGAGCAATCTAGAAAAGGATAAAAGGAAAGTAAGATTTAATTTGTTTAACATAAAAAATAGTCAGCATGTCCTTAACCTGAGATGCGGGGAGGTAACCAAGCTCAGACGCCTTACATAATCTTCTTGATTAAACAAGACAGGAATCACAGGGTTGATTAAGACTCGGTAATGCCACAAAGGCTGCTTTTAACTCATCCGTTTTGCAATTCATTAGGAAAGAACACCAAGGGCATGCAAATCCCCTTGATGTTACCCAGGCTACCATTCAGAATAGTATATTAGAAAAAAAAGGACTCCATTTACACTGAGGATACTGTCTTTACTGAATTCCTTTGGAAAGCTATTTAATGCAATCCCTAGGATGGAGATTATTATGCACTACTAAGCATAATAGACCAAGAACCAGAAGAACTATGATCTGAAGCCAGGGATATAATAAAAGAAGAATGAAGACAGACATGTTCAATAAACAAAAAGAAGGAGAAAAAAATCATGGATGACAGGGGAAAAAAACACTGCAAGCAATAAAGAAAAGAAGAGAAGAAAAACAAAAGGTAGATAGAACAAACTAAGAATTATGAATGCAACAGTACAATGGCTTGTGTGCAAAAATAAAGAAAATTACTACACTGACCAATGCAGAGAAATAGAAAACAACAACAAAAAGGGAAGAACAAGAGACCTATTTCATAAGATCCAAGAAATCAAAGGAAAATTCAAAACAAGCACTGGGATGCTCTATGACAATAAAAATAACATAATTCAAGACCAGGAAGGAATAAAAAAAGTTGGATGCAATCGACAGAAGAATTAGACAAAAGAGATAACAAAATGAAGGACACATGAAATGAAAAGCCATATGAAGATGAATCCCAAATTCTAAAAAAATGAGGTGGAAACTGCAATAAGAGAAATAGCGAAAAACAAATCACCAGGAACAGATGATATTCTAATTGAACTGCTGCAATCCATATTGATAGAGTCAACTCTACTGCTGACCAACATATGTCAACAGATATGGAAAACAAAACGATGGCCAACAGATTGGAAGCGATCAATATACCTCCCCATCCACAAAAAGGGAAGCACAAGAGACTGCAGCAAATTATAGGACCATTGCACTGATCTCCCATGCAAGCAAAATTATGCTCAAAATTCTGCAACATAGACTCCAACCATACATGGAGAGAGAAATCCCAGAGGTCCAAGCAGGGTTTAGGAAAGGAAGAGGTACTAGAGACCACATTGCAACTATACGATGGCTAATGGAGCATAGTTGGGAGTTCCAAAAGAAAATCAGTATGTGCTTTATAGACTATAGCAAAGCCTTTGACTGCATAGATCATGAAAGGCTATGGAACAGCCTTAAAGACATGGGAGTGACAACACATCTGATAGTCCTAAGGAGGAATCTGTACTTAGGACAAAAGGTTAGTGTCAGAACAGAACACAGAGAAACAGAACGGTTCCCAATTGGCAAAGGAGTCAGGCAAGGTTGCATCCTATCACCCTACCTATCATATCACCCTACCTATTCAACCTATATGCAGAACATATTGTAAGGAAAGCAGGCTTGGACATGGAAGAGAGAGGAGTGAAAATAGGAGGAAAAATTGTGAACAGTCTGAAATATGCTGATGACACCATAATACTAGCAGAAAACCTCACAGACCTGGAACACCTACTAAGGAAGATCAAAAAAGAAAGTGCAAAGGCAGGCTTACTGCTGAACATAAAGATAACAAAAATAATGACCACAGAGAACTTTTACACATTCAAACTAGACAATGAAGAAATAGAAACAGTATAAGAGTTCTCATATCTTGAATCAAACATTGATCGGAATGGAGACTGCAGCCAGGAAATCAGAAGAAGATTAAGAATGGGGAGGACGGGTATGAAAGAACTAGAAAAGAAACTGAAATGCAAAGACATACAACTCAGCACAGAATCATATAAGCTATCGTATTCCCTATTACCATGTATGGATGTGAGAGCTGGACAGTCAAGAAAGAAGATAGTAGGGAAATCAACACATTTGAGACAAACAAATGGGTCCTAGAGCAGATCAAGCCAGAGATATCCTTAGAAGCCAAGATGACAAGACTTAGGGCCTCTGCAGACCAGCCCAAAGGGCTGGCCTGGAGGCCGACACCATCTTGATGCTGCGCGCCATTACGCATGGTGCATGGCATCAGGACACCCTCCCGGTGTAGCGTTCTGACATGCTGTGCCGAAAAGGGCGCTTAAGAGCTGCACACTGGCTCTTAGGGTAGCATTTTGCTGCCCCTGAAAGGAGTGGCATTTTGCTGCGCTTTTCAGGGTGGCAAAAGGGAGGATTGGGGCCATGGCATGGGGTTGCTGTAGCCCTGATCCGCTGCTTCCCAGAGCCACCCGTCTGCAGTCCCCCTTAGACTGCCATACTTTGGACATATGAGAAGGCATGAATCATTGGAAAAGACAACAATGTTAGGAAAGGTGTAGGGAAATAGAAAGAGAGGAAGGCCACATGCTAGATGGATGGACTTTATTAAAGAGACCACAAATAAGAGTTTGCAGGAGCTGGACAGAGCAATAGAGGAGCCTGGAGATGTCTCATCCATAGGGTCACCATGGGTTGAGATTGACACGAAGGCAGTTAACAACAACAATAAAGGGCATCAGAGCTTTGCAATTGTGGCATGTATCTATTCATTTGCTTTCCTTTTTATAAGACTAGGCAATTTATATCTGTCCAGACCTGATCCAGCTAAAGTTATTCATGTCAAAATCCCATTGATTTTAGCAGCAGAGACTGAGGCATATTTTTATAACTTCCTCATAAATCAATGAGACTTTTGAAGCATTTAAGGAACTGAAGGCATTTCACTTTGCCTGTCTCATGATCACACTTCTTACTTCAAAAGTATACAATTGAAATTAGAACTCTTTCCTCCATATCCAGGAGTTGGAATAAGCAAGAAGGCAAAAGATGCTTTGCCATTAAATTATTTAATTAGTCAATTAATAACTGAATTAATTAATAGAACTAACACTGTTTGCATCTACACTTCAAAATTAACGTTGTTTGACACTGTTTAACTGCCATGGCTCAATGCTATGGAAGTCTGAGATTTGTAATTTTATGAGATATTTAGCCTTCTTTGGTACCACAAAACTACAAATCCTAAGATTCCATTGGATTCAGCCATGACAGTTACAAGAGTGTCAAACTGCATTAATTCTGCAGTGTGGCAGCACTTAATAATTGTTGGAGAAGATTTGTGTGGATACAGGCTCTATTTAGAGACATAGGGGATTATTGCACTGGATTTTATTTCTGCGCTAAGCACGGGATGTAAATGCACAGGGATAGATTCTACCACATAGCTCCATCCCCAGGCAGTACTCATCCTGTACCAGAACTGGGCTTCTCCCAGATCTTTTAAAGAATGGGATTTTCCTATTTTTTAAAAGGTTTAGGAGAAGCCCAGATCATCTATGGGATGAGTAGTGCCCAGGGATGGAGCAGTGTGATAGAATCCATCCTTGTGCATTTACATCCCATGCCTAGTGTGGGAATAAAAGCCAGTGGGATAATCTCAATAGCCATGTTAGTCTCAATATTAGTATCCAAAGGGGTCTTGTAGCACCTTTGAGACTGAGTAAAAGATGTTGTAGCATAAACTTTCATAGATTTGGGCTGTATCTGCACTGCAGAATTAATGCAATCTGACACTGCTTTAACTGCCATGGCTCAATGCTATGCAATTCTAGGATTTATACTTTAGTGAGATATTTATTTTTATTTCTCAGAGGGCTCTGGTGCCACAGCAACCTAAAAGTCCTGGGATTCCATGGGATGGAGTCATGGCAGTTAAAGTGCTGTCAAACAACATTATTTTTGCAATGGAAATTCAGCCTTAGTCTGCTTCCTTGAAAGCATGGGGTGAACTGGGCTGCATCGTCATTTGTTCAGTGTCTCAAAGATGCTACAAGATCCCTTTGCATAGCCTCAATTTAGTCATTGTGGCTTCTAGGGAGATTTCGGGCTTGATTTGCTCTTGATTTGTCTTTTCAGCAATCACCGATATCCACACAACTCAATTCCAGCAGCATATCTCAAAGGAGTTGATTGCCTTACTTTCAGCTTCCTATCTCTCATGGAGACATTGTAATATGACTTACCTTACATAGTTGCTGTAAAACAACAACAACATGGAGCTAATATATGTGAAGTGCTTTAAATGCTCAAATGCTGACTTCTCCAGCTTGGTGCACAATTCCCCTATACCTTAGACCAGGGGTAGGCAACCTTTCCCCTTTAAGGGCCGAGGGACTTCAACTCCCAGAATCCCAGGAGCTATTGGCCAACATGGGACTATTGGCCAACATGGCTGAGGCTTCTGGGAGCTGAAGTCCCTCGGCCCTTAAAGGGGAAAGGTTGCCTACCCCTGCCTTAGACCCACTAGAAAAGACAATAATGCTTGGTAAGGTAGAAGGCAACATAAAAAGAGGAAGATAGCATTGCAGGTGTATAGATTCAATCAAGGGAACCATGGCACTGAATCTCCAAATCCTGAACAGGGCTGTTGAGGACAGGGTTTCTAGGACATGTTTTATTCATAGGGTTGCCATAATTTGAGGCTGACATGTGGCAGACAGAGGGGGGGGGGAAATGGGTCTGAGGGTTCTTTTTAAAGTTTCAGTACATGGAGCTCATGGCCAAGACTCTATTTTTAACCTGAAAATTTCTGAAGCAAAGCTTCCGTTCTCCTGCTAGACAGATGGAAGGGTGAGTGTGCTTGTCCATAGACTGCCTCTCAGCATCCAAAAAGCTTATTCAAGGACTTTTTAAAAAAAAATCCATTGAGAGTCAGGATTATTAATATCAAACAGATTACTATCTCAAAAGCCAAACCTTATGGACCTTATACATAAGACTTGTTTACCCATATCTATTGTAATGGAATCTTTAGATCAGCACATTACATTCATATCTGCAATAAACTCTTTCGAGCATTGCTACACCAGTAGGTGTTAAGTGCTATTATTTGATTCACAATACTTTTTTTTTTCATTCCCTGGGGTTTGCAGTCTATATCTAAAAATGCATTTCCCCTAATGCTGTCATTGGCAATTAACACACTTAGAAGCAGTTTTTAACAGCATTTTCTAAACCACCTCCCAAGAGACACATGTTCTGATGAATGAACTCTTTGAGATTTTTAAAGGACTTTACAAAATGATAGTAAACCACTTTTACTCCAAAGATATTCAAAACATTCAGAAGTTGAAATCCATAGAAAAGCTCTCTATAATACTTAGCCTACTTGCAAGAGTTCTACAAGAAACATAGAATCATAGAGATGGAAGAAGTCACAAAGGCCATCCTGTCAAATCACCTATCATGGAAGAACACACAATCAAAGCACACCCGACAGATGGCCTCTGTTTAAAAACCTCCAGGAGACTCCACCACTCTCTGAGGCAGTGTGTTTCACTGTCAAACAGCTCCTACTATTAGGTAGTTCCTCCTAATGTTGAGGTGGAATCTCTTTTCCTGTAGTTTGAATCCACTGCTCCAGGTCCTAGTCTCTGGAGCAGCAGAAAACAAACTTCCTCCATACTCAATATCCTCAAATTTGTTCCATCCTAAAACAGACTTAGGGGCTGTACAGATAGCCCCTAAGGAGCGGTGTCCTGCCACCCCTTTCCTTGCAGGGGCTATGGCAACTGCACGCTGCAGCCCTGATCTGGCACTATGCTACTGTAAAAAGAGCTGGCAAATGCCACTCGTTTTTAGAGCACCAAAAAGCTGCCCTTGCCTCCACGTCGGTGGCTTTTCTGCACTCTTTTGGTGTAAGATGTCTGAACGCTGCACCAAGGGAGTTCCCTGATGCTGCCTGCCATGCAGTGGGGCACACAGCATGATGGTGGCATTGGGGCAGAGTTGGAGCAGTCGGCATGTGTTCACCATGCCCTGACTCCACCCCCAGGCCAGCTCTTTTGGCCTGTCTGTTTTCCCCCACACTGTTTTTTATATACATAATTCCAAATGCAATGAGCAAAATGGTGCCTTTTCAATAATAATAATAATAATAATAATAATAATAATAACAACAACAACAATAACAACAACAATAATAATAATTTATTTATTTATTTATATCCCGCCTCTCTGTAAAATATAACTGGGATGCTTACATAACAAAATGAGCACGAGCATTTTAAAGCACTGAGCATTTCTCTATGACAGGAATGGGAAACTGTGCCTGGGCAGGGAATGTTTCCCACACCCTGGTAGGTGACATCATCACAAAGAAATCAATATGGCAACCAAGTAGGCTTCCTAGTCCATTCCTAGCATTGGAAAGTTGAGGGAAGCAACTAACTCATTTTGTATTTATTTAAAGTTCTTTCCAGCCATATGCGTGTAAATTATTTGCCTCCTCAGAAATTAAGGGGGGGGAGTGGACATGAGGGCCTTTGGGAGAAAAACAAACTAACATCAACACCAACAATAACAGGTGGCCCAAGGACCACTCTTTACCCAACTCTGCTTTATGGAAGATCAGAAAGTATCAGCACCAGGTTTGGAGAGGCCTTAAGTAAGCTGCTTTTAATAGGTCTTTGTGGAAATATATTAGTATTACCACATACTATTCAGGCCTCCCTGAATAGATCAATCTAACCTACTTTGTGCTCTCTCCACTTTATGTATCCACTGTTGTTCCAGAAAAACTGCTATTTTAATATTATGTTGTTATTTTAGTCTTGTATTTAGTTCTTTTAAAGGGGGGGTGTTTAATTATTATTGTTATTATTGTTATTATTATTATTATTATTATTATTATTATTATTATTATTTTAATATAGGCTATCTTTTATTTAAATCCATTGTCATGGCAGAAAGGCAAGATACAAAAATAAAGTTGTTGTTATTGTTATTGCTATTATTATTATGGTTAACAGGAAAGCTTGAATAGTAAGAGGTAGGCTGGCATTACCATTATGATGATATCATGCATAGATTGGAGGGCTGGATCAGCACTATTACCATACAGTCAATACATGTTTGCAAGCTGGGAGCTCTATTGAGTGACAGTTCCAAACAAATTCCCATTTTCATGCAGCATAAGCAGTGACCAATATGATCATGTTAATAAGATTAGCTTCCCCTCCCCTCCACATGTAGAGACAATGGAATATTTCTGGTGTCATTTAACACGGCAGCACAAACCACTCTATTCATGCTCAGCAGGACTAGGGGAGAGCTTCATCAATTGCCATGGCAGCAACAGCAATGGTGAAGAATCCTGATGTGGTCCTAGGAGTACTGGTGCTAGATCTGATCAAAATCAGTAACTCACAACAGGTACTTAATATTCCATGATAGGAATAAAGTATATAGGTCAAAAACGTTTTCCAAAGGAAAATTAAGTTACTGTTTTGTTTTTGTTTTGTTTTTTGTTTAAATCTAGCTTAATAGTCTAAATTTTATGCAAAGGATGCAGTTCTCTGTGTTTAACTTGCATTTGTTCTACTGCAATATAAAATAATATAAGATCTGGTGTACCTAAAGTTATTGGTCCTACATATAAAGATCAAGACTTTGTAAGATGTGGTTTGTTAAAACAAACATAAATCAGAGAGGCAATACTGTGTCTAAGGCTGCATCTACACTACAGAATGAATCACAATTTGACACTGCTTCACTGCCATGGCTCAATGCTATGGAATTCTGGGATATGTAGTTTTGTGAGATATTTAGCCGTCTCTCTCAGAGAACGCTGGTGGCACATTAAACTAAAAATCTCAGGTTTCCATAGGATGAAGCCATGGCAGTTAAACTGGTATCAAAATGTATTCATTCTGTACCGTGGCAGCAGCCTAAGTATTCACATCAGGCCTACTGTCTGTAACAATTAAGAAAGGAAATAAATGAATCCTATGAAGATCAATAACATTGAACATAAGCTTAGATCAAGGAGAACATTTTATTCCTTTACTTTTAAAAAAAATGGGAGATAAGGCAACCACTTTTCTGGACTGAAAAGTAAAAGATGGTTTGTTCATAAGATTAAATAAAGAATATGCATGGAAAATGCATACATCATGAAGAGCAGCACACAAAAATAAATGCTAATTTTTGTACAGTTCAAAAACTGGACAGACTGATGCAGAGATGAAAAAGAATGAGCTTATGAATGTGTACATGGAAAACTGATGTAGATAAAAATTGTAGCAATTAGTCCATCCCTAGTTTTTTAAAAATATTATTGAGAAAATTAGGAGGGAAAATATTAAATCTGTTATGAAAAATTATCACCTAAAGAATGTAAAAGGAAGAGGTGTCTTTTAAAAAAAACACCAGAGCAGCTACAGAAGTCTTCCCTTTTATTGCAGAGGTGAACTTTAGCTCCTGCTCAGTCAACAATAACGGAAGCATCACACCAATAGCACTAGCTGCCATCAACAGCAGCATCAGCAGTGAAAAACTGAACTGTTTATCTCTTTTGAGAACACTCAGGATTGCACAGAACAGTTCCATAGTTCAGCAATTTATCAGCTCCTCTGATATGTAACATTTAAGTATTGCCCTAAGCCATTTAACATACCGATATGAGGACCAGGGTAGCCTAGAGCAATGATCTGAAACTTTGGTGATACTGCTTAACTGTCCCCAGTATATTCTCCCATAAGAAATAAACTTTCATAGCAATTCTTCCTCTGCCATTTGCTGTGGCACAAGCACTGTTATCTTTGAATATTTTCTGAACTAGATTCACTTTTTATAGCTTTGCCCTTGGACAGAAAATTTGAGTCTTTCCAAAGTATTTTAATGGTATTCAGGATTACAGTTCTATCACTGAAATGTGTACTAAATTGGAGGTAGATGCTAGATGCAGATAGGTATTAATTATTTTTTATTCATTTATTTATTCAACTAATTAAAAACGATTTTCCTCCTGAAATCTCATTCATTATGACATCTCAGGGTGGCAAAAACTAAAATAATACCAACAATTTAGACTATTTCAAATTAAAATCAGTAAGTAATTTAGATAAGATAAAAACAGAGTAAACAATTCAAACAAGTTAAAATAGCTTTACAAGGTTAAAATGGCATGTGTATACACATATGCACACACACACACAATTACTTAAAAGTACATTAAACCCCAAAGGCTTTAATAAAAACCCATGCCTTGACTTGGTGCTGAAAAGAAATGAAAGTTGACACCATCTAGGCTGCCAATGAAGAGCAGGCTTAGACTTTGAAAAAGGAGGAGTAAAAATAGGAAAAAGGAATATTAATAATCTAAGATATGTGGATGACACCATACTACTAGCAGAAAACATCACAGACTTGGAACGATTATTTTAAAAGGTCAAAGAAGAAAGTTCAAAGGGAGGCTTAATGCTGAACATAAAGAAAACAGAAATAATGACCACTGAGGATTTACATAAATTCACCCAGGCTAAACAATGTGGAAATCAAAATAGTAAGAGTTCCTGCATTTTGGATAAAACATCAATCAGAATGGAGACTGCAGTTAAGAAATTAGAAGAAGATTTCTAGGGATGGGAAGGGCAGCCATGAAAGAGCAAGAAAAGGTACTAAAAGGTGAACATATACAGCTGAACACTAAGGTTAGAATTGCCCAAGCCATTATATTTCCCATCACCATGTATGGATCTGAGAGCTGGACAGTGAAGAAAGTGGATAAAAAGAAAATCAACTCTTTTGAGATGTGGTGCTGGAGAAGAATGCTAAGGATACAGTGGATCCCCAAAAAGATAAACAAGTGGGCCCTTGAAGAAATCAAGCCTAAAATCTCCCTGGAATCCAAGATGATCAGATTGAGGCTGTTATACTTTGTCCACATCATAACAGGACATGACTCATTAGAAAAGACAAAATAATAATAATAATAATAATAATAATAATAATAATAATAAAGTTTATTTGTATCCCGCTTATTGCCAGACAATCCAAGCGGCTTACAATAATAATATCTCCAAAGAAAAACCAACCCACCCCCTAATCAACCTCCACTGCGTTCCTCATCCATCAACAACTGATGGGGCCACGAGAGGAACGCAGGAGTCAAGGAACCCAAGGCCGGGGTGATCAGTCTGGGAAGGCCTGCCGAAAGAGATCCGTCTTGACAGCTTTTTTAAAGCTGTCCAGTGATGTCAACTGACGGATCTCGTCCGGCAGGCCGTTCCAGAGTTTGGGGCAACAACAGAAAAAGCCCTCTGGGAGGTCACTGCAAGCCTAGATTTTTGAGGCTGCAGCAAATTCCTCCCAGAGGACCGGAGAGCGCAGGGAGGATTGTATGGAAGGAGGCGATCCCTGAGATAGCTTGGACCCAAGCCAAAATGTTAGGAAAGGTGGAGGGGGGGAGAAAAAAGCGAGGAATACCCCATGCTAAATGGATAGATTCAATTAATGAGATCACAGGTCTGAATCCGTAGGAGCAGAGCAGAGCAACAGATGACAGATGGTCTTGGAAATGTCCTACCCACAGGGTCAATATGAGTCAGGGCTGACCTGGGGTGGCTAACAACAACAACAGGCTGCCAGATGGGGGGCATTTTACAAGCAGAACACCGAAATCAACCAATCCTTCTTCAATGTGCTCCCTATCATATTGCCCTCACTGGTGTGGACTGGAACATACAAACACATAGATGCCCAACACAAAATTACAAAATGTATTCTGGTTTGTAGCTTCTGTCACATTCCAGCAATATTTTGGGATACTGGCAGATATTCTAATTGCTGAATATGGATGTGAATCTCTGTGTTGCTCAGAAGTAAAAATGCACTATTTTTTCACATGGACATCTGCTGCACAAGGTTATGAAAAAAAATGTGCAGTCTTCAAGTGTTATCCATACTTCAGGAAGTCAGAAATATGCATGGGATTTTTTGTGCAGAATTTTCAGCACACGGAATGCATTCCCTACATAAAAACCAAATTTTCTGCACAAATAGCATATTTTCTGATCAAAAATCTATGTGTGTCTCGTGCAAGCAAATGCATTGTAAGGGACTTCTTAAAGTGCAAAAAATCCTATAGCTGCCTCTAGAAGTCACATCTCCCTGGCTTCTATCTAACTTTCAACTGAATCTTGGTTAATTAGGCTTAGTGGTGTAAATCTATTTTTCACATTATCTTTAAATTCTGTTGGGATGTTCTTCAGATCATATTTCAGCATGATGACTGATTTTGTGTTCAGCTTTATTCTAATTTTTGATATTAATAATCCATGGCCTGTGCCACAGTCTGCGCCTGGCCTTCTTGTTGTGAGAATAGGGCTTCTTCATCTCCTACATCTAATTATGAAGTCTAATCTTTGTATTGACCATCCGGTGATGTCCATGTGCACGATCTCCTCTCTGGTTGTATGAGGAAAGAGTTTGTTATGTATAGATTGTTGGATTCATAGAACTGTTATTAGCCACTGTTCTGCTTCATTTCTTGAGCCAAATCCAAATTTTCCTACCATTTTTGATTCTGCTCTGCTTACTACTTTTGCATTCCAGTCAACTACAAGTAACAAGAAATCTTCTTTTGGTGCACTGTCAATTTCTTTGTGGACTCCACCACTGAATCTCTCAATTTCCTTTCTCTGCCTCTCTGGTTGGTGATAGACATGGATTATGGTTATGTTGATTGGATTTGCCTGAACTTTTATTGATATGATTAGGTCTCCACGTTTCATTATATCTTTTGATTGATCTTGTTACATCTCTCCTCACTATTAATGTCATTCCATTTCCTCTTGGCTCTTCATTTTCTGAGTGAAGTCATCCAACTCACAATGTCCCATTCCTGTCCATTTTTGACCCCTAGTATTGCAATGTTTATGCATTCCATTTCTCTTTTTTACTATGTCTAACTTCCCTTGGGTCATGCTTCTTACGTTTCTATTCTTATAATATGTGAAGTACAGTTCTGGACATTCTTTTATTTTTTAACATATCTGCTGTTTGACTTTCCTTCTGATTGAGTTCCACTGAGCCCTTGACCACATGCCTATTTGTGATTGCCCTCTGCTCTGCCCATTTTAGCTCTCTGGTTGTGTTCTGTCCTTGCCTGTTGTTTAATTTTGGATCATCTCATTCTAGGAGTTTCTCAGTTACAAGTTTTCACAAAGGGGTTCACCACTACCTCCTTCTGTGCAGAACTAACATGTGTTAGTTATGGTGCCACTGATGTTGTCACTCATCACTACTGCTGCTTTCCAATAGTTGTTTGTCAGCCTAAGACTTATATCAACTCTGTTCTATATTATGACTTAGAATAACTCTGCATTACCTCATTCCTTTTTGATGAGTGAGGACATTTATCCCCTTCACTTCTTCCCCTCTTTAGTCCACTCCCTCAAGTCCTCTCAAGCCCCCTCAAGTTGTCCCTGCTCAAGTCCACCTCCTTCAAGTTCTCTGCTGGCAGTGCTTCCTTGTCTTCTGCCTTTTTGCATACCACCATTTCACTTCTAACACTTCCCGAACCATTGTGTTGCTGCTACTGTCCCCAGCATGGCCTTTTTTCTCCTCCCACCTTCCATTGCTGTTGTACAGCTGTGTCATCTCCTCTGTTAGTCCCAAAGGTCCTGGGCCTTGTTTCCCAGCTTCTGCTCCTTTTGCTGCTTTGCCCACCCTCACTGCTACCAATCAGGTGGCTCCACAAACCTTCATATCTGCTGCCTGACTTCCTTTACTCTCCTTGGTCCTTCTATCCCACCTCTGTCACTTCTGCTATCCCTTCTAGAGTAGGCTGAGGCCAATTCTCTGCTGACTTCCCTGGCTGGGAAACACAGTGCTGCTCATTAAAACTTCCACCTACTACAACATATCAAAAACCAAATGCCACCCAAGATAAAAAGGTCCTTAACCACCTATGGAAAAACTGCAGTGAGGGGGCCAACCAGCCCTCCACAGAAAGTGAATTTAATAACTTGAGAGCAGTCATCAAGAACTCTCTTTCTAATGTCTTTATCAAACATGTTTGTGATAGTGTCAAGAGAGAACCTCCCCTCCACAGACCTTAAAACTTTGGTAATTATTTTTACTCTAAAAATCATTAAGTAACAAATCCACAAAACAGTTTCTTCTCTAACTTGAGACATTTTTGATTGGCACTTATAAATATATGTATGCTATTCACTTCCAAAATGTGTAATACAATTCAGTTCTTTGCTATAACCATTAACAAACTCTTACCTTTATTGAGGGTTGGCGGGATTGATCACTGGGGGTTTACTAATTGGACGTTATTATGCATACAATTTTCATTTCATATACTAATTAAGTTGATGATGCATAAGAAAAATAATATATGGATTTGATATAGTTTAAAGGGCTTTTTTTAATGATGCAAGGTTAGATAATTTCAAATTTGAAAGATTTTATTTTAAAGCATTATAAATTCTCCAAATTTTGGTATATCATTATTTTAAATATTAATTGTGGTTAGATTTATTTGTTATTTACATTATTCTCCCATTTCTGGCCTTCTTTTCATTCAGATATAAGTCACATGGACTCAGAATACCATGTATCTCACAGCTAAAAGTCAGTCTCATAAATGGTAATATGCAGGGGTAGCTGTGTTTGCCATTTAGCAAATTCAAACAAAAATCCACCAAACCATGATATCTTTTAAAGTCTAAATTTTAAAGTAATTTTTCTTCTTAAATTTGGACTGGATTGGCATGTTTTACCTCTACACCTACCAAATTACTCTTGATGCAAAAACATGGAGGCTTCTTGAAAAATCCATTGTCCTCTACCTGAAGAGGCCAGGAATGGAGACATTTTGGATTGCAAGAAAAGAGTCCTGTTGATATGCAATGGACTTTAAATTTCCTGGACTTTGAAAAATTCCCAATTGCCACATGACCAGAAGGAGGAGGAGCCAGCCTGCAAAATTTACCCTCTTCATGCCATCTTCACTAAGGACAGAAACAACAAAATGCAGGCATCTGACTAACATCTTCAATTTTTCTTCTCCTGTTTGGTTTGTAACATCTTGCCTGATGAAGAAGCCTGTGGAGCTTTGAAAGCTTGCAACACGTATATTGTGCATTTCAGTTGGCCAATAAAGGTATCACTGTTTGGTGGATTTTTATAAATGGTAATAGTCATATTTTATTCCACATAGCTAATAGCCACTGCAAACAGAATATGGATAAAAAACAGTATGAATACAGCAGCACAAATCAAATTAATAAAGAAGGTTATAAACCGCTACAACCAATTCTCTGGTTTGAAATAAAAATTCTAAAGTGAAGTTGTCCATGCAATTTTTATTTATTTAACTAATATAATTTAATATTGGAGTCAGTTTACTTATGTCTGTCTTTTCAGATAACTGTCTTTGCAGTAAAATACAGACATATAAAAAGAATGCCCTGTGATTCTCTCTTGGTTGTACTGGCTAGATTGGGTGAGATTGAGTGAGGAAAATAAAATATAAAAAGCTATCATTATCTGCACCAGCCCAGGTGAGTGCCACAGGTGGGAATGGGCCAGATCCACAAACAGGATCATATGGGGTTGGCATGTAGCACCTTGCCTATGTGTTTTGTCCCTATAGTTTCATTTTGATTAATGGTTAGGGACTTTATCACACAGGGGGAAATCAGGGGGGAAATTGGGGGGTTAAAAAGCCATCATCCTGTGAAATTTGTGTGATCGTGGGAAGATTTTCACACACATAGCCATTAAACAGCCATTATCCCGGGAATAACCAGGCGATAACCAGCAACAAATCATTCATGGGATTTCCCTGTGAATGATTTGTTGTTGGTTATTGCCTGGTTATTCCCAGGATAATGGCTCTTTAATCGTGACATCGTGTGAAAATCTTTACCATGATCACGTGATTTTCACAGGATAATGGCTCTTTAAACCCCTGATTTTCCCCAATTTTCCCAGTATGATAAAGTTCTAGGTCAAACTGCAAGAAATCTTTGTTTTGATTTCTTCCTCACTCACTTTTAAGTTATGTAAATGATCTGAAGTCATTATTTTTCTTTTCTTAATATTCACCTGTAGCCGTCCTTTTGCCCTTTCTTCCTTAATTCTTATCAGTAGTTGTTCCAAGTCTTTGTTGCTTGCTACTAGTGGTATGGTGCCATTTGTATATCTCAAATTGTTTTCATGCCTTTCAGGCCTTATGCAAAATTAATTTCATTTTGCAATAACTGTGGAAAGATCACATTACATTACTATTGTAATATGTCAAGGGTTGCTTTGTTCTTTTTTCTTTCTGTGAGCCTTCCTTTTTTATTTATACAGGTTGTATATGGACTTTTATTTGATTCCCAGCTTGGCCATGTAAACACACTGGGTGACCTTGGGCAGGTCACATGCTCTCAGCCTCAGGGAAAGACAGTGACAAACCTCCTCAGAACAAATAATGCCAAGAAAACCCCATGATAGATTTGCCTTAGGTTACCATAAGTTGGAAACTACTTGAAGGCACACAGCAACAAGAATAACAACATATGGACTTACTGCTTAAATGTGCATCTACACTGCATAATTAATGCAGTATGACACTGCTTCAACTGTCATGGCTCAATGGACGTTATCACATGGGGGTCTAAAGCAGTCCCATCCCTGCGCCATCCCTGCACCACCGCGGTTCCTTTCCCTTGCGGTATAGAAAGCTGCATCATTCCAGCATCAGCAAAGTAATTCCCAAAAGAACCCAGCATTCAAAAGAACAGGGATGATGCTGGGTGATGCCGGAATGGTGCAGGGATGGCGCAGGGATGGCGCAGGGATGGGCGAGGTTTCTCTGCGACGTCGTGTGAAAACACGGGACAAGGATCGGCGATGGTGCAGGGATGGCGCAGGGATGGGCGGGGTTTCTCTGCGACGTCGTGTGAAAACACGGGACAAGGATCGGCGATGGTGCAGGGATGGCGTAGGGATGGGACTGCTTTAGACCCTGTGTGATGACGTCCAATACTATGAAATTCTGTAATTTGCAGTTTTGTGATATATTTAGCCTTCTCTTTTGGAGAGCTCTGGGGCCACAGCAAACTATAAATCCCAGGTTCCCATAGGATGGAACCATGAAAACTAAAGTACTGTCAAATTGCATTAATTCTGCAGTGTGGCAGCAGCCTCAGTGTGTTCTATTCCACAGGTCAATTACTGCTATTTTAAAGTAACTAAGGGCCTTTGCAGACTGCCAGAAATAGTGCACATTAAATTGAGGCACTGCCCTGGCTCGGTCCTAGGGAATCATGGGAATTGTATTTTTTTCTCGGATATTGAGCCTTCCCTGTCAGAGAGCTCTGGTGCCACAATAAATTACAGTTCCCATGATTCCTTAGCACTGAGCCAGGGCAGTGCCTCAATTTAATGTGCACTATGTCTGGCAGTCTGCAAAGGCCCTAAAACTATTGGGGTTACTTTTGCATAACAATAAAGTAGAATTACTTTTTTAAATCTAGGTAGAACAGTAGCTAACTACATGGGGGACTGGAACGGTAGGTAGTTAATTATTTTATAAATAACAGTACAAATCTTAACTGATATTCATTCTATGTCCTCCTCATATTCAGGGTCATTCCTGTTTTTTACAATTTTTTGTAAAAAAAATAATTTCCCCAGATGGTGGCCCCAGATGGTGGCTTCCCTTACTGGACTCAGGCCATGGAAATATCCCTTTGCCAACAGTAAGAGCCAAACTTTGATCAGATCACTGCCTCCCACTAGGCCTGGCTGGCAGATGGATTCCTTGGAAACAATGTCAGGTTTCATTTCCAGGAGGCAAACAAAATACAATATTGCTTGCATTTTGAGAAGAGTGATTAGCATGGCAAAAATGCCACACAAACAAGTAGGGTGGATGTAATATTTATTTGGTACATTTGCCATAACTGAGGCAATGCAAAGAGAGGAGAAAGTGTATAATTAGACTGACCACAGGCATTGCCAATATTTCAGTTAGCATGGAGTTGCCTTTTGTGCTGATTGTTAGATGCTGACTAGAAACACTTTTTTTAAAAAAGCAAGATGTCTCCTTTCAAGTTGCATCATGAAATATATAGGGTTTTTTTGATTTAAAAAGAAATTATAGAACCAAGTATTTTCAATTATACTTGTTTTCAGAATTTAAGAAAGGCTTTTTTCTCCCTTTGCAAACCAATCTACAAGACAAAACTAGTAAAGTACACGCAAATTCTTAATTGCTGAATGACTGAGTTACAGTAATTTAAAATTTAGATGATGTCTATGTTTTAAGTACTACAGAATTGCAAGACAAAATCAAATGTTAACACCAACTTTCAATTTCAGACTGATCACCACATATACTGGGTCCTAGATAAAGACAGTAATGTAGCATCCCGCCCCCACCCCCCATCACAGTGCTGTATGCTAAGGAAAAATAATTATGGAAATTCTGTCACTGGTATTCAATTCCTAACAATCAGGCAGTTCAGCCTCCATAAGCTTATATTTTACAGTTTGGTTTTGCAGGACTGAAACATTTTTCAAATGCTGGTAACAGATCAGAACTAATACATGCTGAGTTCATATCAAAGAAATAATAATTCCACTGCTTTTTAAAACAATGGTCCAGTTTAACTCATTCTAGTGTGTGTTTACATCCCATAATCCACAAAAGAATTCCACTTCTGGTACTATGTCTATCTCTGTATTCTATTATCACAATAACAACAAAACAAAACAAAAGCACAATATTGTATAACTATCAAGTCAAAGTGACAGAACTGAAAGCCGAATTACAAATTTATTTTAAATTAGCATGTTATATGCATCTTTGACTGTTGACTGTACTTTTTATTTATGTAAAAGTGAGCATAGGGACATAATGTAATTTGAGGTTGGAATTATACAGCCCTCCAGCTGTTGTTAGACTGCAACAAATTATACAGCCCTCCAGCTGTTGTTAGACTGCAACTCCCAGCATGCAACACCATTTGCTCTGCTGAAGAGGACTGCTGGGAACTACAGTCCAAGAACAGCTGTAGAACCACACAATCCCTACCACTATTTAACTATTTGGTTTCTGCTATATTCCAGGCTGTTCCACTCCCCTGCATTTACAATTTACAGAGACATTAAAGCTCTTTTTTCTTAGACGAATGAGAATTTTTCTCTAATGCAGTTTGAAGCCACAAAGGGATGATCTAGTCTGGCACCAAAACATGGTGGAAAGGATTCAATCCTCCTCTCCATGCAAGGATTCTAATCCAGAAAAGGTTCCCAAACTGGCTTTTGAATAAGGAAAAAAACCCCAGATACAATTCTATACCGTATATTAAAAACCAAACTTAGTTTATTCCTACGTGTCAACTATCAGAGCTCAATGTTCTGTCCTGTTAAAGCTGACATGAAATGCCACTGCAATAAAATGCTTCAGCTAAGCAACAACCTTTTTACACAAAAGAAAACTTCAAAATTATGTACCTTCCAAAGGAAGTTTTCTTGCACACAGACACACACCCTGAAATGCTGAGCCTTTTAACAAGCGGCTTTGGAAGCACTTCAGTATCAAACTGTCCTGACCTAGAAGACCATGAAAAACAAAATTAATGAGCTGGATAAGCAGTGGGTGGACAAAGCTGACTAGTCAAGCTCTACACAAGGAAAAGAGTTGAACACTGATGAGGAAGATAAATGAGCAACACAGTTCAGTCTTCTTTCACCAAAGTGTGCATGCACTCTCTCACACATGAATGTATACATACACAGTATCTTCATCTCAGCCTTCAATTTTCTTCCTCTGTTGTCAGATGTATTAGCTCCTGTCTGTTACATCTGACTATACAGTTTGCTTCCTGGAAGTAGTACAATAATTAAAGAAGTACATCAACCAAAGAAGTATTCGCAAGGTAGCTCAAATGCAGTTGACTCACTTGACGCACCATAGATGGCTATTGTACACTATAGGAGCTGGGAGGAAGCTCTATTAAAACTGAATGAGACTCATTCCCTAGTAGACAAGGATTAGAGGATGGGTAAACCTGACATTTTCTGCCACATCTGAATTTTGATGATTATGGAAAATTCTGATAAAAACCAATCCGGAATGAAATTCTCACCCATGTCCATTCTCACATTGACAGATTTGTCCTGTGAGGCTTCATTTCTATGCACATAATAGGACTTTCTTCTGAGTAAACATGAGGGATGTTTGTAAACATTAGGGATGTCATTCTTGGCTAATTTTAGAAATTTTCTTCTCACTGCAAGAATGTCTTTGAAAACTGCACTTTCAAAGACTATTTGCAGAAATTTATTTTGCAATGTTTACACATGGGATTGTTGCACTACAAATAGTCAGCTTAAAAACCCCTATATTTGAATTTTGCACAGAATGAGCCCCAAGCTGCAATGGTTCTCATTAGTCCAGGATTATTCTCATCAGGGTGTCTCTCAAGAAGCAGGCTTGTTTGGCCATTATTTAAATTTTTTGTTCTGTTTTGTTTTAAATATTCTCTCATCCTTAGTGAACATGTATAATATGTGTTAACATCTGCTGGCTATTATTCAAAATGACCAGCTAGCCAAAGAACAAGTAAATAGCTACACAAAGGAAAATAACATTGCACAACTTTTTGCCTGGAAGACAATGTAAATGTTAAATTAAATATCTACAACTTTAACTCTTTTTATTAAATCTCATGTCAAATTAAAAATTTGGCTGCAATTTTGATGTCTTTTGTTTGTGGTTGCATTTTATTTATTTATTTATTTATTTGGCTGATTCGCAATAGCCCTATTCATGTCATGTTTACATGGTGAGTTTCTCAAGAACCAACACTCTAAACTAGAAATGTCAGCCCTTCATGTCTGTGGGGCTTCGATTCCGGACACACACCACAGATGGCAAAAATGTGGGACCTCAAGTCTCATTTTTCCCAATGGTGGGACAATGCTCACATGACTGTGTTGGTGTAACCACATGCACATGCTGCCACTAGGTAGAAAGGGGCAGGATCATCCACAAATTCTCCAATGGGAAGGGCTGGCTGTATTGGAAAAAGTGTACCACATGGGCTACATATAGCTCCCCACCCAAAGCCCACTAAAGTCCTCCAAATTTTTATTTGGCGTTGCAAAAGAGGTCCCAAACACCCCAAAATTGGAGCAGCATGATGCACAAGCCCCCAAAATGCCCAACAATCCTCCACAGTTTGCTTTAAATGTAAATAGTGAGCTGAAAAACAAGCACCCTCCTCCTTGAAGTGACTTCTGAACACTTTAGGGCTGGATTTTCATCCAAAAATTACAATTGTGAAAATTAGTCCTTCAGTCTTTTTGCAGTTGCCCACACCTGCTCTACACCCTATAGAGGAAAGCTTCAAAGTAGGAGGGTCTACCATGAACAATACTCACTACTACCATATTGGTTTTTTTTCCCCTTAAACAACAGTACACAGAGTTATTATGTGTTGCTGCTGTTCCACTGAAATTTGACACAACCTGATATGTAACCAAGGGAAGGGGTTACATATGGCCCACATCTGCCATACAGCATTATGGGTCAACTGAAGAACAGAGAGTTAGCAGACCAAATATTATATTTTTCCCCTGCAAGGAACATCTTATTGTATTACATGGGACAGTGCTATTCTACTGTGAATTGTGCTCTTTAACCATCAGGGAAATTACTGGGTAACCTAAGGAGTTCATGTATTCAATCACAAATGATTGTCAAGATGCTTATTCAGGCAGAACACATTCACATGCAGACTGTAGCAAGTAAGCAGGACTCTGTCACTTCCCTGATTAAAGGAATTGATTTGACTTTAGCAAGAGTGACTTTAATTAGCTGTGCAAATGCCATTAATTCCAATTAATCTTCTCACACTGTCAGGATCAAAATCCAGGGAGAAGATAAATTGCAGCTAATCAATATGACTCTTGTTTCTGCTAGGAACAGGTGCTTACAGAGAGAAGAATGTCATTTATAGGTGTCTGCATCTAAGAGTATTTAAGCAAGGCAGTAATTCAATATACCTAACCCTCTAGATGATTTGTTAGAATCTATCTATCTATTTATATACACATAACCCTAATTGCCTTGGGCTTGATGGAAAAGTGTTTAACCTAACATATGGAGAATTATTCTAATATAATCTCTTCTTAACACCCTTCCAGTGCATTTGAACTTCCTCAGTCCCTCAGGAAGTCTGACATTAGAATTGGCAACAAACTGCAATACGTTTGCCAAGCAATAAATTTGCACCACGGCTGGCAAAACGTCATGTCCAAACCTCTGCTTCTCTTGCATATCTTGTCCAAAATTAAGAAGTGATTCGATATTAAGGATGTAAAACAAATGTGTTGACATCACATTTCCCTGTTGAAATATCCATTTTGCACCTCCCTAGGCTGAAAAAGTGATGAAGTACGACTTGTCTTAAAAATCTGTGTATTTTTGTGGCTTTGTGATGTGTTTTAGTATAGGGGGGAAAAGTGCAAAATACTAGACTGAAAAGTAAACAAAAATATCAGAGCTAGTTAAAACTCTGCCTGTTGTGCTGGCACCATCTTGTCTCCCCCTTCCAAAAAAAGATGCACAAACTCATTTGAAAATGGCACACCATGAAAAATGGGAATATTTGAAAACTGCACAAACATAATGTAGTCACTGAGAAAATGGCATACAAAAATATACATATTAGAAGAATGTATAAGGTTTAAAACATATGTCAGGAACACGCATGAATTTCCATATAGAAAAATAAAAGTTTTGCAAACCTATATTGAATGGTGACAGGATGAGATCACCAGTGGCATTATAAGAGATGTAATTAAAGTTAGACTGACTTACTTTCATATCTGCATAAGGCATATTTTCTCTTTATTGTTAAGTGTATGCTTTACAGTTTGTTCTGCATGATTGGATTTGTACTACATTCCTAACAAGATGCTTTTGCTGTATGTTTTTACAGTCCAGTACATTCAATTTATAAAGTTAGAATGGACAGTTGACAATATATCATATTTTCTGGCATATAAGACGACTTTTTAACCAGGAACATCTGGGTTTAAAGTTGGGGGTCGTCTTATACTCCGAGTATAAGAGGAGGAGCATGAGGAAGATAGAGGTGCAAGGCAGGAAGGAGCTGGGGAGAGAAAGAGGAGGAAGAGAAGGAAGAGGAGGTCCTCCTTCTTCTCTCCCTGCTTTCCCCCCCAACCTTTCTTCTTTGTCCTCCTTGTCCTCCTTCTTCTCTCCCTGCTTTCCCTTCTCCAAACCTTTCCTCTTTGTCCTCCTCATCCTCCTTCTTCTCTCCCCGCTTTCCTTCCCCCCTCCATACCTTTCCTCTTTGTCCTCCTGGTCCTCCTTCTTCTCTCCCCGCTTTCCTCCCCCCTCCAAACCTTTCCTCTTTGTCCTCCTTGTCCTACTTCTTCTCTCCCTGCTTCTCTCCCCTCCAAACCTTTCCTCTTTTCCTCCTCATCCTCTTTCTTCTCTCCCTGCTTTCCCCCCTCCAAACCTTTCCTCTTTGTCCTCCTCATCCTCCTTCTTCTCTCCACTGCTTTTCCCCCACCCCTCCGACCTTTCCTCCTGTCCTCCTGGTCCTCCTTCTTCTCTCCACCACTTTTCCTCCCTCCTCCCACCTTTCCTCCTCATCTTCCTTTTCCTACTGGTCCAGGAGGACATGTGTGAGGTGGGGGGAAAAGCTGGGGAGAGAAGGAGGGTTTCCTTGGCAAGGTTTATTCAGAAAGGATTTGCCATGAGGCTGAGAGATTGTGACTTCCAAGACTGTTGTTATGTGCCTTGAGGCTGAGAGTGTGAGGCTGAGAGAGTGTGACTTCCAAGACTGTTGTTGTTATTGTTGTGTACCTTCAAGTTGTTTCTGACTTTTGGCAACTCAAAGATGAACCTATCCTGGGGTTTCCTTGGCAAGGTTTGTTCAGAAAGGGTTTGCCATTGCTTTCCCCTGAGTCTGAGAGAGTGTGACTTCCAAAACTGTTGCTATTGTTCTTGCTGTGCGCCTTCAAGTCATTTCCAACTGATGATGACACTAAGGCAAACCTATCATGAACCTATCATTTCTTGCCTATGTGTTTTTTTTTTAGACAGGGTTTGCCTTTGCCACCCTCTGAGGCTAAGAGAGTGTGACTTCTAAGATTGTTGTTGCTGTATGCCTTTGAGTCGTTTCTGACTTACAGCAACCCTAAGGTGGCCCTGTCATGGTGTTTACTTGGCAAGGTTTCTTCAGAGGGGAGTTTGCCATTGCCTTCTCCTGAGGCTGAGAGAATGTAACTTGCCTAAGGTCACCCAGAGGGATTCCATGGCTGAGCCAGGATTTGAACCCTGGTTTTCAGAGTCATACTCCGATACTCGGGTGACCAAATGTCTTCAATGCAAAGGAGGACAAGTCACTACAAAAAATGTAGGACATAAAAGAAAAAAATGTAGAGAAAGCTAAAAACACTAATATAAATGTAAATCCATGCTTCTTAGCCATGCTCACAATGGAGAATGTTTTAATGGTCAAAATTGGGGCTTTTAACCTAATTGTGGTGTTTTCTTGGCATGTTTCTTCAAATGGGGGTTGCCATTACCATCCTCTGAGGCTGAGAGTGTGTGACATGCTCAGGGTCACTTACTTGGCCGCAAATCGTACATACCCCAGAATGCATCACCTAGTATATTGGCAGTCCTTCCCCCCAACACTTTCTCATTTTCCCCCAACCATCTCATACCTTGGAGATGGAAATAATTTTAAATCTGGACTATTTTTAAAAAAATAAGGTCTAAAACACACTGCAGAAATAAATGCTAGGGAACATGGGAGCTGTAGTTTGTTGTGTTTATTAGTGACAGTTTTCCTGCTAAGTACCTGCATGACATAAGCATTTGAATTAAAATTACCATATTGAAATCAAATCTGATTATTTTTAAAAAAAATTATTTGGTTGCGTTGGAAGAGGGGTCATTTTATACGGCAAGTATATCCCAAACTCTATATTTTAACTGGAAAAGTTGGGGGTCGTCTTATACACCCAGTCATCTTATATGTCAGAAAATATGGTACAGACCATGCCACTGAATGAGAAGGTGAAACATTTATTTTATGGAATATTTGCATTTGATTATACAGTAGGCCCTTCGTATATGCGGGGGATCTGTTCCAGACCCTCCCCCCCCAGTGTAAGGCAAAAAATGCAGAACCTCAAGTCTCATTTATTTGAATAGTCACGTGCTCCTGTGCACAGCACAGTGTGTGTACCATGCGCACGTGCGCCATTATAACTTCCTGTGCTTGCCATATGTGTAAGCTTAAAGTTGCATATGGCACACCTGCGTATGTTGCGGGCACACTGTATACATGATTGTATTTAATTTTGCTGAAAGTTTTCCTGATGCAAAACATGAAGACTTCTTGAGAAATTCAGTGTTCTCTACCTGCTTAGGAGCCTGAGGCTTCACAAAGGAAGGAGACACTCTGGATTCCAAGGTAACATCTTTTTTGGATTGCAAATGGACATCAGATTTCCTTGGCTTGCTTGGAACTGTATGGCCAAAGGGGAAGGAGCCAGCCTGCAGATAGCCCTCCCCTAACATCTGAACTGAGATCAGAAACAGAAAATGCAGGCCCAAGACTAACATCTTTATTTTTTTTTCCTCCTGTTTGGCTGATGAAGAAGCCAGTGTGACTTTGAAAGCTTGCAACATGTAAATTGTGCATCAATTGTGCACTGATGACTACCCCTGTAGAAGGAACACAGAAAGAAAGTTACATTTACGCCTACAACATCGCCAACAGAAGTGATGGGTGATATAAATAATACCAATGTATGAGGTGTACTAAATACTGAAATATGAGCTTGGAGTGTGAGACCAAATGAATCACAGCACTCAAAAACCTGATAAAGTCACACAGGAAAGGGATCATATAACATCTGCAAATGGTGGACCACTGATCATTAACCAGGCATGGTATGAATATTGGAGTATTCTTTTTTAGCTTTGGGCAACAAAACAATATATTCTCTTTGCTGCTTTTGATGTTTCAGGTTTTCCAACACTGCTGACATCAAAGCATTAGGGCTAGAATGACTCGTATGTCACATCACCACATCTTGTCCCAGTACTACGTTACCATGCATTCTTGTGCACATATACCCACATATTCATTGTCTAACTGGTGTTAAGTCTGAATCCCAGTTGCTGTAGTGGCAGCAGCTGGGATGCTGAAGCAGGGAAAAACAATAGACCTAAAATGTAGCTCTTTAAAAGTGGGGGAATCAGTAAAAAAAAAAAAAGAAAGAAAGAAAGAAAGAAAAGAAAAGATTACCCGCAGATGGTGCCCGCACTCACACATGCATGTGCACAATAATGGGTGCCATTTTGGAATGCAAAATGGCACCACCGTCGTGCGCTCACAACATGCGGTGCCGTTTTGCTTTCCAAAATGGCGCCCGCCATTGTGCGCATGCGTGCGCGAGCTCAGGCGCCATTTTGGAAAGAAAAATGGTGTCCCGCAGTGTGCGCAGCGGCGGCCACGGCTGTGGCTCGCGTGTGGCGGCAAAACCGGCCACAGGCCGGTTACAAGGCCCTGACGGGACAGGTTCGGCCTGCTGGCCGTAGTTTGCTGACCACTGCTCTAGAGATTCCCCTTATCACATGGGGGAAATCCTGTACAAAAACAGTATTTAAAAGGTGGGGGAAACCCGCAAAAGCAGGTAGATTTTCACACACATCGATGTCAAAGTGTGCTTAACCCAAATGGAAAGTAGTCAAAAGTCGCTTCTTTTTACTTCTGGGATTTTCCAACAGTAAAAAGAAGTGGCTTTTGACTACTTTCCATTTGGGTTAAGCACACTTTAACATCAACGTTGTGTGAAAATCTACCAACTTTTGCAGGGTTTTTTTTCTATTTAAAATCCTGTTTTTGCACAGGATTTCCCCCCTTTGATAAAGATGAGCTACTTTCCTGATCCTGTACCACTAGCCAAGCAGGTTGGATACAATGGGAATTGGAATCTAACAACATTTGACACCGTGGATCACTGTCTTCTAGTTGATGTACCTTCTGATATAGGGGAATTCTAAGAATTCCCTTCAGGGATCATTTGAGTGGGCATCAAGGAGAGACAAAGAGTCCAAACGTTGGTCCAAAACAAAACTCAAGTTTATTCAGCCGAGGCGACAGCACACCTTCAAAGGTGCCACGGAGCTGCCGCGCCAGCTATTGTTTTCCAAAACCTTTATACAGATGTTTTGACCACCCAGCAGACATGCACAGATGCCCCTTTCTGAGGCCCACATGATCATGGAGAAATAGAAACTTTCCCTCTTTCTGAGGCCCACATGATTATGGAGAAATAGAAACTTACAACTTCCAAGGACAGAAACTTACAAGAACAAAAACACCTAACCTCCCCCTTCTGTATCTTATCTAGCTCTTATGGTTACATACTTTGCAAGTTACATGTTTGCAGAACTCTACGGCTAGGAAATCACTGAGCTCTCTAAGCTGTTCTGCAACCTTGCGATTTAGCTAGTGCCAAAAACAAAATCTAAATATACAAACTTCAGAGACTTGTAAGCTAAGTGGATTTCTCAACATATGGTTATTTTTACACCCGGTTCTATAACTTACATCAGGTCACCTAGCCCCACCCGCTGGTTGCTGCATACTGCTCTATCCTAGCTAGGAGCTTCCTGGTAACCCATCCTTCAGCATCACAAGGGAGCCCTATGTGATCATCCATTCGGGCCTCAAAACTAACTATTTCCAAGGGGGTCTAATGCTACTTCCCTCTCACTGACATTGGGTTCTCGAACTCAGTTCTTAACTGGTTTAAATCTTATCTGTCAGATAGATCTTTTGCAGTGGTCACGGGTGGTCAGACTTCATCCTCCATTGCCCTATCTTTTGGAGTTCCCCAGGGTTCTGTTTTGGGTCCCCTATTGTTCTCTCTTTACACCTTGTCTTTAGGAAAACTTATTGGTTCTTTTGGTTTTTCCTATCATCTGTACGCCGATGACACCCAACTGTATCTTTCCACCCCTGATCTCTCTCGAGAGCTTGAACAGCAAGTTTCATCATGTCTCTCAGCTGTCTCTCTCTGGATGTGTCATTGGCATTTGAAGCTCAACACGTTTAAGACGGAGCTTCTTGTCTTTCCACCTAAGTCCTCCCCCAACCCTCTTTCTCGGTTTTTGTTGACAACACTTCTGTTCATCCGGTCCAGGAAGCCCGCAGCCTCGGTTTCATTTTCGACTCCTCTCTGTCTTTTATTCCCCATATCCAGGCCACAGCCAAAGCCTGCAGATTTTTGCTTTATAACATCGCAAAATCCATCCTTTTATTTCAGCCTCCACTGCCAAGACTCTGGTCCATGCTTTGGTGGTCTCCTTATTAGATTACTGTAATCTCCTTCTAGGTGGGCTTCCCCTCTCACATCTTCGCCCTTTAATTTCTGTCCAACATTCAGCCGCTCGCATCATTACTTCCGCTCGCCACTTTGACCATGTTTCCCCTTTGCTGTCTTTTCTTCACTGGCTTCTCTTCCCCTTCCGTATCAAATATAAGCTTTTGTTGCTTTTAAAGCCCTGCATGGATTAGCCCCTCTTTACTTATCTGACCTGCTCTCTCCTTACATTCCCATCCATACCCTTTGTTCTAGTACTCAAGGCCTGCTGTCCCAACCTACGATCTCCACTGCTCCATCCCAGATTCACCCCCTTCTCGCTTGCCACCCCTCACTCCTGAAACCCTCATCCCCCTCAAACACGGGCCATTACTTCTTTGTCCACTTTTAAATCTGAGTTAAAGACCACCTTGTTCAGGGAGGCATTCCCTGGCATTGTTTGATATACATTTACTTTTTCTGTCACTTGGGTTTACAATGGATGTTGTTATTAATTGTTGTAATTGTTTTTGTTTTAATTGACTTTTATTATTTTACCTATTGTTTGTACTTAGATTGTATGCCTTTGGCATGTTTTATTATGTTTTATCCTTGATTGTCTTTTGTACAGCGCTGTGTACACCGACAGCACTCTAGAAATAAACTTTAATAATAATAATAATAATAATAATAATAATAATAATAATAATAATTTGGAGGTTTCAGAGATTTCCCCAGCTATGAAAGCTTCAAACATATAAAGGAAAAAGAGAGAGATATATTGGTGTGATATGAACAACTATAGGTTGCTTAAAACAACTTGTCCAGAGCATGGTCTGCTACTATTCTACTGTCAAAGTCATAATCAATGGCCCTAGTTTCCTCACTCTACTTGGGCCGCTAGTGCTTTGATAAAGTAAGCACTAACTTTATAATTTGAGTATTCTTTACATAACCTGGACTCTCAAATGAAAATAGTTTTGAGCCATATCTATGAGACAAGAGGAATTATTTACTTCCAACTTGACAAGAAAAGTTACAGGAATGGTTTAAAGGGGATAGCTTTTCAAAGCAGTTTTTGTTAAACTCTCTCTACTGCTGAAAGGCAATCTCAACCCAAAAATTATTTTGTCTTGTAATATCACTAATTCATTTCAGATTCCCCAGAGTTATACACATAAAGGTAACTATCATCCCTTTCTTGTGCTCAATAATCACATAACCTTTTAGGGAAAAGCCATATTATCCATATAAGACTTGTAGCAATAAATCTGAGTCTCAAGAGATGTGAACAATTTTTAACATTTTGTTGATTTCCTTTCAACTTCCCAAATGCATTCCATTTGATCATGAGTCTTTAAATTCTCCTTGAGGAAATGACGTGATGAGGCCATGGAGGAATAAAAAAAAGCCTTTGAGGAATGTTACTATTATTATAGAAATGGTTTAGATCTCCCATTAAATTCTCCCAAACATTTTGTCTTAGTACCATGCTGAAAATCCAGAATTTTGTCTTACGGAGATATGGTGGTAAGTACCATATTAACAGGTTCCAAGTTTTATAATTATATCTGATTTTATTTTGGCCATAAGTACCTTGGCTTACCCTAGTTCTGTGGAAAAGGCAAGATATAAATAAATAAAATAATTGTAATATTAGCAGGTGCTACAAATGATTTTCTTGGTGTAAACCAGTCTTCTCCAACCTGGTTTCCTCCATATACTACAACTTTTGACTTGAATCCCAGTTGTGTCTACTTCCACTTAGAGTAGATCTATTGAATCATTTTGTAAATGATAAGTGTACACATGAGTCTCTCTGATTCAATGTATCTGCTTTAGTAGGTAACTAGGAAAAGACTGTACACCTGTCTTTTAAAAAGTCTTTGCAATATTAAAGGGATAAAGTCACTATCTTTACTGATCTGCTGATGACTTCATACACTTGTGGGTGGTGGAACCACAATCTTTCCCCCAATAGTCGGTAGCATAGGAAAGTGCAGCAGCTACATCCTCTCTTTGTGTCTTGGGACATGAAAGGACATGCACATCCCTGGGGCTCATATAATCTACTTCATTGATTATTCAGGGCACATGGTTATGTTTGCTGATCAACCCATGAAATAATGACACCACACCAAAAAATGGGTTGAATATGGGGCACTTTTGTTAAACAATCACTTGTTTATATTCATCCCCTGGGACATGCAAAAGGGGGAAAGAAACCTAGTGCAGGAGCAGCTGGAACAGTTGGTGTCTCCCAGACCTCCTCCACAACTTCTTCAGAACAAAGTATATGAGCCCCAAAATGCACTGTCACTGGAAGACCAGCATGAGAATCCACCACCTCCCCAAGTCTCATGACTTAAAGTAAAGGCTAAACCAGGGGTAGGCAACCTTTCCCCTTTAAGGGCTGAGGGACTTCAGCTCCCAGAATCCCAGGAGCTATTGGCCAACATGGGACTATTGGCCAACATGGCTGAGGCTTCTGGGAGCTGAAGTCCCTCGCCCCTTAAAGGGGAAAGATTGCCTACTCCTGGGCTAAACCCTCAGGCTAGCCCCAAGCATAGCCTACTTCTCCACTCCCCTCTCATGACATGTAGGGGCATCTCGAGAGACCTCTTCTTCATCAAATCAGTGCCATAGGGATTCACCAGCCTCATACTTTCTCCTCTCAACAATTTTCAAGTGACTAGATAAGCAGGGTCTGGTTTGGTTAATATTTTGAAGGAATTCTGCCAGGGAATGCTGTGTGCTATAGGCTATGTTCATGTGATAAAGGCAATGGCAAAGCTCCTGGGAATAAATTTTGCCAAGAAAACCCTATGAGAGTTGCCATAAGTCAGAGTCAAATTGAAGGTACATAATAAAAACAGCAATGCTGTTCTAATGGCTTCTCTAAATAGAAGCTCTCCCTTCATAAGCTTATGCAAGAGATAGGATCTTTTCACATGTTTAAAATTTCACTTCATGCTGGAAAGAAACCAGAGTAAACCCTGAGGCCTTTTCTTTTTCCATTTGCAACTGCAAGTAAGGTAACTTAACCAAATGGCTTTTAATGTATTGTTAATGGTCTTTTGATAGCTCTTCATTAAGTTTTGTTTGCTTGCTTTGCCTTATACATTTAAAAGGGGGGAAAATATAAGGCAAATTTTGAGAACGAGACTGGACAAACTGCTGAGGGCTTGCTAGTGGGGCTTTATTTTCCACATTCTGTCAACATGACAGCACTGAGACCATAGGGATGTACAGACCAGCAAGAAACACTGGTGTTGGGGTGGAATGGGGGCATGGCATATGCACAGTGCATGCCCTGATTTTGCCCCAAAGCTGGTGTTATGCCGCTTACCTGACCAGATGGTGGGCAGCGTCACTATGTTTCTGTGGTACAGCATTTATATACGTTGCACCAAAGAAACACAGAAGAGCCATCACTGCAGCAGCAAGCGCACCTTAAAAGGAGTGGCATTTTACCATTTCTTTTGGGGCTGGAAAAGCTCTGGATTGGGCCCGTGGCATGTGGTTGCTGTGGCCCTGATCTGGTGCTCAAAGGGGCAGCGCAAAGCCGCTCCTTCAGGGTGGTCTGCTTTGCCCCCATGTTTCCCTTCTTCAGCTACTTTTATCATGATGGGGAATAGTAAGGAAGACTGAAATGACTATCAAAGAGATATGTGAAGCCATTAGAGTGTGCACATAATTTGTAATGTTCAGCTTTGAAAAACATGCCACACTTGTCAAGCTACCATGTCTCAAGTAGTTAAAATACATTAGTTCCACTCCAATAATGGATGGTAGCTTATAGCCAGCTCTTAGGGTCAACTAACCAAGTTTAGGTCAACTTCTTTTGCCTACCTCCTTTCCTGTCCTAAGATGGATTTCCTGAGACAATAAACATAAAGGGTTGTTTTGTGTTTTTTTACTTTACAAGAGCACCCTGATGAACTACTCCCATCTTCACTACAAGCTCATATTGCACTAGCCTGTGCAGCACTCTGTTTAATATAGATACCAAATATTCCTACAAAAACAATTCTGCTGCAACAATAAATTTGTAAGGGCTGGGTGGGAGGAAGGTGGGAGACTTGTTGGGCCAGATGAAGCCTGGCAAAACATTTTCCCCACATCCCCTACACTGCTTTAATTTAGAATAAAAAGCAGCATAAAGCAATGGAATTTCACTTATGTTCTTCAAAATGGTACCTGTAATGGGCCAGAGACACAGAAGAGTAAAAAATGGCAGTGGGCTACTGTCTGGAGTCTGGACTCTTGAGTGTGTCCATCCCACCTTGGGCAATGAGTGCAAACAGAGTTAATTGTAATAATGTTCAAACCTATACACAGGTGAACCTTACTGGATGAGAAGTACAATTTTGTTTTGAATCATAACAACTTTCTCTCCAACAAAGCATGTACATAGACAGTCCAGGAATTCATTCTCCCTCTTCCATTTTTGTGGAAGGAAATCCAACAGGAAATGGGTTTTTATACTTTAAAGATCTTTCTTTGGGGCACATCATCTAAGTACAAAATTAAATAATTATATTTGTTAAAGCTACATTTATGCTAAAATTGCATTTTAGCAGAATATTAATATTTGTATATACATATATGGGGCATACACTATGGTTGTTGCCATAGCTACACGGAACAGATATGCATGATTCCTTTTAGCGTTTTGTATATATAAAGAAGCATAATGTGATATTTTGAACTTCTCCCACCTTTTCCCATTTGGTGACTCTGCATCAAAGAAAAGAGGCTATGGTGAATATAGCTATAAACATTAAAGGATATTTTAATTCATTCTGCAGTATGCTGTTCAAAATAGTTTCCCTCACATTGAATTAAAAGTCTAATATATGCAAGGGAACAATCATAGTTATTAACTAAGTAATCCTGAAAGCACTCTGTTTCTCAAGCTTGCTTGGAAATGCATATTGTACTGTGATATTATATTTTTTTGTTTTTTGTTTTTCAAAATGCACCTTGCACAAATCATTTTTACACTCAACAAACTGGTTCATACATGGTTAATGAATCAACACTTGGATCCAGCAGATGACGAGTTGGTTTCATTGAATAGCAACATATTTTCAGGTGGTGTGGGGAAAGCTATTCCATCTGTGATGTTTGAACTCAAATGCCTCATTCACACATGGAAGCATTGGCATGCAAATCAAATGTAAACTGTTTTGTGCATCTTCTGTCAAAGGAGTGTGATCAAGGATTTTTAAAATCATCATGATTTTTGGGTCATATGGGTACATATGGGTCACCATTTTTGATCCTCCAGTGGATCACCATTTTCAATCACCCAATCAAAATTCAATGAACATACATATATAAACCAACTCAATAATATCATCCATTTTAACACCTTCCATGAAACTGTAAAATAATTTGTTTCTCCTAATTTGTACTTCGTAGTTATTGCAACTTGTACTTACTTCAAAATGCTGAGTAGAAGTGCAGAAAAATGATCAGAGGTGGCCTGTGAAGGTACATGTTCAGCTTGCTGTCCTGACCTCACAGTCTTAACATCTGAACAATTACTTTAGCTTTCTCTTCCAGCTCAATTTCAAGAACACAATTAATGAGCAACATTTATGGTTGTGTAAACATTTATCCAAAGCTTCTGAATACAATAAGCAATGAATGCTAATTCATTGTGTAGCCCTAAAAATATTTCATTACTATTAATATTACAAGGTTTTATTTGGTAGTTCATTATGTACTTGTTTCAATATTCCTTTTATGTTAATTTTTGTTGTTTTTAATGAATCCTCCCTAAACTGCTGACCCTTAGGATTGATAAGAGAATGTCATAAAACATGAAAACTTCAACTCAAAATGCTTCTAAAAATTCTATGTGAAAATAATAGAAAACATTACTCATTACACAAAAACCACCAACAAAAATCCAATTAGCATTATTTCTATTCATTGAGTTATCTGTTAAGTTAATTTCAATACATGCACACTACTTCAGAAAACTTTGTTACAGGTAACTGTGCTACTTTTTAACTCACTATTCAAAGTTCTGTAGTTATCTTTGCACTGAGTTCATGTGCTTTCTGTGGTAAAAGTCTTTGCTTATTTTAGCCCCAAATACAAAAATGAAAAAGCATAAAATAAAAAGCTTGTTTAATTGTTTTATTTTTATTTATTGCATTTATATCCTGCCTTTCTTCCAAAATGGGATGCAAGGCAGTTATGCAAGATTGGAAGAGTTTGTGTGCATTTTTGGTGATTTTTCACATTTCAGAGCAGTTCTGCAAAGAATTATTTTGAACAAAAGTTTTGCTTTCACACAGAAAGCAGGGTATTTGTAACAAAATATAGTTTTCTGTGCAAAATCCTTGTTTTCTGTGCAAAAATTGGGCTGCCTGACTCACTAGGCCGGCCTTGTTGCCACTGTGGGGGAAGAAGCCACTGGCTGGGGTGGTAGCCCAGCCCCAGCGAAGCCCCAGCAGGCCTTGCACCGGGCTAGCCCGTCTGGGATTGGCCAGTGCAGGGGTAGGCAACCTTTCCCCTTTAAGGGCCGAGGGACTTCAGCTCCCAGAAGCCTCAGCCATGTTGGCCAATAGTCCCATGTTGGCCAATAGCTCCTGGGATTCTGGGAGCTGAAGTCCCTCGGCCCTTAAAGGGGAAAGGTTGCCTACCCCTGGGCCAGTGGGTATAAAGGATGGTGGTACTTCCTTCCCTGGTACTGGAACTACAATTCCCAGAGGGCATTGGGGGTGGAAGTGCTACCTGATTGGCTGGCATCACAGGCAGGTGGCACCTGTGATTGGTGGACGGGCCAGAGGGGGTGGAATTTCTGCCCCTCCTGGCCCCTGATTGGTCTGTGGGCCTACAAAAGACCATGTGGCACTCAAGGCTGGCACCATTCTACGAGCCCATTTTTTCAGGCCTCTGGGCCCATTGGCCACTACAGTCCAGCACCGAGCTTCAATTCTTGGTTTGGTTGAGGGAGGCTGGGATTGCACCCTGGACATGTCGGTCAACTTGGCTGGGATCTCCTTCTTCTCCAAGGCTGGGGGGTTTCGGGACCCTTGTGCATCCTTCCTTGTTAGGAGAATGTTGGAGGACTGGAGGAGGATGCATACGGGTGGTGGGGATGGCAGGAGACCTATTTGTCTCAAGGCAGACTGCCAGAAATAGTACAAATTGAGTCTACTTTAACTGTCCTGGCTCAGTGCTAGGGAATCATGGGAATTGTATTTTTTTCTGAGATAATGAGCCTTCTCTGTCAGAGAGCTCTGGTGCCACAATAAACTACAGTTCTGAGTCAGGGCAGTTAAAGTGAACTCAATTTGCACTATTTCTGGCAGCCTGCAAAGGCCCTTACTCTCCAGGCTCTCTGAACAGCTTCACTGGGTTTACATCTCCAAGGCTGAGGCCAACCTGTTCAGAGCTGCCTTCATAACTGCTTTCTTTGGGGCACTGAGGGTGCATGAGCTTGTGCTTTTGTCCAAGTCAGATGGCTCCAAGTGGGCACTAAAGAGGGAGTGTTTAGTTTTTTGCAGGTCCAAGTATGACCAATATGGAAGGGGATCCTCCATTGTGCTGTGAAGGTTCCATGGCTCCCACCTGTGCCAAGTACAGACTTTACACAAATATGTGAATATGCAATCAACTGGTTACCTGAGATGCAGATGGGTGTTTAACCAGTCACCCCTTTGTCATCCTGAAGCTTGACTGTGATTAGGCAAATGAGTTCATCAATCAATCAAGGATTGATTGATGACAGATTCTAACCTCCTGCTTTGTGGGCCAACCCTACATTACAGCTGTTGGCAATAAAGTTGTGGCTTTTTCCTTCCAATTGAGATGTGTTGTGCTCATTCTTGTGGTGACTCCCCTCCATGGCAAAGCAAGTTTTGGTATACAAAGAATTTTTCATAAAAAAAAAAAAAGGTTTGGGGTGTATAAAATATCACACAGTTCACCATTTTATTGGTGTTATATCTCAATGTGTGGTAACACTCTCTTGGTGCAGATAAAAAAACCTGAGTTTCCTTTATATCCTTGTCTCCCTGTGTGTGTGTGTGGAAACTGAGAAATTTAAATAACAAGGTTTGGTGGAAGAACAAAATGGAGCCTTGGCAGCTGACTCATGGCCAAATGAAACATGAAATTAATCATTTCATTAATGTCATGTTTCATTAATGTTTCATGATGAAGTTTTTTTTAAAACAAGCCACACTACAGAATTAAAGCAGTTTGACAGCACTTTAACTACCATGACTTATCTTATGAAACCCTGGGATTTGTAATTCGATGAAGTATTCAGCATAGTCTGACAGAGGGTTCTGATGCCTCACAAAACTACAAATCCCCAGATTCTGTAAGATACAGTCATGGCAGTTAAAGTGGTGTAAAATTCCTTTAATTCTGTGATGTGGTTACACCCTAAGGACATTATCACACGGGGCAAATCTGTTGGTTAATCCACACAAATCCCAAACAAAAACTGGATTTGTGCCTCACGATTTCACACGACATCGCATAGAAACTGGACAGAAACTGGTGTTATCCGAGATCTTTTGAAATTCAGGAGTTTGCATTTGCACATTTACTGTAATGTGAAAAGCAAATACGCACAAACAAATCTCCTTTAAGGCTTCTTCCCATTTCCTATGGTCCTCTGGGGCTGCTTTCACTTCCTGGTTTGCTTGCCCGTCAAACATTCTCCACTTTCTCCTTCATCAAAGGATTAAGAAAACCATCATCCTTTGGCTTCCTCTGCCCTTAGCCCCAGGAAGCCTCTTTCCTGCTCCCCAGATCCCCAATGTTTAGCCGTTTTCCCCACCTGCTCTGTCCCTTTGTGTGTGTGTGTGTGTGTGTTGCCAGGATCTGGCTGCGATGCAGCCACTGGCGGCTGCCAACCCCTCCTTCCTTCTCTCCCTCCCTCTTGGATGCAGCTCCCACACACACATCCCTCCACACAACACGCACACCGGCACGGCACCAGCAGCCAAGGCAAGGCAAGGCAAGGAGCTGCATGATCACTCGCTCCTCCTCTTCCTCTTCTTCCTCCTCCTCCTCCTCCTCCACAAGGCAAAAGATCAGCCGGTTTCCCCACCTGCTCTGTCCCTGGGTGTGCGTGTGTGTGTGTGTGTGTGCGTGCCTTGCCAGGATCTGGCTGCGATGCAGCCACTAGCGGCTGCCAACCCCTTCCTCCTTCCCTCCCTCCCTCTCGGATGCAGCTCCCACACACACATCCCTCCACACAACACACACATCGCACGGCACCGGCAGGCAAGGCAAGGCAAGGCAAGGCAAGGAACTCCACGATCACTCCCTCCTCCTCCTCCTCCTCTGCAAGGCAAAAGATCAGCAACTCAAGTCCCCAGGGGGCATTTGCTTCTCCTCATCCTCCTCCCTCGCCCCTTTCCTAATTTGCCTCTTCTTCCCCCCAAAATACCAGGCGTCCTCCTTTTCCAGGAAGCACACTCCTTTTCAACCTGTCCAGGAGGAATTTCCAAAATGTCCCCCAGAAATCATGCTTCTTACTCCTGCTCCAAATGGAGGACAGTTTGACATTTCGTCCTAGAGAGGGGAGAAGGTTGAATGAAATGCAGGACCTGCCCTGGAAAAGGAGGAGTCTCGTCACAAAACACACCCATTTCTAGTACATGTACAGGTTTTTTTCACTTGTGTATGAAAGTCAAAAACGTCTTTTTTTTTGCTTGTAACTTAATTCCGTTATTACTGTAATTACGTGTGAAAAACTTTTGCGTAATTAAGCCCTATTTTCGCTTTCTTTTTGGGATGCTTCATTTCCACTTTATTATCTCTTTAACAACGAAACTGGCCCACGTGTGATAACGTCCTAAGTGACAATTCTAGGGTAATTATGAACAAATCAGGGCCCCATTCAGACTACAGAATAATAGCACTATTACACCATCTTTACTGCCATGGAAATCTGGGGCTTATAGTTTAGTGAATCACTGGAGCAATGTGGCTTTACTCATGTTCCTCTTTAAAATGCCAATCCCAGGATTCAATAGGACAGAATCATGGCAGTTAAAGTGACATGGGGGGATGCAGACGGGCAGCCCTGGGCTGCCCCAGGAAGTAGAGGATCGAGGCCGAGGCTGCCAGACACCTTGGCCACAATCCTCCCTTTTGCTGCCTGCAAAAGGAGAGCTAAAACAGTGCTGCTTCCGCAAGCTGCAAAAGGGGTGCTGCAAAAGGCATGGCACACCTCTTTGGAGTCTCTTCTGGCTCAGCATGTGTGGACGCTGAGCCAGAAGGACGTCCTCGAAGTGCCCGTTGTGTGGATGGGCCATCGATCCAATGACATCCTCTGAAGGGGATGGGGCACCCAGCGTCCGGCTGCCCCTCCCCTTCCTTGCCTCCAACATGCCGCAAAGGGCCCGTCTGCAGAGGCCCATAATAGTGCTACATTTCTGTAGTCTGAATGAGCCTGGGGAAAGAACCATAGCACAGAGGAAACAGTTTTGGTGCCTTCTTTCAGCATGAATTTTCTATCCCCATATGCTTTCCATTTGTGGCAGGATGGCCATGTATCAGAGAGGGGTTTAACTTGAATCAATGTTGTGCTAGGAGCACAGTTAAATTCTCTGTCCCCCTACACCACAGTCTTGATTTCTCTTTTATTCTTTTTAAAACTGACTAACATATTTTCTAATTTGGTCCTCAACATTTCAGTAGCCTGAGGCATGGCTGTTGGAATATGGATGGAATATGCAGTCAACGTGGAAATGTAGAGATGTGTGGGAAAAAAATCTTCTGAGAAAAGTGTCTAAGCAAACAAAGAGAACTCAGCATGCAGTTGGTGTGAAGCCAAAACAATCTCACACTGAACAACAAAGGCAAGGATGTTAAGTCTGGGAAAACAGGATACTGGAAGGTAAACATATGAGCTCATCTGGTTTGCATGAGAACCAGGTCACATGGGGAGTGACACACAGCTAGGGGCTGGTCTAGAGGCTGGGATAAAGCTGATCATCCTATCATTATGTAGGTTGTCACCCAGGAGGTGGAGTTATGGGTTGGGCCAATGGTTCCTTTGTTCTCTTTGTTAAGAACTTGCCTTGCTTTCAACTTAACAACAACATGTTGTGATCCTATGGTTTCTATCATCTGCAAGATGGATTGTACATAGTTCTTTTCTGTTTTTACTGTGCAACAATAAAGCTTTACTTTGGATTTACAATTGTGTCTTCGTGGAAACATTTCCAGGATGGCTGGTGAAAGGAAGCAGTCTTCTGATCTCTGCTACATCTACATCACACAAATCAATAAGGGCCTCTGCAGATCAGCCCAAAGGGCTGGCCTGGAGGCACAGCTGGGGTGGGGCAGCCACACACCGGCTGCCCCAACACCATGCCAATGCCATCCTGACTCTGCATGCTGTTACGCATGGTGCACTGTGTCAGGACACCCTTCAGGCACAGCATTCTGATGCGCTGCACCAGAAGGGGCGAGGAAGAGCCGTGTGCTGGCTCTTAGGATGGCCTTTTGCTGCACCTAAAAGGAATGGCATTTTGCCACTCTTTTCGGGGTGGCAAAAGAGAGGATCATGGCCCAGAACCACCCATCTGCACACTCTCACAGTCACTCCAAATGACACCCTCAGGACTGATTTATATGATGAATGAGTGGGTTTTGAGTTGAATGTATGGTCCCAAACCAGAAAGTATGGCCGTGCACAATGCATTGCTGTAGAATGGACTTGGACCTTGAAAGCGAGAAATTAAAAGGAATGTTGATTTGGTTGGAGTAGATGAAGTTTGCAAAACAAGAAGGAATTTGCACAAACAAGGTGTACCTCCGAGCTGCCCAGAACATCAACTGATAAGAACTTGGTGTAATGGTGCAGAAAGTTTTAATATCAACACGATAAGTTACTGGTATGTTTTGAAACTATGGAAACCAAGGAAAAACATGTTTTTGTCAAGAGAAAGATGAACAAATTATAAAAGAAGTGGTCTACCAGCCTCACTTTGTTGGCATCGACAGCAGCAAGGTGTCATCCCATCTCTTTGGGGAGAAACTGATCAATTGTCTAGCAAAGGGGCTCGTGAGTATGTCTGAGTGAATGTGTGTGAGCCAGAGCTCTTGATAGTTAAGTAATTGTCTTATTTGTTATGTCTTAATAAATGTTACATGCATAGTGTCTAAACCCAGATCTGATTTCCCACGTGTCTTTGTTGAAAATCCTATAGTCTAGGGTGGGTAGATTTCTCTCTGGATCAAAAGAACAACAGAGAACCTTGGTTCGTGACACTGACATGCAATACAAGCCATCCTACCATCATCAGACCTCCAGATTCTTTCATCTGAGATACTCACTTCACTTTGCTCATAATAAGGCTGCCTCTCAGCAGCAGATTTGAAAATATAATCTAGGAATAAAGTGGACAAATGTTTAACTTTACAAAGGCTAGTTCTATATTTGAGGGTACCCTCTAGTTCAGCAACCTACGGCCCGGGGGCCAGTTTAGGCCCCGGGCCCCGGACTTACCGGCCCCGGCCGGAGGTTGCCGCTGCCGCGCGCCACCGCCGCGCACCGCCGCCACTGCCAGAGCACGTTTCCGGGTGCGCTCGCAGCGATCGCCATTTTGAAAGTCAAAATGGCGGTCGTGACACGTTTGCGCATGCGCGGTACTCTTGCGCATGCGCAAATGTGTTGCGTCCGCCATTTTGACTCCCAAAATGGCGACCGCGACATGCGCCATGGCGGCTGGAGCTGCGCGCACTACGGCGGCAACCGCAGTAGCGATCGCGGCGGCTGTGTGTCTGGGGGGGTCGCGCGCGGCAGCGGCAGGTGCGCACGTGCGCGCAAGCGCGCGCACCGCCATTTTCTCCCCCCTTGGCCCAGCCGCGACCTGGGCGACGGCAGACCGGCCCAGGTAAGAAAAATGTTGTCTGTCGCTGCTCTAGTTCAAGGACTCTCTAGTCCAAGTTGATCTTTGAGAATAAGAAACCATAAGAGGGAAGAGATGGGATTTGAATTCAACATTGGCACTTAGCTCCTAGGCAGCGGACTAAGCAGGTCTGCTGTTCAACTGGCCACAGTGTTCTCCATTATGATGAGATGGATCTTATTTCAATTTACATTTTAGCAGGGGTGGAAATCATGCAGAATCATACAGATGTTGTTGGACTGCAATTCCCATTAGCTTTAGCCAGCATACTAATGGTGAAGAACACTGGAAGTTGCAGTTTAGCAGCATCTGGAGAGCACATAACTCCAACCTTTGAAACATATTCAGGGGTAACCGTGTTGGCCATATAGCAAAGTACAATAACATCTAAAATCTACAGAACAGTGATGCCTTTATTCAGTCAACCAAAATACACAGAATACATGGTGCAAAGTTTTGAAGCTCCACTAGCTTCTTAGTCAGGAAAAGGTATTAATATCATACAAGAAAGAAGAAAACTAAAATGATATTAGTCACAGGCCTGCATTTTGTATGTTTTACCAAAACAGCACCTAAAAATTTCTTGATGTAAAAGTATGGAGGCATCTCTTGAGAGATTCAATGTTCTCTGCCTAACAAAGGGGGATGTAACCCCACAAAAGATGGAGACATCTTGGATCTCAAAAGAAGTACTTTTTTGCATTGCCAATGGAATTCAAATGTTATTCCCTGGACTTTGGATTGCTTTGTTCTCAGTGCCACATGGCCAAAAGGCTGGGGGAACCTGATTGCATAGATATCCATTGATAGAAAAACACAACACCTTGAGAAAATTCAGGCCTGTGACTAACATCATCATTTTGTTACTTTTTTTTTCCTCTATAAGATTTTTTAATACCTTTGCCTGATGAAGAAGCCAGTGGAGCTTTGAAAGCTTACATCATGTATTTTGAGCATTTTAGTTGGTCAAATAAAAGTATCAGTATTTTGTGAATTTAGAATGTTATTGTACTCAAACTATGGGTTTGCAGAGGTTCTGAAACTTTGGTCCTACAAATATTTTGGACTTCAGCTCCCAGAATTCCTGATTGTTGGCCAAACTGGCTGGGCCTACTGGGAGGTGAAGTCCAAAACATCTAGAGCAGGGGCAGGCAACCTTTTTGAGACCTGGGCCGGTCTCCCGTAGCCCAGGTCTCAGCTGGGCCAAGGTGGGGGGGGGATGGTGGCGCGCGCACGCACACACCCTCCGCCTCCGTGCGCGACCCCCCCCGCGCACCCCGCGGCCTTTGTTACTGGGGGGCCGGGGGAGGGGGCAGGGAATGGTGCGGGGGCCGGATTCCCTCAGTGGCTACGGGCCTCCTGGAAGCCCGTCGCCACCGAGGGAGGCCTCCCAAGGGGGATCCTCAGTGGCTACGGGCCTCCTGGAAGCCCGTCGCCACTGAGGGAGGCCTCCCAAGGGGGGTCCTCAGTGGCGACGGGCTTCCAGGAGGCCCGTAGCGACCGAGGGAGGCCTCCCAAGGGGGGTCCTCGGTGGTGACGGGCTTCCAGGAGGCCCGTAGCCACTGAGGGAGGCCTCCCAAGGGGGATCCTCAGTGGCTACGGGCCTCCTGGAAGCCCGTCGCCACCGAGGGTCGCCCCGAGGAGGCTTCCCTCGGTGGCTACGGGCCTCCTGGAAGCCCGTTGCCACTGAGGGAGGCTTCCCCAGGGGGGTCCTCGGTGGCGACGGGCTTCCAGGAGGCCCGTAGCCACTGAGGGAGGCCTCCCAAGGGGGATCCTCAGTGGCTACGGGCCTCCTGGAAGCCCGTCGCCACCGAGGGTCACCCCGAGGAGGCTTCTCTCGGTGGCTACGGGCCTCCTGGAAGCCCGTCGCCACTGAGGGAGGCCTCCCAAGGGGGACCCTCAGTGGCGACGGGCTTCCAGGAGGCCCGTCGCCACCGAGGGAGGCCTCCCAAGGAGGATCCTCAGTGGCTACGGGCCTCCTGGAAGCCCGTCGCCACCGAGGGTCGCCCCGAGGAGGCTTCCCTCGGTGGCTACGGGCCTCCTGGAAGCCCGTTGCCACTGAGGGAGGCCTCCCCAGGGGGGTCCTCGGTGGCGACGGGCTTCCAGGAGGCCTGTAGCCACCGAGGGAGGCCTCCCAAGGGGGATCCTCAGTGGCTACGGGCCTCCTGGAAGCCCGTCGCCACCGAGGGTCGCCCCGAGGAGGCTTCCCTCGGTGGCTACGGGCCTCCTAGAAGCTCGTCGCCACTGAGGGAGGCCTCCCAAGGGGGACCCTCGGTGGCGACGGGCTTCCAGGAGGCCCGTAGCCACTGAGGGAGGCCTCCCAAGGGGGATCCTCAGTGGCTACGGGCCTCCTGGAAGCCTGTCGCCACCGAGGGTTGCCCCGACGAGGCTTCCCTCGGTGGCTACGGGCCTCCTGGAAGCCCGTCGCCACTGAGGGAGGCCTCCCAAGGGGGACCCTCGGTGGTGACGGGCTTCCAGGAGGCCCGTCGCCACCGAGGGAGGCCTCCCAAGGAGGATCCTCAGTGGCTACGGGCTTCCTGGAAGCCCGTCGCCACCAAGGGTCCCCCCTTGGGAGGATTCCCTTGGCAGGGACGGGCCTCCTCAGGGCGACGTGTGCGCTCCCGGCACCGCGACCGCCATTTTGGTCTCCAAAATGGCGGTCGCAACACATTTGCACATGCGCAGTAATCCTGCGCATGCGCAAACACATTATGGCCGCCATTTTGGGGACCAAAATGGCGGTCGCATTGCGCGCGGCCGGTGGACAGCCGAACCGGGCGGCGGCGGCGGCGGCGGCGGCAGGGGTCCCCCTGGGCCAGTAAGTCCACCGACCTGGGCCGGAAACGGCCCGCGGGCCGTAGGTTGCCGACCCCTGATCTAGAGAATGAAAGTTTGGGAACCACATGTTACAGTAATCTTTTTTTCTCTCTCTCTGCACCCAATTGCAGCTGCCTCATCCTCCCCATATTACCTGACCCTCCATTCCCATGTCACAACAGTTGTCTGTATAGACGTCCTACTAAGTTGCGCAGAGCATCCACCACCACTACAAGTCACTCAGTTCTGAGGTCAGAACAAGTAACCCACAGCAGTGGCTGACAAACTGGTTTGCTCAGTGGGATGCCAGTGCAGACAGCCACTGCAGCATGAGAATGGAGGGCTTTAGATGCTACTATACCCCACTTCTGGTACAGAATGTGCTGGCCATTGTCTGGACTGCTCACACCAAAACCAGGGTTTGGTCTGTGCAACCCCATTATAGCAGGGGGCCATGCGGACAAGGCCTCTCTCTAAAATAGCATGTGCAAATCTATGCTTGATACTTGTCCTCTTCTGGGGCAAAGTGTAAATGACCATTCTATCCAGAGAATTATGTGATTCCTTGATAGCTAATCGGTGGTCCTTCAATGAAAAGATTGGTAGTGGTAATCAAGTGGGTGAATGGAGGCAGACATTTCTCAATAATACTCCTTGATGTGAAGAAATCTATGAGTCTTTCCACAAAGGGGAAATGATGCTAGAGCACACTGGAAGGGATACCACCACTTATCTTGGTAGCAATAAATCTTAAATAATGGGGAGGGGGGGAAAGTTGGGTGTGAAAAGAAGATTAGCTCTTTTACCATTGATGTGAAATATAAATAAATTCCCCTAGCAGAAATTTTGTCTTCAGCAGCCCACCACTCAAACTGGTGGAAAGTTCTGCTCACTTCCTGAAAAAAGAGAATGAAGCTGTGCAGTGTGGAACATACTACCAAATCTATTTACTGAGCTTGAAAATAAGTTTCCTACAACATTCCTGCTCTCAAATCTTATTTTATTCATGGAGAAAGCCACTCAAGGGGAAAACCCATAAAGGATATGTAGCCTCATGAATCCACCCTACAGTTTGATAAGAGTATTCCAGGGATGTCTATGAAGGGAAAAAAAATAGTTGCAGAACAGAGAGTTGCTTTTCCTCACAACAGTGTTTTGGTTCTGCTTTGGCGATCTATGGTCTCACCTGTTTTTCACACTGTCAAATGCCACCTTCCGGGATGAAGAGTAGGACAAGCGATCACCACTAGGCCAATTGCTTTCTGAAGCTGGTTACTGTAAGAGTGTACATACAGCCGTCAGCTTCAGGAAGCTGTTGGTGGCCATGATTGCTGATCCTTCTCTCTCCTGAAGGTTGACACTGCCATGTGCCTATTCACACAGCAGCCCCATGCTTCAAGAGGAAGGGTTGGATAATCTATCACCACTAAGCTCTTAGGCAAGGAATAGAGATCATTTTACCAGTTTCTTCCTCTGAAATATAATATATAGAACCTGGAATTGATTACTATAATAACTTCATCTCAATATGCATTTTTAGATACATTTTAATAAGGGAAGTTTTGAGCTGAAGACTATACAGATTATTTAGGAAGCATGAAAGCTGGTGGAGAATTATGGGATGTCATAGAGTTTTGTCTATATCAGAATGCACAAAAATTGAATTTCTCAAGCATTCCACCTATTGTAGATATGCTGTATCATTCTATAAGCCATGAAAACAGAACAGGAAATAAAATGAATAATCATGTTACAGTAACACTATAAATCCCAACTCAAAAAAATTAGATAGTTTCAACTTGCTCTAGATTTCTAGCATACTAAAGAATTTTCCAAGGAATATCCTCCAGTTAACTACCTGATACTCTCAGCTACCTGATACCTCCTATTATACAAAATAAGACCTTTGCTACACTTAACCAATAAGTGTGAAGATATTCACACTTAACCAATGTTGTTATTTATAGCTGCTGCCACACTGCAGAATTAATTCACTTGCAGACTGCCAAAAATAGTGCAAATTGAGTCCACTTTAAGGGTTAGGGCTAGTGCTAGGGAATCATGGGAATTTTTTTTTCTGAGACATTGAGCCTTCTCTGTCAGAGAGCTCTGGTGCCACAATAAAATACAGTACCCATGATACCCTAACCCTAACCCTTAAAGTGGACTCAATTTGCACTATTTCTAGCAGTCTGCAAAGGCCCCAGTTTAATACCATTTAAACTGTCATAGCTCCATCCTATGGAATCCTGGGATTTGTAGTTTATTGTGGCTCCAGAGCTCTCTGACAGAGAAGTCTCATATCTCACAAAGCTACAAATCCAGAATTCCATAGAAATGGCATAAAACTGCATTAATTCTGCAGTGTAGATGCAGCCTAAAACCATACAGACTTTTCTCCAAGTTTGTTTACTCCATTTTGTAATATGAAAGTATGATTTATTATTCATACCTCAGCTAATATCAAGACAAAGTACAGTGATAAAAATGTCAGGATAATAGAGCTCTAACTGAATGATATGATGAGCACTTTAACTGCTATTTTATCATGTTGGCTGCTTGAATACCAAACCCTGTTGGTTTATAACACTCTGCATTGAACATCAGGGTTTAATCAATAAGCAAAAGGTTAGTAGCTAAAAATGCAAGTCAAATTTCTTTGTGTATTTCTCAAAGGCACAAATCATTCAGTAAACTAATCTGGAAAAAGGAGTTTCCCTGTTTTACTTGGCAGACCGGTAAATAAGAATTGCTTTCCCTCACAAAGCGTAGAAACATTGCATTTCAGATTCATAGCTTTTATACCTATGTAGTGTGTCTGGAGACTCTCTAGCCCAATAAGAGTTGGATTTCCCTACAGTATGCATTTTTCTGGTAGTGGACTGAGAGGGGAGGCAAATTGAAGCCACCTGCTACCCACAAGACTGCCCATCAATGTTTTCACTGTTATATCTCCAACAACTGGTACTGTTACTCACTGTGGGAGATCTTGTCCCTTCCTGAGAGGGGAGAGCCTCTCAGATTATCTCACCCCCTTCCTATTATTGGATGTAACAGAGTTCAATGTCTAGCCTTAGATCAATTCTCAAATGAGCAATAAATGCCAACTCCCAATGTAAGTTAGGATTGTGGGTATATAAGGCAACATGCTCAGGCTAGGGTGACTGGTAGGTAGGTTCAAGTCATAGTAGCTAGCAAGCAGTAAAATTTTCATATGATAGCGACCATTAAAGAGCGATGAGTTCAGGTTGCATAGAACAGTAATTGGCAGCAGGATCAGAGAAAGATCCCATAGAACAGGGCAGGAATGGTGCATCATGAGATATCAGGACTAGAAGCAGGAAAAAGCAATATAAACAATTCTAAAAATCCAAAATCAATAAATAATTTAAATGATCTAAAATAGGATTGCCAGGCTGAATACAGAATGGAGTTATTGTAACTTTAAGCCCACACAACCTGAGAAGCAGGACATGGTACACTGAAACTCCATCAAGCAGGATGGAGTACCTGGCCTCCTTACATTTCAAACTCAGAATTTCCCTTCCAAAACAACTTTTACTTCCCTGGTATGAGACAGTGGGTGCAAACAGGCAGGTGACAAGATCAGGGCTTGGTACTTATCTGCTCCCTCCTTCTGCTCTCAGCTGGAGAGGCATGATGATCAGTGGTGGAATGGCAGCAGTTGCAAGTTTGAGTTTCAGAGGTAAGGAAGAGAGGTATCTCGTCCTGCTTCTTAATCTTGTATAGCTTAAAGTTGCAGCATCTCCATCCCATATACAGCCTGGCAGCCCTAACCTAAGATATTTTTTAAAACAATTTTAAAAAGTTATAAGAGTTTTAAAAGGTTGTGAGTGGAGACAGAATGAAGTAGGACTGGGATGAATACAGGCAGGTGAAGTAGTTAGCTCTAGGTCTCCCAACTGGGACTTTAGGGAATTCCCATTCCCTGTTGCTTGCCCCACCTTGCCAGTTTTTGAGCTTCTGGCTTCATTTCTCTTGCAGGAGGAATGGCTCCCAACTAGCCAGGTCATCTGTGCTGCCTCGTTGCTTGTTAACCAGCTGCTATTGTAGTCAGTGATGTCACCAGGTTTAGTGGCATGCAGTGTAGGAACTGATCACCCCCAGACTTGAAGCCACCAGACCAATGTTTCTGCAGAAGTAGATCTGGGTTCTGGTCTACTTGCCAATGACAACTGATGGACTGGGACACCCAAAGGTGCTATCCATGTCCTGGGGTGTTCCAATCTTCCCACCTTGTTCACAAGTCCTGAAGGGATCCAGGTGCCATTTGGCAATGGGAGAGGCCTCCCAGAGTTTGCCATGGTATGCTAACAGCTTCCCAGTTGGCCTCCTTGCCACTTTTGGGTGGGTGGACCAGGCCCTTCCCAGGATCTTCAGTCTCTGAGAATTCCAGCCTACTCATGAAGAGGTGCACTCCACACTGGAAGGCAAACTGGCATCCCCTCTGAGGTATCACCCGGTGTGGTCCGCACCCCCTAAAAACACTCCTGGTTGCAGTACCCACATGTGTAAATGTATGTGGGTGCTACTTCACTGAATCCTCCATTTATATCAGGGGTAGGCAACCTTTTTGAGCCAGGGGCCATGTTGCTGTCCCTCAGACAATTGGGGGGGGGGGGGGGAGCACCATAAATAAATAAATAAATAAATAAATTTTAATAAAAAAAATTAAAATTAAAAAAATATATGCATGCACACTCTCTCAGTCCCAGAAAAACCATGGCAAAATCCCTGTGGAGATTTTGCCAAGAAAACCCCAAGAACAAGTAATAACAACAATAATCAATATCATCATAGTGGGAGGTGGGGGCGGCCTACCTAATATTGTCCAAAGGCCTTGGGGGGGGCACATCTGGGCCACGGGCCTTAGGTTGCCTACCCCTGATTTATATTATCCTCAATGGCAGGAGTTGGCATTAGTGGTCCCAGGGAATTTCCTAGTACAATGTCCTATGGGCTGTCACTGGTGATGAAGTGCTAGTTCTCTACTAAGTTTTCTGTTCTGATTAGTAAAAGCTTTTTTTTTTTTCTTTAAAAATTTCTTCCCTGATCTTCCACACTGTAACATGTGGAATATGTATTAAAGCATAGAAACATGAAAGTGTCTCTTTCACCACAATTATACCAACACTGATTATTAATTTGATTATTAATTCTGTTCAGTTTGCTAAGAATATAATGCCATGTTTCAATTTAAGAACCATTTTCCTGACAAATTTCAGAAATTGATTTAAATGGCAAAGATATCCATACCTTTCCACATTAACCTTCAGAGATTGATACCCAATTCCTCCTCACAGAATCTTTTTTAATGTCTGTAAATCTGGTTACCTCTTGGTACTGGATGATGTTGTCTGGGCTACATAAGCAACAGCATTCAGAGGCCTGAACATTGGAAAGCAACTGGAAGTGGAATAGTTATTCAGTTTTATGGCACGCATGTATGTGTGTTTTTTGTAATCAGCCTACCTAATATTGTCTCCAAGGGCCCTTTTATACTACACAGTTATAGCACTATAATTCCACTTCAACTGCCATGTCTGTACCCTGTGTTATCCTGGGGTTTGCAGTTTGGTGAGCTTGGATGAATTCGGTACTATTTTGCTGCTCAGTCTCATACAGAAATAAAATTTTGGGCTAGTCTTGGTTGCAGATTAACTGGATTTTCACTATAATATTTAGCTTTTATTGTGCTCTTCAAAACTTTGATACTCCTAAACTTGGGACAATGCTTTCAGGATAAGTGGCAGAAAGAGTGAAAATTTGTTCACTGGCCATCCCAGCAAGATGATAGTCATGCTAAGCCAGTCTCTCCACCAGTATGTTGGTGAAACCCATCAGTAGCAAAGACCAAATGAAAGAATGTCTCACAGGCTCTAGTTCTCTTTCAGAAATTCATCCACATGGCAGCAAGTCCAATATACCACTAGAGTCTGAAGGAAATATAAGAATCACAATACCATCTAGTTTCTGTTGTGCTGTGTACTATAATCCTTAATACTCTTATTGGAGGTAAGTCTCACTGTACCCACAAGTTTTTACAATGCATTAGAAGATGGTAACTTGATATTATATGAATCTTGCAGGTCTTGAAAGTATGTAACCCTGGCTCAAGCCCTGAAAAAATGTGGTGAACTTACCAAATGGTTACAATATAACCACTGCATCAGAGGTGGGCAAAGCTCTGGGAATGTATATGCCCTCCTGGGCTATTTTTTTTCCAGCTGTTGATGCCTGAAAACTCCCCAGACCACTTTCTGGGCTAAAAGAAAATGACTAATTGCCTCTTCTAAAGATGTACGGTAATTCATCTTTTACATAGACTGTGCCCTCCCCTCCCCAGCTCTATTAAATATTTTTTAAAAAATCAAAATCAGTTATAAATTTGTGGACAATTCAGGGATCCTTGGGAGAAATTTTGGACAGTCTAGCGAACTCCAGAGGGCTCCAGGAGTAGAGAACTGGTCCTCAGACCCACTGCAGTTGGCCACTCTGTATTGCATGGGCATTGCAGCAATTTACTGCTTGTCAAAAAATGTTGGTATTATCCCAGAGAATAATGCTAAGTAGAATGCTGGAGAGTGGAGGTCCAACCAAGTAGAGTGTTTTTGTTGTGACCTTTTCCACTTACTATTAAAGGATAATAATTCACTTCATATAGAGAATGCCAGGTTGAAGAAAGCTGACTTATGCTAGCAAAACATCCTTTCATTTTCTGGCAAAATCCTGTTTCACTCCCCTATGCAACATACCTCTTAGTGCCAAACACATTTATTCCTTTATTTCACTTGGACTCCCACATTTGTAAAGGCTCCTTACAAATAATGATTCCTGATCATTATCTGAGGGCTCTCTTGGCTTGATAATGAACCCATTACAACTTTATTACTTCTTCTGGTATGGCATTAAAAAAGAAGTTAAGGCAGCTATCAAAGGAACTCTTAATTTATGATATATCAGCAGTTAAAAATGTGAGGTTGAACACTCTGCTGCTACACTTCTGTGGTTATTAGAATTCACACAACAAGACTCTAAGCCTGCCAGAAATAGTGCAAATTGAGTCCACTTTAAGGGTTAGGGTTAGTGCTAGGGAATCATGGGAATTGTTTTTTGTTTTGTTTTTCTGAGACATTGAGCCTTCTCTGTCAGAGAGCTCTGGTGCCAAAATAAAATACAATTCCCATGATACCCTAACCCTAACCCTTAAAGTGGACTCAATTTGCACTATTTCTAGCAGTCTACAAAGGCCCTGAGTCTGATTTAACTGCCCTGACTCAGTGCTAGGGAATCATGGGGACTGTAGTTTATTGTGGCACCAGAGGTCTTTGACAGAAAAAGCTCAATGTCTCAGAAAAAAAATACAATTCCCATGATTCCCTAGCACTGAGCCAGGGCAGTTAAAGTAGACTCAATTTGCACTATTTCTAGCAGTCTGCAAAGGCCGTCTGTAAGCTTTAGGGAACCACTCACTTAGGGCCTTTGCAGACTGCCAGAAATAGTGCAAATTGAGTCCACTTTAACTGCCCTGACTCAATGCTAGGGAATCATGGGAACTGTAGTTTATTGTGGCACCAGAGCTCTCTGACAGAGAAGGCCCAATGTCTCAGAAAAAAATACAGTTCCCATAATTCCCTAGCACTGAGCCAGGGCAGTTAAAGTGGACTCAATTTGCACTATTTCTAGCAGTCTGCAAAGGCCCTTAGTTGGGTGTAAGTCCAAATGATCCAACAAATGTTAATTGGGCTACAGACATTAAGCCTCTTAAGCTTGGAGAGCTACACTACAATTTGCAGTGACTCAGCTCTTAACAAATTCAGTTCAGAAGGGGCTACTGGTGTCATTTGAGCAAGATATGAAAATTTGTGAGTATTAAACAGCTTGCTGGAAGAAAGCCATTGCATCAGTTAGAATTCATTATTCTTTATCATCCTCATAACCACTACCATCATCATTGTTATAGTTGTCACCATCATTTAAGAACCAAGGCTAGGCAATTCCATAAGGAAACAATCATCATGAAATTTATGAGACTTATTTTCAAGTAAGATACTTCTGTAGAGAAAGTGTGAAGCAGGAATAAAATGGTAGCCAATTATCTAAAGATACATTGAAAGGCCATTTATAACAATGATGTGATTCCACAGCCATCATCAAAATAATAAAGTTGACCCTTTGGGTCCACAGGTGTTCAGTTCCAGGAAATACTGCATATGTGAAATAACACAAATTATGGCCCGTATTATTAAACAGCAGCAATGTGAACATGCACACTTCAGCATGTCCATGTTCACACTGCTGCCATTTAATAATATGGGGTGTAACAATCTACAAATGATCAAATTTGCAGATCTGAAATCTGAGGATCTGAAGAGCCAACTGTATACTTAAACAACAATGGAAAGAATTAGACACTAGACACAGTGAACTGGACACACAAGAAAACAGTTATACAATATATAGCTGCTGTAGGCACAATGCTGGAAGAACTTGGTTGTTCCTTTTCAGGAAGAATGGCTTATAAAGCTCAAGGAATGAATGTTCAGAGATGAACAAATTAACTAATCTTATCAGAGACGGAACTATAGAAGATAAATGGAACTCTGTGATTAATCACTAGAAGAAGAAATGAAGAGTGATATATACTTTTGGATTTACAGAATAGTTTAGAAAGTATTTTAAGTAGTGTGTCACTTCTTAATAATCAATAATAATAATACTAGAAAATTAAATTTATTTTGTTAATATAGAAGATATTGGGGAGGTAGAAATAACAGTTAGTTTTATACCATAGGATGGCAAGTTAGAAGACACTTGTTAATCCCTGTCTTTATAAATTAGTATAGAGTAGTAGTATTGGTGTGTTTTTATTTATTTATTTTTCATTTGTAATACTTGTAGTACCGTATTTGTCGTGTTATAACCCTGTATGTGTGTTATATATAAATGGAAAATCTGTGTTTTAATAAAAGTAGATATTTCAAAGAAATTAAAAAACAAAGTGCTAAATGCCTTCTTAAGGAATATTTTTATATGAGTCCATTGAATATGGGTATTGAATTAGTTATATTTAATCAATTTAAATATTTATTTAAGATTTATTTCAGGAGGAGGAGGAGGAAAAGGAAAGTAACTTCTCACCACAGCTCATAATACAGGGGGGTTGCAGACTGCCAGCAATAGTGCAAATTGAGTCCACTTTTAGGGTTAGGGTTAGTGCTAGGGAATCATGGGGACTGTATTTTATTGTGGCACCAGAGCTCTCTGACAGAGAAGGCTCAATGTCTCAGAAAAAAAACAATTCCCATCATTCCCTAGCACTAACCTAACCCTTAAAGTGTACTCAATTTGCACTATTTCTGGCAGTCTGCAACCCCCACAGTTTCACAGAATAAACTTGTGATATTAGGGCCTACATTCAATTTCAACCAAAATAGACTTATACTCAGTCAGTGCTTATGTAAATCCCATTCATCCAGTGGTCTACTCTTGTTCAGACAGTGAATTTGATTTAGGCTCCTCCAAACAATGTCTGTGGAGGAGAAGCATCCGTTGATGCTGTCTTCCTGAAACATCTCCATTTTCTCCCTCTCCACCCCTGACCTTTGTGCATCAAATGAGGATGTGTGCAGGTTTGAGTTGACACTCCAAAGTTGACTTGCAACATTGTTCTTGTTCTGCTCTAGATTGCTGCCAGTCTGTTACAGACAGAATCCTAGCCTATGATCAGATTGTGGGATTTTAATACATTGCTGTGAGGGAACACACTTGCTGAGCAGGTTAGTTGATCCAAATTGGTCCCATAGCACTCAGTCTTGGGTAAAACAAAACAAACACAGCTGCTTGCTACATCTTTAAAGTGACATCTGCTTTGGCTCCTGCATGATGAATGTGAAGCCTTGAACATATTAACCTGTGATCTTCTGTTCACAGCAAATGCCTGAAAAAAAAGATTAAAGCTGACCATGTAATCCTAAACATAGTGGCTGAAGAGTAAGGTCTGTTGAATTCCATGGGACTTAATTCAGAGTCAACATTTTTAGGTTAGCATTCTTAGAAATGCTTCATATCTGTTTTTCATAAATAAATATTTCCCTGTCAAATAAAGAAGCTTTCAGGGATTCAATGGTGTTGGGTTGTGAAGAGTTCATTTTTTTAAAAATGGTAGCTTGGCGGAGTGAACAGGTGTTCCGCATGGAAGGGATCTGAACTTTTGGTCCTCTAGATGTTTTTGATGACAATTATAAATGGGAAATTTAGTTTTAAAAATGGTTAACAGTAAATTAACTGTATGTTAATTGTCATAAAGACAGAAACTGAGCTAAACAACAATTAATTAAACAAAAGTCCATCAGTGATACCTTTATTGGCCAACCAAAATGCATAATATACTTGTTGCAAGCTTTTGAAGCTGCATGGGCTTCTTCATCAGGCAGGATGTTACAAACCAAACAGGAGAAAAACAATTGGAGATGTTAGTCAGATGCCTGCATGTTGTTTCATTCTTTAGTTAAGATGGTATATGGTGGGGAGGATATATTTTGCAGGCAGGCTCCTCATCCTTCTGGCCATGTAGCTATAAGGAGATTTTCAAAGTCCAGGAAATTTAAAGTCCATTTGCATCTCAACAAGGATGCCTCTTTTGCAATCCAGTATGTCTCCATTCCAGTGAGGCCACAGACTTCTTTGTGTCAGAGAGCAATGGATTCCTCAAGAAGTCTCCATGTTTTTGCATAAGAAACATTTTAGTGGGTGTAGAGGTAAAACATGTGAATTCTGTCCAAATTTAATGATTTATTTTATTTTTTTTTACCTTGGTTGAAGTTCCCAGTCCACAGGCTATTTTTCCTGGTTCCCCTGTTGCAGCTACAATGTAGTATCAGACAATACAAAAAACATGCATACCATCTTAACTAAAAAATGAAACAACATGCAGGCATCTGACTAACATCCCCAATTGTTTTTCTCCTGTTTGGTTTGTAACATCTTGCCTGATGAAAAAGCTTGTAACAAGTATATTGTGCATTTTGGTTGGCCAATAAAGGTATCACTGGTGGTTTTTTGTTTGAATTTGCTAAATGGTCAACACGCTAACCCTGCATGTTTTTCATAATTAATTAAACAGTTAAGCCTTATCTACTAACTTTCACATTTCTGATTACAATTCTTATAATCTCTTGTAATTGGCATGTTAGGTTGGATCGATGGGAGCTACAAACAAAAAAGATGAATCATGATGAATCAGACCAAAAGCCAATGTAGTTCAGGATTCAATTCATATAACAATCAACATGTTAGAATATAGATGGGTTATACAGTCAAAGGTGAAATGCAGAGATGTGTGTGTCTGTAATTTTCCACTTGAGAACAGCGTCTAGGCAAAGCACAAACACCATCTAGAAAAACAAAGTGAATCTAACACCAGGTGGTTACACAGACGTAAACATGGACTTTCCCAAAGATACAACCCATGGACACAGACTTTGTTATGGGTAGCAATAGATATCCAAAAAGGTAAATAATCGTTAGCTTGGGAAAATAGTCACGTGGTAGATGATGGACAACAAGAGGTTGGGTTAATATACATCATACAGGCATTATCCAATCAACATAAGGTTAACACCTAGAAGGTGGAGTATGGGAAGGGCCTAGAGAATCCTTTGTCTAGAATGTTATTATTATTCAAGATGTGAGCGCCCGTGTGCGTGCATGCCTGCCTGGAAGCAGTGGTTTTAACTGCAACGAGTTGAGATCCTAAGCTTTTGGGGTTGTTAAAGATGTAATCTTACATGGCTGAACTGGACAAGTTCATCACAATGGATTTTACTTAGTTATCTTACTTTACTTTTTTATGCATTAATAAACTATGTTTTTGGACTTTACAATGTGTCTTCTTGACTGAGGAAGACAGGATCCTGAAGAAGGGAAGCTGAGCCAGTTGATGGTAAGAGATACAAAGTGGCTGTGGATCACAGCAGCCAGCTTGTCCTGCAGATTCTGCTGGGTGCCAAAGAGCATCACTACAACACTCATCATCCACACACTGACACAACAAGTTGCTTCTGGAAAGGCCACAAATAGGATATTAGTGCAACAATACCTTCCTGCTTGTGGTCCCCAGCAACTGGTGTATGGAGATGTCATGCCCAAGATAATGGAAGGGGCATATATTAATTTTGACTAATGAAATCAAAATAGATAACCTTATCTTCTATGAATTTACACAAAACACTTTTAAAATTACCCAAGCTGATAGCCATAACTACATATTTAGAGGGTGAATTCCATCACTTAACTAAGTACAGGGTGAAGAAGTACTTTGCTTTGCCTGCCCTAAAACTCTCACCATTCAGTGATTACATGGTCAGCTGTATCCCTGGGATCTAGAATTATGAGAGAGCTTCATTTTTATCTGCTTTTTACACATAATGCATAGTTTTATAACCTCTGTCATGTATCTTCTTACCTCCCTTTTTTCTAACCTAAGCAGCTCTAAATGCTGTAACCTTTCCTCATAGAAGAGTTACTCACACCTTTAGCCACTTGATAATTTTGATTGCCCTTTTCTGCACAGTTTCTAGTTCTACCATGTCTTCCCCCCTCCCCCAGGTGTGGTGATGAGAACTGTACACTCTATTGTAGTCCAAATGTGTTTGAACTATAGATTTGTTTATGGGCAGAATGATATACAGTGGGTCCTTATTATCTGCTGGGGTTTGTTTCCAGGATCCCCCATGGATCCTAAATCCCATTAAATACAATGGCATAGCAAAATGCTGTCCCTTATATAAAATAGACAATCAAGGTTTGCTATTTGGAATTTATACTTTTTTCAGTATTTTTAAACAGTGGATGGATGAATCCATGGATAAAAAAAAAATCCATGGATAAGGAGGGCTGATTGTATTAATATCTAGAAGGTCAGATATGCCCTACGTCTAATGTGGGAGGTGGAGGGGAAAGATGGGAAAGTGAGGCAACAGGAATGGACCCTAGCAAGGGGCAGGAGACCCAACAGCTATCGAAGATTGCCAGTCACTTGTCCTGGCCCAGATACCTCGGTTGTCTTTTGATATTATTTTACTTGGTTTTTCATGTCATCAGTTGTGTTGGGTTTCCTCTTGCAAGAAAAAGCACAGTACCAAATAACATATATGTGCTGAAATCAAAATGAAATTTGTAAATCATGTTGGTACTTTTAACATCACTTTCAGCTAAAAGCCATCTTGCATATGCCATATTGTACACAGAGACAAGACAAGCATAAGTAAGAAGTTCTTCCAGAAGTGTGATATTTGTTTGTTTTTATTAATGTGCACATTTCCTATGGAGCTCACAAGTGAACTATGCATATCTAAGTACTCATGAGTATTCCAGTTAAAATAAAAATGGCTTACTAAACCACCTTTTCTAATATTAATTTTCTTTTTTTAAAAAAAAAAAAACCTTTAAAATGAAGATTATTTGTAGTGAATGGCTTACAGTGCTATTCAATCACCTTCTGACTACTCTAGGTTACTTATTTTGAGCTTGATTGCATATAATATTGTTTTTCTCATTGCTTTTTTGGATTTTTTATCCACAGGGGGTGGGGGAGTGCTAAAACACTGGCATATATTCTTTCCAACATTTTCTCCCTCCAAAAAACCAACAAAGAGTTTAAATGACAAGAAATATGTGTTGTAGAAAATATAAAAAGCTTATTTCAAAGTTTATTTCCAGGAAACACAGCAATGTATATTCTTAGACTCAACCTGAAATTAGCACAATCAGCATGCTGACATCTGAATTATCTAACGACAGCCTTCCAGCGCCTACTTCTCAAATTATATACATTATTTATTACATCAAAGACATTTTTAAAATATACATTTCTTTTCATAGAGTCTCCGCCCTCACACACACACATGCATAGCAATGAGCTTTATACACCTTCTTCTGCTACAACAGTTTCTAAAATGTGTTGACCATGAAGTATATCTCAAAGCAATTTATTTCAGTTATTTTTTCTCTCCTTTTCTTCCTCAGGTAATATGTATGAGGAATTCTGAAGTTAATCAAAAGGGTTTATAACTTGCAAAATTCAAAATTTTCTCTGGGTGGGAGAATTTTACTGACCCCCTAGTCTATGCATACTTAAATATGAATAATTTTTGGATCCAAATGTGCATCATGCTTCAAAGGGCAATGATAGCCCAATTATCTGATAGATTCGATGGATCTCATTTGCCACTGCCCTATGGTATTACTTTTACCCTCAGGAAATGTGTCATGCTTGACGTTGCCCTAAAGCATTTTAATGCAATCTTTTTTGCATAATATTCATACCTAGCCTACCTTCTTTCAACCTCCTTTTTCATTTCTTGGACGTTTTAAGCAGTTTACAGAAAAATAAAACAACCATTTAGCCAAAATCCACATCAGAACAGGCAAATTATTTTAATTACCAGTTATATCACAATGTTGCTATATAAAAAGGAGGGTCCTGCAAATAACTGGAATGTAGAATTGGCATCAACAGAATAAGCATACTTGGCATTTGTGAGCACCCCAATACCTGACAATCTTGAGATTCGGTAACTTGGCAGGACTACTCACAGAGCTGTGCCCTTGGCCAATACAGAAAGAGACAAGTTATATTTGGGTAATGTTGAATTTGAACAGAAGAACCCTCATGGTGGAGAAGCACTCTAGTGTTGCCCCTTTTTAAGACTGGATCCACATTAACAAAAAAAAATCCATACTCACCTCGATTCCAGTGCTGTTGGAAAACACAACATACAACTATTTTCACAATGAAAGCACTTCTGTTAGAATTTAATGGGATTTACACAAAATCCCTTTTTATTCTGCATTTTCTAGGAAAACCTGTTTTTTCCTGGTTTTTTACAATATGTGTCCTCCTGGATCAGGGGGCCAGGACAAAGTATTGTGTGGCATCCTTCATCTAGAAAGTTTTTTGCCATTTATTTATTTATTTATTTATTTATTTGCTCTTCCCTGTGCATGGGTTAATAAATAAAGCCAATAGAAAACCAAAAACAGATCTTTACTCAAGATTTATTTCAACAGAAACATGACTAACGAAGGGCCTCTGCAGACTGCTAGAAATAGTGCAAATTGAGTCCACTTTAACTGCCCTGGCTCAGTGCTAGGGAATCATGGGAATTGTATTTTTTTCTGAGACATTGAGCCTTTTCTGTCAGAGAGGTCTGGTTCCACAATAAACTACAGTTCTCATGATTCCCTATCACTGAAGGCCTAAGCAGACTGCCAGAAATAGTGCACATTAAATTGAGGCACTGCCCTGGCTCAGTGCTAGGGCATCATGGGAACTGTATTTTTTTCTGGGATATTGAGCCTTCTCTGTCAGAGAGCTCTGGTGCCACAATAAGCTACAGTTCCCATGATTCCCTAGCACTGAGCCAGGGCAGTGCCTCAATTTAATGTGCACTATTTCTGGCAGTCTGCTTAGGCCCTGAGTCAGGACAGTTAAAGTGGACTCAATTTGCACTATTTCTGGCAGTCTGCAAAGGCCCATAGGCCCCCTTCTACATAACATTTGAGTTTGAGGTCCCACATCAAAGCCCACAATTTGATTTCCCTGCTTCTGAAAAGTCTTGGAGAGTGTAAGGGAGCAGAAGAAGGAGCACCAGCCAAACATCACACCAAGAGGAAAAAACTTGTTCTGTAGACACTGATCTTAATTCAACAAAGGATTTGGAGTAGAAAGGGAAGCAAGGGAAGAAACATTTTATTTTGTCTTTCTCCTCCTTGGGGCTCTCTGTGTTGGGAGACATTTAAAGTTCCCTCAAGTACTCACTGAAGCACAGAAGGGGGAAAGGGATTGGATATAGTGGCCATCCAGAGAGTTTGAAAAAATATTTTGAAAAAACAGACTAAAAGACAAAATGAAGAAATGTTCCTTCACAGGGGCAAGGGCACACTTCCCCTTCAAAGATAAGAACCTTTATCTGTTTACATTCAAGTTCAGATTTGGAAATTGCTTCCCACAAGGCAGACTCATCTTCCTCATTCCTTATTAAACTTCTTTCCAACAGCTAAAAACATCCTATTCTGAAAGAGTTCAAGATCATGTATTCCTATTAAACTCCTATGTGCTTCTGAATAATTTGCTATATGGAATTGTTTTTCATTTCTGGAAAATCTCCAGTTATTGCAATATCATTTTGTGTATGCATTTATACGCTTCAATTTCATTGTCAGTTCATTATGTTTAGAGTGATTCTTGTATTATTGTTGGTCTCTTTGAGATCTTTTACAGCAGGAGTGGATAGTATGTGTCGCCTAGATGCTATTTTTCTTCATCTCCCATTAATCTTAACTATCATAGGCAGTGGTGAGAGATGTTGGCTGTTGTAATCCAACAACATCTGGAAAGCATATGTTCCTTATCTCTGCTTTAAAGGACAAGATGGATATAAATGTTTTAGATGCATACATTGAGCTTGTGCTGACATAGAGTCTGCACAATGCATAAATAGTGCTTGTGATAAATTAAAAGACTCATATAACTGATAATTAATGATATCAGGTTCAACCATATTATGTATATTGGATATCCTTAATTTTCTTTCTCCTCTTCACAATGAGAGCACTATCAGAATTTTATTTCATTTGGGTAGTGAATCCAGATGGATCATGTTCAGTTTTGCCAGTGGGGAAAAAGACTTCTTAAATTTTACACAGAGAAGTTCTGTTCATTCACAGCAAATATCAGGGGGATAGACTTTCCTTCCATACAGAATAGCACCCAGATCGATCCAGAGTTAGTTATTGAGAGGAAAAAGTTTTTCCTTCAAACCACATGGTGTGGTTGTCCATAATAAATGAATGTTATAACTAATTCAAAGAAGAAGCAGGTTGGCTATACAAAAAAAAGAAAAAAAGACACATTTTCCCACATGCTTTCTGAATGTGCTTCTCAGGTTGATGAATTCATTAATAACAGGAGGATTTTGCACTTTTCTGCATCTGTCTATTAGCTGCATCATACAATTATTTATGGAAACCCATTGAGGCTAAACAAAGATGCCAAGGAAAGAAGTGAAAATGGCAAAGTTTGAGAAGGAAATTTAATCTTCTACTGCTACTGAGCAAACCAGTACACCTCTTAAGAAACCACAGCATCTCTCTCTGTTGTCTTGTCTATTTTCAAAGGTAAGCTGTTTCTGTAACAAAACAGATGGGTAGCTAGCTTGAGAAATATGAAAGGTCTAGAATTTAGTGATAGTGTAAATGCTATATATACAAAACATCCCATGTCTAATCTTCAGAATTTGAAGTTTGGGATTTCTGTCTAAAACCCAGGAGAATTTCTGCCATCCGGTATGGTTAATGCTGGGATAGATGAACTGATGAGCTGACTTTAAACATGGCAACTTGTTGTGATCTCTCTCTTAGATTTCTCAGACTGCACTGTCTTCCTAATGAAAAGCAAAGGCTGCATGGGCAAAAGCCAGATTGGTACCCAGGAAGAATTTACCACAGGCCACAGAGCTAGAAAAGGAAGTGAGAGAAAACCAATTCTCAAATACAGCTCCCATTTAATGAAGCTTGGATGCTTAGGCTCCAGCTGGGCTGCAGAATTAATGCAATTTGACATTGCTTCAACTGATTCCATACTATGGAAATCTGAAATTTGTAGTTGTGTGAAATATTTAGCCTTCTCTGTCAGAGAGCCACAACAAACTACAAATCCCAGGATTCCATAGGATGAAACCATGACAATTAAAGCAGTGTCAAACTGCATTAATTCTGTATTGTGGCAGCAGGCATATTCAGTGAGCAACAGCCCAACATGAACAATAACATTTTTATCTCACAAGCCTTGGGTGGTAGCCCTATATTTGTTGACAGAAAACCCCAACTTCACACAGTCACTAATGGTAAATATATGTGCACACTGGAGCCAGATCCTATGGGAAAACCACATGCTAACTCTGTCTACTCCAGTAACAAGAGTAATAATGTCACCTGTAATATAAGAGTTCATTTGTACATTAATCATTCAGTGTAATATATACCATCATCTGCCAGCAATTCCTTTCCTGACATAAGATAGGATAAATAGGCCAATTGTCTCTACATAAAACAATAAATCCAGGCTGGGAACTGTGTAACCCTTCAGATATTGTTGAAGTGTAAATTCCAGAAGCCCTAACCATTAATATCTAGAGGTATGAGGAATAATAATAATAATAATAATAATAATTTTATTTCTACCTTTATTTCTACCATTATGAAAAGGGAAAGGACAGTGAATAGAGCTGGAGAGTCTAGTTAGCGATCACAATGGCACAGGGCCATCATGAAATCTATCTAGACTCTCTTTTCCTGAGATTTTGGGGAGCATTTATACCCTTAACATTAGGCTGTGGTGAAAAGTTGCTATTGTATATCAAAGGATTCCAATTGCTATTGCTTTGAAGTAGACAATTTCCAAAAGAGGGGAGATTGGATGTTGATTTTTTTTCTCACCTTCAGCCAGACACATCCTGGCTGGCACTCATAAATCTTCTAGGTGTAAATGTCCTTTTTTTGCAGCTCCTAAGCCTGGCCTTTTTGATCTGCAAATGGTTGTAAATGCAGGATTAACTCTGTTTGGAGTGCCTATGTAATGTGCTTGCTTTGAGCTCATAGCGATATAGGCATATTTCAGCATAGGGCTATGACAGGGACCCAAAAGGGGTCTTGATATCAAAACCAATCGAAATCAATCATCGTAACAATGCCAACTGCTATACATTTCCCTTGGACATTAATGTATGCAAACTTCTAGCCCAACCATGTATGTGTGCATGTACCTGTCATTCAGTAGTACTCCATACATTTGGCAAAGCAGACAGTTGTCCATGAAGGTTATACTACAAATGCATTTGTCTTTAAGGTATCATAAGATGCTTTACCATTTATGATACAAAAAAACTGACCTGGCCATGTGTGTGTGTGTGTGTGTGTGTGTGCCTTCAAATTATCTGTTGACTTATGGTGAGCCCTTGAATTTCATAGGGTTTCATAGGGTAAAACAATATTTTACATATAATATAATGTTCAGGTGCAATATCCCTCCCTCTCTTTTTTAAAATTTCTTGGTAATAGAGAAAAAAAATCTCATAAGGGTTGACTTTTGGATGGGGAGGGTGTATCTGTGTCCATAAAGCTTTTCCCTTTGTGGATGAATAATGTGTGCAGATATTCTTTACATCTCTGGGGTTAAATAAGGAAATAACTTTCATTCTGGAAGCTACACAGTTCATAGATGAAGAGGAGTCCCTTCACAGGAACTGATGGTTGCTTCTTTCAACTGATCATTATTGCTTTTTATGGTTTATTGCTGGCAGCTGCCGCAAAGTGTGAGTACAAGGAAATAATCTGGTAGTTGGCACTTTGTATTTTGCAATTGACTTGATAGGGAAAGCTTTTAGGACATACCCCAAGGAGTAGCAATTTTCTTTCAAAACCTACCTCTGCTCACCTATAATCAATTTGTCTATTTGCAAATAAATAGATATTAATCTCTCCCCAATAAATCCTTGCTAATTCTCTAACACCCTCCTTAGATGACACCACTCTAACAACCATGTAAAGGAAACAGATCCTATCAAATGTGCCCCTCCACAAGCTTCCTAACACTCCAGGAAGTGGGAAACATGAAATAATGTTTTATTACATGACAGGCAATATTCTCGAATTGCCTTCTGGGACCAACAAAAGAGGAACCCGCAAGTCTTGCATTACTTCCCAGCAAAGGCCAAGGACCAATATTTTCCAGTGATAAATCTCCTGTCAGGCTGAAATAAGATTAAAGGCAAATCTTTGGCCTGTACAAAGAGTAAACAATATAGGAGGCAGCTGTATGCTTAGGAAGTAGTTTAGTTTGAAGAGAAATCAGCTAGGTTTTATAGGATCATCAACATCTAAAGCCATCTCAAAGTGTTTCTGCATAATTCAGTTACATAAATTTTGTGCTACAGTCAACACTGATTCTGTATCTACAGATTCCATCATCCACTACTTGAATATGATTTTTCCATTTTATATAAGAAACACTATTTTACCACTGTTTATAATGGGATTTGAGCAACCAGGATTTTGGTATCCACAGGGTGTGTGTGTATCCTGGAACCAAACCCAGCGGATAGGAAGGCCCACTCTTATTATCTCAGCTCCGTTTTATTTGGTGGGTTATTCAGAAGGTACCAACAGGTACCACAAGATGGAGTGAGAATGAAATCAGTTTAATTCTGTAGTGTAGACAAAAACTATGAGCAAGTTTCAATTCAACTGATAGAATGAAAAGCCCCGATGGTTTAATAACACAGGATCATCACTGTCTGCCATTGTTTACACAGCAATTGCCATCAAAATGAAGAGGCTTCCTCTTGTGCAACAAAATCCTAGATATTTCATTGCATGAGCTGTAAATGAAAAAAAAATTGCTCAAACTATTGCCATTATGCACGTAGTGTGGAACAATGGGAAACTGGCTTGAAGGAACTGTAGTTCCACTGAATGCACTATTGCTCTCGCAGAGCATTCAAAAAGCTTTATTAAACTACAAGGTGCAGATACCCTTATAGTGGTGGTGAACATAGGAACTATTCATATACTAAATTACTGTATATTGTGTGAGATCATTGATCTATCCAGTCATGTATTCTCTTCCCTGCATGGCAGCAGTTTTCTGGAGTCTCAGGCCAAAGTCTTGCTGCCTAAGATCCCTCTTAACTGGAAATGTCAGAGATGAACCTGTGATTTTGTACACACATAATGGTCTCAACTGAACATCCCCTTACCATAGTATAAATACCTGCATGTGGACATACACTAAAGCAAGACTACATAACCCTCATGCAGAACAGTAATGTACAGTCTTAAGATTTTGGGCCTGGTAGTATATTGGTTCAGGCAGCAGTTTTACTGCATAAATATGTAGGCCTCATGTATATTTAGTCAAGGAAAGTTCTCTGTGCTCGAGATGGTACAGATGGAGGAGGGGAGGAATATTCCAGTGCCAGGGGGACATAGTGGTTCCCAATACATCTCTGCACCTGACATTTTATAAACAATTTGCTGAGTGGGCCTGATTGCCCCCAAGCCCCTCCTGCTAGTGCAACCTCAATGAGACACATGATGGCATAATATATAAGTTGATAACAATATATAAGATGTTTGCAAACAAAGGATCTTTGCCTCACAGACAAGCATGTAGCCCTGCATGGACACTGTGTGCATGTGTGCGTGCTCTGCTGTGTTCTTGCCATGTGTGTGTGCGTGTGTCAGTCAGTCACAGCCTGTGGCTGAGCATAGATGCCAGTGTCTGGTTCAGGGAAGCTTGCAACTTTGCTTGGACAGTGTGTGTGTGTGTGTGTATGATGGGTGGTCTCTGCCTATAGAGATGCCATGTGTCTGGTTTTTCTCATTAAGCTACAGTGAGTGGGAGTTATTTTGCTTTGTTTTCTTTTTCCTTTGTGTTTATACTTGTTTGTGGGGAACTGGAGGGTGGAACTGTAATTTTATTGCCTTTTCTTCCTTCCTACCTCATTTTTCTAAATAAGCAACCCTTCCAAGACCAGGACTGACTGATTATTCCATCAGTTACAAATCCAAACCCACATATGCTTGACAGCTGGATAGGCTGTGAGAGTGTTGCCTTCAAACTAGAGGGGAATTCTCACAGCTGAGGTAGGAAGTGCAGTGTCCATCACCCAACAGGGTTGCTGGACTGCCTCTGTTTGCCAGGCCTGGACTGTGAGTAATACAAGTAACATTGTGTAACATATAAATAACTGTATGCCATTGTGCAATGCACAAAACACAATGCATAACCACAATGGAAAATATAGGATGCACAACTGCAATGTGTGATCAAAATGCAAAGTATAGGGTGCATAAGTAAAGTGCACAATGCACACAACTTGCAAAGACAAGACACATGTGAACATGCTGTCTGTGCAACGTTGCCTCTGTTGCTATCAGCAGAATACATCCATTGCACAATGGTGACTTTTTGGCCCTAGATGTGTAGTGTAACTTATACATGCATATCTTCCTAATTGAATTCTGACCATTGTGTTGTGTTGTGTGGATTATTTCTGTATAATCTTTTAAAGCATAATTATTTATAAAACACTTATCTGATGCTCTGCTTCTTTGATGACTTCCTGTCCTGTATTCCACTTTAATAATATTTCATACAATTTTATGAGTGTAATCCGACATCACAACTTTTTCAAGTTCTGAAATCCCCAGTTCAAATCCAACTAATTTTCTATCCATTTTTTTAAACTTTTCAAATACTTGTCTGTGGAGAAAGCATTGAGAATGTATTCCATCCTGTGCTAATTCTTCTCTTGTTTTAAATTAAATATCTTATACCTTTTGTATAATTATGTCCTTGTATTTTAACCATTTTTTATTTGTCTCTCTCTTCTGTAAAGACCTTCATGTCATGATACCCATAAGGGTATCTTATCTCCCTGGGCTCATTCCTACTTGCATTTAAACCAGTATGTAAGTTGCATTGACACCAGGTTGCTGAACCGATTCAGACCGATGCGTAGTTCCCACTATGGAAGCAAATTATTTTATTATTCCATGAATTTGTGTCTTTTTTGACATGATTGTTGTTCATGTCAAAATGCATGCTCGGTATCGAATGAGATCAATCCATCCCAGTCTTTTTTTCAAAAAAAGTCAATCACATGATGCACATCTATGCATCATCAGTGATGCAATGAAGGAGTGAGAAGGGGGAAGGGATGGCTGGGAGGACCAGGCAACTGTTACGGTATGTATTTTACTGTTGTACGCCGCCCGGATTGGCTTGCCACAGGGCGGTATATAAATAAAATTTATTATTATTATTATTATTATTATTATTATTATTAAAATGTACAATGTGGGGAATAGCAGCAGCCTTGATGACACAGCATTTGATCACTCCTGAGTCATGCTGATTCATGCTGTGTCATAGAATGTGATGGTTACCTGGTGCTGAAAAGCACATAAAACTGCTGCAAAGCTGCAGAGTCATTCAGGTGAGTGACAGGTGTCCAGCAGGAAGAGGCAGGGCCAGAAGGCCATGTGGAGCCATGGCTACTATATAAGGCAGAAGCCTCTAGACACACATGTGGAGTGGTGGGTGTTGTATAGTGGATTGCTGTAAATAGCCTTGTACATAGAGGAACTAAGATTAAAGCTTCATCTGAGAGACGTCCCATAAGTACAACAGGCTTTATTACCTGGATGCCCAGGCAGAATGTGCCACAGTTGGCAACGTGTCACTGCATTCAAACTGTGCACACTATCTCCACAGGATGTTGGAACACACTGGGTTCACAGGGCTGTGCCCAGGGCTGAAGTGTGTGCCCAGGGCTGAAGTGGGATGAGTGCAGGAACCACTTGGAATGCTCTGTGCATAGCAGGATTAAGCTGAGGGCTTATCCTGTTGCAAAGAGGAGCAAGTGCACCACACAGAGGCCATTCCAAGTAGTACATGTGGATCTATCAGGCCCTTATTCCAAATCTATAGGGGGGAGTTGGTTTTTAATGGTGATCAGAGATCGCCATATGAGATTCACCTATACTTTCACCCTAAAGGTGAAAAATCAGGCAGCTTCCACATTCAAAACCTGGGTGGAGATGGTGGAGACGAAGTTTGATTACGAAGTAGGAGCCTTGGTGACAAACCATGGGGGCAAATTCTTATCTGCAAGTCTGGGGAACTGGTTGAAGCAGAAGGGCATCCGCCATAATACCACCAACCCAACAACCCTGCAGGAAGACAGCTTGGCAGAGAGGAAGATTGGGATGCTTAAACCTGCATGCTGCTGGATGCAGGGACCCCAGAGAGTCTTTGGGGGGAGGCAATCCTGACTGACTGCCACATCAGCAACAAGGTGTGGAACTCAGCAGTCAAGCAGACCCCTTATTACATGCTATACGGGAGACCACCCAACCGTAGCTATCTGAGGGTATTTGAGTAGCACGCCAACATTCTGGTTCCCCAACATTTCAGGAAAAAAGGTAACCCCAAGTGGTGCAGACTGATGTTTGTGAGGTATGAGGGAAATAGCTATAGGTTTTACCTTGGTAATGGATGCATCCTGTTGTCCAGGAGCGCAAATTTTGAAAAACACTATGGGTGGGAGAGGATTCACTCAAACCACAAGGTGTTTGTAAGACTGGGGCAACAGGAAGATAGTACTGGGACTGGAAGGGTGGAAATACCTGAGGCCACACCAGAAAGCCAACTCAGCCCCTCCAGTGAACCAACTGGTTACAGACCTCACACATCACCACACAAAAGTTTGAGACCCCTTCATCCACAGAGATGGGGGTACAGATGAGTAGTGATAGTGAGGATAAGAGGGGCAGGACCAAGGTAATCATACCTAGGAGGACTCAGAGAGTGAGGAGGCCACCTGAGCGCTTTGTGGTGCAAAATGCTAGGGTGTGTGCCATAGCAGCAGAAGAGCCAGAAAGCTACCAGGAGCTTCTCACTTTTCCCAGGGAAGAACAGGAGAAGTGGCTTAAGGCTATGGAGAGTGAGTTTTCTTCACTGATGAAAAGGGAGGTATTTGAAGTGGTGAGCAGGCCAGGTGACCAGAAGGTCGTAGGTTGTAAGTGGGTCTTCAAGAAAAAGGAGATGCCTGATGGGACCCACAAATACAAAGCGAGATTGGTAGCAAGGGGCTTCTCTCAACAGCGGTTTGAAAGCTTTGATATAACCTTCTCATCTACAGCAAAGCCAGAGAGCCTAAGGCTGGTGCTAGCATTGGCTGCCAGGAAGGGTCAGGTAGTGAGGCATTTTGATTTTGAAACGGCTTACCTGAATGCCAAGCTAGAGGAGGAGGTCTTTATGGAACAGGCACCAGGCTTTGACAATGCCAAGGAGGGGAAAGTCTACAGACTTAAGAAAGCCCTTTATGGGCTTAAGCAAAGTGTGTGCTGTTGGAACTTGTGTATCCATGAGGAGCTGGTGTGGCTGGGATACAAATGCAGCATCCTGTATGTACAGGAAAACAGGGGTCACTTTAGTGATCTATATAGATGACCTTTGTGTGGCTGCTCAGACTGAACAGGTGCAGGCAGAGTTGGTGCAGGCAGAGTTGGCCAAGAAATTTGTGCTGAAAGACCTAGGGAACCTCAAAACATACTTAGGTATTGAGGTTGAGAGGACTCTGGATGGCAAAGTGATGCTGAGTCAGACGAAGAAGATAGAGAGGTTGCTGGAGAAGTGTGGCTTGGAGAACGCCAAAGAGGTAAAGAGCCCCATAACTCCAGGGTTTACCAGCAGTTCTGAGTCTGACAAGGTGTTCAAGCATCCAGATCTGTATAGGTCAATCATAGGCAGTCTGATGTTCATTGCCAACAACACCAGGCCAGACATCACATTTGCTGTGGGCGTGCTGAGCAGGAAGCAGAGTTGTGTAGCCCTTAGCACTTTAGAAGAAGAGTTTGCAGCTTTGTTGGAAATGGCAGGGGAAGTGCAGTGGGTGAGGCAGCTTCTGTTGGATCTTGGTGAGGAGTACACAGGTCCAACTGTGGTGCATGAGGATTCGCAGGCCTGCATTGCCATGCTGGAGGCAGAGAACCTTAGGAACAGGGCTAAGTACATCAGAGTCCATTACCAGAATGTGAAGGAGTTGGTCCAAAATGGTGTTCTGAGTCTGTCTTACATCTGTTCGGAGGACAATGTGGCAGACATCCTCACAAAGGCTCTGCAGGTGGGTAGGCATGAGCGGATGTCTTTGGAGGTGGGTTTGGCACCAGGAGCGACAGCAGAAGCTCAAGGCTCTGGATCCTAGGAGGAAGGTAAGTTCAGCCAAGGGCATGTGCAGAGTGGCAGAACATCTAGGCCAGAGTGCGGAAGCACTAGAAGTCATGTGCCTGGAGTGGTGGACAAGTTTCCAGAAGGTGTGTGCATATCAAGGAAGGTGCTGCTGGGGATAGCAGAATGAGGTTCTGGGTCTGGGGCGCACAGGTCAGAGCACTGGGTGCCAGCGGAAGGACATCGGCAGATGTCAGGCTGGTAAGATATGGCACAAAAGGAAACAGGGAGGTTCATACACAAACACTCCAAGTGAAACAAGTTAAGAGATGTGCACACATTGTACATTTTGGAGGCGATTGTTAGGATGGAGTCCCAGGGGTAAAATGTATAATGTGGGGTATAGCAGCAGCCTTGATGACACAGCATTTGATCACTGCTGAATCATGCTGAGCCATGCTCTGTCATAGGATGTGACATCATGCAGATGGTCACCTAGTGCTGGAAATCACACAAAACTGCTGCAAAACTGCAGAGTCACTCATGTGAGTGACAGCTGTCCAGCAGGAAGAGGCAGTGCCAGAAGGCCATGTGGAGCCATAGCCACTATATAAGGCAGAAGCCTCTGGACACACATGTGGAGTGGTGGGTGTTGTATAGTGGATTGTTGTGAGTCGCATTGGATGATTGCTGTATATAGCCTTGTACATAGAGGAACTAAGATTAAAGCCTCATCTGAGAGACGTATATATATGGAGAAATTCCCAAATCAAAACCCAAAGCTCTCCTGGAAAGGTCGATGCATGGTTCTTAATTGGAGGACCTTCCAGGGAAAAATAATAATAAATGGTGGACATTCTCAAATCAAAAACCCAAAAATCACTCCTAGGAATGTCGATGAAGGGCTTCTCTCTGTAATGCTCAAAGTGGAGGATATTCAGGGGCGTATGTAGGATGTGACCAAAATAATAGCTGAAAGCACTCATATAGATATGCATGCTTCTTAGTGATGCTGAAGATGGAGGGGGGCTTTTTGCAATTCCATCTGGACAGGAGGAGGTTGAAATGGAGGACAGGTCCTGGAGAAGGAGACCATTGGGTCCTCCTGGACCTCTCCCCAGAACTGGGGTTCTCTGTGCCTGCCCCCAGTCCCTCCTTGCATAGGGAGCCTCTAGAGGGCCCTGTGGGGTGTGGGGTGGTGGTTTTGGGGGCATCACTGGTGCTGGAGTGGCAGAGAGGGAGGAAGGGGGCTGGAGGTGGATGGGACTTGTGAGTGTGTGGAGGGGGGTATTTTGTCAGGGGGAGGGCCATCCCTGGAAGTTCCCCATAGGGTATTTGGAAGGGAAAGCCCCCCCCCCTTACTCCAAAAGTGCTGCAGGGTCTGGAGATAGAGAGAATTGCAAAATCCATCAATATATATATATATATATATATATATATATATATATATATATTTAAAAAACCACACTAAACCCCTATCCCCAAGGAAAGCACCCCCAAAGTTTTCCTGCCTCTGGAAAATATTCCGGCACAACCGGGAAAAAATTGCAAAAACAACTAAATCAGTACCAGTTCTCCATGCGGAAAAATGGGCTCCCTCTCCTCCACCACTTTATCTCCCCCACTTTCCCTCCATGTGGAAAAATGGGCTCCTAGAAGCTCAGAGGGTGCAGGATTCTTTCTATGGGAGCAAGAGCTGTCCATACACTTGCACCTCTTCTCCACTTTCTCTCCTCCTCCTCCACTGTTCCTGTCATAATCCCACAGAAATGTGGGAGATCGCACAATCTGTCATGTATTTTTTTTTTAAAAAAAAAAACCTTCCCAAGGAAAGCAACCGCCAAAGTTGTTCTACCTTTTGAAAATATTCAGACAGAACTGGGAAAGAAATGTAAGAACAAGGATCAGGACCAGTGTAATTTAAAAGGGTCCACTTGGCAGCTTTGAAAAATTAAATCCACAGAGCCCACAGAAGTCAAGATATAAGACATCACTGAGGCAGCACTGTGAGGGGGGGAAAATGGTGGGTTTCTCAAAACCTGGACCTGGATGAGTAACAACCCTCTTCCCACCCTCTGGCCTAGTCCCTCCCCTCCAATGCGATGCGAATGAGATCCGAACATTGTTCATATTTGTTAAACACACTTGCAAAACTGTTCTTTTGAAAAGAACGACCAAATGATCCACCTTCCAAAAAAAGTGATTCTTTTGCATTTGCCTCACTTCATCTTGATTCTCCACTATTCAGACCGATTGCAGTTGGGTCTGAAATTGATTCCAATGTGAATGAGGCACATATAAACCAATCTGTAAATAGGTTTAAATCATAATGGGAATTGGCCTCAAATTTCATTTTATGCTTAGCCAAGATCCTAATAAGAGCTTTTCTAATGTGATGATCACGAAATTCTTTACCTATTTTATTTTTTCCATACCACATGTATACATGGAAACCAAATTTCAAATCTACTCCTTTTAAATTTAATACATTATCCTTTCTTAACTTTATCCAGTCGGTTATCCAATTCATAACACATGCTTCATAATAAAGTTCCAGATCTGGCAAGTATAAACCACCCCTCTCTCTATCATCCTGCAGTGTCTTCCATTTTATATGCAGCTTTTTTTTCATTCCAGATAAATATGGATATAGCTTTATTCCATTCTTTAAAAGGTTTGTCATTCATAATTATGGGTATATTTTGAAATATAAATTTTAGCAGAACTTTCATCTTTATGATAGATATTTTATCTAACAATGGGGGGATGCAGATGGGCGTCTCTGGGAAGCGGAGAATTGGGGCTGAGGCTGCCCCACGCCACTCTGGGAAGCGGAGAATTGGGGCTGAGGCTGCCCCACGCCTCGCCCCCATCCTGCCTTCTGCCGGCCCTGAAAGGAACACTAAAATGCCAGTCCTTTCAGAGCTGGCAGAAGGGACACATCAAGAGCTGCCATGCAGCTCTTTTCTGCCTCTTCCGGCACAGCGCGTTAAGACGCTGAGCCGTGATGACGTCCTGATGATGCGCATCGTGCATAATGGTGTGCGCCATGATGACGTCTTCAGCGTGGGGTTGGGGCACCTGGCGTGTGGCTGCCCCTCTCCTTCCCTGCCTCCAAGATGGTGCAAAGCACCATCTGTAGAGGCCCAATGTTAGGATCAAAGATGTCCATTTTCTAAATCGTATTTAATTTCTTTCCATAATTTCCCATAATTATTTCCAAATAGTTCTGAGCTTTTTTTGAGATTATTATTCCCAAATATTTTATTTTACTTCCAACTTTAAATCCTGTCTTCTCAATTGTTTGGACAGTATGCTTTTCATAGATTTTCCCTATCCATATTAGGAAGTTTTTACCAAAGTCCATTTTAGCCAGTAACTCCATAAGAAATTGCCAATTGATCCTGTCAAAGGCTTTTTGGCATCTACGAATATCACATTGGGTTTTTATCAATATGTTTTTCATAATATTCAATCATATTGAGGACTATTCTCACATTATCTTATATATGCCTTCTTGGGAGAAACCCGACTTGATTAGGGGGAATAATATCTTTTAATATCCTTTTGAGTCATTGCACAATAATAAAAGTGAAAAGTTTGTAGTCTGCATTCATTAAAGAAATTGGTCTACAATTCCTTGGCTCCTTAAGATCTTCCCTCTTTATGAATTAATATTATATTCGCCTCAGACCACGTTGCCAGTTGTTTTACCTTTTAATATTGAGTTACATGGTTTTTGGAATGGAATTAGTAGCTCTTCTTCGAATTTTTGGTAGTATTGTGAGATAAATCTGTGGGTTCAAGGAACTTTGTTATTTTTAGATTTTTTTTTATCACTTCAATTATTTCCACTACTGTTATTGGTTGGATTATAATTTTTTTGTTGTTCCTCTGTTAACTTTGGTATATTCTGATCTTCTATATATTTTATCCTTTTTTTTCTATTTTCCCTTTTGCCATTTGCTCTTCTTGAAATAGATTCATATAGTACTCTATGAAAATTTGTTTCATTTTTTTTTTGTTCTGTGTATATTTTTTCCACCACTTATTTCCTTAATTAATCTTTTCTCTGTTTGTTTCCTTAATTTCCATGCTAGCCATTGACTGGCTTTATTAGCATGTTTAAAATACCTTTGCTTCACATTTTTTTTAATCTATCTCATAAATCAGAAGAATCTTACAAAGGTGGTTTGTTGTTGTTGTTGTTGTTGTTGTGTGTCTTCAAGTCATTTCTGACTTATGTCAATCCTAAGGTAAACCTATCACTGGGTTTTCTGGAGCAGAGAGTATATGACTCACCCAAGGTCACCCAGTCAGTTTCCATGAATGTGCAGGGAATCAAACCTTGATGTCCAGAGTGATAGTCCAATGTTCAAACTACATACCAGTGACACCAAACCCCAAACTCTTAACAACCTCTCTGAATGGTTTCATGTATATGTTGAATAGCATAGGGAATAGAACTGAGCCCTGTGGGACCCCATTGACCAAAGGCTCAAAGACCAAGCAAGAGTCTCCTAGCACCACTTTCTGAGTTTACCCATCCAGGAAGGAACAGACCCACCACCTTGAAGGAGGTTGTAATGTGCCCTCTCCAGGGAAAAACAACAACATAACTCTCGACCCAGAGGAATATCCCAGGCTGCTTGAATGTGTGGTAGCCAAGAAGCTTCAGACATTTTTGGATGAAACAGATTATCTGGAACCATTTTAGTCTGATTTCAGGCCAGGGATTCAGTATGTGAACTCTTCTAAGAACTTTGTTCAATTTTAGGAGATTATCACATTTACAAATAATGAGACTGCTCCCCAATGGTATACAGTTGTGTTTTGGGTTGCTAGTGGGTATTATTGCATGCAATTTGCCGCTGTTGCTACTGGGCAACTGCAGTCGCACAGTGACGGTGATGGTGAATTACATGCGATAATACCTGGCAGCAACCTGAAACATGATTGTATCCTGTTAGGGAGCAGTCACATTATTTGTAAGTGCAATAATCACCTTAGTCACAAGGACATGGGCTTATTTGATTCTCATAAGCAAAACCAAATAATTTCAGAAGAGACAATAGAAGGTGTCACCCCCCCCCCGCCCAAGTTTTGATTAATTTTTGCATTTGGGGAATTTTTGTGAGAAGTTCCTTTTAAAGTTTTAGAAATTGACTATTTTCTGATGGAATATCTTGGTATGTCAAGATACCCTTTCTTTTTGCGGATGAGAAAAATAATCAATATTATTTAGCTTCCTAAGATAAACTCTAAATTCAGGTGATGACTCAGTTCCTTCTCCCAAAGAAATCACATCTCCTTTCTTCTCTAGCAGTGTCTAACCTCATTGAACATCCTGTCCTGGAAAATACAAAATCCAGGAAAAGTTTGTCTCAATCAAGGAAAAGTTCATCTCCAGGAAAAGTTTGTCTTAAGTATTTATTTTAGGAAGGGATAATATTAACTCAAATACTAATAGGAGGAAGAGAGGTATGAAATGTTGGCAGTTGCAAAGATATTCTCAGGAAATGGGGAATGGATATATTTCAACACTTTCCTAGAAATATTCTGAGAAGCAATGGAAGAACCTGTTGACAAGGTGCCTAAACAAGATATCTGGACTCTTGTAGATGCTCATCAGATATTCAACATCTCAGCTGCTCCTATCTAGAATGTTCAGAAATAATTTATCCTTCACTAACAGGTACATATATTCATGGTCACTTTCACTGAGTAACAAGGAGTGCAAGAATAGGCCTCATGGCATCATTCTTAATGTATTCTGTTGCTGATGCAAATATTGATTCCCTCCATTTACTGGCTCGATTTTCTGGGTGTCTCTTTTTCCACAGCCTGAAGTAGCACAGAGGACTACAAGACAAATGCCCTCTGCAAATCAAAATGCAAATAGGAAGTGAAGGCAAAATGCAACCTCCAAATAGTCCTCAGCATTCAATCTGGTTAGTAAAGAATTTCACAAATGAGATTAGCTTGTTTTAGTGCAGTGGAACTCAGCTATTCAAAAATGACTCATGCATGCACGTGTATGACTACATTTTCAACTACAAAGTAAACAATTAAATGCCCAGTTCCTTGCACCCAGGGGCAGAAAAGGTGCAGAAAAGAAGCACTGAATCTTAAAACCATCCTGACACCACAGTGACAATCTTATTAAAGGGATAAATTAGATATGCACACAAACACACTCACACTCACACAAGTTTGTCATAGGTTATCATGGCCTCCACTCATGACCACACTTGTGGTGGTATCCATATCAATGTGGTGGACAAAATACTCTGAATTTAGTCAGAACTTTGAAAAATATATACAAGACAGTGAATCCTATCACTAAAATAAATCCAACACCTTGGTTAGTTTCAGGCTAATCTGCACCACAGAAATAATGCAGTTTGACACTACTTTAACTGACATGGCTCCATGCTATGAAATTCTGGGATTTGTAGCTTGTTGTGGCAGCAGAGCTCTGACAGAGAAGTCTAAATATCTCACAAAACTACAAATCCCAGAATTCAATAACATGGAGTCATGGCAGTTAAAGTAGTGTCACATTGCATTATTTCTGCAGTGCAAATTAGAATTTCTTTCCTGTTCAGAATGAAAGCTGGGCAGATTCACTATCCCACTGACATGAGAACCATGAGCCTCTATTAGATCACACTAATGGAAGTACCTTCAGAGCATTCTAGTTACCCAACAAATCCCCAGACAAAGGAGATTGTTGCATTGCCTTTTTCCTGATCTGGGCGTGGGCTAACAGTGGGCTGGAAACATGGGCTATCACATAGCTCCATACCCAGATCGTTACCATCCCGTACCTGATTGGAATGTCTGCCATTGATGGAAAAGAAGCATTTTTACCTTAGGATGGGAGAAGGACAAGATGGTAATGATCTGGGCATGGAGCTGTGTGATAAAACATGGTCCCAGCCTGATCTCAGCCAATGCCCAGATCGGGGGAAAGTCTGAAGTGTGATAATCTCCAAAGACTGCAGAAATGCTGAACACTTCCTCTATTGGCTTGAAAGCCAATGGGGAGCAGGTAGGACAACCATTTTTAGTCCTATGGAAGGAGAAAGATGGGTTATAAATAATTTTTTTAAAAAAAAGCCCCCACTTATGCCTCTTTTGTCCCAGCTGCCACACTTGCCATTATACAGTACCCAATATCTGCTCCTCGCCAAATGTGTGCCTGCTCCTTTCCAGACTCCTGGGGTCCTTCCATACTACACAATGATAGCTTTATACTGTACTTTAACTGCCATGGAAGCATTCTATGGAATCCTGGGATATCTAGTTTAGAGTGGGCTTTTTAGTTTTTTCAGTCAGAGGGCTCCACTCCCTTGCCAAACTCCAAACCCAGAATTCTATAGGGTGAAGCCATGACAGTTGAAATAGAAACATGATGCTTTAATTATTTATTGTAAAAGGGATCTGAAAAAGGAACAGCGGAGCACAGCATGTGAAAAGATTTGACTGTTCAGTGCAGAAGAACTGTATCTACATAGGCAAGTAATAATCTAGATTCCCTCCACTTTAGTGGGGCTCCTGGAACAAACAGGCTTGTCCCTCACATAGAGAATTCCCCAACCCAAGAAAATTATATTTTCAAACTAGTTTTTCATGTAATTCATAATGGAGCCCCCTAAGAGATGAGTTATTATTACTGTAGTAAAGGTTTAAAATAACTCTTTCCATTGCTGGTTAGTTTTAGCTCATTGTGGCTCCCCTGTTATGAGATGTCGAGCATTTTCCATGCTCTGTGCATATATGCTTTCTGACACAATCCTAAAACAAATTCAGTTGCTACCATGCACCCATAGGTGAGGTGGTCACGTAGGAGCTTGGAATTAGATGGTCACATAGACCCCTGCATTCATTGGCAGATCACACAAGTTTCAGGAGTTGCAAACAGAAAGATTCACACCTCAGGAGACAAGCAAGCTAGAGGATGTATGGCCTGGATGAGTTTTGGCCATAAGATAGATAAAACCCATTACTCCCCTCTGGAAGCTATCTACTTCAAGGAAACTTTTACAATGTTAATTTGGCCCCTTTGATATACAGCAATCAATCTTCGCCCTGGGATATTTTCAGCCTATAAAAGGATTACCAAAATTCTGGTTAGGTGTGTCTGGTTAGAATTCCTGGAGACACTACGGGGGGAAGCAGACGAGGGCCTCTGGGACACTGCGGGACGGTGCGCCGCGGGACCGAGGCATCCGCACCGCGGCGCATCGTTGGCGCTCCTTTCAGATGTCAGTGAAAGTGCGCCCCAAAAGCGTAGGGCACACTTTCACTGACTTATCCGTCGCAGCGTGTGTGGACGCTGCGGCGGGAGGTTGCCCTGGGAGCACCGGCCATGCAGAGGGCCGGCTGCTCTGAGGGCAACCTCGGGAGGAGGAAGGGGCGCCGAGCGTGCGGTTGCCCCTCCTCTTCCCTGCCTCAGAGACGGCTCTATTAGCCGTCTGCCGAGGACCCATGTTACTCTGAATTCTGGTCCAGCTCCAGTTCCATGTTTCTGTCCCTTCATCTGGTTGAGTCCAACTCCACATCAATCTACCAGAAGCACCCTGGACAGGTAATATCACAATTAGAAAGCCTAATGTCTATTTCATGATAACTTGCTTTATTCCTGAGTTCTTGTGAGAATGTGTGAGTGAATACCTGATCCCTTAATAAATTTACAAATCAAGTTGAACAAACCTTGTCTCTATGAATCTGTCCCCTTAGCTCTCTTCATATAAACTGGGTTTGCCTCCTTCTAACTATTTGAGCTAATTAGAAATTCCCCAAGTTCAAGTTCATTTTACAATTGGTGGAGAATGCGGGCAACCCCTGAGGTCTGAATATTCCAAATTATGCAGTTGGGTATTTTGATCCTGGGTGTAGAGGTTAAAAAGGGATATAGTTAACACAGACACAAGGGCAATTTCATGTGTGTGTTGCTTCTGTGTGCTTGGCCACAAGGGCTTTGGGTCTATTATGGATTGGCTGAATCTGTTTCACCACTTTGGTTGGATGTTCTGCAGGCTGGCTCTGGCTTGCTAACCCAGTTGTGAGCTTCCAATCACCCCTGGGTGTGGTGTCAGTGTAGATTCCTGAAACCCTATTTTTATTTTTTCTATTGTGGGTCAGGAAACAGTTGGTAGGGTCCATTAGGTTCCTCCCCCCACTTCGAGAGATCAAGTTCAAGACCAAAAACCACATTGCAGCAGTGATAGGAAAGGTGAGTGACATTCATAGCTTTGATCGAGCCACTTCTGCCAGGGAGACATCTCTTCAGAAGGCCCAACACAAAACTTTTGAGAGTTGAGAGTGATTTACCTTCGGTAGGAGGTTGGGAAGCTGGGCTGAGCCTTGTGCTCCCTTCAATTGAGGTGGACAATCCTTGGCTTAAAGGCAGTGCTAGACCCTTTGTCAAGGCTGGATAGGTTTAGTTAGGGATGGGATTTCAGTGCAGGCAAGCTAAATCACAGGCCTTCAACATGCTGGAATTCCCTAGCTAAAACTCTTTCAGATGGCTATGGCCTGGGCCAAATCTAAACCCTCCCCACTCTGGTCCAGAGTCCCAGAGTCATGTCTGCAGCACGGCTGGACCATCTTGGTGACCATGGCTGGCTGGGCTAACTGAGGGAAATCCTGGGGGTTTCCACCACTGAGCAATGGGATGTAAAGTCCCCAAGTGCCAGATGGTCTGGGTAGCTGGATTTCCTTACAGCAAAAAGGTTGGACACCAAGCAACATCCTGGGAAAGTTGTTCACTTTGAGGCAGCTGGGCCCTGCTTATCAAGGCAACTGGACCCTCTTGCAGTTCAATCTGCCCCCCATCCCCCCCCCCCAGGAAACATTTCAAGGAAATTGAACCCCAAGGTAACTTGGTGTACAGGTTATCCAACACAAAGAAAACAATGGAGAAACTGTTTACTGCAATGGCAAAATTGGCTAAGGAACAACAGCCTCAAGACTGCTTAGTAAATTGATTTTTTAAAAGGGACTTAATTCCTGGAAAGCCACTAGCTTCCTCAGAGAAGATCCTTTTGCAACATTGTTAGAAGTTTATAATGCTAAAACTGAGAAGAAGAGGTTAAGCAAAGGAACGTCCCAGACAGAAAAAGATAGATGGGCAGTATGGGGAATTTGGATGCTTGCACATGAAGCCACCCAAGAGTATCAGAAATTAAAACAGGATTTGGAAACCTTAAAGAGACAAATAGAAGATACGGTCACACAGCTTAGAGAAAAGGTGGCAGAGAACACATTATTGGTATGAAACATCAGTGAAGCTATACAAAAAGCAGAAAAGGCAGAAAGAGAAAATGTTTCTTGGTGAAGTCAAAAGGAAGATTTAACAGCCAAACTAGAACTGGTAAAATATGCTACCAATGTTATTTTTTCTAAAAACAATGAGAAGTAGCGAAAGCCAATCACACTGCATGTGAGTATATCATCAGAGAGTTGCAAAATAAGTTGCAGTGCTCCTATAGCAACTGTACATCCAGAGCTTTTAGAACCAGCAGCTCAAATTATGGCTTTTCATGAATCCCTGCCAGAGGATGCCAAAGCAATCTACCCATTTAATCCCCAATGGGAGGAAATGAAAAGTGTGTCCCCCAACAACTCCTTCATCTTGGTTTCTTCCATTGAAAAACAGTTCTCTCAGGATGTCCCGGTAGAACCAGTAAGGACCAGAGAAGTAAAGGAAGTTCAAAAAACTGGAAAAAGGGGAGCTATACATAAGACCAGGGGTAGGCAACCTTTCCCCTTTAAGGGCCGAGGGACTTCAGCTCCCAGAAGCCTCAGCCATGTTGGCCAATAGTCCCAAGTTGGCCAATAACTCCTGGGATTCTGGGAGCTGAAGTCCCACGGCCCTTAAAGGGGAAAGGTTGCCTACCCTTGCATAAGACAATAACTGAAATTACCCTGTGGACTTTCTCCGAGATGAAACTAGTAGCGGACCAGCTAGGGCCTCTTAATCCCAGAATAGCAATTAAATGGATGACCTCCATGCTTCATGCATACCCCAGCACAAAGAGTTCGGAGCTAACTCAAGTTACTAGATTATGCTTAGACCCCGCATATTCAGGCCCATTTGAAGCAACAGTGTCTAATCATGATTTGCACACCTGGGGTATGTTCAGGTGGAATAGGAAAATAGTAGGACTCTTATGGCCTTAGACACCATAATGAGAGCTGTGTATCAAATGAACTCCAGATGAGGCTCCTAATATTTATGTGGCATCTAAATAGATGCTAGGCATCCTGTCTGGAATGATCCCAGATAATTGGAATGGAGAACAACTTAGAGAATAACAACTTCATTAAAGAAGTTTACCAAGGGCTCCAAGAGTCAGCCAAAACCTATCTGGGTCCAGCCTGCATGACCCTGGATACTATAGAATGGGATGATTTTATGAAGTACATACATACAGTCTCACAAATATTTTGGGCCAGAGAAATGAAAAAAGGGATGGATCACACTATGACAGGCAGGCAGATAAAACCAGGAAACAAAAAGGGAGATAAAAATGGAGATCCAATGTACCCAGTCACTTATAGAAACAATGGTCCTCATTCTAAGCCACTCCCAGAAGATCATAAAAAGCCATATTTCAGAGAGTTATAGGAGAATGGGAATGGCTAGTTCAATTCTTTTCAGAAAGACAGTGGACCCAATCTCTCAAAAGAAATCCCAGGAGGATATGACCCAAACTCCTCTTATGGACAACTTAGGAGGTACATTTGGAGCCAACTTATACAGTGAGGAATAGAAACCAAGCTTCTAGATAGGAAACCACTTCCCCAATTGATGCAAGCATTGGGATAAGCAATGGAAGAGAAATATAAAGTCAAATATCCTCCTGCCAAGCTTGCGAATAGAGCTCAGGACTGCCCAGGATCCCTCAGGTTGCCTCAGAGTGATCGCCCAGAGTGAACACACCAGAGGTGCCCAGAAAAATGGACAGGAACGCAGATCCCTCAGGCTGAAGACCAACCTGTCCCCTTAAATCCTGAGTGCCCAGCAGCCCCCCTTCAACAGTTATAAAAGAACAGACAGTAAAAAGCCTAGCTCCCAGATAAAAGCCACAGTGCCAGCAAACCATTACTCCCAATTTCTGGTGATGGCTTATGGTGGATGCACAGATTGGTGTCAATCCTCGCCAGCAAAATGCAAAGTTATAGTGGAGTCAGGAGTGGCAGTTAACACCTTACACCTGAGCTTGGCTAGCTTTGGTTTGAAAACTCCAAAAAGCATGGCACTAATAGGGTATAAAAGGGACAGACAACAAGCTCCAATTTGGAATAAGATCCCTCAGCTGTTCAGATCCCTTCGAGACTGCATTCAAACATGTGAAAACCAGGGAGGGGATGATGATATTATGGTATTATGGGAATCATGGGAATTGTATTTTTTTCTGGGACATTGAGCCTCCTATGTCAGAGAGTTCTGGTGCCACAATAAACTACAGTTCCCATGATTCCTTAGCACTGAACCAAGACAGTTAAAGTGGCCTCAAGCTGCATTATTTCTGGCAGTCTCTAAAGGCTCTAATGCAAACTTAGGTCAAATATCTAAGACTAAGGGCCTTTACAGACTGCCAGAAATAATCCAGTTTGAGTCCACTCTAACTGCCCTGGCTCAGTACTAGGGAATCATGGGAACTGCAGTTTTTTTCTGAGACGTTGAGCCTTCTCTGTTAGAGAGCTCTGGTGCCACAATAAAGTGCAGTTCCCATGATTCCCTAGCACTGAGCCAGGGCAGTTAAAGTGGTCTCAAACTGGATTATTTCTGGCAGTCTGTAAAGGCCTTAAATCTCCAGACAGACTACAGACCACCAGACTCCCAGAGAGTAGAGACTATTGGAAAACTCCCAGCTCCAATTGATGTAGCTTCCTTGAGAGCCCTGTTGGGCACATTCAACTTTCCCCAGGATTTCACTGAATATTTTGCTATCAAGGCCAAGCCTTTATATTATATGCTAAAGAAAGAAGTCACCTGAGAATGGGGATCTAAGCAACAAGAAGCGTTTGTCACCCTAAAGAGAGATCAATCACAAGTGCCAGCTCTTGTTCACCTGGACACAAGCAAGCCATTTTACATTCAGCCAGCAGTTTCTGACAACCATGTAGGAACAATTCTTTCTCAGCTCCACAATGGAACTCAGAGAGCAGTAGCTCATGCATCCAGAAACTTGTCACCCATGGAAATAAAATACAGCCCATGTGAGAAAACTGTCTTGCCTTAGTTTGGACACTGACTAGATGGGAATTCATCATAGAAGGAGTAAAAGTCATTGTACAGACACCATACACACCCTAAAATTTATACTCTCAGGAAAGGCACAGGATGGACAAGTACCAAGTATCCAAACAATGCTAGGATAGCTAAATGGAATTGAACTAATCAAAAGAAGTGTAGGCTACCACAAACAACAAAGTGAGCCTGTGGCTCCCTATGGCTTAATTGTCACCAGAACCACCCACAAGTGTCCCCTTCTTCCCATCAAAGAAGACAGGTGGCCAGTAAAAGCAGGAGAATCCCTCCACTTTTGCAAGGGTTCATTTGTTGATTCTGTGGTGGTTGGTTTGTTGACTCTGTGGTGGTTTGTCCTCCTGTCCTGAAGGAACCCACTTAATGAAGTATGGAGTGATCCATGAGAATGATGCTCACATGCTTCAAGAAGCCATCTGGCCTCATTCCAGACAAGCCACTGAGGTAGAAGCTCTCCATACTGTGCTGGAATTCAAGTGCCCTAATGCACCTTTAGCTATTTACATGGATTCACAGTGGACAGTAAATGCAGCAACAGATTGGCTTCCAGTGTGGTTAGAAAGAGGGTGGAAGACAAGTAATGGCAATGTGGTAGCACACACAGATAAGTGGAAGATTGTAGCCCAATTGCTCCAAGAAAGGATAGCCACAACCTGGGTTTCTTATGTCAAGAGACATCAAAAGGGAAATAGTGAAGAGGATCTGTGGAACAAGTGGGCAGATGTGCTAGCTAAAGGGGCTGTCTTGACACCCAGACCTGAATCTGAACCAGAAATCCCTATAGATCCTATCAATGTGAAGCCAAAGGAACCCCTCAAGCCCCCAACCTTGGATTTAGCAGAGCTGCAGAAGGGAGACCCAGAAATCAAAGAACTCATAGATGCAGGGAAAGATCCCACAGGAAGATATAAAGTGGAACAAAAGGAAGGAATGTGGTGGGCTGTAGATGAACAAGAAAATTACAGTTGGATATGTTGGGTATGCAGACAAGTGGGATCTAGCATACACACATGTATAGTTGATGCATGTAGGCAGGAACGCCTAAAAGATGGTCTCTGTGAAGATTCTTGTTCCAAATGGCACAGGAAAAATCCTCCCACATGCAGGCTGCTTCTTTCAGCTTGGAGAAATGAATCGTTGGACAGTGAGACTTCACTCAATGAGGGCTTTAATCTTTGTTGCAAATATTTACAAAGATACATAGAGTATCAGACATCCGTCTTGAATACTCACAGCTATACAAACCAACAAAGTGTTTCACCAACCACCAGCCACAACTAACCAACAACATAGATTCTGACCATCTCCGATATATAGATGGTCTTCTTGGGAACATGTGACAGCCATGCACTAATGAAACCTGGCTGGTTTCATCCCCAATGCCCGTTGCATCAGACCTCCCATGATGCACAGCTTTCCAAATGCTGACTCATGTACCTGCCACTTGAACTGTAGTAACCCTGTTACCATTGCTCCAGTTCCTTTCAGTGGCCGCATCCATGTCGTTTTCCAGACCAGGGTGAAACATGGTCTTGACAGGATAGTCGCCAAGGAAATCCGAGGAGATCTAATTCAGTTTGTCCATGAATATGGACACAGGGGAAGACAAGCCACTTATGAGAGAGTGAGGGAGACAGGATGGTGGCCTCAGATCCGGCAAGATATAAACCAATGAGTGGACAATTTTCTCTCTTGCACCATGGCAAACGTGGATTCGAGTGGCCCTAAGGCCCCAAACAGACATCAGTGCATTGAAGGTCCATGTGCTCATCTCCAAATAGACTTCATCGACCCCCTACTGACCACTCCTAGGTAGAACAAGTATGCCTCACAATCATTGATCCCTTTAGGAAATGGGTAGAAGCATTCCGAACAAAAGACAACACTGCCATTACTACTTGCTAGAATTATGTTTATTCAAGTCTTGACTCAGTTTGGAATTCTACCCTATAGTAATAGATCATGATTTCAGGATATACTTCTCAGGGGAAGTGATGCAAGAGCTGTGTAAAGCATTGGGGATTCACCAGAGGTTTCATATAACCCATTATCTGCAGAGCTCAGGGCATATCGAGAGGACTAATAGGATTCTAAAGGAAGCATTGCAAAAGGTAGTGCAAGCATCTGGAAAAGACTGGGATGCCTAACTTCCCATCATCCTCATAGCCCTTAGAGGAACTATAGCTTCCCATGGATTCACCCCTCATCAGGTCATGATTGGAAGAAAAATGTTGATGCCTGAAGCATTCTGGCTAGACACTACACTTCCCTTGGACCTAGAGCCTGCAATCTTGAACCAAGAATGAGTCTGGCTCTAGTCCAAAGCATCAGTCACATCCTCTGCCAGGTTGCAGAAAAATTGGGGGGAGGGGACATGTAGGCCATAGACCATAGGCTGGTTTGGGCTAGAAACCCCCAGCAGTGGGATGAGGGTCAGCTTGTACTGTACAGGATTTTTTCTCAAAAACACCATGACCTGTCCGCTAAATCGGTGGATCCTGTTAAGATCACTGGGAGAGTGTCTCCAGTAGTTTGCCAGGTGTGCATTCCCAGCAAACATGGAGACAAGCTTAAATATTTTCACTCCTCCCAGCTTAAAGAATGGAGAGGTGATCTGGTCTTTGTAAAGCATGTGGCATGGGACTGGCCTGAACTGCCTATAGTTGATCTCTCTGAAACTTTTTTTTTTCCTTTCTGTGAGGGTGGGTGAATTAAGCTCAAAATTTAGTATCCCTCTCTGTTTCCCTACAGAGATAAGAGATGGCTAGATGCCTGTACAGATGAATTATATGTATGGTTTCATGTGGGATGGTGGGTACAGTCCTACCTACTTACCCAACACAGTTTAACACCAATTGGGAATAAAATATCCAAGCTGACTGCCACTCAGTGCCCCCATATCCTGGGATTTATGAGGTTCTAGATGCCATGGAAGAGGCCCAAGAATGGTAGGATAAAAAGGTTCCAATTCGAGTAATCACAAGAATGATCATCAATGCCAACAAAAATATTAGATCCATGTTGTTTATGATGGGTCCAGAGGACATACATGAGTAGACTCAGACACTGGAAACCTCCCTTTGAAGTCTGGAATGTGGAATCGGAACTACTTTGATCCTAGATATGGTAAGATTCCCCCTTACTTCCAAACCACCCTTACTTTAATGAAAAATGTCATCTACACGGACATGGAAAACCAGGCTGTTCACGTGTACCAACATCACCCAAACAACTGCAAATTGTGATGTGACTTGCCATAGAATAGAATGTCCCTATTTTTATATATATCCCCCAGATGTTTTAAAAGAGCCACCTATGTACTTGGGAAACATAGTCGTTAGACATCTCCACTTATTCTATTTCCCATGGTTCTTAATCTGACCACAGTAAATGTGGGCAGAGCAATCCCAGCTTGTAGCCCTTATTTAAAAGCAGCCTGGGCACAATGGGAACAAAGAAAAAAGCAATGGCAAGCAATAATGCACCCCCTTTTTAGATCAAAGAGAGACATTCTGGGAATGGCACTTGGCTTGTTGGGAATGGGAGGAGTAATTTTAAATGCCACAGACTCAGAAGTCATACCTAATAAACTAGGGCTGGTGGGTTCAAAGACGAGAGACCTGGAGATTTTAATTGGTTCTGGGCTGACAAACGTGGCACAAGGGTTTGATCTGATAGGACACAGTTTGCCACAGTGGGTGGGAATTGAAAAGGAAATTATTTTGGATTTAGGTTATTCTCTTCAAAATAGTATATATAACTTTTCTATTGCTATACAGTACACACAGATCCAAAGTTGTCTCATAGCTTTTGCTTCACAACTTATAGCCACTTTAACAAAGCCAATACCTCCAGAAATCATGAGCCTATTTAGAGATAGATATCCAGACTCTTTAGTGTACCCTGCTGATTTAATGTGAGTAACAGGAGCTCAATGGAAGGACATGGTTTTAAAAACTGGCATTTATCGTGAAAGGATATGGGAGCCCCAAATATTACATCTGATTTCCCACCTGGGACTCCCTCTGGCAAAGAATAATACAACTGTCTTGCCAGAAAAGTTACTCCATTGGACTAATGGAACCCACCTGTCTGATCTAGCTGGTTGTGTTAAGACACATCAATGGGTTCATTGCTACAATGCACTACATAGCACTCCTGTTCAAAATGTTCATGAACATATCACAATTCCAGTCCATTCTACTGCTCTAGTTCAGATGACATGTGAGTGTTTCTGCCTGCACTCCCCATGTGAATTTCTCACAATTTTACCTTTGGGATACTCTTTAAAAATAAATAGAAGTCTAGGGAATCCATGTTTTTGCAGGTTGCATTTAATAGACTGCTTTGGAAAGGAATTTTTTTTACATGAAGAGGTGAAGGATTATGCAATGGACACACTTATTTAATTAATTCTGAAATGGTGCAGGGATTTCATCTAGAAGATGAGCTCCCATTGACACGGTGGTTACGTTTGCTCGCTAATCTGAGCGAAGCAGCCCAGAAAACTGAAAAGACTGAGTCACAAATTAAGGTGGTGGTAGATTTCAGAGCTAAACAGATTATCAAGGTCACACAGGAAATCAAATATATGTCAGAGAACTCATGGTGGGGCAGCCTCAACTGATCAGCCACTGGTCAAGCCACATTACACATGATCACTAACCAAATAGCCATAATTTTGTTTACACATTGGTGCCACAGCCAGTTCTGTAGCCATTGTGATTTGGATTAAGAGAAAAGTGGCGGAATTCAATGCAATCCAATGGGAAGCCTATCTCCCCTCAAAAAACTTTGCCCCCTTGCCTAGCTGCTCCCATTGAGCTGGCAAGGAAGAGGAATTTGCTTCTATTATTTAAAACCATGTTGGGAGGCCAGGGGAATTTGGGATTTTTCCCCGTTTCATAGATTTAAAAAGGCGGCTTTAGGATTAAGCCCTATGAAGATGTAAGCCGTAGAGGCATGACTTCCTATTTGGAGCCATGGCTGAAACCCTGAGGTTCAATGTGCCCCTCCCATGGGAGTACTCATTGAACCCCTGCAGGTCTGCTTGTCTTCACAGTGTTATGCCACCAAGCCCAGGTTGGATCCCCTTGAGAAGGTGTCTGTGAATATTTTTCAGTGATTTTCAGAGGGTCCCCATTGCTTTCAATGTCATTTTCACTTAGAGTGAATTGTTTTGTTCAGATAAAATGAACCCATTGATAAATTCCTCCAGTCATGAGCTACACAAATATTGGGGTATTTTGTTTCAAAAACCTTTAATTTGACTGTTTTGGAGTGGTTTTTGCAAAAATTTGGGCTAATATGCATGATCTCCCAACATTCCTGGCTTGACCAGAAAACTGGAGGTAGCCAAAATGAACCCCACTCAATTTCTTAAAGGTGCAATACCTATTTCTTGCTTTTAACTAACCTTAATTTCTTCCACAGGACTTACAGATACTTGAGTTGAGACACCTCTCTCCTCAGCTCATACAACCTCATAGTAGATAATTCTCATGTGCCCCCACATATGCATCACCCTAATGTACTTCTCAGTTCCTTTGCTGCTACAAAGTTAATGTGCATCGAGTGTGCTAATTTGTTGCCCCAATTCTGCTACTGAATTATTGTTTGGCCTTGGCCACATCTCTTTTCTATATTAGCTTGGCTCAATGGGGAGCCGGGGTGGGTCATGGTGTTACTTTTCCCTTCTAAATGACTCCCCAAATGCATGTTAATATAGTTTAGAGTCTCTATCCCTTATTTCTCCACACCTATATATGTGTGCATATGTCCCTAACTAAATGTGATTCAACCAAGGTGCCTTTTGCTGCAGATGCCTCCACAGATGTCCTCCACACCATGCCAAGATGTTCCCATTGCTGTTTCTGCTGTCCTCCTGATGTCCTACATTTGGATACATGCTTCCATACCTCAAGATGTCCTCCTCATTTGTGACCCAGTGAGATCCTCTATGCCAAAATGTTCCAGTTTGCCAGTTTAAAATCGGTTCCTGGTTCCTTCAATCTCGAATGTGGGTGAACATCTTCATTCCCAGTTGATAGCTGCACAGGGGCAAGGGTCCAGGCTTGCAGATGCCCCAGACAAAACTTCATTGCACTTCCCTACTGCACAAGTGCACCAGTCAGCTGCCCTCCATAATGATCCACAACTCCAGATAACCTCCGGTCTACAATAATCTCCTGTTCCTGCTTCATAACAATCTCATGGACACTGCTCGTGCATCCCAGATTATGCATGAGCACAGATGGCCAAGTCCTCATTGGTCCTCCAAAAGCCTAAATGGCCTTGTCAGTGTTTAGGACACTTTCTGTGATGTCTTTAATCTAGCTGCCAGTGCCACAAGTCAGCATTCACAAAATTTGGTTTGTCCACTCCAGACGGGAATCTGAACCTTGTCTAAAAACTTTCACCAATCTGGCTCAAATGTAATGGACAGTTTATGGATAATTTTGTCAACCACTACACAAGCTGCCAAAGATTTTTGGACATTGGTTCACCGTTACAATGGCTATTGATGCTACCCTGTTCCCAATTTTTGCTGTTTTACAAATCCAAACAGACTTAAATGCACATGCATTTAGAGACTTGAATTTACTTTTTATATTTCCTTTTGATGTTAAACTCTTGGACATTGGTCCATGGGCTTTCAAATGTTGGACTCAATTTACTTAATGCACGCCTACTTCATGATTTATATCTTCTACATGCTTAGATAGTAGTTCATATATTTTAATATTTGCCTTTATTTTTGAGTATGCTCATTGCTCATGTTTTATTAGCTATGTGATTAAAGTTTGGTGTGCAAGTGCGAGAATGGGTTCTAGGAGAGAAAGCCCCATCCTAAACAAAAGGGTTTCTGATTGGGATGATTCCCTAGATCCATAGGCTCAGCTCCCCAAATTCACATCCCTAAATTTTCTTTGGTGGATGAAATTTGAAAACTTCCTATGTCATGTGGGACACTTGGACATAGATCATTTGGAGGGAGGGATGTTATGAGAAGTCGAGCATTGCTCTGTGTGTATATGCTTGCTGACATGATCCTAAAATGGAAATGCAGTTGCTGCCATGCACCCATAGGCGAGTTAATCATGTAGGCACTTAGAGTTAGATGGTCACATAGATCCCTGCATTCATTAGCAGATCAAGCATCAAGTTTCAGGAGTTGCAAATAGAAAGATTCACAACTCAGGAGAAAAGCAAGCTAGAGGATGTATGGCCCAGACGAGTTTTGGCCAAAAGATAGATAAGACTCATTGCCCCCCTCTGGAAGCTATCCACTTTAAGGAAACTTTTACAATGTTAATTTGGCCCCTTGGATATACAGCAATCAATCCTCACCCCAGGCTATTTTCAGCCTATAAAAGGACTACCAAAATTCTGGATAAGTGTGTCTGGTTAGAATTCCTGGAGACACTACGTTACTCTGAATTCTGGTCCAGCTCCAGTTCCATGTTTCTGTCCCTTCATCTGGTTGAGTCCAACTCCACATCAGTCTACCAGAAGCACCCTGGACAGGTAATATCACAATTAGAAAGCCTAATGTCTATTTCATGATAACTTGCTTTATTCCTGAGTTCTTGTGAGAATGTGTGAGTGAATGTTTGTCTTTGTATGCCTGATCCCTTAATAAATTTATAAATCAAGTTGAAGAAACCTTGTCTCTGTGAATCTATGCCCTTATCTCCCTTCATATAATTTGGGTTTGCTTCCTGCTAACTATTTAAGCTAATTAGAAATTCCTCAAGTTTAAGTTCATTTTACACACACCTGCCACCAAAAACGGGGGGAAAAACAAAAAACAACCCTATCAACTAATAAGAAAATTTATCTTTCAAAATTATGTGAAAAATCCATTCAAAATGCCCTCAGGAAAGTATTTTGACCCCCTAGAAATAATGGAGGGAATTCCTATTATTTATTTTATTTTATTAATTTCTGTCTTGCCTTTCTCCCAAAAAGGGAACCAAGGCAGCTCACAATATGAAACACATTAATACAGCATTTTTTTTTAAAAAAACAACAACACACAATTAAAATAACCTAATTAAAACACTACAAATTTAAAATCTAAAACTTACAAAACTTAAAAAACATAATATAAAAACAACCCCCCCCCCCCAATAAACCAGGCTTGCATGAATTTTAAAAAGCTTTTTAAAAACCTTACTTGCACAGAAATGTTTTTACCTGCCAGTGAAACTCCAGTAGGGAGGGGGCCAGCCTAGCCTCCCATGGAAGAGAGTTCCACAGAGTGGGAGCAGCCACTGAGCAAGCTCTCTCTTGTGTCCTCACCAGATGAGCCTGTGATGGTGGCCAGACCAAGAGAAAGCCTTCTTCTGAGGATCTTAGGGCTCTGGCTGGTCTGTATGGGGAGATACAGTTTCTCAAATAGCCTGGACCCAAGCCATGTAGGGCTTTAACGGTCATGACCAGCACTTTGAATTATGCTCAGAAATGAACCGGTAGCCAGTGAAGCTGTTTCAATACAGGAGTTATAAACTCCCTGTAACTGGCTCTGGTCAGCATTCTGGCTGTGGCATTTTGAACCCACTGAAGTTTCCAAACAGTTGCCAAAGGCAGCTGCACATACAGTGCATTGTAGTAGTCCAAATGGGATGTACTCAAGGCATGCATCACCGTGGCCAGATCTGGCATCTCAAAGAATGGGGGCAACTGGTGCACAAGTTTTACCTGTGCATATGCACTCCTGGCCTTTGCTGAAAACTGGGCATCCAAGCTCAGATTTGAGTCCAGGAGGACACTCAAGCTGTGATCCTGAGATTTCAGGAAGAGTGTAACCCCATCCAACACAGTCAAAGCCCCAATTCCCTGATCTGCCTTACAACTGACCAGGAGTAGCTGTGTCTTGTCTGGATTAAGCTTCAATTTGGTTGCCCTCATCCAGTCCATTACTGACAGCAGGCACTGGTTCAGCACAGAGACAGCTTCCTTGGAGTCAGATGGAAAGGAGAAATAGAGTTGGGTGTCATCCGCATATTGATGACACCACACTCCAAAACTCTGGATCACCTCTCTCAGAGGTTTCATGTAGATGTTAAATAACATGAGGGACAACACAGAACCTTGTGGGGCCCCACAGGCTAGTGACCAAGTTGCTGAGCAGGAGTCCCTCAACGCCACCTTCTGGGTCCACTCCTCCAAGAAAGATTGGAACCAGTACATAGCAGTGCTCCCAAGTCCCATCTCAGAAAGGTGGCTCAGAAGGATACCATGGTTGTGTCAGAGTAAAGTGCACTCTGAAGAAAAAAATGACATAGATGTGACTGAGGCAAAGAAATTGGGACAAAGGTGAGATGGTTACCTTCGCACAGTTGGGAGCCATGATAACTCAACATTTGTACAGTCTTGAGTCACAGCAGGCTGATGCAACACTAGGCAGAGGGTTGAGCAGGAAACTTGCAATTCTGCTGTATCACATCAGTCAGGTGTCACATCAGTCAGGTGACTGAAACTGGGTGTCATCCCAGGAGTGGGCTGGACTAATATCCCAGGAGGGGGCACTGTATATAAGTGGATGAGTTGGATAATCATGTGTGGGTGATTGTATATAGAGATACTGGTGGAGCACTTTGTTAGTTTGTACATAGTCTGTAATGGAAGAATAAAGAACCTCTTCAGAGACAAGAGAGAGTCCAGCTGCTTGTGTGGGAGTTCCCCCCCCCCCCCCTTGCAGCATTTGCAGCCTGCAGAGAACTTCACAGTGAAGAATGATCTTTGGCATCTGTTCCAGCTTAAGTCTTTTCCACATGTTGAATTCAGCTCACATGGGCCCCAACAGGATGATGGTATCAAAAGCCGCTGAGAGATCTAGCAGGACCAACAGTGACACACTCCTCCTGTCCAGTTACCTGTGGAGGTCATCCACCAAGGCAACCAAAGCTGTCTCTGTGTCATAGAAAGGTCTGAAGCCAGATTAAAATGGATCTAGATAATCAGTTTCACCCAGAAATCCCTGAAGATGGGATGCCACCACTTGCTCCAGAACATGCCCAAGAATGGAATGTTAGAGACTGGCTGATAGTTGTCCAGAATGGTGGGATGCAGGAAGGTTTTTTTCAGTAATGGCCTCACCACAGCCTCTTTTAGGCAGGATGGAAATTTGCCTTGCTGCAGTGAAGCATTCTTCACTCCCTTTACCCACTCGGCCAGTCCCCATCTAGCTGGAATAGTAAGGATCCAGTATGCATGTGGAGGTCCTCACTTCTCCAAGGATCCTATCCACCTCCTCAGGCTGCACAAAATGAAGCTTATCCAATAATATGGGACAAGCAGGCACTAAGATTACATCTGTCTCAACTAAAGCATTCAAGTCAGAGCGAACCAAAGGTCACACAGTATATATACCCCACACACCTCAATGACACCATTCTCTGAAGATGCCAGCCACAGATGCAGGTGAAACATCAGGAATACATTCTTTTAGAACATGGCCTCACAGCCTGAAAAACGCACAAAAACCTTCTGAGTGATTTTGTCTGCGAAGTGTCTTGAGAACACTTCACAGCAAGCTGTTGAGTGGTCTTTGTTTCCTTCTTGGGGGCCAGACTGTAAAAGGCCTCTGCCAACATGAAACAACTCCATTGGACAACACTGTGCAGATGCAATGGTGTTGGAGAAGTATAGTTTCTTTGCTGCCACCACTGCCATAGCATAGGCTTTCCTGTGAGCTCTAGCTCATGTTTGGTTGGATTCACTCCGAGTCTTCCGCCATCATCGCTCTAGTCTCCATCCCACTCGTTTCATCACCACCAGCTCTCTGGTAAAGCAGGGGACACATCTAGCTCTTCTTTGTGGGAGGGTATGCTTAGGGGCAATCATGTCCACCGCCCTAGCCATTTCCCTATTCCAGAGATCAGCCAGGGCTTCAACAGGATCACCTACCAAGGCAGCAGGAAACTCCCCAAGAGCCATCCGGATCCATAAGCCTCCTGGGGTGGACTATCTTAATTGGCCCCACACCCCTGCAGAGGCCCAACTAACTGGGAGCTCACAACTGTCTGAGGCATGGATGGTAAGGATATTCTCTGTAATTGATCTCTGCGTTGAACAATAGGTTTCCTGCAAGCTGGGAAAGAAACCCTCTCGAGTAAAATAATAGAGCAGTGATATTTTCACAGAGTTTTCTCCTAGAATTTGAATGTTCCAAAGCATTCCATTGGATGTTTCTGCACAGAAAGTCACATGAAGACTTTTGCTTTAAAAGAAGAAGAAAGTTTTTTGTGTAGAAAGCTTTTTTTTCCATGAAAAACCTGCATGCCTTTCTGTATAGAGAAATTCTCCAGATTTTGTGATACTTGGATACAGGAATGCTATGCAGAAATATTTATTTTTTTCCTGCAGAGGGAGGAAACCCTACTAGATGGTGATCAGTCCGTGACAACAGTATTGCAGAGAGTTCCTCGACTCCCAGAACACTATTATCCTGCCCCGAACAGAAAACCAGGTTCAGAGTGTGTCCCGCTACATGGGTGGCCCCAGATTACTTGGGACAGCCCAATGGTTGTCATGGCAGACATGAAGTCCTGAGCTGCTCCTGACAGTGTAGTCTCTGCATGTTGTTATTGCATTAAAGCATATTGGCATATCATTGCTGAGGGGTAAACCATTATGTTAGCTTAAGAAAGACTTGGCTTTGGGGAAAAGAAACAAGCAAATTTTCTAGCTGAAGATCTCTGCCACCAACAGAGCCACACATACAAGCTGTTAAAAACAAACTGCTTTTTAAAAAGCTCTCATTTTTTAGACACGGACAGAGCAATAAGACAGTAACCATATGCTCCTTACAAAAGCACTAAAGAATTATCTGTAAGGAAAATTTTGGTAGTATAATTGCACACTTGCTGCAATGCATACTTATCATGAGTATAATGTTTAGAAATTAATGAATCTGTTTCATGCCACATTTGCTTCAAAGAACATATTTCATGTCATATTAAGGAAGTGGGCATATTAGGAGGGAAGTCTCTTGAAAAAACATGAATTTAATGAACCAGATGGCAGCCAAGTACATACTTTCATGGAAAGTTATTGTGCTTTGGGGTTTTATAGAGACATCAGGGAGTAGGATTCCCAGATCTCCTTTAAAAATTAGCTGACATTTGAACAGTTAACTGCTGTTGGCCCCTCAGGAAATCAATCTTTGTATGAGCAAAAAAAGATAAACATTCAGGTGCAACAAAATGCTGTGCTACTTTAAAAAGAGGCAACTAACTGGGCGTTCCCAACTGTCTGGGGTATGGATGGTAAGGATATTCTGTAATTGATTTCTGGGTTGAGCAATAGGTTTCCTGCAAGTTGGGAAACCCTCTCAAGTAAAATAATAGAGCAGTGATATTTTCAGAGTTTTCTCCTAGAATTTGAATGTTTCAAAGCATTCCACTGGATATTTCTGCACAGAAAGTCACATGCAGACTTTTGGTAAAAAAGAAGAAAGTTTCTTGTGCAGAAAGCTGCTTTTTTACATTTAAAAACTTACATGCCTTTCTTTGTAGAGAAATTCTCCAGACTTTGTGATACTTGGATACAGGAATGCTATGCAGAAATTCTCATTTTTTTTCCTGCAGAGGGAAGAAAACTACAGTAATTGTGCTTGCATGTGGGGACTGGGATGGAAGATTTCACCACTAGGTATAATTTGTCCTCGGTATTCTTGTTAAGCATGATCTTCAGGCAAATTGGAAGACTCCTGATTTAGAAGAAAGAGCCAGTGAACTTGGTGGGACTTCATTCAGAATAGATCAAGTCAGCTGTTTGCATTTCCATTTTGTGTCTTAGCAGCATTATCAGTCAAAAAGTAATACTTTTTCTGTTGTACAGTAATTTTATCCCCGTTTTCAAATACTAGCAAAAGTACCCAGCTCTATCTGTGTTCAAAATCATTTCTCCTCCTTCTCTAAAACTATTTCTATTTTCTTTTCCCACTCTTTTTATTTCTTGCTTGTCTTCCTGAACCTCAGCTTGTACCTGAAGCTTTGGGTTAGAAACAGAAGCTTTGTATGGGTTAAAAATGGAAACTTCTTCATCCCCCTCCCCAGTGCATTTTCTCTTTGCCTCTGCTCTTTCTTTTTCCCTGAAATTCTTTCTCTTCTTTAGTGGAGTTTCTCTCCTTCCATTCTTGCATTTATTTGGCCTTTTCTTCTCCTATTTCTCTTCCATGCCCTTACCAGGAAACAAGAGGTTATCTCCACCTGTCCTCTTAGTAGTTAGGAGCTATCATGGTGTAGTGGTTTGAGCATTGGACTATGACTCTGGAGAGCAGGGTTCAAATCCCTGCTTGGCCATGAAAACCCAGTAGGTGATCTTGGGCAAGTCACCATCTCTCAAGCTCAGAGGATGGCGATGGCGATGGCAAACCCTCTCTGAAGAAACATGCCAAGAAAACCCTGTGATAGGGTCATTATAAGTCAGAAACAATGTGAAGGCAAACAACATACAACACCTTGATAGTTCCTCAAATCCAGGTAGGCTATTTTGAATGTTATGAAAAATATTTGGTCATTATGCAAATTAAGTGACAGGTCATGAAAAGGTTGACCAGACCATTCACACAGGTACACACTCAGAAGCACTCCTTTCAGAATTGCATTACAGACAAGAGAGAGGGGAAAAGAACTTTTGCTTTTCCGGCTTTCCTTGCATATAATGCCAGAGTGTACAACCTATTATATCCCAACATGTTTTGTGTTTGCCCTTTCTGTTAGCACCTTTTCTCCTCATGCGGTTTCTAAGCTTTTGACAGCCATAGAAGATTCAGATAGTAAACAGAATAGCTTTCCAAAGAATGGAGATTTAAAGTGGTTGAAGTGTTTAAAATTATCCAGCTTTATGTATGTTCATCCTCATGCCCACCACCCATCTACAAAATAAGAACAATCATACTGCTCTGAACCACGGGTTAAGATAGCTGTCAGGATTACTGTAAGAAAAATGTTTTGTATGCTCAAAAACACTTTGAAAGTGCTATTGTGAAAGTATTATTGTCAGTTATCGCACTGTGGAATACCTCTCAAAAGCACCTTTCCTCTGAGAAGACAACTGGCATCTATTGTCACAAATGGATCTGAGGAACAGTTGTCTCTGAAGTCCTGTCTGATACATGTTTCTTTACCTTGCTTCTTTTCCTTGGCTTTTTGTAACTGGGATTTTCATTTTGTTAACATGGAGAGAAGAAAAATTAAAACAATTGTGAAGGAAGGAGAAAGAGGTGTGGGTAAAGGTCTCCTTTCAGAGAGCCTTATTGCATTATAAAAGTAAGATGAGAGGCAGTGAGATAGAAACAGCTTTCTGATTACCTCCCCACATAACATCATAGTACTTCCATTCTCCCTCCAGAGGAAGATGGTGTCTCTATCAGAAACAGAACACATGTGCTTTGAGGGCATGCAGAAATGTAAACAGAAAGCCACTTCTATCTCACTGCCTCTTGACTTACTTTTTATGATGAGATAAGGCTTAGAGTCACTTTGCAATCCAACCTGCATCTATTTACTTTTGAATAAATCCTTCTGAATTGGATGGTATTTGTTTCTTAGCAGGCATCTCTAGGATTGTGTGACACAGATACATGCACTTCTATTATTGTTAGTGAACCTCTACACAGCTATGCTTGTAAATAGAATGCTAATATATGTGTATTAATATGGGAATACACATATAAGTAACCCATATTCAATTCCTACCCATACAGTACAAAAGTAATATATATCAGAAGTGATAATCATAAGGTGCCTCAGATGTTGTTTGAGTTCAACTCTCAGCATCCCTCACCATTAGCAATGCTGACTAGGGCTGCTGAAATTTTTAGTCCATCAACATCTGGAAGGCCACATGATTTCCATCCATGTTATAAATCAACATCAGAAAGCACAAGGTCATTTATCCCTATGGTTTCCAAATCAGAACATGATAGACATGTTCAAGGCCATTTATATTCATGTATGACTTTACCTAGATTGGGTTAATATACTAACTAGTGAGTTATTAGCATTCATTATTCCTCGGATTGGCATATAAATCTCAGCAACCTCTAATGCTCACTATAAAAATGAACCCAGTACTAAGCCTCAGGCCTTTAGTCAGTTTTGCAACATTTAAATTTATTTTTGAGTTGACTTTCTCAGCTATGACTGAGGTTCAGGTTACTGAACAGTTTTGGCATGCCGTTTGCTTGTCTTCTTTGAAGAGTATACCCACATGTCATATTAAAACTGCTTTTGAACATCCCTCCATTTCAAATGTGGTTTGCTATGAAGCACTAGAACTTCAAGGTTTCCTTGGTGTATAGAGCTAGCTGTGCAGATTTCTGGCTTTTATTCACATTGTTTATAACAGCTTTCCTAAATGCTATGAAGACTTCAGGGTATATACCAATTTAAAGTTGCTCACACTAATTTGAGCTTGGGTTCACCCTACAAAGAAGAAGAAAAAATCTTGTTTAGATAAAAAAATTGCCTGGGCTAATAATACAAAGAAAGGCTTATTCTTGGAGAGTTTAGTCACATAAGTATATTCTTTAAGCTTAAATATCAATAGCTTTATTTCTAATTCTCAGCTTCCATATCCATAGCTCTTAATAAAGTTGTCTGCAATTGCCAGGAAATCAATATTTTATACACTTCAGTGTGCACCCATTATAATGTACTTTAATCTCCTGCCTATCTGCAGTACTTGCCAGAAGAGATAAAGCTACCGAGTGCATTCCATTTTTTTCTTCTGAATGCTCCAAATTTGTGTGTAATAACCCATGTGACTTTGTAAAATGCACAACAAAACGGGCCTAGCTGTATCATTTGATAAAGATGTACGATTAATTCAGACCTTGCATTTATATGAGATAATTTTGAGTTCCCACTAACCATAGACCAGGGTATAACTGCAGAAAGATGGAAGGAATATTCTGCTCATTCATATATGGCAGTGATGTTAATGGAGAGGAGAATGAAAGTATCATGTTGAACACCCAGAGGCATCAGTACTGAGTAAACATTTGAAGCCTGCACCCACATCCTTCAGCTTATGTGAAGCAAAGGGACAATTATTGTGAATTGATACAATTGCCACATGTGGTACAACTCAGATGTGTGTGTGTGTGTGGGGGGGGGGGAATAAATGCCAGGAGTAGGTTTGGCAGACGCATACACATGCCTTACACAATGTATCAGCTTTAAATAAAATGCACATTAACACAAATTAGTAACAAGTGAACTCAGACAGGTGTGGTCCATGATGAATGAGCTGAAAATCAATGCACTCAAGGAATAGCAGCTAAGTATTTACTAATTGAATGATTCAAGGAAAAACTATGGTCAAGGTCCAGCCAAAGTTACTAAGGATTCCATATCAAGAAACTAGCTGCAAGGCAGCTCCTCCCCATGCCACAGAAGTTATGACTAAACCCTAGGCTACATTTCCATTCTAAAAATTATCCTCACCACAGTATATATTTTATTAATTAATTAAAATATTTATATAGGGGCATGGTCAATTGTCCAACATGGTGGTAGCTTAAAGAGAATGTGCAGCATGAGCTCAGTGATCTTATAAAAAATGCTAGAATACAGAGCAAAAAATCTTTTTTTTTTGTGGTTTAATTTTTTATTTATTTAAAGAAATTATATTCAGTCAACATACAGGCATACAAACAGGTAACATATAACACAACATAAATAAATACATACATATATTTTCTCAAACTTTATATCCACTTCTTCTGAATCTTCTTCTCTTCATTTTCTCTTCTTCCTTCTTTTCCCTACTCCTACTCCTTCCTCATTTTAATTATCCTCCTCTTCTTCTTCCACTCATTTTCCCCAAACATCTTTTCTTTCCCTTACCTTCTCTACCTTCTCAATCTCCTCTCCCTTCAAATCTATCTACCTACTCTGACCTCAATCTACATACTCTTACCCTCAAAAACATACTTTACTTTTTTGTCTCAATCTCTCACATCCTTTTCTAACATCTTCCATTCATAACTTCCTCACTTCCGATTCAGTTTTATTTACTTTGAACTATTCTATGTCCTTCCTATCATTTTCTATCTGACTTCTTTGCTATTATTTTAGTCTTTTATTAACTTCCTTTATCTCAACAGTTCTATGTTATCTCTTGAGTCCTACTATAATATTTCGTTATAATATTCGTTATTTTCTATATCATTATACTGTAACCTTATCTTTCTATTTCTTTTTTTAATGTATTCTGCTTTATTCTAACAATCTTATAGTTGGGAGTTCTCCCCATTGTTCCTTCAGAAACTTTGGGGCTAAGCAGACGGCACAAAGCACCGTCTTCAGGGCAAGGAAGGTGGGGCAGCCGCATGCTGGGCACCCCAACCCCTTCCCGAAAATGTCGTTGGAGCAGCCGGCCCTCCGCACGGCCGGCGCTCAGATGATGCCTTTCTGCTGCAGCATCCGCACACGCTGCAGCGGAAGAGGCACCGAAGGTGCGCTGGCTGCCTTTTGCAGCACACCTTTGGCGATTTGTGGGGCGGCGAAGCTGCACCGCGGGGCCGAGGAATGCGGATGCCTCGGCCCCGATCCGCAGCTTCCCAGGGCAGCCCTGTGCCGCCCGTCTGCTTAGCCCTTTAATTACCATTTCCCAATCTTCTTTAAATTTCTCCAACATCTTATTTTTCAGCAAATGTGTCAGCTTATCTGCTTCCATTACGTCATATAATTTCCATATCCAATCCTCTTTTGTGGGCACTTCCTTCTTTTTCCAACTCTGAGCAAAGGTAATTCTAGCCATAGTAATTAAATAAAATGGGATTTTCCCATATTTCTTTTCCATTTTCTCCTCCACCATTCCCAGCAGATAGATTTCAGGTTTCATTTCCATTTTTATTCCTAACGTTTCATTAATCATTTTATTAATCATTTTCCAATATTTTGTCACTTCTCTACACTTCCAACAATGGAAGAAGGTTCCAACTTTACCATTGCATTTCCAGCAGCAATTGTTTATCTTTTTCTACATTTTTGATAATTTCTCTGGTGATAGGTACCATCTAAAGTACATATTGTATCAATTTTCTCTTAATCTCTGTGATACCATATGTTTCAGCCCTATATTTCACATTTTCCCCACTGTTCTAATTGTATGGGATGTCTGAATACAGAGCAAAATTTCATACAAATACATTCTCAAATGCAAGCAGCAAAGTGGTTAACAGTTCAGCTGATCAAATTTCTGGTTACTTGAGAAGGAAATAAAAACAAAATGGGACCTTCAGAGAACTGGACAGACCAAGGTGTGCAGAAGCCTGGACAGACCAGGGACTGAAGAGGATGCAAACATGACAAGCAGCCCAAACAAGGCAAATAAAAGAGAGAAAGGGGGACAACAACAACTAGTAACAGATTTGTCATTCTCAGACTTGCTGGAAAGACTGAGAGAGAGCCTAGTGAAAGACCTTCAAAAGGATTGGGATCTTTCCTTCAAACCCTTGAACCCTAATCTCACAGTTCTCACCAGGCATATTAATGACATTGACAACACCGTGAATGCAGCCTTGCAGCAGGGTTCATTGCATAAGGAAAGAATCCAATTAATATCAAGCTGTGTCACAATTTTTGCTTAAGGGGGGATCCTAGTGCACATGGAACAGGGAGAGATGTTGATGTTCATACTTACCTGGATTAATGAAATGTCCTGATCTGATCTCAAAAATAGACATATTTAGTGAGTACACAGATCCATCACTGTGAATCTGAAAATAAGTACTATACCCAGAGATCAGGGGTAGGCAACCTTTCCCCTTTAAGGGCCAAGGGACTTCAGCTCCCAGAATCCCATGAGCTATTGGCCAACATGGGACTATTGGCCAACATGGCTGAGGCTTCTGGGAGCTGAAGTCCCTCAGCCCTTAAAGGGGAAAGGTTGCCTACCCCTGCCCAGAGATAAATCATCTATAAATTTGCACATTATCCAAAGAAGATGAAAGTTTAAAGGAAGCATTCTGCTGTCCATGATTTAAACTACAAGAACTACAAAATATAGATCTTCCAAGACTTCTTGTCAGAGACATTAAGAAAATGACACAATTTTAAACATTTCAAACTCTTGCTCCAGCAAGTTGGAAGGAAATATAATTAGTATTTCCCCTTTAAATTAATCATTATGCATAAATTGTTATGATGGCAATGATTAAAAAGCATATGTGAGGCCCTGGATATTTGAGTACCCTAGCAGCTGGACAAGAAAGTGAGGAACAAACACAAAGTCACCCCAGGTAGGAGATAGACAAGAAAGCTCTGTCATTCTCTCTGATCTTTATTCTCTTTATGACTTTTGGAATGCGGGTGGTTGATCCACTATATTAACAGCTATCCAACATCTGGTTTTTCCACTTGCTGCCCTGTTTCTGTTTTCACACCCTCTTCCTGGCATTTATTGACAGTCTTTTCTTTAATCACACCACCTCCTTCAAGTATAGTACCTTACAATAACAAAGAATTACTCAATTAGCTTCACTACAACCCTTAAGACTGCACGCTCCAATCCACAGATTTTTCTCTTCCTCATTAGTCTGTTCATTGAGATTCATGCTTTCCAACTGCAATACTAAAGTGGAAACATGGGAGAGATCTCACCCACTTGGATTTCACATGTTTAATAATATTTTAGATTTATTAATGTTATTTGTTGTAAGGCTACTGGATGTGGTTTATTTATTGTCTAGTTCAAGTGTATTTCTTTGTGCTGGGTTGGTAGGAGGTGAAAGCACATTGCTAAAGTGATTGATTTGTAAACTTAAAACCTCTGTGGAAACAGTTCAATAAGGGGGAAAGCAGATGGGTGGCCATGGGCCGCCCCGGGAAGCTGTGCTGCGGGGCTGAGGTATCCCCACACCTCGGCCCAGCGGCGCAGCTTCGCCGCCCCTGGAAGGAGCGCTAAATTAGTGCTCCTTCCACAAGTTGCCGAAGGTGCGCCGCAGAAGGCTGCCAGCGCACCTTCGGCAACTCTTCCGCTGCAGTGTGTATGGATGCTGCAGCGGGAGGTCATCCTCGGAGTGCCGGCCATGCGGAGGGCCGGCTGCTCCGAGGATGGCTTGGGGAAGGGGTTGGGGCACCCACCGTGCTGCTGCCCCTCCCCTTCCCTGCCCCCAAAACGGCGCTTTTAGCTATCTGCTTCCCCCCTTAGAGTACTTGTGTATTAACCCTGGATAAGATCAAAATTGTATCATTCAAAGTCAAAGGTTTAGGCTCTGCTTCTAAAAGGTCACAAATTGCCAGATATTTTAAGCAACTAAAGCCCAATATTGTATTTCTACAGGGGATATGTAGGAGAGGTATAGAACCTGTATTCCCTCACTCCCTATATAGCAGCCAGTATAGTGCAGGAAACTTAAGGCTAGGGGGGGCTTGCTCCATTATTTGATGCATTCTGTGTAATTAGGATTGAAAAGTTAGTGAGGGACCTGTCTGGGTGCTTTTTAAGCTTACAAGGTAGAGTTGGCCCTTGGTATCAACAGATTCTGCATCCACAGATTCCACCATCCACACCTTGAAAATATTTTTTAAAAAATATAAAAAAGCAAAGCTTTGTTGCCATTTTATATAAGGGACACAATTTTACTATGCCATTGTATATAAGGTGACTTGAGCATCCATGGATTTTGGTATCCATGAAGGGTCTTGGAATAAAACCCCAGCAGATACTAAGGGCCCACTATAATCTATCAAAACAAATCCTCATATTAGGGACTTTCTGTTCTCCAAATTTTGATCAATACAAATTTATTCAATCTTTTTTTCACACATTAAAATATGTTGCAGTGGTAGAAATTATAATAACTGGGGATGGTAATGAAGTTTTGAATAACAGCTTGGACAGATCTTGTCAACCATCCCCTATGAAATTAAATTACTCCCTGCTATCAGAGACAATAGGTAAAACCCAGTTGATAAATCCCTGGTGGGTGTTACACCCCTGAGACACTCTCTTTTCACATACCCATTGCTCCTATTATAGAAATGACTACTCCTTTATATCCAAGTCACTACTTAAAGACATATGAGATGTAACAATCATGCCAGTGTGTGGATGATGGGTGTTGCAGTGATGCTCTTTGACACCCAGCAGAATCTGTAGGACAAGCTGGCTGCTGTGATCCACAGCCACTTTATAACTTTTACCATCAACTGGCTCAGCTTTCCTTCTTCAGGATCCTGTCTTCCTCAGTCAAGAAGATAAATTGTAAAGTCGAAAAACATAGTTTATTAATGCATATAAAAGTAAAATAAAATAACTAAGTAAAATCCATTGTGATGAACTTGTCCAGTTCAGTCATGAAATTTACATCTTTAACAACCCCAAAAGCATAGGATCCCAACTTGTTGCAGTTGAAACCACTGCTGCCAGGCAGGCTCACGCACACACACCTTGAAATATAAACATTCTTAAACACAATATTCTCTAGGCCCTTCCCATATTCCACCTTCTGGGTGTTAACCTTATGTTGATTGGATAATGCCTGTATGATGTATATTAACCCAGCCTCTTGCTGTCCATCATCCACCATGTGACTCCTTTCCCATGACCTAACGATTGTTTACCTTTTTGATATCTCTTGTTTTCCATAAGTCTGTGTCTATGAGTTGTACCTTTGGTAAAGTATATGTTTATGTCTTCTTGGACATCTGGTGTTAGATTCACTTTGTTTCTCTAGATGTTGTTTTCATGAGGAAAATTCCACACACACACCTCTCTACATTTCACCTTTGACTGTATAACCCATCCATATTCTAACAATCCTCTCCTGAAATGTACAGATGTGTGAGACCACTATTTTTGTTGTTGTTGTTGTTGAAACTATCTTAGCACATCCCAGTCTGTTGTAACAATTGTTAATGTTGTTCTGTCTCCAGAACCTTTGTTCATATATCTGTAGTGTTGTGTTTTGGTTTTAAATTTTAGGCACACAATTCCATTTTAAACTAGCTCTCTAGCATTTTGTTATCTAACTCCAACATACTTTGATCTGCACTTTAATTTTTTTTGTTTCTGTCATGAAAATGCATGTCTGTGAATCTCTTTATATCATAACTGACAATTCACAATTTAAATCTTATAACAACTGTTTAATCTACTCTATCTCATTTAATGCTATATATTTTGTTTTATCAGCACTTAAAGCTATATATCATTATTTTTAATCCACCAAACTATTGAGTTTTTTAATATTTAATCAACAATCCTTAACCTGACTATCTATCATGTAACTTTAAAGCAAATTAACTATTTATAAAACATTTTAACATCAATGTGGTTGTTTTAGATCACAAGCCCCTTTCTCTATAAAAAAAACCTTATCAAATGTTTTATTGCTGTCTAATCTTTTACCTTAAAACAATTAATTTTCTTATTAAAACTCCTATTGTAAACACAGTATCAAGTCCATTATTGCCAACCACAAACATCAAACCCCTCACAAAGCTTCTCCATATACCTGGATATTTAAAACCCCTTGTAACTACACTAAACAAAACCTACTGACTTCAACCCTGTCACCACCTATACACTTTGTAAACCACACTTTCCTAATCTTTCTATGCAGACTCAATAAACATATTCCATCAGCAGTCTAACAACCTTGAAATAAGATCTCAAAATTCAAAACCTTTGATAACAAATCTCTCTAGACAATTTCTCCTTCTTGTCTGAATCTCTTGAATCTAAATAACCAAAAATGCCATCTCCTTTTGTGTAAACACACATATCAGCATCTAAATAAGCAATCTCAAAAATAAAATGTTGTACCTACTGGCCCCTCCTTGTTGTTAAAGTTTATACCAGTCACAAGCTCTCAGCCTTGGACTAAATGTTTTTATCAATGTTTTTAAACCTTTGTTGAGCAAATCCTTTTGTTATTAACCTGGCTTTGTAACTGTTTATTATCAGGTATTTTTTATTTTGTATACCCAATTACTTTGTGATAATTTTTTTTAGGTTTATCAACCACATTTAAATACCTCTTTGTCAATTTAACACTTGAACTGCTGCACTGCAGTATATCATTTTTACTTTCCTCAACAGGAAAAAAAAACTTTTTGAAACTTTTAAAATCTCTAGCTCACCAGCCACTATTGTATAAACCAGGGGTAGGCAACCTTTCCCCTTTAAGGGCCGAGGGACTTCAGCTCCCAGAAGCCTCAGCCATGTTGGCCAATAGTCCCATGTTGGCCAGTAGCTCCTGGGATTCTGGGAGCTGAAGTCCCTCGGCCCTTAAAGGGGAAAGGTTGCCTACCCCTGGTATAAACTCTTGTTTTTTGTATAATAAATTTGTGTGTGTTTTTTTTTTCTATGAATTTTTTTGATATAACATGTATTTTTTTCTCTCTCTCATCTTTTGTGTCTGGACTTGTGTGTCCTTTGTTTTACTTTATTTTTATTTGTTGATATTATCTGTCCCTCTATTTTTGGCACTTGTGTTTAACTGTCTCATTTTCAGTAAAACTTGTTTGAATGTATCCTTCTTCACTTAAATGTTTTTCAAAATTGTTACTCTTGGACATTAAAAATTTTCCCCACCACCAAGGTGAAATCTTTAACTGTTTCTTGAATATCTCACAATTCAGTCTGTAGCTCTTTGGTTCAATTTTCCCTTTTAAAACATGCTGGCACATATATATTTGCATACTGTCCAAAAACTGTCAGATACTTTAGATTCAGTATTTCCCACATAACATGTGTAATGGTGTTGGATTTCTTCTTTCTCAGGCAGTTTCTTAAACTGTGAGACAAGAATTCCCCCTCCCCCCCCCCCCGGTCTGTGATCAAAAAACCTTATTTTGTAATCAATTTTTTTTCCACATACATGTTTACCCATTGTTGAAAACTTTCAATTGTATCACTTCTCTGTTTTAAAACTCTGAAAAATGAAAACTGGAAAATCTATCCACAATCACTAGGAAAATATTTGTTGTCACTTAGTAACACACATTTGTCCCTTTTTGCTTATGAGCATGGACCAATCTCAACTGGTCATTTTAGCAATTCTCTTGCTCTGGTTCTGTCACAGGAAAAACCTTGACTTTTTCTCTGTGGCTAACCAAACATCTCCCAAATCATTTGTACAATGAGACATTTTTAAAATTCAGGACCTATATCCCCCAGCTTAAACAAGCTACCAAATCCTATGTTCCCTAGGATTTTATATTATTGATGTGCATAAACAGAATGCAATGATTTATTTCCCACACCTGCAAATTTAGCATTTGTTTCACTTTGTATAAAATATATATATTCCCTTTTATAGCTTTTGTACACACCTCCCCATCCAGGGTGATTTTACATTTGTCTCCCACAAAAACTCAGTGTATCCCCTGACACATTAACTAAACAGTTTTGTAAATCAGGTACACATAAAACATTTTCAAAGTTTTCTCACCCAAACTTGGCATGTAGACATTCTCAATTTCTTTGACATCTCTTATCCCTCCATCAGCTAGATAAACATCTTTGAGATTGGAGTTTTTTTTTGTTTTGTTTTTTGTTTTGTTTTTTTTTTTTTTACTTTTTAGCAAATCTGTAATATTTATCATATGCCTGGTTGTCCCAGAATATAGAATCTATTTTGTCCTCAGGTTTTCCACACCTGTTTGAGTCACACTGTCACAGCTCTGTATCACAGCTGCAGTTCCTTTGTTTTCCCCCCAAAGTCTCTGGGTTGTTGATTGTTGATTGCTGCAAACTTCCTTGCATTGCCGTTTTCAAATCTTCTGCTCTGTCGCAGTAAAAGCATTGGTTTTTCACCCGTGCATCAGCTGCCTTTTCAGGATGCATTTCCTTGAAAACCTCAGATGCTTTCTTAGGTGCCACAAGCCAACATTTCTGGCTTTTCCTCAAGCAAGCTGCTTGGCTCATCACGTTCCAGCCTCCAGAACTTTTTGGCATCTAGCAAAACTGCTGCAGCCCCCCACAGCATTGGACCACTGTATAAAAATTCACCCTGACCAGGGATTTTTGTATTTATCTTCTAAGAACTGTAAAGTCCTTTGACCACAGCATTTATGACAAAGCTGTGCAGAATTCATGAATTTCCTCTTCAGTTTCCCAAAAAACCTTTGGCTGAAGAACATCCTCTCCCAAAATTTTAACTGTGACTCAGAGAGGCTTAAAAAATGATTTCTTTTGGCTTAGGCATCCGCCTCCAGCAATTCCTGCTGCATTAGAATTCCATGCATTACAACATGCATCTGTGACTCAAGTCCCTGAGCCTTGGTAACCCAGCTGCTTCCATTTTAAACAAAATGGCCCTTAACAGAGTTTGTTTGCAGCTTGAAAAAGAAATTTTACTGCATTGAACCCGGAGTATTTCCAGCCTGTCCAGGCTATGTTTTCCCCTGCTTTTTATTGTTTGTAGAGTGGAGAGTTTTCAGACAACCGTCTTTAAAGAGTTCTGCACTCTGCCATCAGGCAAAAACAGCTTAGCAGTAAACGTAACTGTTACTTACATCTGAAGAAGATTTGAAGCCACCTCTGCTTTTTCCAGCAACCGCTGAAGCATGGTTCCCTTGTCCTGGCGCAGCTGAAGTTGTGGATAGGGAGTCTTGCCTTTTGGCCACATTGCAGACTTGCCAGCTGGACTCCTGGACTCCTTTCCTTCTGGACATCTGGCCTCTTTGTCCTCTGGCAGACTAGCCATCTCTGGCAAACAAGCCTTTTCAGCCAGACTAGCCATAACTGGCAGACTAGCCATCTCTGGGCCCATAACCCTTGTCAGTGTGTGGATGATGGGTGTTGCAGTGATACTCTTTGACACCCAGCAGAATCTGCAGGACAAGCTGGGTGCTGTGATCCACAGCCACTTTGTAACTCTTACCATCAACTGGCTCAGCTTCCCTTCTTCAGGATCCTGTCTTCCTCAGTCAAGAAGACACATTGCAAAGTCCAAAAGCATAGTTTATTAATGCATATAAAAGTAAAATAAGATAACTAAGTAAAATCCATTGTGATGAACTTGTCCAGTTCAGCCATGAAAGATTACATCTTTAACAATCCCAAAAGCTTAGGATCTCAACCTTGTTACAGTTAAAACTACTGCTGCCAGACAGGCACGCACTCACATCTTGAACAATAACATTTTAGACAAAGGATTCTCTAGGCCTTTCCTATACTCCACCTTCTAGGTGTTAACCTTATGTTAATTGGATAATGCCTGTATGATGTATATTAACCCAGCCTCTTGCTGTCCATCATCCACCATGTGACTCCTTTCCCATGACCTAACAATTGTTTACCTTTTTGATATCTCTTGTTTTCCATAACAAAGTCTGTGTCTATGAGTTGTACCTTTGGGAAAGTATATGTTTATGTCTTCTTGGCCATCTGGTGTTAGATTCACTTTGTTTCTCTAGATGTTGTTCTCATGAGGAAAATTCCACACAAACACACATCTCTACATTACACCTTTGACTGTATAACCCATCCATATTCTAACAAATCAAACCAGTTTTTTACTCTGATCATTCTTGTATCACCATAATTTGGCAATGTGGACCAAACACTCAAAGAACTTACAGTCTGAGATTCGCTCCCACTCTTATGACAAACAAAAACTTAAAGAAACATACAGAATGCTATAAAGTAGTTTTGTTGTTGTGTGTCTTAAAGTCATTTCTAACTTATGGTGACCCTAAGTCCATCATAGGGTCTTATTGGCAAGTTTCTTCAGAAGGAGTGGGTCATTGCCATCCTTTGAAGCTGAGAGAGTGTGACTTGCCCAAGGTCACCCACTGGATTTCCATGGCTGAGTGGGGATATGAACCCTGGTCTCAGACTCATAGTCCAATGCTCAAACCGCTACACCATGTTGATGCTCTTATCTAGAAAATAAAACTCAACCACCTCAGAGGCATTGCTGTGGGACACCCTGAAGTCACTCCTCTGAGGTCTTTTAATTCAGGAAAAACAAAAGTGAAGACTTACAGTGAACATCCTTACTCCAAGAGATAACACAGTTGACCCAGTTCTGTTAAAACTACAGGTGATTTGGGTGTGCTCAAACTTCAGCTGCTCCAGAAAAGGACAGAATTGGTGACACTGGACAATAGAAAGATTCTAGCTTCACTGCAATATACTTAAACATATTATTATGAGTCTAGTAGCAAAAGTTCTCATCTGCTCACCAGAGTAGTGAAAAGCAAAGCAGAAAAGTTAATTATGTCCTCCATCACCACCACTGATAACACTATAAAATCCCCCCCCCAGGAGATAGTTAAAGAGTTTCAATAATTCTATTCTAAATTGTATTCATCTGAAACATTATCTGACCTAGATATGGATGGATTTATAAAATCCTTAATGGCTAAAAACTCACTGATTTGCATTCTTCCCTCCTAAACAAACCCATCAATTTAGATGTAATCAAATAGACTATGCACAACCTAAAGCTAAGAAAATTCCCTGGCCAGGAAGGGTTTTCAGGGGAATTTTACATGTTACTTTATGATGATTTAGCTCCCTCTTTACTTAATTTATCTAACAAGATATTGAATTTTGGCTCCCCTCTAAAATAAACCAGTGTACATAGCAAATAATTTCCATTTCAAAAAACTTAGAAAGTGACCCAAAAGCTAAATCCTTTCTGTCCAATTACTTTAATAATCAGGATGTGAACATCTTTACAACAGAATTGACAGGAAGAAGAAACAAATTTATTCTTGTGTATATACAGTCTGACCAAGTAGATTTCATGCTAGGTTACCACTTAGCTGACCATCTCTATAGAGCTCTCAATATCATACATCATTCCACCTTGTCAAATGTCAATCCTCCCCAGCTGATGTAGGATTGGAGCTGCAGCAACTGCATGCCATTTTGCTGGCACAAAAAGAAGTGGCATAAAGTCACTCCTCTTTGTGCCTGCAAAACACTGTTTTTCTGCCGCTGCCACCACTTTTCGGTGCTCCTGCCATGCCACCAGAAGACCACAAAGCTGTCCCCATGTGGTCAGGCAGGCGGCTTCACCACAGCTTCCTTGCATCTTGGAGGGCATGCATTGTGTGTATGCCACACTCCCAAGCCACTGGGAAGCCACTGCAAATGGGCCGTCTATTTTGACCCAAAGACCCCATTAGCACTTTTATCTCTAAAACAGCTGTGCCAGCTGAGAGAAGACTGCACAGGTTGAAAAAACAGCCACACCAGCTGGGGGAAGGCTACGCCAGCCACAAGAAGGCTGTGCTGGCCAAGAAAATAGCCGTGGCGGCTGGGGAAATGCTGCGCTTGCCATGAAAACAGCTGCACCATCAGCTGGGAGAAGCAGTTGCCTACTGCCCACCCAGACCAGAGACCCCCCTGATGCCTGGAGACCCCCTTTCAAGGCTCGGAGTAGCACCCGTATGACCCCAAGGGGTACCCACATGGTCCCAAGGAGTGCCTGCAGGGGTGTCTGCAGGGGGCAGCGGGCCGGCTGGGTCTAACGTCCTTCTAGGGTGTCACCCAGTGAGGTCCGCACCCCCCACACCCTCCCAGTGATGCTACTGATTAAGCAATATTTTATTTTCACTAAAATAGTGGAATTTAGAAGTCTTCAGCTTACTCTGCATTGGAGTCTACCCCTCCTACCCAAACAAATAGTTTGAGGACATTTGAGGAGTGGAAAAGCCAGGAAGAAAAATAAATAGGTAGAAGACATGAGATACTGGACAGCATGTCCATATTCTTTTGTAACAAGACATCCCTTATTTTCATTGGTATTTGTTTAGGAGACACTCATTCACAATTTTGCAGCAGATGTTCTTTGCCTTCCATCAGTTGAATGAGACATGAAAACTTTTTGCAATCCCCATAACTATTTCACCACATGAACATCAATTACAGAGAACAGTGCATTCCTTTGATTGGAACTGCCATTTTTATCCTGAGAATGCCAACTTTTAAAAAAATCAGTACAGAAAATAAAGCTGTTAAAGCACAGGAAATAATTAGAAATCAGCCAGCTTTCCAAATAGGTAACTGCATGTGGTGTGCCATCTTCCATTGCTTTTTAAAGTTATTATTGAATACATTTGTTTGCATCCCAAGTTTAATGCCAAAATGGTGAGTGAACATAGTTTGAACAGCAGGATGATATAAACAATAACAGGAAAAAGTCGGGGGGGGGGGGTTGAGAAGCTGCTGTAACAAGGTGGGGACATACCGCACATTACCTGTGAAAAAGGCTGCAGTAAAATTAAAAATGTTTGTTATTTCCGGAGATTAAGATCAGAGTTCTACCACAGTTAGCAAAATGCAGGCTGCCAAATCATAGAGGAGAACTAATCTTTCATGTATCCCCCTATTAGACCAGCTCTCTGTGTGATATCTGTAATTGTTCCCTTGGAGACCTACTGAGCTGACATCTGCTTTGGGGAGTTTCCAAGGACTCTTTCTCCACAACAGAAATAGTCCTCTTTAAATGGAGCTCTATGCAAATTAATGAAGCAGGATAAGGAGGTGACTAGTTTGTTTTTCTAAAAATCAGTAATCTTAAAAATGCTTACACAGATATATATTTCACCAAACTGTTCGTCTTCTTTTCCCTACCTCTGCCTTTTTTTAAATCCCTGCCTTGAAGAATGAAGAAGGGGGAAAAGCTTCTTTATGAACTGTCCAACCATGGCTAAGTGATGTGGAGATCATAAGGAGCTAATTTAAGGAGTACACAAGTGTAAATAATATTCATTTGCTAAACTACAGCCATTTTTAAAAGCTGCCCACTTCCAAAGATTTTTTTGGGCTGTGTGTGTGTGTGTGTAAAAAAAAAAAAAAAGTTCAAATCCTCCAATGAAAAAAAAAGTTGTCAGTTAGTGATTGTTATTGTAAGGAGATAAATTATAGAACTTGAGCACTCGATGGAGATTCACAATTCTGAATCAATAGTATGTTGACCTTGTTGTTGTTGTGTGCCTTCAAGTTGTTTCCAGCTTATGGGGTTTTCTTGGCAAGATTTGTTCAGAGGCATTTGCCATTGTCATCCTCTGAGGCTGAGAGTATGTAACTTGCCCATTGAGTTTCATGTCCAAGTAGGGAATCGAACCCTGATCTCCAGAGCTGCCGTCCAATGTGCAAACCACTAAGCCACACTTGCTCCATGTCAATCTCATAGTGAAATAATAATAATAATAATAATAATAATAATAATAATAATAATATAAAACCAGCCAACAACATCTCTGAATGAAATTAACACAGGAAGGATCATAATAGCAGAATTACAAAAAATGACATTACTTGGAACAAACCACATTATCCAACAATACATCATAAATTCTTGTATAGAAGCCAAATTACAGATATGCCAAAATTCCTGTCAGTAACACATAGCAGGGTGTGAAACCAAAGTAAAGGCAATAATAATACAACATGCAGAGTACTGAGAATATTTACAGATATTCCACCTCCCAGAATGATGTCTGGCTATTTTATTGAGCTATTAACAATGTGATTATTTTATTGATTGTACTTTCTGATATTTGTATTATATTTTTACTGATGTAATCCTGCCTGGATCCACAGGGAGAGGCGGGAAATATAAATAATAATAATAATAATAATAATATCAGTGGATAAGAGAGAAAAACTATATTCTCATCAAAGGAACAGTAATTCCAACTATCTTCTGTTATATTCAGCCCTCAATTGGGACATTAGTTTCCTCTACCTCTTCTTTCATTCCCTCCTGTCTCCATATATTGCAATCTGTTCTAAATTTCTTCTTTCCAATGGCCACCTCATATAAATATCAGAAAACCCTCTTCTCAATTTTCAGTGTATGGTACTGAGGGTCTAATCCCTTTCTATATTGATAGAATCCAAAGATATAGCCGTGTTAGTCTGTAGAATCAGTATGTAGAGAGATCTTGTAGCACTTTTGAGACTAACTGAAAGAAAGAAATTGGCAGCATGAGCTTTCATAGACTTCAGTCTATTTCAGTCTACCTGGGTCCATCTTGGGTCCATCCCTGCTCCAGGGCCACTCCGGTGGCCATTTTCTTAAGCTGGAAAACTCCTGACTTTGAAAAGAGATGCACTGAACACTCCTGGGAGCAGGGATGGACCCGGAATGGACCCAGGCAGTGATTTCAGCAGCTAAATCCTTCTTATAAGATCAGGATGCCACCCACTTTAAATTTTAACCTGGATCAGGAAAGGTTGCTTTATTTAAGAGTGTGATAAGCGTAGTTTCTGCAATAGCCTCACAATGAGAGTATTCACACTGCAAATTTGAAACAGTTTGACTCCACTTTAACTGCCATAACTACCTACAAAATCTTGGGATTTGTAATTTGTTGAAATATTCAACCTGGTCTGTCAGAGAGTTCTGGTGCCTCACCAAACTACAAATCTTAGGATTCAGTAGATTACAGTCATTGCAGTTAAACTGGTGTCAAATTGCTTTAATTTTGCAGTGTGCATGCACCTAATGTGATCTGAAGTATCCTTCAGGCTTTTCAGACTCATCTCCTGCACCCTCAATCCAGTACGTAAATTTGAATGCAAAAAACTGATAGTTTCAGTTCCCCTGCATTGAGGTTTTAAAAACTTGTAAATTCTTTCTTTCCTAAATATATAATTTGAGAATTTGGTAAAAATTCTTTTAACATGAACTAAACTGAAATTCTCAGTCATCTATATTAACCAGATACAATGTGAGCACCTATTCCTAGCATAGGACATTATCACACGGGGGAAATCTGTTGGTTAATCCACACAAATCCCCAAAAAAAACTGAATTTGAGCCTCACGATTTCACATGATGCCACACAGAAACTGGTCAGAAACTGGACAGAAACTGGTATTATCCGAGATCTTTTTAATTTCGGGAGTTTAGAGGAAATGCATTTGCGAAATTACAGTAATTTCGCATTTACTGTAATGTGAAAAGCAAATACTCACGGACAATTCTCTTTTAAAACCTGGAGGAGGGCCAAGAGGAGGAGGAGGAGGAGGGGCCTCCATGGAGCGAGAGTCCTGGGCTCCTTCTCAGTGCCAGGGAAGGAAAGGGAAGGGAAGGGAAGGGAAGGGAAGGGAGCCCAGGAGAAAAAAGTTTGGGACGGAGAAGTTTGGCATTTGGGATAGAGGGAAAAGGAGGGGAAAGAAGGCTTCCCTCGCAGCAGCTGTGGGTGGACGTGAGTGCAAGTGTTGGGTGTGCTTGTGGAGCAACTTGGAGCTCCATCTCACCATGAAGTTCTGCCCTGCAGGTCCTACAAAGGGGAAAGGCTTATGGGAGGGGGGGCATGGGAGCTACCTCCAGTTTCCCCCTCTCAATCCCTCCCTTGCCTTGGCTTGCCTTGCCTTCTCTTTCCAGCCTGCTCCTCCTCCTCCTCCTCTGCTCTCTTGAGAGATCCTAACCCCAACGGAAGGGGGTTAGGACCTGTGCAGGAGGACATGACCCGAAATGGAGGACAGTCTGACATTTCCTCCTGGGAAATGCAGGACTCACCCTGGAAAAGGAGGAGTCTTGTCATAAAACACACCCATTTCCAGTACATGTACGGGTTCTTTTCACTTGTGTATGAAAGTTAAAAACATATTTTTTTCGCTTTTAACTTAATTCCGTTATTACTGTAATTACGTGTGAAAAGCTTTTGCATAATTAAGCTCTATTTTCACTTTGTTTTTGGGATGGTTCATTTCTACTTTATTATCTCTTTAACAACAAAACTGGCCCACGTGTGATAACGTCCATAGACATGTTTAACCAGCATTAATTCTAATATGCATTTATTATTATTATTATTATTAAACTTTATTTCTAGAGCGCTGTAATTATACACAGCGCTGTACAAAGTAAAAAAGTTACAAATATAAAAAAGCCTGCCCACGGCGTACACTCTAAGAAATAAAATAAAATAAATAGATAAACAAATTACCATATAGAGGAAAGAAAATTAAAAGATCAATATCAAACAAATCACAACACAATTTGTACCTAAAACTTTTTAGGCAGGCAGGCAGGCAGGCAGGCAGGCAGGCAGGCTGATTAAGGAATTTAAAGAATTTAAAGAATGTAATTTAAAGACTTTAAGGAAGTCCTTAAGTATAATGTTTAGAAAGAAGATGAACCAATGCAATAAGGTAATAATGCTAGTGTTTTTTTTAGTGATTTTGAGGGAGCAGCAGAAAGGCTATTGTGAGGCTACTCCAGAAGTTAATGCTCAAAAACAAATAGAAGTGGCTACCTTAATGTCAGCACACACATGCTTGAATACAGAGAAATTCATAGCCAGACTTTGAAGAGCTAAGCATGCAAAACTCTGATTCTGGATGGATTAATTTGTCAGTGTTGCTCTCCTCCACATTTGAGTGTTGTCAATCATGAGTTCTTTCCACCCTAAATATGAAGAAAATTATGGAAACAAATTAAAATGTGGATTCCCCCCTACCCCCGAAGTACATCTAGAAGTGAAAAGGATAGCTGAAGGGGACAGATTACATCTTTTAGCACACTGACGTGATTCATTTTTATCCTAAACAACTTGATTCACTTTGATCTTAAACATTCTATGAAAAAATATCTATTTCACTTGTTCACTATATCATTAGCAGTATACTGTAAACTTCTGTAACACAGTCATGGCAGTATACACACAAACTGGAGACATAAGAAGGATAGGCAAAAGACTGAATACAGAAGAACTCTGTTTAAAGCCTGCCCAGCATGCTGTCACTTCTGCTGAGGTCAGAATGGACTACACATGCAGTTGATCAGGAGGAGGTAGCGTGATCCCTATCTTTGTTGATCACATGGTGGGCTGCCCATTCTGATCTCAGCAGAAGCGACAATAGCAAGGCACTCATAAGGAGCTGCTTGGCTGGCAAGGAGGCAGCAGAAGCAGCAGAAACAGCAGAAATTGCACTGAGGGGACCGGTCCAATGGGGCTGATGCAATGTTGGCCTGGCCAGGAGTCTTACTAGGGAAGTTCAGGAGTGTGGGACACACCAGGTGACCGGTTTGCTCCCCAAACATCTGCCTTTTGGCAGAATCAGGCACTGGAGTTTGCCTGTGTCACTTTAAAATGCTGAAGAGATGGTGTAAGTTGGGCAAGGTTCAGTGGGAAGAGAAAGGAGAAGACTCAGGGATTTTATAAAAAGAAATAATGTATTTGTAATTTATTATTATTATTATTATTATTATTATTATTAAAAAAGCATAAAATCTTACCAAACTTTCATTATAACCACATGAAACTATGTACATGCAAATACATTTAGGCTCTGTCTATGATATTGTAATTCAAAGGTATAATTTTAATTTTGCTATTGTTTTAGGTGACAACTATTACCATTACATTCAGTGATATATACGAATTAGAATTTATGAGCAACATTAATATAAAAAACATTGCTAAGGATTATGTATGTGTATTATGGAAGTAGGCAATGGGGGGGGGGGTGACACCATGAGTTACTGCACCTGGTGGTACCAACCCTAGTGACTGGGCCCAGTTGACCCATGTGCCAATGACATGTTGTTGCACCAAACCCAGCCTGGTGAATATCATTGCCATCATGGTCAGGACTGCCCCAGATTAAGTGATCAGTGTAGAAACACACTTCACAAAGTGTGAGAAGGGTGTTTGTGTGTGTGCTTGTGAAATGATGACTGCACAAGGAAAACTATTTAGTCAACCACTAGGAGAAAGTGCAATCATTTACACTACATTTTTTACAATTGTATTATGTCCCAACTTATATTTGTCACAAAGATAAATTGATTCCAAAGTAGACCAGACCTGAAGTTTCAAGAGAAGCTGAAATGGCTAAATTAAGATTTCCATACTTTGGACACACCCTGGGAGAATATGACTAGGTAGAAAATTTAATAATACTGGGGGAAGTTGAAGGCACTAAAAAAGAGAGAGAGAGAGAGAAAGACCACACAAAAGATGGATTGACCCAGTAAGAGACTGCAAAAACCTGAGTTTAGAAGATGTGAAAAGGGAGGTAAACAATGCAATCTTTGAGAGATCACTGATTCATAGTGTCACCATAAGTTATAAATCAACATGATGGTACATAAAACAGGGACAGTATCCCAACAGGATTGCAGGCAATGGATGTGATCACACGTGTGCCACAATTCGAAAATAAAGTGGAAATGACAAATTCTGAAAATAAACCGAAAATAAACCTTGATTCCGCAAATGGCTTTCACATGTAATTACCTTAATTGCGCATTTAAGCTAAGCCCCCACTGAAACCACATTTAACGTTCACACACAAGTGAGAAAATCCTGTACATGTACTAGAAATGATCTTCTAGCACATGCGCACTATGCTCACCATGGCTGTCATTCGCCGCGGCTGTCACTCGTCGCGGCTGTCACCCCTTCCCCAGGTCGTCCTCGGAGCAGCTGGCCCTCCGCACAGCCGGCGCTCCGAGGAGGACCTCCTTGCACATGCTGCAGCAGAAGAGTCTCCAAAGGTGCACCGCAGCCTTTTGCGGTGCACCTTCGGCGACTTGTGAAGAGCACCAATTTAGCGCTCCTTTCAGGGGCGGCGAAGCTGCGCCGCGGGGCCGAGGTATGAGGATACCTCAGCCCCACAGCTTAGCTTCCCTGGGCAGCCCACGTCTGCCCGGCCTTCAAGCCGCTGAAGGTGTGCCGCAAAAGGCTGTGGCGCACCTTTACTGACTTTTCCGCCGCAGCGCATGCAAATGCTGCGGCGGGAGGTCCTCCTCGGAGCGCCAGAGTGCCAGCTGTGCGGAGGGCCGGCTGCTCCGAGGACGACCTGGGGAAGGGGTTGGAGTGCCGATCATGCGGCTGCCCCTCCCCTTCACTGCTCCCAAGATGGCTCAATTAGCCATCTTCTGAGGGGGAAGGAGACCCCGCGGAACCATGGGAAAATGCGGGGAAATGCTTCCAAATGCGCATTTGGCTATCACATTATGGTAAATGCAAATTTACCTTAATTGCACATTTGCATTTACTCCAAACAACCGAATTTCAAAAGATCTCGGATAACACCAGTTTCTGTCCACTTTCTGTCCAGTTTCTGTGTGACGTCGTGTGAAAACACGGGGCACTAATCCAGTTTCTGTTTGGGTTTTGTGTGGATTAACCAGCAGATTTGCCCCCGTGTGATAACGTCCAATGTTTACTGTTGTAGTTGTCTGCTTTCAAGTCATTTCTGACTTACAGTGCCCCTAGGTGAACCTATCATGGGGTTTACTTCACAGGTTTTTTCAGAAGGGATTTTCTATTGCCATCCTCTGAGGCTAAGAGGGTGTGACTTGCCCAAGGTCACTCAGTGGGTTTCCATGGCTGAAACCGGATTTGAATGCTGGCTTCCAGAATCATAGTTCAACGCTCAAACCACTACACCATGCTGGCTCAAGTATTTATTACTAATGTGATTTTCAAGCAATGTTCAAAGAGACTTCTTTAGAAACATAACTTTAGTGTTCCTTAGTGAAATTGTTCTCAGAAATCACAGACAAACCATCCTGAATGGGAGAAAAATAACTTTGAATATTTCATGTGAAAAGTCATGGACCAACAACCTCACCTTAGTGCGCTTGTAAATCTGCAGCAATCTTTGAAAATCTGTTATATTTGGGACACTTATACCAAAAAGAGAATCACAGATGTTTGCTGTACCACTTGTAATTCCATTTTATGTATCCTTCAGATCCTTAGTACTCTAGAGATAATGTGCAATGCAAATCCTCTACTAAAGACCCTGCTTAAGGAGAGTTCACATGCATTGACTTATTTTCTTCCTCTATCTAACCTAATTTGGATTCTATTAACCAATATAATTTGCAAGAAAAATTAATAAACAAACAGAAAATTGGGAATTTAATATTGCAATATTCAAAGCTGAATTGCTTAATGGAAAGAAATTAGTTTCTGATCTTCTTAACTTTTCATTAAAAAGTCATCAGCACTGAGAAGTGAAGTTTCAGTGCTGGTCTTTTGAAAAAACATTGTTATTTAAATAACAAGGCAGGCTGGTAGGGATGAGATTCTTCAATACAGCAATATTTTTATTCCACCCTTTATGAGAATACCAAGATGGCTAACAATATTACAAATTAAAATATAGCAAATAATATTAAAACTATGAATAAAACACATCCAGTAACAATCAGAAAAAAGAAAAATTGGAACAGAGATTCATCCATATTTGTGAAAGTCCTGAGATGAAGCCTGCAGATTAGAAGAGGCAATTTTTAGGATTTTGATTTCAAGCTTCCTGATGCTTGAAAGACTTCAAAGGTCACCTTTTAAATTATACTTTAGTGGTCCACTAAAGATATTATCCAGTCCTGGGATGTATCTACACTGCAGAATTATTGCAGTTTGAGACCACTTTAACTGCCATGGGCCAATGCTATGAAATTCAGAGATTTCCAGTTTTGTAAGATATTTAGCTTTCCCTGTCAGAGTGCTCCAGTGCTCTAGCAAACTACAAATCACAGAAATCCATAGCATTGAGCCATGGAAGTTGAAGTGGTTCAAACTGCTTTATTTCTGCAGTGTGGCAGCTGCCCTGGTTTTGGATTTTGCTTATGGACTGGGGACAGAAAGAGTTTTAAACAATATTCTTATTTGAAACACTTTGTTAATATAAATGCTGCTGTTTTAACTTTCAAAATATTTGTGACTGTTCATCACATGGTTAAAGGCTAGTTCTTCACTTCTGGAGGAGGAGGAGGAGGATAGTGGTGAATGGATGAGTTTATTGGAAATTTTATGTGATTTTTAAAGACAGGATACGGAGTTGAGACTGCCATTGTCAACTTAGTCGATGACCTCTGTCTGGGCATAGACAGGGAAAGTGTGACCCTGTTGGTGCTCTTGGACATCTCAGCGGCGTTCGATACCATAGACCATGGTATCCTTCTGGGATGCCTGAGGGAGTTAGGTATTGGGGACACTGCACTTCAGTGGCTCTGGTCCTCCCTCTCGGGCAGATCCCAGATGGTGAGGCTGGGGGACAGTTGCTCCTCTGAAAGGGAGCTGACACTGTCCCCCATGCTGTTTAACATTTACATGAAGCTGCTGGGAGAGATCATCCGGAGATATGGGGCGCGGTTTTATCAACATGCTGATGATACCCAACTCTATTTCTCTATGTCTCCGACTGCTGCGGTGACTAAGGATGGCATCGCTCCTCTGGATGCCTGCCTTGAGTCGGTAATGGGCTGGATGAGGGAAAACAAACTCAAGCTGAATCCAGAGAAAACAGAGGTACTTGCGATAGGAACTCCTGGCCCGGGAAGGGAATTGTGTCATCCAGTCCTGGATGGGGTCACACTTCCCCTAAAAGACAAAGTTCGCAGTTTGGGAGTACTCCTGGATTCATCACTACAGTTGACATCTCAAGTAGATGTGATGGCCAGGAGTGCTTGGAATCAGCTTCGGCTGATTCGCCAACTGCGTCCCTACCTGGACCGGGAAGACCTTGAAGCAGTAGTACTTGCCCTGGTAATTTCTCGTTTGGACTACTGTAACGCGCTCTACATGGGGCTACCTTTGTACCAAGTTCGGAAGCTTCAATTAGTTCAAAAATGCGGCAGCCAGGCTGGTCGCTGGAACATCTAGGGCAGACCACATTACACCTGTGTTGAAAGCCCTTCATTGGCTGCCAATTCGCTTCCGGGTGCAATACAAAGTGTTGGTTATTACCTATAAAACCCTATATGGCTCAGGTCCGTGTTACTTAAAGGAACGCCTCTCTCCACACAATCCACCCCACACTCTCAGAACTTCTGGGGAAAACCTATTGGAATATCATTATGTTAGGTTGGTTTTCACCTCCCAGAAATCATTTACGGCTGGGGTCCCTAAACTGTGGAATAGCCTGCTGGAAGAGGTTCATACCATCTCTATGTTGGAGGCCTTTAGAAAGGCACTTAAAACAGAACTCTTCCGGCAGGCTTACCCACCCGACCTAAAATAACACTAGACAATGATCCCCCGGGAAGGAAGACCTCCATTATCGCCTGGATTTGCTTTGGTAAATGTAATTGTTAATTTTATTGTTAATGTTAATGTTAATGTTAATTTTATTGTCTTATTGTATTGGTAATTTTAATGTTTGTTTTAAGAATTCTTATTGTAATTTTGTCATGTTTTTATTACCATGTTTTAAACCTTGTTGTTTTTTCTTTATTGTTGTACTCCTGCCTCGATCCATTGGGAGAGGAAGGATATACAAATAATAATAATAATAATAATTGTCTTGAGCGACTTTCTCATCCAATCTACACCATGGCCGACCATCAACCTAACACTCCCAAGACACTTCTCTTTCCTCAACTAAGGGCCTTTACAGACTGCCAGAAATAATGCAGCTTGAGGCCGCTTTAACTGTACTGGCTCAGTGGTAGGGAATCATGGGAATTGTATTTTTTCCTGGGACATTGAGTCTTCTGTCAGAGAACTCTGATGCAACAATAAACTACAGTTCCCATGATTCCTTAGCATTGAACCAAGACAGTTAAAGTGGCCTCAAGCTGCATTATTTCTGACAGTCTGTAAAGGCCTTAAGCCTCCATAATACGTGATTCATGAAAACTGAATGCAGACAACCAGCTGCATTTAATCATGTATCTCAAAGACATGCTCACCAGTTTTAACATCTCTTTAGGTAATTAAAACTTTAACTGAGCATTCTACAATATATTTGACCCAAAATAATCCCTGCTTGGCCACAGAAATCTACTGAGCAAGCCACACTCTCTCAGCCTCAGAAGAAGGCAATGGCAAACCTCTGCTGAACAAATCTTGCCAAGAAAGCCCTGTGATAGTTTTGCTTTAGAGTCACCATAAATCAGAAATGACTTGAAGGCACACAACAACAACAACAACAACAACAACAACAACAAATGGAATATTCATCATCATCACCACCACCACCATCCCCATTGCTGGTTTCAGGGCCAGTGCCAGGTTTCTGAAGACTTTTGTGGTAGAATCTGTCAACGTTCCACTAACTCTGGGAGCCTACCTTCTCATGTCACTACCATATTCACCAGCCACTATTACTGCTCTTCCTTCTCTCTCTCATCATTGTTCTTGCTTACATTCTTGAGAAGCAGAGAGCCAAAAAACAAGACAGAAGTGGCATCTACTGCTCTTACTATTAAACATTATCATTTCTGGGTTACAACAAAAAGCAAGGGAGCAAGCAGGCTGCTCTTACTATTAAACATTATCATTTCTGGGTTACAAGAAGCAAGGGAGCAAGCAGGCTAATATGGTGAAGAAAAGGATCGTGTTTAGGGAGTCTAGTTTCAGCAATTTTTTTTAAAAAAAATGTCTGAACAAATTTCTCACAGTCCCTATCGTTTACTGAGTAGTTTAAGTAGTTAAGCAGAGAAAAATCTGCCTAGTGACCAAATATCATTGTCCTTTATTCTGCAGGTAAAGCCTCTACTCAGACTTTTCTTGAGTAAACTGGTTTGATGTCTTGTATCTGTTACAGGTTGCATTTTTCTTTTTTTCTTGGTTTACTTTTGTTGTTGCTGCTTACTATTTAACTGTTGTTTTCATCTGTTGATGGGTCTCTTGGTAGTATTAATTTATATCAATGTATGAATGCATTTGTTTTGTTGAAATGTTTTTCATGGTGACCAGAACAGAAAGAAGAGACAGATTTTGAAGAAAGGAATCTTCTTGGTAAAAGAAATGGGATAAAACAAGGTGAGCAGCATAATTTGTAATATGCAAAAATGAAAAATCAAGTAATATAAAAATGTGTGTGTGTGTAGCAGACCCTAAAGTCAAATAAAATACCCTGCAGATGCTTTATTAAGTCTTTGGGATACAATAAAAAATCCTAAAATCATATCCACAAGAGTGCTTTATTAATGTAGTAAATTTTATTCTCATAGGCACTGAAGATCTCTCCCAACAAAATAGAAAACATCTTCTACTGGCAGATAACTTTTAATTTTTTATGACTGTGCATTGAGATCAATATCTGAAGGGTTTATCTCTCTTGATTTTACTATTGAAACACTACAAAGCAAAAGATAAACTGCTCTTTCGAAATTGCCTCTGTGTCGGCAGCCTGTTTTATATGTTTCTATAATTTTATTACAACCACTTATATATATATCCAACATGATTCCATACAAAGAGTCAGTCAAATGAACTATTTAAGCTACAGTGATTTGAGGTATAAACCGGTTTATCAGATCTAAAATGTTAGCATGTATGTCAATCAAAAAGAAAAAAAGAAACGAATTGAAATATCCACATTTTTCCCCATTTCCACCAAGATTTCTTCTATCTGTGAACAGTCAACAATTCTTCCACTGATGTGCAATTGTTCAGGAAAGGCTATAATTTCCTCCACTCATTTATTCTAAACAATTTCACAGACAGTGCTGTCTCTTGTTACATTTGTGTTTTAGTGCTGGGGTGCTGAGTAAGCTTCTCGTTCCATTCAAGGAGAAAGCTTTTTAGAATCAGACAATACAATCACAGTCTCATGGAATTTTATCCATTTCTGGACACTGTTACTTTAGATAAGAGGTAAGGAATTAAATATTTGATAGTGATGCAGGTATGCAATTCTTGGATCTGGGCTTAATTGTCATATGAAAATCCCTTTTGAATATGGTGAGGTATTATTTCACTTAATTAGCAACATAGACAGATATTCCAATTACAACTCTATTTGAATGTGAATAAACTGGATTTCATGATGAATGAACTGGTAAAATCCCATTTAGATTTCTACAATGTGTTGTATATGGGGCTACTTTGGAAAACAATATGGTATCACCCATTGGTACACTATATGGCAGAATGTGGATTTCCCCCCTCACACTCGGCAAAGCCATGGGGGGGGGGGAGGCTCAGTTTGCTGACCTCTAGGGACCATGATCTCAGGGTTTAAATGTAAACAGCAGCCCAGGAGGCACTATTGGCAGAGCCAGGTGGACCCAGTGTTTCTGTTGCATTGACTCCCCTGGCTCTGCCTTTTTGATTCAGCATTTGACCCACCCTCCCACTGCTAACACAGTATGAAGTTACTTGGGAGATTATTTCATGTAGAAATGCTGCTGTGATAGACACAGGATTGTAAAGACGAAACTGGGTTTTATAGCACGTGCCAGCAGCTGGGCGAGTGCAATCCATCTGCATCCCAGACTTCAGCTGCACTTATCCTGCCAATTTTCAAAAATGGGAGCCTGCCTTTTTGAAAAGCTGTGGAATAAGCATGGCTGAAGACTGGGATGCAGATGGGTTGCACTCACCTAGTTGCTGACATGTGCAATAAAACTTGATTTCATCTTTACAATCCTGCGTGTATCACGGCAGCATTTCTCCATGCAATAATCTCCTTGGTCATTTCGAAGCTGGGTAGAAATCCCCCCCCCCCCGCCTTTCCATGAGTTTTTCAACTACCCATACTGTTTTTCAGTCAGCTTGTTGTGGTGTCTAAATATGTTGTTATCTGGCAGATAGTTGGGGGGGGGGAGAGATTTTGAGTATGGTGAGCTGCTAAGTCACCACTTTGGTGGAAAGGAGGTTATTGGAACTGCCTCTTTTGGTCTTGGGACTGGGGAGATGGTGAAAGAGGCTTCCCTTGAGGCTGGCCTGAAGGATAAATCCTCTCTTTAAGCCTCAGGGCTTATGGGAGGGACTTTTGGGTTGGCTTTCCTGATGTGAGCTGGACAAGGATTAACCCAATGTGTGGGATATCCTTGGGGCTCAGGTGTAATTGTCCTGGGGAAGCTGAAACAGTGGTCTAGAGAAAGGGCCACCTGCTGCAGCTGCTCCTACACTAGGCTACTTCCTCTTTAGTTACAGTTCTTACAATAAATATTAAATAGGTAACTTAATAAGGTGGCCCTTTTGAAACCCATTTGTTGTATCTGGTCTCTTTATTCACTGGTTGGTCAGCAAAGAGTTTTAAATGGGATTAGAGGTTATGAGCATATCACTTCAGTATTGATCCAAACTCTGTTGGCTTCCAACCCACTTGGGAAACATGATTCCAGATAATGATTTTGATCTGTAAATCCCACTATGGTTTCTATATATAAACTCCTGAATCCTGTGTTCCTTAATGGAGGTTGTTCTACATGAACTTTATTCATCTGAAATACACAGGATGACAATGAGTGGCAAATCTTTTTCTTTTTTTTTAACCAGTGAACCCATAGCTATGTGATGTTTGTTGGGCACATATATTAATTTTCAGAGCCAGGCAAAGAAAATTGTTCTCTTGAATGAATCAATCTTCACTGTATTATTTTTAACATCACCATTTAAATATTATTTCTGGGTACTGAGATGTGTTTGCTTGCCCACTATGCTTAAGTGATAGAACTGTAGCTAGTCTCTCTTTCTTTGTTTATTCTGGCTCTAATTTCTATTTCACAGTATTTTAAAATACATTTTGATTAAATTTTATCCATGCTAGGCCTTTTAGTTGTTTAAATCTGTTCAGCTGTACATCTACAAATCAAGGTTGCTAGGTGGTTAATATATCTACAAAACAAATAAAGTCACTCAGTTTACATGTTGGATAAATGGACCTTTGTCTTCATCATCTAGCTATTCCTGTGATGGATGGACATCTAGGTGATTTAGCACTCTTCTTTCCTATGTGATCAGTGTTTGCCAATGTATGGAAAACATTCTTGTGTACATTTGTGTATATGTGTCAGAGTCATTTTCATCCATTGAGTTGAACACGTTTGAGTTGGAGGGGACAAACTATGGGCATTTGGATGTCAGAAGTAATGGCCTGTGCATGCAGACTCGAGTCTTCTTTGCTATGTTCACTGAGCACATGGAAGGAAACATCTGGAGAGAAGGAGAGTGGATGGGAGGGAGGGAGATAGTTTCTATGTTCTGCAACCAGCCATTACAGATAAAATTTTGAAAAACACAGACTTTAATATATGACACAACCTGACCAAGCTTGCACAACTTTTAAGGCTTAACAAATGAAATGAAAACTTCCACCGTACATGAACTGACAGCACTCAGATGAAGAGATAAATGCAGAATATTCAAAAGGTTTTATGCATCCCTAGGGTTCTTTTCATGCAGTAATACATTACAATATTATACTTCTGAGATAGCTGGCATATGGCATCTCAGTTTCTACCACATCAAGGCATATATTTTTTTTAAAAAAACCCTCAAATAAATGTTTATCTCTTTTTTAAAAAAGACTTCATTGAAAATGAAACAGATCTTTAACAATAGATTTACTTGACAACAGTGCCGCCTTGAGGGCCTATAATGTTCTGAAAGGTGGGATGTAAATTAATAAATGAATGTGCATGATTGGAGATAATGGTATTAACTTGTTATCTGCTTGTCCAGATTCCCAGATTCAGATCATAGCCCACCAATGCACTGATAGCCTTCAGAAATGAACTCTATAAAGTCATGACAAGTTAAAACTCCAGTTTTAAAATCTCTGCACTGGCTGCCAGTTAGTTTCCAGGCATAGTATAAGGTGTTGGTATTAATCTTTAAAGCCCTACATGGCTTGGGCCCATCTTACCTAAAGAGTCACCTATCTCCATATAATCCACCCTGTGCCCTCAGGTCCTGTGGGAGGAAGTTGCTTCAACCAATAAGAACTAGGTTGGCAGCAACCTCCCAGAGGATTTTCTCTGCCACGGCTCCTAGACTGTGGAATGCCCTGCCGGAGGAGATCCGTCAGATAACCAACTTAGATGGCTTTAAAAAACCCATCAAGACAGATCTCTTCCAGCAGGCATTCCCAGAATGATATTTTCCATAATCTCTCCCCCACCATTAGATCACTCCTTTATAATCAGAGTGCCCTGTTTAATCGTATTGAATTTGTAATTTTGTTTTAAGTTAAATTTTAATGTTGTTATGAATTTAATATATTTTTAGGGGGGTTGAATGTTCTTTGTATTGCATGGGATTGTGCCTTTAGATTGTAAGCTGCCTTGATAGCCTCAGCTAAAGGTGGGATATACCGTAAATAAATTTATTATTATTATTATTATTATTATTATTATTATTATAATATCTGGAAAACAGTGAAGCATTCAGTTGAACCCCCATTAGGGATCAGCAGTTGGCAGTGTTAGGACCCAAGTCTGACTGCTATGGGGTCAACATATGGGGTCAACAGATTCACAAGCAAGAATACATATGCAGTGATGCTGAGAACTGTAAAGGAAATGTGATGGTAACCTATCCTGAGAAGCTGCAGATTAGGTGCCCTTATCTTACTATTTTCCTCTACCTCTTCAAAAGGGGATCCCAGAGAGAGGTATTGTTATGGGGAAGGATGTAAAATGAGGTCATTGTCCCATCAAATAAGAATTTTGCTGTCCTCCCCAAACGAAATTTTCCTTCAAATTTTCCCACATACTAGGTGACTTTGACAACTTGAGCACTCAACTTCATAGGGTAGTTGTGGGAATATGTATTGTGAGAAGGAAGCAGTGGCATACCTACAAAGGAGACAAAATGAGGGCAGTCACCCACCACATAGGATTTCTGCCCTCTCCCAAGAAATTTTCCTTCAGTTCCCAAATGTATAGCATTGCAGAGAGTAAGACATTGAAAATTGCTCATAGCTAGAACTCTTCTATTTGCCAGGCTCACATTCTTTTGGTAATTTTGCCTGCCCCCCTCCCCTTAATGCTTAAACTGAATTTCTAAATGTTCAACTGAACATTAAGTTTCTCCAGTGCTATAAATGTGGGAACTGAAGGAAAAATTCATTTGGAGGAACAAAATTCTTATTTGGAGGCACTGCCCTCATTTCCAAAGCTACACCCCTACTTCCAGATAAATAATCTGTCCATCAGAAGTTCAGCTGAACCACACATTGTGTCATGGCCTTGGAGGGAGAGAATAAGAGGCAGGCACAACTTCACCAAGCCTAGCCCAGGGGCAGAAAAAGGCCCTCCATCCATCCCAACTGCCATTGCCCTAGCCTCAGAGGGAGAGGAGGGGCAGGCACAGCTTCACCATGTCTAGCCCAGAGACAGAGGGAGGGTCCTCCTCCCCATTCCAACTGCCATCTCCATCGCCTCAGAGATAGAAAATTAGTGGCAGTTTCTACTGGACTTAATCCTCTGACTCACTGCCATCCCCTTTCCTTGTGTGTCATGTCTTTAGACTGTAAACCTAAGGGCAGGGAACTGTCTAATTACCAATTTGTTGGCCACTCTGAGAGCATTTCTGTAGAGCAAGGTATAAACATATTAAATAAGTAATAAGTAAATATAATAAAATAAATAAAGAAAAATGAAAAAAACCATATCCCCCAACTAGATACTTGCCACAATCTGTCCACTCCCACATAAATATGTAAACAAATTCATGCACACAGAGAAATTATTTTAATATTTTATGCCAATACATAGCTAGGCCATTTGACCAGCACAATGCTTTTGCCAAAGCAATGTAGGTCTTTTCCTTTCAAAGAACTGGTTGTGTTTCTCACTGTGCACTGCAGAAGAAATAGCATAGATGATTAATATGCTCACTTTTACTCCTCTGCTTTTTTGCTTTTCTCTCTCTCTCTCTTTTTTTTTCTTTTTTGTCTAGTGTGGAAGTTCTGAATGATTCATGAATCCCCTGATTCCTTGTGTGATCCTAGCAGACTGTATGGTAGAACAAGAAGTACAGAAGAAATTGGGATTATGAGTTCAAATTTTAAACTTTAAAGTATCAGTGCATGATGAAATGTGCTGGCACTGAACTGTGCAGAACACACATGCCCTTCCATTATGCTTCCAAAAGTATCATGTTGTTTTTTAACAACTACTTCTTCCCAACTGGTCAGTCAACATTTGAGGGATAATCAGGATTTTGCACTGCAAAGCATGTCTCGTAGGCTGATATACTTGCTGAAAACATACTCGCTCCATGTTCCCATGCATTCAACTTTAGTGAGAAATTACTCCAGGTGTAATGCTGTATGCATGGTAGAAATGGAAACCTGTCAGTTTCACTTACTCTCAAATCTGAATTTGTTTTCCAAATGCATGCTATCTCAGATATAAAGATATCTGAGAAATTTCTTTAAAAATGAACTCAAGTGAAATTGTGTACTTGCTGAAACAACTATGTACTTGCTGAAACAATTCAATAGGTCACATTCAATAGGTACAACTATTCTTAACATAGGAGTTTATCACATGGGGGAAATCCCATGCAGAAATGGGGCTTTAAATTGAAAAAAAACCCACAAAAGCGGGCAGATTTTCAGATGACGTTGCTGTTAAAATGGGGTTAACCTGAACGGAAAATAGTCAGAAACTGCTTCTTTTTTACTTTCGGAAAATTCTGAAAGTAAAAAGAAACAGTTTCTGACTACTTTTTGTTCGGGTTAACAGCAATGTGTGTGAAAATCTCCCCGCTTTTCCGGGTTTCCCCCACCTTTTAAATCTCGTTTCTGCACGGGATTTTCCCTGTGTGATAAACTCCATAGATCATATTTCATCTGCCCACCATATCATTATTAAAGATGAGGAGCCTCTCAGGTTAAAAAAGGTTTAAAAAGGTGGGGCCAGGTGACAACCCCAATTTAACACAAAGCATGGTTGAACAAAGGGGGTAACAGTCAGGCTTATGAGAACTACGCATGTGTAGCCCTGAGCTTGAATGCAAATATCTGCTAATTTTGTTTCCTCCTTCATGGTTGTTGTTGTTGTTTAATCTGAAAATCTTTCTATCCTGAATATGAAGAAATCTGTGAATTTTGGAAAATTCTTAACAAAAAAGTCTTTCAGTATATGATCATGGCAGTAAGACTGTTATATACTCAACGATGGAAGAGTTCAATATTACCTACTAAGGAAGAATGGTTGTTAAAAGTGAATGAGCAGAAATTGATAAACTATATGTTTTGATTAGAGAAAAATTGTTAGTGACATTTTTGGAAGATTGTAAAACCCTGATAGGCTTTTTGTGAAAACATGAGAATAATCTGATGATTGCTGGTTCTGAAAATTAGTAAGAGCTGATTAACAGAAGAAGTATAAAATGTAGTTTATATATAGAGAGATATTATTATTTTATATAGCTGTATAACTATATAAATAATAAATTTTATATAGCTATATAACTATGGAAAAGAAAGTCACAAGCCATTTTTCTATCTTTCTTATTTTATTCTTTATAATTTTTTTCTTCTTAGTTTTATTTTTTCTGTTTAATTTTTTTAATCTGTGCTTTTTTAAAATATCTGGAAGTTTTAATGCATGTCGAAAACTTGTAATAAAAAAACTATCACTGGAAAATAAATATTTTTTAACAAAAAGAAACCAAATGAAAACTCCCATCCATCATTAATGTAGCCCCTCCCCCCAAGTAACCAACTAAGGGATCTTGTTCATGATGAAGAGCTCTGGGACATCAAACCTATGATTACAAACCTTTGGCCAACATTAAACAAATAGCATCTGGGACAAGCATAGCAAGTAAGTACAATTCATATTCGACACTCAATTCAAAGGCTGTGTTTGTGTATATGGGCAACAAGAGGATGTTAGCTAAGTCTTCACAGTATGAACAATCTGAAATACATGTGTGTGTTTGTTTGTTTTTTAAAAAAACAACAACACAAAACCCTAAGGAATGTTAGCTAATGCAAGTAGCATATTTCCAGTATATACCACCTTTCTTTTGCATTGTCTTAGGACAACGTTGTTACAACTACTTTGTATGGTAGATTAGTGTGTTATCATTCCTTTCCCTCATATTGAAAATCAAAATAGAAGCTTCCTGAAATTGATATTTAAATCAGGGAAAATCTAACTCACTTTAAAACATCAGTATAGCTACAATTAAATGGCAGTCTAAAATTTCCAGTGCAAGTGTTTTCACAGATGCCATGTTTGTAAACTCCTGATACAAATACCAGTATTCTTACAAATGTCAAGTTTGTCGTTACAGCATGATGATAACAATGACAACAAGAACAAGAACTGATGCCATTCAGAAAAGGCAGAGTAACAATAGTTATAATTATGTGTTCATTATACATGGTTATATAGGTGATCAATTCCTGTTGAAAGTGCCAGACCAGTCTTTCCAGTTACATGAACCACTTATGTTTGTGAAAAGTCCAGTAATATATATGTATTTTGAGAGTCTAAGTACAAGAAAACATGTGTGCTGCTAGACGAGAAAGCTATTCAATCAAGGCTACTGTTCATCTATACCATGGCTCATGTTAAATTGGGTGCTACTGGAGATTAATATAGAAATACTTCAAGCTTGTGTAATAAGTAAAAAAAACTGATTTCAGAACATATACAGAAGGCTACCACTATGGTTATCTCCACACGAAGCTTTTTTTGGGAGATGGACAGCGGTAAAAACATGGATGAGATACAAGGATATACTAAAAAAATCTGAGGAGCAGGGATTTATTCTTAAATCAATAGAGGAAATGGAACAACTGGACCCTAGAATGCACTGGCTCTTCTATACTCAACTGAAGGAGAGATTTAAGATGGATTTAAAACTACAAGAATTTGAGGAAGAACTTACAGATTTGGATAAGTTGTTAATGCAACCTCGGACAAAAAGAGTAAGTAAAATTTACAAATTTTTTGTGGAAAGAGAGAATGAAACAGAAAAAATATCTGAGAACATGATAAAGTGGGCAACAGATTGTGGAAGAATAATAGAACTTGAATGTTGGGAGAATGCAAGGACAAAAACTGGGAAATTTACTTGCTCGCAAGACTTGAAAGAAAATTACTGGAAAATGGAGCAAAGGTGGCATTTAACTCCTTTAAAGATAGCAAAAATATACAAAGTAAAGACAAGTAATTGCTGGAAATGTAACCAGAATGTAGGCTCCTGGATGCATGTTTGGTGGAAATGCTCAAAAATGAAAATATTCTGGAAGAAGATCCACATTTTAATACAAGAAATTTTGAAAATTAAATTTGAACTTTGTCCAGAGCTTTATTTGTTAAATATGACGAACAAGTTGGGACAGACACTTGAGAAGAGATATTGGAGAACAATACTTTATATGATAACGGCTGCAAGATTATTAGTTGCCCAAAAATGGAAGAAAGAGCAAACTCCCACTACAGAGGAATGGTTAACAAAACTAATGGAAATGAAGGAAATGGACAGGTTGACGGCCTTAATTAATCAAAAATATATTGTTAAGGTGGAAAAAGAATGGGCTCCAATTGATGAATATATTAAAGCAATGTGGGGATGAAATAGCAAAGTTAATGTAAAGGGTATAATAAATGAGAAGGGGAAAAAATTGGTCTTATTTAAATGTATAAAATGACTAAAATGATAATAGAACAATGAGAGCTAATAAAAAAGAAGGTAAATTATGAAGTAGAAGAGGTGATAAGCTGAAATGGATCTGTACATACTGTCAAAGAACTAAGGAAGTTGATGTTAGGTGGTGTTTTGTGTGGTTATGTTAGGTTGTTAGATTAGTTATGTTATTATGTTTATTGTTTATTTTATGTTATTTGTTTGTGTTATGTATGTTATATATGTTATTTTAATAAATATTAAATGCTAAAAAAGAAAAAAAAGAAAAAACTGATTTCACTTGATGCCTTGTTGCAAGCATAGATTTCACAAAACTATCACCTTATACCTTTTTAGGATCAAGATTTCAGTTGCTCTTCTCATTCTCACCAGCCAAAGATAATGAAACTTGATTTTAAAATAGTGGTGCTTTTAAAAGTTTTGCCAGATTAGATAATCTACTAAAAAAATCTGTTTCCCATGAAGGTTCCAGACAAGCTATGAAATTAATAGTTCTCTCATCCTGTTGGTTTCCACCACAGTTGGCAGTTTAGGATCAAATTAACAAGATGTTTAGCATTTTTTTTAGAAAAAGAAGAAGTACTTCCTCTACTGGTAAAAGATCTATGTGATAGCATGTGCTTTTCCTCAATTGTACGGAGTGTTTTTTGTTTTTGTTATTCATCATTAGAAGGTAAAAAAGGGCTTAATTTGTAAGTTTGATTGCCAAGGCATGCACACTGAACAAATGCCACTCTAGGAGGGGAAATGGCTAATCAGAGGAAATATGCATTCCTCTTAATGTCTAGTTTGATTCCAGAATTATACTTCCACTTAATCTAGAGTTGGCATAAGGCTCAAAGTAGGGAGATTTGTCCCTCCAGATACTTTGAAGAAACTTCAGCAAACACAGCCAACAGTAAAGAATTATAGAATCATAGGGTTGGTAGAGACCATAAGGGCCATCCAGTCCAACCCTCTGCCATGCAGGAACTCAAAATCAAACCATCCCCTACAGATGGCCATCCAGCCTCTGTTTAAAGACCTCCAAAGAAGGAGACTCCACTACACTCCGAGGGAGTGTGTTCCACTGTTGAACAGCTCTCACTGTCAGGAAGTTCCTCCTAGTGTTGAGGTGGAATCTCTTTTCCTGGAGCTTGCACCCATTGTTCCGGGTCCTAGTCTCTGGAGTAGCAGAAAACAAGCTAGTGCCCTCCTCAATATGACATCCCTTCAAATATTAAACAGTGCTATCATATCCCCTCTTAACCATCTCTTCTCCAGGCTAAACATACCCAGTACCCTAAGTCGTTCCTTGTAGGGCATGTTTCCAGACTCTTCACCATTTCAGTTGCCTTCTCTGGACACACATTTTTCAACATCCTTTTTGAATTGTGGTGCCCAGAACTGGACACAGTATTCCAGATGGGGCCTGATTAATGCAGAATCTAGTAGCAATGTTACTTCCCTTGGTCTAGATACTATGCTTATATTAATGCAGCCTAAAATTGCATTGGCCTTTTTAGCCACAGCCTCACACTGTTGACTCATGTTCAACTTGTGGTCTACTAGGACTCCTAGATCCCTTTTACACGTAGTCTCATTAAGCCAGGTGTCCCCATCTTATATCTATGCATTTCATTTTTCTGCCCTGAGTGCAGTACCTTACATTTCTCTGTTGAAATTCATTTTGTTAGCTTTGGCCCAGCTTTCTAATCTATTAAGGTTATTTTGAATTTTCATCTTGTCTTCTGAGATATTAGCTATTCCTCCTAATTTGGTGTCATATGCAAATTTGAGAAGCACGCCCCCTATTCCTTCATCTAAATCACTGATAAAGATGTTGAATAGCACTGGGCCCAGGACAGAACCCTGTGGTACGCCACTAGTTACTTCTCTCCAGGATGAAGAGGAGCCATTGCTGATCACCCTTCGGGTTTGGTCAGTCAACCACTTACTAATCCACCTAACAGTTGTATTGTCTAGCCCATTTTACTCTCTTGTTTGTAAGAATATCATGGGGGGCCTTGTCAAAAGCCTTACTAAAATCAAGATATGCTATGTCTACCGCATTCCCTTTATCTAGCAAGCTGGTAATTTTATCAAAAAAAGAGATCAGATTAGTCTGGCATGACTCGTTTTTGAGAAACCCACGTTGACTTTTAGTGATTATGGCATTCTCTTCTAGATGTTCAGAGGCTCTCTGTTTAATGAACTGTTGTAGAACTTTTCCCAGTATTGATGTCAGACTAACTGGGCAATAGTTGTTGGAATCCTTCCCCCCCCACCACCTTTTTTTTTTTTTTTTTTTTTGAAGATGGGGACAATGTTTGCCCTCCTCCAATCTGCTGGGATTTCTCCTATTCTCCAGGAGTTCTCAAAGGTTATTGCCAGTGGCTCTGAGATTACATTTGCCAGTTCTTCTAATATCTTTGGATGTAGTTTTTCTGGTCCTGGAGACTTAAATTCATTTAAGTTGACCAGGTATTCCTGTACTACCTCTTTACTTATCCTGTGCTGCATTTCCCCTATTCTGTCCTCTGCTCCATTTTCCTCAGCCTGAACACCCTTTTCCTTTTGTGAGAAGACTGAGGCAAAGAAGGGGTTGAGTAGTTCTGCCTTTTCTCTGTTCCCTGTTAGAATTTCTCCATCTTCTCTATGCAGTGGCCCTACCATTTCCTTCTTCTTCTTTTTTGCTATGGACATACCCCCAAAAGCCCTTTTTATTGTCCTTAACCCCTCTAGCAAGCCTGAGCTCATTCTGTGCTTTGGCTTTCCTGACTTTACCTCTACATGTGCTAGCTATTTGTTTGAATTCCTCTGTAGTGATTTCGCCCCTTTTCCATTTCTTATACATCTCCCGTTTAAAACTTAGTTCAGTTGAAAGTTCTTTTGTCATTCAACCCGGTTTCTTGAGACATCTCCCATTTTTCCTTCTCATTGGAACAGTTTGAGATTGTGCCTTCAGTATCTTCCATTTGAGAAACTCCCATCCATCCTGAACTCCCTTCTCCTTTAGAATTCCTGACCATGGGATCACTCCCAGTGTTTCCCTAATTTTGTTGAAATCAGCTCTCCTAAAATCTAGAATGAGTGTTTGACTATGTCTAGCTCCTCCTTTCCATTGTATAAGGAATTCCAGGAGAACATGATCACTCCTACCGCTTGCACCCCATTTACAAGGTCATCCCTGTTGGTTAGGATCAGATCTAAAATAGCTGATCCCCTTGTTGTCTCTTCCACCTTTTGGACAAAGAAATTGTCTTCAAGGCAAGTGAGGAATTTGCTAGACCTTGAAGTATTGGCTGAGTTTGAATTCCAGCAAATATCAAGATAGTTGAAGTCACCAATCACTACTACATCTTTCCTTTCTGAGTGTGTGGTCATCTGTTCTAGAAAGGCATCATCCAATTCCTCAGTCTGACTTGGAGGTCTGTATTAGACTCGCACAATAACATCCCTGTTGTTTCCTTCCCCCTTAATTTTTATCCAGATGCTCTCCACCTGATTTCCAGGATTTAAGTCCTGGATCTCTTCACAGGTGTAAACATCCCTGACATATAATGCTATTCCTCCTCCTTTCCTATTCAGCCTATTTCTCTTTAAAAGGTTATACCCCTCTATTCCTATATTCCAACCGTGAGACTCATCCCACCAGGTTTCAGTAATACCTATTATATCGTATTTGCTTTGTTGTGTTAGGACTTCAAGTTCATCTTGTTTATTTCCCATGTTCTGTGCATTAGTAAAGAGACATCTAAGAGCATGTGTCTTCCCCACTTGCTGCCTGTGTGAGGTTTTATTCCTCCCACTGTTGGGCCCTTGCATCATTTGCCTTGTTCCCTCTATAACACTTTGACTATTATTTCCAGCCCATAATGTACTCCTGCCTTCCAAGATACCATCTCCCTCCCCAACATGACTCAGTTTAAAGCCCTTCTGGTCTAATGTTTGAGACTATTGGCAAAAATGCTTCTGCCAACTGGTGTGAGATGCAACCCATCTCTTACTAGAAGTCCACCCTCATGGAACCACGACCCATGATCTAAGAATCCAAAATGTTCTTGGTGGCACCATCTACGGAGCCAGTTATTCACATGTGCTATCTTCCTCTCCCCTCCTGGACCATACCCTTCAAGTAGGAGAAGAGATGAAATAACAACTTGTGCATCCAGCTCTTTCAGCTTCCTATCCAAAGCCTAATAATCCCCTCTGATATTCTGAAGACCATGTCTTGCAGTATCATTGGTTCCCACATGGACCAAGAGGAAGGGGTAATGGTCAGTAGGCTTGACAAGTCTTGTCAGTCTCGCTGTCACATCATGGATTTTTGCCCCAGGGAGACAACACACCTCCCAGGACATCTTGCAGGCCCATAAACCACTGCTTCTGTACACCTCAAAAAGGACTCCCAAACCACCACCACATGCCTCCTTTGAGGCTTAGCAGTGGCTGTTCCCTGTGGTGGGACTCTTTGGGTCCCCTGCACTGTCCCTGAGGACTGTCCCTGCTGCTCTTCTTCTTCATCCTTAATAAGGGAGAGAGCTTCAAATCAATTCTGTAGCTGCAAGCTCCCAGAACGATCCTTGGTTTCCCTACTTCTATGTTTGATGTTCCTCCAGGTGTCCACCTCCTGTGTGCATGAAATGACCTCCTCTTCAACAACTTCCTCTGAGTGGTCCTCATCCAAGACTGTTTGTTCCGCTCTATCCAGGAAAACCTCTTGCTCTCTAATATGCTGAAGTGTAGCTACCGTGGCCTCCAGCTGCTGTACTTTCTTTTCCAGGAGGGCTACGAACTTGCACCTAGTAAAGGTGAAGTTCCTCACATCTCTTGGCAAGAAGACAAACATCCCACAAGTGTTGCACATGACTGCAGGAACTCCCTCAGTGTCCATATTGAGAAATCTTACATAAGCCATGAAACAGGACTGTGGGCTTCTCCCTCAAAAAGTCCCCCAGTTTTGTTTTTTTTAAAAAAGGAATAATAAGAGTGGAAGAGTGAAACAAAAGGCAGAAAAACAAAGAGAGGAAAGAAACAGGACCCAGAGAAAGGAAGAATGAAAGAAACAGTCAAATAAAAGTGCAGGAGAGTGGGCTGAGGTCCAAAGAAAAAAAGCGGCAGAGAGTTTAAAAGAAGAAGGGGAAGCACAGTAGAGACAGAGAGGAGGCATGAGGTGAAGAGAAGGCAAGAGCCAAAGGAGAGAAGGTGGTGGGTGAAGATTGAGAAGGGAAAGGCAGAGATGCAGAAATATAAGGAGTGGTGGAGCAGCAAAGGCTGGAGAAGAGAAGCAGACGAATGGAGAAAATCGGTAAACTTTTCCCAGTTTATTCTTTACTAATTTTACATCTCCTAACTTTATATGTGATTCCTGTAAATATATTATCTCATATTTTTGCTTTTCTAAAAAATGGAATACTTTCTTACATTTCTGGGGTGAGTTAAATCCATTCACATTCCAGTTCAAGACTTTCATTTGGATTAGCTATTTTCTTATTTCTCCAAGAGGAGAGAACAAACAACAATTCTATAATTATTTGTATTTAAAGATGAAGGAGCAATGTTAAATTTGTGAAATTGATACAATAAATTTTGAATTATTATTGTTGTTCTTCAATTTTATTTTATTCTTTTCTTCACTTTCTCCCTCCAATTCTTCATTATCTTCCTCTTCTTCTCCTCCTTGATTTCCCCTCTTGCTTGCTCTCTCTTTTAAGCTTCTATCTTGTGCCCTTGGCATCATAATTCCAGTCCTTTTTTCTATATCTTGTCTCTGAATGGTTACCTTCTCTTTTTTTTCTATTTCCTTTCTGTTCCTACTCCAGAAATCTTTTGCCTTTTCAATTGAGTCTATTTTGTATCTCTTTTGTTTCCAAGTCAGAGTCAGACCTTCAATTTCTTCCCATAGAAATGGGATGCCATATATTTTAAGCTGGTCAATTGGAAGCTGTACTCTCTCTTCATTATCAACACTCTAGTTGGGATATCTTTAAAAAATTGAATTATTCTTCCCTCTACAATCAGTTCTTTCTTAAAATGTTGTTGTATAATCAAATCTCTAGCTTGCTTATGCGTGCAATACATCTCTTGGGAGATTTCTTTGTCTAGCTACTTTTGAACTAATATGATACATCATATCTACCTCCCAGGGAAACTGTTCCACTCGTTCTTTAATCTTGTCCACTAATATTAGTATCAAAAAATTGTATACATTTTCATTTTCTTGCTCTGGAATTCCTCTCAACTTTATACAGTTCTGTCTCTGCTTGGTTTTAAGTCGTATCAGTGCCTGTTGGTCTTCTTTCCTTTCATTATTTATTTTATCCATTTTAATATCCATTTCCTTTGCCTAGGTTTCCATATCTTTAACATTCTTTTCCAAATTCTCCACTGTCTCAGTTATTTTCTCCATATCTCTATTCATCTTCTCTAGAGAGATCTTTAATTCCCCCATCTCATTTTTAATCTCTTATCTGATCTCTTGTTTCAGGTTCACTCTTAATCTTGCGTTATCATCCTTTAACTCATCCTGCATTCTCCTTATCTCCTCCAGCATTGACAATTCACTTTGTTCTGTCATTCTTGTTATTGGCTCCAACAAAGGTCTCCTTTGCATTAATGTTGTTATTTGAGTTGTTATTTTCTTGCCTGTAGCCATTTCACAATTTTCTCTTATACAATTTTAATCCAGTAATATACAAACTCAATTATTACTTTATCACAATACACTTGTCACTCTCATATATGAACTCTATTATCTTACACCACAATTAGATTGTCACTATTCTCCAAAAAAATCTTTTTACGATAAAAAAAATCTTCTTTGTTGTTATTTTCTTATTTCCTGTTTCTGGCATATAGATGGCACAACTTGGTTTAGCTAATTCTCCCTCTTTTAAATCTTAGTAGTATGTGTATTGGAAAGGAAATACAGACTCAACAAAAACCAAGACCAAAAAAAAAAAAATTCTTCTCTTATCTCTCTTAGCTCTTTATCTTCAGCAGTCAGCATTTTCAAGGTCACCCACTCTTTGTATCATTATTAATTTTCACAATCACTTCCTATAGCTTATATTTAGACCTTCACTAACACAAAACTGTTCTTAATTACTTATTTAAATACCTACTTCATTCAGGAAAAATATCTAATTACTAGTCAGTTCATATAACTGTTGTTTAAAAAGATAAAGGCAAATGAGAATTTACAAGGAGTGAAAATTAAACAGTTTAGCTATAAAATAAGAGCTTATGCTGATGACATAGTGATTAACTTGGAAAACTCAAACAAAAATATAGGAATACTGATGTCAATGTTAGGGAAATTCAGGGATTATACAGAGTGTAAAATTAATAAAAACAAAGCAGTGATAATAACAAAGAATTTGAAAGCAGACAGAGAAAGGGAGTTACAAGAGACTGTAGGAATAGAAATAAAAAAAGGGAAGAATTTGGAAATATGGATTTTGAAACAACAACAACAAACTATTTGAAAATAACTATCAGAATCTATGGAAAGAGGTTAAGAAAGATTTAGTGAGATGGAGAAATATTCACCTATCCTGGTTAGAGAGGATAGCATCAGTTAAAAAGTTTATTATACCAAAGTTTATTTTCCTGTTCCAAATGATTCCAGATATAAACTCTAATAAACTGTATAAATCTACTTTAGAGATATAGTGAAATATATTTGGTAAAACAAAAGACCAAGAATTAGACCAAAAGTACTTCAAGATGCACAGGAAACTGGGGGGGGGGGGGGGCTTAGCAGTCCCAAATGTACAGCTGTATTTGGAAGCATGTAGTCTCATGTGGATTAGAGATTGGATACATTTACAGGATGGAAGGCTTTTAGAATTAGAGGGAAAAGGATTGAAATTTGGACTACATGCATTTTTAGCTTATAATAAAGAAAAAGCAAACCAAACAGTCAATAACCATTGTATAAAGAAAAATCTTCTGTTAGTGTGGATTAAATATAAGAAAAGAATAATACATAAATTTCCCATGTGGTTATCGCCTCAGGAAGCCATGTATAGAAAGGAGATGTATAGAGAAAAGAAATGGCTTAATTATAGTGAAATAACAAAAAACATATAGGGAAAGTTAAAATTAAAATACATGAAGAACTTTAAAAAATATGATCTGATTTAGGATGGTTTGCATACAGGCAAATTTATGAAAGGACAATGATAGATTTAAGCAAATTTGGGACAGAAGAAAAAAAGTTAGATTTGGAGAAAATATTGTTTGATGAAAATTAAAAAAAAATAGGAAAATTGTATAAAAATTACTGGAAACTGAAATGGAGGAGGAAACGATAAAGGATACTATGATTAAATGGGCAAAATACACAGGATATAATATACAATTCAACCAATGGGGGAAAAGTGAACTAAAGGAATAAAATATATGGCATCACAATCTATAAGAGAAAACTGGTATAAAATGTTTTTTCCAATGGTACGTAACTCTGGACAAATTGGCAAGGATCTATAAAAATAGAAATAATAAATGCTGGAAATGTGGTGAAACAGCAGGGAGATTTATACACTGCTGGTGGACATGCAAAAATGGAAGAAAGTATTGGAAAATGATTAGGTCATCAATCTTTGAAATATTACATATAAAATTAGAAATGAGACCTGAAATCTTCCTTCTAGGAATGCTTGATGGTGAAGCAGAAAGGAAACATAGATACTATTTTATATGACATCTGTGGCAAGGATACTATTTGTGCAAAAGTCGAAATCAAAAGATATTCCATGTAAAGAAGATTAGGTAATAAAACTATTGGAAATAATAGAAATGGACAAACTGACACAAATAGTAAGAAATAGCTCGATAGATAAAATTGATAATGATTGGCAATTGATTTTGGAATACATAAAGCAGCAATGGAAAATGTTATATTGAGAGGTTAGAAAGGATATTAAGGTTTAAAACTGATAAAAAGTTACTATTATATAAGAAAAGTAGCAAGGACAAAGAAGCATATATGTCCAAAAAAAGAGAAAATATGACAAGAGAGTATAAGATGGCAACATAGTTTGTAGGTAAAGAAGAAAGTAAGGGAAAGGAATAAAAGGGATGCAAGAAGGAATGGATATGTAATAAGGAGGAAAGAGTCAAAGAAGTGAGTGACTAGAAGAGTTAAAATTCTTTCCTCACTCTGACACTTATTGAAAACATCACTAAATAATAGGGTCTTTAGTTGGCTGTGGAAAGGCAACAGGAAGAAGAGTAAAGAGGAACTCTCGGAAGGGGAACAGCCCTCAAAAATATTCTTTTTTGCATTCTCACCAGCTAGGTCTCTGAAAATGGTGAAAGACATTTCCCCCCATTATCTCAGAGCTAGGAGAGTCTCATCTGGGAGAATATGCATCTTCCAGATAGCCTGGACCAAAATTGTATAGGGCTTTATTGCTCATAACTGATAAGAGACTGGTAGACACTGGAAGCTGATGTCAGAAGTGCTCATTGAAACCAACTCTAGTCAATAATTTGTCTTTGGCATTATGGACTAGCTGACTTTCTTGAATATTTTTAAAAGCAGCCTCAGTAACCAAATCTCTCATATATATATATATATATATATATATATATATGCCAGACTATCCCACTAGAATCAGAACTGCTAGTAATTTCCACTAGGAAATACTTAGTTAGAGGCAGATTTGCCATATCATTTTTCTGCAATGACTTATTTACAATTCGTTTCTGAACCCCTTAGGAGACAAGAAGTACAATGTTTATCTGGACAAAGATGGATTTACCTACTATGTGAGATCTGCAGCTTCTTGAATTAGGCTAATACTAAAATGTGAGGATGTTTGCCAGTATGCTAGGCACACAGGATAATTTATATAATAGTCAGTGGGATTTTGGGGATTCACCTTTATGTATTGTTTATGGATATTATGTTCATTTGTGCAATATTGTTATCCTGTGAAGGCTGTGTAATCATAGAGACACGCAAATTATTTTTATATATTTTTTCACTTCACCCTCTCTGGTTTTGTATTCCATCACAGTATTTGTCCATCATTCTGGGTGCTTTTAACAGCAGATCAGAATATACTACATTATTGTTGCTGGTGGTGGTGGTATTATTATTTGTGCTGTTGCTGTTGCTAAGTGATATGGATGAGGACGAGCATTTTATATTGGATGTGTATTAAATGTATTTCTTGTTACATAATAACTATTGGGTCACTTTGGCATGGCTTTTGTCCAGATTGTGGGAAAAGCCTAATCATATAGTTTAGTAGGCAGTACGGCTGTGCAGCCCATTAGTCAAATTCAAAATATTGATATGATCTGATTTAGACCCATTTTGTATCAATTCTGGATTAGTTTAGATTGGCCCAAATTCATTCCAGATATGGATAGAACAGTAAAGTATTTGTGAAAAAGCAACAGAGTGAATATTTAATAATATATCCAGGGGTAGCTGTACTGGCCATATAGCAGAGTACAGTATCATCCAAAATCCAGAAAGCAGTTATACCTTTATTGAGCCAAACAAAATACACATTATACATCCATGTAGATGGGTCCCGTCTCCTTTTGGCATGTGGTTACAGGGATATTCAATCCAGGAAGACAAAAAGCTACTGCCTTTGAGATCCAGTTTGTCTCAAATCCTTTGTCAGGATGCAACCCCTTTGTTAGGAAGAAAACACTGAATTTGTGACCACAAGAAGGAGGAACCCACCTGCATGAATATCCTTCCATACCATCTGAACTGAGGACAGCAATCACAACAACTTGACCAAATGCAGAGCTATGACTAACAGTGTCAAAAAATATATCAATTCAGCTGTTTCTCTTTTCATTCTTGCTTTGATTTATTTATTTATTTATTTATTTATTTATTTATTTATTGAGGACTGCCACTTGTTTTTATTTATTTATTTATTTATTGAGGACTGCCATATGTCCCATATTGTCTGTCTAGGAAGCTTGAAATGCTGAGCAACATGTTTTTAGACATTACCATTTGTAATATCATATTTGTGGCCATTTATCCTCTTGTGTAGACACTGTCCTGATTCTCCAATGTAGAATGCAGAGCCGCATTGTTGACATAGGATGTTATCACAGTATATATCGTGCTGGAGGATGAGCAAGAAATGCACCTCTGATATTATGGGTGACATTATTAGCAGCATTAGTAACATTGCTGCAAGATGTGGGAAAAGAGTTGGCATGCTGTTGCAGGTGAGGAGTTGTTTACAGTTGTGGGGCTACCCATACAGCAAGTCAATGAGAACAGACTGGCAATTTGGATCCCTGAAACTGGATTCAGCTTTGGAGTCCAGTTCAAATCAGATTAGTCCTAGGTTAATTCAAACCAAATGAGTGCCAGATCTGAATTGCTAAACTGAGCTCCAAAAACAATCTGGAGAGGAAGGGTAAGCATACACAGTCCTAGTAGGCAATAGCAGGTAAGCAAGCAAGTACATTTCTGTACCACTTATCAGTGCACTTAAGCACTCCCTAAACGGTTTACAATGTGTAAGCTAATTGCCTCCAGTACCTTTTAGTGATTGTGGAAGGATGCCAGGCTGAATTGATCCTGAGCCCCTGGATAGTATTGAACTCACAACCTTGTGGTTTGTGAGTGAGTGGCTGCAGCACAGGAATTTAACCACTGTGCCACAAGGGCTCCTTTCCAGGGCAATATTTCCTAAATATTGATCAACCATTAAGAATGTCACTTTCATATATGTATATGTGTGACACATTTGTCTGAGAGTGATATGTGAATGATGGCTTTGTAAGTACTGTTTGCATGTGAAAAATATGATTAGGAATGTATGACAAAAATAGGAATGTAAAGAGGCCTATAAAGAGTGAATATTACAAACAGAAAGAGAACCTGCATATTTATGAATCTCTCACACTACTTGCAACATTTTTAAAAAAAATTCCCAGGGCATCACAGTTCTGTAGGCTTCTGTAGATTAGGCATCACTGAGCCACAACATAGGATGTTTGAATATATTCAGATGAGATGAAATGCATACGCTTTACATTGCTCAGTTGGAAATAAGAGACCTAGGAACCCTCTTACCTCTCTGAATTCAATCCCAACTATCGCAGGGATTTTGCCACCAAATCTGCCGCCTGAATACAGCCCGGGTCCAGCCCTGGTCCTGGGAGCACTCTGGCAGCCATTTTCTTAAGTCAGAAAACTCCTGTCCTGGAAAAGAGGCGTGCTCGACAAGGGCTGTATTCAGGCAGCAGATTTGGTGGCAAAATCTGGATGCTGCCTGAATTAGAATTGAATTAAGGAGAGGTAAGACGCTTTATTTTAGCAGAGCAATAAGCTCCCTAGAGCCATGTTCTTCTTTAAATCTGGAGGTGGTTAAAAAATATCAAGTGGAATATTTGTCAACAAGTGGCAGCCTATGCTTTTTAAAGATATGATTTACATACATTTCAAAAGTAATTTATTTCAAAACTAAATTTAATTTACATATGTATACAAGGTGACTGAAAGAGCTTGATCACCCTCTATTACATGATATCTTCCTGATATTGACTAGGTGCATCTCTCTTGCCAGACATCTAGAATAGCATGTAACATTTGAATTTGAATGTATAGACATAAAGGCCAGTGTTCATAGGCCCAAATCAAACACTTGAGTCCCAGACTGTATCAGGGATACTGATTATACTTTCCATGCATATTATCTGGATTTTAAAAAATGGGAGCTTATGTATTTCAGAGGTAGGTAATGGCAAGCCACCTCTGACTATTCCTGGCCTGAGAAAACCTTATAAAATTCATGGGCTCAACATATGTTGACAAGAGGCTTGAAGGTAGGTGCATGTGTGTGCACACGCACATGTGTGCATGCACGCACACACACACACACTTTATTTCAATTTTGGGCATACTAGGTATTTAAATAATAAATCATTTTATCTTTGCATGAAGCAATTAATTTTTAATGTAGTTTTCTCCCTTTTGTGGGAGAAAACAAGTAATTTTGTGCAGTATTCTCTCTGTTTTTGAGCATCTCAAAGTGTTCTGAGGAATTTTTCTGCCCAGAAAAACATGCAGGATTTTTTGCACAATGAAACACATTTATTGCATTGAAACTGTGGGTGTTTGAACATAAATCCATGTGTTTCTCTACACAGAAAAAATCCTCCAGAACACTTTGGGATGTTTGAACACCGGAAGAAAACTATGCAAAAGAAATACTATTCCACACCCATGTTGCAACAGCTTCATTAGCTGCCAGTCCATTTCCAGACATGTGCTGGTTTTGAAATATGAAGCTCTATATGGGTCAGGTCCAGATTATTTGAAGAATAGTATTCTTACTCCCTTACAAACCAGCCTGTGCTTTGCAATCTTCTGTCCCACCACCCTCACAGGTACCGGTACATCTTGTAGGAATATGGGAGGGGGCCTTCCCAGTGGCTACCCCCAGTCTCTGGAACTCCCTTCTCAGAAGAGTTAAATTGACACCCTTCCTACCTTCTTGTAAATGAGAAGTAAAGAGTTTTCTGGTCCAACAGGCATTTGGTGGATGATTGTATAATGTCAGTTTCACCTAAATAATGCACTGGATCTTGCTAATTGTTCTGCTAGTGTGGTGTGTGTGTGAGAGAGAGTGAGAGTGAATGCATGCTTAATAATGTATATTCTAATCTGGATTTAATTTTTCAATTGTTTAATCTCATTTTAACTTTTGTGTTTTGTGAATTTTTAACTATGTATTTTCTAATTTGTTGTAAGATGAGTTGAGTCACAAACTGGGAAAAGGCAGGACAGAATAATAACATCAATTGTTGGTGGTGGTGATGATGATGACAGGGATTCCTAGTTGTTTGAAAACCATTTTTTTTTCAGCCAAGAAATGAGTAACAGTGATGGGAAACCCCGTTCCTAATGCATACAAACAGTGTGAAGATCAATGAGAGACTATTTTGCAAACTGTGCCTAAAGCTTGTTTCCATTCTACAAAATTGTAGTAATGAAGAGGCATTACTTTACTACACATGGGTAGAACTGGAATTTAAAAGACAGTTTGATGCAGCACTTCACATAATGTTGTGACCATAAAATTAAAGTAGTTCTCTTTACCTTGGACAAAAACCTACCATGTATTCATTATGTTCATAATATACTTTTCATAAAGATTCTGTTCTTCCCTAATTCTCCCCAGCCTCTCTCTTAAAGTTTGGAATTATTTGCTTCCTTTTCAACTGCTGCTGTTGCAGCATTCTTGAATCACATTTAGTTAGTTCCTGGTCTGGGGCAGTTTTGTTTAAAAAAAAAAAATCTCTGTTGAACCACCACCAACACTAATATTGACAAGTATACATATTACTTCAAACTAATAAATAATGAGTACAGTTGACTTTCCATAACCACAGATTCTTTACCCATGGGTTCAAGCATCTACAGCTTGAAAATAATAATACAATGAATACATTCCAAAAAAGCAAACCTTGATTTTGCTATTTTATATAAAGGATCAAATTTTACTGGGCCATTATATTTAATGGGATTTGTGTATCCATGGGTTTTGTATTCATGGAGGGTCCTGGAATCAAAGCCTAGCATATACCAAGGGTCCACTGTAATTGTTTTCTTTTGAAGGAGAAGATCAATTATTAGAGTAGCTTTCTTCCCTGCAGGGAACAAAAAACCTACACAGTGCAGGGCAATTCAAGAAAAACACAATGAAGGCAATTCAGTGTTTTGGGTCTGACACCTTCTGGATTAGAATCATAGAATTATAGAGTTGGAAGAGACCACAAGGGCCATCCAGTTCAACCCCCTGCCATGCAGGAACTCCCAATTAAAGCATCCCCGACAGATGGCCATCCAGCCTCTGCTTAAAGACCTCCAAGGAAGGAGACTCCACCACACTCCGAGGGAGTGTGTTTGACTGTCGAACAGCTCTTACTGTTAGCAAGTTCCTCCTAATGTTGAGGTGGAATCTCTTTTCCTGGAGCTTGCACCCATTGTTCCGGGTCCTATTCTCTGGAGCAGCAGAAAACAAGCTTGTTCCCTCCTCAATATGACATCCCTTCAAATATTTAAACAGGGCTATCATATCACTACTTAACCATCTCTTCTCCAGGCTAAACATCCCCAGCTCCCTAAGTCGTTCCTCATAGGGCTTGGTTTCCAGACCCTTCACCATTTTACTTGCTCTCCTTTGGTCACACTCCAGTTTCTCCACATCCTTTTTGAACTGTGGTGCCCAGAACTGGACACAGTAGTCCAGGTGAGGCCTGACCAAAGCAGAATAGAGTGGCACTATTACTTCTCTTGATCTAGATACTATACTAAAATTGCATTGGCCTTTTTAGCTGCTGCATCATACTGTTCACTCATGTTCAACTTCTGGTCTACCTGGACTCCTAGATCCTTTTCACACATAGTCTCATTCAGCCAGGTGTCCCCCACAGCATTTTTGTTTTTCCGCCCTAAGTGCAGTACCTTACATTTCTCTGTGTTGAATTTCATTTTGTTAGCTTTGGCCCAGCTTTCTAGTCTGTTCAAGTCATTTTGAATTTTGATCCTGTCTTCTGGGGTATTAGCTACTCCTCCTAATTTGGTGTCGTCTGCAAATTTGATAACTATGCCCTCAATACTATCATCCAAGTCATTAATAAAGATATTGAATAGCACTGGGTCCAGGACACAGCCCTGTGGCACCCCACTGGTCACTTCTTTCCAGGTTGAAAAGGAGCCATTGTTGAGCACCCTTTGGTTTCAGCCAGTCAACCAATTACAAATCCCTGTAACAGTTTGTCTAGCCCACATTTTACCAGCTTGTTTGCAAGAATGTCATGGGGAACCTTGTCAAAGGCCTTACTGAAATCAAGATATACTATATCTACAGCATTCCCTTCATCTACCAAGCTGGTAATTTTATCAAAAAAAGAGATCAGATTTGTCTGGCATGACTTGTTCCTCTGAAACCCATGTTGACTTTTTGTGATTATGGAATTGCCTTCCAGGTGTTCACAGACTCTCTGTTAAATTATCTGCTCCAGAATCTTTCCTGGTATTGATGTCAGACTAACTGGACGTAATTGTTGGGATCCTCTTTTTTTCCCTTTTTGAAGATGGGGACGTTTGCCCTCCTCCAGTCTGCTGGGACTTCTCCTGTTCTCCAGGAGTTCTCAAAGATTATTGCCAATGTTTCCGATATTACATTTGCCAGTTCTTTTAGTACCCTTGGATGTCATTCATCTGGTCCTGGAGACTTAATTTAGATTAACCCGGTATTCCTGTAGCATCTCTTTACTTATTCTGTGCTGAAATTCTCCTATTCTGTCCTCTGCTCCATTATCCTCAGGTTCAGCACCCTTTGCCTTTTCTGAGAAGACTGAAGCAAAGAAGGTGTTGAGTAATTCTGCCTTTTCTGTGCCCCCTGTTAACTTTTTGCCACACAGTGGCTCCACCATTTCCTTCTTCTTCCTTTTGCTGCAGACATACCCAAAAAAAGCCCTTTTTATTGTTCTTAACCTCTCTAACAAGCCTGAGTTCATTCTGCGCTTTAGCTTTTCTGAATTTACCCCTACACATTTAGCTATTTGTTTGAATTCCTCTTTGGTGATTTCCCCATTTTTCCATTTCTTATGCATGTTCCATTTAAAACTTAGTTCAGTTGAAAGTTTCTTAGTCATTCATCCTGGTTTCTTAAGGCACCTCCCATTTTTCTTCCTCACTGGAACTGTTTGAAATTGTGCCTTCAGTATCTCCCTTTTGAGAAACTCCCATCCATCTTGAACTCCCTTCTCTTTTAGTATTCCTGACCACGGGATCACCCCCAGTATTTCTCTAAATTTACTAAAATCAGCTTTCCTAAAGTCTAGAATGCATGTCTGACTATGCCTGATTCTAAATTAAACTGAGTGAATGAAGGATGCTGTTCCAGGTGAAATAATAATAATAATAATAATAATAATAATAAAACTGGCTTTGTGGAAGCAACCTTATCCTTAAATGTTGGGTCTAGCACTGGGAGACCTATTTTGGGAGACCTATAGATCAACCCCTTTTTCCATCACTGTATGCATGGCATTAAGAAATGAGCATGTCATTTGTATATATTTATCCGCAATTATCTTCAGCAATGGGGAAAAACTTCTTCAGCAGAGCACAATAGGATGGGTTGCTATTTAAAATGTCCAGTTCAGTCAGGTCTTTGAGACACAGTTCACTTTCCCCTTTGGGTCATGGCAACTTGATTAAGCTTATGACACAATGCAGGGTCAGGTGTAAATAGCCTTGAAAACAGAAAGGGGAGCCCAAAATGAGGAAGAATAATTATTGCTGCTGGGAGGATGAGCTGAGAACTTCTCTAATCTCCCTAATAACTCACAGCGGGTATTCTTAAAGGCTCTCTCTTTGTATTTTTTGAGTGGCAGACAAGATAGACTATCTAGTACTTTCAAGAGGAAACTCCAGGTTATCAATTATGTAGGGCAAGTTGTGTCAAACCAAGAATAAAAGGACAAGATGAGATGCAGCTGAAAATCCAGGTATAAGTACATACTGGGAAGGAGTATTCTTCTCCTTTTAAAATATACATTTAAATTTTAAAGCAGAAAAGGAGGCATGTAACTGGAGAGTCTGGACATCACAGACCTTGATGTACTCTGTTTTGATGAATTTGTTTTGTTAGACTAGATTTTGTCAGATTGCTTCTCAGCCCTCCAAACTACTGTTCATGAATCATGGATTAATACTGCTGGTTCCAATTAATACTTCATTTCAAGTGCCTGGCTTCCAGTAAAAAGAAAAGGGAAAGGGGGAAAATACTCTACTACTCTTCTAAGAGAATACAGATGGCAATGTTCAGAAAATTGTCCTCTTGGTGAAATAAAACGGGCTTAGAAATTTCTTCATATTAAAGTAGCAACTTTATAGGCATTTAATGGGTGCTTCGGTAAAAGAAGGATTTTCAATACATATTATTTGTCACACAACCAGATAACAGAAAACACCTTCTGAAATTCCCTCTTCTACATATCCATTAAAGATACAAGAGCTCTCTCCAGCTTACACTGCCAATCCTACCCTAAAATCAACAAAGGGCTCAATAATTTAATAGTACCATTATTGTAATGTGTGTGGCTTCAGAGTTGGCATGGATAAATCTCTTTTGGCTTTTACAACTTTCAAATTTTTTGAAATATAAGAAAGTCCTGTCTCCTTGGCACATCCATTTACAATGCATTTCTTTACGAGTAAAAAGTCAGCACAATTGCACATTTTCAAATATGTTTCTTCCCTCATATGCATTTTATTACTCTATCTTTATGTATATGTCAGGAGAAATTCATACATACTTGTCTTGATTCGAACATGAAACTCATGCAATTTCCTATTTGTTGGTTTAACATTGTGAAGAGTTTAATTTTATTTTAATATCCATCTTTTATGTTTTTAGTTATATTACACTGATTTTAATTTGGCATCAATCTTGAGTTTTGAAAATGTGTAGTTTAGAGCATGTTCAGGAATTCAGAGAAAGGCTAGTCTGACATTTGGTGAAAGAGAACAGGCCAGCTTTTCCATTTCTATAATCACTTTCTCTATATGGAAAGAGGTGGGGAGACTAGGGCCTCATTTACACTCATGTTTTTGCACTGTATCAGTTCGGATCACACAATCGATTTGACACCAAATTGATGTTCACACTATGCTTTCCATGATCAAAGCTGTCCGTGTTCACATTAGGGTTCACATTTAAATTTGTAACCAATTGAAAATGGTGATCAGAGCTGGCACCTGGGAGGAAAGAGCAGTGGATAGAGAGTGGGTAGAGGGGTGGAACACACCCATAGCAAAGGTCTTGCCAAACTGCCATTCTTTTCCCCCCTCAGCACTCATGTTTCCATGGGACTCTTTGTGATTTCAAATTTCCTACGTTGTCAAGTGGTCCCTTTAAATAACTGTACAGCTGTTTTCCACTTCTGCCAGTGAATTGGTTCCCTTTTCCTAGTTGGCCAGAGGTTAGGTGGTTCTTTGGGGGGCATGATGTAGTGCAGGGGTAGGCAACCTTTCCCCTTTAAGGGCCGAGGGACTTCAGCTCCCAGAATCCCAGGAGCTATTGGCCAACATGGGACTATTGGCCAACATGGCTGAGGCTTCTGGGAGCTGCCTACCCCTGATGTAGTGGTTTTTTTAAAAAAAACAAAAAACATTTACAGGTTCTGTGCACCATTGCATTTGCATGGGTTCATGGAGGGGCATTGGTGCTGTGGGTGGATTCTTCCCTGGTATGCATGACAGTACACAGAAGCTGTCAAGGTTTTTTTTTTTTAAAAAAAAACTACATCACACCATGCCCCCTCAAGGAACCCCCCCAACTTCCCCAACCTCTGGCCAACAGGGAACAGGGAACCAATTCACCAGCAGCAACAGAAAATAGCTTCACTATGATTTAAAGGAACCACTTGACAGCGCAGGAAATTTGAAACCACAAAGAGCCCCATGGAACCACCAGTGCTGAGAGAGGAAAAAGAATGGCAGTTCAGCAAGACCTTGGGGATGGGTATGTTCCACTCCTCTGCCCATCCTCTGCCCATTGCTCCTCCCTACTGGATGCCCCAAGTGTGATTGGCAGCATGTTCACTGTTACGATGATTGGTTTAATATAAGACCTCTTTGGGATTCTGTCATAGCCCTAGGCTGGAAGGAGCCTTCACCACCATGAGCTCAAAGCATGAGCCTCACGTAGGCACTCCAAACAGAATCACATCTGCATTTACAACCATTTGTAGCTGTGCCAAAAGGGTGTAAAAAAGCTGCCGCCACCACTAAAATGGTGGCCTTTTGCCACCCCCAAAAGGAGTGTCCTTTTGCTGCTCTTTTGGGTGCAGCAAAAAGGAGGATTGGGGTTATGGTGTGTGGTTGCCATGGCCCCGATCCACCACTCCCAGGGGTGGCTCTGTACCGCCCCTTTAGGGCCTTCTGTGTTGGCCCGAAAAGGCCAGGCTTAGGAGCTGCAAAGCAGGACATTCACACCTAGAAGATTTATGAATTCCAGTCAGGATGTGTCTGTCTGAACATGAGATAACATCAACATCCTATCTTCCCTCTTTTGGAAATTGTCTACTTTAAAGCATAGCAATTGGAATCCTTTGATATACAATAGCAACTCTTCACCTCAGCCCAGGATTAAGGATATAATTGTTCCCTAAAATCTCAGGCACGTAGGGGTCTGGGTAGATTTCATGATGGGTAGATGATGCCATTGTGCCATTGTGATCTCTGGTTAGAGTCCCTAGCTGTATTCGGTGTCCTTTCCCTGTCATAATGGTTCATAATTGGAGCAGCCTCCTTTCCAGTAATCCCTATTAGAAAGCCATGTGTGTCCTATCCAAGCTAACTACTTTACTCCTGAGTTCTCATGCGTGTGCATGTATGTTAGGTCATTTTTGTATGTTTAATCCTCTGTGTATGTGTGTGCTTGCCTATTGATTTATTTTTCTCTCTTAATAAAAGTACCATTCTTTTGGACATGCTGTCTTCACAGGAACTGTTCCCTCTATCCCCCTGCATACGATAGGTTTATATCCTATTTATTATTTCTTGAGCTAATTATAAATTCCCCAAGGTCAAGTTCTTATTAAATCACATTTGTGGCAAACTGTGTCTTTCCAAAAGACACGATAAAAGAATGGTACACCTGATCAAAAGAACTTGATCAGGTGAGCTTGTGCCAATTCACTCAGAACACATTCACGGGTATAATCAATTTGAGTGTGAACAAGGCACCTATAACCTAGGGCCTAAGCAGACTGCCAGAAATAGTGCACATTAAATTGAGGCACTGCCCTGGCTCAGTGCTAGGGAATCATGGGAACTGTATTTTTTTCTGAGACACTGAACCTTCTCTGTCAGAGAGCTCTGGTGCCACAATAAATTACAGTTCCCATGATTCCCTAGCACTGAGCCAGGGCAGTGCCTCAATTTAATGTGCACTATTTCTGGCAGTCTGCTTAGGCCCCTAGTTTGCAAACTGGGTTAAATCGTAATGTGAATGAGACCTAGGTGTTGAGTTTCTTTTTTTGGTCTAGAACCCTGAAAAATTAGAGTATTTGTTTACATGGGGAGGTTGCACAAATAGATGATGTTGTCCTCTACAGATTATTACCTTCCATGTGAAGGCAGTGATTGTAGAGGAGGTAAGGTAAACCTGATCACTCTCCTTATGTGATCATGTTAATCATTCCTTGAACATCTGAACAGGGCTTTGTTTACTACTACTTTTTCTTTTTTTAAACCAATAAACTATTGCCATATAATAATAAATCCATTTTTCAATATAGGTGGCTTTAAGTAGGTGCTTTGGCTCATTCACACTACACAATTATAGCATTATGATTCCACTTTAACTACCATGGCAACATCTTATGGAAACCTGGGAATTTCAGTTCATGGAGGAGTATTTAGTTTTAGCCAGTGAGCCCTAGTGCCTCTCCAAACCGCAAAGCCCAGAATTCCATAGGATGTTGCCATAGCAGTTAAAGTGGAATCATGGTGCTATAACTAATGTTAACAGGAACCTTATTTGAGTCTTCTAGAAACCCAGTGGTTTCATAAGATTCCCATTGTGCCTCTAGTAATCTATCTATCTATCTATCTATCTATCTATAAAATGCTTGCCTAGCAGTTTCACTATTTTGAATAAGTAAGCAGTTCAGACGATCAGATGAAACCCAATATCATTATCAGATGCCAGAGAAAGAAGGCCAGAACATTATAGGTGAGGAAAAAGAAGATAATCATTCATAATTCATGCTAAAACATGAGAAATACTTATGAGAAGATTTAAAGAACAGCTTCTAGGGAACAAGTCACAAGAAAACAAATTAAATTAAGAGAGGAAGCAAAGGAGGGTCAGTCAGGCTTTTTAAACAACAGCAATGCAGCCTGTATAAAGAGAAGAACAAACAAAAATTACTAATGAATCATTCACAAAAGGTGCTCCACACATGAGAAGACAGAATCTAACATAAAATAAATCACCCCAAAACACTGGAACGTACATATTTTTGTCTTGCAAGAAATCCCTTTCTCCTCAGCTTGTATTGTACATGTAATCATACATACCACTTTCACATAATCATACATACCACTCTTTGGAAGCAGCAAAGAGAAAAAGAGAAAAAACTGAAATAAGTACTCAGGAAAAGAAGGTAGAAGAGGAAATTAATTATAAGGAAGTTAATTATGATTTATGATAGAAGAAAGAGGGATTGTCTGACAGTTTGGAAGGCTTTGTAAGGACAGTTTGGAAGATGAGACAGGACCAGGACTAGGGATGGGTGAAAAAAGTTTCAGTTTCTTTTTTATAGCACTTCACCAGCTCTTGCAAATTTCTTCATATTCAGAACAGCAAGAGCATGGGATTGCAAACAGTGAAATGCAAGAAAAATAAAAATTCATGGATCTAGGTTCAAGGATCTCTTTTAGGGCTTTGAGTGTTTAGCTCTTAAATACTGGATTTGAAAAGCACAAAATTGAGGAGTTTTATTTTGCTTCATTTTTGAAGAATGTACCCAAATTTCCTGATTCAAATGGGGGAGTTTGTATGTAGGTGACATAAATGTAAAAGAGTTCATTTGAAAAAAGTTATTCAGAAGTCAAAAATCATCTTTATTAGGGTGCAAATAATTTAAATTTTACAGTTTCATTTCAAATGCAGCTGAAAGTGAAATGAATATATTTGTCCATCCATACTGGAAACCCCATTACCCCTTGTGGGAAAAGAGATTTGAGCTCATTATCTTTTTTTATCCTTCCATATTAGAAAGTTAGCATTTCTGTTCTATATCTTGGTTAAATTGAGGTGTAATAATAATAATAATAATCCAGACTGACTATATTAATAGGGTAGAGGCAGCTTTCAATGGCTCCACTGAGGTCTATGGCAGTGGTTCTCAGATGGTGAGGGAGGACCCTGGGAGGGCACAAGAGTCCTCCCCCTCCCCACCCAAAGTTCTCTATGTATAAAATTTACACATGCGTTGAGTTCAATATTGAATTTACTTAAATAAAACTGTCCAATTTGAATGATGTTGTTTTCTTATAAACAGTTAAAATATGAATATACATCAATGTATGAAAATATGCATATTAAACAAACAAACAAACAAAATTATTCATATACTATGTTGAGTGGGGGTTTGTGATGTCTGCATGTAGATGTAAAGGGGGCATGTCTCAAGGGTAAAAACTTGAGTATCACAGGTCTATAGGATAATACAAACAGGAGGATTCATCTCCAGATACGTATGTAAGTACATTTTCCTTCTTTAGTAATAATGACATTTGAAAGGCTCCCAACTTCATTATGTGCCTGGTGCATAGCTATGGGGAGGGGGAGGGAAGCAAAATGAGGGCATTGCCTCTTCAAATAAGATTCCCTCCCCTGAAATATTTCTTCAGCCTCCAAATTTCTGGCATTTCAGTCAGAAAATGAAAATCATTGACACCTAGCACTCTCATATTTGCTGTGGTGAACTGAGGGCCTGAACAGACTGCCAGAAATAATCCAGCTGGAGACCACTTTAACTGTCCTGGCTCAATGCTAGGGAATCATGGGAATTGTAGTTTTTTTCTGAGATATTGAGCCTTCTCTGTCAGAGAGCTCTGGTGCCACAATAAACTACAGTTCCCATAATTCCCTAGCACTGAGTCAGGACAGTTAAAGTGGTCTCAAACTGGATTATTTCTGGCAGTCTGTTCAGACCCTGAGTCTTCTCTTTAAATGCCTAACCTGTACTTCTAAATGTGCATGTGAAGTTTCAAGTTACTGTTAGGCTGGAAATTTAGGGTCTGTTGGAAATTTCATTAGGGGGACAGAGTTCTAATTTGGATGGCAGTGCCTCTGAGGTGCAACTGGTTGTTCATTCAATGAATTTCATGGAATTATGTGTGGTGGTAGTGATGAGGGAGGTGAATGTCCATTATTAACTGTCTGTCCCTTGGCAAAAGTTATTCAGCTTACAAATGTACTGGATGCAAATGGAGACAGAATGGTTTGCTATAAATATTTTTGCCGCATAGGCAAACCTTATCATCTGACTCCAATATGTATTATTTTGTGTTTGTCTGGAAATGAACAATGCAGTAAAAACAAATGAAGCTATTTCACAGTGGCATTTCCTATCATAAAGCACAATAACAGATTTTTTTGGTTAACAGAAAAGGCTCACAAGATCCTAATGAATTTTGCTGCTTGAGACAGGTTATTTTTTCACTCCTACCAATGCATATTAGAGATTCCTGAACAGGACATCAATTTGTGTGAGTGGAAGAGAAAGATGGTCCCCTAAGGGATTTGCATATGAAGGATAAAATGTGTTCTATTAGAATATATCAAATTGTGTTGATACCAAATAGATCTGATCAATGTTATGAGGGGTATTAGAGTCATTGGTTACAAAATGTAGAAAAGGGAGAGGGGAAAATGCAGAGACTATAAAATTATTTTTCAGAAGAATGAATGTAACAGCATACTGAAGCCATCCATAATTAGGCTATCTATGAGACTTATCCTGCAGCTGAAGTGCAGTCCGGGATGTTTGCTTCACCATGTGAACATTGCTGGGTTCCTCCTGTCCAGAAGGCAGTGGGAGGAGATGGGAGGTCAAGCCAAGAGGGTTCAAACTAAGGTTTGAACTCATTGGGTGGAAGGGGGCTTGACCAGTGTGAGCTGCAGTCTTCACTCTGATTAGGTAAGAGTGTATTTAGACTTCTACCTCTCTCCTCTGAGTCAGTAGTAATCATAATAATAATAATAATAATAATAATAATAATTATAATAATAATTATAATAATAATAAGTATTTGTAACCCCCCCCCCCGTGCACAATCGGGATGGCTAACAACAATTAAAAATACATATAATATAAATCCAAAAAGATCTAATACCCACTCCTCCTTAAAAAAGTATTAAACCAAACACAATTAAAACATCTTAGATTAAAATAACATACAATAAAATAAAACCACAAACAGCAAAACAGCAAAAGTTCCTTCATGAGCATCAGCCCTCCCTCCTGTATAATATTGTGGTTGGAGTTGCATATGTTATGTTCTTTGGGGCACTGCTATTATGTACGAATATATCTTTGTCACAACAAATGGGTGGTTGGCATGGCACAGGGATCTGAGATTTTTTATTGGATGCCCTGGAAAGGGTTAATTTTGGGAGTCACCTAAGCGATTTGGGGGTGTAGTGGCAGAAACAGGGATTCCCATGGGCAGAGGTGTTCCCGGGACACCACCACCACCACCACCACCCTGAGGACGCAGGGGAGAATGCTGGGCAGTGGCTCATAGGTTGGGCGTGTTCTTCTGCCTCACAAGCACCGTCTACAGGGCAAGGAAAGGGAGGGGCAGCTGCACGCTGGCGCCCCAACCCCTTCCCGAAGACATCGTCGGAGCACCGGACCTTCTGCACGTCCGGCGCTCCGAGGATGCCTATCCACCACAGCGTCCACACACGCTGCGGCAGAAAAGGCGCCGAATGTGTGCCAGCAGCCTTTTGCAGTGCACCTTCGATGATTTGCGGAGCTGCGCCACGGGGCCGAGGAATGCAGATGCCTCGGCCCCGATCCGTGCCTCGATCCGTAGCTTCCCGGGGCGGCCCCGTGCCGCCTGTCTGCTTAGGCCGTTCTGTCTCTGGCTTCTGCTGGAGGGTCAGCTTATTTCCAAAAGGGTGCCTGGTCTATGGCTGAATCTTGTCACTTGCAATTGCCAACCCATCTGCGTCTGTAATCGATAAATTGTTCTGGCATTTTTACTTTTGTGAAATTTCTGTGTGTGCATTTTCATTCAAAGCATTCTCACCCCTGGATACCCAACTAATTAATGCCTTTTCTCATTCCAACATTATCCCAGGGCTTAGTGGGAAAATGAGAGGGCTTTCTCCGTGGCTTTGCAATACCTTTCCCAGGGAGGCTGGAAAGAGTCCCTCCTTGTTGCCCTTTTATCAGCAGGTGAAATTTTTCTGTTCTGACAGGCTATTAAAGAGCTGATTGCAAGAGCATTTAACAGTGTGCGGTTTTGCTGGTTTTTAAAATCTTTTCATTGTTCTATGTATCATTTAATGGTCTGAGTGTTGGACTAAGAATGCAAGGGTCGAAAGCCCTGCTCAGCCATGGCAACCCGTTGGATGACCGTACACATGTCACACTCTCTCAGCCTCAGCGGAAGGCAATGACAGCTCTCTCCCTCAACAAATCTTGAGGAGAAAACTGCATGATAAGGTCACCATAAATCAAAGGCACACAATATCAATAGCAAACTATTTAATTGTATTTAAGCAAAAACTTTTTTATATGTTTTTATTTCTCTCTTTTTTTTTTAAATTGTATTTGTTTACATTTTTATTATTCACTTTATATCCCAGTATTGGGGAAAGAAGAGGATATAAACAACAGAAGCAGCAGCAACGTCAGTTATCATCCCACCATAAGCCATGTGTGGTTGGCTTCAGCATGACATTATATTCATTCTTTCCAGCTTTCCAGACTCTGGGAAGAAAAATAAAGCTAATTTTGAGGAAAGGCTTTTCCTTTCTTTTGCTGACTGCAAAGAAAGCAGTGTGCTAACACTACAATGTCTATGTTTAGGATGAAACCATAATGTACAACCAGCATCTATACAGCATTGGCTATACTTCTGAGGACTTCTCTGTATGCTCTTTCCTTATATATAATTTAATTTTAACTTTTTGACAACTGGTTGGAACAATATTTAATGGTTCTTAGGTTAGACCCATTTAAATCAATGAGATTTGACTTAAATCAAGGCAGATTTCTCCCACTTATTTCAATGTTACCCAAAATGCATACAGTCAATAAAATACATCTTGCAATTCCATACATTAGGAGAAAGGTATACAGTGGTCCCTTTGTATCCACTGGGGATTGTTCCAGGACCTGCTGTGCATACCAAAATCTGTGGATGCTCAAATCTCATTATATACATCACCGTAGTAAAATGGTGTCCTTTGTATAAAATGGCAAAATCAAGGTTTGCTTTTTGGATTTTTAAAAATATTTTAATCTGTGGATGGTTGAGGCTGTGGATGCAGAATTCATGGGTACAGAGGGCTGATTGTTCAAAAACACATACATTATGTATTTATTACATGCTATGCATTCCCTTGCTATTTTGTAGACATCCTAACTAAAGTATATGTTTTTGTATGCATTTTCCCTAATGTGTATATTAGATTGACAGCTTTACCAAATGATCATTTAAATTAGTGTTCCTTAATCTTGGGTTGGGAACTTCTATAATGTGTGTGCATTGGTCGTGCTATCCAGTTATTCCAGTAGGGCTTGGGGGCTTTCTCTCAGGGCTTCAGTAAAATAAATAACACTATATATTAGAAGAAGCAAACATGTAAGTTTAAAAGGGTGGATTTTTTTCAAAATCAAAAACTTACAACTCAAAAAAGCAATTATCTGTATACGCATGTATAAAAGGAAGAGAGGCTTCTTGTGTTATACCTGAATGAGAACTTGACCCTGTCACAGCATGCTTTACTATTGCATCTCACTCATATGACTGCATGGGGATTTCTTCAGAAGCAATTACTCAGTTCTGAAAAATACAGCCATCTATCTATTACAGCTGTTAGATGACCTGCCTGCAGGTTTGTTAATTTTTTGAGCTAACACCATAGATCCAGGCTCTGAAACAGCATTCTATGGACTACATAATATAATTGAAGTATGGCAGAGGTCAATCAAGTTGCATTGAGTATACTATTTACCCCTTGGTGTTCAAGTCATTATCTTGACTATGGAGCAGTTAACCACTTGTCCTTGATTTCTTTAAATACAAATTCACTTACATAAAATATGATTAAACAGAATTTTGAATCACCTGTAACTGTGGGATGACACCAAACTAACCCACATTAAGCATATTCAAATATAAATGTTCTCTCACTTTTGCCAATCTAAAGCCCATCAATTCCAAAAGAGGACAATTTAGCATCTCAGGCTAAATGCTCTGAAGGTATCACTTAATACCCACATCCAATCTTCTTAAAATGGGGAGAAATTCTTCCCCATTTATAAGAAATTTATAAGAAAATCTATAAGAAATTCTTATACAACCCAGCACAGGTGAATGACAATTTAATTGCTGACAACAAACTCAAGTTTCAAAAGCACTTCATGGAAACAGGAACAGGCATATAACAAGGATGAAACCACACCAAACTATTTATACACTTCTAAATATATATCAGGCATATTGAAACAAATGATTCATGAAATAATTCATATATAAGCAATTGATCCATAAATCCAATTTTACTGCATCAATTAATTCATAAATAATTACATGGAAGGACTCCAAAACCAGGTGAAGAGGACAATGAAAATGTCAACAATGATTAGAGCTTCAAAAGTACATTATAGAAATAAAACCTTGTACTCAGACACATTGGCTGGTATACGTCCAATTGCAGAGAAGAGATTCCAGCAGAATGTTTTGCAGAAATAATACCAGAGTCACAGGCACTTTGCAGAGATAAGTCCAAGGGCAAAAATCCCAACAGAGATTCCAGGAGAATACTTTGCAGAAGTAATACCAGAGTCACAGGCACTTTGCAGAAATAAGTCCAAGGGCAAAAATCCCAACAGAAAGGCAAGACATCAGCAGTACAGAAGATGCCAGGATTTATTCTTTCCATTTCACCAGCAAAAGCTTTCTTAGATTAATTACATGGTACTATAAAGGTAAAATCCAAATTCCATGCAGCCTATGTCTTCATTATGTGGATTTGTCCAAACCAATTTTTCAGGGCAACAGCAGATTGAAGAATGAAAGTGGAATGACCTACACTAGGTGTGAGGATATGCATAACTACCCAGATATTGTTGGAATACACATCCCATTATCCCTCACTATTATGCTGACTATGAGGTGCTTTCCAATGGAAGACTACTGATGCAAGCTAAAATGGAATTTTATCCATTAGAAAACCATCACAGGTTAAAAAAAAAAACTGGAGAGAGGGCAAAAAAGTGGGCATTACTGTATTTCTCATTTATGTGATAACTTCAGAAAGAAAGAAAAATAGAATTGTTCAACTTTCCATACAAAAAGGGCATACACAAAATAAATGTAAAAAGTAAAAGACAGACTCCTATGGCACCTTTAAAACTAACATAGGTCCAAAACACACTGCAGAAATAATCCAGTTTGAGACCACTTTAACTGCTCTGGTTCAATGCTAGGGAATTATGGGAATTATAGTTTTGCAAGACATTTAGCCCTCTCTGCAAGACATCTCATGCCACTAAAAAAATACAATTCCCAGGTTTCCCTCACACTGAGCCAGGGCAGTTAAAATGGTCTCAAACTGGATTATTCCTGCAGAATTTTGTGGACCATACTTGATCAAATTACTTTTTATCATGTTAAAACAACTAGTTCTTTTTTATTTTATTTTCTTTTTTTCTTTTTTAATGCTGAAAATAACATGGCTACCTCTTTGAAATATAAACTCTCTGGTTAGAGTTTAGAACACCATAACAATAATCAAAGAAAGTCAGCAAACACCCATCTATATTTGACTCTAAAAAATGAGCAGCTCTCCCCATGGTTAGAGCATTGCCTCCTATGTATAGTAGAAGAAGAATGCCTAAGACCCATGAATGTTACAGATGACAGTACCTAACTGCCTAGCTATCAGTTAGAATAATCAGATATTCCACACAAATTCAAAGTCCCTTACCAGCATATCTATAGACTAGCCTCCCCTTTAGAGATATACAAATCCCATCAGACAGCGCAGCAACCTGGGTGGCTAGGAATGAAGGGAGCTGTAGCTCAACATATCAAGAGAGTATTAGATTGGAAAGACAGCTATTGACAGATACATCTTAAAGACCCCAAAACTGCTCTTACATCAATTACAGTGGGCTCTTGGTATCAGCTGGGGCTTGGTTCCATTATGCTCTGTGGATACCAAATGGCATTGTAAAATGGTGTCTCTTATATAAAGTGGAAAAATCAAGGGTCCAAAACACACTGCAGAAATAATCCAGGTTGAGTCCACTTTAACTACTCTGGCTCAATGCTAGGGAATTCTAGGGAATATAGTTTTGTGAGACATTTAGCCTTCTCTGTCAGAGAGCTCTGGTGCCACAACAAACTATAATTCCCAAGTACTGAGCCAGGGCAGTTAAACTGGTTTCAAACTGGATTATTTCTGCAGTGTTTATTTCTGTGTTTTGGACCAAGGTTTGTTTTTATTATCTTTTTTTAAAAAAATATTTTCAAGCCATGGATGATTGAATCCGTGGATACAGTGGGCTGACTGTATATGCAATTAAGATTTGGGCAATCCCAGCACTGCCTAACTCCATTGTTTCAATACCATTTAACTGAGGTTGAAGGATTGTCATAAATATGCAAGTAACAGAATGCATCAGCCAGATGGAATACTTTACATCTCAAGATGTGAAGTATTAATATTCATGTCAGTAGAACCTGCAACAAAAATGTTTAAGCAAAGAGTGTTCCTAAGCATTCCAGCAGGAAACTGGGCATATACCCTTTCTTAAATACTCTATTTCATTCCTCTTCTTCCCAGTATTCCACTTTACATTCTCCATCATACACCTCCTGGGCACGTCCAACCTTCAATGAACTGTTTTGGAGAAAACAATATTCATTTGACTGAATTGTCTAAATGAGAGTGGCATTTCTGCATCTCTTGAGATGTATTGTGAGAAAATAGACACCTTGCCTTAAACCTTTGCCTCAAGCTTTTCTGCATACCCTCAGGCTTTCACAAGAAATGAAGTGTATGCAAAAACAATAAACATATTTTAAAATGTGAACAGCTAATGTGTGCATTTTTTAAAAAATATATATACAGAAGCATGTTTTAGTCAGGGAGGGGAAATTGCATACATTAGCTAAATTGTGTGACATGTGCATATTTGGAAAATGGATTAAAAGCTAGAGGAATTTTCCCCTTGTGGGCAAAAAGAGAAAGGAGAGACAGGTTGCATCTGCACTGAGAAATAATACAGTTGAACACAGATTTACTCAGTTCTATGGAATTCTGGGATTTGTGGCTTTGTGAAATATTTCACCTTCTTTGTTTAAACAAATTCTTGGTTAAACAGGCCTTTAGCCTTGCCTGATCAGGACTGAGTGATATGTAAACGGGTGTGCTATTTTAATATGCATTGCATACTCTAAGGGGGGAAGCAGATGACTGCTTCCGGGACGTCGTCAGACGGAGCGCCGGCAGAGCGTAGCCTCTGCACCATGGCGCTCCTGCGGCATCCCTAAAAGGAGCTCCAAATTGGCACTCCTTTTAGATGTCAGGGAAAGTGCGCCCTAAAAGCGGTGGGCGCACTTTCCCTGACTCTTCCGCCGCAGCGCATGCGGTCGCTGCGGCGTGAGGTCATCCCCGGAGCGCCGGCCGTGCGGAGGGCCGGCGACTCCGAGGGTGACCTCAGGAAGAGGAAGGGGCACCGCTCGTGCGGCTGCCCCTCCTCTTCCGGACCTCGAAGACGACTCTATTAGTCATCTGCCGAGGCCCTAAGTGATTTAATAGGTTTAAATTTTAATGGTTCAAATATAGTTTTCTAAGTGAATGTACTATTTAGTGCTTTTAAAAACTTTTTTATTGCATACTTTTTTTAACTGCTCTGTTTTAATTTATGTTGAAAGCTGCTTTGAATCCCATTTGGGGACAAAGCAGGATATAATATTTGTTTTAAAAACAGCTGGGCAGCTGGAGAATGTAGCTCCATCTCCCTAGCCACTGACTGAAGATAGGGTACATCCAAGCATATTCCAGTTGCTCTTGAACACCTGGGGAAGAAAGAGGAAGCCTGTATTGAGGTCCAGAGTCCTCTTCTTCATCTTTCAATGCTTAAGAGCATTTGTAATATTCTTTTTTTAAAAGTTTCATTAATCATAATTCCAAATAACAAAAGATACAATAAATAAGAATTAACAAAAAGGATACCCCATTATTTCTATTATAACAAGTATCACTATCAATATATGTTCTTTAATTCCCTTCCTTTAACCATAAATTACTCCAATTAATTTCCTTCTCTTTTATAATCTTTTATTTTGTAATGCTAATTTTCCAATGAGTCCTTTTTCTCTATCCCTCAGGCTTAAAACTATAAATTTGGCCCTTTGTACTAATATGATGTATTCAACAATATATTTGTTTTCCATTTTTTCTTTCTTCTAATTTTGAAGATTTAATTACCTTATAGGTTTCATTATCATATACTGCCTACTGCGTAATTGTCTTTGATTTCAAACCATTTGAGCCTTATATTTACAGTTTTGAATTTGTTCCCATATTCACCAATTCACCCCAATTTGCTACCAAGAAAATAATTACTTTTTCCCAGTCTCTCTTCCATTTCATCTTATGGTCTGATTTCAATTTCATTGATAACAGGTCCATTTCCATCATGTCATACAGTTTTAATAGCCACTCATCTATTTCTACTGTCTTATCTATTTTCCAGTATTTGGCATAGAGTATCCTAGCCACTGTTAACATGTAAAATATAACTTTACCATGCAACTTCTCTTCTTTCTCCTCCAACATGTTCAACATAATTTCTGGTTTTAATTTCAACATTATAACAAGTATATTATTTATTTTAGCCTGTATTTGTCTCCAATATTTTTTTGCTCTATCTCATGTCCACCATAGGTGGAAAAAAGTCCCAACTTTGTTTTGGCATTTCCAATATTGCTTATTTCCTGTCGCATAGATTCTGGCTATTTTATCTGGGGAGAGATACTAATGATTTATTATCTCACGGGTCCTCAAACTTTTTGAGTCAGGGGCCGGAGTCATTGGACCATTGGAGGGCCGGAGTTAAAAAAAAAAAAAAGGACAAACTCCTATGTACACTGCACATATCATATTTTGAAGTAAAAAAACAAAACGGGAACAAATAAAATATTTAAAATGAAGAAAAAGTAAAGTTAAATCAACAAACTTACCAGTATTTCAATGGAAACTATGGGCCTCTGTTGGGAAACCAAGACCTAATTTTGGGGAATTTATAATTAGCTCAAAGGTGAGAGGAAAGCGCCTGACTTCGCTTCTGAGACCTTATCCAATTGTATACAAGAGATGTAAAAGTTCTGGCAGGGAATGACACTGAAATGGACCAAACTCCAATTAAAGTCTAAAATATTTATTAATACAGCAAGCAAATGTCCAAATGCGGCACACACACACACACACTAAAAGACAAGTGGGAAAGAGCGAGTGTGGGGGAGGCAAAGAGGGAAACCAGGATAGAGGGAGATATACTCACACCCGAGAGACTCCTCTGGACTTCTGGCGAATGCAGATGGGTTCTGTGGAAGGGGCACAACCGGCAAGAGAGGGGGTCGTGGGAACTATCTCAGAGTGCAGACTGACAGAGATTCAGCATGCACTTCCAAGGTAGCATGAGGTCTGCTAAAATCCAGGGGTTCTTATAGGGAATTTCTGCCTCCTGGCCATGAGTTAAACAATAGGTGGACAAAGGCTTGATGGTTTTACTATTGTTTACTTAAGTCTGGGCATAGTCTAAACAATGCATTTGGTTTCAAGACTGTCAAGGAAAGGAAGCTAGAGAAAGGGGTGCAATCAAATCTGATCACTGTCCCATTAAGTGTGAGACTAAGACAAACAAACTCCATTATGTATCTTTTCCAATATAATGGGATATTCCCAAGGGCAACTCCCAAAACTTGCCTGTCCAGGAAATCTTTAGTGGTCTTGAGCAACTTCAGCCTGCTTACTTGACCTTACATTTAGGGGATCATGGCTCCCATCTCCCAAGGTTCAGGCTGGGGTCATAGGGAACTCCACATGGCTAAAATATATAATAAAAATGGAGAACGTCTGCTAACACCTGCTTCTGGCTAATGAGATGGTCAATGTCCGGTTCCATATTTGTCACTGCTAGTCATAACAAGTGATGCAGTGTGCATCAGTTAGTCTAGATCTGGTTGGAGATTTCAGATGTTTCATTCTGGAAAAAGTCTGTTCACAGACATAATTGATGCCAAAGATGGTTGCCATTTTGAGTGCATGGTTCCTGAGATTAGGATATGTCTCAGATGGGAGAGATGCATAGAAATTAAGAAGGCTGCTTGACTTGAATGCATCTTTCAGAAAGTCACAATTCTGCAGGTCAGCCAGTTCCAATTGATAAATTGAATCCACATTTTCAATGTCAATAGAAAATGGGTTACGGAAAAGCTGTATGTCCTGTTCATAGAGATGAAGCTCTATAAATCTCAGTTGGAACTTGTTTTGTAACTTTTCCAGTGAATCCACACAAATTTTGTTTGGGAATGCAACCAATGATTTTTCCGCTAACAGATTTTGAGTTGTGGGGAGATGGCAGAAATTTTCCTCATTCACTTGTTTGATGAGAAGGCCTAATTATACTTCAAATGCTTTCACATGTGATTGCATATCACAGATGAACTTCCCCTTTCCTTGAAGTTGTACTTTGAAACTGTTAAGGAACTCTGTTACATCTGTCAGAAAGGCAAGGTGCCATTTCCATTCTGCATCATTGAGCTCTGGTACTTCTTTGTATTTTGAAACAAGAAAAGCTGTAATCTGTGGAAGTAAGTCATAGAAATGTCTCAAAACTCTCCCTCGACTCAGCCAACAGACTTCTGTGTGGTACAGAACATCTTCACAGGCAGCATTTACCTCAGACAGAAATTCCTGAAATTGTCTGTGGTTTAATGCATTAGCTCTAATGAAGTTTACACAAGATACCACAGTTTTCATAACAGAGTCCCACTTCAGTGATTTATTATACAGCGCCTGTTGGTGGATGAGACAGTGTATGGCTATTGGATGAGAATGATTATGTTTGTCCATCTCTTGGCTAATGCAAGCAATTACTCCTTTCTTAGACCCCACCATGCTAGGAGCACCATCAGTTGTCACACTGGCTAGTTTAGCCCAGTCCAGCTCCAAACCATTCACAGTTTGGGAAACCATTTCATAGATATCCTCTCCTGTAGTTGTTCCTTTGATGCTTTGCAGTGCAGCAAGCTCTTCTGTGACTTCGAAATTGTCATTTATCCCACGAATAAAAAATAGAATTTGTGGAGAATCACGAATATCATTACTTTTGTCGAGTGCCAAGGAAAAATAGGAAATGATTTTTGCAGAGTTTTGCAAATGCTGATGCAAATTGTCTCCCATTTCTTCAATCCTGTGTGCAATTGTAGGTCCAGAAAGACTCACTGTACAAAATAAATTGGCCTTCTCTGGACACATGTCTTTGACAACAGAAAAAAGGCATTCTTTAACAAATTCTAATAATAATAATAATAATAAATTTATTTCTAGCCCGCCCCTCTGCTAGGCAACCGGGGCGGGGTACAACATATTAAAACAGGCAACAGTTAAAAACATTCCCTCAACCCTCTCCCCAGCCCACCCCCCTTAAAACTGAATTAAACAAGCAAAGATTAAAATACAATAGTACAATAAAATATAAAAATATAATAAAAACAGGAAGCAGCAACAATACAAGGGAGAGGGGTGGCAGTCGCTCCGATTGGGCCGGGACGTTATTCTGGGAAGGCCTGCTGGAAGAGATCCGTCTTTACTGCTTTCTTAAAGGCAGCAAGAGTGGTAATAAGACGGATCTTGTCTGGCAGGCTGTTCCATAGCTTGGGAGCGGTCGCAGAAAAGGTCCTCTGGGAGGTCTGCGCCAGCCTGGTCTTCATAGGCTACAGCAGATACCTCCCAGAGGACCGAAGGGCACGGGGGGGGGGGCTCATATGGGGAGAGGCGGTTCCTAAGATAAGATGGACCCAAACCATGTAGGGCTTTAAAGGTTAAAACCAACACCTTGTACTGTGCCCGGAAACTAATTGGCAGCCAGTGGAGGGATTTAAGCACTGGTGTTATGTGCTCCCTCCTAGATGTTCCAGTGATTAACCTGGCTGCCATATTTTGCACCAGTTGCAGTTTCCGGGTTAGGCACAAGGGTAGCCCCATTTAGAGCGCATTGCAGTAGTCCAGACGTGAGGTTACCAGAGCATGCACCACAGTTTCCAGATCCCTCATGTCCAGATAAGGGCACAGTTGGCGTATCAGCCGAAGCTGATAACAGGCACTCCTGACTGTCGCATTCACCTGACTAGTCATGTGAAGCGACAAGTCTAGGAGTACCCCAGACTGCGAACACAGTCCTTAGAGGAGAGTGTGACCATCCAGGACTGGAGACTGTATTCCCAAACCTGGTTTCGGGCCTGTGACTGTTTATTTTTTAATTTTATTTTATTAAAATACATAATAATAATAATAATAATAATAATTATTATTATTATTTCTACTCCGCCCAATGGATACCCAATCAGGGCGGCTTACAAATTTAAAATCATAATCCACATAAAAACATATTATACAAAAAAACCCCACCCCACCCCTTAAAACAATATTAAATCAACAATTTTGAAACAACATAATTTAAAATTAAGGTCCACACAGAATAAGTGAGCCGGCTCGATGATCCCCTCCATCTAATGATGGGGCCACGTAGGAACATCCAAAGCACAGTCCTTATGTCCATACATTCATTCTCTTATTGCAAAAAGGAAAAGGAAAAAAAAAAGATTGTCCATACACAGTAACAGTGTGGTAGAGATTTTTAAGCTTATGTCATAAAAGAAAATCAAAAACAATTTCTAATTTATAAACTGGTTCAAATCATTTCCTGGATATTTATAAGTGAAATTTTAGTACCATAATTCCTTACTTTTTTCCCATTTCACAAGAAATTGTTGTTCAGATTTGCTATTTACCATCATTGTTAGTTTGTCCATCATTATTAAGTCATTTACTTTTACTAACTATTCTTAGAGCATGTGCTCATTTTTCCTTTTCCAATGCTTTGCATAGATTAGGCAGGCTGCTATGATCATATATAGAGTAACTCCTATCTCTTCTTTGTTCAGCTTCCCTTTCAACTCCTCTGTTATGTTTAGTAAAAATAGTTTGGTATTCATCTCAAAACAGATTTGAAAAAGCTCTTGCATTTTTGTATGTATCACCTTCCAGAACATTGCTGCTTCCTTGCACTCCCACCACATATGAAAAAAGTTGGCATTGCTTTGTCCACATTTCCAACAGCTATTTTCATTGCCATTTTTAATCTTAGCCAATTTTGTAATAATTTTCTATTAAGTATGCACTTTTAGTAAATTTTAAGTTTTTTGTCCATACTTTTCCCCAAATATTAAGTGGTATTTGTTCTCCAACGTCCTGCATCCATTTTATCATGCTTTCTTTAACTGACTCTTCTTTTAGCTCAATATCTAGTAACATCTTATATACTCGTGATATCATATGCTTTTCACCCCGTCCAAATTTTTTTCTAAATCCCTTTTTCAGTATCTGTTCTGATAAGATTATTATCTTTTTTTTAATCTTTCTTTTAATTAAAGATACAACAGCCATTGTATTTCTGCTCCTCCTTTTTGAAGTTCCTCTAGTGTTTTAAGGTTTTCACCTTTTTCTGTTTTAGTTAGAATATCTCCATAGGTGATCCACTTTTCTTTGTGAGTAAGCTTCCTGAGTCGAGACCCATCTTGGAATTTTGGTATAGAAAAAAAACTCCTATACTTGTTCCAAATTATGAATACTGATTTTTTTATCATGTGATTATTAAAATGTTTATATGTTGTCTATTCTTATAGCATAGATACATATGCCATCCTTTGTCCAAATTAACACCTTCCAATGCCAATAGTCTTTTATTTTTTAGGTCAACCCAGTCCTTTAACCATGTAAAAGCAGTGGCATTGTAATAAATTTGGATGTTTGGCAAACCCAAACCTCCTTTCTTTTTACAATCTTGCAATACAGCTGTTTTTATTAGGTTTTCCCCCCAAGCCAAATGAACTTTCTAATATCGCTTGTCCATGTTTTGAAGATATTATTTGATGTGATGACAGGTATGGTTTGAAATAAATATAACATTTTTGGAAGCACATACATCTGTATCATTGCAATTCTTCCAAGAAGTGATAGTAGCAGTGTCTTCCACCTTTTCAAATCCTCTTTGACTTTATTCCAGGTCTTAATATAATTATTTGTCAAAAGATTAGAGTTTTGGTTTGTTATAGTAATGCTCAAATATTTTGTTTTTAATACTATCCTTAAATCCGTTTTCATAGCCAAGTCTTTCTCATCTGTTTTTGAAAAATTATTTATCAAAATTCCACTTTTTTGCTTATTAATTTTAAAACCTGCCATATAGCAGACTTCTTCTAGGATTGGCCATAGTTTTGTGATGCTGTTTTTTGGATTATCAAATATAATTGTGATATTGTAGGCAAATGCTTTTATTTTGAATTGTTGGTTTCCTATTTTAAGGCCTTGAATTTGTTTGTCTCTTCTTATTTTCCTCATTAGAATTTCTATCATCATTATAAATAAGAGTGGTGAAAGTGGGCAAACTTGTTGTGTCCCTTTGTTAATTCTACATTTATCTCATGTTTCCCTATTTATATCTATTTGTATGCATTGCTGGGAGTAAATGGCATTAATCCAATTTTGAATATTATCTCCTATTTTGCTTTGTCTTAATACTTCTTTCATGAAAAAACAGCTGGCATTATCGAAAGCTTTTTCTAAATCAAGTAGGATAATGCCCAGTTTTTTCCTTTGTGGAATTCCTAGTATTCTAGCAATCTAACATTGTTTTTAATTTGACATCCCGGTAGAAAACCAGATTGATCTTCATGTATCCATTGTGTTAATACTTTTTTCAGCCTTTCCGCTAAAACTGAGGCATATGTCTTATAATCAAGATTCAACAGAGATATAGGTCTATAGTTTTCAATTAAACTAGAATCTCTGTCTTTTTTTGGTATCAATATTATTGTCGCTGAGCACCAGGTTTGAGGGTAAAGGCCATCTTCATTCTCTTCTATAGTGTTGTATAATGGATGTGCTAATTCTTCAGCAAAGGTCTTATAATATTTGGCCATTAGGCCATCCGTCCCCGGGGCCTGATTGTCTTTTAATTTCTTTATTGCCGTATATATTTCTTCCCTTGTTATTGGAATATTTAAATCTTTTTTCTGTGTTTCTGTGAATTGAGGAATTTGTTCTTTCTTAATAAATTCTTGAATCCTTATTTTCTTAATTTCTGTTAAGGTGTCTGCTTTGAATAAATTCTTGAATTATTCTGTTGCAATTTGTTTGATTTTATTCTGGTGGGTATATTCTTTCTCTTTTAATTTTACTATAATTCTCCTTTCATTTTTTTATTTTATATGTCAACCATTTACCAGTTGTATTAGTATGTTTGAATTATTGTTGTTTTAAATATGTTATTTTATTTGCCATTTGTTGTGTGATTTGTTTTTTTGGTTTAATTGGTTCTTTAAGATTTGTAATTCTTGATATTGTTGCTCTAAACTTTTTTTTCTTACTTCTTGTTGTAGAAATTGGCCTCTTATAATGGCTTTACTGGTTTCCCAAATAATATGGGCTGGCATTTCAGCATCTGTATCTCTCTTTCTTGAATGTAAAAGAGACTCCTTCTGTTCTTTCCCATTTATACTTTATATTGTTATATCTTAAATATTCTGTTAATGTTGTGTAATATCTCCTTTTCCTCAACATTTGTGTTGGGATTGCTTTGTATACTTTTTACCTCTTTTCCTCAAATTTTTTGTCAAAGTTCGTCGCTAGGATGAGATCTCTTAAAGGGCCTTTACAGATTGCCAGAAATAATGCAGTTTGAGTCCTCTTTAACTGCCCTAGCTCAGTGCTAGGGAATCATGGGAACTGTAGTTTTTTTTTTTCTCAGACATTGACCTTTCTATTTCAGAGAGCTCTGGTGCCACAATAAACTACAGTTCCCATGATTCTCTAGCACAGCCAGGGCAGTTAAAGTGAACTCAAGCTGCATTATCTCTGGCAGTCTGTAAAGACCCTTACTCTCTCTCTTATGAAAAAGATCATGATGTCTCTTGGAAATGTCTTTTAAAAATATTTATTTGTTTTTGTATATCTGTTTTGATCTCTTCTCTAAGATCTTTTATTTCTTCTTTGATTTTTGCTGTTATTTCTGTTTTTATGTCCATTCCTATTTTCCTAATTTCTTCTAGTTAGAGTTAATATGTATTTTTTGTTGATGTTCCAGATCCACTAGAGTTTCTATTGGAGAGATGACTTTTGTTTCCACTTGACTAGACGCTTTTATGTTATTTGCCATGTTAATTTTGTATAGAGTCTTTTCTTTTCTTTTTGGTATGGTTATGTAGTATGTAGTAGGACTGTTATTTAAAATTTTCTTAAATGTTATTTTCTAATTTACTACTTTTTTATATCAACCAAAACAGAATACTCTTAATTTCCTTTACTGAGTTCTAGAACAAATTGCTATAGCTTGTACTATAGCTTATGGAATGCTCTTATCAAAGTGGGTATCCTCAGTGGTACCTAAGAAAATTTTACTGCTGCTGATGTTGCCAGGATGGGCAGGTGGTTTTTATAGCTGCCTCCACCCCGCTCTCCTCTCTTGGACTCCTTCTCCTCTTCTCTTGCTACTGTTGCTGTTGCTGCTACTGCTAGGGTGGGCGGGCAGTTTTTGAGGCCACCACTGTCTTGCCCTGCACTGCTCTCTCTCTCTCTCTCTCTCGCCTCCTTCTCCTTGGGGCCACTGCTGATAGTAGTGCTTGGTTGGTGGGTGGTTTTTGAGGCTGCCACTGCTCCACGCTGCTCTCTCTCTCACCTCCTTTTCCTCAGGGTCACTGCCAGGGGTAGTGCTTGGTGGGCGGGCAGTTTTTGAGGCCTCTGCCACCCCACACTGCTCTCTCTCTCTCTTGCTTCCTCCTCCTCAGGCTCACTGCTGTGGGTAGTGCTGGATGGGTGGGTGCTTTTTGAGGCTGCCACCACCTCGTGCTGCTCCCTCCCTCTCTCTCACCTCCTCCTCCTTGGGGTCTCTGCCCAAGAATATGTTTATGATGAACAAGCTGTTCGTTTCTTGATCCAAGGCCAAATTTTCCCAAAATCTTTGATTTTACCCTGTTCCCTACTTTTCTGTTCCAATCACCATTATTAACAAGAAGCCCAGTTCTGGTGTATGGCTAATTTCCTCATAGACTCCAGTACAATTTCAATTTCTTCTTCTTTTGTCTCTGTAATTGGAGCATAAACCTGGATTATGGTTATATTGATGTTTTTATGTAAAGTCATTGATACTATTCAGCCTTGGTTTCAGCCCCAAATACAAGATTTTGGGTATAAATATTAGTGCTTAAACAACAGTTCCTCTGTCTAGTTTACAAACTGACAGAGATGCTGTCAGTTTGATTAGACTAGAATCCTTAATACACTTGCCTCTCACATGCCATGGTGGCCATTGAGCCTTCTCTGTTCCAGACTCCCATTCATCTGAACTAGGATACATGGTAAGTAACATATCATCATTAACAAGGTCTCCACTATTCCACTTCTACATTGGCAACATCTAATTAACCTTGCAACAGCCAATGGGAGCTTATTCAAGAAAAGGTGGAGGCTACTCCCAGGAGAAAGTATAAATAGGAAGAAAGGAGCATGTGTGAGATGGATAGGAATCACATAGGGACAGCGCTTTGAGTTAGAGTTCAAGGTTTATTAGATCCTGAGGGGTTTTAACAGCCAAGGTGGCTGAGGTATACTGCTGAGAGGGGCAGTTTGGATAAGGTTTTTGAGTACCCAGGTTAAGGACTAGGAGAATCCTTGGTAAAAGGTGTTCAGAAAAATCCTGAGGGATTAAAGCCAGAGAAATGCTGTGGACATTACTGTAAGTGCTTGAATGGTAGTTGGAACTAAGGGCCTTGGCAGACGACTAATTGAGTCGTCTGCGAGACCCGGAAGAGGAGGAGCAACCGCATGTGCGGCACTCCTTCCTCTTCCTGAGGTCGCCCTGGGAGCTTCCGGGGCAACCTCCCGCTGCAGCGACCGGACGTGCTGCGGCGGAAAAGGCAGGGAAAGTGCACCCTACGCTTTTAGGGCGCACTTTCCCTGTCTTGTGGAAGGAGCGCTGATTTAGCGGTCCTTCCAGGGACACCGCAGGAGCGCCGGGATGCGGAGGCTGCGTTCCCGCGGCGCTCCGTTCGGCGGCGTCTCCGGCGCCTCTGTCTGCTTCCCCCCTTAGAGTGTTCAAGTGTGAGAGTTTAATTAGGGTGACTAGGGAAATCACAGTTTACCAGAAAGAATATAAAGTTATAAGGAAACAATTACGAAGACAAGCTAAAGGAACTGTAAAACTGTGTAACAAATAAAGTATCTAAACACTGTATCCAGTGTGAACACCAGCCACTAAAAGAGATACTGTATTCAGCCTGACTTGTAAATAAAGATCTGTTACTTTGTTTCAACAAGCAACTATCTGGTGTGATTTTAAAAATGCATTAAAACCACTACCAACATTGAGAAAAGTCTTTGGGGTTTGGGACACATTAGATCAGGGGTAGGCAACCTTTCCCTTTTAAGGGCCGAGGGACTTCAGCCCCCAGAAGCCTCAGCCATATTGGCCTATAGTCCCATGTTGGCCAATAGCTCCTGGGATTCTGGGAGCTGAAGTCCCTCGGCCCTTAAAGGGGAAAGGTTGCCTACCCCTGCCTTAGATATTGGGTGTGTTGCTGCCAGAGAATAGTTGGTCAAGCTGTGGAAAAATCTGTAACCCAGAGATCTGGCATTAAGAGAGAGTTATAGTGCAGGAGGCACACAAGAGAGCCCAGAGTTTGAATGTCTCCATCACATAACTGGTGGCAGCAGTGGGGAAAAAAGACTCATTGTACTGCCATCAGAGAAAAATAGCCCATTGCAGATTCCCATTGATTTCAACCATAATCCACTGTCGGTACTGTATCACTGCTAGCAAGGCCTCCACTATTCCTCTTCTCCCACCTTTGCTTATTAGTCTTTGTGTGTAAGTGAGAGACAGAGTGTATGTTTCTGTGTGTGTGTGTGTTATTTTTTTAATAAAAATACAAAAACCTATTTGGATTTGCCTCTGGAGTTCTGTGTGATTTTTAACCAGTATGAACAGGGTGGTCCCAAGGCTGATCTTGCCCCGGCCAAAATATTTTGTTTGAGCTATTAAAATTCATCTAAATCATATTAATTTGTGAGTGCCTTCCTGGTACCCCCAGCAATTTGAATAACAGATTTTCATTTCTCAAGTAAAACATTTTATAATTATCTGATTCAAAATGTTGCCTTCTCTTCACTTTAGCTCACTTACTTGTCGTTTTCATACATTCCATTTCTTCTTTTATTATGTCTAGCTTCCTCTAACTCATGCTTCTACATTCCATGTCCTTCTAATCTATGTTGTGCAGCTTTAACTTGTCAGAGAGCACTGACTATATGGCCTCCGTTGTCTGATGAAAAAAATGACATAGATGTGACTGGGGTGAAGAAACTGGGACAAAGGTGAGATGGTTACCTTCGTACAGTTGGGAGCCAGGATGAATCAACATTTGTACAGTCTTGAGTCATAGGGGGCTGATGCAACACTAGGCAGAAGGTTGTTGAGTCAGAAACCTTGAATTCTGCTGTGTCACATCAGTCAGGTGACTGAAACTGGGTGTCATCCCAGGAGTGGGCTGAACAAATATCCCAGGAGGAGATACTGTATATAAGTGGATGAATTGGATAATCACATGTGAGTGATTGTATAGAGAGATACTGGTGGAGCACTTTGTTAGCCTGTACATAATTCTGTAACAGAAGAATAAAGAACCTCTTCAGAGACAAGAGAGAGTCCAGCTGCTTGTGTGGGAGGTTTTTTCCTTGCAGCCTGCAGAGAACTTCACAGTGAAGACTGATCTTTGGCATCTGTTCCAGCGTAAGCCATGCAAAAGCTTGCTTAGTATCCCTGAAGTCATGTTGAAAAAAGTCTGGTGTGCTGGGCTAGCTGCAGGAGGATGCTTGAGGCATCTAATGTTGCTAACTGCCCAGTACTGTATGGGAAATAATGCAGGCCTTTGGGACAGGGAGTGATTTGTGGGGAGTTCTTAAAAGTGAAACCTATATTATAGCCTCAGGTCTGGCAATTAACTTGCTACTGTGCTGAAGCAAGGGGCTGTACAGACCAACCAGAAGGGCTGGTGCTAGGGTGGAGTGGAGATGTGGTGACCACATAGCACATGCCCCAACTCCACCCCCAAGCCACTGTCATACTGCCTGCTTGACCAGATGGTGTACAGCAGGGGTAGGCCACCTTTCCCCTTTAAGGGCCGAGGAACTTCAGCTCCCAGAATCCCAGGAGCTATTGGCCAACATGGGACTATTGGCCAACATGGGACTATTGGCCAACATGGCTGAGGCTTCTGGGAGCTGAAGTCCCTCGGCCCTTAAAGGGGAAAGGTTGCCTACCCCTAGTGTACAGCATTGGGATGCTCCTGCAGCACAGCAACTACATGCTGTGCACTGCAGGAGTGAAGAAGAGCTGTAGCATCAGCCAAAGAGGTGCCTTTTTCCAGTGCAAAAGGAGCATCATTTGCCACTTCTTTTGCACCGGAAAAATGCTGGATCAGGGCCACAGGGTGCAGTTGCCATGACCCTGATCCAGCACTCTGTTTTGCCCCATAATCTTCAATAAAACTTTATTTGGCTTCATACATGAAGATTGGTCTTTGAGTTAGGTAGAGACAGGGCATCACAGACACTAAACAGATATCTCAACTGAACATCCTGTTGAAATGAGACAAAGAGAGAAAATGATTTCCTGAGTGTCACAAAACCCTGATGAGAATACTGGACTGGGGTGGAGGGGGAGGGTAGAGGTTTTTCAGAAAACAAGTCTCCTGTGCAGAAAACATGATTTTCTGTACTGAAAAGGACCATTTATGTGTAGGGAATGTGGTGGGTTTGTTTGCAGATTGTTTTCTGCACAAAACCCCATGTACATTTGTGTATATGTGTGTGTTTGTCCTGATTAAGTTCTAATCTGCAAATAGTCCTTGACATCTGCACAGTTTTCAAGGACTTACTGACAGAGAAAATGGTAAAAAATCATATGTTCTTGACTGGTGAGAATAAAAATCACAAGATTTACATCTCTACAATTAGTAAAGGTTGTTTGCTTAGATCAGGGGTAGGCAACCTTTCCCCTTTAAGGGCCGAGGGACTTCAGCTCCCAGAAGCCTCAGCCATGTTGGCCAATAGTCCCATGTTGGCCAATAGCTCCTGGGATTCTGGGAGCTGAAGTCCCTCGGCCCTTAAAGGGGAAAGGTGGCCTACCCCTGGCTTAGATGATGCTTTTTATCAATGGTACAAATACCTCTTTTTTTTCTTCTCTCTCCCTGATTTCTTAGACTCTTGGTGTGATATTTTCAGTTCTTCGCATGTCTACTGTTTTGATCTGGTTTACTACCAATTTATATCTAAAAGTGCAATTTTCTTTTAATGAGCTATCTCATTTTGTTTTGTTTTCAAAAGCAGGTTGCATTTAATGGGGCCTGTCCTGGATAGCAGGGAAGCAAGGTCTGAGTTACCAATCTGAGGGGGTCAGCCAGTGAATACTCAAGCAGTCTGAAGGTCTAGGATTCCAGAGACGCAGAGCAGCAAGTCAGTCCAAAGATCAAGGGGTCCAGTAGTCCAGGAGAAGTCAGCAGTCTGAGAGTCAAGGTTTTGGAACAAGGAGAGACAGGGACGTTATCACACCAGCGGCAAGAAAAGCGGCATGGAATCAATCCAGAGCCATACCGGAATGATTCTGGTTGCGCAGGCCGTAATTCCTCTTTGAAAGAGGAATTCAAAAGAACTGGAATGATGCAGCGATGTCGCAAGGATGATGCAGGGATGGGCGGGGTTTGCCGCGACGTCGTCTGATCACGGGGCAAAGGATCCAGAATGATGCAGCGATGCCGCAAGGATGATGCAGGGATGGGAGGGGTTTGCTGCAACGTCGTCTGATCACGGAGGCAAAGGAACCGGAATGATGCAGCGATGTCGCAAGGATGATGCAGGGATGGGCGGGGTTTGCCGTGACGTCGTCTGATCACGGAGGCAAAGGAACCGGAATGATGCAGCGATGGCGAAGGGGTGGGGCTGCTTTAGACCCCGTGTGATAACGTCCAGAGGCTTTTGCCAGGAAACTCAGATAATATCTGGCACCAAGGCAGCTCTTTTGCATCTGCTTAAATCCCTGAGCTGCAGGAGCTCAGCTGGGGCCAATTACCTTGGCATGTTTCATAAAGCCTGCTTGAATGACGAAGGCCCACTCTTTCTGCTTGATGCTGGCTGAAGGTAGGCACAGTCCCTTAATCCTCCTCCATGTCTGAAAGTTCCCCTACAAGGAGGCTTGGCTTGAAAGCCTCATGGGAGACCACAAGATCTGCTGAAGGCTCTGCAAAGCAGAGCTGGGGCTGGGCTGGGCCTCCACCACTGCAGGCTTAGGTCCCAGAAGAGGTTCTAGCTCATCCTCCAAGTCCTCCCCCAGGCAGAGCATGACAGGACCATTTTAAGGAAAAGAGGGGAATGGTTGTATGAAGAGACTTTAAGTGTTGGATAACTGGAAATTTAAGTAAATGTTGAAGGAACAAATACAATTTGCTAGTATCTGTATAACCAAGTTAGGGGGGTTGCAGACTGCCAGAAATAGTGCAAATTGAGTCCACTTTAAGGGTTAGGGTTAGTGCTAGGGAATCATGGGAATTGTTTTTTTTTTTCTGGAGACATTGAGCCTTCTCTGTCAGAGAGCTCTGGTGCCACAATAAAATACAGTTCCCTTGATTCCCTAATCCTAACCCTTAAAGTGGACTCAATTTGCACTATTTCTGGCAGTCTGCAACGCCCATTACTGTGGAAATGTCACCAGTCCTTTTTAATCTAATAATTTTTTTAATTAAAGACCAATTAAACAAATTATGTCTAATATAACTCAAATGCTCTTAGTAAAGGTCAAATTAACAAATTACATGGAGAGGTAAATCTGATTTGGTGTTTAAATAACATTGGTGACATTTGCATCCTTAGTGACATCCTAAAACACTTATAAACTCTTTTGTAGGGACTTCCACGCACAGTATATCTTGTAAGTCAGAAATGTTAAAGGAAGAAGCATAACAACAATGACATTGCAAGGTGTAAAGCTAATAAAACTGAAAGACTATAAAATGTAAGACAATAAAATATAAAATATTAGGTCAAGCTGTCAAAAAAGGAACCTCTGCATACTCTTTGTGGATTATCATCACTGGCTATGCTAATTAGCATCACTGAAGAAACAAAAGTAGTGTTTGGATCTTGAGTTATCTAACTGGAAGTGAAATTTCTTTGGTGATGATTTACCCTTTTTCCAGCAGCTTCTCACACTGTCATCGGTTTTTATATGTTTGATCTTTTTGCATTCCTCTCTGACAGTATGCATGGACATCCACATTTCAGGTGTTACCACCAGGAAGATTATCACACCAATAAATAACCCGACTGCTCCCCAACAAGATACAGTTGGGTTGCAGGATGCAGGTGGGTATTATTGCATGGAAGTCACCACTAATGCGACAGATGAGTGCAACCCAGCTGCATCCCAGGTCCCAGGTGTGCTTCAAAGGCCACTTTTGAAAGCCAGGAGCTTGCTATCTTTGGAAAGCAGCCTCCGAAGCATGCCTGCGACCTGGGATGCAGCTGGGTTGCACTCACCCTGTGGCATCAGTGGTGACATTCATGCAATAATGCCCGTCTACATCCAGCAATCTGACTGTATCCCATTGGGGAGCAGTCAGGTTATTTGTCAGTGCAATAATCTCCCAGGTTGCAACCATACAACAGTGTTTACAGTGTTTACAGTGGCCATTTTGCCAGCTATTCAGTACTGTGATGTTAGAATGAATATAGTTAGAGGGTTTTAACTATATTCATTCTTTATTTATTCAGCCTCTTTCATCAACCATATTCTCTGTTTGCTGTTCTCTATTTCTCCATTCCCTCCAATTCCAAGGTGACTGTTTCAGTATTAAACCAGTCACAGCTGTCAACATTGGGCTTGATGAGGTGAACAAACAGAAGCTTAATTCAAACAAGACAATAGTGCTTTGGTCAAAAGAAAGATTAGTTAATAAAGATTCATTTTGTGCTGGATGGGACAGCTATCACCCTTTAATCTCATGTTTGCAGATTGGTTCTATTCCTCAAGAGCCTTGAGGTGGTAGCCATGACTATGGGCCTTTACAGACTGCCAGAAATAGTGCAACTTGAGGCCACTTTAACTGTCCTGGCTCAGTGCTAGGGAATCATGGGAACTGTATTTTTTTCTGAGACATTGAGCCTTCTCTGTCAGGGAGCTCTGGTGCCACAATAAACTACAGTTCCCATCATTCCTTAGCACTGAGCCAGGGCAGTTAAAGTGGCCTCAAGCTGCACTATTTCTGGCAGTCTGTAAAGGCCCTATGCTAAAATTAGTATGGTAGCACTGCCCATTCCTGGAGCTGTTAGATTTGGCTATGCAATGGCATCACTAGGAGGGTGCAGTGAGGCATCTGTGGGTGGAGTTACCTGGGGTGGGGGTTCAAGAGGTGGGGTTGCCAGGGGCAGCATGCACTTTCCCCATGTACCTCCCTGTCCTTTTCCTAATGAGGAAAAGGACAGGATGGCACCCAGCAGGAGCTTATGGGGAGTGCACATGAGGTTGGCATGCGAGGGGGACTGCAGGGTCGGCACACTGGGGAGAGTGGGGGGGGGGAGTGCGCAGAGACAGCATGAGGTGGGGGGAGTGCAGGCATGGTTGGTGCATTTGGGCAGTGTGGGACCAGCACAATGGGGGAGTGTAGGGGGAGTGCATGTTGGGATTGTGTGCAGGGGGAGCACAAGCAGCCAGGAGGGCCCAACCAGGTGTCATCTTCTTCTGGGATTTCATCCGTCGCATTTCTATAGACATTCTCATGCACACCTTCTTATATAAATCTGTCCCTGGACCCTCTACTCCACCTCATGCATCTGAGGAAGTAGACTGAAGTCTGTGAAAGCTCATGCTTTTTTCTTTCATTTAATCTCAAAGATTCTACAAGGTCCCTCTGCATACTGATTTTCCAGACTCATGTGGCTATGTCTTTGCATTTAGAAGTACAGTTTAGGCATCAAAAAGGGGGGTGGGGCAGACAAGTTCCCAAGGGAATACGGGCATTCTCCGAAATGTTAGGAATCTGGGGACTGAAGGACAATTTCATCTGCAGGGTCAAAATTCTTATTTGGAGGGCCAATGCCTGATTTTGTTCCCTTTGTAGCTCACCTCTGCTTCCACCCCACAAGACATATCCCTGCAATGACCCTATGTGATATATTAGTCTGACAGACAGTGGGCAGTCCAAGTTCTCAAGGTTACCTAGTGACCTTTGTGACTGTCTAGGAATTTGAACTTTAGTTTGTTCAGTCATGGTGTAATGTCATTAAGCACTACCGCTTTATTGGTTCTGTATTTTTACTGGCTTTAATTTTTATTTCAGGCAATGACAGCTCTATAAATTTGCAGCTCCTTGCCAGCAGGTTCCCTCAGACCTTGAGTGTAAACCAGAAGACTCAGCATCTTATGCTCACACATTTCAAAAGTATTGTTAGAAAAAAATAGCATCAGTTTACTGCTTGCTTGGAAGGAAAAGCTGTTTAGAGGTTGAATTGTATTCAACTAATGTTTACTGGCAAGAAAAATATGTTTCTAAAAAAAGGAAACCATGGATATGAAATCTATTTCCAATCCACTCTGTCACCCCTTAATGTCCAAAAACCTTGTACATACTTGCATCTGGCTCAAGAAGAAGAAGAATATTCTTGCTATAAATGTTTCACTGTTATTAGCTCTCAAAGGCAGCCCATCATTCCTCATAACCATGGCTGTAGTATCATTTATTTCACTTCCCATCAGCCAAAAGAAGATAGAACTTGTCATAGCTCTTAAAGGCTCATGAAATAGACAAAGTTATTTCCCTTTCCCCCCCTTGTTTCCTCCCTCCCTCTAGACAGTTCTGAGGCTGTACCAAGCAATTATTCTATCCCATATAGATTAAGGAAAAGATATGCTTCATACCATGAAAATGGAAGTTAGTCTCACTACCACCAGATCTTCATTAAATGGTGTGGGATGAGGGACAGAACAATCTCTTGTTCACATTCTTCATACAATTCAGTAATATCAAGGTTTCGGCAGAGTCCGAAGATAACCATACATAAAATAAACTCACTGAAATGAATGAATTTCTGGTCAAAACTAAGGTAAATCCCCTGATTTCAATGGTTTTAATCTTGGTAGATATAACATGGCACTTAGCTTTAAGGACTTCAGTGTAGCGAGAAACCTGCAAAAATTAAATATAACAATACATCTTGCATTGTCAGATATAACTACAGTGATGGAGCTCCATGGTGGTAACTGCAATCCCTCTCCACAAAATAACCCTACAATTTCAGAGAGCCAGTGTGATGTAGTACTTTCAGCATTGGACTATGACCCTGGAGACTAGGGTTCAATTCCCAGTTCAGCCATGGAAACCCACTGGGTGACCTTGGGCAAGTTACACACTACCAGCACCAGAAAACCCAGTGACAGGTTCAGCTTAGGGTCATCATAAGTCAGAAATGACATGAAGGTACAGAACAAATGAAGTGTCCCCTCTACAGGGTTTCTGAGGCACTGCAGATTCGGGTGCTCAGAAATGACACTGGGTGGAGGGGTACTTTGAGTAAAGGAAGATTATGGGGGGTTGCAGACTGCCAGAAATGGTGCAAATTGAGCCCACTTTTAGGGTTAGGGTTAGTGCTAGGGAATCATGGGAATTGTTTTTTTTTTTTTATAAGACATATAGCCTTCTCTGTCAGAGAGCTCTGGTGCCACAATAAAATACAGTTCCCATGATTCCCTAACCCTAAAAGTGGACTCAATTTGCACTATTTCTGGCAATCTGCAACCCCCCTATGAAACCTTTCAGGCTCTTTTGAAACTGCTTCTTTCAGTGAGCCCTGTGACTGGAAGAATGCTGTAGATGTCGTTTCCAGTCCCCCAGTTTGCAATGCCTCATAAACTAGTGATGTGAAAATTATCCATCATGGTTCACTAAAGAAATAAATTGGTGATTTCTTAGCCCTTTTAATTATTTTGTGTACAAGCTGAGAATTTGCCCTATGATAGCATCGGTATGAGAATTTTCACATGGTTAAATTGCAAATGAAGTAAAGGAATGGGGAAATTCCTTTTGAAATTTGTTGTTCCAAATTATTTTATTGTTTTACAACATCATTGTAATAAAACTGCAGGAGTTTTCACATTCAAGTAACATACAAAGCTGTCTTGCCAATGAGTTGTTGAAATTGTGTGTTGCTGCTGTTTTTGCAATTACTAGATTCCCACTTGTCAAGGTTCAAACAGAAAATGTCACAAAAAGGAAGGTAGGGGTGAGGGGAGGTAGCTTGGTCTAGTTTCTGAGGAAGACAGAGTAAAGAAGACAAGCTGGGATCAGCTTTGTCAACAAGTCCTGTCTGGATTATGGAAGCTGTAGTCCAAAATTTAACAGACTCTAATTCTCTTTCTTTCTCTACCTTGCTCTGTCCAGTGCATTCTATAATGCACTGAACTCAAGGGAGTTCTGGAGTCCAGCTATTGTTGGACTGCAGTTTCCAGCAGCCCCTAGCTGGGGTAGCCAGTGCTGAGGAATGATAGGAGCTGCACTCCAACAACATCTGCATTCTTGCATGGCCAAAGAAGGTTGGGCTGGATGGCCCTTGGGGTCTCTTGCAACTCTAGCATTCTATGTATTCCTGCATGGCCAAAGGGGGTTAGGCTGTATGGCCCTTAGGGGTCCCTTCCAACTCTAGGATTCTATGTAAAATGCAAGCAGTGCTCTTGAGGATGTATCCGTTTGCCCTTTTGGTACTACAGGGCCAGATATAACTTATCTGGCTACAGGGGCTGTAGAGATAACAAAGTTTATATGTGTGTTTGTGTATGTACGTGCACACACAAATGCACCTTCAAGAATCCCATGAATGTATGGGAAGCCTGTGAATTTCCTAGGGTTTCCATAGGTGAGGAATCCTGAAAGGTGATTTTGCCAGTTCCTTCCTCTGAAAGGTAGCTTACAACACCTAGTATTATTCCCTAGTGGTCTCCCACCTGAGTACTGACCATGGCTGACTAATTCTGCATAGCTTCCAAGATCCGGATGTTGTTGGACTGCAGCTCCTAGCATTCTTCAGCACTGCCTACCCCAGCTAGGGGATGCTGGAACTTGCAGTTCAACAATAGCTGGACTCCAGAACTATCTTGAGTTCAGTGCATTATAGTATGTGCTGGACAGAGCAAGGTAGAGAAAGAAAGAGAGTTAGAGCTTGAAAATGTTGGATTACAGTTTCCATAATCCCCCTTCCAGCTATAGGACTTGTCAAAACTAATCCCAGCTTGTCTTCTTTACTCTGTCATCCTCAGAAACTAGACCAAGCTACCTCCCCTCACCCTCCCTTGTGTGACATTTTCTGTTTGAGCTTTGACAAATGGGAATCCAGTCATTGCAAAAACAGCAGCAACACACAATTTCAACACCTCATTGGCAAGACATCTTTGTGTGACTTGAGCGTGAAAATCAACACACTCTTGCAGTCCTGTAGTTTTATTACAATGATACCATAAAACAATAAAAGTTTGGAACAATGAACTTCAAAAGGAATTTCCCACCCCTGATTAGAATGGGTGATGGCTGCCCTTTGTGAAGGATGGGACATTGTAATTATCTCACACTTCTCATGCAGTGAGAAGAGTAATTTTATTGCCCACCATATTTCAGGCATGGGAAGAATCATCCAGTCATTTCACAACACTATCTTAAACCCTTCAGCTGAGGCACTGTCAGGCTGAAACAGTAGATTTGGAGGGGATGACATTTAGCTGTTAATTACCACAAACATCAATCCTCAGCAGTTATGAGATTGTAAATCCAGTTTATGATCTAGTAACTGTTGAACAGGAGGCCAGCCACCTGTCCAGGATAATAAGTTGCCATGTGTTTGTTAGCTTCTGTGTTGATGCCGTACAGATGAGGAATTATTAATGAGATCCTACATGGCTGCACAAATGAGTGATGGAATACTTATAGATTAGTTATGCAGGCTAGTTTTAAGAGGTGCCCCACTCATCAGTCTTGGTTTAACAGCCTAATGTCTAATTCATTCTCAACACAGTATCTGGATACAACCGGGATATGTGAGAGAACTTGGGTTAAGAGTCAATGGCCTGGTTATACACTATACATGTACATTTAGGTAAAATGTTGCTGTGGAGGACAGCAACTCCACCCATTCTACAATAATCTCTTCTTGCCATCATTGAGGCTTCCTAAGCCTCTGTTGCAGAACTACCTGTCCTCTCAAATTAACATATATTTACACTCACATACTAATAATTAGGAATGAAATGTTTAATCTGTTTATTAATTGTTGAACAGGGATGTGCAAAGTTTGGCTTGTGGGCTACATGTGGCTTTCCAGGACCATCTTTGTGGCCCTTAGGGTCTCCCAAACATCAACAAATTGCAACAAAAAGATTCCAATTTTTTTATGGCTCTGTAATGCCCCAAAATCAACTCCAGGGAATGTGGAGGGCCTTTCCACCATTTCTGAACCCCCTGGGTCAGAACGAAGTTTTGCACACACAAAAATTCAAAATGTTTTTGCTTTAGAATGCTAAAAAATGCTCTCTAAGGGCCCAGAAAGGCTCCAAAACATGCCCCCATGTCCCCCTTTTGGCAAGAGCAGATACAGTAGGGGATGCGACCCTCCAGGGACTATTGGATGAATAATGCAACCCTCTAGTCTTCCATAGTTATCCATCCTGTTGTTTAGACTGGCCAATTAACACTTTAAATTGATTAGATAATATTATCAGTTAAGCAGACCATAGATTTTAGATATATTTTTAATGCAAGTACTTTTTAAGGGAAGGTTCTTCTTAAACTGTGTTCTCTTTTTCCCCCTACTCATAATATGCTAATTTTATAATAATTTTCTTCCCCTTTGAAAAAGGATACAGTTCCCCACCACTACCTCATTCTGAGTTAGCTTGATATTTCTTTGATGGTATTTTTCAAATTACCCTTTAATTGTGAGGTGATGGTGAATGTTGGTTGAGCTTTCTTTCTTTCTTGTGTGCCTCTGTCCATTGCTCTGCAGCCTCCTCAGATGCCTGGACTGCCTGATTGGGCGGGGGGTGGGCAGGAGGGAACATGTGAGGATTTAATTTCCCTAGATTTTAACTAGTAGCTTCTCATTTGAAAATGTTTTTGAAAGTGATATCCTTTTTATTGTGTGAGGAAGATCCTGAAAATACTGTAAGAACTCATCTTGAATGACACTTGTAACAAATGTTTATAATCTTTTTAAAAGATCAAAATCATTTAAATCCAAGGAAATAGCTTTCCCACTTTAGAGTTCTTGTTTTACCCATTGTCTTTACCTACACAACTTTGCCCTGTTGCAATGCTGTGGATAGGATGTTTTCCTGCCACTTGCTCAGGAGTCCAGAGACATGGGCCTCATTCCCACTACATAATAAACCGGTTTGCAAGCGGATCTGAATTGGTTTAAATGGCTCTTGTTCACACTTGCACCAGTTCCCTGATGCAGTTTGTCAAGGGCTAATCCCATTTAAAGTGTTTCTTCCAGATCTGCTGAATTCCCTGTACCTTTTGCAATGAATCAATTCAGCACTAGTGTGAACGAGCTACGGATCTAAATTGGTTCTCTGTGGCACAGTCAGCCCTATGATGTGACTCCATGTTGAATCGATCCATTGATTAATGTGAACATGAATTGGATTAAATTGAAACGGGTAAGGTTTGATTGCTGCTCGAATAGTATGAACATTTATTCGGTGCTAAATCGCTTCATCGTTTGACTCAAAAACCGGTTTATTCTCCAGTGGCAATGAAGCCATGGTATTGTGACACTGTGTGTTCAGGCAACAAAGGTGGTGAGACAGAGCTATATTTCACTCTTAAGTGGACTTCTCTTGGTATCCTTTGATTATGGGATCTTCTCAAATGATCAATGCAATGGATGGGTGCTTCAGGACTAAGCAGGAAATGTCAGTAGGCATGGAAAGAAGATTCAAAAACATTCAAAAAGATTGTCAGAAAAGAATACTCTTTGAAGGATGAGAATCTTTGTAATTTAGCATTTGTTCTATGCAAAATTTGCATGTGGCTATTTTACACATAAAACAATAGTTTCTGTATACAGAATGATCTTTCTTCAAATAAATGTTATTTTCTGCACAGAATATGCTGTTTCAAGCACAGAAAATGTTTTACATGTGATATTTTGCATGGTATAAGTTCCAAACTATATAGTCGCTCCTCCATTCCTGCAGACTTGAAGTCCACAGTTTTGCATATTCATGGAGGGGTGACCTCTGCTAAAATCAATGGGGCGTGCCCCATTCAAGCCTTTGGGGCTTGAATATTGGCAAATCTCCATTTTCACGTGCGGAGTCCAGAACGGATCCCCCATGAAAACAGAGGGCTGCCTGTATAATTTTCAAAGATTGCACTTTTCAAAGTCTTTCTTGCAACAAGAAGCAAGATGATAAAATTACTTGCTGCTTACTTTGAAACAAAAGTTAGTGAAAAATTGGATGCCTAAATTTTGGGCAGCACCTCTTTGATTGGCAATATTAGGAAAAGGAGAATATTGTTTGGTTTGTTTTTTCCTGTTTTGCACTAAAAGAGTACAGGAAGAATGGAACAATTCCATAGGGCATTTTAGAGGATCAGGAGCAAGGGGTGAAGAATGAATGACACACAGATAAGATTGATGAGCATGAGGAGGCACCTTTAGTGTTCATGGTGGTCCAGGCTCCAGGATCTGGGGTGGAGAAAGGGATTGTATTTGGCTGTGCATCTGACAGCCATCTCTTTCAAGTCATTGAGGCTTCAGGGAATTAGAAAAGAGGGGCACCCTGCTTTGATAGGAGGGCTAGCTAAGCATATGCCTTGGGAATGGATTGAGAATAGCTGGTTTATCTGAATTCTGGGGGAAAGATCTGGTTAGTTAGGGCACTTCCCTTGGGGAAACCAGCACTCCTGTTAGGACTTCCACAAAAGATGGATTTTGATCACTGTTAAACAATTAATAACATTGTAGCACTATTTCAGCCCATCACTTGGGACTTGCCTCTTTGTTTAGAGATTATCACATGCCAAATCTGTACCAGAATAGATTGTAACCATCACCAACAGATCTTATTGCACTGCCCTGTGCCTGGGCAGTAGGTAGCCTGTATCCAATCTGGGCTTCTCCTGCAGCTTTTCAAGAATGTCCTGTACTCAAACATCCATGCCTTGAAAGTATTTTAAATATATATAAATTCAAAAAAACAAACCTTGATTTTGCTATTTTATATAAGGGACACCATTTTACTATGCCACTGTATATTGACATTTGAGCATCCACTGATTTTGATATTCATGTGGGGTCCTGGAACCAAATCCCAGTGGATACCAAGGGCCTACTGTATTTAAATAATATTTAAATATGACTTTAAATTGTGTTTTGTTTTGTTTTAAATCAGCTTAGTCTGAAAATTGAACCAAACAGGATTGTTATATGAAAAGATATCATGGACTTGATATAGATTCATTCATTTATTATGATCTAAGAGAGATCTTTAGTGCCTCCTAGAAACATTTGGGTGTCACCTTGTTCAATAGTTGCAGGATCATAAGCTGGACTTTTGATTTTGTAGCAGCTGTGTATTCCCATTTATGGTTCTTAATGATTAAATGTGACCTCTCCCCTTGAAACCAACATTTTAAGCCTTACAGCATCCCAACTGAAGAGTATCTGAAGCACTACAGATCATGGTGCTGGGAAATGGGGCACATTGAAAGAAGCATTGAAAGTCATACTGGGAGATGTGCAGATGCCTAGAAAAGTGTGCTCTAAAGTAAAAAAAATAAAATAAAAATAGCAGGCCTATTTCTAGTTCTTCTACCTTCTTTGGGAAGATGCACCCATAACCCACACAAAAGTTGAGGTTTGACTGTATAATAATAATGATACAATAAATGCAATACTATACCCATACTCAGTTAAAAGACCTATTGCAATAGACAGCTTATATTCAAAGGCCTGGGTAAAAAGTAAGGTTTACTGAGAGAGTGAGGTCAACCTAGTTTCCCATGGAAGGAAATCCCACATTCTAGGAAAAGCCTCCAAGAAGTCTCTTTCCCTTATTGTGATCAAATATGCCTGTCATGGTGGTGAAACAGAGAAAGTCCACCCACAAGGATCTCACAACTTGGGCAGGCTTATATTAATGATGATTTAATGAAGGGAGGAGGACACTTGTCTCCTCTGTGTGATAATCTCCATGGTCTTTCAAGGAGTCTGGATCCAAGCATATAAACATCTAAATGGATTGATCTGGCCAGTCAGAAGGCTTTGAATGCTTAATTCTTAAAGGTTTGGGAGTGAAGCCTTGTCTATTCAGCCAGGTTTGTAGTGATGGTTTGGTTTTTTTAGCGTAGAGGTATTCCACCACCACCCCAGCAGATTCCTTTTCTTTAATGCCAGGTAGGTACAACACACAGTTTTCTCCTTGTACAGAATATTTGTACTTATTGAATTTGTTTGAGACAAATGGAGAATAATTTTGTTTCAGCCAGAATGCTCATATTTCTTTGTATGTGTGATAAGAGTTTAAAAAACATGAGAATTTAAGAAAAAAACACTGGATAAAGTTAAAGTTTTCCCCATCCCTGTGTTAAGTGTCAATCCACATTCGTCTCTCTAGTTTACATCATTCTTTTCCAGATACTGGAATTGCCTTTCTTTCTCCTTCTCTCTGGTCTTTTATCAGAAGCTGGTCCCATACTATATGTGCAGCTGTTGAAAAAATATAAGAGCTTTTTGAGTAGGAAATGTAGCCACTATCACTCAAAGAATGTGTAAAAAATTCGATTAGGTGGCTTTTATGACTTTTTTTTAGAGGTGTAAAATTTGGATCTCTGCTAGCAAACATTTATTTCATTCAGTTTTTGTGGTGGAGTTGTGCTGGCTTTTGTAGATACAGCACCCACAGGGGTCATTGCTCAAGAATTGTCATTTATGGAGGCACACCATTTCCAAGAAATACTTAAGTACTGTAATTCAGAAAGGCAATACAAGTGAGATCTATTCTCAGAACTAGTATAAGCCATATAGCAGGAAGGATTTTGACAGGATGGTTTAGTAGTATTTGTTTTTGAGTATTAAATGCTTTTGGCCTGGAGATCAGGTTTATTCACTGCTGATAGATATTTTACAGTCCCCTGCACAGTAGTTAGGTATAACCCTACCAGGGATTTTCAGGAACAGATACATTCTAAAATACTGTTTTTAAAAGGGAAAAAAATAGGAATCATAAACTTTTCCCTAACCTTTTGAAAATGCAAACCATTTAGTGTTTTGCTCGATGCAGATAAATTAAGAGATGTATTCACACTGTGAGGATGAGGAAAATCATGTTAGTTAGGAATGGGAAAATATGTTAATTTTGCTTTCTGACATATTCACTCCCTTCCCCCATCCAATTTCTTTCCATGTGTAATTTGAAGAAATTTGTCAAGCAAATGTCACAGAATCTGCAATATTTCTAGTTTTATCCTGTGCCACAAGTGGTCAAGAGTGCTACCTTATTTCTTAATGAAACCATATTTTCTTAGAAATGTTTTCTAATGAGATGGAAGAGATGCTTTCATAGATTCTCTTATTATTTTTTAACTGAGCTATTTAACTGCACATGTAAAATGAAGACTATATGTCTATGCTAGTCAAAATAATTTATATGATGAAAGGCAAAGCAGTAGAAGGCACACATACTGTTTCAGGCTATTATTCTTAGAGATATATTTTATAGTGATGGCTCAGGACATCCTTCAAGGGAATGGCAGCACAAAAGAGTCAAAGGAACTTTACTTTCTATGTGTTTTTAGAATGACAAAATGACAGAAAAATAAAGCAATTGAAAGAGTCTAAATACAAAGTTAAATGAGGATGTTTAAGTAATTTAATCACTTTCAGATAGCCTTCTAATCACAAGAGCAACTACATGTTACTGAAAGTTCAGCCATAGTAGCTTTTCTCTATAGCTGGAGTCTATAGGTTAGGTTTGTATTGCCACCTACCTAACACCTTGTCTAATATGATTTTGTTCTGTAAAAGCTGCATGGACTAAATTTTTGTGGCACCTATGATTTGTGGGAATGTCTATCTTGTGTGCCTCTGGCCTAATCTAGCTGAAGATATTATTTTTCTACCAGATCCTATGTTATGTCTGGGAACTCTAGATGAATAGAAATTATTCCTTACTTCCAAGTCCCTGCAAGCAGTCTTTAAGTGGACTAGCCTTTAAATGGACCAATATCAATCCTTGGTCACATTGGGAAATTTGGTCCAATTGTGAAGTATTGAGAAAAGAAAAGTAATAGAAAAGAACCAAGTCCATCCAATTATATTGGTTTATTTTTGTCCAGAGCTTGATAAAGTTGCTTCTTTTTTCTACAATTCAGTGACCGTGCTGGTGTGGAATTCTGGCAGTTGTTTCCAAAAATATTAACTTTCCAAACTTTGCATTCATTCTTCACTACCCTTGGTCTCTTTCACCTTGGCTCTGTGGGCCTGTCTTTTTCTGAAAATGCTGTAAAACATGTTGAAACTTTTAATGATTATGGCCATACATAATATATGTTCAACGGGCTACAGAATATGTACATACCATAAAAAATAATGAACTCTTCTTTCATTTTTCTTTCTTTTCTTTCTTTTTTTGTATTAAGGGGTTTGGAAAACTAGAATCTTTCAGTGAATAAGAAATATCATAAAATCATTTCTCACTTTTGAGAATCTCCACTTTTAAATGAATTTTCTCACCCAAACACTATGGGAATCAATATAGAGTAATTTAAAAGGCAGTAGGGGGTGATAGAAGCAACTCAGCCCTTCTCTTTAAAAAGAAGGAACTGTTCTCTGAATTCTGTGGAGTTGTCATTTATCCTTTACAGGAGATAAAAAGATTCAGTTAAATAAGCAGGTTTCCAAGTAATAGAAAGTTCAGCCAGTTCTATTGGTTTCCATTATGTTCTTAGTGGGTTTCAGTACCATCAGCGGTTTCTGAGCTGTTTGGTTAGGTTGAGAATCAGCAACACAGTCTTATGGTGGCTGTAGTTTTTCCTGGAAGGATTGATTCAGAAGGTGGCGCTGGGAACTAGTGAAGCTACTGGGATAAATCTTCGATAACATGAGGTGAAAATGCCATGACTATACAAATGATGTAAATGACAATGCTGATGGTGCATCATCATCATCATCATCTTCTTCTTCTTCACCATCAAATTATATCCCTCTTTCCCAGTCTGAGACTTAAGGTGGCTTACAAAAGTTAAAGCAGATACAGTTAAAATAATTTACATCATACAAAAATTAAAAATAGAATTAAATTGTCAATAGAATGAAAAGTAGGTAAAAGCATGGTCATTAAAAAGAAAACAACAAGTGGTGCATTACATTCTGAAAGATCCTTTCCCCTCAGTAATTAGCACTCAAAGGCCTGACAGAACATAAATGTCTTCCTTTGCCTACAAAAGGAGAGCAAGGAAGGTGCCAGTCTAAACTCTCTAGGAGGAGAGTTCCAAAGTCTGAGAAGGCTCCCTCCCATGTTCTCATCAGATGTATCTATATGGGTGATAGGACAGAAAAAGAGGCCTCCCTAGAAGATTTCAAAGCACAGACAGGTTCATATGGGAGAATAAAGTCCTTCAGATAATCCAGACTGTATATGGCTTTATAGAACATAATCAGCACTTTGGAATTGTTTCCAGAGACAGACCCACACTCAGTGACGCTGTTGTGACCAAGGAGTTGTATGCTTCCTGTGGCCAGCCCAATTAACTATGTAGCTGCAGCTCTTTGGACCATCTGAAATTTTTGAAAACTCTTCAAATGCTGTTTAACCTACAGCTTGCTACAGTAATCCAACTGGGCTCTAACTAACATGTGATGCTAACTCTGCTTGCCATCTATGAATCTTAGAAAAGCAGAGGAAACCCAGAACAGTTTCAGGAAGTATTCTGTAGATGGGTGAGAGGGAGAACGCAGACAAAATATGATCCAGTTAGTGTGATAAGTGTCTAAACTGGTCCATCTCTTAGATAAATAAAGTGGCCATAATAGATGGCAGAGCATTAGGGGTAGAAAATTGTACTCTTCTCATCCTGAAAAGACATCACTGTTACTGCTGCGCTTTGGGAAATCTATGCTCTCTGGAGCTGGCTATGCCTCAAATACCTGGTTTTGAGAGATCTTTCATAGTAGTCATTATGGACTTGAAGCTCTGGAACATTGTGCTGTTAGTGCAGGTGATCCAGGATACTCTGCCCTCAATGTCTGAATATGAAGAAGGATGCATGAGAGTCAAGCATTTGCCTAGTCCTCTTCTGGAGGACTTTCTGGATATAGTATGAAGCTGCTGCTACTCTTCAATGTCTACCTATACTCTGCTTTGATCTAAGTCAGAGGGTGAGTGATGGGGTAGGTAAGGTATAATAGCATGGACAAGCAAGAACTATAGTGACAATGTTGGACAAATAGCAGGTGATGGTGGTCACATTTCTTCTCTCAACAATAGCATGATCCACTATTGGGTAGAATTAATCTGACTGGGACAAAAGTATATGGGATTGGTGGGATTCCATTCTCCCTTAAAGAATTAAATTTAGATACAGTAGGTAGATTTGGTGGCAGGGATGCTTTTTTATTTGCTCTCTTATGCCATAACTAAGAGCTGATGTGGTGTAGTGGTTTGAGCATTGGACTAGGACTCTGGAGAATAGGGCCATGGAAATGCACTGGGTGACCATGGACAAATCACACTCTCTCAGTCTCAGAGGATGCAAGGGCAAATCACCTCTGAACAAATCTTGCAAAGAGAACCCCACTATAGGCTCACCTTAGGGTTTCCATAAGTCAGAGACTACTTGAAGGTACACAACAGCAACAATCCAGCCTAAGGAATGCAGATCTTTCCATGCTCTGATTACACTTAGCTTAGATGGGGGTGGGTGTTGTTTTTTGTACACATGGAGTCCCCTTTCCAGGTTGGTCAAAAGCTTCTATTGGTGCTGAATGCAGTTGCACAATTGTTTATAATGACCACCAGATAGGAACATATAATCTCACTGGTTATCTTTTTGTTTCTAGGCATTGACAGGGATGAGATTGATGCATTCCTTCAGATGTTGCTGAACTCTAACTCCTAGCTGTCCTAGCCAACATTGCTAATAGTGAGGAATGCTGGGAATTGTGATATTACCATCTCTGTCCTAAGTGGTTTAGCATTTAGTTATCCAAAAGACCACCTGCCTCCATCTGAAACTCGCAGTGCACATGGTTTAGGAGGTGATACTCACATCATACTGTTATTAATTAGTATTAGATTGGCAGACCATAATAATAATAATAATAATAATAATAATAATAATAACAACAACAACATTTATTTTTACCCTGCTCCTCTGTCAAACAATCGGGGTGGCTTACAACAATTAAAATTCCATACAATCATTTATCTCAAAATACACTCTAAAACCCCAAAACCTACTCACCCCTTAAAAAGTATTAAACCAAATATCATTAAAACAGCATAGAATAAAATATCAAAATAAAACAATTAACTATAACAAACAATATACAAACAAGGGCAGCAATGTGAGAAATGGAAGAGGTAAAAATAAATAGACTCCTAAGTATTATAAGACAATTTTACTACTAATTTATATTTTATCTTATTATAGTCTAATTTATCTTATCCCATTATATTTCATGTATTGTGTTTTCTCATATTTAACCATATTTGATGTTTTGATAGGGTGATTGACTAATCAATAAGCTTTTTAAATAACTAAAGTTTGGCAGACACTAAAGAAAGGCCTTTTCAATTGTGGCTTTACTGTTATAGAGCTCTTCTCTTGGAGAGATATACATAGCCCCTATGCTGATGACCTCTTCATGGGTCTTGAACAATTTTCATGCCAGTCAACTTGTAGTTTATATTTCAGTGCATAATTTTTTCTAGCTTCTATTAGTGAGTGGATCAGAAGTATTTTTAACCCTGTGATATAATTTAGCATCGTCCAATATATATTTTGAGAAATTAAAATATACAGTCAGCCCTCTGTATTCACAGATTCTTTATCCATGGACTCAAGCATCCATGGCTTGAAAATATTTTTTAAAAGTATAAATTCCAAGCAGCAAACCTTGATTTTGCCATTTTATATAAGGAATGCCATTTTACTGTGCCATTGTGTTTAATGGGACTTGAGTTTCCATGGATTTGGTATCCATGAGGATTCCTGGAATCAAATCCCAGTAGATACCAAGGGCCCACTGTAGAACAGATAGGAATGCAAAAGAACAGTAAGAGTAAGAAAAAACGCTTTAAGAAAAACAAGTGTAAAATAACATCATCTGTAAGGGTGGAAGTAAATAAAATGTGATGAATAGTGTGGTAAGCAACAATGGAATGTAAATCTTACAGTTGTTGTTGTTGTTGTTGTTGTTGTTGTTGTTTATTTAGCATCTTCTCATTATCTACATTTCCAGAATGTTTTTAACTACCTCCTTCAATACCAAACTCAGAAATTCCACTATTCCTCCAACATGTTTCTTTTAACTGTGGAATACAGTAATACTTAGATGTAGTGATGGCTTATGGTTTCCATGTCAGAGGGATGAATCCATCCTGGGTTTTGGTCTGAAACTTAAAGGAGCTGAACTGTTACCAGGATGAGGTTCAGCATGATGACTATCTCCTGTTCAAATTAAAATCCAGAACAGATTAACCACCCTGCTGACCTGAAAGCCAATGTATTGATTAAACAATTTTTGGCAACAACTTTTTAACACAAGGTAATGTAAATGTAAATGGTTGCTGGATGCACATGTGGGGAAGCAGGATTTGTAGCGTATATCAGTCAGCATCTTAGTGACATATGAAGTCATAATCTGTGCTATATATGCAGAGTAATTTTAATTTTTTATTTGTTTTTTTGACAATGCAAAATCGTCATATACTACTGATGATGATGTAAGTGGACTTGTGCTTGTGTGGTCACTTGTGACTGCAGTAGCTCATGAAAGTACAGAGTGTAGCATGTGAATGCACATTAGCACTATATACTTCCTCACTGCCTTGCATGTTGCAATTTTATGTAGGTTGTCAGGCATGCACACTGACCATTGAGCCACATACATTGTGTTACAGTGGCATTCAGTAGAAAAATTGTGTAATGTAACTCTGGAGGCAAATATACAGAACTGATGTAGGATCTTAGCCCATGAATGTCAAAAGGATAAGTGAACTATGTGGTTTGGGTCAGCACCCGCCCCGCCCTGGAACTGCCTACTCTCTTCTGTTTTCAAAATGACTTTGGGGATTATGTAGATTAATGAACATTTGCTTCTAGTCATCCCTTATATTGAAACATTTGTTGGAAAAGGCCACTAAACATACCCATTTTTACTCACATGATCGTTTTATTATTAATGACCTAATTTTAAACTGTAGGTGTCACTGCCCCTCTATTTTGTGTGCTTCTTTATAAAATATACATATATATAACTGGCCAGTTAAGATATTCTCCCTCTCCCCCCATGTAGCCTTTGCTAAAATCTGTTTTAAAATACCCAGGAAAGAAAACTTTTGGTACTGCCCAGGGATTGCTAGTATTGAGCATTAGCACAAATGTCTTTAGAAATTGTTTGTCTGCTGATAAGGGAGTTGCATAATGAAAAGCCTTGGTTTGTTGCTTGAAGGAAGTACAGAAAAAATGTGAAAGGCTTTCAGGCTAAAAGAAGAATCCCCTTAAGAGTTTGTTAGGAATGGGTCACTTTATAGAAAGGAAAAAAGATGATGATTACAGCAGAGGAGAGAGTTAATAAAGGAACATAGCAGAATGTAGCTGGGACAACTGATGCATTTCTGGAATTTTAGAGTGAGATCTAAAGGCAACACAATCTGCATTATTTCTGACAGTCTGCAAAGGCCCAAAATACACTCCAGAATGAATAGCCTATGTATTGCTATTCCTCTCTCATGCAGTATTCATACAGACAAAGAAAAATTACAAATGTTTTTGTACAGCTTATTGAAGTTTGTGACTCACCTCCATAGTAGGTTATTCACATTTATATCAGACTTGCACAACTTAAGAATTTAAATGCTGTACTGGACCACATCTAGTCCAGCATCCTGTTGACAGAGTGCTTCCTTGAATTAGGACCATTGGTGGAGTGTAATGTTTTGGAGAGTAGGAGCCCAACATTGGAGTCCTACACCATTAAGAGTCCAAACATGCAAGTAGATGTTTTGTGTAGTATGTAAATGAGTCCTAATAATGTTAATATCAGTTATTTTTGTAGATTTAGTGGACCTTTATTTTCCATTTGTGGTCAAGCTACTAACTTTGCATCTCAAGCTGTCACAATAGATGATTATTAGAACTATCTCCCTTGTCCCGTCCCTGCCCTGGCTAGTGTGTAGGTTGTCCCTAATTTCAAAAGGATCAGATAGAATTGTGTGTGTTTGGGGGATCATCAGTGTCTCAATCTTATGTAATTCTGAGAAATTCTTCTAGCCCAAAGTTTGTTCCCTATTTCCCAGTCCAATGAGCAATACTAAAACCACAGATCCAAAACAGTTTGAGACAGATTGCTGAAACAGGAAATAGAAGCAAGTGAATCCTGACTGGGGGAGGGGGTGAACATATGTCCTATAGGTGGGTGATTAACATCCAGCCATGAGGAAAAGACACCCAAGTTTAATGACAAAAGTGGCCACTCAAATCATAAACTAGACAGGCAGACCTTAAAGCCAATCTGGAAGCCAAACCTTTTGAGCAGATAATGACAGGTGGGGATTAGCATATTGCATAATCTTCTTCTGATTTCCTGATTGCAGTCCCCATTTCTATCAATGTTTGATCCCAGGTATGGGAATTCTTTTACTATTTTTATTTCTTTGTCTAGGTTGAACTTGTGAAGATCCTTGGTGGTCATTATTTTTATTTTCTTTATGTTCAACATTAAGCCTGCCTTTGCACTTTCTTCTTTGATCTTCCTTAGTAGGTGTTCCAAGTCTGTTAGGTTTTCTGCTAGTACTATGGTGTTATCTGCATATCTCAGATTGTTGATACTCCTTCCTCCTATTTTCACTCCTCCTTCTTCTGTGTCCAAGCCTGCTTTTCTTATAATCATATGTGTTGGCACTCCCATGTCTTTAAGGGTGTTCCATAGCCTTTCATCATCTATGCAGTCAAAGGCTTTGCTATAGTCTATAAGTCACATGCTGATTTTCTTTTGGAATTCCTTGGTGCACTCCATTAGCCATCATATTTTTGCTATGTGGTTCCACGTGTCTCTTCCTTTCCTGAACCTCACTTGGACCTCTGGGATTTCTCTCTTCATGTATGGTTGGAGTATATGTTGCAGAATTTTGAGCATGATTTTGCTTGCATGGGAGATCAGTGCTATGCTCCTATAGTTGCTGCAGTCTTTTGTATCTTCTTTTTTGTGGATGGGGATGTATATTGACTGCTTCCAATCTGTTGGCCATTGTTTTGTTTTCCTGTTGATGTACGTTGACATCCCTTATGCAGGCAAATTACTTTCTGGCAGATAAATTGAGCCAGAGTGAATGTTGAACGCTCCATCCTTCTTAGTAGAAACACTAGAGGGGTATTAACCACCATGGCATGGTTGGTGGCCTCTTTGATTATGGGAGCCTAACAGTCTGGGATGCAGACCAAAGCAACTATAACAATCATAACTGATCTTACAGTGGGCTCAATGGCATTTTCATATCTCATGGATTGTTCTTTCTTTGTTACTCACTTTGATACTTTGCTTACTCCTAGTGTAACCTAATAAGAGGTGCCACCATGAATAGCTACATCTTGTCATTAAGAATTTCCCACTTAAATTTCTAGTTGTGATATGATCATTTAAGGAACAACTCATCAGATTCAAAGACCATGCAGAACCCAAACATGGCCCAGTCCCTAAGTATATTTCATAGGTGGCTGGGGAAGTTCTACTATGCTTGGGCTTGGCAGATTGGACCACCCCATAATCATGGTATAATCAAATCCATTGGAATTACTATTCCAGTGCCAATATTATCAGATAGCTTGCTGCAATACCCTAAAGATGGCAAATCATGTCTGATCCTGAAGGCTAAGCAGGGGAAGACCCAGTTAGTACTTGAATGGAGGACCAACAAGGAATGCCAGGTGCTATAGGTTGTATTTCAGAGGAAGGAACTGGTCAAACCACCTCTGAGTATTCTGTACCTAGGAAAACCTTATGAAATTCATGGGGTCACCATATGTTGACAAGGACTTGAAGGCACACTCTGATTGCAATCTTCTATGGTTCTGTGGAGTGTAGTAATTCTGCATGTGGACTGAACCTAGCCTGAGCTATATACCACCCCCTGACGTACCATACAGCTTCTAAAGCCCACATGCATGGCCATTCCATTTGTTGTGGGGAACAAACATAATTGGAAAAGCTTTTCACTTCCCCCTCATTCCTCCATGTTAGTGGAGAGGGAAAACTGAGTCCATACACTAAAGGCTTCCAGCTAGGAAATAGACACCACTGCCAAGTCTGGAAAGTCATTCATCACTGCTGGGTTCTTCTGAAGAGGCTTTTAAATCTTAGTTGCAGCAAAGTATTTACAAGCATGATACAGCAATATTTACACAAAGTGACATAATGCTCTATTATCAACCGCCATCCACACTACCACATGGTACACTGGAGCATTTCTCCTTGTATACACAAACTCTAGTTAAGATTCTGATCCAACCCTCTGCTAGTGTTTCATCAGCATCCTGTCATGTGTCCACGGTGACAGTGCAGTTTGGACCTGCTATGATTCATCTCCATGCTGAAGTTGCATCAGCTTCCTCTGAGTCAGCATTTCCTCTTTAACCCATTGCATGCACTTGAGACATTTTACACAGCCTTGGGCAAAAATATACTGACAATTTGGATTTCCACTTCTTAGCAGTAATTTTAGAACAGTGACAGCTAGAAATCTGGGTTATTGTTGGCTCATTTTCCTTCAACCAGCTGGATACTTCCATACCTAAGATAACAAAGACTTTGCAACTGATTCACCCTGTACCAGACTGGGCTGAATCAGACAATTGAGATTGGTTTTGAATTAAACTCAATCATTTGGATTCATATGCAAAAACACAGGATTTTCTGTAGACACAACAAAGTCTTCTTTTTTTAATTCCAAGAAATCAGCAGGTTTTTAGTGCAAACAGACTTTTGTTCAAAATGAAGGGAGGGGATCCTGAAATCTGAAAAATAATTGTAAAATAATTGCAGGTTAAATAAAAAATAAAATGTAAAATAAAATAAAAAATAACATAAAATTAAATATAAAAATAAATGCTCAAAGCCTCTCATTATCTAGTCCAGTGAGTGAGAGGGATGAATTTATTGCCATTTTGATGTGAGAAGAAGTGAAGGTTTGCATGTCTAGTGGCATACAAAGTCTGTATCTCTTGAAGCACCTGCTGTCCTCAGGTATGGTAGAAGATGTTATCGTAACACCAGTAATGAAGGCAATCTGCTCAGCTACAAGTAGAGCTGAGGAAGGGTACTATCTTGTCCTTCACCTCAGTCATGAAAATGTCTTGGTCAGCTCTGAAAGAATCCATGCACATTGTCATGTCCTGCTTCCAGAACATGGGCATGGACTCTGACTTGGAGGCTGAAGCAATGGACCTGCTGGGACCTGCTTCTGGGACCAGAGCAGGAAGAGGTTCCAGAGCCACATGTCTTAGAGACAGATCAGAGTGTAGTACCAGAGACCTGCCCATTCAGATATAGAAGAGCACTTATGTAGCCAAAAGTCTATGAAGGGGAATTTTATTTAGCTCAAATCAAGAGGGGGTCAGCTACAAGGACTTGAGAGACCGTCTCCCACATGTATACCAAGAGATGGGGATCTTAAGAATTGATGCAGAGGCAGTATCCTCAAATTAAAGTATTATTTATTGAAAAATGGGAAGACCACACAGTACACACACACGCACACTCTTATGCAGGGCTTGGGAAATCAGGGGTTAAACACAACTGTTCCAAGAGCGTGGGTTGAACGGAGGTGCGGGTAACCAGTTCAGAAAACAGAGCGACGCAGGGTCCCCCTGAACTCAGACTAGTGACACTGAGAGGAGAAATCCAGGGGTTTTTAAGGGATTAAACTGGCCCCTGGAGAGGTGCTTGATTGCTCAGCTAAAGCATAAACAAAGGGATCTGATTGTTTGGCTATAGCTTAGACAAAAGTATTAGAGTGCCTAGGTGAGGTAATCTGGTCTGGCAATATCCAAGGGAGATGGGAGCAGACTAAGGTGTTTGGCTGGCTCATCAGGTGAGACAGCTCAGCCATTATCTCCTATCCTTCTGATTATGGAGGTGATGATAGTCCATTTGCAACTTCCACACTATCTGCCTGACTCTGGGGTTTTGGGATTTTCCATCCTTCCAAGTGACCTGGGCATGACCTATCTGCCCTGTTATATGGAGTCTGCTGCAGAGTACATCTGGGGCCATGTGGAATTCATACACACCAAAATTCAGAAAAATGAACTTTTGGTAACACTTACCCCTACCTACCTTTACCAAGAAGAGGCGGCATAGGGGAGGAAGGGCTTGAAGAGATCTTAGAGAATGTACAGGAAGCAGCAATGAATTAAGCATCTATAAATTCCCAGCCTTGCCCTCCAGGAGTTGTCAGAGATTATCTGACCTACTTCTCTCCCCATCTTATTCCTGAACTCTGTGCTTGACCTAGACTGTGTTTGTTGACTTTGGACACTGTATCTGATCTGGGCTGTGTTTTTTTTACTCTGGATGCTGTTTACCTGACTTGGACACTGCTGAACTCTGTTTGGGATTTAAGGCTTGTATTTACTACGGTAAAGAAAGTGCTGAATTGTGAGCTACTCTGTGACTGTGCTTGCTCATTAGCTGCTGGCTATCAGGTATGTAGCAATCAGCCTTTGGCTAGTTGCCCAGATTGTGTTTGACACACACATATTGGCTGAAGCATCTAAAGTAAAAGCAAGATATTAGATGTGCATCAGCAACCCCAGTGAGTTTTGATTACATCTGCGGCAAGACACTCAACCCGTGTCATGTGCTTCTGATTATTTTCTAGAAGCAGATTGTCCATTATCATTTCATAGAATCATAGAGTTGGAAGAGACCACATAGGCCATCGGGTCCAACCCCCTGCCATGCAGGAACTCAAAATCAAAGCATCCCCGACAGATGGCCTTCCACTCTCTGTTTAAAGACCTCCAAAGAAGGATACTCCACCACACTCCAAGGGAGTGTGTTCCATATTCAAACAGCTCTCACTGTCAGGAAGTACCTCCTAATGTTGAGGTGGAATCTCTTTTCCTGTAGCGTGCATCTGTTGTTCTGGGTCCTATTCTCGGGAGCAGCAGAAAACAAGTTAGCTCCCTCCTCAATATGACATCCCTTCAAATATTTAAACAGGGCTATCATATCACCTCTTAATCATCTCTTCTCCATGCTAAACATACCCAGTTCCCTAAGTCATTCCTGGGTTGGATGACAAAAGAACTTTCAACTGAACTAAGTTTTAAACGGGAGATGTATAAGAAATGGAAAAAGGGCAAAATCATTAAAGAGGAATTCAAACAAATAGCTACCACATGTAGGCGTCGTCAGGAAAGCCAAAGCACAGAATGAGCTCACGCTTGCTAGAGGGGTTAAGAACAACAAAAAGGGCTTTTGGGGGGGGATGTCTGTAGCAAAAGAAAGAAGAAGGAAATGGTAGGACCACTGCTTAGAGAAGATGAAGAAACTCTAATAGGGGATAGAGATAAGGCAGAACTACTCAACACCTTCTTTGCTGCAGTCTTCTCACAAAAGGAAAAGGGTGCTCAACCAGAGGAAAATGGAGCAGAGGACACAATAGGGGAAATGCAGCGCAGAATAAGTGAAGAGGTAGTACAGGAATACCTAGTTAACCTAAATGAATTTAAGTCTCCAGGTCCAGGTGAACTACATCCAAGGATATTAAAAGAACTGGCAAATGTAGTCTCAGAGCCACAGGCAATAATCTTTGAGAATTCCTGGAGAACAGGAGAAGTCCCAGCAGACTGGAGGAGGGCAAACATTGTCCCTTTCTTCAAAAAGAAGAAAAAAGAGGATCCCAACAACTATTGCCCAGTTAGTCTGACATCAATACTGGGAAAGATTCTAGAGCAGTTCATTAAACAGACAATCTGTGAACATTTAGAAGGGAATGCCATAATCACTAAAAGTCAACATGGGTTTCTCAAAAACAGGTCATGCCAGACTAATCTGATCTCTTTTTTTGATAAAATTACCAGCTTGTTAGATGAAGGGAATGTGGTAGACATAACATATCTTGATTTCAGTAAGGCTTTTGACAAGGTCTCCCATGATATTCTTACAAACAAGATAGTAAAAGGTGGGCTAGACAATACAACTGTTAGGTGGATTAGTAAGTAATTGACTGACCGAACCCAAAGGGTGCTCAGCAATGGCTCCTCTTCATCTTGGAGAGAAGTGACCAGTGGGGTGTCACAGAGTTCCGTCCTGGGCCCAGTGCTATTCAACATCTTTAACAATGATTTGGATGAAGGAATAGGGGGTATGCTTCTCAAATTTGCAGATGACACCAAATTAAGAGGAATAGCTAATACCCCAGAAGACAGGATGAAAATTCAAAATGACCTTAATAGATTAGAAAGATGGGCCAAAGCTAACAAAATGAATTTCAACACAGAGAAATGTAAAGTACTGCACTTAGGGCAAAAAAATGAAATGCATAAATATAAGATGGGGGACACCTGGACTAATGAGATTATGTGTGAAAGAGATCTAGGAGTCCTAGTAGACCACAAGTTGAACATGAGTCAACAGTGTGATGCGGCAGCTAAAAAGGCCAATGCGATTTTAGGTTGCATCAATAGAAGTATAGTATCTAGATCAAGGGAAGTAATAGTGCCACTGTATTCTCCTTCAATCAGGCCCCACCTGGAATACTGTGTCCAGTTCTGGGCACCACAATTCAAATTTCCTACTAACTGGAAAAGATGCTCCAATTTAAACACCGCTTTTACCATACACACTTAGCACTATAGTTCTGGAGAGCTTTCCCAATGTAGTGGTTCGGCCTCTTGTCTTTCAGTTTCTGAAACTACATCATATTTTTTAACTTAAGTTTTAAATGTTGCATGTTATTTTCTACCATGGGATTTGTGTGTCTGGACTGATGTACTTTCCTTTTTACATAATATTCATTTCAATATGATGCAAATGAATTACAGATGATGCTATTGCTGTGGGTTGCACCAATGATATTCGGCATGGTTATGAAACAGCCTTCTTCAAATTAGGGGAGGGTGGTGGAGAAAATATTTTTAAACGGTATAGAAATATATTTTATATGTGCTGGCCCAAGGAAGGAATGGAGTACTTCATGAGTGCTACTTCAGAATAGGGCCAGCCTTGCTGTTAGGCAGAGTCAACCAGTCATCTCAGCAGCAGTAGGATTTTTGGAGAGAGAGTTGTGTACTGTACACCTGCTACCTTAAGTTTTGTGGTGGATGTTGTCTTACCCCCACTGTTAAAGAAAGGTTCAATAAACAGTCTTGTCAGCTTTGTCCATGTATGCGATGTGACACCATCTTATACTTTATCCCAGCTCCAAAAATTGTCTTTGGCCAGGTTGCCTTCATGCAACCAAGGACTATCACATGCAGGATTTAGATAACGATTGTAGTGCCTTTGGCAGCACCAATCACATGACATCACACCTTGGCCTGTTGTTGCTGTGCCCCTTAAGTGTTGTTAGAGTGCATCTTTTCATTGACAGATAAGCAGACAATTGCACTGCCATCCCATGACTCCACAGGTATCTTAAGTGACAGTCCACATGAGTCCTAGTATTAGGTAGTCACATGGTGTCAGTTTCCTCCTTTCCTCGTCTCCCCCTCATCCTCACTATTCTCAAGCAGCAGACTGTTTTCTTTATTTTTAAACTCCCCCTCTTTCTTCTTCTTCTTCTTCTTCTTCTTCTTCTTCTTCTTCTTCTTCTTCTTCTTCTTCTTCTTCACTAAATTGAATTCCCATAACTCCAGCATTGCATTACAAACTGTTTTAAAAGAAACAAAGAAAGCTATGCTAGTGAGCCTAGGACCGTCAATGGCACCAAACACTTCATTGTGTTATTGAAAAGAGGTCTGATATGTCACCATATTATGGTGGGAAATTAGATCTGCAGAACTGCATAGTCATGATGTGTGTGTGTGGTCTGTCTGACAAGGCCAGGACATTTGGCAAAAAATGTCCCTGAGGTCGCCAGACACTTACTTGTGTATTGAACACTGCACCTTTATATGTATGACTCAGCATGAATGATGTAATGCATTATTCCATGTTCTGAAGGGTTGCATCAGCCAAGAGTATATAAGGCTGAGACTAATGTAAACAACTGTGGGTTATAATTGTGGAGTCTTGGAGAGTGCAGTTGCTGTTGGTGTTTGTGAGTATTGAGAGAGTTCTAGTTTTAGCTCTGTGTTGCTGTGAGCTACTCAGGAGGAAGAGAGTGTATACTTCCATCCTGGAGCTCTGTTCTGCTTCTGTATAGTCATCTCCTCATCACTTGTAAATAATAAATACCTTCACCATGAACTGTCTGGCTACACTTCCTGATTTTCAAAGGGTATCTCAAGGTATGGAAGAAATACTGAAAATCACATTCATGTATAAGGTCATAGTTGTGAAGTAAAAGATTTTGAAGCCAGGGCAAAGAGAAATCTTACCAGGATCAACACTGCATGTGGTGAAACCCAGAAGAACAGGGGAATCTAGCATCTTTCTTGACAGTGCAGCAGGCTAAGTGTCATAATATAGGAATCCCACCTGACTTGATATGATAACCAGGCATAGCACAGAGGGAGAGACAGGATGTGAGATCTATGAAAATGACATATCCAGCATACAACCAAATTTTATGTATGAGTGTCAGTAAATATTTGAATGCTTTTGTGCTTCTTGAGCATCATCTTTAATGGGAGGACACTTGAAAAGCACAAAAATGTGTGCAGACACATCTCTGTATCTGTTAAAAAAAATCAAGCTGTTTATGCACATTGATGTACAGCAGTGAGGCTTTAACAGTCTTTTAAATTGCTTCAGTGCACAGTAATGTGCTTTAAAGGAGACTTTTAATGTTCATTAGCATGCACATTAGCATACTGCAATGGGTTTAATAAAAGAGTATTTTAATTCTGCAGTTGCTTTCAAAGCCAGGAATCAGGAATCATTCAGGCACATCAGGGCACAGCATTTTTTAAATAGGAAGATGGAGAGAGCAATCCTAACAGATTTAATGGCTAGTGAACGTTAAGGTGAGAGCAGAAAGGAGGCATCCACCCCCATAGGTTACCATTATTTCTGCAGAAAGCACAGTGGGCATAAATATACAACTAAGGACTGGAAATGTCCCTGATAGCTGAAACCCACAAAACAAAGCATGAAAAAAGTGTGCAAAAAACTCTATGGTTTCCTGTGAGGTTGCAGTATCAAGATTCCAAATACCTCCAGAGACAAAGCATGAGGTAAACTTTCCTTACCATACACACACACACACACACACACACACACTGCCCTGACTGGCACAAATTGGCAAGGTTGTTGAAGTGGCTGAGAATGCGCTAGTTCATGTCCCCCCATCCCAGGTAAGATTTCAATAGTAGTTTGATTGAGTCATGCTGAAACTAATAGGACTTATGTCTGTCTTGACTTGCATAGGATTGTGATGGTAATGTGCTTTGACAGATGCATTAGTTCACAGTTGCAGGAATGTGGCGGAGTATGGCAATTTTCTCCAAGTTAAAAAACAAACAAAAAACTTCTGAGGCAGTATTAGGTACAGAACAGTTGTTTGCAAACATTTATAAAGAAAGTCAGAGATTTGCTTCAACTTTTTTTATATATAAGAGTGAATTTTTTCAATTACACATCTTCTGAACTGATCACAAATCCAAGTGATATTTGCTATGAAAAATCCTGTATGTCTAAGCTCATGGTCTCTTCCTGTGAAACAAAGAAGCAAAATTTTGCAGATGACAGGTTGTGCACCATTAAAAATGCAGAAAAATGACTACTTTCTGAAATGTTCAAAAATATGCTTTAGTCAGCAGGGACATTTGATCACTAATGCATCCATTAATGCATCCATTTGAAAGATTTTCAGGAAAAAAAATTGCATGCTTGTGTACATAGAATTGGTACAAAATGGAGTCAGAAAAAGGTAAACCACAGAAATGTTCTTGACATATCTACCTAAACCCAAGAGTTTCAACTTGCTGGTCTTTGTTTAACAACCTTCATATATCATAGCTCACAAACTCTTAGTGAGTCAGACTTGCTTCAAATGACCTTGTTTACCACTCAGAAAGTGAAACATCCACATACTTAACTATTATGAAACCAACAAGAATAATACAATGATTTCTCATTCCATGTATTCACCAAAGCACATCATTGTCTTCTTCTTTTGTGTATAGTTCACATTTAAAGTGGCTTGTTTCAAACGCAATGTATTTACCCCACTGCTAGAATGAGAAGAGACATTTTATTTTATGGCATGAGACTGCCTGTTACCCAAAGAGATAAATTTTAAAGTTTCTGCAAACAGTTTGTGTTCACTGAAAGGAAGGGATGACTGAACAAAGTCATTTTAGCAGCAGGTGTAGCTAAATTTTCAAAACATGAACAGAAAACATAACTCTCCAGAATCAACCTAATTGCAAAACACTCTTCTTTTTTTAAAAAAATGGGAGAAAGAAAGAAATGGTGTTTTAAAAAGACAAATTAAAGCCTAGGGATATTAAAAAGGCTTTACAGTCTTAATATTTCTTTTGTTAGGCTTCTGTTGTGATGGCATTTCTTTGGCATATGATCCTATAAAGCTTAAAAAAACTACCTCATGGCAGGAATTAAGTATTTCAGTTACAGACAAGAAAAAAAGAGAAGGAGAATATAGTTGAGATATCAGTGTGTTAATTCCAAAGTAGCTATAACTATCCATTATGGCTGTGCCATTCACCTATTTCTGTGATCCCTCCTCCATATTCTGCATCCCCAAATGCCTACAGAACAGGATAGAAAATCTGTCAGTATCACTTTCTCATTTAATTTTTTTTAAAAGCTTAAGTTCTTTGCATCTCAAGTATGAAGACATTTGCACAGTTAGGTAAATTATTCAAAAATACTCTGACATGAGCCAAATTCAATTCAATGATAAGACATGCTAAATATTTTGCATGTTAAGATAGGGAGAGGGAAGAGGATGAAACTGCACTATGACATTTCCTGCCTGGATTGCTATACTCTTTTTTCATTCCAACTAGTCTGGAAGCTGAGAAAGAATTCTGAAATGCATTAAAAATAGTATCAGATACATATGGCGGCAACACCGACCAAGATCTTTGACTTCAATGAGCAAGAGCAGAGACAGGATGGCAGATACAAAATGTGTATGGATCTCCAAAATAAAAGTAGAAAGAACAGGAACAAAATCTGAAACTTTGTGATCTTTTAAATCAGTCTGGATCCACTCTGAGGGAAACCAGCATGTCCCATGTCCTGCAGTCCTTCTGTAGACAGGCAGAGATATTTGCTGAGGTAGGGGTGTTATTGATGTTTTTGATATTATAACTTTTTGAATTGCTATCTGTAACTGCTTTTACTCTAGTTGTAAGCTGTTTTGGATCCCCAGTTTGTGAAGAAAGATGGTATCTAAAGCAATCAAATTAATTAATTAATATGTCTAATATCTGCCTATAGCCACCGGTAACCCCAATCATCAGCAACAGAGACATTATGGATCAAAGACTACACTAGAGAGGAAGATATAATATATCAGACCTCACAAAGTACTTTTCATTGACACCTACTCACACATTCAGATTCAAGCTATCAAATGATACACAATCACCTGAGGGGAAGGAGAATACAGAGCCAAAAAGGAATATGCATAGCAGTAGACAGTTCCTGATCAGATTGTAATAGTTAATGCTTTTCATTGGTAGACTTTAAAAAAAATCACTAAGCCTAATTGAAGTCAAGGATGACAACCACATTCTTAGCAAAGTGGCAAAAAAACCCCAAAAAACAGCAGTTTCCTGGTATATCAAAAGTGGTTTGACACCTCAGTGATGCAGCCTAAGTAAAAGTTAATTCATGTTATAAGAAAAGCACAAACTACCTATATTCTGCAAAAGACATGCATGTACATGCCAAATGCTCTAAATATTGTCTATCCTAACTTTTTTTTAACAGACAATTGTGGTGTTTGTATATTCTGCTGTCCAATGGCACTTGGAAACAGCACCACAGAGGAAAGCTGTCTCTCAGTTCCACCGCTATCTCAGGCTCACTTGGTGAGGACATCAGGGGGAGCCTTCTCAGTGGCTGTTCCCACCCTCTGGAACCCCTTCTCACAAGAGGCTAGGCTGGCCCCCTTCCTGTTTTCCTTTCACCTGTATCTTCACCTAAAGATGTTTTTGTTCTAACAGGTTTTTTATATACGATAATTGTTAGGGAGGCTTTTACATGGTGTGTGTTCTACTTATGGTATGTTTTTAACTTTTCTATGTTTAATTTAATTTTATATTATTTAGCAAGATGGTTTTAATTGCTTTTTTTTTATCTGTGAGTCCCCTTGGGTCCCATTCTGAGAGAAAGGTGGCATATAAATGAGATGATGACAATGATGATGATGATGATGATGCTGATGATGACAACGACCAGTGCTGCTTGCTCAGGGTGGGCAGTAATGCGTTTGTACCTGTTATGGGACTTCAGTAAGCAATTCTGGGCCTACTTATATACAGGAATGGATGATATTAAGGATATAACTTTAATTGCAAATTTTAAATCCAAAGTTCTTATTGACTTTAAGGAGTCCATGGTGACTCTAGCTTAAGCTTCAAAAGCCAAAATTAAAGCCTAAATATTAAAGATTTAAGTTTGGAAATGCAGATAAAATCTTTAATACACAAAACTCGCCCTATGTATTTAATGGTGAGGAGGGGGCTAATAAAAGAGGAAGGGAAAAATGTGTGCCCATCTATTTTTTGTTGAAGATGATATATTCAAAAAAGGAATTTCATTACATTTCCCATTTATTTGCACTCAGCTTTTGTAAAAGCAAATCTGTAAAGAAAAAAAAAGCATTGCTTTGCTCTGTAATGGAGCTTTATGCAAATGAAGGACTTAGAAAGATCATGGGTGCAACATAAAAAAGAGAGAAATTGCTCATACCCTTTTGGCCCTCTAGTCTGCATATTAAAAATCCATCAACTCTTGCTCCCACCAACTAAGACAGAGGTGTTGGGAAGGACTTGGTGTGATATAGTGGAAAATAATTTAGAATTAGTATTCCATTTCTTTTTAAAATCTTTTCTTCCTCAGAGCACTGTGGTTCATTGTGACCTGTATAATTGGCAGCTTTTTGGTAGCAATGTGGTTTTACAGAGACAAAACAGTGGTTTGCATTTAATAATTTTCCCAATAATTCAATATAATTGATAAAGTATACATTCAATATAATTGATACAGTCTTTTGGATGTGTGATACTGGAATACACAAATACACAGAGAGATTATTGTAATCAGTTGTAAAAGCATGCCATGATTCCATATCATGTGTCTTCTTCTTCCAAATGAGTGAATGGGTGTGATGATATGTGTATTTATACCTACACACAGAAATACTACATGTTGAGAAGTGACAGGATGCAAGAGTTGGGTAAACTATAGCCACATTTTATTAAGCACTTACACAGATCTATAGAAGGCTTGGGGGTAGGCAACTTTTTTGAGCCTGGGGCCGGGTTGCTGTCCCTCAGACAATTGGGGGGCCGAAGCACCAAAAATAAATAAATAAATAAATAAAAATTAAAAATATATGTATGCACACTCTCTCAGCCCCAGAAAAGCCAAGAAAACCCCAAGAACAAGTAATAACAGCAATAATCAACAATAATCAGCCCTTAGGTTGCCTACCCCTGGCTTATATTGAGGCCAGGGTCTTTCTGGGCCCCAGAACCTAGTGAACAAGTCAAAGATACTTTTTCTAGAAGAGATATTTCCTTGGATACTCACCACTGTTATCCATGATGCACCTCCTTGCCATTCATTCAGCCAGCCACCACCCACAGACTAAGCTTTCTGTTTGGCCAACAATTTAACAATACCAGTCTGCTCAATTACCCAAAACTCCTTATATGACTTGATGCACAACTGGGGAGGGGGGATCTTGATCACTCAGAAGACCAAAATAAATTTATTATTATTATTATTATTATTATTATTATTATTATTATTATTAATATCCCACCCTTTGGAAACCCAATCAGGGCAGCTCACAACCATAAAATCAAATACAATACCCAAAACCCAACGACCCCTTCCCCCCTTAAAACAGTATTAAATCTATAAGAGTTAAAAACAGACAGTTCGTCAATAAAACAATTAGCAACCAGCAATATACACCCACGGCAATAATCCTCGTCCATCCTTAGATGGGGCCACGTAAGGATCACTGGGGTGGGGGGTACCCGAGGCTGGGATAATTAATCTGGAAAGGCCTGCCGGAAGAGATCCATCTTGACAGCCCTTTTAAAGCTGTCTAATGATGTTAACTGACGGAACTCATCCGGCAGGTCGTTCCAGAAAAAAATGAGACAAATTAGTAATAGGCCAGAATTGGCGGCAGCAGCAGCTCTGCTACTGACATATTCCATCTCACCCTCTGGCTCACCCTCTGGCACCAACATATCATCACATCTTTAAGGAAAACAAATGGCAGCCCTACTCTGCAGCTGCCCATTAGGCAGCACCATCATGGGGCTAGTTAATAGATGAAATACATACAGACAGAGATATATAGATAGATACACCCATATCATGATAGCTTCACAGTCAAAACTAGTTATTTTACAGCAATGAAGGTATACAATTCTAGAATCATAGAGCTGGATGAGGTCCTAAGAGCCAATAGTTCAGTTATCTTCCATGCAAGAATCTTCTACTAAAGCACCACCAGAAGTGGGCATTTAAATTTTGTTTAAAACCCTGCACTGAAGAAAAATTCAACACCTTCTGGGGTATTATATTTCGTGATCAAATAGCTCTTACCATCAAGATTTTCTTCCTAGTGTGTAGCCAGATTCCCCTTTCTTTTAGTTTGAACTCATTAGTTTGGGTCCCATCTTCTGGAGCAGCAGAAAACAAGCTTGCCTAATTTTCCATATGAATCCCATCAACTATTTAAACATGTCTATCATATCATCTTTCTGTCTCCTTTTCTCCAATGTTCCCAGCTCCCTAAGCCATGCCTCATAGGACTTGATTTCCAGACTTTTTACCATCTTTATTGCCTTTCAATTGACACATTCCAGTTTTTCAATATCTTTCTTGAATTGTGGCACCTAGAAATGCACACAATATTACAGGAGTCCTGACCAAGGTAAATAGAGTGAGACTATGAACCTCTGAACTGGACACTATAGTTTGGTTGATGCAGCATTAGACTGCAGTGACTTTTCTTGTACTGCACCATACTGTTGACTCCTGCTATGAGGAGGTCTACTAAATCCCATAGATCCTTTTCACATGTATTTCTGTCAATCTAAGCTTCACCCATAATGTTTGTGCATCTGATTGTTCCTGCCTAAATGAATTACCTTACATGTATATCTTTTGAAATCTTTTTTGTTACTGATCCCCCAGTTGCCATGAAGGGGAGTCGCCACAAGAATGACTACAATAGATCCCAATTAGAGGGAAAAGGTCACAACATTATTGACAACAGCTGTAATGCAGGGTTGACCCACAAAGCATGAGGTCTGGATCTGTGATGAACCCATTTGCTTGGTCATGGCCAAGCTTCAGGATGACAAAAGGGTTGACCAGTTAATAGCCCATCCACATCTCAGGTAACCAGTTGATCACATGTTTGTATCTCTACCCCTTGTCACTGTGGGGTGATGAATTGGTGATGCCCCTGCAATGGCAACACCGCAAAACTCCCAGCATCCCAGGTCCCCACTGGACTCCTGATTCAGTGCTATGCAGCCCTAGAAACCACACCCACCACATCCAAGACCTATGCTACCACCACTGAAGGCTGTCCTCCCCCCAAGGGATGCCTTCTGCTAATTCTATGCAGCTGTGATCCCACCCCCAAGAGAGTCCCAAACAAGAGTCCATTCCAGGGTGGATGTAGCCTGTGTTTGCCCCAGAATTCCACCAGCCCAGTCTTTTTATAGAGTCTACTGGCAAGCCACATCCTGCTGCTGTAGTAGCTGCCCCAATATAGAATGAGTGACCCCCCAAAGTCCTCCAGTAACAGCCCCTTACACTGCATGGCCAGATGAAGCACTGACACCACCTGGAACCATGTCAGCAGTGCTCCATTACTGTGAGTGAAAAGAGGGCCTTTGGTCTGGAGCCGGGATGCCACGTATTTACATAATGTCTGAACTGGGCACAGATGGGAGCCATGGAGCCTTCTCAGCACAATGGAGGATCCCCTGCCATAGAGGTCACACTTAGACCTGCAGAGAACTAAACAAACAATGTTTCGAACAAAAGAAGCATCCTCCCTCTTGGAGCTATCTGGCTTGGAAGAAGGCACATGCTTGTCCACTCTCAATGCCCTGAAAAAGGCCATGATGAAGGCAGCTCTGAACAGGCTGGCCTTGGACTTGGAGGTGCAAACCCAGTCAAGCTGTTCAGAGAGCCTGGACAGCAACGTGAAACAAATAGGTATCCTGGCATCTCCACCACCCCCATGAGTCCTCTTCCAGCCCTCTAATGTTCTCCTGACCAGGAATGATGCATAAGGGTCCCAGAATCCCCCAACTTTGGAGAAAAAGGAGATCCCAGCCAAGTGGACCACCATGGTCTGGGACACAATACCAAACTCCCTCAGCTAAACCAAGAATTGCAGAACAGTGTGGCACTGTATTGGCCAGTGTGGCTGGAGGCCCAACACCCCAAAAAAGGTGGACAGCCTGGAGATAGCTCTTTCGTAGGCTCTGAAGGTGGCTGCAGCCAGCAAAGATAATATGCCTTGTATCACATCAGGTTTCCAACCTCCCACAGTTCCTCTGTGGATGGTCTGGTCAAGGCACCAGCGGGCAGAACCTGGCCTACTGAAAATCAGAGAGGCCAAAATCTGCAATATTATCTTCAAGGCCCAATACAAAATGGGCTTTGAATGTTATGTTCCTCTGGAGATAGTGGAGCACCAAATGGTGAACCAGACACATGACCCTCTCAGACCTGGAGCTTGGTGGTTGAGGATCTTGACAACTGCCTGGTTGTCGCACTAGAAACACATTTCCTTGTTGGCAAAGGCCCTGTCCCAAATGTGAATTGCCACCACTATGGAAAATAGCTCCAGGAAAGTGAGCTCCCTGAGGACCCCCACTCCCGAGCCCAACTGGCAGGCCAATGTTGGGTGCAGCAGTGCCCCTGAAAAAAAAACTCCAAAGCCCAAGCTCCCAGCAGCATCTGAATGAATCTGAAGGCCCTGCCCCAAATCCCATGGATGCTGCCATATGGACACCCTGTTGTATTCCCTGAGGAACCCCTCCCACAGGCTGAAGTCTTGTTTGATGCCCTTGGTGAGGCGGATGTGATGGTGAGACACTTTGTCACAATCCTAGCCAGGTGGCTGCAAAAGGCCCTGCCCCTCGAGACCACCCAGCATGCAAAATTGAGGTGGCTAATAATAATAATAATAATAATAATAATAATAATAATAAATTTTATTTCTAACCCGCCCCTTTGCTTCAGTAACCGGGGCGGCATACAACAGAGTAAAACTGATACAAAGTAAAACATTCCGTCAACCAATCCCTAACTCCCCCTCCCCTTAAAACTAAACTAGTGCAGAGTTAAAATGACACATTCATCCTATATAAAATCAACTCAGAGCAACAGGCAATAGCAGCAAGGGGGAGGACAGGTAAGCGATCATCTCCTATGAGACGGGAGTTCTTCTTGGAAGGCCTGCCAGAAGAGATCCGTCTTGACTGCTTTTTTAAAGCTGTCAAGGATGGTAATAAGACAGATCTTGTCCAGCAGGCCATTCCATAGTCTGGTCACCGAGAAGGCCCTCTGGGAGGTCTGTGACAGCCTAGTTTTCATATGCTGAGGCAGATTACTCCCAGAAGACCAGAGTGCGTGGGTGGGGGGAATCATACGGGACGAGACGGTCCCTGAGATAAGATGGACCCAAGCCATGTAGGGCTTTAAAGGTTAAAACCAACACCTTGTACTGTGCCTGGAAACTAATTGGCAGCCAGTGGAGAGATTTAAGCACTGGTGTTATGTGCTCTCTCCTAGCTGTTTCTGTAATTAACCTGGCTGCCATATTCTGTACCAGTTGAAGTTTCTGGGTTAGGTACAAGGATGTGTTGCAGTAATCCAAACGTGAGGTTACCAGAGCATGTACCACAATTTCCAGTTCCCTCATATCCAGATAAGGGAGAAGCTGGCATATCAGCCGAAGCTGATAACAGGCACTCCTGACCGTCGCATTCACCTGACTAGTCATGTGAAGCGACGAATGTAGGAGCACCCCCAGACTGCAAACACAGTCCTTAGAGGAGAATGTGACTCCATCCAGTACTGGAAGTTGTCTTCCCAGACCTGGTTTTGGGGCCGTGACTGTCAGTACCTTCGTTTTGTCTGGATTTAGTTTCAATCTGTTTTTCCTCATCCAATCCATTACCGCTCTGAGACAGTCATTGAGAGGAGAGATGCCATCTGAAGTCTGAGCCAACGATCTGGTCATGGAGAAGTATATCTGGGTGTCATCGAGATGTACTGATGACACCGAGCTCCATGACTCCGAATGATCCCACCCAGCGGCTTCATATAAATATTAAATAGCATCGGGGACAGGATGGTGCCCTGAGGGACGGCACAATTAAGCTCAATTTTGGAAGAGCAACTGTCCCCAAGCCTCACCCTTTGGGATCTGCCCGAGAGGAAGGAACGGAATGACTGCAGAGCAGTCCCCCCAATTCCCAACTCTCTCAGCCGATCCAAAAGGATGGAATGATCTAAGGCCGCTGAGAGATCCAAGAGCACCAGCAGGGTCACACTATCCCTGTCAATGCCCAGGCGGAGGTCGTCGGCCAGAGTGACCATGGCAGTCTCAACTCCAAATCCTGTCCTGAAGTCAGTTTGAAATTATAGATAATCAGTTTCATCCAAGATAATCAGTTTCATCCAAGACAGCTTGGAGTTGGGAGGCAACTGCCCTCTCAATCACCTTGCTTAAAAAAGGTAGCAAGGAGACTGGTCTGTAGTTGTTTCTATTCAGGGGGTCCAGGGAAGGTTTTTTCAGGAGTGGCTTAACCGCTGCCTCCTTCAAACAAGATGGTACAGTACCTTCCTGACGGACACATTGATTGTATCCCGTAGGAATACTCTCAGCGCCCCCCCCCCCCCCCGGATGACCAGCCAAAATGGACAAGGATTGAGAGGGCTAGTCGTCCTCCTCACTCTTCCAAGGAGATTGTCCATGGCATCGGTACTCACAGATTGAAACTGATCCAGTAAAATGCCATCAACGGAGTTGCAGGACGCCTCATCCATGGATTCTAACGAAACACTGGCGTCCAAGTCGGCTCTTATCCGAGAGATTTTATCTGCAAAGTAGATGTTAAATGCATCACAGCAGGCTGTCGTTGGGTTAAGTAGGGGGTTTGGCTGAGGCAGAACCTTCGTCAACTCCCCCACCATCCTAAACAGCTCTGCCGGACGGGACTCTGCAGACGCATTACGTGCAGAACAGAAGGATCTCTGTGCTGCACGTATTGCCTCCTGATAGGAATCAAGATGTTTCCTATTGCGAGTTCTGTCAGATAAGAGTCGAGTCTTCCGCCATTCGTGCTCTAGTCGTTGTCCAGTTCACTTCATCCTCCTAAGCTCCTCTGTGTACCAGGGCTTACGATTAGAAGCAGGCTGGAAAGGACGCTTGGGAGCAATTGTGTTGGTAGCCTTGGCAAGATCGGTGTTCCAGGTATTCACCAAGGCCTCGACAGAATCACCAGCATCACCAACTATTAAACCCTCTAAGGCAGGGGTAGGCAACCTTTCCCCTTTAAGGGCCGAGGGACTTCAGCTCCCAGAATCCCAGGAGCTATTGGCCAACATGGGATTATTGGCCAAAATGGCTGAGGCTTCTGGGAGCTAAAGTCCCTCGGCCCTTAAAAAAGGGGAAAGGTTGCCTACCCCTGCTCTAAGGCTTTCTGGAAACCAATTGATTCCATTAGTCTTCGAGGGTGGACTGTTCTAATAGGTCCGCCACCCCCGGGGGGACAAACAGTGGCTCTTAGTTCCATCTTGACCAGGAAATGATCCATCCATGACAATGCGTAAGTTTTTATAACATCCGCCCACAGATATTCCTGTTCTGTACTAAAGACTGTATCGAGGGTATGAACAGCACAATGTGTGGGCCTGACAACCAATTGGGATAGGGCCATGTTTGTCAATCCAATGGATTGGATTTCTTTTAAGGTGGCCTATATCTTGGAGTGTAGGGTCTGGAGCTTGTCATCAGGCAGGCAGGAAACACCAGCTACCAAATCGGACTGAATTCCAAGAAAAGTCAGGGACGTAGCTGGCCCCTTGCTCTTTTTGGCTGCTAGGTGTTGGAATGTGGACAGGAGCTTGGCACAACCATTACTTCCAGCCTCTCACATGAACAGGAAGTCATTGAGGTAGTGGGTGACTAGGGGAGAGTTGGCCCTGCACTTGACTTCCCCCTCAAGGAAGGAGTTGAAGATTTCAAAAGCTGCACAGCTGACAGAGCAACCCATAGGCATGGCCTTGTCAAAATACCACTAGCTATCAAATTTTAAGCCCAGGAGCCAAAAGTTATCAGGGTAGACAGGGAGCAGTTGGAATGCTGGCTGAATGTTACATTTTGCCAGGAGGGCACTGGGCCCACATGACCCAACCAATCTGACTGCATGCTCAAAAGATGCATAGCAGACAGAGCAAAGCTCCAGGGGAATCGTGTCTCTGACTGATGATCCAGGAGGATAGGACAACTGGTGTATGAGAGGTTGAGTATAGGCAGTGCAGAGAAGGGACCGGACACCCTGCTGGTCTCACACTCCTTTTGGATCTTGGCCCTGAGGACCTGGGACATGTAACAGGCAGGTTTGAGGTTCCAGGCATTGGATGCTGAACAGGGCCTGACCTCTGGGATCCAGAATCCCCATGTGAAGCCCTCTGGTAGAAGGATGGCCACTTCCTTAAAGGGGTAGTTATGTAGGAGAGAGAGCAAAACCTCAGGGTGCACAGGGGTTGGGACAAGGTCGATACATGGCCGGGCAGCCTCAGCATGCTGACCCACCCCAATCCTCTGGTTTCAGAGCTGGGGGCTCCATCCTTCTTCCCAGAGGCTTCAGGGGTGGGCGTATCAATTGAAAGGTCTGCTGGGAGCCCGCTGGTCAGAAACACACCAGCTTGGTATGCAGGCCTGTGCAAAGCTCACAACAGTGCTCAAACTTGCACTGGGCCCATACACATTTGCCCGTGTTGAATTTCCAACACACAAGCCTGCAGGGGTCCTTCCTGCCCACCCACTTGGATGATCTGGAGAGGTCTCCCCTTGGCCTGGCATGTAAGCCAAATTCAGTCAACCAGAGGTCCCACCTGTCTCTGTTGTTCTGGGATGCTTGCTGGTGGAAGGCTGCATCATAAGCAATGGTCGCCACCTCCCCACCGATGGACCTAGTCCTCATGACATTGAGTATGTGACTTAACAGGTGCCAGTTTTTTGCACTCCACAAAAAACTGCAAACCCAGTTGACAAAGGAATGCTCCAGTGTATGGGCCTTGGGCTCGTTTTGCCTTTTTTGGTGGAGGTGACAGCTCCAGCCTCCTCCCCGCTGGGCTTTAACAAGGTGAAGACATCTACATAACATCCCATGAAGATTTGCTTCCTAACCTTTTTGGACAAGTGGATGCCCAGGGGCGTTTTGCCATGGGAAAATTTTGGGAAGTTAGAGGCCTGGTGATCCACCCACACACCCTGTATAACTGGACACCTGGCCCTGTGACTGATGGCCCATGAAGGCATTTCTGGGTCCAAATTCCCCCAAACCAGTAATCATCCTTGCCTATGGATGAACCGGAGCACTCGCCATCCCCACTCAGTAAGCCCTTGGATCCCTTGGTGCAAGCCTTTTTGGACTTTTTCTTGGCAGCATGCTTATGCTTGTGACCCTTGTGGCTGTCATCCACAACTGAAGTATTGGAAGTCACACTGGCTTCTGAATTAGTGGTGGATGAGCTTGAGGAGCTGATGGATGAGCTGCTTGAGCTGGAGCTGCTCATGGAGAAGTCCCGCTGAGCTTGTCCCCTGTTCTTGGCCAGACCATGCTCACGCACAGGTGGTTAATTTATCTTTCTCACCTGCTGAGGCTGCTGGCAGTGCTGAAGAGTGCTGCTGTTTCACCCTGGGGGCCACATCTGACCAGGACTTCCTAGGCTGACCTGCCTGGCCCCTGGTATTGGGGAAGGCAGGCCCTTTGGCCTGTCTGGAGCTTTTGGGAGGCATTACTGCCTTTTATATTTAGTTAACCAAACTTTATTAAAATATTATTAAAGGTTTCCTGTTTTCATCTCCAAAATGTAGGTATGTTGCAGCTGTTAAGGGTTATGCCCAATGGTTTAATGGCAAATTTTGAAATATGAGTGCTCCTCATCACAGTCTCCATAGTTGTACTCCCAAGAGAGTCAAAAATGCAGGGAGCTGTGTTATCCATATCAACAAACTGGCTCTACCCATTTTCATCTCCATCTGAAGCAGGTATTTTCAAAGCTGAAAGGTTTTTCCCCCCTTTTTCCTATTGTTTTGTTTTTTAGCATTTAAAGTCAATTCAAGCAAAACCACCACAAAATTTGGTGCATTGGAAAAGGAGCAATGCATAACTATTATTTTGTTGGTGGTAAAAATCTGTTTCCGCCTTTCCTAAGAGGGCTACTGATCATCACAAAGGAAACATGACAGCACCATTTCCCTTACCAGTCAGAAATACCCAATGTTTCTCTGTGGCTCTACTACAACACTATTCATGTCCTCAACAATGTATCATTCAGGCAATATATATATTGTATATTGTATGCCTTCCAACATTGTGGTTCCAAACATTACCACTTCCTTGGAGCTGGATGGTTCTCAGTAACAGAGTGGTGGACCAAAGCCCCAGGTTTGTCTGCTCACTCATCCCTGGCTTCAAGTAGCATGCATTCATACATAACAGTAGCAAGAACTGTACACAGCAAAACCACCCTTTGTGAATTATTCACAGTGGCCTTAAGAGCACTTCAGTTTTCTACTGCAAAACCAAATCTGAGAAACACCTCAGTTATGAAAGGAAATAGGTGGGCACATCAGAACACCAAGGTCACATTTATGCTGTGATAAACTTTCTTTACTGAAATATTAGATAATTGTGTAAGCCAACTCCCTGGTGATAGAAGGACATCTTTGATTGCTTTGACTGTAGCTGAATTACATGCAGCCCTCACTTTGCAAGGTGAAGTGATGTTTTCTGAAAACACACGTTTCTCTGTCAATGCCTAAAGGTATTATCAAAAGGGGGAAGTACTCCATGCATGCCACGCAGTTGAAGAGGCACTATATGGAGAAAGTAGAAAAGGAAGTAAATACAAGAACTATTATAGTCAAGGTCCCTATGTGTTCTGGACAGTTTTTATAGCAATATATTTCTCAATATCGTCCCCTTTCTTCGCTTTCTTTTCCTGCATGTCTTAATTCACCATAGTGCTTTAGGTGGGAAATGGGTTTCTCATTTAATTTCCCATTTAGTAATCTCTTGGCATGAATTAAACAAGGATATGGGGGTGGGGTGAGGGTGGGAGGAGAATTTACAATGTAATGTAGGGGTTAGAGTGCAGACTGGCACTTGGCCACTAAGCCAAAAAAAAACTCATTTGGTGATCTTGGCCAGTCTCAGCCTGAGCTGAGGGTTTTTCTGAAGATAAAATAAGAAGAGCCATATACACTGCCTTCAAACAATTGGCAGGAAGGCAGGATACAAATTTAATATAAATGTAGTAATAATATACAAACATAATATTAGCCATGTTTCTGCATTACCTACTTAGCTATGTAACCATTACATAGTGAAGTAGTATCTCCCAGACTGATCCTCCCACATCCTCACTTACTAGGCAGCAACTATTGCAAGCAACAGGGATCTGTTTCCCTGTTGAACAGGAAGCAGCTGACTGTCATTTCCAGCTTCTCCTCTAAGTGATCTCCACTGCAACAGTCAGGAGTAGGGCTCCGGTTGCAATTCTCCCTTGTGCTGGGGATCACTTGGGAGGGAGGGGAGTCAGGTAGCTGCTTCCCAATTGACAGAGGAACAAACCATGATGCTCACATGGGTTTCATGATGCCTATGTTAATAAATAAGGATGGTGAATATGAACCAGTAACCAATGCATAATTTTAGGTTACATATTCTTAGCTGCCTTAATGAAGTCCAGCCATTATTTATGTAATCTTATTTATTAAAATATTTATATCCTGCCTTTTATCCAAAGATCTGACTATGGCTTATAATAAAATAAACTTAAAACATTAAATAATTACAAGATTTTAAAACATTTAAAAGATATTAAATCATATTTCAATCTAAAAACAGACAATTTAAAACTAGTTAAAACAATATTGACTAGTATAACTACAAAATATGTGCAGCCTGGGTAAAATCAGTGTGGCCCAAAGGCTTTAATAAAAAGCCAGGCTTTTTTCCCATTATTTTTAATTGATTCTGAGAAAAAAAACCACACAAATACAACAATTACTATACTACTATACCAACATTCCACAATGCATCCACTAAATACTTCATCCACTACAATAAGAGACAAACATTGACTTCCTGTGCCTCTGAATTCCTGGATTGTCCCATGATACATGCCACAAATCTAGTCCCCATGGCATTAATACATATGGAGAGGGGTCCAGTTTAAAAAGTAACTTGTGCTTTTAAAAGTAACCTGTTTTATATGGCAGTGTAATAACAGACTTCTTTATACTTGTAACCTTCAGAGTTTGCAAATCTCTCTACCTCTGGGAGTTCCAGAAGCACCAACCAGCTTATGAAAGGGCATTTAACTAACTGTAAAGTGGCTTGCAAACATATGGTGTGTTCGGCTCCCATTGTGACAGATCAATTTTCCTCACAATGTTTTAAAAACATTGCTGAAGCCTCAGCTCAGGATGAAATTTGCTACAGCCAGGCCACAGCAATGTCAAAAGCTAGACTTGGAAGATATATTCACTAGCTCAAGCTTTACTGAGGTCAGTGGCTAGAACTGGAGATTCAGTTGGAATCAGACAATGGCTTCTGGTCATTTAGGAACACTGAAAGCTGCCTTATACTGGGTGAGACCATTGATCCATCTACTCCAGTCTTCTCAGTTCTGATTTAACAGCAAATGGTTTTCCAGGTTTTCAGGCAGGATTATTTTCTGGATCCATCTGGCTATCCCCCATATAGAATCATAGAATCATAGAGTTGGAAGAGGCCCCAAGGGCCATCTGGTTCAACTGCCTGCCATGCAGAAAAACACCATCAAACCACTCCCAACAGATGGTCATCCAGCCTCTGTTTAAAAACATTCCAAGATGAAGACTCCACCACTTTCTGAGGTAGCATATTTCAGTGTCAAACAGCTCTTCCCATCAGGAAGCTTCTCCTAATGCTTAGGTAGAATCTCTTTTCTTGCATCCAATGTGCTAGTTCATCCATGTATGAACCAGGCATCCACAGCCAACAACATATCTGCACACACAATTCTGTTTTCTTAAAAAACAAAACAAAACAAAAAAAAAAACCCAACCCAAACCCCCACATTTGATTTTCCACAGAATAAATCTCAAACTTCACAAAACAATCCTCTAAAACTGTGCAGTATTTGAAGACATTCTCACAGAAAGGGGGGAAAATAGTTAAATTAAGCACTTTTGTCCATGATAGCAAAAATGAAGAATTTGCATCTCCAATGTAACATTTAGACTGAAAGGAAGGGAAACCCCAGTTATTTTGCTTTCTTTTGGCCCATTTGGTTAGTCAGTTGTGAATTGTTAAACCCCTGTATACCTTCAGACGTAAAAAATTCTCTTTGGCATCAGCTATTGTACTACTTTATACCAGAATGAAACAAACATATAAGACTACTAGTCTTAGCAAAGCTCTCTGAAATGGTGACTTGTATAATCCAAGAATGAATCACCATCTATAATATCTTTCCTAGCTTCTTCCCCTCCAGTATCACATTGTTGTTGTTGTTGTTGTTGTTTGCCTTTGAGTTGTTTCTGACTTATGGCGATCCTAGGGCAAACCTATCATGGGTTTTCTTGGCAGATTTTTTCAGAGGGGGTTTGGCATTGCCATTCTCTGAAGCTGAGAGAGTGATCCAAGGTTGCCCAGCAAGTCTTCATATCCAGTATCACATGCAGATAAACTATTTACAACTAAACTGTCCTGTGTATCTGCTGATGAATATCTGGTGTTTGCAATGGAAATACGTTTGCCATGAAAGGGAGACACCACAATGAATGATCACACCACACTCAATTTGGAAGAAAAAGGCCAAAACTTTATTAAATACAGCTAACAAGATAGGGTTGGCTCAAAACACATGTGATCTGGATCTGGCATTGACCACCCCTTAGTTGATTGATGAACCATTTTGCCTGGTCACAGCCAGGCTTCGGGATGACCAAGGGGTAACTGATTAATCGCATGTTCGCATCTTAGGTAGCTGGTCAATTGGATGTCTACCCCTTGTCACTGGAGGACATTGATCCAGTATTGTCCCCACAATGGCAACACCACAGTGCTCTCAACACCCCTGGGTCCCCAATGAACTCCCAATCCAGTGCACCGCAGCACTGGAAACCGAGACACATGCTACCACCCCTGGAAAGTTGTGACAGCAACTCCCTATCCCTAAATATAGGATGGGAAGGTGGGTACAGCCAAGTTGGAATGATGCCAAGCACCAGCACCACATGGCCTTATATAGGCCAAAGAACCAATCAGAAGGCTGGAGGCTCGGAAGTCCCCACCCCTTCCGGCCTCCCCACCAATCTGGCTTTAGTTGCCCTGGCTCCAGCTAATAGGGAGGCACTTCCACCCCCACTGCATGTCAGGAGTTATAGTCCCAGTGATGGGGGCTGGAAGTACCACCTTTCCCACCCCAATCAACCAATCTGTGCCCTGAAACCCTGCAGCAAGGCCTTATGGGCCAGTGCCAGGGTGGGAAACCAGTGCAGCATCATGGCTTCCCTCCCACAGCAACTAGGCTGACACAGTGAGTTGGGTGGCCTCATTTCCTGTTGCACAAGGAATACTCTCACATTTCCTTCCATTCCCTCAACAATCAAGAGAAAATTGGTAAAACACACTCTAGTATTGAACATACTGAAAGACCTATGTGTCAGTTACATAGGGTGAAGTGTCAGGTCATTAGTGTTTTATGAAACCAGTTTCCAAATTAGACAATACTTCTGAATATTTGTGTCAAAATGGCCAACAGTGTTTTGGGTTAATTGCTAAAATAACCATAGTGCATACCCCATTGCACAATGGGACAATAAACAGACACATTGGCAGATATACAGCTGGCTGCATATTGCTGGTATTCAGCATAAGGGTAGTGCAATTGCCATGTAACTATGGGAGTATAGATATAAAATATGCAAGCATGATATATGATCTCAGCTTTTATCAGTTTTCATCAATTTGTTTCCGAAATAACCTTATTCCTGATTAGAGTGCATATTGCCAATTACAGAAAAACACATTTCCTACTGCATATTTCATTTTCATGCTGTATAATGCACACCAAAATGGTGTCTGGTTGTATTGATCCACACATATTAGTTATAGCATTTTCATTTTCAGGATCATGTATTTTGTAGTGCTAATGGACCTCCATTGTTCATTCAGGACCAAACTACTACAAAATACTACCGGTTATAGCAAGGATTATTGTTGTCGTGTGCCTTCAAGTCATTTCCAATTTATGGCAACCCTATCAGGGGGCTTTCTTGGCAACATTTGTTCAGAGGGAGTTTGCCTTTTCCTGAGGCTGAAAGAATGTTTCTTGCTTAGGGTTACCCAGTGAATTTCCATGGCTGAGCAGGGATTCAAACCGTCCAGAGTTGAAACCACTACACCACACTGGCTCTGTATGGCCAAGATAGCTTATTTTTTGTTGTTAACTGCCGCCAAGTTGACTTCAATTTATGACAACTCTATGAACGAAAACCCTTCAAGACACCCTGCACTCAACAGCCCTGTTCAGGTCTTGCAGACTCAGGGCTATTGCTTCCTTGATCAAGTCTATACATTTAGAATGAGGTTTTCCTCTTTTCCTACTGCCTTATATCTTACCAATCATGTCAAGACCATGTGGCACCCTGGTCTGGAAAATGACATGGATGTAGCCACTGAAAGGAACTGGAGCAATGGTAATAGGGTTACTACAGTTCAAGTGGCAGGTGCATGAGTCAGCGTTTGGAAAGCTGTGCATCATGGGCAGTCTGATGCAACATTCACAGTGGATGAGACAAGCCAGGTATGCATCATGGGAGGTCTGATGCAACAGACACTGGGAATGAAATCAGCAAGGTTTCATTAGTGCATGGCTGTCGCATGTTCTCAAGAAGACCACCTATATATGGGACAGAGTCAGAATCTCTGTTTTTGGTTAGTTGTGGTTGGTGGTTGGTGGTTGGCGAAGCACTTTGTTAGTCTGTATAGCTGTGAGTATTCAAGACGGATGTCTGATACTCTATGTATCATTGTAAATATTTGCAACAAAGATTAAAGCCCTCACTGAGTGAAGCCTTGCTGTCCAGTTATTCATTGCAGCAAGCTGAAAGCAGCACCTGTATGTGGGAGGATTTTTCCTGTGCCATCTGGAGCAAGATTCTTGACAGAAGACCATCTTTTGGGCATTCCTGCCTATGTGCTTCAACTCTGCATGTGTGTATGCTAGATTCTACCTGTCTGCATACCCCAAAAATTATTATTGTCTTTTAGTTTGAGTCATGTCTTCTCATGCTATGGCCAAAGTATGACAGTCTCAGTTTAGTCATCTTGGCTTCTAGGGAGATCTATCTAGGATTTTCAGGCTTAATTTGTTCTAGAACACATTTATTCATCTTGTTAATAGTCCAAGGAATCCATAGAACTCTTCCCCATCACTATATTCAAATAGTCTTGAATAACTTAATATGAGTTGATTTTCTTTCTATCAGCTTTTTTCAACATCTAGCGTTCTCAGCTTTACATAGAAATAAGAAATACGAATGCATAGAAAATACTAATTGTAGTATTCAATGATAGATCTTTACACTTCAGGATCTTGTCTAGTTCTTTCATAGCTGCACCTCCATGTCCATGTCTTTTCATTTCTTGACTGCCGTCTCCACTTTAATTGATAATTGAGCCCAAATATGGAAAATTTGAACTGTTTCAATGTCTTCATCATCTACTTTAAATTTATGTAGATTCTGTGGTCATTATTTTTTGGGGGGGTTTGATGATCAGTTGTAAACCTCCCTTTACACTTTCTGCCTTGACTTCCTTCAATAATCTTTCCATGACTTTGCTATTTTCTCCTAGTAGTATGATATCATCTGCATATCTCCTTCCTCCACATCTAACCCTGCGTTATGCAGTGACGTCACTAGGGGTGTGTGTGAGGGGGGTGGGGTGAGGACCACTGGGAACACCATTCAAATTTCAATTTTTTTTTTTAATTAAGAATTATTTTTAAAAACTTCTTTAAAAACTTTATATTTTATTCACATCAAACTACATCCCTGGATGGCTTCACACCATCCCAGCCAACAGGCATCAGGAGAACCAGGGGACATAGGGGAATGGTGTGAGGGCTGGGAAAGAAGAGAGGGAAGGAGGCAGAGAGAGTGAGCCTGGTCCCCTTGTCTTACCTCACCTTCCTTTTGCTGGAGTGGGGGTGAGATGGGACATTTTATAGCAACATTTTAAAAGTGTAGTGCGATAATCTACTCCAGCCAGGAATCCTCCAGATTGTCAGCCAAACAGATGGACATTTGGTCCCTGAAATGGGGCAGTGAGTTTGGGCCTGGGGTCCAGTCCAACATTTCAGAAGCCATCCCAGCTGAGTCAGATCCACACCTCAACCCAGGCTGCTCCTCTGGGTCAGTCTCTGGATTTGGGGAGGGGCACATGTCCTCCTTTTCCAAGACATGTCCTATATTCTGTCCCAGGAGGGCAGAAAGATCCTCCCAAAACGTCCTCCCTTTTGAGCATAACTAAAATATATATATATATATATATATATATATATATATATATATATATATTTCTAGGAGTCTATTTAGCTTTTCTTAGGTCATGTTCCACATTTTGATTGACTGTCCTCCATTTTACAGTGCCTCATGCTCCTTTGCAGTGAGGACACATCTGGTCCCCTTGGGCTTGGGCTTGGGCTGCATTCTTGGCTTCTGACCCTGGTTTCTGTGCTTCTGGAGGGCCCAAAGGGGCCCCAGTGAGATGGGGCAAATGTTCGTATTCCGTCTGTGCAGACCAGGGAAATGCCCCCTTGGATGGTGAACTTGGTGGTATCCTTTACAGAAAGCAGATGGAAATCATGATGATCTCTTTTGTCAATCACTTTTTAAAACTAAAGGTCCATCATCATATAGGCCTGCTCTCTGGGCCTTCCTGGGTCCGCAGGTCTACTCCCTGGGGCTGTAGGCGTGATTTTCATGCACCAGAAGTCCTGCCCTTCAGTAGCCCCCCATCCCCCATGCACCGGATCTCATCAAGTTGGGGGATGCCACTGCTGGTTATATTTCTATCACCTTTTATTTTTGCTTCTTTTTTGTCCTTCACTGCCTGTAGATTTTCATTTGAGGCTTCTCTTTCTTTTTGGCTACAGATAGTCTCTTTCTGTTTTCCTGTCTAACAATGTCCCTGTCTTCAGTCCAGCTTTTTCTGGCTCCTGGTCAATTAAGCTTAATAGTGCAAATCTGTTTTTTCACTTTGTCTTTATGTTCTTCACTAATGTTCTTCAGATTATATTTCAGCATGATGGTTGGTTTAGTGTTCCTCTTTAGCTAATAAAGTGTTATTGGAATAATATTTTTCCCAGGCTAGGGGCACTGCATAGGAAGCAAGGGAACATCAGAGTCCTAGCAGATGAGTTAATTTCCCCTTCTAAAAAAAACCACTGCCATTACAGTTATGGCTCTAATATATCTACTGAAACCCTAAAGTGTTGGGAGAATTTGTTTGCAATTGCAGTGTTCCTTGGAATAATTACACTGGAAACCTTTACACACTGATGGTGGGAATCCTCCTTCTCTCCTACTCTGGAATGGAGTTCAGCCATTCTGAATCCCATTTTACCTATAAGCTTATAGATTTATGGAATCAATAACCATTACCCTTTATACCTTTATCAATGGGAAACTGAAGAAGACTGATTGTTTTATTAGAACAGGGATGAGAATAAGTTGTATGGCTTTTCAGATAGCTGCAGTTCCCAGTATTCTCCTCTTATGGCAATGATGGCTAAGGTTAGTGGGAATTGCAGTGCAGCAACATTTGTAGAACACAATGCTAAGCTCTGCATTAGACTAACTAGGAAATCAAAGGATAGCCTCAATATATGGGTATTGTTTTGGGGACATTGAGTGGTGTATTAAATCACTAAGCTAAAATAATCTAAAGCTGCTGTCACACTACAGAAATAACCCAGTATGACACTATTTTAACAGTCATGGCTCCATTTTATAGAATCCTGGGATTTGTAATTTGTTGTAGCACCAGAGCTTTCTGACAGAGAAGGCCAAATATCTCAAAAAAACTACAAATCCCAGGATTCCATAGCATTGAGCCATGGCAGTTAAAGTGATGTCAAACTGCATGAAATGCAATGTAGATGCGGCCTTAGGCATCTAAAATATTTGTGTAGTTTACAAATTAATTGAAATAAATCAAGAGGGGGTTTCTTCCTGAAGTAGCCTATGTGGCAATATTGAATATTAACAAAAGCCTATGTGTGGACATATGTCAGAATGTGTGTGTGTGTGTGTGTGTGTGTGTGTGTGTGTGTGTGAGAGAGAGAGAGAGAGAGAGAGAGAGAGAGAGAGAGAGAAGGCATAGCAGCATTTCTGTCTGAAGCACGAAGCCAAATAATTGTACTGTTCTTTTAAAAAAACACATATTGGAATTAGTAAAGGCAATTATCAGGCAGTTTGCTGATTCAAGACCATATGAAACATTATTATGCAAAATGTGCTAATTTAGGAAGTGGAAAAATAGGTCCCCCAGTTATCTCATTTGGACAGTTATACAATGAAGCAACAAACACAAGCTGGCACCCAAAAGTCCCTGACTGTGAAAATTCATTGAATAAAAAATTCCACATTCATTTCATCTTTTCCAGAGAGTAGTGCTTGAGGATCCAGGAAATCATTCACCCTGGGATATGGTGAAAGGAGGTTGCCATAAGAAAGCTCCTGTGGCAGAGAAATAACTGTTACTAATGGGTAACAGGAATCCTTCAATAAAGAGGAAGAAGGCAACTGCCACACTGGTAAAGAGGGGAATAAAACTAATGGCATGTTTTTTCAAGAGTGAAAAACACTGTTGGAGGATTATGTGTGCCCTCACTAAATTATAGAGATACCAGTTTCTCAAGACTTGGTATGTATGCTTATGTGCCTTAAAGTCACCTGTAGACTTATAGTGAACCCATGGGTTTCATAGGGTTTTCTTAGGCAATGAATACTCAGAGGTGGTTTTGCCAGGTTGTCTTCCTCACTCTACCAAGGAGCTTGTCCATGTCATTGGTACTCACAGATTGAAACTAAGCCAGTATAACTTCATTAACGGAGTTGCTGAACACCTCAACAGTTGATTCTGTTACAACACTGGCATCTAAGTCAGCTCTTATCTGAGAGATTTTATCTGCAAAGAAGTTGTTAAACTCATCACAGCAGGCTGTTGTCAGGTTAAGTAGTGGGTTCTGCACAGGTGGGACCAGCGTCAGCTCCCCTCCCACCCTAAACAGTTCTGCTGGATGGGACTCTGCAGATACAAGGTGCCAGGTTGTCTTCCTCACTCTACCAAGGAGCTTGTCCATGTCATTGGTACTCACAGATTGAAACTAAGCCAGTATAACTTCATTAACGGAGTTGCTGAACACCTCAACAGTTGATTCTGTTACAACACTGGCATCTAAGTCAGCTCTTATCTGAGAGATTTTATCTGCAAAGAAGTTGTTAAACTCATCACAGCAGGCTGTTGTCAGGTTAAGTAGTGGGTTCTGCACAGGTGGGACCAGCGTCAGCTCCCCTCCCACCCTAAACAGTTCTGCTGGATGGGACTCTGCAGATACAATACGTGCAGAGAAGAAAGACCTCTGCGCTGCAAGTATTGCCTCTCGATAGGAACAAAGAAATTTCCTATGACGAGTCTTGTCAGATAAGAGTTGAGCTCTCTGCCAGATGCGCTATAGTTGTTGTCCAAGCCACTTCATCTTCCTAAGCTCTTCCGTATACCATGGCTTATGGTTAGAAGCGAGTTGGAAAGGACGCTTGGGAGCAATTGTGTCGATAGCCTTGGCAAGATCAATGTTCCAGGTATTGACCAAAGCTTTGACAGAATCACCAGCATTACCAACCGTTAAACACTCTAAGGCTTTCTGGAATCCATTTGGTTGCATTACCTTTTGAAGGTGGACCATTCTAATAGGTCCACCACCTTAGTGGGGCAGACAGTGGTTCTTAGTTCAGTCTTGACCAGGAAATGATCTGTCCATGACAATGCGGTGGTTTTAGTAGCCTCCACCCACGGATATTCCTGATCTGTACTAAAGACTACATCGAGGGTATGACCTGCACAATGAGTAGGCCCAACAACCAATTGGGATAGGCCCATGTTTGTCATAGATTCCATGAACTCCCGAGCCACATCTGTAAGATTTGACAAACTGGTTTTGAGTGGGATGTTGAAGTTGCCCAAAACTAGGAGTCTGGGCAACTCCAGCAGCAACTCAGACCAGCTGTGTCAGCTCAGTTAGGGAGTCTGCTAGACGACGGGGTGGTCGGTATACTAGCAGAATCCCCAAACTATACTTGGTCCTTGAAGTGGACTGTGTCCAGGACAGATATCCTGGTCAAGATCAAGTTATTTTTATGAACCAGAGCCACTCCACCCCCACCCACTTCCCCTTACCTGCTCACTAACGGAGTACCCAGTGCTATCGTCTCCCAGCCAGGTCTCTGTAAAGCAAGCCAGGTCGGCATCCTCATCTAAGAGGCAGTTGTAGATAATATGGGTCTTATTCTTAACCAACCTGACATTGCAAAGGAGCAGGGTAAGGTTTTGTGGATGATTGGTGCACTCTCCAATCCATTCTGGGAAACAGAGTGAACTGAAGGCAGGAAAAGTTTCAAGCATCAATCCCACCTTCTTTTGTAACAGCCCTTCACTCTGTTCCTGCCATACCTTCCTTTCTCCCATGCAATAGGATCACTCTAAACTTAATACAATTTGCTGTATTAATTTGCTAACTCATTAGGATGAGTTATTCTTCCTAGTTTTAATGAACAAATTCCTGATGCATGCAAAATCGTACATTCTGACTTTTTTTTCCCGTTGACATGGTTCCCACATGGGTCTTGATACCAAAGAGGCAAGCTGATTTTATAACTCTTTCTATAACTGTTGCAAAAGGTAAAGGTAAAGGTATTCCCCATTGACAAAGTTGTCAAATCGTTCTGACACTAGGGGATGGTGCTAATCTCCATTACTAAGCCAAAGAGCCAGCATTGTCAGAGACTACTCTGTGATCATGTGGCAAAGCATGATTGCTCAGAATGTTGTTTACCTTCCTACTGAGAAGTGATACCTATTTATCTACAGTCACCCCTTTGTTCTCGTGGACTTGAAGACTGAGGTTTGTATATTCATGGAGGGGTGACCCTATTTAAATCAATGGGGTGCACCCCATTCAAGCCTATGGGGCTTGAATATTTGTGAATCTCCGTTTTCGCAGGGGGTCCAGAATGGATCCACCTTGAAAACGGAGGGCCGAGTATACTTACATTTGCATGCTTTTGAACTGCTAAGTTGACAGAAACTGGCACTAGTGATGGGAGCTCACCCCATTATGCAGGCCTTGAACTGCCAACCTGCTGACCTTGCAATCAACAGAGTCAGAGTCTTAACCACTTGAGCCACCACATCCATAACTGTTGCAAGTTATCATTTAAATCAATAGAAGGAGCACCACCAATTGGTGGATAATGGCTTACATTTATCCCTGTTAAGCTTCTGATAATCAAGGAAAAACATGAAGGTTTCAGTTGTAACCTGCCCTCAGTTGAAATAGTTGTGTTTCTTTTGGCTAAGATATTACTGCTTCACCATGACCCTGCCAGAATGATTGCTAGCAGTGTGGTTTGCAAATGTCCTTGCTTCACTTTAGGGATAAAAACCAGCTTTAAATATACTCTGAAGCTGAATCCATTTAAGCTCATAGGTCTTTGGTATCCTTGGCAGTAGAAATGAATATACTATGTACTTGTCTGAACACATTTGTACCTTCATTAGTGAATTTACAAAGCAGTAGCAACAGCAAGAAGAATGCAATTTAGTTAAAATGGGTCTAGGAGGGTGTTCATTACATGAATGTCATCCAGACGTATGGATGCATACCCCTAGGTCCAACACACAGCATTTTCCATTTGGAGTAGCAAGATCTTCATTGAGAAGTTGTTTGGAATTTGTCTTCTGTGTATAAACAACAAAAAGTCTTGTGGAACCTTTGAGAGAAAGGGGGGTTGCAGACTGCTAGAAATAGTGCAAATTGAGTCCACTTTAAGGGTTAGGGTTAGGGAATCATGGGAACTGTATTTTATTGTGGCACCAGAGCTCTCTGACAGAGAAGGCTCAATGTCTCAGAAAAAAAGCAATTCCCATGATTCCCTAGCAGTAACCCTAACCCTAAATGTGGACTCAATTTGCACTATTTCTGGCAGTCTGCAACCCCCCTAAGAGATCTGTATTTAATAGAAGTTTTCATAGATTAAAATCCACTTTCTCAGATGTACAGAATGTGATATTTATGCTTCAAACATTTAAGCACAGCATCCACGGCTGAGAGTGGGTTGGATCAGAGCTAAACAGGATACAGAAAACAATGTGGACTGTGGACATATGACAGGAAAATGATGAAACACTGGCAGAAGGTTGGCAGAATGCTAGCCAGAGTTTGTGTATATAAGGAAGAATGCTGCAGTGCATTGCGGTTAGGTGGATGTTGAATAGTGGCAGAGCATTATGTCTGATGGTGTAAATATCAATGTATTGTGCTTGTAAATATTTGCTGCAACTCCAATTAAAAGCCTCTTTGAAAGAACCTCAGCAGTTTGAGTAAAACTCTGTTTGGATGAAGGAGTTTTTGCCTACAACTACTTCCAGAATTTCCAGTGGTGTTTATTACCTTGCTTGTTGTCTTCTGCGTATGGACTCAGTCTTCCACCTGCGCTAACAGAAACAACCAAAACCACTACCATCACCCCTTTTCAGACCCCAAGACAGCAATTTCCATGGGTGTATTTACACTGTAGAAATAATACAGTTTGACACTAATTTAAATGTTGTGGATCCTTCCTATGGAATCCTAGGATTTCTAGTTATACAAGATCTTTAGCCTCCTCTGTGAAAGAGTGCTGGTGTCTCATGAAACTACAAATCCCAGGATTCTGTAAGATGGCAGTTACAGGGGTGTCAAACTACATTAATTCTACAGTGTAGATGCACCCCATAATGTTTGAGTATTTTGGCAAATGTAGATGAGCCCTTAGTTATATGCATTGAGGACTACTTGTAGTAGGGAAAGGAAAGGAAGATTTCTTTTCTTCCTTTCTCTATTAGATTTATTAGATATCTCTAATAAAAGATTCCTTTATTAGTTTCTCTTTTTCAGCTTAAGTCCACCCAATCTTCATCGATCCAATATAGCAAATTATTGGAAAAGCTCCTTCACACCAAGTCCCCTGTCTTGACAATACAAGAGACTTCCTGAGGAATCCACAGAACTCTTTCTTCAAATAGGTGTATGAGCTTTGAACAGGGTAGAGACAGAGTATAGTTTTCAAGGAGTGTATGCTGTTTTTTTATTTTGTGTTTTGTTTTGTTTTTTTGTTTTTTTGTTTTTTTGCAGCTGGATAACCAGGTTATATTGGTTCTACTTTATTCAAATTGCCCCTAGCCATGTTGTGCCCTTTAGGGAAGAGTGGTCTCATAACCTGCAATATTTTCTGCCAATCCTTCATCACTCCATCTCAGAACAACATGTTGACTTTGTGGTTAACACTTTCCTTTCCCCTTTTCCTCTACCCTACCCCCTGCCCCCCATCTTCACCTAATGAAGTACCATGTGAGCTTCAAAACCTTGCACAAATTTTGTGTATTTTCAGTTGGCCCAATGTTGTTTTTGTTGTTGTTATACAGAGTAGAAGTTCCCAAATGATTCACCTGGGTGTCTCAGGATGCCCTAACAAGCTCACAGGGACACTGCCAAGATATTTTAAATGTTCACATCCTGAAGGTGGCCAGAATAGGGTGTATAATAGGGGCTTAGTTGCAGCCACGGTAGCAGCAGAACCAGTTCCTATTCACAGGTCATGTGGGGCTGAGGGCAGGTTTGTACCTCATTCCCAAAAGTATGGACAGTGCTGAACTATTTTTTCTGGTCTTCCAACTTTTCAACTCCTTCCTCAACTCTGTGAAACTCCTCCTTCTTGTTTCAAATTCTCATTTTTCTTCATTTCCCCATCCCCATGTATAGTACAACCCAGATATCTGTGGGACTAGTACCCATGGTTTCAGGTATCCACATCCAAAAATAAATAAATAAATAAATAAATAAATAATGCTTTTTGTGGAAGTCGACCATAGAGTCATGCTGGAGGACCTAGAAATGGCCAAAGATGTGTTCTCTCTAGGAATCGCTAGGTCCTCTAGTTCAATTCTATTGTCATTTTCCTCCAGAAGTCATTCATTTAATAGGGTTCACTATTATTTGTGGTTTTGCATTTCTATGGTAAATTTGGGGAATTATCCCCTGTAGATATGGAGATCATACTGCATTCTCTGCCAACTCCACTCCATATCCTCTCCACCTTTCAAACACTTTGAACCCTCACTCCCACCTGCCCCCCAAACTGCCTTCACTTTCAACATTATTAAGTAGGCTAGTTTTCCATTAGTTTTTGGCACTCATTCAAATTTTGATAGAGTTTCCTGTTCTCAAATGGCCTTTGTACATTTAAGGTTTGAGGTATATGCCTAAAAGGGCTTTTTAAAGTGGACATCTAAAGTGGGCAGTAATTGGAACAGACCTGTATACAAGTACAAGTATGCTCATCAGCAAGATGTGCTGGAGTGTTGAGAATGTGTGTAGTGCCAAAAGTAGTGCTGTAGAAGAGTTATATAATACAATGTTGGCCAATATAATACAATGTTGACCAAAAAGACCTTCAGTTGGAAAAAGAGGTGATGCCTCCCATTAATAGGCAGTAGAAAATAGGAAAACTGCATTACAGATGGATTTACTCAATAAAGGAAGCCACAGCCCAGGGTTTTGCAAGACTTGGCTATTAACAACAGGATCTCTTGGAGGTCTCTCATTCATAGAGTCACAACTTGACAGAAAGTAACAATAAACCTACAATTTTGAGAAGTGAAGATGGATTTTTTTTTCAACTCCAACACTTTTTCTCACTCAGAATCAATTCCCAAATACTTATTAAGTTGTTTGGACATAACTACTCAGTAAATGGAACTGTTAGATATTTCATTTGGCCTAGGGGAGCCATGAAAAAAATTACTGAACCGTTCTTTTGGCCTAGAGGAGCCATGAACCAAGAAAGTTTGGGAACCTATGCTTTAGACAGTACAGGGAATCATATCTTTGCCATTGGAGGCAGGACGCAACTGGTACCTGGGAAACAATTTTGAATAGGGATGTAAATCTCCACTTACATTTTCTTACATTTTGGAACGAATTATTTTCTTTTTTAAAAAAATCTTATTAGGGAAGCTTCCATGAGATTTATTTTTGGAATTTTTCACTCCTCTTTTCACTGTTTGTGGAAAAATTAATTGGTACAAAACTCATTTTTAAACAGAAAAAATGCTCTCTTTTTGTATAAAATGTTTTCCCCAGAAATCCAAAGGAATGTTTTTGCTTTCTCCCCACCTTCTCTAATATTTTTTTCTCACACAGAGAGAGGAATGCTTCTACCACCTCTTTGCATTTCACAGCACCTTTCATCTTCAGACCACCTTTTCCAAACACTTCACTTGTTTTCAAAGATTTCCTCCTTTCATAATTAAGTGACTTTGATAGTAGTGGTGATGGTGAGAGGGAACCTTTGCTGGATTTTACAGTCCTACATCTCCCCAAATGCTGTCAGCAATAAATGCACATCTCTACCACCTTCCTTATCATTTATTTGTGGAGGCAACAGTTGAGAGAAAGTAAGACCTCTAATTTAGAAAATATCACCATAGCTGTATCTGCACTGCAGAAATAATGCAGTTTGACATCACTTTTACTACCATGGCTTACTGCTATAGAATTCTGGAATTTATAGCTTTGTGCAGATACATAGCCTTCTCTGTCAGAAAGCTTTGGTGCCACAATAAACTACAAATCCATAGGATTTGTGACAGAAAATGAAAGGAATTTATCACTAAACATTTTCAAGCATGCTATGAACTCAGTTGTTCTGAGGGTGGTGATTGAATGTTTCCTTTGAGAAGACTGGAAATCAAACAAGTGGAAGGTGGGGATGTTTGTAAAAGACAGAGGAAGGAGCTGGAGAGAAATTGGAGAGGAGGATACACCTTTCTTCTATCATCAGCAAAATGGATGCAAATCCATGTAGGATCTGAAAATGCACCAAGAAAAGTAATTGTAGCATGTTTCAATTTCCAAACTTATTTGCTGGTATGGATAAAATTGAAGGCTGGTTTGACTGGAGGTAAGTGTGCCTATTGAATTCAGACTAAAAGTGTGTACAACCATGTATGATCCACCCCCTGAAACTCCATGTTTCTCAGGCTTGAATTATCCCACTGTGTACAGCTATTTGTTCCACAAAGCCCACATAGAGCAATCTGTCATAAAACAATGCCCTTGTTGTTTTACCCAGCACGTGATCTTCTGAGCTACTATTAAAAGGTCAGCTGGCATCCTCAGCACACAGACCAGTTTTTTTCACTTCAACTCAGTGAGACAAAGAAAACTGCCAGCCTTTGGAAACTACATCACTGTTGCCTTAAATGATCACAGTAATCTTTTAAGTGTCAAGCCATCCCTACGCACCCTCCTCCATCAGATTCTAGGATAGAAGATTACATTTTATCTCAGAATGAAAAGGGGAGACAAAGAGAAAGGGAGAAGAGAATGAGGAGGCTTCATAGCTGCTCATCCCTTGCTATAATATACCACATGATGATCTTGGCAGCCAAACAGTTTCTGACTGGTTTTCCCTCACATGCTCACAGATAATTTTATTTCATTCAGAGCCCATAAATATGATTAGATATGTACTAAATATTATAATTGCTATTTAATATAGAGATATTTATACTATATTTAATATAGTGCCTGCCTTTTTTGCTTTTAGTTACTTTTAATTACTTCTAAGTTACATGAGTCATGATTAAGAGGTGACAGGTGGCTTCCATGTTAGCAGAATTGTGACTCTTTGTTTCGGACTCTAATGGAACTGTCTTGCTCTAAATGCACTATCCAAGGTTCTGAAACCTATTTCCAAAATTGGTTCAGCACCTTGGATATCTCCTTTAAAATCTGTTCCAAAATCAAGAACAGAGTCAATACCCCATTGACACAAAAGCTGACAGTTGTGGTTAGGAGACAGAAGGAGAGATGAGCTGATAGTGCTTTATTATTTGATTTGGTTTATAGAAGGGTTTGCTTTACTCAGTGAATTACATGTTATTTGGTACTTAGTTTGATTATAGCCGAGAGAGTTCAGGCCACTGCCATGGAAGCTGTCAGTATTTCCTAGCTCCTGTTATCAAGAATTTAGAACTTGAACATAAAAGATGGACACAAAATGAAAATTTGCTGTTGTGCAGATGATGAGAAATGCATTTGTTTTACTTCATTTGACATCTTATAGATGAACATGGATGCATTATTTTAAAGACTGAGAGAGAACATTTATATTTTTAAAAGTGTTTAAGACACTATGGCCTAAATCCAGTTGCTGAGCCCAGCTATGGCAGGTCCTGTTGAGTCAAATAGCATTTATGTAAATGTTGACTCACCATTCAGAAACAGATTCAATGGGTCTATTCTAATTGGCACTAGCAATTGGATTTAGGCCAATATATCTCCCCAGGAACTGAAGTATATACACATTCAAGAACACTATTTTTAGATTCTTTGATGGTCCTATGGTAATTCTTGGGTATACTTTCTTTCCTATATAACAGAAGTTTAAGTAACTTCTCCTTGATTTCACTTTGTATTTTTAATAGGCCAGGGAATAACAATTAATTAGGATAGAAAGGAAAATCGTTCCAACTCTGAAACAGTTTAACAAAGGGAGGAGCTAGCTATGAGAACTGTGGGATATTCTCTGTGGAGATATTCAAGAGAATTCAAGGAAATCTACTGGAAATGCCAAGCCATTTTTAAATAATATTTTTATTATTAATAATATAACATATTTAAAATAATATTTAAAAATAATTTATACATAGTATTCTACATACAATATGTAATAAATCACATTAATTATCCATTCTTAATTACCTTATCTGAATCTTATTCATATTAAACCATTTAACTAAACCAATAATTAGAGAAAAACACTTAAAATTATTATTGATATCTTCATTCTTATTTCTATCTTCTTTTCGACATATACAATTCATAATTCTACTAAAGTGTAATACCATTAATTTATCACTAATTAACTTATCTTTATAATCAAATGCTCCCCACCCATCACCAGAGCCTAACATCTTCATGTTAATCTACCCTCCAAAATTGTAACTCTTCCTGTGGAGGTAAACCACCTTCATCTTTTACTAAAACCTTTTGTACAAATATCTTCCATATTGCTTCAAAGTCATTCCTCTTCATTATTCCTTTTTTACCTTAATTTCACATGTTAACATATCATTAATTGCCATTTGCCATACTTCTTTATACTAATCTTGTATTTGCAGATCTCCCTGAATTTTCCATTTTCTTACTATAATTAGTCTTGCTGCCGTTAATAAATTTGTGATTAAGTCTTTTATAGCCTGGATGCAGTTGATCTTACCATATATAGACAATAATGCTGTCTTTGGGCATATTTCTAACTCAATTTCTGTTATTTCTTTTATCTCTTTAAATACTAATTGCCAACATTTCTTTACTGCTCTACAACCTCATCACATATGAATATAAGCAATTTCTGGACAACCCCTCCAACATATCCTTGAATAATTGTTATTTATATGGTTTAACTTTACTGGTGTTAAATACCATCTCCAAATTAGTTTATAGTAATTCTTTTTTATCTGTATGATCTGCGTCTGAGCATTGACAGGGGTAGTGTGACCCTGTTGGTGCTCCTAGACCTCTCAGCGGCTTTCGACATGATAGATCATGGCATTCTCCTGGACCGCCTGAGGGAGTTAGGTATCGGGGGCACTGCATTGCAGTGGTTCTGGTCCTTCCTCTTGGGTAGGTCCCAGAGGGTGCTGTTATTTAACATCTATATGAAGCCGCTGGGTGAGATTATACGGAGTTATGGTGCTGGGTGTTGTCAGTATGCTGATGACACCCAAATCTATTTCTCCATGTCTCATTCATCAGCCTCGAATTCCAATGGCATCTCCTCTCTCAATGAATGTCTTCGGGTGGTAATGGGCTGGATGAGGAAAAACAGATTGAAACTGAATGCGGACAAGACGGAGGTGCTCACGGTAGCGGCCCCGAAACCTAGAATTGGGTTGTAACCTCCAGTCCTGGATGGGGTCACACTCTCCTCCAGTGACTGTGTTTGCAGTCTGGGGGTGCTCCTTGACTTGTCGCTCCTGATGACAAATCAGGTAAATGCGACAGTCAGGAGCGCCTGTTATCAGCTTCGGCTGATACGCCAGCTGCACCCTTTTCTGGAAGTAAGGGATCTCGAGACTGTTGTGCACGTGCTGGTAACCTCACATCTCGATTTCTGTAATGCACTCTACATGGGGCTACCCTTGTGCTTGGTTCGGAAATTACAGCTGGTACAAAATATGGCAGCCAGACTTATTTCAGGAACAACTAGGAGGGACCACATTACTCCGATCTTGAGGTCCCTCCACTGGCTGCCTATCAGCTTCCGGGCCCAGTACAAGGTGTTGGTTATTACCTTTAAAGCCCTAAATGGCTTGGGTCCAAACTATCTCAGGGACCGCCTTCTCCCATACAATCCTCCCCGCGCACTCCAGTCCTCTGGGAGGAACTTGCTGCAACCTCAAAAATCGAGGCTTGTGGCTACCTTCCAGAGGGCTTTTTTGGTTGTCGCCCCCAGACTCTGGAACAGCCTGCCGGATGAGATCCATCATTTAACTTTGTTAGACAGCTTCAAAAGAGCTGTCAAGACAGATCTCTTCCAGCAGGCCTTTCCAGACTAATTATCCTGGCCTCGGGTACTCCCACCCCAATGTTCTCCTTCAAGTAGCTTTTTAGACATTTCCATTCCTCCTCTATATCTTCTTCTGCTTTCTCATTCATTAGAGTTGTTAGTACATCTAACTCCGTTGCTTCTTGTAGCTTGCTGAGCCATTCTTCTTTTGAAAGATTTTTAGCTTTTTTCCAATATTTAGTATACAATATTCTTGATGTTGTAACCATGTATAATATTACTCGCTTATATTTTCTTTCACACCCTTTGTCAATGTTGCTGGTTATATTTATTAAAAAAGTGTAGGATCCAAGGGAATTTCTATTTGTAATATTTCTGATGTTAATTGTTGTATTTCCTTCCAATATTTTCCAGCCTCTCTACATTCCCACTACATATTGTAAAATGATCCTTCTTTATTATGACATTTCCAACAATAGCTTTTCCCTGGGATAGATACCAATGATACATCATTTTGATATAATTTTCTTTATAATCTTGGCACAGTGTAAAGTAATTGGTATCCCACTAGGCTTTTTCCCATTTTTCTAATTTAATAGGTTTCCCAATATCTTGTGCCCACCTGATCATTGAGTGTTTTATTCTCTCATTTTCAAGATCTCTTTCTTTCAGGATTTTATAGTATCTAGATATGTGTCCTTTTTTCTCGTCCAATAAAATTATATCCAATTCTGTTTTTTCTTTTATGAACCCTAAATCTCTCTTATCTATTTTATATCTTTCCTTTAATTGATTATATAAAAACCATTTTTCCTGATTTCTCTCTCCATTTCCATCTCCATTTGTTCCATAGTTTTCATTGAATTTTCATTATTTCCTGTCCAGCTTAATAATTTTTAATATGTTATCCATGGGGAATCTTCATTCTTAGTAGTTCTAAAGAAAGCCTCTTGCATTTACACCCAATCAGGTATACCTCTATAGAATATTTTCCTTATTTTTGCCCATGTTTTAAGGAGTGCATTTCTTATGAAAGGATGAGCAAAATCTTTGTTGTCCTTAAACTTGTTATACCAAAGAAATGCATGGAATCCAAATCTCATTTTAGTATTTTCCAGCTCTAGTAGTTTCCATTACTCAACTTCACCCAGTCTTCAATCCAGTTAAGACATGAGGAATAGTAATAAAATTTAATATTGGGTAGACCACAGCCCCCTTTTAACTTATTATCAGTTAATATTTTCCAATATCTCGCTCTTTTGCCCTCCCAAATAAACTTAGACAGTTCTTTTTGCCACTTGATAAAGTATTTTTCATCACTGACTATAGGTAGATTTTGAAACAGATATATTAGCTTTGGTAAGACATTCATTTTAATTATTGCTATTTCTCCCTGAAAGAGAAAAGTGCTGCTTAGTCCATTTTACCAAATCTTTTTAAATCACTTCCCAAGTTCTTTGGTAATTGTTTTTAAATAAATCTATATTTCTTTTTGTTTATAGTCCCAGGTATTTTATTTTTCTCAATTTTAAATCCTGTTATCTCTGTTAATTCTTTCTCATAAGTCAAATCCATTTTTTTTCTAAATAGAAGTTTTCTCTTTGTTTATTCTTAATCCTCCTACATTCCCATATTCTTGTATAACATCCAATAATTTTTATGCTTTTCTTTGGATCTTCAAAAAAGAAAATTATATCATCAGCTAACGCCTGTAACTTAATAATGTATCATTTTATTTTAACTTCTTTCATTTCTATATCATCTCTAATTTTATTATTTAACACCTCTAAGATAATCATAAGCAATAAGGGCAAAAGAGGGCATTCCTGTCTGGTGCCTTTCTCAATTCTTATGTTTTCTGTTCTTTGTTCGTTTACTATTATTTGTGCTTTCTGACCTTTATATATAGCTGTCATCCATTCTATAAATTTCGCCCCCATTTCCATCTGTTTAATCAGCTCCAACATGAAATGCCAAATGACAATATCGAAAGCTTTCTTTGCATCTAGTAAGATCATGGCTAGCTTTTTCTCATTGTGATGCTCAAAATGTTCAGTCATGTTCAACACTGTTCTTACATTATTTTTAATTTGTCTGTTTGGTATAAACCCATTTTGATCTTCATGTATTACTACTTCAATGATTTCTTTCATCCTGTTAGCTATAATTGAGATAAAAAAATTATAATCTGAATTTGTCAGGGATATTAGTCTGAAATTCCTTACATCATAACTATCTTTATATTCTTTCGGTATTAAAGAAATGAATGCTTCTTTCCAAGGGCCTCTACAGATGGCACTTTGCACCATCTTGGAGGTAGGGGAAGGGAGGGGCAGCTGACCACCTGCTGCCCCAACCCTTTCCTGAGGATGTCATTGGAGCATCTGCTGTAGCACACGGTGAGTGCTCTGATGATGTCCTTCCATCACAGCATCCGGACATGCTGTGATGGAAGAGATGCGGAAGAGACATGTGCCTTTCTGCATCTTGAGGAAAAAATGCTATTTTAGCACTCCTTCCTGGGCCAGCAGAAGAGTGGATTGGGGCCGAGGTGTGGGGATTGGGGCCTCCTGTCTGCATCCCCCCCAAGATCCTAGTATCCCAAATATATGAATGTCATTAATTACACCCTTCAACTGAATAACCAGTACCTCTATAAATTTTTTGTATATATAATAAATTGCTGGTAGACCATCCGGGCCTGGTGTTTTCCCCAGCTTCATTTTTCCTATCATTTCTAATATCTCTTTTTCTGTGATGGGTTGACTTAAACTGTTCGTTTGCTCCTCACTTAATACAGTTATATTTTGTTACATAAGATATTTTGTTACTTTTTCTTTATCACCCTTTAAATTTAATGTATCTCTATATATGTTTTTATAATACTCTAAAGATTTTTTTTATCTCTACTTAGTCTGTGATGGATCCGCGTTGTACCGTATTTCAGTAATTATTTTTTCCCCTTTCTTTTCTCAACTTACTAGCCAATATTCTACCAGCTTTATTGCCCGATTCAAAATGTTTTTGCCTGATCATTTTTAATTTTTTCTCTATTTCCTTGATTGCCAATATTCTTAGTTGTTGTTGTAAATTTTCAATCATACATTTTAGTCTTTTATCTCCTTTCCTTTCCTATTCTTCCTCTTTACTCTTCAATTCATTCCTAAATTTATTTTCATTTTCTTTTCTTCTTTATTTTATTAAATTTTCCACAGTAACAAAATATACATTGCAATTGACATTTCTTCTTCATTTCCATTTTTTTAACCAACAAAAAGAATTGTATCTGAACTTCTTATCAGTCCACCTGGAACTGAGTAACTAGAAAAGAAGAGAATACAGTTCCCTCTTACTGTAATTTGTTTTTGTGATTTTAGTCTTATTTCTGCTTACAATAATCTTGAACTGTTCCTGGGCTTTATGAACATGTAGTTTTTATGAGCATCGCTTAGCACAATAGTTTTTTTAATTTCTCCCAGTCTGTGTTTGAAACTTCTGTGAACTTTCCTTCTATCAAATTTGTGGATCTGTCTAGTTCTATATTATCTAGAGTTTTTAATAACCAATATTCTATTGTTGGTGTGTCTTTTGTCTTCCGTTTTTGTGCTATAAGAATTCTAACTGAGGTGATTATATATAGCAGTGTCTTCCACTGTTTTTTCTATTTCTATTTCTTTTTCTTTTTTTGCTTCCATGTCTGATATTTTGTTAGTCATGTTTAATAAATAGATTTCAGGTAGCATTTGAAATTTTATATTTAGAATTTTTTTGATTCCTAAGTGAATTTCCCCCCATAATTTTTGAACTCAGGGCATTGCCACCACACATGAAACCAATCGCCAGCCATTTTATTATATTTCCAGCATTTGTTTTCTTTACTTTTGTAAATTTTTGCTAATTTTGATGGAGTTAGATACCATCTATATGCCATCTTTAAGTAGTTTTCTCTGAGATTCTGGCATTTCGTGAATTGGATTGCTTTCTTTCTGGAATATTGCCAGCTTTCCAAGTCTATGTTTCTTCCAATATCTTTTACCCATTTTATCATTTCTCCTTTGATGATTTCTTGTTCTAGATTTCTATTCAGAAGTATCTTGTAATTTTTTGCTACTGGTTTTTCAACCTTCTCTTCTAATATTTCATCTAGTTCATTCTTTTGAATGTCGAAACCAGTTTCCTTTATGTCTGATTTGTATCTTTCTGTCAGTTGATAATGAACTAACCAATGGCTTTTTTATTCAAATTCTGCAATTTGTTCTATTGCTTTCATTACATATTTGCAAACTTCCATGATTCTGGAATTCCTTCTTTATAATTGAATTGAAGGTATCTTTTAAAGTGTTTTAATTATGTCTTCCAATTTTTTATAGTAAAGTGCTGTGAAGCCATCTGGGCCTGGAGCTTTATCAGGTTTCAAAGTTCAAATAGTCTTGGAGATTTCTTCTTCCGTTATTTCAGCATTTAACTTTTCATAATGAGCTTTGATCTGAAGCCAGGGACATGATAAAAGAAGAATGCATAAAGACACTTCCAACAGAAAAAAGGATAGTGAAGAAACCATGGATGACAGATAAAACACTACAAGCAATAAAGTAAAGAGAAACAAAACAAAAAAGAGATAGGAATAAACTAAGAACCATGAATGCAACAGTACAACAGCTAGTACGCAAAGATAAAGAAAATTATTACAATGACAAATGTAGAGAAATAAAGGACAACAACAAAAAGCAAAGAACAAGAGACTTATTCCACAAGGTTTGAGAAATCAAGGAAAAGTTCAAACCAAGGGCAAGGACACTCTACGACAAAAATAAAATAAAATAACATAATTCAAGACCAGGAAGGAATAAAAAGACGCTGGATGCAATACACAGAAGAACAATGAAAAAGAGATGACAAAATGAAGGACACATGGAGTGAAGAGCCATATGAAGATAAATCCTAAATTCTAGAAACTGAGGTGGGAGCTGCAATAAAAGAAATGGCAAAAAACAAGACTCCAGGAGCAGATGATATACCTATAGAACTGTTGCAATGCACACTGACAGAGTCAACTCTAGTGCTAACCAACATATGTCAACAGATATGGAAAACAATATGATGGCCAATAGATTGGAAGTGATCAATATACATTCTCATCCACAAAAAAGGAGACACAAGAGACTGCAGCAACTATAGGACCATAGCACTAATCTCCCACGTTTATGCTCAAAATACTGCAACATAGACTCCAGCCACACATGGAGAGAGAAATCCCAGAGGTCCAAGCAGGGTTCAGGAAAGGAAAAGGCATGAGGGACCAAATTGCAAATATATGATGGCTAATGGAGTGTAGCAGGGAGTTCTAAAAGAAAATTAGCATGTGCTTTATAGACTATGGCAAAGCCTTTGACTGCATAGATCATGAAAGGCTATGGAATGCCCTTAAAGACATGGGAGTGCCAACATGCCTGATGAGGAATCTGTACTCAGGACAAGAGGCCACTGTGAGAACAGAACACGGAGAAACAGAATGGTTCCCAATTAGCAAAGGAGTCAGACAGGGCTGCATCTTATCACCCTACCTATTCAACTTATATGCAGCACATATTATAAGGAAAGCAGGCTTAGAAAAGGAAGAGGGAGAAGTGAAAATAGGAGGAAGCAATATCAACCATCTGAGATATGCAGATGACACCATAATACTAGCAGAAAACCTCACAGACCTGGAATAACTGCTAAGGAAGATCAAAGAATAAAGTGCAAAGGCAGACTTACACTTGAATATAAAACAAAAATAATGACCACAGAAAACTTACACACATTCAAACTATACAATGAGGAAATAATAAAAGAGTTATCATTTCCGAGATCATACATTGATCGGAATGGGGACTGCAGCCAGGAAATCAGGAGAAGATTAAGAATGGGGAGGGTGGCTATGAAAGAACTAGAAAAGATCCTAAAATGCAAAGACATACAACTCAGCACAAAAGTCAGAATCATATAAGTCATCATATTCCCTATTACCATGTATGGATGTGAGAGCTGAACAGTCAAGAAAGAAGATAAGAGGAAAATCAACACATTTGAGATGTGTTGCTGGAGAAGAGTGCTGACAATTCCAGGAACAACCAAAAGGACAAACAAATGGGTCCTAGAACAGACCAAGCGAGAGATATCCTTAGAAGCCAAGATAACAAGATGTAGACTGTCGTACTTTGGACACATCATGAGAAGGCATGAATTGTTGGAAAAGACAATAATGTTAGGAAAGTTGAAGGGAAGTAGAAAAAGAGGAAAGCCACATGCTAGATGGATGGACTTTATTAAAGAGACCACTAAAAAGAGTTTGCAAGAGCTGGGCAGCGGATGCGGGGGGGATGGAGATGTGTCATCCATAGGGTCGCCATGGGTTGAGACTGACGCGAAGGCAGTTAGCAAGAACAACAAATATATTTTTCTCAATCTTAGTCACTATATCTTTATAATTAAGTTGTCAGAACCATGCCTGCGTACATGGATTCTGTCAGGTTTATTGTTGAGTTTTAATATTTTAATACAGGGGTAGGCAACCTGTCCCCTTTAAGGGCCGAGGGACTTCAGCTCCCAGAATCCCAGGAGCTATTGGCCAACATGGGACTATTGTCCAACATGGCTGAGGTTTCTGTGAGCTGAAGTCCCTCGGCCCTTAAAGGGGACAGGTTGCCTACCCCTGTTTTAATAGTTGAAGTTGATAGGGGATTGTGGGTATGTTAGTAGTTGTAGCAAATAGATTAGCTGGGATGGGGGGTTGGGACTCTTGTTACTGGGCTAGAATAGTTTTGAGAAAGCTAGGCCTTTGAAATGTGTAAGCTGTAGGATGCGGAGAGTTGGTGTCTGGATGTAACTGGAAGGAGGGGTGTTGGGTGAAATGCCTGGGCTGGAGAAAGATAGCGCTAGTGAGGAAGTTTGGAAAGGGGGGCTAGATGGATGAGTGGGAAAGGTATGGGAATTGGAGGTGGGTTCTGATTTTGACACCAAAGGTGTTGGGTGGAGTTTGATGGTTTGGGGTTTTTAAGATATTGTTTGGCTTTGAGGAGGCAATTCCAGCTTAAACTCTGGTGAATTTCTGACTGTGTGTTCTCAATAAGCTTTTTGTTGGGCAACTTGCTGGACTTATTGATACACAGAGTTTCTGAATTTGCTCAAGTCTGACATAAGTATTCTGGTGTCTAGCCTCCATCTTTTTGCTTCCCTGTAATCCTTTTTAACTACAAATTCTATATTTACCAAAGCATGGTCTGTAATGTTTATCTCTTCTATTCCTGTATTTAATACCTTTGGAACCATATCTTGATACAAAAATAAAATATATTCTGGAGTAATTTTTATGAATTAATGAATAATAGCTGTATTTCTTTTCATCCTCTTTAATCAGTCTTCAAATATCTTTTAATTCATTTGTATTCACTCCCTTGTACAGGGGTATAATATTATTGAGTCCATCCCTTGTTGTTGGGTCTGATTTATCTTTCCACTTGTCCATAACCATATTAAAATCTCCTGCCCTAATTGTATAATCTCCCTGCATATTCTCCATTTCCTAAAATACTTTTTTATAATATTCTTTTTGTTTTTCATTTGCAGCATACACATTGATCAACAAATACTTTTATCCCCCATTGTTCCTTATATAAGTACAAATCTTCCTTTTTCATCTTTCTTAACTCTTAATTAAAACTACATCTTTTAGATATTATGGTTGCTACCTCTCTACTATATGCTTTTTCATAAATAGCAACCAAATTCAGTTTAAGTTCTTTTGTCCCTTGTTTTGCTTGATCTATTTCCTGCAGAAAAAATATATTTGCTTTCTCTTTCTTCAACAATTATTCTATCCTCTTTCTTTTGATTACAGACAACAGTCCTTTCATGTTTAAAATTGTTATCCTTACTTTATTAACCATGTTACTTTTCTAAATCTTCTGAATTGGCTCTTCAGTGTGCTACCCCTACACCAATCCTTTCCCTCCCACCCTTCTCATCCCTTCCTTCTCATCCCTTCCCTTTCCTTCCCTTCCTCCTGCTCACATATACTTTTCTACCCCCCTCCTTCCCCAAGGTATCCAACCTTGCTCATGGCTTTTACTAGCCCTGGGGGGAGGGGAGAAAAAGCCACCATTCCCAGTGTGTAATTAATTTTTCTCCTCCTGATTGTTTATTAATTATCCCTCCTGTTATGTCATTTTTTCCAGATTTATTTAAAGTTTTATTTTTATTGTCTTTGTCCTTTGTCTTTGTCATTGAGATCATTCTTTATTGTTTAAGATATCAATGCTATTGCATTACTGTATGTCTTCTTAAACAGATTGAGTCTCCCTTATCTGAAGTGCTTGGGGCCAGAAATGGTTTGGATATTAGATTTATTTATTTTTTATTTTGGAATACCTGCATTTGCATATATACAGTCAGCCTTCTGTAGCCATAGATTCTTTCTTTATGGATTCAACCATCCATGGCTTGAAAATATTCCATATATATATATATATATATATATATTCCTGATTTTGCCATTTTCTATGCTATTGTATTTAATGTGCCTTGAGTATCCATGGATTTTGGTATCTGGGGGCAGGAAGGCCTGTAACCAAGCCCCAGTGGATACATAATGTACATAATGAGATGTCTTGGAGATGGGATGCAAAATTAATTTATGTTTCATATATGCCTTATACACATAACCTAAAGGTAATTTTATATGATATTTTAAATAATGTTGTGCATGAAATAAAGTTTGTGTATTTTGAACCATCAGAAAGCAAAGATGTCAGTGTTTTAGCCACCCATGAAAAAAGTTGGCTTTTGGAATATTTTGGCTCTTGGAATTCTGTATAAGGGAGACTCAACTTGCACTATAAAAAGATCTGGTGAGAATACAAATATCTATGGAAACTCTATGTAAACATCCAGGAAACAGATCATTGGAAAAATTGGTTAAATAAAGACATGGAGACCAAGGAAAGTTAATAATCACATTAAGAGGATAAGCAATGGGGGGAGGGGATCTTTTTGCACTGCAGCTTTCAGCCATCATTGCCATATAGCTAAAGGAACTGTAGTCCAAAACAGCAACTTTCTGAAATTCTGAAGAAGCCATGTGTCAGTATTGAACAAACAGAAATTAGAACATTTTGGAGATGTATTTCAAAGGATGGCGGAGGAAGTAGAAAAAACACCCCCCACACTATCTTATTTTCAGGGATGCTCTCTGAGCACATGTTTAAACTTATACATGTTCTGAGTACACATGCTATAAGGAGTCTTGTGAACTTTGCATCCTAGAGAAATCAGAGTTAGTAGCCCACATCCATACAGGACTATCTAAAGGGGAATTTGTGAACACACAAAGAATCTATACAGATTGAGTCTCCCTTATCTGAAGAGAGAGAGAGAGAGAGTAATTGCATTGGTGGTTGCAAACACTGTGATAGAACTTCATAAATGCCAAACAACATATGCAAAATACAAACAGCTATTTAAAGAGAGCTTACTTGCTTTGAGATAGTGAAAAGCTAACTCAATGAGCAAATGCACAAGGCTTGGGAGGGTTTGGGTTAAGCAATCTGAAATTTTCAGGTTGCTAAGAGGAAAAGAACATAAGACAAAAAGTTTCAAAAATAATGTAATATAATACTATCCATGCCACCAGCACCACACACATGCATAAGAAAAGTGGGCAGACTTGAGGAGGACAGGACTCCTCAAAGGATAGGCTTTAGGATTTATGAAAAAAAATTCTCCTTGGTTCTGTTCGACCTTCCTAGGGAGTGCTGCACTTCTAGTTGGAGCAGTACAAAGGAGAAAAGGAGAAGCCAGTTGAGTCAGACCCAGAACTTTGAGAAAGAGAATGAGCTAACAAGATTCTCTGGTCAAAATCCTAGATTCTGAAAGAAAACTGAATTTGTCACCTCATCACTGGAAAAGTAATTTGATCTTGAAAGGAACAAGGTTCAGGTAAGAGGCCTCTAGAAGAAGAAGGCAGACATAATCTCAGAACTCTTGGTTAATGCTTCAAGTAGGCCCTACCCCACAAACAACTACCTTTTGATTATGAGTTTATTTTAAAAGATTTGAGGTGGGAAAAGTACTTGAGGCCAGGAAGTTTCTTTTTAAAAAGGGATGTTTCATTTAGACTTTAGGAGAGACATTACCCAGTAGTTGCTTAACAAAAGACAGTAAAGTCTTGTAACATAAGCTTTCATGGCCTGCTTCCTCAGATTCATGGAGTGAAATGTTGCCCAGAAAAGACCATATGAACAGCCATAAAAATGCAAAACCTATGGTTATGGTGATGAGGTGACAAATTCAGTTTCAGCTATGGTCATTGAGAGACAAAGGCAGGAAGAAAAGTGTTGGCTAAGGCCAGGGTTGGTGGATGACCATATGAATAGTCAAGGAAGTTTTGTAATCTGATGTGTGCAGGCTGGGAACTAGAAAAGAGATATGATGAACTGGCTAAGATCATCCTTGTGAGGCTGCAGTGTTAGCCAGTGTTGTCATATGTGTAGTGTGCCAGGATTCCAACAATATGGCATGAAGTTTCTAAAGATTCACTGAAATGTACTGCATGAGAGAGGTTATGGCATCTCTCAAGGAAAGTTCTGTGACCCCGTAAATTCTTTGAAGACTCCACTGGCCCTCATGTTCTTCATTTATTAAAATGAGCAATCACCAACTAAGCTGATGCTTCTGAGCTCCAAGGGTTGGGGAGTTCTGCAAGTCCCAGCACAGTTCCTAATTTAATAATTACAATCTCATCATTTTTCTTTGTCTTTGGTTCAAGGTCATCAATAGGGTGGGTGCACTGTCTTGCTGATGTTTTCTCCTTTGCAAAAGGCAGCTCTCTCCACCTAATTATCAATCAAATCCCTACTCATCTTCCAGAAGCAAACTGCAGCCATTAATTGCTTTGATAAATGAGAGTTTTTAGAAGGGAATCTCCAAGCATTTGGCACAAGTGTAAGGAGGTTAAGGAAACCAAAGCACCAGATATAGCAAGACTAAATGTTTTTCCTACTACATAGATCTATGAAAGAGGGCAGTTTGGTGATTAATAGTTCCCTTATTTAAAGCAGATCAGAGGTAATTAGTGCACTGAGCTCTGTGTGGCCATAAAAATTAAATGGCACATTAGATGTTTGGGTTTCAAACTGTAGTTTACACTAATTGACTTCCTGAGGGATGAAACAAATGTTCAATAAACATGAGTCATGCTTTTAAAAAATACATTATGAGACTTGACATGAAATTATACAGCTTTTTTTAAAAAAATTATATCTTAAGATTTTCTTATTAAAAATATAGCATCCAGTTTCTGAGGTTGGCTGATAACTTGGAATCTGAACCTCAGTTTGTTTACCCTGTTTGGGAACAGGATATTTTCTACCAAGCATCTGGACTTGAAATCTAAATTTAAAAATTCACCCTATTTGGTAGGTTGGAAGAATTTTACCAGGGCTTGTTTAATCAAACTTTAGTCACACTGATTCTATGGGTTCACTTTACTGAAGACAAATAATTTGTTTTAGACCTGACTTTTTAGTTGCTAGAACTAGTGGTATCACTGTGAAAATATTTTCAGGAAAAAATGGTAGGTTTCCATAGGAAGTAGCCATGGCAATTAAAGTACAATCATAGTGCTATAATTGTGTGGTGTGAAAAGGGCCCCAGCTGTTGGTAATAAAGAGAAAGTTAGTTCTTCAAAGCAACTCCTGCCACCTTGTTTAAAATTAATGGATCAAATCAAATATAAATCAAATTCGAAATATTATATTTCTGCTGCTTTTAAGTTGCCTATTATAAAATGCAAATCCTTGGAAGGGTGATGCTGGTGATGATTGTATATCCTATATGTTTCCCATTTTAGTATTCAAGGTGGCTTACAACAGTTTAAACATTTTAAAAATTAAATTATGAATTCATTTAAAAAAAATAAACAAAATTGAAAGCATAAAAAGTTAAAAGGCAATTAAATTATCAAAAAATTGCACACAGTTATAAATATAAACTATTTTTTAAAAGAAAAACTCCAGCAGTTCACACAATATAATTGTGTTTGAACCAGACATTAAAACAGAGCCTTGTTGAACCCAAGAGAGTGTCTATCACAGACTGTCCTAGCTTTGTGTCCTTGGGAGGAGTGAAACTGGTCAAAAATGAGATGCTCTAAGCAGAATATTTTAATCACTATAGGAGACACTGAGCACAGTTGTGTGTAGAAAGCAAGATTTCATTTCTCATCTTTTCCCAATTTCTGTCCAACTTCATGATTCATTTCTGCACAGCTTCAAAGGTTTTAAAGCTAGCATATACATCTTTTACCTGGGTCCAAAGAACTACAAACTGTAGTTCCACATGTCTATGCAGAATTTAGATCTCAGTTTCTCAGATAGGAAGACCTATCACCCCATGTCACATGACACATCTCTTTTGAGAATGTGAGGAAATTCAAAAGTGATTTGTAGCATCAAAGTATACTATCAAAAAAGAAAAGTTTATAAAAGCAATAGGAGTGAAACACATTGAACATAAAACAAAATGTATAATGTAAACAGAAAATCCAGAGTTAGAAATGAATAATTAAACATTCACTTCTAGATCTCAGTTATTGGCCTATTCAGAAACATATTACAGTTCCTTGAGATGAACTGCATTTCTGTGTACAGTAAATCCTCCAAACCCAGTTGACTTCAGTAGGAAATGTGCTTTTGTGCCAGATCGTAGACAAGCTTCTTAAATTTATTTTAAAGAACATACTTCCTGCTGATTGATCCACATTTTTGCAGAGAATATTATTGTATCTTATTTGGAAAACATCACCTTGAGACTTGCCTAATTCCAGATTCAATTAGATTTGTTAATTAGCTTGAATTTTAATAACCTTCACTGCACCCCAAGAACATGCACCCATTCTGCTATGATCTCTCCTAAGAGAAATGCAGTTCTGAAACATTTTTGGAGATGTACCCCAGGTGGGTCACTTAAGCCAACTATCACAGAAAATTATTTTCATAAAAGCATGCAGAGATGTTGATTGTTTTATGTTTTAACTCTTTCCTCTCCTTCCATGCTGTGAAAGTTTTTTGGATGCATCACATTTGGCAAATCATTCTGTAAATACTCATGAATTTGCTTTGCTTTTAGGATGCAGCAAAGATAGGAAGTATTTGTATTAGAAATCCTCTGGAAACATTCACATTAGTTCATTTTGTGTGTGCATTTGTGGTGTGCAGTGGTAGCTGCTAGCTTTGATATCAGGGGAGTGAATCCATTCGAGTTTTTTCCAGGAATTTCAAGCTGAAGGGCTGAATCCCATCCCTAAATAGGTCCAGCATTTTGGATACATCCTTTAAAATCTGAACTAAATTCCAGATTCCCCTGCCTCACTAATGCTGGAGATGCCACTGATGGTATGCAAGTGTGATGGTGTATATGGATGAGAGCCTCCCATTAGTCAGAGCAAGGCAGTTGCCTCAAGCTTGAATCATTGTTAGGCCCCTAGTTGAGTAAGCACCTTGAATCCATAAGATTTACCTACATGCTGCCCCATCATTCAGCAATTAGTACAGAATCTGGTATTTCAAAATCCAAAATACTCCAAAAACAAAACTTGCTGAGATGTGGAGAGATGTGGAGAGAAGGCAGGTTAGAGCCAGCCCTGGTGACAACTAATCAGGACTGAGCTGGAGACAGCCAATAGAGTGTCAGGCTGTAAGGGGGGAAATTCCATTAGGAACAGTTGGAAGTTAGATAGGGTTTGGATTTCAGACAGTGAGGGTCTGGTGGAGAAGGTTCCAGAGTGAAGCAGGGTTAAGGTCCAGAAGAGAGGGGCCTAATACCTATACTAAACTCCAAGTGAGGGAGTTAATAAAGAGAATATCCTGAGGGGTATTGATAGCCTTAAAGCAGGGACAGGCAACCTTTTTGAGACCTGGGCCGGTCTCCCATAGCCCAGGTCTCGTCTGGGCCAAGGTGGGGGGGATGGCAGCACGCACGCGCACGCACCCTCCGCCGCCGTGCACGACTCCCCCTGCGCACGCCACGGCCTTTGTTGCTGGGGGGCCGGGGGAGGGGGCAGGAAATGGTGCGGGGGCCAGATTCCCTCGGTGGCTACGGGCCTCCTGGAAGCCCGTCGCCACTGAGGGTCCCCCCAAGGAGTCTTCCCTCGGTGGCTACGGGCCTCCTGGAAGCCCGTTGCCACCGAGGGAGGCCTCCCAAGGGAGACCCTCAGTGGCTACGGGCCTCCTGGAAGCCCGTCGCCACCAAGGGTCCCCCCGAGGAGGCTTCCCTCGGTGGCTACGGGCCTCCTGAAAGCCCATCGCCACTGAGGGTTCCCCTTGGGAGGCCTCCCTCGGTGGCGACGGGCCTCCTGGAAGCCCGTCGCCACCGAGGGTCCCCCTTGGGAGGATTCCCTCGGCGGGGACGGGCCTCCTCAGGGCGCCGCGTGCACTCCCGGCGCCGCACCCGCCATTTTGGTCTCCAAAATGGCGGTCGCAACGCGTTTGCGCATGCGCAGTAATCATGCGCATGCGCAAACACATTGTGGCCGCCATTTTGAGGACCAAAATGGCGGTCGCGTTGCGCGCGGCCGGGTGGCGGCGGTGGCAGGGGTCCGCCTGGGCCCATAAGTCCGGCGACCTGGGCCGGAAACGGCCCGCAGGCCGTAGGTTGCCGACCCCTGCCTTAGAGGCTGGTTAAGAAATAGTGATAAAGGTACCCAAAGAAGGGATAAGAGTGTCCTGTTGGGCTAATTGAAAGTGTTCTAAGGAAAGGAGTGTTTTAGAGTATTATTATTTGTAACTGTAACCAATTATAACAAGTGCAGCAAGACCAAGTGAAACATTTACTTGTATTGTAAATAAAGTTTTGTTGTTACTTCATGAACACTTGTCTACAGTGTGAATGAATATCCATGCTACTAAACCTTATACAAGATTGGTTATACCAAAGAGTTTTAGAAGAGAAGGTTGGTGAAGGAGTGGCTCTTTGCATACGGTGGTGACAGCTGTGGGATGAAAAGGGTCAATGGTGTGGCCACAAATGAAAGAAAGGGAAAAGTGCACATGACATTGACCCCTTTGCTTTCTGATGATCAATGTATAAAAACTTTGTTTCATGCACAAAATTATTAAAAAGTATTGTATAAAATTATCTTCAGACTCTGAGTATAAGGCTTATATGAAGCATAAATGAATTTTTGTGTTTAGACTTAGGTCCCATCTCCAAAATATCTCATTATGCATGTATATGCTAGTGGTTCCCAAACTTTGGTCCTCCAGATGTTTTGGACTTCAACTTACAGAATTCCTGACTGTTGGCCTAGCGGGCTGGGGCTTCTGGGAGTTGAGGTCCAAAACACTTGGAAGATCAACATTTTGGAATCACTGATATATACAAATACAAATTTTCCAAAATTAAAAAATAATAATCCAGAACTCCTCTAGTCCCAAGCATTTTAGACAACCTGTACAGCAAATGTATTTTACTTGGGATACACCAATAGGACTCAGAATTCAGGCAGTAGATTTGGGGAGTGGTCCCCCAGTCACCATTCAGATTGAGTCCACAAAGGTAATGCTGTAGTAAAAAGGTAAAAAGCTGCTTCTCACAGAACTGCCACCAAAATTGAAGTAAGACTCAATGGATAGTCCAGTATTCAATTGGAAGAGGGCACCATTTTGTTCTTTGTTTCGGGCATCCAAATGACTTTGCCCATCCTGGTATTAAATTGTGATCACAATGTGATCATAACCACACCTAGGCTGAAATCTGAATATAGAGTGACCTATATCCATATACCCAAATACACAACCTGTACAAACCATTTATAATTTATACAAAGAGTATAATTTATACAAACCATAATATATGATTGAGCTCTTTATACATAGCCCATTGTACAGATGTTCTGACTCATAGAAGGGCATCTAGCTTCTCACAGTCATTGCAATCTCTTCAGTCCATTTATTTTTTAAAAAAGAAATTCTACACAGAGCTGAAGCACCAAACTTCAAGCAAGACTTGTCCTTGACCTCATGGAAATTGATTGCTGAGATCATTGGGCCTGGAAAAAGCAAGTTAAATCCTGTCCCATGCCAGCTTTAGCCAATAGAGGCCAAAGCTAAAGCTAAGATAAATTTCTGCATCATATCACTGCTAGCTTTGAATTTTCCCCGGCACTCTACTAGGAATTTTGTTTTCAGCTCCCTTACTCCCACAGGTGACTTCAAAGTCTTGACAAGCTAACAGTATGAATATCCCAGTACATACATGCAATACTATATGAAAAAACATGGTTACCAGAACAAGCAGCCTCCTCAACATCTTCAATTAAATAAATCAGTGTAGATGCGCACTCAGTTTTTTGTGTTGTTGTTTTTTTAAAAAAAAAAAAAAAACTTTGGGAGAACTCTGATGCAGATCCAAGCACTTGCTACAAATAGCCCTGAAAATGGAAAAAGTGGACATGGATAACAACAACTGGAAAAACCAAGGGACTCTATCACAAGCACTCACATTTCTATTGAAGAATATATAAGAGCTCATTGTGGCTCCAGTTTGGTCAGGGTTGATGGTCAAGGGGAAAGAGGTAGAATTTGTCATTTCCACTACATCAGGATGGGCAATTCAACAAGTCCAGGAGCCAATTTTCTGTTCTTGATATTAAAAAAAATGCCATAAAATGGTGTGGGAGAGAAGATGAAAAAGATTAGATCTCGTTTTAATATGTTAAATCTGGGGGAAGTGACAATGATTTATCTAAAAGGCAACTTTTCATGTCCCCATGGTCCCATTTTGCCCATACCAACAGTAAAACATTTATTATTATTATTATTATTATTATTATTATTATTATTATTAATTTCCTACCTGCTTCTCCCTATGGACCAAGGCAAGGAACAACTGATTAAAATACAACATGTGCCATATAGAATTTCCTGGCCTTATTTACCCTGCTCTTTAAAATAATACAAACTTCTTGTCACTTTAACTCTCCCCATGAGTTTTATATATACATTGTTATCATATTACCTGCATTTTTACCAATATCATCATTATTATCTTCATCCATTAATTCTTTCTTCAGACAAATTCCTAACTATTTATAGCTATTGAAGTGAACATCATGCCTTGACAATATTTGAAACAATATTTATGGGATCCAATTTTGTGGTAATTCTACGTAACACTATGTTGTTACTGTACAGTGTTAGTTTGTCTTGGAGAAAGAGAAAGATACTTCACCTTTTCCACTAAAGGTTGCGTCTGTAGGAACTTGTGTACAGTACATCTCCCATATCCACAGGATCGGTATCCACAATTTCAGTAATCCACAAAGACCTATGGGTTCTTCATGCAGCCTTGTGCTGTGCCCATATTTTTTAAAAAGTTCTATCTAGGCATTTTCTAGGTCCTCTATTCTATTGTAGGCTTCAGAATATGACCATAAGTTGCTCTAGAAATGCCTAGAGAGGTGTTCTCTCTAGAAATTGCTTGGTCCTCCAACATGCCTTTATGGTCAAATTCTGCTGAAAGTCGTTCATTTCAATAGGGTTCACTAATAACCATGATTTTTGTGATCCACAGTAAATCTGGAAACATAACCTTTGCAGATATGGAAAACCTACAGTATATAGATTATTTACTGTTGTAATCTTCCTCAGTAAATTTCCTTTAATCTATTTCCCTGCCTTCCCCCAATTCATAATCTGAGGCAAAGAACATTTTTATTTCTGTAAATTAATCTCTTTAGTCAGCTAGAGTTTCATTTACTTTCTAATGATCAAAAAAATGGGAGGAAAATGCTATTTTCCCTCCCTGCCACACTTTCCAAACATTACTGTTGTTGTATGCTAACTCTCTCCAGAGGGAATATGGTAGTGGTCCCTGTTGGTGGTATTGTAGTCAAAAATCTGCATTTAAATTGAGACATTTAGAGAAGGGAAACATATAGGAAGCAGGACTGTTGATTTTTCCCTTTAAATGAGGCATTTTACAACTCAAAAGAGTTTATTGAAAGTATACATTGTCTGTTTAAAATAACAGAAGGATTCTTATGGGGGATGCAAATGTAGCTTACATAGATATAATGAAGACATCTAATCATACCCCAATGTATATACATGGTTTAGTGCTTTATTTGCAAGGTGACTTTCAGAAAAGCATAATAGATACACTATTAGTTGGTGAAGCTGTTTACAATTCCATACTTTTAAATTACTGCTCAGAGGAAAAATACAGGAAAGAAACTAAAGGAACAGAACATTTCTCAAACATGTACTAGAGCATTGTTCTACATTTGCAAGATGATTAAATACAAGACAGTAAATAATAAGATGTATTAATGTATACAGGCAAGGATCAGGAGATCTGAAGATGTGAATGGTTCTTGTACATGTGTTATGTACTATGATGGCATACAAAGTATAATTAAAACATAGGGACTGAAATCTATTATATTACTACAAATCCAATAACATCCAAACAATTATACCTCTATTGGGCCAAATGAAATGCACAATTACATGTTGCAAGCTTTCAAAGTCACACTGGATTCTTCATCAGGCAAGCAGGAGAAAAAAAATGTAAATATTAGTCATAGGCCTACATTTTCTGTTTCTGGTCTTAGTTCAGATGGTAGGAAGGGCTATCTGCAGGCCGGCACTTTGGCCATGTGGTCACTGGGAGATTCTCAAAACCAAGGAAATTTAGTGTTCATTTGCAGCTCAAAGAATATGCTTCCTTTGTAATCCAACATGTCTCCTTCCTTTGTGAATTCACAGGCTTCTATGTAGGTAGAGAACACTGAATTTCTCAAGAAGCCTTCATGTTTTCCATCAGGAAAACTTTAGGTGGTGTAGAGGTAAAGCATTCCAATCCAGTCCCAATATTAGAAAAAATTGCTTTACCAGAAGCCTCATATAGAAGGTCCCAGTGTGCTGACTCTCTCTTTAGGATTCCCCTGTGTTGACTAAAATGTGGTATCTTGAAGTGTAAACAAAAAACATTCAGGGGTAGCTGTGTTTGCCATATAGCAAACCCAATGACATCCAAACAATGATACCTTTATTGGGCCCAACCAAAATGCACAATTACACATTGCAAGCTTTTGAAGTCACACTGGCTTCTTCATCAGGTTATATCAACCACAGAGGAAGCAGCACTGATATCACTTATTTATTGTTAGTATTTCTTGACTTCAATATATAGCAGCCCTATGAATGAGTGCCTCCCAAAGTCCCAGTCATCAACAGCCCCCCCTCAGGCGAAAGGGAACATTTAACTGATGGGTAGAATTGTGTTGTATACTCTTGAAGATGTTTACCAATTTTATCAAAACTTTTTTTTCCCTTTTCCTTGAAATCCTTTGAAATCTCCCAGTTCACCTCAAAATGTGATGCAAGGCAGAAATCCTGAGCAATTTTAATACCAACTGGGATATTGTACAGTTTAGTATTCTCTCATGAAAATTTTCAGTTTTTTTTAAAGTTTTCATCATATGCAAGTCTTTATTAAAGTAGCACTCACAGACATACTGTCTGTGTGGCACTACCTTGTTCTTTCTCTAACCTCTCACCAATGAATGCCATCATATAGTTGCTGTTTACTAGAACCCACTTTAATACCATAAAGTGAAACTGAAATAACTACAGCAGCCCATACTCACCTCCTATATAATATATCTTTCAAATGCTTCACATAATTATCTGGGTAATCCTTATCTGTCAGGTAAGGTAGGTCAGTGTTATTAACACTATGGTCTGAGAAAGTAATATAATAATGCCCAATTCCTCTAAAAACACATGGGACAAATTCTACCATCAGTCAAACAGGGCCATTATGAAGGCAGTCAAAAGGTCCAACCTGTTCATCAAGGGAAATAAATAGATTATCACATAGAGAAACTGTCACTTGCATCTCCCATAATTCTCTCCTCAACATGGTGCTGACTGGGAGATTCTTATTGTTGTAGTCCAAGAAATAACTTTTATAAGTTCTGTATTATAAATTGCTGTTCTAGCTTGCTGTTTTTCTATGCTTTAACAAAACACTTTGTTGATAAGCAGATCTCTTAGCTTTTTTTATACTGCTCACAATCTGGACCAAAACAGATATTCAAAAGGTGACACAGGGAAAATGATGTCAACTCCAGTTGTTCCATCTTGTAGCTATCTGAGACAGCAGAAGCAAATCTGACACAACTAACACATCCTAAAATTAACTACTTTGGAAGCTTTGAAGGAAAAAATACTGCCCATGAACTTTGTCAGGGTAAGACAACATGCAAAGTGTGCATTATCTCGATATTACTTTGACAGTTACAGGATATAACAAGGGACTTGTGTGAAAAGTTCAAACATTAATTGGAACACCAACACTAGGAAAAGCAACAAGAGAAAAAGTTCATTGTTTAGAATTAGGTGTGAAAAATGAGATCTCAGATCCATCTGGAATATGAAGTAAGATCACCAACTAAAGTTCTTTATTGTCTTTGTTGGAAGCCAATGTGGAGCACTTTTTAATTAACTTATACAACACTCTGTAGTACTGCAGTCATTATTTATATACTGCAGGCTGGTTGAATAATGACAGGAACTGAAACCTAGAAAGATGCCCAGAAAAAATATATATCTTTTCTCCATCACTGATCCCTAATTGATAGGGATGTCATGTTTCCTTAATATAAGACAGATAAGCTGAATCAGACGAATGTCTCTTCCTTTATTTCAGTATCCTATTTAACACAGAGTCTAGTGACTTGTCCCTGTTCGGTACAGGCAAGAAAGGAAGGGCAACCTTCCAATGTTGTTCTCTAGCAATGGCCCCACTCCCTCCAAAACTGGTGGTTCCATATGATCATCATTTCGAAACACCATGGACAGATCTAGGCCACAAAATTAAATGTCAAATGCTTTCTCTTAACATACACACATACACATCCTTTTCAGTGGCATTCTCAGTCAACTAGAAAAGGCAGCTAGAAAAGCCAATATGATTCTAAGATGCATCAATAGGTGTATAGTGTCTAGATCAGGGGTAGGCAACCTTTCCCCTTTAAGGGCCAAGGGACCTCAGCTCCCAGAATCCCAGGAGCTATTGGCCAACATGGGACTATTGGCCAACATGGCTGAGGCTTCTGGGAGCTGAAGTCCCTCAGCCCTTAAAGGGGAAAGGTTGTCTACCCCTGGTCTAGATGCCTCTACAGCAGGGGTAGGCAACCTTTCCCCTTTAAGGGCCAAGAGACTTCAGCTCCCAGAATCCCAGGAGCTATTGGCCAACATGGGACTACTGGCCAACATGGCTGAGGCTTCTGGGAGCTGAAGTCCCTCGGCCCTTAAAGGGGAAAGGTTGCCTACCCCTCTCTACAGTACCCTCTTCTCTCCCCTGCTGAGTTAACTTAATGCAAACACTTTTTCACTTTGGACTCTGTTTGCAGCAGTTGAAGTAAGCTGAAGACAAAGGAGGAAAGTGGGGGGAGGAGAGAGAACGTGGAACATCTTTAAAGCAGCTGAAATAGTGCAATGTCAGAGGATTAATCGGGATTATCCCTACTAATTCAGGACACTTGCAGTGTGTGTGTGTGTGTGTGTTGAGGGGGGTAATCTGTGGCCTGAATTTCCCCAAATTTGGGGGATGTGTAGCTTCAACCATAACTTTTTAGTTAACATCAAAGAGTGTTATTTTCCCTTCTTTCTCTATAAGAAATTAGTTCACTCTCTCAACAAAACTGGAAAAAGCCTAAACTCATCTCTGTTCATGTTTGGAGTACTATGAGAGCCTTATCACACAAGGCTGTTCTCTCAGTACAGTGGTGTTGTCCATAAAAATGCTATTCAATTGGAACTTCTCTTTCCTTGCACACCATCAGAACCATGCTGGATTTGGTGTCCATTTGTGCAAAACCTTACCACAAACAACATTTGGGGCTGCCTGCCCACTACCTCCTCCTACATTATTCCTACCCCTTGTCATAGTCCAGCACACATATGTGCACACACAAACACACAAACAGTTGCCCCCCACCCACAGAAATATAAATGAAAAGTCTTACCTTTAAAAGTTTTTTTTTTTCCTGAGGAGGGAGTTTTCTGATCCAGATAGATCAGACTTCCCAGATGAAACTAATCACTGACAGGATCTGATCTATTTGAGACCTAATCCATCTGATCTATTTGAGACCCTCATGAGGCAGTGATTTTGCATTTCCAGGTAGGGGTGTGTGTGTTAGAGAGAGAGAGAATGAGAATGAGAATGAGGCATCACCATACCATGACATTATAGCATTATAGTGACAGAAAGACTCCTAAATGGGGCTGGAGGCCTAGAAAAGAAGGTAGGGAACAGGAAATCAGGTTGCAGTGCCCATCCCTTCTCCTTTCTCCACACCATATTGGCCCAGATTCACCCCAAATTGGCATAAGAAACACAATTGAACTTTTGCACAGTGCGGGCGATGAGATAGGGGCGCATTGTGAGTGGCTTTTAAATTGAAAGTCAGTCTGTTCTACTTTGTTTAGCTGCAGTGCTTCCTACATCTGTTACTATCAATGTTTCTAGTCTATAGTTTTTTTTAACATGTGGATTTTATCATTTTCTGTTCATTTTATCATATCTTTTACACACACACACACACACACACACACACACACAAACCCAGTTGCCTCAAGTCTAGCTTTCAAAAGCAAATAAGGCGTTTTAGAAAGTAAAGTGTTGCTGCTGTCACTTATCAAAGTGGCGCTTTGGAAATTTCTAGCCTTTGATTCTTGAGAGGTCCTCCGCTGTTTAAAGCCAGATGTGTTTATATCTGCATTTAAGCATCTATTTCAGCAGATTCCAAGGGAAGGAATACTTTTAGAGAAGCTGACAAGACAGACACAAACATGAATGAGAGTCCTCATTTTCTCATTGGGTACTAAAAGAAACTACCATGCTTTTGATGAGGAACTGTCAGCACGAAATAGAAGGATTCCCCCCACCCCACAGAAGGTCCTCTGAGATTAGTATGGGAAGACTTGCTTAGAGATAACAATTCTGCAGAATTTTATCAGGCAGCCTCAAAGCCCTTGCTTTCTCCCCTCCACAATGTTGTCCTAGAGAGAAAGAGAAATAGAGGGAGATTTTTTAAAAATCATGAACTGCATATTTCTGTACTGACCTTCCGAAATGATGCCTTGTTTGGGCATACTAAAAGTTTTATTTTTATATGTATTTCAACCATTTTCAGTTCCAAAGGTCCCTTGGTGATCTCAGGGGAGTTCCTATTTCTCTGCCTAGGTAGTCTTCTTCTGATTTCTTGGCTACACTCACTATTCTGATCAATGATTGATCATTCTAAAGTATGGAAAATCTTTATTTCCAGATTGTCTACACTGGATTCATGTAGAGAGCCCTGGTGGTGCAGTGGTTAAATGCTGGTACTGCAGCCACAACATTGTAAGTTCAATCCTAGAGGATGGCTCCAAAGTCCACTCAGCCTTCCATCCTTTTATAGGTCAGTAAAATTAGTACCCAGCTTGTTGGGGGCAATTGGCTTACACATTATAAAACAGCTTAGGGAGTACTAGTTCACTGATAAGCAGTATAGAAATGTACTTGCTATTGCTAACTTCCACGTTCATTATTTTTTGTTTTCTTAATGTTCAGCTGTAAGCCTCCCTTAGCACTTTCTTCTTCGACTCTCCTTATTGTTCCAAATTTTGCTACTGTCCTCTAGTAGAATTGTGTCATCTGCATATCTTAGATTATTGATGCTTTTTTCTCTGATCTTCACTCCTCCTCCTTTCAAGTCTAAACCTTCTTATTATGTTTTCTGTTTTCTGAACATTTTCAGACAGTGTGTAAAAGTTGAACAAATAGGGTGATAGAATGCAGCAGTGCCTGACCACCCTATCTAATTAGGAATATTTCTGGTTTTTGTTTTGTTTGTTTTTTCAGTTCTGTATTTACTCAAACAATACTACCTTAATTTTAATGTCCTTATAACTTACTATCAATAACAGATATAATAACAAAATCCTTGTAAATGTAAATGTATATCTGGGGATAATGTGGGCTTTGTCATGGTGGTGGGCCCCATGTTCTTTTATGGGATGGAAGATACAAAAAGCTGAAAATCTCTGTCTGAAAGTAAAATTCAACCTGGATTGTGAGGTTCATAATATATTGGAAGTTTCAAGATATATTTCAAGTTTCAAGGTTGGCAGTTCAAGGCCCAGGTGCTGCATGATGGGGTGAGCTCCTGTCACTAGTCCCATCTTCTGCCAACCTAACATTTCGAAAGCATGCAAATGCAAGTAGATAAATAGGTAACACTTTGGTGAGAAGCTAAATAGCATTCTGTGCAATCATGCTGGCCACATGATCACAGAGTAGTCTCTGACAACACTGGCTCTTCAGTTTAGTAATGGAGATGAGCACTGCCCCCTATGGTAGGAGACTACTTGATAACCTTGCCAACAGGAAATACCTTTACCTTTTACTTTTTTCCCAAGAGAAACTAAAATGGGTCAGATTGCAATCCTAAAATGTCTGGGAGGAAATTCTGTTGCATCTAATGGTATTTACTTCAGAGTAAATGGACATACATAGAGTTATGCTGTATGCCAAGTACATTTTGGGGAGAAATAGGTACTTCTAATCTGTCAATGAGTCTCTTCTTTTTTCTCATCTGTTGCAATTTTCTTGAACATTTTCAGACAGTCTTCTCATCTCTAAAATAGTGCTGACCCTGGATGCTGCTGATCTGACACAATTGAATTGTGAAGATGGGTCATCTACTTTTTGAACCTCACTTTATTCATAGGACCCCACCTCCTAAAGCCTAGACAGATAGGCAGAATATCTTGAAATCATTTCAGAAAAACAACCCCAAGGATGTCTGGATGATAATTATAAGGCAATTTAATTCACTGTTTTATTTAAAGACATACAACTTGAACTAGCTTTCATCAGCTGTCATCTCCCAGATTATTTTTGCTTGTCTAAAATGTATATGGCTTTGAACAAGTTAATAAGGATGGAATAATGGAAAGTGGCCCTCACTGACCAAAATAAGAAGCTGATGGTAGTGGAACAGAATTTGGAGAGCTTAAAAAAAAAACACAACTACAAGTCCCAGACTCTCACAGCCATCAGGCGAGTGGATTGGTAATTCTGGGAGGTATAGATAAAAAATTAACTTTTCAGAACTCTGTAATTGAAGCAGACCACAGACAGAGTGGACACATTTTGAAACAGGAATGAAATTTTCCTTGTTTTCTAGGCTTTACTCTGCTGCTTCTGTATTAGTTACAGGAACATCTGGTGTGCATGGCAATTAAACAGGTACAGATGGAGGGTAGGCAAGGATGAAGAGGCAATTTGACATTAATGGATTTAGCACCTCTGAAACATAGGACTATGTTTACACACTCACTGTGGAGACCAGATGAACCAAAAGCATAATGGCTTATTTTCACCCATGCCTGACAACAAACTCCCTTTAGAAGTTCACAACGGGTATCTATAGGGCAAGTGATGTCAGCACATATCGAGCTATTATTTGATACGGAGACTATTGTCAGGATATTGTACTAGGCTCTCTGCAAGTAGCAGAAGCAGAATATATTTATGGCCATTCTTCTTCTGATTCATTTTATACTCCACTACACCAAGAATATGGAATGCACTGTTCTATACACTTCTGAATGCTTTTTACCAGCAGTGAAGAGCCAGTATGTTAGATTACTAAAAGAGTGAATCTATTATTATAATTTTTAAATAAAACTTATTGTTTTGTGTGACATGACTTGATCTTGATTATGTAATTATGAAACCTGAAGCTTGGTCAAAATTGGACCTGTTCTGGTGCTTTGTGAGCTACTAGAATCAATGTTAGATCCTGGCTTCAGCTTTGTGCAAATGTTACATTTCAAAAATGCAGCAGTTGTGTGTGTGTATGTGTGTGTGTGTAGTGTGTCTGTCATGTGTCTTCAAGTTATTTCTGACTTGTGGCGACCCCAAGGTGAATCTACCATAGGGTTTTCTTGGCAGGATTTGTTCAAAGGAGGTTTGCAATTGCCTCCCCCTGGAGCTGAGAGCATGTGACTTGCCCAAAGTCATCTAGTGCCTTTCAAGACCAAATGGTGACTTGAACCCTGGTCTCCAGAGTCATAGTCCAGTGCCCATGCTGGCTCTGAAGCAGTTATAAGGGATCTTTTGGTTTCCTTTCTGTGAAAATGCTGATAAGACTGGGGAAGTGATGAATAGGAATGTATAATCAAAAGGGCCACCTTCTAATCCTAGATTATGTTCCTTGAGGGTCTCTGCAACTGCTGCATTTTGAGTAGGGGAAAGATGGGTCCATGAGATGGCAATTCTTCCAACACCATCAAGCTTTCCATTTAAAAAAGGTTAAACTTCTAGCATCATAATTCCCTACAATTCAGTCTAATGCAGTTTTGCATTCATTTTTTGACTGGAGAACATCTTCGCAAAATTTAAAGTGTGTAAATATCAGGATAAGGGCAATTCAGTTTACATATTTGTCTGCTATTTCAAATAAGGTTGATTCATATTAAAATGTGAAGAAAAACATTTCCCCCAACTCTGTATCAACTACAGGATGCCTGCAGTATATTGTCAGTATTGACTTGAATTTCTGTTGTTGGTGTTCAATATTATCATGACACCATTGAGTCAGGAGCCATGTGTATAATGAATATACCACTGAAGTAATTGATGCTCTGAATTTATGTTTGACCTCTTGATGAGGACCAATAAATTGAAGCACATTCCATAACATGGAAATGGTGTTGAGTCCCCTATCATACAGATGTTATTTTTTTCCTACAGATTTAAGATCAATCCTATTACGAATCAAGTTCACACATTGGATTTGCACATAAACTTGATTGTTACCATTGATACCTAGGTAGCATCAGTGATGTGAAATCGTTTCCATTAACAGAATGGTGCACAAACAGCAGCCTCTCATGGAGAGATGTGGACACATCATTATCATACATATCCATCTTAGAATATCTCAGCAACTTGTATGGGGATTTCTTTTCTTTTTTTAACATTACTTGAATGTGATCATTAGGTCAAAGTAAGGGAGCTAGAATGCTGACAAGTCTTGGTTAGTCAGAACACAACTTGACCGTTTTAGAGAAACCTTGCTGAATTCTTGTGTTTCTTACTATAATTCAATACACTGATTTTAACCTTTAATCCTTTCAGATCTGGATATCTAAAAGGACTGCCACACTAAGCCTTTTGTTTTGTTTTGATTTGTTGGGTTATTGTTGTTTTTGCCCTTAAGAAGACCCATTTTGATAGGTTTGAACATTATCTTTCAACAATGAAAATATGTTTCTGCATATCATTATCATCATCATCATCATCATCATCATCATCATCATCATCATCATCCCCCCTGCAGGTTCCATAGGTTTCCAAAATGTTTCCAAAAGACATCTACATTTTAGATTCTAGATTTCTATGGCATAGTTTACTCATACATTAAATACCATGAGTACAATCAACAACACATTCCTCCAATTCCTAAAAGGGGGGAAGTAGGCTACATCTTAATAAAAATATTTGGAACAAAAATAAATATATATTTTCATCCCCTCCATTCAGTCGGTACACAAAAAGAATCATTATTGTACTTTGTTTAAAACTGAGACTCATCAGAAAGATGAGTCATCACTCATCAGTACCACTCAGACAGAAATCACTTGAAACATATTTACATGCAGATGCTGCATATCCACCTCACATGGCCCATTGTAATTCCACAGTCACTCAAGACGACAGTGGAAATAAAGGCATACAACTGCTTTCAGAGGTGTACTTATGGGGCAAAACAATGGCCTTGCCCATCAAATATGAATTCTGCACCACCATAAAGTTTGTCTTCAATCCTCAAATTTCTAACAGTATCCAGACTGGGCCTGCACCTGCACTGCAGAAATAATGCAGTTTGACACTGTTTTCAGTGTCATGGCTCAATGTTATAGAATCTGGGATTCGTAGGTGTTGTGGCACCAGAGCTCTCTTACAGAGAAAGTTGAACATCTCACAAATCTATACATCCTAGGATTCCATAGCTTTGAGCCATGGCAGTTAAAGAGATGTCAAACTACATTATTTCTGCAGTGTAGATGCAACCTGAGATACTGAAAATCATTCACATTTAGATAATAGCAATAGCAAATACATTTCTATACCACTTATCAGTGAACTCAGCACTCCCTAAGTGGTTTACAATCGATACGCTAATTGCCTCCAACAAGCTGAGTACTCATTTTACTGACCTACAAAAGGATGGAAGGCTAAGTGGACATTGGAGCCCTACCTGGGATCAAACTCACAACCTTGTGGCTGTGGTACTAGCATTTAACCACTGCACCATCAGGGCCTCCTTGTATTTGGTGTGTTCATATACCCTTAGTAACTTTGCCTGCTTCTTTGCTTTGGACATCTCAACTCTATTTCTAAAGGCTTAAAATTTTTAAGTTATTGCAATGCTAGACATTTGGGGACTGAAGGAAAAATCCTACTGGGGGCAATCCTCCCTGTTTTTATACTCCTGGCTACTTTCCCTGAATAATAATAAAAAAAAGTTCAGTAGACAAGGCTGGTGGTGCTGATGGTGGTAGGTTGGTGCTGATGGATGTCAGTAAAAATGTCAAAGAAAGTCTCCAATGTGCTGAACCGTATTCATAAAATAAGTTTCAACATCAAAACTCAGTATGCTAAGCTATGGGCCAATGAAATACTTTTAAGATGCAGGAAGTCTGCCTATCTTGAAAGCTGTTCATCTGCAAAAGATGCCAGGTGGAAAACCAGAATTTACCCCCCCACACACACACACACTTTTTTTCCTTATGAGAATGAGAATCCCCTAATCTTTTATAAGCATTAAATTAATCACAGACCTTTAATTGGAACTGGCCATATGACTGCAAATAGGCTTCTAAACCCTGGTGAAAAAGGAATGACAGAGTGATTCATTAAATGCACTGCTGGCATTGCTAGGCCTGATGGCTTCTTTTTCTTATTATCTCAGCAGCCGTTTATGTCAGCAGTATCCAAGGATACCTATATTTGCATGGAATTATAAGCTTCATTACTTTTCTTAAGTCACCACCACACAGTAGGGAGTTCATATTAAATATAATTTACACTAAATTCTAGCAACCAGTAGCAGAACAGTTATGTCTCAAAGAGTAATGAGATTATGCATGTGTGCACCTATGATGTACAGAAGCCGAGATGTGTGGAGGATTTTGTTGTAACTGTTTTAATGTGTGGAATACCTGGAGTTCTGCAGTCACAATTTTAATCATTATGGGAAGATTCTGGTAGAAAAACAAACAAAGCTGAAAAATACTGGCTTTCAATATGCATCCATTCATAACTTCACTGGATGAAATTAAACATTATCATGCATACAAACAGCAGTCAGCAATATGAAATACAATGAGCATGCCAGCTGAAGATTTCCAAAATAAGGGACACACCGTGACAACATACAAAAAAAAAAAAAGATGCATTAAAGCTTCAAGTCTGTACTAAATTTATTCCTGTGGTAAATTTGATGGTGCTTTTTTCTATATAGCCAAGTATATGATTTCATTATGTTTTGGAATATTAAGCGTATTTTATTACAAAACAGTAGTCATGATTCTGTATCATCTGCTTAGCTGCATAACTACTTTAGTTACATAGTGAAGGAGACATCTGTTTCCTGCATTGGTCAGAAAGCAGCTGATTGACACTCTCTCCTATGAGTGATCCCCAGTGTGGCACTCAAAAGTAGGGTCCCTATCACAATTCACCCTCTAATCTGACACAGGTCACAGAAGGGAGGGAAATGTCAGTCAGCTGCTTCCTGATTGACAGGAGAATAGACTCCTATTGCTTTCCATGGTTGCTGCCCAATTAGTGAGTACTGAGGGACTTTCACAATCCCCACGTATTCCTAAACAAGGGGAACTATGGAATACATTGTGATTGTGAATAGGAACCAGTTATGAATGTGTAACTCCAGGTTACACATTTGAAACTGCCTTGATGAATGCTAGCCTATAACCTTATAATTTCTCAATTTGAGTTACCATGATTTTGAAAATGCAACATTTTAATACCAAGAACACAGAAAGCTGCCTTCTACTGAATTATAACACTGGTCCATCGAACCCAAAGTTGTCAGTTCCAATTGACAATAACTATCCCATTTCAAGTGGATTCCTTTCTAGCTCAACCAGAGGTCCATTCATACTACACAATTATAGCACTATGATTCCACTTTATCTGCCATACCAACATCCTTTGGAATCCTGGGATTTGCAGTTTAGGTGGGGGGTTGCTTAAAATTCTCAGCCAGATTGCATGGACAACTCACCAGGGATGGACAATCACTGGAGGGCAGGTCATTCTGAACACTCAAGCACCATTGCAGGCTGTCTCAGCTTTCAATAACAAAATCAGGAGTATTCAAAGTCCAATTCCAGTTTTGAAAAACTCCTTTGCACAACAGGGGTAAACCAAGGTGTGCATGTGTGGGAAGTGTGCACTTCATTTAAATGCAGAATCACTGCTCCTAGAAACTTCCAAAAACAGAAATTGCCATTTTAGCCCCCACTCCCAAATACACTTAGGTTGAGAGGAAAGAGGGTCACAAACAAAGGGGGCTGAAAACAGTGAGAAGACTACAGGATCATCACACTGGATGATGATGATGATGATGATGATGATGATGATGATGATGATGATCTCTTATAACTCACCTCTTGAAATCTAAGGAATCTGATTCAAAAGGGTTGGATTGTGAAGAGTTTCAGGCTCTAGATGACAGCACCTTCCCTGAGGGTCTCTCTCCCCAGCAAGACTTGATAGACATTGAAGAGACACCCCCTTCCTCTGAAGTTCAGGGAAGAGAAAAGAAGCCATTCATCAGAATGAACATTTGTTAAATAGAAAATGCTGACTCATCAAGCACCTGGCATCCAGAGGTTGCCATCAATAAACCTTCCAGCAGATGCTGGGAGTTGTTGCTTGCAACTTTTAAATCTATTTGACTGCCTGCACTCTCGGTGTTTGTGTCTTTCTTTGAATTCTTGAACTTTTGACTGGGTATATTTAACAACTACTTAACTCGTTCCTTTTTTGCCTTTGTTTAATTGGACTATTGGCTTTGTGTAATGACATCTGGACAAGCTGAGATTTTGCCTCTGCAACTGCCTTCCCCTTCTGGAATTACCTGTGCATTGTCTGAACTGGAGTGATTTTCCTGTAGCTACATCTCTTACAATAATCTGTGTCTCTGGACACTTGTAGCCAAAGACATGGGACAACCCCCTCTCCTCTTTTCCCAGTTTGGGACTCAAGGTGCCTTTCAACAGTTAAAACAAATATAGCTAAGCATTCACTTCATACAAAACTTAAAATATAACTAAATTATCAATAAAATTTTAAAGAATTAAAACATAACCATTAAAAAGAAAACAACACAGAGACAATATAATACACTTTTCAAAGGACTAACAAAACAAAACAAAACAAGTCTTCACTTACCTATGGAAAGATAGCAAGAGTTCCAGAGCTTGGAAACAAACATTGATAGTCTGTTCCCATAGTCCCATCAGATGTACCTGGGAGGATGGTGAGACAGAGAGAAAGGTCTCCCCCAAAATCTCAAAATGTGGGCAGTCTCATATAGGAGAATACATCCTTTAGATTTGTGGGCATAGATATGTGGGGTGCTCATCTCTGTTACTAAGCCGAAGACCAATATTGTCAGAGACTACTCTGTGATCATGTGGCGAAGCATGATTGCACAGGATGCTGTGGGAGGGAGCAATGACCAAAATTTTTAGGAGACTTAGGTGGCTACATAAGGAAAGGAGTAAGAGCTCTCACTAACAAAAAACAAAGGACTGACAAGAGAAGTAATTCATACAAAGGAAAGAACAGGAGAATTCTATTGCATTCATAGCTGCTGTGGACTTCTTGTAGGCTTCAGGTTGTCCACTGTGCAAACAGGATGTTGGACTTTACTTTTTTTTTTAATTTGAACTCCCATTACTAGTTTTCATTTCTAGTAATAATCAGATATTCAGATATGTGCTACAAAATAAGGTCAGAACATGTATGAAGATTCCCTTTAAAAAAATTGTTCCATGCAAAAGCTTATCATTTTGTACTTGAAAATTTATGTCATGCAAAACTTTCTAAGACTGCAAACTAGACTTCATTTCACTTCAAAATCTCCCCAGGTTTTAAATAGTTCCTCATCTTTGATCACCATTGAGACATAAGAGCAGAAAAAGAGAGTGTAAAAACTCACTATTTAGTGTGTGCGTATATATGTATATAGAGAGGCAGACAATAAATGGAACCAGATCCTGTCTGATCTTGGAAGCTAAGCAGGGTCACCTTTAGTTAGTACTTGGTTAGGAGACAACCAATGTATATCAGGTGTTCTAGGCTATATACCAGAAAAGGAACTGGCAAAACCACTTCTGGGTATTCTTTGCTTAAGAAAACCCTATGAAATGCATGGGATTGCTATAAATCAACAGGTGACATGAAGCAACACACACACATGAGCATGGACCTCATTAAATTAAAAACAGTGTGTGCAATCATTTCTCTTCTTCCCTTTTTTTTAAAGCAAATTAGCATACTGAATCATTTTTCAACATGTTATTTGCAAGCTCTGATATTAACATGGGAGTTCCATGTCAATGGGGTAGTTAATTCACTCCAGATTTTAGTATGAAAGTCTAATAGGTTCAGCATCATTTAAAGCTTGGACTAAAAGCCAGAGCAGAGTTGCCACCCCAATGACATGGAAGCAACCCCTGCCTGAAGATACAGTACAACAAGAGGCATGTCAGAGACATGCCAGGAGAGACTGTAAACCTGCATAACCCCAGGCCCTTACACATCTCTGGCATGCTTCCAGAATCTAAATAAAACTGGGTCATTCCTTGAATATTGTAATCTATGAAATGGGGGGGGGGGGATATGTGAATCTATCTGCATTTGACTATACAGTAAATCCTTCCCATCCACAGGGGTTTACGTCCAGGGGCCCCATGGAGGGCAAAAAAATGTGGATGGTTATGCTCCACATTATTTTTTTTAAAAGACATTTTTATTCAAATAAAACCAACTTCATAACAATACATAACAATACATACATATATACCATGCTCCACATTATTCAGTGGCAGCAATGTGTGCACAGAAGTGTCAGCATGTCCACATGCACATGCTGCCATTGAATAATATGGGGTGTAGCAATCTAAGGGTAGTTAAATCCATGGTTTGCCAGCCCACCAGTACAAAAAGTCCACTGCAAATGAAAGAATTGTATGGTTGCTCAGATCTCAACGTCGGAACAATAAGTTACATCCACACAACTGACACCATCACTGCCACTGTATCATCCTCATCACTGATGTTGATAACCATGTTATGCCTGCAGGTTTACAGAAGGAGGCCAACTAAGAGCCTTACTCTTACTAAAAAAGTTCACTGTTCAGTATTAATGCTCTGTATTACCACATAGAATTGCAAAACCTAACCTGAAAGTCACAACATCTGGATATGAAAAGCTAAAAGCTTAATTCATACAATGGGCCCATGGGGGTATGTTACATTTCCACCCTAAGTCAACCAGTGACTTTTCAGGTGAAAGCTGCAGTTGTGAACTCTGTGGCATATGTCTAATTGATACTTCTTTAAGTGTTGACTTATCAGGTTTCCACTGGGCTGGACAATTGGATTTAAGTCCATATATGTAACCCCTGGTTGGATCCCAAATTAGTGCAGGGAAGCATGGGGATCTGCAATGAAGACAAGGAATTGTCCTCTCATATAGAATCATAGAATCTTAAGAGTTGGAAGAGACCACAAGGGCCATCCAGTCCAACTGCCTGCCTGGCAGGGACACACAATTAAAGCACCCACAACAGATGGCCTTCCAGTCTCTGTTTAAAAATGTCTAAAGAAAAAACTTCACCAGTCTCTGAGGGAATGTGTTCCTCATTCAAACAGCTCTTACTGTCAGGAAGTTCTTCCTAATGCTTAGATGGAATCTCTTTTCTTGGGGTTTGAATCCATTGCTCTTGGTATCTGCTGGGGTTTGGTTCCAACATCAACACCCCCTCTTCAGCAAAATCCATGGATGCTTGAGTCCCATTATATACAATGGGGTAATAAAATGGTGTGCCTTATATAAAATGGCAAAATCAAAGTTTGCTTTTTGGATTTTTAAAAAAAATATTTGTAGTCTGTGGATAGATGCATCTGTAGATGCAGATTCTTTGGATATAGAGTGATGACAGTATTACTAACTAGGACAGAAGCCCCATTGAACATAGAAAGACTTATTTCTGAGTAGACATCCATTAGATCTTGTGCATCAGATTGATTTTGGTTGGGCACACATCTTCAGACAAGATGCTCCAAAATCTGTCCTTGTTCAGAAGGGTTATTTGCAACAGCAAAGATATCATTTTCACTTGAGGAGCAGAAGATCATAACATTCATAACAAGAAATCTTTGGTTAACCAAACTCCTCCTTTGTGTGTATTGCTTTCACTCTCTGCAGCCTACTATGAATCGATAATGAAAGCCAGGGAATCTGTGGGCTATTTCTATCAAAGATACAAGGAAGCCTTTTAGCTAGCTAGTTTGCTTTTTCCTCCCTACTGCTTCAGCTTGTTTTCTGTTTCAGTGATCTGCCACTTCTGATACTTTTTACACAAGAGCTGGTTCAGTTGTGCTGGATCAAGCTTCAGGTCTTATTCACTCAATGAGCTATCTACACTAATACTTTTTCTGCCAACTCACACATGATTTTGTTGGTTATTCTGCAATGTACAAGAAACCAGCCTGTCAACACCAATTCCTTAACTTCCATGAAAAGAAAAAGAAAAGAGAAGAAGAAGTACTCTGCCTTCTTTGCTTGACCCAACTGATACACAAAGAAGACTCTCTGAAGAATCTAAGTACAGTATATGGAACAGGAAAAGTTAGAGCTTTCTTTATTTACTGAGCAGTGTTACATTTAGGATGAATGGGTGTAAAAAGAAAACATTCATTCATTCCATTTATACTTCTCACTTCCTCATCAGAGCTCAGTGTTGTTAACAATTTACATTAAATCACAGTTAAAATCACAAATTGTACATAGCTGAAATCAGACATTACACATCTCAAATGACAAATATCTGAGGGCCTCGGCAGACGACTAATTAAGTCGTCTCCGAGGCAAGGAAGAGGAGGGGCAGCCGCATGAGCGGTGCCCCTTCCTCCTCCCGAGGTTGCCCTCGGAGCTGCCGGCCCTCCGCACTGCCGGCGCTCCGGGGGCAACCTCCTGCCGCAGCGTCCTCACACGCTGCAGCGGAAAAGCCAGGGAAAGTGTGCCTGATGCGTTTAGGGCACACTTTCCCTGACTTCTGAAAGGAGCACCAATTTAGCGCTCCTTTCAGGGATGCCGCCGGTGCGCCGCGTTGCGGCTGCCGTGGTTCTGCGGCGCACCATCCCAGGGCATCCCGGACGTCCTGGTCTGCTTCCCCCCTGAGTCACAAATTAAAATGTGTACCAAATTGCAATGCAAGCAATACAAATAAGCAGCAGGTTGGTGGGTTGTTGTTTTTTTAAATGAAACATTTGCTTACTCCATGAAAGCTTGGAAAAACAGATATGTTTCAATATAGCTATATCAGCAGTTTCATACCTGGGATCAAACATGATAGCAGCAGGGATTGCAACCAGCAAATTAGAAGAAGATTAAGAATGGGGAGGGAAGCTATGAAAGAACTACAAAAGATCCTAAAATGCAAAAAGATACAATTGAGCACAAAAGTTAAGAATCACACAAGCCATTGCATTCCCTCTTACCATGTATGGGTGTGTGGGCTAGACAGTGAAGAAAGCAGATAAGAAGAAAATCAATTCATTTGAGATATGGTGCTGGAGAAGAGTGCTGAGGATCCCTTGGACAGCCAAAAAGACAAACAAGAGGATCCTAGAACAGATCAAGCTACAAATCTCCCTGGAAGCTAAGATGACAAAACTGAGGCTGTCGTACTCCAGACACAACATGAGAAGGTATGACTTACTAGAAAAAACAATAATGCTAGGAAAGGTAGAGTGAATTAGAAAGAGAGGAAGTCCACATGCTAGATGGATGGACTATTAGGGAGGTCACAGGTATGTTTGCATGGACTAAGCAGAACAGTGGAGTACAGGGAATCTTGGAGATGTCTCATCCACAGGGTCACCATGAGTTGAGATCAACTCAAGGGCAATTAACAACAACAACAAAGATCAACAATGTCAGCAGAGCCAGATTCCTGCCTAAGGAAAAGGATAGGAGACCACCCTCTCTATCCCATATACAGAACTGAAATGGAGTGGCAGCTGATTCTGACTTTAACATTAGCAAAAGAACAATATGTTGGAAGCCAAGAGTCATCAATGCTTGGGTAGTAACAAAATTAAAGATAGAGAGGAAGCTTTGAGATGCATGTCTTGCTTTCATATCTATGTTCTCTGATCTGTGTAACTCAAGCCTTTTCTGTTTCCTGCTTATAGAGATCATTTCCCTTCTTCTCTCCAAAAGTTAGTGTTCATGGGTTTACAACCCTTTGTCTCAGAAGGAAGCGTCCATGAGAGTCAGACACACACACATGAGAGTCAGCATTAGAGACTCTTTTACTGAAGTATAGGGGTCAAGCAGACCAGCAGCTTGGAGCAGCCTGTGGCCCCATCCAGCCCCAGTCATTCCCCATTTGGCGAGGGACCGCAGCAAGCAGACACCACAGTCCCAAGGCCAACTGCCACCAAGAAATGCTTGTGTGTGTGTGTGTGTGTGTGTGTGTGTGTGTGTGCTCTTTTTGCCAGCAGCCCCAGGCCACCTTAGGCAGCTGTGGGGCACTTTGGCCAGATCTAGGAACTTGCATCATCTGTCACTATGCTCCAGATTAGCCCAAAGCTGTCACTTTTGGCCCATGTGTTTTGGCCCATTGTGTTAATATTTCTGATGGATTTCATGCAACGATAAATGTAAGTTTTACTTTTTAAGCTTACCAGAGTATCCTGCATATCTCTATTCTGTTTTATACCAGAGGTTCATGTTGCACTGGAGCATGTGGCACTCTGCACAATATAATGTAAATAGCAATATAATATCCTCCAGTGCACCTAAAGACTGGGAGGTGAATAAAAGAGGGTCTAGATTAGTGAGTCCAGGACAGACCATGGCACATGCATCTCTGCTCTCCAACGAGGTCATGGACAAGCCCTAAAGAGAAAGTATCTGAAGATGCAAGACTCTGGAACCCACCTGAGTGCTTGGTTGCAACACAGGATACCTGAGCACTGCATGTAGATCCAGCTCTACATCCAGATGAAAATAACTCATATCTTAGTGTAGTGGTGTGGACATTGGACATGGACTCTGGAGACCAGGGATAAAATCCCAGCTCAGCCATGTAAACCCACTGAATGACCTTCGGCAAGTCACATTCCCTCAGCCTCAGATGATTGCAATAATAATAATAATAATAATAATAATAATAATAATAATACTTTATTTATCCCCCGCCTTTAGCCAGGGCTGTGAAATGGATCTAGAAAATCGGTTTCATCCAAGATCGATTGGAGTTGGAAGGTGACGGCTTGCTCGATCACCTTGCTCAAGAATGGTAGATGTGAAACTGGTCTATAGTTCTTCATATCCAGGGGGTCCAGGGAAGGTTTCTTCAGGAGTGGTCTAATGACCACCTCCTTTAGATCTGATGGCATAGTACCTTCGCAGTTTGGGGGTACTCCTAGATTCGTCGCTTCACATGACTAGTCAGGTGAATGCGACGGTCAGGAGTGCCTGTTATGAGCTTCGGCTGATATGCCAACTGTGCCCTTTCCTGGACATGAGGGATCTGGAAACTGTGGTACACGTGCTGGTAACCTCACGTCTGGATTACTGCAATTCACTCTACATGGGGCTACCCTTGTGCTTAACCCAGAAACTCCAACTAGTACAAAGCATGGCAGCTAAGTTAATTACCGGAACATCCAGGAGGAAGCACATAACACCGGTGCTCAAATCCCTCCACTGGCTGCCAATTAGTTTCCGGGCACAGTACAAGGTGTTGGTTTTGACCTTTAAAGCCCTACATGCCTTGGGTCCATTTTATCTCCGGGACCGCCTCTCCCTGTATGATCCCCCCTGCGCACTTCGGTCCTCTGGGAGGAACCTGCTGAAGCCTATGAAGACCTCCCAGAGGGCCTTTTCCACAACCACTCCCAGACTTTGGAATGGCCTGCCGGATGAGATCCGCCTTATCATCACTCTTACTGCCTTTAAAAAGGCAGTAAAGATGGATCTCTTCCAGCAAGCCTTCCCGGAACAACTTCCTGGCTAAATGGAGAACTAAAAGTCTAGGCGACTCCAGCAACAACTCCGAGACCAGCTGTGTCAGCTCAGATAGGGAGTCTGTTAGGCAATGGGGTGGATGGTATACCAACAGAATCCCTATACTATACTTGGTCTTCAGGCTCAGGTACATACTCTCAAAATGGTCTGTTTTCCGAATAGGTATCCTGGTCAAGGAAAGGTTATTTTTGTGAACCAGAGCCATGCCTTCCCCCCCCCCCCCCCGCCCACTTTCCCTCACCTGCTCAAACACAGAATACCCAGCTGCGAGAGCCTGATTCCAGGTGATGGCACTATCCTAACTTGCCAAAAAGGCCCTCATGATACAGAAATGACTTGAAGGCACACCACCACCACCACCACATGTGCTGAGAACCATTTGATTCTTAGCCTGTGTTATATAGTTTAATACTTTTTCAACTTTTGTCTTCCATATTTTTTTAGCTTTTCTATTTTAATTTATATTGTAAGCTGTTTCTTTATTTATTTCCAGGATTTATATCTTGCCTTTGGTAAGATTCATGGCAGGTTACAACATATTAAAAAAGACAAAGCTAAAACATTGATTACAAAAGTTAAATTAAAAAAAGATTAAATACTACTAACATTAAAACAGATTAAAAACAATATAGTTAAAATAATAAAAATCATTAAACATTAAAGCAGCACACATCTTTACTCGCATAAAATCTACCCAACAAATGCCTCCCTAAATAAAAATGTCTTCAGCTGCTGACGGAAAGAGAGCTGGGAGGGGGGCCAACCTGATCTCCCATGGCAGGGAGTTCCACAGCCTGGGAGCAGCCACAGAGAAGGCTCTCTCCTGAGTCCTCATCAACTACACTTGCTAAGCCATTGAAACGGATTGGTAGCCAGTGCAGCTGTTTCAACAGGGGAGTGATATGATCCCTGTAGCCATCCCCAGTCAACAGCCTGGCTGCAGCATTTTACACCTGCTGCAGTTTCTGAACAGTTTCCAAGGGCAGCCCCTCATAGAATGCACTACAATAGTCCAAATGGGATGTAACCAAGGCGTGTGTCACCATAGCCAGATCTGGCATCTCAAGGAATGGGCGCAGCTGGAGCACAAGTTTTAGCTGTGCAAATGCACTACTGCCCACTGCTGAAACTGAGTATCCAGATTCAGAGTGGAGTTCAAGAACACACCCAAGCTGCGAGCCTGAGATTTTAGGGGTAGCGTAACCCCATACAGCACAGTCTGAATCCCTATTCCGTGATCTGACCAAGAGCACCTGTATCTTGTCTGGATTAAGCTTCAATTTGTTTCCCCTCATCCAGTCAATTACTGACAGCAGACAAATTGTTGTTGTTGTTGTTCCCTGCTCTCAAAGTTCTTGAAATTGTAGGCTGATCTCATACCTGCTCACCTTAACATAGGAGTTTATCACATAGGGAACAATTGGAAGTATAAACAGTGATTAACCCATGATAATCCTGCAATTGCATTAATGGTTTTCACATGATGTCATGTTCAAAGCGATATTACCCCATGAAGAACCCATTATTATTATTATTATTATTATTATTATTATTATTATCACACAGTTGCACCAATAGTTTTTACATAATGTCAAGGTGAAACATGATTAAAGTGCCATGAATTAACCCATGAATAACCAGCAGGAATCAGAAGCGAATCATTCACAGGATTTTCCCATGAATGACTTTTTGCTGTTTATTGCCCAGTTATTCCCTGGTTATTCATAGGATAATGGCTCTTGTGTTAATCTCATTTTAATCATGTTTTAATGTCAATTGCATGATTTTCTTGGGTTAATCACTGTTTAAAGTCCAGTTTTCCCCTGTGCGATAAACTCATTGTCTTCTGACTGTACTTCTAACTACTCCTTGCTTAGACTTATAAGTGGTCAGCTATTTCTTTACTTTGACTTTTTCAGCAAATTACTATGGCCCAGTGGACTCATACCTGGCTTTGACTCCTGTTGCTAATGCCTTAACAGTGATTAACCCAAGAACTGCTGCTTGCTTGTTGAACTTACTGGATCATGAAACAGAGCTAATGAGGGAGGAGAAGAGGAAATCCAAAATAGCAGGCTCCAGTCAAAACCAGAGGAATCTGCTAGCTCTGCCTTGGTGCCAAAAGGACCAAAGGGACTGAGAGCCATGCCCTGAAAGTGGAATGTTGATAATTATGTGTAGACCCTGCAACATTCAACCATTAGACTCTTTGGAATGTTGTAGGCTAAAATGGCAGCAACAATGCAGGAGAAGCCTTGGGTTGGCTAACCTACTTAGGGCATCCATATAAATTAGGGAGGGAAATAATATCTAAAATATTTGAAAACTGGTTTAAAAACCCCACATGTTTTTCAAGTGTTTGAAAACCCAGATGAGGAGGAACCTAGACGGGTGAGAATCTTTGCAGTTCAGGCCTGATTCTGTGGAAAACTCACACAAGGTTTTTGCACACGGGGAAAAAAGGATTTTCTGTGCAAATATTGTTTTCTGCACAGAAAAAAGTTATTTTTGTGCAGAAAATGTTGTTTTCTTGCAAATAAAATAGCACATATAAACTTTGTACATAATAAATCCCAAACTGAGAAGTTTTTGAAGACTTTCTTATAGCAGGTAGAAAATTGCTAAAAAATTTCATTGCTTCTTTCAAGAAGGAAATTAGTGAAGAATTACGTTTCTGCTGTATGTACTCTGTACTTTGCCCATGTAGTCTGCATGGGCAGATTACCCTGGAGGCACTCAGAAGCTGATCTCAGGAGCCAAGCAGGGTTAGTCCAAGTTAATAATTGGAAGAGAGACCACCAGGGAGAACCAGGTACTGTAGGCTATATTCAAAGGAAGACAAAAGCAAACCATATATGAGAATTATGTCCCTAATAAAACCATATAAAATTGATGAGGTCACAATAAATCAACAGGTAACTTCAAGGCCCATACTGTACTCCAGGGGTAGGCAACCTTTCCCCTTTAAGGGCCGAGGGACTTCAGCTCCCAGAATCCCAGGAGATATTGGGAGCTGAAGTCCCTCGGCCCTTAAAGGGGAAAGGTTGCCTACCCCTGCTGTACTCTGCTACAAAATAGTACATCCAAGGAGATTTCTCTGATGCAAAACAGTCACCACCACCATCAGTCCTTCCTTTTTAGGGCACACTCAAGTTGGTGACAGGACTGGGTGTTGGAGAGTCTACATTGCCCTGTTTTCCAACTCTGGTTTTCTCCCAGAGTCCTCCCCTCCCCTCCTCTTCCCTCCCTATTTAGTGGGAAATGGGGAAATCCCATAAGTACATCAAGTGAGCAGAACATCAATGAGAATGGAAAGGATGAGCTTATAAGAAGAAAGTCTTTATTCCAAATAAGTAGGTACATAACATGTGAAGACAACATACACATGAAGGCAATTCCCGCTCAAGTACATCATAAAAGTTTCAGAGCTTTCAGCCATAAAAGAAACCCAAGATCTAATTGACTCTCTCTAGTTTCTGTGCTGCCTGTGTCTAAGGTAACCTTCCTTCCCCTCCCCGTGACCCATGTTCATGGGGAAAAACTGAGTCTGGATATTTCATCCAGCATCAGCCACACTTCTCCGTATTTGGCACAGGTGGGAAAATCCCTTGTCTCTCTTCTGCCATCTTTCTGAGGTATCCTACATCTCAAGGCATTGTCCCTACAAAAAAGCAAGCAAACAAGCAATCCTCTTACCCAAAGGATCTAGAGGTTTTCACACTTCAGCAGAGGGCCCCATTAAATGAGCCTTGTCTGTTGTGATCTCAGAAGATCCAGCACTTTGCTGGTCCTTAAATAGAAGCAGTAGCCTGGTGGAATTTTTTTTTTTAAAGTATGTCAATACTTATATAGCTGTGTTTCCCTTACTGACCAAGATAATGTTAGGATGCCATTATCACATATCTGTTGGGCACTTAAGGACATAAACTGGGGCATAACATAAAAACACCTTGAAATCTTATTTATACAATGAAAAAGAAAATAGGAGGAACTGCATGCATGAGAGCTCATGAAATGTCAAGTCAGTGCATTTAGAAAAGAAAGGGAGAGGGAGAAACCAACATAATTTGTTTCTATGGAAGGAATTAGAGCATTCCATATGCTTATAATTTCATGACAATTTTCTTTTAAGAGAAAACTATCAGATGTTCTTATGGCACTTCAGAATTCATCATTGAATGCAATACAGTTCATACATGATGCTAATATTCTTTTGTTGCCAAGAGGAGCTCCATTGTGGAATGTTACCTTTGTAATTTTGGCCTTTGTAAGCATTTACATATTGAACTTTCTGCATATACATGTCCTGCTGGTTTCACTCACATGTTCGTGGGTGTGTGGATGTATCATCACACAAGTAACTAAGTGGAGCAATGTCGGGGAAACATGAATTG